>OY743164.1:7507500-10007500 GCA_963555695.1 Dasypolia templi | reverse complement strand
AAGAGATGTCAGCACAAAATGACGGGGTCCGATAGGGCCGACGCCTCACGGTCGCGGGTAATTTGATAGAGATAACCGTGGCCCTGGCACAGACAACTGAAGGAACACGGGTGGGTTTTGGTCAGTGAACGTCTGACACGCCCTCCCGCTCCACCCACAGCAGGGAGAAGTCATTTGATAATTTCCCACCAAAAAAAAAAAAAAGGACTGTCAGTTTACTATAAATTTAGGAACTTTAGTAAATAATCAGAAATTGATTACGTTTCTCAAACTAGCGTATTTTAAAGTGTTCAATTAATTGTATGTACATAACTATTCACATTATCACCTATTGTATATATACATGACTATTTACAGTACCACCTATTCTATTTCTACATTTACATTTATTAATTACATATTTTGATTAAGAAAATCGCTGCAATTTCCTAACTCCTAACCGGGTCCGCCTTTCATTAAGGATATTCCGTTTCGCAAGGAACCGACGAAGCCATTGCGGTAAAATTTTTGTTTACCAGTACGCATTTCGTGAGAAAGGAAGCAGTGAGAAAAATCAAATTTAAAAAATTTAAAATATCAACAAATAAACCAGCCAAATTACTTTCAATTGAATATCATCTTTATTACTACAGTTATAAAGTCGTACATGTTTAGGACATTTTGCGACCAATACCGTCAAACCAAAGATAATATAGATAAAAGGTATCCTTAGACGAACAATATATTAGTTTTGGTTGTATTCCTTTCCAAAATAATGTGGAACAAATTATATATTTTTTATGTCATCAATATCAAACAAACCAAGAAAATTACTCATAATAAAATATCATAAAAAAATCGTAAATACCTGGAACCTTTTGCCGCCAAGATAATATAGGAATTCGGATACGATCACAATTTTTTTTGGTTGCATCACAAATTGCCATAAAGAAAATTGGATTTATTTTTTATATTGGTCACTGGTCAGTAACAGGTAACACGGCCTAATTTAGGAGTCACTTTTTTGAAAATGATCGTTCTTGTTAGATCACCAACTATATTTTAGGGATAATAATTTGGGGTCGCATGTTGAAGAGCCTCCACGCGGCGCACCCTGGGCAACGTCAGCTCCAACTGCCCACCTGCTTTTGTTGGACAGTTGGGGTTGGCGGCCAATCTTCAACAAACGGGGAAGGGTCATGGTTCCCATCATCGATCATACTTATTGGTCGATGAAGGGAACCATGACTTGTAATTAATAATTAATTACTTACTATTAATTAATAATAATTATTAACCAAACGCATCTCATTTGGTACCATAATATCCTTAAACAATTCTCTTAGAGAATCGCGCCTGCGGAGATTATAAATGGCTCTCATGGCTCTTTTCTGCAGAATAAATATAGACTCGATGTCTGCAGCCCGTCCCCAAAGTAAAATACCGTAGGAATGATACTATGAAAGTAACTAAAATAGACCATCCTTGCGGTATCTACATCAGTAGATTGACGGATTTTTCTGACAGCGTAAGCTGCTGAACTTAGCCGTCCTGCAAGAGATGTTAAATGAGGACTCCATTGTAGCCTTGAGTCGAGTGGATCCCCAAGAAAACCGTTTTATCGACGAATTGTAGTTTCTCTTGATTCAATACTATCTCACAATCACTACTCTTGACGTTTGGTAAAGATAATCTTATACTCTTAGTTTTATTTCCATTTAGTACTAAATTATTAGCAGTGAACCAATTTTGGACCTTAAAAATTAAGGAAGTATCGTCAGCAAATAACACCATTTGTGGTTGATTTATTAATAAATGGAGTAAGGTTAATATATACTAAAAAGTGGAAAGGACCCAATATCGAGCCATGTGGAACAGCCATTTTTACTTTTATACCAAGTCAATTGACACCATTTATTTGAACTTGCGCAAGTTTTCTAAGTCTGTAATGCTCAAGTTTCAAAAGCAGGGTTTCGTGATCGACGCAATCAAATGCCCTGGAGAGGTTACAAAAGATTCCTATGGCGTCTTGAGCCTCTTCCCACGCGTTAAAAATATGTTTTTATAAGGTAACACCAGCGTCGGTCGTACAACGCCCTTTAGTGAAACTATACTGTTGCTCGTGAAAGATTTTATTAGTATTGAAATGATTGAGCATCTGATTAATCTCAAATCTTTTCAAAGACCTTGCTGAAAACCGGCAACACGGACACAGGTCTATAATTATTAGTGTCTTTACTGTCCCCGAATTTGAAAAGAGGTATTACCCTACTGTATTTCATTAGATCCGGGAAGACTCCTTGATCCACACACAAATTAAATATTAAGGCTCAGTTAAGTGCTATAGTCTCAATTATAGAGGTACAGACTTTAGTAGACATTCCCCAAAGATCTTCGGTCAATTTGATCTTGATTTGCTTAAAAGTTTTTATTATTGTTAAGGGGTTAATATGCTTAAAGTTAAATTCAATCGGGCAGGCTGAAACATTCGTCCTCATTAAATCAAAAGCAAGCGAGGGCGAAGAATTTAAGATTTCGGTGGTTTTTAGTGGGACACTGGTTAAGAAATTCACAAATTCCTGAGCAACTTTATTGTTATTCGCAAATGAGACCACATGACGTCTCCAGTGTGTAATCAGAATTTTGCTTTTTGATCCTGTTCGTTTCATTTTTGATAATTTTCCAAACCGTCTTCATTTTATTGTCTGCTGATTTTACCTTGTTGCTAATGTATAAGGCTTTAGCTGCCATACAAGTGTTCTTAAATTTTTTTTGAGTAAGAAGCAACATACTTATTAAAAGTTACCGTGTTAATATAAGGCTTAAGGCCATACAGCTCGAAAAGCCTTTCCCTACTTTTCCTAAGTCCTTTAGTTGCCCAGTCACTAAATAAAAACTTAGTGTTCTTCTTAAAAGTATTATTAAACTCGGTTTGAACTACCGAAAAGATTTCTATAAACAAAATATTAACATTATTCATTGTAAGGTCCTGATTACTTAACTTACAAATTAAAGTGCTATTACATTTATTTAAATTAACAGATGTTATTGGTCAGGATTGTATCTGCACTTTTTGTATCGCTATGTTGGACTCAAAAGTTACGGTTTGACCGCTGTGATCTGAAGGGAGATAATTAACGATAGATTTATCTAAATAGTCTACATTAGTTTGGCAAGTAACTTTAAAATTTGGCGCATTTAATAAGGATTCCAAAATGGTATTTATTATATACACTTGCAAGATAAATGAAATTAGAACAAGTAAACGTTAAATTATGGAAAAAAGACCAGTCGTAAATTAATTTTCCTTACCTGTCTAAAACTATTTTTGTTCACCCCAATGCTTCCCAAAAGCCTTTTATTTAAGATTCTAGTTTGAGTGAAACAGAGGAAACCAGTTGACGAAGTGTTAGCAAGACAGGAACCCTCTTTTGAGGTAGTTATGTGAGCGAGACAGGGTAGTCCAAAATCACCACGAGCCATAGTAATGTTGACTCAGTGTATTTGATTTGAAATTAGGATTACCATTCTTTTTTAGAAAAGCATTAAATTAATAAATTAAAGAAACAAAATGCCTTCATAAAAAAACAAGGATGTAACATTTACACCAAATGCACAAACTGCCTTCCTTTATTCGCAATCCTTGAGCACGCTCGGCATCTTTAAAAAAGGATTGGGTTATCAGACGAGCGAATCTACCATTATTTACAAATTCAGCCGTTTCAGTCAGTCGTTGTAGCTCAGCTACATTCTCAATCGGTTTAAAATGAACCTTTGACGGCCATTTATAAATGCCCGTAATATTTTACGTTTTTCTGTTAACTATTATGACTTGACCTATCACCCGATTCCGGCTTGACGTCGACTTCTGGGACACCCTGTATATGTATTTTTAATGGAGAAGGGTTTACAGGATGTTTAGACCTATACGCGGATGAAGCCGCAGGCAATTAGTTATTAAACTAGCGTTAAATGCTATAAATGTGATCTCGAGATAAGATAATCCGGTTATTCGTTCAGAAAGTTGAAAATATCCGGTATTCTCGTCGCCGTTCCGTAGGAAAGCCCTATTAAGGATATCTTGAATTTGTCTGAGTCTGTCTGTTTTTTATGTCGTGAATCGACAACAGCTGCAATCACATAAGCTTCCATAGTAATTTAAAATCTGATTTAGCTTCTCAATCAAAATTTTAGGTGATAAAACCTGAAATTTTGGATAGCAAACTTGACATTTTCAGTAAATTGAATTACTTGACAAGAGAATCGGCACCATAATATTGTGAAAAAAAAACAAATAATTTTATAATAATAAAAGAGTAATACTCTTGACCGATTTTAGTAATACTCTTTTCCGTGTTTCCTTACAGAGCTCGAACCGGAAAATAATGACCACACTTGTGTAGGTGTGGCAGATATACCACCACACCATACTGAATCAGATTTAGAAGATGTTCCTTTAATAAAGTTTAAAACTGAAGTGGAAGAACAAGCAGTATCTAAGAATAAACGACGAGCCAGGGATGCGTCAAGTAAGTATTAGTTAGTTTATCGTAAGGTAAGCATACATGCCAATGGTTCACTTGTTTTTTTTTTTTTTTTTTTGTTTGGCATCTCGCAGGTCAACCTATGCGGTTGTCGTCTGCTTAAGCGGACTTGCTGGTTCACTTGATAGGAAGTGATTAGCGTTACCCAAAGGGCAGGGTGTACATGTAGTGTGTTAGGCGGAGGATTAGCCAATCAAGGGGGGGGGGTGTCCCTAAATGGGTCTACATACGAACTCCATTTCCACCATATATAGCATTTTTTTATTAAAGTTTTATCCAAGAATTTCCAAAACTTTAGCTTTTAACATCTGTAACGTTTCTTTTACATGTGTCATGAGTTTTTTTGTACGTCTTTGTTGTATGATGCATCCTTGGTCTAGCAAAGGCAGTCATAGATGCAAATAAGAAAAAATTAGTTCTGAGCTTTCAAAACAAAAGGAACGAGAAAATAACTCCATAAGCCCAACTTTAACTAACTAAAAAATAAAAATAAGTTGGATGTAGGTGTTCAAATGCTTTTAAAAAGTTCTGTAGTTCTTCGTCATTATAACGGTATGCCTCGTATGAATTTGTAAAAGAAACTGTTTAGGGGTAAATGGAGTGAAATGAAACAAAACATGTCTTATTCCAAAACACGATCCAAATTAAGTTCTGGGATTATTGAAAGGTTTTTTTTTTTTTTTTTTTCTCTTTTGGCTTCGCACGGTTTGTGCATTCAGCCAATGTCATGTTTATTTTATTTTTATTTTATGAAGGATACAAAGCTAGGGAAACGAAAATATAACTATAATAAGTTATCACGGAATTTGGGATAAAATCTACAGGATCAGTATTTACAACAGTGATAAGATAATGAATAATGAACTAAAATTACAACTTAATATTATTTAAAGTAATGAAAGATACTATACATTTATATACAGGAAAGCTATTTGTGCAGAGTAAAGAAAGTATTGAGGTAGGAAAAGGAGTACGAAGGGACAAGAGGTTACTGAGAAAGAATGAACGATCATATAAGGGACAGGAGAAAAAAATGTGATCTAAGTCACCTACGTCTGTGCCACACAGACAAATGGGGTCATCGATGATATGAAGTTTGGCAAGATGGGCTGGAGAGCAGACATGACCCAATCTCATCCGTATCAGAATGGAGGTCTCCATCTTACCAAACTTTGCCCTGCCAAACCACGGTTTTTCCGGAACATCTGGTTGAATATATGAAAAATAATGACCTTTCGATTTGCTTCCGATATCCCAAGCTTCCTTCCAGGTTTTCCGAAGAAAAGTCTTTGGTAAAGACTCGAGGTCAAAGTAAAAGTTTGTATAAGGAACTAAGTCCCCGCATTGCACCGCATCAACGGCGAGTGTATCAGCCACTTCATTGCCATGGATTCCAGCATGGGCCGGAATCCACACAAACTGCAGTGTATTACCCTCAGAGATGGTTCGGAACGCAAATTCTCTTATTAAATAAATTATTGGCAACTGCGATTTGAGTACGAAAGGAGATTTATTGATGGCTAGAAGAGCACTTTGAGAATCAGTAAAAATTAAAGTTTTTTTAAGCTTTAAAACACGAATATATTCTATGGCTTTTAAAATGCCAAAACATTCCCCGGTAAAAACAGAAGTCTCAGGTGGCAGTTTTATTTTTTGTACGATGTTGTATTGAGAATGGTAAGTACCAATCCCAACACAACCCGTCGGAGAACGCTTCGCAGCATCCGTAAATATATGGTGGTACTCTAGGTGATCAGCCAGAAAACGGTTAAAACTTAAATGGCAATTGGGATCTGATTTACTTACACAGTTATATTTTATGATGGGACTGAATTGTAGACTCTCATAGCTACTGCTAAATAGCGGAAGTTTATTGGAACGATGAATAGGAGAAGCAAGTGATAGAATTTTTTTATAGCTTACAACTAAACAAGGAGCACGTTTATGGGACCAGTAATTTGAAGATTCAATCTGCAACACTAAAGAGTCCAGTTTAGGAATAAGAGGATGAGGTGAGATCTGAAGAATCCGGAACAAATATTTGTCAGATAGAAATTGCCTTCTAAGATGTAAAGGAGCTTCCCCGCATTCAACTTGGAGTGCATTAATGGGGCTAGACTTCATGGCACCCGAAATAATGCGTAGTGCCTTGGACTGGATGCGCTCCAATTTTTTAAAAGCCATAGCACTTCCAGGTTCGAGAACGAACAATCCATAATCCAGAGTGCTTCTGATGATTGCGTTGTAAACGAGTTTCAAAGAAAAGGGATGTGCACCCCACCATACACCAGAGAGGCACCTAAGCATGTTTAGGTGATTTTCACATTTGTTAACAATATATTCACAATGAGGAACACTACTTAATTTACGGTCAAGTATTATACCTAGATATCTGAATTTGTCTTTAACTGGAATAGGTATTTCCTTATAAAAGAGATTTATTAAGGGAATATTTCGCTTCCGGGTGAATAAAACAGCTGCGCTTTTAGACGTGGATAAATCCAAACCGTTAAGATGTAACCATGACTCCAAAGTATATAAAGCAGAATTGATGGCACAGCTTGCTTGTTCAATAGATTGGCTTGAAGAATATAATAACAAATCATCGGCATATTGAAGAACCTTAACATGATTAGCTAAGGACGTGTCTAAATCAAATGTGTAAATATTGTAAAGAATGGGGCTAAGCACAGAACCCTGTGGGAGACCTCTCCATACCAGACGAGATACTTCTTGATCTCCTATTAACATGTTAACAGAGCGTTCAGTCAGGATATTAAAAATGAAATTCGACAAATTTAATGGGACTTTTAAGGCTTGTAGTTTATTTTGTAGAACTGATAAAACAACATTATCGTATGCTGCATTAATATCAAGGAAAACTGCAACAGTAGATTGGTTATTAGAGAAGGATAACCGAATATCAGTTGTGAAAATACTTAAACAGTCAGTTGTACTTTTACCTTTTCTAAAGCCATATTGTGATTCTGCCAAAAGACCCTTACTTTCAACGTACCATTCAAGGCGATTTTTAATTAAGTGTTCCGCTAATTTCATCAGAATTGTAGACAAAACTATGGGACGGTATGAAGAAGCGTCAGATGGACTTTTATTTGGTTTAAGGAATGGCAATACCATTTGACGTTTCCATTGAACAGGGATGTTCCCTGTTTTCATAATAGAATTAATAAGCTCTAAATAATAACTGAGGACGTCCTCATTTAAGTTAGCAAAAAAGGAATACGGGATGCCATCGATACCTGGTGCAGAATCCTTGGTTTTATGAATAACACCCTTTAATTCAGTGAGAGTGAATGGTAGGTCAAGTGTCGTGTCTTGCTCAATGGCTACGACAGACAGGTTATGGTTAATACTCTCAGTTACAAAAGGAGGAGCTAATTTATCTAAAAATTCACTAGCTAAAGAAACGGGAATAGGAGAAGGGTTATTATAAATGGACCTAAATCTGCGAATATTGCGCCAGACAATTGTAGGGTGAGTATTCGGCGAAATTGATGAGCAAAAACTACGCCAAGAATCAAATTTTTTCTTCTTAAAAAGTTTTTTGGTTTCATTTATTGAATTAGTAACGATTTCAAAATTAATGTCAGACATATCAAGGTTATAGTTGTATACAGCCTCTTTACGTTTTTTGATCGATTCTGTGCACTCAGAGTCCCACCACGGAGGTGAGGGAATTGTATTATTACTGCTGTTTTTTACAGGAAAAACTTCATCTGCCGCTGCGATTAGTATGAGTGCTAAAGCTTCAGCACAACTATTTTCATTGCCATCAGATATAACAGGCAAGGAGCATAACTTTCTGTCAACAATGTTTCTAAATTTGTCCCAGTCATTATTATTTCTATTAGGAAGTTTATGTTTTAAGTTTGTATGCCTTAATGGTGCATTTGGTTTGGATAGAGGATAAGAAATAACTATTGGAAAATGGTCACTACCGTAAGTAGAGGTTAGAGTACGCCAATTTAATGAAGAGGCTAAGTTTGGAGAACAGATAGAAAGGTCAATTGCGCTTTGGTTCTGATTGGGATCTGAACGACGTGTGGCAACTCCAGAGTTCAAGATGCATAAATTATGTAAGTCTATTATATCTAGTAACTCATCACCATAACAATTAGATGTTGAACAACCCCAAGATTGCTGATGGCAATTAAAGTCCCCCAATATTAGAAATGGCTTTGGAAGAGAAGAAAATAGATTATTCACCTCTTGAAGAACAGTAGAAGAGGGGTGAGGAATGTAAATAGAAACAAGACAAGTATGGTGCACTTTAATAGCTACAATTGAAATTTCCTCACTATGAGGAGGTAAGGAAATTATAGAGAAAGGGATAGAATTCTTGATAAGTATAGCAACTCCACCATACCCATCAGATCTATCCTCTCTAATGGTTAAATAACCATTAATTTTAAAAATATGATTGGATTTGAGCCAAGTCTCTGCTAAGGCAAAGGCAAAAGGCTCATATTTGTTTAAAATATAAATAATGTCACTCTTTTTGTTCATCAGACTGCGGCAGTTCCATTGGATTATTTTGGATGTGTTGTCCATTTTGAATGGATTGAGATACATTGAAAGAAGTGGCAACGTTGGACGGTGAAATGTTGAACTGAGAGAGAAGATTGTGCAATGCAGAAAGAAAATCGTTTATGGAAAAACTTGTGTCTTTATTTGCATTAATATGATTATTAGAAAGAGCACAACCATTTGATGGCTGGGGAATGACAAAATCTTTAATAATGGCATTGTGAGCCTCTTTATTATAACCTTGTACAGATTTAGGAGGTGAGCGTGGTTTGAGAAAGACAGTCTTTTTATAGCTACTCGAAGTAGGCATTCTATTTGGGAAAGAGGTTGATGGAATATCTGCAAAATTTTTGGAGGGAGAAGATAAAAGTGTATCAGCATATGATTTAGTTACTGGGGGATATAATTTAGTAGCTTCAGCATAAGATACTGAACTTTGTGCCATGTATGTTTTAATTGATTTTTGCCTTAAAAATTCTGGGCAAGACTTATTAGTAGCATAGTGAAAACCAGAGCAATGGCAGCAAGATGCACTTTCAGGTTCTCTTTCACAACTGTCTCCAGTGTGGTCTTGACCACATTTAAAACAGCGAGGTTTAGACCTGCACTGAATTTTAGTGTGACCAAAACGACAGCAACTGAAGCACTGAACGGTAGGGAAAATATATAAATCTACAGGTAATGCATTGTAGCACATAAAAATTCTTTTAGGTAAAACCTGTCCATCAAATGTAACAACTATGGATTGGGAAGGTTTCCAAGTAGTTGTACCATCAACATTCGTTTTAAAATTGAGGCGTCTGACTTTTAAAATTCGACCGCAACCAATAGGCACAGTTATATTATCAATAACTTCCTCTGGAGACCATTCCGCAGGAACACCACGCACTAAACCCATTCTAGTAACATTAAAAGTAGGTATAAAAGCTTTATAATTATGTGTTTCGAGACTATTGTCTGTAATAAAGGAATTCGCGTCCAGGAAATTCGAAAAAGATAAAGATATTTTATTGCGCCCGATTTTTTTGACGCTACCGTTTATTATATTTTTGAAAGCGTTGCGCTTTAAAAACTTGCCAAATGTGATTGGGTGCAATGTGGTTCCATCATCAGGTGTAATATTATTTTTTTGAATATGAATAACGAATGGCGAGTTGTCAGTTTTTTCATAACTCTTTCTGCCAATCTGAGTGGAAACTAAGGCCGGAGCAGGAATATCAGGAATTTTATTTGTGGGAACAACGTTGGAAACAAGTGTTTCAGAGCAGTTTGGCTCCAATGTAGAAGTTAATGAAGAGTCCGTGCAACCACAACCTGAAGACTCTGAACCGTGGTTTTTACGGGTACGGCGACGCTTATTGCAGTGTTTGCAAACATGCACACGGCTTCTTTTTAAATGACGAGCTGAAGATGACCCATCGGTATCCATGCCCGACTCATTCGATACGGTAACAAAATTGCCTGCCGGGGGCACATAGGCCCCCGGGTCAGGCGGTTCGTTCATTTCCCGCTAATACAAAATAAAAAAACTTACCACTACCGAAGAAAATACACAAAACTAATATTAAAACTATAAATGAAATAGAAAACAACACTAAAACTACGACTACTGATCCTATAATACAAGTTTTTTCAATTTAAACAATTTTTCTCAAAAAGGACGCGTCCGCCAAGTTTGAAGTTTCCCGCGCTTTTTTTCTATTGAAAGGTTTAAGGTCTGACAAAACAAAATGTTTATGCCGTGACCCCTAGTTTATCTATGGATTTAACTTCGGTACAAATTTATTTGAGGTTAGCGTTGATTATAATTGAGTCATTTTATTTACAAATCATTATTTACAAATGGATATTATTGATTTCATGGATTTCGAAGATTTAGATATGCTGGAGATGTCTCAGCGATCTTACAGTCATCGTCATCGTGTAAATCGACGATGATTTTAGATATGAGTAAAGGTTCACAAATACAGGGTTTTCCAATAAGAGGTGTCATTTTGATATTCAAAGAAAAATGCCATTTATTAATGTAATATATATAAGATAAATGATCGGATGTTTATTTTCATTCTCACACACACAACTACACACGTAAGTCATCCCTATTTTCATCACTTGTGCGTTTTGTTATTACTGTGCATGCGTATATTGTTTATTGCTTAAATATAATGTATATCACATCTCTATCAACTTTCCATAATCCTGTACCACCAGCATCGTTAACTTTAAATTGCCTTATACCTTATTGCGATAATTTCAGTTCTTTCTGTGCCGCGCTTTGGGCTATCTTTTATTTTTTTGCAAATGGCTAATCATAATAGCGTAGACCACGAATTAGACTCACTTTCTGTTGCTAAATCTTATAAATGTCAACCTGAAAACTGCGTGCGGTATATTAAAAATCCGAACAAAGGGTTAAAAATACTACATCTAAATATCCGGAGTATAACTAAAAACTTTGACGAAATCTCTGTGCGGAACTTCTAGGTTTTCAGTGTGATGTTACTGTCTTGTCCGAATGTTGGTTAAGTAAAACCAGGCACCTACCAAATTTAGTTGATTACACTTCCTTTTTTACGAAAAACACTTTCAATCAAAATGACGGATGCGCTGTTTATATTAAATCTTCTATGAAACATGATGTTATAGAACCCTATTTTGCTGATGCAAATTGTCTACTGTACTATAGACAGCGTCTCAATTGTTGCTCTGTATCGTTCTCCTTCCTATAAAAACTTAAACAATTTCATTGAAAGTCTGGATAAAGTGCTCATGCCCGCAACACAGACTGTTGTCTTGATTGGAGATATAAATATCGATATCAAGAATGGCAACAACGACAAACACTCGGATGAGTATCTATCATGTGCTGCCGCGCACGGTCTTCTCCCCGCTCACCTGTTCCCCACACGTGTCTCAAACTGTCTGGATCACATCCTCTTAAAAACGAATTTATCAGCTACAGCTATTGTCATTGAGTCGTCTATAACTGATCATGAACCCCTGCTACTATTTTTGCAAACAAAAATAAGTATCGAAATTTACCCCGTACCAAATGTAAAGCTAACCACAATTCAATTGTAGAAACTATCAATGACAAAGACTGGTCTCCTATCTTGGCGGTATCGGATCCTAATAGAGCGGCGGAAGACCTAATAGGAGGTCTCTCTACAATCATAGAGAACAACACGCATGAACATATAGTCCCCAGGAAGCATAGATATCTTAAATAAATATCTTAATATCTTATCTCTCCCCTTCAAAATACTCCTTTGTGTTGAATTGGTTTTGCTTGATACTGCATTGAGCAATGTATATGTATTTATACTTAGATATATTATAATATCCTAGGCCATCCACCTTTTCAACTAATAACAGAGGTTAGACAATAAACAATAGAATTGTAGGCACCAAATTATTGTACATAGCAGAATATTAATGTTCTGTAGATTGATTGTGCATTGAAGTGTCTAAGGGAGAGGCCTATTAAACTTGTGGATGGATGATGGAAATTAATTAGGGTTACCTAATTCGTTTTGGTGTTCTTTCAGGTGTTGGGCTCAAAGAGGTACCTACATTATTCAGGAAAATAACTTTCTCTCAGCACTCACAGCAAGCATTAGCAAGCAGAAGGTATATAAATTACTCATAATGACTTCTATGGGAATACATTAGCTGCCAAATTCCACCAATCCATGCAATATATTTGTTCCAATTTCATTTTGTCTCATGTCCAAATATTTCATGTTAAATGTGAATAATTGCTATTTTCATGAAGGTTGTAATAATATAATACAACAGTTTTTTTCTCTTGTTTACTTTAATTTATTTGTTTCATTTACCTATATCTATTGAATAATAGTTAATTTAGCTAAATACCACCTTTTTTATAATTAGTATAACAATAAATACCTACCTTTATTTAAAAAAATTGTCAGTACTTAGTGTATTCTTAATATTTCATCCAAAGTTATTTTTAAAAGTTTACACTTTTTTCAACTAACACAATAGGTACATATGTTTACATAGCTGTCCTGCAGACCACAATCAATAGTGTTCTAATAAAAAATTTGAATAGCTTTTATAAACAATTGTCAGTTTCTACGTTAAGCATTAGAAGTGTGTATGCAGTAGTAGCAGTGATGTCAGAAGTAAACAGTAGCAGTAGCCGAAGAAACAGCAATGGGGATCCATCATTCATGCTGCCTTCTTGTCTTTGTAGGGGAAACGCCCCGGGAACTTTCCTACAGTTTGAAAACAAAATCAAATTATTTTCTGTTCAAATAAAGTAGATGCCTAGTTTGCCAACAATGCCTATGGCTGAACAAAAGCCATCGGCCTAGTCCTTGCTGTGGGTTGTATGTCTTCTTTATTTAGAGCCCATTATTCAGTCTCCAGATGTTTTTATTTAACATAAGACTAAATTAGAATAGTAAACATAAAATATGTGATGTGACTACTTAGGTAGATAGTTCAACCAAGGAAATATATTCACAATTATGTGAGTTGCCGCTTGATTCATAACTGTGTCAAAAAGCTTACCTTCAATTATTAATACACATGATTGGTTTTCCATGTCCTGCACAAAAACGTCTTTGTAAGGAGTTCCCCCATATGTCAACTAGATTATTGTTGGTATTTGTATTCCATTCTTGTAAGCTTTAGCACCGTCTGCAAAAATGTTTTGATTATTTTTTGAAGTTGTTATTATAGTTTGTTTCAGTACAAACAAAAACATCAATTTACAATTTCAGTTGTTAAGCGAGGTTGAAGGTGATATACTAATTTACAATCATTATTTTTTCTGCAACAAACAGCTGACCCCACATAGGTTACTAACTTGTGTCTACACAACAAATGAATGATTGTCCTTAGGTAGACTGACCAATGAAGAACCTCTATCTACATAAATCAATAAGTTATGAAGGTACACTCCTACACACGTTATTCCTATAGATATTGGCATAGGTACTTACTTGTAGTGATGATATTGACATAAGTACTTTTCGCTGTGGAGTGTGTGTGCAGCCAGTACAAAACGAAGACAGAGCCATATCAGCCCTAGCCCCTAGTCCTTGCCAAACGTTTTCAGCGATTCACACACAGAACAAGAATTCGAAACTGTAACATAGGTCAACATGTACATGTACCTATAGGAATAGTAAGTAAATATGATTCTGTGTCACATTTTAAATGATTCTATGTGTTATACAATAAAAAATAACTTTCGTATTTCAAAGCAAAACAATGCGAATCGTAAATATTAAAAAAACTTTTATCAGTGTTGCTAACTTTTTTTCCCGAGTCCACTTGGGCCGTAGGACTTAACTTGGAGAACTACTTACTTTATATATTACTTTATATCACAAATAAAATTACTTGAAAAAGTTAGTGAAGATGTTTGGATGTTTGTTAGATACACATGAATGGCTTAATAGTTCAATTTTTATCCTGGAAGTATGTTCCGTGTGTTTTTTTTCGAAATGACGTTGTTTTCGATCTTTACACGGGCGCAGCTTCTTATAAAATTCTTCACTATATTCGTCATGATAAACAGTCTTTACAAATCAGCTTTCTAATCCGAAGTAGTTTCGGCATTTGAAATAAATAAATGGTAAAATTTCTGACACAGGTTTTAGACTTTAGACAAACAATAGTTTATGATTGTAGTATTTTCTACAAAGTCCTAACCACCGTAAATTTTGTCTGTCGACCGCCTTAGTACGGGTGTCCAAAACTCCTAGTTTTAGTGGAAGTCCCACTTATTTGACAACACTGCTTTTCTACGATTTTGCCATAGGCCACAGATAACTAAAACGTGAAGAAAAGAACGTTTCGTTGCGTATTTCAAATTTGGTAGTTTATGGTAGAAATTGTTTTATAAATTGTTTTTTAATTTTTCAGCCATCATTGTACAATTTTATTTATAAGCATTAGTAGATGGTCAGTTGTAGTTAAAGCAAAATTAAATTGTAGCAAAATTATTCGGAAGCGAATAATTCCTTTTCGATGAAACAAAACGCGAGATAGAGTGAGATAGAGCTAGAAATGATATACATCCCTATAAAATTTGGCAGAATTGAGATCATTTTTATTACACAATTCCGATTATAGCAAACGATTAAGATCGCAATTTGTTTCATTTCAGAATCGCATTCAAAAACAAAATGTGTTACGCAATTAGGGTGCAGGTATTCCATCCACTATGCACTATCAAAACATTTAGTCAAGTGCCCCTCAGGGTCGCGGTAAATTCGAAAGAGATGATCGTGGCCATGGCACAGGCAACTGATGGAACACGGGTGGGTTTTAGTCAGTAAAAGTCTCACACACCCTCCCGCTCCACCCAGAGCGGGAGAAGTCATTTGATGACTTCACACCCAAAAAAAAAAACTTCACGTCTGTACACAAAAATGGCTCAATAGATGACGTAGAGCAATACCTACCTGTTAAAGGTAATGCATGCAACCTGTACTAAAATCTGTGTATGCAAACTTCTTTATAGTGCAATGTGTGTCACCATAGAAATCTTGTCATGTTGATTTTAATTTTAAAAGTTAAAAAAAAACACACCTAATTTGAGATCGCGTTTATATCTTAATTTTAAGAGGGAAAAAAGTGCGTGCAGTTGAGTTAGTGTCTTACTACATAGTTAGTGTCGATCCGTTAATCGTATTTTAACAGGAACAATTGCCTATAATGGAGAAGATGGAAAATAAGTTTTAGCAAAATTGTACCATGATAAGCATAAACAAACTAAAAATAAAACATGACTAACTACTTTTTGTGTATGGCATCTCGTAGTTGACCTTGAGAGGTCGTGACTACTTAACCGGACTATCCTGTGGCTGCCTTAAGCGGACTCAAAGCCTCCAGCCAGGGGCGTAAAACTACTTATATTATTAAGCGAACGCTCGCTAAGGGCACCCCCTGTGGGGTACGGACCTCGGCTTAGGGCGTCGCTGACGGGAGGACAGCAAGATGGGACAGGCTGGATCAAGTTTTGATTATTATTAATCGGGGAATTTAAAGCTACAGGCTCAGCTACGGCGCGGGCTGGCACTTCGTCGAGCAAGGGTCGGGGGGGACAATTACGTCGGGATCTTCGCGAGGAACCTCGGCGGCGAGGTCGGAATGTCGGTCTGTGTTTGTGCACTGTACTGGTGGCCCTACTGCTCTCCTGAATGAGAGTTATGTGGTCATCGGGATCGGTGAGGACATGCTTGGGACGGCGGACTTGACTAATGGAGGAGGGAATATAACTAGCGGCTTTCACAACCAGAGGGTTGCGGTGATTCGCGGCGGTCTCGAAGAAACGCTTTGAAATGCGTTTCATGAACTGACGGATAGTGGGAATCCTGAGGTCTACATGGAGGATTTCGTTGCGAACGTACCAGGGGGAGCCTGTTATCCTACGGAGGAACTTGTTCTGGAGGGTCTGCATTCTATGGAAGCGAACGGGCTTGGCGTGTGCGAAGACTGCACTGGCATAGGTCATGATCGGACGGAGCTTGTTTCATTGCACATCATATCTATTAAAGACAAGCCTACATGATTATGTCAACGGCATATCAATGGTAACAAAACTAGTAAAAGCAGATCCTGTCTTCCGTAAAACAGTCAAAGCCAGTTCTGCTTAAAATGGTTTTGTTACCATTGATAAGTGGTTGCACCGTACCTACAACTACCTACAAAAAGCTGGCTTATTTAGGGCACAAATTGTAGACGGCGCCACTGCGCTTATTGGATGGCACTCTTTACCCATATAATTATAGTACTCTTTGCCTTGGACTGTTTTCGCCTCACTTATCCAACACATACGAGTGAATAAATAATAATGTTGAGGCCCCAAGGGAAGGGAAAGGGAGCTCCTTTCATAATTCTTCGACGGGTAATTGGCTCCACCGGCGGCGGCGTTTTATTTCCCACACAAAATAGACGATTGCTTTATGCTTTGGCAAATAAGATTTTTCTGTGTAAAAACAGAAGTAAAATTGTTTTGTATCAGAAAATAATTACTTTTCCAAGTGAATTATTATTAAAAAATATTTTTCCTTTATAAATTTCACTAGTCACCAAGGTGACGTCCAATTCCGTCAAAAAATTGTTTTTTTTTTTGTTTCAGTCATAGAATATTCAGTTCAGGTCTTTTGTCATTAAGGTCTGAGGGTTGCAACCCCCCCGTTTGTTACGCGACCAAAATATGTGATCTGTCAATTAGTATGAAATAATTCCTTATAAGTTTTTAATTTGTTTCTTTGAAATTGAAATTGTTTGAAATTGAAATTGTTTATTGTTTGACAAATTACATTCGAATGCGTTGATTCCTGGAACTCACACTAGGATTCCCTGTGTCGTGAGATCCAGGCTCCTTCGTTCCGTTTACATTTCCTATACTATAATACATGTAATCGGTATATTTAAGAAACATTAAATTTCTTAATTTCCTGTAATCTACTAGTAATGTAGTAGAAAAGGAATATAAAATAACAACAAAAACACAAAGAAAACTAATACTAATACACAAATAAAACAGTAGATAATGAAGTATGTATGCAAGTTGACTATTATTGTGTTTGTGTGTGTGTGTATGAGTGATATGGTGTGTTTTTTGCGTGTGTGGATGAATTGAGATAGTTGTGTTGGTGTTTTGAGAGAATAAGAATGTATATAATTATGTGGATGTTTGTGCTATAGAAAAATAAATATATAAATGGAGAAATGTATCAGTACCAATCAAAGCGCTCCTTTTTTACTACTTATTTTTAATTTTAGATAAAGAAGTTTTCAGTCATATCTTAGTCCAGAGTAAGAAGCCATTTTGTAACCGCGATTTTGCATTTACTTTGAGTAAGTTGCAAAATGTTCAGTCGGTTATTGAGTTTCGAGTAAATTTGCGGTCCCATGAAACCGTACGACCCTCTACCGATTGCTTTACGGCATCGAGCCCTTTCCCAATGTACCCTTTGACTTGACCGGATACAAGTGCACATGGAGGTTTTGTGAAACCTTAGAGCAACTGACAGAATGTAAAGCTGTCTTACTCTAAGAACTCCCACTTCTGCGTAGAGCGTGTTAGTGGGGTACCGGAATCGTCTTCTATAGGCAACTTTAAGCAGAGCTCGTTGAGCTCTTTCGACCTTTATTAAAGAGGTTTTACCAGCTGCGCTCCATGCTATTATACAATAGTTAAGGACTGATTGACAGAGAGAGAAGTATATCATTTTTAGAACAGAGTCATCTGCAATTTTACCAAGTTGCTTAAAGACACGGAGCATCTTCCGAACCCTACCCCTTAAAGCACCCAGATGTGTCGACAACGACAAACGGTTATCTACAAAGACTCCCAGGTATTTAATTGAATCTGTTTGTTCAATGTATGGTCAAGTACAATTTTCTGCTCTAGAACAGGAATGCAGCTGTATACAAGTTATGGAGTTCGGGGCGGAACGTTTCGAGATAGCAAAGTTGATTGCCTTCGTTTTGTCTATGTTTAAGGTTAAAAGGTTATGTTGTAGCCAGTTCGCAATAGCTTTAACCCCGCTTTCAACCGATAACTTAACGTCATCCCAAGTTTTACCAAAAAATACGATTGCAGTGTCGTCAGCACATGTAAAAATTTTTGCTTGAGGGATTTTCATGGCGCATAGTCCATTTATATATATGAGAAATAGGGTAGGTCCCAACACGCTACCCTGGGGCACACCAAATTGCACTGTGTTTGGGTCACTAGAATATTCCCCTAGCACTACTTTTTGCGTTCTATCGTTGAGATACGAGGCAAACCAGTCCAGGGCAGTGCCACGAACTCCCAAAAGCGACATTTTTTTAATCAAGATTTTCCTAGATATTGTATCAAATGCCTTGGCAAGGTCAAGGAAGATACCAGTACATGCTTGCCCTTGACCTAGATTGAGGGTTATAAAATCGGCTAAATTGGTTACTGCATCCTCCGTGGACCTACCAACCCGATAACCGTATTGGTTGTCCGACAATAATCTACTTTGTTCAAGGTATGCGAGTAGTCGTTTGTTTACAACTTTCTCGAGGATTTTTGAGAGAGCTGTCAGCAGGGAAATCGGGCGATAGTTTGAAGGGATTTTTGGATCTCCACTTTTAAATATCGGGCATATATTGGCAATCTTTATGCAATCAGGCACTATACCTGTACATAGGCTTAAATTGCACAGAAAGGCAATCGGTCTGACTAAAGCATGTGAACATTGTTTTAAAAAGGTGTTGTTAATGCCATCATAAGAAAGGAGATAATCGAGAATATTTCTGTTTCATCAGTCGGAGTAAGAAAAAAAGAATTTGGGCTAGTGTTTACAGTACTGTATTGTTCGTTGTTACGACTGACTGTGTGTCTGAGACTGAGTGTGTTTGCTGCAAGGTTTTGGCCAACAGTTGAGAAATACTCGTTCACTCTATTTAATGTGGGGACAGGGTCGTCGTTGTCGGTCACAAGGTCAGTTTTTCCGTTTTTTTACTTTTAATGTTGCAAATTTTTTTTATTTCATACCATAGCTTTTTACAGTCGCCCTTTGTTTCCAATAGAAGTTTACGATCATGGTCTTGTTTTAGATTTGTTAATATATTGTTACAGTAGTTTCGATACTTCCTATATTCTTGTTGGATGACAAGATTGTCGCGATTTTCTTGTTTCTTTGCGTTAATGTGCATTAAGTCACGTCGTCTTATGCACTTTAGGAGGTTTCTAGTTATCCATGGCTTGATGATATCCTCTGAGCCACGGCTTACACGGTTAGTGGTGTGTTGCTTAATTTTAGCAGAAAGTGTCTCGACAAATTTTTGGAATGCAATAGTAACATTGGTCTGTTCAAGAAGCCAGTCCCAAGACTCATTTTCAATGTCTTCCTTTAACTTTATATGGTCAATTCGTACCTTTCGTTTTACAACCCTGGCCCGAGCTGATTCTTTTTGAATGCCTAGGATAACCGTCTCGTGATCTGTTATGCCCGTGTCACACTTAATAACAGTAGCTGGTTTCTGAGTTTTTAGCATAACATGATCCAAGCAGTTGTCACCTCGCGTAGGCAAAGTGTGTCCTGGAAAAAACCCATAATGGCCGGTTAAGTCCAGGTACTCAGAGGCGCGTCTGTCAGTGCAATCTGGTTTGATGTCAATGTTCAGATCCCCAACAATAGTACATGTTGTAGCCTTACTCGACTCCATCAATTTTGTTAAAGATTCGCAGAAGTTATTTATATTATAGAAAGATGGAGACCTATATATAGCAAACAGTGATAGTTCGTCCCCAACATTGACAACCAGACAGTTCGAGTCTTTGCATGTTGGCTCTGCGACAGAAGCTTGCAGAGATGTTTTAGTATATATGACTATTCCATCGTTTTGGTTAAGGTAGTTTTTGGAACAATGATAATCGTAGTTTTTTATTTCAAAACAGGTACTCGTGTCTTCAAGCCAACATTCTGTCAAAATAATTACATCAGGTGAATAAAGCAGCCGGCTCAAAAGAACAGAGAAATTATCAAAATTCTTTTTGATACTGCGTATATTTTGGACCACAACCGAGCATTGACCTCCTATGTCACCCAAGGCAGCCTACAGTCATCTATAGAATGGAGTTTCAGGCTAGTTGTAAAGGCCGTGTGATCGATGTCATCAATAACTTGTGCAACATTAGCCATTAGACAAACTTAGCTTGGTCTAATATTATATGAAGCAATGATTTGTGCGGGAGGCATTTAGTAGAAACTAGGTGAAGTCGGTACTGATATTGATTTTTAATTATGGCATAAGTAATAAGTGTGTAACAAAGTTACTGTAATAGTATATACTAGGTACTGAGGTTCATTTAGTGTAGAAGAATGCGAATGTAATTTAAGATACGTAGTTGTGAAGTGTATTAGTGTAAAAAATATGATAGGGATGTGTACTGTGTATGAAAACGTAGCTGAAAGGTAATTATTTATACAGATTAAGCACTTACGTTTTGCTGGGTGAGTATTAGTAACATTCAGAAAATTATATAACTGTTTAGCGGATAAGTGGATTAGGCTATAACATAGTCATTGGTTTAGGTCCAGTGGTAGATTGCGTAGAGTTTCCTCAGATCTGACAAGAACTTGTTTCGCACCTTCAATTTTCCGCAAGAAAATGTTGCCATTCACCGTCCAGCAAAACTTGTATCCTTTTTGCTTCGCAAATTTTCTAGCCTCATAGAATAGTTTTCCGGAGCTAGCGGGGAGATATTCGGCAACATATACTGGACGTCGATCTCCGGGTAAACCAATGCAATGAGTATTAAGTCGACCCTCGTTGGGGTGGATTTTATTAAAGTCGCGCGCACTTGTGATGAGATGGTTTTTAACCTGAACATTTGTGAACTCCGCAATAATAGGTCTGACGGTGCCAGGTTTTCCGGGTAAACGATATGCATCGCGTAGCTCGGTGTTATAGAGAGTCATGTTAACCGCTGCACCGACTTTGCTGATTATCGTGGATAAATCTGACGCTGACTCGTTTTCCACAGCAGGCACGTTGCGGATCTCGACGCAAGATGACCGAGAAAGCTGTTGGATATCCTGGATTTTTACTTCTAAATGAATTATATTGTCTTTCTGTTTTTGGGTTTCTTTTTGTAAAACATCAATTTTCTTAATCATATCATCGTACTGCTCAGTGATAAATGTAACAGATTTCTCAATCTCGCCGTTTGATTTTTGAATCGCAAGGTTTTGTAGTTTCAGTTCAGCTATTTCGGAGACCAGCTTAGAGAGACAGGTGTTTTGATCATTGGAGAATTTTGTAAGGCGTTCCTCTTGTTCTTTTTTCCATGTCGACAACATTTGTAGTATTTCGCGTTTAACGTCTTGAAGTTCATTACCAGGCGAGAATTCTGGGCAAGGACGTTTGGACCGCGACGCGGTATTTACACTACCGACTGGGCTGTTCAATACCGCTGCGGGTATATCCGAGTCTGACTTAGCTTGCAGTACACTGGAGTTAACAGATGGCGAAGAAGCCGTAGGCGAGCGTTGAGCGCGCATTGTACGTAGTCCAAAGTCAATCACGCACACGTCGATGGGCTCGGGGATACACGTATAACACAGCAGCACTTAGGCGAGCGCGCAAGCGGGAGAGCAATTATGGCGACTGTCCTGCTCCTACGTGTGGGCGGGGCTAAACCGGCGAGTTAACTGTGCGGTGCACAGGCACCGAGGCGACCGATCAAAAACAATTAATTTTTTTTTTATTATGTTTAAGCAAAACTGGTCACTTTCACTCAACGGATACGGGCTAAAGTCACGTATGTAATCTTTACAGATTTATGCGCAAACCGAATACACGTTCACTCTCAAATACGGTAACGGACGAGAAGAAGCAAGCTTTAGCCTGAGGACAATCTTTTTGTTTCTGGAATTTATTAATTTGTACATTAGCATGAAATAATTCTTTTTCTAGGTCCCTAACCTTACGCAAAGCCTCCTCATATAAGTTAGTGCAGTTATTGAACCCATCTGTAATTAACCGCAGTTTGTCCCGCTCATCGACAATTGACAACATCCAGTTATTGTCGATGTAGGTCTACTAGCTCCTGGGGGGTCCGGATCGCTGTCGAGCCCACCATGAAATATCTGGGATTGGTGCTCGACAGCCAGTGGGACTTCGGACCCCACTTCCGGCGGCTGGCGCCCAAGTTGTTGGGCGCGGCCAGGGCGCTGGCAATGCTGCTTCCCAATCTGGGGGGCCCGAGCGCCGCCTGTAGGCGGCTCTATATGGGGATCGTGCGATCCATGGCGCTCTACGGAGCGCCGATCTGGGCGTCTGACCTGACGGCCGGCAGCATAGCTGTCCTGCGCAGGCCGCAGCGGGCGATGGCCGTCAGAGTCATTCGGGGGTATCGCACGATCTCCTACGAGGCGGCTTGTGCACTGGCCGGATCCCCGCCATGGGACCTAGACGCGAAGGTACTCGCGTCACTTTATCGGTGGCGCGAGGAAGCGAGGGCGCGGGGCGAGCGGCCGATGCAGCGCCATATGGAGCAGCGTCGGTCGCAGCTTCGCGAGGTCCTGGTGGCGGAATGGCGGGACAGGCTTTCACGCCCTACCGCCGGCCTCGTCACCATCGAGGCGGTCCGGCCAGTGCTCGACCACTGGCTCGGGAGGAGGCACGGCTCCCTGTCGTTTCGGGCGACGCAGGTGCTCTCGGGGCATGGCTGCTTCGGGAAGTACCTGTGTCGCATAAACAGGGAGCCGGATGCTCGGTGTCACCACTGCGTCGACTGCCGGGAGGACACGGCGTGGCATACGCTGGCAGAGTGTGCCGCTTGGGAGGAGCCGCGCCGTGCCCTCATCTCAGAAGTAGGCAGTGACTTGTCGCTGCCGACCGTAGTGAGTTCGATGGTCGGCAGCGCCGAGTCCTGGGACGCGGTGGTTTCCTTTTGCGAAACGGTCATCTCGCAGAAGGAGGCTGCGGAAAGGGAGAGAGAGATCTCGACTCTCGACCCGGCCCGCAGCAGACGCACGGGGCGTCGGAGGAGGGCGGACAACGCCCTCTTCCGGCCCCCCTAAATGGGTCCAGGGGCGACGGATTCGGGGACATCCGTCGCCCCCCAACTTCAGGACCCGAGAAGGCGGCGCGCGTAGTGTTCCGCGTGCGCCGCTCACAGATGTTGCGGGGGGAGTACACCTCACTCCCCCCGCCCGAGACGGGGCCCGCGCAAGCGGGCCGGCACCAGCCGGGGTTGTGGAAGAATAATGTGTTCCCGCGACCCCGGCGTAGGTGTGAGATGGAACACCGGGGTGGTTTTTAGTCAGTAAGAGTCTGACAGACCCCTCCGCCCGCCCCAGGGCGGAGGACATCCATGAGGATTTTCCACCCCGGGAACAAAAAAAAAAAAAGGTCTACTAGCTCCTGTTTTAAGCTAGTATTTTTGTAAACGACATTTTCGACTTCTTTCTCACTATCATCTATTTCCTGTAACAGCTGTTCACATTTACTGTTTGAAGCCTTAAGATTTGAAGACGAGAAGGGTCGTTTTCAATTAAACTCCACACTTTTAAGGTTATTCATCAGTGTGTTGACGAATGTGAGTTGTTAAAATACGACGTTGATTAAAACTACACTGACATATATAACACTTGTAAGGTTTTTCACCAGTGTGTACACGAACATGTTTTTTTAAAGTACTCGGCTCCGTAAAACTACGCTGACATAAGTCACATTTATAGGGTTTTTCACCAGTGTGTATTCGAATATGTCTTAATAAACTACACTTTTCACCAAAACTACGCTGACACACATCACACTTAAAAGGTTTTTCACCAGTGTGATGACGAATATGAGTTCTTAAATAACTACGTCGACGAAAACTACACTGACATACGTCACATTTGAATGGTTTTTCATCAGTATGTATACGAATATGGTTTTTTAAATCACCCTTTTCACCGAAATAACGCTGACATACATCACATTTATACGGTTTTTCACCAGTGTGACGACGAATATGAGTTCTTAAATAACTACGTCGACGAAAACTACACTGACATACATCACATTTGAATGGTTTTTCATCAGTGTGTATTCGAATATGTCTTAATAAACTTGACTTTTCACCAAAACTGCAATGACATGTTTCACATTTGAATGGTTTTTCGCCTGTGTATACGAATATGTTGTGTTAAAACACCCTTTTCACCAAAACAACGCTGGCACACATCACACTTAAAAGGTTTTTTACCAGTGTGTACTCGAATATGTCTTAATAAACTTGACTTTTCCCCAAAACTACGCTGACATACATCACATTTAAAAGGTTTTTCACCAGTGTGTATTCGACTATGTCTTAATAAACTTGACTTCTCCCCAAAACTACGCTGACATACATCACATTTAAAAGGTTTTTCACCACTTTGTGTACAATTATTTTGTTGCTGATCACAATTGTAAAGCTCCTTGAAAGCAGCTTTCTTCATGCCAGGTGTGGACGTACGTATTTTATTTATCCAGATAACTTTTGAGTCCGATTTTTCTTTTTTCGTTTGCTCGGCTGTAATTGCATCTTCTCGTTTCGTTGTTCGTGTGTCAGGTTTTGGTTTCTTCGCAACGGTCACCCCTGTGATTATAATGCTGGTAAGTACAATGTTGGAAAAATATTGACATGCACACATATCTAAATCATAGTGGATTGCATGATTCACACTAGGACCGAAAAGGTGGAAAGTTTGATGACAGTGAACAAATAAACGGGAGGCATATTTGATCAAAATTTGTACTTGTTAATTACTTACCGTCTCATTAAAGAATGCTTATGTACTGGATTAAACCAAGCTAAATGGTCGAGATTTGTTACGGTATTAAGCTTAGTACCAGGTAAGTGTGTTACGACTACAAAACAAAGATTTTCTAAGGATCGCTTAATACCGAAAGTCAATGGTTTAAATAATATCCACAGATAAGAAACAAAAATGGCACTTTTTGATTCGTTTATGCAGGTTTTATTTGAAGCAACGTTCTGTTTCGCTAAATGTTGATATTATGATAACACTTGAAATGATTAAATAATTATTTATCAACACAAAAACATGTCAAAATTGATTTGGGTCGTGAGACGTCCTAGAGAGTGAGACACCAAATCATGCGAGGAGCTGCTTGCCTGCCATGGAATTCTGAGCTTCGAATTTGGGGAGATCCATCCATTTTATGGTTAAAGAAAATAAGCAGCTATTGTTTTAATATAAAGCATTTAAGTACGTAATAACATTTCATTTCATACGCAAATAACATTACTAACGAACAATAAACCTAAAACTTTTCGATCCACCCGCAAAAGAAATAATTACCGTGGTCACAAATATTTCTAACAGATAGGGAAGACGAACCCGGTGCCGCAATAAAGCAACGCGAATCCTCATTTTAAGAATGTGATTTCTTAAATTTCATTTTGAAAATACCAAACGAGTTAGCATTCTTTACCTCTATGTAGTTATAGGTAGTTTATTATATGGTTGCACTCCGTAAAAATAATTGATCTCTCGCCATTGACTGTTTGCACTCGCGGTAGTCAAATGTGATTCTGCCTACGACTGCTGCTATTAAGTTATTGATGTATTTTTGTGAAACTAAGTGTAATTGTGTGTGACTTGTTTAGGATTTTTCTTATAAATATGCTGGTACATTATGCATGAAATGGTTTAATATTCGTGAGTTTCGTTTCCCTGCAAATTTTAACTGTTGGGGTAAGGTTATCATAGTGAAATAATAGTTTAAATTTTTATGCGATCTGTAGGTCCTTCTTAGTTTTTGGCGCTTTGCCCCATATTTCAATTAGGTACATCAGACGCGGCTTTACTAACGAGTTGTAAATGGTCTGGCGCCCTCGATGAGGAAGGCAATGAACAATTTGCATAATGAGCCCAAGGGTGAGAAATGCCTGGATCTGATGTGATCAATTTGCGTTTTCCAGTTTAACTGTATTTGGTAAGGCCAATGAAGGAAATCAAACTCAGTCCTGAGTATGATTTCCAGCTTTAAGAATTTGTACAGAATTTCTTCCCATAATACTTGTTGCCTTGAGTTGCCACTAATCTATTAAATGATAACAATTGTAGCATTTATTCTCAGGAAATACGTCTAACAAATGAATGATTTCCTTAGCTGTTGTTGTTTACCAATTTTGTGCGACATATGGCAAGCGAGGGTTCGTTTGAATAAAAACAAAAAAAAACACTGAATGGCAAAGCTTAACAAAGATACATTTCTTCAGCAAGCAGCGTGAACTGCCCATTAATCTTACCCCTGTCTTGGTCAAATTTCTGTGTTTTTGTCTTTGAAGTTTAAACAAAACAAAGACTGTACATGGGTTATAATAGTATCTATGAAGTGGGGGCCGGAATTGTTTATTTAGGGCCTTAGCTCGCCAAATAAACCCAGTATTGGGACTGACCTTTTACCACTTATCAAAATATGCTTTGCGATTTTAAATAATAATCAGGACTTTCACCATAACAATAATCTATCTCAGGAACGAATGATAACAAAATGCGTTGCCGCGCAGTTTAGTGAGGCGCTCTGGGGAGGAGAAGACATCCTTATTGCAGCGTCGGAATTCTACCTTGTAAGCGTCTTTGTTCACACAAATAGCACGAACGGCGGGAGCACACTGGTATATTTACCTACCGGCCAGGCAAGTTACATATTTTCTACAATGAACAGCACTACGATAACTGGTGGACAAATTGACGACGACCAGTACAACAGTAACCAGCAAATGCTAGCGCAGGAATCGACCAACGCAAGAACATCACAACATATCGAAAATTCAAGTTTGAAACATTGATCTCTGAAGGACCAATGTTAGCGCGGGGTGCATCTAAAGAATGGACTATTGTACGAGTATCTAAGGCAAGGGTTTAATGACGTGCTTATAAAAATAATAAAACTGTACAGGACAAACAGCTAATAACGAAACTTGAGTAAGAGGAGTGTCGTCCGTCGCGGTGAAGTCACAATAAAACTGTACAGGACAAACAGCTAATGACGAAACTTAAGTAAGAGGAGTATCGTCCGTCGCGGTGAAGTCATAAGAAGTGAGTGGTCATCGGGCCGAACCGGGTCGTCGCCGCGACTCGCCTCAGCTTGCCGATGACGCGCTAAACACGCTGCCTGCGCGTGAAGACCATGCGCAATGTGTTGGGTTGGGTTCGATTCCCAACAGTGCCCATTCTACTTTTGGATATTTCGAATAACAACATTTGAGACTCGAACAATAGCTCAAAACTTAAAATATTTCGACAAGGGATTCAATTATTGGATAGACACGGTGGAAGATCAAGAACGCTGCTAATGAGATGTACAAAAACCGGAAACGGTTAGTAGCAAGAACTCAGACGAAGACATTGAAAAGGAAAAAAAGAGGCAAAATTTATAACAGCAGAGCAGTAACATAGAAAAGAACCGAGAAACTAGCTGAACCCCGCTCAAAGATCCCCCGTTCACCGATGAAGCTCGACCTGAATCAACCCTGCTGCGACGTCGTTAAAAGATGACCTCCCATAGACAAATATCACCCGCCTCTCCACTAATCCCATGCTTACGTTAGGGTGCATACTCCATTGGCTCTTAATCCTTCCTATTTTCCTATTTTTGCATTTCATTCATTCAACACAAAAACATGTCAAAATTGTTCTTTGTTTAGGTTACAATATATTAAACCAGCACAACTTGTACTTTTGACGCGCTTTTATAATCATGTTGTCATATTTTTACCACCTGTAGCATGAAGTATAAGTATTACTTATTTGTTCAACACTTTAAAACACTATTTTCTAAGAGTCGATTTGAACATCTGTGCCTGAACAAGATATTAAATATCTGTATTTCAGACATCAGCGCTCTTCCCCTGTTGTAGGGGACATATTATGATAACTTTGTTTGACCTCTATACACATCAATAAAGACAACATTCGATCCAAATAATAATAATAAAAAAGTGGGAAAATATAAGAAATTAATCTTAAAATAAGTTGTGTAGTGATGGCCTCCGATGAGTAGAAAGTAAATGTGTGGATGTGTGTAGGAGGATGAGTAATATTATTAGCTACTTTATTACAGTCAACAGGTTTTCGGTATCATCGTAGTCTAGCTTGCGGATGTAATCTACTACATTAGATTTACACTTGTTCGTATTTAAGGGGTATATCTCTACCAGTTTATTTATTCTTTGATACAGAAAAGTGCCTAGGTAACAATAGTACTTGCGAGCGTATGGATGTTTAAAGGTCGGTAGATTTTTGTATGTTATAACCTTTCGTCTACGCTTATAAAAATAAGAGGACTTGTCATACTCTGTGGTAGTATGGTGTCTCAAGACTGCGTTTAGAAAAAATAACTGACGGACCGTGAGTATTTCACAGGACTGGTACAAAAGGTAAGTTGGGAATAGATAGGGCCGGAAAGTGCTGACTTTGAGTATTGCTCTTTGTGCAACTTCTAGAGGTTTGAGTATAGTTTTTGACGTGCCTCCCCAGACAGAGATACAGTACTGCAACACTGATTGACCAAGCGCTAGGTACACTTGCTTAATCAATTTGGGGTCAGCTGCATTACTAAGATTTTAAAAACAAATATTAGTTTTCTTACCCTAGAAGTAACCATGTTTATATGAGGTCGAAAAGATAGATTATTATCATTAATTATTCCTAAATATTTAAATTTTTTCGCTTTTATTACTGGGCAAGAATAGTTTACATTGTTACAGCAATTGTGTGCTATTATGGAGAGAGTTGAGGGTGGTGGATTACAGTTCCACATAGAAAAGGTGAGATATTGCGTTTTATCTGCATTTAGGGTGAGTATATTATTTTGAAACCAGTGGCTAACTATATTAAATCCATGCTGCGCAATCCTATAGACATTATTCCAAGAATCAGCAGAAAACAGAAGCACCGTATCGTCCGCATACGATATAATTTTACCTCCATCGAGCTTTAGCTCACAAAGGTCATTTAAATACACAAGAAATAGATTTGGACCCAAAATACAACCCCGTAGGAGACAGGTAAGTCCCTGCTTGTGCTATCACCTATTTTCACATATTGTGTGCGATCAGAAAGATAGTCTTTGAATATTTTGAGTTGGTCTCCTCTAAAGTAGTAAGTAGAGTAGTTATTAGATACATTCGGCGATAGCACGCGTAATTTTAGACGAATGTTTACGTTGCGCCCTTTTTATTAAATAAATCCACTTCCTATTTTTATTGTTCTAAGTATTACAGTTACTGTGTTAGTGTTAAGTGTTTTGTTTGTGAGTTGTTGTGTCAGGTTAAATCGTAAGCTATAAACAAAAATGGAACAATAAGCATTGTATCATCTTATTTGGACTACCTGACGCGGATGTTCTTATTATTATTATAGGAAATATAACGTTTTGTGAATCTTTAATTCAAAAAGGTTTACACGATGACGATACCTGGAAGATCGCTGAGATGTCTCCAGCATATTTAAATCTTCGAAATCCATTAAGTCAATCATATTAATATCAATTTATAACGATTTGTAAATAAAAAAAGATACAATTATAATCAACACTAACCTCGAATAAAGAAGAATGGGCGGTCCGCGGTTTCGTCCCAAGTGTTGTAACATTTTGCTACCTATATCATATGAAAAATCTCAATGAGTGTTTTTTTTTTTAATAGGCCTAACTCGGTATCTCGTGCAGGGAAAGTGTTATAGTGGTTTCATTTATTTATTAAAATATCAAAAACAACTTAATTGATTAGTCTTTTAATTACAAAAGGACTAACACCATTTATAAAATCATGTGGAAATACCCACACGGTCGACCAGGTAGTGCGCCTACTCTGACCCAACACCCCCTCTACTACCCTGCGCCACGCGTTTTTTTTTTTTTTTTTTGTGTATGGCATCTCGTAGTTGACCTTGAGAGGTCGTGACTACTTAACCGGACTATCCTGTGGCTGCCTTAAGCGGACTCAAAGCCTCCAGCCAGGGGCGTAAAACTACTTATATTATTAAGCGAACGCTCGCTAAGGGCACCCCCTGTGGGGTACGGACCTCGGCTTAGGGCGTCGCTGACGGGAGGACAGCAAGATGGGACAGGCTGGATCAAGTTTAGTTGATTATTATTAATCGGGGAATTTAAAGCTACAGGCTTTAAAGCTACAAGCTACGGCGTGGGCTGGCACTTCGTCGAGCAAGGGTCGGAGGGGACAATTACGTCGGGATCTTCGCGAGGAACCTCGGCGGCGAGGTCGGAATGTCGGTCTGTGTTTGTGCACTGTACTGGTGGCCGTATTGCTCTCCTGAATGAGAGTTATGTGGTCATCGGGATCGGTGAGGACATGCTTGGGACGGCGGACTTGACTAATGGAGGAGGGAATATAGCTAGCGGCCTTGACAACCAGAGGGTTGCGGTGATTCGCGGCGGTCTCGAAGAAACGCTTTGAAATGCGTTTCATGAACTGACGGATAGTGGGAATCCTGAGGTCTACGTGGAGGATTTCGTTGCGAACGTACCAGGGGGAGCCTGTTATCCTACGGAGGAACTTGTTCTGGAGGGTCTGCATTCTATTGAAGCGAACGGGCTTGGCGTGTGCGAAGACTGCACTGGCATAGGTCATGATCGGGCGGATGAACGCGCCACGCGCTGCCATTGTTTATTTTTATTGTAAGCGCAGGAGCAGCAAACAAAACGATGTTTTAAGGGAAAAGTAAATTGTTACTCCGCTGTTTATTTATTGACGACTTACGCATTCCTAAAGGACCTCTGGTGTTTCTACGTTTGCAACTATCGACCTCGACTTGTTTTGTGGACTTGATATTGTTATCGATTGGTTTGTTACGAACTATAGAACATTTGTGAGTGACATGTGCTCGGTCTTTGACTCGACAGCGAATGCGACATGAAGTTTCAAGAACGATATTAGAAACAAGACCACGTTTTGCTGAATAGATTTCAGAGCATATGAGAATAGAACAGGTATGTTTAATTTCTATCCATACTTCCCCACTTATATTATAAATGTGATTTTTTTCTTCTACGTTTGTTTGTGCTTTTTTCACGTCGCAACGAAACAAAGGATCGATCTGTTTTTTGCATAGAGTTAGCTAGGGACACATCTATACTTCCATACTTATACAACGTGTAACAGAATAAGCGCAAGACCTTAAAGTAGTTGACTCAGAATCAGCTTCTGAATCGATTCCCGCCATTATTTATATGTTTTAAATTTTCATGGAAAAATCTTTAATTTACATGAAATTAGTACCACCGCGTCATAACAAGGTAATACAATATTCGATTTAAGGAAATTTGAGCCTTATCACAAAGGAATAAAGCCTATTCAAATGCACGATCGAATTTGCAAATCGCTCATACTATCCTATGTGTAGTGAGCGTTTAATAAAATAGTTAATTTAAAGAAACTTAAACCTTATTCTGAAGCAATACATCTTACTTAAATGCAAAACCGAATTTGTAATACGATCATAGCTTTCTTACACAGATAAACGTTGCTTTTTATTCCATTTAACCTAGTCCTGTTAAAAAAGAAGTTAATTTAAGGCAATTTAGATCTTATCTCAAAGATATAAAGCTTTTTTAATTGCGGGAACAAATTTGTAGATCGTATTACACATTATTTTGTAGAGAAAAGCCAAAATACTAGAACATTTGTAGTACTTTTTCTGCAAATGAAAGATTAATATGAAAGAGCGACATGTATTAATTTCCCGACTTACACCTTTGACGTATGACATGCCGACGCACGCGCCGCTACCTCCCGCCTCACATCAAAGGTTTGGTTAGTTATTCTTTCTCCGGCAGCGACAAGTGTTCCCAAATAAATTTTTGTTACCGTCACATTAAATTGTTTACGCGCGCGATGGCATTCCGGTACACCAATATTCAGTACACGGAGATGGTGAGGACACTGGCTCGTTACAACGATAATGTCGAGTTAGCGTTTCGAGAGTTCAACAAACGATATGGTACTAGAGTGAGCGCCAGGACAATGTTAAGTGCAACTCAGCGTGTGAGGGACTCCGGTACTCCGGCGTCATAGGTAGGCTGTTTTTCTGCCGAGGTTGACTGGAGAAACCTACCTACAGTTCTTGCCAACCTTGGAACCAATACCCGAGTTACTGGAGGACGTCCCGCTTTTCTTTCTAAGACACATGTTTTACCAACACGACGGTTTCACGGCGCATTTCTCATGGAACGTTCGTTCGGAGGCATCTTGATAGGCCCCGAACCAGGGCAGTGGCTTCCCAGATCGACTGATCTAACGCGTTTAGATTTTTATTTGTGTGGTCGAATAAAATAGCTTGTTTACGTAAACGAGGCAACGAGTGTAGTAGACCTCAGACAAAAAATTAAACTCGCCTTTAGTATTGTGAAAAGTGACACTGAAGTGCAAAATAAACTAAATTTTAACAAAAGAAACCATGCAATGAAGTTCATCGAGCAAGGCGGTGGACATTTTGAAGGTTTACTTCAAAGGGGACGAAGAAATAGTGTAGTGTAAATAGTTAAAACCTGTAAGTAATTTACTTTTATCTTTACCAAATTTTATTAGTGTAAATATTATGATTGAAATCTTTCATACACGCCGACTCTGAATATGTTATCGGGGCAGTTAGGTACGTATCAGAGATAAGTAGAGATCGAGTGGTGCGCTCAAACGCTTAAGGTTTAGTCAGGACAACTATTTTATTAAAAAAATGCTAGGTGTGGTTTAACTAAATTAAATAACAGATGTTATTTTAGTATTATAATTTAATATTATAATTGGGGTGTATGATATCTTGCGTTCATTCCGTTACACGTTGTATTATTTAAAATGTGAAAATGTGCTTGTTTGCTTCGGAGCTATGTATGTTTGTGCTTTTTTCACGTTGCAACGAAACATCAAATCAATCGGTTTCTTATAGTTAACTAGGGAGAAATCCATATTACATATTTTAATTATAAATGACGAACTGGCTGGCGCAGTGGCTGAGCGATCGACTGCTGTGCTGAGTGTCGCGAATTCGATTCCCGCATGGAACAAATATTTGTATTGCCTACAGGTAGTTGTTTCGGGTCTGACTGTTTGTGTACATGAGTTTAAAGCTTTGTAAACACACCTACGATACAGGAGTAATTCCTAGTGTGTGGCTACGTTTCAATAAACAAAAAAAATGTGTTTTTTTTATGTTTTTTTTCCACTTCGCAACGAAAAAACGGGTCGAGCTGTTTCTTTGCGCAGAGTTAGCTTGGGGGACGGATACGTGTTATATGAAAACAGTCTTTAAGTAATCATTTTTTAAACCCATTTGAATGATCGGTAAAACATTTGCCATCGTTGCTGGCAGGCTACTCGTCACGAGGCTTGATTAAATCATCTTGACATAAATCGTGTCGACCTTTAAGTTCCTCAAAATCAAGACCAACGAGAATCTCAAGATTTACCCCAAAATCCGGAACAGCCGTCAGCTGATGTTATGTCCATAACTGGTTATAAAAGAGCTGCTAGTATATCCAACAGCTGTCTTTATCCAAATTGCAGAGCAGATAATCTAGTAAGAGTACCACTCACGGATGATAGTAAATCACTGTAATTACCAACACTGGTCCAAAATATTTTTTTATTTTTCTAATACAGATTTTTCTTCTCTCCATTTATCGACAACTCTCCATTAGGTCAAAATATGCACAGTCCCTGGAGTGTCGTTATATAGAGTTAATACTGCTTTATGGTAATTTATCTAAGTATGATGTACCTAAATGGGTCTACCTACGAACCCCCCTTGTTGGGCTCATCCTTTGCCTAACACCCTGTATGTAAGCAGCTACGCCCTTTGGGTAACGCTTATCACTTCTTATCAGGTGAACCATTGGCATGTTTGCTTACCTATAGATAAACCAACGACCACAGTTAAACTAAAAAATACTTACTTGTCTCCCTGGCTCTTCGTTTGTTCTTAGATACTGCTTGTTCTTCCACTTCAGTTTTGATCCTTTTTAAAGGAACATCATCTTCTAAATCTGATTCAGAATGGTGTGGTGGTATATCTGCCACACCTAGACAAGTGTTGTCAAAATTTTCCGGTTCCAGCTCTGTAAGTAAACACGAAGAGAATATTACAAAAAACAGTCAAAAGTCACTCTTTTATTATTATATGTATGTCAGAATGTATAATTTGATAGTAGGGTTGTCAATATAGATGTATAATTATATATAAAATGCTAAAATGAATAAATGTAAAACTCGGTATGTTTGTGCTCAACGTAAAACGAAACGTGCGTCTGCAAACGCACGTGTTGTGTGATTCATAACTCCCGCCACTGGGTAAGCGTATAAAACTAGTTGTTCCGATTAATAATAATCAAAACTTGATCCAGCCTGTCCCATCTTGCTGTCCTCCCGTCAGCGACGCCCTAAGCCGAAGTCCGTACCCCACAGGGGGTGCCCTTAGCGAGCGTTCGCTTAATAATATAAGTAGTTTTACGCCCCTGGCTGGAGGCTTTGAGTCCGCTTAAGGCAGCCACAGGATAGTCCGGTTAAGTAGTCACGACCTCTCAAGGTCAACTACGAGATGCCATACAAAAAAAAAAAAAAAAAAAAGCAAACGGGGTTGTTGAGTTGAAGCGATTGTGGAGTGCGCACCTCTCTGTAAGTACTAATGTAAGTCCTACGATTTATTATTTATTTTATATGTAACAATGACTGTTGTTCTGATTTTGAATGTTTGTGTTACTTAATATAATAAAATATGATTTTGTGAAACCAAGCTTAGTATATTTATTTCATACCTACATTTAATATCTTTATAATCTTTATGGTACACACAATTTAAATAAGGTAAAATAGATAAGGTAGGATTGTCCTACATAAAAGTACGGCACTCCTACATGTCAGAAGTGGGATGCGAATTTGACATTTGTTTAAATATGTATTTTTTTTGTATTTTCTTTTTTTTTCTTCTTCCTTTTAAATTGCGTAACGGTTAAAACCTGCGTAGTTTGCTTTTCTTATTTCCTAATTCCCAGATAAAATGGAAGAGTTCACTGGTACTGCTACGGGACAAATACCCTCGCGGAACTCTGCGGGCCGATCAGATGCACATCGATCACGCAGCCCCATACATCGTACTCCAAGTCCTATATTGACAATGAGGACACGCAGGGACCGCATAAAGCAGCTGAACAGTCGTGAGGTACAACCCCACAGAGGACGCGATGTTCCATCGCCTCACAGCCGATGCGATGATTGGTTGTCTCGCAGCCAAAACAATGAGCAATTGCCTAGCCGCCAAAGCGACTGGCAATCGCCATGCAGTAAACACAATGGGCGCTCGCTGCGCAGTTGGCGTGACGTGCAGTCGCCGCGCAGTCGACGCGATGGACGGTCGCCGCGCAGTCGACGCGATGGGCGGTCGCCACGCAGTCGACGCGATGGGCAGTCGCCGCGCAGTCGACGTGATGGGCAGTCGACGCGATGGACAGTCGCCGCGCAGTCGACGCGATGGGCAGTCGCCGCGCAGTCGACGCGATGGGCAGTCGCCGCACACTCGACGCGATGGGCAGTCGCCGCGCACTCGACGCGATGGGCAGTCGCCGCGCACTCGACGCGATGGGCAGTCGATGTGCAGCCGAGATGACGGGAGGTCACGCAGTCTTCATGGCAGGCAGTCCTGCAGCCGACGTGACCAATGGCCTTCTGGCACACGGAACAGGCCTTCGGAAGCTCATCAGCCTCTCCGCTATCTTGGTGAAGAACAGATCCGGAATCCGGGTGAGTCAGCTGCACATTCTTATAAAATGGACGATATTGCTCAGATTTTCCAAATGATCAAAACTGTAAGCCAAACTGATTCGTTGGACAAACTAGGATCTATGCAAAATACGATACCGGAATTCGATCCAGGAAGGAAAGAACAGACGATGACTATGTGGTTACACAAAGTCAACGAATGTGCACTCATTTACAGTTTGACTGAAAAACAAATTGTCCACTTTGCGTTACCTAAGTTAAGAGGCGTTGCCAAGAGGTGGTACGAGGGTCTGTCATCAGTCCTTTACTCCTGGAGTGAATGGCAACAAAAGCTTTTGTCTGCATTCCCTCCGGAGGAAAATTACGGGCAAATGCTCAGTGACATGTTGGCTAAAAGAGCTCGATTTAACGATTCGTTAGAGGAATACTTCTATGAGAAAATTGGTTTAATAAATCGCTGTGGTATAGAAGGTACTCGCGCAGTAGAATGCGTTTTGCACGGTATCGACGACCGATCTGTGAGGTTGGGCGCCGAAGCTGTTAAGTTTTCAGACCCAGATAAATTATTATCATATTTGCGTAACGTGAGAAATATAAAACCGCTAAATGACCGTAGAAACGTTAAAGGTCTTCTAAATAGAACCAATGACGCACAATCTCGAACTTCTGGCAATAGCAAGCAAACCCGTTGTTTAAATTGTAGACAAGAAGGTCATTTCGTTGCTCAGTGTCAACGCCCAATTAAGAAATGCGGTAAATGCAGTAAAATTGGCCATGAAACTGAACAATGTTTCTCTAAAATTCCAGCCACAGATAAAACCGTATTAAGAGTTGTCAGTGACGAAGTAGGCTTATTACCCAATTCCTCTGTTTTACTAAAGCCCAATCAAAAATATTTTAAACAGGCCTTTGTCAATGGGGTATCTATGCAGGCCTTCGTTGATTTAGGTAGCGAATGCTCTATGATTAAAGAATCTGAGTTTAGAAAGATCAGTAATCAGTATGATAGCAAGAACTTGCCGATCCTGAAGGGTTTCGGTAATTCGATAGTCAGTGCCATCGGTAAACTCAAGGCTCATATTATCATAGACAGTGCTGCAGCCAACGTGGACCTGCTTATAGTCCCAGATAACGCCATGCCTTATCCGCTTATGATTGGTCAAACGTTTACAGAACAGTCGCACATAATCATTAAAAAAACAAGCGATCGTTTAGATATATCAAGTCTGGGCATTCTCGAAAGCTATAACCATAAAATTAAACTATTTTGTAAAAACAAGACTGAAGTATCAGGACTTACTATTGTCGAGGTATACAGTAATGATCCTAGTTTTGATGGGGAAATATTCATAGAAGGTAGTATACGTTATGAAGATCAAGTAAAATATTCGGTACTGTCTGGTATGTACTACATTCAGAATGGCCTCGGACTTATAGTTGTTACTTGTGCACCTTCTTTGAGATTGGGCTTTGAAGCAGACTTTTTAATAGCGCGAGGCCTAGTAGCCCACGAAGAAGAAGCATGTCACGTTCTAAATGTTACAAACTGTACGGCTCGTGTGCCTTTAACCTTAACAGAAGCTCAATTAAATATTGCTGACGATCTATTTCCTGAAGATAAAGAGAAGCTATTGTCATTACTAAACGGTTACCGCGAATGTTTTGCTCTGGATTTAACGGAATTAGGTAATACATCGGTCGGTAACATGAAAATAGACTTAAGTGATGATCAACCGGTAGTTTATAGGCCCTATAGGCTGGCAATTGCAGAAAAAGAAGTAGTTAGAGGAATGATCAAAGAGTTGTTAGATACGAATATCATACGCCCCTCCACTTCATCTTATGCGAGTCCCATAGTCCTCGTTAGGAAGAAAACCGGTGAATTTCGACTTTGTATTGACTATCGAGCGCTCAACAAAAAGACTGTTAAAGAACATTATCCAATGCCTCTTATTGACGATCAATTGGATATTTTATCAGGAAATAAATTGTTTACTACGTTAGATCTGGCATCCGGATACTATCAGGTGCCTATTGCTGAAAATGATAAATATAAAACCGCATTTATCACGCCTGATGGTCATTACGAGTTTAATCGCATGCCATTTGGGCTTGCTAATGCGCCAGCGATATTTCAGCGATTAATGAATCGGATATTAGGGAATGCTCGACATGGGGAAGCATTGGCATATTTAGACGACGTAATAATACCCAGTAAAACTCTCTCTGAAGGTATGGAAAGGTTGCAGTCTGTACTAGACCTATTTAAAAACGCTGGACTTTCTCTTAAACCATCCAAGTGTTTTTTCTTTAAACGCACAGTAGACTACTTGGGATTTGAAGTTTCGGAAAAGGGTATTCGACCAGGTTCGAAAAAAATTGAAGCTGTTGAACATTTCCCTGTACCACAAAACCAGCATAACGTCCGTCAGTTTCTAGGACTAGCTAGTTTTTTTAGAAGATTTGTCCCCAAGTTTTCTATTTTGGCAAAACCACTCACTCATTTGTTAAAGAAGAATATTTCATGGCAATGGGGACCAGACCAAGAGACAGCCTTTAGAGTTTTGCAAAAAGAGTTATCTCAAAAACCTACTTTGGCCTTATACAATCCTAGCGCGTTAACAGAATTGCATACCGACGCTTGCAAAATAGGCGTTGCTGGAATTCTGTTACAAAGAGATGAAAATCTAGTTCTCAGACCAATTGCTTATTTCAGTAGACAAACGACCCCCGAAGAACAGAATTACTCGTCTTATGACTTGGAAACATTAGCGGTTGTATCCGCCCTTCAAAAGTTTCGCGTTTACTTAGTTGGTTTATCATTTAAAATAATAACGGACTGCAACTCTTTAAAAGCAACGTTTCAAAAAAGGGATATGCTTCCTCGTGTCGCTCGATGGTGGGAACAGATGCAAGAGTACAATTTTTCAATTGATTATAAACCAGGCCCATCCATGTCCCACGTTGATGCGCTCAGTAGGAATCCAGTACCAAGTTCAGAAACCGGAATTTATGCAGTATCAGAGTCTACATGGTTGACTACTGTGCAAGATGCCGATGACGATATACAAAGAATAATAGGCATTCTTAAAGATCCAAAGTTTGATGACTTAGTCGATATAAAATCTAATTTTAAACTAAAAAATGACAAATTGTTTCGAATAACTGCTGATGGAGATCGATGGGTTGTGCCAAAGGGAGTACGTTGGCAAATCGTAAAACAAAACCATGACGATATAGGTCATTTTGGTTTTGACAAAACTTTAGATAAAATAAAATCCAATTACTGGTTTATTAAAATGCGACGTTTCATAAAAAAATACGTAGATTCATGCCTAGAATGCGCATATGCAAAATCATCCGGTGGGAAAAAACCTGGTTATCTCAACCCAATCCCAAAAATAGCAGCTCCTTTTGACACAATACACATTGATCATACAGGTCCCTTTGTGCGAAGTAGTAGAGGCAATATGTATATTTTGGTTTTAATAGATGCCTTTACTAAATATATTTATTTAAAAGCAGTAAGAAACACTAAAACTAGTATGTCCATAAAAGTACTTAAAGAGTATTTTGGCATCTTTGGGGTTCCTAGAAGATTAATTTCTGATAGAGGATCCTCATTTACAAGTGATAGTTTTAAAACATTCATTAATGCAAACGGAATCAAGCATATACTCAATGCTGTTGCTACCCCCAGAGCAAATGGGCAGGTAGAAAGATATAATAAGACAATTGTAGATTCATTAACAGCAAAAACTATTGGTGTGGCTGAAAATAAATGGGACGATCACCTGCCAGAGATACAATGGGGAATCAATAATACGTTAAACAAGGGTATTAATCGGACTCCTGCGGAAGCTTTATTTGGCAAACGATTAACAGGAAGTAGTGAGAATAGAATCATTTCCGAACTAGAGGGAGATATTACTAAAGTTAACGAACAAGACCTAATAGAAATCCGTGACGAAATCAGTGAGCATATAGCCACCAGTCAGGAGAAAAACAAATCTTACTTTGATAAAAAACGTTGTGCCCCAGTAAATTATCGGGAAGGGGACTTAGTACGTATTGAGCGTCAGGTGCCTTCTACAGGGCACAGTAGAAAGTTAATACCTAAGTTTCAAGGTCCATACCGAATTACAAAAGTATTGGATCACGACCGATATCATGTCGAAGATACACCTCTCACAAAAAGGGGTGGTAGAGATTATTCTACTATAGTCGCGGTCGATAAACTTAAACCGTGGCTGAATTTTAATAGACCACATGATAGTGACAATGATTTTTCCAACGAGTCTGATTAGTTGGTTTAAAAGGTGCCAGATTGTATTGGACGGAAGGGTCCTATAAAATGTATTATTGACAAAGGTGTCATATTGTATTGGACGGAAGGGTCCCATTACATGCATTATTGACAAAGGTGTCATATTGTATTGGACGGAAGGGTCCCATAACATGTATTATGACAAAGGTGTCATATTGTATTGGACGGAAGGGTCCCATAACATGTACTATGACAAAGGTGTCATATTGGACGGAAGGGTCCTATAACATGTATTATTGACAAAAGTGTCATATTGTATTGGACGGAAGGGTCCCATAACAAGCATTATTGACAAAGGTGTCATATTGTATTGGACGGAAGGGTCCCATAAAATATATTGTTGACAAAGGTGTCATTTTGTAGAGGACGGAACGGTCCCATAATACATTGGTATGTAAAAAAAAAAAAAAAAAAAAATATTTAATTACGAACAATGGTTTATTGTACTTTTAATCTATTAATAAATATAGAGTAAGATTATGATTTGTTGTTAAATAAGCACGAGGTCATGCTTAGCATAGGATGGCCGACTGTCAGAATGTATAATTTGATAGTAGGGTTGTCAATATAGATGTATAATTATATATAAAATGCTAAAATGAATAAATGTAAAACTCGGTATGTTTGTGCTCAACGTAAAACGAAACGTGCGTCTGCAAACGCACGTGTTGTGTGATTCATAACTCCCGCCACTGGGTAAGCGTATAAAACTAGTTGTTGCACAAGCAAACGGGATTCCCCCCCGACCCTTGCTCGACGAAGTGCCAGCCCGCGCCGTAGCTGAGCCTGTAGCGTTAAATTCCCCGATTAATAATAATCAACCAAACTTGATCCAGCCTGTCCCATCTTGCTGTCCTCCCGTCAGCGACGCCCTAAGCCGAGGTCCGTACCCCACAGGGGGTGCCCTTAGCGAGCGTTCGCTTAATAATATAAGTAGTTTTACGCCCCTGGCTGGAGGCTTTGAGTCCGCTTAAGGCAGCCACAGGATAGTCCGGTTAAGTAGTCACGACCTCTCAAGGTCAACTACGAGATGCCATACATAAAAAAAATAAAAAAAATAAAAAAAAAAAAAAAAAAGCAAACGGGGTTGTTGAGTTGAAGCGATTGTGGAGTGCGCACCTCTCTGTAAGTACTAATTTAAGTACTACGATTTATTATTTATTTTATATGTAACAATGACTGTTGTTCTGATTTTGAATGTTTGTGTTACTTAATATAATAAAATATGATTTTGTGAAACCAAGCTTAGTATATTTATTTCATACCTACATTTAATATCTTTATAATCTTTATGGTACACACAATTTAAATAAGGTAAAATAGATAAGGTAGGATTGTCCTACATAAAAGTACGGCACTCCTACATGTATAATAATATGTTTTATTTCACAACATAGTGGTGCCGATTCTCTTGTCACAAAATTATTTATTAAATTTTGTGAAAATGTCAAGTTTGCTATTCTGAATTTCATGTTTTTCTACCTAAAATTTTGATTGTCAAACTAATTCAGACTTTTAAAGTCGCGATAAAAGGTGTGGAATAAAATTAGTTGCCATGAACGACAGTTTGACAAAACAAATTTCTCTTCTATTTGTAAAATTTTGAGATGCTTGTGAGTTTGGAAATCACTATGGAAGCTTATGTGATCGCAGCTGTTGTCCATTCACGACATAAAAAACAGACAGCCTCAGGCAAATTCAAGATATCCTTGATAGGGCTTTCCTATGGAGCGAAGAGACCGGAGATTTTCAACTTTCTGAACGAAAAACAGATCTTTTCTCGAGATCACATTTTAAAGCTAGTTTACTAAATAGCTTTTGCCCGCGGCTTCAGCTGCGTGTAGGTCGAAACATCCTGTAACCCTTCTCCATTTAAAATGAAATACATGGTGTCCCAGAAGTCGACGTCAAGCCGGAATCGGGTGATAAGTCAAGTCATAATAGTTAACAGAAAAATGAAAAAAAAAGCTGTTTTTAAAAAATTTGGGGCATTTATAAATGGCCGTCAAAGGTTTATTTTAAACATATTGAGAATGTAGCTGAGCTACGCTAGACTAACTGAAGCGGCTGAATTTGTAAATAATGGTAGATTCGCTCGTCTGATAACTGGATCCTTTTTAAAGATTGCGAATAAAGGAAGGCAGTTTGTGCATTTGGTGTAAATGTTCCATCCTTGATTTTTTATTAAGGCATTTTGTTTTTTATTTATTTTTTAATATTAAACTTATATCAAAAATAATGATAATCCTAATTTTAAAGTAAATACACTGAGTCAACATTACTATGGCTCGTGGTGATTTTGGACTACCTGAAAAGAGGATTTCGCTCACACTTCGTCAACTAGTTTCCTCTGTTCAAATGCGCCCAATTTTAAAATTACTTACCAAACTAATGTAGTACATTTTTTTTCAGTACAGTAATTTAAAACTTGGCAGAGTATTAATTTTGAATATCTACTTGGAAAAAAAATACATTTCCTTCTGGACCGGAGCAGTTGGCTGTAAATGTTACGCAACAGTTTTCACAAGCATTATTCAGGATTGCATGTTTTTTTTTTTAAAATAAGTTAAAATTAGTAGCAAAAGGAGTTAAAAGACCGTCATAGGCGATTTTTTATAAACGCCCGTAATTTTTAAAATACATTGCAGTTTTTTTTTTTTTTTTTCTGGTAACTAATATCACCCGATTGACGTCGACTTCTAGGACACCTTGTTTTACCTGCGAGCCAACTTTCATGGTGTTCGGTCAAACGGTGTTGGAGTCCACCCTAGACTTACAAAATGTATACTCCTATCACACGTCTCACGTTTCTATAATAAAATTTTGAATCATGATTAGAAAGACACGTAGCACCATCTAGCGACAAAAAGCAATTGTGACCATCGACAGTTAATGTTCTTTGCCTCGGGAACAGTACTTTTTTTCTAGATGAAAGGTACGTTAAGTCCTTTCCTGTACCCCTGTGGCGGTACCTGCACCGCCACAGGGGTACAGTAAAGAACTCTCGCCACAGGGGTCCCTTTTCCAAAGAGTATGAGGGAACTTTACACCCTGTTCCTCATATCTCTATACTGGAGACCCCGACGTGATGAACGCCAGCGCAGCCTTCGTGCAACTACTTCAGCGTGACGTCATCATCATCACTCCCGCAAGCTTTAAAGCGGCGAGTCACACAGCCAGCCAGCAACCACGGCTTCAACGGGTAACATGACCATCGGCATGCAGCGTGAGCGCATACCTGGTCATCACCCTCAGCCTCATCAGCAACCTTGGCACAGCACACTGCACATTCGGCCGATCCACAAGCAGAGCCTTCAATCTCTCTCCTAGTCGACACCAGTAGTCAGCCATAACCCGGCGCTGTGCCACATCCGAGCACAAGCAGCGTCACCCGAACTCACAGGGGCATCTTCGCAGATGGTTCCGACTCACCACGAACTATGCGACACCCGGTTCCAACCCACTGGAACCTCAATTGGCACGGGCAAGCATCGCGAGATACAAGACTTAGCCCACTATCGACCTCCGGTCTCCGGAGGGGAGTGATGTGCTGTGATGGCATCTACACCGCCACATGGGAACTACGCATCACACTGACGTCACGCAAAATCCTGCATCACGCAAGCAGAGTTTATCGCTCAACTAGCATATATACAACGTCCCGACATCAGCATCGTTGGGCGGTTGCCCACCAGATACAACACCCATCCTCCTTATCCAAAGAGTATGAGTGAACTTTACACCCTGTTCCTCATATCTCTATACCCCTGACAATGTATAAGCAAAATTTCATGATGATCGGTTCAGTGGTTTAGGCATGAAAAGGTAACAAACTTATTTCGCATTTTTAATACTAGTTAGGATAGTTAAAATAAATAGCAAGATCATCATGCTACCTGTATACATTTATAATTGCTGTAGTTTGTCGAGTTTAATCGAATTGAACTTTTTTTTTTCTTAATCCGAATAAATATCGCTCAAGTTACAACCAAATACAAGTTATTGCGTCATTTTGCTCCTTATATTTCATTTAAACTATCATTGATTTACAATTTTAAGATACTTCATTGATATTCTCAGGTTTGTATGCATTTCGGATTATTTCATTCACTGTTCTTAATTTCTGTTTTTAATTTCCGACAAATCTTGATCTATGGTCCACTTGCAGTATAGCTTTTAAAATTCTCTAAACCAAACATAAGAAATTTTGAATCGGCACTATTGTGGTTTAACTTGAACGAACTAAGGGACGAAGAAAAAATTGTAGTGTTGCAAAACATTTTTTGATCAATACGTTTTTATTTATTGACCATATTAAAATACATAGCAGTTTTTTTTTTTTTTCTGGTAACTAATATCACCCGATTGACGTCGACTTCTAGGACACCCTGTTTTACCTGCGAGCCAACTTTCATGGTGTTCGGTCAAACGGTGTTGGAGTCCACCCTAGACTTACAAAATGTATACTCCTATCACACGTCTCACGTTTCTATAATAAAATTTTGAATCATGATTAGAAAGACACGTAGCGCCATCTAGCGACAAAAAGCAATTGTGACCATCGACAGTTAATGTTCTTTGCCTCGGGAACAGTACTTTTTTTCTAGATGAAAGGTACGTTAAGTCCTTTCCTGTACCCCTGTGGCGGTACCTGCACCGCCACAGGGGTACAGTAAAGAACTCTCTATTACTCATAAAACATACCATAACTTTGTGATGATGTTCCTCTGATGTTCCTCCTTCGGCTCAATAATAATATCTTGTCCTTCACAAACAGCTGGTAATTCTTTTTTTGATTGCATTGCTCTCTGTTTGAATTACATCAACTATATTTATGTTCTCTGTTGGAGATTTAATAAACCCTCCGAAAACTATTAAGTGGTCTTGTTGTATTAAATAACCTTTAAAAGAGATTCGGATTCACTAAATAATTGGGCTAGCGGCCATTTACGAACAATCTTTTTGACTTGGCTTGTTCTAGAGTTACTTATTATTAAACCACACATTCTTACGGCTTTGTTGTATATATGACTGAGCAAGAATTCTTGAATGTGTTGTGCGAAAGTTGTACGCGTCCTAATCGACACATTTGAAAACTCGACGTTTGAGAAGCTGCAAGTATTCCGGAGTCTGTGTTATGGTTTTATGCTGTTTCAGTACCATTTTGAAGATAAATAACTGTCGGACATTGAGTAATGCGGCTCAAATCAGTCAGTACTGTAGCGTAACGCACATCACTAGTTACGGTTTACAAGTATGACATCCCTAAATCTTTCATATTCACTCGATGTCGTGGTATGGATTGGGCTATAAATATCCCTGCTTGACGCCTAACGTTCTCAGAGACTACGCCGAGACAAAGGGCCTCATCCCCAACGAACAGTTTGGTTTTAGAACCCAACACTCGTGCGTACAACAGGTCCACCGTATAGTCGAACACATCAACTTCGGTTTCCAACGAGGTTTGATGACCGGTGCTGTTTTCTTCGACATAGCGAAAGCGTTCGACAAAGTCTGGCACAACGGCTTATTATATAAGCTGTACCAACTCGGTGTGCCAGATCGTCTCGTGCTCATCTTACGGGACTTTTTGTCGAATCGCACCTTCCGTTATCGCATCGAAGGAGCGCTATCCTCCCCCCACCCTATTCGCGCAGGAGTCCCTCAGGGCTCTGTGATCTCTCCCCTAGCATTCACGCTATTCACCAGCGATATGCCCAAGTGTAGCAAGGCACAGCTGGCTCTGTTCGCAGACGACACGGCCATTTACTACACCGGCCGCGATCCAGACTCGATATCTCGCATTCTCCAAACCCAAGTCAACAAGCTTGGCGCCTGGTTTAGGAAATGGAGAATTGAAGTAAATCCCGACAAAAGTCAAGCGGTTCTATTCTCGAAGCCGCGTCATACCCCCTGCCCCCCTCGACCGATCACCATGTTCGGCAAGCCGATCCCTTGGGAGAAGCGAGCCAAATACCTGGGTGTCGTACTAGACGAACACCTCTCTTTTTCAGAGCACATTAAGGCGGCTCGTTCGCGCGCCGCCTTCGCTCTAGGTAGACTTCACTTTGTCCTCAATGCACGTAGCAAATTGTCACTGAAGTGCAAAATGCGTATCTACACAGCGTGCATCCGCCCGATCATGACCTATGCCAGTGCAGTCTTCGCACACGCCAAGCCCGTTCGCTTCAATAGAATGCAGACCCTCCAGAACAAGTTCCTCCGTAGGATAACAGGCTCCCCCTGGTACGTTCGCAACGAAATCCTTCACGTTGACCTCAAGATTCCCACTATCCGTCAGTTCATGAAACGCATTTCAAAGCGTTTCTTCGAGACCGCCGCGAATCACCGCAACCCTCTGGTTGTGAAAGCCGCTAGTTATATTCCCTCCTCCATTAGTCATGTCCGCCGTCCCAAGCATGTCCTCACCGATCCCGATGACCACATAACTCTCATTCAGGAGAGCAGTAGGGCCACCAGTACAGTGCACAAACACAGACCGACATTCCGACCTCGCCGCCGAGGTTCCTCGCGAAGATCCCGACGTAATTGTCCCCCCCGACCCTTGCTCGACGAAGTGCCAGCCCGCGCCGTAGCTGAGCCTGTAACTTTAAATTCCCCGATTAATAATAACCAACTAAACTTGATCCAGCCTGTCCCATCTTGCTGTCCTCCCGTCAGCGACGCCCTAAGCCGAGGTCCGTACCCCACAGGGGGTGCCCTTAGCGAGCGTTCGCTTAATAATATAAGTAGTTTTACGCCCCTGGCTGGAGGCTTTGAGTCCGCTTAAGGCAGCCACAGGATAGTCCGGTTAAGTAGTCACGACCTCTCAAGGTCAACTACGAGATGCCATACACAAAAAAAAAAAAAAAAACCTAACGTTCCCTCGACCGATCACCATATTCGGCACGCCGATCGCTTGGGAGAAGCGAGCTAAATATCTAGGTGTGGTTCTCGACGAACACCTCTCTTTTTCAGAGCACATTAAGGCGGCTCGTTCGCGCGCCGCCTTCGCTCTAGGTAGACTCCACTTTACTTTACTGTGGCACTTTACTGTGGAAACATAATAGGTTGATTGTGCAAGGCGCGTCGAAGGAAGTTTGGTACGAGAAAGTTTTATGGGGCCGCGTCACCGACATGCTGTAATAGCAGTATTTCTGTAGCTACAAGGGTGACGTGATATAAACCACTGTTACTTCATAGCTTAGAATAATAATGCAGAGGTTAAGGTTTGCTCTGTGTACACAATTTTTAAAAGAAAGAAGCAGTACCAAGTCTCTTTTCATGGAACCAGAAAAGGATATCAGCCAGTGCTCGTGCGAGAGACCAAAGACATGCTAAGAGAAACATTCAAAAGAATCTTTTCCAACATCTTTCAAGCAATTAAAACCCACATCCTTCTATTTCTCAGAATCCACAATATAATGGAATACGAAAGAGAGCTAGAAATTTCTTCTCTTGTTACACCTGTTGATTGTGGTGACAATGTTAATAGCAATCAAAATAACAAAACATCAGTTTCTACTCAGACTGCCACAATACTGTCTCTATTTTCAGCATACCTTTTATTAAATCATGTTGAGTCTGCCAAGTTTTACACTGGATTAGAAAATTATGAGAAATTTAAATTTGTTTTGTTAACATTACTGCCTACGGCAGATAATTTGAAATACAGGTGTGGGTAAGGTAAGCGGAGTTTCTACTGAACAGCTTTACTAAGACCTACAGATATTAAATATTTTTATATGTATAATATTATGCAATTTATGAGAGTGCATCACAAATAAAACTCACAAATAACTTTTAGGTGTTTTATTATATTATAATTATCTTTAAACAGATATGCCTATATATATATCGTTATTGTAAAATAATCGAACTTTAATAATATGTTTTCTATGAACAACTCATCTTTTTCAATATAATAAAACTCACAAATAACTTTTAGGTGTTTTATTATATTATAATTATCTTTAAACAGATATGCCTATATATATATCGTTATTGTAAAATAATCGAACTTTAATAATATGTTTTCTATGAACAACTCATCTTTTTCAATATAAATAAATTACAGAACTTTCTGCCACTGCAGAAAATTTGTCCTTGTACTTGAAAATCATTTAGGCAGGTTTTTTTTAATAGTACTTCCCCTTGAAATACAGGTGTGGGTAAGGTAAGCGGAGTTTCTACTGAACAGCTTTACTAAGACCTACAGATATTAAATATTTTTATATGTATAATATTATGCAATTTATGAGAGTGCATCACAAATAAAACTCACAAATAACTTTTAGGTGTTTTATTATATTATAATTATCTTTAAACAGATATGCCTATATATATATCGTTATTGTAAAATAATCGAACTTTAATAATATGTTTTCTATGAACAACTCATCTTTTTCAATATAAATAAATTACAGAACTTTCTGCCACTGAAGAAAATTTGTCCTTGTACTTGAAAATCATTGTTATGGATATGAATGAAAATCTTCTTCGATAGTCTTTAGCCGTATAATTAAATATTTTAGGTTTTACAAATTTGAGCTGCACATTAAGTGCTTGTATGTCGGGTAATGAATGTATGCAACAACCGCGCCGCGCGCGGTGGAATTTGGTACCACACCCCGCACTCCTCTCCTCTGCCGTCCAGTAGTAGTGGGCTCGCTCATGATGACGATGCGTAGACATGCCCCCCGCCTTGGAGTAACAGCCTCCAACGAACAAGAAGTAGAAGCAGGTAGAAGTTGAGAGAAGTTAGGGTTTTTCCTCTTGTAGCAGCGGACACAATCTGGGGTATGATCTTCGTATCACTCCGCTAGCTGTTTTAATGTCAGCTACACGTGCTAGTCCATCCTTGCCAGGTGAAGTGCTTATGACTCGTCCAAGGCGCCATTTCAAAGGTGGCAGATTGTCGTCTTTAATCAGCACCAACGTATTAGGTGCTATTGTTTCGGTGTTGGACTGCCATTTGCTCCTCGTCTGCAGCTCCGAAACGTACTCCTGCGACCACCGCTTCCAAAAGTTCTGCCTCATTTGTTCGATGCGCTCGTAGCGGACCAAGCGTAAAGTGTTTGCAGCTGTGAGGTCATCGTATGTAGGTGCAACGAGCGGCCGGCCAATCAGGAAATGGGCTGGTGTAAGAGGGAGTAGGTCGTTTGGGTCTGAAGACATGGGATACATAGGTCTGGAATTTAGGAGGGCTTCTATTTGTGTCAATAAGGTGGAAAATTCCTCATAAGTGAGGTTTACGTTTCCTACACGACGGAGATGATGTTTAAAGGATTTAACCCCTGCCTCCCACAAACCTCCAAAATGTGGTGAGTAGGGAGGAATAAAGCTAAACTTAATATTTTCGCCTGCAGTAAAATTTAAAATATCATTTTCACTAGTACTTAAAAATTGGGAAAATTCCTTTAATGCGCCTACAAACGTTTTTCCGTTGTCGGAATATATTTGTACAGGTTTTCCACGACGAGAGAAAAACCGTTTTAACGCTAATAAGTATGCCTCAGAAGTAAGACTGGTGACCAATTCTAAGTGCATTGCACGAGTAGTAAAGCATATGAATAGGCAAACATAACATTTTTCCAGTTTTGAACCCCTTCCTTTGCGATTCAATATGAACATAGGTCCCGCATAGTCTACACCGCAGCGCAAGAAAGGATACCCCGGTTCTAACCTTTCAGAAGGCAAATTACCCATTTTAACTGATAGTGCCTTCCCTTTCTGGCGAGTACAGGTAATGCATTTATGTACTGTCTGCTTGGCTAAATCACGACCCCTGAGTGGCCACCAACTTTCTCTAATAGTAGCCAAGAGCAATTGTGGACCAGCGTGGAGTAGACGTTTATGTTCAAATTGGAAAAGAAGTCGCGTGAAAGTATGTTTGGCACACAACAATATGGGATGTTTTTTATTATAGGAGAAGGTTTGTGAATTTACTAACCTGCCTCCAACTCTAATAATGCAATCAGAATCTAGGAACACATCAAGACTAGATATGTTTCTCGTCGATTTAACAGGTAAGTTTTGTATTAATGCATTAAATATGACTGGAAATGACGTTTGTTGTGCTAAGTGTACTAATAATAAAGTAGATTTATTTAATTCATCAGACGTAAGCGGGCCGGTGCTACGTTCTGTTTTGACCTTGATTCGTGCATTATGAATGAATCGTAGCAAGTAAGCGGCTGCACGTCTCATGCGATTAAAATTAGAAAAACGTTCAAATGTAAAAATACTAGTAAAAGTTGATTGTGTAAATAAAGAATTAACATTTGATTTAACCTCTGGTAAAGCGTGCAATTCAATTATTTCATTATGATTATTTTGATTAAAATTTGTGTTAATTTCGGTTAAAAATGCTGGCCCGTGCCACCAAATATCAGAATTTTGAAGCGCGTCGAGCGTGAGCCCGCGAGATAAAAGATCAGCCGGATTGATTTTACCAGCAACATGTAACCACGGCAACTCACCGGTCAACTCATTGATTTGCACTACTCTGTTCTGAACGAATGGTTTTAACAAGTTAGGTGAAATTTTAATCCAATTTATGACAATCGACGAGTCAGACCAAAAGTATACCTTATCAAAAGTTAATCTCCATGACTGAATTATTTTTTGATATAACTTAGCACCAACTAAAGCTCCGCACAGTTCAAGTCGCGGTATTGTAACTGATTTAATTGGTGCGACTTTGCTCTTAGCACAAAGTAACCTCACAGTGACGGATGAATTGTCGTTGTATGTACTTATGTATGCACATGCACCATAGGCATCCTGTGATGCATCCGTAAAAATATGTAAATCTGTGTATTTTGTATTCACTTGTCTAACATGACGAGGAATTTTTATGTTTTGTAAGTGTTGAAGCGTGTCGATAAAGTTTTTCCACATAAACAAAATATTGTAAGGTACTGGATCGTCCCAACTTAACTTACAAAGCCATAATTTTTGTAAAAGTATTTTTGCAATTATTATTGAGGGTGATAACAAGCCTAATGGGTCGTACACCTGTGCAACAACAGACAAGATTACGCGCTTAGTCACATGAGTAAAGGTTTGATCAATCTTTGTGGTAAAGTATAATAAGTCTAAATGATTCAACCAACCAAGACCGAGTGTTTTAGTTAAACAATTTTCGCCTAAAGCCAATTCCTTTGTTTGATCTGTTGTAGAAGTCTCCAAATTAAACAACCATTTACGTAAATGGAAGCAACCAGATTTTAAAACATCGGTTACTTTGGTACAAATGTCTAATAAACATTGTTTATTATCATGACCAGTAATCAAATCATCTACAAACAGATCTTCGTCTATCACTTGCTTTATGACGTCATCCTCGCACTCAGACGCCAGCTGTTTGATGCATCGAATACTTAGGTAAGGAGCGGACGCGGTACCGTATGTCACAGTATTAAGCTGGTACACACCGAGTTCGTCCGATTTATTTTCACGCCAAAGAATTAACTGGAAGTTTCTTTGTTCCGGTTGAATATTAATTTGTCGATACATTTTTTCAACGTCAGCGCATGCAACAAATCTGAATTGTCGAAAACGTAACAAAAGTGAGAAAACGTCATTGTGCAAACTAGGGCCAATATACTGTATATCGTTAAGCGATTTACCCGATGTTGATTTTGCACTTCCATCGAAAACCACCCTAAGTTTGGTAGTACTACTATGAGCTCTTAAAACACCGTGATGCGGAAGAAAATAATTTGGTGATGGATAGTGATTGACTCGACTCATGTGCCCTAAACTTAAATATTCATTCAGAAAATCGCAATATAATTTTTTATATTCAGGTGTAGATTTAGTTAATTTAAGTTCAAGTGCGTGAAAGCGATTTAGCGCGAGTTTATACGTATCTCCCAGTGTGTCACTAGACTCGGCTAATGGAATGCGCACAAAAAACCGACCCGTGTTATCGCGGTACGTAGTTTGCACAAACAAGTTTTCACATAAAGACTCATCCTTAGTTAATTTATTTTGCGGAACTATTTCTTCTAACTCCCAGAATTTTCTAAGTTGAGTGTCTAATGATTGTGAGTAATTGCATTGAACTCGATTGTTGCGTGAAGTTTTATTAAGCAACATTGAACCAGAAATTACCCATCCCAGCTTAGTATTCTGAAGATATGGACCGCTACTTAGTCGAATAAGTCCGTCATTTAAAAGTTCCCAGAACTTATCTGCCCCAATTAATAATTCTATTTCTGATGGCGAATAGAATGTGGGATCTGCTAACTGTATATGTTCAGGGATATTTATGTGTGATTTTGTACCTAAAGATGGCAACTGAGCTGTGATTTGATTTAAAACTAAACATTTATAGCGTGTATTATATTGTGTAGTTTTAGACCTCAAATTAATTTCGCATGATTGTGTGGAATTAGTCACCGAGTTACCTACCCCGGAGACTTGCACAGTGGACTGTATTAAATTAAGATTTAGTCGTTTGCATAAAGATTCTGCAATGAAACAATGTTGACTGCCGTTATCTAATAAAGCACGGGTAGTGTGGAAGTTATTGCTTTTATCTGCCACCTCAACTAAAGCAGTAGATAGCAGTACCGTCTCTAATAATGAATGAGTGGTACTTTGATGTGTTGTGTGTGATGCAGAATGACATGTGGTAGTGTTTGAATTAGCGTTAGTTGTATCCTGCGGCGATGCCTGTGAGTTAAGGCTAACAGCTGACGTTGTTGATGCACTCGCATTATCGTCACATTTATCATGAATTAAATTGTTGTGTTTTTTATTGCATTGCCTACAAGGACCGAACCAGCACTCATCTACCGAATGACTACCGCGTAAACAATTACAACATAACTTCTTTTCATTAATGAATTTAATTTTATCGTTAACAGATAATTTTAAGAATGAATCGCAAGAATAAAGCGGATGGTTAGCTTGACACATAGTGCAAATACGAGAACGTTTGGAAATTTTATTATTCGATTGTTTATTTTGTGTCGATGTGTAACTATGTGATTTGTTTTGTTGTTGCGAATGTGATGGTTTCTTTACGTTATTGTCCGTGGTGGATTTACTATGTGCCATTTGAATAGTCTCTAGTACGTCAGCCCTATTTTTAAGATAAGTAATCAAATAATCAAGAGATAAACGTGATTTTGACTGGTTATGACTACAGTAGGGCCTCGGTAATCCGGACTCTCGCTTGTTCGGTGATCCCTGTAATCCGGCCAGGCAATAGGTGCGGGGGCTGTCATGAGCCAATGCGCCGTCAGTGTTTTGTTTATCGCCTTTCGTGTAATACGTAGTGTCAATGAAGTGCGCTCGCTAACATCATGGCGCCGCCACGTAAACATTCGACATTAACAATAAAAGACAAATTACGGATTATAGAAATGTTAGATAAGGGTGACAGCTACCCTGTCATTGCTCGGAAGTTTGGTAAAGGCAGGTCAACTGTAGGCGACATAAAGAAAAACAAAGACAAACTCTTGAAGTTTGTTAGCCTAACAGAACGTGGTCCCGGTGTACGAAAAACACTGAAGAAATCGGAAAATGCTGTTTTAGAAGATGCTTTGTTTACGTGGTTTTTGCAACAAAGGCGATTGCATGTTCCTGTAAGTGGTGATATGATTTGTGAGAAAGCTCGAATTTTGAAAAATTTATTAAAGAAACTAAGGTTAAACATGTGTTTTATTAACATTTAATATGGCATACTATAATCCGGACGCCTCGATAATCCGGAAAGGGTCTTGTTTTTGCCTCTCCGGATTAACGAGGCCCTACTGTATTCATAATTGAACTTTTATGAGTCTCCCATTCTCTTTCGGTAACTGAATCAAGTTTAGATGTAACTAAGTAAATAATCAAGGTGTCCCAAGACTCAGTCGGTTCGCCAAGGTTTTTGAGGGAACGTAGATTTTTGAGAACGTTATCTATAAGTTTACGAATTTGATTGGATGATTCCTTATTAAGTGACGTAATAGAAAACAAAGCCTTTACATGGTTTTGCACCAGTAAACGGTTATTATTGAATCTGTTTTCCATTAACTCCCATGCTATATTGTAATTATCAGAAGAGAATTCTAATGACTTAATCACCGATATTGCACTACCAGTAAGAGAAGACCGTAAATAATGGAATTTTTGCACATTATCTATTTCTTTAGAACTATGGATGAGAGATAGGTATGTATCGCGGTACTCTAACCAATGATCATAAGAGCCATCAAAGGAAGGAAGTGAAATTGTGGGTAATTGAACTTTACTTGAAACTTTAGAAGTACTTTGAGCGTTATCTGCGTTAATAATACACTTAGCTTTGGTCACATAGGCATAATAGCTGGTTTCAAAAGTTTCCCTCTCGGATAATTCCTTTTCTATTTGACTCTCAGGGATTTTTAAGTCTATTTCATCTTGAATTTCTGAAAACTGCTCTAACAATAAGTCTGCCTTTTGTAAACGCGTTTGTAATTCTATTTTAATGGTTTCAGTAACAGGTATTATTTCTACAGAGTCTACATACTTCATGAATAGTCGAAATTTACCGCGAACAACACCTCGTCTTTTATTTAAATCTCTAAATATATCCTCACTACTACTACGACCCTCTTTAGTCGGAGTTTTAGGCATTTTGGAGTTTGTGGAAGAAAGTGGAAAATGTGTAATGATTTGCAAATTTTATTTTTATTTTATTAAACGAAGTTGAGGGTATTGGCAAAACAAAATCTTTACGCGTTTTTAACGACTTAACGGGAACAAAACACTACGGTATCATACAATATTAAAATGAAGCACTGAATAAAGAAAAAGGGATAAGGATGAAGAATGATGATTGACCTGACCGTTTTATGCTGGTTCCGTGGATGACTTCGCTGATGGCCTCGTGCGTCCGATTAATGCTGGTCGCAACGATTTCTTCTGCTGCATCCGGCGTTGAAGGTCCAAATTATGTTATGGATATGAATGAAAATCTTCTTCGATAGTCTTTAGCCGTATAATTAAATATTTTAGGTTTTACAAATTTGAGCTGCACATTAAGTGCTTGTATGTCGGGTAATGAATGTATGCAACAACCGCGCCGCGCGCGGTGGAATTTGGTACCACACCCCGCACTCCTCTCCTCTGCCGTCCAGTAGTAGTGGGCTCGCTCATGATGACGATGCGTAGACAATCATTTAGGCAGGTTTTTTTTTATAGTACTTCCCCATTTTGACTCTGTATATAAGGTACAGATTCAGGGCTCATAAGTCTCCCAATCACACCGCCGACGTGCTCGACGTGGCACTCCTACAACGTCAACCTACGGTTGGACTCTGTAGAAGTGGTACAAGAGCTCGCTTCCGATCACCGTCCAGTAGTCATGAAACTGGTCCCCCGCATAGGTCTGCCCGATTCCACCCAACCCCTTCCCAACAAAGTGGTTACGGACTGAAGGATAGTAAGCGATCGCTTAAAATCCACCACGTCCCCCCCCTTGGGCCCAATCCCCGATCTTTTTGACTCTATCGCTGACACGACGGCCGCGATCGACTCATTTACAGCTCACGTACAATCAGTCCTGATCGATTGTTCAAGGGAAATTCAAGGGAAGTTGCCGGAAGATGTACGCGAACTGTTGAATGAGAATAACGCGGCTGTCCGTGCCTACAGCAACTTCCCTTGCGACGCGAACAAAGCCCATATGCGTTACTTACAGCGTACTGTAAGAACACGCATAGAAGAGCTGCGTACCGCCGGCTGGGAAAAGATGCTGAGCGAACTAGAGCCCACCAACCTAGCCTTATGGCAACTCCAGAGGAAACTTAGACCCGAAGAAATAGTCTCCATGCCCCCCCTGATCCGTCCCGACAAGACCATCGCCTTCGATGATGTCGACAAGGCTGAGCTTCTAGCCGACAGTCTAGAAGCCCAATGCTCGCCTAGCTCTCAACCAGTAGACCAAGCTCACCTCTCTAAGGTCGACGCTGAAATCGAACATAGAGCCTCCCTCCCTCCCGTCAAAGACCCAGAGTATCCACTGCCCCCCGTCACGCCAGACGAAGTGCACGACCTCATCAAAGGTCTTAAGGCTCGTAAAGCCCCCGGCTCAGATGGAATCACCAATAGGGTATTCCAACTTTTCCCTGCCCACCTGATAATGCTACAGACCACCATCTTCAATGGTCTCTGAGCAATAACATCTTCCCACAGGCATTCAAAGAAGCCACCGTCATCGGTATCCCGAAGCTCGCAAGCCAAAGTCGGAGCCTACTAGTTACCGCCCCATCAGTCTGCTCAATGTCCTCGGCAAAATCTATGAGAGGCTTATTTATAAGCGTCTCAGAGACTACGCCGAGACAAAGGGCCTCATCCCCAACGAACAGTTTGGTTTTAGAACCCAACACTCGTGCGTACAACAGTTCCACCGTATAGTCGAACACATCAACTTCGGTTTCCAACGAGGTTTGATGACCGGTGCTGTCTTCTTCGACATAGCGAAAGCGTTCGACAAAGTCTGGCACAACGGCTTATTATATAAGCTGTACCAACTCGGTGTGCCAGATCGTCTCGTGCTCATCTTACGGGACTTTTTGTCGAACCGCACCTTCCGTTATCGCATCGAAGGAGCGCTATCCTCCCCCCACCCTATTCGCGCAGGAGTCCCTCAGGGCTCTGTGATCTCTCCTCTAGCATTCACGCTATTCACCAGCGATATGCCCAAGTGCAGTAAGGCGCAGTTGGCCCTGTTCGCAGACGACACGGCCATCTACTACACCGGCCGTGATGAAAATTCGATGGCTCGCATTCTCCAAACCCAAGTGAACAAGCTTGGCGCTTGGTTTAGAAAATGGCGAATCGAAGTCAATCCCGACAAAAGTCAAGCGGTTCTTTTCTCAAAGCCGCGTCTCAATCCCTGCCCCCCTCGACTGATCACCATGTTCGGCAAGCCGATCCCTTGGGAGAAGCGAGCCAAATATCTGGGTGTAGTGCTCGATGAACACCTCTCTTTTTCAGAGCACATTAAGGCGGCTCGTTCGCGCGCCGCCTTCGCTCTAGGTAGACTTCACTTTGTCCTAAATGCACGTAGCAAATTGTCACTAAAGTGCAAAATGCGTATCTACACAGCGTGCATCCGCCCGATCATGACATATGCCAGTGCAGTCTTTGCACACGCCAAGCCCTATCGCTTCAATAGAATGCAGACCCTCCAGAACAAGTTCCTCCGTAGTATTACAGGCTCCCCCTGGTACGTTCGCAACGAGATCCTTCACGTTGACCTAAAGATTCCCACTATCCGCCAGTTCATGAAACGCATTTCAAAGCGTTTCTTCGAGACCGCCGCGAATCACCGCAACCCTCTGGTTGTCAAGGCCGCTAGCTATATTCCCTCCTCCATTAGTCATGTCCGCCGTCCCAAGCATGTCCTCACCGATCCCGATGACCACATAACTCTCATTCAGGAGAGCAGTAGGGCCACCAGTACAGTGCACAAACACAGACCGACATTCCGACCTCGCCGCCGAGGTTCCTCGTGAAGATCCCGACGTAACTGTCCCCCCCGACCCTTGCTCGACGAAGTGCCAGCCCGCGCCGTAGCTGAGCCCGTAGCTTTAAATTCCCATGATAATAATAATCAACCAAATCTGATCCAGCCTGTCCCATCTTGCTGTCCTCCCGTAAGCGACGCCCTAAGCCGAGGTCCGTACCCCACAAGGGGGTGCCCTTAGCGAGCGTTCGCTTAGTAATGTAAGTAGTTTTACGCCCCTGGCTGGAGGTTTTGAGTCCGCTTAAGGCAGCCACAGGATAGTCCGGTTAAGTAGTCACGACCTCTCAAGGTCAACTACGAGATGCCAACCACAAAAAAAAAAAGCTTATAAGTCTGTTTCTGCTTACATGCCATGCTACGCCATGCCATGCCATGCGACCCGGTCATCTATCTTGATGTCAACTTGCTAGTTGAGTTTTTTCATTGTCTTCTTGACAAATCCTTATATATAAAAGTGATCATTGATAAATGCGGATCTTATCAATACGAGGAATCTGTCTTCATATATTTTTTGATGAAAGATGACAGAAAAATAATTAGAAATATCTAAGTGTGTTTGATGACTGATGTAAATTAGAGACTTAGTATTTTTTTTTGTTTGATAATTAAACGAATTTGATTGAATAGTATTGTATTTACCGTGTATTCATTTACCGAATTCGGGTACGAAAATACCGATTTTTATGGGCAGCTCGACCGGTTTCGCTCTATGATGTTCGACGACACCACTGCTGTGATAGTGATAATAACCACAGAGTACATTATATTTATCAAGCTTATAGTTATCTGTGACTCGAACAATCCCCAAACCCTAAGCGTTACAACTAAAAGTTTATGTTTATGTTTTTTACTTTGTTTATGTAAATATTGGAGGACTCGCACGTCTCGCACGCACCACGCACTCCATACCTTGTGAACTTGTGACAACCTGTGTAGACCAGTAAGACAGGGCAGCCCCTGTCTTACTGGTGGTCTACACAGGTTTTCACAGATACTGTGCAAATAACATCAACATTATTAAATTAAGTATCTCATAAAAACTGCTCTCTGTATTCTTATTCTGTGCTTTAATCTATGTTAAAAGATCTAAAGAAGAAGTCGTATTCATATTTTTGCCAGCAATTGAAACTCGTCAGTGTTTATAATATAACGATGGAAAAACTAAAAAAGTGTAGAATATGTTTAGCGGAGAATGTTCGGATGATTGTGGTTGCCAACAATCTGCAGGATATATATGAGAGGCTGACCAATGTCCCAGTAAGTAACTACTACATAGTTATGTTAAAATTGATGACCAAATGGTTGGCAGTATTTATCTAAGTCAATAGGCGTCCACACTGGACGTAGGCCAAAACCAAGACTCGCCACATCAACCAGTCCTGTGCTTCTCGCATCTAGCAAATTTCTACTAGGGCACCAGACCGCTTTGTGAGAAGCCTACACACTCTGTGTCCTCGCCATACCAGAACCTTACAGAGACAAACCTCTGGACTTTAAAACAATATATTTATTGTGAGTATCCAAATAAACAAATAGTGTAAGTGTAGCTTTGTTGCAGTTTGTAACTGAAGACAATAGACCTATGCTTGCTTGTTTGTTCTGCTGCTCCAAACTGAAGCAATGCTACCAGTTGCAGAAAAAATGTTTGGAAGCCGAGGAGCTTTTCGCTCAGATGTTGAATTATGTCTATGAGGTGAGATTTGACTTTCATTTTGAGGGACTTTTAATCATAGTTTCAGTATAATGTGGACGTAACCCTCCTGTCAAGATAATATTTTATTATTTTATTTTATTTTATTTTAATCGGGAAACTTACAGCTAACACAAACAGTGTCCTTAAACGATACAAAATTGAAGGCCATTTATATTTTATATTCTGTGTGAATTTCAGGTTCATTTTGTAATAACTCCTTTTGACAAATGTTGTTTGCTAAGTTACATTTAAATACTCCACGTAATACTGCTATTTCTGTATGAAACCAGTAAAGCAGTGGTGGTGTGATAACAGTCCTGGCTCACGTAGGTACCGAGCTTTATATCGCTCACGCAGTGGTCAGTGAAGTGGGTAGTGGGTAGTGCCACCAACTGTCCTGGGTGCGCTGGACCTTCTGTAGTTGTGTCACTTGTGATGGCTGTTCTGGCAGACTACATTAATGATGAAAGTTTGTGCTCATATTGACCATGCTCATAATCGTCAAATGACTTTTCCCGCTCTGGGCGGAGCAAGGCGGGTGTGTCAGACTTTTACCAACTAAAACCCACCAATGATCCTTCAGCACAACGGACAAACCGTGAAAGCGTGATTGACCTAACACTATTAAAAACTTTTTACAGACAAAACCTCTAAACCCAGGCATGTTAGAGTTTCGCAGTGGGTTTAATATAACTCCAACAGTTCATGAACATGAAGAGTTACCAGCTGTTTTTCAGGGACTACCTAATATTATTGAGCCAAAGAAGGAACCTCAAACTGATGGTATGTTTTAAAGACCAAAACTTAAAGATATAAATATTATTATAACATAACATCACGCCTTGTTTCCCCGAAGGGTTTGGCAGAGGTGTACCTATAGTACACCCACATTTCGCCAGTTATGTTTAAGTCCCATGTAATAGGGGGCGAGCCTATTGCCATCTACCAGGCACAAATCCAGACCTCGGGCTGCTACTGAGAAATTCTAGATAGAAAAACCCAATAACACGTTGCCCGACCTTGGAATCGAACCCAGGACCTCATGCTCAGCAGTAGCGATTGCGACCACTATCTATTCATTTTATTTTGATAATAATTGATTTAAACTTCCCAAAGTTTTGGTAGTGTTTAATTTAATTCATGGTAACCACATTTTATTGTACAATAAGACAAATATTAACAATAAATAGATTGTTTTGTTTACTTACAGAGCTAGAACTGGAAAGTATTGGCAATAGCTGTCGAGAAGTAACAATTATACCACCACGACATTCTGAATCAGATTTAGAAGATGATCTACCTTTAATGGAGTTCAAAATTGAAATTGAAGAAGAACAAGAAGTATCTAAGAGTAAACTAAGAGCCAGGGAGACAACAAGTAAGTATTAGTTAGTCTAATCTATAGGTATGAAAACAGTGGTTAGCGTTACCCTAACGGCATAGTGCCGTAGTCGTTTTTAGGTGCAATGTGAATTCTATATTTAGGACTGTAACTCGAAGTCAATAGAACTAGGACCTCCGTAGATAAATCTTTAAACTGATAAGCAATCTCTGATAACAATAACAAAATTCTAATTTTATATCACCTTAAAGATATTTTTCATTTGAAAACTTTCCTATAACCGCGCCAAATTCTGTAACACCTACCCGCGCACGTTCGCACAGACTTAAAGCTCGGAACCCAATTTCAGTACAAATAAAAATTAGGTTTTCAGAAATCAGGAACAAGATAAACCCATTTTTATCTGCAATCGGCTTATCTAGGCATAATGAAATGTGTAATTTGTTATATGTAAATTAGACAATGGGGCTCCATTAAGCCGACATCAACACAAAGGATGATTAGAGCTATTCTCAAGTCTCTCCGATCCAGGTCTTGGATCCGATCCAGGTGGTTTCGTTATTTAGAAGATTCTTAGTCAATTCATTGGCATGCCCTAGAAGTCTCTTCTTATATCGCACACAGTTTCTGCTTCCTTCTTCATAAACCGTGGGCATATTCAGGTATTCATGGATTTTGGAGTTTCTCACGAACCACCCTTTTTTTTGTTGAGTGGGAAATCATCAAATGACTTCTCCCGCTCTGGGTGGAGCGGGACGACGTGTCTGACTGACTTTTACTGACTAGAACCCACCCGTGTTCCTTCAGTTGCCTGTGCCAGGGCCACGGTATCTCTTTCGAGTGTCCCTCCCGAACCAGCCTGCGCCTGGTATTGATCGTAAGGCTATATTTTGGAATCTCTGTAGGATTTCTATGTTGGAGTTACTGGCTGGTTATGGCTTTAAAGACCAGTAGTTTGCTGTTCGGAAATAACTGTGATTTGCATCCCAATAACCAAGAGAAGGTTTTGTATAATATTGTTGCCTCTTTGCCTTGTTGTGTTTGACCCATGTTATTCTTCGGTCTATATGTAGACCCACATATTTTACACAGTTACTTGTTGGTAATTGTTTTCCTTCCATATAGACTGGTGACATTCTCCCTTCCTTAGAGTAAAGGTTGCCTGAATAGATTTGCTTACACTAGGCTTTCTTCTCCAATTTTGGAGCCATGTTTCTATTTTACTAATTTGTGTTTGCAGCTTTTGTGTAGCAACGTCCGGGTCGTTGTCACTCGCAAGACATGCAGTGTCATCCGCATAGGTTACTGTTGATACGCCACGCCACAGCGTAACCATTCGCAACTACTAGCGACTACGCAAAAACGAATCAACAAATGGATGGTTCCTGTAATTTACGGACTTTATTGGTATCTTAACAAATAATGAAGCGAAAAACTCATAGCTTCGCATAGTAGACCCTCCCATATTTATTTGGTTATTTTTACTTTACTCACACACTGTATTATTCCAAGTTAATATTTTAGGAAAATCATATATTTTTAAAAGTGTTTGTAAATATGTGAGCACAATGTACCTATCACGTGATTAACTTAAATCCTTATACCTTTGCTTTATTTTTAATTTTTTTGTACCAATAGTGGTACAGTATTTTTATTCTTGGTGCATCGTCTTCACATATAGAAATATAATTAATGTATACAAAATATTGTAAAACATTTTAAAAGAGTAACGGTGGAGTTTCTTGCCACTTCTTCTCCATACGAAACTACTTTTTGGAAGTGGCGCCTAGAATCAGTTATATTTTTAATGTAAATTTTGACGTTCAAAAGTGCCTTTTTATGGGCCTATTTGAAATAAATGCTTTGACTTTGACCATAAGGAAGTAGCTATCACAGGTAAAATAAGCTTACGAATCTCTTTAAATGCTTAGTTTGGCAACAAAAAAAAGTGCTACCATTGGTAAGCAAAACGATTCGTATTTGTATAAAGGAACCGAGCATAAAAGAATTTGCAGCGACACTGTTCACGCGTAACCACTGCTTGTCCACATTTTGTCTCTGCGATGTTGTGGGGTTGTGATACGTGTGAACGGGCCCTGAAAGACTAGACTAGAAAATTAAGGTTATAGAATAAAACCGCTGATTTTTCAATTTCAATTTAACTTTGTAGCACTTAGCAGCACGATGGGCAGTGGTGGCCTAGTGGTTTACGTGGACTTACGAGCTGTAGGTAGGTAGGTAGGTGTAAAGTGAGAGAGTTCGAACCCAGGCAGACTCTTTACTTTATGTACTTAATTTCATCACCACTGCTCTCAAAACGGTGAAGGAAAACATCGTGAGGAAACCGGCATGTCCTAGAACCAAAAGTTGGAAAACATGTGACATCCACCAACCCGCACTGGACCCGCGTGGTGGATTACGGCCCACTTCCTCTCCGTGAGAGGAAGTGGGCTATAGGCTGATTATGCTAGCATTTCACCCGCGGCTTACTTTTCGAGAATTTCGCATTTTCTCCTGCAAATTCCAAAATTCCTTCCACGCCTATGTAAAAGTTAGTTTTACTCAATCGTTACTAAGTATCTTACTTATTTATTCAGATAAATCAAAAATCTAAAGTCATGTATTCAAATTAGGCTGAGAGTCAGCACTTTTCGAACGTCAAAATTGCATAAGACAGTCCCCCAAAACGCCTGCCTGTCACCACTTCCTAGTGCTTTAGCTGGGAAGAAGTGGCGCAACAAACTCCCCAGCAGCACAGCTGTCTGTTCGGTTAGAAGAACTGGATTCTAAACAATTCTAAGTAATTACAAAAACATTATATTAATTGCCATACATCAGCTAGCCACGCCAAATCAAAAAAAAAAATGAATTTAAATAAAACTTAATACATAAATAAAAGCCTCCAGGCCTAAAGGGCATGGCAGCTTACATATGCAATACTGGAATTATTATACAAACAAATAAAATAAATAAATGATAAACTAGGACCATCCTAGTAAATTAAATTAACAGAACAATTACTGTAACAATAATAAAACCATAGACAGCAAGACGACCAGTCACCACAAGCAGCACCCGTTCACGAGCATAACGCAAAGATCAGCCATTACCCCCCTCGCCATATTTGAGGGAAGGAGGAAACACGACCCCCGACGCTTCCGCAAGCAGTGACATCTAAGGGAGCATGACGAACTTGCTGCCGGTTGCTCAGGCAAGAATAATAATATCAATTGTCGAGGTCGCTAGCTAACCACGTATTGCAATACAGCTTATTAAAAAATGAGTAGATAATAATGATTAGATCATGTCAATAATAAATGAAGATATCAAAATAATTGACTTATACCGTCAAATAAAAACAAACTAATATATGAACTCATATACTCTGTCAATAGGTAAGCTGATTCTGGAGTAAGAACACGAACATTGTCTTGAGTTAATCACAGCGACCAACAGTTCTTATCGTTTAACTAGTCGTTAATGGAATAATATGCCTTTGAACAAAGGTTGGATTTTAATTGAGCCTTAAACGCATTAAAAGGTAAATCTAGTAAAGAAGAGGGTAACTTGTTATAAAAGGTTAAACCAAGCCCAATAAATGAGTTATGGACCTTATGAAACCGGTGAAAGGGAGCACGTAGTTTGTTCTTATTTCTAGTGTTAACATTGTGAAAATCACTGTTTTTAGTGTATATTTTGCCTAATATATAAGATGTTGGCGAAGATGAATTGAGATGCCACCGTGAGAATACCAATATCTTTAATAAAATCTCTAAGAGAAACTGGCTCCTAGCTGATAAATTGCTCGGACAGCTCGTTTTTTAAGGACGAATATACACTTGGGAGCAAATAAATCGAGCCACTTCCTTTTTCACGCATTATGGTTATTATTTTTGGTATTATGGAACGCATCGATTCGAAACATATATCGCCTAAAAGGGTATTTAATAACCTTTACAATGAGGGTAGTTAGTTGTCAAAATTTCATTTTAATTAAAGTTTAAAGGGTAGAATAAAATTATCGCATTTAATTTGCTTATGACATTTTATTGTACTCTGTTAAGAAAAGATTAAATTTGAGGTTTTTGTTAATCATACCCATATTACTTGTTATTGTTGTCTTTATCTGTGTCTGTGTAATCAAAATAACCTGATAAAATGGATACTACACCGACGGAAGCTGCCCAAGTTGTAGCTTTACTTGAGGTTGGACACGGACAACGTGAAGTGGCACGCAGACTTCATTTGAGTCGTTCAAAGGTACAGCGGGTATACCGCAGGTATCTGGAGACTGGTGCTTTTGTTCGGCGACCTGGAACTGGCCGACCACGGGCAACAACAGAACGTGTCGACCGCTTTATTGCAACCAATTCGTTGCGCGACCGTGGACTTAATGCTGTTCAGCTACAGCAAGCGTTACGTGACGTTCGAGGTGTCGCAATCAGTAGGCGGACAGTGGTTCGTCGAATCGTTGAGCTCCTTACGTTTTGAGTTGAGCTGCACGATTAATGACAAATGCGTGCACTGACTGGACAGGCCCACTCAAATCTGTATGGTTCTTTCCTCAAAAGACCATTTCAGGCACCTACCTACATGGTCCTCATATGATCTGTAAAATAAACAATGACATGAATACTTACCTAGGTATTATTTTATTGTTATTAATGTAAATGTTAAGACTATGTGGGTCATTTTTATTTTTTACTTTTGTTTTTTTATATTTTATTATCTCAGTTAATTTTAATCGTAACTTGGTCTGGCGGTTTGAGTAATTATGCGGCCTATCCAATGTCCTTTCTTTGGTATTGTTCGTCGAATCGTTGAGCTCCTTATGTTTTGAGTTGAGCTGTACGATTACTGACAAATGCGTGCACTGACTGGACAGGTCCACTCAATCTGTGTGGTTCTTTCCTCAAAAGACCATTTCAGACATCAATCCACATGGTCTTAACATGATCTGACCAAGATTATGTCTGGACTTTAAAAGAGACTGTGACCTCTGAGTTTGTTTCGGCTTTTCTTCTCAGAGTAGTCAGATAGGAAACGCCGACCTCATCTAGTTTAAAAAAAAAAATGTTTGACGTGTAAAAGTGTTTGTACAAACCCACTTACAGAAATAAAAATCATTTATCATTTAGTGAGACGAAGACTAAAGGAACGAAATTTAACATCACACAAACCAGCAACTGGCCCAAAATTGACTGTAGCTCATCGCCGATCTCGCTTGGAGTTTGCTCGAGAACACATTAATTGGACGTTAGAAGACTGGAGGTCAGTTTAGTTTTCTGACGAGTCAAGAATCTGTCTTTTTAGCAATGACGGGAGAAACCGAGTGTATAGACGTCCTGGTGAAAGATTTGCCCAATGTTGCATTCGAGAAACTGTGAGTTTTGGTGGTGGTTCTTGTATGGTGTGGGGAGGAATTTCTCTAGACGGAAAAACGGAACTTGTCTTCGTCGACCCCGCCAACGATGGCAGTGGTAGACGTGGATTAACAGCTGACCGATACATAACTGACATTCTTGAAGACCACGTAATGCCGTATGCTGGTTTTGTCGGAGAAAATTTCTTGTTTATGCATGACAATGCGAGACCTCATACCGCGCAGATCGTTACGGAATACTTGTCTGCGATCGGGATTCAACAAATGGTATGGCCAGCACGAACTCCCGATTTGAACCCGATCGAACACCTATGGGACGAGCTAAAACGGAGAGTCCGAGCCAGGGTTCCCGCTGTTTCATCCATTCCCGAGCTTAAAGTCGCTGTGCTTGAAGAGTGGGAGAACATACCACAATATGTCATCGTAACTCTGATCAGATCGATGACTAATAGGCTACAAGAATGCATCAGGGCACGGGGGGGTAATACCAGTTATTAAGAATATTTTTTTTGCAATAATTTTGTTTTTTATTGTTTTTATGGACTGTTTTAGCCCTACTCCATTTTCTATCAAAATTACCATTTTTCTTGCAGATCCAATAATTTATCATTCAATAAGGTTATTATTCAATAATTTACCCTCATTGTTAAGGTTATTAACTTAACTTTTAGGCGATATATAGTTCGAATTGATACGTTCCATATTCCCAAAAATATTTACCATTTTACGTGAAAAAAGGTAGTGGCTCGATTTATTTGCTCCCAAGTGTATTTTGAATATCAGCGGCTTTGCCCCACAGCAGAATATCGTAGGACATAACGCTGTGGAAATAACTAAAATAGAGTAACCGAGCTGTATCAACATCAGTGTATTGTCTTACTTTCCTGACGGCGTAGGCGGCTGAACTGAGTCTCCCTGCTAGGCTTGATATGTGTGGGCCCCACTGAAGTTTGGCACCTACTGTTATGCCCAGAAAAACCGCCGAGTCTACAGTTTCAAGAAGCTCTTTATCTACGACGATGTTGGGTCCTAGATTTCTTACATTCGGTAAGACGAACTTCACACATTTCGTTTTCTTGGCATTGAGAACTAGGTTATTTGACGTAAACCAATCCGTAACCATTGAGAGTGCACTGTTTACGTCGTCATAATCTTGTCTATTCCTGTATACTTTAAAAATAAGAGAGGTATCATCTGCAAACAGTACAACGTCACAGATATCATTTAAATAGAATGGTAAGTCATTGATATACACTAAGAACAAGAATGGAGTCAGTATTGAACCTTGAGGTACACCTAACTGAACTAGTAGCTTGGAAGATTTCACGCCATCGACATCTACACATTGGAACCTATTATGTAAAAAAGGATTTATTACGTTGAGAGCTTCGTTTTGGACACCGTAATGACGTAGTTTACGCAAAAGCGTGTCATGGCGCATGCAATCAAAGGCTTTAGAGAGATCACAGAAAAACAATCATTAAATATGTGTTTCAGCAGAGCAACACCCGCATCTGTAGTCGAACGTCCTTTTGTAAAGCCATATTGTTCATTATGAAGTAGGCTATTTAAGTTAAAATGTCTTAGCAACTGATTAAGTATTAACTTTCAAATATTTTGCTAAATGCTGGTAAGATAGAAATAGGCCTAAAATTGCTAATGATATTTTTATTACTAGATTTAAATAATTGTATGACTTTACTACTCTACATGAGGTCAGGAAAAGTTCCTAGATCAACACATTTATTAAAAGTAATAGCTAGATAGGGGGCTACGATGTCATATTACTTAAAAGTTTAATGGAGATGCCCCAGTAATCACCAGTGTTTTTAGACTTAAGAGTGTTAAAGACGTTAATTACATCACTAGGCGTTACATGTTCGAAGCTAAATAAGCGAGTACATTTTGGCACACTACTATTCAAAAGGTTCTCATCTTTAGATGGGGACGAATTTAAGGAGCATGTCGTAGTTATAGGTATGTTGGCAAAAAACTCATTAAATGCCTCAGCTACGTCAGCTGCCTTACTAACTAATTTGTTATCGACCATAATCTCAAGTTGATTTTCATGTTTAACCGACTTACCCGTTTCATTGTTAATAATTTTCCAAGTGGTTTTTTTTTTACTTTATTATTGGAATTTTTAATTGAATCGCTTAAGAATTTTGATTTAGCAACAGCACAAATCTTTTTAAATAGTTTTGAATATTTTTTTACATACTCTAGGAAAGGAGTATCGAACCTGTATTTTTTCAAACCATATAACTCGTATAGTCTCGCTCTACTTTTATAAATACCTGGAGTATCCCATTGGTTGAAGCCAACGGAAGTGCCATTAATGTTAATGGTTTTGGTCTTGAAAATATATTGGTTTGCTTTTTGCACAACATCAAAAAGGGCTCCGTAAATTTCATTAGGATTCTCGTGTTCTACTAACGGTGGTGTAATTCTATGAGCTATATTATTTTTAAACTTGTTACAACGACTAGCTGTATAAGGCCTGCATTCAAGTTTATATGGTTTTTTTATGTAATGTCATGGGGAAGCTAGCTAATAAACCACAGTGGTCGGACGTTAAGTCACTTAACACTAATTTATTTTTGGCATCACAATTACTAAATATATTATCAAGACAAGTTGACGAAGATGGCGTGATCCTAGTTGGTTCAAAAAACAAGTTAATCAAATTATAAGACCTAAACAGATTGAGAAGTCTAATACTTAATGGAATAACATCTAAAATATTAATATTAAAATCTCCACATAAAATTATACTCTTATTACTTGATTTTAACGTATTGAGAGAAGCCTCCATTACCGATTCAAAACTAATATAATCACCAGATGGGGTCGATAAACGCAGATTACAATGAACTGCTCTAGTTCATCACAAGACAACTCAATAGTGTGCTCGATAGAAAGATTAACTAAATCTAAACGTTGTTTACATTTCAACTTGTTTGAAACAAGAACTAAAGAACCACCGCGAATGGCACTTTTTCTCACAAATGCACTTTGTACGGTAAAATTATCATCATCGATAAACACTACTTCATGTTCCTTCAACCAGTGTTCAGTCAAACATAACACGTGAACATTATATAGTTTAGTTCTCCATAAATAAACTTAACTCTAACTCTTTGCCCGACAGATCCTGCATATTTTGATGTACAACATTCAACATATGCGGCTCACCCCTTGTCGTACCTAATAGTTTAAACTACAATGCGTATCAAAAGTAGTATTAGTACCACTACTAACTGTAATCGACGGTACACTACATGTACCCTTGTCACTTTGTTAATTGTATGCTAAAAGATTAACAATTTGTCTCCTACATCTAGGTGGCAAAATACATTGTATAATTTGTCAGTTTGTAATCAGTAATAAATTGATTACAATCAAAATATCAAATAGTGTCACTATAACGGCAAGTCCTATTATAAATTAACATGTTTAAATTATAAATGTGCCTATTTTGCTCATCAGACAAATATTGAGAATAAGGCAAGGCACAGAAAATAAATTTACAATTATTAGTTTCATTGAGATGTAACATCAAATGGACACATTCATTATGTCCTTTTTTCTTACACTTAAGCTATCCCCATGGAATAATATAACAGTTGAACTAGGGATTATTTTTGTCAGTCTAATATTACTAATTAATTGGCTAATACTGGCACCGGGTAATCAATTATTAATAACATAATGTTCCGAACACTGATTAAATATACTACCAAAACCTTGACCAAATTTGTCAGAAAATACGTATGTAGTGTTAATCAAATTATTCATACTATTCTTGTCATTATAAATACCGCTACCTACTGGCTAAGTCACTGTGGGTGTGGGTGTAATAAGTTGAGGCTGGGGTGCCTGGAAGCAGGCACAGCTAAAAGAGAGGTTATTTGTCAGAGACGCATACCACTCTGCATTTGACTTGGCCAGCAGCCAAATTGCGTAACTCATTTTCGTAAACGACTACGACTAATCTGTTGTATTTTGACAGTTCATCAACATTCATTGCGTTATTTACATTGTTGAGCATATTTTTTATCGAACTTATGAAGCAATGGATTAGCAATCTGTTTCAAAACGATTCAGATTCCGATTGATTGTGTATTACGCAATTAGGGTACAGGTCTGCCAACTCATTGTCCTCCTGCATGCGTTTACTTAGGTCTTGTTGAGAAGCCTCATATGTATTCGTGCAAATTTCAAGTTTTGGGATCAAAAGAATAATCATATAAATATATCCCTTCTTGACACCAATAGGGCAACATGTGTGGACGTTAAACAGATAAATTAAACTTTACTTACAGTTGATGTTATTCAAAGAGTAAGCATTACTGTCAAAGAAGAATTATCAGCTCTAATTCTGATAATTATCAGTTTAAGTTATTTAAGTCATTTGTTTCATAGGTACAGTAACGGGAGACGACGGTGGTGTTTGTGAGAGACGTGATGATTTAATTAAGCCAAAGGAGGAACATCAAAGTGATGGTACGTTTTTAAGAACCAAATAAAAACAAGATATGATATGATTTACATAATAAATAAACTAATAATATATTTTATTACATACTACTAACTATTTACACTAGGACTAAATAACTATATAAATAAATGCAAAAATTTAGACCTCGAAGTACTCGTCCGCATCGCTGTCATCCGGAATGTGCCCAGAAGACTGGCTGCATTGCCACTTTGAATGGCACATACTAACTCTTTGCGACATTTAAACTGATATCGCAAATAATGAAAAACCTGTATGGTACTCCCATTGTCTTAGAATCATGAAATTTGGCAAGGCAGGGTTGGCATGAATAAGTCATTTTAATCATGATTCAAATAAAAAACAAAATCAAAATCAATGATTTAATCAAAATTGTTTTTAATTTCACTTTCTTTCACAGAAATCAACATTAAAAAAACAGATTTAGAAAATGACATGACCTGACCAAGATTATGTCTGGACTTTAAAAGAGACTGTGACCTCTGAGTTTATTTCGGCCTTTCTTCTCAGAGAAGTCAGATAGGAAACGCCGATCTCATCTAGATTTTAAAATATGATTGACGTGTAAAAGTGTTTGTACAAACCTACTTACAGAATTAAAATCATTTAGCATTAATAATTAATTTACAAAAAGGTCACGCACGCATCACAGCAATAACAATATTAAACGAAACTGAACGAATGAATGTTTGTTACAAAAGTAATACCGTAATTGCAAGTGAAATGTACAAAACGCTAAACGGGGATTTCCCTTTTGCTTGGCATTCACAGGTCAGACAAAAGGGAAATCCCCGCGCTGTGTCCGCGCAATCCCTTGAGGGCGCGTTCCGTTTTGCACAAAAATGTAGTTAAATTAAGTTATTAAAACAAAAATCGCGAACCCGTCTTTTTTTTATTTTTTTATTCATGATTTGTGTTAACCCTGGAGCAAAGTCAAGGAAATAGTACGAAAATGCTTATTTAATAGTTTTATAACATTTTTTTTTTCTATGTGATACTTACATTTGCAGTAAGAGTATTGACCGTGACTTATATCGATTAATGGGAGAACATGTTTTTCAACAAGTACATAAAATGTTAAGTTTGTTTTTGGGTTAAAGTCATCCAAACTACGGAACCCTTCATTGGGCATGGCATAAAATATTTTAAACTTCAAAGTTTTGGTAATTTAATACAACTTAACGATAACCACATTATATTGTGAAATAAAATGAGTGTGACTGTTTTTGTTTACTTACAGAGCTCAAACCGCTAGATTTTGAAAATATTTTTCTAGATGTAGAAGACATATCACCCCACCATTCTGAAACAGATTTAGAAGATGATGTACCTTTAACGGAACTTAAAACTGAAGTGGAAGAAGCACAAGAATTATCTAAGAACAAACGAAGAACCAGGGAGACGACAAGTAAGTATTGGTTAGTTTATTTAAAGGTAAGCAAACAGGCCAATGGTTCACCTGATAGGAATTTATTAGCGTTAACCAATGGGCGTTTCTGCTTACATGTTGAAGTCTTAGGACAGTAACTCGACGACACAAATGAAAATCAAGGACCATCGTTGTTAAATCGATAAATTGTTAATTTCTGATAACGATAAGAAAACCATGGCCCGCAAGACGACCAGACATCAAAAGCAGCACTCATTCACGAGCATAACGTTCAGCCACTACCCTTTCGCTGCTTTAGTGCCCCGATGCTACCGCAAGCAGTGACAAACAGGGACATAAAAACCCTTTCATAAAGGTTACAGAATTATAAGTGTTACATTTTGAATTGATAACAGAATGGCAAAGGACAACACTCATCGTACACATCTTTCTTTTAAAACGTCTACACAAATGCCCCTTGCTGCAACACCCCGCCCCGTCAAGATAACCAATAGGGAGGTACCTCCCTAAAAGATCACCAGACGAACGAAATGCCTCAACACAGGAGCACGTACATCCTCAGCTATAGCTTTCAGGATGCTGTTGTGACTCCCTCGCACCCTCCAAATGACTGCATGAAAACCGTCAGTATGAGCCTGCGCGAACATCTCGGAGGCACTGCAGAAACGAGAAAGTCCCAACATCATCCTGAAAATGTTATTGTATTGGACGCGCAAAGTGTGGTGTTTTGGTGTAGCTAACGCATAGACTACCCGTGTACAGACCCTGACAATACGCTTTAAATTGCGTGATCTTGACTTAGTTCGTACAGCGGGCGAATCTACGGGCCAGCATATTGCCACGGACTGACAAAGCCCTGCGTCCCTCTCTATGTCAACATCATCTTTAAGGTCGTCGGCAAGGTAATGACCAAGGTACTTAAACTGCGACACCCCGTCTAAGTTAACACCATTCAAAGTAATGGGTGGAACAGATTCAGGACACTTACTGGCGGCCTTAAAGACCATGAACTGACTTTTTTTTGTATTATAAATCACCATAATGACCCAAGTATTTAGATTGAACGACCCTTTTAAGTGTACGTCCATTGAGGGATATTGATTTCTCGTAATTTAGATGTTTTTCGGGAGCAGCAAAGATCAGGTATTCACTTTAAATTACATTGTTTACACACCGTGTTTTTTGGGGGTAAATTGCTGTCGAGTCTACCATGAAGTACCGGAGATTGGTGCTTTGAGTGACCGGTGTGGGCCTCTGACCTGACTGCCAGCAACATCGCGATTCTGCGAAAACCTCAAAACGCGATGGCCGTCAGGGCTATCAGGGGTATCGCACAATCTCCTACGAGGCGGCTTGTGCACTGGCCGGATCTCCGCCATGGGACCGAGAGGCGAGAGACCTCACGTCACTGTACCGGTGGCGCGAGGAGGTGGGGGCGTGGAGCGGTGGACCGATGCAGCGAGAGATCGAGCTGCGTCGGTCGCAGCTTCGCGAGGTCCTTGTAGCGGAGTGGCGGAACAGGCTTCTGCGCCCTTGCGCCGGCCTCGCTACCCTCGAGGCGATCCAACCGGTGCTCGACTAATGGCTCTGGGGGTGGCACGGCTCTCGGGGCATGGCTGCTTCGGGAAGTACCTGTGTCGCAAAAACAGGGAGCCGGACGCCCGGTGTCACCGCTGCGTCGACTGCCGGGAGGACACGCCGTGGCATACGCTGGCAGAGTATACCGCTTGGAAGGAACCGCGTGCCCTCATTACAGAAGTAGGCAGTGACCTGTTGCTGCCGACCGTAGTAAATTCGATGGTCGGCAGCGAGGAGTCCTGGGAAGCGGTGGTTACCTTCTGCGAAACAGTGATCTTGCAAAAAGAGTATGCAGAAAGGGAGAAAGAGATTATGTCCACTCTCCCGATCCGCAGCAGGCGCACCGGGCGTAGGCTGTGGGTGGATAACGCCCTGTTCCAGTCCCCCTAAATGGGTCCAGGGACGGCGGATTCTGGGGCGTATGTTCCCGCGACTCCGACGTAGGTGTGAGATGGAACACCGTTTTTTAGTCAGTAAGAGTCTCATACAGAAGCTTCCGCCCGCCCCAGGGCGGAGGACATCCATGAGTATTTTCCACCCCGGAACAAACGAAAAGGTTAATCACCCCTGTGTCATCCCACACTTTAACCTGTACGCTTAAGAAAGAACGTCTCCCCAGTACCAGAACGTACCCCTAAGCAGTTAAAGCCCCTTGAGCTTATCCCAAAGGACATCGTATGAAACAACGTCAAATTCCTTTGAGAGATCAAGGAAGACATGTGACATAACTTCTGGACGTTTAGTTGGGACTCATTATGTCTTATTTGCTAATAAGGGTGCACCGGATTGTGACATTTGTGACCAGATGGTCACAAATGTCACAATCCAATTGACAAATAATTATGAAAAAATTATCACGTTCGTTCCAAGTGAGGATAATTTCCTGCTAATTACTGCATCAAATGGCAGTAAATTATTATAGTTATGCTCTTGCCCGAAGACCAGAGGTGCCCGTGTAATGTTTATAATCTATTCCAAAAGTATCTAATGCAAATGTAAACAAATGGATCAGAAAACGTAGGTGTGAATGTCAATTTGTGGTGCCACGTACAAATTCAGTGATTTGATATGATTATTTGAATACTTAAACCAGAAAGTTAACTTGAAATCTTTTATAACCTCAATTTCCGTTGGTGATATTTCAATTACAATTTGATTATGTTATACCTACATTATGTCGCATTTGTGTAGTTATTGCTTGAAAAACATGATTAAATTATATAAAGTTGAAACCTTCTGTACAAATACAGATGAATGTGTTACTAATTTAATTGAACAGGGTTTGTTTAAACTTTGATCAGATCCTTTTGGAACACACCATAAGTTTATGTTAGTACAATATTGTATGTCATGTCTCTCATGATAAAGTGTAATGTTCAATGTTACCAGACATTCCTCTTTTTGGGTCCTAGTGAGAATCATGCAATCCGTTATTATTTTGATTCGTGTGCATGTCAATTGGCTTCTAACATTGTACTTACCAGATTTATAACCACAGGGGCGACTATTGGAAATAAACCAAAACTAGAAGATGCAACAACAGCCGAGCAAACGAAAAAAGAAAAATCTGACTCGAAAGTTATCCAGATGATTCAAAAAAGTACGTCCAAACCTGGGACTTGTTTCAAAGAGCTTTACAAATGTGAACAGCGTAGTTTTAAGCCAGTGAAAAAAAAGATACAACACACTCGTACACAAATTGGTGAAACACCTTACAAGTGTGATGTATGTCAGCGTAGTTTCAGTAAAACGAGCGCTTTAACAAAACACAATCGGATACACACTGGTGAAAAACCCTATAAATGTGAGTTATGTCAGCGTAGTTTTATTGAAAAGAGTGCTTTAACGAATCATATTCGTGTACACACTGGTGAAAAACCTTTCAAATGTCATATATGTCAGTGTAGTTTTCGTCGAACTGGTACTTTAAAAACTCATATTCGTCATCACACTGGCGAAAAAGCCTTTAAATGTGACTTTTGTGAACAGAGTTTTATTCAAAAGAGTACTTTAACAAATCATATTCGCACACACACGGGTGAAAAACCTTTTAAATGTGATATATGTCAGTGTAGTTTTCGTCAAAACAGTCATTTAACCACTCATATTCGTCAACACACTGGTGAAAAACCTTATAAGTGTGATGTATGTCAGCGTAGTTTTAATCAAAAGTGGGATTTAACAAAACATAATCGTATACACACTGGTGAAAAACCCTATGAATGTGGTGCATGTCAGCGTAGTTTTAGTCAAAAGAGTGCTTTAACAAAACATATTCGTATACACACTGGTGAAAAACCGTACGAGTGTGGTGTATGTAAGCTTAGTTTTCGTGAAAAGCGTGCTTTAACAAAACATATCTGTTAGCGAGTTGAGAAATAAAAGAGTGGATTGTTTTACATACAACATGTCCCGGAATTAGCGCACACCACCAAAAACCTCAATTTGAATATTATGTTATAATCTTAATAAATACACATATATTCCACTATTATGTATAAAACCTTGTTTATCTATATTAATAAAAATCAATTGCCAAAAATGTTTGTCCGCGTATCACTTCAAAGCAGCTGCTTGTATTTGAGTAATTCTTTTTTTGGTTGTATTAGTAATTCTCTGGACAAGGATTGTATAGAAAATATTTTCGTTAAAGTGGGGATGAATTATTTTTTTCTCGTCTAACCCATGATGTAGGATGTCGTTGAAAATAGTGTAATCCACATTTTCGATTCAGGGATCTGAAGTATTTGCGAAGTATTAAAGTGATAATTATTGTTAAGTCTGGTGTCCCTCCCACCAGGTTGTATTTGGATATGTGAAAGAATTCACGGCAGTAGTAAATATAGCGAAGTTAAAAGGAAAACTATCATAGCTAAGTACGCTGTACACGTTAACGAGTAATGCCAACCAACTTACAGTTGCAGTTGGAATGTATGGGAGAACATGTTTTTCAACTACAATATTATGTTTGTTTTGGCATAAATCCAATTACGGAATCCTTCATTGTGCGTGATCCGAAACGCACCTGGCCAGTTTTTTTTGTAAAATAAAAAAGGCGTTCTGTAGTTTCTGCCTACTCCCATGGGAAGAAGGCGTGAGTATGTATATATGTAAAATAGGGGATGATTTATAAATTCACATGTCATGTTGTACCATTTTTAAGAGATTCAAGGGATTGGAAATATGTTCTTAGTCCATATCTTGAGTTAATATTTTGTTTTCATTTGATATAAATCGGTCCACTCCGTCAAAAGTTAATACAGTCACAAAATAACTTGGCTAACATGTAGGTAGCGATCGTTTTCTTAAAACCCTCCACTGCTTAATTTAAAAAATAATTACAGTAATGTTTGTATAGAAGTCTAAGTGGATATGTGTGCAGTTTTAAATTAAACGGTCTCTATCTATTGTGATAAATGGCGGCGCTAGAATATTTCAAATGAATGGTGATAATATTGAAATGAATAAAAAATAAAACAAAGATTATTTGAAACTAGTGTAAGAGTTGTTTGTATTTTATATGGGTCAAGGACCTGAATTAAATGAATTTAAAGCATTGTTTGAGTTTGAGTATTCGCCCATACGACACGGTCATGTTTGACATGTTAGGTTGGTTGTTCCTAAAGTTTTCGTTATTCGTAGTTCGGTTTGGATTTGTGAATGGTTCGTTGAAATATGGAAGTGGTTACATTTTGAGGCATGTCAAAATAAATTGTCTGACCACAGATATTATACAAGTGGAACTGCACAATGAATTGTGCAAGTGATAGACAATCGCGGCAATATGCGGCAGCCGTTCTGAAAATTGGGAAAGATAGAAATAAATCAAAATAGGTTCATTTAAACCGACGCGTTTGGTTTTTTTGGATTAATATCGACATCCACTTTGTGTAATCATAATAATGTATAAAGTGTAAAAAACATTCAGTGTTTAAAAATTTGAGACAATCCCCAGCCTTTTTTGTCTTACACTATTACAGTTCGAAACAGTATTTCTGATAAAACTTACGTTTTATTAATGATTTTATTTAGTCTTAGTTCCTTGAAAGTTGACAGTAAATTCAATAAACAAGTTCAATTTAAAATAAACCGCTACACATAAAAGCCTAATAAAACGACTGAACAGTTTTTTTTTTGTTGCTAAGAACACTCGATCAAGTCACTTTCAAACAAACAAAAAAAACGGTTCCGCTGTTTGGGAGCTACGATGCCGCAGATAGACACACAGATACATACGTAAAATTATAACGCCGCTCTTTTTCAATCGTAGTTTAAACATCATATCATACACACATCAACAAAATCTAGGGATATTTAATCAAAAATCTATTAATCTATAAAGAATTTTCTGATATAGTAAGAAGGAAGGATATAGTAGGAAGAATGATAGCTTATTTAAAGGTCTTTAATAATTAAAAAAAACTATTTCATGATTCTTTTGTTTTAAACAAAAATACATATTTTTAAAATCGCCATAGAGAATTAGTATGGTAAAAAACTTCTTTTCTTCATATAAAACTATTAATTTTAATTAAAATTGTCTGTTATTTAAAAAAAAATCTAATTATTAATAATCAGTGTTGCCACCTCTTACATTAATTACACATCGACATCGATTGTTCATACTTAAAATTAAATTGTCAATGTCTTGCTGCGTTATGAGGTCCCATGTACTTTGCAAGTGTTCGTAAAGTTGTTGTTTCGTCGTCAAATTTGGCGGGAAATCTCTCAAAGCTTTTCGTTGTAGCATGTCTCAGGCATGCTCGATAGGATATAAGTCGGGCGACTGTGCAGGCCAATCCAAAACTTGAATATTGTGTCTCGGAGAGCGGCCGACACGAGACGCGCCGTATGGGAAGGAGCATTATCGTGCATCAGTAGAAATTCTCGGCCCATTTGGATTCTGCGTTGGACAATAACAGGCTCTACTACCTGCTCATGGTATTTTTGTGCAGTCATGTTGCCTTGGATCCAAACGAGCTGGGTTCGTCCGCCAAAACGAATTCCTGCCCACACCATGATTGTCCCGCCTCGGTATGAGTGGACCTCCTGAGGGTGCCGTAGACGGCTAACTCTCCCTGGAGATCTCCAAACGTGTGTTCTTCGTAAATCCGGATGAAACCCAAACCGGGACTCATCGGTGAACAGCACCAAAGACCATTGTTCGTCTGATGGTAAATGCTCCCGAGCCCACGAAAGCCGCCGACCGCGATTGCCACGTCGCAATGCTGGAACACGGAGCGGTCTTCGGTTTGGTCGCTTACCAGCAGCTGATGGTCCTCCTGGAGCCTTTGTACTAGTTGCATCGCTGTGATATTGGGTTGTCTTCTGGCGGTCATTTGGAGATATCGATCCTGTCTCTGCGTAGTATCACGATATCTACCAGTGTGCCGTTCAGTCACATCCCCAGAACTGCGATAACGTGACCACAACCTTGATATCACGTTTTGGCTGATATACAGGGCCTCAGCAACGATGCGTTGAATAGCACCATTTTCTAACATGCCCACGGCTCGTAACATTTCATCTCGACTCAAATGACAACGTGACATGACTCGTAAGCTCACACGACACGTTAAATTAAAAAAGAAAATCAATCTAATCCCTTTTCATAAATTAATATTAATAAAACAATTTTACTTTTCTTAGCGTAACGAATTACTAACAATTTTGCCGCCGTAATTTGTTGTTTCTTTTGTTTTTTTATTTTCATTTTTAAATTTAGAGAATATAATAAATGAGGTTTCAATCTGTATATAAACTTTTTTTATAAACTAAACAGATTTTAAGCTATAGATTCGTAAATAATTTAGGATTATTAAGGTATCCCTAGATTCTGTTGATGTGTGTACATTGACATCTAAACGAGCCTCCAATTTTCTGGAGCCTTGTTGTTTGTGTTCCTATTAAGTATGAATTATCGCTGCATTTTAGAAACTATTTTATATTTTAACTTTTTTTTAGTTTTTCATAGATACACTAAGAAGGCACAGTCATAATAACGGTAATCTCTTTAAATTTATCTGTGAGTTTCTCGGACTTAATTTATATAAGGCAATATGATTATTATATTTGGCAAATATTGTTAATTCAAATAAAATAAACCTACCTAAATTTATCTGTGTTGTTTTTTTTTTCATATTCTTTTCATCTGCAATTTCCACGAGAAAGTCGTCCGACAAGATTCATTATTTCAAATATGTACCTACTGTCTTGGTAAATGAATAATAAAATATTTTTTCTACCATTCCGTCAATAACGTAATTTAACTTTCAATCGTGTCCTTCTTTTCGAGGACTGGTATGTATACAAGTACATTTGCACTAACATCTTCGGTGTCCGACGAGCTACAACTTGATGAACTCTCAGAGCTGCTGTTGCTGGTGCTGGTCGATGGCAACGATGTACTAGAAGATATAACCATAGTTGGTGTCTTACTTTTATGAATCGATCGGAATTTGGGGTCTTCATCTGAGTTGTCAAAGTCACTTTCGTCATTACGAATTGGTGATATGTATTGATTTGGTGTACCAGTCTGGTGTTGTTTAGACGTGCTGGGAATAGATTTATCAAACGACAACTTACGGAGGAGTTTTAATGAAGAGCAGTAAATAACCTACTTACAGAAATAAAATCATTTATCATTTAATCAAGACTCAGAAGAAAAACTACTACCACAACTTATTTCCTAACAGCTACAAAAAAAATGTGGCAAATTATTAATAATTTAGCAGTGACTTAAATCAAAGATAGCAGTGCTCCCCCAAATTACTGTCCAATTCGGAATTTGCAACAGACTGTAATGAAATTTGTGACGTGTTCAACTCATATTTATAAAAAAATATTGACCATCTTGACACCAACACTAGTACAGGCTTGGACGGTATCAGCACAAAAGCTATTAAATGCCTTAAAAATTGTTGAAAAATTAAGTAACTGTATAAATGTATGTTTAATGCGCGGCTTTTTCCCCTACTCACAAAAAATTGCGATGATTAGTCCAATTTACAAATCTGGAAGTAGAACTGACCCCGGGAACTATCGACCGGTGTCGGTCTTACCCGTTATTTGGAAAATCTTCGAACGAGTGCAGCCGTCTAAACACTTATTTAACAGAAGAAAAAAAAAATTGATCAACAATATGGTTTCCGCCCTTAATCAAGTACTCTCACAGCCTCAGTAGATCTAATAACAAAAATAAAAACTCATATAAATAAAATAAAACGTTGTAGTGTGGCGGCATCTACACCGTCACATGCGAACAAACGCATCACACTGGCGTCTGACAAATCCTGCATCGCGCAAGCAGAGTTTACCGCGCAGATAGCATATATACAACTTCCCGACATCAAACGTTGGGCAGTTGCCCCACCAGATTCGACATCCATCTGGTCGGAGGATCCTCCCTTTTCCAAGAGTATGAGTGAACTTTACACCCTGTTCCTCATATCTCTTCAGTAGTAGGTATTTTCATTGGCCTAAATAAAGCGTACGATACGGTAAGCAATCAAAAGCTACTACAGAAAATTAAGATATATAGATATTTCAGGCAATGCCCTCGTTATGTTCACTTCATATTTACAAAATAGATAACAAATAAGATAGTGAACGGATTGGGCTGAAATTTGGTACACAGATCGTTATTATGAAATAAGCATCCAACATGAAGGAGTTTTTCTAAATTCGACCTGTAAGGGGGTGACAAGAGGGGAACTCTACTAGCTCGATGCAAAATATAACATACGGACATCCGTATGTTACATTTTGTTATAGCAATGAGCTTATAATTGAACCTTGTGGATGTCCTAAGCTGCCTTGTGTGTGATAAGCTCATTATCAGACGTGGTTGCTACATAACTGACCCACATCAGGATACATTTACACAAATATGTGTAAATCCCGTAAGGTTTTCAAAGATAAGCTAAAATATTGCCAAGATAATGAACAGCAGATTAAAATGGATATTATAGCTAAAAATCAGACAGACAAACAATTTGGTGCTTTTTGGAAGGCAACAAATAAATTGAATCCACGATCGAGTTTTCCGGTGAGCGTGGCGGGCGTGCATGAGCCAACAGAAATAGCAAACTTATTTAAGCAGCATTTTAAGGTTGTGTCACCACTTACTGGAATGACACGGGTTGTCGACGCTGAGGCTGTTTCTGGGGACATTGACGTTCGTTTTACTCTTAAGGAAGTTACATCGGTGGTAAAATCAATGAAAAGAGGTAAGTCACCAGGTCACGATAGCCTCAGTATCGAACATCTGAAATACGTCGGGGTGCACTTGCCACGTGTACTTGCCATGTTTTTTAATATGTGTATCAGTCACTGTTATTTACCAAATAACTTCATGCTTACAGTTGTGGTGCCTGTTATTAAAAATAAAACTGGGAATGCTTCTGATGCCTCAAATGACAGGCCTATATCCTTGGCAACTGTTTCAGCCAAGGTGCTGGACAGTCTACTTGACGATCGATTGGCTAAGCATCTAGTACTGCATGACGCTCAGTTTGGCTTTAGGGCGGGGCTGTCCACTGAAAGCGCTATATTGTGTCTCAAACAGACTGTGCAGTACTACAAGGATAGAAAAACACCTGTCTTTGCCTGTTTTCTAGATCTATCAAAGGCTTTTGATCTTGTCAGTTACGTGTTATGGAATAAGTTGCTATCTGAAACTTCTGTACCAATTGAAGTTGTATCAATGTTTATGTATTGGTACCTATAGCAATCAACGCAATTGTGTAAGGTGGAACGGCTCCTTTTCGAGTGTGTACCGGTTGAAATGAGGAGTGAGGTAGGGCGGATTAAGCTCGCCCCGCTTGTTCAACCTGCACATTAACCGCCTAATTGTTGAGCTCAGCAGCACTGAGGTCGGATGTCATATTGACGGAGTATGTACCAATAATCTGAGTTACGCAGACGACATGTTGTTGCTGAGTCCATCAATAAGTGCTATGAGGAGGTTAGTGTCAATATGTGAATTATATGTGGTGACTCATGGGCTTAAATATAACGTTGGGAAGAGTGAAATGATGCTCTTTAAAGCCCGTAGTTTTTCTTACCCAGCATTCCCCAATGTATCACTGTGTGGCAGTGTTGGCATTAATCAATTAATTAATTTGATTAATTATAATCAGATTACATTAATCATGATTAAAATAATCATGATTAGAATAATCATGATTAAAAAAGTAATCTTAATCATGATTATTGACGTTAATCATTAACCACTAATCATTAATTGATTAACTTGATTATAAACTAGTACATCCATCAAAACACCACTACTATTAGAGTCATCATCACAATTCATGTTCGTTTTTAAGTTAATCACTGTGTGAAACAATATCACAAAAAGTTGCAAAATCTGAAAAAAATATCGCCAACCGAGTGCGAGCGAGCGTCTTTCAGCCAGATACTGTTAAACATATACTTAATAGTAGGTTAGTGCTATAAAAGACGAGAGAGTGGGAGAGTGAGAAGCTAACGCGAAGTACCTCTGTCCCACCCCCTCCCCGGTGTTTACGCAGTAAAAGTCTGTGAAATTGGAATAAGGAATGTTTACATTTTGAAATAATTGTTTTTAATACAGAATTCCATTTTAGTTTATTTATTACTGCTTTTGAAGTAGCGTATTTACGTTTTGCATAAGTTGTTGGTGTTGCTCTTTCAATAAATAAAATAAATAAATAAGTCGTTATTAGTTAATCAAAAAAGGCGTGAGTTTATGTATGTATGTAGTTAATCAAATAATCAAACTAAAGATTAAAGATTATGATTAATAATCATAATCATTTTAAATTTGATTATGATTAATTAATCATAATCAAATTCAAATCAAATCATTAATTTTTAATCGTTAATCAGATTAAATTTGGGCTAACACTGCTGTGTGGCACTCCCCTGTGTAGGGTGTCTAAATTTAAATATTTTTGACACTGGGTCACCGATGATCTAAGTGATAATCTAGACATAGAAAGGGAACGCAGGTCGCTGGCTGTCCGGTGTAACATGCTGGCCCGCAGGTTTGCACGGTGTACGAATTCAGTTAAAATCACGCTTTTTAAAGCATACTGCCAATCTTACTACACCTGCAACCTGTGGGTCGGTTATTCGCAGCGGGCATACAGCGACCTGCGTGTCCAATAAAATAATGCACTCAGGGTACTGTTGCGGCTGCCATGGCGTTGCAGTGCGTCAGGGATGTTTGCTGAGGCGCGGATGGATGGCTTTGCCGCTATAGTTAGGAAGAGATTCGCCTCCCTACTCGATCGCGGTCGCGGCAGTACAAACACTATCCTGGGTGTTTTTACTGATCGGTGGGAGTCCCCCATGATGCAAAGGTGGGAGCGGCTTCATGTCGTAATTTAATTTAATTTTGTGTCCACTACTAACATTAGTTTTAAGTACATTGTTACTAACAAATTATGGACCTGGTCTGAAATAAATGTTTAATTATAATAATAATAATTACTATTTTTGATTTACATTAATAAAGTATGACTGGACACCTAACGTTATACGCAGATGACACTTTCCTTTTTACATCGATAAATCATTACCAAACATTATACCTAACTATTATAACTTGCTAACTATTAACACGTCACACGTGGAAACTCCGGTAACAGTTTAAGAACGATCAACAGAGAAATAGTCGTAACGATCTAGTCACGAAAAATACCTCGGACAGTGGGTAGATGACAAATTAACTTGGAAACTGCACATCGACAATAAAAAAACAAAATTAATGTCACTATTTGGATAGCGTCACGAAGTTTCAAAATGTATAACGAAAAAAGTACGTACAAATATATACAGGGTGTAACGAAAACCCTGTCCGATCCTGAAGGGTATTATTTGGTATCGTAGTGCGTACACAAATACGTAATCATTTAATGGATACGAGATAATTATTTTTCCCCAATGAAAACAATTAATTTAAAAAATTAAAAATAATCATACCAAAGGCAACACTGATCGCTCGACAGGGTTCACCAGAGTTCACCTACAGTTTCGTATCAAAGAAGCCGCCTGAGCGCGGCTTCTTTGAAACTGCCGACAAAGAAACGAAAAACCGAAAACGAAAGGACCGCCGCGTTTCTTTGTCGGCATGCCGCCAAAGAAACGGAGGACTAAAGAAATCTACGTTTTGCCTACGCGTAGGTATCAGCTGATATTTTATTGTAGGCTTACGCACAATGACCCGATTTCTGACCTTCTGTTTATCAAGAAACAATTATTATTGAGTTAATGTGATGTGCTTTTGGCAATGTACCCACTGTAGGTATCAGTTTATTAAAACATTTACTTGTTACATACCTCTATCTATCTAGAACATTAGTACACATTCGACACCTTTTTTTTAAATTTGGACGTACTCTTCGCAGCGCACATGTGTACGATTTGAGTGACTCGAAAGCTTCCACAATCCGAGCTGTTACTTCGATTTCCGAATCACACATTCACTCACAAATAAAAATTAACATATTCAAATATTCCTGATTGGTATACGACATTGTTCGCGATACGATAGCGGCACGTGATACGTACGGACATCCGATCGCAAGCTATCTCCACGTGAGACTGGCGAAGTGTCCAAACAAGTAGCGACCAGTCGCAGTCGGCTACATCAAAGGATCGAGGACTCGTTATGACGCGGGCGGTGTTCTTTGTGTAAGAAACAACCAGAATTGAAACAGCAGGATCGTTATTTAAGCTTTTTAATGTAGACTGACAATAATCTGACTTTATAATATAGCTTAACTTTTAAAATAAATGCTTATTTCTAGGAAAATCTAGTCTAGAAAATATTAACGTGTCGACCTTTTTAAGGAGTGACTGATCGCCATGAGCTCAATAATAACTATGATTAGACATGGGTAGTTCGCGAACGATTGAAGGAAATGAACTACTTCATTTCGCAAAATAAACTTATCACTCATTCAGTAGTCATTCAAATGTGTCTCTACTTCATTTAGTTCAGTATTTCTTTTAGTTCACATCAACTGTGCGCTACGTCAGGCGACGACACCCTCACACGTAACACTCGTACACGTTCGTGTCACTTCACCATATCCGTCTAATTATAGTACTCTGCTTCACCAGCTGGTCGGGTGACGTTCGGACGTAGAGACGGCTTCTATCTAAGGGTGGTAATAATAATCTCTCACAGCGCTTACATCAGTAATAAAACACTACTAAATGAAATAGTTTTCATATTTCTTGGTTGACAGTCCTAAAGCCTGTATAAAGTATGAAGGAAAATAGAGATAATCAAATCAAGTCAAGTGTATCATTCATCGTAACATAGCAATCTACTACTCGGGACTAGTTCTGATTTGCTGAACTAAATGAAGTACTGAACTAAATGAGTGGACTACTTCGTTGATCGAAAAGATATACTTCATTCATTTCTTTTCACTGACACATTTTGCGCATGCCTAACTATGATCTTGGAAAAGGACTCGTTGCTACCTGGGCGTAGACTAATCCCCACTCAACCAACGGAACTTCCGACTCCGTGTTGCCATTAAAATAATATAGGATGTATCAAGTCTGTTATAGCCTCAAAAGTTTACATTCGGCCATCCAGAAGAAACGAGTCCCTTCGTTTATTTATATTCACTTGCATCACTAAAAAGACACGAAACTTTAAACAATCTTTAAACATAAATTATTATTATTATAACTATGGACTCAGTAAAACTCCGGACTATGTCTATGTGAAGAAGGAAAAATATAACCTTATTCGACGGTATACAACACACATACTCTAAAAAAATACAACTTTCGAATGATTAAATGACTAATTTTACAACATTAATACTTATTTCATGTGTAAAAAAATACAACTTTCTAATGATTAAGCGACTAATTTTACAACATCAATACTTATTTCATGTGTATCATCAATAGGGAATAAGAATTATAATCTTAATATCTATTTCTTTTCATAACAAAAAAGTGTGCTGCTTATAATATTATGCTATTATACATTCTAAATATTTTGTCCCGATTAACAATTTGTGGCGGCACTCATGTGCTCCTACCTGTACCAACAATGCCAGGCGGCACTCATGTGCTCCTACCTGTACCAACAATGCCAGGCGGCACTCATGTGCTCCTACCTGTACCAACAATGCCAGGCGGCACTCATGTGCTCCTACCTGTACCAACAATGCCAGGCGGCACTCATGTGCTCCTACCTGTATCAACAATGCCAGGCGGCACTCATGTGCTCCTACCTGTACCAACAATGCCAGGCGGCACTCATATGCTCCTACCTGTACCAACAATGCCAGGCGGCACTCATATGCTCCTACCTGTATCAACAATGCCAGGCGGCACTCATGTGCTCCTACCTGTACCAACAATGCCAGGAAAAGAGCCCTACCCTAGAACAAGTCTGGTGTAGCTATAAAAAACCGCCATGAGTTATATCTACCGACACTACACGGTCTTTGACAACAAATCGGTCTATTTTATATTTTGTGCTTCGTTTCCTATTTTAATCAAAGTTTTCCTTACCGGAGAAATTTTAACTAAACATCAAGAAATAATTCAGTTAAAATTTCTCCGGTTTCAACCCTAACTTCGTCCAACGTTTTTTTTTCCATAACTCCGCTGCCTACCTCGATTACTTCCTTTAATATACCCAGAGAAGAGAATATACCCAGAATATACCCAGAGAAGAGAAGAAGGGTTACAAACCCTTCTCTCAAACAGCAATTCAGTTGCGGGCTATCTTTGTTGCACCTGTTTCTATGCACCACAAAGGTGTTAATACCTAATTGTACGTCTTTCACGTACTCGTCCCACTAATTGGGATTTTTATAAAGCATAGTCACAGCATTTAAAATGTGTTTAATCCCTAAAGATTTGACTAGTAAAACTTGTGTACCCCTGTCCTTTATTGCCGAAATGACAGATTTTTTTTTTAACGATTTTGCTTTCTTCGTCAGTATTACGAACCGGTGCTTAATTAACTGACTTAGTACAAGAATGAACTATTACTTACAAATAGCATTTTTTTACTTTTGGTAAGTAAAAATGGTGGTCCGCATGGATAGTGTGAAAGGACACTTCTATTTTCAGTATGGGGTAGCAATCTTTCTTTAGCACCAGAGGGCATCTTGTGGTGAGCGCACTCAAGGCAGGCAGAAACATTATCTAAAAACTTCCTTTTAGGGAACCATAAGTAACCACGAATTCTATCTAGTATTTTCAAAGCCGAAATGTCCAACATAATCGTGATTAATTTTCAGTACTTGCTATCTTACGCCTTTTGGTACGACCCATCGCAAGGGATTTTCTTTTATAACGCGGAATACACGACCGTTAAGAATGTTAAAATCCCTACGTATACTTGCAATTTCAGCGGTCTCTGGATCTTCTAAAATTGCTTTTATGCGTTTAATTTCTGTCGATCGAATTTGGATGTATTCTTTAGTGGGCATTCCGTAATAGTATGACCTACAAAGGACAATGCCAGAAACTTTATAGATTTTTGCCCCACTCAAATCAAAAAGTCATTTACAAGCCTGCAAAATGCAGCATCTTAAAGCTTATTTATAACTGCTAACTGAACATTTGTCCTAATTCTTGCAGAACGTGCGGTTTCTGTTAAAATCTTAAAACAACAATGACATTGATTTTAGGTTAAGTGCAGTTTATAATTGTTAAAAAGCGATTTAAACAACATCTAGGTTACGCATTATCATAATTATAACAAACACAATTTTTGTTGAGTTTGTTTTACAGGTTTTTAAAACTTTTTTTTTTTGTTGTGTATGATGCGCAATAAGTACCGCCACAGGAAATTCTGGGGTTGAATTCCTTTTATCATTGATTTGTAATCGGCAAGTTCCTTTTTTTTTATTATGAAAAGGTTCTAAAATCATTACAATTATTTTCATAAATTTAAATTTCCTGTAAATAGCTGGGGCAGAATCTGGCATTGTCTTTTGCAATGGTCACATTTAATAATAGGTTTCGGACATTTAAAACTTACATGACCCAAACTAAGCTATCGGAGTTTTGACGAGCTTTATTCGATGATCTGAATTAGATTCATCACTTTTCTTTGCCGCTCGAGAATTATTTGATCCAGATAAAATCCTTCTCCTAGACTCGCTGTTTTCCCTATGTTGAGTTTTAACAGTTTTGAAAACTTCTAATATATCTTCAGATTTATTTTAAATTTCGCGGCCTGAGCACCTAACCTTATACTCCTGTCATCCATCCCATGGATAATACAGACAATAGCCTGCTTTCCAAATAGTTTGCACCGATTTTGCAAGTTTATTTTAGAAAAATAATACATTTCAAGAGATTCCCCTTTGCCCACCCTTCTTAAGCATTTCTGTTAACAATTCAGCATAATTCTCTGTATCCGGAAAAGATTATTTCAAAAGTTGCTTCCATTCAGACCAGGTTCGCTTAAGAGAAGGAAGGCCTTGGTACCATAACTTTACCTGACCTACTAGTTTGGGTAGAGCATAATGCATAGTTTGTTTACTGCTTCCATCCATATATTTCCGTGCTCTCATCCACTTTAATGCACACAAACGGTGATGGTTTGTTCTTTGGAAAGAGGATCAAATTCGGGGATAACGTTATTGTTCATAGAGGGAAAACTATCACCAGACCTGTTCCTGAGCAATCTTACCATTTCCTCAAAAAATAATGATGTTGTATCATACCTTGATCTATCCCTGGATCTATCTTGGGATTTACCTGTGGAACTCTGGAACTATCCCTCTCGTCTTGGTCTTGTTCGTTGATTAGAGTCACGTAGAGTTTGTCGTTCAGATGGATCCCGCGATTGTCGTTCCTTTTGAAGTTGCTTCTCCAATAGCTCCAATCTTTGCCTCTCCAAACATCTATTTTCCTCTAATTCCCTAATTTCGCTGCAGCTGCGTGATCGCTCTTGACGTCGTGATCGATAGTGCGGCGTGTCGGGTTCTCCATGCTGCAGGGATAGAGCACTATTTCTTCTACTGCGATGTCTATAAGGCGAGTGACTAGACTCCTTTGCAATCATGACTGGTCGTGAGACTATGGGACTCATCGGAGCTTCCGGTGTACAATATTGATAAATATTGTCCAGTGTTTCTGAAACTTGTAACAATCAGAGTCATTATTTGCCGATAACTCACAAAAAACACAATTAAAAGTTATTACCTAATAATAAAGAAAATAAATGGGAAAATTACCAATAGAAACATCCCCGGGCAGTCGCCCCGGCACAATGTATCTACAGGTCCATACATAAAGGATGGATAGGCATACACAGTAAACATTCAAAACGTACGCGCCTTGAATTCTCACATCCCCAGAGGGTAGCCCTGGCAGTCATGTAGAATTCTTAGCTTTTAGTCAAACTCATACATCACCAGAGAGTAGCCCTGGCGTGGATATATCAGCTTCACCAAATACGTATCAATACACACGTTAGGACATAGTAGATAGGATTGGTAGAATATACTCGGTATAACAAAAAAGGATAAACTACCAATAGATACATCCCCGGAGAGTCGCCCCGGCACAATGTACCTACGGTCTATACATAATGGATGGATAGGGAAACAGTAAATATTCAATGAGTATGCGCCTTGAATTCTCACATCCCCAGAGGGTAGCCCTGGCAGTCATGTAGAATTCTTAGCTTTTAGTCAAACTCATACATCCCCAGAGAGTAGCCCTGGCGTGGATATATCAGCTTCACCAAATACGTATCAATTCACACGTTAGGACATAGTAGATAGGATTGGTCGATTAAACTCGGTATAACAATAAAGGATAAATTACCAATAGATACATCCCCGGAGATGTCGCCCCGGCACAATGTACCTACAGTCTATACATAATGGATGGATAGGGATACACAGTAAATACTCAATGCGTATACGCCACGAATTCTCACATCCCCAGAGGGTAGCCCTGGCAGTCATGAGAATTCTTAGCCTTTAGTAAAACTCACAAATCCCCAGAGAGTATCCCTGGCGTGGATATATCAGCTTCACCAACTACGCATCAATTCATACGTAGGCCAGAATAAGGTCAGAGGGTGGATAAATAGAATCTACATTATCGGTACTAGGTTATTACACACATTAAAACAAAAAAAACGAATGTCAACAAAATCTAAAAAAAAGTGGGTAGGTAGTACCCAACTTACTTCGACACTGTAAGGACACGAAGGATGTGTCCAACAACTTTATAACAGTACGTATACTAGGTAATAACCATGCCTCATTTGACTGCATAAAGCCTGGACTGATCCTTAACATTTATTCAATTCCAGCAAGAATAACACAAAAGAAAAATACTAACCTTAATATTGTAGGCGTATATATTGTTCAATCCCAATTCTGAGATGTAAGAAACAACCAGAATTGAAACAGCAGGATCGTTATTTAAGCTTTTTAATGTAGACTGACAATAATCTGACTTTATAATATAGCTTAACTTTTAAAATAAATGCTTATTTCTAGGAAAATCTAGTCTAGAAAATATTAACGTGTCGACCTTTTTAAGGAGTGACTGATCGCCATGAGCTCAAGAATAACTATGATCTTGGAAAAGGACTCGTTGCTACCTGGGCGTAGACTAATCCCCACTCAACCAACGGAACTTCCGACTCCGTGTTGCCATTAAAATAATATAGGATGTATCAAGTCTGTTATAGCCTCAAAAGTTTACATTTGAAATAAAATAGGCAAAAAATAAAAGATTTCGCCGGCCGGTGGAGTGTTGTCAACTTATGAAAATTTACCATATTTAGTGTTACATTTCGCATGGTAACTAAAAATAAAAAAATCAGTAGCTTTTGGTTTTTATGAGTTAGTTTTTTTAACTATTTTTTCTAGTACGTATGTTAAACCAGGAATACGCCTTTTTTGGATCGGACAGGGTTTTTGTTACATATTGTATACTCCCTAGTAACATCAACCTTGAATAACTAGGTAGTTGAACTATGGGGATCAGCTGCTAAATCTAATCTAAACTCACTACAAAGAACACAAAACAAAATGATTAAAGTGATATTCCTCTATCACTATCTAGGTACATCCAACAAAAAAATTATACGAAAAAGACTAACCTACTAAATCTCACACAACTTCACACATATTACACCTGCATTCTCATAAATAAAATCAAATAGACAACTTCATAAAAAACAATGACATACAAAACAAGAAGTAAAAACAAGTTTCAACTAATGACCACATGTGCACGGACTAATTACGGCGAAAAAACAATATTGGTGGAGGGAGCACCACTGTTCAATGAATTAACGGAGGATGAAAAGAAATGTGATAGTATAAAAACTCGTCCTGTAACGTCACCAGCACCCCAGAATCAAACATAATGTTAATATTTAGTCATAATTAAGCACTTTGTACCTATCTCATTCTATGTATTGTTCCAATGAGAAATAAATTCTTTAAACCTAACCACGGCCAAGGGGGTATGAAGTTCCATAAATGAGTCTTCATCGCTATGACATCTTCAGGTCATCTTCTAGCTATGGCCTGTTTAGTAGTACCTACCATCTCTTTCTGTGTTATTTGTTCTACCTCCTGTTTTATGGGTCTAGTAACTGATTGCATATTTTCATTTTAAGTAAGCTAGGGCTAATGTTTTCTTTGTCCCTTTCTTCAACCAACTAAACCAACATCTTTTACAAAAAACCGTCCACGATTCATTCTTTTTCTGAAATAGAAAATATAAATTTCACTAACCTAACCTAGCCTATTTTTTGTTCCGGGGTGGAAAATCCTCATGGAAGTCTGTCAGACTCTTACTGACTAAAAACCACCCCGGTGTTCCATTTCACACCCACGTCGGGGTCGCGGGAACATACGATTCTTCCGCAACCCCGACTGGTGCCGGGCCTGCTCGTGTTGAGGGGGGAGTGAGGTGTTTGACTCCCCCCGCAACGTCTAACCTCGGGTCCTGATGTGTAGGGGGCGGCGGACGTCCCCGAGTCCGCCGTCCCTGGACCCATTTAGGGGGGCTGGAAGAGGGCGTTGTCCGCCCTCCGCCTGCGCCTGCTGTGGATCGGAAGAGTGGACGAGATCTCTCTCTCCCTTTCCACAGCCTCCTTCTGCGAGATCACTGTATCGCAGAAGGAAACTACCGCGTCCCAAGACTTGACGCTGCAAACCATCAGCGGCACACTCTGCCAGCGTATGCCACGCCGTGTCCTCCCGGCAGTCGACGCAATGGTGACACCGGGCGTCCGGCTCCCTGTTTATGCGACACAGATACCTTCCAAAGCACCCATGCCCCGAAAGTACCTGCGTCACCCGAAACGACAGGGAGCTGTGCCTCCTCCCGAGCCAGAGGTCGAGCACTGGCCGGACCGCCTCGATGGTGATGAGGCGTGATAGCCTGTCCCGCCATTCCGCCACTAGGACTTCGCGAAGCTGCGACGCTTCACATGGCGCTGCATCGGCCGCTCGCCCCGTGCCATCGCTTCCTCGCGCCACCGATACAGTGACACAAAAAAAAAGGCAATAAACGATCTGTAGCAGATCTGCCTTTATCGCGCAACACAAACACCTGGACGGTCACTACAGAAAAATACTATTGTTACAAGTAAACTTGAGCCGCGAGTGGTCAATACCAGCTTCATGTACTCATAGGTACTGGTGACAAATCTAAGTATATCGTAACGTGTATGGCTAGCATAAGAGTTAGGCAAGAAGGATTGCTCACACACTTGTGCACATGGTAATATCAAAGCCAACGGAAAATGACTCTTCTTTCAACAGAATTAAATTTTTCGCTTCGTCTCTAGTGCGTCAGCCTAGAGTTCTGACGTAATGTAACTTCAAGATGTTTTTAAAAACTAGTTTACGAATGAATTTTCTACAAGTAACATTTGACATCTGTGATTGACAATTGACATGACACTTGACGTTGACAGCTTGAGCTAACCTATTTGTCGTGACTTGAGTACATTTTAAAAAACAGACGCACGTGAATATTCACGTAATTTAAAGATACGTAATGCCCCAATTCCATATAGATGAGGTATGCCCAAAAGAAACCGTATATCCCATGGTAGTCGGTTTCCAAAATGGTTACATAACACAAAAATTCGAAACAAATGAATGTTTACTACTTGAAGACGAGAATACTGGCACTAAGACCGTCGCTATGGAGATATGTGATTTAATATACAGTGGTGAAGAACAGAAAGAAGATCTAGGTAAGACTTTGATACTGGCTCGTAATACTAAGACAGGTAAAGTCCGCTTGATAGAAACCGAAAACATCGAACTGAAACCCATATTGAAATCTAATTTAGACACAACAGAAGTCACAGAAGCCGACACCAGTTATTTGGAGCTCAGCAGAAAGTTCGGATCCAAAAAACACAAGCAAATAATGGAGCAGCGTGAAAAGTTAAAGATAAATGTTCAGACGGTCACGGAGCAAATGCAGAATGTAACTGACAGCATTACTGAAGACCAGTTAGATTTGTCGTCGTACAACAAAGCTGATTCAAACGAATTCTACATACCACCAATTAACAGAGAAGCATCCAGAGTTGAAGAAGTGTATGATATTGATGCGATATTGACTGCGGAGCAATGTGATAAAATATATTCTGAAGTTGAAGGAACAAAATACATGTCAGAACTGAATCCATTCTTAAAATCATTAGCAACGAAGGAGTTGTCAAAGCAACATACTGTTCTCCTAGTTTATGCGCAAACTTTGTTACAGTTATATTCTATGTTGATGAAAGATATTAGTAAAAAAACTTTCACAGCTTGTCCGTATTCTGCCACCCTTAATGAAATTGTTTTAAACAATTTCTTGAGTAATGTGAACGGTAAGAGAGGGAGGTCTCCTCAGTATAAAGACAAGTCTCTATGTCATGCTTTGGTTTTCATTCTTCTTATTAATAATTACAAGTTTAATTTCAATGATTTGTGCCAGGAGCTGAAGTTGACTCAGCGGACGGTTACTTCTAAGGTTGCGTTGACAGGTGCCACTCTAGTTGCTGTGGGCACTAAGAAAGTTGCACAGTTAAAGTTGCCGCTAAACCGACCTGCTTTGAGGCGAAAAAGTTCGAAGTTTTGAATAAATACGTTAATGTTATATTGTTTTTTTAACTATGGAACCCCGACTGCTACAAACCTTTTAAATTTTTTCAATCTAGATCTAGTCATACACGCACACAGGTTGCAAGTTCAGAAGAACAACACCAATAATGTGTAAAATATGTTCTTCTAGGGAGTCCAATCCCGGTGTGTCCACTCACATCTGCCTTGTAAACACCTTTTATTAGTCTCCTTTCATTCATCCTCCCAACATGACCAAACTTTAGAAGAATACTCTTTTCAACTGTTGTCACTAACATCTTCTTACAGCACCGATGCCTTAACACTGCATTCCTCAGCCTACCATTCAGTCACACAACACCATGCTTTAAAAGTTTTGCGGGTTATTTTATTTAATACTGTATTATAGTTTAGTTAAGATATAGGCTCCCGTTTGACTACATTCACTGATGGTGAGGAGGTCATTCCTATCATCATCATTGGCAGCCTTAATCCACCCACTCTTTGGTATAGGCCTGCTCCCTGTTGTGCTATGCTTCCTTGGTCTGTGCGAGTCTCACCATCGGCTTGGATCTAGTATCGTTTGGCAGGAGTTTTGGGGTAAAAAGGGTTGAAGATGGTAGGGGTGGCTTCCCTGATTATAACGCTACCACTCTTATTACAAGGTAATGCGTATTTTTCGAGAAATTAATAATAAATGTTTCTAACCTCAAATTAGATTACAGCGTAACGAAACGTTAAAATCGGCGATTGACAACCAAATCTGTACTAGTGTATTGTCTGTGGTGTAAAATGTCGTGCAAAATCGGTGAAAAGGAACGTAAAAAAAAAAAAACGCTATTTGCGTCATGTGTCAGTGTCATTTGTTTACGTTCATTCCGTTTCTCCCAGAGTTGTGAGAAGTTAGTGTACCCACACCTCATGGTTAAAATAGGTCGACACTGTTCCAAAACCGAATCGGGGCACCCCGACTCCACGAAGTCTTTTGGCTCCTACCCCTAGAGTGTTTATAAAAATCCGGAGGCGCGGAGGGAGGGCAACCCCCGCCCGCTGAGCATGGGTGCCTATCCTTTGTTACGCAAGGGCGAAGGGGTTGCACTTCCCGCAGCGCCGGAGACGTTAGAAAAGCGACATTTAAGTGTTTTGAGGTTAGGTTACAATAATTAGTTTTTCTCAAGAACGGTGCGTTACCTTTTCACAGGAGTGGTACCAGGGGGGACGGAGCACCCCCCTCCATCCCCCCCACCACCTCCCCACCCCTTCCTCCTGCCAAACGATACTAAACTTTTACCTCACCATCTCATCTCGATGGTGAGTTGATCCGTCCCGACAAGACCATCGCCTTCGATGATGTCGACAAGGCTGAGCTTCTAGCCGACACTCTAGAAGTCCAATGCTCGCCTAGCTCTCAACCAGTAGACCAAGCTCACCTCTCTGAGGTCGACGCTGAAGTCGAACATAGAGCCTCCCTCCCTCCCGTCGAAGACCCAGAGTATCCACTGCCCCCAGTCACGCCCGACGAAGTGCACGACCTCATCAAAGGTCTTAAGGCTCGTAAAGCCCCCGGCTCAGATGGAATCACCAATAGGGTATTCCAACTTTTCCCTGCCCACCTGATAATGCTACTGACCACCATCTTCAATGGTGCTCTGAGCAACAACATCTTCCCACAGGCATTCAAAGAAGCCACCGTCATCGGTATCCCGAAGCTCGGCAAGCCAAAGTCAGAGCCTAGTAGTTATCGCCCCATCAGTCTGCTCAATGTCCTCGGCAAAATCTATGAGAGGCTTATTTATAAGCGCCTCAGAGACTACGCCGAGACAAAGGGCCTCATCCCCAACGAACAGTTTGGTTTTAGAACCCAACACTCGTGCGTACAACAGGTCCACCGTATAGTCGAACACATCAACTTCGGTTTCCAACGAGGTTTGATGACCGGTGCTGTTTTCTTCGACATAGCGAAAGCGTTCGACAAAGTCTGGCACAACGGCTTATTATATAAGCTGTACCAACTCGGTGTGCCAGATCGTCTCGTGCTCATCTTACGGGACTTTTTGTCGAATCGCACCTTCCGTTATCGCATCGAAGGAGCGCTATCCTCCCCCCACCCTATTCGCGCAGGAGTCCCTCAGGGCTCTGTGATCTCTCCCCTAGCATTCACGCTATTCACCAGCGATATGCCCAAGTGCAGCAAGGCACAGCTGGCTCTGTTCGCAGACGACACGGCCATTTACTACGCCGGCCGTGATGAAAATTCGATAGCTCGCATTCTCCAAACCCAAGTGAACAAGCTTGGCGCTTGGTTTAGAAAATGGCGAATCGAAGTAAATCCCGACAAAAGTCAAGCGGTTCTTTTCTCAAAGCCGCGTCGCAACCCCTCACCCCCTCGACCGATCACCATGTTCGGCAAGCCGATCCCTTGGGAGAAGCGAGCCAAATATCTTGGTGTAGTTCTCGACGAACACCTTTCGTTTTCAGAGCACATTAAGGCCGCTCGTTCGCGCGCCGCCTTCGCTCTAGGTAGACTCCACTTCGTCCTCAACGCACGTAGCAAATTGTCACTTAAGTGCAAATTGCGTATCTACACAGCGTGCATCCGTCCGATCATGACCTATGCCAGTGCAGTCTTCGCACACGCCAAGCCCGTTCGCTTCAATAGAATGCAGACCCTCCAGAACAAGTTCCTCCGTAGGATAACAGGCTCCCCCTGGTACGTTCGCAACGAGATCCTTCACGTTGACCTAAAGATTCCCACTATCCGCCAGTTCATGAAACGCATTTCAAAGCGTTTCTTCGAGACCGCCGCGAATCACCGCAACCCTCTGGTTGTGAAAGCCGCTAGTTATATTCCCTCCTCCATTAGTCAAGTCCGCCGTCCCAAGCATGTCCTCACCGATCCCGATGACCACATAACTCTCATTCAGGAGAGCAGTAGGGCCACCAGTACAGTGCACAAACACAGACCGACATTCCGACCTCGCCGCCGAGGTTCCTCGCGAAGATCCCGACGTAATTGTCCCCCCCGACCCTTGCTCGACGAAGTGCCAGCCCGCGCCGTAGCTGAGCCTGTAGCTTTAAATTCCCCGATTAATAATAATCAACTAAACTTGATCCAGCCTGTCCCATCTTGCTGTCCTCCCGTCAGCGACGCCCTAAGCCGAGGTCCGTACCCCACAGGGGGTGCCCTTAGCGAGCGTTCGCTTAATAATATAAGTAGTTTTACGCCCCTGGCTGGAGGCTTTGAGTCCGCTTAAGGCAGCCACAGGATAGTCCGGTTAAGTAGTCACGACCTGTCAAGGTCAACTACGAGATGCCATACACAAAAAAAATAAAAAAAAAATCGATGGTGAGAGGGTCACTGCTGAGCAATTCCATTTTAACGTCGGTGTAAATTAAATAAACAGGTTGGTAGAAACAACATTTATTTTCAAAGTGAATCTTACACACGGGTTTTATAATTCATACAAGTGGTTTGGTGGTGGATTATTCACTTAAGCCACGGTTTCATAGAAGAGCGGTGGCCGCCACATAACGGCCGTCATGAAAATTATGGCACCAAGGTTTACTTCCATTATCGTTTCAGTGACGTCATTCGCCCGTAAATTGAGGACGCCCTGTGGCAGCCACCGCTTTTCTAGGGATCCGTTGCTTTATGTAGGTATGCAGTTAATGCAGACAACCACACTATTATTTAAGCAGTGCGTTGATAATCCTGTGAAAAATCGCCCGAGTGTCATTGCCATTTTTCGAAGTACTTAGGTATTGGAAACTCCGTTTCGAGAAGAGGCGTTTTAAATAGTTTTAATATGGTTGTTTGAATTATTGTTGACACCCAGTGAGTTTAGGAGAGGTTTTTTAGAACTAGATTGTGATTGTTGACACCCAGTTTACTCCTATGCATTAGTATTGCCAGTATTTAATTTATTGTCGTCTCTCTCTACATGGAATTAAAACGTAAAGTAAAAGTGGGTACCGCCAGCAGTAACTATAAAATATAAACAAAAATTAAAGTAAAATATTTTCTGAGAAATGTGCTATAAAACTATGAGACCTGATTGTACCACAAATCACTATTCTGCATTTGAAATTACAGATTGCAAACATGTTTTGGAAAATAGTGCCTACACGTATAGTTTAGTTTGCGTAACAGCTTAAAAAAATATGTAATGTATACAGTGTGTCCGGACATGGACCAGCGATATTCTAAATACTTAAATATAAACTATTTTAAAGTACAATTACACTCTAGGCTTGGGTCCAATACACTAACCCGCTATGTGGCAGCCATTTTGTTTTTTTTTGTTGAAATATGCTCTATGCTAGTACAAAAAAAAACATATCTCTCAAAGTTTTAGTCATACTGAGCTAAAAATAGGCTTATTCGAAAGGCAATAATATTGTCTAACGTCTGCATTACAAAGCAATGTGTTCACAATTCCATAACTTTTGAAAAAAAAATATGAAAGTCGAAAAATAAAAACGTAAAATTACGCGATTCAACCAATAATTCTTAATTACTACAAAAACACCCCAGACAACTTTTTTATTTTTTTACTAGATCGACAGATTTTGAGCTAAGCTACAATTCAACATAAAATTCACAACTGTATGTTTAATACTTTAAGAGTTATTGTTGTTTGAACATAGCGTATGCGCAAGCACAACAGGCCTTTGTTAACTGCTAGAGTGACATTTATGGCATTCACTGCATTTCATCCGAGAACAGGCCAGAAATACTGTTCGTTACTACCGTGAGTGAGCGAGATAGAACGTATTAGTCCACTACCTGTAATAAAATCACAGTTTTAAGGACAAATGATTAGTTGAGTTAGTTGTCCCTCACCCTGCGTTGTGATCGCTACTTTCACTTACCATCCGTACTGTTTACGTGCTGCGTTAGTGTTTATCTTTAAAAGTGTGATAAAGTATGGCACAGCGTCAATATTCATCGCAACATATTGCTGACATACACTTTGTGTATGGCTTTTGCAATGGAAGTGCAAATCTGGCTGTACAAGAATATCGACGAAGGTACCCTAACAGGCCTACGCCGAGTCGTCAAACTTACACTACTTACGCTACAGTTCCAAACACCAGGGAAGAACTCGTCGCAAGAATTATGGCAGCCGCCGAAGAAATTAGATCCGATTTGGATTGAATTAGGCGCTCATCAACCCAAGTGGCTCAGAGAGCCGTAGTGTGTCTACAAGCTGGAGGTGGCCACTTTGAGCAACTGCTTTAGATATTTCAATCGTCATTTAATATTGGAAAAAAATATTAAATAAAATTCAATATGAATGTTATGTGTTTTAAATGATTTCCTGTTTAGGGTTCCGACAAAGGCCTGTTGTGCTTGCGCATACGCTATGTTCAAACAACAATAACTCTTAAAGTATTAAACATACAGTTGTGAATTTTATGTTGAATTGTAGCTTAGCTCAAAATCTGTCGATCTAGTAAAAAAAATAAAAAAGTTGTCTGGGGTGTTTTTGTAGTAATTAAGAATTATTGGTTGAATCGCATAATTTTACGTTTTTATTTTTCGACTTTCATATTTTTTTTTCAAAAGTTATGGAATTGTGAACACATTGCTTTGTAATGCAGACGTTAGACAATATTATTGCCTTTCGAATAAGCCTATTTTTAGCTCAGTATGACTAAAACTTTGAGAGATATGTTTTTTTTTGTACTAGCATAGAGCATATTTCAACAAAAAAAACAAAATGGCTGCCACATAGTGGGTTAGTGTATTGGACCCAAGCCTAGAGTGTAATTGTACTTTAAAATAGTTTATATTTAAGTATTTAGAATATCGCTGGTCCATGTCCGGACACACTGTATATATATATATATATTTAATGTACTTTCAATACTGTTAGTCGTTCTGAAGTCAACTTTATTTAATCTATAACTAACTTTATTTAAGTGGAAACCTACACTAGTTAGTTTCCGCTATATAATAGTAGGTACACATCATTAGAAAATCAACTTACACTAATCTGAAGTTGATATTATTATAACGAGAAGAAATACCGTCAAATTTGGAAAAAATATTTGAATATGGAAAATATAATTACCTACCTACTTATTATAGCAATAATATTTAAAACGTCGTTCTGTCTCGTTTCATATTCGAACGATTCACGTTATTTTAAGGGGTGCATTCCGAGATAGACCATAATCACTGACATCGCTCACATCGATAATTTGCGTTCCGATTTAGCTAACACGATTATGACAGCTGAGAGCTGTCAACAATTCGCTCACAGTATTATTGGCATGGTCGGCAATATCGCAATATTGCGCATGTCATGACGTCGTTTAAGACGATTCACATGACATTATTGCGCTCAAATCGGTTACAGCGTAATACGGAATGCGGCCTAAATATGACTAGGTTTGCCCGCGTGGTGTTTCGAAAATATCCCAAGGGAACGTACCACCGGGATGAAAAGTAAGATATTTAACTGTGTGCCCAATTTAATCCAAACCCGTTTTTGCGTGATTGAGTAACAAACATATAATCATACTAACTTTCATATCATACCGGATGACATTTTTTACCGTCTTGAAAAGATAGGGTATAATAATAGGTGACCGGAGTAGAAGCTTATGGCATACACAACCTGTTTTTTGATATCCCATAACTTTAGGGTATGATTGAGACCATAACAAAGAATCAACTAGCATATAAATTATGTTTCAATCACCTTTTTTTTTCAATTTTTCATACAAAATAATTCGACAGTCACGATTATTAATGTAAAACACCCTTACATGAAATATGACAACGTCGTGTTTTCTTAGCTTTAAACACGGGCTTTAAATATGAATAATTGGTTTGAATAAAAATGAATTACTCGTATTTATCAATGAAACTTAGGTGCTTATACACATATTATGATGATAATTATATCCGAAACAATGCATTTTTGGACCACCTATTCAAGGAGTTTTAATATTATTTTTACATACAGAATATAACCCTAGAGTTATGGGATTTCAACAAAAAAAAAACAGGTTGTATATTTATATTTTATAACAAAAAGAAATTGATCTATAAAAAAAATCATCCTGTATAGGATTTGTGGTGCAGACAAGCCTGAAATACGTATTTCAAATAACTTAATTTAAAGATTATTGAGTATTTTCTATCTCTTATTTTATCAGTCAAACTTAAAGTAACTTAAACTAGCTAAGATTCAAAAACATGATAAAATAGTATAAATGTATAACAGGCAGTGTTCTGTAAAAATCTCATAGTGAAAACTTAGGTGGAAGTATGCTTTGACAACTTACTTCACCTAAGTTTTGTGTCAATCCATACCGTCAGTCTCACTCTAACTCAAGCATTGATTTCAAATAAACCAATTACAGGCACTTTTAAATTGTCAAGGTCGGTCGGTTAGAATGATGACGCTAGTTGCCCATTTCAAAGCGTAGTAGATACCTATGGAGAAGAACGGGGGAAGAGACTCCACGGACACTCTTTTAAATCAAAACATGATTTAAAAGACATTTTTTCCAATGCAAAGATGGTTTTTAAAATCTTCAGCAGCTCGCAACAGTATTTTTAAATTCTCATCATTAACTCTCGAGTGCGCGCCTCATGTCACTTTACGCCATAACATAACGCCCGGAACGCTCGATGATACCCAAGATCGCTAGTGAGCTGGCGTGGAGTCCGGCAGTTTAGTCGACTTTGGCTCAGGGAGACCCCCTGAGCCGAGGTCGACTATTCAGCCAGCGTCATTTGGCGAACACAACGCAGCGAGGTAAGCCGTCGAACTTCGCACTTTGTGGTAGTTATGTTAGTGAAAGGATCAGCACATTTGAGTAGGTTTCACGTTGAGATTTATACAGATTAGATCGGCTGGCCCGGTGACGGCGCGCTGTCTGAGCACAAAAAATGGCAGCACAACATATTATTCACAACCATTCGACAGGGTGTCGAAAATTACACATTTTCGACGACTGATTTCCTCTCCCCCACAGCAAATAACTATTGGAAGAATAACTATTTGATTTAAACTGAAAGTTTTCGGGCTTTGGATTTGAGAACAGGGTTTAAAGGACTCCTTCTATAACATTGATTGATGTTCGATTCGACACGGAACGTATCGAATGTTTGTGAATAGCTGTGCTTGTCTTTTCATAGTGATTTCGTTATTTCTAAATTAAGCCACCGGGCCAGACATGCTGGGTGCAGGGCTCTTGTATTGGCGCTAACTATAAGAGCTATATGTGGTTGTTGCCGGAAGCTTTCACTCGTTTTTACAACTAAATAATAAATAGCTATGACGTACGACCATTCGACAGGTTGTCGTGTCGAAATTGGCGCATTTACGATTACTTGATTTGCCTTGCCCCCGACAGTGAATAGCTATCGTCTATCGTTTTGGATTCGTAAACAGCTTTAAAATGAATCCTTGATTGGTGTTCGATTCGGCACGGAAGCGTATCGAATGGTTGTGAATAGCTATGCTGGTTCAGCTTTCCAAAGAAAGCGGTGCTCGGTCACACAATAACGGCTGTACAATAGAGCGTTTTTTGATACCTTAATGTCAAAAGCTGGTGAAAAGGACAGATTTTCATAGCGGCCGTAATAATTTGACGGAATCACTATTTTAGGAAACCGCAGGAAACAGCTTTAGGCCTTCAATTACGGCGACGGCGGCTCCGTCTTGATTTCAATCTCCGAATCATCAACAGGTTCTAATTTTATGTGTAAATCACCAGTAGTACTCTCCGGCAACATATCATGCAGAGCTCCGAAGTTAGAGAAGTCATGCTCTTCTTCACTCATCTCCGTGGTACAAAGTTCGCTCAAAATCATTTTGCTTTTGCTAGTATCGGCGTTAGTTACCTTATACCTCTGTATAGAGAACTCCAGAGAGTTGTAGGACTCGAAACAAGTCCCACATTTAAATACTTCCGAGTCTCTAAAATGCTTTAGCTTATTATAGACGCTCAAATAGAAATCATCGTTGAAATTCTTGTTACACTCCTCACAATCAACTGTAAATGTTCTACGTCTCGATCCAAAATTTGCTAACTCATCCACATCAAATTCCTCGTGGAATTTCTTTATATGTCGCTTTAACGTTTTCCTTGTGCTAAAATCTTTCATGCATAGAATGCATCTGGGGAGAACTTTCTGCTTGATCGTAGGGACTAAATTGACGTGGCAGACATCATTGTGTGAGTCAAACTTTTCCTGCCCTTTAAAAACTAAGTTGCATTGCTCACATTTGTAGATTTGATCTTCAGCTAAGTGTTTGGTTTCTAGATGGATACTTAGTGCCTCATTGGAACTGAAGGACACGGAACAGAGGTGACATGGAAAAGTGTTCATGTTGAAAGAATGCAACAGTTTAAGATGTATCTTACAAGATTTCGCTGACTCAAATCGTTTGTAACAGATGTGGCACTGAGGAAAAGCCGCTGAATTAGGATGCTTCGTTCGAACATGTTTTCTCAAACTCCGTTTTTCCTTAAACAAGGTCTCGCATTCGATACATTTGTACCGTTGCATGCCCAAATGAGTGTATTCAATATGCCTTCTAATATTCCTTTTCGATTTAAACTGTTTATCACAGTATTCGCATCGCGACCAAGAATCGTTATTATGGACGATTTTAATATGTGAAGCTAAATAATACTTGTTACTGCAAATTTTTCCACACAATTCGCATTCCACTTCTTCATCTGTAGTGTGTTTTAGCTTCATATGATGTTTCAGGGATCTGTCGCTGTAATAAATGCGATCGCAATGCTCACACTTGAATGACACAGCTTCTTCATCTATATTTGTAGATGAAATATCTGCGATTTGAGCTTGAGGATGAAAAATTCTCGTATGAAATTCTAAGCTTGAAATATCAGTGAAGAGTTTGTCGCAGTGGCTGCAAGTGTTCACGTTTGGCGGTGGTAGACACACATTCCTATGCGCAGACCTAGTTTCTTTACTAAAAAACTTATTAAAACAAACGTTGCAAGTTGATAGGGAGTACTCAGTGTCGTGGTTGACGCGCATATGATCTTTAAGCTCGTACACAGTTAAAAAAGAATTGTCACAATATTCACAATTGTATATGTGTTGCGTGTCCATCCCGTATTGTTTGAGTAACGATTTCCTGCAATACTTGTAGAAGGTTTTAAAAGAGTGTTCTGATTTTACGTGTTGCCGCAAACAAAACTCTTCTTCAAAACTTTTGTCGCACGACGCGCACACAAATTCGTTTCTGGTATCCATATCGGTGTCTTGGTGGTGAAATTGAATATGGCTGTCGAAATTTTCTCGTCCGATGATAACTTTCATGCAAAAGTTGCATGTCAAATGTTCCTGGCTGTCGGTGTTGTGTCTCGTTCTTGCATGCCGTCTCAAGCTCTGGTTCGAAGTGTATACTTTTGGGCAGATGTCGCATCTAAACTCCCCCTTTACGCCGTGAAACATCTCTATATGACGTTTCAAATTCCTGTTATTAGTGTACACTTTTTCGCACAAATGGCATTTGATAGCGTCTCTTTCGCTCACATTATGAACTGATTGTATATGGGCAATGAGCGAGTGCTTTCCTCTAAACACCTTGTGACAGTCGTTACACGTGGGGTACTCAACATCAGGATTATGCAACTGATTGATATGCCTTTTCAAATTCCGTTCTGTTGTGAACGTTTTCTTACACAACCGACACCGTATCTCGTAGCCAAGTCCTTGTAGATGTACAGTTATCATATGTGATGTTATGTTCTGTTTTCTGGTGAAGATTCGTCCGCACAGTTCACATTCGGGGAAGGGCTGGCCATAGTTGTTATGGCCTCTGGATAAATGTTGTATCAATCCCGCCGGACTGCCGAAATTCTGGCCACAGATATTACAGTGGCATGAAGAATTGATATGACAGTTTTCTATATGAGTTTGTAAATTATATTTTCTTGTAAAAGTTCTTGAGCAGTAGTCGCAAACGAAATCTAATTGGTTTTGATACATCTTGGTTCGTGTCAGTTAAATCTGACAATAAGTCTAACCCAAAATGTATCGCATTACCCATTAACTGGGTTGTGGACGTTGGATAGGCAGTCGCCCCATGTTTAAGTACTGGTCTGCATCCGGTTAGATTAGGAGAAGACTTGGCAGATGATGTTTTTGTTTAGACCTGGAACAGAAAATATTTAGTAGATATTAGTTTATTCTTAATATTTTCGGCAGCTCATACCAAAGTGGGGTTCTACATAAAACGTAAAAAGTTAAGGTATTGAGGATGATATTCTCATAGCTTACATGGTTGTCTATTTCTTTTTCATTTTATTTTTATAGCGCTTTAGTATAATCTATCACACTTAAATTTATAAATTATATTATGGTGTCATCTATCAGGCAGAGACGAAACATCAAAATTATCCTTTTTATTAATTTGAATGTATTTATTTTGAAAAATTCATTGACTCTCAAAAAATCGCAAAGAATGTGCGCGACATGGATAGAGCAATGGAACTATGAAAAAGTGTCCTGACGCTGTGTGAGCGGCATGTTCCATCGAAACCCGTTCGATGTTTACCACGCACAGTATGGATACGGACTCAATATGTAAATCAATTGTGTCAAGTGAAATGTAAAACCGCAAAAAGTTTTTTTGGTATTGCCCCCCGCATTTATAATAAAGTACCTGATAATTTAAAAACTATGACTGTATTCAAATTTAAAAGGGCACTTAACAAAATATTAACTGATAAATGTTATTAACCAATTGACGACTTCCTTACTGCAATCACTAACTGATTGACATGCTATTATTCCATTTGACATTTTATTTTATTTTGTTACTGCAACCCTATTAGCAATCTGACATTTCTGTATCATTATTACATTTATACTGTATCATTATTGTCAGTACCGCGCGACAAGGACGGCATAATCCCCCCCAAAAACTTTAAAAGCGTGTTTATTCTTCAATTTACACCGATTTAACTGATTTTTTCGATTATCTCATTTTTACTAAACCTTCTATGAAATGACATTATTTTTATGAACATTTTTAATATTCGTCATTATCCCAATTACCCATGTTTGCAAACGAATAATTGATTTGATTTTTGACGAAAAGCAGCGCATAAGGTATTTTTTTCTCCGTTGTTGTAAGTGCTTTATGGCTTTCAAGTAGGAGGATAAAGAAATAAATCAATTATAATATTTTTCTTTGAGTACGCTGTACAGCGTACCGGTACAGCGTCTTTATAATTGTTTCCTGTCATAACGTCAGCGCCGGCTGTCGCTGAAAACCAGCGCTAGGGCTCTGTCTCGCAGCATGATGCTGAGCGATAGCTGTTTTGCGGCGATGTGACGTATGTTTCCCCCAGCATTTTTTTTTTTTAATGTGTGTCTTTTTTTGCGTCATGTTTACCACAAATAAACGTTTTTTTCTTTCAGAACAGAGTTGATTTTCTTTTTGACTTTTGAATTTAATAGCAGTTAATATTATTGTCATTGTTACAGTGTGTGCAATGTTACAACTTTTTCTGAGATCGGAAAAACGATATACAACTGCACTAATAGTAAAAACCAAAACAATGTTAACGTAAATTAACTGAACTCGCAACGGGTGTGCATAACAGAACAATTTAAAAAAATATATGTGTAGGTTTAATATGTATGTATTATACACATGAAACTTTCGGGAAAAAAAAAACACTAAATTATGTTGAATAGTGCATCAAAATCCGATGCGTAGTTTAAAAGAACAACGCGGTCACACACGCAAAGCTACTATACTATATTTATAATATGTATGCAATATCCTGTACTTTCTAATAAATACCAGTTTATGTTATTTATTTGAATACTTTTAGCTTTTCGTTATTTCAATCAAAAATATAAATACAAGAAGATGATAAAATAAAAATCTAAAAATATAAAGGAGTATGCTTAGATGGTTTGGTCATGTTGAGAAGATGAATGAAAGGAGACTAACAAAAGGTGTTTACAAGGCAGATGTGAATGGAAACGCCGGGAGGGGACGCCCTAGGAGGACATAATATAGTGACTTTATAGGCGATGTTCTTCAGAGAGGTCAGGTGCGTAGTACTCGCAACCGGCGTGCGTGTACGACAAGATGTATGAACGTGAACGAGGCAAAAGGATTATTTAAGGATCGTAGCAGGTGGCGTTCTGTGGTTTCTGCCTACCCCCATGGGAAGAAGGCTTGAGTTTATGTATGTATGTATATAATGTAAGGTACATAAATAAAGCAAGATGTTCTCCTTCCATCAAAAACGATTTTTATTAGAGTGCCTCTTTGGTTTACTGGTCGCAAACGCTACCGCTGAGCATGAGATCCTAGGTTCGATTCCCAGGTCGGGCAAAGTGTTATTGGGTTTCTACTTTTATAATTTCTCAGTAGCGCAGCCTAAAGTCTGGGTTTGTGTCCTATGGCTCGCCCCCTATGGCATGCGACAAAATGTAAGTAACCTCTGCCTAACCCTTCGGGGATTTCTGGCGTGATATTATTTTGTTTATTAGGCAAGACTCGTTTTTTTTTTTCAAGACCATAATATTTTTTTTTAAACTAGTTTGTTGAACTTGGCTAAGTCACTATCATTACATTATTAAAAGTCTGAGAGAGCTAAGAATAAGAACTTAAGAATCAGCAATTTAATTTCTGTGTGGTGTGGTATTTAATCATCTTCACATGATCTGACCAAGATTATGTCTAGACTTTAATAAGAGAGTCCGTGACCTCTGAGTTTGTTTCTGCCTTTCTTCTCAGAGGAAACTCAAACCTCATCAAGTTTTAATAATATTATTGACACGATAAGTGTCTGTATAAATCTACTTAATAATAAAGCCGTCTATTTCAGAACATAGGGTTTTTTTTTGTGGGATAGAGTATTTGGACCAAAACCAAGTTAAAAAATATCCCGCAGCTCGTTGTGCATGACAGCAGGGACCAACAAAAACTGGTTGTAATTTTACAAAATACCTACCAATAATCTTAACTCGTGATACAAAGAGAAAAGATTTGATTCTTTGTATGTTTGTTACACTTTCATACTTAAAAACTGCATGGATTTGAATGTAATTTGGCACACAAGAAGATCATGAACTGGATAAGAAATAGGATACTTTTTATCCCAATATTCCCACAGGATCGAGACTTATGCAGGTGAGACCAAGCGATGCAGCTGTTAGAACATAACGGAAAAAAAAAAAAAAAAAAAACCATACAAATGGCGTGGAGTTGCGAACACCAGTCCGTATTACCTGTTACCTTAACCATACAAATTACAGATATGAATGTAGATATTTTACATAGGGTGACACAAATCATGGATGGATTTAAAAGGGGTAGGACAGACAATAGTGCATGTAATTTTTATTAAAGTCAATAGATGTAAATTATACACATATAATTTACATCTCTTGACTTTAATAAAAATTAAATCCTGTTTGTTGGTGAGCATACCACTAATCAATGATAATATCAATCATTAATGACTTAAGACAGTACCTAACCCACTTATTTTTTTATATAATATAAAATACTAAAATTATTGAGGATCATACATCTAAACACAACATTCATTTAATTTCAAATTAAATGAATGTTGTGTTTAAATGTATGATCCATAACTAGATAATTAAGTAGCACCAAAAACAAAGCATTAGATCGCTGAAGTTGTTATTTATCGTTATTATTATTAAAATGTTGCCCAAAATATTTCGAAACATACAATTATTTACGTATTTATTTTGGTACTGGTTAGTGAAAATTAAACTTAGCTTACATAAAAATCCTTATGTATGACGATTGTGATCGTTTTACAGTCCTCTTTGTTCCTGAAATTATGTAAGGTACATTTTAAACGCCGATGCACTGTTTTCAACAAATAAATAGATGCCACTTGCATCTCACTCGCATCAGGAAGACGGAAGTCAAGTCATACAGACGTTCATTTTGACACAGTACTAGTACAGTGGTACCACTGAAACACATACGAAACTCTCGAATCTCGAAGTTGATGCATCTGCGACAAATAAGACAAAAATAAATGAGAGAAACCGAACTAAACTAGCAATTTAGTCCAAATGCAACAAAAAAATGGGTGTTTGAAATGTAATCAGTTTTTTATTCCGAAACAAGAGTAGGTAATATCCTAGTGGGATTCTACTTCTCCCTTCACTCCACTCAACTCAAGCAATTCTTAATAATCGTAGTTACACTGTAATACAAATTACAACGACAGTCTGTTGACAGTTTGTGGTTTGCGTGCGTTCAACACTTATATGGACAAATCTGTGGTTCAAATTCTCTAAAACTGATTCAGCCATCGTTAGATTTCAAAGGCATCAAAACAATAAATTAAATTGCATTGCTTGAAGTAAATAAGTGTAACTTTTTTGTTTTATTCCTTTTTATTTCAGTTATAAATAAATATGAGCGCTCAACGCATTTTTTTTTCTTATAGTTAAAATATGTTAAATGAACGCATTTTTTATGAAATGTCAATTGTCAAAGTTGTTTGGTTTTGTTCGGCGCAGGCAGGGGGTGGACACATAGAACATTAAGCACGTTGCAAAGAATGTAGGGCCATCTACATTGCTGAACTGGGAAACGTCTTCAGAAGTATCAAAAAGTGCCGATAGATGTCACAACTGTCACAATAAAACATATGATATAATGTTTATAAACAAACAAATTTCATAGATTACTCATAAAATAAAGAAAATTTTATATTACACTTTAAAAAATTATATTTACTGTGCTAATTGTAGTTGTTGCTTCGTCTATTGAACACACGGACGGAAACGCTCACTGACGCACACCATCTATATAATGTACTCTGTGACGCACACATAATATGGCTGCCGGAACGTGCGTCTGCGCTTGTTTTGCTTCCTCATATTTTGTGTAATTTTTGTGGTTTTCCGAGTGTTTTCTCTTTATTAAACGTTGAGTTGAGAGTACTCCTCCGTCCTGATACTTAGACTATTACCTGAAAACCAGTACTTCATTTTTTTCTGCCGTGTGAAAAAATTGTATTACGCCGGCTTAGATTAATAATCTAAGTACGCCGGGTACCTAATTCGCGAGAAAAGACGCTATTTTGTTTTGTTTTTTGTGTTGTGTTCCCATCAAATTCAACAACATGCCACACCGCTGCGCGTTTGGGTGTAAAAACACCGATACTGGTAAGTTACAAGACATTAATACTCTAAATTCTTGATTCTAAGCTGGGTTTTAATTTCATGAATGCAGGCATGCAAACCAGTATTTAATGTTAATGGACCTCTCGACGTTCTCCTAGCAACAACATTATAGTTTAAATGCAATAAGTAAAACCGTGATAAACCGAAATACAGTGCTTAAATGTCTATTACAGACAATAATTATTACTATCATAAACGTGAAAGAAGCTCTCTGTTGTTGCCCTTTATTGCCTTTTCCCAGATAAACTGCTGGACTTATTTTGACGAAATTTGATACAAAGTAATATGTAATGACTGCCTTGTTGGTCTTGTGGTTGCAAGTGTGACTGAGTACGAGGTCTTGGGTTCAATCACCAAGTCGGGCAAAGTGTCGTTGAATTTTCCCACAATTAAATTCTCAGTTGCAGCCCGTTGTCTAGATTTCTGCCAAATATATTGCAGTTGGCTCGCCCCCGATTACATGGGACTTAAACATAACTGGCAAAATGTGGGTGTACCATAGGTACACCTTTGCCTAACCCTTGGGACTGTCTGCATAACAGTATTTTTGTTAGTATAATTTGTACTTATTTACAGGTGTTGTGTTGCATGTAATGCCAAATCCTGCCAAATTTCCTGAGCGTTTTCAAGCTTGGGTTAGTCTTCTTGGAGGGAAGTTGGAAACCCCATCCGATTATGAACTCTACAAGAAAAAGAGAGTTTGTGACATTCACTTTTCTGATGAACACAGGAACCGTTATAAACGTCTCAATGCACTAGCACTACCAACTTTAAATTTGCCTGGTAAGTTTTCAATAAGTCCTGTACCAATTCTAATAGAAAACTTGCCAGTATTGAAACCTTTTGTTTGAAATAAAAAACAATACCCACACCAGCAGCAATGGAGCAGTGGGCAACGGCCCACTCACTCCCACCGAGAGGAGGGCTGTGTCTCAGCAGTGGGAAAACTATAGGCTGACTATCATGCACCAACACCAGATTTTGGATCATGTCTCTAAAGTAACAACAACATGAACTGTGTTCCTTAATAATTATTTGCTGTGTGTTAGCAGCATTATGCATATTTAATTTTTACATATGACCCATGACCACGGACGCAGTTATTCATAATACAAAATGTATTTAAAAATTATTATATCCAAGTCCTTATGGTTTTATAGCCAGCTGTATTTTATAAAATATGACAAACATCTATTTATTATTCATATGATTTTCAGGAAGCAGTGTTAATTTCCCTGCTCCAGTTGAGGCTACCACGGTACATGAACCTACCATTCCTGCTGCTACTCCTCAAGTATCTACTGCTTCTCTTTCAGGTAACATTTGATACTTCATAAAAGCTTTCAATTAATATTTAAAAAAGTGAAAAGTTTGTGAGTTTATAGTTACGCGAAACTAAATTGTAGCAACTTTGTGCATGTATTGGCAGGTTATAGAAATATTGGCTCTTGCCTCAGTAACACAAGTTAAAACCCAGTAGTATTGTAAAAAAAAATATATTGGACAATTGTATGATTTTCAGGTAGCACTGTTGATTTCCCTGCTCCAGTTCAGGCTACCTTGGTACATGAAACTACCATTCCTGCAGCTAGTCCTCAAGTATCTACTGCTTCTACTTCAGGTAACATTTGATACTTCCTGTAAGCCTACAACTCTTATTTGATGCCGATCTTTGTCTGTTCCCAATCAACGACCGAGCTTGCCAATCTAAGTCTTTGGGAGGGCGAATCATTAGCAGCTGTAAAAAACCGCAGATCAAGATTGAGATACGCTATACACACACAAATTGGGCGTAAATCTTAGCTACTTTGTGCATTTATTAGCCAAACACAGGTTATAGATTTTTTGTCTCTTGTCCTAGTAACACAAGTTAAAACCCAGCAGTATTACAAATTAATAAGAATTTGTATTTAATAATTGTATGGTTTTCAGGTAGCAGTTTTTATTTCCGTGCTCCAGTTCAGTCTACCATGGCATATGAAAATACCATTCCTGCTGCTAGTCCTCAAGTAGTATCTACTGCTTCTACTTCAGGTAACATTTGATACTTCCTATAAACACTAATATAAAAAAGAGAAAAGTTTGTGAGTTTCTAATACTGCGAAACTAAATTGCAGCTGCTTTGTGAATGTATTGGCCAAAATGCAGGTTTATAGAACTTTTGTCTCTTGTCCCAGTAACACAATTTAAAACCCAGCAGTATTGCAAATTAATGAGAATTTTTATTTAATAATTGTATGGTTTTCAGGTAGCAGTTTTCATTTCCGTGCTCCAGTTCAGTCTACCACGACATATGAAAATACCATTCCTGCTGCTAGTCCTCAAGTAGTATCTACTGCTTCTACTTCAGGTAACATTTGATACTTCCTATAAACACTAATATTAAAAAAGAGAAAAGTTTGTGAGTTTCTAATACTGCGAAACTAAATCGCAGCTGGTTTATAGACCTTTTGTCTCTTGCCCCAGTAAAACAAGTTAAAACCAAGCAGTATTGCAAATTAATGAGAATTTTTATTTAATAATTGTATGGTTTTCAGGTAGCAGTGTTAATTTCCGTGCTCCAGTACAGTCTACCACGGCACATGAACATACCATTGCTGCTGCTAGTCCTCAAGTATCTACTTCAGGTAACATTTGATACTTCTTATAAACTTTCTACTTACTAATATTTAAAAAAGAGATAAATTTGGGAGTTTATAATACTGCCAAACTAAATTGCAGCTACTTTGTGCATGTATTGGTCAAATGCAGGTTCTTGCCTCAGTAACATACATTATAACCCAGCTGTATTGCAATTAACGAGAAATGATGTGTAGGTGTGTGCTTCCGCTGGTAATAGTATGTGATACTGATACTGAATTTATAAAATTGAACAATGTAATTAACTTTAATTCTTGTTATTACTTTAACCTGCCTCGTTGGTCTAGTGGTGCAATCGCTACTGCTGAGCATGACGTCCTGGGTTCAATTCCCAGTTCGGGAAATCGTGTTATTGGGTTTTTCTATCTGGAATTTCTCAGTAGCAGCCCGGAGACTGGTTTTGTGCCCGGTTGATGGCAATAGGCTCGCCCCCTATTACATGGGACCTAAACATAACTGGCGAAATGTGGGTGTACTATAGGTACACCTCTGCCCAACCCTTCGGGGAAACAAGGCGTGATGTTATGTTATTACTTATAATTATTATTTTTGCAGGTGAAGGATTCCAACGGATGAAACATATGCAAAGGAAAATAAAATATCTGCATAACGAAATATGTCGTTTGCGTAAAAGAGGGCAATCATTTAAAGAAAGATTTGCTAATGCTAGAAAGTTGTCAAATGATATTGCATTTCAACATGTCATCAAAAATATGACAAAGCCAGCACAACTTTTTGTACACATGCAGCTGCAATCTGCCAAGAAACCAAAGGGGCGGCGATTTACCTTAAACGAGAACATTTTGGCCTCATCCCTTTTTAAAAAAAGCCCAAAGTGCTACAGGCTTTTGTGTAAATACTTTACACTCCCGTCGTCAAAGACGATGAGACGACTTTTGAGCCGAATAAAACTGAGCCCAGGTATTAATAATATAATTTTTGACAAAATTAAAAATACTGTAAAAAATAAAGATTCCTGTGATCGACTGTGCACTGTCATCTTTGATGAAATGTCGCTAATTCCCCAAGTTACGTACAATGCGCATAAAGATGCATTTGAAGGTTTTGCGTGCAATGCAGAAAACTCATTTGCTGACCATGTCTTGGTATTCATGGTAAAAGGCATAAAATGCAATTTTAAGCAACCAATAGCATACTATTTTACCAATAGCCTCAGTAAAATACATTTGAAACAAGCAATTAAAAGTGTTATCAAACATACAACGGAGGCAGGTTTGATTGTTGTCAGTACTGTGTGCGATCAAAGTCCCGTTAATGTTGGGGCAATAAATGAATTAATCAATGACACCAAAGCCTTATATATAAGGTTAAATAAACAATGGCGTCATGATATGTTTCGTCTAAATAAACAGAATATCATTCCTTTATATGATACTCCACATTTAATTAAAGGACTTCGAAATAATTTAATAACGAAGGATTTAAGTTATACAATTGACAACCAGACAAAAATTGTAAAATGGGATTATTACCAAATGGTATATGCCGCAGACAAATCATACGGTCAGTTGCAACTTTTACACAACTTGACAGAGGCACATGTCAATCCAGAGAAAATAAATAAAATGCGAGTGAAGACGGCTACCCAACTGTTCAGTCACAGTGTTGCGGTTGTGACTGAACACCTTACAGGAAGAGGAGACTTGCCCAACGATTGCCGAAGTTTAATTAATTTCACATTAATGATAGACAATTTATTTGATAGCCTCAATGTTAACTGCTTAACTGTACCAAACGGTAAAATTTATAAAGGGCCTGTTAAGCGTAACTCGCCTCATCATCAATTATGGCACAAAGCCAAGCAAATGTTAAAATCTACAAAATATATAAAGAAAGTAAAAGTTGGGGATAGAATCCGATTGACTGAAACAATTGCACCGTCTATAACAAATTTTATTAAAACTATTGAAGGCATGGAATCGATTTGGAAGATATTATCTAATAAGTATGGTTTAGATGCTTTGTTGACAAGAAATTTAAACCAAGACCCGATTGAAAACTTTTTTGGGAACATCAGGAGCTATGGCGTACGAAATGTTGCTCCAAACACTGTGGCGTTTGAAGGGGCGTTCAAAGCTCTAATGCTTAATAATTGTAGTTCGCCACACTCAATTAGAGCAAACTGTGAGGAAGACCAAAATGAATGCCTCCAGAGTTTTAAATTCTTCCTCACAGAAACTACTCCTGATGTTCCTGAAGAAAACGATACTATTCATTTTAATAATGAAATTTTCTCTGACCAGCTCAACGATAGTGATGCTGGTCAGGGCAACTATGTTTGCGGTTGGGTCATAAAAAAATGCATGAAACAAATTGTAAAAAGTTGTCAACAATGCAGGCTGAATTTAATAGACAATAGTGATCCCAAAAATAGTAACACATTTATAAGAGCAAAAGAATACCAAAATAAAAACTGGCTGTGTTACCCATCTGAGGAAGTAGCAACATATTTCAAAAATATAAACAATGTAGTCACAGCATTTCTAAAGCAAAACGTGCCAAAAAAGAAAATAAAAGTAAATATTTTAATATTTTTGGATATTTTAACGGATGGTCCATTTACATGTCCAAATCACAAAAATGAATTAAAATCATATTTTATTGATATTTCATTAAATGTTTTAATTTATAGTTGGTGCAGGTCAGTCAATCGCATTTTATCCGGCAAAATAAAATATGATGGAGAGGACGAAGTCAAAAATGCTGCTCAAATTTATTTTAATAAGCACAAAAATTATAAAAATAGAAAATAAAATATACTACTAGACTAGTTTGTTTCATTCCAATTTCCAGCACATTATTTTACCTTGAAAATCACTTACGTCAATGGTAAGCTATTTTCTTCATCCTACATAATTATCCATCCATATCATAATATATAGGTACCTATACATAGTATACATTGGGAATTAGTTCCTGTTCAGAAATACAGATGGCGTATAAAACCGTCATGCATAAAAGGTTCGAGAGAGGGCTCTCTTATCCTGTATTACTTATATTACTCTTTGGGCGCAGGTTTGCGTTTATGAATGTTCACTTGCTTTTCTGTGGATTTTTATTATATATTATATTGTAATTAAAGTTAATCAAATGTCTGTCATTTTAATAGATAGATAAATGTAAAGACTGAATTTCTCTAAAAGGTCCTGCATTTATTTTTAGGCCTTTTTAATTTTATTTATTACCAAACTTTAGATTTACTCTGCTGAACTAAATAATTGACTTATTTAAAACTCATCAGTGATTTTTAAGTTACATTAATTTATTAAAATAAAATGGAAAAACTGCCAATGTGTAGAATATGTTTAGTGGAGAATGTTCGCTTCAACGTTGTAACCAACAAGAACCTGCAGGAGATATATGAGAAGCTGACTGATATTCCAGTAAGTTGATAATATTTGTTAAAAATGCAAGGTGTATGTCAAATTATTTTGTAAACAGACAGTATAAACAAAAAATTAAATACCTAACATTTTTGTTGCAGTTTGTGACTGAAGACAGTAGACCGTTGCTGGCTTGTTTCTTCTGCTATGCTAAATTGAAGCAAAGCTACAAATTGCAGAAAAAATGTCTAGAAGCCGAGGAGCTGTTGGCACAGATGTTGAATGAGGACTATGAGGTGAGGTATGCTGAATAGAGGCTCTTCATACAGCTGCCTTAACAAGAGCCTCTTTAGAGGTTTTTTGAAGGTCTTGGTTGTGGTGGTGGCCGTAGAGCGCTGTGGAGAGAAGCCTCGAAAAACATCAATATAATCGGTCTATGTTTTAAAGAATTACGTCTTGTGTGTTGTTACATTTTTTTATTATTACAGATAAAGCCATTACAATTAAAAGGTGAAGAAGATTATTTTGGTGGGTTCATCAAAACATCAATTCAACATTTAAGCATAGTTGATGTTTGCCAAATAGAAAACGATGATATCAAAGAAGAACAACCAGCTAATTGTGAGGAACAAGAGGGTGTTTTTGAACTGAAGGTGGAACATCAACGTCATGGTAGGTTCCCTACAAATGTAACGTCACAATTTGATATGTCATAAGTCATACATAAATCATTTATTCATTTGTTTAACATAGGTACTCAATAATAATGGTTTAAAAAGATACAAGAGTGCGCTATGTTATGCCAGAGGGCATACAAATGTTTGTAAAAAAAGGTGAAGTGATGTTGTTATGACAGAAGGGTTCTAAAATAACAATATGTCTTTAGTCTACGAATCTATAATGAGAATAGCATCCATAGTAGTCGTCGTCGAAACTCATAACTCTGTCAAGGAGACCTCAAGGCGTGTCTCGGAAGATCCTCAAAATCGATATTCATAGTTGTTACATTAAGGAAATTTTGAGGTCCCTGGAATGAGTGTAATATTCAATTAACTCTTCAAAAGACATTATAAAAATCGGATAAAATACGCGTGTTTTCACTAAAACTTATTTTTGACTACCTCAAAAAAACCTCAATGCACCCGTCGACGTACCTCTAATTTGATGGTTGGTTCCTCAATTTAAACTCACCTCAACTGATAAAACTGTTTGAGATGAGGAGTAAAAATGCAACTATGAATATCAAACCACCTAAATGAAGTTGAGTCAAGTCGGTAATCATGAGGTTTATAGTGTATGCAAAAGTTACATAGACTAATACTTGTTTATAATATGCTTAACATATACCTACATAAGTGTGGCTGTCCCGGCCTGCTTATCTACACCGCATAGCTAACCAGCTTTTGTCTGTTTGTTGAATAGCCACAATTACAGATTTCTTTTGATCATCTACACGTTTCTAAGGTGGTCATGCTACACGTCCAGGCTTCGTTCTCGAAGCCCAATAGCTCCTTCATCGTTAAAGTAGCTGTATTGTATTATATATATACATTACTTAATAAAATGTATGGGTTGCAATTTTATTTAAAATTGGGATGATGATTAATATTAAAAAAAATCGAAAAAATTATGTCATTTAGGCATAGTAAAAATTTGATTATCGAAAAAATCTGTTAAATCATATCTAATTAAATAATAAAAAATAAGTAAATAAAAAATAAACATAATTAATAAACAATTTCCATAATATTCATTAATGTGGTTTGATAGTCGCATCAGCCAACCACATGTCGCTTTCAACAGTGGGAGATGATGGAGCAATCAAGCCTTTGCGCGATCGCGACCAGCATTTTTTGGCGCTCCCCGAGAAGGAAAAAATACCCATGAGATTGTAAGTTGTAAGTGTGTCACACTAATGCCATGCTGTTGTTTCTATTTTCAGAGCTAGAGCCGCAAATTCTAGACAATACCTGTCCAGATGTAGAAGATATACCAGCACAGCACTCTGAATCAGATTCAGAAGACGATGTTCCTTTATTGAAGTTTAAAGTTGAAGTGGAGAAACAAGAAGTATCTAAGAAAACAACGGGGGTTAGGAAGAAAAGCAAGTATTACATTGTATTTACTTAGTCCTGGGAGTCGCCGGTCACCTGCCCGACCGCTGGCTATTAACGAGAAGCAAGTTCGCCACGCCTATTACCGCCTCGTTGGTCTAGTGGTCGCAAGAGCTACTGCTGAGCATGCGGTCCTGGGTTCGATTCCCAGGTCGGGCAAAGTGTAATTGGGTTTTCTATCTAGAATTACACACACAGTAGAGCAGCCCAGAGTCTAGTCTAGATGGCAATAGGCTCGCCCCCTATTACATGGGACTTAATCATGACGTAAATGGCGAATGTATTATAGGTTCATCTCTACCTAACCCTTCTGGAATTACAGGCGTGATGTTATGTTTTTATGAGTTCGCCATGGCGACGTGCGATTATTCGCTGGTATATTGTAGCGAAATAAAAAAGAAGATTGCTTCCCAACATAACACGTTTAATTTTGAAAATAAACAAATTACAGCGAAAATATTAAAGGGAATAAAAAGAATTTAAAAAAAAACAGAAGAATTGCAGTTATCAACTATTTTTTTAAAGTGGATTAACCTTGTAAAACTTATTGGAAGATTGTTTTTAACGCAAGCCCAGAAAATATAATACTACGTACAGATACCCAATCCCAAAGAAATGAAACCTTCCTAGGCTGCCTTGCGAGACTGGCTATGGAGCTAGCAATTTTTCGTCGTCCAATTTTTTAAAAGATGGCTGCATCAGCGACTCACTAATTGACAAACACTGTAGTTTTACAACGCCATCTAGGAGTCGACCTACTTTTAAAACGTTTCGTGCAATCCTTTTTATATAAAGTTTTATAGTTCCAGGTTCAGAAATACATGTTATAAGATTTATTTTATTCTTCTATGTAAAAAAAAGTTGTTTGATTTTAATAAGTAACAATATTAGAAACTGTGATGACAGGACCAATTGAGTAAAACGCCATCTATTGCAAAAATCTTTAAACAAAATGATTAACAGACGGCCACTTTTATCATTAAAAGGGTTCGAATGAAGTTAAAGGCTTAATTTTTATTTTATTTTTAAAATACGTGCATTATCAGTGGAAATAGATAAATCACTAAACAAAGAAGTTTTGACTTTTACCAGCCAAAATTCTGCCGTAGTTAACGCTTTGTAATGATTATTAATTTCATGACAAATTTAAATTTGTTCGAGTTGAGACCCCACGACGCAACTTATTTTGGAAGATAAAGAAACCTATTAAAATTAACCAATTGCAATAGTTTAAAAAACAAATGCCACTATACGCAAAATACTATCCCTTTTCTCAGTTGAACCGTGGGTCAGTAATAGTAAAATTTAAGGCTGGGTTTTCCGGGCATGTAGGCCTTTGAAACGTTATATCCGCCTCCCCCAAATGCAGCGCGACGTACTAATTTACGACGAGGGGCAACAACTTTTGAAAACAATCCATACTATTGTAGCTTGACGAATGTTTAACAGCCGATGATTATAAATCGAACTAATTTCTGCGGCTGACGTTTTAGATATAAAGTCGCCGATATCAAGATCAGAAGAAGAAATACCTAGTACCAGGAATAAGCTGGTTATATTTCTTGCAGCGCAAAAGCTCGCACTCTTCGAGTGAGTACTTGTTTTTAAGTGCTCCACTACATCATGAATTAGTCCATCATGAGTAAAAGTAAACTTTATTTTGCACAGTCTAGGTCCATAGGCCTTATACTCAGTCGGATCCGCAAAACACAGCCAACTATAATCATTCTCCCGATTTGAACATACTGTTATTTTGTTAGCAATGTTGTTCTAGTTTGGCTTTCTTGGGTGTGATGAAAGTGATGATTGATTGATTTTTATTAAAATACTTTTTCCTATGGCTATCTACCTTTCGTCAATTTTAATTTATTTTAAAATAAACTACTAATTATTGTACTGCAATTGAGATTTACGTTTTATTTTTTTTGTAAAATTTCTATTACTCTAAATTAATCTCACACCCATACAACACAACTAACATTTCACTCACAAACACGAACACACATACCTCTCTCCCATTCACATCCCTACTCTTACTAAATTCCTGCATCCATCCATCCATCCATCCATGCTCAAATAAATCTAAAATTACTTACTCAGCTAACTCACTTTTTTTTTTTATAGTAGATTGGCATCGACACTCGTCCATCATTCATTTAACTTACAGTACAGCTCGGTTGAATCACTGTCTCCTAAGATACAGGCCACCCCTAGTTTAGGAGACAGAATTTAATGTTTTTGGTAATATAGACAATTATTTCTTTCTCCCTTTGTTTCCATTGTTAGTTGATTAAATCTTAGCATATACTACTATACAACCTGTGTCTATGTATATATTTTTGGATCAATAAACTTATTATTATTATTAATCTCCATCGTATCAGCTTCCTAAAAGTAAAAATATCATGTTTATAACTGAAACACAACATGTCCTATAAACTGTTAAAAACAGGCCTTTCACTCGGCTAAGTACTTTAGTAGGTAGAAGCATTTTTATTTTTTTCCGTCGTTAAAATTAAACTTAGCTTCCCTCATTTCAATATGTGCACATTATGAAGACTCACACTGTATATTTTTCTTTCCAGTACGTAAACCAGATTGTAGCGAAATCATTTTAAGTAAGAAGGAACAAGAAGATAGCTTACAGGCTAGATCGAGCTCGTCCAACTACATACATTCTCCGTTCAAATGTAATCTGTGTTTTAAAGGCTTTGTTGACGCAAGAGCGTATGATAATCATAAGATCAAACATGACTCGGTGAGTTACATTTATTTTTCCTACTAATCTAAAATAACATTACGCCTGTACAGGGTCAAATAAAGAACAATGGCAGGTGCCCATACATCATTTTATTTTTAGTAAAAAAGCTTGTTACATTAATGAAAACTACCGTAAAATATTCGTAATAAGTTCCTAGACTTATATTAGAAAAGATTTTCATCAAAAAACTCCGTTGTTAATAAATATTGAGACTTTAGATTTTTTGGCGGGAATTTCGAATTTGAAACAACTTTTATGTATTTATTAAAGTTTTTTGACTATCGTCAATCGTGTGAATTTTCGGTTCTTGAAAAAATGAAAAAATAATGAATTATTTAAAATAAAGAAATAAAACAGTCATCTGTAACCCAAACATTTGTAACAACAGCGGCTCGAGAGCAACACTCACTGTCAGTGTTGCTAACAACGCATAGTCTGAGTTGCCATTTTAATCATTAATTCGGACAACTAAAACAAAAAACTTGTTGTCACTTTCAAACGACATAGTAAATAAATAGGTATTGTGTAGGTCAATTTATTTATACCACCGGCCACCTCCTAGTACGTATTTCTTAGACATATAACTGCAGTCCACAGCTAGAAAAAGTTCTAGATCGCGCGAAAAGCATTCAGTTGGCAATTTTGTTGAGATTAGTTGTTTTAAAATTCATATTTACCGCTAAAAACCAAAGAATGAAACTCTCAATATTTATTAACCACAGAGTTTAAAACATAAAAACTGCTATAGAATATGTTTAGGAATTAGTAACAAGCTTTTATTGTTCAAATAATTAGCCGCCATTGTTCTATAGCTAGCGAAACTTCCCAAACGTGATGGCACAGACAATAAAATACTACTTACAGATACCCAATCCCATACGAAGAAATGACACCTCCCTAAGTCTGGCTATCGAGCTGGCAATTTTACTTCGGCAATTTTTTCAACAGATGGCAGCATCAGCGACTCCCTATTTGCCAGAGACTGTAGTTTTACCACTCCATCTAGGAGTCTACCTACTTTTAAAACGTTTCGTGCAATCCTTTTTCTAAAAAGTTTAATAGTTCCGGGTTCAGAAAAAGATGTTAAATAAATTTCTTTTACATTTCTATTTAAAGTAATAAGTAAAAAACTAAAATTGTTTGATTTAAATTAGTAACGATAGAGGCTACTCTGGTGTGTTTAAATTGAGTAAAACGCCATCTATTGCAAAGAGCTCTAAACGAAATGATTAACAGATCATCATTTTATGGGTTCGAATTGAAGTAAACGGCTTCATTCAAGTTTTTCTTGAAAACATGTGCATTATGAGTATAAATAGATAAATCAGCATTAAGCAAGATTTTTTTTACCAATTTTGCTTCAGCCAAAATTCTGCGGTTTGTCACTTTTTATTGATTGTTAATTTCATAAACTTTACCTATGCTGTCATCTATGATTTTTTTACAAGACTAATTATAATTTGTTCGAATTGATACCCCAAGGTGATGGGTAACTTGATGCGACGAAATTGGTAACAGTAACAACTAGAATTGAATAAAGTATCCATACACAATTACAACTCCTACACACCCACCCACACTGCACACCTAGGTATGTTTGGCTGGTGCTAGTCTGTCATCCTGTACGTTTCTGATGCATATAATAAGTGTTACTACCATCGATCACTAATAAAAGAACAAGATACACAATCCCATACAAAAGTAAAACTGTCGCCAAATTATGTTTACGTAATTCAAGTGGAAATAAATATACGTTAATGAAAATTCAACCTTAAACGCTACGCTTAAAGTTGTATTTACAAAGCTATGTACAAAAAGCAATACATTTTTACGAGCGATAGTCGCTGGTCAACATACATCAAAACAAATTCAACCTTACACGCATGTTTCAAAGTCGGAAATACAAAGTGCCAAATGAAAGCAATTAATTTTTACGACCGAGGATCGCCGCTAGGACAAGGAATGAGTGGAGTCGAACTGTAATTTTGTTTGTTTTTGTTTTTAATGTAATTATAAATGTATTTTTTTTAAATTTCGTCTATGCATCAAAAAGTTGGTGTAGGTAATAAAGCATATCATATATTCATATATTCCAGTTTTTTTTAATTATTATTTCACTTTATACGTAGCGAAGCACGTACCGGGCCGCTAGTTAATAATAAAACTAAAAATTATACAGTCATAATTATTTATATATTCTTTCATTTGTGACAAATTAATAAAGATATTGCTTGACAAACAACTTATATCAAAATTTAATAGTTACTAAATATAAAAAATAAGTACAGAAAGTTCTTGTAAAATCAAAAATAAATTTTTCATGTAATATACACAGAATGATGTAAAAAAATACGGACACAACTGACTAACACATTTAATTAACTTATGTTATTAATTTCCTTGAAATAAAATGATTTTATTATATAGTCGTCTTTTCGATAGATTTATTTGTTTTTCCGTGTATTGTGATTCTTTTCGTAGTCACACTCACCATCACTCGTCATCACTTTCAAAAAGTTCTTCGAACATACAATGATTCCTTGGGTCTGGGAAAGAATTCTTCGGATATTTGTCGTGCTATAACTGATATCCATTCTCCACACTTAACTGGATCTCGAGGAAAGCTAAAAAAACAAAAATTAAATCTACAAAATGTTCTATAATATTTTTATAGAAGCAGTAAAGAAGTCACATAATACAAACAACAAAACAATTATACAATAATAAAATAAAAAAGAAACAATAGCGTCTCCAACAATAGAACAGAGTCAACGCACGTAACCCGAACAATTTAAGTGGGCATGCGATAGTGTGATTAAATACGTTAACTAAGAGTCTTTACAACTGAGATGCCTTATAACTCCTGCTGTTTATTAGGAATTAATTTATAAAAAAATGTTTTACGACGATTTCTTGACAAAATACCAATATTTACAATACAGTGATAACAAACATATAATGGTAATATTAAAACTTATCGATAATATGAAACTCCATCCTTTTTTAGCGTCCTAGATGTGTTATTTTAACAGTTTTTAAACGAGCAACGAGGCATGTTTACCGTTCGAGCGTTCGAATGCTACTAGATTAAAAGCGCACCCGAATGTTCAAATGGGTGCGCGTTTGGTGAGGACACTTTTTGTCGCTGAATGTGTATCTAGTTCTATATTAGTGATCGATTGTTACTACTTAATTGTAAATCCGATATTGGCTGTAAGATTTGTTTAAGTTAAATTAAAGAGCTGTTGATTTTGTGAATAAATGATGAAACAAAAAATATAAATATTTGATTTTTTTTAGGAGTCAACGACCGCTGATAGTGTTTTTACATGAAATATGAGTTGAAAAAATCAATACGTACCAGTCACGTCTGTGAAATTTACACCAAAAAAAAACAGATTTTATGAACTGAGACTTCAAGTGAATACACTTATTGCGGACGGCAAAAAGTTTTTGTTTTTTTATTTTATCATGTTAAGATATCGATTGGGTATCGATATAATAAAAAAGATGAGAAAAAGAAAAAAAAAACGATACGTATCATGTCTGTGAACTTACACAAAAAAAGTTTTTTTTTTATACTGATACTTCAAATGACAATTATGACAATTTTTTTTTATTTTGTCTCAAAAGACTGTTTGTTTCCAAATATCACTATTTTACAAAAAGTGTATAAACTTAAAAAATGGCCAAATTATAAACGTTTTAAGATAAATGTTAGACAAGGACAGCACTATCGTAGAAGTGACGTCACGACTATGTCACTTCATATTGCCGCACATTGTCAGTACCGCGCGACAAGGACGGCAATAATCCCCTCCAAAAACTTTTAAAGCGTTTATCTTCTTCAAATTTACACGGGTTTAACAGATTTTTTTGATTCTCTCAATTTTACTAAGCCTTCTTTGAAATTACATTATTTTTATGAACATTTTAAATATTAGTCATCATCCCAATTGCGGTCGACGACCCAACCAAAACAAAAATATCTTTTATTTATTGTTTTTATTTTTCTTTTATTATGTCAAGGTATCGATAGGTACCTATCACGTCTGCGGAGTTTCTCTATCTAGTTCTATTTGACTCTATATGACTCGGCAGAGATGTACCTATAGTATATCCACATTTCGCCCGCTATGTTTAAGTCCCATGTAATAGGGGGCGAGCCTATTGCCATCAACCGGCCACAAATCCAGACTCCGGGCTGCTACTGAGAAACTCCAGATAGAAAAACCCAAAAACACGTTGCCGGACCTGGGAATCGAACCCAGGACCTCATGCTCAGCAGTAGCTCGTGCGACCACTAAACCAAGGAGGCAGTCTAAATCTTATATTCTATTATAATATAAGTCTAAAATCTTACATACTAACCGTCCATTCATAATAAAACCATTCGCTTTATACACCTATGGTAGATGTCGAACTGTTTTATGTCTGTCAATTTGACAGAAACAATGTTTTAGCTAATAACCTAATTAACCTAATTTTAGCTATAGAACTGTTGTTCTATAGCTAAAATTAGGTTCATTAAGCGAATGGCTTTATTAGGAATAAGACGGTTAGTCCCTAGATCACTAAACATTAGTCTCACTGGAAAACTAAAACTCAAAGCAATTGTTTCAAATAAACAAATTACAGGCACTTTTGAATTGTCAAGGGGTCGGTCAGTCAGAAAGATGAAGCTAGTTGCCCATTCCAAAGCGTAGTAGGTACCTATGGAGAAGAGGGCAGTAAACTCCATGGACACTCTTTCAAATAATATAATATTAGTTACATCAGTCATGTTCAAATTATACAGTGTGAGAACGCTGTAGAAAGACGTGCACGTTAAAGGCGTCCGTAATGAAAAACCTATAAAACAATTCGGAAATTAAAATAAGCCGTGGCAGCCAAGATGACGTATTGATCAGCACAATTCAGCTCAACCATTTTGAAGGGAACTTTATGATCCAACAGACGCGCCACCTCCAGCGAGACATTTGAGTGAGTTTGACATACTATCAGCCGCCAGGGCACTTTTTTTTTTAACCAGTTTTATCCTACGATCAGCCTTTCCGACTATGAGCAGATGAGATGGTTCTGTTGGCATGTGGGGCTCTACTCCCAATGGAGTTTGCCCTATTTATTCGAAGCCATTCTTCAGACTGACTGTATTGGTCGAAAATGTCACGCCGCTATTTCAATCGGCGGATGCTCTCTGGGACGGTTAGCTGACCTGCAAGCTTATTTGGATGCTTTAGCAGTCGGATTTGTAGTTGTGACCATGCGTACTTATCTCCTCGTTGACCATTGGAATATTGAGGATTTCATGGATCTCTGCTGTCTTGATAAACCATGGTGCTTTAGATATTTGTTTTATCATGTAGTTTTGTGCCCTTTGTACTTTAATTATGTTGGAGGCACTGGCTGATCCCCAAAGTTGGATGCCATATGTCCATATTGGCTTTAGTAGGGTCTTTTGTTTTTTGGGTGGGAAATCATCAAATGACTTCTACCGCTCTGGGTGGAGCGGGAGGGCGTGTCAGACTTTTACTGACTAAAACCCACCCGTGTTCCTTCAATTGCCTGTGCCAGGGCCACGGTTACTCTTTCGAATTACCCGCGACCCTGAGGCGTCGGCCCTATCGGACCCCGTCATTTCGTGCTGACATCTCTTTGAGGCGCGCGTGGAACACGACGCGCCGTCGACCCAGGCCTGGTCCCTACCGGACAGCGAGCTACCCATTGCTCGCCGTCCGCAAGCCCGCGCCTACGGTGGCCGGGACTCTCCTTGCGATTCCCGACGCCCAGGGCGTCTCCTGCGGCGACTAGAGGCGTGAGGGCGCAAGGCTCTCTCCCTCACGCGCTCCGCCTCCTCCTTCGCAAGCATTACAGCTTCGCAGAAGGAGGTGTCGGCTTTCCATTCCCTCTCGCTCCGTACCATGGCCTGGACGAGGCCCGTACGCGAGAGATCGCCGCCGCCGATCGAGATGAACAAGCCTAAAAAATTTAGTATCAAGATTGTAATGGTCGCTGATTCTAACTCAAAATATGTTTATAATGCTACGCCATATTTGGGTAAAGGTACAAACTGTGGCGAAAACACGCCTCAGGCTACATATTTTGTGAAAAAACTTTGTGAACCTGTTTACGGGACTAACAGAAATATAACTATGGGCAACTGGTTCACGTCCGTGCTACTCGCTCCAGAACTGCTGAAATCTTTCTACAAACTAACAATTGTTGGCACATTGCGCAGCAATAAACGAGAGATTCCACAGAAAATGAAAAACGCGAAAACAAGGAACATCGGCACTTCAATGTTTGGCTACGATGCTGAGAAAACCATGGTGTCCTATAAACAGAAGTCCAACAAAGTGGTTTCTCTTCTATCGACAGCACACGATCAGCCAGACATTAATTCCAGCACGAAAAGGCCTGAAATAATACATTTCTACAACAGTACCAAAGGAGCAGTTGATACTGTCGACCACATTTGTTCAGCTATCAGCTGCAATCGCAAAACAAATGAGATGGTCTCAATGCATATTTTATAATATGCTGAACTTATGCATGGTCAATGCATATGTATTTTATGTGTGTAACATGGAAACGACAAAAACCGCTGAAACGCAAAGCATTCGTGCAAAAGTTGGCAGACGGTCTCATTGAGCCGTGGTTGCGGGAACGGTACAAGACCGTAACTTTGAGAAAGAATATCAGGGCAATCATCAAAGATATCCTGCAAATTGAAAATGTCGTGGCTAGTACTTCACAAACACAGGCTAAAAAACGAAAAATTTGCGCAGTTTGCCCATCAGAAGCACAGGATGACCAAAGCGTCATGCCTCTCCTGCAGGAAGGCCATTTGTGGCGAACATACCATTCCTGTCTGCTCAGACTGCCAGGATTGACATTTTTAATGTGTCTAATGGTTTTTAAGAAACCTTAATATTACATCTTAAATTATTTTTTAAATTAATAAATTTATTTCGAGATAAATATTATCTTTGCATTTTGTTAGTCAAAATGACTACTGTATAGGAGTGTGTAACTCGAAAATATGTTTAGTGAGCTAGGGTACTGCCTCGTTGGTGTAGTGGTCGCAAGAGCTACTGCTGAGCATTAGGTCCTGGGTTCGATTCCCAGGTCGCGCAAAGTGTTATTGGGTTTTTCTATCTAGAATTTCTCAGTAGCGGCCCGGAGTCTGAATTTGTGCCCGGTTGATGGCAATAGGCTCGCCCCGTATTACATAGGACTTAAGCATAACTGGCGAAATGAGGGTGCACTACAGGTACACATCTGCCTTACCCTTCGGGGATTACAGGCGTGATGTTATGTTATGTAGAATATAAAAATTCTAAAAACATTTAAAAATATAATAAATAGTCGTCCCCCCGGTATCGAAAACAGGGTCCAAGCTACCGGCGCTCAGGGCTCCAGAGAGAGGAACCTCCTGACAATGCGAGCCGTGTCCAGAAGTACCGCTTTCTGAATCAAGCCCTTGATCCAGCTGCCCAACGAGAGCCTCCTCAGCAGTTGGTCGAGGCTGTTTGCTATTAAGCCATTGGCTGTCACGACTATCGGCAATTATCGCTCAGTCCACATCCTACGTGTCGACAACCTCACGGGCCAAGTCAAGATACATAATTGGTTTATCTTTCTCGGCTTTCAAGAGGTTCCCGTCATGCGGGACCGTTATGTCAATAATCATTGCGCGCCGTTCTAATCGATTCACCACCACTATATCAGGCTTATGGGCAACAATATTATTATTACATACATGCTACGATCCACACATACTCCTTTTGCCTCGTTTACGTTCATACATCTGGTCATACACGAGCGCCGGTTGCGAGTACTACGCACCTGACCTTTCTGAAGAACATCACCAATAAGTTCACTATACGAGTATGTTCTCCTAAGGCGTCCCTATTATTATTAATTATACTATAATAAAATATCTCAATTCCAGCGTAGCGGCGCGCATGTCTGTGACATATGTCACATGCGCTATCGGTCTGCGCAGCTTCTGCGCACGCACGCAAACAACGCACATGTCCGCATTTTTAAATGTAATAAATGTGGATACGTATCTCATACGAGGTAAGTTAGACCAGGTTCGCAGGGACGTACCTAAAAATATCGCGGCGGGTTTTTTTTCGCGCACTGGATCTTCAAAGCACTGCTTAGTGCCGAGAGTTGAAAATCAAACAGTGTGTTTTATCGACGCGCTGTTGACGCGACGCAATGCACTCTGTTGGATTCTCAACGCTCGGTTTAACACCGAGAGTTGAAAATTTAGTTCGCAGAAAAATCCGAATAAGCAAGATATTTATGCAGAGATTTATGGTTCATGCACACACGTCAGGGACGTGTGTAAGCAGATAATCAGTCATGCCCGGTTTCTGAAGTTTCCAGATAAATTCTCACTAGCTATTGATTCAATAAAGTTATGCATACGATAAACGTCGGTTAACTGTCACTGGGTTTCTGAATACGCAACAAACCATTTAATAACTATGCAACCGATAACGAGTTTCTTAGTTGCCGCTAGATGGGTCTGTATAAGAGATCGTGTTTAAAATTGATTTTATTATTTTAATTCGTTTTTATTACTAGTTTTATTCATAGTAATATTTTTTTCGAGGGTTAGTATGTGGCTTTACACTGTATAAGTTTAAAAAAGTACGTTAGGTCGCTATTTATGGGTGGATGTATGAACGACATCGTTGTCGACTTTTTTTAAAGTTTCTTTTGACACTTAATTGTTTTTTCAAACAGAGAAGCTGGCGCTTCTTATCGAAGTGGCTAGAGACTTTGTCTCTACAATCGACAATAAATCGTAATGAGATAAAAATTTGTTCCAAAACAGATAAAGGATATTTGCGATGCCTAACGGGAGCTAGAGCAGGGCTGATGACATCACATGGATGAATCACAGTGTTCTTATCCGTATATTTTGTAATTAAATTCTTCATCCGTAAATATATCCAAAGGATTCCTCCCTTCGACTCTGATGAGCTATTCGCATTCATTATGCTAGCACTAATTGTTTTCTTTGAATAATTTTAATATTCATCTTTCACTGGCAACTTATTTCAATAATACACGTTTTATCTAAATAGAACCTAAAAATTGACGTAGTTTGCTATGAAATGAAACGTACTTATGAAATATAGTTATGGAGCCGATAAACGGCACACATTGGTCAGTTATGTTAACTTAAATTTCAAATGGAGGTTTTCTTATATTGCGGTGTTCGGAAACGCACTTTCACAAGTAATCGAACCAATAGCGATAATGAACAGATAAACTACCGATGCAAGTGCACGCGACTCAATCAATTTCGTTTATGTTTCGTGGCTTGACGTGGCTGACGTGTGCGCATGAACCTTTAAATAGCAAACTTGGACGTTCTTCAGGTTAAATACAAGTAACCTTACAGTTACGCAAGATACCTTTATAGCTGCTAGGTTTTAATTAGAAGGCAATGTAGATATTCATGCTGCCACTGTGATGTAATTTTTTTTTCTGGAAAATGTTTGGCACTGATTGCGGTAAAGGAAAACGAAACATTATAATGTCAGATATTTTGGATCACAACGAGGTATCACGTTCTTCTGGATCCAACTCTAAGGAACACGAATAACTGCCTAATATTTATGACGCTAGACATGTCTGATGTTATTGCAGAAGAAGAAGTGTCATATATTTAAGCCGATGCAGCTTCCTATATTTTAGCGTTAGATAGTATTTTAATCGATGAATCATGAAATCAGATATTATTGCCGACCTATCCATAGTAATATATTTATGATTGTGACTGTACATTTATGTTAAAAAAAACTGCTAGTTAATAATTTTAGTCTTTCGAGGACATTATTAATATATTTTTAAATGTTTTTTCTCCAGTAATCAAGCAAGGATTCATGAGAGATGGCACAATGGACACACTTATGAATGTCAACTATGCAGTCACACGTTCAGGTATAGCAAAACATGACTTAACACCTGAAATAGCCTGTATTCCTCGAAGAATTGGGCAGAGGGGTGATTGGGGGGGAGGGGTTAATAAAATCGATAGGTACCAATCACGTCTGTTATAGTTACACAAAAAAACATATTTTTAAACTGAAACTTCAAGTGAATACGCTAATTGCGGTCGATGACACAACAAACACAAAGTTTTTTTTTTGCCATCAACCGGCCACAAATTCAGACTCCAGGCTGCTTCTGAGAAATTTCAGATGGAAAAATCTGAACACTTAGCCCGACCTGGGAATCGAACCAGGTCTAGGCCCAGACAAAGTTACATTAACTGATTTACATCCGTAAGACGTCCTCGTAACATTGGGTCTACTTGAAAACCAGCACTTAGTTGTCTGGCATTTATGCTGAACTTGGCCTCTTTGGCGCAGCCGTGAGGCACAAAATACTATTTAATTCTGTTTCTTTTTTTTGTGTGAATATTTAGTGCCTTAACCTGGGTCAAACAAATAAAAAAAATAAAAATAAAACAATTTATTTTCATTCTTTCATTCTAGTAGAATAGCCTTAAATATATGGGGTTGACATATGCCATCGAAATGTCACGCGGTCATGGCGTAGTATAGTAGTGAAGCGATAACGATTGTAGAAATAGACTCGCTCCGAATCGAATGCCATTTGCGTAGGCCCTCTAGACCTTAAGGACATCATGCTCGACAGTAGCGCTTCCGCCTATTAGATATCATTTATAAGCTAAGTTTAATTTACTGTCGTCACCATCTCCATTTCATACTTCTGCCTACTCCCCTGGTTAATACAGTCCAGTGATGGTATGATGCTGAAATTAATGCCGGCTGACGCTGAAAACCAGCGCTGGGGCTGTCTCGCATAGGGTCGTAGCATTAAGCTGAGCGATGGCCGTTTTGCGTGGATGTGACGCATATGTTCCCCCAACTTGTTATTTTTTGCGTTTGTGTTCAAATGATAAATGGTTTTATTTATGTAAGTAGGTTTGGACAAACACTTTTACACGCCAATCATATTTTAAAAACTAGATGAGATCGGCGTTTCCTATCTGACTACTCTGAGAAGAAAGGCCGAAACAAACTCAGAGGTCACAGTCTCTTTTAAAGTCCAGACATAATCTTGGTCAGATCATGTGAAGACCATGTGGATTGATGTCTGGACAATACATTTTCAATTGAACAATCAGTTATTAAGTATCATGAATCTCGAAGTATAGAAATAGAATAAAAATAACTAATAATTTTAGTGAGGGCGGTCACATAGGGCAGTACTGACTGTCAGGGACAGTGGTCCATGCACCCACCGCAATAAGGACAGTACTAATTTTCAGAGACATCGTTCCACGTCCAATAACCGGGCAGTACTGACTGTCGAGAGACAGTGGTCCGTGCACCAAGACGCATCCGTTCGAAATGCGTGCTGGTTTTTTTTTTTTTTTTGTATGGCATCTCGCAGGTCAACCTGTAAGGTTGTCGTGTGCTTAAGCTTGAAACCGTGCTGATAGAACAGCGCAGCTCCTTTTAAAGGCGATCGCTTGACAGCGAAACGTCACAATATTTTATTAGATTGGATTCAAGTCTATTAGGCCAAATGATCTATAGAGTGAATGATTTATTTATGATGCGTCTGGTGCACGTTCCACTAGCGCCATCTAGTCGCCGTCTCTCTATATGGCTGCCGTCATATTCATGTCATTGTTTATATTAAAAAAGGAAGTGGAAAACATATTAATGTGATCATTTTAAGACCATGTAGATAGGTGTCTGAAATGGTCTTTGTTCGTTCTCTGCGTCATGTTTACCGCAAATAAACGCTTTTTCTTTCTATAATCTTTTCTTTTAAAGCGCCTCATTTCGACAGGAAACCCACCTCATATTTGTCGCACATGCGCAAGAGACATCCTACGGAGCATGTCTGCAATATATGTGGAGAAACTTTTGTCGGGAAACATGGACTGCAGATGCATAAGAGAAAGACTCATATTAATGGCGAAAAGGTATGTACACCTATTTTATTTGCTAACAAAACTTAAAAAAAAAGAAATTTCGCCGGCTACCTTAGCACGTCTCTTAATTGAAATTAATTTCATCCCTATTGTGGGCCAAAATTCTGATCCATATGATTGTTTGGGTTCCGTACCTCCAAAGGAATAAACGGAATCCTTATAGGATCACTTCGTCTGTTAGTCTGTCTGCCAAGACCCTTTTTCAAATACGTAAGTCTACGGTCCCTTGTTGGAGCACTAAAAAATTAAGCTTTTATGTCAAAGGAAAAAAAAAGACAGCGATTTATGTGACATATTTTGATACTCGCAAATAAATTAAAACCTATAGGGTAGTTCTCGTTGCAAGCATGTCCTCACCGATCCCGATGACCACATAACTCTCGTCCAGGAGAGCAGTGCGGCCACCAGTACAGTGCACAAACACAGACCGATATTCCGACCTCGCCGCCGAGGTCCCTCGCGAAGACCCCGACGTAACTGTCCTCCCCGACCCTTGCTCGACGAAGTGCCAGGCCGCGCCGCAGCTGAGCCTGTAGCTTTAAATTCCCCGACTAATAATCCAGCCTTTCCCATCTTGCTGTCCTCCCACCAGCGACGCAGGGGGTGCCCTTAGCGAGCAGTCGCTTAGTAATGTAAGTTTTTCGCCCCTGGCTGGAGGCTTTGAGTCCGCTTAAGGCAGCCACAGGATAGTCCGGTTAAGTAGTTACGACCTCTTAAGGTCAACTACGAGATGCCAGACACAAAAAAAAAAAAAGTGGGTTGGGCTCTCTTGATACTCGCGCTTCGTCGTACAAACAACAACTATATTGTTCAGTGTTACAAATATTTATTGTAATTAATCAATTGTTTGTAAATTAAAAGTGATAAAGTGTATTGTCTATTTACTTATTCCTGTTTAGACTAATATTACACTACTATTATTTAATTAAGTACTATTGTTATATTCCAGATGATCGATGCTGAGGACGCGGATGACCCAGCTTCTAAAAGATTCTGTTCTGAATGTAATATACAGTTTTATAATTCTGAAGCTTGGAAGCGACACATACTGTGTTCCGTCAAACATACGCTCAAGACTGAAGACAGGTGAGCTTCATTCGTATTGTATTGTGTTTGTGTATTTTTAGGGTCCTGTACGCAAAGGGTGCCAGGACCCTATGACTAAGTGCCGATTTAACTAATGTTACTGAACGCGTTCAGCACATCTAAAACGCGTTCAAGTGTGAAGACGATGCACCAAGAATAAAAATACTATACCACAATTGGTAAAAAGTTATAATAAAGCAAAGACATATAAATTAATCACGTGATAGGTACATGGTGCTCACATATTTACAAACAGTAAAAGTATATGATTTTCCTAAAATATTAACTAGGAATAAGTCAAGTGTGTGAGTTGAGTAAAAACAACAAATAATACAATTAGCAAACAGAATGATTTCGTCCAGACTGTATTGTCCAATGGAGCTGGACCATCATGTTTCCAAGCATTCCTATCTTGTATATAATCCTCCAATTTGTAATATGCTTGTTGACAGAGTGCACTTTTTATATGAATTTTAAATCAATGTTCCATAGAAAATAATGACATGGACAGCTCTTTTATTAAACGTTTTTGTTTGTCACCTCTGACAGTTTTTTATTACTGTATTTTTTTACTGGCGACTGGCTACATGGTGTAAAACGACCCAACACATAACCGCCAACTACGCAATCTGTACATCAAATTAAGTAACATTGCAAAGAAACGAATTTTATGGTCGGTGTTAAAATTTGCTGTTCACGTTAGTGCGCAACGTAACGCACGCAAAACATTATGCTTATGCGTGCATGCAACGGTACAGGGGTCGTGGGTGTATAAAAAAAAACTTGTATTCGTAAAAAAAAAAAAAAAAGTCAGTAAAAATTGTCATTTTGACCTTTATCTCCGTAACCAGGAGGTTCCCAGGTATGTTCCAGTACAAAACAAATATTACAATGACGAGGAGTGCAAGTGACTCTCAGCTTCGTTAAGTGACTTTTACACCCATTAGGTGCAACTCTGCTTAAGAGGCTTACAAGAGCTAAAGCGTTGTCACTGTCAGACTGCATAGAAAAGAAAGAGAAGCGTGATGACACAACGCCGGTAATTTATTGCAAAAAATTATCTATTTACTAAAAATCTATTGATTGGACAAAACAAATAAAACACTATTACGTTGATAAGTTGCTTGTAGAATAATCTGACAATTATTATGGTTGGTTGGTCTAGTGGTCGCAATCGCTACTACTGAGCATGAGGTCCTGGGTTCGATTTCCAGGTCGGGCAACGTGTTATTGGGTTTTTCTATCTGCTATTTCTCAGTAGCAGCCTCGAAGTCTGGATTTGTGCCCGGTAGATGGCAATAGGCTCGCCCCCTATTACATGGGACTTAACCATAACTGGCGAAATGTGCGTGTACTATAGGTACACCTCTGCCCAACCCTTCGGGGAAACAAGGCGTGATGTTATGTTATCTTAAAAGAATAAATCTGAAAAAAAGAGGTATTTCGTGTTTTTTTTTTCTGTCGTATCAAATTAGTTGTTTTATGTTTTCAACACACTATAACCAACTAGCGTATATTATACCCTGAAGAATATCATATATTTTACAGATTTCGTTTACTGCAATAGATCATATACTTTTATAACTTGCGTTTAGGTCCTGTAGTTTCTTTAACCCTACGGAGGATACAGGAATGACGTTATGTTTTGTGTATTTTCACTGTCCGCAGCAAGAGCTGTTCAATCTGCTCGTGGAAGTACGCTGGCAACGTGTCTCTGGAAACGCACATGAACGAGCACGCTAAAGCTTTACGGCGCTCTCGGAAACCACCCGCCACGGCTAAAGAACGTATTTTTAGATGCAATCAGGTAAGTCAGACTGGCTATGTAGCCTTTAAGTCATATATTTAATGTGCTGCCGATCTGTAAAGGCGGAGACTGACTTGCACCGTTTTTTTTTGTTCTATCATTCAAGACGAGCTCGGTTACAAAACGGCGATACACAAGACGCGGCGAACGCTCGCTTCGAGCACTTTACTCAAGCGAGATACCATGTGTGCTTGCGGCGACGCGTCATGCTGCTCTGACTTGTTTGTAAACATGCGCTCGCAATGCTCGCATCGAGCGGCTCGTCTCGCTGCACAGAGTACTGTAACGCATTACAAAAACTCGATACATTACAAACAAACGTTGCAAGCCAGTCGCCGCCTTAAAAATCTAAACACACCATGAAGTGAGCTTGAAGTGAGCTGTCATTCTAGTTGATTTAAGGGATTGACACTATTAACCGCTCGGACAGCTCGCTTCACTTATCTTTTTATGGAATAGACCGGTGATGTATGAACGTAAACGAAACAAAAGTACTATGTAAGAATCGTAGCTGGCGGCCTTCTGTAGTGTCTGCCTACCCCCATGGGAAGAAGGCGTGAGTTTATGTGTGCAAATAGACACATCGATCTACTTAATGAAATTCCTAAGTTCATACACTGACAAACAACATGCATGCATGCATAATCAGCCTCTTATGTTTCCACTGCGGGGACACAGGCCTCCTCTCTATGAGAGGGAGTGGGCCGCAATCCATCAAGCGGGCCCAGTGCGGATTATTAGATATCACATGTCTTTTGGTTCTCAGACATGTCCTCACGATGTTTTCCTTCACCGTTTTGAGAGCAGTGGTGATGAAATAATTAACACAAAGTAAAGCGCCTGTCTGAGTTCGAACCTACGGCCTACAACTCGTAAGTCGCAGCCGTTTTCACTTGGCCACCACTGCTCACTATTACTGACAAACAACGCACAGTTTAAACCTCTATATCGAGAAAACCAACTCGCGAGGGATCGGGGCTGTACCTCGATGCGTTCCCAGGCGGTGTTACGCCGTACCATTCCGAACGGCGTCCAAACAAAGAATATTATCTGGATGAAACTATTTGTTCGTCGTGCCTCGATGGTCTAGTGGTCGCAAGCGCTACTGCTGAGCAAAAGGTCCAGGGTTCGATTGCCAGGTCGGGCCAAGTGTTATTAGGTTTTTCCATCTGGAATTTCTCAGTAGCAGCCCGGAGTCTGGATTTGTGCCCGGTTGATGGCAATAGGCTCGCCCCCTCTTATATGGGACTTAAACATAACTGGCGAAATGTGTGCACCTATACAGTAGCGCTCATAAGTCCATCAGCAATCTCACAAAGCAATAGATTGACGCGTCGGTATCACTTACGACCTTCTTCTATAAGTTGTTTCTATACTATAAACACGCACACACACTCACTTTGTCTGTAATTGATAGTAGTTTTTAATTTCAACTAATTTAACATATCGTGTACTTGAGTGGAGACCGCGAATCGGCAAACGTAAGTTAGGACGTCCTCAGGCAGCAGCTGGATGAGAGTTGCCGAGAGACGAGCTAAATGCAATTGGTGAGGCCTATGTCCAGAAGTGGACTGCTGTAGGCTGATGATGAACATATGGCATGCTAGCTTAGTCATTACCGTGCTTTGGGTAGGAGCGATTATGGCAAGCCCTGAGTTCGAATCTCACCTGCGCCTGCGGATGATTTAGCTTGATGTTATTTTTTAGTTTTGATATGTTATTAATATTAAAAACAAAAGAAAACTGTTTGTTCTTATAAAATTACTTGAAGTGGTTCGATAATCATTCGATACTTATCTCGTTCATCTTGTTTACTTAGATAATAAAAGTTTGTAGGTAGACCACAGAAAACTGAGTAAATTATTTAGATTTCTAAGAAGTAGATGAAATTAAATATGTTAATTAGCGGTATTGTGGTTATAATTTTAAAAATGCTTATATTGAAAATGCTAATGCTAATATAAATATTGAATCGTTGGCAATATTATTGCGCTGCGCAAAAGTGGACGTAAATTATGTGATTACACAAATGGACTAAGTGTTAGTGTTATAATTTAAATATTTCTAATTTTACTCAATATAAATTATTATTTGTTTAAATTAGTGAATTATGAGTAAAGTGTTTTAACATAAGAAAAGAGTATTATAAATAACATTATGTTAAAACACTTTACTTATAATTCACTAATTTAAACAAATAATAATTTATATTTAGTAAAATATAAATTATTTAAATTATAATAGTTTAAAGTATTTTGCTTAGAGATGTGTAATAGTATTACATTCTTTGTTCTAGAGAAATACTGTGAGTCTGTGAGTTAAGACATGTGAGGAAGAGGGAATCCTTGCTAGTCGGAGCGCTTGTTTATGAAGTGGAAAGCTTATTTAAACAAGACTTTACATTGTGAATGAATATGAAACAAATGGTTTCATACCAACCGGACATTTTGCTGAATTATTTAACACAGTCATTAAAAACTGTTCGCCGTGTACTCCACGCTATAAAGGTTGCATCACCGAAGCCCAGCAAACAATAACGTTTAAGTTTCGGAATAGTTTATCCTGTATATTGCGCTATATCCGTGATTATTTAATTATAAATAATCACATTTAATTATAAAAAACAACTTTACTTTCAATCCTCTTTTCTTAGAGAAAATTAATACTTAAGCTATCCTCAATATGTAATCTATTTTCACTAAAGCCAAATAAAATGTGAAATACTTAATGTAAACAAAATGCCCTACATAATCACTTATTTTGGAAATTAAAGATCGAAGCTTAATGTTTATGGTAAAATAATCTACTCATATTTTTTTTACATTTCACATGTCACAATAAAACAAATTGCTTCTAATATAGTTTATTATTCTTGATATAGTATTGCACATCCAATTAAGCTGAAGAAGATTATAAATAATTGTATCGGTTGGTTATCCAGTAAAATATTAAAACAAACAAATATGTATTTATTTCTGTTATAATTTTTAACGCTTCTTTTATTCTAAACCCTTTATTGCAATAAAAAAAGCAGCAACTTTTTTGAGTATTGTTATTATTGCAAACCAAAATTAAAAACTGGCATTAAAACTGCGCAACGTCTTATGAGATCAGAACCTAAGCCGACTGCTTCTCAGTCCAACGCTTGGCTCCTACTGCTACCAGTTCATATTAGATTAACTCGAATTATAGCAATGCCATAAACCGGCCAGGTCACGAGCATGATGCGTGTCCAACAAAAGCGACGGAAATAAATTTTTGTTTCGTTCAGTGCGATGCAAGTATGCGACTTTACGTAGTGTGTGCTGTATAAAACTGCGATCTTTGTACAACTCTTACCGTGCCTATGCACTTTTGAACGCTTACTGAACATCTGGTACATCTCTGCCGAACCCTTCGGAAAATCCAGGCGTGATGTTGATTTTTTATATATAGAGATCATATATTCGGCCGCATTACCTAAAGTTATTTTATGGCTACGAAAGTATGGAAGCGGCTTCTTAAAATATTTATAAAAAAAAAAAAAACATCCCAGGAACACCGGTAATGCATAACTACTCGGGTGTATAGTGGCAGCGACTTAAATAAATTAAAAAAAAGACCCTCGGGATTCTTTACAATACAAGTTTAGGTAAATATGCGATCTCTAGTTCTATAGCACTTCATATCATTTTCTTGTTTCAGTGTGGCTCAAACTTCATGACGCGGTCTAAACTGCAAACACACATCAACAGAACTCACTTGGGACTCAAGTACAACAAGAACATCGTTTGCGAAGTGTGCGGGAAGAAATGTACGGTGAGTATCTTAATCGTCGCTCACACTAGCAAAAATCCATCATGGGCGTACAGTTTACGTGAATTATTTGTGAGCGATACGCGTCATTTTAGTGTCGATTCCACCAATGCTACTGAACGCGTTCAGCACATCCAAAACAAAACACGTTCAAGAGCTGTCAGTGTCAATATTCCATAGAAAATAATGACACACTCTTAAACGTTGATTATGTCCTGAACGCGTTCAGTAACATTGGTGAAATCGGCACTAAGGGACGGTGACCTCTGAGTTGGCCTCTTCTCGGATTAGTCAGATAGGAAATACCGACCTCATCTAGTTTTTAAAATATTATTGACGTGTAAAAGTGTTGGTACAAACCTACTTACAGAGATAAAATCATTTAAATATTTGCGCAAAATAATGTAGATGTCGGTTTTGTGTAAATTTAATCAAATTCAAATCTTTATTGGTTATCCCATGTGTTGACAAGGTCTTATTATGGTTATACAGGTCACATGGAACCTGTCGGGCACATCCGTTTAATAATAGAAAGGAGAATGCCAAAGTTTCCCACAAGACTCGGCCAGAACCGACAAAGATGAACTATATGTCAAAAAAAGGAAAATAAGTATAGAATTACATGGTATAATTAGTTTTCTATTAGAAGAACACCAAACAAAGTTAAAGATCTGTAAAGTTGACCACTTAATACATCTGATTTTAGCAATGAATAATACAGGTTCGGGTACCGTTTTAAAAGCCAAATACGACTACGTATTTAGTAGAAAATCGGAGTCCTGAAACACAGCAATAAACAATACAAAACTCAAAAAAACACGGAAACTCTTCGTCGCTGGTGATATCACGCGGGAGAAATAATTACAACTTTTTGACAGTCTGGTGCTGCCAGCATTATAGGAATATACTATGCGAAACGGTATCGATAATCGAATTGAATCTTTTTTAATTATTACTTTATTGTAAAATATATATTTAAAAATGTAACTAAATGCTATTTATTGATATAATAATATGTTTAGTGACATAAGTAAGTAATTAATTCACTTACATAGTCCTATTTTGATATTTTCGCAATCGATTTGCAAGAGCAGTTTCGTATCGATATAAATATTTTGGTATTGGCAACATTTCTAATTGAAATGGTAGATTATGAAATGTGTTGATATATTGAATAACTATTTAAAATGAGTTTTCAACGGTGGGCTTCTACAGATTTTATTTATATTGTATAATTCTTACTGTTTTTTATTATCAATTATCATTATTATAGAAAGTCTGTCGGACGCTACCCATGTTTCGAGCCTAATCTTGGCATTGTCCTTTGGTATTGTTATCATTAAATAATGTCACATTTAAATATATGATATACGTCTTTACAGAATGAAACCTCTAGAAATCATTAGAAAGAATCATTTAATTTAAAATAAATAATAACACACACAAATAAAAAAATTAAAAACGCCTTAAACACCAAAAAATATGACTTCGAATCAGTCAGTTCATTTAAAATAGATAATGTCACAGGTTAAAAATAATATTGTGGCGACATCTACACCGCCACCATACGAACGACGAATGACACTGACGTTACGCAAAACCATTTAAACAACGCCCCGTTCTCATCATCAATCGTCGGGCTGTTGCCCACCAGATACGACACCCATCTGGTCGGAGGATCCTCCCTTTTCCAAAGAGTATGAGTGAACTTTATACCCTGTTCCTCATCTATAAAATCAAATATAAAACTTAAAAATGCCATAATTTTCACACATATTTTAAATATATTATAAGTGAGGAGGAGGGGGCTCGTGGCTAAATGCTAACAGCCGCACGGGTCGATCAAAGGTTAAGCTTAACTCAAACTCAAAGCATTTATTTCAATTAAACCAATTACAGGCACTTTTGAATTGTCAAGGGGTCGGTCAGTCAGAAATATGATGCTAGTTGCCCATTCCAAAGCGTAGTAGGTACCTATGGAGAAGAACGGCAAGAAACTCCATGGACACTCTTTTAAATAATATGGTAACAGAAAATTTGTTACATCAGTCTTGTTGAAATTAAACATGTGAGAACGATGTAGAAAGACCCGTAATAAAAAACATAAAAATCGGAATAGAAAAAAAAAAAAAAAAAAAACCGTGGCAGCCAAGAGATGACCAGTCCCCACTGACGGCGCCCGTTCACGAACATGACGTATGGATCAGCACCATTCAGCTCAACCATTTTGAAGGGAACTTAATGATCCAACACACACGTGTGCTTTGCAATTATACAAAACTAAAAGATTGAATTTATACAGTGCAAAGATAGTTTTTACAATCTTCAGCAGCTCCAACAATATTTCCGAATGCTCGAATGCTAATCAATTGTTTAGGCGCCCTTGTGGAGCAGAACCAGCGTTGAGCCAAGTATTTTTGTCAGAGATGTTATCCTCAAACTTATAATATGCTTGGCTAAACTAGCCGCGGTCGGTTTGCGGATGGATGACCATCGATTACATTCCGAGAACCTTCCGTGCCTCGGGAAGCACGTTAAGCCGTTGGTTTCGGCTGCCATTCGTAGATCTTTGACAGTCGTTACGGGCAGTTAGAAACCCAAAACTCTGACAACCAGCATTACCAAGTATATCATGTTACCCAGTAACTGGTGGATGTCAGATAGGCAGTCGGTTCAAGTAAAGTACTGGTATTTCGCTGCATCAGGGTAAGGCAAACCCAACATAGTTGAAGAAAAACTAGGCAGACTGGTTTTAAGTGTGAGAAAAAATATTGCGCAAAAAGGAGTATTCAGTATTTTGTGGGGCGGCTTGGAAACATGCTGGTCCTGCTCCATAGGACAATCTAGAGGCTAAACAAAATCAAACTGGTTATTGATTGAATTGTAATTTTTCATTTCACATTGATTCATTTATTGTTTAATATGTCTAAATATTATTTTATAATTTTAATTGAATTCCTTGTGTTGTATTTGTTATTGTTTCATGCTGTATTATATTCGAACGCAATGTGAATTGTTACTGAATAAATTGAATTGAATTTGATTTTTTTTTTTTACATTATTCTGTAATTGCTTTAACAATTTATTACTTTATAAAAATCATCTCAGAGGAACTCATATGTTTTACGTATTAACGACTAAGTTACCTAACTTTTCATTTCCATGACAGATGATGATGAGCAGTGGTGGCCCAGTGGTAACGGTCCCGACTTACGAGTTGTAGGTCGTGAGTTCGAACCCAAGCAGGCGCTTTACTTTGTGTAAATTTAATCACCACTGCTCTCAAAACGGTGAAGGAAAACATCGTGAGGAAACCGTCATGACCTAGAACCAAAAATTCGAAGACATGTGACATCTACCAACCCGCACTGAGCCCGCGTGGTGGATTACGGCTCACTACCTCTCATAGAGAGGAGGCCTGTGTCCCAGCAGTGGGAACGTTAGAGGCTGATTATGCTTATATATATGTGAGCACCAAAAGCGAAATGCACAAAGAGTAATCTTCTCCATACGAAACTACCTTTTGGAAGCGGCAACTAAAATTATTTATATTTGAAAGAAAAAAAGAAAGAAAAATAGATTTATTTGTCACAGAAACACGTGCATACAAAATAAATCGCATACAAAACTAAAAACGAAGCTGATTTATTATTACAACACAGAACATAAATACTCGGCTCGTGACTGTGACAAGAAGGCTTCCACTCAGCATGATGCTGTGCTATAGTGGACCTACAGCACAGCGCTGATTTTCAGTGGTGGTTTCCTAGGTATTCTAATCCGGAGTTTAACTATTAGTTAGTGCTATTGGCTCCATGTCGTAACACATACTCTCTCTCTCATTTGTGTGTAAGTCACTTATGTGTTATGTTATACACTCTTTCTATTTTTACCATCCTTTTTTTCAGTCAAATGCTACCCTGAAATACCACCAACGCACGCACACTGGGGAGAAACCATACTCCTGTGAAAGTTGCACGAAACACTTTGTAGACAGCAATCAACTTCGCATCCACACTCGTACGCACACCGGCGAGAAACCTTACGTCTGTGCGGCCTGCGGGAAAAGATTCACGCAGAAACCGGCGCTGAATAGGCATTACAGAGTGAGTAGTGGTAACCTTCTAGTATAATATAAGTACTCTTTGCTTAGTACTAGTTATTATTAGTGAGTTGTCGCATCTACACTCGTACGCGCACAGGTGAGAAACCCCAGTCTGTGCGGTCTGCGGGAAGAGATTCACGCTGAAACCGGCGCTGCATAGACAGAGTGAGTACTGGTAACCTTGAGCATAATATACTGTTCGTTTAGCATTAGTTGTTATTTAGCCAGTTGGGGCATCCACACGCGTACCCGCACAGGTGAGAAAGCCGACATCTGTGCGGCCTGGAAGGCATTCGCGTAGAGTGAGTACTGATGGCCAATTCGCCGGTTTTATTGTGTTTTGATATCGAAACCAAATCACGTCTTGAAGTTCATAAAAAAAACGGATTTTAAAAGTCATGTTTCAAGTAAGTACACTAAGGGCGAATTTCACCAATGAAACTGAACGCGTTCAGCGCATCTAAAACGCGTTCAATATCTGTCAGTGTCAATTTTATTATTGAATATTGACACTGACAGCTCTTGAACTGGGTTGAAAAGTGCTGAACGTGTTCAGTTTTATTGGTGAAATGGGCTCGGTCGATGACCCCACTATTTTTTTTTGTGTTTGTTATTGTGTTTTAGATATCCATACCCATCACGTCTGCGGAGTTTCGGTACATAAGTTGATTTGACCCTGTATAGTTTAACTAGCTTTTGCCTACGGCGTCGACACCAAAAACTCACTTTTGCATGTATAGCATAAGAAGAACATCATTAATTATTTTAATTTACAAATGAAGACATTTTTTTTAGTACCTATACAATTAAATTCACTTAGTTATGATCAACATTAATGATGTAACTAATATTTTTGGAACAATATTATTTAAAAGAGTGTCCATGGAGTTTCTTGCCCTTTCTTCTCCATAGGTACCTACTACGCTTTGGAATGGGCAACTAGCTTCATCTTTATGACTGACCGACTCCTTGACAATTCAAAAGTGGCCTGTAAATGGTTTAATTGAAATGAATGCATTGAGTTTGAGAACAAAAACATTTTTATTTCAAGTTTTCACTTCTGTCAGCAGTCCCCTTGCTGACTGCCTGTACACATACACACATAAACTCACGCCTTCTTCCCATGGGGTTAGGCAGAAAACTCAGAACGCCACCTGCTACGATCCTCACATACTCCTTTTGCCTCGTTTACGTTCATACATCTGGTCATACACGAGCGCCGGTTGCGAGTACTACGCACCTGACCCTTCTGAAGAACATCACCAATAAGGTCACGATAATTACGTCCTTCTTCCTTATGTTTTGTCTCTACATTTATATACATAACTCACATAACTTACTATTTGTTGCAGGTACACACTGGTTTGAAGCCCTACACTTGTCAATACTGTTCAAGAACATTCAGCCAATCGAATTCTTTGAAACTGCACGTGAAAACCGTCCACCTAAAACAACCCGCGAACAGTAGGAAGAAGACGAAAAGCGAAAAAACCAAAATGGAGAAAAATTGTGAACAATTGGAAGTTGGCGCATCACTAGAGGGCGTTAGGGTCTTTGCAAAATGAACCTTTTTACCCAACTTCGGCGAAGCCAAAAGAAAGTGTCACGTACTTATAAAAGGGATGATGATATTAAAAATGTTCGGAAAGATAACGTTACTTCATAGTAAAAGTTACATAACCGAAAAAAACTGTTAAATCGATGTAAATATGAAGAAGCTACACGCTTTTACATTTTTTGGAGGGGATTATTCCCGTCATTGTAGCGCGGTACGGTCAATGTATGGCGCTAGTCGTGACGTCACTTCGGCGATAGTGCTGTCCATGTATATTACTTATTTTAGAACGTTTTTATCTCGGCAATTTTGTAAGCTTTTACACTTTTTGTGATATTGTTTGCACTATTTGGAAACAAATATCGGCTTTAGTATCGCTTGGCAGGAGTTCGGGGGTAAAAAGGGTTAAATATGGTAGGGGTAGGTTCCCTGATTGTAACGCTACCACTCTTATTACAAGGTAATGCATATTGTTCGAGAAATTAATAAAAAATGTTTCTAACCTCAAATTAGATAAACAGCGTAACGAAACGTTAAAATCGGCGATTGACAACCAAATCTCTACTAGTGGGTTGTCTGTGGTGTAAAATGTAGTGCAAAATCATTGAAACGGAACGAAAAAAAAACGCTATTTGCGTCATGTGTCTGTCGGTGTCATTTGTTTACGTTCATTCCGTTTCTCCCCGAGTTGTGAGACTTTAGTGTACCCCCACTTCATGGTTAAAATAGGTCGACACTGTTCCAAAACCTAATCGGGGCACCCCGACTCCACGTAGTCTTTTGGTTCCTAATCCTAGCGTGTTAATAAAAATCCGGAGGCGCGAAGGACGCAACCCCCGCCCGCTGTAACAAAGCATATGCAAGCATGGGTGCCTATCCTTTGTTACGTAAGGGCGAAGGGGTTGCACTTCCCGCAGCGCCGGAGACGTTGCAGAAGCGACATTAAAGTGTTTTGAGGTTAGGTTACAATAATTGGCTTTTCTCAAGAACGGTGCGTTACCTTTTCATGGGTACCAGGGGGGAGGGAGCACCCGCCCCCACCCCCTCCCAACCTCCGCCTCCTGCCAAACGATACTAAATTTTAACCCAAATATCTACTTGAGTCAACAATTAAACCTATCAATCTCTGATTTTAAGGTCCTAATAAAGCCGAAGCAAAGAGTAAAATATATAAATATGTTTTACGTTAGAGCCGAAATAAGCGTCGGACTCCTTCGAACGTGTTGACAGCACTTTGTTTGACAGGGACAGAGAATTTTATCATCATCAATAGCGATCTGTCTTTTACTGAAAATAGGTTGGTGAGTTCGGCCGTAAAAAACAGAAGTTGATGATGATCGACATAAGACCCACCAAATACAGCCACACTGCAAATTGCTAAAAACGGAAGAGGATTTGAACTTCGCGGGCCACCACGGCGCTTTCGACTTTCGGGGGAAGCGCCAGGCTAGGCCGCGAAATTATAAACAATGAAATACTAGTCCATAATAATAAGATTTATACACTCACTATTAGCAGAGCGTGGATGTCCGAGTTATTAGTTCGTCTCAACACAGTTACACGATTGATTTATAAAATAATGTTCTAATATATTATTTTATCTTTTTCACAGTGACGTTAGTTTCACTTCATTTATTTTTCACACAAGACACTGACATATATATTTATCCTATTAGTCTTTGAGTACAATTCAGTGATATACAAACTCTAACACATAATACTATAATGAAAATATTTAGTCGATTTCTCAAAATGTATCATGGAATATTTTGAGCACTAAAATTGTGTAATGTATTATTGATATTGTATTTGAAGAATAATATACGAAATAATTGTGATTTGTTTGTTTTATTGATAAATACGGCCTGGTCCCACATGAACATGATACAAAAAAAAACATGCTCATGCCTTCTCTGCATGAGAAGAGGCCTTTGTCCAGCAACGGGACAATAACTGCCTGGTATTTAAATAAAATATAAAAGACTAATTCGTCTGCAGCAGCAGACTTCGGAATACATTGATCAACAAAAGCAATCAGATTCATCAAAATAGCGATTTGTCAGTATGCTGAATGATGAAATCTTTGTTTGAAAAAAGAATTGTGAGTTGCTTCCCAAACAAAGGTGGGTTGAGATTGTTGAGACAGTGTTCGGAAGAAGTAAAACTGTCAGGTTTAAACCTGACAGTTTTACTTCTTAATTTGTAGGAGAATGGACAGCAACGGCATAATAAGCCCACTGCTGCGACACACGGACCACGGCTGGGGCCTCCTCTTTATGAGAGGAAGTGAGCCGTATTCTATCACGCGGTTTGAATAGCAACGGGCTGAGCTCTAATTCGAAAAATTATAAAGCTATCTAGGTTACCATGCCAAATGAAACCAATGCGGTTGACAATGTTGGAAAATACGAAAGCCATTCAAAATTAAATTAGTTTCTAGTGATGGAATACGGCTTGTTTTAGTTTCTAGTGATAAAAAAATCTTATTTGTTTACTTCAGCACTGTTACACAATTGAATTATTAAACAATTCATCAAAAGCATACATTCATTCATAAATAAATAGTTTGCAGTCGATCGACTAAAGCCTTTAGTAACAGTGTCCCAACCCAAGCGATAAAGAAATGTCACTCAAATCCCAATCAAACAATAAAAAAAAAGTTGTGTAAACGATCTTATTATTATTGTTTTGCTTCAAATTATTTGTTTTATTACATAAATTATCGCGATTAAGTCTGTAAGATAAGTTGCGTAAGCACAACCGAACTTCTAATAACGTTTCCAAACTCTCAAAGCACAATTTAATTGTGTAAATACTGTGATGTTTACAGATTTATAATCAGTGTACTTCAACAACAAAAATTTTAATCGGTTGAAATGTTACCGATTTTGATGTATAATAATATGGAAGGGGGTTCTAATTCGTTAAATAATACGCCTAATACTAGTTTTAATCAGTACGATGATAGTATTATATTGAATTGTGTGAGAAATCGTAAAAAAGTGACCGAATTGCCTAGCTGCCCGGTTTGTAGTTGTACAATACGTCACGGGGAATTGGACTCGCATTTAGCTTTAGAGGTGGACAGATTGCAGAAGCTGTCTGGGAGTGGGTCTAAAAGAAAGTTAAGTGCAAATTCAAGTGCTAATTTGGCTGTGCCGGGTTCTAGTACAAGTGTGGATGTTCCTGAAGAAGAAGTTGATGTATCTGGCTGTTTGGGTAGTGATGTTTACCAAGTAAGTTCAGTTTAAAAAAAAAAACAAGTGTTTTCACACATACATTCACGCCTGTATTTCTCGAAGGTTGTACTCACTGTTTTTTTTTTGTGGAATTTAAAGTATTTAAAGTTTTTTTGTAGTTTCTACATGTATTAGGTATATCCAGTTTCTAAAGACAGCGAGAAGTTTCTTCTTTCGTATATTAAAATTATTGAACTAAAACTAACAGCGAGAAGGAATTTCAAATTTATTATGTCATTCCCCAGGTCATGGTCCATCTGTGTGCAAAATTTCACCCAAGCCGTTTTCATGTGAAAGTGTAACAAACAAAGAAACTTACTTTTTGCATTTATGGTATTAGTTATGATGAAGATCTAAACCTATTTAATTCTTTCATTTACTTATGTAGCTCTCTATTTCTGTTTGCATTGTAAAACAAAAAACACAAAGAAATACCCTCAGATCATCACCATTTATCATTCTCCTGTTCTTATCCCAAATTCCAAATTTATTTTGGGTTGGCGCATTTTCAGCCTATTATATTCCCACTGCTGGAACACAGGCCTCCCCTCTGTGAGAGGGAGTGGGCCGTAATCCATGACACAGACATGCCGGTTTCCTCACGATGTTTTCCTTCACCGTTTTGAGAGCAGTGGTGATGAAATAATTTACACAAAGTAAAGCGCCTGTCTGGGTTCGAACCTCCGACCTACAACTCGTAAGTCGCGGCTGTTACCACTGGGCCACCACTGCTCTTCGGATTGGCGCAGTGTCTTTATCTTCCATTCTTCTATATTAGGCATCATGGTAATCACTCACCTTTCTAGCCATCAGACAGCAGATGAACAATAGATTAGAATAGGCTCACATAGACAAGACATTATACATTACAAGGTACAACCTAGTTTGAATATTGTAAGGCACAGTCCCAGATATCAATGGGTTATATTACTGAATGAGGTGCCTCTAGATATAAAAAGAGCTACTCGTTTCCTGTTGAATAAGTGCCTTTATGCTGTTGAACATCTATAATGAAATACCTGTATGTTGTATAAATGCATTGTTGTAATTTTTTGCGTGTTTTATTTTTTGTTTTCTCATGTAATTTAATTTTCTTTTTTAAACAATGTAATTTCAGATACAGGTCTTATGACTTACGACACAGTCCATCCATGGTTTCTTTGGTCTATCCAATGTTAATCCATACAAATATATTAAATTCGAAAGTTACTCTGTATGTTCCCCACAATATAACCACTGAATGGTTTTCGATAAAATTTAGCAAGCAGATAGATGTCATCCTGGGAAATGACATAGGATACTTTTTGTCCCAGTAGCACCTTCAAACACGCAGGCAAATCCAAGTGCAGAAGCTAGTCAATCATAAAACAAATTACTTAAATACCTTTATAAAACTACTTTTGTTTAAGTTACATAATACTTTTAGTCAGTTATCTTTTGAAGATACAAAGATAAGTAATGTAAACCGGATAAAAAGATCTATTAATCTCTGTCAAGAAAAGAACTGTCTTTTCAAGTAGATATTTTATCTTATAGTTTAAAACTACCTTGTTGGTCTAGTCCAGTGGTTGTTAGCACCACTGCTGAATATGAGGTCCTGGGTTCGATTCACAGCACAGCCCTCCTCTCTGTGAGAGGGAGTGGGCCGTAATCAACCACGCGAGCCCAGTGCAGGTTGGTAGATGTCACATGTCTTCGAACTTTTGGTTGTAAGACAAGCCGGTTTCCTCACGGTGTTTTCCTTCACCGTTTTGAAAGCAGAGGTGATGAAATAATTTACACAAAGTAAAGCGCCTCTGGGTTCGAACCTACTACCTTACAACTCGTAAGTCGCGGCTGTTACCACTGGGCCACCACTGCTCTTTACTATAGATACACCTCTGCCTAACCCTTTAGAGAATACAGGCTTGATGTAACGTTATGTTTAAAAGAGTACTCTCAATATTTTCCCAATATCAACGCTCCTGTGATGCCTCCGGTATTACAATTCTGAAAACGCAAAGCCTTTATTTCAATTTATGGATGATGGATGACCAATATTTAAAATTTTCGAAACATAACGTAATTTCAAAGAGGGCTTATAAAAAATGAGATATGATAATCGAAAAAATCTGATTAATCAATGTAAATATCGTCCGTGTCGCGCTGTATGAAGTTACGTAGTCGTGACATCACTTCTACGATAGTGCTGTCTTTGCCTAACAGTAATTTTATAATGTATACACATATAACTTTTCAATTTCTTCAGCTTATACACTTTTTTATAATATTGTTTGCACTATTTGGAAACAAATACTTTATTTGAGTTAAAAATATAAAAATAACATCCCTAAGGGTCAATCAAGTCAGTTGCGGATTCCAAAGTGAATTAGGTTCATATGGAGGAAAATGGCCGAGAATTTTTTTAAAACCGTCATTGTTATTTTTGTAGCGAGTACACTCGAACCGTCTGCGTCGCCTCCGGGCCCGTCGCCGGAGCACCCCACCGCCGCAGCACGGGGAGTGTCCTGTGTGCAACACGACGCTGCCCGTGTCCCGGCTACAGAGACATGCTCTTCGCTGCCTGAAGAGAACTGGCGCTGAGCTAGACGAGGATGTGCCGGACACCAGCTCTGAAGATGGCAGCATTGATGTGGAGGTTTGTGTGGCTTCATAGCTCATCCCGTGACTTTCGTACGGAGCGCCCGCGACGCGCGGATCCGCGGTGGCGCGGTGTTGCCTTGCGTGTCAAGGACCTCGCGTTTTGTACGGTTTCCATTTCGTGTTTACGAAATATGAAGGTTGGAATATAACCAATTTAAAGTGAAAGGTTATTAGTTATGATAATCAGCCTATTATGTTCCCACTGCTGGGACACAGGGACACAGGCCTACTCTCTGAGAGTCGACCGTAATCCACCACGCGGGTCCAGTGCGGGTTGGTAGTTCGAATTTTTGGTTCTAAGAGATGCCGGTTTCCTCACGATATTTTCCTTCACTGATTTGAGAGCAGTGGTGATGAAATAATTTACACGAAGTAAAGCGCCTGTCTGGGTTCGAAACTACGGCCTACAACTCGTAAGTCGCGGCCGTTACCACTGGGCCACAATTGCTCCATTCGTTTGCATTTATGTAGTAGATAATCTACGTTCTGACTTCGGAAGCGTTCCCCTTACACCCTGTTTATACATAGAAAAAAAAACAGAACTGTAACCATGTATTCAGCATAATGATTCTGGACTACCTAGCGTATAAACTTTTCGTTGGTTACCAAAAAAAAAAATGCTGTTTCATAGAAAATGCAGTACCTACGAGGTCTAAATAAAAATGTATTAGGAAAATATACTGAATGCACGGTTTGTGCACTGGTATTTTTTTCCTGTATGAACCAATGTTGGCGCTCTTAAGTCATGCAGCTCGGCGACTAGACGCAGACAGGCTGTGGCCGAAAAAATTCAAACACTTGGCGTCGAGTTTCAGAGTCGCAACGACAAGCTTGCAAGTCGCACGCTCTCGCTATATGTCGCAGCGACTAGACGCACGCTGCTCGCGCACATCCCGCCTTTGCATAATCTTTGTTCTCTCTGAAGATTAACAACACAACTACAGACTCTCTCGAATACTGAGAGTAAAATGATCTCTTCCTGCATGCGTACGGCCACTATAGAAACGGAAAACAAAATTACAGATTGTATAAAGATTTCTACGGCGCGATGTCAACGTTCAAGAATAGAATGACTTTTTGTTAAGAAAGTGATTTGTCCTCCTTTCGTAGAGTTGAAATAGAAGTGCTCATTCTACGCATTCTGCACGACGTCTATCGTAAAGCCGGCAATACATGTTGGTCATAGTTGGCCGAGTGAAGGCGACTACCGACATAGACAGCACATTTGTCGAACCTCGCCATTTCTCGTCAACGCTCGCCTAGCTGGCCGAGCGCAGGCGAGCGCCAACGTGTATACGGTTCGTTTCGCGTGCCTCGCCACCACTCGGCATCGCTTGCTACGACTCGTTTCACATCGGATTAGTGTCGGTTCTCGTGCACAAATCAAAGGCACTCGCCTTGTATCAATTTGCCTACGCTCGCGTGGGCTGAGGTTTGGCCAACATGTATTGCCGGCGTAACGAATTGTGCTAAAGTTACATTGTTACGGTGCCCGGATTTTAACCCACAAAACCTCGTATATGAGTGGCGAGACCTTAGCCACTACGCCATCACGACATTTTATATACAAATTTTATTAAAAGGTAAAGTTTGTTCGTAAGTTCGGTTTGTTTGTGGTGGTCGGATTTGACAAATTCCTTTTCTACTTGATAGCCCAATTCTCGCGGAATGCTAAAAGCTTAAAAAGGAAAAAGTAAGCAAGAACGTTAAGCGAAAACGATGTGACAGCGCGGGCAGGTGGTGCGATGCGACGAGGCTGGGTCGGGGGGACATGAAACACGCGGGCAGAAGCTAGTTATAAACGAGGGCGGCACTGAAAATTTCGGGAATCAAGGAAGTGACACAACATTACTATTTAAAAATGTATTTATTGCTATTCGAAGTATTCTCCGCGAAATTTGACACATTTTTCCATACGATGGAACCAATCATTGAAGCAACCATTCCATTCGGAAGTTGGGGACTCCAAAATGGCAGTTTTGTAGGCGTCCACAGCTTCTTCAGGTGATGAAAATCTCTATCCACGCAATTTATTCTTTATTTTAGGGAAAGCATAGAAATCATTAGGGCTTAGGTCGGGGCTGTACGGCGGATGGTCTAATAATTCTATGTTTTCTTGCTCTAAAAACTCTTTTGTTCTGTGTGCGGTGTGAGAACTCGCATTGTCGTGATGGAGGATGATGCGGCGGTTGCAGTTCTCTTTACGGAGTTCAGAAGCGACCTGTGGCAAACAAATGCTAGCATACCATTCTGCATTAACCGTTCTTTGTCCCTCAAGAGGAATAGTCGTAACATGGCCGGTTTTGGAGACAAACGTGGCCACCAATTTTTTGCAACACTCCGTACTCCTCACGAACAATTTTTGTTGGTTTTAACTAATTTTCGAACACCCAAACTCGTGACTGGTTTTTTGTTTCGGGTTCGTACGCGTATATCCAGGATTCGTCACCTGATACGATGTTGTATACAGCATTTGAGGATCATGCGTGGAATCTTTCGAGAGTTCTGATGCACCAAGTAACGCGAGCCGCTTTTTGCTCTTCACAGAGCGAATGCGGTATCCATCGGGAAAACAACTTTTTTACACCTAATTGTTCATGCAAGATTATTTGTATTTGACGTATGCCAATGTCTAAAGTTACCTGAATTTCGCGGTATGTCACATGTCGATCTTCCTCAATCAGCTTACGCACAGCATCAACGTTTTCTTGGGTGACTGCAGTTTTTGGACGACCTTGACGGGGATCATCACTGAGCTTGACACGTCCACGTTGAAATTCAGCAAACCAGCGATAAATTGTGGTTTTGGATGGGGCTTCATCACCAAATGCAGAAATCATCCGGTCAACACACTGCTTTTGTGTTAAACCACTTCGAAAGTCATAATAAATCATCGCTCTTGAATTTTCTCGAGTCAATTCCATTTTCTCAACGACTAAACAAGTTTGACAAAACCTTATGAGAAGACCGAGAATCTTTTTTTAAATAAATAAATGATATTCGATTTTTAAAACCAAGGAGTTTTCAATTAAAAAAAGATTTTAATATGACAGGAACAGTGGAAATATTTCATTCCCGATACTTTTAGTGCAGCCCTCGTATAAACTTACTGAACTTCGTAGAGAGCAGTGGTGGCCCAGTGGTAACGGCCGCGACTTACGTGGTGTAGGTTCGAACCCAGACAGGCGATTTACTTTGTGTAAATTATTTCATCATCACTGCTCTCAAAACCGGCATGTCTAAGAACCAAAAATTCGGAGACATGTGACATCTACCAACCCGCACTGAGCCCGCGTGGTGGATTACGGCCCACTCCCTCTCACAGAGAGGAGGCCTGTGGCCCAGCAGTGGGAACATAATAGGCTGAAAATGTTATGTATGAACTTCGTACCGTCTCACAATATTGTCTTCACAATATATATTTCGATGTGTTAATTCTGCCAATCGGTGCGGAGACACATCCAACAAATTAAGCACCCCATAATGCCTAGGCGAAAATTTATGAGATTCGAGAAAACACAATTTTATGTATTTTTGAAATTTTCCCAGAATTAGTCACTAAATATATTGTTTCTCTAAACTCTCGGATTGAATGACCTTCATTGCTATTTCATTGGCTGCCCAATACTTAAACAAACATTTCGATGTCACCAAATTCCCTTAAGTTAATAAAACAGTTAACAGTTATAGGAAGAAGTTTAACCATTTTCATAAATCATCTACATACATGAACTTTGACACAAGTTATCTGAAAATTTTACTATGACATTACGCGTACATAAAAATTGGGTTTTCTCGAATCTGATGGTGCTTAATTGTTGCAAATGGGTCACACTTTCAGGACCTTGAAGGAATACGTCAAATTACCTGTTTATGTTTATAGATTAGCATCCAACATTTTCCTCTCGAAGTGTATCTCCTACATAACATCACGCGTGTAATCCCAGAAGGGTTAGGCAGAGGTGTACCTACAGTACACCCACATTTCGCCAATTATGCTTAAGTCCCATGTAATAGGGGGCGAGCCTGTTGCCATAACTGGGCACGAACCCAGACTTCGGGCTGATACTGAGAAATTCTAGATAGAAAAACCGAATAACAGTATCTTCTAAAGTAATATTATCTTCACTGCAGAACGACGAACCAGCTGCGGGTGGATTTGGCGCCGAGTATCAATGGTGCGGCGAGTGGCGGGTCAGGGCCACGGCTCTGCAGGACTCCGAGGCTCGAGACGCTACCTGTGTGCGGAGAGCCTCAAACGATCAGGCACTGGTGAGACAAAACGAATTTTACAGAAAAAAAAAATACATATATTAGACATAGAAAAGTAGCCAAAGGCCTCGTATTAATAAAACAAAAAAGTTTTACAATTTTGTCCATTGCTTGATGTCACTCAGGACCTGAGACAATACACATTGCTCCGTGTGTGTTGCGACACCGGCGAATGACAAAAAAAATGCCGATTGCAAAGTGGAAGAATGACTACTTTTGTAATAAACAAACAACTTTGAAATGACAACTTTTTTACATTATTTTTAACAGACTAGCATACATACATACATAAACTCACGCCTACTTCCCATGGGGGTAGGCAGAAACCACAGATAGCGACCTGCTACGATCCTTACATACTCCTCTTGCCTCTACGTTCATACATCTGTACCCTAATTGCGTAATACACAATCAATCGGAATCTGAATCGTTTTGAAACAGATTGCTAATACATTGCTTCATGAGTTCGAAAAAAAAGTTCTGCTCAACACTGTAGATACCGCAATGAAGTTGTTGAAGTGACAAAATCAAACAGATTAGTCGTAATCGTTTACGAAAATATGTTACGCAATTAGGCTGCTGGTCATACACGCACGCCGGTTGCGAGTACTACGCACCTGACCTTTCCGAAGAACATCACCAATAAGGTCACTATAATTATGTCTTCCTAGGGCGTCCCCTCCCGGCGTTTCCACTCACATCTGACTTGTAAATACCTTTTGTTATTCTCCTTTCATTCATCAGCTCAACATGACCAAACCATCTGAGCATACTCTTTTCAATTTTTGGATTAGCAATATCCTTCAAAATAATTCAGGTTGTGTGTGTGTTACCCTGTACTTATTTGTTGCCCTTGTATGGTTCAGGTGGTAGACGGTGACGAAGATGCTGAGTTATACGGCCCGCCACAGTACTCGCCGTCTAGGATAGCGCCTGATGTAAGTATCCACTAGTAGAAATACGTGAATACCACCACATTCACACTAGTATAAGCGTGGTTGTAGCACATGTGATGCCCTATAGCTTATCTGCTCTGAATCGAACTGAGAAAAAAATCTGGGAACAATCCTGTGGCGACATCTACATCGCCACATGGAACTACACGCAAGGTCCTGCATCGCGCAAGCATAGTTTACCGCGCAACTTACATGTACGAGGTGGCAGTGACGACGCAATACCTGTAACGTTGCTTTGAAAAAAATCGTCGGTAAAAAAAAACTGTTCTCATATTGACCGCTTCCATGTAAAGGCAGTTTCTTTTTTTGTTGTTCTGAAGCTCCTTCATTTTCTATGTAGGATGATTGAACTTTACACCCTGTTTCTTACACCTGTATAGCTCTGTATGGAGCCTAGCATAGTGGAGACTTTGGCCCAGCGGTCTACTGCGAACTACAGATCACGCAATATCCTGCATCGCGCAAGCAGAATTTACCGCGCGACTTGCATATACATGTATATACAACGTCCCGATATCAGCCATTGGGCAGTTGCCCACCAGATACAACATCCCTCAGGTCTGAGGTCAGCTTCCTTTTCTATGGAGCATGAGGGAACTTTACACCCTGTTCCTCATAACTCTATAAGACTGTGTGGAGCCTGGTATAGTGAAGACTTTGGCCCAACGGTCATCGTGTGGCTGAGATAACCCGCCCAACCCCATTTGAGTCTGGCATCCTTTTTCCCTGAGCACAGTGTCTTCAGAAGCTACCCTAAGAGTATTTTTATATCCTTGTAATTAACCAGATGAAAATTTTACGCTCTTCAACATTGTTTCCACAATAGCTAAACATGCCACCTAAACATACGAAATCTTGCATTTAAACTGGAAGAGCCGCGAAATTCAAATTTTCTTACGTTTTGTTGCAATTTGCAGGTCAGTGTCAGGTTGCATGTTAAACCAAATATGATCCGCGACTGTAACAAGTATGTTTTTACAGAATTATACACATAACATAACATCACGCCTGTAAGCCCAGAAGGGTTAGGCAGAGGTGTACCTATAGTACACCCACATTTCGCCAGTTATGTTCAAGTTCTATGTAATAGGGGGCGAGCCTATTGCCATCAACCGGGCACAATTCCAGCATCCGGGCTGCTACTGAGAAATTCTAAATAGAAAAACCCAATAACACTTTGCCCGACCTAGGAATCGAACCCAGTACCTCATGCTCAGCAGTAGCTCTCGCGACCACTAGACCAACGAGGCAGACAGAATTTTATGATTAAAATCATCAATACAACCCTCTAAGTTCATATAATCCTATTGATTGATATTTTATGAAATTGTCATTCAATAGGATTTTCGAGGAACAACAAACCACCTTACACCTAATATAATACCAGCCTATTATTGTCCCACTGCAGGGCCAAGGCCTCTTCACACATACAGAGAAGGCACGAGCATTGATCACCACGCTTGCTCAAGACGGGTTAGCGATTTCAGACCTATAAAGTCCTGGTTTCCTCACGATGTTTTCCTTCACCAATAACAGTAATGTCCAAGATAAATTCAGAAAGTACGTGTGAATTGAAAAAGTCACATTGGTGGTTGCTCGGATTTGAACCCATAACCTTATAACCTACTACTCATTACAATGTTTTTTAATGAGCTGTATTGCAATACGTGGTTAGCTAGCGACCTCGACAATTGATTGATTATTCTTGCCTGAGCAACCGGCAGCAAGTTCGTCATGCTCCCTTAGATGTCACTGATTGCGGTAGCGTCGGGGGTCCGGTTTCCTCCTTCCCTCAAATATGGCGAGGGGGGCAATGGCTGTCTTTGCGTTATGCTCGTGAATGGGTGCTGCTTGAGGTGACTGGTCGTCTTGCTGTCTATGGTTTTATTATTGTTACAGTAATTGTTCTGTTAATTTATTTTACTTTGATGGTCCTAGTTTATCATTTATTTATTTTATTTGTTTCTATAATAAATCCAGTATTGCATATGTAAGCTGCCATGCCCTTTAGGCCTGGAGTCTTTTATTTATGTATTAAGTTTTATTTACATTCATTTTTTGTATTGGCGTGGCTAGCTGACGTATGGCAATTAAGTTAATGTTTTGGTAATTTGCTTACAATTGTTTAGAATCCAGTTCTTCTAACAGAGCAGACAGCTGTGCTGCTGGGGAGTTTGTTGCTCCACTTCTTCTTCCCAGCTAAAGCACTAGGAAGTGGTGACGGGCGGGCGTTTTGAGGGACTGTCTTATGTAATTTTGACGTTCGAAAAGTGCTGATTCTCAGCCTAATTTGAATAAATGACTTTTGATTTTGATTTTGCAAATTGAATCAATAAAACAAATTGTGGGCAACCTGACGCTTCCACTTTAAATTATTATATATATTTTTTTTTTTTTACAAAAAATGCGATGTTTAAAACACGCAGCAGCGTCCAGTTTTGGAACGCAGCGTGGTTTTCCGGATTCTGTTGTCTTTTTACGCCCATACGCCCAGAATGTTGCGTTTTATCGCTGTCTGGACAACTAAGGCTGAATTTTTCGACTCGGTGAGCCACCAGATCTGAGCACCGTGGGTTAGGACCGGCAGGATACACATGTCGATGTGTTTGAGCTTCGGGGAGATGGCGGTACACCCTTCATTAGCATCTTCATGGACCATTTACCTTTCCGGGCGATGTAATTGGTCACAGTTGATATCTTTTAGAGCATTTTCAAGCACAATTAATCACTCGTCCTTCATCAGCGTCCAACGCCCAACATCCAACAAATGTATAATAATTTTAATATATATGTTTTATTAAATTTTCAGGCAGAATTAACCCCAGCAGACACACACACAGACGCACAGGCAGACAGTCAAGAAGCACACGAACAAAATAGTGTGAATGATAAGATGCCACCTGCACCTAGTAACAAATGTAACGGATTAGTTGAAGCTAGCGCCGAAGTAAGTACAATATACATAAATAAACTCACGCCTTCTTCCCATGGGGGTAGGCAGAGACTAATATCCATACATACTCCCTTTGCCTCGTTTACGTTCATACATCATAAGAATACACGCACGCCAGTTGCGAGTACTACGCACCTGACCTTTCTGAAGAACATCACCAATAAGGTCACTAGGGTCATCTGTCATCCTAGGGCGTCCCCTCCCGGTGTTTGCACTCACATCTGCCTTGTAAATACCTTTTGTTAGTCGCCTTTCATTCATCCTCTCAACATGACCAAATTATCCAACCATACTCTACCGGAAGACGTAGCGTTGGAAGGCCTCCCACAAGATGGACCGATGATCTGGTGAAGGCTGCAAAAATCGGATGGATTCGAGAAGCACAGAACTGGTTGAAATGGCGGTGCTTGGGAGAGGCCTATCTCCACCAGTGGACCGTTTTAGGCTGAAATCATGATTATGATCCTCTTTTCAATTGTTCTCACTACATCTTCTTTTAAACCGCACCATTGCCATTCTTTTGCCTATCATTCATAGTTACACCGCACATGCTTCGAAAGTACAACATCAACTGCCTATACTTGACCCTTTTAATCGTATTCTGTCACTTAACAGTTGGAGAGATACCAGTTTCTGACATCATCAAACCCTTCCTTTGGCTTTGTCGGTTAATTAGGCAAAACAAAGCTAGTGAAGTGAAAAATAGATTGAGAAAATTTCAATAAGCTTTGTCTTGTACCTAACTGCGTAGTCAAACTCAAATTATTATCTCAATTAAACCATTTACAGAGAGATTGTCACAGAGTCAGTCGGTCAGTTAGAAATATGAAGCTAGTTGCCCATTCCAAAGTGTAGTAGGTACCTATGGAGACGGACGGGCAGGAAACTCAATGGACTATTTTATCCCTGTATGTGTAGAATGACCACTTCTATTTCAACTCAACGCAGGGAAGACAAATCACTTTCTAAACAAAAAGTCATAATTTTCTTGAATTTTGTCATCGCACCGAAGAAATCTTTCTACTATCAATCATTTTGTCTTCCCGTTCTCTGGTGGCGATGCTATGCATACGTGATTGGGTGCATCAATTCCGTATAACGTCAATGGGCGCGCTATTCCGTATAACGTCAATGGGCGCGCTATTCCGTATAACGACAAAGGGCGCGCTATTCCGTATAACGACAAAGGGCGCGCTATGCCGTGTAACGACAAAGGGCGCGCTATTCCGTATATCGACAAAGGGCGCGCTATTCCGTATAACGACAAAGGGCGCGCTATTCCGTATAACGTCAATGGGCGCGCTATTCCGTATAAAGACAATGGGCGCGCTATTCCGTATAACGTCAATGGGCGCGCTATTCCGTATAACGACAATGGGCGCGCTATTCCGTATAACGACAAAGGGCGCGCTATGCCGTGTAACGACAAAGGGCGCGCTATTCCGTATATCGACAAAGGGCGCGCTATTCCGTATAACGACAAAGGGCGCGCTATTCCGTATAACGTCAATGGGCGCGCTATTCCGTATAAAGACAATGGGCGCGCTATTCCGTATAACGTCAATGGGCGCGCTATTCCGTATAACGACAATGGGCGCGCTATTCCGTATAACGACAATGGGCGCGCTATTCCGTATAACGTCAATGGGCGCGCTATTCCGTATAACGACAATGGGCGCGCTGTTCCGTATAACGACAATGGGCGCGCTGTTCCGTATAACGACAATGGGCGCGCTATTCCGTATAACGTCAAGGGGCGCGCTGTTCCGTATAACGACAATGGGCGCGTGTGAAGCATTTTAACGCTCATCTAAACTAATAATAGGTCTTTGAAGAATGCCTTTGAAGAGTTTGTTGGCCTGTACACCTGACTTCTTCAAGAAGGTCATTGAAAAATTACCACTGCTCGGGCAGAGATGCATCGTTAGTGGGTGCATATTTTGATAAATAGCAATAAAAATATTTATTTACTTAATTTTTCTGTATACTAAACTGCAATTTCATAGGTAAAAACCTAATATTATAAAGCAAAAAGATTAAATCTTTTGTATGTTGGTTTGTTATGCTTTTATGCTGTTTTAGAATCTGAAACTACGCAATTTTAAAAACAAAATTCACTTTTTTCAGACAAGAATTCAAGCGCTGAAAGCGAGAATCAAAGATTTGGAAAGAAAGACTAATGGTGCTGGAGAGGTAAATATTATTCATTAAGATACACATAACATACTATACATAACATCACGCGTGTAATCCCAGAAGGGTTAGGCAGAGGTGTACCTATAGTACACCCACATTTCTCCAGTTATGTTCAAGTTCTATGTAATAGGGGGCGAGCCTATTGCCATCAACCGGGCACAAATCCAGACTCCGGGCTGCTACTGAGAAATTCTAGGTAGAAAAACCGAACAAACTTTGCCCGACCTGGGAATCGAACCCAGCACCTGATGTTCAGCAGTAGCTCTTGCACTAGACCAACGAGGCGGTCACAAGCACTACTGCTGATTATGAGGTCCTGGGTTCGATCATGAAGTCCTGATGGCAATGGGCGAAACTTTTCAAATGCTTTTTGTCAAATTATTACAACACCTAATTCAGTGCTATTGTTGCAATGCATCTAAACTGTAATAATATTATGAAAAGAAAAGATTTGTTTTTTGTATGTTTTTTACGCTTTCACGCTAAAACATCTGAACGGATTTCGATGAAAGGACAATGCCATATCCTGCCTGATTAAAGCACCTTTTCAAAATAAATTGTTTTTCAGTAGGACTTGCCGATTACAAAAAATTTATTAAAGGAATTCAATCCCTGAATTTTCTATTGTAACTTATTGCGCATGATACACAAAAAAAAAAGTTTTAAAAACCTGTGAAACAAAAACTCATATTACGATTATAATAATTTTGATAATGCGTAACGTAAATGTTGTTTAAATCGCTTTTTAACCATTATAAGCTGCACCTAACCTATTAACAATGTTATAATTGTTTTAAGATTTTAATAGAAACCGCAAATTCTACAGGCATGAGTACAAATGTTTAGTTAACAATAATAAATAAGTATTAAGATGCCACATATTGCAGGCTTGTAAACTTTTTAATTTGAGTGGGGCAAAGTTCCATAGATTTTCTGGCATTGTCCTTTAGCACATCTTTAGATCACGACCTGGATTACTACATAGGATACTTTTTATCCCGATATTCCCAAAGCATCGAGACTTATGCGTGTGAAACCGCGGGACGCAGCTAGTAATTTTTTTTATTTTTTTTTATTGGTTCACAAATCGGGCAATACAATAAATCTTACACACTAGGAACAAATAACACATAAACATTGCATGCCCTAAAATAGTGAACACAGCATGCACAATGTGTGATCTAGAACAATTGGTTTAAAATATCACAAATTAAATATGAAAAGTTTCCATTTGTAACGAGTTTTTTTACACCGTTACATGTATTGATGATTGTAGTCGATTTCGGAACGATTTCTTAATTTTTTTTTTTTTATCTGTGATACATTTCGTATGACATTTTTGGACGTCAAAATTGGACTTCACTTTTGCGATCTTTGTTGGTCAAGTGACATGTCTCTTGATTTTTCCTGAATGGAATCGTAACTAATCTAGTTTATTGTGGCGCTTTCATGCCCTAATCCTAAACCAAAGGACCCGTGGAATGGTCCCGGTGGATATTTCGATCTGATTTTTGGTAAGTTGCTCTTTTCGAGAGAAAATTTCCTTCGACGATGGCGGTTCGTTTGTGACCATCTTACGGTTTTTCGCAGGTTTCCTCGTCGCCTCCCTACGTCTCTTATACCAAATATCTTCACGGTACACCGAGGGAGACGCGAGTTTATATACCTGGAATAAGCGGTAAGTTTTTCGTTGGTCGATGCGTCCCCGCGTGTCCGAGTTCGGAGTGAAAACACATCTCAGAGTTCCTTTTTGTCCACAGCCTACAACTGTGGGTGCTTATTCCACCTTTACTTCAAATAAATTTCTACTGGCCTTCCACGGGGGCTGATTACCTGAGAGGTACCACCTTCCGGCTCTCGGGGTCAACCTTCAAGTTACATATTTTTTATCTTTTTTTCCTATAGAACATAACAGCCTTCAGCTGCGAATTTAAAGTTAAATAGATGCAATGATGATATAGCAAGTAAACTTTATATTAATATAATAGTATACATTAGGCTAAAGGTACAATAAACTGGGAACGTTCAAGGTAGTGAGTCTTTTAATCACCATTGACATCCACAGGCCCCCATCCTAAGATTAATGGTCCAATCTCTCCAACTTTATTTATCTGGCTATCTATTAATAGTGTGTCGCTCCACGGCGCCCGAAATTTAATTTCTTACAATAACATACTTTTTATTAGGAGATCACACACACACACACACACACACCTATTCTTTTAATTTTTAATATTACATTTGGCTTCCCAATTAGGGACCGTATTACCCATTAAATTTATATTATTACATTTGGCGCCCGAACAGGGACTTGAATTTAGCTTACTTATTTTGTTATTGATTCATTGCATCTTGATATTTTGTAGTAACACATTATTGTACAATGTTGTAATTTAAAAACTTAAATTCTTTGGATGTTTGCTTTTAAGTAAACAGTATTTTCTACTAACATTATTGTATTTTGTACTATTGTGTATGTTTAATGTTTATGGTTACAGCATTACTTCTTTTCTCTTACAAAACCAACATTTTGTATGGTAAGACAGTTTGTTTTATCTAAGTGTCTGAACAGTGTAAATTAAGTGCGGTGAAACTTTGTTTCATATTTAATCTAAAGCAAACTTTAGTTTAACTAAGTAATCTTACTTTTAGTAACTTGAATTGATCTTGTAAATTGTTACTGCATTTTTTAAACTTGAAATTTTCATCAAAACAAACTTTGAACATATCTTTTTAACCTCAAGTATTTTACAACTTTGGAAGTTTTTGTTTCATATTTAATCTTAAGTAAACTTTGGTTTAACTTGGTAACCTTACTTTAAGTAGTTTAAACTTATCCTGTAAATTATTATTGCATCTTTTTACTTGATAGTTTCATCAAAACAAAAAAACTTAGAAAATATTTTACACTTACCCTCAAATATTTCACTTTTTTTTTAAATTTACATCTTGCTTTGCTCATCAATTTTCGTTTAGTTTATTCATGATGGCTAATGAAGACCAGTCTTTTCCGCCTATTGCTAAATACCACATAGAATCTGATGGCGCTTGCGCAGATCCTAATGTTGCACAAACTGCTCCGGACATGATTAATTTGACAGAAGTACCACACCCTTTTGATCATATTGAAAGGATTGCACACTCTTCCTCAGCTTTTGCTTTGCACGCTCTGCCTTCGTTTAATTCTATGAATGTTTTGGTTAATGATCATATTAAGAAGAACTTGCCATCTGCAATTAAGTTGCCTGATTTGAAAAAGAGTAGAATTAAATTCGATGGGAAATCTTGTGTTAGGGAATTTATTACTGAAGTTGAAGAATACTTTTTATACAAAAATTTTGACGAAATTTTGTTGGTTGGTTCATTCACGGATTTGCTTAGTGGTATTGCTCTGAAATGGTTCCGCACAGTTCGTTTTCGTATTCCATCCTGGCGTGAGCTTAAGCTTGCTTTGCTTAAACGTTTTGACAGGCCGGACTTCGACTATTTTTTGGAACATGATCTTCGTACTAGGAAACAAAAGAGTTCTGAATCTCTTCCAGACTTTATTACAGAAATACTGGACATGGCTAGTCGTCTTTCTTCGCCATTGTTTGATGCGGTTTTGGTTACTATTATTAAACATAACATGCTACCTATTTACACACCTTTTATATTTGGTAAACCTATAGATTCTGTGGAACAATTTCTTGTTCTTGCAAAAGAGCTTGAAGTTTTTGTAAGTCATAAAACTTTTAAAACTGAAAAACCTACTGTTAAGTCTAATGCGGTTTTATCCTGTTTAAAGTGCAAAAGAGATGGACATCATTATAAGCATTGTACTTCCATACCTGGCGTAATTTGTTTTAATTGTCAAAAGGTTGGAGTTACATCTAAGAGTTGTGATGTTTGTAACGTAAAGAAAAGCTCTAGCGAGTCAAAAAACTGATTAGGTCGCATCGAGCCCCTGTTGTTACTGACATAACCGCGAGCGTCTCGATGAAAGAAAATTTTGCTAAATATCACAAACCTGACGATGCTACTCGTAACAGAGATTTTGCGAATTGGTTAGATTACTTAAAGACATTTTTCAAAATTTATAGATCATCTCCTGTTTTATTTGTTAAAGATAACGATACTAGACCTTATTTACAATTTTCCGTAGATAACCAAACTTTTTCTGGTTTATTAGATAGTGGCTCAAATAGTTGTATTTTGGGTTCCAATAGTCATAGGCAATTCTTACAGTTAGGTTATAAAATAAATTCTGTTTCTAGCTCTGCTTATACGGCCGATGGTTCTTCACAAAGAATTATTGGTACCATTGAATTACCTGTTACTTGTGATAATTTAACTAAAATTATTAATTTTCAAATTATACCTTCTTTCCAACCTGATTTCATTTTAGGATTTGATTTTTGGTTAAAATTCGATTTGGCTAAGGATTTATGGAAAAATATAACTTATGCTCGATGCAATACAGTTCAAGTTTGTTCAGTCACCTCTGTTAGTGAACTTTCTCCTGCTGAGAAACAAAAATTAAATGATACTGTTTCACTCTTTGAAGATATTTCTTATGAAAAGAGAGGCTTAGGTCTTACTCATCTTGTTCAACATAAAATTAATGTTACTGCTCCGGTTTTGCAATGCCCTAATTTTGAAAAACCTTTCTTTTTACATTGTGATGCCAGTTCTGTTGGCATTGGTAGTGTTTTGAGTCAAGAGGATGATAATGGAGATCAACATCCTATTGCGTTCTATTCTAGATCACTCAATAAATGTGAACGCAATTATAGTACTACAGAACGTGAATTACTTGCTATTTTAGCTTCAATAGAACATTTTAGACCTTATATTGAAGGAATGAAGTTTACAGTAATAACTGATCATGCTAGTTTAAAGTGGCTTTTAGGTCTTAGCAATCCTAGTGGACGCTTAGCACGTTGGGCTGCTAGAATTTCTCAATTTACTTTTAATATAGTTCATAAAAAAGGTTCTTTACATTTAGTCCCAGACGCTTTGTCTCGTATTGAAATAGCTGCTATAGGAATCTCTGAAAATAATTTAGTCTTACCCGATGATGATATTTATGATCCTTGGTATAAAAAGGTATTTGTTAATTGTCAAAAGTCTCCTTGCAGATATAAGAACTTTAGAGTAGAAAATAAAGCCTTATATAAGTTTTGTAAAAGTAAGTTTGATCCCAATAGTAATCTTAATTGGAAGATAGTTATTCCTAAAGAACACATATTAGATACAATTCGTTCTAATCATGATGATATTAATTCTGGACACTTAGGTATTCATAAAACTTTAAATAAATTAAAACAACACTATTTTTGGAAAGGGATGTTTAATGATGTTCAAAAATATATTCTTGCTTGTGATACTTGTAAAGCTTATAAACATACCACTCAACCTCCTTTTGGTATTATGGTTAACCCTAAAAAAGTTGATCGTCCTATGTTGATGCTTTCAGTAGACATTATAGGTATATTGCCTAAATCTTATTCTGGACATAAATATATTCTTCCAGTTGTTGATGTTTTCACTAAATACTGCTGGATTTTTCCTATGATAAATGCTACTACTAGAGTAATAAATAAACTTTTTGAAAAAGAAATATTTCTTAAATTTGGTTGTCCCAAAATAATTGTTTGTGATAATGGTACACAATTCACTTCTAAACATTTTGTAGAGTTTTTGAAGGGTTTTAACATTAATAAAATATTTTATAATACTTTATACACGCCTCAAAATAATACTGTTGAGAGATATAATAAAACTGTTGAAACTTGCATAGCTTGTTTTGTCAAAGATGATCATAGAACTTGGTCTAAATATTTACCTAATATTCAACTAGCTTTGAATAATAGTGTTAATCTGGCCACAGATTTCACACCTAATTTTTTGATGTTTGGTAGAGAACTTATTTTTGATGCTTCTTTACATCGTTTTAGTAATTCTATCGATAACATAGATGAACTGGAAATTTCCAATAGAGTTCACTATGCCGATTCTCTCAATTCACTTAGTAATATTTTTGTTAAAGTGCAAACTCATTTATTAAAAGCTTATCAGCGTAATGCTCGCTATTATAACAAAGGTCGCAAAGTCATTTCTTTTGATGTGGGTGATGTCGTGTGGAGAAGAAGTTTCGTTCAATCTCATGCACCTACTTATTTTTCGGCAAAACTTGCTCCTAAGTTTATTAAATGTAAAATTATTGAAAAGATCTCTGATAATGTTTATATTCTGAAAGACCTTAATAAGGGAACGACTGGTCGTTATCATGTTAAGGATATAATTAAATTTTAATTTGGTTTCCCATTATTAATCTTGATTTTGATGATTTTGTTTGAAGGTCACTTTTGATAGTGTGATGCACGATGGGATGGATGATAGGTTATCGGTGATTTGAATGAAGATGTATGTTAGGTAACTTCTTATAAAATTTATTAAATCTTGATTTAACATTCTAAATTACAACTTAGGACATTTTTATAAACTTCTTCAACCCACACAGATACATTTTCCATATCGAAAGATCTTATTATTATACTATTATTATCATGTATATATTTTTTTTAAACAGTCTTGTACGCAATTTTCCTGTGTAAAATTTTGCATGCAATTCCTGAATTGGTGCCTACTACCTTTGTACGTTTTGTTTACACTTGTAGAGGTTTACCTATTTTTTTTATCATTGTGCTCCTATAGTGACTCTGTCACCCGGAATATTTCGTGGTGCACTTAGGAAGAACACAGTGATTTCTTTTTTTGTTTGTGCTCGGAAAGTTGGTGGAGTTGAGCCGATCACAACATTTTTTTTGTTTGTGCCCGGAAAGTTGGTGGAGTTGAGCCGATCACAACATTTTTTTTGTTTGTGCCCGGAAAGTTGGTGGAGTTGAGCCGATCACAACATTTTTTTTTGTTTGTGACCGGAAAGTTGGTGGAGTTGAGCCGATCACAACATTTATTTTTGTTTGTGCCCGGAAAGTTGGTGGAGTTGAGCCGATCACAACTTTTTTTTTTGTTTGTGCCCGGAAAGTTGGTGGAGTTGAGCCGATCACAAAATTTTTTTTGTTTGTGCCCGGAAAGTTGGTGGAGTTGAGCCGATCACAACATCTCAAAACAAAGAAAAATTCTTTGCATCTTTAGAGATGTGAAGGTTCTTAACTGTTTCTCACAGTTATAATTTGTTCCTGTTAGTCAGTGGCGATGGTGCCTAACTGCACTCATATAGAATTTTTTGGATTAATCTCGTTAAACAGCGGCCTTTGCGCTTAACTGTACTCGAATTAATATTCTTTTTATCCTGTTACATTAAACATATACTTGCTAGTCGGCGGCTATGGTGCCTAACCGAACTCTTATTAGTATTTTTTTGTTTGTTTGTAAAGCTTTATACTTGCTAGTCGGCGGCTATAGTGCCTAACCGAATTTGTATTGGTATTTTTTTGTCTTTTTAGAATTTTATACTTGTTAGTCGGTGGCGATGGTGCCCAACCGCACTCAATTGGGTATAGTTCTGTTGTATTGTTTTACAGTGTTAAGCGACTGCTGCACTTAACTGATTCTATAGTAGAACTCGGATTTAACTTGTTAGTCAGTGGCGAAGGTGCTTAACTGTACTCTTGTGGTTCTTTTGACATTATGGGTCGGTTGTGCTAGTATTTAGTCTGCACCTGTAAGTGTTGTTTGTATACACGCTGTTTATATTTCCTGTTTTTTTGGGAAACTGTTCGTTTTACCTTGATCGTTGTTTTTTTGGCATAAAAGAAATTGCTTTCTTTTATTTTTTTCGGGAAGGGATGTAATGTAACGAGTTTTTTTACACCGTTACATGTATTGATGATTGTAGTCGATTTCGGAACGATTTCTTAATTTTATTTTTTTTATCTGTGATACATTTCGTATGACATTTTTGGACGTCAAAATTGGACTTCACTTTTGCGATCTTTGTTGGTCAAGTGACATGTCTCTTGATTTTTCCTGAATGGAATCGTAACTAATCTAGTTTATTGTGGCGCTTTCATGCCCTAATCCTAAACCAAAGGACCCGTGGAATGGTCCCGGTGGATATTTCGATCTGATTTTTGGTAAGTTGCTCTTTTCGAGAGAAAATTTCCTTCGACGATGGCGGTTCGTTTGTGACCATCTTACGGTTTTTCGCAGGTTTCCTCGTCGCCTCCCTACGTCTCTTATACCAAATATCTTCACGGTACACCGAGGGAGACGCGAGTTTATATACCTGGAATAAGCGGTAAGTTTTTCGTTGGTCGATGCGTCCCCGCGTGTCCGAGTTCGGAGTGAAAACACATCTCAGAGTTCCTTTTTGTCCACAGCCTACAACTGTGGGTGCTTATTCCACCTTTACTTCAAATAAATTTCTACTGGCCTTCCACGGGGGCTGATTACCTGAGAGGTACCACCTTCCGGCTCTCGGGGTCAAGCTTCAAGTTACATATTTTTTATCTTTTTTTCCTATAGAACATAACAGCCTTCAGCTGCGAATTTAAAGTTAAATAGATGCAATGATGATATAGCAAGTAAACTTTATATTAATATAATAGTATACATTAGGCTAAAGGTACAATAAACTGGGAACGTTCAAGGTAGTGAGTCTTTTAATCACCATTGACATCCACAGGCCCCCATCCTAAGATTAATGGTCCAATCTCTCCAACTTTATTTATCTGGCTATCTATTAATAGTGTGTCGCTCCACGGCGCCCGAAATTTAATTTCTTACAATAACATACTTTTTATTAGGAGATCACACACACACACACACACACACCTATTCTTTTAATTTTTAATATTACATTTGGCTTCCCAATTAGGGACCGTATTACCCATTAAATTTATATTATTACACATTGCACTAATTATTATATTTAAGCGCACTACAGAGCAATATTTCATGCAGGAATATTGACAAGTTAATAAACCAACCAACAACGCTTGGTGACGGGGACCATCACAGGACACTGCTCGCTAAACAAACACCTTCACACAATAGGCATTACGGATAGTCCACTGTGCAGAGCTTGCATGGAGTCGGACGAAACCGTTGTGCATGTGCTCTTTGAGTGCACAGGCGTTACCCAGATAAGAACAGAAACCCTCGGGACACCCGGATCTTTCACAGATGTTCTCGATAGACAAGAAGCTTTGATCGGCTTCTGGAGGGAGGTGGGCTGGTTGGAATATTAACCACCGACGGCCGCCATGGCCCACGCACAATGGTCCACATGAAGGACTAAGTGCGGAAACCAAACCCTCTAACATAGAACATAGAAACCAACCAACAATCTGCCTCCTTGGTCGCTATCGTTTCTGCTAAGCATGAAGGTTTGGATTAAATTTCCAAGTCGAGCAAAGTGTTATCTGTAGTGGTGAATTTCTCAGTGTACCTATAGTAAGAACACCCACCCCATACCCCCTACCCCCTTCCCGCGTCCCCCCTAGCCCTTTCCCGCGTCCCCGTACCCCCTTCCCGCGTACCCGTACCCCCTTCCCACGTCCCCCGTACCCAATACCCGCGTACCCCCTTTCCAGCGTCCCCCCTACCCCCTTCCCGCGTCCCCCCACCCCCTTCCCGCGTACCCCCTACCCCCTTCCCGCGTCCCCCCTACCCCCTTCCCGCGTCCCCACTACCCCCTTCCCCCAACTAACAAGTTCCCTTCCCCCCCACCCCCTTCCCGCGTACCCCCTACCCCCTTCCCGCGTCCCCCCTACCCCCTTTTCGCGTTCCCCCTACCCTCTTTCCAGCGTCCCCCCTACCCCCTTCCTCCAACTAACAAGTCCCCTTACACTCATCCTCTCAACATGACCGAACCATCAAAGCATACTATGTTCGTATAATAAATGCAGGATTATGCTTGTTTCAGATGAAATGTCTGATATGCTTAGAACAATATACGTCACCGACGGTGTCTATACAGTGTTGGCATGTGTACTGTGAGGTGAGTTCAATGGAAGAATATAATTTTACTGGGAGAGGCACCCACACTACTGTTTTCCTTGGAATCACACTCGACTCAAGGCTTCAATAAGGTCCTCATTTAACATCCCTTGCGGGTCAACTAAGTTCAGCAGCATATGCAGTGAGAAAAATCCGTAAATACTGACGTAGGTGCCGCGAGGCTCATAGTATTATGTAATATTTTACTTTCGGGACGGGCTGCAGACATCGTGTCTATTTTTATTCTGCAGAAAAGAGCCATCAGAGCCATAGTATGCTACCCTATAACATCTTGACAGCTAATTGTTTGACAGGTACCGATAGAATTGTACTGTCTATCATCAGTAGCGTTCTGTCTTAGGTTAATGGGTTTGGCAGTTAGGGAACTGTTTATACAATAGAATAGAAGCGTACAAATTTTCACAAGCAAATTTAACATTTATTGTCGAAAGAAATCTTTGACACTATAAAAACTATGACTACACAACCATTCTTGCAATTTATTTTTCGAATATCTCATATTATAAGTCTTGAGATTACTTGGTATCTTATTATATACGTACACACATAGATATACAACTTTAATTATATTTAGCTAGTCTCGGAAGGATATCCTGTACGAGCCTCGTCGGGTCTCGTCGGTTATGAGGATATATGTTAAGGTCGGTAGCGGCAACAACCCAAGCTTTTTAAATGTCGGCCTACAGGATTCGTCAGGTCGAAGCCCGTATATTTATTTATTTATATATTTATTTCTGAATATGGTACATTTAGATCTTAATATTAATGGACAGCTTCACATATACTACCGTTGCCGGTGTAGAAATATTAAAATTAAAATTAAAGTGCATTATATCCCCAATAAATATTAAAAAATAATAATTAGATTTAAATAAAAACTGTTTTTTTTTAAATTACAATGCAATTTATGAATAGAATGTCACAACTAACTTATTGTATAATGTCAAACACGTAAAATTAAATAAAATAAAAAAACTCAATAAACACACACACAACGTATTAATACAATGATATAAATCAAAATTATCCTTAAAAAATTCGTTCAATGAATAGAAACAGTTGTCTAAAAGCCAGGCAAATATTGTCTTTCTGAATTTAGTAGTGGGTAGCACTCTAATGCAGGGGAGTAAATTGTTAAATATTTTGATTGCCATGCAATTGGAATTCCTGCTATACAAATGCAGTCTCTGTCTAGGTGCAAGTAATTTATTTGGGCTTCTACTGTTAACTCTTTTAGAAATGTGCTCATACAATGGGAACATGTGCAAATACCTTTTTATAAATAAACAAATTTCAAAAATGTAAAGACACGGAAGTGTAAGAATTTTAAGCGCTCTAAATATTGGCTTATGCTCTAAATATTCTGCTCCATACACATTGCTCTTATGAATTTTTTTGTGCAATAAATGATCTAATTTTGTTCTGTGCTATTACCTCACATTATCAAGCCAAAGCCGAGCACCGATTCAACGTTTGCATGGTAGGACGCCGATTGCCGTTTTAACGTTTGTTATATTTCTGACTTTTTTAAGTGCATATACGATTTTATATAGATATAAACATCACGACGTTACCTTGTCAATTTAACTATGAAAACATAATGTAGGTAAAACACTATGGTGGCTCAAACAGGGTAGCATTGACAAAAAAAAATATGGTTAGTTGTGCAAATGAAAATGCCAGATCCTGTCCCAGCTATTTACAGGAAATGTCAATTTATGAAAATAATTATAATGAATAAAGAACCTTTACATAATACATTGATTTTCAGTAGAACTTGCCGATTACAAATCAATGATAAAAGGAATTCAACTCCTGAATTTCCTATTGCGTTACTTATTGCGCATGATACACAACAAAAAAAGTTTTAAAAACAAGTAAAACCAAAACTCATGTTACGATTTTAATAATTATGATATTGCGTAACGTATATGTTGTTTAAATCGCTTTTTAACATTTATAAACTGCACCTAACCTATAATCAATGTCAATATTGTTTTAACATTCGAACAGAAACCGCAAGTTCTACAGGCATTAGGACAAATGTTTAGTTAACAGTCATCAATAAGCTTTAAGATGCTGCACTTTGCAGGCTTGTACATGACTTTTTGATTTGATGAAGTGGGGCAAAGTTCTATAGAGTTTCTGGCATTGTCCTTTACGGTTGGGGATTGTGGCTAAGTTATAACATAGAACATCCTCACGGGTCGAAGTTAAGCTATGCTTGCCGCGGTCGGTCGTGGATGGTCACACATCCATGGCAGGCACGTGAAGCCGTTGGTCTCGGGGTATTCAGAAACCCGAATTATAATATAAAGATAAAAATTCATTTATTTGTATAAACATGTGTGACATGATACATAGATATGCACATATAGATGGAAGAGTTTAATATGGCTGGTTCAACATGTTTTGCCATATTCGGCGTACAAAATAGTTATATTATTTAATAGGAAATTATAAATTAGGAAATAATTATATTATAGTCAAAATTCAATCAATTCAAATACGTAATTGCAGTCAATACAAAATAAATATAAAAATAAAACAATAGAATTAATTTACATTATTTAGATTCAAAATTTATCATTCAAAAAAGTCCGTAACATTATAATATATCTTACTAATTAGCATTTTTTTAGTTCTCTATTCATTATCATAAGCGAATTAGGAATTTTATTGTATATCAATGAGGCCATGCATATTACACGTTTTTCTAAGAAATGCTGTTTTGGCGGGGAGTGACAATGACAAGTCTTATCAGTAAGTGGGTTTTGGAGGACAGATAAGAGTCGCTCCATGTAAAATTCTGGTATGCAGCTGCGTTCGTTACACTGGAATCGAGACACAACATAGTTCTGAAAAGGAGGGCAGATTAAGTTTCCAACGAAGTATTGTATTTTTCGAAAGTTAATGCTCTTGCCTTCTCTGTATGAGGGGAAGTCTGCCCGCAGGGGGACAATAGTAAACTGTACGCTAATTGCGTAGGTAATACACAATCTGTCGGAGTCTGAATCGTTTTGAAACAGATTGCTAATCCATTCCTTTATAAGTTCGAAAAAAAAATCTGCTCAACAATGTAAATAACGCATTGAATGTTTGTTGAACTGTCAAAATCGAACAGATTAGTCGTAATCGTTGACGAAGATGTGCTACGCATTTAGGCTGCTGGTATTATTATTTTATATCTTTATTTCATTTAAATAGGTACTTATAAATTACATTTTTGAAATAAAAAATACATGGGTAAAAATATGAAAAATAGTAGGCCACCACGTGTCCTGTAGTAACGCGTTCTGAATCAAGCCATTGATCCAGCTGCCCAACGAGAGACTCCTTCGGTGTTAGTCAAGGCTCTTGGCTATTAAGTCATTGGCTGTCACGACTATCGGCTCAATGATCGCTGAATCCACATGCCTCTTGTGTCGACACGAGGGATGTGGACACAGCAATCATTGAGATCATTAACTTGGCTCGCGAGGTTCGACAACCTCACGAGCCAAATCAAGGTACTTGATTTGTTTCTCAGCTTTCACGAGGTTCCCGACATGCGGGACCGTAATGTGAATAATCATTGCGCGCTGCTCTAATCGATCCAACACCACTTTATCAGGCTTATTGGCAACAATAGTCCTGCCAGTGATGGTGGATCGATCCCAGTACAACGTGATTTCCATTTTCGAGACCAGTTCTCGAAAATGGAAATCAAGTCGGGCACATACCTGTGCACTTCTGACTCCACAAGGTTGTATTTCAGAGCATGTTGCTGATGAATAATCCTGGCTACAAGGTTGTGTATATGCAAGTACTCTTTGTTAGCTAGACGAGAACACCTAGAGATAATGTATCTTATTGATTCAAACAGATATCAACCATGCCGTCGTAGACAATGAATCTCCGGAATTGTTCGTCATCATAACTTTATCCATTATCATATATATTTTTATTGTATTTTCCAGGTATGCTGGCTCCAATCATTGCGTGCTAAGAAGATCTGTCCGCAGTGCAACGCGATCACTACAGCGCAGCATCTAAGACGAATTTACATGTGAACGAATATTCTATAAGGCTATGTACAGTTTGTACATTTTTGTAAACATACAGGGTGTAACAAGACCCTTCACGAACCCGTCATCCACACGTTCTGTACATCAAACAAGGTGACATTCACTATAAAGGTATGAGGGTGTAAACTTCACTCATACTCCATTGAAAAGGGAGGATCCTCCGGGACGTTTTAATATGCTAGTCGCTCGGTAAACTATGTTTGCGCGATGCAGGATTTTGCGTGACATAGGTGGGAAGAGTAGTTTGTATGTGGCGTTCACACGTTCTTTACATATAATTGATGGGAAACGACAAACATTTGCTGTTTACGGCAATGCTCAGTGTAACGCACTCAAAACTTTATTCTTATGGATGTATGCAACGGTACAACGGTCGTAGGAGTATTTAAAGGTGCTAAGCTGCAGCCCGCCTAATTCAAATTTTATTTGGATTTTTGCAAATTGCAGCTCTCGTTTGACGTCGTGTGCTGATCAAAATACGATGCGCGACTGTAGGAATGTTATATTTACTGAAAAATAGTCATCAATTTCACAACGTCAGCAGCCACTATATCCGCTCAGATCCCATACATTTTTGAACTATACATCTCCTTTCCAAAATTTGCAGAAAACCAAAATGAAAATTTAAATTTGGCGTGCTGCGGCTTAACATCCACCTTAAGTTTGTAATAAAATTTAAAACTTGTTTTCAACATAAAAAAAGTTGGAACTTTGACCTTCCAATTCTCGTAACCAGAAGTTTCCCAGCACGCGTGACCACCATAGAAACGAGTTTTGTTACAAACTCGGTCACGCTACGAGTGCAGTTACGGTCCAGTACACAAAAAAAGAAAATGATCATAATAACAGGAAGAACAAGTGGCTCTCGGATTCGTTTAAGGTAGTTTTACATCTGTTACAACATAACATCACGGCTTTACGCCCCAAAGCGTTAGGCATGGAGTGTTTGTACACCCACATTTTGCCAGTTATGTTTAAGTCCCATGTAATAGGGTACGAAATGAGTGATTTGTGATTGAAATAAATTTAATAAAGCCGCGTATTTAACGGCAGCCAGTGATATAAATAAAAACAGGTACAGTGAGCGAGGCCTAAGCTGAGCTTTGCATTTGTGTGAGTGCACATAGTGACGTGTTCTTTGCTTGTCAATCGGGCTGAGGCGCTGTGCGTCCCTCGTGCGATCACATTGGTGCGATTGTAAATCACTCACACAAATGCAAAGCTTAGCTTAGGCCTCGCGGATTGTAATTGTACAGTCGATGCCGGTCCGAACTTGGCTGCGCAATAGCATTTTTAGGAACAAAATGGTGACTTCAGACCACTGTGAGTGAGTTTACATGCGCAAAAGTTCGGAGAGCATATCGTTCATTTGCGAGAAGCTTGACATATTTCAATAATAGCAATTTTTAGCAGTGCCTTTCTATCTCCCTCATTTTTAGCTTAGCGTTATGGCGTTTTTTGTAGCAAAAATATAAAATATTTGCTGCGTTTACCTGTATAATTAACTCATAAATGTTTTTTTTTTGTTATGGCACCACTCTTGCCAATGAGCGATATGTTCAGATCGGCCATATTGTAGGTAACCTACCCAAAACTCGATCTTTAAACACGGCTCAATGTCACACTGTTAGATGACACGTGGAAGTAGGACGGCATGTCGTAATTATCGGAAATGAATAAAAGAGAAGGCGATATGTAACTAGGCTAATTAGCCAAGTTTTAACTAAAGTTGTCGCGTTCTAGCATGGCAATAGCGGTCATTGACCCGCAAACATTTTCTAGCTATTGTATTTAATAAACTATGCTTGGTCGCACGGACATCGACGCGCAACCTGTTACTATGGATTCAGTACATGATTCTAAATCCCATGCATTGAAAATTTTCGTAGGTTATTTAAAAAAAATGCTGTTCCACACATTTTGACATATCACTTTTCTATGAAAAGCATTTTTTTTTGTCGCGCGTCCCTGCGACTCTGTATCTATCGTGATCTTCAACATGTTCCAATAACCAATACATAAGCTATTGTTTGAATACCTACGGAGAGATATTAGTGAAAGGACAATGACCGCTATCGCCACGTTAAAACGCGACAACTATACCTGCTTTTACTAAGAATGTAATTGCTGGAAACAGTTGCGCTACATCAAATTTTGTGGGCAACAATGTTGCGCTACTTTTGTTCTCCGTTAATATGGATCATTATCAAGTTGCCAGCAACAACGCAACATTATTTGTATGATTTGTTTTAAAAGTATCTGAGATTCGATTCCCGAATTGTCAAATGGAAAACATCTTTAGAATGATTTAAAATGACTATGTATTATCGGACCTAAAATAATTTCATTTTGCTTTACTAAATGAATGCTCCTCTATTTGTGATTTTTAAGTAATTCTTACATTTTGTATAAAAAATAGCCAAGTAACGGCGACCAACTTGGATGTAGCAACGCAATTATTGGTCACAGTTCTAACCTAGAATAACCCATTTGGTTGGAGTGACCTTTTTTTTTTTTTTTTTTGTTCCCGGGGTGGAAAATCCTCATGGATGTCCTCCGCCCTGGGGCGGGCGGAGGGGTCTGTCAGACTCTTACTGACTAAAAACCACCCCGGTGTTCCATCTCACACCTACGCCGGGGTCGCGGGAACCCCGGCTGGTGCCGGCCCGCTTGCGCGGGCCCCGTCTCGGGCGGGGGGAGTGAGGTGTACTCCCCCCGCAACGTCTGTGAGCGGCGCACGCGGAACACTACGCGCGCCACCTTCTCGGGTCCTGATGTTGGGGGGCGACGGATGTCCCCGAATCCGTCGCCCCTGGACCCATTTAGGGGGGCCGGAAGAGGGCGTTGTCCGCCCTCCTCCGACGCCCGGTGCGTCTGCTGCGGGCCGGGTCGAGAGTCGAGATCTCTCTCTCCCTTTCCGCAGCCTCCTTTTGCGAGATGACCGTTTCGCAAAAGGAGACCACTGCGTCCCAGGACTCTGCGCCGCCGACCATCGCGTTCACGACGGCCGGCAGCGACAGGTCATTGCCTACTTCAGTTATGAGGGCACGGCGCGGCTCCTCCCAAGCGGCACACTCTGCCAGCGTGTGCCACGCCGTGTCCTCCCGGCAGTCGACGCAGTGGTGACACCGGGCGTCCGGCTCCCTGTTTATGCGACACAGGTACTTCCCGAAGCAACCATGCCCCGAGAGCACCTGCGTCGCCCGAAACGACAGGGAGCCGTTGGTTGGAGTGACCTAGCTCAGATATTGCAGCCAAAGGTGAGAAAAGGTGGTGCTTGGAAGTTAAAAATCGTACATCACTAGAACATCAAAAATATTTTAGAGGAAAAATGTTGTAATTTCCATATAGAATTACAATTTCGGGTTTAATTATTCAAATAATCAAATCAAAGCACTCAATTTGTAAGTGGCACAAAAAATTTACATCCACCGGTACGTTTTCCGATTAATTTGTTTACATTTTCATAATGACTACTAATTACTTTTGGGACAGTGCATGTAATAATATGTTTAATGCAACATAAAAACATTGTTGCAATACTTGATTGTGTGCGCTTTTATAATTGCTAACGTCCACGTCGTAACGTACGTGCACGTTATAACGTTGTTGTGGATGGAAATTAAGAAGCGTCTGCATAATTATGTTTCCGTACATTTTACTTTTCTGATAACGTGATGCCGTGGCATAAGCGCACAATCATTATAATCCCAATGCTGGGCTTTGGAAAAGGTGTTTTGCTAAAAATATTTGAGTTGAGAAAAGTAAAAGTCTGATTAAAATTTTGGTTCGAAATAATTATTGGTTTTGTTTATTTTGTTTCGCGAGGAAAGACCAACAATGAATGGTTTGTTTTTGTGGATCCCGCTTTTTTGGGGTCTTTAAGAGGAAACGCGGCCTCGTGGTCGTTAGCGTTCATTCCATACATGAAACAAAATGACATTTCCTTTATTCCATCTGCAAAACTCGTTTCAGTGTTTCTATGTTTTCTCCCTGCACGCGTAGCTTGTCCGGATTATGTCGACGGAAGAATAAACAAAATGATATTTCTTTTATTCTATCTGTGTTTTGTCTATTCTTGGATAGACTAAACTCGTTTCTATAGTGGCCATGCTACGCGGGCCGGCTAATGGTATAGTCCAAATATTTGTTTATATACAATATGTAACAAAAACCCTGTCCGATCCAAAAAAGGCGTATTCCTGGTTTAACATATGTACTAGAAAAAATAGTTAAAAAAATCAAACTCATAAAAACCAAAAGCTATTGATTTTTTTATTTTTAGTTACCATGCGAAATGTAACACTAAATATGGTAAATTTTCATAAGTTGACAACACTCCACCGGCCGGCGAAATCTTTTATTTTTTTGCCTATTTTATTTCAAAGGACACCGCCCTGCATTAGCCGCGCTGTAGGTACTCATAACGAGTCCTCCATCCTTTGATGTAGCCGACTGGTCGCTACTTGTTTGGACACTTCGCCAGTCGCACGTGGAGATAGCTTGCGATCGGATGTCCGTACGTATCACGTGCCGCTATCGTATCGCGAACAATGTCGTATACCAATCAGGAATATTTGAATATGTTAATTTTTATTTGTGAGTGAATGTGTGATTCGGAAATCGAAGTAACAGCTCGGATTGTGGAAGCTTTCGAGTCACTCAAATCGTACACATGTGCGCTGCGAAGAGTACGTGCAAATTTAATAAAAAGGTGTCGAATGTGTACTAATGTTCTAGATAGATAGAGGTATGTAACAAGTAAATGTTTTAATAAACCGATACCTACAGTGGGTACATTGCCAAAAGCACATCACATTAACTCAATAATAATTGTTTCTTGATAAACAGAAGGTCAGAAATCGGGGTCATTGTGCGTAAGCCTACAATAAAATATCAGCTGATACCTACGCGTAGGCAAGACGTAGATTTCTTTAGTCCTACGTTTCTTTGGTGGCTTGCGTCAAAGGATCGCCGCGCTCAGGCGGCTTCTTTGACACGAAACTGTAGGTGAACTCTGGTGAACCCTGTCGAGCGATCAGTGTTGCCTTTGGTATGATTATTTTTAATTTTTTTAAATTAATTGTTTTCATTGGGGAAAAATAATTATCTCGTATCCATTAAATGATTACGTATTTGTGTACGCACTACGATACCAAATAATACCCTTCAGGATCGGACAGGGTTTTCGTTACACCCTGTATAATGTATGTCATGTATTAATGATTTGTTTTATGCTGTACTTTTAACTAATTTTTAACAAACTTCTTAAAAAGGAGGTTTTCAATTCGGTTGTTTTTTTTTAATTGCACGTGTGCATCGTACACGTGATATAATTACATAAAATAACTAGCTGACCCCGCAAACGTTGTTAAGCTTCTTTTTCTGAAAAATAGATGTTGGCCGACTCTCAGACCTACACGTTATGCACACAAAATGTTATACAAATCGGTCCAGCCGTTTCGGAGGACGGAGTTTTGGTAACAAACATTGCGACACGAGAATTTAAATATTAGATTAAAAAAGACATATAGTCTGACTGACAAAGAGTTATGTTTCATTCTCAATTTCCGTCCACTAGGGACGATCATTTTTTTTTTTAATTAAAGTAATATTTGTTAGCAAACAGTGCAAACAATATTATAAAAAGTGTAAAACCTTAAAAAAACTGCCAAGTCATAAACGTTTTAAAATAACTGCTAAACAATGACAGCACCATCATAGAAGTGACGTCACGACTATGTAACTTCATACTAGCGCCGTACATTGTCCGTACCGCGCGACAGGACGGGAATAATCCCCTCCGAAAACTTTTAAAGCCTGTAGTAGTAGTCCATATTTTCATCGATTTTACGGATGTTTGTGATTATCTCATTTTACTTTGCCTTCTTTGAAATTTCACTATATGTTCGAACATGTCTAATATTAGTCATCATCCATCCGGGCAAAGTGTTATTGGGTTGTTCTATCTAGAATTTCTCAGTAGCAGTCCGGAGTCTGGATTTGTGCCCGGTTGATGGCAATAGGCTCGCCCCCTATTACATGGGACTTCAAACATAACTGGCGAAATGTGGGTGTACTATAGGTACACCTCTGCCTAACCCTTCTGGGATTACAGGCGTGATGTTATTTTGGGATAATTTTCTCGAGAGAAACCGATCCTTAAGCTACGGTTTTATAGAAGAACGGTGGCCGCATTATAGCGTCCGCAATTTATCGGCAAACGCCGTCACTGAAATGTTATTTATGGTAGCAAGTTGGTGTGTTTTCCTAGAGAACACTTCGACACCGTAAAGTCAAAACTCGCTCGCTGCCATCATTTTCCGGCCGTATGTGGCGGCCACCGCTCATGTACTTTAGAAGCGTCTTTGTAGAGCGAGAAATCCATTCACACGTAAACGCGCTACTGCAGTAGTACAGTACAGTAGCAGTACAGACCCTACTACATTCAGAATTCACACAAAAATGTATAGTAATTGACAATGTATGATAATTACGCCTTCTATGAAGATGTACAATAAATAGCGTATAATATTAGCTTTAAGAGCAATTACTATGTAAATAAAATTATTTTTTTCCATGAATTTTGTGTTGTTTTATATTCTTCATCCCTTCAGCAATTCCTGTTCCTAGTGGCGATGGGCGATTGTGAGATGTTTTAACAATCGAATGAATCGGAGTCATTAAAGTAAACCATCGACTCGCCGTTTTACAAAATAATCGATATGTTTTGCGATTGTTTCGAGTCAACGGAATCGACCGCTAGGTTTCGATTCGGTTAAACCATCAAGGAAAAAGATTTTCCCCAAAATACCTATTGGAAGGGAAAAATGATAATATTTTACCAGATGAAGTGAAACAAGAAATTATTGGAGGTCGCATTGTATGAAGGCACTGGCCTGTGTGAATAATCTTATTTACACATGTCTGTCACCGATTTAAAGAAGCATAGTTACGACTTTGTTTATGTTCTTTTGTATTGTCACTTGTGTGAAAAATATTGACCACATTATACTAGCTCACATACAACTGCTACTATTTTCCAATAGAAATAACACTTAATGATTTATTGCATGATAGAAAAATTGCATTAGAAAATACTATAAAATAACAATTATAATAAGCAACAATTTGACAAAAACGGAAAAGAATGGGAACTAATGTTGAAAACGGAAATCGTTTAAACAGATTAAAAATTGGTCCCTATGAAGTTATAGAGAAATTATCAAAATCAATTTACAAAATGAACACAGGTCATAAGAAACTTGAATCAAATCTTTGCCACATAACAAAACTTGCTCCTGTTCCAGATAAGACTTAACATTTACTAATTTGTATACTTTTTTTTTAAATATATATTGTCTTGGGGTGGGAGATGTAAATAAAGGTTTACTTCATTCGCATAGTCTATGAGATATACAAACTATGTTTAGTTCATAACTCTATGGACTAAACAATAGAACTGTTAATATCAAAGAATATAACTACTCAAGATGACAGTCAAAATGACAACCGTGTAAAATATAGAAAATAATTTAATAATTGTAAATAATAGCTTTAAATGTTGTTTCTCTTTTCAGGTAAGGTTTATGTTTGGTTTGGTTCTATTTTACACAATGTTAATGTAAAATATTGTAATTAATAAATGTTTACTCTTTTCAGAGCAACAGTTTAGTTTATTATTGCAATATATTTAAAAGAAATATATTATATCTATACGAAGAAAACAACCAATGGACACCATGGGAACAAAGAACAAACATCCATCCGGCAACAGCAGACAAAATAAAAGTAAGAACACAACCAGAAGAAATTGAATACATAATCGATGTAAAAGATACCACAGACGATTTATGGAAACAAATCGCATCAGTTATTCCACAGCCATTAGACAGAACATATATATATATACAAGATTACAAAATAAAATAAGAGACGAAACATGGAAAGAAGACACAACCGAAAGAAGAGCAGATCCAAGAAAATTCAGACACAGAGGTTGACTTATAAAAATAAAATACACAATAAACCCAAAAAAAAGAAGAATTTGAAAAAGACATGTATCACAAAAGGAACAATAATAGCCTTCGCGGAAACAGCCGCTATGCCAGGACACATCATCATAATAAAAGTGATAACGATATAAAAAAAATAGATATCTCTACAAGCGGCACACAAATGATAACTAGCGTTACGGTTCCAATAAAATTGTACTATATAGCGAACCCAATAAGTCTGCATCTGTCGATTGCGTTCATAAAAATGAATCTGCATAGCAACACGCAGATCGTCTTCAAACGGATTCCGGTCTGAATCATTCAAATTAGACATAAACCGAACATGCGACGATACGTTTGACGATGGAGGCACATCAGGCGAAGCCGGCGGCGGAAGAGACCGCGGAGGCATATTTTCGTTAAAACGCAATTCAGAAAGCAGAAGATATGTGTTCACCAAAAGCGCAAGCATTATATACCCATAAATCGAAAACACATGTCTATAAAATTATAACAAAGGGTGAATTTAAACAATAAGATGCATTAATTAAAAATCCCAGTATACGCAGTTAACAACAAAACTGATGCACTTAGAGTTATGTTAACTATACAAAGTGTGTTTAATAAAATGTATAATTTTTTTTTAAAGTAATGTACATCAGAACGTTCGGCCAATCGAGGTAGGGATCTGGCTGCTACTTCAGATTTTTGTGACGCTTTGGTGACTCACAAAGATACCAGCCAAATAATTTGTGACAGTACAGCTCGAAAGTTAGAAGCATTTATGTATGGCCAACCTGAATCTCCCTCTCCTTAGAGAAACTGTTACTGAAAAAGGATTTAGCGGTGGACGGGATAAAGGAGGCGGTCGAGCTCCTATTGAACCGCACCAGCACGGAGGAGACGGCGAGGCTCTGGGAGGACCCCGTCTCCGATCCAAGCTCGAGGAGCTCGAGCGGCAGTTCGCTGCCCAGAGGGCGGCTCCCGCCGGCGGTCCAGTCGTCGCCTGCGCATGCGGATGCGGAGATCGAAAAGATCGCCCGCATCTGCATGATGCAGTGCGGCGGTATGGTAAACGCCCGGATGGAGGCGTTGGCGTCGCGACTCCCACCAGCCGCGACCCTCCGACCCCCGCTTGCGGCGGATAGGAGGAGGCCGCCGCCGGAACGAATTCCGCGCTGGGGGGCAGAAAGCTCGCGCAAGGGCCCAAAAAGCCCACGCAGGGGCCCAGGAAGCCGACGGGGGCTTCGCCTGCACCACCTCCGGTGACGCGCCTCCGGCGACCGCACCTACCGCCCCTCCGGCGACCGCACCACCTCCCACCTCACCTCCCACCCAGGATGCCGAGGGGTGGACGACGATGGGGAAGAAGAGAAAGAAGAAAAAGAAAAAGAAGAGCGGGAAGAACGCCGACGGAGCACCGGTACCGGCCAAGACGCCCAAAAAGAAGTCGCGAGGACGGCGGAGGGCCCCACGCTCCGCGGCTGTGGTGAGAACACTGCAGTCCGGAGCCGCTGAGAGGGGCGTCACCTACGCGGCGGTCCTGCAAGAGGCAAAGAGCAAGGTCGCGTTCCCCGGCCTTGGGACACCGTCCGGCTTCAGGTTGAGGCCGGCGCACAGTGGGTCGAAACTATGATTTTAGTGACTTAGGGCTCAACTTTGCTTTTTCACTTTTTTTTTTATGCGGATGGGTAGAGCTCATTAACCTCAATAATAATTGTTCTGATGTATTATTTCCTAAACTTTATACTTTGGGTAGAAAAATGTGTTTTGTTATTTTTTTGTATGGAGCGGCTCAAATAAACTTAAATTCCTGCTAAGTAGCGTGTGATCCCGCGTTGAAACTTTATTTTTCATATACCTTGTCTGGTCTATTATCATTTGATGCTATAAACAAATGCATAAAGTTGCAACTCTGCCAAATAAATGGATCGAAAAAAATGAAAAAATACATAGAATAAAAAGCTTCATTTTTTACTTTCGTAAGTTATTTTAAGTTAAATTTGATATGGAATAGTAAGTAAAAGCACGTAATAATACACATAATTACTTAGCAACTAACAACAATACATTTAAAAGGTCCCTAATTAGCTTAAATTTACTAATACTACATATATTAGTAAATTTAAGCTAATTAGGGACCTTTATTTAAAAATGTGGATATGAAATCAATTAATTTCTATTTGTGTGTTTAATTACTGTAATTAGCTTAACCTTTTACCTTATAAAATAACAATGTTTTTCACTTTTAGTCATTACTGTAATATTAATTAGGATAATTAGTTAATGAGGGTAGTAGAAAAATTAGTAAACATTGTTTGTCACTGGATTCTGGAAGTATAAAATGACCATAATTTATTATATACTAACTAGTGTTCGTTTATTCGTACTACTACTAACATCTCGTGATTCTGATCGTCCCTTTTTCGTTATAATGGATAATTTAGTTAACAATTTAGATTTATTTATGATTTTAAGAGAGCAGGTCAAGTCACTGTCGGATAGTCAAAAATTCTTTCAATTCCTACAACATAAAATAAACGTGACCGAAGAGAACAGTGTTGAGCTCCAAAAATTCTGTACGCGCTTTTGTTCAAATATAAGTGCAAGATGGGAACGAAGTAGTCGCACGTTAGCACAGTTTGTAAGAAAAAATGGTGAATGGTTGGAACGTGCAATAAACTGGCCCGAAGGAATGATACCTGAAGCTGTGAACACTGAACAGGAGAGGCTCGAGATTTGTAATACTGAAGATGTCGAAAATCTACCACCATCTACTACAGAAGCTTCGACATCTACATTTACACCTCGAAAACCTTTCGAGGAATTGGGCTCCAGGCAAAAACGACGACGCGTTGATCAAATTAACCAATCGCTTTCGTTATCCCCGGATGAACTTAAAGCTACTACAATTGCTAGTTTAAGAAACACCGGAAATGAGGATGTAGGAAAAATTATGAACCATTTACTAAATCACCCCGAAGATCTAGAAAAAGTTAAAGAGTGTTTAAGTACAAGTAAACCGAAAAGTAGTACATATTCACCCGATAAGGCACTGTCTTTATTAGTTTCACTTAAATTAAGTAAGTGGCAGTATATAAGCCTAAGAGAAGCAGCAAGTGAAAATAGGTCTGATTTATACCCTTCTTATTATAAAATAAAACAAGCGAAGGCAAAATGTTATCCAGGGAAAGAAGACATAATTATAACTGAAGAAGGAGCTGCTATTAAACTGCAAGCTTTACTCAACTTGACGGTATCTAGGCTTTTAGAAGTGATTACTTTAGATTTGGATTCGCCAACTGAGTTACTGCTAATAAGCAAATGGGGTTTTGATGGAGCCTCAGGTCAAAGTAATTATAAACAAAAGACTGAAGCAGAGTTTGATGACTCAACTATCTTCATGGCCAGTCTAGTTCCTATAAGGCTTCAACAATGTGATGGAACAATTGTTTGGGAAAACGATCGACCCTCATCAACTTTCTATTGCCGTCCGATAATGTTCAAATTTACCAAAGAAACGCAGTCAACAGTGATAACTATAAAAGCTAGCATAACCGAAGAAATAGAAACACTTCAGCCAATCAAGTTCAATCAAGTTGAAGTTAAGCATCAATTGCACTTGACGATGATAGACGGCAAAATATCGTCATATTTGTCAGACACATCTTCAGCTGTCTGTGATATCTGCAAAGCAAAACCGTCAGAGATGAACAATTTAGAGTCACTTGCTCAAAAAGAGAACAACGAAGAAGTGTTCCAGTATGGAATGTCATCTTTACATGCCTGGATAAGAAGCATGGAGTGCTTACTTCATATCGGTAAATATAGTTTTATTAGTTCATAATTTTTTTCACGTTATATAGTTACTTGTGAGATTTTTATTTAAGTGATATTTCTTTTTGTTTGCAGCTTATCGTTTGGACTTCAAAAAATGGAGTTGCAGGGGCGATGACAAAGAAAAAATGTCACTCAGAAAGAGCGCTATACAGCAAGCGTTTAAGAAAGAATGCGGTTTACTTATTGACGTAGTCAAGCAAGGAGTAGGCACAACCAATGATGGCAATACTGCCAGAAGATTTTTTAGGGATGCAGAAACAACAGCTCGCATAACAGGAATAGATAAAGATTTAATAGAAAGGTTTCATGTGATTCTTCAGACGGTTGCATCTGGAGAGAGCGTGGATCTTTCTAAGTTTTCCGAATTTTGTAGAGATACTGCACAATTGTACGTTCACTTATATCCCTGGTATTATATGCCTTCCAGTATACATAAATTGTTAGTACATGGGAGTGATATAATTAAGCACTTTGGTGCCATACCTATAGGTAAACTGTCGGAAGAGGCAGCGGAAGCTCGTAATAAAGATTTCCGGAAATATAGAGAGAGTCATTCTAGAAAGGTAAGTAGAACGGCGACAAATGAGGATATTATACACAATCTTCTTTTGTCTTCTGATCCAAAGATCACAAGTCTAAGACCTCGAATGGTGAAACAAAATATAATGGTTCTCTCTCCAAAAGTCAAAGAGCTTCTGCTGATTTTTCCCACAGAATCCGATATAGATTTTATTGATGTAGATAATTTACAAGATAGTCATAGCGATAGTGAATAAGATTTTTTGGTAGTTTGTAAGTTTCTTGTTTTTTTTATTAGTTTATAAATGTCAAACTCATAATTGAAAGGAAATAGTAATGTTTGATGTTGTTTATAGTTAGTTTTTAGTTTGCTTGTGTTAGTTGTAGTAATGTTAGTTTACCTTTACTAATTTGTATTATTATGTACCTATCTTTACTCACTATTCAGTATTAAATCTAACTTAAAATAACATTTCATAAACATGTTAAAGTCATTAAAACAAAGAAATTGAAATTCATAGATCCCTAATTAGCTTAAATTTACTACTACTACATATATTAGTAAATTTAAGCTAATTAGGGACCTTTTAAATGTATTATGATTAGTGTGATTGGCTTTAAATTTACTAATACTACATATATTAGTAAATTTAAGCTAATTAGGGACCTTTTAAATGTATTGTTGTTAGTTGTTAAGTAACTATGTGTATTATTACGTGCTTTTACTTACTATTCCATATCAAATTTAACTTAAAAGAACTTACGAAAGTAAAAAATGTAGCTTTTTATTCTATATATTTTTTCATTTTTTTCGATCCATTTATTTGGCAGAGTTGCAACTTTATGCACACGTTAATAGCATCAAATGATAATAGACTAGACAAGGTATATGAAAAATAAAGTTTCAACGCGGGATCACACGCTACTTAGCAGGAATTTAAGGTTATTTGATCCGCTCCATACAAAAAAATAACAAAACACATTTTTCTACCCAAAGTATAAAGTTTAGGAAAAAATACATCAGAACAATTATTGTTGAGGTTAATGAGCTCTATCCATCCACATGAGGAAAAAAGTAAAAAAGCAAAGTTGAGCCCTAAGTCACTAAAATCATAGTTTCGACCCACTGTGCGGCGGTTACCGGGGCGCGGTTGCTCGAGGTGTCCGGTGCCCCCAAAGTGCCGCGAAAGGGCGGACATTCTGGCCGCCAAATTGAAGGAGGTCCTCAGCCCGGAGGACGTTCGGATTACCAGGTTGATGAAGACTGCGGAGCTGCGAGTCGACGGCCTGGATGATTCGACGACCCCGACTGAGGTCGTGGAGGCCATCACCCGTGTCGGTGGATGCCCGCCCGACGACGGGCGAAATCCGCGCCGACGCCTCCAGGCTCGGCTCAATTTGGGTGAGGTGCCCGGTGGCGGGGGCGAACAAAGTAGCCGACGCTGGGTGTCTGTTGTTCGGATGGGTTGCAGCGAGAGTCAAACAGCTGCAGCCCAGGGCCATGCGGTGCTGCCGGTGCCTTGACATCGGGCACGACAGGGGCCGATGCACCGCCGAAACGTACCGCAGCGATGAATATTATCGCTGCGGCCAGCCCGGCCACAAGGCGGCCCAGTGCTCCGCGGCGCCAAACTGCAGCCTCTGCATGAGTGAAGGGAGGCCCGCCGGGCACAAATGGGGGACCAAAGCCTGTGGCGTGCCCGCCAACAGAAGGAGGGGAAGGGGCCAGAAGGGCTCCTCTTCGGCCGACTCCCGGCCTAAGAACGGTACAGAGGGGGGGATGGACTGCGTATAAGTGGCGCTGTTCCGTCTCCTCCAGGGCAATATCAACCACTCTGCCAGAGCTCAGGATCTCTTGCTCCAGAGCATGGCAGAGTGGTCGATTCACGTGGCCGTGGTCGCCGAGCCGTACTGGGTCCAGAGATAACTGGGTGGGAGACCTGGACGGTTTGGTGGCCATCATTGGCGGGGCTCTCGTCAGCCCGTCTCAGGGGCACGGCTGGGTAGCCGCCCTCGCAGATGGCGTTGGCGTCGTTGGGGCGTATTTTTCGCCCAACAAGAGTCTCGCCGACTTTGAGAGGTTGCTTGTCGAGTTGGGTGCCGTCGTGGGCCAGCTCCATCCTCGCCCGGTGCTGTTGCTCGGGGATCTCAACGCCAAGTCTGCGGCGTGGGGATCCCCGGTGACCGATGCTAAGGGTGAGGCATTGGAGGAGTGGCCGATCACTACTGGCCTGGTCGTCCTGAACCGGGGCTCAGTCCACACGTGCGTGCGGCAGCGGGGCGGGTCCATAGTGGACGTGTCGTTCGCCAGCCCTGCTGTCGCGAGCCGTGTCCGCGACTGGCGTGTCGCCGCGGAGGGGGAGACGTTGTCGGATCACCGATATATCCTATTCGACGTCTCCGCCCAGACCGCTGGCGGCCGCAGAACATCAGTCCCGCGTTCGGACGGCCCGCGCTGGGCGCGTAAGCGCATCGACAGGTGCGCCGCATACGGCGCCTCGGCCTGGAGGTGGCCCTCAGCAAGTCGGAGGCCATGGTGTTTCATGGCCCCCGGCGGGCGCCGCCGGCCGGATCACACATTGTGGTCGGGGGGGTCCGGATCGCTGTCGAGCCCACCATGAAATATCTGGGATTGGTGCTCGACAGCCGGTGGGACTTCGGACCCCACTTCCGGCGGCTGGCGCCCAAGTTGTTGGGACGCAGGTGCTCTCGGGGCATGGTTGCTTCGGGAAGTACCTGTGTCGCATAAACAGGGAGCCGGACGCTCGGTGTCACCACTGCGTCGACTGCCGGGAGGACACGGCGTGGCATACGCTGGCAGAGTGTGCCGCTTGGGAGGAGCCGCGCCGTGCCCTCATCTCAGAAGTAGGCAGTGACCTGTCGCTGCCGACCGTAGTGAGTTCGATGGTCGGCAGCGCCGAGTCCTGGGACGGTCATCTCGCAGAAGGAGGCTGCGGAAAGGGAGAGAGAGATCTCGTCCACTCTCCCGATCCGCAGCAGGCGCACCGGGCGCAGGCGGAGGGCGGACAACGCCCTCTTCCAGCCCCCCTAAATGGGTTCAGGGGCGACGGATTCGGGGACATCCGTCGCCCCCCAACATCAGGACCCGAGTAGGCGGCGCGCATAGTGTTCCGTGCGCGCCGCTCACAGAGGTTTGGGGGGGGAGTACACCTCACTCCCCCCACCCGAGACGGGGTCCGCGCAAGCGGGCCGGCACCAGCCGGGGATGCGGACGAATTATGTGTTCCCGCAACCCCAGCGTAGGTGTGAGATGGAACACCGGGGTGGTTTTTAGTCAGTAAGAGTCTGACCGACCGGAGGACATCCATGAGGATTTTCCACCCCGGGAACAAAAAAAAGGCAGAGATGAGGGCGGCCGTGATGCGGCTCCGGGCCAAGAACGTGGCTCCGGGGCCCGACGGAATTCACGGCCTGGCTTTGGCCCTCGCTCTGAAGGAGTTGGAGCCCCAACAGAGAGGACTCTACACAGCGTGCCTTGAGCGGGGCCAGTTTCCCACTTGAGCTCAGAGAGGAGGGGCGCCCTGCGGACGCGCCGTCCGCGTACCGGCCCATAGTGCTGCTAGACAAGGTGGGTATGCTGTTTGAGCGGGTGATCGGAGCCCGCCTCGTCGGCCACTTGTGCAGAGAGGGGCCCCGGACCTGGACGAGAGCCAGTTTGGCTTTCGGCATGGGTGCTCCACCATCAACGCTATATCGCGGGTGAGAGTCCTGGCGGAGGAAACGGTGGGTTGGTGGTGGCGGTGTCCTTGGACATCTCCAACTCCTTCAACACCCTGCCCTGGAGTTGTATTCGGGAGGCACCGCGGTATCATCGGGTGCCTCTCTACCTCCGCCGCATCGTTGGGGCTAATCTGGCGGAGATGTGTGTCACCTACATGGGACTTGATGGCGGAAACCAGCGCCAAGTGTCGTGCGGTGTTCCACAGTGTTCGGTCGTAGGCCGCTCGTGTGGAACATCGGGTACGACTGGGTTCTGAGGGGCGAATTCCCACCGGGCGTAGACCTGACGTGTTACGCTGACGACACGCTGGTCACGGCCCGGAAGTATTCGTACAAGGAGGCAGCGTTGCTGGCGACGGATGTGGTTTCACAGGTGGTTCGAATCGCTGTCGAGTCAACCATGAAGTACCTGGGATTGGTGCTCAACAGCCGGTGGGATTTCGAACCCCAATTACGGCGGCTAGCGCCCAAGTTGTTGGGCGCGGCTGGGGCGCTGTTAACGCTGATTCCCAATCTGCCCGAGCGCCGCTTGTAGGCGGCTCTACGTGGGGATCGTGCGATCGATGGCCCTTCACGGGGCCAAGATCTGGGCGGCTGACCTGACGGCCGCTATCATCTCTGCGCTGCGAAAGCCGCAAAGAGCAATGGCCGTCAGAGCCATAAGAGGGTATCGCACGATCTCCTAAGTGGCGGCTGGTACACTGGCCGGATCAAAGTCAAAGTCAAAGCATTTATTTCAAATAGGCCCATAAAATGGCACTTTTGAACGTCAAAAATTACAATAAAAATATAACTGATTCTAGGCGCCACTTCCAAAAAGTAGTTTCGTATGGAGAAGAAGTGGCAAGAAACTCCACCGTTACTCTTTTAAAATATTTTACATTGTGCTCACATATTTACAAACACTGTAAAAATATATGACTTTCCTAAAATATTAACTAGGAATAGGTCAGTGTATGATTAATTAAAAAAAATAAAAAATTAAATTAGCAACCAGTGTGATTTTGTCTAGACGGGATTGTCCTATGGAGCTGGACCATCATGTTTCCAAGCATTCTTATCTTGTATATAGTCCTCTAATTTGTAATAAGCTTGTCTGCAAAGTGTACTTTTTATACGAATTTTACGATCGCCGCCCTGGGACCTAGAGGCGAAGATGCTCGCGTCACTTTATCGGTGGCGCGAGGAAGCGAGGGCGCGGGGCGAGCGGCCGATGCAGCGCCATGTGGAGCAGCGTCGGTCGCAGCTTCGCGAGGTCCTGGTGGCGGAATGGCGGACAGGCTCTCACGCCCTACCACCGGCCTCGTCACCATCGAGGCGGTCCGGCCAGTGCTCAACCTGGCTCGGGAGGTGCTCCCGGGGCATGGTTGCTTAGGGAAATACCTGTGTCGCATTAACAGGGAGCCGGACGCCCGGAGTGGTGACACACTGCGTCGACTGCCAGGAGGACACGGCGTGGCATACGCTGGCAGAGTGTGCCGCTTGGGAGGAGCCGCGCCGTGCCCTCATCTCAGAAGTAGGCAGTGACCTGTCGCTGCCGGCCGTAGTGAGTGCGATGGTCGGCAGCGTCGAGTCATGGGACGCCGTGGTTTCCTTCTGCAAAACAGTGATCTCGCAGTAGGTCCGCCGCCCCTTCATTCATCAGGACCCGAGGTGGCGTCGCGTTGTGTTCCACGCGCGCCGCTCTTAGACGTTACGGGGGGAGTCAAACACCTGACTCCGGTTTGTGTAAGGACGGCCAGTTGTCCGTCGTGGCGTCGAGTCGGTCCTCCCAGTCCGCGGCGGTGTGCGCCACAACTAACTAACCCAAAATCCTAATCCATATTTACCCGAGTAAACAATGTATTTTAGTAAACAATATATTTTCAACAAAAGGCAAACATGTTAAATCTTTTCCCATGTTTGAAAAAGAAAACAAAGCGCATCTGCACGTGTTTTATTGAGGTTCTTAATCCCTCGCTAAAGGCTCACAAAATTAAAACAAAGATATCGGATAATTTTTATTGAGTTTATGGTTTGAAAACAAAGGAGTCTGCTCGTTTTTATTGAGCTAATAGTTTGAAAACAAAGCCGTCTCGGTTAGTTATTATTGAGCTATTGGTTTGAAAACAAAAGGCGTCGGTTCGTTTTCATTGATCTTATAGGATTTTAATCCCTTGCTAACGATTTTGACGACGACTGTTTACATGACTTTGGCTACCTTACTTTAATTCACTGATCATAGATTCTGTTATTATGCGGCCCTTATGAGTTTCAGAGGGATACAAAGAACAATGGCAGGTGCCCATACATCATTTTATTTGAAGTAAAAAAGCTTGTTACATTAATGAAAACTACCGTAAAATGTTCGTAATAAGTTCCTAGACTTATTTAAATAGTTGTAATTTTAGTTCTTATGGTATTTAGTTATTATTAATTATGGTATCACTGTTATAAATACTGATCCTTTAGATTTTATCCCTAAATCTCGTTATAACTTATTGTAAATATTATATTTTCGTTTCACTAGCTTTGTTTCCTTCGTAATAAACTAAACGTGACTCTGGCTGAATGCATCACACCGTGCGAAGCCAAAAGAAAAAAAAAAAACAACGGCTAGAGAGAAACTGTCACTGTCAGTGTTGCTAACAACGCAAAGTCTGAGTTGCCATTTTAATCATTCATTTGGCAACATTGTTGAGATTAGTTGTTTTAAAATTCATATTTACCGCAAAAAAACCAAAGAATGAAACTCTCAATATTTATTAACCAGGGAGTTTAAAATATAAAAACTTTTATAGAATGTATTTAGGAATTAGGAACGAACATTTACACACAATATTTTTTATTTATGTAACAAGTTTTTTTTGTTCAAATAATTAGCCGCCATTGTTCTTTGCATCATTGGCTGTCAGTGTGACCAGATTCAGTATTTTAATACTTTTTCAGTATATTCTACTGATTTTTACGAAAGTCTGTATTTTTATGGGTATATTGCGGGAAGTCAGTAATTTTCAGTCTTTTTGGGTATACCTTGGAAAAGAAGTTATGGTAACACCGTAGCGATCTATCTCTTCTCTTATTAGTTTGTGGCAGGGAGTTTCCCCGTTTAGCGAACTTTTTTTTATAAGCAAAGATCAACGAGTAAGTCACAGATAGAAAATGTCAAGTGGCTGCCGCCGCATTGATATAATAAATGAGAAGATATAAGTTAAGTTTGACTTCTTTTTATTCCTATTGTTGTTGTAAAAAAATAAATAATCGGTAATTATAAAACAAATACATATTTAGAAAAAAAAGTCTACATTATCAGTGTAAGGGATAGTTAAGTAATAGGGTATACTTACTTATAATACTTCCTTGTCTGTGTATGAATCACAAATAGTATAATAACGACTCGTCTAATACAATTGGTTTGTTGAAGTGAAACTCAACTCAAATAATTTATTTCAATTAAATTTACAGGCACTTTTGAATTGTCAAGAAATGATTTTGTATCTAGTGTTTGTAAATCTCTGTTATGTTTACCAGTATGTAGTGCTGCATGCGAGCGCATATAATAAAATCAGATCAAAGAAACAGATTCGGAAACAAATGTGTCAGCAATTTTAAAAACAAAGCAAGATGTTATAGAAATTCTAACATTTATTGTGATGATGATGATTGAATAAAACGTGTTAAGAAAATCGGTATTTTTATTGGTTTATTTGCCCTTTGTAAATAGGTATATTTCAGTTTTGTTTTGAGGTGCTTCGGTACTTTTCTAAAATTTAATCTGGTCACACTGTTGGCTGTATAAAGTATTGACCGTCAAACCTTCATAGAGCGTATGATGCAGATTTATCGTTTGAAGTTTTTACATAAGTTTTTGACAAGCAACAAGTTTAGACTCGAAGACGGACATTGAACTAGAAAATGTTCTTTTTTATTTTCTGGAGTGTCGTGAACATAACTTCACAGTAAGTATTCTTTGTTTGCTCTTGTATTTGTTATATCTCCGATAAACATTCTTGCATAAAAAGTGTGCTATCGTATTCAATGGCAAATAAATTTCATACGGCCGGTTTTCTAAATATTTACGTTATCATGAAACGTAAAACAAAAAGAAAAGTAATTTTATAGTTTGGTACTATGAGTGGTCCACTTCTAGAAGATATTATAATACATGCATTGTCATCGAAAAAATATACATACAACTTGTTTCCGTATCTCAATACTTAATGAAATTTTAGTTTTCATTAAGTTTCGATTTCCTATTTTAGAACAATACGAAACCAAACCGAAGAGCACCGCGCGGCGGAAGCGGATGGCGAGGATGGAGCGTCGCCTGTGGGAGTTACAGTGGAGACGTTCTGTAATACAACTCCCGCGGGGCCGGCCACTGCGTCCTTCAAGGTGGAGGCATCACCGCTGTGCCAAAGATTGACGGGTTTACCATACTTTTAGTCACAACCCCGCCAAAATAAAACCAATGAACTTCACCCAAAATGTTGTTTTATTTACATATATGTACTCCAAAAAAAACTGTGTGTTCCTAAACCTGTTAACACATTTTATCAGCAAACGTTACTGTGATTAGTAAACAAAAAATATACTGATTCTGAAGTAAGTACCTACAAATACTTATGATTTGAAAAGTAGGTAAGTGAACGACTGTTCTGTGTGGATCTGGCGACGAGAATGAAGATGTGGATTGAATGAATGAATGAAAGATGTAATAATTTTCCACGTAAAAATAATTTTGTTTTGGTTTTTTCCCACGCTCTTTCCTTTTGGCGTGGGGTACTGGGCTGGGCTGTTGGCTTGCGGCAACTCCTGCCGAATGCACTGTCTCTTGGCAGGCTTATTATCCATAATTATGGCGGCGCTTTTAGCAGCACGCAACAAGTCCGACAAGCTCATCCGTCCGCCCCCGATGTCCGCGTCTGCCGGAGGCAATGCCTCTGTAAGTAGTTGTAAATATGTTTTAATAAAAGCACTTCTCGTTAGTTCATAACTTTTATTTTAATTATTCCAGTTACTTTATTGCTTGAGTTTCCAGAATCCAGAGCCAAGAGAGCGGGCTTACCACAGACCCATTACCTTATTTCTTGAACCATATAGACTAATTCTATATTAATCTATCTGTTACATCTCCCTTTTCTTCAATTATAATGTTAATGATTTTACAACCGCTTTTATTGTATTTTATTTTATGTAATTAGAGCTATGTAATGACATAGGCAAATATTTATAAGTACTCTATATTACTATACTAACATAGACAAATAGCTAGGTTGTCTTACATTTCTCCCTGATCTAGTTACATACTTGTTTACAGTATTTTCATTTCTACAATCACATGCAGTGTCTGTAACTTCTGTATCATTAACGTTATCTATATTATCATCATTACAATCAGTATTACTTTCTTCTACCTCTACTTCCTGTTGTATAGTAAACTTGTCTGTGGTTTTACTCTCTACTATGTCCCTTCTATTTCTGTCTAACTTATTATCTTTTGCAGTCACAACTGTGTAAGAATTTGGACGTTCATGCCTTTAGAGAACTAGAACTTGAGCATATGTTAATGGTTTTTTGCTTGTTTCATCTGTAATAAAAACTTTTTGATCTTTCGCTAAAGGCTTCAACTTTCTTGTGTTTCTTTGATCATAGTATACTTTTTGTTTCAAGGCATTCATATACAATTTTGACAGCACCTTACGATTTTCATAGTTTTCTTTATCATTATTGTAAGTAGGTAACAATCCTTTTATTTTTCTCCCCATTAACAATTCTGAAGGACACTTATAATTGAATTCTTTAGAAATAGGTGTATTCCTGTATTCCAGCTATGCTAAATATTTATCCTTTCCATCATAATCTGCTTTTTTAAATATATTTTTAACAGTTTGTACAGATCTTTCTGCTAACCCATTGGATTGATGATGATATGGACTACTAGTTTTATGAACATAATTCCATTCTTTGGCAAACTCCTTAAACTTATAGCTAACATAATTAGTACCATTATCTGTAGGTATACAGTATATCTGGAATGCCAAATCTGCAAAAACTGGTTTTAATATCTTTAATTATGTTCTCCGTTGACAAGTTTGAAAGTTTAATTACCTCCAAATATTTACTAAAATAGTCAACAATTATAATGTATGGATCTCCATTTTGCTACTACAGACCATGGTTTGTTGGGCATTTCTCTTATCATCATAGGTTCTTTACTGTTATTCTTTCTAAATCTTTCACATACAGAACATTCTAAAACAGCTTTTTCAATATCTTTACTCATTTTAGGCCAATAAATACATTCCCTTGCTCTCGATTTACACTTTTCTATGCCTAGATGATTGTACCTAATGGATCCTTTGTAACATATCATTTCTCAGAGACTTTGGTACCACTAAACAATTATTTTTAAACATCAAGTTGTCATAAACAAATAGATGTTCTTGAAATATGGTTTTAGAGGTTCTGGTATTTTATCTATTCTATTTGGCCAACCATTATTTATATATTCTAGTAATAATTGCAAATCCCTGTTTTTTTTTAGCTTCTTTAAATAGATTATATTTATGGTTAGATATACTTAAATTAGTTTTCACCATACTCACCTGACACTCATATAAATCTTCAATAAGAATATGTTCCTCTGACATAATTTTAACATCTCTAGACAGTGCATCCGCCAAGAGTAATTCTTTACCTGGCTTATATTTTACAACCAAATCATATTTTTGCAATTAGCTTTGCCGATGAATTGTAGATGGCGTGACCATAGCTAGGTCCCTACGGCCTAAGATAAATTTGACATTTCGTTCATTCATTTCATTTTATGTTCATTCATGAGTTTGATTTTATTTCACTATTTCGTTATTTTCGGTGATTTTAGTATTTTAAATCAAGTACTTGACATGGGAAGTGTCAGAATTTTAAACCTTGAATATTTCCTCGTAATCACTTGCTTCAAAATGTTTCCGACATTAATTCGAACTCAAAAAAATCTCTACGAATAGATTTAAACCACAATCTTCTAATTTTAGGGGATTTCGGGAAATTGTAGACTCCAATTTCGGAGTATCTAGGAACACAACAACGCTTCAATTTTCGCTAAAATTAAATAAAATCACGTCACGCCTTGTATTATTGGCTTGTGTTGGGAACTAGCTACGACAGCGTCATTTTGACAGTTGCCTTCCCCATTGCATTTTCATTCTTTGTAACCTTAATGGTATTTCACACAGCGGTTTATTGAATATGGACTCTAATGGCCTATGGTCAGTTTGTACATGAACCGTTTTACCATAAATAAATTGGTGAAAACGAGTGCAACCAAAGACTATGGCCAGTAGTTCTTTTTCAATCTGGGCATAGTTTTTTTGAGTATTGGTCATAGCTTTGGAAGCATATGCAACTGGCAAGTTACTTTGTAACAACACTGCTCCTAAACTCCTAATGCATCTTTTGAAGCATCAACAGAGACAACACATGTTTTATCTGCACCGTAATTGCGTAATACACAATCAATCGGAATCTGAATCATTTTGAAACAGATTGCTAATCCATTGCTTCTTAAGTTCGATAAAAATTCTGCTCAACAATATATAGAACGCAATGAATGTTCTTGAACCGTCAAAATCAAACAGATTAGTCGTAATCGTTTACGAAAATGTGTTACGCAATTAGGGTGCTGGATTATAAAATTGTAATACTGGCTCAGATGTTAATATTTGTAATAACAACAATCGGGATTATTTTGATTTGTGTGCTTGTCAATTTTCTTTCATCATTGTACTTACAATAACAACAATCGGGATTATTTTGATTTGTGTGCTTGTCAATTTGTTTCCATCATTGTACTTACAAGATTAATAATCACAGGGGCGACCGTTGCGAAGAAACAGAAACTAGTCACACGGACAACAAACTCATAAGATGCAAACCAAAACTTCGTTGACATACATTTTATTTTATGACAAATGGAGAAAAGAGCATTCTCACGCTTGTCATGTTAGAAAAAACTCTACGTTCTAGCCCTGCTGGTTTAGTTTAGGAACCTACATAAATAAATTGGGTTTGTTAAAAATATGTAGGCATATCATGTAAGGTTTTCTTGGCGTAAGTGTTATGATTTTAAAATACCTAGGAAAACAAATAAAAATAAGTAAATAAAGAACAGTGTACTTTATTTGGTTCAATAAAAAATTGGGCGTTCGACAACCCTACTACCCGGCTGGCTTAGTGAACTCGGCTTCTGGTGCTGGGACATACGGGTCCCGTTACGTAACGCTCGCGCCGATGGACGCAGCCACAGACTTAATTTTGTAGAATGTTGCTTGCTCTTTCCATTGGTAACAAAAAATTAGTTACGGTAAAAGAGGAGTTAGCAGATTAGCATGAACATAACATGAACCCTAAAAGCCATTCAGTGTTGCCGCGTATACAAGAGTCAAGTTCCCAGGGGTTGAGATTTTTGTGAAATGTATATTTATTGTTTTGTATTTTATTTAATATCCTATTTCACTGATCTAACCTAGTTCTATAAATTATTTAATGTTTGACTTTGTAATCTATCCACATAAGGTGTTAAAATGTTAGCTAAAACTATTTCAAGGGGTGATTCTACTCATGAAAATGAACAACAACAAAAAAAAAATCGTTATATGTAACTAATAATAAAACAAGTTTTAAAAATTAGGCCTAATCATTGATATACACATACCGTCCTTTTTTATAAAAAAAATAATATATTGTTCATTTTTAAGTATTTTCTGAGTTATACCAGTGTGCTTAGTGCGAGTTTTTTTTACGCATCGAGTGCGTTAACGTTTATGCGTCTGAGGGGGACGGGGGTCCTTCACGGACCCCCGTCTCCATCAGAATTTGCCAATACCTTCGAGTCTCGTCGAACCCCGTTGGGTTCCAACCGTTTCGCGCGTTCAAAAGTCTAATATTATCTTTATTTATTAAATTATGCATCGCATACGTACTCAGCCATATTATCCTGACGTTACATATGTTCACCTGAAATCAAATTGTTTCTGGTCATTTCACTGTACAGCCAGATTCACTTACTTGTGTCATACCCCATTAAACGACAAAAATATATTTTGGTAACCTTATTTATAAAGTTGAAAACTTGAAACCGACTCTAACGATGACGGAAGTGAAAAAAAATCGAAATATCGATGTATCGATATTTAAAAATATATCTACATCGACCTCGATTAATCGAGAAAAAAGGATCGATATATCGGGAAAATTTTCAGAAGTTTTCGGTTTAAAAATAATGTAATTATGTAGTTCAGTCTGGTTCAATAGGAGGTAATATTATTTTTTATATAAATGCACAATATATTAACTGTATGAGAATCTTAATAAAACTAAGGCAAACCAGCACCCTAATTGCGTAATACACAATCAATCGGAATCTGAATCGTTTTGAAACAGATTTCTAATCCATTGCTTCTTAAGTTCTATAAAAATTCTGCTCAACAATATATAGAACGCAATGAATGTTCTTGAAACGTCAAAATCAAACAGATTAGTCGTAATCGTTTACGAAAATACCACAAACGCTAATCGGTTAATTTTGTTTGAGTACTCATTATTGTATTTTCTCTGTACGTGATTATTGTAATCATTTGTGAAAATAAATGTCTTAAACGGCAATAAGATAAATTTGAAAAAAATATTGTTTCGATACGATTTTCGAAATCGAATATTTTGCATCGAAAAATCGATGTATCGGTAAAAATATATCGACTAAAAATATCGATTCATCGAATCAAAAATATCGATACATCGATGTATCGACTTTATTTCAACAAGAAAAGAACAAGCCTAACCTAACCGACGCTTCCTATTATCTGTATAGTAAAAGTACACTGTGCTTCCTATACACTACTTTACTCTTTGGACCTCTCTCTCGGTAGAGAGTAGTTAATTAGATAAATTCTTTGCTTTGGACGCTTCTTAAAAGTTCCGGCCGCCATCGAATCAAGAGCTCCACCAAAAAAAAACGTGTGTTTGCAGTATTTCTCCAAAATAAAACGGTAAGTGGGTGAATATTCATTTATAAGCAGTTATTACATCGTTTTAGATAATATTTGCAATAAATAACATCGTAAATACTTTTTTCGGCCAAAGAAATGTGAAAAAACCGTTTCACCAAAGTCGAAATTATGATGATTATTCACTAGTGTTTTACAATGAATTGAGTGTATCTGAACGAATTGTATAGCTCTAAAACTAATAATAACAATAGATTTGTGTATTTCGTACTTCAGTAATCATATTTCAATAATTTGCTTAATGAGTACCATATTAATGGTGTATTTACCGTTACGAGTTGACAGTTGGCTTGACGTTTGCTTACACAAATAGCTGACCATCGTATCGATAGATGCTATCGATAAATTCGATGTTTTTGTGAATAGTTGTATTATTTCTTGTAGGAGAATTTGACCGACCCGGACGAATATCAAGTTTTTGACCAGTTTCAATTGATTTTCAGATGTCTTGTTTAACTGGAGGCGGTGACGCACCCGCTGACTTCCACGATATCGTCAATGACGAGGATATCGTGGAAGACAAAGACCACCTGAACTGGTCCTACTCCTCGGGTGAGGAGGACCACCTGGCTGAGCTAGCAGGCGAGAATGAGTCTGATGAGGAGGATGACAGCCGAGCCGACCACCTACGCCGGATCGCTGCCGTGGTTAAGCATGGCTCGGAGGATTCTACAGTGGTGGCGATGTGGGATGGTGACTTAAACCCACTGCCCATGTGAGTAATAATTTTATTTTATATTGTGTATTTGTAAGTACATATTTATTTATATTACATGAAAATCTTTAACTTTATAGGTCATCTCGGCGGTCGCCCCAGCCCTCCACCTCTGCTGCTGCTGCTGTTGGCTCGCCGTACGTTCCCTTCTCGTAAGTGTTAGAACTTATATACATAAACTTGTTTATACAAGGTGGAAGACCCCTTGCCAATGAACATCAGCTGTTCGGGCAGGTGGAAAATGGACATACTTTTTGGTCTAGTGCAGGGATCCCCACACGTTTTGGACAAGTGACCCCTTTTCCAAAACGAACTGTTACCTCAGACCCCCATGGCCAAATTACCTACTTTTAAGATTAACCCCCTTTTTTATAATGGTCCGCTAACTTAAAACAGCTGCTACAGAGTGTTATTTTTCATTCTGACTTAGGTTAATAGAAGAAGACAGAGTGAGAATTAGCAACGCTTTAAGTTAGCAGACTATTATGAATAAGGTGGCCTATCTTTAGTTTATCCCTATTGATACAAAATATCTAGGTACTAAGGTACCAATTGGAAAACTTTGCACTTGCATAAGTGAGTTAAGTTGACTTCATTTTCACATCAAAATTTAACAAAATAAAAAGACATACAATTCAGTAAATATCAAGTTTAATTATAATGATTATTACAAATTAGGACCTTAAAGAATCATAAGTAGGTAGGAATTTATATTTAAAAAAGTTAAATTAATTTGCAAGGAGAAAATAAAACATTCAGTGTGATGGATGAACCTGGTGACTATCTACCAATCTAGCTACATCCGGTTCAATATTGGTGAGTTGCAGCCTTAAATCTCCACATTCGTTGATTTTCAAAGGGTTTCTTTGTTTCGTCAAAATGTTTGTTACCACACTGAAGCTTTTTCCACCTAGGTATGATGATGGAAAAGCGAAAAGGTATTTTTCAGCAATGTTCCACAATGTAGGATACTGTGTTTTAATGTTGCGTTGCAACCAGAACTTCTGATAGCCTTGTTTGAACTTCTGCTTAAGCTCATGATGATAATCAACTCTTCTTGCATTATCACATTGGCTTCTTCTATGGCTGTGGTATTGTACGGATTTATTATCCATTGAGGAATTTGTAAATTTAAAAGATCCTCAAACCTCTCCGTAAAATCCTTGTGCGTCTGAATGCAACCAAGTGACATATTATAATAAAATGTTATCATCTTGAAGCATTTCTGGTAATTTTGATATATACAGAAACTGCGAATATCGTTTATCGAATAAGTGTATCGTTTCTGCAGCAGGGGAAGCATGGCCTACTGTGACAAGTCATGAGTCACGCTATTTATCACATTTTGGGCGATAAAAACGTTGTCTTAAATGCTAGCACGGTGGCGTGAGATAATTCTCTCGACATGTGACATAACTTCTTGACGTTTAATTGGGACTCTATACGTCAAATTTGCTAATTTAGTCACAAAGGTGACACTTTGACACATGGTTATGAAGGAGTTCAAACGGATTTTCCGCCTGACAAAGCCTATGGTGGTTGTGGTATGGTGGCTATCAAACAAGAACAACGGAAAACAACAAAGACGGTTACAAAAATATTAATATTCTTTAGAAACACGTGACGTGCGTGTGTCAAAAATGAATTAGATCCCAACCAAATTAAAAAGTTTTGTAACTTTATGAACTGCACTCATGCATACACATTATTTTGTTTGGTCGCATATTCAGATGGCCATAGACGTTTTAACTTTTTAAATTTACTGTGTCACATTATGAAGTCAGCGGGGCGAGCATGGGCGTACCCAACATGTTTGTGACAAGATGTCATGTCTTACAATTTGTCTTAAATGCTAGCACGGGTCACTATGTGACATAATCAAGAGGCGCGACATGCCTTTCTTGTTGCTGACTTCATGATGTGACACAGTAAATTAAAAAAGTTAAAATGTCTATAGCCATCTGAATATGCGACCAAACAAAATAATATGTATGTATGAGTGCACTCATGCATACATATTACATATTTTGTTTGGTCAAGTTTATATACTGCAGTTCATAAACTTAAACAACTTTTTAATTTGGATGGGATCTAATTCATTTTTGACACACGCACGTCACGCCTTTCCAAAGAATAACCGTAATTTCTAACCGTCTTTGGCCGCATTCCGAATTGAGCTGTTATCGATTTGAGCGCGCTTACACCCGTTCCGAGTTAGCGTGAGCGCGATAACGATGCCGCCTGAATCGTCATATATGATGTCATGACATACGCCATCTTGCGATAACGCCTACCATGGCCTTTAACAATATCCCCTAAACTGACAAGCCCCAATTACGCCATTCGCGAAAGTTGTTGAGCTCCGCGCATATGAAATAGCGCGGTTTCTACGCGTTCACTAAAATTTCTATATCTCAGAAAGTTCGCATTGTAGCTCTACAAACTGTATGTCATTGAAAGTGTTAGGAAATATGCTATCTGAATATAAATGGTTTAGTATAGTTTTACCTTGTAATTTATTGTTAATTCGTAGTTGAAAGTAGGGTGAGCGACTTTTTCCCAATTTTTCGTACAAAAGACGCCATCATTATAAAAATAAAGCGTTTTTTCCAAAAAATATTATTGTCTGTACTTAAAACTATATCATTTTACAATAATCAATCAAAATAACAGACATCTCCATACATTTTTTTCATGAGATAAGCTTATCAATAGCATGTCTCAGATCGCTAACCCGGACTGCGAACAAAAAAAAGAGTATCTTTACACATTCATTACGGAAACTCTGTAAGCCAGGTGGTTTAGGTTATAAACTTATTACGTTGTTTGGTACACAAACATAATACAGACAAAGTTTTAGCTGTAACAAAGGTTTAGTTTACGAATAATGAGCAAAAATACAAGCACTTGAAAATAAGTGCAAAAAAAGACCCTCTTATACATTGCATCGTAGAGCAATTATTATTGAATTTATTTTAAATATCAATTTACCATCCACATTATGATGATATTTCATAATAGAAAAACATAAGACAATAGCATGTTGCCTAACAAAAACAGTAAGTAAACCAACAATTAAAACAACCAATTTATTGCGAAAGAAGTAGCATTAATTTTTGTAAAAATTGCCAGCAGCAACCTTATAGTAACAGTTATAAAGTTCATTGTTAATTTGAATGACCCAACAACCTTAAAGCAACCTTATTGCAATAGTTATAAAGATAAAAAAGGACAGTACCAAAAAAAAAAACAAGATTGCGATTTTTTATATTCCCAGTCTGTCACACCGACTCAATGAGTTAGATCTTTGTTTACAAGAGCACTTTAGAAAGTGGAACATTCCCGAGAAAAAAATGTATGGAGATGTTTAACATATGATGTCATATTGCCTGCGCCATTCTATTTCCTACACTCCGTGTAAGCTAGAGCAGGAAAGGTATACTCTAGACAGGCAATATTTCCCATTAAATCCGACATGCGTCACGCTGTCTCAATGAGTCGACTGACAGTTGTGCGGTTTATGGCGCCATCCCAATGAGTGGGCTTGCCAGTCCAGGTGTTTTGTGAGCGAATTGTTGACAGCTCTCATCTGTCATAATCGTGATAACAAAATCGGAACGCAAATTATTGATGTGACCGCTGTCAGCGATTAAGGTCTAACTCGGAATGTGGCCTTTGTTGTTCCGTTGTTCTTGTTTGATAATTTAGTGCCGGTTACAATATAAATAATGGAAGCAGAAAAGCAGTATTTCGAGAAATCTTTGCGGTACTATTATACGACGCTATTGACGAATCCGTTGTTTTGTCAATTTACATTTATTTTTGTAATTTAATAAAAAAGTCTCTTCACAGAACCCGAAGCACGATTGCTCAATAAAAAAAACTGAACATTTTCCTGCTTTGGGCCTCTTGCCTTCTGGCAAGAACATAATTATAATAATTTACTGGGTAAAAGTTTAGTATCGTTTGGCAGGAGGAAGGGGTAGGGAGGTGGTGGGGGGGGGGGGGGTGGAGGGGGGTGCTCCGTCCCCCCTGGTACCACTCCCGTGAAAAGGTAAAGCACCGTTCTTGAGAAGTACGAATTATTGTAACCTAACCTCAAAATACTTAAATGTCGCTTTTCCAACGTCTCCGGCGCTGCGGGAAGTGCAACCCCTTCGCCCTTGCGTAACAAAGGATAGGCACCCATGCTCACCTCCGCAGCTTCGGCTTACTGGTCGCCTCAGGCGACCAGCCTCAGCCGCTGCGGCTCGCACGGGTGCCTATGCTTTGTTACAGCGGGCGGGGGTTGCCCTCCCTTCGCGCCTCCGGATTTTTATAAACACTCTAGGGGTAGGAGCCAAAAGACTACGTGGAGTCGGGGTGCCCCGATTCGGTTTTGGAACAATATCGACCTATTTTAACCATGAAGTGGAGGTACACTAACTTCTCACAACTCTGGGAGAAACGGAATGAACGTAAACAAATGACACTGACACATGACGCAAATAGCGTTTTTTTTTTACGTTCCGTTTCATCGATTTTGCACGACAGTTTACACCATAGACAATACACTAGTACAGATTTGGTTGTCAATCGCCAATTTTAACGTTTCGTTACGCTGTAATCTAATTTGAGGTTAAAAACATTTATTATTAATTTCTCGAAAAATACGCATTACCTTGTAATAAGAGTGGTATAGCGTTATAATCAGGGAACCCACCCCTACCATCTTCAACCCTTTTTACCCCAAAACTCCTGCCAAACGATACTAGACTCAAGCCATTTACTGCCATTTGGTGCAGTCATTATCAGGAAAATAAATATTTTTATCACCACCTCTGGCCGAATGTGATAAATTTTTCATAACCATCTGTAAAAGTGTGAACTTTGTGACAAAATGGCTGCGCCCGTATTAGCAAATAAGTCATAGAGAGTCCCAATTAAACGTCAAGAAGTTAGGTCACATGTCGAGAGAATTATCTCTCGCCACCGTGCTAGCAGTTAATACATAACGTTTTTATCGACCAAAATGTGATAAATAGCGTGACTCATGACATGTCACAGTAGGCCATGCTCGCCCTGCAGCAACAAGAAAGGCATATCACGCCATACTATTATGTCACATGCTTGACCCGTGCTAGCATTTAAGACAAATTGTAAGACCTGACATAATTTATCTCATCTTGTCACAAACATCTCGGGTACGCCCATGCTCGCCCATGCAGTCATGTAATAAATATCTGTTTTACAATTGTTCAGATTTTCTTTCAAATTCGGATCTTTTTCTTGTAAAAACTCCAACACAGATTCAAAAATGGCTGAAAATCTTTCGAAGCAAGAGAGCGTCTTGATAGGCAGCGAACTTCTGTGTGCAGAAGTTATCGAGTAAAGACTTCGTCGTTTTCCTCACATAGCTGAGCAAATAACCGAAAGTTCAAAGAATTGCTTCGAATCTTGTTGATAGCATTTATTACATATTGTATAGACTTATGCAATCTAGGACTCAGCTTTTTTGCTACTAAATGCTGCCTGTGAATCACGCAGTGCATCAGGCAGTTGTCTCTTTAAGTGATCTATAAAACCACGATGACGACCAACCATAGACGGTGCACCATCAGTCGCAACAGAAACAATGTTCTCCCATGGAATAGCTTTGTCTGTAAAAAAAATGTTCCACGGCCTGAAAACTCGATTCTCCTCTGGTATCAGTCTCTAAATATGTAACGTCCAGCTGGAGAGAGAATCTTTTGGTCTGTAAGAACTTGCATAAAATGTTTTCCACATCGCGTCCCATCTCGTCTATGCGTCTCTGAACGGTGTTATTGCTCAAAGGTTTGTCTTTAAAATATCATGTGCGGGTTTGTGCAATACATTGTTAAGGACATCCGCAATGGCTGGTAAGATAAGCTGCTCTCCAATTGTGACCATCATCGTCTTTAATACTCGTAGATGATGACGCAAACATCGATCTTATGGATGGCCTTTTGTCTAGTTTTTCTTTAATAGCTTGAAAAAATGACAAGGGCTTACTTTTTTTGTCAGCATGTACTCTTGATAAGTGGTCATCCATTTTTGAAGGCTTCATGGCATCGTTACTGAATACTTTTTCACATATGAGACACATTGGCAAGTGTTGATTTGATGGAGATGCAAAAAATCCGAACTTCAAGTAGTCCAAACTCCATTCTGCATCTTTTGTTTCGTGTCCGCCATCATAGAACTCTCAGTAATCCTGCAAATAAAAAAATAAGAAACTACCTAAATAAAAAACAATAATAAACTGTTAAATTTACTGGTAAATTTTTACAATTGAAACAACTGAGGCAACTGCAAACTGTTGCAAACAATCTACAGATAACTCAACTGGTGATCAGTTGAGCTTATCACACAGTGGGGCAATGCTGATGTGCTGTGCCGGATAAAAACTGTTTGGTACTTACCCTGTTAATTTTTCATAAACTGCAGATATTGTATGGTTACGCTATTAACTCGCTTATGGAGCTCAGCATTTTGTAAATTCTTTTTCAATTACTTTACTTCATTTAATTTAGCTATGTAATCTACTTTGTAATCTCTTGAAATAAATGAGTACTTATATGAGTTATTATCGTTCAAGCTCCATCGAATTTCAAAACGCAAATGAACTTTCAACATTTTTGTTTGTTTGTTTGGCATCTCGCAGGTCAACCTATTGGGTTGTCGTCTGCTTAAGCGGACTTGTGAACTTTCAACCTAAGTGCAAGCTCGTTAAATAGTAAAATATCAGGAACATGTTTGGACTTGCAACTTGATCATGAATTCGTTCGTGTTAAATCGCGTAAGCGTCAAATAGAGAGCAAGTCAAAACGCGCCTGAAAGACGTACGCTCGAACTCATTATCTTGCACAAACTTGTCCACACTGACTTGCCGAGTTTTTCATCTTGTACTAACTTGAGGTTTTTTACATTACTGCAACAATGCTATTTCCTACAAAAATATTAATTATTCTTAGTACACGTAACACAACATAAACAATACAGCACCTACCTATCTATCTTGAAAGTTTTAATTATGAACTTGTGTTAATTTAATAGATGTCGATTTTTAGACCTCGTCGACCCCCAAAATCAGTTTTCGTACATGTCGACCCCTAGGAAACCGATATCGACCCTATCGACCACTTTGGGAATCCCTGGTGTAGTGGTTGCAAGAGCTACTGCTGAGCATGAGGTTCTGGGTTCTATTCCCAGGTTGTGAAGTGTTATTGGGTTTTTCTATTTAGAATTTCTTAGTAGCAGCCCGGTGTCTGGATTTGTGCGCCCGGTTGATGGCAATAGGCTCACCACCTTTTACATGGTGATGGTGATAGCTGTATCATTTGTTTTTCTTTTCTGTCTTAGAAGTCTGGATGAGGACGTCACTATGGAGGAGGACCCCGTCTTCCACCTTGCCAACGAACATCAGGTGAAAGATGAGGACGTGACGGTTGAGCAGCCGCAGCAGCAGCCTCATCCACAGCGCGGTGGTGCGGCGCGGCGTGTTGGTGCAGCACGGCGCGTCGCAGCAGCGCGGCGCATCGGTGCCGCCCTGCGTGGCCCGGCTGCTCCAGTTGGTGACCCCCTTTGGGTAAGAGGAGAAAGAATGGTAGAAGTATATGTGAATGACGATGATATGGATGCGGATTTGAGAGAGAAGATAATGCGTGTGGATCGACAGAGGGAAGTAATGAGAGCGCGGGTAATAAATAGAGCAAGGTATGAGGATGAAAATGCGGATGTCGACGACGAGGTAGAGTCCTTTTTTGCTGCGGAAGGAAGTTCCAACCATTTTGAATGGTCACCCGTGGGTGACTATCAAGGTGCGAGGGAGCAATTTCTTCCTCAGCAAACTGGGGCGGTTGTCGCATCCGAAAACGCGTATGAGGCGTTTAGACAGTACTGGGATGACGGCATTATGTCGCATATTGTGGCGGAGACGAATCGGCATGCCGCAACGCTTGTCGAGACCTCCGCCCCTTTTGCCCAGGATTGGTATGATACGAATATCCATGAAATTTTTGTCCTGTTTTCCTTCTGGATGATGCTCGGAATCATCCGGATGCCCTCCATCAAGTCTTGCTTTTCCACTAATCCCCTTTTACAGACCAACATCTTTAGAAGGATGTTTCCCCGCTCACGCTACGAAAATCTCTGCCGCGCATTCCATTTGAATGACTCTAGTAGCATACAGACAAACTCGACTGACCTGTTACATTCTCTTGGCCCGATCTTAGATCACCTAAATTCCCGTTTCAAGGAAACCTACATCCCATCCCAAGAAATTTGCATTGACGAATCCTTGTCTTTGTGGAAAGGAAACCTAGCCTTCCGCCAGTACATCCGGACCAAGGCAGCCCGGTTCGGGGTGAAGACTTTCGAACTTTGCGAGTCATCGACGGGCTACCTTTGGTCCTTCTTTGTGTACCTCGGTGCTGGCACTTCCTATTCCGAATCCGGCGTCCCATCCAATGTGCAGAAGAGCACATCCTCTGTTATCCAACTCGTCCGTCCTCTCCTTGACAAAGGTTATACTCTTTATATGGATAACTGGTTCAATAGCCCCCTACTGGCCAGATTTCTGAAGTCACGGAAGACTGATTGTGTAGGGACCTTGCGTGCTACTCGCCGCAATGTGCCTTCAATCATTCAACTGTGTACTATGAATGATGGCCAGTTTGTAGCTCGTCGTTCCGGCGATGTGGTGGTCTTGGCCTTTCAGGACAAGAAACGTAAGATAGCGACCATCAGTACCTTCCACGGCAATTCACAAGGCCAGACGAAAGCGAAACCATATAGCCGAACTCTGTACAAACCTCAATTAGTTTTAGATTACAACAAGGGTATGGGAGGCGTTGATCGTAAAGATCAAATGCTGGAGCCATACCTCCTGGAAAGAAAAAGAGGCTCTAAATGGAATATCAAGTTCTTCAAACACATGCTCAACTGCTCCATTTTGAATGCCCGCATCCTTTTGCAGAGTACTTCGACTACTACAAAACAACACATGGTGTTTCGTTTGGAGTTAGTCGACCAAATTATGCAACATCACCACCAACATACTCAAACTAAATTCACCCCCTCTCGTCCCGTGTTAAACAGTGTAGTTCATTTACAGCCTCAGAAGCCACATTACCCTCGTCTGATAGACACAATCACAACCGATGGGCGCCGTAGTCGTCGGCGATGTCTTAGGTGCTCGCAGCAACATAGAAATCGCCGTACGTCCCACGTGTGCTCAGTTTGTGAGGTCGCCCTTTGCATTGATCCCTGCTTCGAGCTATACCATAGCTAATTTCCATTTTGAGCATCTTCTCTTTCCAGCGTGACAGACATACAGAGACGACATTAGCAGTTATTTAGTTTATCATCAATTTATTTATATATACACACATATTCATTTATTGTATTATAGATTCGTGGACATACAGACTGACTGACGTATGTATTTCCAATTTTCATAGAAGAGTATATCCTTGCCACAAAGCCTAACCGACAGACAGACGCACACTTAGTAGAGTCACTCCTTTTCTCGGTCATACCATCCTTTCTGTCTAAGCGCCGTGTTTGTGTGTGTGACGTATGCTAGACTGGGGGTCATCAGAATACAAAATTACTGCAGCAGCTGCGTGAGGGTTGAGGATTGTCAAAGGTTGTAAAAAAAAACACATTACTAATGCTGGCTATTTTATTGAGAGTAAACAGCACTTCTTTACTTATTTTTATCAATATTTATACAAGTGAATGTGTAATAAATGAACATTGTATATATAGAAACAAGCAGAACCTTGTACTTCATATTTTCATATGCCTTTTTTATGTATTTCTCTGTGTGTAATATCCTCTTGCAGTTCTGCTGGCAGTTATTTTGTAAACAAGCAGCACCTTTGTACTTTACATTTTTTTGGCCTTTTTTCATGTATTACTGTGTATATTACGAAGCAACCATAAATGTGGGCCTCTGCCTACCCCATTGGGGAATACAAACGTGATGATATGTTTCGTGACGAGCAGATGTAAGTTATCAGCAGCATAATGCGTAACACATTTTCGTAAACGATAACGACTTATGTTGTATTTTGACAGTTCAACAACATTCATCGCGTTATTTTCATTTTTGAGCAGATTTTGTTTTCGTACTTCTGAAGCAATTTATTAGCAATCTGTTTCAAAACGGTTCAGATTCCGATTGTGTATTATGTATTTAGGGGTACTGATGTAAAATAAAATGAAACTTGATTCAAGAATTATGTTTATTATTTTTCTTCATACACATAAACATAGTTAACATATTTTTATAATAAATTATATAAAATAATTTAACTGACAAATTTGGTTTTATTTTCCATGAAATCCTTTTCCAAAACCAAACTTATCGATATTTTCGTAGGATGACCGAGTCCCGTCACTACGAAATTTTTCGAAATACCTACCGTAAAACGGGGTGAATAGACACTGTTTGGAACTTTGAAATTGAGATTCATATCGTTTCTTTGTATTTAATGCAATTATATTAGGTATGAGTCAAGGTTGGTTTTAAACTTTCTATATGTTCAAAACCTATTTTTATTATTTATTTTGTAGCCATCTCTATTTACCCATGAGTCGGGGACAATAGATACGACCTATGGGGTTAATAGGAAAAATCGGGAGGGTTGTCTCACTTTAAACATTTCATATAGTACTTTCAAAATAGCTTTGTGAGATTACATCCTTAAGTCTTCTAAGAAAGCTTGCTACAAAATCTGGTCCAGGAAAATTATTTTTAAATTTCAATACAGTCCTTCCTTGATTATCCAAATAACTTTTCACCATGTATCCTTAAATCTACAGAATCCAGAGGGTAGCCCCACTCTACATATATTTTGTCATACTCTTTTCTTCCTCGTCCGAAAAAATGGTTTGTCCACCTTATTTCAGCTACAATCTTTAACGACACTTTCGATTTTCTATATTCTTCGACCGCTTGTTGTATTAAAGATTCATCAAACTTTTTGTAAATTTTTCCTCTTGGGTCCAGCTCATACAAACGAGGCATTTTGTACCTATAACCAAAAAATATTAATTACAAATAATGCAACTTAAGAAATAAGTATGCTAGTACCTTCATTTTTAAAAGGAACTAAGCTAGGTGGCAACCCTAGTCAGACCTTTTCTAATCACTTACTTACTTTAACCGCCGTGTCCCCTACCGGGCTTCCGGAATCCCACCATTCGTAATTGCCGTCAAGTACCGACGGGACACCGGAAGCCCATCAACCCCAGTCGATTTTAAACTTAAATTTATATTACTTTAAGGTTTACTATTGCTTCTGTACAATGAGACCATAGGGCCGATAACATTTTTAAATCATAGACAAAAACACGAACTAAAAATATTACTCACAAAATTAAAGAAAAAATGTTGAAACCCGCCATTTTACGCGTCAGTGTCAAGTGGGTGACAAGTGAGTCGTGCGATAGTGATTGTGTATTTACTGTGTTTTTTGTGTGTTATGCTTCGGTAAGTGAATGTATATTTATATATAAGTGTACAATACAACTTTTTAGATAATGATAACAAAAAATATAATAAAACATGTTTTTTGAGCCAATGTTTTTTACGTAAACAGAATTCTTTGTCATGAATTTTAATGTACGATTTTGACGATTTTGCAATGAATTAGTACCTTTGTGATGTTGTTAAAATCTAAGCTGTACTTACTTGTATTTAATTAAAACTTGATCCTAACAAACTAAGGAACACTTTATAAAACGTCTAGCACACAGTATTTTGTATTTAATAAATAAAATCGCCAACTTTTTAAAAGGTCAAATTGTCACCGTAGGGCGGTTGTTATTCGAATTGAGTTTTTTTTTTACTTCCCCTAATTTCACAGTGAACTGGAATTGCCATCTTATTAAAAAAATGTTGCCGTTTTTTTAAAAAATGAACAAGAAGTAACATTTTTATTTCAAAAGACTGGAGGTTGGGGCAAAAAAACTTTCTCGGTTTTGACTAAATCGGCAACTTTCTTTCTTGAAGAGGGAACTCTTCAAGGAAATAATCTTATCATTCCACGATTTTATTGGCATATTTTTACGACGCATATGTAGGTAGTTATCAATCAATAAGAGTCTAAGTAGTAACCTAGAAACATTTTTAATTGAAACCACCCATTATAACTGAGATGAGCGTTTTCAAAGTTAACAGATCGAAATTTAAATACATCATTTTTTGATCCTGCAGGAGGAGGAGACCCAATTTTATATCAACATTTATTTTGATGCGTTGTAATACGCAAATTCAGAAAAATGGCTCCGCGCGGTATGAAGTTTGAGTTTCAATATTATTTTATATCAACATTTATTTTGATGCGTTGTAATACGCAAATTCAGAAAAATGGCTCCGCGCGGTATGAAGTTTGAGTTTCAATATTATGAAAGTGGAAAGTAGGAGTCTCCAACAAACGCTGTTTTTAGATTACTAGTCTATCCATAATATAACCACCAAAATTTCGTGTATGTGGATATAGTATTTTTAGCAGAAATTGACATTTCATACATCGATCACTTAGTGATACATGTAATAGTTTTTTATCCATACCTCATTAAGAATTTTAATTAAATTGAAAAATTAAAATAAATATTTTTTAATAATGATAAATTTGAATGAAACTGTTGTAGTCCTCATATTTTACGTTCTTTACGATTTATGTCCAACATTGAAATGGATTGAAATTATGATAAAGACTAGGATTTTTATATCAATATATACAACAACGCATCACACTAATCCTGCATCGCGCAATCATAGTTTACCGCACAGCTAGCATATATACAACTTCCCGACAACAATCATCTGGCAGTTGCCCACCAGATACGACATCCATTTGGTCGGAGGATCCTCCCTTTTCCGAAGAGTATGAGTGAACTTTACACCCTGTTCCTCATATCTCTTCAGGCATAATAAAATGACGTCAATTGTTCCGATGTTTTGTAATAAAATGAGTAAAATTTAATGAAAAAAAGTTTAAGTTATGTAAGAAAGCCTGATACATGCGATGAGTGCTGTGCATCACTTATAAACAAATTCTTAAAAGAAAGAGGGTGAAAAATAAAGTGTGTTGATAACATGTCTGATAGAAAAGTAAAATATAAATTTATGCTCTTAACATATTATTATTGTTTTGTTTTCATTTTTTTCTAATACTCTGGGCACTCTGACTTGTAAGAAAACTCGAACAGCGTGGCGATTCGAGTTTTCTTTCAACCGAGACTCTGGCTTGAAAGAAAAATTTAATTATACGAAATTTAATTTTGGGCAGTCTCGGGCACTCTCGCAGCGAGAGTCGTCTGCCCAAAATTAGGTAGCTACGCCCCTGCACCTACGCTTTGCTACGACCGATCTTAAGAATTCATGAATAAGGAAGGTTAATGAAACGGTCCCATTTTAAATATTATACTGTTACCTTTAAATTAATACCATTTAAATAAGACGCGTATTTTAGGAGCTATCCTGGGAAGGAATATGTGAAGGAACGGAAATGGGGATCTGGAAAAAAAAACAGGGTTGAGCGAAAAATCTCTCATTATTCTTATTTGTATTGTAATATAATTAATGTGTAAGTGACAAATGTAAAGAAATAATGTGTTTTGTGTGTGATCTCCTAAACATTTAATTGTAAAAAAAATTTAATTTCGAGCGACACAACGGAGAGATTAAACCTTTAATCTTAGAGAGGGGGCCTGTGGAACTCGGGTAATTAAACACTCACACTCACTCACACACGTTCACAGTTTATTTTACCAATAGCTTTAAAATAATACTTTATAAACAAAATATATATAATTGTTACCTCATCATTGTATCTTTCTTAGCTGACTTAAGATAAATTGATTGCAGAAGGCTGTTTAAAATTAAAAAATTGTTAGTAGGTGACCTCAGGTGCAGAGGCCGGAACGTGGTACCTCTTGAAGTCAAGCCTCGTGAACACAGTTTCTTCGCAACAGTCGCCCCTGTGATAAAAAATCTTGTTAGTTCAATGTTGGAAGATTGACATGCATACGAATCAAAGTGATGGCTTTTTGCATGATTCACAGTAGGACCCAAAAATGAGGAATACGTGGTGACACTTAATCACCAGAGACATGAAGTACACTATTGTGTAAGTTGTCAGTTCCAAAACTATGTCATCATTGTTTGAAATAAGTGTTCAAGAGAATTATTAACACATTAATCTGTCTATAGAAGGTGTCTCTTTAATATCTCACCGCTTTTCCCAGCAATAATTGTTAGAAAAAGTGGTAATTTAGTAATATTATTCAAGCAATCATTATTATTGCGTAATTAGATATAACAAAACTTAACGAAAACATTTAAAATAAAATAACACTATACTAGTATTCTAAAATTAACAACAATTATCAAAAAAAAACATCTTAGAAGTGATTAAAATTTGGAATTTCTTGTTGAAGTATTCAAATAATAAATTCGAAGCACTCATTTGTAAGTGGCACCGCAGATTGGCATCCAGAGGTACGTTTTCCTAACCATTTATATAAATTTCAGATACCTTAGACGTTGGTGTGTGTATTTTTAACCGTACATGTAGTTCGGAAGTGCATCCGATTGGACCCGAACACACACAGTGAATGCGATAATCGCCATTTTGGTGACAGTGGTGGATAAGGCTAAAAAAACATAAAAATTGGGAATTTGGAACATCTGGCCACCACAGGGGCAGTAATACATCACGGTGAAGGTATGCCCAGCTTGGGCGGAGCACCGCAGTGTCTCGCGGAGGCGATCGGCGATATCTCGCGTCCGGCCCTGGTCCAGGCCATGGTACGGAGCGAGAGGGAATGGAAAGCCGTCACCTCCTCCTGCGAAGCAGTAATGCTCGCGAAGGAGGAGGCGGAGCGCGTTAGGGAGAGAGACTTGCGCCCTCACGCCCCTAGTCGCCGCCGGAGACGCCCTGGGCGTAGGGAGTCGCCTGCAGATTCCTGGCCACCGTAGGCGCGGGCTTGCGGACGGCGAGCAATGGGTAGCTCGCCGTCCGGTAGGGACCAGGCCCGGGTCGACGGCGTGTCGTGTTCCACGCGCGCCTCAAAGAGATGTCAGCACAAAATGACGGGGTCCGATGGGACCAACGCCTCAGGGTCGCGGATAATTCGAAAGAGTAACCGTGGCCCTGGCTCAGGCAACTGAAGGAACACGGGTGGGTTTTAGTCAGTAGAAGTCTGACACGCCCTCCCGCTTGCCCAGAGCGGGAGAAGTCATTTGATAATTTCCCACCCAAAAAAAAAAAACATAATTTTACTGTAGTTTTACAGCGCCATGTTCCGGGTCCAGATAAATATGTTATTTCTTTGTAAAGAAATAGATTAAAAATAAGTGGTTTGGTTTAAATTTGTGACTTTATTGCTTGCTTTGAAGATAGGCCAAATTTTGTAAAATGCCATCTATTGCAAAGAGCTCTAATAAAAATGACAAACAGATCGCTACTTTTATCATTGTATGGGTTCGAATTGAAGTTAACAGCGTCATTTATGTTTTTTTGTTGAAAATACGAGTGTGAATAGATAAATCAGCATTAAACAAGGAAGTCTTGATTTTTACTAATCTTACTTTAGCCAAAACACTGCCATTTATCGCTTTCTAATGCTTGTCAAAGTCAAAGTGAAAGTCAAAGCATTTATTTCAAATAGGCACTTTTGAACGTCAAAAATTACATTAAAAATATAACTGATTCTAGGCGCCACTTCCAAAAAGTAGTTTCGTATGAAGAAGAAGTGGCAAGAAACTCCACCGTTACTCTTTTAAAATATTTTACAATATTTTTAAACATTAATTATATTTTTATATGTGAAGACGATGCACCAAGAATAAAAATACTATACCACAATTGGTAAGAAGAATTAAAAATAAAGCAAAGGCAGATAAATGAATCACGCGATAGGTACATTGTGCTCACATATTTACAAACATTGTAAAAATATATGACTTTCCTAATATATTAACTAGGAATAAGTCAGTGTGTGAGTAAGTAAAAAAAAATTAAAATAAAAAATTAAATTAGCAACCAATGTGATTTTGTCTAGACGGGATTGTCCTATGGAGCTGGACCATCATGTGTCCAAGCATTCTTATCTTGTACATAGTCCTCTAATTTGTAATAAGCTTGTCTGCAAAGTGTACTTTTTATAGGAATTTTAAATTTTCTTTCATTTAATCAAGGTATTTTGTTATAACATTTAACACAGTACCCGATAAATGATGTATGTACTTTAGCTAATCTGAAAAATGGTTGATCTATTTTATCTTTATTTCTAGTATTCAAATTATGTCTATCACTTATTGTATTAAAAAGATGTAGATTTTTTCTTACATACATAATATTTTCATAAATGAATTGGCAAGGTACTGTCATAATATTAATCCCTTTAAATAGTTCCCTGAGAGATTCGCGACGAGGAAGATTGTATATGGCTCTGACAGCTCTCATTTGCAAAATAAAAATGGATTCAATGTCAGCAGCCCGACCCCACAGTAAAATGCCATACGACATAGTGCTGTGGAAGTAGCTAAAATAGACCAAACGCGCGGTTTCTACATCTGTTAACTGTCTTATCTTTCTAACAGCATAGGCGGCAGAGCTTAGCCGCCCCGCAAGAGATGTTATATGTGGTCCCCATTGTAATTTCTCGTCCAGCGTGATTCCTAGGAAAACCGTCTGATTAATAAATTCCAGTTTTTCTCCATTCAATATGATATCACATTCGCTACTTCTAACATTAGGTAATTTAAATCTAATACATTTGGTTTTTTTTTCATTTAGTACCAAATTATTTACTGTAAACCAATCTTGGACTTGAAGAATCGAGTTATTCACGTCGTCCAGATTTAGTGACCGTCGGTCAATTTTAAAGATTAATGATGTGTCATCTGCAAATAACACCATCTTCGGTTGATTTTGAAGTACTTGAGGTAAATCATTAATGTAAACTAAGAAGAGGAATGGACCCAATATCGAACCTTGAGGAATGCCCATTTCCATTTCATACCCTAATAAGTTTATGCCGTTTACTTGAACTTTAACCTTTCTATCTTTCAGGTATGATCTAAGTAGATCAAGAGCTGTATTCCTAACCCCATAGTGCTCCAGTTTCAGAAGAAGGGTCTCATGGTTTACGCAATCAAATGCCTTAGAGAGGTCGCAAAAGATTCCAATGGCATCTTTTGCTTCCTCCCAGGCGTTAAAAATGTTCTTTATTAGAGAAACACCAGCGTCAGTGGTACAACGCCCTTTGGTGAAACCGTACTGTTGTTCATGAAAGATGGAGTTTTTATTAAAGTGTCGTAACATTTGATTGAGCATCAACTTTTCAAACACCTTACTGAGAACTGGTAGAATTGATACAGGCCTATAATTGTTGAGTTTTTTACTATCACCGGATTTGAACAAAGGAACTACTTTACTGTGTTTCATGAGATCCGGAAAGACACCTTGGTCTACATTGGTGTTAAATATGACAGCTAAATAGGGCGCAATGGTTTCGATGAAAGTTCTACAGACTTTTACAGACATTCCCCAGAGATCTTCTGTTGATTTAATTTTAAGATCTTTAAAAGCTTTTATGCTGCCTGGGGGCAGCTTGCAACGTGAGTAAAAAAAAATACAACTATGCACTATCAAATATCCAAACGTCAGCGCAGCCAGAAACTTGATTATCTTCGCAGTTTTATGACAAACAAATTTCATTTAAACTTACACATTTACCGCTAGTTACACACTATTTATTGTTTTTTTTTTCTTGTACGTCTATAGGAAAAAAACGTGCCGATAGAATGACGTAGTTCCAGCGAAAACAGTTTTTATAGAATAGCTCCCCAAACGGTTGAATGCACAAATTTGCGTCATACATTAAATATCTGCTAAACTTAAATGAAGAAATTCTAAATTTTTCCACTGCGACTTATCACACTGTTTTTTTATCGTTTTGAATGAGTATACAACAATATTAAATTAAATCATTTTGCAATTTTAGTGTTTACGACTGTACCAAATCATAATGTATGTGTATATGAAAGTTTACCATCCTTCTACATAGTAAACTACAGTGGAATCTCTATAACTCGAATGTCAAGGGAAATGCAAAAAAAATCGAGTTAACGAGTTTTAGACTTAACAAGAACATCGAGATACATAGACTTAACTGCTGAAATTTTGACTTACAGAGGCGCGATTTCTAAGTGTATATTTCGATTTGTAGAGTCGAATTTGAATAATAATTCAACTTACGTTTTTTTAATATTTTTTACAAATTAAAACAAATTACATATACTTCTGCCTTTTCGCGTAAGATAGGCCCAGATACGCTTATGTGTTTGTCCCGATACTGTTTGACCCAGGTGAGTAAGCATTCTTCTAAATCAGGAAACTCAGCTAGACGCCGTCTTTTGCTAGATAAATTGCTACTTGATTCATATCTTCGCAATATTTCGGCTTCATTCTTAATTATTGTAGATCAGGGGTTCCCAACCTTTTTTTGTCTACTGCCCACTTTAAGAATAAATTATTTTTTAACGCCCCCCTTTTTAAACATACTTAAAATCCGCTAAGTACTTATAACTGATTATTGAAACGCAAATTTATAGTATTCGGACAGAGTATCTTATATTGAAAATAAAACAAACATAATCAATTCTTATATAAAAACTAATGTGAAGGTGGAATCTGATGCTGTTCAATAAGTTTGTTGATATCAGGTTCCAATTTACTCAAAAACAGCCGCAAGTCGCCACGTTCGGTAACACGCAAACGATTTCTCTTTTTATTAAGCAGCGTTGCCACAGCACTAAATCCACGTTCACACAAATATGACGATGGGAATGCTATCAAAAATCGTTGAACAATTGACCACAATCCAGGGTACAATTGCGAGATCGGTTTTTGTAGCCAAAATTCTTGATATCCATTTTTGAACTTGTTTTTTATTTCTTCGTTTGTTGTCAATTCTATAAGTTCTTCTTCCAGCTGGGGTGACATTGCTGTGTTGACATTTGAAAACGGATCCAACACCCAGTCTGGTATTTCCAAGTTTAAAATGTCCTGGTATCGTTCGGTGAAGTCAATGTGGAGGTTTTCCAAATGTTGGCAGTAGGTAAACAAGTCGTCGTTACTGCAGTATACTAGTTTCCAAGAACTCTTTCATAGAGTCAAACAGGTTGTAAAATCGAATCAGACAATTGCCTCTTGACAGCCAACGAACTTCAGTATGAAGCAACAAACGGTTGAAATCTTCGTCATTAGTAACACAAAGCTGATGAAATAATCTATCATTCAAAGAGCTGCTACGGATTTTATTGACTGCTTTGATGACATATTGCAGTGATTGAAATAGTCGTTCACTTAAGTTTCTAGCAACCAAATGTTGTCTATGAATAACGCAATGTATAGCAAGGACATCTGGAATTTTATTCTTTAAGTATGCTATGAAGCCTTTATGGCGCCCTGTCATAGCCGGAGCGCCATCCGTAGCAACTGATATAATATTTTTCAAAGGAATCTCTTTCTCTTCACAAAACTTTTCCAAAGTATTGAATATGGTTTCGCCTTTTGTATCTGTCTCCAAATTTCTCGCAAACAATAGTTCTTCACGTATTTTCTCATCTTTAATAAACCTCACGTAAGATAGCAACAACGCTTCATTAGTTGGTAAAGTGGACTCATCGAGCTGAATTGAGAATTGACTAGTCCTCAGATGATTGCACAATGATTCTTCAATGTTTTCAGCCATTTCATCAATTCGTCTTTGCACAGAATTATTATTCAAAGGAATTTTTCGGGTAATATCTGCGGCCGGTTTATGAAGCACAGTAGTTATTACTTCCTTTATTGCTGGCAAAATTAACTCTTCTCCGATGTTGTGTGGTTTGCCTTTTTGAGCAATTAACAAAGAGATATTGTACGAAGCTCGAAGTCCGTCGTCATCTTGCTTAGCAGCCGCCGAAAATAGTTTTGATACACTTGGCTGAGTATTATGCTTCTTCTCTAGGTCTTGAAAATATGCTACATTCTTTTCTGTCTTATCTGGATGCATTTTATTCAAATGATCTTGCAGTCTTGAAGGCTTCATTGCTTCGTTCGAAAATGTTTTTAGACATAGAAGACACAAAGGCGACGACGGGTTTGTGGGATTTTCAATAAATCCGAATTTAATATATTCCGCAGGGTATTGCCGTCTCTTTTTTTTTACTTCCGACATTGTTTTGTTTTAAGAAATACGTAAGTTTTGAAATCAAGTACTGCTTATCTATAATGCGCGAAACCGCAAATGAAAATAAAATAAATTTACGTCGTTTATATAGGATTGCATAAGCAGCACGCACCTACAAAAAAGACTCACACTCGACGCTCGACTCTCGCCGCGGACGGACGTGTTTGTGCGCTCTCCCGCTCCAGTGTTGTGTTTCGTATTTCTACTCGTCGCTACCACGTGACGTCATCGTAGTCGCCCCGACTACTCCGATATAAAATCAATATCAAGAAATTGATTTTGATTTTAATCAATTAAAAAGTGCCTTTTTCAAGGCAAATCTTATTTCTTCATCAGACTTTCGTGTGTAGCTTCACTAGGCCCCTTCTGGGTAAAACCACAGTTTCGTGGTCCTCGGTGGAAACCTTACGGTGCCAACGAAGCCGAGTGGGGTGGTGACCCAATCACACCCGCCGAACCCCATCAGGGCGAGGCAATCCATTGGACGGGTCCCAGATAACCGGCCTTGGGGGATCTCCTAGTCGGCTCTGGTGACAGTTTTGCTTTCCAGCTACTCACCTAGTGTCTTTAGGGTGTGTCTACACCCTTCGCGCTAGACTGGTCAGGGCCCCGTTCGCAAAATAAGACTGGCGACGGGTATACAAGCTTAGGGCTCACCATTAGGTACACACCTCCCTGTCTGCACCCGACAGGGAGGGAACTCATCCCCGGGCCAATCCACCCGGGGAGTTAGGAATAGGGTTAGTAGGCTAAGTGGAAACTTAATTTCCACCATTCCCTCCCTTAGGCCTTCCCCCCACTCCGACCATGGAGGACGCCCTGATAGTGGCGTTCTTCAAGGACCCCGACTTCCTCGCCAAGTATGGAGCCAAATTCGCTGCTCTGCAGCAGTCCGTCCCCGGTCCCTCTGACCTAGTAGGCAGCGACAGCTCGGACATCGCTACGTTTAGCGATGCCCTTGAGCCCTCTCCGTCGCAACTTCCAGGTTGCTCGCCGCCGGCTGTCCACATGGACACCAGCGAGCCTTCCCTTCGCCCGACCTCGCCGTACTTAATCTCGAGCGACGACCAGAGCTCCTCCCCCTCTTCCGACGAAGGCGTCTTTAAGACGGTCGGCTCCAAAAAGAGGAGCCTCAAACCGAGTCCTGACACAAGGACAAAGAAACCGGCTATCGAAGCCACCTCCGCTCCCGTGGCTCCATCCGCCACCGCCCCCTCTCAGGCCGCCTCGGCCTCAACCTCTTCCCTCAGCCACAGTGCTGCCAAGCTCGCTGCCCAGCCTTCTGCGGCAAAGAAAATCGCCCCCCCTCCCCCTGTGTACATCCAGGACAAGGGGAAGTGGACAGACGTGTCCAAATGGTGCACCGACCTGCGTATAGGCTACACCAGCGCGAAGTCTACCCAACAGGGTATTAAGGTAACCGTCCCGACGTCAAACGACTACAGAGAGCTCACGAAGACTCTCCGTCTTAGAGGTGTGTCCTTCCACACCTACGCCCTCCCCGAAGACCGTCAAGTCCGAGTCGTGATCCGTAGGATCCCGAAGGAGATACCCGCGGAAGATATAAAAGCCAACCTTCTGTCGCAAAACGTCCCCGTTGCGGAAGTCCACCGCATGCACCGCGCCCGAGGCAGGGTACCGTTCGATAAGGTCCTCGTTGTCTGCCCTCCTACTGAGGGTCACCACCCCATTTTCAACGTCCGTTCCATCTGCAACCTCACCGGCTTGCAGATCGAGAAGCCGTTTAAGACCGGTGTCATAGGGCAGTGTCACCGCTGCCAACTTTACGGACATTCGCAGATGCACTGCCACGCGAAACCCAGGTGCGTCAAGTGCCTGGGCGATCACGGCACTGCTGATTGCACTCGTCCTAAGGACCGCACCTTGTGCACAGAGCCGCCTAGCTGTGTGCTATGCGGCGACTCAGGCCACCCGGCCAATTATCGTGGGTGCCCCAAGGCCCCCAAAACATCATCTCCCAAGCTGACGAAGCGTGCAGACGCCCGCCAGCAAAGGGAAAGCCCCCGCTACGCCCACGCGTGGCCTACCACACAGCATCAGGAGCGACTCAGTCCTCAGAGGCCCTCGACCTGGAACTACTTCCACCATCAGCAGGCTTTTCCAGCCTTAGCTCCTAGACCCGTTCCTGCGGCCATCCCTCCACTTATGGACCCCCGCATCCGCGTCAACGCGCCTCCAGGCATTCCTGTGCCTCTAAACAAAGCCGCTCCGGCCGCGTCAGCTCCGCCCGCAGCCACCCGGGTGGTCGGTCAGAACCCGATGGACGCGTTTAATGTCATATCAAGTACATTCACGGCCTTCCTTACCCCTCGTGCCAGGAAAATGGCAAGTGAAATTGTTGCCGCCAGAAATGCCGGCAACATTTTCATGATTCAGAATATCTACAATGCGAACCCGGACATTACGCAAGCCCTGATGTCCTTTAACAATCAACCCAACCCTAATCATGGATAAAGGAATCCTCGCGCGAACCAAACCCCGATCCCTAAAGTTAGGTTATTTCAATGCCAATGGCATCCTGCGACAACGCGCTGAAATCAGCGAGTTCCTCCGCGACCACCACATCGACATCCTCCTTGTTCAGGAAACGTTCCTTAAACCGAGTTACCGAAATCCGTCAATTGCAAACTATCGTACAGTTCGCAATGACAGGACGCGTTGCCATAAGGGCGGTACCCTTATCTATTACAAAAAGGAGCTATACTGCATTCCCATAGACCCTCCCACACTCTCACGATTAGAAGTGTCTTGCTGTCGGCTTGGCATGACAGGTCATCAACCGATCACCATAGTTTCGGCCTACCTCCCCCCCATTAATACTTCGGAGAACTTCCAACTCCTTACTCAAGATCTTTCTGTACTTTTTAGCCTGAGTGACTCCGTTATCATAGCGGGGGATCTCAACGCAAAACACCCCTCCTGGAATAGCACCAGGACCTCTTCCAGAGGGAGACACTTGTTCAACCTCTCCTCCTCTCAGAATTTCGATGTCATCGCGCCGATGACTCCCACTCATTTTCCCCCCGATCCCAATCACACCGCCGATGTTCTCGACGTGGCGCTCCTACAGAACGTCAACCTACGGTTGGACTCTATAGAAGTGGTACAAGAGCTCGCTCCCGATCACCGTCCAGTAGTCATGAAACTGGTCCCCCGCATAGGTCTGCCCGATTCCACCCAACCCTTTCCCAACAAAGTGGTAACGGACTGGAGGAAAGTAAGCGATCGCTTAAAATCCACCACGTCCCCCCACTTGGACCCAATCCCCGATCATTTTGACTCTATCGCTGACACGACGGCCGCGATCGACTCATTCACAGCTCACGTACAATCAGTCCTGAACGATTGTTCAAGGGAAATTCCAGCGACGGATGACCGTCGCTGGAAGTTGCCGGACGATGTACGCGAACTGTTGAATGAGAAGAACGCGGCTGTCCGTGCCTACAGCAACTTCCCTGCGACGCGAACAAAGCCCATATGCGTTACTTACAGCGTACTGTAAGAACACGCATAGAGGAGCTGCGTACCGCTGGCTGGGACAAGATGTTGAGCGAACTAGAGCCCACCCACCTAGCCTTCTGGCAACTCCAGAGGAAGCTCAGATCCGGAGAAATAGTCTCCATGCCCCCCCTGATCCGTCCCGACAAGACCATCGCCTTCGATGATGTCGACAAGGCTGAGCTTCTAGCCGACAGTCTAGAAGTCCAATGCTCGCCTAGCTCTCAACCAGTAGACCAAGCTCACCTCACTGAGGTCGACGCTGAAGTCGAACATAGAGCCTCCCTCCCTCCCGTCGAAGACCCAGAGTATCCACTGCCCCCAGTCACGCCCGACGAAGTGCACGACCTCATCAAAGGTCTTAAGGCTCGTAAAGCCCCCGGCTCAGATGGAATCACCAATAGGGTATTCCAACTTTTCCCTGCCCACCTGATAATGCTACTGACCACCATCTTCAATGGTGCTCTGAGCAACAACATCTTCCCACAGGCATTCAAAGAAGCCACCGTCATCGGTATCCCGAAGCTCGGCAAGCCAAAGTCAGAGCCTAGTAGTTACCGCCCCATCAGTCTGCTCAATGTCCTCGGCAAAATCTATGAGAGGCTTATTTATAAGCGCCTCAGAGACTACGCCGAGACAAAGGGCCTCATCCCCAACGAACAGTTTGGTTTTAGAACCCAACACTCGTGCGTACAACAGGTCCACCGTATAGTCGAACACATCAACTTCGGTTTCCAACGAGGTTTGATGACCGGTGCTGTCTTCTTCGACATAGCGAAAGCGTTCGACAAAGTCTGGCACAACGGCTTATTATATAAGCTGTACCAACTCGGCGTGCCAGATCGTCTCGTGCTCATCTTACGGGACTTTTTGTCGAACCGCACCTTCCGTTATCGCATCGAAGGAGCGCTATCCTCCCCCCACCCTATTCGCGCAGGAGTCCCTCAGGGCTCTGTGATCTCTCCTTTAGCTTTCACGCTATTCACCAGTGATATGCCCAAGTGCAGCAAGGCGCAGTTGGCCCTGTTCGCAGACGACACGGCCATCTACTACACCGGCCGTGATGAAAATTCGATAGCTCGCATTCTCCAAACCCAAGTGAACAAGCTTGGTGCTTGGTTTAGAAAATGGCGAATCGAAGTCAATCCCGACAAAAGTCAAGCGGTTCTTTTCTCAAAACCGCGTCGCAACCCCTGCCCCCCTCGACCGATCACCATGTTCGGCAAGCCGCCGCTTGGGAGAAGCGAGCCAAATACCTGGGTGTCGTACTAGACGAACACCTCTCTTTTTCAGAGCACATTAAGGCGGCTCGTTCGCGCGCCGCCTTCGCTCTAGGTAGACTTCACTTTGTCCTCAATGCACGTAGCAAATTGTCATTAAAGTGCAAAAGGCGTATCTACACAGCGTGCATCCGCCCGATCATGACCTATGCCAGTGCAGTCTTCGCACACGCCAAGCCCGTTCGCTTCAATAGAATGCAGACCCTCCAGAACAAGTTCCTCCGTAGGATTACAGGCTCCCCCTAGTACGTTCGCAACGAAATCCTCCACGTAGACCTCAGGATTCCCACTATCCGTCAGTTCATGAAACGCATTTCAAAGCGTTTCTTCGAGACCGCCGCGAATCACCGCAACCCTCTGGTTGTGAAAGCCGCTAGTTATATTCCCTCCTCCATAAGTCATGTCCGCCGTCCCAAGCATGTCCTCACCGATCCCGATGACCACATAACTCTCATTCAGGAGAGCAGTAGGGCCACCAGTACAGTGCACAAACACAGACCGACATTCCGACCTCGCCGCCGAGGTTCCTCGCGAAGATCCCGACGTAATTGTCCCCCCCGACCCTTGCTCGACGAAGTGCCAGCCCGCGCCGTAGCTGAGCCTGTAGCTTTAAATTCCCCGAATAATAATAATCAACAAAACTTGATCCAGCCTGTCCCATCTTGCTGTCCTCCCGTCAGCGACGCCCTAAGCCGAGGTCCGTACCCCACAGGGGGTGCCCTTAGCGAGCGTTCGCTTAATAATATAAGTAGTTTTACGCCCCTGGCTGGAGGCTTTGAGTCCGCTTAAGGCAGCCACAGGATAGTCCGGTTAAGTAGTCACGACCTCTCAAGGTCAACTACGAGATGCCATACACACAAAAAAAAAAAAAAAAAACACGCACCAACAGGAATAAGACAAACGTGCATAAACTCGTTTATCTCATTCGACGCCCAATCGTACTCGACAAGCAAGAACAAGTATTATAGAACCAGCCGACTGGTTTAGGAATGTACAATTCGGATTATATAACAAAAACTTGTTAAAACATGATTGCCCGCGGTCTTTTATATCGAACCGAGTTTGAGCTATATCTTAATTAATATTAGTTGATGTTCACAAGATGTAGTCGAGAGTCGAGAGCTCAGTCGGTATCTAAGAGTCTTCCTAGCTAGGTAGATGAAATTATAAATCGACCCCAAAGCTCTACACAATGCCCCCTTTTTTTTCTGGGTCTCTTACCGCCCCCCTTTAGGCCTGCAGCGCCCACAAGGGGGCGTTATCGCCCACGTTGGGAAAGACTGGTAGACAAAGTGCTTGCTAGCAATCCATATTGAGCTGCGACGTCTTTTTTCTATGCCACGTAGAGTCAAAGTCTTTAGTTTCCGCTTTGTACTCATGTTGTTGTTAGTTAACAGCCAAAATAATACTGACGGACAAGCTCCGCTATAAGTAATCGTGTCCTGAAGACGTCATTATATTTTACTAACTACGACTTACGGAGTCTCCTTTTTGAAATTCGAGTTATAGAGTATAAATTGTATCATCAATACTTCGTAGGGAAATAACATTTTGTTCGAGTTACAAAGTCTAAATAATTCGAGATACCGCGTATTAACGAGGTTCGAGATAGAGAGATTCCACTGTAGTTGTATATTATCATGGTTGGAGACGACTATTTCTTGACGATTATTTGACACCAAATTCGAATTAAAAAACGGAAGCGGTCCGCGGTAATCAGGTGAGGATTGTGGCAAGAAAGGCTCACCACGTAATCCTCACCAAGACACCTTTATATCTCTGGAATCCCATAGTGACTATTTTCGTGATTTGGCATAGCGTTACGACCATTTTTTGGAATTGAAACCGAGTCGATACTCCCAGCCGTTTGCTTGCACTGAGGTGAGGACTGTGTGGAGACGTTCACCCAACAATCGTCACTAACTTATATCTATAACTTCTGAATCATAATGCGACAATTTTTTTAAATCTTGGTGACTATTTATGACCATTTCTTGACTGTAGTTTGGTATTTTCAAAATAGATTTTCATGAAGTTTTTTCAAGGTGAGGATTGTGTGATGACGGACACTCGTAGAAAAAGAAGCGTTCAAATCAACATAATTATTTTTTTAACGAACAAATGGAACAGTTTTTCTTAATAAATTCGAATGCTGAAAGTTAGCTGATATGTCATATGTCAAAATCTAGTCTAATGTGATGTCGCAGAAGGAACACCTATGATCCTGAGGTGAGATGATATGACCCTGCGGGTGAATTATTCTTGTCTGAGCTCGTCATGCTCCCTAGAAAAGTTGTCCCTGATTGCGGTAGCGTCGGGGCACAAAAACAGCGAGGTGATAATGGCTGATCTTAGCGCTATGCTCGTGAATGCAGCTTGTTATCAGAACGATGGTCCTACTTTATGATTTGTGACTTTGAGTTACATCATAGGGATAGAATTCAACATTGCATATGTAAGCTGGTACGCCCTTCAGGTAACACGCACACAACTTCCTCATTGGCCTGTTTACTTATCTATAGATAACTACTCGCACTACTTACCTTTCGTCTCCACGGCTCTTCGTGTATCTTCAGATAAGGCTTGTTCTACTTTCAATTCGGTTTTAAACTCCATTATATGTACATCATCTTCTAAATCTAATTCAGAACGGTGTGGTGGTATGTTTGCTGCATTTAAACAGCTACTGTTAAAATTTTCCAGATCTAACGCTGTTTAGTGAACAAAAACATTTTTTTTTTTAAGGAAAAGGAGAGAAGACTGAATCTCCCTACTCGTCGTCACAGAAAAAGCAAAACACATGTCATATCCATACAAACCCACGTAACAAAAGAAACACTACTGGGCAGAAACCACAGACCGCAACCTGCTACGATCCTTACATACTCCTTTTGCCTCGATTACGTTCATATAAATCTGGTCATACACGAGCGCCGGTTACCGGCCAAACATAATTATATCATCTGGAAAAAAACAGATCAACTTCGATATCTGAAATTTCTAAAAACAAATATAAGCATGTACACACCTATCAAAAACTTAACAACAAAAAACAATGTTCTAAAACAAAACAAATAAAAACAACCCTATCAAGAAACTTTTCCACCACGGGAAGATCAGACCACCTACCTCTAACAAAGATCCATCCATAACATAACATCACGCCTTGTTTCCCCGAAGGGTTGGGCAGAGATGTACCTTTAGTACACCCACATTTCGACAGTTATGTTTCAGTCCCATGTAATAGGGGGCGAGCCTATTGCCATCAACCGGGTACAAATCCAGAATCCGGGCTGCTACTGATAAATTACAGATAGAAAAACTCAATTACACATTGCCAGATCTGGGAATCGAACCCAGGACCTCATGCTCAGCAGTAGCGGTTGCGACCACTAGACCAACGAGGCAGTCATCCATACTATATAATATTATAAATTCAAAAGTAACTCTTGTCTGTATGTTACCTTTTCACGTTTAAACCACTGAACGGATTTCGATAATATTTGGCAAAGAGATAGATAGCATCCATCTTTGTCCTTTACAAAGGATATATTTTTACAATGTTTGTAAATATGTGAGCACAATGTACCTATCACGTGATTAATTTATCTGCCTTTGCTTTATTTTTAATTCTTTTTACCAATTTTGGTATGGTATTTTTATTCTTGGTGCATCGTCTTCACATATAAAAATATAATTAATGTATACAAAATATTGTAAAACATTTTAAAAGAGTAACGGTGGAGTTTCTTGCCCCTTCTTCTCGATACGAAACTACTTTTTGGAAGTGGCGCCTAGAATCAGTTCTATTTTTAATGTAAATTTTGACGTTCAAAAGTGCCTTTCTAAAGGCCTATTTGAAATAAATGCTTTGACTTTGACTTTGGCTTTTTGTCCCGGTAGTCACGTGTGATAATAGAGATGATGACTAACGTTAAAAACGTTCTAAAACATAATGTAATTTCAAAGATTCTACTTTCTTCTCATAGTAAAATATAAAGAAGGCACACGCTTTGAAAGTTTTTTGAGGGGATTATTCCCTTCCTTGTCGCGCGGTACGGACAATGTATGGCGCTAGTATGAAGTTACGTAGTCGTGACGTCACTTATACGACAGTGCTGTTTTTGTTTAACAGTTATTTTGAAACGTTTATAACTTGGCAATTTTTTAAAAGATTTTACTTTTTTTATAATATTGTTCACACAATTTGGAAACAAAAAAGTTTTTAGTTAAAATAAAACAAAATGTCATCATCCCTATTTCGGACATCTACGCGAGTTTAGCCGCGGGCAGAAACTTGTAAACTATATATTGCAACTCTCTACTAGGACTCGATACTAGAACGTTACACCTGCACCATTATCGGAGCTTGCAGTAGCAATAAAAGACCGCAAATGGGATAATTATGTATATTCGGACTAAGTGAGGTGCGTAGACCATGTCAATCAATAGAAGAACATGAGGACTATGTAGGTAATATTCGTTAAAGGTGAAATCGGAGGTTAGAGAGGAGTTGGGATCCATGATAAAACCCAACTAAAAAAGTTCATAGAAGATTTCATAGGGGTCACAGAACGAATAGCTATATTATATGTTACACATTAAAATATCCATCTACAAAAACAGCAGTGGAGAGCAGTGCTGGCCTGGTGGTAACGGCCGTGACTTACGAGTTGTAGGTCGTAAGTTGGAACCCAGACAGGCGCTTTACTTTGTGTTAATAATTTCATCATCACTGCTCTCAAAACGGTGAAGGAAAACATCGTGAGGAAACCGGCATGTCTTAGAACCAAAAATTCGATGACATGTGACATCTACCTTGCCGTACTGGGCCCGCGTGGTGGATTACGGCCCACTCCCTCTCACAGAGAGGAGGCTTGTATCCCAGCAGTGGGAATATAATAGGCTGATTATGCTTATGCTACAAAAAAATATGGACAATCATCCAAACCTATGCGCCAACTGAAAAAGCTGAAGAACTGGAACATTAACCATTTCATAACACCTTATCCCAGATCATATACGACTTCATATTATCGTTTCTCTAATTAATATTATCATTTCTGAATTTTAATAGAATTCGAACCCAGTCAAAACCCAACAAAGAAAATTTAAAAACTACGTAACGATCACACACCCCCCAAACCCAGAACCAGAAATTTTACATAGTGACGCCAGTAAACCTATTATAAGCCAAAAATCGGACAAAGCACCAGGTTCAGCAACACGTCAGGATCACAAATGAGCTACTGAAAGGATGTTTGGAAGAACTTGTCTGACCAAAAACTTCAACGACATTCTACCATCAGAACAATCCAGAATAGTGGGAAATCTCACACATAATCCTCAAGTAATAGTACCGGCTCAGTGCGTTCCGTAGTTGGATGAATTTATCCCAAGAACAAAATTAATATTGTAGTTGAAAAACATGTTCTCTCATACATTCCAACTGCAAATGTAAGTTGGTCGACTATTACTCGTTAACTTGTAAAGCCCATTAAGGCCCGGTTTCCACCAAAGCGGAGAGGAGCGGAGACGAGAGATGTATTCCACTAAAGCGGAGAGATGTGTAGCGGAGAGGAGATGTGAGCTGTGAGAGCTCGAAATCAGTCAAGTACACGAGGAGAAGGCAGCGGAGAACGGAACGCAAGAGCGTAGGCGCCGCCGCCGCACCGCTCGGCCGTCCGCTCTCCGAGCCGCTCAGCTCACGGCACAAATTTCTCTCGTTTTCGCTCCTCTTCTTTCTTTGGGGAAACCGGGCCTACTAAGCTAAGAAGACTAGACCTAGCCTAAGCGAAAAATGGTTTTCACTCACCCGAAATATTTTTGAACGACCTTTCATACGACATCCAAGACCATGGGATATATGAGCAAAAAAATATTCATCCCCACTTTACGTGTAGGGAAGGCCATAGCATTTTTTTTTAAGATTTAATTTTACTGTTTTACCACAAGGCTCGATATTGGGTCCTTTCCTCTTTTTAGTTTATATTAATGATCTACCTCATTTGTTTAAAACCCAACCACATATGGTGTTATTTGCTGACGATACTTCGTTAATTTTTAAAATTAATAGGCGTGCATTAAATCTTGACGACGTGAATAACGCCTTACTGCAGATCCAAAATTGGTTCACTGCTAATAATTTGGTATTAAATGGGAAAAAAACTAAGTGCATAAGATTTTCTTTACCAAATGTCAAAAGTACTAATTGTGAGATAGTATTGAATCAAGAGAAACTAGAATTCGTCGATAAAACTGTTTTCCTGGGGATCACGCTCGATTCAAAGCTTCAATGGGGTCCTCATTTAACATCCCTTGCAGGACGGCTAAGTTCAGCAGCATATGCTGTGAGAAAAATCCGTCAATTTACTGATGTAGATACCGCGAGACTAGTCTATTTTAGTTACTTTCATAGTATTATGTCGTACGGTATTTTACTATGGGGACGGGCTGCAGACATCGAGTCCATTTTCATTCTGCAGAAAAGAGCCATCAGAGCCATATATGGCCTCCGCAGGCGCGACTCTCTAAGGGAATTGTTCAAAGATATTAACATCATGACGGTACCTTGTCAATATATCTATGAAAACATCATGTACGTAAGGAAAAATCTACATCTTTTTAGTAAAAGAGGTGAAAGACACAATTATATCACTAGAAATAGGGACCGATTAGTTCAACCAGGTTTCAGGCTGGCTAAAGTAGACTCATCTTTCATGGGGTACTGTTTAAGATGTTACAATAAAATACCTCCCCACATACATCAACTGAATGAAACTAAATTTAAATCTTGTATAAAACGCACACTATGCAGCCGAGCATATTATAAGTTAGGGGATTACATTGCTGATAAAAATGCTTGGCTAATCGCTGGTCCTGCTCCTCAAGGACGCATCAACTAATTGATTAGCATTTAAAAATACTGTTGGAGCTGCTGAAGATTAAAAACAAGAATCTTTGCATTGTATAAACTCAACTTTTTTAGTACTGTATAATTTCTATATGCCATATGTGAGTACTATGTACATGCTTTAAAGCTACCATTTACAGGGTACGTCTTTCATTGACTTGAATGTGTCCTGGCGGCTGAGAGTATGTCATGCTCACTTTAATGTTTCGCTGATGGTGGCGCGTGTGTTGGATCATTTAGCTCCCTTCAAAATGGTTGAGTTGAATGGTGCTAATCCATGCGTCATGTTCGTGAACGGGCGCCGTCAGTTGAGACTGGTCATCTCTTAGCTGCCACGGCGTATTTTAATTAAATTTTATTTTCGAATTGTTTTCATATTTAAATAACGGACGCTTTTAACGTTCTGCATCGTTCTCACATGCATAATTTCAACATGAATGATGTAACCAATCTATTGTAAACATAATTTGATTTAAAAGAGTGTCCGTGGAGTTTCTTGCCCGTTCTTCTCCATAGGTACCTACTACGCTTTGGAATGGGCAACTAACTTCATTTTTCTGACCGACCGACCTTGACAATACAAAAGTGCCTGTAATTGGTTTATTTGAAATAAATGCTTTGAGTTGAGTTGAGTTGAGTTTATCGGTGTGACTATTGTATATCCATTCCAAATAACAGCTTTCTAGAAATAAGTACTGAAACTATAATGGTTCCTTTTTGACAACGGAACCCAAAGAAGGCTTATTGAACTAAAGACCAATAAGCCGGATGTCAAAAGAATATAAGGTCTATATATACGATTATAAATACTAGATCGCATTAACATGAGATGGGATGAAAACCAACCAACCACACAGGCTGGCTTTAGGAAAAAAATTGCCACACATTCACACAGTCAAACAAATCATAGAAAAGTACAGTGAATTTAACAGACATGTGTATGTGCCTTTCATTGATTAATATTCATTTATATATAAATTTTATTAGTATAATATATTAATATTCAAGAAAAAATAATGCTTACCTACTGCAAAGCAAGAATACAAAATAACGGAAACACTAGGAGCAACCTTCAAAATTAAAACAGGTGTCAGGCAAGGGGATCCGACCGAGGTAGAGTTGAGAGTGGCGGTACATAGGCTCAGTGCCAATATAAAATAAATTAATAGTTCAAGAAACACTAGAAAAACACGCTTTTATAAATGCACGTAAAAACAAAAAACAAAATATGGATCGTTCAAGTTTTCTCTATTTCTGGGCTGAAGTGTAAACTATGTGCTTTTAATTATAATATTTGATTGTAAAAGCGTGGGGCGTTGGAACAGGAAACACTTTTTGTATAATTTGCTGAGAAATCAAGTTAAGCGATGTTACGGGAAATCGTTTAGTTTAGTCTTTCCTGTTCCAGCGCCCCCACGCTTTTCGCACAAGTCCGAGGCCATGTGTTTTCATGGTCCTCGGAACGCGCCACTGTCGGGTTCCCAGATAACGGCAGGTGGGGCGAGTCGATGAAGTACCTGGGACTCGTCCTCGACAGCCGGTGGAACTTCGTGGAACATTTCCGACGTTTTGCTCCCAGACTGGAGCGGGCTGCCCAATCTAGGGGGTCCAAACGCCTCATACCGGAGGCTCTACGCGGGGGTCGTGCGGTCCATGGCCCTTTATGGGCCATCCGGCTCGTCCGGGGCTACCGCACGGTCTCCTGCGAGGCCGCGACCCTCCTTGCCGGACTGCCGCCATGAGATCTGGAAGCAAAAGCCCTCGCGCACGTATGGGAGTGGCAAAACGCCGGGGTGTAACTCCGCTGCCGCGAGAAATCATGGTACAGCGGACAGAGCTCCGGCGGGATCATGGCAACATGGAGGGTGCAATTGTCGCAACCCAGTGCTGGGCACGCCATAATAGCGGCGGTAAGTCCCCTCTTTGAGGAGTGGTTGGAAAGGCGCCACGGCATCCTCACCTTCCGTCTGATACAGGTCCTCACCGGACACGGTTGTTTCGGGAGGTTCCTGTTTCGCATAAGGCTTGAGGAAACGCCCGGGTGTTACCATTGTTTGGATCGCCCGGAGGTCACGGTGGAGCATACGGTGGAGGTCTGCCCAGCTTGGGCGGAGCACCGCAGTGTCCTCGCGGAGGCGATCGGCGGCGGCGATCTATCGCGTCCGGTCCTGGTCCAGGCCATGGTACGGAGCGTGCGAGAATGGAAAGCCATCACCTCCTTCTGCGAAGCAGTAACGTTTGCGAAGGAGGACCAAGCGAGGTCGACGGCGCGTCTTGTTCCACGCGCGCCTCCTGAGATGTCAGCACAAAATGACGGGATCCGAAAGGGCCGACGCCTCAGGGTCGCGGGATATTCGAAAGAGATAACCGTGGCCCCGACACAGGCAACTGAAGGAACACGGGTGGGTTTTAGTCAGTAAAATTCTGACACGCCCTAACGCTACACCCAGAGCGGGAGTAGTCATTTGATGATTTCACACCAAAAAAAAAGGCAAGGGGATCCACTGTTTTCCAAGCTATTCTCTGCAGTGCACGAAAATTTATTCTGAAAATAAGAATGGGCCTAATTGTGACTAGAAATTAAGAGAAGAGAAAGAAAATAACAGAAGTGTAACAAATGGATGAAAAAGATATTGGTCTCTGAAAAAGATCATGAAAGCAACAGATCCCGTAAAAAAAAAAAAAAACATTCTTTTACACCTATGTTCTACCTTGCCTTGCATTCGAAACTTGGGCACACTCGAAACACTAAAGGAATATGTTAGAACATTGTCACAGAGCTTTAGAGGAGCATGTTGAGAATCAAGAAATTAGACAAAGAATGGAACACATCTACAAGAAGTAAGACAGGAGTGAGATCTGCCCACTTCATGTGGTCTATCTTACTGAGGATGTTTGAACCTTACTAAGATAGACCAAATTAAATGGAGATGAACAAGTCACATGTTACTGAGCCCCCAGGATAAACAGACAAAAATTAGAACAGAATGCTGCCCTAGAGATGGCATACAAAATAGAGGTTGACAGCGGAAAAGTTGGAAAAACTAACTCAATCTCACAGCCGGTCCAAACTGAGGAAGAGTTGCAAAAGACAGAAAGCAATGGTTATCTTAGATTCTTTGCCAAGAGGCACACTGAACTAAGAGATATCTTATAACTCCGGAAAGAAAATAACAACAATCAAATTACCACAAGAAAAGAGTTTTAGGATAAAGGGCTATTGACTGATTGATTGAATTTGACTTATTTAAGTCAGTATTTTCGACCACTCATATGAGTATCGGCAAAACATATATACAATGTATTAATGAAGATGTGTATCAATGCATCCCTACTTTTTAAAACTTAAATTAATATTTAATTCCCAGCTTGCATACACACAAACATAGAACCTGCTCCTTTTTTGAAAGCAGTTAAATAGAATGATATCTTAGATCAATTTTAAAATATTCTAAGTTGATAATATTTTTTTGAAGTTAGAACTTCTCTAGCGGCGTTGTACACTTTTTTGTAATGTGTAAAAAACTTAAACACGCGTCAGGACACGTGACCTGATCGAAAATTCGTAAGACGGATGATTGTTGATTTTTATTGCTTGATTTTTGGATTTTTCTGAGAGATTTACTTTTTAATGTAATATAAATTGTCATGTTTGTGTACGATAGCGCAATAAATAATATTATATTCTACCACATAAATGATAGTACTATTATACTGATAATTAAAGCAATTTGTGCAAAATTATTCCCTAACCATTCCAAAGTGCACAACGTTAATAAGTTTTGTTTATAAAGTTATAAAGTTTTCACTTCTGCCGGCACTCCCGGAGTGCAACCCGTCGTTTTTTTTTAAATCTAAAAGCATACCTTCATTTTGATGTTCCTCCACTGGCTCAATAATTTCATCTTGTCCCTCACAAACAGCTGGTAATTCTTTTTTGATAGCAACATTTTCTGTTTGACATTCATCAAGTACACTTATGAGCACTATTGGACATTTAATGAATCCACCGTAAAAGTCTAAGTGGTCTTGGTTTATTATAGGGTTGGGCTGTAAAAATATAATTATAGTATTAGGAAGGAAAGTTTTGGAGTCTTAAAGAAATACTCAAAAGTGGTATGCCTGTGAAAACCAAGAAAAGAGTCATGGATACCTGCCTACTGCCCTCATTAACATATGCTTGCCAGACATGGAACTTCACCAATCGAATCAAAACAAAAATAACATCATGTCAAAGGAGCATGGAAAGGAGTGTCATGAAAATACGACAAATTCAAAAGATACCCCATCTTCGTATTAGACTCAAAACAAAAGTCATAGATGCTCTAAATTATTCGCAAAAACGAAAATGGAGATGGGCTGGACATATTGCGAGACGCAAAGACGACCGCTGGACTTCAAGAGTAACGTCATGGTCGGGGCCATCAGGCAAAAGAAAGAGAGGAAGGCCCATAGCTCGTTGGGTCGATGACATTGTGAAAGTCGCTGGCAGTTGCTGGATGCACACAGCAGAAGATAGAGACCGCTGGTCATCTCTGGAGGAGGCCTTCACCTTCTAATAAGAGGGGATCTTGCTAATAAAAAAACAAAAAAAAAAAAACCAGTCAATATATTTTTAAATACAATTTAACTATTTAAATTTATAGCCATAATCTTAAATATATATATAAGTAGGTATTATGCAAATCTATTGAGTTTATTAACGAAAAAAAAATTACTAATGTTATATTATTAATTGAATTTTGAAATGCATGCAGTATTTAAATTATTTTATGTAAGTATTTTCAAATAGCGAGAAATAAAAGGCTTTTTTATTTTTTTATTCTTTTTATTTTTATTTATTTATTTATTAGGAAAATATGCTGGTGATCACACTCCCACAAGCACAACCTTTCTTCATGATACTTAAGTCGATGAAAAGAAGCCTGCAATGGAGCATACTTATGTAGGTCCAATGTAGCCTGGAGAGTTGGCCCGGCTACCAACTACACTGACCCTTGCAGACATCATACCCTTACTACTTTCGCAATGTTTGTAAATATATGAGCACCATGTACCTCACGCAATTGAATGATCACTGTCTTTGCTTAATTTAAATTGTTTTTACCTATTTGTGGTATAGTAAAAATAAAATAGATCAACCATTTTTCACACTATCTAAAGTACAAACATCTTTTATGGGGTACTGTGTTAAATGTTACAACAAAATACCTTGTGAAATATTGCAATTAAATGAAAGAAAGTTTAAAACTCATGTTAAAAAAACACTTTGTAAACAAGCATATTACAAATTAGAAGATTATATCCTAGATAAGAATGCTTGGAAACATGCTGGTCCTGCTCCATAGGACAATCTAGAGGCTAGACAAAATCATACTATTTGCTTATTGTATTGTATAATTAGTTATTTTTACTTTACTCACACACTGACTTATTCCTAGTTAATATTTTAGGAAAATCATATATTTTTACAATTGTTTGTAAATATGTGAGCACAATGTACCTATGGCGTGATTAATTTATATGCCTTTGCTTTATTTTTAATTCTTTTTACCAATTGTGGTATAGTATTTTTATTCTTGGTGCATCGTCTTCACATAAAGAAATATAATTAATGTATACAAAATATTGTAAAACATTTTAAAAGAGTAACGGTGGAGTTACTTGCCACTTCTTCTCCATACGAAACTACCTTTTGGAAGGGGCGCCTAGAATCTATTTAAATGAAAATGTTGACGTTCAAAAGTGTCTTTTAGTGCCTATTTGAAATAAATGCTTTGATTTTGACAAGCTTTTGTTACATAGCTTGTGCTGACATGAGAACACATGACATGCCACATACAAGTTCGTGAAGACCTTGTTGCAGTATTATGTGGAGTATTTATCATGTAATAATAATCCATTTAACAAAAGCATACATAATCAACACTCAATGGGGCTTGAGTCTAGTATCGTTTGGCAGGAGTTTTGGGGTAAAAAGGGTTGAAGATGGTAGGGGTGGGTTCCCTGATTATAACGCTACCACTCTTATTACAAGGTAATGCGTATTTTTCGAGAAATTGATAATACATAAATGTTTCTAACCTCAAATTAGATTACAGCGTAACGAAACGTTAAAATCGGCGATTGACAACCAAATCTGTACTAGTGTATTGTCTGAGGTGTAAAATGTCGTGCAAAATCGGTGAAACGGAACGTAAAAAAAAACGCTATTTGCGTCATGTGTCAGTGTCATTTGTTTACGTTCATTCCGTTTCTCCCAGAGTTGTGAGAAGTTAGTGTACCTCCACTTCATGGATAAAATAGGTCGACATTGTTCCAAAACCGAATCGGGGCACCCCGACTCCACGTAGTCTTTTGGCTCCTACCCCTAGAGTGTTTATAAAAATCCGGTGGCGCGAAGGGAGGGCAATCCCCGCCCGCTGTAACAAAGCATAGGCACCCATGGGTGCCTATCCTTTGTTACGCAAGGGCGAAGGGGTTGCACTTCCCGCAGCGCCGGAGACGTTGGAATAGCGACATTTAAGTGTTTTGAGGTTAGGTTACAATAATTAGTTTTTCTCAAGAACGGTGCGTTACCTTTTCATGGGAGTGGTACCAGGGGGGACGGAGCACCCCCTCCATCCCCCCCAACACCTCCCCACCCCCACCTCCTGCCAAACGATACTAAATTTTAACCCACAAAACAAGAAAAATGTTACGAAACAGCCAACATGTTTATGTATAGAAATAGGATGTAAATATGATTCCGTGTCTTATTAAATATTAGTCTATGTGTTGAACAATATATAACAAGTTATAGAAACATAATTTAAAGCAAAACAATACGAGTCGTAAATAATTATAATAACTTTTTAACGTGTTGCCAACCTTTTTTCCAGAGTCCACGTGGGCCGCATGAATAAACTTGATTTGAGAACATAGTTAATATCACAACAGTATTTTTTTATCCTGAAAGTATATTATTATTTTAATCTTTACAAATCATCGTTCAAATCCGAAGTCGTTTCGGCATTTGAAATAAATAAAATAATGGTAAATTACTGACACAGGTTTTAGACAAATCATAAAACATGCCATCATCGTGTTAATGTTATAACGAGGCACAGTTTTAGTAGTTGATTGTAGTTTTTTCTACAGATTGAATTCCGATTAACCACTAGATAAATTTTGTCCGCCAACCACCCCAGTAGGGGTGTCCAGATTTAATTTAAACCCCCCAGATTTAGTGGAAGTCTCACTAAGTTGACAACATTGCTTTTCTACGATTTTGTCATTGGCCACAGATAAGTAATACGAAAAAAGAATAACGTTCCGTTGCGTATTTCAATTTTGGTAGTTTATTGTAGAAATTGTTTTATAAATTGGTTTTTAATTTTTCAGCCATCATTGTACATTTTCATTTATATGCATTATTAGACGATCAGTTGTAGTTAAAAAGAAAGTTAAATTATAGCAAAATTATTCGGAAGCGAATAATTCCTTTTTGATGAAACAAAACGCGAGATCGGACTAGAAACCCTCCGTTCCGTGGTGGACAAGACTACTCCAGTCTGCAAAAAAAAAAAACAGTCAATGGTGGAAGCAGACTAGAGTAGTCTGGTTGAGACGCAGTCTGTTTTGACGTTAATATTTAGTATAATTCTATATTTTAAGCATTCAAACTTGCACAGAGTGTACTAAATGAAAAATTCATGCCATTGATTCGCCCGTACGCTTCGTTGGAACGTACCGCCGGCGGTTGTCAGCGATTGTTCTAGCATGCTCGTTCATTTGTTTCCGAGCAACAACTTCAATTATTTACCGTGCTGTATTACCGTGATTCGGAATATTTCAGTGTGAATATATTTTCAGAAGATGAACAGGTAAGTGCTTAACAGTTTTTAGTGATTAGGTTGAGAATTAGTTAAATAATTTGGTCACAATTTATTTCCGCAAACACCGTTAGCATTTTGGCGCCATTTTGCCGCGGCCGGTTACTTTTTCCTCGTGTTATTATTATAATTCTTATATTTTGATGAATCTCTTACTCATTCGTACGTCGTATATGTATCATACTATCGATATCATGCATTTATTTCAACTGATAGCGTTAGAAATGTGCGTATCATTGAATTTAAAAAATCCCTCCGAACAGCAGACTAGATCAGTCTGGTTCCACCACGGGCGGTTTTAGGTATAAGCGCCATTTTGTTGTGTAATAGCCCGGATTTGAAATTACTGTGGATACGCTTTATGTTTAACCGACCGACGAAAGGGGAAGTTATGAACATAAAAATTATGTTTTTTTTTTGGAATTATGGTTTTTATAGGTTATTTTTAAAATAAAAATAGAAATAGAGGTTTTTATAGGTTATTTTCTTTGTTCCTAGTGTTTTAAAACTTGTTTGCATGATTGTTTGGGTTGCATGTGTTTTTTTTGCTTGTTTTAGTGAACCAAGACGTCCTCGCACGCGCGGACCGCGACGCGGTGGGGCTGTGCGCGTGCGAGGTGGACGTAGCGCTGCTGCTGCTGCTGGGTCGGTCGACGGTGAGATGGTGGTCGCCGGCCCAAGCTCCATCTCCAGGGGCACGGAACGCGGGCGCGGGCGCGGGGTGGATGGCGGGGGCGGTCGCATTTTTAATAAATAAATAAAAAACAAAATATTAATGTGTCCAAGTACATAAAACATTCCTATGTACTTTCTTAACTTCGAGTTCAAATCTGACAATATTATGTACAAGTACATATTATAAATGTGTACAAGTACATAAAACATTCTTATGTACTTACTTAACTTCGAGTTCAAATCTGACAATATTATGTACAAGTACATATTATAAATGTGTACAAGTACATAAAACATTTTTATGTACTTTCTTAACTTCGAGTTCAAATCTGACATGTGTACAAGTACATAAAACATTCTTATGTACTTTCTTAACTTCGAGTTCAAATCTGACAATATTATGTACAAGTACATAATATTAATGTGTACAAGTAGATAATATTAATGTGTCCAAGTACATAAAACATTCTTATGTACTTTCTTAACTTCGAGTTCAAATCTGACATGTGTACAAGTACATAAAACATTCTTATGTACTTTCTTAACTTCGAGTTCAAATCTGACAATATTTGCTGTATCTTAATTTCCTATCCTTTTTTTGTCATTTTTTTTGTAATGGGGAAGGTCGGGCAAAGCTAATTGTAGATGGCATGACCATAGCTAGGTCCCTACGGCCACGAAAATTTTTGATATTTCGTTCATTCATGTCATTTTATGTTCATTCATGAGTTTGATTTTATTTCACTATTTCGTTATTTTCGTTGATTTCAGTATTTTAAATCAAGTACTTGACATGGAAAGTGTCAGAATTAATATTTCCTCGTAATCACTTTCTTCAAAATGTTCACGAGATAAATTCGAACTCAAAAAAATCTGTACGAATAGCTTTAAAGCACAATCTTCTAATTTTAAGGGCTTACGAGAAATTCGAACTCCAATTTCTGAGTATCTAGGAACACAACATCGAGTCAACTTTCGCTAAAATAAAATAAAACCACATCACGCCTTGTATTTTTAGCTTGTGTTGGGAACTAGCTACGACAGCGCCATTTTGACAGTTGCCTTCCCCATTCTTGTTGAGGTACTTGTGCAAATTTGTTGCGAAATTGTTAATTTTGGTTGTTGATTTCTGCAATGTTTTTGTAAGGCAGCATGCCTATTTATTGTGTTTATCGATTTGTAAATATCTTCAAAATGTAGAATATCAATTTACATTTAAAATAAATACAACACAATTTAAACTATGATGCAAAGTTTGAGTGGATGTTTTTTGCGCTTGGTTTCAAATGTTTGTTTTGGTTAGTCGATACTGTTAATCTAAACACTTCTAACGGCTGAGACTCTGTCTGCGATAAGTATGTGGACCATTTGTTAATGTAAGATAACAACCCAAGCCACTTAGCCATTAGTGTTCTGAGAATCGAACAATGAACAGACCTTTTTGTTGCGCCGTCACTCGATACGTCCAGATGACGTCATGTTTTTGTAAAGCTTGTAGCTTGTAAAAAATTTATGGGAAGGTGTGTACTTTGAATGGATTATTGTGAAACAGTTTATATTTATGTAAATTAAACAAAAACTTTATGAAATAATGGTTTATTTTTTGAATTACAATGACCCTTACACAAGAAACTGGGAAATATTCCCTCACACAGATTTCAAATGAGAATTACTAATAAATTACTAGGCAAAACTGGGCTAATCTATACATAACACGTTAGCTTATTTAATAACGATTACAACGACGTAACTTTATACAGCTCCCGTGTATAACTTAGGAGTTATCGCCGTTTTAATCACACGCGCCATTTTCCCGCCAAAACACGGAAAAGGGGCGTCACCCATGCGCGCAAGTGGCCCAAAATGGCCTCCACCACCGAACTCCCCATGAAATTTGGCAGACTTGTAATCATTTTTATTACGCAATTCCAAATATAGTAAACGATTAAGATCGCAATTTGTTTCATTTCAGAATCGCATTCAACAACAAAATGTGTTACGCAATTAGGGTGCAGGTTGGGTTGATGATAGTTTCAATTAACTTAGAAAGCTCATGGACATCTTCTATTCCATAGAGCATTGGAGGTTTTGCAGTAACTTGCTCTGGTTCATCAACTGGGCGGTTACTAAAACTATTCCTTGTAACAGTAGTATGGCTTGGAGGAGAGTCAGATATTTTACGTTTTTTAGAGCCCGGTACTCTTTGCCAGGGCGGTGGTATTTGTTCTGGACTCACTGGCGGTTGCAAAGGCAGGTTATCATTACTTGATATTTGTGTATCATCACTTATTTCTATGCCTGTACCCTAATTGCGTAATACACAATCAATCGGAATCTGAATCGGTTTCAAACAGATTACTAATCCATTGCTTCATGAGTTCGATAAAAAATTCTGCTCAACAATGTAAATTACGCAATGAATGTTGTTGTTTACGAAAATGTGTTACGCAATTAGGCTGCTGGAGTTGCTACAGTTGTGGTTCCATGAAAAGAGTTTGCTCTGGGTCGAGTTTCAAATAAGCTTTTGTGGAAAACTTGTTGGAGGTAGATTTACCGATTTTGTTGAGTTGGGGGTAGATTTTTGTTTTCATTTAAATTTATTTCCATTTTGATTCCCACGAGTAGGGTCGATAAACGGTCACTCACAGGGTGACGCCCATCCCTACATACACTCGATGATTGCCCGGTGCATCGAGGTTGGCGCTAGAGACTAGTTTCCCACTAGTCACCGATTGGTATCCTCTTGGCACGTTCCCAACCTAAGATACGGGTAATTTTTTATTGAGGTGTTCTTCCTCTTGGCCCGGGCGATTAAGCCAAGAGTACCGTTCCCATGAAAATGACTGCAGGGTTACGGCTTGTGGGATTATTTTCCTACCGCCACTAAGCAGAATTTTTTGTCCTGCAGAGTCAGGTTTGTTACCGCCGCCCGAGACTCGGCGTTGTTGCTCGTCTTGCACCACCCGGAGAGACGTGTAGGATGGGTCTAGATAAAGATGGTAAATCCTACGGACGCGAGCAACTTACCCCCCCCTACTGACATTTAATAATAAAACTAATTATGTGGCCTTCAAAATAAGGAAAAATAACAAGCAACCTGATGACGTTAATATAATTGCACACACTTGTCTAGAAAAAACACAAAACTGTAATTGTAAAAATATAACACCTGTCAGTGTTGTTAGATATTTAGGTGTCAAAATCGATGAGCACCTAAGATGGGATCAACAACTTAAAAAAGTAACAACAAGGTTGAGAAACATGATCCTTTGTTTAAAACTCTCAGAGAATCTGCATCACAACAGCTTCTTATAAAAATCTACATCTCATTGTGTTAATGTGTCATAAACTACTGTTTCCCAGTGTGGGGCGGTGCCTCAAAGACGATGTTTCTAGCCCTCGAGCGAGCCCAAAGAGCTGTTCTGAAGGTTATCAATAGGAAGCCTTTTAGATACCCAACAAGCCAATTGTACTCGGAATGTCAGGTCCTAACTATACGACAGCTTTTTATACTCGCATCCACTCTGAGAAGGCATCGAACAGTACTCCCGCCTGTTAATACTGATAGACGCAGACATCCAGCACCTTGCCCAAGTGTCCCACACAGCACAAAATTTGGAAGGCGACAACATTATGTCTTAAGTTTTATATTATTTAACAAAATAAACGACAAAACGAAAATAGTAATGCTTAGCAGTCATGAAGCCAAAAATAAGAAATGTACCTACTTCTATTGGATTACGAAGATACTGAAAATCTAATGACCCAGAGCACATCAAGCTTGACTTTTTGTACTAGCTCTGTTTTGTATGGCACGCAGTATAAATCAGAGCTTAACTTAACTAGTAGTGTGTCGTTTCACATGCTTTTGGCTGTACTAATGACTAAGAGTAAGGTAATGGGTATATTAATAAACTTATACACTGTTATAATGGTCAATAACTAGCACTCAGCCCGCGACTTCGTCCGCATGGATATCGAAAAGAAAAAAAATACAATTTTTACCATAAGAAGCCGAAATAACGCCTATGTTCATCAGACATAATTTCGGCTTCTAATGGTAAAACATTTTTTCAAATCCGTCCAGTAGTTTTGGAGCCAATTCAAAACAAAAAAACAATCAAATCTTTCCTCTTTATAATATTAGTATTGATTTTCAGGTTGATTATTTAGTACTTTTTTTGTAGAATCGTCATTTGTTTACGTGAACTATCCTTTTTTTGTTTGTGGAAAAAATGCATTTACCTTTTTTTTTTAAGTAAAAGTAAACCAATAGTTTTAGAAACTAATACAGGTACTTAAGGGTTTTTTGGGTTCCAATGAACAAATTGACACGTATTCCATGACTGTTGTAGGGTGCGGACGGGGTTCATTCAAAATCACCCATGGTCCTTTGTTTGGGATTTATAGACTAAGAGGTGATTGTAATCGGAAATTCGAAACCTGACATCTAGAAGCTTAAGAGCTATGTTCCGGTCCATCTATTAAATAATTTGATAATACTAATTGTGAATCCGATTAAGACACCTTTATGTCTACGCCGTGCCGGCCGAGAATCAGCAGCAAAATACACAACCATTAACACCATCATTGGAGGATCCACTAGCAATTGATTGCTCATCGAACGTCGAGCCCTCAGGTTTCGTAGTAGATCTCCAACTTGAGGGCGCGGATAAAGAAAATGCACAAGTTGGATCGTGCTTAACCCGAAATAACCTACATTAGAAACTTGTTCTATTGTGAATTTGCTGGCTGGTTAGGCAGTGTGTAGAATTTTTTAATTGTAAGTATTGCATGAAAAAGTGTTTCTTAAATTGCGGGGCATACGTATTATGTAATTGATAGGTTATAGGTGTATGGTGATTTTTCGAGTTAGGCACTTATGTCTGCTTATCTGCCAATGAAATGCACGCCACTGCACCGGACCTTTGAAGTTACCGACTCGCGGCGGATAGGACGCATCGGGACGGTCGTTTCTGCAGTGCTGCCGTGGACGGCACTCTTCCCTTGGTGTGTCGGTGCGGGCTGGTCCGCGTATCACTCACCGTGGGAAGCCGCCATTAGATTTTAGTAAGATACCGCGGCAAGGCACGGCATGACACCGAAGCAGATAATTATGCGCGTTTATTAAAAAATTAAACGCTTTTAAAGCTGCACGAATAATAAGGTAATGCTTACATGCCGATCGGCTTAGAAATAAAACATACTTCGTTTCGCAAACACGTAGTCTCCTAAATAATGTGCGTGTGGTGTGGTGTCTTGTTTAAAACTATTTGAAAATGTGCTTAGGATTTAGTGAATATTCCCAAAGAAGTGAAAGTTGGAATCAACTTTGTGAAAGTCAAAGAAGCTAGTAATGTATGGACTGTAAACTTTGAGTTGAGGGCTCACCTGAACCTGAAAAGTATGGACACTACAGAAAAAGTCTTTATGCCAAAATCTAAGCGAAATAAGCGAATGCGAAACAAAATTTGTGAAAACAAGACGTTATTGCAAAACACTGTCCTACTTTGTATATCTTCGTGCACAATGGGCCCTCAATTCTCTATACAATATGTAACAAAAACCCTGTCCGATCCAAAAAAGGCGTATTCCTGGTTTAACATACGTACTAGAAAAAATAGTAAAAAAAATCTAACTCATAAAAACCAAAAGCTATTGATTTTTTTATTTTTAGTTACCATGCGAAATGTAACACTAAATATGGTAAATTTTCATAAGTTGACAACACTCCACCGGCCGGCGAAATCTTTTATTTTTTTGCCTATTTTATTTCAAAGGACACCGCCCTGCACTAGCCGCGCTGTAGGTACTCATAACGAGTCCTCGATCCTTTGATGTAGCCGACTGGTCGCTACTTGTTTGGACACTTCGCCAGTCGCACGTGGAGATAGCTTGCGATCGGATGTCCGTACGTATCACGTGCCGCTATCGTATCGCGAACAATGTCGTATACCAATCAGGAATATTTGAATATGTTAATTTTTATTTGTGAGTAAATGTGTGATTCGGAAATCGAAGTAACAGCTCGGATTGTGGAAGCTTTCGAGTCACTCAAATCGTACACATGTGCGCTGCGAAGAGTACGTGCAAATTTAATAAAAAGGTGTCGAATGTGTACTAATGTGTGCTAATCCCCTTCCCCTTGGATCTCTGTGGAGTGCAGACGTGTTCTGAGATTATATTTTATTGACAGTTTATTACAATTCAAACACTTTTTTACCAAATTAATTCTCGAAAATATAATAGAGCTGCATAACATAAAGGAGGTGTTACAAAGCGGCTAAAAGGCGGCTGTACAACAAAACACGCATACCACGCACGTGAGTACTCTGTACACATACTTGCAAAAATACGTGAAAGAGACGCCACTAGCTTCGCTAGCCCGCTACCTTGCTTTAATAGATAAACTGTGCGAGAGTACAGCTGTTTGTGTAAAAGTGCGTACACGCACCCATGTTACCTGAGAGGTCTTGCTAGGTTGGACGGAAAGCAAAAGTACTAGAAACCGCCGATAGCGACCAGACAAGATTGACCCCCGTTATAATTGTGTGCTATTCCGATTTGCACCTATAACCACTGCTACTTATCGTGTCTGCCGTCCTAGTACTTAGTGAATCCCCCGTAAAGATGCCCATCAACCGGACGCCCCCCGCCTCTCCGCTACCTTCGTCTTCTGTTGTTGAATCACTCGGCGACGCCCCCGTACACGCACGTCTTACTGCTAATGAGTCGCCTTTGCATCAGTGTGTCTCGGCGCCTGATCTATCAGTTATTGCTGCGGAACGGAATGTTAAGAAACGCAAAGAATCATGCCCACTTTCCATACATTGATTGACCTGTCAAATGATTCGTTTTACAGGTCGCGTCTACCTACAACTAGTGTTGTCTATTAACAATTATTATTTATAATATCACAATATCATATCATCTTTTCATTTAGAGGCCAGGGAAAAATACTATTAAGTAAATAGGTTTTTGAGGTTATACAGCTGTCAGATAAGGTTTGACAGCTGTTTACCCTCAAAAACTATACGATTACAATGTTATCATCAAATTGTTTCATAGTTAGTCGCCGAGAGTGTTTCAATAACTCTGAAATAAATCCCTCTTCAATGTAATTACTCGTAATATCATTATCAAATCGGCATGAGGCCGCAAACAGCAGATATTCTCGTAATATCCCGCCGATACTGAGACTTCACATGTGATGTTAGGCCATCCTTGTTTTCTACACTACATTTTGTGCAAGTTAGAGCAATCTATGATACCAGCTTATTACTATCCCACTGCTGGGCAAAGGACTCAACTCATACAGAGAAGGCACAAGCATTTATCACCATGCTTGGTCAAGACGGGGTGGCGATTTCTGACTTTTATTGAGATTGTTACTTGACTGGATTTGAACTCACAGCTTCGTGCACAAAAGGCGAGGTGTCAAACAAATGACAGCCTGTGATAGAGTTCGTTTTAATTATAAATTGTGGTCTATGGTTTTATGCGTAACCGGTCAGCTGTACACTTATTTTTCTTTGCACACCCACACCTAAAAAACATAAGAAAATCATAGCTGGTCATAAAATAATAAGTAAAGTAAAAAATTAATACTAATTGATTCTTAAAACATTCAATAACCACATGACGAACCAACAAGTTTTTCGTATTATGTGAAACGGAACGTTTGTAAAACACGCTCCGTTTCCGAAAGTCTATTATGAATGATAAACATAGTAACATTGCTTTTTTTCTTGGCTTTATTTGAAAATTCTAATAAGTGATACGTAATAAGCAAAAAAAAAGCAATTTATTTATATATTTTACATCACTAGACGCGTTAGAAAATTTTCAGGTCAAGACTGAACATGATTCTTTGATGGTGTCGATAAAAATGCAAGCGCTTTAACGTTAAACGCTTTCTCTGATTTTTCTAAACTGCAGGAGAGTCATTTTGAAGACCTTCTGAAAAAAGTAAACAATATTCTTGAGCAAAATATTGAACTAAAAAGGAGTGTTGAAGTCATGTCGAGTAAATATGATGAGTTCTTAAATCGTATTACCTGCCTTGAGTCGGAGCGGAAAGAAGATAAAAAATATATTCATCAATTGGAGGAGAAAATTGAGTACTTGGAGCGTAAGTCTCGCTCGGCGGGCTTAGAGGTTCGCAATGTCCCCAAACTAAACGGGGAAAACAAGGATCATCTTTGCAACCTGGTTGTAAATATGGGGAAGACTCTTGATGTCAAAATCCTACACTCAGATATTAGGGACATCTACAGAATCAATGCCAAAGACAACTCTAATCCAATCATATTGGACCTTAATACAGTGATCCTGAAGGATAAAATCGTCACGGGAGTTAAGAAGTTCAACAGATCTAGGGATAAGAAAGAAAAGCTTAACACCACCCACCTGGGTCTTCAGTCTTCAGTACAACCGGTTTATGTTTCTGAAGCCTTAACATATAAAAGTCAACGGTTGTTTTACGCAGCAAGACAATTTCAAAAAGGGCATGGATACAATTTTTGCTGGACTTCTCATGGCATTGTCTACCTCCGTAAAGCTGTAGAAGATCAGCAAATTCGTATTGACTCCGAGTCTGACCTAGAGAAACTAAGGAATGCTGTATGACTAGGTCTATATCTTATTTTTTGTAAGCATGTTGTATCTCTGTCAATTTTGCATGTTAATATTACGATTTTAAAGTTACTATTCTTTTTTATACTTATTCTTAGTACCACAATAACTTTCGCTGTATCCAGAAATCATATTTCAAATAACTTATTTTGTTCAAGTACACACCAACAAAAACACACATTAAACAGTAAAGTCACACATAAAAACAATTCACACGTACCGATAAATACCTTAAATCCAATACGCCACTTCTCAATATTTCACCCGTTGAAATCCGAAACCAGACTCTTTGACCAATTTACATCTCCACATAAAATTCGATAACTTAATTGACGTAACTAAAAACATTGACTCCTTGTCTGTCTCCAAAGCTCTTGCATGTGACTTAGATGAATGTCATAAATTAATTTTAACTGACGGCAAAAGGATCACAGTCTTGACACAGAACATTCGTAGCATACATTGCAATATGCCGGGATTAGAAACAATGTTACAAAGGCTAAAAGTTGAATGTGACGTGCTAGTACTCACAGAATGTTGGTTGAAAAAAGACAATCCCTTACCCATACTAATGGGATATCAATCTTTTGCAACTAAAGCAAACTACAAACAAAATGATGGCGTCGTAGTTTACTATAAAGAGCATCTAAATTTCATTGTTGAAGAGCCAGATTTTCAGGAGGGAAACTGCTTAGTTCTTCAAACTGATCTCACAGCAATTGTTTCGATAATACCGCTCCCCATCTTACAAAAATATTGATAATTTCCTAGGCTCCCTAAGTAGTACGCTGTCGAGATTATCTCATTGCAATAATATAATTGTAATTGGGGACGTCAATATTGCAATTAATGCAGACAAAATTGAGCTTCCTGGAGAAAGATATCTCACGTTAGCTGCTTCTCATGGGCTTCTACCGGCACACACTGAGATCACACGCATGGCAAGCGGTACGTGTATTGATCACGTCTTGCTCAAAACCCAAAATTTGAGCATGACGCTTGTACCCCAAACTACCTTGACAGATCACTATCCTGTTCTTTTTTGCATGAATCTTAAGCATATCCGTGGCTACGCAACAACTACCTTAACAAAAGTCGATTTTGAGAGCTTAGGAAGAGATCTTCTCAGTGTTGACCTAAATCCTATATTGTTAACTCAGGATCCCAACGTTGGTGCAGTTGAAGAGCCTCCTCGTGGCGCATCCTGGGCAACGTCAGCTCCAATCGCCTACCGGTTCTGGTGGACAATTGGCGCTGGCGGCAAATCTCAACAAACGGGGAAGGGCACGGTTCCATTCCCCGATCATCTTTGATGGTCGTGGAAGGGAACCGGGCTAGGGAAGGGTCGTTGGAGAAGGTCGTACGCCCACCCCCCCTCTGCTTACAGAGGGTGAGTTGTGTGGGCGTGGTCTTGTGGGAGGAGAGGAAGAAAACCTCTTAAAAAAATTACCCCAACTCCAAGGTCGAGCGTGCCGAGGGGGTGTATGGCCGGAGGGTATCCGGTCGTTAGCGCTGGGGGGGGATCCAGGGGGATCAAAGGGACCGCACCCTTCAAAGGACAAAACAAACATGGAAAAGTCAGTTGTCAATATTTTACCCCAGGGCGGTACCGACTGCTTAGCAGTCGGAGAATCCGCCACGCATCCGATTTCGGATGCGTCATGCCCCTCGTATTCTGGGGGGGGCAACAACTGTCAGGAGGGAGGAGAGAGAGGGAGAACCCGGTCGCAGTCATTCGGGGACCCGCTAAGCGATGGTTTGGCGGGCCCTCGAGTGGCTGCCGCCGGTCACCAGCGAGAAACGGAGCTTCTTTTGAAGCTCCCGCGCGTGGTGATCGAGCCACTTGCCACCATTGATGGCAACCAGAGCCGAGGAGGCTCCGGTCCCTCCGGGGACCACAGTAGGTCCGATCCGGACCTGAGCAGGCGCGGCAAGGCGCTGCTCAAGAGGCGGCAGACGGAGGAAGAAATCCTGCCGGCACCAAAGGCGCCCAAGGTGACGAGTGGTCGGGGTCGTGCGGCTGCAAAGCCGGGGCGTGACCCATCGGGCCGCTTCACGCGCCCTGCTACGCCGGTCCCATCGCAGGCTTCATCGCCGGCTCCGTCACCGGCTCCTTCGCCAGCTCCGTCGGAGAGCGCGGGGAGCGACACCGAACTGGGGAGGGAGGACCCCGCGAGCATAGGCTTAGGCCTATGCTCCAACAGGGCGGAGGCAAACGCTGCCAAGAGGGCGCAGCGTAAGGCTGCCGCAGCCGACGTGGTGGCTGAAATGGCCAGCCTTAATAGAGAGCGACGCGCTGCCCGGATGGCAGCCGGAGGGAGCGTTACCGGATTGGCGCTCAGCAGCCAGGTGCTGGACAGCGTGGGGGTCGTCATGACGGTTGCCACCAAGTCCGGCAACCTGAGGGGGACCTACGTTCGTGCCCTAAAGGAGGCGGTAGACGGGATCAAAGAGGCGGTCGAGCTCCTCGTGAACCGCACCAGCACGGACGAGACGGCGAGGCTCTGGGAGGAGAATGACCGTCTCCGATCCAAGCTCGAGGAGCTCGAGCGGCAATTTGCTGCCCAGAGGGCGGCTCCCGCCGCCCCCGGCGTCACTCCCGTCACGATCCCGCCGGCGGTCCGGCCGTCGCCTGCGCGTGCGGATGCGGAGATCGAAAAGATCGCCCGCATCTGCATGATTCAGTGCGGCGGAATGGTGAACGCCCGGCTGGAGGCGCTGGAGGCGCGACTCCCACCAGCTGCGACCCTCCGACCCCCGCTTGCGGCGGATAGGAGGAGAGCGGAGGAGGCCGCCGCCGGGACGAACTCCGCGTGGGGGGCCAGAAAGCCCGCGCAGGGGCCCAAAAATCCCACGCAGGGGCCCAGGAAGCCCACAGGGGCTTTGCCCGCGCCACCTCCGGCGACCGCGCCTTCGGCCACAGCACCTCCGCCGACCGCGCCTACCGCACCTCCGGCGACCGCACCACCTCCCACCTCACCTCCCACCCAGGATGCCGAGGGGTGGACGACGGTGGGGAAGAAAGAGAAAAAGAAGAAGAAGAAGAGCGGGAAGAACGCCGACGGAACACCGGCACCGGCCAAGACGCCTAAAAAGAAGTCGCGAGGACGGCGTAGGGCCCCACGCTCTGCGGCTGTGGTGATCACACTGCAGTCCGGAGCCGCTGAGAGGGGCGTCACCTACGCGGCGGTCCTCCGAGAGGCTAAGAGCAAGGTCGCGTTCCCCGACCTTGGGACACCGTCCGGCCTCAGATTGAGGCCGGCGGTTACGGGGGCGCGGCTGCTCGAGGTGTCCGGTGCCTCCAGCCGCGAAAGGGCGGACGTTCTGGCCGCCAAGTTGAGGGAGGTCCTCAGCCCGGAGGACGTTCGGATTTCCAGGCCGATGAAGACCGCGGAGCTGCGAGTCAACGGCCTGGATGACTCGACGACCCCGGCTGAGGTCGTGGAGGCCATCGCCCGTGTCGGTGGATGCCCGCCCGACGACGTGCGGGCGGGTGAAATCCGCGCCGACGCCTCCGGGCTCGGCTCGATTTGGGTGAGGTGCCCGGTGTTGGCGGCGAACAAGGTGGCCGACGCTGGGCGTCTGTTGGTGGGATGGGTTGCAGCGAGAGTCAAACTGCTGCAGCCCAGGGCCATGCGTTGCTACCGGTGCCTGGACGTCGGGCATGTCAGGTGCCGGTGCACCGCCGAAACGGACCGCAGCGATGAATGTTATCGCTGCGGCCAGCCCGGCCACAAGGCGGCCCAGTGCTCCGCGGCGCCAAACTGCAGCCTCTGCACGGCTGCAGGGAGGCCCGCCGGGCACAGATGGGGGGCGAAAGCTTGTGGCGTGCCCGCCAACAGAAGGAGGGGAAGGGGCCAGAAGGGCTCCTCTTCGGCCGACTCCCGGCCTGAGAATGCTGCAGAGGGGGGGATGGACTGCGCATAAATGGCGCTGTTCCGTCTCCTCCAGGGCAACATCAACCACTCTGCCAGAGCTCAGGATCTCTTGCTCCAGAGCATGGCAGAGTGGTCGATTCACGTGGCCGTGGTCGCCGAGCCGTACTGGGTCCCGCCCAGGGATAACTGGGTGGGAGACCTGGACGGTTTGGTGGCCATCATTGGCGGGGCTCTCGTCAGCCCGTCTCGGGGGCACGGCTGGGTAGCCGCCCTCGCAGATGGCGTTGGCGTCGTTGGGGCGTATTTTTCGCCCAACAAGAGTCTCGCCGACTTCGAGAGGTTCCTTGTCGAGTTGGGTGCCGTCGTGGGCCAGCTCCATCCTCGCCCGGTGCTGTTACTCGGGGATCTCAACGCCAAGTCTGCGGCGTGGGGATCCCCGGTGACCGATGCTAAGGGTGAGGCATTGGAGGAGTGGGCGATCACGACTGGCCTGGTCGTCCTGAACCGGGGCTCGGTCCACACGTGCGTGCGGCAGCGGGGCGGGTCCATAGTGGACGTGTCGTTCGCAAGCCCTGCTGTCGCGAGCCGTGTCCGCGACTGGCGTGTCGCCGCGGAGGTGGAGACGTTGTCGGATCACCGATATATCCGATTCGACGTCTCTGCCCAGACCGCTGGCGGCCGCAGAACACCAGTCCCGCGTTCGGACGGCCCGCGCTGGGCGCGTAAGCGCATCGACAGGGAGCTTCTCGAGGAGGCAGCCATTGCTCAGGCCTGGTTCCGGGGGTCGGCAACGACCGGACCCGATGACGTCGAGCTGGAGGCGCTGTGGTTCCGCGGGGCAATGACGCAGATATGCGACGCGTCCATGCCCCGCGCCCACGCACAGGGTGCAAGGCGCCAGGTGTACTGGTGGTCCGCCGAGATCGCGCAGCTGCGCGTCGCATGCGTGGCGGTGAGACGCCGGTACACCCGCTACCGGAGGAGACGTCGTCGGGTACCCGAGGAGGAGGCCGCGCTGTACGAGGTGTACCGCGCGGCAAAGCAGACTCTGTGGCTGGCCATCGACGAGGCGAGGACTCGATCCCGGGAGAGGATGTTGGAGACTCTGGACGGGGATCCGTGGGGGCGCCCGTATAAAGCGGTTCGAGGGCAACTTCGAGCCGCGGCGCCCCCACTTACGGAGAGTCTCCAACCCGAGCTGCTGGAGGAAGTGGTAGCAGCCCTCTTCCCGGTGAGAGCGGAGCATGTTCCGCCGCCGATGGCTTTGCCCGCAGCCGCAGAGTCTGCAGAGGAGGACGAGGAGAACGCCATCAGCGTCCCAGAGGTGACACAGGCAGAGATGAGGGCGGCCGTGATGCGGCTCCGGGCCAAGAACGTGGCTCCGGGGCCCGACGGAATTCACGGCCTGGCTTTGGCCCTCTCTCTGAAGGAGTTGGAGCCCCAACTGAGAGGACTCTACACGGCGTGCCTTGAGCGGGGCCAGTTTCCCAGTCTGTGGAAGATTGGACGTCTGGTCCTGCTCAGGAAGGCGGGGCGCCCTGCCGACTCGCCGTCTGCGTACCGGCCCATAGTGCTGCTCGACGAGGTGGGCAAGCTGTTCGAGCGCATACTCGCAGCCCGCCTCGTCGGCCACTTGTGCAGAGAGGGGCCGGACCTGGACGAGAGCCAGTTCGGCTTTCGGCATGGGCGCTCTACCATCCACGCTGTGTCGAGGGTGAGAGTCCTGGCGGAGGAAACAGTGTCCCGGGGCGGGGTGGTGGTGGCGGTGTCCTTGGACATCTCCAACGCCTTCAACACCCTGCCCTGGAGCTGCATACGGGAGGCACTACGTTATCATCGGGTGCCTCTCTACCTCCGCCGCATCGTTGGGGCTTACCTGGCGGGGAGGTGTGTCACCTACATGGGACGTGATGGCGGAAACCAGCGCCAAGTGTCGTGCGGTGTTCCACAGGGATCGGTAGTGGGACCGCTCCTGTGGAACATCGGGTACGACTGGGTGCTGAGGGGCGAGCTCCCGCCGGGCGCGGACCTGACGTGTTACGCGGACGACACGCTGGTCACGGCCCGGGGGAGTTCGCACAGGGAGGCAGCGTTGCTCGCGACGGCGGCGGTCTCACTCACGGTGAGCCGCATACGGCGCCTCGGCCTGGAGGTGGCCCTCAACAAGTCGGAGGCCATGGTGTTTCATGGCCCCCGGCGGGCGCCGCCGGCCGGATCACACATTGTGGTCGGGGGGGTCCGGATCGCTGTCGAGCCCACCATGAAATATCTGGGATTGGTGCTCGACAGCCGGTGGGACTTCGGACCCCACTTCCGGCGGCTGGCGCCCAAGTTGTTGGGCGCGGCCGGGGCGCTGGCAACGCTGCTTCCCAATCTGGGGGGCCCGAGCGCCGCCTGTAGGCGGCTCTATATGGGGATCGTGCGATCCATGGCGCTCTACGGAGCGCCGATCTGGGCGTCTGACCTGACGGCCGGCAGCATAGCTGTCCTGCGCAAGCCGCAGCGGGCTATGGCCGTCAGAGTCATTCGGGGGTATCGCACGATCTCCTGCGAGGCGGGTTGTGCACTGGCCGGATCACCGCCCTGGGACCTGGAGGCGAAGGTGCTCGCGTCACTGTACCGGTGGCGCGAGGCAGCGCGGGAGCGGGGCGAGCGACCGATGCAGCAACATATCGAGCAGCATCGGTTGCAGCTCCGCGAGGTCCTGGTGGCGGAATGGCGGGTGAGGCTTTCACGCCCTACCGCCGGCCTCAGCACCATCGAGGCGATCCGGCCAGTGCTCGACCGCTGGCTCGGGAGAAGGCACGGCTCCCTGTCGTTTCGGGCGACGCAGGTGCTCTCGGGGCATGGTTGCTTCGGGAAGTACCTGTGTCGCATAAACAGGGAGCCGGACGCCCGGTGTCACCACTGCGTCGACTGCCGGGAGGACACGGCGTGGCACACGCTGGCAGAGTGTGCCGCTTGGGAGGAGCCGCGCCGTGCCCTCATAACTGAAGTAGGCAATGAACTGTCGCTGCCGGCCGTCGTGAACGCGATGGTCGGCGGCGCAGAGTCCTGGGACGCAGTGGTCTCCTTTTGCGAAACGGTCATCTCGCAGAAGGAGGCTGCGGAAAGGGAGAGAGAGATCTCGACTCTCGACCCGGCCCGCAGCAGACGCACCGGGCGTCGGAGGAGGGCGGACAACGCCCTCTTCCGGCCCCCCTAAATGGGTCCAGGGGCGACGGATTCGGGGACATCCGTCGCCCCCCAACATCAAGACCCGAGAAGGCGGCGCGCGTAGTGTTCCTCGCGCGCCGACCACAGACGTTGCGGGGGGAGTACACCTCACTCCCCCCGCCCGAGACGGGGCCCGCGCAAGCGGGCCGGCACTAGCCGGGGTTGTGGAAGAATAATGTGTTCCCGCGACCCCGGCGTAGGTGTGAGAAGGAACACCGGGGTGGTTTTTAGTCAGTAAGAGTCTGACAGACCCCTCCGCCCGCCCCAGGGCGGAGGACATCCATGAGGATTTTCCACCCCGGGAACAAAAAAAAAAAAAAAAAAAAAGGATCCCAACGTTGCCACAGACTACCTTATAAATAGCATACAGCTGTCATTAGAAAAAAACACAACATCAGTTACTCAGTCAAGGCGTAAAAGAATAATAAAATCGTGGGTCACGCCAGGATTGTTACGATGCATGAGAAACCGAGATCAACTGCACGCGAACCATAATAAGTCACCTAAAAACGAAATTATAAAAACAACATATATCCGCTACAGAAATTTCTGTAACCAAATTTTAAATAAAGTTAGGAGATCCTACGATAAAAATCAAGTCGAAATGGCTGGTAATGACCCAAAAAAATTGTGGAACGCAATTAAAAGCATCACTAATGCAAAAAAGGACAAAAACTGTCCTTCTGAATTATTGGGGATATGTTCCTCTCCTCAGGAAACAGTGAGTGAAATGAACAACTACTTCATAAATGTAGGCAAGTCTTTAGCTGAAAATATAATGCAAACACATAATACTTGCACAGGTAATCTCTCATCAGCTGACCCTGTAAATAACTCCAGGATGAACTCCTTCTTTCTCAAAGAAACTAGTGAAGAGGAGGTTGCACGTAATATAGATGGACTCAAGACTGAATGTTCGGTAGGCTGGGACAGTATTTCTAACAAACTTTTAAAACAGAATAAAAAATTCCTTGTCCCGCCACTAACAGTCATCTTCAACCAATGTCTTGAGACGGGCACCTTCCCCCAAGCCTTTAAAAAATCAATCGTGCGTCCCATAGATAAGGGAGGAGATCGAAACCGTTTTAGTAACTACAGGCCAATATCAATTCTACCCTCTTTGTCCAAGATTCTTGAAAAAATTATTAATACCAGACTTGTCAAATACCTTGAACAAAACAAACTTTTTTCTGAAAACCAATTTGGTTTCCGTGCAGGGAGGTCCACTGACGAGGCAGTACATAAACTAACTAGTTATATCACAACGAAGTTGGATAAAGGTAAAAAGTGTCTGTCGGTCTTTCTTGATCTCGCTAAGGCCTTTGATACAGTTTCGGTCCCAATACTTATAAATAAATTAGATAAAATTGGCATAAGGGGATTACAGCTTCAGCTTTTTGAGAGTTACCTCACTGGACGTTTTCAGCGGGTTAGGGTTGGCAACCACCTCAGCGAGGAACTTCCCATATCGTACGGAGTTCCACAGGGCAGCATCCTGGGACCCACTTTATTTCTCGTATATATCAACGATCTTACAAACTTATGTATTCCAAGAGGTGAAATAATCTCATATGCGGATGATACTGCTCTTCTCTTCTCTGCCGATAATTGGAATGAGGTCTTCGATGCTGCACAGGTCGGCTTTGATATGATTCAAGAGTGGTTACATAGCAATATACTAACCCTTAACCTTGAAAAATCAAAATATCTGGCATTTTCTATCCGGCAAAAACCTGGAATCAATAAAAAGCACCACATTATTCCTCACAGCTGTGTCTCCAAGGCAAGCTGCAACTGTAAACCGCTAGAGTGCGTTAATAAATTAAGATACCTGGGAATTATAGTTGACTGCCATATCAGATTTAAGGAACATATTAAACTATTGTCTTCTAGGGTACGTAAACTTATCTACGTCTTCAAAAATCTTAGGCACGTCACAGATTCAATTCTATTAAAAAATATTTACCTTGCTTTGTGCCAGTCCATTATTTCATATTGCATATTATCCTGGGGTGGAGCTCCTAAAACCGTTATCAAGAGCTTAGAAATTGCTCAACGTGCGATACTGAAAGTGAGCAATTTTAAACCGATTTTGTTCCCGACTAGAACACTTTATCAGTACTGCCAAGTCTCTACTGTTAGACAATTGTTCATAGAAAGAATTGTTTTGAAGAAACACAGCGAACTCGTTTATGACCCAATACTGACCAACAAGCGCCGAAAGCACGAGGTATGCCCACGATCCCATGATCCCAAAACATCTTTCATAAGAAGATTTTACTACATTATTGCTCCTTTTCTATACAATAAAATAAACAAAAAATTAAACATATATCCGCTCAACAAATCTTTATGTAAGAAAAAGGTACATAACTACATCATTACCCTTTCCTATGAGGAAACTGAGAACTTGTTAATTGTCCAGAAATGAGTAAATGCTTTTACTATTGCACGTTTTAATTTAATAAAATTTTAATATAGTTTTAATTTTTTCGGTAAGACGTATTTACACTATCCAACACGCCAACACATTTCACTACTCCACACATACACTAAATCATGCGCATACACCCACACCCATTTTTCATTTTTATCTTTATTTTTTATTTTCTTTTTAAACTTTTGTATTTTAAATTTTAAGTTCATAAATTGCTGCATCTCTTTGCATGTCTTTTGGCTAATAAGTATTATTATCTGTTTTAAGGGGTCTGGCGCTGTATGCCGAGATACAGGACTCGTCCTAGTTCGGCTACAGATGCTCCCATGTTATGTACTCCCAAATACTAGCCTATAAGTATGTGTAATTTCAAGTGTATTATTTTTGGTGAAATAAACTTTATTATTATTATCTCCTTTATTATATTTTACAAACTTATAAATTACATTTTTAAATATACTTTAAAAAATCTGAAGAAAAAAAAAATACATTTAAAAATATAAAAAATAGTATCCCACCGGTATCGGGAACAGGGTCCAAGCTACCGGCGGTCAGGGCTCCAGAGAGAGGAACCTCCTGACAATGCGAGCCGTGTCCAGAAGTACCGCTTTCTGAATCAAGCCCTTGATCCAGCTGCCCAACGAGAGCCTCCTCAGGTGTTTGTCGAGGCTCTTGGCTATTAAGCCATTGGCTGTCACGACTATCGGCACAATGATTGCTGAGTCCACATCCCACATGTCGACAACCTCGCGAGCCAAATCAAGATACTTGATTTCTTTATCTTTCTCGGCTTTCACGAGGTTACAGTCATGCGGGACCGTTATGTCAACAATCATTGTGCGCCGCTGTACTCGATCCACCACCACTATATCAGGCTTATTGGCAATAATAGTCCTGTCAGTGATGATGGATCGATCCCAGTACAATGTGATATTTCCATTTTCGAGAACTGGGTCGGGCACGTACCTGTAGTACGGCACTTCCGATTCCACAAGGCTGTATTTCAGAGCAAGTTGCTGATGGATAATCCTAGCTACAAGGTTGTGTCTATGCAAGTACTCTTCGTTAGCTAGACGAGAATTACCGGAGATAATGTGTCTTATTGATTCCCCCGGACGGTGACATGCCCGACAGATGTCAACCGTGCCGTCTTTCACAATAAATCTCCGGTAATTGTTCGTCATAATAACTTCGTCCATAATTGCACAAATAAAACCTTCGGTTTCTCCAAAGAGGTCACCGAAACGTAGCCAGGTCACGGACGCTAGAAGATCTACATCGGGTCCATGTAGGGCCCGGAAAAAGCGTCCTTGAAGCTCCTTACTCTGCCATACTTCCATGCGATCATTAGTGTCAAGCACTACAGGTTTGCGCCAGTTCTCTTTGGCCAAGGAGAGCGGGGTGAGGCCCTTGTCCACCGCGACCACATCACGATGCATCCCCACGTCGGCTTCTAGGAAATATTCCCTGAGACTGCATATCTCGCGATTGTGTAGGGTCTTAGCGTTTAAAAAGCCTCGACCTCCACACTTTCGCGGGATATACAGTCTCATTACCGATGATCGTGGGTGATGCATTCGGTTTGCAGTCAGCAGTGTACGGACCCTCCTATCCAGGGCGTCGAGTTCGGTCTGAGTCCATTTGAGTATGCCGAAAGAGTACATCAAAACTGGCATGACCCAACCGTTAAAGGCGCGCACCTTGTTTCCGCCTGACAGAAGACTATTTAACACTTTCTTCAGGCGGCCAAAGAAGCGCTCCTTCAACGATTGCTTCATGTCAGTACCATTGATGCCCAACGCTTCCGACATACCCAAATACTTATAGGTTTCGGATGCAGAGAGGGCTTTAAGGTTTATGGAATCCGAGAGTTGGGTTCCCACGGATTCCACAATCTCCCCTCGCTTTACATGCATGACCGCACATTTGTCCACACCAAAGTCCATCCTGATGGCGCTACTGAAAGTTTCAGTTACTTTCAGTAGCTCCATTAGTTGCATTAAATTATTATTATTATTATTATAATGTTCTAGATAGATAGAGGTATGTAACAAGAAAATGTTTTAATAAACTGATACCTACAGTGGGTACATTGCCAAAAGCACATCACATTAACTCAATAATAATTGTTTCTTGATAAACAGAAGGTCAGAAATCGGGGTCATTGTGCGTAAGCCTACAATAAAATATCAGCTGATACCTACGCGTAGGCAAAACGTAGATTTCTTTAGTCCTACGTTTCTTTATTATTATTATTTATTGATCATTAACAAAGTTTGTAATAGACTTAACTTAAGAACAATCCTTTGGCGGCATGCGACAAAGGACCGCCGCGCTCAGGCGGCTTCTTTGACACGAAACTGTAGGTGAACTCTGGTGAACCCTGTCGAGCGATCAGTGTTGCCTTTGGTATGATTATTTTTATTTTTTTAAATTAATTGTTTTCATTGGGGAAAAATAATTATCTCGTATCCATTAAATGATTACGTATTTGTGTACGCACTACGATACCAAATAATACCCTTCAGGATCGGACAGGGTTTTCGTTACATGCTGTATAAATTGTGAAAATTTGTGAAAGCAGGAACTGTACCCTAATTGCGTATTACACAATCAATCGGGACCTGAATCGTTTTGAAACAGATTGCTAATACATTGCTTCATAAGTTCGAAAAAAAATCTGCTCAACAATGTAATTAACGCAATGAATGTAGTTGAACTGTCAAAGTACAACAGATTAGTCGTAATTGTTTACGAAAATGTATTACGTAATTAGGCTGCAGGTCACCACTTGTTTGAAAGTTATGACTTTGATAAAATTCGGGCCCTCATTCCACCATTTCTTTTGTTTTCCTTTTATTACGCATATAGTATGAAATTATCATGCGGACTACTCAGGACCGGTATGGTTGGCGCTCTTTGGCCGATGATGATGAAAGTTATGACAAATACAAAAATTTCTCTTTTTGTGGAAAAAATTCGATACCAGAAAGAAAATAAAAGATCCTTCTAAATCGAGTTTTATTTATATTATCTTAATTAGGAAATAGGGTGACCAACATTTCGTTTAGATTCCTGCAGATTAGTAAATGAAGTGTCATAGGTTTTAATAAACTTTCTTCGATTTTTCGCTTATTAGCGTTATTTGAAATTACTATTAAGTATACGAATACGGTTTATTAAATCACACTTGACACTGTCACCAACACTACGCTGACATACATAACACTTAAGAGGTTTTTAACAAATGTGAATTATATTGCCTTTTAAATGACTGAATTGACGAAAACTTCGCTCACATATATCTCAGTTGAAAGGTTTTTCGCCAGCGTGTATACGAATATGTTCTGTTAAATTACCCCTTTGACTAAATCTACGTTGACATATATCACACTTATAAGGTTTTTCACCAGTGTGTACACGAATATGTTTTGTTAAATGACCCTTTTGACTAAAACTCCGTTGACATACATCACACTTATAAGGTTTTTCACCACTGTGTTGACGAATATGTTCTTTTAAATGCACATTTTGACGAAAACTACACTGACATATTTTACATTTGAAGGGTTTTTCACCAGTGTGTATACGAATATGATTTGTTAAAACACTGTGCTCACTAAAACTACGCTGACATAAGTCACATTTAAAGGGTTTTTCACCAGTGTGTATTCGAATATGTCTTAATAAACTACTTTTTACACTAAAACTGCGCTGACAGACATCACACTTATAAGGTTTTTCACCACTATGTTGACGAATATGTTCTGCTAAATGCCCATTTTGACGAAAACAACACTGACATACATCACACTTGTAAGGTTTTTCGCCAGTGTGTACTCGAATATGTTTTGATAAATGACCTTTATCACTAAAACTACGCTGACATATGTCACATTTAAAGGGTTTTTCGCCAGTGTGTAATCGAGTATGTCTTAATAAACTACACTTTGCACTAAAAATGCGCTGACATACATCACACTTATAAGGTTTCTCACCAGTTTGCTTAATTATATGTTTTGTTAAATCACCCCTGGGTTTCAAACTACGCTCATCACATGTGCTAGGCTCTTTTAAATAAGTGCCATGTTTGGACGTAGGTTTTTGAGTGGTTCGAACTTTCGCGTCAGATTTTCGATTTTCTTTTTTTATTTCTTCTGCTGTTATTGCATCTTCTAGCTTTGGTTTCTTCGCAACGGTCGCACCTGTGATTATTAATCTGGTAAGTACAATGTTGGTAGAAGAATGAAATACGCACTAGGACCACAAAGGAATTTCTGGTGACATTGAATAATACACTTTATCACATGAGAATGAGACATGAAATACAAGATTCTATTAAATCTACATAATATTGTCTGTTCCAAAAGTGATTATAAACAAGCAAACTCTGTTCCACGAAATTAGTAACACATTCACTTAAGTAACTCGCCTATTGTCTTTGGTTTTCTTCCGTAACAGCCGTCAAAGAGCGACCACTTCTTTCTTCATCCCCCAAAGTTAACCGACCGCGCTTGAATTCATTAAGTATACCAGCGATACAAGCTTGCCTTAGAAGGGCCTTCATCCATGAATGCTATTTAATCGTATCGTATCGTACGTATCGTACGATTCGACACTTTTATTTATATTTTATTTTTAAATAGACTATCTGGCCAGTTTCCCATACTAACTAAAAACTTTTTTCCGTAATTCTTTCTGAGTGGCCTGGTACTGCTTCTTGTGTTAATTTTACAATTTCGGAGAATTGATTTAGACAATTTAAAGTTTAAGGAATATCGTTAAAACATAATAATTTAAGATAAATATGTGTGTGTGTGTGATAGGGTCTGTGGTGTGTGTGTGTGTGTGATAGGGTCTGTGGTGTGTGTGTGTATGCATAGTGTATTTAGTAGTTGCTTCAGACGAGCATTTTTTTTCATATTTTTATGTGCGCACATTGTAATTTGTTGGGTGTTGACCTCTAATATTTTTTATTTTATTAGATGCTAATACGTCTCGAGAAGCGCAGTTGTATCTGAGAACACGTGTTGCTACAACTCCAGCAACCTGTGGGAACCATGGGACTATCACTAACGAAAAAGTTGGCCTATAGGTACGTACTTTTCGTCTCCGTGGCTATTACTTTTTTCTTAGGGGTTTCTTGTTCATCATCTATTTCAATTTTCAACTCCATTAAAGGTACATCATCTTCTAAATCTGATTCAGAATGGTATGGTGGTATTTCTGCTACATCTAGACAGCTATTGGCAAACAATTCCGGTTTTAGTTCTGTAAATAAACAAAAACAGTCAAGAGTACATGTATTTGTTTTATTTCACAATATAATGTGGTTGTTGTTAAAAGTTAAAATGGAACACTACGAGGGCGGCACTGAAAATTTCGGGAATCAAGGAAGTGACACAACATTACTATTTAAAAATGTATTTATTGCTTTTCGAAGTATTCTCCGCGAAATTTGACACATTTTTCCATACGATGGAACCAATCATTGAAGCAACCATTTTATTCGGAAGTTGGGGTCTCCAAAATGGCCGTTTTGTAGGCGTCCACAGCTTCTTCAGGTGATGAAAATCTCTGTCCACGCAATTTATTCTTTATTTTAGGGAAAGTATAGAAATCATTAGGGCTTAGGTCGGGGCTGTACGGCGGATGGTCTAATAATTCTATGTTTTCTTGCTCTAAAAACTCTTTTGTTCTGTGTGCGGTGTGAGAACTAGCATTGTCGTGATGGAGGATGATGCGGCGGTTGCAGTTCTCTTTACGGAGTTCAGAAGCGACCTGTGGCAAACAAATGCTAGCATACCATTCTGCATTAACCGTTCTTTGTCCCTCAAGAGGAATAGTCGTAACATTGCCGGTTTTGGAGACAAACGTGGCCACCATTTTTTTTGCAACACTCCGTGTACGAACAATTTTTGTTGGCTTTAACTCATTTTCGAACACCCAAACTCGTGACTGGTTTTTTATTTCGGGTTCAAACGCGTATATCCAGGATTCGTCACCTGATACGATGTTGTATACAGCATTTGAGGATCCTGCGTTGAATCTTTCGAGAGTTCTGATGCACCAAGTAACGCGAGCCGCTTTTTGCTCTTCACAGAGCGAATGCGGTATCCATCGGGAAAACAACTTTTTTACACCTAATTGTTCATGCAAGATTATTTGTATTTGACTCATGCCAATGTCTAAAGTTGCCTGAATTTCGCGGTATGTCACATGTCGATCTTCCTCAATCAGATTTCGCACAGCATCAACGTTTTCTTGGGTGACTGCAGTTTTTGGACGACCTTGACGGGGATCATCAATGAGCTTGACACGTCAACGTTGAAATTCAGCAAACCAGCGATAAATTGTAGTTTTGGATGGGGCTTCATCACCAAATGCAGAAATCATCCGGTCAACACACTGCTTTTGTGTTAAACCACTTCGAAAGTCATAATAAATCATCGCTCTTGATTTTTCTCGAGTCAATTCCATTTTCTCAACGACTAAACAAGTTTGACAAAACCTTGTGACAAGACCGAGAAACTTTTTTAAAATAAATAAATTATATTCGATTTTAAAACCAAGGAGTTTTCAATTAAAAAGATTTTAGTATGACATGAACAGTGGAAATATTCCATTCCCGATACTTTTAGTGCAGCCCTCATACCAAAACTTTGAAGAAGTTCAAAACACTTTTTTCTTAATCAATATAAAATAAATAGATTATAGTTATCTTCACTTTATTTAAAGAAATTATTTCTGGTAAGAACATACCATCACTATGATATTCCTGCTTTGGCTCAATAATATGTAGTCCCTCACAATCAGCTGTTAATTCTTCTTTAATAGCCATTCTTTCTGTTTGACATTTATCAACAATACTTATGTGCATTGTTGGAGTTATATTAAACCCACCGAAAATCTCAAACAGCCCTTGGTTTATTATAGGTTTTGTCTGTAAAAAGTTGTTTACAGTGTTAAGTCAATTATGCTTATGCTCACAGTCAATATAGGCACATCAGTTTTGCAGTCAGCTAGAAGAGCCTTCACAAGTGATGAAACTGAAGTAGGTCAAGTGCACCCTGGACAGTTGGTGGAGCTACCAAGCTATGTTTGTAAAGCTTGGTATCTTTAAGAGACATGTTAACACAACAGCACTTACTTTACAAGTTTTGTACAGAAGTTATTGCATTACGTGGAGTATTTTAATGTTACAATGCAAACAACATTTGTCAATAGCAAGAAGCATAGAAGAACCTGATATTCACACAGAATGTTTTCTTGACAATGACAGACAGAGAGGAGGGCAACGTAACGCACATAAGCTAAAACTTTCTCACCTCATAGTCATTGTTCAACATCTGAGCAAACAGCTGCTCGGCTTCTAAACATTTTTTCTGCAATTGGTAGCTTTGCTTCAGTTTAGAGCAGCAGAAGAAACAAGCGAGTATCGGCCTAATGTCTTCAGTTACAAACTGCAACAATACTACTCATATACTTGTTTAGTTTGGATAAATCCTTAAAAGTATACAGTGCAAAGGGTTGTGTCAAAAGGTTCTGGAGCTACGACAAAGAGTGTGTAGGCCTCTCACAATTATGTTAGTAGGTATTTAGTTATTTAAGTAGGTTTGTACAAAAACTTTCACACATCAATCATGTTTTAAAACCTAGATGAAATCGGAGTTACTTATCTGACTACAATGAGAAGAAAGGCCGAAACAAACTCAGAGGTCTCTTTTAAAGTCCAGACATAATCTTGAGCAGATCATGGAAGGAACTCGTAAGATGCGCGAAGCACACCGGCTGATGTGACGACTATTAAGTCTTCAATATTTACTGTAATTTACTTACTGGGACATTTGTGAGCTTCTCATATATCTCCTGCAGGTTCTTGTTGGCAACCGTATACATGAGAACATTCTCCACTAAACATATCCTACACTTTTTCAGTTTTTCCATCGTCATATTTAGAAAACACTGCTGAGTTTAAATTACTGGCAAATATGAATACGACTTAAATATCGTACCGTGAGCTTTGAGTGGTACCTACTTCTTTTTAATACAATAGTATTAAATATAAAATAGTATTAAATGTCGTGCGCATTAACTGTGCGGACCTCATTAAGACAGGCCAGCAGTCGGAGCAGGTCTGCTCTGCGGTGCTGGACTTATTTTAATATCTCTCCGCTATTTACTACAATTATATACATAACTTTTAGTTAATTCGGAAAACAACAATAATAAACCAACACCCAGCAGCACCACAGAACATAACGCATTTAATTTCGTTTGTCTTTGTTGTGATGAGAAGCTAAGTCTTTTTGCCATGCCATTGTTTGTCGAGCCCAGAATAGTTTCAATACTAGCCTTTTATGCAACTTAACTGATAGTTTTATTCATTTGCAGCACATAATTAAATAAAACAATGTGATAGCAACGGCTAGTAAGGAGATCATGCACTGTTTTTTTTTTTTGTGTATGGCATCTCGTAGTTGACCTTGAGAGGTCGTGACTACTTAACCGGACTATCCTGTGGCTGCATTAAGCGGACTCAAAGCCTCCAGCCAGGGGCGTAAAACTACTTACATTACTAAGTGAACGTTCGCTAAGGGCACCCCCTGTGGGGTACGGACCTCGGCTTAGGGCGTCGCTGACGGGAGGACAGCAAGATGGGACAGGCTGGATCTGGATTATATTATTATTATCTGGGGAATTTAAAGCTACAGGCTCAGCTACGGCGCGGACTTCGTCGAGCAAGGGTCGGGGGGGACAGTTACGTCGGGATCTTCGCGAGGAACCTCGGCGGCGAGCTCGGAATGTCGGTCTGTGTTTGTTCACTGTACTGGTGGCCCTACTGCTCTCCTGAATGAGAGTTATGTGGTCATCGGGGTCGGTGCGGACATGCTTGGGACGGCGGACATGACTAATGGAGGAGGGAAATAGCTAGCGGCCCTGACAACCAGAGGGTTGCGGTGATTCGCGGCGGTCTCGAAGAAACGCTTTGAAATGCGTTTCATGAACTGGCGGATAGTGGGAATCTTGAGGCCGACGTGGAGGATTTCGTTGCGAACGTACCAGGGGGAGCCTGTAATCCTACGGAGGAACTTGTTATGGAGGGTCTGCATTCTATTGAAGCGATGGGGCTTGGCGTGTGCAAATACTGCACTGGCATACGTCATGATCGGGCGGATGCACGCTGTGTAGATACGCATTTTACACTTTAGTGACAATTTGCTACGTGCAATTAGGACGAAGTGGAGTCTACCTAGAGCGAAGGCGGCGCGCGAACGAGCCGCCTTAATGTGCTCTGAAAAAGAGAGGTGCTCGTCTAGAATCACACCTAGATTTTGGCTCGCTTCTCCCAAGGGATCGGCTTGCCGAACATGGTGATCGGTCGAGGGGGCCAGGGATTGCGACGCCGCTTTGAGAAAAGAACCGCTTGACTTTTGTCGGGATTGACTTCGATTAGCTATTTCCGAAACCAAGCGTCAAGCTTGTTCACTTGGGTTTGGAGAATGCGAGCTATCGAATTTTCATCACGTCCGGTGTAGTAGATGGCCGTGTCGTCTGCGAACAGGGCCAACTGCGCCTTACTGCACTTGGGCATATCGCTGGTGAATAGCGTGAATGCTAGAGGAGAGATCACAGAGCCCTGAGGGACTCCTGCGCGAATAGGGTGGGGGGAGGATGGCGCTCCTTCGATGCGATAACGGAAGGTGCGGTTCGACAGAAAGTCCCGTAAGATGAGCAAGAGACGATCTGGCACACCGAGTTGGTACAGCTTATACAATATGTAACAAAAACCCTGTCCGATCCAAAAAAGGCGTATTCCTGGTTTAATTAACATACGTACTAGAAAAAATAGTAAAAAAAATCTAACTCATAAAAACCAAAAGCTATTGATTTTTTAATTTTTAGTTACCATGCGAAATGTAACACTAAATATGGTAAATTTTCATAAGTTGACAACACTCCACTGGCCGGCGAAATCTTTTATTTTTTGCATATTTTATTTCAAAGGGCACCGCCCTGCATTAGCCGCGCTGTAGGTACTCATAACATCCTTTGATGGAGCCGACTGGTCGCTACTTGTTTGGACACTTCGCCAGTCGCACGTGGAGATAGCTTGCGATCGGATGTCCGTACGTATCACGTGCCGCTATCGTATCGCGAACAATGTCGTATACCAATCAGGAATATTTGAATATGTTAATTTTTATTTGTGAGTGAATGTGTGATTCGGAAATCGAAGTAACAGCTCGGATTGTGGAAGCTTTCGAGTCACTCAAATCGTACACATGTGCGCTGCGAAGAGTACGTGCAAATTTAATAAAAAGGTGTCGAATGTCTACTAATGTTCTAGATAGATAGAGGTATGTAACAAGTAAATATTTTAATAAACCTACAGTGGGTACATTGCCAAAAGCACATCACATTAACTCAATAATAATTGTTTCTTGATAAACAGAAGGTCAGAAATCGGGGTCATTGTGCGTAAGCCTACAATAAAATATCAGCTGATACCTACGCGTAGGCAAAACGTAGATTTCTTTAGTCCTACGTTTCTTTGGCGGCTTGCGACAAAGGATCGCCGCGCTCAGGCGGCTTCTTTGACACGGAACTGTAGGTGAACTCTGGTGAACCCTGTCGAGCGATCAGTGTTGCCTTTGGTATGATTATTTAATTTTTTTTTAATTAATTGTTTTCATTGGGGAAAAATAATTATCTCATATCCATTAAATGATTACGTATTTGTGTACGCACTACGATACCAAATAATACCCTTCAGGATCGGACAGGGTTTTCGTTACACCCTGTATAATAACCCGTTGTGCCAGACTTTGTCGAACGCTTTCGCTATGTTGAAGAAGACAGCACCCGTCATCAAACCTCGTTGGAAACCGAAGTTGATGTGTTCGACTATACGGTGGACCTGTTGTACGCACGAGTGTTGGGTTCTAAAACCAAACTGTTCGTTGGGGATGAGGCCCTTTGTCTCGGCGTAGTCTCTGAGACGCTTATAAATACGTAAGCCTCTCATAGATTTTGCCGAGGACATTGAGCAGACTGATGGGGCGGTAACTAGTAGGCTCCGACTTTGGCTTGCTGAGCTTCGGGATACCGATGACGGTGGCTTCTTTGAATGCCTGTGGGAAGATGTTATTGCTCAGAGCACCATTGAAGATGGTGGTCAGTAGCATTATCAGGTGGGCAGGGAATAGTTGGAATATCCTTTTGGTGATTCCATCTGAGCCGGGGGCTTTACGAGCCTTAAGACCTTTGATGAGGTCGTGCACTTCGTCTGGCGTGACGGGGGGCAGTGGATATTCTGGGTCTTCGACGGGAGGGAGGGAGGCTCTATGTTCGATTTCGGCGTCGACCTTAGAGAGGTGTGCTTGGTCTACTGGTTGAGAGCTAGGCGAGCATTGGGCTTCTAGACTGTCTATGACTATCTGTGGCTAGAAGCTCAGCCTTGTCGACATCATCGAAGGCGATGGTCTTGTCGGGGCGGATCAGTGGGGGCATGGAGACAATTTCTCCGGATCTAAGTTTCCTCTGGAGTTGCCCAGAAGGCTAGGTGGGTGGGCTCTAGTTCGCTCAGCATCTTGTCCCAGCCGGAGTTACGCAGCTCCTCTATGCGTGTTCTTACAGTACGCTTTAAGTAACGCATGTGGGCTTTGTTCGCGTCGCCGGGGAAGTTGCTGTAGGCACGGACAGCCGCGTTCTTCTCATTCAACAGTTCGCGTACATCGTCCGGCAACTTCCAGCGACGGTCCTTAGAGGAGAGGTTGAACAAGTGTCTCCCTCTGGAAGTGGTCCTGGTGCTATTCCAGGAGGGATGTTTTGCGTTGAGATCACCCGCTATGATAATGGAGTCACTCAGGCTAAATAGGACAGAAAGATCTTCAGTAAGGAGTTGGAAATTCTCCGTAGCATTAATGGGGGGGAGGTAGGCCGATACTATGGTGATCGGTTGATGACCTGTCATGCCAAGCCGACAGCAAGACACTTCCAATCGTGAAAGGGTGGGAGGGTCAATGGGAATGCAGTAAAGCTCCTTTTTGTAGTAGATAAGGGTACCGCCCTTATGGCAACGCGTCCTGTCATTGCGAACTGTACGATAGTTTGCAATTGATGGATTTCGGTAACTGGGCTTAAGGAACGTTTCCTGAACTAGAAGGATGTCGATGTGGTAGTCGCGGAGGAACTCGCTGATTTCAGCGCGTTGTCGCAGGATGCCATTGGCATTGAAATAACCTAACTTTAGGGATCGGGGTTTGGTTCGCGCGAGGATTCCTTTATCCATGATTAGGGTTGGGTTGATTGTTAAAGGACATCAGGGCTTGCGTAATGTCCGGGTACGCATTATATATACTTTGCAACAATTTCGCTGGCCATTTTCCTGGCGCGAGGGTTAAGGAAGGCCGTGAACGTGCTCGAGATCACGTTGACGGCGTCTATTGGGTTCTAATTAAGATTATTATTTCGGATTGCTTAAATAGTAAAATTTGTGTAAGTTATGACGCATCTACTTTAAGTTCCAATGCGAAATCATAGTCACAAATATTGTTGTATTTGGTTTTTTTTTTGTGTAAATAAAATATTCTAATATTTTCGATTACGTGGCAGAAGAATTCAGTATTTACCTTATATGAAATGGTGAATTAGCCCAGGTGAATTAAGTTAAACTGAATTCAGAATTACGTATTATTTTAGTTCTGTTTCGATTTTCTTTTGTTTCTGTCTTTGTATTTTTTAGGTGAATTAGGTACCTATTATGTTTAGGTAATTTTGTGTTTTATTGTACATTTGGTGAGTTGCGGATCTGGTGAGTTGAGAATCTGGTAACATGCTAATAAGCGTTTCTCACTGATCGCTTTTGGTTGAGCCGCGGGGTCTGCGTTCTCCTACCATGTAATTTGGGTGCAAAATTAAAACAACACAGAAGATTTTCACATTACCATAATATTTAATTTCACTAAACATTTTTATTTGTATTTTATCTGTATTGTGATAACGTAAATATCTAGCATCGATCTATAACATGCATACACTATATGTAAAAATTTACAATTAATTTACAAATCAACTATTATTATTATTAATTGTGTTTTTAAGATTCCTGAAAGCTTCCTCGCTGACTTATAACGCACATGTTTAAGTCGCGCCCGGCCGTCACGCCCATGTTTAAGTAAAAGTGTTACACAGGCACAGTCCATTCATAGTTATTTACCTCGTTACAGCAGCAACCCAATAGCAACCTTATTGTAACGAATTAAAGATTATTATGGATTTGACAGACTTGTAAATGGCAGCAACCGAACAGCAACCTTATTGCAACGGAAATAAAGATCACTGTGATGTTGACTGGGATGAAGTAAAATAACTGAACGGACTGTAAAGTTTATATAACTCTCAAAGTGTACAATCAAGCTGTGAATGTGTGTGTGAAGACGCGTATCGTCAGCACTTAACACACACATACACATCCGACTTCACCATTTCCCGAACTGTACCGAGAGCTACTGTGCTTACACACACATACAGCGTGTTTGTACGCTTATAGTGCGCGCGGAACCAGTTGGCCGCGCCTTAGGTAAGTGAGCGGTCACACGGGGGAGGGCGCGATGACGTAATTGGCAGACCGAGTTAGTTTAGCCACAGTCTACGTCCTCCGTCTCACCGCTCACATACCTAAGGCGCGGCCAAGTAGTTCCGCGCGCACGATAGTAACCAAACAAATAAAGCGCGCGTAAAGTAATTGGAGCGACTGACCATCTGACCTCCACAACCGAGGTACTGGGTAACACGATACTTACCCCTTGGTAAAACTGGTTGTCAAACTTTAGGGCTTCTGGAGACCTGTAACGACTGTAAAAGATCTACGAATGACAGCCGGGCTAACTGGCTTTTATTTAAGACGAGTATTAACCATCGGAAATATCTAGGCACCTCGAAGGAATGTGCTTGCAAGGTACCTAGGTATACGAGAAATTTCTCTTTAGTTTATATAACACGATTAATAATAAAACTAGGAACTTAATATGCTATAATTGTTTTTTTTTTCTATCTTTAAATGGAGCTTGACAATACCTTTTCGTTTTTAGGCACTTACGGATTCATGCACAAAGCGATTTTCTATATCGCTACCCAAAAACAGGGGGATTGGCAGTGATAGAAAACACGGTTTATTCACACTTGTAAGTTTGTGCAAACGAGCGACTTTGCGAGTAGTCGTGCGACTATTTGTGACAACTATTGGTTGGGAAGACTGATTACGCCAATGTTATGATATTATCGTGGACGTTCATGGCATCACGATAACACAGGGACGTGACAAATGTATGAAAATATATGCAGACGCTTAAAAATTTCCGTACACGATGACGTTATAACGTGCACGTATTTCCATACATTTTATGGACGTTTACGTCATCGATAATACCGTCACGTTTAAAATAATAAAAGAGCACTTTTTGTTTGAAACAGAGCTCTATGAAATTCTTTTTTTTACAAATAACTGAAGGCCCTGTTTTGGGAGATTCAAAATTCCCATAAATCGAGAAAAAAAATATTGTTTCCAACAGCACAATTGCTGTCGATAAATTAAAAGACGCAATATTGCCCGTATGCCATTCACAATAATAATTATTGCTATAAAATACCGGAGACGGATTACAAAAAATCTAAAACTATGAAAGATTGTCTTAAAAACTGCTGTATCAATTTTGATAAGATTTAATACTAACTATAACATAATTTTTCATTGCTTCCGTCGGGGTTTTTCTTATATTATTACACTATTAAATATAGGGAACGATTAGAACAAGTCAAGGGCTGCTACAAATTTAAAAAACGCTAATTTCTACCAAAAAAAATATTCTTTTCTTTAAAAAAAATGGTCCAGAATTGGAATTCCAAAACTGTAGCTGTACAAATTGACATTACATTATTTAAACATATATAATAATTCTATATTAATTTTATTTATTTTTTTACAATTTCTTTTATGGCCTTTTTGCTCAAATAATAAAATGTTTGTGTCGATAGTAGATTTTGTAATTTTAATAATTTAGATATTTGAATATCGTATCTGTGACAAAAACTCTGGTTAGATGCTATGATAATGTATGTTATTTTTCCCAAGACTTATTTGTAACCCATCATCTAGCTTTCTCAAAAACCTTTCCCTTAAATCTACGGTTTCCTAGGAGAATGGTGTCCACCACATTGAATCTGCAATTTACCGGCAAATGAAACGTTATTAGGGCATGTGATATCCACCAACCCACACTGAGCCCACGTGCGTTGTTGATTATGGCTCACTGTCTCTCACTGAAATGAAGCCTATGTCCCAAGTGTTTTTGCCTCTAAGAGCATGGTTTGTCACCGTCACGTCAAACCCCGCTACATTCATTTTCATGACGGCCGTTATGTGGCGGACACCGTTCTTCTATGAAACCGTTAACATAGCAGTAACTTGCACGAAAGTATGCAAATAGGCTGGACGCCATCGTGCCATAACAACTGATTGGTAAATGTCACAAAGGCATGCCACCTAAATTTATTATTTAAAATCTACTACCGACTTCTGAAGTAATCCTAAAACCTGAACTACACTACTCGCGAAGTTGCTTCGACGAAGTACTGGTCGAAATTGACCGAAGTTCGAAGTACTATGCACAATGCCACAGACAATATAATACTACGTACAGATACCCAACCCCATACAAAGAAATGAAACCACCCAAGTCTGGCAATTTTTATTCGTCCAATTTTTCAACAGATGGCAGCATAAGCGACTCACTATTAGCCAGAGACTGTAGTTCTACAACGCCATCTAGGAGTCGACCTACTTTTAAAACGATTCATGCAATCCTTTTTATATAAAGTTTTATAGTTCCGGGTTCAGAAAAACATGTTATTAGATTTCTTTTATATTTCTATGTAAAAATAATAATAAAAAAGTTGTTTGATTTAAAAAAGTAACAATGTTGGAAACTGTGATGAGACAGGACCAATTGAGTAAAACGCCATCTATTGCAAAAAGCTCTAAACAAAAGGGTTCGAATTATAAATAAAAGCTTGCTTTTTATTTTATTTTTAAAATACGTGCATTATGAGTGGAAATAGATAAATCTGCACTAAACAGGGAAGTTTATACTTTTACCAATCATAATTCACCCAAACTTCTGCCGTATTTCGCTTTTTATGATTGTTAATTTTATAATGGTTACCTATGCTGCCATCTATGATTTTTTTTCAAGACAAATTATAATTTGTTCAAGTTGAGACCCCATGACAATGCTAAGAACTACGGGATCCTTTCGACTCGGGCGCAAAAACCGACAACGAACGGAAATCGCCCGAGGGTAGTATTATATTATCTGTGCCCGAGGCATGCCGGAGGAGCACGAATCCGAAGTGCCCTTCTACACTCGTCTTCACTCAACTTTACGAGTAGTGTAGTGCGGTTTTCATAATAATTAATAATATTATTTAGTAATAGTTAAAAAGTTATGTCAAAATTGAAATGGCAGCGAAAAATAAGTTTGACAAAAAATAATGTTTCCAAAACATTCGGTATTTTGTTTTGGCAACCAAGCCGTTATGCAACTTACAATGTGTGTAAATGAAAACTCGAGCGGAAACCTGTACGCCTTTCATGTTGACTGTTCAACAACATGCGTTATTTACGTCTTTATTCAGAATTTCCTTCAAATCCTTCGGATTGTGATTATTAGTTCGATATGCAATTGAGGCGCTGGTCTTAAAACGGAGAATGAAAACATCGTTAGGAAACCAACAAGTCCTACAGCGAAAAAATTTAAGACATATGAACAACCACCAAAACGCACTGGGCTCGCGTGGTTTTTTCCACGGCCATGTTCCTCTCACAGGGAAGAGGTCTGTGTCCCAGCAGTGGGAACGTTGAACGCTGATGATGCTTAGAACCTAGTCGATGTCGACGAATAATTGACAATTTTATGGAACGGGCAACTAGCTTAAACTTCGTGATTATCTGACCGATTCCTTGACGATTTAAAAGTGCCTGTAAATGGTTTAGATGAAATAAATGCTTTGAGTTTGGTACCATGATTTAGACTGGAGATTCATAGGTGAATGTCTTTTGAAATTGTGACAGCTGTTAAAAATTGACATAGCTTGTCAGTTTCTACTCTTCGAAAAGTGGCTTTTGTGGAAGAGACATCAGTATTCGGTAAAATTTCATGGGTATAATATCAGACCCAGTGGCTTAAATTGAAAGTAACAAAATCACTAAGTCTAAAGACTGGAAGATAAGATGTCGGTCGTCCGGTGGCGAGATGGGGGGACGAAATTGTTGCCATCGCGGACAAAACCTAGACAGGGCTGGCACAGAAGCATGAGGATTGGCACAAGAAAAGAGAGGCCTATGCTGTGAATGATTCAGTGATTGAAATCACTATGAAAAGTGTCAATGTCTGTCATTTTTGTTCACATAAAGCGCCGCCGTTACCAAGCCAGATGGGCTCGTAGGACTGAGTGTATTGAAATACACTCAGTTCGACAAAAAGTGTGCGAGATGTCGTTAGGTCGACAAGTCGTTAGTATAATAGACCATCTAACGCGGAAGATTCTTCAGAAAAAAAATATGGATGGTGAAGAGTATATAATTTTCCATTCTATATTTTCTCCATTATATAAAATAACTACTGCTGCTGCTGCTTTTAGTGTCTGTCTGTGTGATTTGTGACATGTCGTTAAGTCGACATGGCATTAGGTCGACGAGTCGTTAGTATGATAGACCATCTAACGCGGGAGATTATTCAGAAAAAAGAAATATGAGGATGGTGAAGAGTATATAATTTTCTATTCTATATTTTCTCCATTATATAAAATAACTGCTGCTGCTTTTAGTGTGTCTGTGTGATTTGTGACATGTCGTTAGGTCGACATGGCATTAGGTCGACAAGTCGTTAGTATGATAGTCCATCTAACGCGGAAGGTTATTCAGAAAAAAGAAATATGGATGGTGAAAATATCAAATTTTCCATTTGATATTTTCTCCTTTATATAAAATAACTGCTGCTGCTTTTAGTGTGTCTGTGTGATTTGTGAAATGTCGTTAGGTCGACATGTCATTAGGTCGACAAGTCGTTATTAAGATAGACCATCAAACGCGAGAGTTTTTGAAAAATTAATAAGAATAATTTTCCATCCTATGTTTTACGTGATAAAAAAGTCGCTCTTCGCGTCTGTCTTGTTCTTCTTAACTATGTCACGGATCTTGTTACGTTCTTAACCATTATTTAGATAATTAATTCCGGAATATTTTAAGTTTATAATAAATTAGTATTAATTTTACATATAAAAACCGTGCGAAGCAGGGACGGGTCGCTAGTTATTTAAAAACCCAGTCAAATTTAAGTCGTTTTGTCATTTTTGACATTTGCGTTAATAATTTTTTGCAGCCATTTCTAGTTCCAGACATGAAAAAATTACCTTAAAATCGTTCATGTGCGCTAACCGTATACTATAAACCTAATTTGGGACATACGCGTACATACATGTTTAAACAAATAATAATTTTAATGCTCTTTGATTATTTGGGAAATATAAGCTAAAATACACGCTTGGACACAATTATACGTAAAAAGGGGCAGATAGGTTACATAGCCAACATTCGATCTTCAAACACAGCACGATGTCACACTGTTAGATGACACGTGTAGAAGTATGACGGCCTGTAATTATCGGGAGCGAAAAAGAGACGAGACTATAGGTAACTAGGGTAATTGCCCAAGTTTTGACGTGTCCGTTGCGGAGCGTGTACTACCTGATCGCGCTAAGTTTGCCGTTGACCGTCAGCAAAAATAAGTAATAATCACAGGCGCTTGTGACGACTTACGGTACTGATAGGGCGACTTATGGCCGATTCCTATAATTTACGGATCATTATTGGTTAAAATTAACTCTAATTGTATCTTTACCAATAATGAAGAGAAGAAATCATAGCTTCGCATTGTAGACTCTCCCATATGGTAATAGCTATCACAGGTAAAAAAAGCTTACGAATCGCTTGAAATGCTTAAGTTTGGCAAAAAAAATGCTACCATTGGTAAGCAAAACGATTCGTTTTTGTATAGAGGAACCGAGCATGAGACGGACCGGCAAACTTAGCGCGAACGGGTAGTACAACCTATCTACCTCTTTTACTTATAATATAATTATTAGCTCGGTCATAAAAGATTGCTGACAATTTCCCGAGTTATGTAAGTGGGCAAAATCTGTAATAAAAAACTCAATTTCTTTGAACCACCCTCAAAATCACAGTGATTTATTTTCGTGACAATAAGGTTGCTTTTAGGTTGCTTCTGTCCGTAGTAAAAGGAAAGGACTGTCATGACTTCACTAAGATTGTTTAATACAGTCCATTCAAAGTTTATGGCGGCCCGGAACAGGAGGCGAGCCGCTGCGCAGTAACCAACGTGTCAGCTTGGGGAAGGGGTGAGTTACTGCGCAGCGAGTAGCGCACTTCACAGCAAATGTGAATCGTACTATACCCCGGCTTATAAGTAATATCAAGCTTTGGAAATACTGTCACACGCAATCTGTACTTCTATTTCTGTAAAAACAGGGCTCCGTAAGTCGAGGTCAAGCCCGATTCGGGTGATAGGTCGGGTCATAATAGAAAATTATAATTTGTAGCAACAGGAGTTAAAAGACCGTCACAGATAGATTTTCTGTTTTTTTACTTATAAATGCCCGTATTTTTAAAAAAACTTAGCTTTGCTATCTATAATGACTTGACCTGTCACCCGATTCCGGCTAGACGTCGAATTACAGGAACCTGTTTAAAACACAGTCGGTTTAGTTAGGCCATTTTTGTAACTGAGAACAGCTAGACTGATTTTTATGATATTTTATTTGTTGGATTTTCCTCGGCCCCGAATGGCAGACAGAATAATTATTAAAACATGGGAAAACTTCAAATTTATTTGAAAAAAAAAAAAAACATTAATATAATAAATTTTCTCATACATTTTGTATGGAACGGAAATTTATTGATTCTGTGGCGGTACGAAGTTCGCCGGGTCAGCTAGTAATATACATTATAATTATTATATCTATACTAATCTATATCTATAGCTAATAATAAGGCTGAAATGTTTGTTTTTTTAAACGTGCCAATCTCATTTTTTTTCACTTTGATAGCCCAATAAGGATGATGACTAACATTAGACATGTTCTAACAAATAATGTAATTGCAAATAAGGCTTATAAGACAAAATGAGATAATAAAAAATCGAAGCGGTAAATGTGGGCTGTTATTTTAGTATTCGTGTCTTACGTCTTCGAACGAAGTCGCATACAAAAGCTAGTAACACTATAAAGTGTGTTTTTTGTGAGTTATTTTTTATTCATGCAAGGTAAATAAGCACCTGGCGTTGTGACGTCATATCACAAATGTGCTATTGCTACTGAACGCACAAGGCGAACGCGGGTCTCGGCGTGGGGAAGCGGGAGAGGGTAAGCATCATTCCAGTGAGGGTCCCGTTAAATCGCAAGGGTTGTACCGCCCTTATTCTGATAATTCTTTCACTCTTAAGAAGCTACAGTTTTACCTAGTGTCATAGGATAAAGATGTTTCAAAATGGGCCAGTTCTATGTACACTATCTCAATTCATTTAAATGTATACCGTTCTGGTAGTTTATTGATATTCACCAATCATTTTTATCGACTTTCAACATGGCGTCATGGCGGATTTAGTTACTCTGTGATTAAAAACAATGACAGTAAACCATAGATCAATCATCGAACATAGAGAGAGAACTGTCAGCTGTTACAGCAGTGTCACTTAAGTCACTTTCTCGTCATTACAAACGTCATTTATCAATCAAAAATGACAGCTTGTTGCTGTGTATTTTCTCTTGTGTTTTACCAGCAAACAAAGCCATTTTAAAGTTATTGGACAGTTGAGAACTGTTTTAAATATGAATGCACCAGGACCTGGATCCAGGCTTCAAAAATTTTGGAACATCTCCTTTTATGTTTTCAAACAAGCAGTTTCACAGACATAGTGGCGGGCACAAGATAGTGATATTATAAATAAAAAGAGGTAGATAGGTTACACGCACTCCGCAAATGGCACCTTAAAACTTGGCTAATTAGCAAACCTGAACACAGCCTCGCGCCGGCTTCATAGGAAGTGCTGTAGCAACATATGCTTGTCTCATTCTCGCTTACGATAATAACGACATGCCAGCCTACTTCCAGTGTCATTTAATATCCCAGCAGTGGAAACGTTATAATCAGACTATAACATTCCCACTGCTGGGACACAGGCCTCACCTCGGAGAGAGGGAGTAGGTCATAACATACCACGCGGGCCCAGTGCGGGTTGGTAGATGTCACATGTCCTCGATTTGTTGAAAACATGTGGCTGTATGGCTAGCAGTACGAAAAAATGTTGCTCAACTTTTGTTAACGTCAAATACGAGGACGTATTTTAAATAAACTTCCGCAATCCTAACGGCCGAACTAAAAAACGTATCTATCATCAATTTTGTCGTTCTACGATAGAAAAACTTATTTAATTTTATCGTCCAAATAAAGCCAAAATATGCGTCCCTAAAACATGTTGACAGATATTTCTTTGACTGATAGAATTATACTGTCTATCATAAATAGCGATCTGTCTTTCACTGAAAATAGGTTATTGGGTTCAGTCGTTTATCGAGCCACCATGCATTTTTTTTATAGAAGTCGAACTTTTTAATGGTCGTGATTTAAAATTTGGAACCAAAATGACGGCCAGAGCGTCGACTTCGAGACTGCATAAAAAGATTTTTATATTGCCTCATCATTATTTTCACGTTTTAAGCCCTTAGACCTGTCGTAGATTTGCTTTGTGGCTTGATTTAGGACTCCGGAAGAGTATTTTATTTTATTCGGGTACGCAATTTACTGGCGAATGACATCATTGAACGTTATTTATGAAAGGACAATGCCAGAAACTCTTTATAACTTTGTCCCACTCAAATCAAAAAGCCATTGACAAGCCTGAAATATGCAGCATCTTATTAGCTTATTTATTATTGTTAACTAAACATTTTTCTTAATGCCTGTAGAACTTGCGGTACAACAATAATGACTTTGATTATAGGTTAGGTGCAGTTTATAATTGTTAAAAAGCGATTTGAACAACTTTTTACGTTACGCATTATCATAATTATTATAATCGTAATATGAGATTTTGTTCTACAGGTATTTTAAACTTTCTTATGTTGTGTATCATGCGTAATAAGTAACGCAATAGGAAATTCAGGGGTTGAACTCCTTTAATCATTGATTTGTCATCGGCAAGTTCTGCTGAAAAACAGTGTGTTATGAAAAGGTCCTTTAATCATTACAATTATTTTAGTTAATTGACATTTCCTGTAAATAGCCGGGGCAGGATCTGGCATTGTCCTTTTGGTGTGTTTTACTAGAAAGAGTTTTTTGACACCGTCAAGTCGAACTCCCCGCCATCATTTTCATGATAGCCATCATTTTCATGATAGCCGTCACTGCGGCCATCGTTCTTTTAGAAAACCGTATCTAACACCCACATTTTGCCAGTTACGTTCAAATCGCATGAAGAATCAGTTGTATATTTATTTAGGTTTGAAATACTTCAAAATTTTATGTATGTCAATTTAAAAGGTTTTCGTATGATACCAAACGTACAAGACTAACATGTTGAAAAATTCGTTAATTACTTGTGAATTTAATTAAACACTTAAAAAAATTACAATGGAAATGCTTTTTAATCTGTTTGAAATCACTTTGCCAGAAATGAAAACCTGACATTGTTTTAAAAAAAATATAGTTATAACTCGGTTCCATTACCTATCAAAAAAGATATAGGAATTATTTTTAAAAAATCGCGTGTTTTAAATAGATAATTTTCCCAAAAAAAAAACAAAAACATTCTTAAAAACCACTTTCATCTACGCTAAGCATATCCTAAAGATACCCAGACAATATAATGTGCAATTTTTTTTTTCATATACATGTTTTTTTTTTAATATTAAATATACAAGACGAATTTATCATCACCTACTTATAGTAAATGGACAAGCCTTCTCTAGGCTCTCGTTTTTTTTACCTTCTATAATTTGAGACCGTATTTTTTTTTTGTGGACATGGTTAATTTTGACTGTCCACAAAAAGTCACCCATAGATTTAAAAAAAAAACTGTTTGTGAAATTTTTTACACGATTAATGCAAGCTAATCGGATAAATTGTAATTTTTAAAGATATTCCGCTACCGGAATTCCTGATTTTTCATAAATCAGTCTTTCCAGTCGTCAATTTCTTCCAATAATAGATTTTTTAAACTATGGCAACAACATCTAAGTCTCAAATTGAAAAAAAAAGAGTTATAAACTAAACTAATATTTTTATGAACTAATTATTCACAAAATACATTATTTTTATACACTATCATATTTTTTTATGATTTTTTTTTTATTTCCAAAAAAATGCAAATTTACTTCAAAATGGAAATATCACAAACTATTTTCAAACTTTCAAACTATACACAAGTCTGTACAAGGCTGTATGCAAATACGTTTGCTTGGTGATGCCTGTTAATTTGTACACTGGCAATATGTATATTTTTTATTACCAAAAAGGTTTTTATTTAGCCAAAAACACCTAACTCAACCTACTTTGCGGAGTTCTTCCTTTGTATGTTGATTTTTTCTGTCTTCAGTTTGTCTTTTTTGTTGTCAATTTTTTCTGTGAGTTTTTTTTCTATTTTGGGCGGTGTCTGTGGCTTGTCTATGGTGGTCGCTGATTTCTTGGGTTTGTTGGCTTTCGCTGCGGCTGCGTAGTTGATAGGCTTGAAGCCGGAGGACGGCTGTGTCTCTTCAACAGGCGCTGGCAGAGGCTAAAATGAAAAAAAATGAAAATATATTTTATAGATCTATTTTATGAGAGAGATATTTTATGATGAGTAGTGATCGGATATTCGGATTCATATTCAGCTAAATAAAATGTATTTTTGGCTGTGAAAGTATAGAAGCGGCTTCAAAAATTTTTATTATATTTTTTTGGGGACCCCAGGAACACCGGGAATTCGTAACTAGAATGAAAGCGACTTTTTTAATTTTTAAACGGGATTCTTTACAATATTAATAATGCATCCGATTCTAGTCACAAAAAAATTGACACAAAATGCATTCCATTTAAGCCAACATTTGAAAGTAAGTAAATATACATCCGATTCTATCATCAGAAACCTAAATTTCTCGATCCCGGAACCGCAAGATTTTTACGATTCATAAGTTTCATAACCACATGCACATTATGTATAATAGCCAACATCTCAACTTTAGGTGAAACGCTTAAGTGATGACACTTCACAAGTTATATTATTTTTTTAAAGTTATTTTTCTTCCATTATCGTCCCCTTCAACTTAAGCACCTGCCATCTTATCTCTTCACCACCCTTGGTTGACTGGTAGAGAATGCCTAAGGCATTAAGTCCGCCTTTGTACCTCTTTGGGTTCGAAAAGTTTAAATAAATAAATGGTATATTTTTTTGAGTTTTGAGTACAAAGTATTAACGCAATATAAAGGCTGACAACTGTTACACGATATTGCGCCACTCTTGACATCGTCTTCTGATACATCCAATGTAACTTATGTCACAGATAGTATAGTACTACGTACAGATACCCAATCGAATACAACGAAATGGCACTATTCTGGGCCTAGTATGGCCTAAGTCTGGCTATAAAACTGGCTATTTTAATTGGTCTAAATTTTCAACAGATGGCAGCATCAGCGGACTCACTTATTGCCAGAGACTAGTTTAACAACGCCATCTAGGACTCGACCTACTTTTAAAATATTTCGTGCAATCCTATAAATAAAGTTTTATAGTTCCGTTTTCAGTTTTGGGTTCAGTTTTTTTAAATATTTTTTTAATAATTTTAATAGATGAAAAAAAAGTTTTTTGATTTAAGTTAGTAACGCTAAAGTGGTTACTTTGATGATAAGACAAATTGAGTAAAACGCCATCTATTGAAAGCTCTAAACAAAATGATTTAACAGATAACTACTCATAACACTGATTCTTTGGCCTAAATCTTCCTTTGGCATTTTCCCATTGACATACGGACTAATGTTTTGATGCCAAAGGAGCGCTTTCCTTTTTTATTTATAGCATAATAATCAGCCTAATAATGTTTCCAACAGTGGAAACATTATGGATGCAACTGTTTTCTAGTTTTAGAAAAATTTCCTCACCTTCTGTTCAGGAACAATGACAACATCTTCAGCCTTCTCCTCTATCTTAGTTTCACTCTTGACACTTTTAACAATAACATCTTTTTTCTTCGGCGTGACTTTCGTCTCTGACTTGACCGTCTGCGTTTTGGCCTTACTTTTTATTTCTTGTTTCACTGGTTTCTTTACTTCTATTTTGGTTTTGGTATCCCGTTTGTCTTTGGGCCTGTTTTCTTGTTTGTCTATGACATCTGCTGCGCTTACTTCCGGTGGGTCTGTTTGTGGTAAAACTGGTTCTGGAATATAAATAAAAAAGATAATTAGGAATTTGCCGTCTAGAAAATCGACTGCTAAACAGTGGAATCTTGGGATCAATCCCCAGATAAGGTTAGTTTTATTGTAGCAGTAGCTTTGCCCGCAATATCGTTCGCGTGTTTGTCGGAAAACAATACTGTGTCTCTCTAACTAATTCTTCTTTTTTTTTTCTAAAATGAAAATAGCAAAATACTCCTTACAAAAACAGCTATCTGCCAGTGAAACACCCGTCGAAATCGCTCCACCCGTTTCGGAGATTAGCCAGAACGGCCGGAAGGTCCCTTAATCGTTGTAGCTACAGGAAAACGGTCTAGCTAGACTATCCTAACTATTATAACTTTTTGAGAATTTTACATCGGCATTCATAGATTTAGATAATAATGACAGTCAGCAAGAAAATTGAGAATTTTGACAAAAACTTTTTTTGCTGCCATGTAAATTTTCTATGAGACTAATTTATTACTATAACTTTTTATTTTTCTACAAACTTGTGAATACCAACGACCTAGTCGCATGACTGAAAAAAAGTTTTTGATTTCAATTTAATACAATAATCACGAAAATCTGCTGGCGACGTCGCATTTCTCCGCGAGGGACGAACGCTCTTACTGCCTGAGGCAGTTTCTACCAGTCAACCTTACGGTGATGCAGAGACAAAACATGGCAGGTGCAACAAACGGGATAGATATCTCAGAAATATATGTACAATCTTGCGATAAGTTTGATGTAAACGATTTTAGATCCTTATGTGTCGATAGATGGCGTTGTACATTTAGCACTCTCCGCTGAATCGCGATGTTAAGAGTCTCCGGAGAAACATGATTGAACTTATTGTTTATAATTAAAGAAATTTTCTTCGTCAAGGTAAACGTTGTTTTTAATCATTATATAAATTCAATAATAAATACTATTACCTAAGTACTTACATCCATCCATGCAGGGTGTAAAAAGACCCATTTTCAACTACGCAATAAAGCTTCAAATAAAGTAACATTAAAAAAATGCTGGAAACAGAATTTTAATTTCGGTGTGAAAAATCGCTATCACGTTAGTGCGCAACGTAACGCACGCATAACAATGTACATATGGGTGCATGGAACGGTAAAGGTGTCGTGGGGGTATTTAAAAAATTGTTTTCGTGAAAAAACGTCAGTTAAAGTTAGAATATTGACCTTCAATATCTCCTCCATAACAGTTTATTTTATTTCATTACAATGACGGAGAGTACAAGCGCCTCTCGACTTTGTTAGTGTATTTTTACATCCGTTATAAACAAAAAGAACTTTGTCAGAAGACATAAACTACAATCTGGATATTTCTGCCAACTTCTGATAAATATGTTCATTGGGCACATGGCTTGTTTATGTAAGAAACATGCTTACCTTCTGTTTTGCCCTCAGTGTGGTCGAGCTCGCGGGTCTGTTCTGTGGGCGCAGCATCGGGCGCGGAATCAGGCGCAGGCGCAGGGGCGGGCGCGGGCAAGGAGGGGGGCTCTTGTCTCCCGTCTGCAATACAACATTATCAATATTAAAAACAACATGAATGTGTGAACATGTCGCTTGTAGTGCAGGTTCCAACTCTCGGAGCTTAACAGAGCGTTGAAAATCCAGTGCCCGGAAAATATATCGCACATGCTACCTGGCCTAGTAAAGAATGTTCTATCTGTGTAAGTTACCTGTGGCGGCGGGCACAGCTCTCGTGGGCACGAACTCGGCGGCGAGCGGGTTGAGAGTCGAGCGCGACACGGTCTCCTCCAGCGAGAGGGACGGGCCTCCATTGCTTGTGCTGCAAATATTAGTCAACTTTTAATACTGTTGGGGATTGTGTCTAAGTAATAACAGTTATGGTAAGTTTGCCGAGGCCGGTCCGGTCCGTGGTCCCGGCTGTCACACGTGGATCTTTGACAGTCGTTACGGATTGTCAGAAGCCCGAGAGTCTGACAACCAGTCTTACCAAGGGGTAACGTGTTATCCAGTTGTGGTGGTCAGATAGGCAGTCGCTCCATGTGAAATACTGGTATTCAGCTGCATCCAATTAAAAATAAATAAATATTTATTTTTTAATACATTTTGGTAAGACCGGAAGCTGACGCCAAAAAAAGTTGGGAAACTACGCGGCAGGATGCTTACAGTTTATGTATTTTTTTTAAATTATCAAACTTTTAGTATATATGGTTGAAAGAAAATTATCCAATCCGTCTGCGTCTGCAAAATTATCCAAACAACAACACATAACATAACATCACGCCTTGTTTCCCCGAAGGTTTGGGCAGAGGTGTACGTGTGTGTGTGTAAGTACAGCCACATTTCGCCAGCTAGCAGCCCGGAATCTGGATTTGTACCCGGTTGATGGCAATAGGCTCGCCCCCTATTACATGGGACTTAAACATTATCCAAATAATCTGTAAGAATTATTCTTGTTGGTCTAATAGTGAGCTACTGCTGAGCATGAGGCCATGGGATCGATTCCCAGACTGGAAGCTGACCTAAAAATAGTTTGTAAAAGGCAGACAGATGACGATAGAAAAGAAAGAAAAAACGTTACGTTCGATAGGACTCACGTAGGATAGTGCTGGTGGTTGTGTCCGTTGTGCGTGGGCCGGTTGTTTCTGTGTCTCTCGCGCTGCTCGTCCTCCAGCATGGCTTCTATGCACTGTTCCATTAGGGCTTCCTCTTCTAGTTGCTGCATCACCTGGAAATTAACATGTTAAACGTTAATCATTTGCCTACAGTTAAGGTTTCACAGAACAGCGGGTCCAAATACAGAGCGTTTTTTGACACTTATTAGTGTCAAAAAACGGATTTAGCTGCATAATCAGCCTATTATTTTCCCACTGCTGGGACACAGGCCTCCTCCTCTGTCAGAGGGAGTGGGCCGTAATCCACCATGCGGGCCCAGTGCGGGTTGGTAGATGACACATGTCTTCGAATTTTTGGTTCTAAAACATGCCGGTTCCCTCACGAAACATCGTGAAATTCCTAAGTTCATACACTGACAAACAACATGCATGCATGCATAATCAGCCTCTTATGTTTCCACTGCGGGGACACAGGCCTCCTCTCTATGAGAGGGAGTGGGCCGCAATCCATCACGCGGGCCCAGTGCGGATTATTAGATATCACATGTCTTTTGGTTCTCAGACATGTCCTCACGATGTTTTCCTTCACCGTTTTGAGAGCAGTGGTGATGAAATAATTTACACAAAGTAAAGCACCTGTCTGGGTTCGAACCTACGACCTACTCTTACGCCGTTACCACTGGGCCGCTAGATTATATTTTTTGTTTGTTTGTTTGGCATCTCGCAGGTCAACCTATGCGGTTGTCGTCTGCTTAAGCGGACTTGCCTGTGGATTCCCTAATAAATTAAGGCCTCCAGCCAGGACTTAAACTTATATACTAACTAAAACTAAGCGACAACGCTAAGGGCACCCCCTGTGGGGTACGAACCTCGGCTTAGGGCGTCGCTGGAAGAGGGCAGCAAATGACTAGCTGGATCAGGATTGGTATTATTTATGGACGAATTTAAAGCTACAGGCTCAGCGGCGCGGGCTGACTCGAGCAAGGGTCGGGAGGGGCCGCTAGATTATAGATAGATAGATTTCTCAAGCCGTCAAAGCCTTTTGCCCCGTCGCAGCACGGGGGGGGGGGGGGCAACTGTACCCTTCCCCCCCCTGTATCCGCGTTTGCCTTAAAGTCAAATACTGGTGAAAATTACAGATTTTCATGACGTCCGTTAGAAAAATGACGGTAAATTGGAGCTACGAAATGAACGGCAGCAGGCCGTGGATGTGGAGCTGTGCCGCATACTATGCTCCAACTATGCTGATAATTAAAAGAATCTGTAAATATGAAGAAGCTACACGCTTTTTAAGTTTTGAGGGGATTATTCCGGTCCTTGTCGCGCGGTACGTATGGTGCTTGTATGCGCATAATGATAATATGTACATAGTCGTGACGTCACTTCTACGATAGTGCTGCCCTCGTCTAACATTTATTTTAAAACGTTTATAACTTTGCAATTTTTTTTAGCTTTTACACTTTTTATGATATTGATTGCACTATTTAGAAACAAACATTTTTTTGAGATAAAAATATTAAAATTGTCATCATTACTGTTGTCGTGCCATCTTCACGACGAAGATCTGCCGAACTCAGTAGTTACCATCACCAAAAGCACAACAAAATTACGAAAACATGCAAGATCATGTCAGCTTTTGAGTGTTGACGAGTCTTTAGAGGTATGAGAACTGGGTTTTCACGCATCCTCCAAAGAAAAATGGTAAGGTCCTCCGACCACACGGGTGTTGTGTCCGGTGGGCTACTGCCCAGGGATTAATGTCGGGACGTTGTGTATATTCTAGTCGCGCACTAAACTTTGCTTGCGCGATGCAGGATGTTGCGTGACGTCAGTGTGATGCGTAGTTCGCAGGTGGCGTTGTAGATGTCGCCACAAGTCAGTGAGTCCAGACTTTTCCTTTTTATAAATAATAGGATAGGGATTGTTTTTTTTTTTCAATTATGTGGTTTATTTGTTCACACACACCTGCGGTAGTCGTTATAATTACGACAAAGACTCTGTCAGTGTCATAATTTTTGTGACGTGCGATATTTGTTCATATCTCACTCATATCTGGGTATCTTACTTTATCTATCTATACCTTCCGGTATCTCGGTATACATCACTGTATCATACCCGTATTAAACTGTATGTCATCATACCTTACTGTATCTCTCCATACCTCACTATATCTCACCAAACCTTACTGTATCTCACCTGCTTATCAAACTCGTCTTCGTTCTCCATCCACATATAATCTGAGAAGTCGTCAGGCTGTGGCTGTGGGGGCACGGGCGGGTACCCGGCGGGAGGGTAGTATGCGCCCGCCATCACGTAGCCTGCAACATTGTAATGACCTTTGTTACCGTTACAAGAAGTTTCGTCATTCGTGGATCTTTGGTGTGTTAAAATAGTGGGATCTCCTTTTTTATTTTGCTTCAATATCCACAGACCGGACAAGAGTGACTAAACATGGTGTGTTAAAGTAGTGCGATCTCCTTTTTTATTTATTTAGCTTCAATATCCACAGACCGGACAAGAGCGACAAAACAGTCACGGTGACAAAAGACACTCGTGCTATCTCTTAGAGCGAACGCGCGCTGATGCAACCAGGGCCAAGGGTTTCTATACAACACAAACGATTATATATATATATATACATATATAATTATACACCCAATTAAACACATCTAATAATTTAAATGAATATTAAACTGCTACTTAGGCCTCTTCCTCTCTCCTAATTATTTCTCTGACAGGGTCCATATTGATCTTTTATTTAGTTTTTACCATCGATGTAATACGGAATGCAATAAAGTATTGAGTATTGTATCTGAACTTTAAACGAGACTTTGACCCTTGAGTTTGTTTCGCCATTTCTTCTCTGGGGTAGTCAGATAGTAAATGTCGACTCCATCTAGCTTATTTTAGTACAACGTATATTCTTTGGTGATTGTGTGAATGTGTGTGTGCATGGGTGTGGGTGCGTGTGTATGGGTGTGGGTGTGTGTGATGAGTGTGTGTGTGTGTGTGTGTTGAGTGTGTTTGTGTGTGTGTTGAGTTTGTTAGTGTTGTGAGTGTGTCTGTGTGTGTGTGAGTGTGTCTGTGTGTGTGTGTTTGTGTTTGTAAGTGTGTGTTTGTGTGTGCATATATTACCTGGCATGTGCGCGTGTGTGTTACCGGGCATGTGCGCTCGCGGGATGTGTACGGGGTAGACGGGGGGGCGGTGTATGCCAGCGTCCCCGCTGCCGACCACGCCGCCGCCGACGCCGCTGTCTATAATCACGCCGTTCGGCTGGAAAAACAATTGAAAACAACCTTAATCAAAATCATCAACTGAGGCGGGCCCTGACCGATCAACCGGCGTCATATGTAGTTTTATACATTTTACTAGAATACTACCTAATATTGCCCGGCGTCGCCGGAGGTGAATTTTTCATCAAAATATAATCCCAATTTCAGACTTTCCCGATGGATTTACAAAAAAAAACTTTCTAAAGTTTTGTAGTCCTGACAATTACAAACACAACATAAAAAAAGAATTAGCCAAATGGGTGCAGCCGCTTTGAAGTGATGGCGGACAAAATCTTTTTGGCAATTGATTTTTAGTAATATAGACAGAAAAATACAGATTAGCGAAAATAAATTAAAGGTGACCTTGAACAACCTTGCCTGCTTAGGCCTCGAGCCAGGGCAAAAAACGTATAAACTATGCGACTACCTACACGCTAAAAGCATCTCTTGTGGGGTGCTGTCTACGGTCCTTGGGTTCCTTACGTGGAAAACGTATAAATGACTTAAGAAAAAAAAAATGTAGGAACGGTCGTAGCTATTTGGTGCCCTTGTGAATCATGCTAAGGTGGACCTCCCCGACTTAAGATACAACCTTTTTTTGCATTGGCCAACCATTTTGAATTTTGGGCCCAATATGGCCTGATCTCCTTTACACAGAGTAAAGTGCCTGTCAGGGTTCGACTCGAAGGACCTAAAGCTCGGTCGGTCGTGGCCGTTGACACTGTGCCGTGCCACCACTGCCCACTAGTATAATTCAAAATAATCATTCCACAAACCTGCCACTGTCCATTCTCCTCATTGCCGTAATAAGCTCCGACATTCGGTGACGTCTCCGGTATCTTCATATTAAACTAAAAATATTCCTCTATCCTCTTAGAAACTAATAAAAAAACTTATACTCGTAGTCTATGCTTAGTCGCGAGTTCAACTTAGGCGGGTAGGTAGGTTAGTACTTGAGCAAGTAATAGTGAAGGGTTGAGAGAGTTAAAAGAACTGTTTCAATATGTTTCGTGTGTGGTGTGGTAACTATCTTCATTTCTGGTGTTCTCGGCAACTGGAATTAATGAAAAAGGTTTTTGTTAATAAACAGCAAATTAAATCATTTTATTGGTTTGCAAACATGGGCATTTTGTATTTTTTATAATACGGCTTGCGCAAGACTTAATGGCCCTTTGTACGTAGGCCTGAGTACAAAACCACGCGTGATCCACTTGAGTGAACGATCATTATTGTAGATGTAAGAACCTATATGTCTATCTACAGCATTGATTTGTTCATCACAATAATATGTAGCTTTTAGGTACTTTTGCAGCCACTCGTGTGCAACTTCCGATACCTCATAAAGTTTTGCGCGAACTATTTATTAGTCCTCCTCCATGATCTACCGTCATATGGGCATGCAACTCAAATTATTATTTGATTTACACAAAAGATGTAAAAAAAATTAATAACAAAGAAAATAAACAAAAATGTCAAATGTCAACACAATGTCAATGTAAAAAAAAAGTGAAATGGAATAACAGCATGTCAATCATTCAGTTATTCATAGTTGAGGAAGTCGTCAATTGTGTCATAACTTCACTGTAATGGCATCAAACAGTTCCGTCAAAGACGTGGAAAATGGGCGCATATTACTTTTTAACTAGCTATGTATTTGTCTAATGCCACACCAGAAGGCCAATACCCGTAATTAAAAACGTTGAAAATCTAGTCGCAGTCTCCTCCAGCGACAATAGAAATGTCAAAAACTTGTCAAACATGTATGAAAAATAGGAGGTACTTTTTGACAGATTGAGAATGCGAAACGTCATTTGATGGCCGCCTCACGAAACAGGTTCTCCGACTAACCAAACAACAGCTGCGTACAGTTACGGCAGCTTTAACTAGCCATGGGTCATTTAATAAACACCTCTTTGTCATAAGAGTCACAGACGGTCTGCTGTGCAGGGCCTGCATGGAGGAGGACGAGACAGCAGCTCATGTGCTTCTAAACTGCCCGGTGGTCGCCACTTACAGGGCAAAGTACTTCGGTAACCCAGGTACCCTAAGCGAGGCTGGCGTTGCTGGACTTCCTCGAGGAGTTGGGGTGGATCGAATGATCGATTTTCCCACCGTACGCAAAATACACGCATTGATGTGGAGTTGAGGACTAACGTCGACTGCCTTTTCTGTCCTAATTTATTTTGAAGGTATTAATAATATTACGATTTAAATGTTATTAATAATATCTTTGACTGCCTTGTTGGCCTAGTGGTCGTAATCGCAACTGCTGAGCATGAAATCCTGGGTTCGATTTTCAGGTTAGTCAACTTGCTATTGGGTTTTTCTATCTGAAATTTCTCAGTAGCAGCCCGGAATCAGGATTTGTGCCCGGTTGATGGCAATAGGCTCGCCCCCTATTACATGGGACTTAAAACATAACTGGCGAAATGTGAGTGTTTTCGGGGAAACGTGGCGTGATGTTATGTTTAATAATATTTTAGTTTCATAGTGGATAAGCCTATGGCTTCATTTTATCTATTTTTATTTTACTGCTTTAGTATTATAAATGTTGGAACGTTTCACGTCTCGAAGGTGGGCGCTTGTGGCTGTAACACAGTTTTTTTTAAACTAATGTATGTAGCTATTACCCTATACAATTTTCGTGAATCGTTTTTTGTTTCATTAGCGTATTTGATTTGATTTGACCTCCATAACCCAGTTACCGGGTCACACGATGGGCTTTGGTAAGACTGGTTGTCAAACTCTCGGGTTTCTGACTACCCAGAATACTTGTTTTCTGAAATACAAAACAAAATTGAAGCTCATAATTGTTTCGGTTGATTTTCAGATGAGGATAACATAAACAAAAAACGTTCCTGTCGAGTATCACATTCAGGGATTGAAATACGGGTATTTTTAGGAACCGGTACCATTGGCCTTGGTGTGATCCAGTACAAGAGTTGTACCTGTAGTGTTGGTACCGGTAACAGACATAGTAGCTTAACCATGGGTATTTCTAGTCAGTATTGGTACTTTACCGGTACCAATCAAATATTTCCGTAAGTTAGAGAAAACAGACATAGTTAGTGAAAAGGGTGTTTAATAGGCATTAGAAAATAACTTCAAGGTTGCCAACAGTACGAGGTTCCTCGTACAAATATGGAATTTCTCTCTGAGAAAATCTCGGTATTACCAATTATATCTAAAATTTTCGAAAAAATAATATATCGTTAGGACAAATATTTGAGCTCTAACAACTACTTTTACCATAAACCGTATGGCTTCCGCTCCAAATCAAATACACTATCAGCCTGCTTAGACCTTGTAACTAACCTGAAATAAACCAATAGCTGTGGGTATATTTATAGATTTAAAAATGGCGTTCTACACTATAAGCCACAATCTTCTCTTTCAAAAACTACATGATATAGGTATTAAGGAATCTGCCAATAAAATGATTCAGTCATACCTCTCTAGTGGATACCATTTAGTAAAAATTGGTGAGACCAAAAGCACTCTTGAACTAATAACTTATGGGGTCCCAAAAGGGTCCCTTCTTGGACCCTTGCTTTTCTATATATAAGTAAATTTTATAATATAAAAGACCTAAACTTAGCTGCAGATGTAACACTTAATGCGGATGACACCTGTCTCAAGCAATCGTCAGTCGAGCCCAAGAGGACCTTAACACCGTACTTGGTTTCAATATAATTTGCTAACCATAAATGTGGCGAAGACCAAATTTATGACATTTAGTGCTAAAAATAAGAAAATTCGTAACTTTTCAACAATTACACGTTAATAATGAAACGTTAAGTAAAGTAGAATCAGAAAAATACCTTGGTCTAATCTTAGATAAACACCAAAACTAGAAGCCACACTTGGTCAAAATGCGTTCAAAATTGTCATTATTGATGGGAACACAAGAGGGTACCGTTTGTTGCTTACCCAAACCAGTAAAGTAACACAACTCATCAAATCTCACCTGACCTATCTAATTGAAAGTTGGGGCTCTGCAGCATACCTGAATACTTATACAGAAGATACTGACAAAAGATACACATTCCCAAAAAAAAAAAGCGCAAATTCAGACCCGATCACTCAGAAATGCTAATGACAGCTGCCTTTACAGTAGCCCACGGACCAACTACGGTGTTATTAGAAATATTAAGTATGACGGTGCCAAAATGTATAACGAACCGCCGAAAGATATTAGGAAACACAATCGTTGGTCTAGTGGTCGCAATCGCTACTGCTGAGCATGAGGTCCTGGGTTCGATTCCCAGGTCGGGCAACGTGTTATTGGGTTTTTCTATCTGGAATTTCTCAGTAGCAGCCCGAAGTCTGGATTTGTGCCCGGTAGATGGCAATAGGCTCGCCCCCTATTACATGGGACTTAAACATAACTGGCGAAATGTGGGTGTACTATAGGTACACCTCTGCCTAACCCTTCGGGGAGACAAGGCGTGATGTTATGATGTAATCATTACACCTATATAAAAAAAAATGTTAAAATTCCACATTTGGAAAAAAATTCAACTATCTTAATCTAAGTACCTATTTCAGAATAACTTTGAATATTTACATAAACTTTAATATTAATAATAAAAAATATCTACATATTCACAATAAAACGAATACTTAATGCAAAATTAAAACTAAGATTAAATAAAATATAAATAAACATTTAAAAGTTTAGCTTTTAATTGATAGAAACGGTGTTTCGATACGTAATATGATATGGACACATAGTCTCAATATTTTTTGAAGATTACCTACATCAAGTAAAAATATTTAAAGAAAATACCTTCTAAACTCGATCTCTTTTAGCATAGTTGATTCTACTAACATTATGATAAGTTATTGTTTAACAATATTGGTCCTACTTCTAACTTCAAACGCACCATTCTGATACTCGTTCCTGAGAACAATAATATGCATGCAACCAGTGTTTCTCATTTAAGTGAATTATTGTATTCTGTTTTGAGCAATAAATGTCTTAACCCATATTTGTGTACGCGCTGGGAAACTAAATTTGGTACCGGTACCCGTCTGAAATTGATACCCAGGTATCAAAATGGCAAGAACTGCTATGTATCTCTAGTGATTTGTTAGAAATTGCAAAAAACCACATGAATTCTGTAAATTTTGTGTGGATGGCCAAAACAAAAACCAAAAGAAATAGCTTAAAACTATACAAAAGGCTAGCCATTACGATCTTTAAACCAAGGTCCTATCTTTAAATAAACAATAACAATGACAACTATATGAAAACATTAGTTACAAAGACTTCTTAATATTGGTTTACCTTTAAAACAGCAATTCTTATCTTTTTACACATAAACACAACATAACATCACGTCTGTATACCAGAAGGGTTGGACAGAGATGTACCTACAGTATACGTAGTATTTTAATATCTGTGCTACAGTACACCAACATTTTGCCAGTTAAGTTTTATGTTCCATAATAGAGGGCAACCTATTGCCATCAACCGGACGTTTGTGCCCGATTGATTTGTTGAACCAAACTAAATGAAACCAAATTTAAATCTTGTATAAAACGCACACTATGCAGCCGAGCATATTATAAGTAAGGGGTTGCTTGGCTAATCGCTGCTCCTGCTCCTCAAGGATGCATCAACTAATTGATTAGCATTTGAAAATACTGTTGGAGCTGCTGAAGATTAAAAACAAGAATCCTTGCATTGTATAAACTCAATATTTTAGTACTGTATAATTGCTATATGCCATATTATGTGAGTACTATGTACATGCTTTAAAGCTACCATTTACAGGGTGCATCTTTCATTGACTTGAATGTGTCCTGGCGGCTGAGAGTATGTCATGCTCACTTTAATGTTTCGCTGATGGTGGCGCGTGTGTTGGATCATTTAGCTCCCTTCAAAATGGTTGAGTTGAATGGTGCTAATCCATGCGTCATGTTCGTGAACGGGCGCCGTAAGTTGAGACTGGTCATCTCTTAGCTGCCACGGCGTATTTTAATTAAATTTTATTTTTGAATTGTTTTCATATTTATATAACGGACGCTTTTAACGTTCTGCATCTTTCTCACATGCATAATTTCAACATGAATAATGTAACCAATCTATTGTAAACATAATTTGATTTAAAAGAGTGTCCGTGGAGTTTCTTGCCCGTTCTTATCCATAGGTACCTACTACGCTTTGGAATGGGCAACTAGCTTCATTTTTCTGACCAACCGACCTTGACAATTCAAAAGTGCCTGTAATTGGTTTATTTGAAATAAATGCTTTGAGTTTGAGTTTGAATAATAATTTCAAAAGTAGGTAATTTGTCCATTTTTCTATGTTAACACATGTTAACATGTGTTAGAAACATCTTTAAAATAAGTGTTAGTTAATGTGTTTATTTTTCACGGCATTCAAATACTCTTACGTTATAATCAGTGTCCGGAATAGGTAGAGTATAAATACCTAAACTTGGCGGGAAGGTATAACATGGAGTGGTTAAAACCACCAAAAAATTTAATTTATTTTTATTGCATCCCGCAATCCCGGGAACTGGTACCGTTTTACACTTAGAATCAACTTGTAAGTAGAAAATGACCTCTCAATGTCTACAAACGTGAGAGGTGCAAATTTGTAAAAAAATGCCGGGATCCCGAAAATGTGTTTATAGTACAATATGTACGTTAGAGATCATTGCCCTAAATTTTTTAACTTACTGCGAAAATTAATACTACTTAATACCAGTTCCCGGGATTGCGGGATGCAATAAAAATGAAATAAATTTTTGGTGGTTTTAACCACTCTATGTTATACCTTCCCGCCAAGTTTAGGTATTTATACTCTACCTATTCTGGACACTGGTTATAATATAACAACTGAGTTAGATTAGTCTCATCTAAATAATAATTGTAGTTTCCTTTTAGATAAGCCTGTTAGCGTCATACATAGGGGAAGTCCTAATATTTAAAATAAAGGTTAGTGTTGATTGATTAGAGTAATGCTAGAAAACTCTTGTATTTTTTTTTAAGTTACTGATATAATTCCCGCCTAAATACTCGATTCGAAATTTAAAATCAATAGAGTACCTCTCTAATGAAAAAAGTTTATGATAAAGAGGTTTGAAATGAATGCAGAAAAAAAAATAGATGGATAATGTTATTAATACTATCTTATTTTAGAAGCTTATTATTATTCAGTTCATCACATTATCATTCAGAATCATGCTTGAGTGCTATTGCAAGTTTAAGAAAAAAGGATCATGAACTGTATGTGGTTGAATAAAATTAAAACCTTAGCAAAGAAGTTATTAAAACAGTATGTCGTATCAATGTTTAGAAGTCCTAAAAGATTTTGTAGCCGCAAGCCCACGATAATATTTTGAAATTGAATGTCAACAAATGAAAGGTGTCCTGATTATTTAAATATTCAACTTTCTACTTTAAGCGGAAGTTTCCACGTACGCTATTTACAACACAGATGCCGCGCAGATGTAAATAAAAATTAAACTAGGAACAATAGTGCATACGACAAGCCAAAAATAGATCAACCTAGAAACTAAAATAATTAATTGACCGATTTTCATTAAAATCGCCTTGATATCGGAATCGCTTACCGACACATTCGTGAACAAATACAATTACAAATCCAACGTCGACACCGTGTAAATGCAATATAAATCGGAAAATATTGAGACTGATTGCACGTGTGCGTTCGAATAGCTACGTAATCTAGATACAAGATACTCACTCATTTGACGCACTTTTAGTGCCTCAACCTCGGAAAAGTGTTTAGCGTCCTTAAAATTTATTTTTGACAAAACAGATGCACAAATAACTATAAAATAAGCACTTTAACCTCCAATAACACTAGTTCACACACAAGATCACCAGCCAGTATTCGTGGCGGAAATGGCGACCGCTGTGAAGTCTGCGCGCACCAATGTGTACGATCTACGCCCAACTTCGTTTTAAAATATTAACCGGCGTTTTTTTTTATGAATTTGCTTGGGTTATTTTGTCTGAAATAAATGGATAAATGGATATTATTACCTTTCTACTAGACAATCATACTCTTGTAAATTTAGCTGAGCCAAAAGAGTTGTCAAAATGATGAGTAAGTTCTTCGTTCAAATTATGACAAAATTTTATGACGTTAGTTCGGTCAATGTTTTTTTTTTAAATAAATCAAAGTGAAAAAAGATATGCGAACTCAAAAACCAACGAAATTTAACGAAAACCACAACAAAGCCACTTTTTAGCTATCATTTTTTATTTATTACTTCTTGATTTTGAACGCAACTTTAAGTAAACGTTACTCTACGTTCCATTCTTCACTCTACGTTCATTACGAAATTACGACATTTAGTAATTTGATCAAGATATCTGGATCTAAATAGTGTGTTTTTTTTATGAGTAAGAAACAACATATGTACTTTAATTTTCAATTAGACGTACGACACTTATAGACATAATTCAACATCGATGATAAATAATTGTAGTTTCTACAAGGACGTCTGTGCTTAGAACGGAGTTCAATCTTACCAGTGACTGAGAAATCTGAAATGTCATTCAAACCCAGTGGTGCCAGACAGAGTGACTTGTCGCCATTTAGGCTACTTGAAATGGTGTAGAGGCGACAAATTTTACGATCGGCGACTGGTCGCCATTTAGCCTATCTCATTAATAAAAAATGCGATATTATGCTACATCCAGATTATCTGAGGAACGATATAATTTTCGGTACTAAAAAGGAGAAGTGTCAAATAATGTTTAATATTTACGGAAACCGTACGAAATAAAGTTGACAGTGTCTCTTGTAAAGTGTTGAATGACGTCAGACTTAAGTTCATGAATTTTGGCTTACATTAAAAAATTGTACATATTCAAAAACACAGAAATGGTAGATTTTGTAAATGCTTCAAATGAATTAAAATAAAAGTTTCTGCATACTTTGAGATGTTTTTTTTAATGATCTGAGTTAGGTTGTAATCATGATGTAATATCCAAAACGGAATAAAGGCGGAAAATAATAGCAAACATAATAGTAATGGAAAAAAAACAATTTCTTGTTGACATTGAAGTGGTTAATTTCTATTTTCAGCCATTTTTTTTGTTAAAATCAGCAATCGTATTATAAAGTTGTTATTTCGCAAAAAGGTGTGCAAATATTGTAATTTGGCGAATTTAGGCTATTTTACAGAAAAAAAATGGTGACTAAAATTTTGGCGACTTGGAGCTTGCCTCGGCTGGCAACACTGATTTTACCGTCAAAGTCAAACAGCGAGTCAAAGTCCTAACCACTAATCAGCGTAATATTTTGTTTACTTCTATTTAAAATTTTGTGTGTAACTTAAATTCATCAAAATGTCGGCTCCTTTTACTAAACTAGAAACTCCAATCACTCGACTATCCGTTGTGTGTCGCGGTTGCTTAGGGGATTCGGGCGAAATGAAAAACATGTATGAATCGGGACTTAATGATGATTACTTCAGAGTTACTGCGATTGAGGTGGGTTGTTTTTTGAACCGTATTTCACCATTCGTCCTGTTCATTAGGTCCCCCTGTTACACAAAATATAACCTAAAGCCGTAGAAAACACATAAATAGGCCGACAAGTGGGTATATTTTAGAATTCTGATTCCTAGGGTCAGTGCTTCCAGATTCACTGTAATTACAGTAGATTTACTGTATTTTAGAGTTTTCTACTGTATACTGTAATGATAAAATACAGTGTATGGAATACACGGTATTTAATTTTCATATAGCTATATCAATTCTAATACGTAAAACGAAACGCAGATAATCTACACCCTATATCCATAAATTAATGTACAGACAGTAGGTTTGTAATAAAGTTGCGGGGAATAGGGATGATGACAATTTTTTTATTTTATCTCAATAAATTGTTTGTTTCCAAATAGTGCAAACAAAATTGCAAAAAGTAAAAAAGCTTTAAAAAAATGCCAAGTGATAAACGTTTTAAGATAAATATTAGACAAGGTCCGAACTACATTAGATGTGCCGTCACTACTATGTAACTTCATTCTTATCAGCGCCGTACATTGTCCGTACCGTGCGACAAGGACGGGAATAATCCCCTCCAAAAACTTTAAAAGTGTGTATCTTCTTCATATTTGCACCGATTTAACAGATTTGTTCGATGTTCTCATTTTTACTATGCCTACTTTGAAATTCCTTTATTTTTATGAACATTTCTAATATCAGTCATCATCCCTATTCCCTGGCAAATCGGAACTATCGTAGAGCACTCGGTACGCAACTAGCAATAGTAGTCGTCTTTGTCTTACAAAAGAACATTGGATTTTTTGTCTTAGGTATTTATTCATAAACTTGTTTTGCCAAGGTGCATACATTTTATTTGAGATTTATAATTGTTTTGGGTGATGTTAAATAAAGTCTAAACTAAAAATTATAGCGATATTACTGTAAAAATGAGCTCAAGCAGTGAGGAAAGTGATGTGCGTAGCGATGATGGTCCGTCAAGATCAAGAGTATTGGTAAACAAAGACATGACGCAGCTTATTTTTCTATCAATATTTAAACAAAAAAATTCAGTAATTTTACTGTTATCGATTTTAATATCTGCTGTATTGTTTTTAGAAACTTCTGTATTTTTTAACCGGCAACACTGTAATTTTACTTTTGGGATCTGGAAGCACTGCCTAGGGTTACCATTAGTCCGTCGTTGGCCCCTCGACCGGATATTGTGCGTGTGCGGAGTTTTCGACATAGGACATTTTTTTTTTCTAAATAATAAATTTTAAGTTATTTCTGAGTAACTAAATACTAAATACATCGACGTCGATTTGGGAACCTCCTTTTCCGCCTGTTAAAAAGTAAAATGTCAGCACTCTTTAAGAAAGCTCACCCTGCCCCTTCAGAAACACAGGCCTTATGTTACATTCTTTATTTTATTCACTTTATTTTATGTGAAGAAGCTCTCAAAGAGAGAGGTCTCTTTTTTCTAATAAATAAAATAAATATGTAATGGTGAGACCACAATACATGTAGACATCATCAACATAATTCTCCTGCCTCTATCCCAATTTATGGATAGATGATTTTATTTCTGTAGTAGACTTTTAAAAAAGACTGTGACCTCTGGGTTTGTTTCGGCCTTTCTTCTCAAAGTAGTCAGATAGGAAACGCCGATCTCATCTAGCTTTTAAAATATGATTGACGTGTAAAAGTGTTTGTACAAACCTACTTACAGAAATAAAATCGTTTATCATTTATGAAAGGCGGCCGGGACCAACGGCTCTTTCCGAGGCACGGCGGGGTCTCCTTATGTCATGGATGGTCACCCATTCAAACTCAAACTCAAAGCATTTATTTCAAATAAACCCATTACAGGCACTTTTGAATTGTCAAGGGGTCTGTCAGTCAGAAAATATGAAGCTAGTTGCCCATTCCAAAGCAAAGTAGGTACCTATGGAGAAGAACGGGCAAGAAACTCCATGGACACTCTTTTAAATAGTATGGTTACAGAAAATTTGTTACATCAGTCTTGTTGAAATTAAACATGTGAGAGCGATGTAGAAAGACCCGTAATAAAAAATATAAAAATCGGAAAAGTAAAATTCACAAACAGCCTTCGTTTGACCCGTGCACCTGTTATAATCTTATAAATTAGCTCCTCTTATAGAATATATAATCAGCCTATATTGTTCCTGTTGCTGGGACACAGGCCTCCTCTCGGTGAGAGGGAGTGTGCCGTAATCCACCACGCGGGCCCAATGCGGGTCGGTAGATGTCACATGTCTTAGATTTTTTGGTTCTAGGACATGCCGGTTTCCTCACGATGGTTTCCTTTACCGTTTTGAGAGCAGTGGTGATCCTCATGTAGAACAATAAATAATAATTAATATATCATTTCAGACAACAAGACGTAAGGGTATATCAGAACTGCTATGTGCGGCCTGTGAAGCCGCTGTGATCAGCTGTAAGCAGTTCCGAGACCGCTGCCAGCTGTCTGATAAAATTCTCAAGACATCACTAACAGTTAGGGTGAGAATTAAAAGTTGATAGCATGCTGCTGCTCCTGCAGGCTGCATCACTGCCACTGCACGCTATTCATTCTGATGTGACATAGCGATGGGCGATACCGAGATGTTTTAACAATCGAAAGAATCGGAGTCGTTAAAATAAACCATCGAGTCAATCATCGATTCACCGTTCTACAAAATAATCAAGATGTTTTTCGATTGTTTCGAGTCAACGGAATCGACCGCTAGTTTTCGATTGCTCGAATAATTTGTTTGGATTCGCAATCACAACGCAAGTCAAGAACTCGCGAAACTCCTAAACCATCGAGGAACAACTAGCGAATTAACTCGCTATGCGCCAGTCGCATTAACAGACCAAGTCAGACTCGAGTCCAAGTCGAAACAATCTAGAACCATCGAGTTGTTCGAACAATCGAAACAATCGAATAAAACCTCTCGCCATCGCGCATCGCTAATATGACACCACTTCTTAGTGTTTTAGCTGGGATGAAGAATTTATATTGTACCAGTTTTTGCCCTCGGATTCGCCCGCTTGGAGCCCGGAAATTATCAAAACATAAAGTATCCTATATGTTAATCTAGGTTATTAACTCAAAAATACTCAAACTGTATTCCTTATATTAAAAAAAATATCTTTAAAAAAGAACTTACTATTAAACTTTCCAATAATATAATTCAATCATGGTTCGAAAGACACGTAGCGCCATCTAGCGTCCTAAAGTAGTTGTGACCGTCGAAAGCTTTTGTTTTATCCCTCGAAAACAGTACTTTTTTTCTGGATGCTTTCATCCAAACCACTGAACCGATCATCATGAAATTTTGCTTAAACATGGTCAGGGGTACAGAAAAGGACTTACCTAGGATACCTTTGTACCCTATGCCCTTTTCATCCGTTCAATGGTTTTGGCGTGAAAAGAGAACAATCAAACAAACTTACCTAGTTTCACATACAAACAAACTTACCTAGTTTCACATACAAACTTACTAGGATAGAATAAAGTTCTTTTGACTCAACAGAGGGCTGTGCTGATAGGGAGTTAGTTTCGCTACTTCTTCCCAGCTAAAGCACTAGGTAGTGGTGGTATTGACCCCAAATTAAACGTAACATATTTTTTTACTTCGTCGTGTTTATATGCGATACCATCACGTCTGCGGTTTTGCTAGGTAATTAATTTGACCCTGTACTCTGCCGATTGTAAATTATCTTAAGTTGAATATTAAAATAGTATGTTTGTTATATACTAAATTATTACATATTTTCAAGTATGAAACTGCCTCGTTGGTTTAGAGGTCGCAACACTACTGCTGAGCACGAGGTCCTGGGTTCAATTCCCAAGTCAGGTAAAGTGTTATTGGGCTTTTGTAACAGAAATATCTCAGTAGCAGCCCGGAGTCTGGATCTGTGCCCGGTTGATGGCAATAGGCTCGCCCCCTATTACATGGGACTTAAACAGAACTGGCGAAATGTCGGTGTACAATAGATACCCCTGTGCTTAACCCTCCGGGATTACAGGCGTGATGTTTTTAAGTCTCGTTTCGTGTTCCACATCCGCTTTCTTCACCTCATTTTACAAGTAACAATTTCTCATTTACCTACAGGCAAAGAAAAAAGCCCAACAATGTCGAAGAAACCAAGTCACCTGCATACTTCACGAACAAAAGCTAGCCGTGATGATAACCGCCCCGAAAACAGAAGCACGCATCAGCCTCCCCTGCCCTTACCACTGCAAAGACAATTTTTACAAAAAAAGTGACTTACAAAACCACCTAAAAAAAACCCACAGCGTTTCGGAAAAATTCGAAATTTCCTTACAGTATTATTGTGCAGATGTAAAATGTGCTTACCATGTAACTTCCGATAAGAACAAATATTTCTCCGGCAGGAAATTTTTAAACCAACATACTAATAAAGTTCATAAACTCAAGACCTATTTCTGCAACGATTGTAGCCGATGCTTTTCAACAGAATCAGAACTACAAAGACACTTAAAATGTTGTAACTTCGACTATATTTGTCAAATGTGTGACACCAAGTATAATACAAATGAGAAACTAATGGTACACCTGATGAGGAAACATCCTAATGTCCATCAAATGTATAAGAATGAAAAAGCTGAGAACCGGAGAAGCGAGAATGAGAATAAAGCGAAGAAGAAAAAGACACAACTTGAAGATGTTCGAGCAGAAACAGTGATCACAGAAGAAGTGGCCGCTGGAACGGTCACAGAGACGTGGATTTTCAACGAATCAGACAACAAAGATGACAAATCTAGTAAGTCTCAAGAAGATATCTGTGATAGTCCGAAAAAATCGTTTGCGACGCAGATACCAGAAGATATACGGAACGACGTAACGTTACCGTCTTGGCAGTCGAAGAACGAATTCGAAACTAAAACGGACGAGATCAGTACTCAAGTAGCTTTTGAGGATCTCTTGTCTTTAAAATCACAAAACAGCGAAGATGAGATCTTCTTCTCTGATCCAGTTTCGTTATCAGACATTCAAACTCAAACCTTCCCATTGGAATTTGGTTTAAGCCGCTCGAATAAGGAGACGCAGTTCAGTAAAAACTCTCAGACGCAGTCCCCTGACTTGAGCATCAAAGAGACGCAAACTTGCTTCTGTCATTACGATTCTCCTAAGCCCAATTTCCGGCTGTTTGACAGCTTATCGTCAAGTCCCGCCAGTATTAATCATACATCGGCGGAGACTCAAACCGCCGATCCTAGGCACACAGTAAGATCCGATGTGCTACTTAGCTTCAATTCGGCTGAAACTCAGACTTGTTTTGATGACTCTAGCAGTGAAAGCATGTGACAGTACTTTAACGATTAAAGCTTCGATATATTAGAAAATCTGGAAATCATATTTATTTATTTATATTTATTTGCACTATGTACACACAGCTTCAGGTTTTCAGCGAAATTTGAGTTTTTCTTACGTTATTTGCCGGCTTGTCAGTGCGTAGGTTGTATGTTGAACAAAATATGATCCGGCGGCCGTAATCTTTTCAATCCTATTGAATGACTTTTTCATAAAATATTAATCATTATGATTATATGAACTTATGAGGGTTGTATTAGGGATGATGACATTTCTTTTTTCATTTGTTGTTCATACAAAATTATGACTTATTACAACTGACGAAAGTTTTTATTAATTAACAACATATTATATTACAATCCGCATAATTGTGAAAGAGAAAGAAAGAAAAGAACGAAAGAAACACTATTTATTAGGACTCGCACAGGAATACACATTAAACAGTACGTTGTGTGATACGCAGTAACACAAACTGAACTAAACACTCATAAAAAACATAAACACTTAAAAATAAGTGTCACAGTGTTGGTATTCTGATAGGGTCCACTGTGATGTCACGGACAGATATAGATATGTATAATCAATCAAATAAGATATAAATAATTTAAATGTAAATTAATTAGTGTTTAAAATAAATATGTATTTATATAATTGTGCACTTCCACTTGTTTTTACATTTCGTGTCTGTGACTGTACACCGGTTTCTCTGGAAACCAAAGCTGTACCTGGAAGCAATTCGGGTATCTAGCAGCACGCATGGCATGACTACCATAGAAACGAGATTTGTCGACGTAAGAATAGATAAAATGAAAGGTTAGAGAAATCTGTTAGTTAGTCTAGTCTATGTCATTACGTCTATTCTTCAGTCGACAAAACCGATTGTAGTTAAGGATGACTTACTTTTCCAACTAAAGTAAGCGAATATGAATCTTATTCTGATGTGTTTAATGTTCGTATTTGTTTAACCTAATAAGAGTGTTTCATTCGAATAATCTCATTAATGGTATACGAATAGTGTTCGTATATGTAGTAGGTATGTGGCGGCATCTACACCGCCACATGCGAACAAACGCATCAATCCTGCATGAGCGCGACAGTCGTTTTTGGTTAAGACGCGGGGTTATTCGTATTTAAGTAAAACCTGTCACAAATGGCAGCTTTAATGTTTATTGTAGTCTAAGATGAACAATCAAACAAAGAAATGTGTATATAGAGGTATGTGGAAAAGGGTCTTGAGTTCTCTCGTCCTCCATAGAAGAGGAAGGATCCTCCGAGCAGACGGGTATTGTGGTTGGTGAGCTGTCCGACCACGATCAGTGTACTATTGATGTGCGGTTAACTGTACAGCGGGGTAATAGCGTAACTCACATAAAATGGAAAATGCCATTCATTTTGACAGTTGAACAACATTAATTGGGTCATTTAGGTGATAAAGCCGATGGTGAGGTCGAAGTCAAAAAGGCGGCTCCGAAAATTTAAAAAAAAATCGAAACCTCGTTCCTGGCGAGGGTCCCCGAACCCACACTTATTATTTTCATTAGGATGAAGTTATTACCCTGACGACTACAGTGCAACATGGAACTTAATGAACGTGACGAAATATAGACCGAACATGTACTGGAGTTTGAAATATTACAAGCAGCGTCGCCATCCACGTTGATTTTTAGATCGATGTCGCCCTTTCTGATATATTAGTTCAAAGAGCACATGAGCACTAAGTTGCTGGGCAGGCGAATTTTTCAAGCCTGAAGCAATGCTTTAGGAATTTCCTTCCGTTTGTAATTAGTGTGTTCCACAATAACGGTGCTGGCCTGTATAGCGAATCGCAGCTACTTTGTAAAGTGTCAATATTTACGGACAAAAAAGTGTTAACAATTAACTAATTTAAGAATATAAGTACTCAAATAAATTATTTTCCTAACGTACCTTGTCTGTTATTGTTACCACATCCCTACCAAGAACAGCAGCCTAATTGCGTAACATATTTTCGTAAACGATTACGACTAATCTGTTTGATTTTGTCACTTCAACAACATTCATTGCGGTATCTACAGTGTTGAGCAGAACTTTTGATCGAACTTATGAAGCAATGTATTAGCAATCTGTTTCAAAACGATTCAGATTCCGATTGATTGTATATTACGCAATTAGGGTACTGGAAAATGCTTGAGCTGTTTTAACCTATTGACCGCCCCAGTCGGAGCGGAGTAATACGACAAATGTTGAGACCCTATGTTCGTGTTTTATTTAACTGAACACAAAATAAAATAGGTATTTATTTGTCGATTTATGAGCTGGGTGCTGGAGGCACGGCAATTTATATGAAACCAAGCGGTCAATAGGTTTATTAATTAACAACACCCATTTGTCTACATCTCCTTTCGCAGGTCTTAAGAAATAAGCAGTAACCTAAGATTAATGATTGGTCTCATAAATAAATGATTGGTGTCGAGCGCCGCGGGACCGCCTTAGATAAATGATAATTTATATAAGGCAGTAACTTTGTATTCAAATGACATAATAGGTTTGTAGTATCTCTATGTTTTTGTTCCGTGTGTGCATAAGTGATAAAATAAATGAATCTCAACTAAAATAGAGTTTGAAATTGCGTGCAAAAGACCTGTGGCATTTGGTTGTACAAAAATGTAGTTTATTAACTCTTCGTGTTCCGTTTTTGAACAGTACCCTAATTGCGTAATACACATCAATCGGAATCTAAATTGTTTTGAGACAGATTGCTAATACATTGCTTAGTATGTTAGATAAAAAAATCTGCTCAACAATGTAACTAACGCAATGAATGTTGTTGAACTATCAAAATACAACAGATTAGACGTAATCGTTTACGAAAATGTGTTACGCAATTAGGCTGCAGGTCTTACGGAGGGGTATCGTGTTACACAACAGCTGGGCTATGAAGGTCAGATGCATCGCTGGATAATTGCAGCAATGGCTGTTATTTTGACAATTCAACAACAATAATTGCGTTATTTACGTTGTTGATCAGAGTTTTTTACGATCTAATTAAGTAGGTAATTGATTAGAAAAAAAAGATTCAGATGCAATTAGGATGCCAGTTAAGCTCGAAGACGACGCCAATAAAGTTACGCAATTAAACAATGAATACTGTTGCAGTCTGTGTTCCAAATACTGCTTATAAATATCTCACGAGTGTCGATATTTGATTGTTGTCAGTAATCTCAGTTGTCACTCCTTTTCTAGATTTATCCATCTTTCTGGTAAATAATGTTTACCTCACCAAGCGACGCGCGCTTTACCCGTGGTTACCAAGTGTACAAAGACTCTGTTAATGTGAGTGTAAGCGCAGGAGTTTTCGTTACTCGTCTCCACGCACACATTCACAGCGTGTTTGGACACTTGGTTACCACAAGTAAAGAGCGCGTCGCTGCGTGAGATAAAAATACTGTTGGATATTCTTAACGAATAAAACAAAGGATTAAATTATAAAACAAGTTTTATTAATTAGATAAAAGTGCAAAATCCAACCCTAAAAATGTCTCCCTATACATTATATAAATTAATATTGACCTATATTTTAAATTTTATTAATTAATACGTAATATAACAACATATTTATAACTAAATTAAATTACTAAACAACTAACTACCTATACAAATTAATATAAAAAATACTCAGGCGTCGAAGTACTCGTCCGCATCGCTGTCATCTGGAAAAGTGCCCAGAAGACTGGCAGCATTGCCACGCTGAATGGCAATGCTAATTCTTTGTCCAAAGAACAACCCAGCCCTCTGGTCACGTGAAGTGTCGACTAGTCGGTGAGAAATTTGTTTAAAAATTAGATGCGCACTCGGGCCCCATGACCCGAGCGTTTCGACCCCAAACGGCTCAAAACTGTAGTTACCCATAAGGTTACAGTATTTGCGCCGCTTGAGGGTCTCAGCAGCCGCAGCAGCAGCGCCAGCACAGTTCGCCGTGCTAGGAACATGAGATGGAGCAAGGGTATCGACACAGGTTGCGTCCCACACCAGAGGCCTACCCACCTTCCAAGGCAACAACGTCATACCGTCGGGTCTCTTTCCATCGTCACGTACCAAGCCGTTTGGTTCTAAAACCGCAGGTACGCCGGCGGTGACAAGGGCTCGACGAATAATATCGTTGATGCTAGCGTGCCGTGCTATGCGACCTGCGCTCCTGTAACAGGACAGGCCATGGTGCCCAAGACTGTCGACAGCTTCACCGCAGTGACACCGATGCGGAGCAACACAACCTATATTTTAAGTTGGGTCCTTTTGACACATTTAATTTAATTATATTATTCTAAGGGTCGATTTTTCAATCTTCAGATAACTTTCAATGGAGGAACAAAAATTGCTGTTTGCAAGCTTTTGTTTAGAAATCTGCCCCGGCGACGTGGCATGGTTTTTACGATTTTAAAAAGCATTAAGGTTTCTTTATTATATGTATGTATATTTAATATAAGTGTAATATACACGTAAAACTTCCGTAATAAATCCTCTAGAGGTGGTTTAAACCGCATCAAAATCCGCAAATGTGTAAATCTAGGAGCTGTGGTCACATGGTAACGGCCCCAACTTACGAGTTGTAGGTCGTGGGTTCAAACCCAAGCAGATGCTTTACTTTGCGTAAATAATTACATCACCACTGCTCTCAAAACATTGAAAGAAAACATCGTGAGGAAATCGGCATGTCCTAGAACCAAAAATTTGAAGGAAAACATCGTGAGGAAACCGGCATGTCCAAGAACCAAAAATTCGAAGACATGTGACATCTACCAACCCGCACTCGATCCGCGTGGTGGATTACGGCCCACTCCCTCTCGAAGAGAAAGGAGGCCTGTATCCCAGCAGTGGGAACATTATAGGCTGATTTATGTTTACGCTATAGATAAGGTACATTGCTCGCAGAACAGATGGCCGATGGGGCCGAAAACATCAGTGGCGACCGCGTACCAGAAGCGTTGGAAGGCTTCCAACAAGGTGGACTGATGACCTTGTGAAGGCCACAGGAATCCGCAAGATACGGGAAGCATAGATACGATCGAAGCCGCGGTGCTTGGGTGAGGCATATGCCCAGCAGTGGACGTCTTTCGGCTGGAATCACGATGGTTGATGATAGCTATGTCAAACCGCGATATTTATTTTTAAAAGTTATCTTACGATTGAAAAATCGTCCCAAATAAAGTATCGGATAAAAACCATTCATAATAGAGATGATGACTAATATTAAAAATGTTCGAAAAATGCAATTTCAAAGAAGGCGTAGTAAAAATAAGATTACCGAAAAAAACCGTCGTATGTAAATATGAAGAAGCTATGCTTTAAAAGTTTTTGGAGGGGATTATTCCCGTCCTTGTCGCGCGGTACCGACACTGTATGACGCTAGTTTGAAGTTACATAGTCGTCGTGACGTCACTTCTACGATAGTGCTGTTCCTGTCTAACACTTATTTTAAAACGTTTATAACTTGGCAATTTTTTAAGCTTTTAAACTTTTTATGATATTGTTTGCACTATTTGGAAATACATATCTACTCGAGTTTTCTCGAAAAATTGTCATCATCCCTATTACTACATTTTTGGCGTGAAAAGTATTTAGGGTGGTGGCAGGGTATCGACACGCAACCAATCATCATCAGAATCATGTTCTGAATCCATGGCAACGGATTCTGAACCCCTCTGCGTCGAAATTTTTCGTCGGTCTATGAAACAGCAGTTTTTTTGTTGATTAGCGACAAAAAGTTTCTACGCTGGAGAGGTTACAGAATCATCTGCTGAACACTTGTTTACAGTTTCCATGTCAAAGTCCCAGCCACCTTGTAAAAATATTATTTAAAATTTTAAAAGAAAAATAACTTTTGACCTAAACATACACAACATGGAATAAATAAACAAAAAACATTAGCACCACTTGTGAATCTATTATTTAATTAAAATCTTAAATTCATTAACTCATTCACTGAGAAACAACGCAGTCTACACCTTTGGTTCTAGAAGCATGACATTTTGCACAAGAGTTCAACATCAGGGTGTTCAAAGACAGAATGGAAAGCCGTCACCTCCTTCTGCGAAGCAGTAATGCTTGCGAAGGAGGAGCACACGCCCCCACTAGTCGCCGCAGGAGACGCCCTGGGCGTCGGGAGTCGCCTGCAGATTCCCGGCCACCGTAGGCGCGGGCTTGCGGACGGCGAGCAATGGGTAGCTCGCCGTCCGGTAAGGAACAGGCCTGGGTCGATGGCGCGTCGTGTTCCACGCGCGCCTCAAAGAGATGTCAGCACAAATTGACGGGGTCCGATAGGGCCGACGCCTCAGGGTCGCGGGTGATTCGAAAAGAGATAACCGTGGACCTGGCACAGGCAACTGAAGGAACACGGGTGGGTTTTAGTCAGTAAAAGTCTGACACACCCTCCCGCTCCCAAGTAACATAGCCCAAAAATTTGGTGTGAAAAATCATTGTTGACGGTAGCGTGCAAAACATTGTGCTTAGGGGTGCATGCACTCAGGGGTCGTGAGGTATTTAAAGTTGTGTGATAACAATATGAACCTGTTTTCATAAAAAAAACGTCAGTAAAAGTTGTAATTTTGACCTTCAATATGTCCGTAACCAGAAGGTTCCCAGGTATGGTCACTGAACCATACCTGGGAACCTTACTGACAAAAAATAATTTACGATGACAGAGAGTACAAGTGACTCTCGGCTTCGTTAAGTGTCTTCTTACATACGTTAAAACCAAAATGAGCACTAAGGAAGGATTTTTGAAAATAGGGATGATGACTAATATTAAAAATGTTCGTAAAAATAATGTAATTTCAAAGAAGGCTTATCAAAAATTTGACAACAGACAGTCGGTTAAATCGATGTAAATATGAAGAAGATACAAGCTTTAAAAATATTTGGAGGGGATTATTCCCGTCCTTGTCGCGCGGTAGGTACGGACAATGTTCGGCGCTAGTATGACGTTACTTAAATGTGACGTCACTTCTACGATAGTGCTGTCCTTGTCTAAGACTTATTTTAAAACGTTTTTTCTTGGCATTTTTTTTTAGTTCTTAGTTTTTGTAATAATGTTTGCACTATTTGGAAACAAATATTTTATTGATATAAAAAAGTTGTCATCATGCCTATTCACCTCCTAAAGGACTGATGAATTGGAACGTGGTTGCTATAATGGACGTCCTTAAAAGGCTGAAAGTCACCTAAAGGGCAATGTTAGAGGGCTATGCTTGGAGTTTCCCTAAGTGATCGAATCAAAAATGAAGAGATCGCAGGAGAACCAAGGTAGCGAGAACCGACATAGCCCGAAGAATTGACAAACTTATGTGGCAGTGGGCAGGGCACATTGCTCGCAGAACAGATAGCCGATGGGGGCGAAAGGTTCTGGAGTGGCGACCGCGTACCATAAGACGTAGCGTTGGAAGGCCTCCCACAAGGTGGGGTGATGACCTTGTGAAGGCCCCAGGAATCCGCTGGATGCGGGAAGCACGGATACGATCGAAGTGTAGGTGCTTGGGTGAGGCCTAGGTCCAGCAGTGGACGTCTTTTGGCTGAAATAATGATTCTTATGAAGATGTAAGGATGGAGGGATGTAAGTTAAGATTTAAATGAGTGTCCTTGGAGTATCTTGCCCGTTCTTCTCCATAGTATTCTACGTTTTGGAATGGGCAACTAGCTTCAACATCCTGACTTACTGACCGACTCTTACGCAATTCAAAAGTGCTGTGATTTGCAATGTAATAAATGCGAAGAACTGCTCGAAGGTGTTAAAAATTGTTGTTGCCGTGTCTGACCATACCGCTGTTAAACCCGCGATGGTTTGTGTGGTATGTTTGTACGATAAACAAATTGTAAACAGTTTTTTTTTAATAACTGTTTTGAATTTCAGTATAAGGAATTTGGTCAATTTGCCGATAAGAATCCATAAAATGGCTTCTATGCCTTTTTAATGGATTCTCGACTCCCAGTGCGATGTATTATTTATTTTTCTATAAAAGAATACGTCGCACTGGGCGTAACATACGCTCTAAGCTGTATTTACAAGTGGTCGATAAGTTTTTAGATAATACTAACTAAGCTCATCAAAAAATACACCGTAAATACACGCAGCGAAAGTTACATTTAAACTGGGGTAACTTAATTGTTTTAAAATAGCAGTTTAAAGTTGTCTGAATATTGGAAAATCGGCCCTTTTAAGTGCAATCTGGAGCAATCTATTTAATAAAAATCTTATATTCACTGACAAAAAACGCACAGCCACATGAAATTTTGCACTCGTTCTTTCTATACAGTGTGTCAGGGTCATTGATACGAAAACTGTTACCAATACAGTACATGTAGTGAGTTCTAGACCAACAAGCGTTGAATTTTATTTGGATTATTTAAAAAAAAAACCTGCTGTTTATTACAAAAATGGAATACCTATACGGTCAATATGTATCGAACCGCTGGTTTAAAAAAAATAAACAAAAGTTTACTCACTGAATTCATGGTAACTATTTGCGCGATGTCCCTCTTGTGCAATGTTTATAAATTGTTCAAATTCGTATTTCGAATACAAAAATTCAAAGCGGACGTCATGAAAATATGTCTTTCTCATCAGTATTTGAAATTAAGGTGTGTATTTGGACAATTTAAAAAAAAAGGACTGGCTTGCACTGTGCGAGTTGCTAAATTTGTTAAATTATTATGTTAATTACTTATAGTATGTATTGACTATTTTGTTGCCTACATGCATCAGGAGAAAAAATATTACTAAATAAATAAAAAAATGCTATTTTTACCAACCAACGAATATTATTCAATTTCAACGAGGAAATCATGCATCTACGCGCATTTTTGTAACAGGCCTCTTAAGATTACGTAATAGTTGCATTGTTGTTATCTAATGATTTTATTTAATTTTACCAAAACTATCTTTTATAAGCTGTGGAAACGTAGTGGATTGTACATTTACATATAGCATACTGTGTATCTAGATATAATATACAATGTACGATAGTTTGTTTTCCCAAATAAAATAAAGTTAATAAAGCTAAAGTCACCGCTCTTCTAGGAAAACGTAGTTAAAGGATTTTATATAATTCATCCTTTATCGCAGTTAAATATGGCATGAAAGTTTGTATTTATGAAGATGCCCACGACTTGTCTACACTAAACTTTGCAGCAAGGCTTCACATGTTCCGTATGATCCTTCTGACAGCACCTTTTTTCTGGCTTGTCCGCGAGTCTCCTCCCTATCCCCGCTAGGGGGCGGTCCTTCTCATCCCAGACGACTACGCCGTCGCACGCACAGATACGTTTGGGGTTTTGAAAAATGCCCGCAGACCGGGCTATTACGCCACACGCTATTCTGAAAAAACAAGTAAATATTAGATAAATAAAAAAACACCAACTTTTCTTCTTTATTTAAATCTAAGAACACTCTCGATCAAGCCAGTATGGGAGTTACGGTGCCAGCACGGGGCAGCCACACAAAAACACACGAAACATAACTAGAGATGAGATATTCGGATGCAATACACCTAAAGTTGAGAGGTTGGCTAATATGGAATGCGCTTTTGTATCGAAAACACCGGTTCCGGATGTATATTTTCTTACTTTCATATGTTTTTTTTTTTTTTTTCGGTGGGAAATCATCAAATGACTTGATGGGCGTGTCAGACTTTTCCTGACCCACCCGTGTTTTTACAGTTGACTGTGCTAGGACCATAGTATCTCTTTCGAACAACCCGCAACCCAGGCAGGCATCGGCCCTATCGGATCCCGTCACTAAGTGCTGAAATCTCTTTGAGGCACTTAGTGCGTCAAAGAGATTGACGTAGCGGCCAAGGTTGCGGTACCGCTTGGGCGACATCGCAACTGAGGCCGCATGGGAGAGGAGTGCCGTTATTCCGGTGCGCCGCTCTCCCTACCTTCTGCGGCCTCAACCGGTACGACACCGTTTGATGTCGGATGCGGTGGGGCCGCAGGGCAAGAGGAGTGTCAGTATGATGTTGGCCGCTCTCCCTATCGACCGCTATCCTTTGTTGCCGAAAAATGGTAGGCGACGGGGCCATTTATGTGACTCGTCTCGGGTTGGGCGAAACAGTAATCTCGCAGAAGGAGGCTGCGGAAAGGGAGAGAGAGATCTCGTCCACTCTCCCGATCCGCAGCAGGCGCACCGGGCGCAGGCGGAGGGCGGACAACGCCCTCTTTCAGCCCCCTTAAATAGGTACAGGGACGGCGGACTCGGGGACGCCCGCCGCCCCCATACATCAATACCCGAGGTGACGGCGCGTAGTATTCCACGCGCGCCCCTCATAGACGTTGCGGGGGGAGTCAACACCTCACTAAACCACCCCTCCCAACTCGAGGAGGCCCGTAAGCCAGTAAGAGTCCGACAGACCCTTCCGCCCGCCTCAGGGCGGAGGACATCCATGAGGATTTTACACCACGAAAAAAGAAAAAAAAAAAAGGATAGAACGAGAAAGTTGTTCGCAGTTACTTGGGTATTACCTTTTTTATGACCCCAAAATTGAAAATAATACATATTTACAAAAAAAAAATGCCCAGTAATTAAATTGGAGTGTTCAATAATATTTTTAGGAAAGCAAAATGCCAATTATTTGAGGTTCCATTAACTATTACATCCAATATTTTTAACCCCCCACGGAAAAAGAGGGTTGTTATAAGTAGCGATCGGATATTCGGATCCATATTTACATTTACCTAAAGTTATTTTTTCGCAGTGAAAGTACGGAAGCGATTTCCGGAAACATATTTTTGTAAGAAAAACCCTCGGGTTGCCAGGAACACCGGGAACGCTGGACTAGTAGTAGAAGCAACTTCTAAAAAAATGAAAAAAAAAACCCCGAGATTTTTTACAATATAAGGTATGCATCCGATTCTACAGTCAGAAAGTCCATTCCGGAATCGCGGGATTACTACGATCGACACAAAATGCATTACAGATATGCCAACATGTAGCTCGACGTCCGGTAAGGACCAGGCCCGGGTCGAAGGCGTGTCGTGTTCCACGCGCGCCTCAAAGAGATGTCAGCACTTAGAGACGGGGTCCGATAGGGCCGATGCCTGCCAGGGTCGCGGGTTGTTCGAAAGAGATACCGTGGCCCTGGCACAGGAAGCTGAAGGAACACGGGTTTTAGTCAGTAAAAGTCTGACACGCCTTCCCGCTCCACTCAGAGCGGAAGAAGTCATTTGAGGATTTTCCGCGCAAAAAAAAAACCCGCGGAAAACAAATTTTCTCAGTTTCTTGCATTTTTATAGAATCACGTACGTACACTCACGCCTTCTTTCCATTGGGTAGGCAGAAACAACAAAACGCCACCTGCTAAGATCATTCATGCTCCATTTACGTTCATTCATCTGGTCATACATGCACGCCGGTTGCGAGTACTACTCCCCTGATCTTTCTGTTTCTGCTCACACACTCCCATCTGCCTTGTCGTTTTGTTAGTCGCCTTTCATTAATGCTCTCAAACCATCTAAGCATTTTCTTTAAATTTTTTGTCACTACATCTTTTTCTAGAATTCTAATCATTATGATCATCAATTTAACTTATATATATTTTTTTAATATAAAAACTTTAGTGTTCAAGAAAACATTACAATTTTCAAATAGCGCTAGCCTCCACACTAGGATTCCCTGTGTCGTGGAGAAATGCTACTCTATAAGTTCAAATTACTCTATTAAATGACTATTTCCTGAAACCATGTCATTTGAGGCCAATGGAGACTTTACTGCCATTTGCTCACGATAGGTGGCCCATCGTCGGCATGGCCATTGAAAGCTGTCAATTCCATACATTTTGTAACCTGACATTGTCAATTTTAATTTTCTGGAAATATGCCTCTGTGTTCTGTACCAGGATGTACAAACCCCGGTGTGCATTAATTTCCCAAAGATGCAACGCAAAAAAAAAGTGGGAAAAGGCTATTCGTCGCAAAAAAAATTTTGCGAAACAACATTGCAGGTTATGCCGGAATCTTTTCATAGAATCTGATTACGTAGGAGAGTTAGATTATACAGGTGAGTTATTATAACAATAACAAAAAAAACCTGTTGTCAACAAAGCGAACACGATTTGACAGCAGCCATCCCGCCTCTGGCGACATCTGCACTAAGCTTTGCGTGTGGATATACAATCTAACTCCGACAGTTGTATTAATGATTATAATTCTGTAAATACATATTTGTTACGGGCCCGAATCATATTATGATCAATATAAAACCTGAATCTTACCAGCAAATTGCAAAAAATATACGAACAAATATAATCGCAGGCTACACTGGCTTTATTTTAGAATGGCAATACTTACGGTGTGCCACTGTCGCCATCTACTTTTGAAGTGGGTGAACTACCCCTCCCGAGATCGTCTTGTCCCTCCGTTACAGCTACTGACCGACCGATTATGTCCCAAACCTGAAACATTACGTAACGTAGATATATTATATCAAGCTATACATTTCTAGTTTGAACATAAATATCTATACAGGGTGGCATCGACGCGCAATCTATTATCATGATAGTAGACACCAGTCTACATGGTCCTCGAATGATCTGAAAAAGATTATTTTCGAATTTTTATCTAAATAAGGTCATGAAAATTTACTTTGTAAAGCATAATAATATTTTAATTATTGTGAATGTGAATACAAAGTGGATTTGTTGTTTTTTTTTAATGTTTTTTTCTTATATAACATATTTTTTTGTTTGGTAATGATGGTCTGGCAGTTTGAGTAATTTATGCGGCCTACCCACAGGCAAGGGAGTCCACTGTTCCATGTTAGTTTTAATTTTATTTAAAACTAACATGGAACAATAGATTAAAGCAATAGAAAAGTCACTGAATAATAAGGAGGCAAGGACACACTACTAAGAGTAAACGAGACGGAAATATATTTCATGTTTCTCCTTCGCGTATGCTTAATAAGACAGTACAGTAATTTTATCAGTTCATACATTAACAGCGTCTTTGTACGCGTCTTGGTAAACAGAAGTAAAGCACACGTCGCTTCGTGGTATCAAAATAATTTACCAGTGTACAAGTGACTGTCAAGGACTATCGGCAATCTACGACTGAGGTGGAGATGTGCAGGAATCGACAAGGGTTGATTCTGGAGGAGGATGGGGCGCATCTTTATATCTAAGAGTTAACTGGTAGAAATCGTCACGTAACAAAAAGGCGTTATGCGTCCTCCATGCGACTTTCTCACTCGAGAGAGATAGTTTTCACGGTTATCGAGGGTGCCAAAGCCGAAAGTGAGGATAAAATAAAAATCCAAGATGTATGTAGTCTTAAATGTCATTGAAAAAGAATGAATCCCAAAAACAGCACAGTGCAATACTAGTGAGAAACACTTCTTTACTATCTGTCCCATGTGCCCCTTACCAGTAATAAATCCTGGGTCCGCCCTTGGCATTCGATTCGACCAATCACAAAACATCACGTCTTTAATCCCCGAATAATTAGGCAAGGTCTCAACTCGAACAAATTATAATTTGTCTTGAAATAAAATAAAATCATAGGTAACCATTAGGAAATTAACAATCATTAAAAGGCGTTAAACGCAGAATTTTGGCTGAATTATGATTGGTAAAAGTCAAAACTTCCTTGTTTAGTGCTGATTTTGTCTATTTCCACTCATAACGTACACACATATTATAAAAATAAAATAAAAATAAGCCTTAATCTTCAATTCGAATCCTTTTAATGATAAAAGTGGCGATCTGTGAATCATTTTGTTTAGAGCTTTTTGCAATAGATGGTGTTTAACTCAATTGTTCTTTTCATCAGTTTTCAATATTGTGACATAATTAAATCAACCAACTTTATTATTTTTTACATAGAACATAACATCACGCCTTGTTTCCCCGAAGGGTTGGGCAGATGTGTACCTTTAGTACACCCACATTTCGCCAGTTATGTTTAAGTCCCATGTAATAGGGGGCGAGTCTATTGCCATCAACCGGGCACTAATCCAGACTCCGGGCTGCTGCTGAGAAATTCTAGATAGAAAAACCCAATGACACGTTGCCCGACCCGGGAATCGAACCCATGCTCACCAGTAGCTCATGCGACCACTAGACCAACGAGGCAGTTACATAGAAATATAAAAGAAATCGAATAACATGTTTTTCTGAACCCGGAACTATACATCTTTATATAAAAGAATTGCACGAAACGTTTTAAAAGTAGGTCGACTCCTAGATGGCGTTGTAAAACTACAGTCTCTGGCAATAAGTGAGTCGCTGATGCTGCCATCTGTTGAAAAATTGGACGAAGAAATTGCCAGGTCAATAGCCAGACATAGGGAGGTTTCATTATCTGTGGCAAAGTTCAAACGATAGTCCAAATCCCGGTAGCACATTCCCGTGGGATGATTACCGATCTCTACTAAAACGTACCTTCAACACATTGTCAACTATCCTAAAGGTGGCGCGACCATTCTCGTCTGCCACAATGTTGCCCAGGTCGCCCGCGTGCCGCCTGTCCGGGGGGTCACTCGGACTCCCGTGCGGGGTCCTGAAGGGGTTGTAGTGGTCCCCTATTGAGCTGCACCCCTGGGGATACAATACAAGGAAAATAAATAAAGATAAAAATAGATTTTCAGATTATCTAAAGTACGTACATCTTTTATCGGGTACTGCAATATTTCAAATGAAAACAGGTAGCTAATTTACCTACCCAACATTCTTAAAAAAGGAACAATGTCATATACGAGGGCTGCACTAAAAGTATCGGGAATGGAATATTTCCACTGTTCCTGTCATATTAAAATCTTTTTAATTGAAAACTCCTTGGTTTTAAAAATCGAATATCATTTATTTATTTAAAAAAAGATTCTCGGTCTTGTCACAAGGTTTTGTCAAACTTGTTTAGTCGTTGAGAAAATGGAATTGACTCGACAAAATTCAAGAGCGATGATTTATTATGACTTTCGAAGTGGTTTAACACAAAAGCAGTGTGTTGACCGGATGATTTCTGCATTTGGTGATGAAGCCCCATCCAAAACCACAATTTATCGCTGGTTTGCTGAATTTCAACGTGGACGTGTCAAGCTCAGTGATGATCCCCGTCAAGGTCGTCCAAAAACTGCAGTCACTCAAGAAAACGTTGATGCTGTGCGTAAGCTGATTGAGGAAGTTCGACATGTGACATACCGCGAAATTCAGGCAACTTTAGACATTGGCATGAGTCAAATACAAATAATCTTGCATGAACAATTAGGTGTAAAAAAGTTGTTTTCCCGATGGATACCGCATTCGCTCTGTGAAGAGCAAAATAATAATAATAAACCATTTATTTCAGGCTACAATGGCCCATAGACATATACCTTACCAACTAACATATTTATAGTATAAAACAAAATTGTATTAATATAAGTAGCTTAAAACTATGTTATTAGCACTTCCCTATCTTGTCCTTGTGCTGTCCTGTGGTACTTGTCCGCGAAAGCGACGGAACACCACGTCCTGAGGCCAAAAGTCTTCTTCCATGACGACGGGCAGATATAAATTCGGTACGCGCACCACGAACGCCTTGAAGTTGACGTTGCGGTGCGACTCCAGTAACTGCACCCTCGGCGTGTACCTCGTCTTCTGGCGCACGTACTCTACGGTGTCTTCCACCTTAGTAGTGTAGTGTAGGCGGGAGATGTACACCGGTGTGTTCGGCTTTGCGGCGCGCAAGCTGACTTCGGGCATCTTTGGAGCTTTGCCGCAGCGGTTCTTGTTCGTTCGCGATCGGCGCTTCCTCCTTTGCACCGTCACGAAACCTTCATCATCAGCCCTGTTCGGCGCCTTTTCTGGCATAGGCTTCATACTTGGAGCGCCTGGGGCACTCGCGGTAACGCTAGCGAAACCCTTTTGTAGGGGCTTCGCCAGGGCTGCAGACGCTGGCAGCGGGACGGAGTGAGGGGCTCGGGCAGCGCTACGTAGAGGAGCCGCGATGACGAGCGCGGGGCTGCCGGGCACGCGGGCGGGGCGCTCTGCAAGCTCGACAAAGCGGCTCGCGTTACTTTGTGGATCAGAACTCTCGAAAGATTCCACGCAGGATCCTCAAATGCTGTATACAACATCGTATCAGGTTACGAATCCTGGATATACGCGTACGAACCCGAAACAAAAAACCAGTCACGAGTTTGGGTGTTCTAAAATGAGTTAAAACCAACAAAAATTGTTCGTTCACGGAGTGTTGCAAAAAAAATGGTGGCCACGTTTGTCTCCAAAACCGGCCATGTTTCGACTATTCCTCTTGAGGGACAAAGAACGGTTAATGCAGAATGGTATGCTAGCATTTGTTTGCCACAGGTCGCTTCTGAACTCCGTAAAGAGAACTGCAACCGCCGCATCATCCTCCATCACGACAATGCGAGTTCTCACACCGCACACATAACAAAAGAGTTTTTAGAGCAAGAAAACATAGAATTATTAGACCATCCGCCGTACAGCCCCGACCTAAGCCCTAATGATTTCTATACTTTCCCTAAAATAAAGAATAAATTGCGTGGACAGAGATTTTCATCACCAGAAGAAGCTGTGGACGCCTACAAAACGGCCATTTTGGAGACCCCAACTTCCGAATGGAATGGTTGCTTCAATGATTGGTTCCATCGTATGGAAAAATATGTCAAATTTCGCGGAGAATACTTCGAAAAGCAATACATACATTTTTAAATAGTAATGTTGTGTCACTTCCTTGATTCCCGAAATTTTCAGTGCCGCCCTCGTAGATGCCATGCGGAAGTATAACGGCACATCGAAACTATCGGGAGCGAAAAAGAGACAAGACGATACGTAACTAGGGTAATTAGCCAAGTTTTGGCGTGTCACCTGACTCAAATCTCCAGTATCATGCACATGCACCCCGTGCGGCCCTGTCGGTAGACCGTCGATGCTCCCGTCTGCCACCAACGGCCCTTCAGCCGTCTGCTGGAACCTTATCACTCCAAGCACCTGGCTTTTACAGCATGACTGACTGGAGATCATTGCTACTGCTGATTGAGTTTCTGTAGAAGACGAATTAGTTTTTACAATACAGACAACCACTAGAGAGAGACCTTAGAGATGGCTTACAAAAAGAAGGAAAAAAAATCCTTTCCAAATCAAAAGTCAATTTATGTAAATAAGACAGGGCGAGCAGTGGTGGCCCAGTGGTAACGGCCGTGACTTCAAAGTTGTAGGTTCGAACCAATACAGGCACTTAACTTTGTGTAAATTATTTCATCACTACTGCTCTCAAAACTGTGATGGAAATCATTGTGACGAAAACGGCATGTCTTATGAGCAGAAATTAAAAAACATGCAATATGTACCATCTCACACTCCCTGTCACAGAGAGGAGGCCCGTGCCCCAACATTATAGCTGATTATGCTATGCTATGCGTTGGAAAGATTTGACTGGGAATCGGACCTCTTTTTCCTAGGTTTTTTTTTTTTCATATTTTTTTTCCCAACTAAACATTTACATGTCAATAACTCACCTCCAAACCCCTGCAGCACAGCCCTCTTCCCGGAAGTCTTAGTAACCATTTCAAGAACATGACTGCTAGGTAAGGAGGTCTCAACTAGGATGGCTCCATCTTTGTATGCGGCCTCCTTTACACCATCATGCGACTTTAACTCAGCCAGAGTCTTCGTGAGGGATTCAGCATCAACTTTTGAACCAAAATCCACTAGGACTTCTAGCTGTAATAATGATACAGAAAAAGGGTTTTATTAAGGGCTGATCTTTTCAACGCTTGAGGGGCAATTTTATTTATTTTTCAGAATGGTTGGCTTCTAATCTCAGTCTCCTCATCAGACAACAATACCTCTAGATTTGGGCTCCACTGTGAGTAACTGTTTTCAATGTCATTTGTTGTTGACTATTTTGATTACTTATGGTAACTTGTGTGACCACTTGTTGAATGTTGCTAACCAAATTCATACCACCAGTAACATATTCACAAAAGTTTACACCTTCAAACGAATAAAATTTACACCATACAAGATATATCCACTCATCAACTTGAATGAGGTGGACTTGTAAATACATTCACACATTGTAAATACATTATAGCCATGACCTTTGCCTCCTATGTTACAATAAAAATGATAATAAAAAAGTAAAATCTACTATTTTTGACAATAAGTAATTTTGCATTATTTATGTGATTTTAAATATTTAAATTGTTTTGAAGGATTATAGATGGCAACCAAAGTTATTATGAGTACTTAAATTGCTAAGTCATGATTAATACGCACGTTTTTGCAGTGAAAAATGCACTTTCAACAATACGACTTTTTCAGACTGATTCGATGTACAACTTAATTAAGTACGCAAAAAAAACTTACCTTGGAGGTCACCATTTTGGATTTCATAAAGCACAAAACACGAGAAAATAATATTCTTCTAGAAAAATCACAGGCAACGCGACTTCAATCGGTATTTTTCTCGATTAATTAAAAACAAATCAACATGCGTTTGACAAATCGTGAAACATTGAAACATTCACGATTGCGTTCCGTAGCTTTACTTTTCACAGTTTCAAACATCCATTTGTAATTGTTGCCATTCCTCTCAAACTTGCGCTAACCAGTTTTTGTTTCTTTTGCACACAAACATGTTGAAAATGTGGTCACGGTTGTTTTTCACCACGCCCCGGCTCGCAATTTATTTTCTGTAAATTTCTGTTTCAGCAGCCTTGCAGGGAAGGCAAGGCATAGATAATACAATATATGAGGCAAGGTTCCTGACGTTCCTGTATGCTTCGGGCCGGACGTTCAACAAAAATCCAAGATAATATATCTATTTTGACATTTACCTACTGGCTCTTTTAATAACAATGTAGGTTAAAAGAATAATATTATTTGATATTGGACTTGTTGTGAATAACAAATCAAAAAGTTCATGGCAGTAACATGAAATAGATAAGACATTAGAATATTTGTACAATAATAATGTGGCAGAATGGTGCCGCGGTTGGTCCGTGGACGGGTGACCATCTTAACATACCAAGACCTCTCCGTGCTTCGCCTCGAAAAGCACGCTAAGCCGTAGGTCCCAGCTTTCAATCGTGGACCTTTGATAGTCGTTACGGGAAGTCAGAAGCCAAAATGTTTGACAGCCAGTCTTATCAGGGGGTATCGTAGGTAGAACCCAGTAATTGGGTTATGGTGGTCAGATGCCTAACCCTATAATATAAGAGACGCTCCATGTAAAATATTTTACACATCAATCTGACACTTTTTCTTCTCATTTTCACTTCCTTCACTTCTAAAAATAGGTAATGTAATCATCCCAATTATTCTTCTTAGGTATGCTTATACCTAGATTCTTATTGTGTTGCTTGTTTCTAGCACTTCTAAGATACCATCTTACCGAGATAATTCCAGTACTTCCAATTTGAATGCCACATCTAGTATTTAGATTTGTAGAAAGATCAGCAAGTCTGCTGATGCGCTTAGTCCTGATGTTTTCTCTTAAAATATTACACTTTTCTGTAATGTTATTACATTTCTGGGTAATGCGTACAATTCTCTTGTGAATATTTTTACCAGGTAGGCGTAACCGTAGGTCGCGCGGCCATTGAGCTACTACCCAGCCGCGCCACTTTTGTTTGTTTGTTTGTTTGGCATCTCGCAGGTCAACCTATGCGGTTGTCGTCTGCATAAGCGGACTTGCCTGTGGATTCCCTAATAAATTAAGGCCTCCAGCCAGGACTTATACTTATATACTAACTAAAACTAAGCGACAACGCTAAGGGCACCCCCTGTGGGGTACGAACCTCGGCTTAGGGCGTCGCTGGAAGAGGGCAGCAAATGACTAGCTGGATCAGGATTGGTATTATTTACGGACGAATTTAAAGCTACAGGCTCAGCGGCGCGGGCTGGCTCGAGCAAGGGTCGGGAGGGCCAGCCGCGCCACCAAAACGTCATCATATTTCATTATTTGTTGAGGTAGGTACCTACATTTTTTTTCATTATACGTAAGTATCGTATAGTACGGTTAGTGTTCTGTATTACCTGACCCCTCTTACAAAGAAGAGGGTAACAGGGACCAGGTAATGCAGGGCACTCTACATAAATGGTAGGTACTTACAATTTATACAGAAACATGTTTTTTTTTCACCGTGGCGCGGCCAGGTAGTGTCACAGAAATATTCAGCTGTATTCTGTTTAAACTGGAAGCTGACTATAGGGGAAGGCTAGGCAGATGATGAATGTGTAAAACTGCGTTCTTACAAATAAACTAATATTTATTTGTTTAGATTTAAAACATTTATTCCCAAATGTTTTTTTTTTTATAAATTGCACCTATCACTGTTTGTCTCTGCATCACCCAAAGGTTGACTGGTAGAAAATGCCTATGGCATTAAGTCCGCCTACATTCGTGACTTCGTGTGCGTGAAGCATTAAATAAATAAATTCAAGTATCAAATGCGCCGACGAACAAGTACGAGTAGCTCGCCACAAAGGATTAAATAAAAAACTAAATCATATCTTAAAAATTCATTTATTGAAATCATATTTCGAGTAGCTATCTGTAAATACGTACTCTAGAAAATTAAAGTTAGTACTATTCAATTATAATTAGAGATCGGATATTCGGATGCTTAATTACCTAAAGTTAATTATTTTTCGTGATGAAAGTATGGAAGCAGCTACTTAAAATATACTTTTTGTGAAAAAAGTAAACCCGGGATACCAGGAACACCGCGAATGCATTACTAATCGAATGTATAGTTAGGAAGCGACTTCATTAACATATTTATTTATATAAAAAACCCCGGCAGCCTTATTGCGTAACACATTTTCATAAATGATTTCGACAAATCTGTTGTATTTTGACAGTTCAACAACATTCATTGCGTTATTTACATTGTTAAGCAGTTTTTTTTTATCAAACTTGTGAAACAATTTATTAGCAATCTGTTTCAAAACCATTCAGATTCCGATTGATCGTGTATTACGCAATTAGGGTACAGGATTATTTAAATTATTAGGTAGGTAGTTAAGCATCCGATTCTATAGTCAGAAGAAAACAAATATTTTGATGACTTAGGAACCGCGGGTTTTTACTCGATACATAAGCGCATTCCATATTATCCAACATCTCAACTTTAGGTACTTAAATATGCATCCGAATATCCGATCTCTATTATTATAATAAATGTAAAGTAAGTATCATATTTAATTAATATAATTTAATACAATCATGTATAAAGTTAAGTTTATTGCTTCTTTTACTACTAGTTAATAAAATCAATAATTTAATACATGCAAGTCCTGACTCTCACTGACTCATCAATGCCCATCCCAAGTCCCAAACCCTTGGACTCAAAGATATTATAAGTGAAAAAAGGTAGAAAGGTTATACACGCTCAGCAAGTGGTACTTCATAACTTGGCTAATTACCCTAGTTACGTATCGTCTTGTCTGTTTTTCGCTCCCTATAATTACAACATGCCGTTCTACTTCCACGTGTCATCTAATAGTATGGCATTGTGTCGTGTTTTAAGATCGAATAATGGGTAGATGGGTAGCTGATAACTTATCTACATCTTTTGACTTATAATATCACTGTTTGTACCTTGAAAGCTGAAATTTTGCTTGTATTTTACCATTCCTAAGAACGTCACATTACATGCTTCACAAAATGCTCTAGTCCTGTATGTCAATCGTGTAAAGTACAGTCGGGCTCAAGAGATGTAAGTAAAAACCCGACAAGAATTTATAAACTACCTATTTGTGGTGAATGTCAGGGGGTGTATTTACACCAGCCCTCTTCACCCTCTTTTATTGGCTACAACTTAGCTATAAGCCCAAATCGCACGGGCGACTTTTGATCGCGGCGATTTTTTTTCTTGCATTGGGCTTTCAACTTTGTCAGCTGATTTGAGAATCCAACAAAGCGCATCCCAGCTCGTTAAGAAAATAAACTTAGATTTTCAACTCTCGGCATGTTGAAAATCCAGTGCCCGGAGACAAAATACCGCGATAAAAATATGCTCGTGAGCCAATGAAACGCACAAATAATTTTATTAATTTACAATTCTATCTATTTGTTTACGCATGCATAATATTACATTAATTTTACAGCATGTATCAGATGTGGTCAAATAGATGTGGTCCATCAAACTGAACCACTTTTAGCACGGGACCACCATCGTAATTGCGACTAAACTATCAATTTTCTTATACATAACTTCAATACCTACTCGAGCCAAATGTATAGTGGCAGATAATTTTTTCGCAATTGCAATGTTGGTTCCATTGAGAATGGCCACACATTACTGATACACGCTGTCATGGAGTCACAACTCAAACAAATTATAATTAGTCTGGAAACAAAAAAACAGATGGCAGCACAGGTAACCATTATGAAATAAACAATCTTTGAAGTAAGATTGGTAAAATCAAAACTTAGATTTACCTATTAACACTCATAATGCGCGTATTTACAACAAAAAAACAAATTAATAATAATGACGAAAGTAGCCATCTCACCATCTGTTTAATCTAGAGATGGGTAACTAGCCGAAATTTCAATAGCTTAGCTAGCCGGCTATTTTGGCTACTTGGCTAACGATAACGCGAATAGCGAATAGCGCTTGCGGCGGCCGGTTAGCCCGGTAGCTAGGTAGGATTCGAATAATGCTCAACTGCCTTGCGACCCGTGTTCGATCCTCGCCAAAGCAAGAAGTTTTGATGATTAAAATAATAATTTGATGTCGAATTTCGTTTTTTATTTACTTTTTATTTTAATTTATACCCTTTTGAAAAGAAATGACTTTCCCTCATAGATATTAACATAAAAAAACAACAAAAAAAATTACACTTTTGATTAAAAGTGTTATTTTTTTGGTTAAGTAATAACATAACAAATATTTATTTATTTGGTTTAACTTTACATCTGCCGGTAAATAAATAACTGAGCATCATATTTCGACTATTTCGTAAATTCGCAAACTAAACCAAATTACTAAGAAAAATGCCGTCTCTTTCTCTAAATTATTTTGTGAATATTGTGAGAAAGAGATGTGCAATGCATATGAAGTTCATAATGGCGTCTCGCACTACTCACTCAGTAGTTCCCGCAGTGATCGCGCACACAGCTATTTCAGCTATCGGCAACTGGCTACTCTGGCTAGTCCTACTAGCCGCACAACCGGCTACCGGGACGGCTAGCGGCTGCAAAACGTTGTGGTTATATTATACTCTGTGGAGGCTACCCGCTGTGCCATAAACTTGTCAGATATTCTAGCTAGCCAGTAGCCAATAGCTAGCTATCGTGTTGACGGATATCGTAGCCGTGGCTATTTTGTGAATAGCCGCTAGTTGGCGAGTTATTAGAATAGCTACCCATCGCTAGTTTAATCATTTTGTTTAGAGCTCTTTGCAATAGATGGCGTTTCGATGTTTTTTTTCGATTTAAATGACCATACATTTCCAAACATTATAGGATGTTTGCTCAAGAAATGCTATGAACTTAGAATAATAACACATAGAAGGTTAGTCTCATAGTCTGCCTTCTAAAACGTGACGCTACTTTGGTATTTATGTGTGAGTTAGCGGCACGTAATTACGCTGTGTTCAACAAAGCGTGACCTTGAGCACTGAGAGAGCACTGTTACAGTTTGAGTTGCTTCACATTTGGTGCTCGTTCTAGGTTTCTATAAGTTATTATTGTAAGGCTATGAATAATAATGTATTAGTTGGTTCACAACAAATACAGAAAACATTACATATCCACTTTTCGAAAATTAACTTGCAAGGAGTTATTAACTGCTTATATCTGTCAAAACTTCACACAAGTATTATAACTCAAAAGAGCACAATGTCACACTGTTAAATGACACGCATGTCGGTAATTATCGAGAGCGAAACAGACACTCGACTCTACGTAACTAGGCTAATTAGGCAAGTTTTGACGTGCCACTTGCTCAACGTGTATAACCTATCTGTAATGTATGTAGTAATAAGTTATTGTGGGTAAGCTGAGATTGTCTATTATTAAGTATTGCAGGTAGGACTGTGCTGAGATGCAGCCAGTCATTATACTTGTGCCAGTACGTTACTACGTGTATTATTTATTACCGTATCCAGAGTGCTCCCGACCCAAGGATTGTCTAGTGGCGACGAGGATAAAGTAAACGGTGTGTGTTAGTGGTGATTTCGCTATTAAAAAAAAAAAAAAAAAAAAATGTCACTTGGTAGAATTGCAGAGTTCGACATACATAAGGACGATTGGAGGTTATACGTCGAACGTCTTGAGCAGTACTTCATAGTCAATAGAATAGCGAATGAGTTGCAAGTGCCGACGTTAATTACCGTGATGGGTGCAGCTAGCTACGAATTGTTGGTGAATTTATGCACTCCGGCAAAACCGAAGTCAAAAACGTTTGAGCAGATAACGGTTATTATGGAAAAACACCTTCAACCAAAACCGAGTGAGTTGGCTGAACGTTATAAATTTCGTAATCGCAAACAACTTACCAGTGAAAACGTATCAGATTATGTAGCTGTTTTAAAGAAAATGTCAAAAACTTGTGAGTTCGGAGCGTGGCTCGAAGAAAGTCTAAGAGACCAGATGGCTTGCGGGATTAAAAGCGAGACCATTAGACAAAGGCTGTTTGCAGAGGCCAAACTAGATTTCATAAAGGCATATAATCTGGCCGTAAGCATGGAGGCGGCAGAGATAGATGCAGCAGCAGTAATGGAAGGGTCTGTTTGTGCAACAAGTGAGGCGAAGAAACCGGTGGATTGTCAGTTGATGATGAGTACGCGGCGGAGCGGCGTCGGCGGATCGGGAAGTGGCCGCACAGTTGGCCGTGGCGAGTACATGCAACGCAGGCGGCCGCAGGTAGGCCGGGCGGCATCGATGGCGCCAGCGCCTGCGTCTGTGCCGGGGGAGCGGGAGCGGCAACAGCGAGAGTGTCGGGCGTGTGGCGGCCCGCATGAGGTGGCCGCTTGCAAGTTCGGGCGCTATGTATGCCGGGTGTGCAACCAGCCGGGCCATTTGCGACGTATGTGTCCGCGACTGACACTTCATTATAACGTCGAGTCCGAGTTCAAGGAGGAGGACGTAATGAACAGCGAAGATAGTGACGAGGTAATAATAATTGAACTTAATGAATTGACAGTAACGCAGTGTAAACCAATTTTTGTATCATTAGAGGTTCAGGGGAAGATTATGAATTTTGAGTGCGATACAGGCAGTGCTGTCTCGTGTATAAATGAGCACACATATAATGAATTGTTTAGTAACTTAAAAATTACAAAAAGCAATATTGTTTTGAGGTATTATACGGGAGAAACCACAAAACCACTGGGAGTTATTAAGCCTCTGGTCAAATATAAAGACAAATGTATGCAGTTAGACTTGTATGTGATAAAAAATGGTAAAACAATGTTACTCGGGAGACAATGGATGGCATCGTTAACAATACAACTGCCGGTATTGAATTATGATACTTATGTAAATAACAATAATATTTGTAATGGAACCAATTTTGATATAAACATATTTAGTTCCAGATACTCTAAAGTGTTCGCGGACGGTTTGGGGCGATTCACTGGTGGTAAGGTTGGCATTCACTTGCGGCCGGGCGCACGGCCAGTGTTTATGCGCGCGCGTCCGCTGGCGTATGCGCTGCGCGAGCCGGTGGAGCGCACGCTGGACCAGCTGGAGCGGGACGGCATTCTCACTCCGGTCGAGCGTTCCGACTGGGCGACGCCTATCGTGCCCGTCGTAAAGAAGGACGGTAGCATAAGGATTTGTGCCGATTATAAACTCACATTGAATAAGGTAATAGAAGTCGATCGCTATCCACTGCCTAGGGTTGAAGACTTACTAGTTCGGTTAAACGGCGGGGAATTTTACAGTAAGATAGACCTTTCCCAAGCTTATGCTCAATTGGAGCTAAATGATTCACGGAAGTACACGGTTATTAACACGCACAAGGGATTGTTCCGATATAATAGGTTAGTGTACGGTCTTGCGTCTAGCCCGGCCATATTCCAGAGACGATTGGAACAAATGTTTGTAGATTTACCACAGGTAGGCGTATTCCTTGATGACGTCATCATAACGGGGCGCACAGTGTCCGAGCACATGAGTAATTTATGCAAAGTTTTTGATCGATTAGAACAGTATGGTTTGCGAGTGAGAAGGGACAAATGTTCATTCTTTGCTAAATCAGTTGTTTACTTAGGGCATGTTATCAGTAAAGATGGTGTACATACTTGTGCGGATAAGGTCAAGGCGATTTTAAACACGCCGGCACCGACGAACATATCGGAGCTGAGGGCGTTTATAGGCATGGTTATGTATTATGCTAAGTTTATAAAGAACGTTAGTACAATTTTAGCCCCACTGTACAATTTATTGAGATTAGGTGTAAAATATGATTGGAGTGAGGAATGTAAGAATGCGTTTGGTCAGGTTAAAGCGTTGTTAGCTAGTAGCGGGGTACTAACACACTACTCGGTCGAGTTGCCACTCGTGCTGACTACCGACGCGAGTAGCGTAGGGGTCGGCGCCGTGCTGTCCCATATCACGCCGAGCGGGGAGCGTCCGATAGCTTATGCCTCGCGGTCACTTACTATAGCTGAGCGATCATATTCGCAGATTGATCGGGAAGCGCTGGCGATAGTTTTCGGAGTCAGGAAGTATCACCAGTATTTGTACGGTCGAAAGTTTGTGCTGAAAACCGACCATAAACCATTGACTTATATTTTTGGCAATAAAGTAGGAATACCAATTATGGCAGCATCTCGTTTACAGAGATGGGCAGTACTGTTGTCCGCATATAATTATAGCATAGAATATGTTGCATCAAAAAAAAATTGCGCAGACGCCTTGTCACGTCTGCCTGATAAGACAAACTTACATTCAGATACAGATAGGAAGGACAGTACGTATGTACATTTTGTAGAAGATTTTTTACCAATCACGCATAATGATGTTAAGGAGGCTACGCAAAAAGATATTGAGTTATGTAGAATAATGTCATACGTACAGTCTGGCTGGCCAAACGAGTGTTCAGCAATGGCGGAAATTCAACCATATTTCAATAGACGTCGTGAATTATATTCGGAATTCGGGTGTCTGATGTGGGGGTATAGAATGCTAATACCCTCAAAATTACGAAATCTTGTTTTAAGGCAACTACACAGTGGCCATATAGGTATAGTGAAGATGAAAGGGCTAGCCCGAAGTTATATCTGGTGGCCCAATGTAGATGCTGATATAGAAGCAATGTGTAAACAGTGTGAGACGTGCGCCGCGGAGGCCGACGCACCACCGCGGGCGCCGCCGCAGCCGTGGCCCTATACCGCGCAGCCGTGGACTAGGTTACATATAGATTTCCTAGGGCCATATCAGGGTACAAAATTTCTTGTGTTGGTGGATTCAAGTTCAAAGTGGATAGAAATTTTTGAAATGAAACACACAAATGCTTTAAACGTCATTAAGGTTTTAAGAGCTACATTTGCTAGATTCGGTCTACCTGAGGAGTTAGTTTCAGATCAAGGGCCTCCGTTCACAAGTGAAGAGTTTAGTTCATTCCTAAAACAAAATGGCATACGCCAACACTTCTCACCTGCATACCACCCCGCATCGAATGGTGCGGCAGAAAACGCGGTCAAACTTTGCAAGCGGGCCATTAAAAAGGCGTATAGGGACAGCATTGATGTGGACACAGCTTTACAAACATTCCTGTTAGCTTACCGTAATTCAGTGCACAGCACTACAGGCGAGACACCTGCGTCAATGCTACAGAGGCGCTCACTCCGTTCTCGGCTTGACTTGTTACGGGGGCAACGGTCATTAGAAAATAGGGTGCGGGAGAAACAGGGTCGGCAGACAGAGAGCGAGGGACTTAAGTCACGAACCTTGTGCGAAGGTGATACGGTTTGGGCGAGACTGTACGGTGCGTCAGACAAGTGGGTGAAAGGAACTGTGAGAGAGGTAGAAGGTACTCGTAGGTATGTGGTGGATAGCAGCGATGGTCGACTTCTCAAAAGACACATTGATCAAATCAGGCGCCGATCTCGGCTGTCAGACGTTCCTTGTCAGGGAAATGAGGATAACAAAGAACCAGGCGACCGAAGTGAGACTGTTGTGCCGTTACAAGCCGATGGATTAGTAGAAGCTACGGAGTCGAGACATTTGATTAAAGATCAGCTAGGTAATACAAAAGAAAAAAATATGGTAGGCCAAGATAGTAGTGATCCTGAAGTAAATATTGTGCCTCCAATACCTCCAGCCATTGACACACCTAGCTGCGATGCTGAGCCGACGGCGACGCCTCCAGTGACGCGCTCCAAACGAATACGCAGACCGGTCGTCCGATTTGAAATAGATTAATTGTATAAGTAACAACTCAGTCTAGTATGCATAAATATTCATGTATACAGCTTATACTTATGCGTATAAATATTATGTAACTTTGTTAATGTTTATTGAATAAGAAGGGAGGTGTAATGTATGTAGTAATAAGTTATTGTGGGTAAGCTGAGATTGTCTATTATTAAGTATTGCAGGTAGGACTGTGCTGAGATGCAGCCAGTCATTATACTTGTGCCAGTACGTTACTACGTGTATTATTTATTACCGTATCCAGAGTGCTCCCGACCCAAGGATTGTCTACTATCTACCTCTTTTTATCCACTTCGTGCCAAACTAATAGTATAAATGCGAAAGTAAGTTTATTTGTTTGTTACGCTTTCATGCCAAAACGGCTTAACGGTTTTGGATGAAATTTCGCACCCAGATAGACCATGACCTAGAACATAGGCTTGATCGCAGACGAAGTCGCCTGCAACAGCTCGTTACTTATAAATATTATCATTGCATTTGCCCCACTACCTAACCAACCAGTCTTACCGCGTGGTATTGTGGACTTCAGATAGGCAGTCGCTCCATGTAAAATACTGGTATTCAGCTATATCCGGGTAGTCAGCTATATCCGGGTATTCAGTTACATCTGGGTATTCAGCTACATCCGGGTATTCAGCTACATCCTGGTATCAGCTACATCCGGGTATTCAGCTACATCCGGGTATTCAGCTACATCCGGGTATTCAGCTACATCCGGGTATTCAGCTACATCCGGGTATTCAGCTACATCCGGGTATTCAGTTACAACCGGGTATTCAGCTACATCCGGGTATTCAGCTACATCCGGGTATTCAGCTACATCCGGGTATTCAGCTACATCCGGGTATTCAGTTACAACCGGGTATTCAGCTACATCCGGGTATTCAGCTACATCCGGGTATTCAGCTACATCCGGGTATTCAGCTACATCCGGGTATTCAGTTACAACCGGGTATTCAGCTACATCCGGGTATTCAGCTACATCCGGGTATTCAGTTACAACCGGGTATTCAGCTACATCCGGGTATTCAGTTACATCCGGGTAGACTGGAAGCCAAACCCAACAGTTGGGAAAGGCTAGCATATAATGACGACAGCTACGGTGTCCTAGAAGAAAGGAGGCAGTCGAATGACGTCACTGAAACGTTATTTATGAAAGTTGGTGTGCTTTCCTAGAGAGCGTTTTTGACACCGTCAAGTCAATCGCCGCCGTCATATTTTTTATGACAGCCGTTATGTGGCGGCCACCGTTCTTTTAGGACAAATCAAATGTCTCAAATACAGATCAGACCTCGGACCATCGCCTGCATGGAGGAGGATGAGACAGTAGCTCATGTGCTTCTAAACTGGCCGGTGGTTGCCACAAACAGGGCAACAAACTTTGGGAACCCAGGTACCTCAGGTGAGATTGTCAGTAACACCAAGGCGTTGCTGGCCTTCCTTGAGGAGCTGGTGTGGATGAAATAATCGATTTTACCCATCCGTATGCAAAATACAAGCATTGACGTGGAGATGCGGAACCGATTCACTGATCCGGAACATTGAAGTGATACAAAAGATTGGTTCAGTAACAATTCAAACGGATCATTTGATTTAAAACATCACTTTGCTCTGTGCTCTATCAGCGCGATGCGAGGCGACCGAGCAGTGAGCGAGATACGGAGATTCGAGACACTGATACCTATATTTTAAGTCAAAACCTCATGATTTCCTCGACTTGACTCAACTTCACTTAGGTGGTTTGATATTCATAGTTGCAATTTTACTCAAACATTTCCTCAGTTGAGTTGAGTATGAGTTGAGGAACCAACTGTCAAATATAAGGTACGTCGGCATATACCTTGTGGTAATCAACAAGGTAGTTTTGACCAAAACACGCATATTTTATCCGATTTTCGTAAGTCCGAGTTTATTGGATACTGAAGTATTCGTGACGTACGTATCACCTCGGCTCACACTCATTCGAGAAACCTCATAATACCCTCTTATCTGACGAGTGTGAATACCGATTTTGAGTGTATTCCGAGGCACGCCTAGAGGTCTCCTCGACAGAGTTGTGAGTCGAATAGCTTTCGAGTTTATGACTTAGAATATAGCACTGAGAAACAACACAATCGAGTTATTCTAGTGAGTCGCGACGCGAGTGAGCGGGTGACATATAACAATCTATACAAGACAGAAAGGGATACAAAACGAGATGTGTATCACTCATACTCTCAGTTTTTTGTCATTATCCATGCACTTAAAAATAAGCACTAAGGTGCTCACATAAAAAATACTTTAAAGTAGTTTCGTGCATTTATTGTTTGCACTTGCAAGTTACCGTTTTATTTATATGCGGCACGCGGCAGATTGTTTGTGATTGCACAAATTTAATGACGACAAAATACATTCTGTATTTTATATCTTTTGAGCCGATGATCCAAAATATCCGAAACATATCAGTGTTGTCAATCTTAAAAATGCCCACACCTATTTACCTATTACCAAACACTGATCACAAGACACTGTTAAGTCCCACACATGTCACTGTTAACTGTCACTAATTGGGACACACCACTCACTTTCCACTTCAGCTTCAACCTGCACCGTTGCATCCTGCTCCAAAACTTGACTGTTCATCATACCAATGAGCTCAGCATACTTTGCCCGTTGCTGTTCCGACATCACCGCTGGGTTATGGTTTTTCAAATGATAATTCAAATGACTGCTTTGCTTGAACCGTTTGTCACAGATCCCACATTGGAATGGTGCAACGTTGGTATGCGTTCTCATGTGTTGCTTCAGGTGCACGGATTGGCAGAATGTCTTGCTGCACACAACGCAGCGGTACGGTTTGACTTTGGTGTGGATGCGGAGGTGCTGGTCCAGCCCTGATTTTTGAGTGAAAGATTTTGGGCAGACCGTGCAGGGGAACGGCCGGTCACCGGTGTGCATCCGCATGTGTTGTAGGACTCCACCCTGGGATGAAGAAAAATGTAATTAAGTATACTGTTATTAAGAGCAAGGAGGTATAGTCTCTTAAAGAAGAATATGATGTAAGTGTAAGCAAAACCTGTTCAGTTTAAATTCTTACGCAATCACTCATGGGTTTTTTGCACAGATAATACATTAGCGTGCAGACTTTTCGACTCAACCCCACAAGCGCGCATACATGGCCGGTATTCTCAAACATAGCGTAACTGATATTAAAAAAGCGTATATCATTTTAAAGCTAAGTTCATTATAATCTTAGTTTTAAAATGAGACCTTAATCATGAAAATTTATTCTATAGTTTTTTTAATATTGGGGTCTGAAAAAAAAGAATAGGAGATATTTAAGTGCAAAAAATTAATTGATGACAGCTAATCCTTTAGGTAAAACCAAAAATTGTAACAAAAACAAAAAAAAAACAATAGGAAGTGTTTCCCCCCCTAGCCCTAATCAGAGTTTGTAAGCGATTCCTCATTGATCTGATCAATATTTTGATGTCCTCTTGAGGAAACGCTTCCCACTCCTCTAACAGCGCCCCCTTGAGCTCCTCGATGTCCGATGGAGCTGGATTCCTGGCCCGAACTGAGGAACTGCCTAGTGAGACACCGGGCATTATCGTGCATTAACACGAAGTTATCCTCGACAAAGCTTGCATACAGAACAACATGGTCCAGGAGAATGTCGAGGCGGTCTGACCGCTGATCGGTATCGGTATATATCGTATGTATCGGTATATATATCGGTATTACACCGATCAGCAGACAGCCTCCTTGGCCTCCCCCAGGCACGAGGGCTGTTTTACCCTCTAGGGATATGCCAGCCCACATCATGCATGAACCACCCCCATTGGCGACTGTTTCACGGAAACAGCACTGTGCAAAGCGCTCGCCCGGACGTCTGTAGACCCGGCCTCTCCTGTCACTGCCATGCAGACACATTCTGCACTCGTCAGCGAACAGGATAGGCCGCTATTGGTCAATGCTCCACAGACGGTGTTCCCGTGCAAATCGAAGTCGCGCTTGCCGGTGGCCTGGGGTCAATTTCGGGCATATGGCAGGCCGTTTTGGGGTCAGGTTCTTCGCTTCTTTCAAGTGTCTTCTGACTGTCCACTCACTGACAGCGACCCCTCGCACTCGCCTCAGATCCTGCTGGACATCAACACCGGTAAGGTGGCGATTCCGCGGTGCAGTCGAGACGATAAAACGATCGTCCCTCTCAGACGTGCGCTTTTGCCGGTCCTATCGTGGTCTTCGAGTGAAGTCACCAGTCTCCTGGAACCTTCTGTACACTCTCGACACAGCAGACTGGCTCAAGTGCAGCTGATGAGCGACAGTTCGCTGACTGAGGCCTTGTTGCAATAGAGCAACAACTTGGGCGGTTTCAGTTTGCGTAGTATCCATAATTTTGGATGAACAGTAAGCGTTACAAGCGGAGATGTTAACTTCAGATAAGCGACTAATAAGGAAATTACAGTTACAGGTGGGTTTATAGGCGCTCGCAACACGCAACTCGTGCGTCAAAGAAATGAATCCTCCCTAAGTCTGGCTATTGAGCTGGCTATTTTTCTTTGTCAATTTTTAAAACAGATGGCAGCATCAGCGACTCCCTACTTGCCAGAGACTAGTTTTACAAAGCCTGAGTCCTACTTTTAAAAAGTTTCATGCAATCTTTTTTATATAAAGTTTTATAGTTCCGGGTTCAGAAAATGAAAAAAATTGTTAATTACGTACCAAAAACATGTTGGTAGATTTCTTTTTATATTTCTATGTAAAGAAATGCGTTTTAAAAAAGTTTTTGATTTCAATTAGTAACGAGAGTGGTTACTGTGATGACAGGACAAATGGAGTAAAACGCCATCTATTGCAAAGAGCTCTAACAAAATAATGAACAGGTACGAATCGAAGTTAAAGGCTTAATTTATGATTTTGTTGAAAATACTTGCACGATGAGTGTAAATAGTTATATATCAGCTTTAAACAAGGGATTTTTGAATTTACTTATCTTACTTCAGCCAAAGTGATTTATATTTTTCATAATGGTTGCATATGCTGCCTAATTATAATTTGTTCGAGTTGAGACCCCAGTAGTGAAAGCATGTTTTTTAAACTACTTACTTATTTAAAAAAAAAAAAAAAAATATCAAAATATTTTATTTCACATAGACCTACATGGGCACTTATGAAACGTCAGATTCTAGGTGCACGGCTCCAATTGGTCGTTTCCCATGGAGAAGAGCCGGCAAGAAACTCCATGGTTACTCTTTTAAAAATATGTCTTTTACAATGTTTTCCAATTACAGTGATTAACAGGTATGGGAGGACAGTGTAGGCCTGTCAACAGGTACCATATGTTAAACAAATATACAATTGTCTATAATTTATAATCCACAGGGCCTACGACGTTCTCATCATCATCATCATCAGCCTATTTTAGTCCACTGCTGGACATAGGCCTCCCCTAATGAGCGCCATAGCGCCCTGTCTTCAGCTTGACGCATCCAGCATCTGCCTGCAGTCTTTCGCAGATCGTCATCCCACCTGGCCGGAGGGCGTCCTACACTACGTTTGCCGAGTCGCGGTCTCCACTCAAGAACTCGTTTACCCCAGCGGTTGTCGGTTCTTCGCGAGATATGGCCGGCCCACTGCCACTTCAGCTTGCTAATTCTTAGAGCTATGTCGATAACTTTGGTTCTCTGTCGGATGCATTCGTTGCGAATTCTATCCTTCAGAGAGACTCCGAGCATAGCTCTTTCCATAGCTCGCTGAGCGACTTTGAACTGGTGGACCAGCCCTATCGTGAGTGTCCACGTCTCAGCTCCGTAGGTCATGACGGGTAGGACGCACTGATTGAAAACTGCTCCGTGTGGTGCCGGCCTAGAATTGCACCACCCCAACTCTTCCCGTGGGTGTCGTAAGAGGCGACTAAGGGACATACACCGGGGGGCGGGCAGCAGCGCCCCCTGCAGAACAATTCCATCACCAAACTGCGATCCCCAACCCGCATGCCCAGCGTGGGGATTATGGGCATTACCCCAAAATGAAGATACAAGCCAAAAAATGGCCCCCAGTTCCCGGCCGCCTCGCTATTCCTGGCCATGGTAGCGGCTATGGTAACGGCGGGGCAGGGGGTGCTAGGAATCCCCGGGCTACGGTAGGCTACCATTCACTACTGAAAAAATTGACCCTGGCGACGTATAACGGACGAACTCTGAGGCTCGACCATCATCTAGCGCAGTTGGAAGTGGAGTTAGAGAACATTAAATGGCATGTTCTGGGGTTATGTGAAGTCCGTAGAGAGGGGGAGGACACCGTAACCCTAGACTCGGGTCATCTTCTCTACTTTCGCGAGGGCGATAGAACATCTCAGGGTGGCGTAGGTTTTCTCGTTAATAAGGCCCTCACTAACAACGTTCACGAAATCTCCAGTGTGTCGAACAGGGTAGCGTACCTGATCCTTCGGCTATCCAAGCGGTATAGCATGAAGGTAATTCAGGTCTACGCACCGACCTCGGCACACTCGGATGATGAAGTGGAGGATATGTATGAAGACATCTCCAAAGCCTTACACAACACCACTAAGGCTCACTTCAACGTTGTTATGGGGGACTTTAACGGCAAGGTGGGAACCCGGACTGGCAACGAATCCCGAATAGGCCCGCATGGTTACGGAGTTCGGAATCACAGGGGACAAACGCTTGTCAACTTCCTTGAGAAGGAGGGGCTGTTCCTAATGAACTCCTTCTTTAAGAAACAGCCCCAAAGGAAGTGGACGTGGCGAAGTCCCGACACTGTGACAAAAAATGAGATCGACTTCATCATGACGGATAGCAAGCACATATTCAGAGATGTCTCAGTGATCAACAGGTTCAATACCGGATCTGATCACCGACTGCTCCGAGGCTCTCTGAATATCAACTTAAAGCTTGAAAGAAACCGTCTGCTGAAGTCCACGCTCCGACCCAACCCAACCCAAATCATGGCGGGCACCGAGAAATTCCAGCAGGCTCTCGGAAATAGATTCGTTGCCTTGGATCCCACTGATGACGCCGACGAGACCCTACACAATCTGGTCGAAACGTTGAGAGACGAGGGCATCAAGTTCTGCCAAAAGCAGCGCACTGGCAGGAAATCCAAACTCTCGGATGAGACTCTCAGGCTGCTGGCAAAAAGACGGGAAACCACCCAAGCGACTTCGTCAGATAGGTCAGACCTGAACAAGCAAATTGCGAAGATGGTGCGGCGCGACCTTCGGAGCTCCAACACACGCCTCATTGAAGAGGCAATAGAGCGAAACCGAGGGTCCAAAGTATTCACTCAGCAGCTTGGCAGGAGCCACCTGACGAAGCTTAAAACGCACGACGGGAGGACTGTATTGTCGAAGCCGGAGATATTCGCCGAGATAGAGGATTTCTATGGCCGATTATACGCTGCACATGCCCCATTTTCCCAACGAGACCACCACGATTCCAGAGCCACCCTGACACGCCACTATACCAACGAACTGCCAGACATCAGTCAAGACGAGATCGTGTTAGCTCTGAGACAGCTTAAAAATGGAAAAGCCCCCGGTGAGGACGGCATAACATCAGAGCTTTTGAAAGCCGGAGGAGCTCCTGTTATACAGGAACTACTGAACCTCTTCAACGCTGTCCTTCACAGTGGGAGAACTCCAAAGGCGTGGAGCGGGAGTTTGGTGGTGCTCTTTTTTAAGAAGGGAGATAAAGCCCACCTTAAAAACTACAGACCCATCTCACTCCTGAGCCACGTCTATAAGCTGTTCTCACGAGTGGTCACGAACCGTCTCGCCAGGAGACTCGACGAGTTCCAGCCACCGGAACAGGCCGGCTTTCGCGGAGGATATGGCACCATAGACCACATACACACAGTGAGGCAGATTATACAGAAGTCCGAAGAGTATAATCAGCCCCTGTGTCTGGCCTTTGTGGACTATGAGAAGGCCTTTGATTCTGTCGAAACCTGGGCTGTTCTGGAATCCTTACAGCGATGCCAAGTAGACTGTCGTTATATCGAGGTACTGAGATGTCTTTACGACGCCGCCACCATGAGTGTCCAAGTACAGGACCAGCAGTCCAAACCCATCCAACTGCGCAGAGGAGTGAGACAGGGGGATGTTATATCCCCGAAACTGTTCACGAGTGCGTTGGAAGATATGTTTAAGACGCTGGACTGGAAAGGTAAGGGCATTAACATAAACGGCGATTACATCTCACACCTGCGATTCGCTGATGACATAGTTTTAATGGCGGAGTCGTTGGAGGAGCTGAACCAGATGCTGGACGGCCTAGCTTCAGCCTCGCGACGCATCGGTCTCGGCATGAATTTGGATAAAACCAAAGTCATGATCAATGGTCTCATTGATCCGGGACCGGTGGTCGTACATGGCCACCCTCTCGAAATTGTTTCCGAGTACACTTACCTTGGGCAAATTCTGCAGTTGGGTAAAAACAATTTTGAGAGGGAGGCCAAGAGGAGGATCCAGCTAGGCTGGGCAGCGTTTGGGAAACTACGCCGAGTCTTCTCGTCATCCATACCGCAATGCTTGAAAACTAAAGTTACGACGAAAGTACGACGTTCTCACATTTACAAAATATAAAATAATCTAATAAAGTAAAATCAAAAAATAATTAAAAATTTTAGGTATATAATGTCAAATAATGAACGAATTATGTCAGAGATATGTAAAAGTCCATATCTAATAATAAAAAATAAAAATTAAACACCATTATTTGGGAGCAGTTATTAGAAATTTACATAGTGATGCCGTTCATGAGGTACCAGGGAAGCCACATGTGCAGAAGGAATTTAACTTTTAAGTCTAGTATATTTCATTTTGTTCATAAGTCTAACGTCAACGAATTTATGACTTGAGCAGTTTACTAGGAGCCACTGAAAAGTTCCACTATCACCTCTTGACTTCATGATCAGACCCTCGTCACCAAGCCTTATCTATTGGACTCATCAAAACAAATCATATGAGCCCTAACTCGAGCGGTTAACTAGAGCCACCAACGAGGTCCACTATCCACCTCCTGGCTCCATCATCAGACCCTCGTTGCCTAAGCCTAAGTAAAATGTTTAGACAGTTAAGTGATAGCAGGTAAATACAATTTTGATAGAAATGCAGAGGAGGGGGTCTGGGGGGGGGGGGCTACGCAATAGCCCCCCCCCAGACCCCCTCCACTTCAGACAAAATGGCTGATAAATAAAGAAATCTGTAATTTTGTCCATTCTTTCATCGACAAAAGCTCGTTATGGTCCGCGTGCAGCACTAGCGTAATAAAATATACTTACATGCTGTGTGAATCTCTTGTGGCAGACGCTGCACTGAAACGGTTTTAGCTTGACGTGAGCGATGGCCGTGTGTTCAGACAACTCTTTGTTAGTCTGGTAACCCATGCCGCACACCTGGAATAGGGAACAGACATTATTTCATATTAAACTATTGACCGCTTCATTTTTATCAATTGATAAATAAATTTCTACGACGAATAGGGTCGTGAAAAACGAACCATACGTATCCCTGTATTTTACTGTGTACATCTACATATTACTATTATAAAGACATAAAATTTACTTTTTTGTTTGTAGTTACCCCCTACGTCGGATTTTGAAAAAATATTTTTGCCTTTGATGGCCCAATTCTTGAGGATGGTTATAGGCTATTTAACATCACGATAGGACCTTTGTTCATTTTCAGCCAGTCACATTTGTGGTGGTCCATCATTAAAATTTTTTTTTTTTTAAACTTTTTCAAGATTTTTCTAGTACTTAAACCTCATGGCAGAAGAAGCAAGATCGACTAAAATCAAAATAAGTTTATGTGAATATTGCCAATTTTCTTTCTGACCGTACATTTTTTTTCAAAATATGTGAGCGCCAATATAAATTTCTCAAAGTCTCCAAAGACCGTTTTTCCGTAGCTACAACGATGAAGGTACCGACCCATGCTTTTACAAACAATTCAAATTAAATATACACTCTCCTTGCCTTTTTTTCGGAAAACTGATTTATTCAATCATTTATAGCTGATCATGACTTTAGTTTGTCTAATGTTTCTGCCTGTACGGACAATAGTGACATGTCTGACAGGCGTTCATGTCTGGGGCCCCGTATAATTGATACGGCGGAAGCTACGCCCCTGCCTGTATACAGGGTGGAAGGGACATTGACGCACAACCTGACACCATGGACTCAGTACGTAATTCTGAACCCCCCCTGCATTGAATTATTTTGTCGGCTATTTAAAAAAAAAATTGCGCTGCCATTCATTTTGACCGCGTAGGTATTGCACTTTTCTATGAAACAGAAGTTTTTTTTTAAATAACCGATGAAAATTTTCAACGCAGGGGGTTTCAGAATCATGTACTGAATCCATGGTATCAGGTTGTTCGTCGATGTATTCCTCCCTGTAGATTATTAACGTGTTTTATTGGGTTTTTTGTCTATCTGGAATTTCTCAGTAGCAGCCCAAAGTCTGGATTTGTGCCCGGATGATGGCAATGGGCTCGCCCCCTATTACATGGGACTTAAGCATAACTGGCGAAATGTGGGTGTACTATAGGTACAGCTCTGCCCAACCCTTCGGGGAAACAAGGCGTGATGTTATGTTATCAATCTGCCATGATTTTTATGTTGGGGCGGGTTCCAGGGTCACCAGATGCAGTGTTTTACATCCTTCCTGTCTGACCTCCACGGAGCGATTTCCAATCTGACCTCAACAATCCAGTTACTTGGTTGCTCCACCCCAGAATTTTCATTTCATGAAAGAAACTTCCAAAGTTTGTTTGTAAAGTCGCGAATCGCCTTTTGATCAACATACGACACATAAAATTTTTGAAGTTGTACAACTTTACTTTATGATGTGTGAACATCGACATAAGTATTGACTGTGCAAAATATTCTATTATTTAATTATTGTGAATGTGAGGACTATGTGGTTCATTGTTTCAGTTTAAATCATGGTCTGGCAGTTTGAGTACTTCATGCGGCCTACACAAATATCCTTTTTTTTGGTATTTTTCTTCGAATCTTTGAGCTCCTTAAGTTCTGAGTTTAGCTGCACGGTTACCGACAAATTCGTGCACTGACTGGACAGGTCCACTCATTATGTGTGTGTCTTTCCTTAAAAGACCATTTCAGACCTCAATCTACATGGTCTTCACATGATCTGACCAAGATGTTGTCTGGACTTTAAAAGAGACTGTAACCTCTGAGTTTGTATCAGCTTTTTTCCTCAGAGTAGTCAGATAGGAAACGCCGACCTCATCTAGTTTTTAAAATATGATAGACGTGTCAAAGTTATTTTACCAAATTCACATATTTGTTCACTTGTGTGTGCTCATCTCGATACTGACTCACCTCACAAGCGAATGGCGCAGGCACTTCCTCCCCGCTACACGCGAGCGGTTTCTCGCACACTTGACAGCGCAGCCCCTTTCTCCGGCGCGTGTGCTCATCTCGATGGTGGATGGAGTACTCGCAGCAAGAGAAGAATATCTGGTGGCAGGTCCCGTCTGCCACCAGCGTCGAGGGTTGGAGGCATTCGAAGGGGCCGCTGGGAATTGTGAGAGCTGAGATTAATGATAGCGTGGTTGTTGACAGGCGAGAAGTGAAGGAGAAAATGTGTTAGGCCGACCACAAGTCACATGGGACAAGGACTGGAAGATGATGATATTATGGCTAGTTTTTGCTCGCGGCTTCTCCGGCGTGGCTGTCGGTAAATAGGGATGATGACTAATATTCAAAATGCTCGTAAAAATAATGTTATTTCAAAGAAGGCATTTAAAAAAATGTGATAATCGAAACAATCTGTTAAATCGAGGTAAATATGAAGAAGCTACACGCTTTGAAAGTTTTTGGAGTGGATTACTAATTCCCGTACTTATTGAACAATGTTCGGCACTAGTATGAAGTTATAGTCGTGACATCACTTCCATGATAGTGCTGTCCTTGTCTAACACTTATTTTTAAAACGTTTATAACTTGACAATTTTTTAAGCTTTTAATTTTTTTTTGTAATATGGTTTGCACTATTTGGAAACAATAAAATTAAGAACAAAAATTAAATAAAAAATGTCATAATCCCTAATGTCCTAAATGGAACATCTCTTTAGGTACATGTTTTCAAACAAGAAATTTCACGTGGACATAGAAGCGGGAAGAAGCTAGTGATATAATAAGTAAAAAGACGTAGAAAAATTACACGCGCACCGCAATTGGCACCTTTAAAACTGGCTAATAGACTTGTGTAAGTAATGCGATTGTTGCATTGCGCGTCATATATCCCGACCGCGTAATGTAGCATTACACATGACTCGACCAAATTAAGCATGGCACATGACATTCAAACATGACGCACGACGCGCGGGCCGCGGCGCGCTGTTCGGTGTTCGTAAACTTCGTATTAACACGGTAATTTTCGCTGTGTGAGCAAGTGAGAAGGAGCATGCGCCGGTCGGCTGGCTGCGAAATAAGTGAACTATTATATAGAACCGTATTGTTGTTGCATTAAGGTTTACGTTTAATTGACACCGCGGACTGCCTAGGCCTACGTGATGTTTTAAATCATGACTCGCACTGTACTACTGTAGGACACTGATATGATTGTGTAATTATTAATTAATAAGGTGTTAAATGATATTTTAAGAAACTCTAAATAAATAGATTTATATTACCCAATATTCATAGCCATGGTCAATAATCAATATCGCAATCCATGTTTATTGCCAGTCAGCCTGGAATGCCCTTTTGATTTAATTATTCCGTAGAAAGGGTTAAGTATGAAGGAAAATCGACTTTATGAATATGATAACAAAAGCAAGTGTGCAATTCGGCGAAGCGAGGGCGCATTGCGCTTGATGGTTGTCACATCACATCATAATTTAATGCGGTATCTCATGAAATGATGTATATCTTCTACAACGCGAGCATTTCATTACAATAGCCATCGCGTCTGGCGCGTCATTTCGCGTCATGTTTGGAGTCATGGTGTAATGCAACATTCCTCGGTATGAAATGTAATGTCATATGACATCACTTTAAAACGCACTGTTTTGCGCATGTCTACTGGCTAATAAGAATGCATGCTGTATGCTTGTCTCTGTCTCTCTCTTGATAATTACGACATGCCGTCCTACTTCCAATGTCATTTAACAGCACACTCAACCTATAGCATTCCCACTGCTGGGACATAAGCCTCCTCTCTTAGAGAGGGAGTGGACTGTTATCTACCACGCCGGGACATGCCGGTTTCCTCCCAATGTTCTCCCTCACCGTTTTGTGCAATGGTGATGAATTTATTTAGTTCAACGCAAAGTGCCTGCTTTTTTTTTCGTCGTGTTCTACTCGCGCCTCAAAGAGATGTCAGCACAAAATGACGGGGTCAAATAGAGCCGACGCCTCAGGGTCGCGGGAAATTCGAAAGAGATAACCGTGTCCTTGGCACAGGCAACTGAAGGAACACGGGTGGGTTTTAGTCAGTAAAAGTCTGACACGCCCTCCCGCTCCACCCAGAGCGGGAGAAGTCATTTGATGATTTCCCACCCAAAAAAAAAAAAAAAGCGCCTGCCTGTGATCGAACTTTCGACCTACAACTCGTAAGACGCGGCCGTTAACACTTGACCACCACTGCTCTGTATGTATACATATACTCACGTTATAGGCTCAGACTCCTTCTCCTGTTTCTTGATCTGTTTCTCCTCTTTTTCCTTCCTAACAGTTCTCTCCATCCTCTTCCTCTTGACATCGTTGCCATCCTCCGCCTTTATGATGATATAGCTCACATCATTCGATGCCAGCGCCATAACACTGGTCGGTTCCATTTCAGAAAGGATTTGTTCCGTCTTTATTTTTATTATATTATCTTCTGTGTGTGCTTTTGTTGTTCCCTGGAATCAAGTTAAAGAGGTTTTTTTTTTGTGTATGGCATCTCGTAATTGACCTTGAGAGGTCGTGACTACTTAACCGGACTATCCTGTGGCTGCCTTAAGCGGACTCAAAGCCTCCAGCCAGGGGCGAAAAGCTTACATTACTAAGCGACTGCTCGCTAAGGGCACCCCCTGTGGGGTACGGACTTCGGCTTAGGGCCGTCGCTGGTGGGAGGACAGCAAGATGGGACAGGCTGGATCTGATTTAGATGATTATTATTATCTGGTTATTAAACTATTGATCGCTTGGTTTTTATATCAATTTCCATGCTCACAGTACTCAAACTATTGTCGACAGAGGAATAGACAAAATGAGATATACTTTAATCATCTGTCATTTATTTTTATTCTTCCGTCGAAAAATCTCGTTTCTTTGGTGGTCATGAGAAGCGTGCAGCTCATAAATCGAAAAAGATATATCTACGACGAATAGTTTTTTTTTTTTTTTTGGTATGGCATCTCGTAGTTGACCTTGAGAGGTCGTGACTACTTAACCGGACTATCCCGTGGCTGCCTTAAGCGGACTCAAAGCCTCCAGCCAGGGGCGTAAAACTACTTACATTACTAAGCGAACGCTCGCTAAGGGCACCCCCTGTGGGGTACGGACCTCGGCTTAGGGCGTCACTGACGGGAGGACAGCAAGATGGGACAGGCTGGATCAGATTTTGTTGATTATTATTATTCGGGGAATTTAAAGCTACAGGCTCAGCTACGGCGCGGGCTGGCACTTCGTCGAGCAAGGGTCGGGGGGGACAGTTACGTCGGGATCTTCGCGAGGAACCTCGGCGGCGAGGTCGGAATGTCTGTCTGTGTTTGTGCACTGTACTGGTGGCCCTACTGCTCTCCTGAATGAGAGTTATGTGGTCATCGGGATCGGTGAGGACATGCTTGGGACGGCGGACATGACTAATGGAGGAGGGAATATAGCTAGCGGCTTTCACAACCAGAGGGTTGCGGTGATTCGCGGCGGTCTCGAAGAAACGCTTTGAAATGCGTTTCATGAACTGACGGATAGTGGGAATCCTGAGGTCTACGTGGAGGATTTCGTTGCGAACGTACCAGGGGGAGCCTGTTATCCTACGGAGGAACTTGTTCTGGAGGGTCTGCATTCTATTGAAGCGAACGGGCTTGGCGTGTGCGAAGACTGCACTGGCATAGGTCATGATCGGGCGAATGCACGCTGTGTAGATACGCAATTTGCACTTTAGTGACAATTTGCTACGTGCATTGAGGACGAAGTGGAGTCTACCTAGAGCGAAGGCGGCGCGCGAACGAGCCGCCTTAATGTGCTCTGAAAACGAGAAGTGTTCGTCGAAAACTACACCAAGATATATGGCTCGCTTCTCCCAAGGGATCGGCTTGCCGAACATGGTGATCGGTCGAGGTACGACGAATAGGGTCGTGCAATTACTTAAATATAAAAAAGCGGCCAAGTGCGAGTCGGCCTCGCCCATGAAGGGCTCCGAAGCAGCAAGTAACATAATATAAAAGTTCTTGTAGTTCGTTGTAACTTTGATCGATGTTTTAATAATAGTGTTTTTTTTTTACTATTTACTAGATCTCGTTCAAACCAATTTTCGGTTGAAGTTTGCAAGGTTTTGTACATCATTTTTTTTTTGTTTTATCATTCTCTTATTTTAGAATTTACAGGGGGGGGGGGGGGGACACATTTTACCACTTTGGAAGTGTCGCTCGCGCAAACTTTCAGTTTAGAAAAAAAAAATAGAAACCTGAATATCATTTTTGATCCATAGATACGTAAGGGTTTGATGAAAAAAAATGGACTTTCAGTTCTAAGTATGGGGAACCGCCAAAATATTTATTTTTATTTTATTTTGTGTGATAATATTAATGCGGTTCACAGATTACATCTACTTACCAAGTTTCAACAGTATAGTTCTTATAGTTTCGGATAAAAAAGTGGCTGTGACGTACGGACGGACAGACAGACATGACGAATCCATTAGGGTTCCGTTTTTTGCCATTTGGCTACGGAACCCTAAAAACTAACTATGTATCCCTATGTCCCTGTGTATTTTACTGTGCGTACGTAAGTCTATACAGTGACATCGAAATTCGACCTATTCCTAACAGGTCGTGATAGTGTGACCCATTTGCAACAATAGTGATGTTTTTTTTTTTTTTTACCTCAAAAAAATATTTGCCTCCAAATAGTGCAAACAATATTATAAAAAGTGCAAAAGCTTAAAAAATTGCCAAGCTATGAACATTTCAAATTAACTGTTAGACAAGGACAGCATTATCGTAGAAGTGACGTCACGACTATGTATCTTCATACTGGCGCTATACATTGTCCGTACCGCGCGACAAGGACGGGAATAATACCCTCCAAAAACCTTTAGAGCGTGTAGTTTATTAATAATTCCATCGATTTTGTAGATTTTTTCGATTATCTCATTATACTATGCTTTCTTTGGAACCACATTATTTTTTCGTACATTTTTAATATTAGTCAACATCTCTGTTAATTTAGCACCATGATATGCTTAATTGTTGCAATGGATCACGACCGAAAAGTGAGTAGATAAAATTCTTCTTTTTTCTTCTCATAATTTTTTTTTCTTAATAAATTCCTCTCATTGTACGGACATCTTATACAATGGGATATCAACGTATTACTGGAAATATATAAGGTGTATCTATTCATACACGAAATATTTGAACAGGTGCGTCTATAGGTCGAACATAAGCTATAGAAATGTATTTTTTTTTTAATCTAAGCATCTAATTAAAAAAAAATTAATAATTTAATATATCTTAACACACATAAAAATACTGGCTCTTTCATATTTTTTAACATCCATTACGCTAGTTTCTACGAAAATACTACTTTCATTGAAGCGGGCAAGGTCATGGCGGCGCCCTTAGATGTCGCGTGGCTTTTATGAATTATCAAAAGAGGCGCCGCGCACGATGCCTCGCCCCGCGCCCGCCGCGCCGTCCGCTCCGCCGCGCCGCCGTGTTCAGTCTCGCGCGAACTGCATGTTGCACTGCACGCGGCTTAACCAACGTGGAACGCATCGCGCTTCGCGCAACAAACGCAACAATGCCGAAATATTCCAACTAGGAGTACCAGAACATGGTGGGGCTTGGGTCTAGTATCGTTTGGCAGGAGTTTTGGGGTAAAAAGGGTTGAAGATGGTAGGGGTGGCTTCCCTGATTATAACGCTACCACTCTTATTACAAGGTAATGCGTATTTTTCGAGAAATTAATAATAAATGTTTCTAACCTCAAATTAGATTACAGCGTAACGAAACGTTAAAATCGGCGATTGACAACCAAATCTGTACTAGTGTATTGTCTGTGGTGTAAAATGTCGTGCAAAATCGGTGAAACGGACGGTAAAAAAAAAAAAACGCTATTTGCGTCATGTGTCAGTGTCATTTGTTTACGTTCATTCCGTTTCTCCCAGAGTTGTGAGAAGTTAGTGTACCTCCACTTCATGGTTAAAATAGGTCGACATTGTTCCAAAACCGAATCGGGGCACCCCGACTACACGTAGTCTTTTGGCTCCTACCCCTAGAGTGTTTATAAAAATCCGGAGGCGCGAAGGGAGGGCAACCCCCGCCCGCCGTAACAAAGCATAGGCACCCTTTGTTACGCAAGGGCGAAGGGGTTGCACTTCCCGCAGCGCCGGAGACGTTGGAAAAGCGACATTTATGTGTTTTGAGGTTAGGTTACAATAATTAGTTTTTCTCAAGAACGGTGCGTTACCTTTTCATGGGAGTGGTACCAGAGGGGACGGAGCACCCCCCTCCATCCCCCCCACCACTTCCCCACCCCCACCTCCTGCCAAACGATACTAAATTTTAACCCATGGTGGACTGCTACAATGAGGGTGGACTTATTTTGCTCACAGCACAAGCCCCCTTCCTAGAGATCCTAGAAGCTCGACAGCGGCAACGGGACTACGGGGTCTACATGCCCCCAGCTGCAGACGGAGGCAGGTCTGATCTTACGCCGTTGAACTTCCATGTGTGGGGTAGGGATAGACCTGATTTATGGTAATGGCGGCCAGACCATTTCTAGTGCGGAACAAAAAAACGTGAATTGTGGCGTTTACGCAGTGATGGCTAGAGATAGAGACATTGTTAAAAGTGCAACGACACATTATTTAACGTGCAACTGCAGGGTGAATATGTACAGCAATTTTGGTGTAAATAATGTAAATAAAAACTACGTCGTTATGAGGTATGTACATTTTAAATTGTTCGCGCTATGCACTTCTTACAGTTTACATCTGTACAAATAGGTAGGTACACAACCTATCAATCAGCTGACAGATACGACTCGACGCACAGTTCGTAACCAACAGAAGTCATTACCTTATGCGAATTCGCGTTGCGTCAGCTGTTTATTTTTCTATTATTATTATCTAAAAGATGTGTAACACTGTAGAATATGAATGTTTTAATCGAATCTAGGATCCTTTTCGTAAAATAAATAAGAAAATGATTGAAACGTTTCGATGCTCGCTCGTAAAAGTCGTGACCCCACAGAGGTCAGCTGCTTATTCAGATGTAAGTACCTAGTTTACAGAAGGTACTGTTTTTGTAAAACTTCGAGGAGGGAATTCAATATTGTACCTACTTAGATTTAGGTGGTTTTGTATTTTAAATTCACATTTATTTTTATTGTAAGCGATAACTCTGTTATCAAAATAAGACGAGATCGAGTTACGAAGAGAGAGACGGCACGCGCCCCGCTGCTACAGTTGGGCGGGCATCGTGCCCGCGCCTCTCCCCGCCGCGTCTTTGATTCATAGAGCTGGCAGAAAAGGTTTTATGTAAAACATCTCAAGCAGTTTTAAATTATGATAATTACGTAAAATAAAAAAACATTTAGATAAAAAATCCTTTTTCGTTTCTATAGCTTCTAAACGACCTATAGGGGCCCCTCTTTAAATATTTCGTGTATGAATAGATACACCTTATATAGCTTGATATGTAAAAAATTAAAAAGATGTTAGTTTGTTATTAATTAAACAAAACAATTTGTCAGCCGCGGTTGCTGGCCGAACCGCGCGCGCGAACTAACTTACTGTGCGAGGCGCCGCTCACGAGTGCACTCCGCACTCTCAACCTCATTGCTGTTGACTTGGACATATTCTGTTGCACATTGGGTGAATTTACAAGAACAGCTACCTTTAGAATTAGCTATGGTTAAAACAGTGGAACTATTTAAATTTTCAGTGTACTACAATATCGTATTGGGTCTAGCATGTAAGGATATTTGTATGTTTAGAGTTAATAAATAAATAAATAAATTTGTGTGCAGGTGTACAACTGCGCGGCATTGCATTGCATGTATTTTTATATTATAGTTTTGTCTGTCTGACGATCACAAACACTTGGTGCTCATATACACATGCGGCACGCGTCAATAGCAGAGGCAACCGTAGCTACCAAAACGCTCGTGTGTGTATGAGCATTTTTTGCACGGATCAGAGTGTTGTTGTTTCTCTAACCGCCGCGCGCTGTTCAAACTCAAAGCATTTATTTCAAATAAAACCAATTCCAGGCACTTTTGAATTGTCAAGGGGTCGGACAGTCAGAAAGATCAAGCTCATTGCTCATTCCAAAGCGTAGTAGGCACCTCCATGGACACTCTTTAAAATAAATATAAAATCGTTACATATTTTTTACATCAATCATCACGCATGTCCACAGCATTTATTCTGCTTTCATGCTTCTTTTGCCACAACCAACATTCACTTCCATATATTAGCGTAGGCACCAGCACACCATTGTGAACAGCCAGTCGTGCCTTTTTGGACATCAACTGGTTGGTCACAATTGCATGTGTAGCACCATTCACTTTATTTAACACCTTCACTCTCATTTCCACATCTCCATCAATCTTTCCATCCCTTGTCTCCCCAAATATACAAACCCACTTACTTGTTCCACACTCATGAAGACGAAGAAGAAGATTAGTAACTTACCTGTTGTTTCTCATTCATCTGGGTCCACACCGCAGGGTCTCCGGTAGCATATGCATCAATATGCTCCATACGTGCATGGTTCCGGAGAGCAACCTCACTCGCAAACCCTTTCCAGCAGAGACGGCAGTGAATGGTGTCGTCATCATCCTGAATTACTTCTTTCTGCAATATTTTGTAGAATTATATGTACTACTCAGACTGAAAAGATGAAGATTGGCCGGTCACATTGTCAAAACAGTGACCTGATGAACATGGAGTACAAACTGGAAACCCTGGAATAGGCGCCAAGATGACTTGCCTACTGCATATTGTGTATTCCTGTGCTAGTCCTAATAAATCGTTTTTCTTTCTTTTCTTTTCTTTACTTGGTGAGGCTGAGGAGGGCTGGAAAGGCAAGGGAGCCCAGAGAATTGAAAGAGGTTGGAGGAGGCCTTTGCCAAAGAGCACACAGAGACTCAGAATGGTACTATTTATGTATTATAAGCGACACACCCTGGCTTCACATGGGTGCAATCAACATGTGAAAAAGGTATTCTGTTAACAACAGGTTGTGCAATAGTTCTGAGCTGTAACTTAACAAAAAGTAATATCTTGCATGAATTCAGTTTGTCATTAGTATGTCCTTCATTTTATAAAAAAACGTATAAATTACATTTTAATTATAAAAACATTGTGAAATAGAAAAAATTGTAGCCCGCTGGTATAAGTTAGGATCCAAGCTACCACTGATTTTCCTTCAGAGAGAGGAACCTCTTAACAATACAACAAACAAACCGTTTCCAGAAGTACGGCTTTCTGAAGCAAGCCTCCTCAACAGTTGGTCAAGGCTCTTTGCTATTGGCTGTCATGACAATCGGCACAATGATTGCTCAATCCACATCCTACATGTCGACCTTGCAAGCCAAGACAAGATACTTAATTTGATTATTTTTCTTGGCTTACACAAGTTTCATTACTATTAAGTAATTCTTTTTTTAATATATTTACTTATGGTAGTGCATTGGACATGTTCGCGTTTTTTTGCACTGACGGCTTTCATGACATCATTCGCATAAGAACTGTCCCTGATCTGTAGAATGCGTGGCAGCCACAACAAAATCTTGAAGACTGTGGCTGATAGGATCTCATCCCTGCTTTGGAGGTCCTTAATTAAATCAGTTTTATAATCATCATTTTAATTTGTAATATCTTTTTAGTTTCTGTAATAATGTTTTGTTGTGAGTTGTACTTTATGGATCATGAGATCCATCAAGTCCACATCATTATTTAATTTATTTATTATATAGCTTAGATTCATCTGGAATAATGTATGTTTCTAATGGTGAAATATTTTTTCAACAAGGAGCTGTGGTACTGTAGATTACCCTCCACATTTTACACAAATTTGCTCTTTTATTAGTATAGATTGTAGTGTTTACAAAGTGTCTATACCTTTATCTTTACACGGGAAGTAGGCACCACATTTACATATCTCTCAGGCTGTTCTGACATCGTGATTAATGTGCTATCTGAAAAGGCAAACATTGATTTACAAAATACATAAAATGCAATATTTTGTGGACCATTTTTAAGTATCGGATGCTGTAGCATGCCTTTTAATTACGTAATCACCTCAAGTATAAAGGGGTCTACGCAAACCTGAGTTATATGCTGTCTCGTGTTTTCACAATTATTTATTTTAAGTACTTCGCCAACACGTAAAGAGAGAATTCAATCTAAAAGTACTTTAGGTTATGTTGTTTACAGCGAGAATATGCTTACAAGATGTGCAATTTTAGGTCTAAACATGAATACGACGAAAGTTAATATGAAAAGTACAACAAAATTAACAAAATACATTCAAATAAAAATTAAAAAGCGGGAATCTAAAATTGTCAAAAATAACTTTTTATAAAAAGAAAACCTTAGACTATGGCGTCGGAAACACAGCAAAAAAGGTAGAGATAATTATTGATTACTCTGACAGACTGATTGAAGCCATTGTGTAAATCTGAAAACTGTTCAGGCACCAAGAAAAAAGAAGAATTGTAACGAAAATAATGCAAAATAACAACACATTTATGCCCGTTTTCACCATCGTTCCCTCAAACACTTCCTAACTAAGGGTCTCTTAACCAAAGAGACTCCTTAAATCAGCCTCTTACCTAATTTTGTTTTCACCATGTTAAGGGATACTTAAGTAAGGGCCACTTACCTAAGTGACAGTTTTTTTTCAAATCCGAGAGTCCGAAAATCGTACTTTTACGATGAAATTACCAATTTTGCATTCCATTGATAAATCATGAAGATTAATGTAAAATAATACGAAAAAATACAAAGAAAACATAAAATAAACATGATAGCATTTAAACTAAATAAAATATCATCAAATTTTCATAATAAATTGCTTGCTGTTGCCATTGAAAAAAAGTTGTGAGAATTTGTAACAACTTGACAGATGAGACCTCTGAGCATTTTTATGTTAAATTATCTGTTCCTGTGAGATTGTCGTGTTGTTTGTTGTCTATTTTATTAATAAAAATGGCAGAAAAAAGGAAAAGGGGGCAAAACTTTAACAGGGACGAAAAAGATAGGTTAATACATTTGCTCATAGACCATAAAGACACAATCCTGAACAAAAAAACAGATGGAGCAACAAACGAGGCAAAATCCCACGCCTGGGTTACCCTGACCGATTCTTTCAATACAACAGGAACAATATACAGGTTTGTTATTTAATTCATTTACATACTTGTTAATTATTTTCATTTGTATTCAAACTAAACATGCTTATTTATTTTACAACTTCCAGATCAAAAGATTCTCTTATGAAGATGTGGGACAAGCTTAAAAGTGAAAGCAAGGTGTACTATACTGCATCACGAAGGGATACAACACAAACAGGTGGAGGACCATCTGTAACAAAAATTGATCCTATTTTGGAGCAGGTGTGCGCTATACTTGGCCGGGGCTGTACAGGCATTATAGGCGTTCAGGACAGTGACTGTGTGGAAGAAGTGGCAGTAAATTCAGATTTACTGGCCAAAGTCTGCATGGACACTGAAACTCTGCCTACAGACTTTATTACCATTCCAGAGGCAGAGTCAAATAAAAATGTATGTATGATAAAAAAATTGAATTTGCATTAACTATTGGCCTACAAAACTACATGAAGAAGTATTAATGTTTCTTATTGCTGAACAAACCATTGACTCCCTTTGCTTTGGTTGGTCAATTAGGCTCATGTTAATTTGTATTTCTGTTTTTTTTTGAAGATTGAAAGTATTGAAGGAGAAGAAGTTATAAGGAAAACACCTTTGTGGTCCAGAAGACGACCTCGTCTGTACCAGCCTAATGAAAGGTCAGAAAGTGTGTCTTTACTATGTAAAAGCTTCAAAGAAGTAAATAAAAAGAAAGAAGACATTGAAGATTTAAAAAAACAACTATTGAACGAGGAAATAGAATTTAAGAGGAAATTGTTTGATTTTCAACTGCAATCAGCTGCTAAAGAAGTGGAAATTAAAACTGAAATACTTCGTCAAGTAAAAGGTAACATATTTTATTAAAATTAAGTAAGAAATATATCATTTAGATACTATACATATCTTCAAAATATTGTGTTACTCGATCTCTTACAGATCCATAAGTGATGTCATTGTTACCCGGTATTCTGGGTATTTGTCCGCTGGTAATTAATTCTTCCAAATTGGGAATTGACCCATCATTAACAGGTTCCCTTTCCTTCCTGAGAATACAAATATTATGTAAAACACAGCAGGCCACAATAACATCTACTGCAGTCTGGAGTTTCAAGCGTATTCCAAGAGCTAGCACGGGAAATCTTCTTTTAAGAACTCCATACTGGCGTTCCACCACATTTCTTGTTTTTATGTGGGATTCATTGTATTTTCGTTGTCCGAATGTAGCTGGATTTAAATACGGTGTAAGAAGATGGCTCTGAAATAATAAAAAAATGTCTTTTGCAGGTGGTGTTTTACCCTTACAAAACCTTGGATTTGGACAACAGAAGGCAGAATAATATTTTATATTGCAACAAAATAATTGTCTTCTTTTAATTTGATTTAATTAAGTAATATTAAAATTTTGTGTAAACAAAGTGTTTTTGTTCTTACCTTTAAGGGGTATCCACTATCACCTAATAAATATGCACCAGCATAGTCACCTCTCTCGAATCTGGCATATCTCATACTATTTTGGTAAATAGCAGAGTCGCAAACACAATTTTTCAGCCTTCCGAGAATAGATTGGCGTTTGTTTTTTTTTATTAAAAAAAAGAAACCGAAAAAGAAAAATTAAAAAAAAGTATGGCGTTTTGTGAAATGTCAAATACAGTGACACTTACCGAAAAAGATTTTCAGAAAATAATGAGGAAATAAGTAAAATTATCCCGAAATATACACACAAAGCAAACAGAAATTTAACAAGGCGTTGTTTCGTTGTTCAGATACGATACGACGCCATTCCATGACATTACATTATAAAACTATCTTGCGACTAATGTTGTTGTATGATTTTCTTATATGGCAACACTAGGAGTTAAATGACAATAATTTAATATGGAAATGAGTCAATGCGGAAATATTATTACTACTATAAAATAAATAAATTTTAAAATGACAGAATTTACATCAGGATATTAACCTTACATAAATTCTGTCCTGCTTGTTTATAGCCATGGTCTTATTTTATCGATAACATAGTATCCAAGGGAAACTCAAACTAAGTGATAGCGTAAAAATATAACTTTCCCAAAATGGCCAAAGCTACGACTATAAAAGAAGCTATAAAGAAATGGGAAGACAAATCTGGCGAGCAAGCAGCGACGGCCACCGATGTCAGCCTCATGTTTCAATGGCCATCTATAGAGAAAATGGATAATACTCTTGCCATCTTGACGAATTGCGAGTAAGTAGCGACCTAAAAGAATTACTATAAATTATTTGACTAGTGTTTTATTTACAAAAGGTAGTGATTGTAATAACTTAAGAAGCTTTAGCCTCAGAAAAGAAAAGCTTTTATCTTTCAAACTCAGAAGTTTCATTATTTCTGATATTATGGCTTCGAGTTATAAAATAACATGTAGGCAAGTGCAAAGAAGTATAGCAAGTGGCGAAATAGGGAACTAAACTGACTTATGAAATGTCGTGATGCGATAAAATCAATCAAATGGTACTTTACCTTATGATAAATGTTGTTAGGTTTTTTTTTCAATGCACTCTGTGGCGGCGTGGCCTAGCGTGGCGGGCGGACTACGTAATTCAATTTACAATTTAGTGAAATTTAACTTATCTCATCTTGTTTCATGTTTTTTTTTCTTTTCTTATTCACCTTTGCGTAAAAACCTTTGCGTTCAAACCTAGCCTAATTAGGATAATCCTTAGCATAATTATATATTATTTAAATGTCATATGTTGCAAGTTCTTATTGTTAGTATCTAGTCACATTCAATTGTCCACGTCAAGTGTACTATCAAAATGTACGAGAAACCAAAACTATTAACTTTTATCATAGCTTCTCTACACATACTAGGGATGATGATATATTAAAAATGTTGGTAAAAATAGTTTACGATAGGCTAACTCTTTCTCGGATGTGTATAGGTTGCAGTGCGGGGTGAGACAAGGTGGACTGACCTCGCCTAAGCTTTTCAACCTATACATTAACCGGCGTGTCGGTGAACTCAGTGGTACCAATGTTGGGTGTAGCATTGATGGAGTTTGTGTAAACAACATAAGCTACGCAGACGACATGGTATTACTGAGTCCATCGATTGGAGGTTTGCGGAAGTTGGTACGGGTTTGTGAGTCTTATGCGGAGGCCCATGGGCTCAGATACAATGCTAAGAAAAACAAGCTATTCGTTTTTAAGGGGCGTGGCAAGAACTACGTGACCGTACCCTCAGTCACCTTAGCAGGAACCGCCTTAAATATAGTCGCACAGTTCAAGTATCTGGGCCCTCCCGACCCTTGCTCGAGCCAGCCCGCGCCGCTGAGCCTGTAGCTTTAAATTCGTCCCTAATTAATATCAATCCTGATCCAGCTAGTCCCTTGCTGCCCTCTTCCAGCGACGCCCTAAGCCGAGGTCCGTACCCCACAGGGGGTGCCCTTAGCGTTGTCGCTTAGTTTTAGTTAGTATTTAAGTTTAAGTCCTGGCTGGAGGCCTTAATTTATTAGGGCAACCACAGGCAAGTCCGTTTAAGCAGACGACAACCTCATAGGTTGACCTGCGAGATGCCATTAAAAAAAAAAAAAAAAACAAGTATCTGGGCCACTGGGTCTCCGACGTCTCCGAAGACCTTAAAGACAACACAGATGTGGAAAGGGCACGTAGGGCGTTGGCTGTGCGGTGTAATATGTTGGCCCGCAGGTTCGGACGTAGCAGTAATGAAGTGAAAGTTACACTTTTTAAGTCTTACTGCCAAACACTTTATACGTGCAGCCTGTGGGTTAACTACACACTGGGAGCATTCAACGTCTTGCGTGTTCAATACAACAACGCGTTCAGGGTGCTGCTGCGGCTACCACGATTCTGCAGTGCGTCGACGATGTTCGCGGAGGCGCACACTGATGGCTTTCATGCTCTTATAAGGAAGCAATGTGCGTCGCTGCTGAGTCGTGTTAGGTCCAGCAGCAACAGCTTACTGAGCGTGTTCGCGGACAGGTGGGAATCTCCACTGCTGCGCCACTGGATGCGCCTGTACACTGCCTTATGAGCAGTGGACAGTTTCCTCCACGTCTAATTTAATGTGTTGTTTGCTTCTGTGTTGTCACTGGTATTTTATTGTTTATTGTTTTGTATCTTTCTAATGTGTTGTATCTTTTGTGTTGTGTTTTTTGAGATTTAGTTATAATGTGTAGTTTATTGTATGTTTCAATTCTATGTTTTGTAAGTGTACCTATGGACAGAAAGTCTGAAATAAACGTTTGTTATTATTAATAATGTAATTTCAAAGAAGGCATAGTAAAAATAAGACAATCGAAAAAGTCTGTTAATTAAATCGATGTAAATATGAAGAAGCTACACCTCCGTTAGGAGTATTTTTAATGTTCTGTGAGCACAGAACATAATATATATACCCCTAAAGGGGCAACATTTGCAACCACAACACGAATGTTTGCGATCATGTCTTTTACTCTGATATCGTTGTCTCTCTCTTGTTTTCAAGCCCGCCTACATACTGTTCGGAGAACAAAGTAGACAGACCCTGTCTGTGAGCTACACGCTTTAAAAGTTTTTGGAGGGGATTATTCCCATCCTTGTCGCGCGGTACGGACACTGTGCGGCGCCAATAGGAACTATAGTGCTGTCTTTGTCTAACACTTAAACGTTTTTATCTAAGCAATTTTTAAGGTTTTCCACTTTTTGTAATATTGTTTGCACTATTTGAAAACAAACATTATTTAGAGATAAAAATTTAAAAAATTTCATCATCCATAATATGATAACATAGTGCTTACAGACACTTGGTTGAACAGCGGTGTCTACGATTCTGAGTTGTTCGACGATGGGTAGGTAGTTTATAGGCGCGATCGTGAGTCAAGTAGGTAAAAAACACATAAAGATGGCGGAGGGGTTTTGATTGCTGTTTTGAAGACTTTAAAATCGTGTAGATTATCCCACTTTGAAAGCAACATTGAAGATTTATGGATAAGTGTTGATATCAGTTCCTCTAAACATTTTAACAATAAAATGTATGTCAGCGGAGTTTACCAACCGCCACCATTTCATCTCGATACACTGGAGTTGTTTAAAAACGTTCATACATTATTTAATGATAATGAACAAACTTTGATTTTAAGAGACTTTAGTGTCGCTAATATAAGATATCTTAGTAATAATGAATACCTGCACGCCGATCCCAGCAACTCAACCAAAACACAACAACAACAACAATTACAACAACAATGACAACAATTAATATATGTCGGCGTAATCTTTGTAAACGACAAGTGCAGCGGGCCGAGTTACGCTGTGCAAAGTGGCACATTCACCTCCCCACTACTTAGGCCACTTTATGTAAGCGAGTGCGCAGCGTTGGAAGGGATCATTCTTGTGGCAGGCTCGGCCCGGTGCGCCTGCTGTAGCGCCTTGAGCTATTATAGCGATCTATTTAATTAATTAACAAGCTGTTGGAAAAAAATTGGTTATTGCTATATTTCATACTTTCATTTAATATGTCGGACCTCTGCCTTCAGGTTATTTCATAGTGATTATTTTATAAGAAATTGTGAGTGAAATAAAGTGATTGTGCTGTAACTAGTATCTCTATTTTCTTCGCCCGACAATCAACGCCTACTTACAAAGTGCAAGTGTAATATCGCTGATGAGGGCCTATCCCGATATATAAATAAATTCGACATCCTCCGAGTTCTTGAAAAATGGATGTGAAAAAAAAAACCGCTGTTTGTCGAAAGAGGATCCTTTACACCATCATCCACTAGAGTTTCAAATACCAATGCTAGCAGAGCGTTTTTGGAGGCAAAAAAATTACAAAAACCAAACTTTCTTCGAGCAGATTTCGAGAATGTTAAACGTTATTTGTTAGCAATAGAATGGGGAAAAAGAGCTCAAAAAGTGTACTTTGGTTAATGATATGTATGTATAATGCAATGTATCCCCATAAAAAACACAGCCCGTGACAAATATCCATAATAACAAAATCGCATCAGGTGGATGTGCTGTTTACAATATGTTTGGAGAAAATTTCGCTAGTACTTATAATGCCCCTACAGGTAGTCCATGTTATGCATACACTGGTAATCCTCTCACGTCTGCAGCATTATGTAATTTGAAATTTGATAGTAAAGAACTATACCGTGAATTCATCAACTTAGATGAAACTAAGGGTGCGGGTAGCGATGGTATTCCTCCTATATTTATTACACGTTTTAGTATTGCCCCTACAAATAATCTTTAAAAGATGGCATCTTTCCAGGAACCTGGAAAGAAGCTCTCGTCATACCCATGTATTTAGTGAGTGACTATAGGCCAATTTCAATGCTGGTTACATTTGGAAAAGTATTGGAATAAAACTTGCTTGTAAAAATCTGATGTGGTACATTAATGGAACAGATTACTGAATGGTTTTGTTAAATCCAGATCGACCAAATACCAACCTGTTATGTTTCACGTCGCTTTTGTCTAAGTGCCTTGACAATCTTATTGCAGTGGACCCAATCTATACAGATTTTAGCAAGGCATTCGATAAAGTGGATCACTTCTTATAAAAAATTTACTCAACTAGGTGTGAGCGGAACATTGATAGGGTGGTTGAAATCTTACCTAGAATAGAGAGAATCCAAAGTTTGTACTGAACGGTCATTTCTCTGAAAGCTATCTAGCAGTCTCTGGTATCCCGCAAGGATCGCATTTGGGTCCGATTCTTTTTAATGTTTTCATAAATCACATAACTGAGTGCTTCAGTGGCATCATCCTTCACAAGATATTGAGTGGAACAATATACTGCAGTGAACTTTTGAGCTCATTGCAGATAAAAATTCCAATTCGGATTCCCAGGCATAACACATTCAATTTATTTTACGTCCCAGGCTCTAAAACTAACCTCGGTCACTACGCCGCCGCTGTGCCAAGACTTTGTCGGCAATATAACATGTTGGCTAAAACTTCGAATTTAGTCATCTGCGAGTCTATATAAATATAAAACTTGAATAATACATGAAATTAAATTTGAGTATCTCGGTTACATATGTTTTTTTACTTTTCTTGTTCTTTAAAAAATATTAACTTTTCCTTATTCTACTATTTTTGCTTTAAGAACTTTGTTAGCATAGGTAGTTGTTAACTTGATTGTGCATGCTGTGGTTTCCTATAAGTGAAGGAGTACACCTACTTAATCCCTGATGTTGCTGCCTATTTATTTGTAATGTATTGTGTTTAACTTTTGTTGGATATCCTAAAAAAAAACACTGATATAATTATTTTTCTTTACAGGAAATTGAGTTTATCGACAAATATGATTGAAAAAGTCACAGGATTGAACACTTTTAAGAAACTTCGAGTATTGTCGCTAGGCAGAAATTATATAAAATCCTTTTCTGGCATGGTAAGATCCTCAGTCCAGTATCCATACTTAGGTACTAATACTAAATACAGAATGAAATTGAAAACTTGCTCGAACTAGGAGGTTCAGTAACTGTTATTCATTATAAATTGTTGTAGTTCTTGAAAAAATCTTGAAATATCGTCCTAGATAGTGCAAACTAAGTTATTGCCTTCAAGACAAAGAAGTCGTCCCAGTAAAAAAAACGAAGATTAAAATTAAAGTATCAATTTTTGCGCGCGCAAATCCGTTAAATCAAACAATAATCAAGTTGGCAAAGCGTTGAGCTAGCGGTCATTTACCTAATTTTGACCGTTTTTACGAAGAAAAGGGCGCGCTACGATATTGTCAAATCGCTTGCCTACGAAACTTTTGTGCATCCCTTTCTTTTCTCTCGCTTGAATGGCGGAATGACACGTTTAAAATTTTCTTTTTATCACGTTGAATAATATATAATATTTTAATTTGGCGCACCTATTCAATTTCATCCTTAAAATAAACAAATACGAATGTAACTCTAGGCTGTCTGTCTGTTTTCTTTTCACGCAATAACGGCTGAATGGATTTTCATGAAAGGCATTGACCTGGGTTAAGACATAGTATATTTTTAACCCGGATGTCGATTCTGTAAAAACCTCACCGTGAAGACATGCGTGGAGTGAGCTGTCAGTGTCATCCCGTATTTATCAATACTAACATCAGTGGCACTGAACAGCTCACTTCACCTAAGTTTTCACGGTGAGATGGTAACAGAATAGCAATACCGGTAGTCCTGTTGAACAACTTCCGACCCTGCTGCTGTTGGCCTAGTGGACCATCGCAAGCGCGACCTGTAAGCGTCCTGGCCGCTTAGCATTACCACCTTAGAAATGAGTTCTGTCGATGGAAGAATAGACAAATGATTTCTTTTATTCATCTGTCATTTTGTATATTCTTCTAAACATAGAGAGTAGTTATATTCTTTGCTTCTAAATATTCTTCCGTCGACGAGCCACACATGCTGTCGATTAGTATTATATGGTTTTTCGATCCAAAATATCTCTGTAACAGCCCGGAGCCTGGATTGTGCCCGGTTGATGGCAACAGGCTTGCCCCCAATTATATGGGCTTTAAACAAAACTAGCGAAATGTGGGTGGACTGGGTGTACAAAAAAAAAGGCACAATGTAATGTTATGTTTTCTAACTTAATTAAGCGGTAGTTGCTAGTTACTTGAGTTGATATACACGATTACTGACAAATGCGTGCACTGATTGGACAGGTTCACTCAAATCAGTGTGGTTCTTTCCTCAAAAGACCATTTCAGACACCAACCTAAATGGTCCTCACATGATCTGGCCAAGATTATATCTGGACTTAAAACGATTCTGACTCCTGAGTTTGTTTTGCTTTTCGTCGACTATTACATGTAAATATGATTAAGTCATCATAATCCTAATCAGTCTATATTCGTTCCCACTGCTGGAACACGTTACAGTGGGCCGTAATCCACCTTGCGGGCCCAGTGATTTCTTTGGTTTCAGGACATGTCGTTTACCTCACGTTGTTTTCCTTCACCGTTTTTAGAGCAGTGTTGATGCCTGCGATAAAGTGCCTGCTTGGGTTCGAACTGAAAACCTACAACTCGTAAGTCTGGGCCGATACCATTGGGCCAAACGTGACGCCAATATCCTTTTTACTAAATAAACCATTTCATTTAATTTCGTTTGTTTCAGGAGTCGCTAGGAGACAGTTTAGAAGAGCTGTGGATTTCTTACAACTTAATTGAGAAACTCAAAGGAATACACGTGTTGAGGAGTTTGAAAGTGCTGTACATGAGCAACAACCTCGTGAAGGAGTGGAGCGAATTTATGAAGCTGCAGGTAGGTTGCTGAATGGCTGTGTGATTTGCGGGAGTGATGATGATGACGTCACGCTGAAGTAGTTGCACGAAGGCTGCACTGATGTTCATACCCGGGGTCACCAGTTTAGAGATATGAGGAACAAGGTTCATACTCGGGGTCGACAGTGAAGAGATATGAGGAACAGGGTGTAAAGTTCACTCATACTCCTGGAAAAGGGAGGATCCTCCGACCAGATGGGTATTGTATCTGATGGGCAACTGCCCGATTATGGTCGGGAAGTTGTATATATGCTAGCTGCGCGGTAAACTCTGATTTCGCGATGCAGGATTTGTGTGACGTTCTCCATGTTTCGAACGCGCGGCCACGGTTAAACCTTTACAACTTTCTGAATATTGGATCTACGAATTTGCGACTTCCATTGTTAGTGTTTTACAAATTCCTTCGTTATGTTGACGTAGTCGTTTTTCTTCTATGACACTATGTCCGAGCATTCGAAACGGGCACGAAATATAGGGCGGACGAAGGCCCTTGCAAAGTAATAGTTATAAAAATAAAGTTGTTAGAAAATCATTATGATCATCAGTTTGATATCAGTCCCCTGTTGAACATGGGCCTCTCCAACATAGGTTGATAGTGATTGTATTACTGTGTAGTATCCGGATCTGGATTTGTGTCGGTTTACCTTCTACATTACACGGGACTTCATCGATAATATTATTAAATCACGATTCGAAAGACACGTAGCGCCATCTAGTTTCCAAAAGCACAATTTCTTTTGGAAACTAGATGGCGCTACGTGTCTTTCTTTCTTACTTGCGTGGAAATGATTTCAGAGTGTATGGTCTTAAGGACCATTTTACCAATGAAACTGAACGCGTGTTATATTCTATACCTACCAATGTTATTAGTGACAGCAGTTGTTTCGCGCTGATCGCGTTTAGTTTCGTTGGTGAAATTCGCCTTTAATCAGGGTGTATTCGCTGTGCCAAAGCCACGGTTGACAGCACTGCACTGCAGCCGACAAAACACAGGAGTGATGTTACGTTACAGGAACTACCACATCTTGAAGACTTGCTCTTCGTCGGCAACCCTCTGTATGATGCGTGCGAGCTGGACTTGTGGCGATCCGAAGCCGCCCGTAGATTGCCGAACCTGAAGAAGCTGGATGGAGAGACAGTACTGCGTGAAGATGACCCACCTTTGACAGTGGCTGATATGCAAGTAAGTATTACTGAACGAGGATCTAAGGCGCGTGACCAAAATTGGTACTAACGCCGCCACCTTGTTTTTGGGTTCCGTACCTTAAAAAAAACGGAACCCTTACAGGATCGTTGTCCGTCTTTCAAGACCCTTTTTCTCAGGAACGCGTCGAGGTAACAAGTTGAAATTAATATCAAATACTCACGTAAATAAGTCTGCGGTCCCTTGGAACTCTAAAAATCAAGCTTTTATGTCAAAGTAATAAAAAAACGGGAATTTATGCGAGATTTTTTGATACTAGCGACAAATTAACTTCTATTACGGAATAGACATATTGCTAAAATTTACGATTCAGTCGTAGGTTCAAACCCAGACAGGCGCTTTAATTTGTGTAAATTATTTCATCACCACTGCTCTCAAAACGGTGAAGGAAAACATCGTGAGGAAACCAATATGTCTTAGAACCATAAATTCGAAGACATGTGACATCTACCAACACGCACTGGGCCCGCGTGGTGAATTACGGCCTACTTCCTCTCACAGAGAGGGGGCTTGTGTCCCAGTAGTGGGAACACTATAATCTGATTATATGTATGTACGATTAAAACATCACCCTTCAATCATAGCCGGCACCACCTATGCGTAAAATCAATCATGTAGGTTTAGATAAATTATTGGTCTCGCTGCGCTTGACTAGAACCTCTCACCAGCCTTGGTAAGAAAACTCCCCGAATTTACAATAGCCTTGACCGCCACGGACATGTCGGTTCCCTCACGATGTTTGCCTTCACCGTTTTGATGAAATCAATTTCTCGAAGTAATGTGCGTGCCTGCTTCCGTTTGAAATAAATAAATTGAATGAATAACTTTTGTTTTCAGCTTGACGGTGGCGATGGAGTAGAAACCTTGGTCAGTGCGGAAACCGATTGAAGACACCGCTTCGAGTCAGAAAAGTTAAAAAAAAGAAATCAATTGTTTATGTGCACGTAGATTTTTATTCCGTCGTTGATCAAAACTTTAGAAATTCTATATTTTGCTTCGGTCCTAAAAATAAAACGATCTTTTACCAAATAAGAGTAGAAAAAGTTAGTGACGCCACCATCGCTGATGCAGCAACTATAATGGGGAACGTCGGTCAAAGCTAACTGTACCTAGATGGCGTGACCATAGCTCAGTCCCTACGGCCTACAATCAATTTGACATTTCGTCCCATTATTCTTACGTATTCATATTAATAGTCTAATTTAAACTCACTGTCTCGTTTTTTGATTTTAATAATTTAAATCAAATCTTTGACATGGAAAATATCAGAAATAAAATCACTCCCTCAAAAAATTACCGATATAAATAAATTCGATCTGTTTAGTTTAAAAAAATCTCTACAAATAGCCAATCTTATAACTTTAGGATCTTTCGGAAAATGGTGTACTCCAATTCCGGAGTATTTAGCAACACATGTTTGTGTTATTTCCGAAGTCTTCCCATTGAAGTAGGGTCCGTCCAAGCTGGGCAGACCTCCACCGAGTCCTCAGGGCGATCCACACAATGGTGACACCCGGGTGTTTCCTCCCGCCTTATGCGAAACAGAAACCTTCGAAACAACCGTGTCCAGTGAGGACCTGTGTCAGGCGGAAGGTGAGGACGCCGTAGCGCCTCTACAACCACTCCTCAAAGAAGGGACTTATCGCCGCTATATTGGCGGGCCCAAAATAAACCAAAACCCATAGGGACATAGAATCATGAAACTTCAAAGCAAAGTCTCACTCAGCACAAATACGTACGAGAAAATGTTCAAAAATCGTTAATTTGCAGCTATACAACATAATGTATGGCAAAATATTTTCTCAACTACAACGTGTTTTTCCTTCAATTGGCCGTATCTTGAAGTAAAATGTACTATGGTACATTGAATAGAGCGGTTTCCTATGATTCAAACTCAAAGCATTTATTTCAAATAAACCCATTACAGGCACTTTTGAATTGTCAAGGGGTCGGTCAGTCAGAAATATGAAGCTAGTTGCCCATTCCAAAGCGAAGTAGGTACCTATGGAGAAGAACGGGCAAGAAACTCCATGGACACTCTTTTAAATAATATAGTTACAGAAAATTTGTTACATCAGTCTTGTTGAAATTAAACATGTGAGAACGATGTAGAAAGACCCGTAATAAAAAACATAAAAATCGGAAAAGAAAAAAAACTGACGGCGCCCGTTCACGAACATGACGTATGGATCAGCACCATTCAGCTCAACCATTTTGAAGGGAACTCAATGATCCAACACACATGCCACCACCAGCGAGACATTTGAGTGAGCGTGACACACTCTCAGCCGCCAGGGCACACTCAAGTCAATGACAGATGTGCATGTGATGACACTTCGTCGAGCAAGGGTCGGGGGGGACAGTTACGTCGGGATCTTCGCGAGGAACCTCGGCGGCGAGGTCGGAATGTCGGTCTGTGTTTGTGCACTGTACTGGTGGCCCTACTGCTCTCCTGAATGAGAGTTATGTGGTCATCGGGATCGGATAGGAGGGAATATAGCTAGCGGCCTTGACAACCAGAGGGTTGCGGTGATTCGCGGCGGTCTCGAAGAAACGCTTTGAAATGCGTTTCATGAACTGGCGGATAGTGGGAATCTTTAGGTCAACGTGAAGGATCTCGTTGCGAACGTACCAGGGGGAGCCTGTAATCCTACGGAGGAACTTGTTCTGGAGGGTCTGCATTCTATTGAAGCGAACGGGCTTGGCGTGTGCAAAGACTGCACTGGCATATGTCATGATCGGGCGGATGCACGCTGTGTAGATACGCATTTTGCACTTAAGTGACAATTTGCTACGTGCATTGAGGACAAAGTGAAGTCTACCTAGAGCGAAGGCGGCGCGCGAACGAGCCGCCTTAATGTGCTCTGAAAAAGAGAGGTGTTCGTCTAGTACGACACCCAGGTATTTGGCTCGCTTCTCCCAAGGGATCGGCTTGCCGAACATGGTGATCGGTCGAGGGGGGCAGGGGTTGCGACGCGGCTTTGAGAAAAGAACCGCTTGACTTTTGTCGGGATTGACTTCGATTCGCCATTTTCTAAACCAAGCGCCAAGCTTGTTCACTTGGGTTTGGAGAATGCGAGCTATCGAATTTTCATCACGGCCGGTGTAGTAGATGGCCGTGTCGTCTGCGAACAGGGCCAACTGCGCCTTGCTGCACTTGGGCATATCGCTGGTGAATAGCGTGAAAGCTAGAGGAGAGATCACAGAGCCCTGAGGGACTCCTGCGCGAATAGGGTGGGGGGAGGATAGCGCTCCTTCGATGCGATAACGGAAGGTGCGATTCGACAAAAAGTCCCGTAAGATGAGCACGAGACGATCTGGCACACCGAGTTGGTACAGCTTATATAATAAGCCGTTGTGCCAGACTTTGTCGAACGCTTTCGCTATGTCGAAGAAGACAGCACCGGTCATCAAACCTCGTTGGAAACCGAAGTTGATGTGTTCGACTATACGGTGGACCTGTTGTACGCACGAGTGTTGGGTTCTAAAACCAAACTGTTCGTTGGGGATGAGGCCCTTTGTCTCGGCGTAGTCTCTGAGGCGCTTATAAATAAGCCTCTCATAGATTTTGCCGAGGACATTGAGCAGACTGATGGGGCGGTAACTACTAGGCTCTGACTTTGGCTTGCCGAGCTTCGGGATACCGATGACGGTGGCTTCTTTGAATGCCTGTGGGAAGATGTTGTTGCTCAAAGCACCATTGAAGATGGTGGTCAGTAGCATTATCAGGTGGGCAGGGAAAAGTTGGAATACCCTATTGGTGATTCCATCTGAGCCGGGGGCTTTACGAGCCTTAAGACCTTTGATGAGGTCGTGCACTTCGTCGGGCGTGACTGGGGGCAGTGGATACTCTGGGTCTTCGACGGGAGGGAGGGAGGCTCTATGTTCGACTTCAGCGTCGACCTCAGAGAGGTGAGCTTGGTCTACTGGTTGAGAGCTAGGCGAGCATTGGGCTTCTAGAATGTCGGCTAGAAGCTCAGCCTTGTCGACATCATCGAAGGCGATGGTCTTGTCGGGACGGATCAGGGGGGGCATGGAGACTATTTCTCCGGATCTGAGCTTCCTCTGGAGTTGCCAGAAGGCTAGGTGGGTGGGCTCTAGTTCGCTCAACATCTTGTCCCAGCCGGCGGTACGCAGCTCCTCTATGCGTGTTCTTACAGTACGCTGTAAGTAACGCATATGGGCTTTGTTCGCGTCGCAGGGGAAGTTGCTGTAGGCACGGACCGCCGCGTTCTTCTCATTCAACAGTTCGCGTACATCGTCCGGCAACTTCCCTTGAACAATCGTTCAGGACTGATTGTACGTGAGCTGTGAATGAGTCGATCGCGGCCGTCGTGTCAGCGATAGAGTCAAAATGATCGGGGATTGGGTCCAAGTGGGGGGACGTGGTGGATTTTAAGCGATCGCTTACTCTCCTCCAGTCCGTTACCACTTTGTTGGGAAAGGGTTGGGTGGAATCAGGCAGACCTATGCGGGGGACCAGTTTCATGACTACTGGACGGTGATCGGAAGCAAGCTCTTGTACCACTTCTATAGAGTCCAACCGTAGGTTGACGTTCTGTAGGAGCGCCACGTCGAGAACATCGGCGGTGTGATTTGGATCGGGGGGAAAATGAGTGGGAGTCATCGGCGCGATGACATCGAAATTCTGAGAGGAGGAGAGGTTGAACAAGTGTCTCCCTCTGGAAGAGGTCCTGGTGCTATTCCAGGAGGGATGTTTAGCGTTGAGATCACCCGCTATGATAACGGAGTCACTCAGGCTAAAAAGGACAGAAAGATCTTCAGTAAGGAGTTGGAAGTTCTCCGAAGTATTAATGGGGGGGAGGTAGGCCGAAACTATGGTGATCGGTTGATGACCTGTCATGCCAAGCCGACAGCAAGACACTTCTAATCGTGAGAGTGTGGGAGGGTCTATGAGAATGCAGTATAGCTCCTTTTTGTAGTAGATAAGGGTACCGCCCTTATGGCAACGCGTCCTGTCATTGCGAACTGTACGATAGTTTGCAATTGACGGATTTCGGTAACTCGGTTTAAGGAACGTTTCCTGAACAAGGAGGATGTCGATGTGGTGGTCGCGGAGGAACTCGCTGATTTCAGCGCGTTGTCGCAGGATGCCATTGGCATTGAAATAACCTAACTTTAGGGATCGGGGTTTGGTTCGCGCGAGGATTCCTTTATCCATGATTAGGGTTGGGTTGATTGTTAAAGGACATCAGGGCTTGCGTAATGTCCGGGTACGCATTGTAGATAATCTGAAAATGTTGCCGGCATTTCTGGCGGCAACAATTTCACTTGCCATTTTCCTGGCACGAGGGGTAAGGAAGGCCGTGAATGTACTTGATATGACATTAAACGCGTCCATCGGGTTCTGACCGACCACCCGGGTGGCTGCGGGCGGAGCTGACGCGGCCGGAGCGGCTTTGTTTAGAGGCACAGGAATGCCTGGAGGCGCGTTGACGCGGATGCGGGGGTCCATAAGTGGAGGGATGGCCGCAGGAACGGGTCTAGGAGCTAAGGCTGGAAAAGCCTGCTGATGGTGGAAGTAGTTCCAGGGCGAGGGCCTCTGAGGACTGAGTCGCTCCTGATGCTGTGTGGTAGGCCACGCGTGGGCGTAGCGGGGGCTTTCCCTTTGCTGGCGGGCGTCTGCACGCTTCGTCAGCTTGGGAGATGATGTTTTGGGGGCCTTGGGGCACCCACGATAATTGGCCGGGTGGCCTGAGTCGCCGCATAGCACACTGCTAGGCGGCTCTGTGCACAAGGTTCGGTCCTTAGGACGAGTGCAATCAGTAGTGCCGTGATCGCCCAGGCACTTGACGCACCTGGGTTTCGCGTGGCAGTGCATCTGCGAATGTCCGTAAAGTTGGCAGCGGTGACACTGCCCTATGACACCGGTCTTAAACGGCTTCTCGATCTGCAAGCCCAAAAGACAGATGTGCCCAGTATTGGGTAGCTTTATAGTAGGTACTACATAGTGCTCACACGTGTGCTTTGCAATTATACAATACTAAAAGATTGAATTTATACAGTGCAAAGATAGTTTTTACAATCTTCAGCAGCTCCAACAATATTTCCGAATGCTAATCAATTGTTTAGGCGCCCTTGCGGAGCAGAACCAGCGTTGAGCCAAGCATTTTTGTCAGAGATGTAATCCCGCAACTTATAATATGCTTGGCTGCTTAGTGTGCGTTTGATACAGGTTTTGAACTTCGTTTCATTTAGTTGGAGTATGTGGGGAGGTATTTTATTATAACATTTTAAACAGCACCCCATGAAGGATGAATCTACTTTAGCCAGCCTGAAACCCGGTTGAACCAATTGGTCCCTATTTCTAGTCCCATAGTTGTGTCTTTCACCTCTTTTACTGAAAAGATTTAAGTTTTTCCTTACGTACATGATGTTTTCATATATATATTGACAAGGGACGGTCATGATGTTAATATCTTTAAACAGTTCCCTTAAAGAATCGCGCCTGCGGAGGCCATATATTGCTCTAATGGCTCTTTTTTGCAGAATAAAAATAGGCTCGATGTCTGCAGCGCGTCCCCATAAGATACCGTAAGACATGATACTATGAAAGTAACTGAAATAGACCAGCCTCGCGGTATCTACATTAGTAAACTGACGGATTTTTCTTACAGCATATGCTGCTGAACTTAGCCGTCCTGCAAGAGATGTTAAATGGGGACCCCATTGCAGACTCGAGTCGAGCGTGATCCCCAAGAAAACCGTTTTATCAACGAATTCTAGTTTCTCTTGATTCAATACTATGTCACAATCAGTACTTTTAACATTCGGCAAAGCAAACCTTATGCATTTTGTTTTTTTTCCCATTTAATACGAAATTATTAGCAGTAAACCAATTTTGTACCTGCAGCAGTGCGTTATTTACGTCGTCAAGATTTGATGAACGTCTACTTATCTTAAAAATTGAAGAAGTATCATCAGCAAATAACACCATTTGTGGTTGTTTTTTTAATAAATGGGGTAGATCATTAATATATACTAAAAAGAGGAAAGGACCTAATATCGAGCCTTGTGGAACACCCAATTTTACTTTTAATCCAAGTGAATTGACACCATTAATTTGAACTTTTTGCCGTCTATCTTGTAAATAAGATCTAACTAAACTTAGCGCAGGTTTACCTCAAATGCCTTGGAGAGGTCACAGAAAATTCCTATGGCATCTTGGGCCTCCTCCCACGCTGTAAATATGTGTTTTAGTAGACAGTAGACACCAGCATCAGTCGTGCAACGACCTTTGGTGAACCCATATTGCTGTTCGTGTAAGATTTTGTTGATGTTAAAATGATTAAGCATTTGATTGAGCATTACCTTTTCGAACACCTTGCTGAATACCGGCAACACGGATACTGGTCTATAATTGTTGGTGTCTTTGCTATCCCCAGATTTAAAAAGTGGTATAACCTTACTGTATTTCATTAAATCCGGGAAGACTCCTTGATCTACACACAAATTAAATATTAAAGCTAAGTATGGTGCTATGGTCTCGATTATGGATGTACAAACTTTGATAGACATTCCCCAAAGATCTTCGGTCAACTTGTTTTTTATTTGCCGAAAAGCTTTTATAACTATCATAGGGTTTATATGTTTAAATTGAAATTCAACCGGGCAGCCTGGAACGTTCGCTCTTAATAAATCAATTGAGACTTTGGGTGAGGAATTTAAAGCCTCCGTAGTTTTAGATGGTATATTAGTAAAATAATTTACAAATTCTTGAGCTACTTCTAAATTTTTACGTTGTAATCAAAAGTCTCGTTTGGTCTGACAACCTTGAATTTTTTTCATTTTTTTTGTACGGATTTATGTACATTACAAGTCAGCCTGTAAATTTTCAACTGTTTAATTAAGAAATTTTTTTATATACCTACTCAATCGATAGGTTGATATTGACAAGAGTTGACGATGGAAACTCAAACGAGCGTCATAGCTTCACCGAGCGTTATTTTTTTTTTTTTTGGGTATGGCATCTTGTAGTTGACCTTGAGAGGTCGTGACTACTTAACCGGACTATCCTGTGGCTGCCTTAAGCGGACTCAAAGCCTCCAGCCAGGGGCGTAAAACTACTTACATTACTAAGCGAACGCTCGCTAAGGGCACCCCCTGTGGGGTACGGACCTCGGCTTAGGGCGTCGCTGACGGGAGGACAGCAAGATGGGACAGGCTGGATCAGATTTTGTTGATTATTATTATCATGGGAATTTTAAGCTACAGGCTCAGCTACGGCGCGGGCTGGCACTTCGTCGAGCAAGGGTCGGGGGGGACAGTTACGTCGGGATCTTCGCGAGGAACCTCGGCGGCGAGGTCGGAATGTCGGTCTGTGTTTGTGCACTGTACTGGTGGTCCTAGTGCTCTCCTGAATGAGAGTTATGTGGTCATCGGGGTCGGTGAGGACATGCTTGGGACGGCGGACATGACTAATGGAGGAGGGAATATAGCTAGCGGCCTTGACAACCAAAGGGTTGCGGTGATTCGCGGCGGTCTCGAAGAAACGCTTTGAAATGCGTTTCATGAACTGGCGGATAGTGGGAATCTTGAGGTCGACGTGGAGGATTTCGTTGCGAACGTACCAGGGGGAGACTGTAATCCTACGGAGGAACTTATTCTGGAGGGTCTGCATTCTATTGAAGCGATGGGGCTTGGCGTGTGCATAGACTGCACTGGCATAAGTCATAATCAGGCGGAATTCACCGAGTCAAAATTACTAATCTATTAAACGCAAAAGTAACAGCAAAATTTCCTCAAAATAGCGGTGCCTTCCCCTCCACCGCGCGTGGTCCGTCACAGTACAGCGAGGTAATTGCGTAAGCGTCAATCTACCGTCAACGTCGACGGAGCGCGGACGCGTGAATCATAGCACCGCCGCACAGTGTACCGCGTAGAACATGCTAGGTGGACAATATTATTTTATGATATTTAACGATGCTTTTATACATAAGTAGTCATGTTGAGGCATTATTAATAGTTTTTGGTATGATTTTGTAATAAAAAACAAAAAAAATATGTAAAAACAGATTTTTTTTTTTTTAATAATAAACAAACAACAAAAATGCATTAAATAAATAAATACCTACTGTAAAAACTAACTTAAACTAAACCTAATCATCAGAATCATCATCAAATCTTCTGGTGAATCGTCATCATTTTGTGGTAATGTGCGACAATATGTGTGTGTGAGTGCGACGGTCTTGATGCTACTATGGTCGGGCTTACGATTAACTTTAATACTTCTGCACATATTTTTTCCGGCTTTTTTCGGGGAATCTCACGAAGGCCATTGATCAAAGGGTCAGATGTTATTATTAACATGACCAGCAAGTCTCTATTCGTGGCAACACGTGAGCACTTGCGGGTGTTGTACTCCCTAAATCTGCGGCAATCTTTGTTACGTGCTTCTTGAGCCTTTTCGGAAAGTTGCCCAATTGGAAGCAATGCCGCTTTGATGACCTCAGTACTGTGTAATATTCTATCTCGAATCTATATAGTATGCTAAGGCTTCGTCACTACTTAACTGCCTAGGATTAACGGAACTGGTATTTTCTTTTGACTTAATAATATTATCTGGCCTTTCACTAATGTCTATAATCACATGGGCAACTTTTCTTTGCCCTGCTGAACGCATAGCAATTTCGGCAGCAGTCACTAATTCACTGGCACTTCGAGCTTCTACGAGATCCACGACTCGACGTTTCTTCGTCTTATACGACGATTCCTCGAAATCTTTGCGAGGTCTTCCTGCAGATGTCACAACCTCACTCGATGTTGAAGGTTGTGGGGCTAAAGAACTCACAGTAAACTGTATGTCTCCTTCATCCAGCCAAGTCTAATTAAAAAACGCTCTTTCGATTTACCCGAAGCCAACCATTTGGCTTCAATCTTAGTAGAAAAGTTGGATATTTTCAACTTTATTTCTCTTTGGCTGCCTTCAGTAATGTCACCAAAGTGAAATTTTGAAGAAAGATAGTCATAAATACGCGATCTTTTATCATTCTTCGTGTGTTTCAACCACTCTTCAAAAATGCTACCCTTGAAATAGAGTAAACGTGTTCTGAAAAAAAATATAAAAAAATATGTTGTACTTTTACTTTTACAATTGTATTTTTACAAACTACACAGTTATACCAACAATATATCTAAAAACTAGCCCGAATAGAGGCGAATCAATGTATTTCCTGAACGTTCAGTTTTGTTTATGAAAAAAATTACGCAAAAATTTATGCATTAAGTTAAAAAAATGCTAAAAATTCATTTTAATAGATTCTGATAAAAATAATATATTAAATAATAGTACATACCCTCAGTATTAATATCCATCACAAAAAACTTCACAATATCAGTATAAACCACTATGAGATGTGCACAAAAGTGTCGCTAAATTGCAACTGATTGACCGGAACGCTTGCATTAAACTCATTACCTGACTTCTGAACTCTATGACTCATCAGTTAAGCATTTGAAAAACAACTTTTTCTCGGAATTTGGAGTTTGGGGGTGTTGTTTGTGTTATGCAATTAAGATTTCCTGGAAATGAAAACTTGAATTTTGTCCACCTAGCATGTTCTAGGCGAAATACTGTGCGCCGTTATGATGGATTCAAAAGTAGTGAAGTGCGTTAATTGCAACGTTGTTATTAACGAACTGTTAGCGTTTCTGGTGAATGTTTTGGACTACATGGATGAAGAAAGTGTACACCTTCTTGGTTACTTCTTCGTTTATTGTGGAGAGCACTGCAAAGGCGAAATCGCTGTTATTCGACTCGATAGCAAATGTGAAGAAGATGCCACTTAGGCGCAAAGAAGGGAAGATAAGGATGTCTAGGGACCTCGACAACATTATTACTCTAATGAAAGCTACAAGTGCTGAATTGTTCCCTAATTTTGTGGCAAAGGACCTTCACGCTGCTCCTAGTGTGGGCTTTGACCATATTGACTGTACGCGGTTGTTGAAGGACATAGCTAGGCTGCAAACTCAACTATGCATGCTACAAGAGAAGTGTGTGACAACGGATGCATTTGAACAGCTTAAACAAGACGTTGACTATATGTAGCATGCGTCTCTTATTGAAACTGCCCCATCACTGTATGTGAACAAGAGGAGAGGCGCATGTTTACAAGATAACTACGAGTTAAATAGTGGTCCCATCGGATTACAATACGTGCCCATAAAAACAGCGCCAACATCGGTGCTTGAAACTAGCCGTCTTAACTTGCACAACAGGTCAACTAACTCGGATAACGGCACTGATAAGTCCGTCCCTTTTTGAAGCACTAATCGGAGTGAGACAGCAAACGGTCGACGCGTGGAGGCACCTACTGAGGTTTCGTGCGTGATATTGTCGTGCGCGAGCGAGGGAGACAGCGATACTGGTCTTCAACCGGCCTGCGGCTCGAGTGCAACAGGGATAGCTGATAAAGCGAAGACTGATACGGAGGCCACGGAAAGTACTGTGGTTCCGAACAGCGATCTATCGAGTGCAGGAGCACTGGCGATGGCGGCGGCGGTGTTGGATGATTCGTTCCCTATTTCGAACTCGGTAAATAAAACAGCGGTTCCTGTGACCTCCGCGGAAACCCAGCGAAAAGTTTCACGGGAGTCAAATGTCAGTTTGTTAGTGAGTAATTGTGAAGTATTACAAGAAGAGGACTCGGAGTGGCAGGTTGTTAAATCTAAATCTGCTAAGAAATACAAGCTGTTAGGTCAAAAAGGTTGTGCATCATCACCTAGCGGTAAATTTAGAGCAGCGGACGTTAAAGTCCCGCTATTTATTTCTAATGTGAGTAAAGAGACTAGTGAACAATACATAATAAGTTATATTGAGAATAAAGCGAAGGTTGTTGTGTCGTTAAAGAAAATAAAAATGAAGGCCGATAGGAATTGGAGGTTTGTCTCTAAAACTAAACTAGACATTTTCTTAAATGAAAGACGTTTCGTGCGTTTTATGTACACTCCCAGTCAGCAGGGGCGTAATTTGAGAAAGAGTTAGTTTTTTAGAGTAAATAATTATGGATACTTGTAAAAATATATGTAGATTCACTAGTTTTAACTGTCGTTCGCTTAAGAACTCAATTGACGATGTTAGAAGCTTAAGTAAAACATCTGTTTTAGTGTGTTTACAGGAGACTTGGCTTCTTAATCATGACATACCATTACTGGGAACGGTTAGTGATTTTGAATATACAGGTAGGTCTGCTGTGGACACATCCGCCGGTATACTGAGAGGGAGACCATACGGTGGGGTGGCTATTCTCTGGAGAATGGGTGTATTTGAGATGGTGTCTGATGTAGAGTGTAGTAGTACCCGACTAACTGCAATTAAGGCTACAATCGGGGGGCGTAAGATCTTAGTTTTTTACATGCCTGTAAACTCCATCGATAATTTGCCTATTTTCTCGGATGTGTTAGGTGAAATTAGTGCCATTGAAGAGAGTAGTGACGTCGAAACAGTATTTTTGTTGGGTGATTTTAATGCCCATCCCAAAGAACTATTTTATGATGAGCTTGAGATATATTGTTTAGATAGGTCGTGGGTATGTGCTGATGTGAAGAGACTAAGCGCCGACTCGGGTAGTTACACATTTATGGACCATTATCACGGCAGTAGGAGGTGGCTAGATCACTGTGTGGTCTCCCTGTCAGCTTTGAAAACCATTGTAAAAGTAGGTATATTAGAGGACGTATATACAGCATGTAACGAAAACCCTGTCCGATCCTGAAGGGTATTATTTGGTATCGTAGTGCGTACACAAATACGTAATCATTTAATGGATACGAGATAATTAATTTTCCCCAATGAAAACAATTAATTTAAAAAATTAAAAATAATCATACCAAAGGCAATACTGATCGCTCGACAGGGTTCACCAGAGTTCACCTACAGTTTCGTGTCAAAGAAGCCGCCTGAGCGCGGCGGTCCTTTGTCGTATGCCGCCAAAGAAACGTAGGACTAAAGAAATCTACGTTTTGCCTACGCGTAGGTATCAGCTGATATTTTATTGTAGTCTTACGCACAATGACCCCGATTTCTGACCTTCTGTTTATCAAGAAACAATTATTATTGAGTTAATGTGATGTGCTTTTGGCAATGTACCCACTGTAGGTATCAGTTTATTAAAACATTTACTTATTACATACCTCTATCTATCTAGAACATTAGTACACATTCGACACTTTTTTATTAAATTTGCACGCACTCTTCGCAGCGCACATGTGTACGATTTGAGTGACTCGAAAGCTTCCACAATCCGAGCTGTTACTTCGATTTCCGAATCACACATTCACTCACAAATAAAAATTAACATATTCAAATATTCCTGATTGGTATACGACATTGTTCGCGATACGATAGCGCCACGTGATACGTACGGACATCCGATCGCAAGCTATCTCCACGTGAGTCTGGCGAAGTATCCAAACAAGTCGCGACCAGTCGGCTACATCAAAGGATCGAGGACTCGTTATGAGTACCTACAGCGCGGCTAGTGCAGGGCGGTGTCCTTTGAAATAAAATAGGCAAAAAATAAAAGATTTCGCCGGCCGGTGGAGTGTTGTCAACTTATGAAAATTTACCATATTTATTGTTACATTTCGCATGGTCACTAAAAATAAAAAAAATCAATAGCTTTTGGTTTTTATGAGTTAGATTTTTTTTACTATTTTTTCTAGTACGTATGTTAAACCACGAATACGCCTTTTTTGGATCGGACAGGGTTTTTGTTACATATTGTATGTCTGATCATCTTCCTATATACCGGCAGATTTTTTTTACAGTCACAAAAAAATAGGGTATATTAGGTGAACGGAGTAGAAGCCGATGGCATAGTTTTTTTTTAAATTTTTTTTTCAATAACATAAAAAGAAATTGATATATCAATGAATACTACACATTTGAAGTAAACTTTTCATACCAGAACAATTAAAAGAGAAACTAAAAAAAAAAAAAAAATAGGAAAAAATATCGAAATTCAAATCATACGCACCCTACTAAATGCGCGGAATTTATCAATGAAATCCTAGCGCGATCCTATTTCTTGAAGCCGGCCGGTAGGTAGGTATACTCGCCGCACGTGCCGTCGGCCTTTTTGATAATAGTATCCTTTCGCAAGCGCACGAGTGCCCGCCCGCACCCCGCGCTCTCTCAACTTAATTATTATAATTCTCTTTCTCTCCAGTCATCTGCGATTAGTCACGGTGTGACGTCGCATTGTTTACGTTTCCGCGTGTGCATCACCTGAGTGATAGAACATGACGTACGAATATTCTAATGTAGAGTACCTAGCAATGGTGCGATTTTATATCCTGTCTGGTGAAAACTTATACGGTGCTAGGCGAATGTACGCAGAAGAAGAACACCTACAGTCGTTGCGAAGAAACGGTATCCCTGTTCCTTACACTTAAGCCTGGCATCCCAATGAGCTTCCCTTACATGTTTGTTCCATCCACAAAGACGCTTTTTTCGACATTTTGCATTATTTCTACCTTTAGTTTGGATAGCCGCCGATTTTAAGACCTGTACAATTCTGTCATAAAATGAGTCTAGAATTAATTTGTGGGCACTTAGGTTACAAGTTCCGAAACTACTGTCAGTGAACTCGAAAGGAAAATCAATGGCTCGCAAACCTTCCTGACATAAATCATGATATTCACTTATTTGCGATTCATCTCTCTCCCCCAGAGAACCGCATTCCTAGGCATATCAAAATGACATAGCTTCGGCCTAATCACATTCGATATACCGGCTGATTTTTTTTACCGTCTCGAAAAAATATGGTGTGTTGTGTAAGTGGAACAGAAACATATTTTTAAATGTTTTTTTTTTTTTTTTTCAGATTTTTTAAAAAAATATTTAAAAATGTAATTTTTAAGTTTGTTAAATGTAATAAAGGAGATAATAATATTAAAGTTTATTGTTTAACTAAGACTGATTAATGGTGAAATAAATAAAAATAGAACAGCGATTGGCTTACATCTAGTTAATGGGAGGATTACTGCTCTCCCAGATAGGCTACATGGTAGTGTTTAGAAGAAACAGTTCCGATCCCGTCGTAGTGGGAGGGTTAAAAATTCCACGTGTTAATAAATTTACGGTTGATACAAACAGTTAAATGAAAAAGTTAAAACTAATCTATGCGTGCACGATTTAGTCAGTGTAGTATGTGTTGGTGTTAGTAATAAGTGTGGAGTGTGGTGTGTGTCTGTTATTATGTGTGATGTATCAGTTGGATGTATGTCTGTTGCGATCAGTTCTTTAGGAATTCTTCAGTGTCATAGTAGTTTAGGTTTTGAAGAAATGTGCGAACAGTCTTTTTGCAAACGAGAGTCGTTGAGCAGAATATAGAAGCCTTCTTGTTGACTTTATTGTAGAGTGAAGGGCCAAGGTAGATAGCGAATCGTTTTATGTATCATGTGCGCGCAGGTGGAATAGTGCATATCATGTCCTTACGTCGTGTGGAGATTTGGCGGAAAGGTGTTTTTTGGTGTTGTGATAGGACAACGTGTAAAATAAAGAGTTGTCTTACGTTAAGGACGTTGCAAGACTTATAGAGTTCAGTAGTTGGGAAAAGTATGTGTTTGAAAGAAAGAAAGAAAGAAAAAACGTTTATTTAGCACAGACTAAAAGGCATACAAAGTAGCTACCGGCGGTCAGGGCTCCAGAGAGAGGAACCTCCTGACAATGCGAGCCGTGTCCAGAAGTACCGCTTTCTGAATCAAGCCCTTGATCCAGCTGCCCAACGAGAGCCTCCTCAGGTGTTTGTCGAGGCTCTTGGATATTAAGCCATTGGCTGTCACGACTATCGGCACAATGATTGCTGAGACCACATCCCACATGTCGACAACTTCGCGAGCCAAATCAAGATACTTGATTTCTTTATCTTTCTCGGTTTTCACGAGGTTACCGTCATGCGGGACCGTTATGTCAACAATCATTGTGCGCCGCTCTACTCGATCCACCACCACTATATCAGGCTTATTGGCAACAATAGTCCTGTCAGTGATGATGGATCGATCCCAGTACAATGTGATATTTCTATTTTAGAGAACTGGGTCGGGCACGTACCTGTAGTACGGCACTTCCGATTCCACTAGGCTGTATTTCAGAGCAAGTTGCTGATGGATAATCCTGGCTACAAGGTTGTGTCTATGCAAGTACTCTTCGTTAGCTAGACGAGAACAACCTGAGATAATGTGTCTTATTGATTCCCAAATAATAATAATTATTATTATTATTTGGCGCTCAACTACCAACTCAACAGCTAAAAAGCAGGCACAGTTTCCTGAAATAGATAGCGTCCCTACCAGGTAACTCGGTCGACGCCCGTTGTAAGCTGTGGCAGGATACCTTTCCTCCACCTACTCATTCTCTACCTCCAAACGAGCATATCCTTGCAGGGTGCCACCTTCCGTGGTCCACTTGGAAGTCCCTGAACCGTCTTCGAACCCAGGTGGGAAGGTGTAAGTCGAACCTCGAACAATAGTATTTAAACACGTGTCGAGCCATTTGACACGAAGACAACCGAAGAATATACAAAATTACTTGAGTGAAAGAAATCTGTCATATTGTCTAATCTATCCGTCATTTGGATGAGAGTTGCCGAGAGTCCCAGGAGTGGACTGCTGTAGGCTGACAAAATGACAGATGAATAAAATAAATCTGTCATGTGGTCTAATTCTATGATATTTTCTCTATTCTTGCGTCGAAAAAAGTTACTCATGCTCTAACAGGATGTAGTTATATCTTCTGCTTCTGTTCTTCGTGTCTTGTTTGAATTTTTTCTCCAATGGCGCCCAGCTATTATTATAAATCTGGTAGGTACAGGCGCCGAAATAGATAGGAGAATGGTCAGAAATCAAAATAATAGGGGTATAATATAACATAAATTTATTTTGTACTCAAAAGCCAAATAGTACATAAGTGTCTAAAGATTAAGTTGTCCAACAGTGACCAAGTTATAAGGCAAACGTTTGGCTTCTCAACTTATCAAGAGGCCTGCGTCTTAGAAGCCAATGTTTCCCGAAATTGCAGTGACGAACAACTATACTCCGTTTGAAATACGATTAGAAATTTAGATAAAGATATTTTACTATGCGTTCAACCGATTTTCAATTTCTTTTGAAAGGACTTTAAAAAAGGATTATTAATAGGAGACCAGACACGTTTCATACAAAGTTGGGCCCAAAACCCAAAGTGCCGTTTCATTTATCTTCGGCATCGGTTCTTAGTAGTTTTAAATTTTATAGAAATGTATTAAAAGATTTTTCAACTTTATAAAACAGTTGAAGGAATGATCGTAGAGCTTTGGAGCTTTTATAGTAAGAAATGCAAAGTGTAAACATGTTTTATTATAAGGACTTCTCGTTATGTTCATAACTTTTATTTTAATTATTCCAGTTACTATATTGCTCGAGTTTCCAGAATCCAGAGCCAAGAGAGCGGGCTTACCACAGACCCATTACCTTATTTCTTGAACCATAGACTAATTCTATATTAATTTATTACACAAAGGAGGATTTTTTTGTTACTTGGATTTTGATTATGGTCCCAATAATGGTCGGCTGATCTTCTTTCTAATCATATTTCAAATGGCGTATACCTTACTTTTAGTGTGGAGCGGAGGATTGCCTGATGGCATTAAATAATACACTTTAATATTAGTGTAATTAAGGGCAACATTGTACGAACATGAACGCAGATATCTCACAATCTTCGCCCCCTCTAGCGTTCTAGTTCAGCAAGTTTAATTTTGATTTCTTTCTATTCTCAACCAAGACTTTCCAACTAATGGGGAAAGGTTGTTATTTTAATCCATGTTTTTTTTAATGAGTTTTAATTGTGTCTCAATGCTCGGAAAACTCCCCACCTTTTCCTCCCATACCACTTTTTTAATAGTACGATATTTAGGCTATGAACTTTATATCTAAGTAGAACCTCTTCTCCCCAACCTTGCTATGCATTTATCTCAAGTAACATAACATTAAAGTGACATTGATTAAAGTCAGGTAACATTTAACGAGGGTAAATAATAGTTGCAAAGTTCACTACCGCGATGTACGTTACTGCAAAAGTTTACTAAAGCTTTCGTTGTTCAAAAGCGTTGCGGAAGTTCTATATTGTTCTGTGTGGCTCGCGTGCGGTTGGTCACTGTTGTAACCTAACCTTACCCATTACTTTCACAACAACGAACGTCGCGATACTAAACTTTCGTAGTAACGTACATCGCTGCAATGAACTTCGCAACTATGACTTACACTGACATTCAACACACATAACATAAAATCAGGCCTGTAATCGTTGGAGGATTGGGCAGGGGTGTACCTATAGTATACCCCCTTTTCGCCAGTTATGTTTAAGTCCCATGTAAAGGTAGGTATGTGTTTATAATAAAACAGGTGTATATTAAAATTATCTACGGATAATTAAATCTATATTAGGTATTTTTCTTATGGCCGATTTCTGAATCGTCAAATAACCTGTGTGGTGTAAATGTGGTAGTTTGGCAGCTTTTGTATAGAAAATATGGCAATGCATTATCATTAAAATAAAAATATATGTCATCTGACATTTTAAAAATAGATCCTTAATACTAGCGCCTTAGAAGCAATTGTGACAATATTTTTTTGGCTTTCACCAGTGTGAATATTTATATACTTAGTTTATTAAAAAAGTTTTTAAAATTTCTACCATTTCATTAACAAAACACTGATATAATATTTTACATTATGTGTAAGGTTTTTCACCAGAGTGAGTACGAAGATGTTGTTTCAAATGTGAACTTTGAGTAAAGCATCTTTGACACTGTTCACATTTGTAAGGTTTTTCACCAGTGTGTTTTCGAAAGTGCATGTCCAAAGACTGTTTATGAGGAAAACTACGCTGACATACAAAGCATTTGTAAGGTTTTTCACCAGTATGTTTACGAAGATGATTTGTTAAAGAAGTTTTATGAGTGAAACTTCGCTGACATATAACACAACTGTGAGGTTTTTCACCAGTGTGTGTGCGACAATGTTGTTTGAAATTATATAATCGGTTAAATCCTTGCTGACAAACTTCACATTTGTAAGGTTTTTCACCAGTGTGTAAAAGACTATGTGACATTAATTGACATTTCTGATTAAAACTACGCTGACAAATATCACACTTGAAAGGTTTATCACCAGCGTGCCTACGAATATGTTTAATTAAATTACTCTTTTCACTAAAACAACGCTGACATTCATCACACTTGTAAGGTTTTTCACCAGTGTGTATGCGAACATGTTTATCCATATGACATTTTGCGTCAAAACCACGTTGACAGAAATTACATTTAAAAGGTTTATTACCGTGTTCAAGAAAATGTTTTCTTAAATTACCCTTTTCACTAAAACATTGCTGACATATTTCACATATGTAAACCTTCTTTTTAGCACATAGTTTTGGATGTCTACTTGAGTCTTTATTGTCAATAATTTTGCTATTCAATATTTTACTTTTTAAACTGTTTTTATTACAGAAACTCGTATCTATAGCGGAATGAATATAATCTATTAAATTAGTTTTAACTTCAGTAATATTGTCATTACTTTTGCATTGAACACTATTATTCACTGATGGTTTTGTAAGAGCGATAGGCTTTCTAAAATTAGTAACTGATTTGGACGTACGAATTTGAATTGGGCGTTTAGTTTTTGAGTCTGGTAGTCCAGTTTTCTTGAGCTTGGATGTAGTTGTAACACCTATTGGTTTTGATATCTTCACGACGGGCGCCCCTGTAATTATAAATCAAAATAAGATTTTTATAAGTTTGCCTGGACATCACTAGCATTGGTGAAGCAACTGACTGGACAGGTTCACTCAATCTGTGTGCTACATGTTTTTTACAAGATCTCATTAAAATTATTGTATAGACTTTAAATGAGACTGTGACCTCTAAGTTTGTTTCAGCCTTTCATCTGAGTAGCATTATCTATCTTTTTAAATATGATTGACGTGTTAAAGTCTTTGAACAAACCTACTATGGTGAGGAAACCAAACAATTTAATTCTGAAATCGCTAATTCTTCTTAAGCAAGCATGGTGATCAATGCTCGCGCCTTCTCTGTATGAGAAGAATTTAATATTTAGAGTTTTAGTTAGAAATTATTTAACATTGTCAGTAATTCTGGAAATTCGATCGCTAAGGGGCATTCTAATCATTCACGTTATTCTAGTTATTTCTATTATACTCATTTTTTCAAGACGCTAAAAAACTTCATCCGGTGTACAATAGTTTATTCGCTATAGCTAGTTGGCTGATGGCTCATCACTACTACACTTGAGAGCAATAAAATCATACACTCCTTGTTATTTGGTTTTGTACTGAAATTTTTCTAAAATCTAAAGACACTGAGTATAAATCATTTGGCAAAATTGGGTCATTCAAGCTTAGATTTTTAAAGTCACAAAATTAAAACCCTTGAACTTGACCTTCAAGTAACTTTAAGTTAACGTTTAGACCTTCAAAAACAACCATACACAAAATTTCCCAGAACTTACTGATTTTTGCTGGCACTACTTGCACCCCTTACGCGTAAGTATAAAAAAGGTCGTTTGATCTTTACTATTCCGACCTCGCCGCCGAGGTAACTCACGACGACCCATACGTAATTGTCCTCCCCCATGCTCGAGGAAGTGCCATCCTGCGCCGTAGCTGAGCCTCTAGCTTAAAATTTCCCCGATAATATTGTTATCGGGGGAATTTAAATCCAAATTTTGTCTGTCCCATTTTGCTATCCTCCTTCCAGCGACGCCCTAAGCCGAGGTCGGTACCCCACAGGTGGTGCCCTTAGCGCACAGTTGCCTAGTAATGGAAGTTTTTTGCACCTGGCTTGAGGCCTGGGTTTGAGTTAGATAAAGGCAGTCGCAAAATAGTCCGCTTCCGCTTAAGTAGCCACGACCTCTCAAGGTCAACTACGAGTTGTCATACAAAAAAAAAGATTTTTATAAAGTTGCATACCGAAGTTTAATGTGATTATACCTCTACGGAATCATACGGATTTACTAGAAAACATAGATACTTCGCCCGCAGAAGCCGCTCAAGTTATTGCCTTACTTGAAGCAGTAAAAAATTAATGTGAAGTTGCTCGACAGCTAAAGGAGACCAGTCACATTTCTTATAACGTTCGGTCCAAAACCATTTGATTGGCAAAAATTAATGAAAGGTGACAACAAACTTCTGCAAGTGTTCCTATAACTATTGTTGCATACCTATTTTAGTTCTAGTTTAGTTGCTTGGATAACATGGTTTTGGCGCGAACGATCCGAGGCGCACGTACACCTCCCAATTTTGGTTTTTTCAATGGCGTCTTCCATGTCAACCAAGGAGGTTGTCAACTGCTTGGACCTCCAGCCAGGTCACAAAAATTATAAACTATGCGACTACCTACACGCTAAGGCTAACCCTTGTGGGTTACGGACCTTGGCTTACGTCGCACACGTAAAATAGATTAAAAGACAACAGCTGTAGGAACGGTCGTAGAGATGTGGTGCCGTAGTGAAAAATGCTTTTGTGGACCTCCCCGACTTACGTAAGTGACAACCATTTTTTCGTTCGATTTCGGGCCCAATATGGCTAATCCCCTTTGAGCCAGAGATTCACAGAGACCGGTGGTTACATTAGACGACCAGGATCGGGCCGTTGGCGCATAACATCAGAGCATGAAGACCACTTTCTTGTGAGAAGGTCTTCGAAAAATCGGCAGCTGAACGCGGTCGTACTGGGACACCAGCTTCAAGAAGTTCGCAATGTCAGTGTAAGTCGGTTGACAGTTGAAAGAAGATTGGCTGAAGCAGGATTGACTGCACATCGTCCAGCAAATGGTACAAAATTGACAACTTACCGACAAGCCCAACTACAATTTGCCAGGGAACATTTAAATTGGACGTACGAACAGTAGCGGGCTATGTTCTCTGATGAGTGCAGGATGACTACATGGTCATGATGGACGCTCTAGATTCTACAGAAGGTCATCAGAGCGATTTGCGCGAACGTGTTGCTTTTGTAGGTTGACGTATATGTTTTGGTGTGGCATAATCCTGGATACTAAAACGGACATTGTATTCGTCACTGGGACGAATACCGGCCCGAGATCGAAAGGACTGACAGCTGTACGATACGTCAAAGAAGTGCTCGAAGGATGTGAAGCCGCTTGCGTGGCTTGTAGGACAAGAATTTGTCCTTGTGCACGACAACGGCAGACCACATATCGCCAGAACAGTTCGCGACTACATGGAAGATTTTGGAATCACCGCGATGGAGTGGCCAGCTCGTAGTACTGACCTCAATCCGATTGAATATGTCTGGGATGAGCTTAAAAGAAAAGTTCGGGCAAGAAGCCCGGCTCCTACGCATCTCATAGAGCTTCAATTTGCCATTGAAGAGGAGAGGAATGCTATACCTAAAAATTATTTGTAATATTAACACGGCCCATGAAAAACCGACTTACAGCTGTAGTAATGGCGAGGATAGGGAATATACCTTATTAATAAACATTTTGAACAATAATTTTATGTTTGATTTCCATTCTCTTAAAAGCGAAATTTGGTAATTTGATAAGTTTACGGGTATGTTGGGTTTTGTGCCCTAAAACCCCATGGGTATTTTGTATTCTGTTTTATGATATCATTAGAAAGGTAATCAAATAAACTTTCAGTTAGCATCACAATTTTTTCAATGTTAATTAATTGATATTAAAAAACTCACGGTGGACGATGTAATAGCTCTCAAGTGTAATTTTTTGTTGTAGAAAAAGGCACTTTTTTAATTTCGTTGTTAGGTTTTATTTGATAGTTTTAATTCAGTTAGTTCAGGTTCCATTTAGTAGGTATTGTATTGTTGTCTCCACATTATGGGTTACGAATCGAAACGAAGCCTTAAAGTCTGACGAGTCTTAGCAAGGCGTATCGTCTTACCCAGTTACTGTGTTGATGTCAGATAAGCAGTCGCTCCATGTAAAATACTGTTATTCAGCAACATATGGTAAGACTGGAATCTGACCGCAACATAGTTTGTAAAAGGCACGTTTTTTGTTGTCTTCACATTGTATTTCGGTTTCGCGCACCACTAGGAAAACGACCTTTCAATTAAACAGTTCAATAATACTTACTTTTCGTGTTCTTGGCATTTTGTTTCTTCTTAGATACTTCTGGTGCTTCAGCTTCTTCTTTGACTTCTACCACTTCGGTTTTAAACTCCATTAAAGGAACATCATCTTCTGAATCAGATTCAGAATGGTGCGGTTGTTTATCTGCTGCATCAGGAAAGGTATTTCCGAGACTATCCGGTTCTAGCTCTGTAGAGGAATAAAATAATTTAGAAGAAAATTCCACAGTAAAAAAAAAAATTATAAAATTCAACAAAAAGTAACAAACAAATAAAAAAAATACTACATAGTGAAAAATTACTTTAATTTAATCCTAACTCCATCACTAATATTATAAATGCGAAAGTTGCTTGTTTGAACTTTGTTACGTTGAAACGTCTAAACGGATTTGGAGAGCAGTGATGGCCCCACAGAATAATAAAAAAGAGTGGAAGTGCCACACATCTATCCCGCGTGTGTGTTATGCGCTGGTTCGCAACACCGGCTGAGTCGCGATTTGCTACTCGCTGTGTTATGATGTCTCGAACGAACCGAAAAAATATGATAAACATGCCCAATTGTGCAATTTTTACGTGCAAAAATGATAGCAGGACAAAAAAAATATCTCACGGAGGTGTATTTATCACCGGTAAGTATAAAACTTTGAAATATTTCAAGACTATTGATTTCTATTGAAAAAAAACATTTTTATTACGTTGATGCGAACTTAAAACTATCTTGTGTCCATTCCTTAAAGTCTAAATCAACTTGCTTGCTGTCTTGATTATCATCGCATAAATTCTAGAAATTTCGACGCTACTCGTTTAGGGATGAGACACAAATACAGTAAATCCATTGTTCGGTATCGATAAATATGTATATTATTAAACTAACTTTATTGTAAATAAATAAATGTACATGAAATTAGTATCAAATTATGCTTAAAAATGATAACTAATAAAGTATACATATGTCAGCCGAAAGAGGTCCAAAGTCGAATTGTCGATTGAAACCATAACTTCATGACATATGTATGTACCTATATTCTGGCAAATAAATCAATCATTCATTAATTTTCGGCTGGACGTAGTAGGCCTCAAAATAAGTATTTAATATAAATAAAGTATGTAAATATTTCAGTTTTCCCTAAGATCCTTTTACCAAGAAGAAATGGATAGAAGCTACGGGAAGACAAAACTGGATGCAGACTAAATCAAGTTCCCTATGCTCAGAACATTTTGATGCAGAAAATTATAAAATATCAAAAAAAAAGGCTACAGATACTTTTTTTTTATATTTTTGTAGATTATAAATTGTACAAACATCGACATTAAATAATCGACATCTTGTCCATATCTCTTTCTGAGTAGAAACATAGATGACAGTTGTATGTGAATATGACATCTATTTCAAAGACGTTAGCGTGCTAAATTGTGTAATTTGGTTACACCGCCCTCTAGCGCTGATTAGTTGAACTCGTTGTGGATTGCTCGAATTTTATTGTGAGTTGGAAAAATGTCCTTATTGATTTTGACATGTAAAATAATAACAACATTCAGAGGTTGTAATAAGACCTAAATTTAAACAACAATAAATTATGTTTTCGCCTATGTTGCATTTGTGATTTTTAGCCAATTATAACATCGTTATCTGTGTATTGCAATGTACATTTTAATTTGTAAATGTGTCAGTTTGGCGACACTGGTTCCCGTACTAAGGTAGTTTAAGGGCACTTCCACTCTTTTTTACTATTCCGTGGGTGGGGTGGCCCAGAGGTAACGGCCGCGACTTACGAGTAGTAGGTCGCAGGTTCAAACACAGAAAGGCGCTTTACTTTGTGTAATTTATTTCATCACCACTGCTCTCAAAACGGTGAAGGAAAACATCGTGAGAAAACCGGTATGTCTTAAAACCAAAAATTCGAAGACGTGGCGTGGTAGATTACGATCCCCTCCCTCTCAGAGAGGAGGCCTGTGTCCCAGCAGTGGGAACATAATAGGCTGATAATGGATTTGGATTAAATTTGACACATGGGTTGACCATGACCTGGAGAAGGACAAAGGCTACTTTTCATACTAGATCGCAGACGAAGTTGTTGGCAACAACAACAAGCATAGCAACACTACCATAGATACAAAAATGACAGATAAAAAAAAATGTCTATTCTTTCTATCATTTTGTCTATTCTCTATGTCGTTTTGACTATTCTCTCTGTTATTTTGTCTATTCTCTATGTTATTTTGTCTATTCTCCATGTCATTTTGTCTATTATTCGGTCGACAAAACCAAGTCGTGCTACGCGGTCATGTAGAAAAATAAAAACAAGAACATACCATCGCTTTGCCGTTCTACCTTTATCTCAAAAATGTTACAATGTTTCTCAGAAACTGCTGGTAGTTCTATTTCTATAGACTTGCTGTCAGTTGGACCATCGTCTACTATATTTATGCACTCTATGGAGGTTTTAACAAACCCACCAACAAAGGCTGTGTGGCCTCGGTTTGTAGTAAGTTTTAGCTGTAACAAAATTAATTAATTAAAAATAATGTTCCTTACTTATTCCTCCGATACACCCCAAAGGGTTGGGCAGAGGTGAACCTATAGTACTTACAACCACATTAAGCCATTTATGTTTAAGTCGCATGTAATAGGGGGCGAGTCTATTGCCATCAACCGGGCACAAATCCAGACTCTGGGCTACCAGTGAGAAATTACTGTAATAGATGGATATATATATATATATATATATATATATATATAAACTCACGCCTTCTTCCCATGGGGGTAGGCAGAAACCACAGATCGCCACCTGCTACGTTCCTTACATACTCCTTTTGCCTCGTTTACGTTCATACATCTGGTCATACACGAGCGCCGGTTGAGAGTACTTCGCACCTGACCTTTCTGAAGAACATCACCAATAAGGTCACTATATGTCTTCCTAGGGCGTCCCCTCCCGTCGTTTCCACTCACATCTGCCTTGTAAATACCTTTTGTTAGTCTCCTTTCATTCATCCGCTCAATATGACCAAACGATCTAAGCATACTCTTTTCAATTTTTGTCACTACATCTTCTTTTAAACCACATCGTTGCCTTATCACATCATTCCTCAGCCTATCATTCAAAGTCACACTACACATGCTCCGCAAGGAACGCATTTCCACAGCATTTATTCTGCTTTCATGCTTCTTTTGCCACACCCAACATTCACTTCCATACATAAGCGTAGGCACCAGCACACTATTGTGAACAGCCAGTCGTGCCTTCTTGGGCATCAACTGGTTGGTCACAATTGCATGTGTAGCACCATTCACTTTATTTCCCGCATTCACTCTCCTTTCGACATCTCCATCAATCTTTCCATCCCTTGTAAACAGACTCCCCAAATGTACGAACTCACTTACTTGCTCCACACTCTTACCATTTATTTTCACATCACACACCGATACATCCTCTTCTCTTTCAAACACCATGACTTTCGTCTTATTCACATTTATATTCATTCCTTTCCTCTTATATGCTTCATCCATCACAGTCACCATGTCTTGCAACTGTTCTGCTGACGATGCAAGTAGCACGTGATCGTCTGCATAGAGCAGGCATTTAACAGGCAACTCATTCATCGTCAATCCACATTCACCCTCTTTCAAATCCTTCAGACAGTTATCCTTGTACAGGTTGAACAGCCACGGTGACGCTACACAACCCTGTCTAACACCCGTCGAGATGGAGAACCAGTTCGTGTATGCCCCATTTATCCTAACACAAGCACTGGAATCCTTGTATAAGGATTTCAGTGCACGTACCAAGCGCCAGTCCAGCCCGTACAAGGATAGTGTCGACCACAGTTCTTCCCTCCACACACTGTCATAGGCCTTCTCCAAGTCCACGAAAGCACAGTAGACTTTCTTATGCTTTGCCAGATGTTTTTCGGCTATGCATCTTAAGGAGAAGATTTGGTCCATACAGCCCATTCCCTCTCTAAATCCTGCCTGCGCATCCCATATTTTCTCATCTGTCACTCTTATCACTCTGTTTATCAAAACCTTCGCATACAGTTTGCCGACAACGCTCAAAAGACTAATGCCACGGTAGTTTTTACACTCTTGCTGAGAGCCTTTTCCCTTATATAGTGGTACGATTACAGCCTTACACCAATCATCCGGTACACGGCCATATCTCCAACACATATTAAAGATTAGGTACAGCAGGCTTGCCACCACCCCGTCACCGCCCTTAAGCATTTCAGCAGACACTCTGTCGTACCCTGCAGCTTTGCCGACTTTCATCACTTTCAGCGCTCTTACAATCTCATCTATTTCTATATCATTCTCTTCATCTATTTCTGAGCTTGGGTCTTCAAAACTGGCGTCTGCCCAGTTACCCACTCCTTGCACACTATCCTGACAACTAAACAAAGTTTCAAAGTATCCTTTCCAACGTTCCAAGACCTTACTTTCTTCGCTCAGTATACATCCATCTTCTGCTCTTATAACATTCATACTCGATATTCCTGTCACTCCGCGAGCCAATCTTACCTGTTTCCAGAACAGCTTAACATTGGCTCTGAAGTTATCAGAGAACTTCCTGTTATACTTTTCTTCTTTTTCATCCTTTTTCATTTTTACCATCTCTTTCACTTTCGTTTTCATTTCGGAGTATTTCTTCTTCACTCTTTCCAAATCATCGGTCACATTTGTTGCCTGATTCATCCTATTTTGGGCCTTACAGGCTAACACATTAAGCCAGGCCTCTTTCTTCTTCCTCACAACCTCTTTTACTTCACCATCTACCCAAGAATCATTCGTTCTACTACCACACTTCCTCTGCGCCAGACCACATACTTTTGTGGCTACTTGCACCATACTATCTTTTGCTATCTCCCATACTTCTTCTAGACTGTAATCATTCGTATCATCAAATATCTTATCCGTCTTCACTTTTAATTCCCTCTTATATTCCTCCTTTACTTTCAAATCTTGCAGTGCTTCTACTTTTATTCTGTCTAGAGCAGTTACAGGAACTCGAACTCGGTGACGCCAATGCCTGAACAGACCATCCACCCGACACATAACCAGATAATGATCAGTCCCTACATTAACACCCCGATATGTTCTAGTATCTGTGACTTTACTCTTCAATCTTTCATCCACAATCACAAAGTCGATCATGCTTCTACTGTCTTGCCTTTCCCACGTGTACCTGTGAACCTTTTTATGGTTAAACATAGTGTTCATAACTGACAAATTCTTCTCTACACATATCTCTAGTAAATTCATCCCGTTCTCATTCACTCTATCATCCCCAAATGCACCTAATACTTTTTCGTACCCATTCCTCTTCACACCAACCCAACCATTAAAGTCTCCAAGCATAACAATCTTCTCGTTTGACCTACATTCATTGACTAAATCCCTTATACTGCCCCAAAATTCGTCCCTCTCCGAAGGTGGGCTTCCCATATCGGGTGCATAAACGCATAAAATAAAGATCGGGTTTAGACCCACCTTTGTTCTTACCCATAGAATCCTGGGACTCACACAAACATAATCTTTCACACATTTCATCATCCGCTCGGAGAGGACAACCCCCACACCCTGACAGGCTCTATGTGTCTCTTGAACACCGGACCAGATAGCGGTCAGAGAACCGTGTTTGGATATGTCCACTCCCTTTCTTTTCGTCTCATTCACACATAACACATCTATCCTTTTATCATTGACCATCTCACACACCTCATCCAACTTATCTTTTATACCTCCCTGTACATTCAGCGTAGCTAAGCGACATTCCGCCGCTCGCTTTTCGCCCCGCGGAAACAACTGACGTGGTGTGTGGCGAGCATCACCGCCGCCTCCGAGTTGATTATTAGTATTTGAATAACTCATTTAGTTCCCACGAAAAGCAGAGGAAAAAATCTGTCAACACCCTACAGAGCCTCGCATGTAGAGGTAAGGCTTGTTAGTGCCTGGGGGCGCCCGATCCCAGACAACAGGCACGCTTGCAACTAGGCTCCCCCCTAGCCACGCAGCTCTCGGCACGGCAACCTTAGCTTGGGTGTGTGTTGTTCTTACCACACAGAAGAAAAACAATAAAATCCTCCAGCAAATCCCTTAGTCGCCCTTTTACGACACCCACGGGGTGAGATGGGTTGGTCCTATTCTACTACCCGGAAACCACACGGGGAATATATGGAATAAGTCAATAATGCTTTGCCTGACCTGGGAATCTAACCCAGGACCTCCGGCTGAGCAGTAGCGCTTGCGACCACTAGACCAACGAGGCTGTAGCCAAATTGTTTTGGTATAATGAAAAATTCCTAAACACAGTCTTTTATAAAAATGGTATATTACAACAAAAATACGGACATAAAATTACCGCAGCAGAATTTTTTGCGCCCCGGATCCTCAATGCACTGCTTAGCGCCGAGAGTTGACAATCCAACAGTGTTTTTTCGACGCGCTGAGAAGCACTTTGTCGGATTCTCAATGCTCGGTTCAACAACTAGAGTTGAAAATCCAGTGCGTGATAAAATCCCGACGCGATATTTTTACGTCCGTGCGAACGTCAACCAAGTGCATATTTCACCAATGAAACTGAATGCGATCAGCACCTATAAACTACGTTCAAGAGTGGAATATTGACAGCTCTTGAACGTATTCTAGATGTGCTGAACACGTTTAGTAACATTGGTGAAATCGGGACTTGTTGTTGTTTTATTGTCTCCATACTGCATATTTTGAAAAACTAATGAAGAGATATGAGGAACAGGGTGTAAAGTTCACTCATACTCTTGGAAAAGGGAGGGTCCTCCGACCAGATGGATGTTGTGTCTGGTGGGCAACTGCCTGAAAATTGTTGTAGGGAAGTTGTATATAGCATATATACAACTGCGGGGTAAACTCTGATTGAGCGATGCAGGATTTGTTTGACGTGTAGCGGTGTAGATACCGCCACACCAACATTATTTGTCAAAAGCATTTTTATATCAACACAAAGAAGGGAATGAAATCAACCTTTCAACTCACTTCTTGGCACTAAGACATTATCACATTATACTAAAATACAAATTCATGAAGTAATTAGTTGTCTGTAATATATCAAGAATCCCTCACCTCACAATTATTCATCATTTGAGCAAACAGCTCCTCGGCTTCCAGACATTTCTTTTGCAATTGGTAACATTGCTTCAGTTTGGCATAGCAGAAGAAACAAGTCAGCATTGGTCTACTGTCTTCGGTCACAAACTGCAACAAAACAATTCTTAAACTATTTCATTTAACTTTACAAAATTCCCAGACTTTTGAATCAAGACATTCTACTTCTTTTTTTGTAAAATAGTTTACATTTCCAACCACACAAACCATCGCGGGTTCAACAGCGGTATGGCCAGACACGGCAACTCGGTGCCACAACTTAGGAATTAGCTATACATGACAGTTTGTTAAGTACATTTTTTCTAGATCTCACTGCAATCCAGAAAGTATATTTTTAAAACCTTCGAGCAGTTCTTCACCAGGGACTGAAAACTGTTAGGGTTAAAGGTTAAGGTACCTCAAAAATATACCGGTACCGGTTTAAAATAAAGGTTGAGCTATACCGATACCTTTATAAATAAAGGTTAGGCTAAACCGTTATTTAACCGTTACACGATTTCGGTACCGAAAAACATGCGAGACGGAGCGCGGCGCGGGGGCGCGAGGGGGTCGAACACGTTAGAACTTGTGGATTTTGTACATTTGGTTGCTACTTATAAATCTCTTTATTTCGCTCCGCGTTAAATTATTTCACTGGTTAACTTTCTATAATATAATAATAAATTATAGAAAGTTAACCAGTAAGTATCGTACTCGTACTTGATATTTTTTTCCAAACAACCCAGCGGCGGCGTAGGTAGGTAAGTACCTATGCTAGGGATGAGATATGACACATACACATAACAATGTACTATTTAGCATACCCACGTGGTGTTATGTTTTTGCGTTTTTGGTAGGATTTTATAAAAATGTTTATAAAAACTTTTTGATATTATTTTTGGTCTCGAATAAATCCGGTGAACTACCAATCTAGTTCTGGAATTGTGCATTCGGGGTCGATTTCATAATTATAATTATCAGACTGGGATACTAAGTCTAATTCTTTGTCATCTGTAATAGAGACATCTGAGCTTTCAGATGACTCATGATGACATGTACACCTGCTATTTTACAGTTTACTTGCATTTAAGAGCCCTGTTACATTTCGGCGCTACGCTAACTCAGGTATTTTTTACGCACCGAGTGCGCGGCACGTTACGTGAGCGTTACCTTATTTTACGTCTTCTCACTAGTTCGCACCATGATGTTGCGAGTGTGGCTAATAAACGATTTTGATCCATCGCGGTATAAGTTTCGTAGGCATTTTAGATAATAGCTGAAATATGGTTTAAAAAAGTTTGTTTTAATATTTTTCATAACTCAATAATGTTAAACTGTGGATACTTTATAAAATAATTTAAGGGATAAATAAATATTTTAATTCTTACAAGGTAATCACTATTTAAAGTGGTCTGAAAATCATGTTCCATACTCATTGAAATCAACTACTAATATTTTATTTATAAATATTTTTCTAGTATGTATTTTTTAAAGTTAGACACAGATTAGGTACGTATTGTATAAACTTGATAATGAAGTGTTAGTTATTAGGTTATAATTATAAAAAGTATAATTATTTATTTTTGCGCGAATGGACACTTGCGTGAAAGCCCGCTGTTGCGCCAAATCGTTGCGGAAATGAGATTTCTTCACACCATCACGGCTGTGTTCTTTTGAAGGGTTGGGCTGACCCACTTTTTGCCAGTTATATTCAACCTATAGACAGGCTGGAAGTAAACAGTCCAATTTGGCGTTAACAGAATAGAATAGAATGCATTTATTTGTTAGAATATTGCGATATAGCGATAGCGAAATTCGTTGTTTTTTTATGGCACTTTTTTAACTATTTATTTACATTTTATTTATGTACGCACGCACACTATGACATAGAGATTCGCATTGATGCTTATTTTTTATTTATAAGTAAATTTTCGTTTTTCGACGTGGGTATTTTTCATGGTTTTCGAGGTCACGTATAACAAAATTGGGGTCAATATAAAAATCTGAGATGGTGGCTGCGTAAACTTTAAAATTCTTTATGATGTGTGTCGTTTTCATGGTTTCCGAGGGTGCTACAGCCGATAGTGAGAACAAAGTTAAAATCTAAGGTGGCGGCTGTACAAATTTTCTATATTTTCATCATGGGTGCCATTTGCATGAGTTTCAAGGGTGCTTAAGCCGATAGTGAGAACAAAATGAAAATCCAAGATGGCAGCTAAAAAAAAAAATTTTTTTCATAGTGGATGTCGTTTTCATGATCCTTCCAGTGTCCTCACTAATAGGCTTGAGCACCCTCGAAAACTACGAAAACGACACCAATGTAGTAGAAAATTTTCGCAACTGCCATCCTGGGTTTTGCTTATTTCGAGTCAATAACTTCAGATAGTATACATTTTTCATAAAAACTTTGCAACGATCAAACACAGCGGTTGTAGTTGACGATGTTCTAACACGCACACGATAGCAGCGTTGACACGGCTAGCAATGCACACTACGATAGTATCGACACGACAAAGAGCGCGGAATAAATAGTTGCGGCGTATCGCGGTGGTATCGAAGAATCGCTTTGAGTTGCTTTTCATAAATTGACGGAAAGTGGGAATTTTGAGGTCAACGTGTAGGATTTCGTTGCGAACCTAGCAGGGGGAGCCTGTTGTCCGGAGGAATTTATTCTGTAGAGTCTGCATTCTATTGAAGAGGTGGGGCTTTGCGTGTGCAAAGACTGCACTGGCATAGTTCATGATCGGGCGAATGCACGCTGTGTAAATACGCAATTTGCACTTGAGTGACAATATGCTACGTGCATTCCGGACGAAGTGGAGTCTATCTAGAGCGGAGGCGGCGCGAGAACGAGCCGCCCTAATGTGCTTTGAAAAGGAGAGATGTTCATCGAGCACCACACCTTGGATCGCTTTTCGCAAGGGATCGGCTTACCGAACATGGTGATCGGCCGAGGGGATCAAGGCCTATGGCGCGGCTTTGAGAAGAGAACCGCTTGACTCTTGTCGGGATTGACTTCGATTCTCCACTTGCTACACCAATCGCCAAGCTCATAGACTTGAGTTTCGAGAATGCGACATAAATATATAATGCGACATAATAAGTAAATGGCCGTGTCGTCTGCGAACAGAGCCAACTGTGCAGCATTACTCTTGGGCATATCACTGATGAATAGTGTGAAAGCGAGGGGAGAAATCACAGAGCTCTGAGAGACTCCTGCGCGAATGGAGTGGGGGGAGGATAGCGCTTCTTCGATGCGATAACGGAAGGTGCGGTTCAACAAAAAGTCCCGTAAGATGAGCACGAGACGATCAAGTTGGTACAGCTGATATAATAAGCCGTTGTTCCAGACAATGTCGAATAAAACAGCACCCGTCATCAAACCTCGTTGGAAACCAACGTTTATGTGTTCGACGATACGGTGGACCTGTTGAACGCAAGAGTGTTGAGTTCGAAACCCAAACTGCTCGTTAGGGATAAGGTCTTTTGTCTCCGCATAGTCTCTGAGACGCTTATAAATAAGCCTCTCATAGATTTTGCCTAGGACATTGAGCAGACTGATGTAGCGGTAACTCGTGGGCTCCGGCTTGGGTTTGCCGAGTTTGGGGATACCGATGACGGTAGTTTCTTTCCATGCTTGCGCCACCAACCAAAGTCAAAGCATTTATTTCAAATATGCCCATAAAAAGGCACTTTTGAAAGTCAAAACTTACATTGAAAATAGAACTGATTCTAGGCGCCACTTCCAAAAAGTAGTTTCGTATGGAGAAGAAGTGGCAAGAAACTCCACCGTTACTCTTTTAAAGTGTTTTACAATATTTTGTATACATTAATTATATTTCTTTATGTGTGCACCAATAATAAAAATACTATACCACAATTGGAAAAAAGAATAAATTAATTAATTATCATTGAAGATGGTGATGGTGATGGTGATTGACTGCCTCGTTGGTCTAGTGGTCGCAATCGCTACTGCTGAGCATGAGGTCCTGGGTTCGATCCCCAGGTCTGGCAACGTGTTATTGGGATTTTCTATCTGGAATTTCCCAGTAACAGCCCGAAGTCTGGATTTGTGCCCGGTAGATGGCAATAGGCTCGCCCCCTATTACATGGGACTTAAACATAACTTGCGAAATGTGGGTGTACTATAGGTACACCTCTGCCCAACCCTTCGGGGAAACAAGGCGTGATGTTGTTGATGATGGTGATCATTAGCATTATCCAGGTGGGCAGGGAAAAGTTGGAATACCCTATTGGTGATTCCATCTGAGCCGTGGGCTTTGTGAGCCTCAAGACCCTTGATGAGATCGTGCACTTTGTCTGGCGTAACGGGGGGCAGAGGATACTCAGGGTCTTCGACGGGAGGGAGGGTTTCTCTATGTTCGACTTCAGCGTCGACCTCAGAAAGGTGAGCTTGATCTACTGGTTGAGAGCTAGGCGAGCATTGGGCTTCAAGACTGTCGGCTAGGCATTCCGCCTTGTCGACATCATCGAAAGCGATGGTCTTGTCAGGGCGGATCAGGGGGGGCACGGATCTAAGTACCCTCTGGAGTTCCCAGAAGGCCAGTTGTGTAGGCTCTAGTTCGCCCAGCATATTGTTCCAGCCGGCAGTACGCAGCTCCTCTATACGTGTCCTTACAGTACGCTGTAAGTAACGCATATGCCATATGCGTTACTAACAAAGCCCATATGCCATATGGACTTTCTTCGCGTTGCAGGGGAAGTTGCTGTAGGCACGGACGGCCACATTCTTCTCATTCAACAGTTCACGTATATCGTGCGGGAACTTCCAGCGAAGGTCCTTCGTCGCTGGAATATCCCTTGAACAATCGTTCAGGACTGATTGTACGTGTTCAGTGAATGAGTCGATCGCCGCCGTCTTGTCAGCGATAGAGTCAAAATGATCGGGAATTGAGTCCAAGTGGGAAGTGCTTTCCTTACTTTCTTCCAGTCTGCTACCACTTTGGGGGTTGAGTGGAGTTGGGGAGACCTATGCGGGGAACCAGTTTCATGACTACTGGACGGTGATCAGAAGAGAGCTCTTGTACACATTATGTAGAAGCCACGTCGAGGACATCGGCGATGTGGTTGGGATCGGGGGGAGAGCGCACATCGCCGGTGTGGTGATATTTGTGGCACTTTTATTTTATTAATAAAATGATAACATAAAAATAATATAGTAAAATAGTAACATGAGTAAAATTGTTTCGATGAATTATATCCAACCGAATCCGCAAATTAGAGCTCTCAAATCAGCAATTCATTAGTTTTTGCTTAAACATCAGGAATCGTTCTCCTATTGGTAAACAAATAAATAAATATTATTATTTAATAAATCACTTTATTATTATCACTATTTTTACCAAGTAATTGTTATTTATACAACCCTAAAAAACATAAAAAAACAATTTCAACGAGGAAATCAACATTTTTGTAAGAGGCCTCTTAATGTAGATAATGTAACCTAATTAAACTTCACAGACTTGTATGTACATATGTGTACGTATATAGTCTAAACCATAATGAGGGAACATTTTTCCACAACAGTCAGATAAGAAGAACAAAGAAAATAAGGATAAAAATAAGTAAAAAACCAATAATGTGCAACAATCAGCAAGTGAACGACAGACAGAGTGGCGAGGCGGTGCGTCAAAGAAAACCTCTATTTATTAAGGTTTAGGTACCGCTACCGATACATTTATAAAGGTTAAGGTACCGCTACCGATACATTTATAAAGGTTAAGGTACTGCTACAGAAAAAAAAATAAAGGTTATAGTACTTCTACCGAAATATACCGGTATGCATTTTCAACCCCAAAATTCCGCTACTGAAAAAAATAACGGTATCGAAATATTTCGGTAACCCTTATTTAACGGTATGACGTCATACCGAAATTTAAAGGTACCTTAATTTTTGGGTAATTCAGTCCCTGTTCTTCACATTCATTCAGGGACTGAAAACTGTTACGGTTAAAGGTTAAGGTACCTCAAAAATAAATCGGTACCGGTTTAAAATAAAGGTTGAGCTATACCGATACCTTTATAAATAAAGGTTAGGCTAAACCGTTATATAACCGTTACACGATTTCGGTACCGAAAAACATGCGAGACGGCGCGCGGCGCGGTGGCGCGAGGGGGTCGAACACGTTAGAACTTGTGTATTTTGTACATTTGGTTACTGTACTCTTCTACTTATAAATCTCTTTATTTCGCTCCGCGTTAAACTATTTCACTGGTTAACTTTCTATAATATAATAATAAATTATAGAAAGTTAACCAGTAAGTATCGCACTTGATATTTTTTTCCAAACAACCCAGCGGCGGCGTAGGTACCTACGCTAGTACCTATGCTAGGGATGAGATATGACACATACACATAACAATGTACTATTTAGCATACCCACGTGGTGTTATGTTTTTGCGTTTTTGGTAGGATTTTATAAAAATGTTTATAAAAACTTTTTGATATTATTTTTGGTCTCGAATAAATCCGGTGAACTACCAATCTAGTTCTGGAATTGTGCATTCGGGGTCTATTTCATAATTATAATTATCCGACTGGGATACTAAGTCTAATTTTTTGTCATCTGTAATAGAGACATCTGAGCTTTCTTCAGATGACTCATGATGACATATAAACCTGCAATTTTACAGTTTACTTGCATTTAAGAGCCCTGTTACATTTCGGCGCTACGCTAACTCAGGTATTTTTTACGCACCGAGTGCGTGGCGCGTTACGTGAGCGTTACCTTATTTTACGTCTTCTCACTAGTTCGCACCATGATGTTGCGAGTGTGGCTAATAAACGATTTTGATCCATCGCGGTATAAGTTTCGTAGGCATTTTAGATAATAGCTGAAATATGGTTTAAAAAAGTTTGTTTTAATATTTTTCATAACTCAATAATGTTAAACTGTGGATACTTTATAAAATAATTTAAGGGATAAATAAATATTTTAATTCTTACAAGGTAATCACTATTTAAAGTGGTCTGAAAATCATGTTCCATACTCATTGAAATCAACTACTAATATTTTATTTATAAATATTTTTCTAGTATGTATTTTTTAAAGTTAGACACAGATTAGGTACGTATTGTATAAACTTGATAATGAAGTGTTAGTTATTAGGTTATAATTATAAAAAGTATAATTATTTATTTTTGCGCGAATGGACACTTGCGTGAAAGCCCGCTGTTGCGCCAAATCGTTGCGATTTACAATTTACAACGAACAAAATTTAAATCTCAGGTGGCGGCTGTACAAATTTTCTATATTTTCATCATGGGTGCCATTTGCATGAGTTTCAAGGGTGCTTAAGCCGATAGTGAGAACAAAATGAAAATCCAAGATGGCAGCTGTAAAAAATATTTTTTATGTCGTAGTGGAGTCATAGTGGATGTCGTTTTCATGATCCTTCCAGTGTCCTCACTAATGGGCTTAAGCACCCTCGAAAACCACGAAAACGACACCAAGGTAGTAGAAAATTTTCGCAACTGCCATCCTGGGTTTAGCTTATTTCGAGTCAATAACTTCAGACAGTATACATTTTTCATAAAAAACCTTGCAACGATCAAACACAGCGGTTGTAGTTGACGATGTTCTAACACGCACACGATAGCAGCGTTGACACGGCTAGCAATGCACACTAAGATAGTATCGACACGACAAAGAGCGCGAAATAAGTGGCATAGGTCCGCCCTCGACAAGCATTCGTGTCGTACTTTTTTGTGAATGGCATCTCGTAGTTAATCTTGAGAGGTCGTGACTACTTAATCGGACTATCCTGTGGCTGCCTTAAGCGAACTCAAAGCCTCCAGCCAGGGGCGAAAAACTTACATTACTAAGCGACTGCTCGCTAAGGGCACCCCTTGTGGGGTATGGACCTCGGCTTAGGGCGTCGCTGGAGGGAGGACAGCAAGATGGGACAGGCTGGAGGAAACAGTTACGTCGGGGTCTTGGCGAGGGATCTCGGTGGCGAGGTCAGAATGTCGGTTTTTGTTTTCTGTGCACTGTACTGGTTGCCCTACTGCTCTCCTGGATGAGAGTTATGTGGACATCGGGGTCGGTGAGGACATGCGTTGGGCGGCGGACTTGGCTAATTGTGGAGGGGGTATAGTGAGCGGCCTGGACAACCAGAGGGTTGCGGCGTTTCGCGGTGGTATCGAAGAATCGCTTTGAGTTGCTTTTCATAAATTGACGGAAAGTGGGAATTTTGAGGTCAACGTGTAGGATTTCGTTGCGAACCTACCAGGGGGAGCCTGTTGTCCAGAGGAATTTATTCTGTATAGTATGCATTCTATTGAAGAGGTGGGGCTTTGCGTGTGCAAAGACTGCACTGGCATAGTTCATGATCGGGCGAATGCACGCTGTGTAAATACGCAATTTGCACTTGAATGACAATTTGCTACGTGCATTCCGGACGAAGTGGAGTCTATCTAGAGCGAAGGCGGCGCGCGAAAGAGCCGCCTTAATGTGCTTTGAAAAGGAGAGATGTTCATCGAGCACCACACCTTGGATCGCTTTTCCCAAGGGATCGGCTTACCGAACATGGTGATGGGCCGAGGGGGACAGGGCCTATGGCGCGGCTTCGAGAAGAGAACCGCTTGACTCTTGTCGGGATTGACTTCGATTCTCCACTTGCTACACCAATCGCCAAGCTCATTGACTTGAGTTTTGAGAATGCGACATAAATATATATTGCGACATAATAAGTAAATGGCCGTGTCGTCTGCGAACAGAGCCAACTATGCAGTATTACTCTTGGGCATATCGCTGATGAATAGTGTGAAAGCGAGGGGAGAAATCACAGAGCTCTGAGGGACTCCTGCGCGAATGGGGTGGGGGGAGGATAGCGCTTCTTCGATGCGATAACGGAAGGTGCGGTTCAACAAAAAGTCCCGTAAGACGAGCACGAGACGATCTCGTTGGTACAGCTGATATAATAAGCCGTTGTGCCAGACTTTGTCGAACGCTTTCGCTATGTCGAATAAAACAGCACCCGTCATCAAACCTCGTTGGAAACCAACGTTTATGTGTTCGACGATACGGTGGACCTGTTGAACGCAAGAGTGTCTAGTTCGAAACCCAAACTGCTCGTTAGGGATAAGGTCTTTTGTCTCCGCATAGTCTCTGAGACGCTTATAAATAAGCCTCTCATAGATTTTGCCTAGGACATTGAGTAGACTGATGGGGCGGTAACTCGTGGGCTCCGGCTTGGGTTTGCCGAGCTTGGGGATACCGATGACGGTAGTTTCTCTCCATGCTTGCGCCACCAACCAAAGTCAAAGTCAAAGCATTTATTTCAAATAGGCCCATAAAAAGGCACCTTTGAACGTCAAAATTTACATTAAAAATAGAACTGATTCTAGGCGCCACTTCCAAAAAGTAGTTTCGTATGGAGAAGAAGTGGCAAGAAACTCCACCGTTACTCTTTTAAAATGTTTTACAATATTTTGTATACATTAATTATATTTCTATATGTGAAGACGATGCACCAATAATTAAAATACTATACCACAATTGGTAAAAAGAATTAATTAATTAATTATCATTGAAGATGGTGGTCATTAGCATTATCCAGGTGGGCGGGGAAAAGTTGGAATACCCTATTGGTGATTCCATCTGAGCCGTGGGCTTTATGAGCCTCAAGACCTTTGATGAGATCGTGCACTTTGTCTGGCGTAACGGGGGGCAGAGGATACTCAGGGTCTTCGACGGGAGGGAGGGTTTCTCTATGTTAGACTTCAGCGTCGACCTCAGAAAGGTGAGCTTGGTCTACTGGTTGAGAGCTAGGCGAGCATTGGGCTTCAAGACTGTCGGCTAGGCATTCAGCCTTGTCGACATCATCGAAAGCGATGGCCTTGTCAGGGCGGATCAGGGGGGGCACGGATCTAAGTACCCTCTGGAGTTCCCAGAAGGCCAGGTGTGTAGGCTCTAGTTCGCCCAGCATCTTGTCCCAGCCGGCGGTACGCAGCTCCTCTATGCGTGTTCTTACAGTACGTAAGTAACGCATATGCCAAATGCGTTACTAACAAAACCCATATGCCATATGGGCTTTCTTCGCGTTGCAGGGGAAGTTGCTGTAGGCACGGACGGCCACATTCTTCTCATTCAACAGTTCACGTACATCGTGCGGCAACTTCCATCGAAGATCATTCGTCGCTGGAATATCCCTTGAACAATCGTTATGGACCGATTGTACGTGTTCAGTGAATGAGTCGATCGTCGCCGTCTTGTCAGCGATAGAGTCAAAATGATCGGGAATTGAGTCCAAGTGGGAAGTGCTTTCCTTACTTTCTTCCAGTCTGCTACCACTTTGGGGGTTGAGTGGAGTTGGGGAGACCTATGCGGGGAACCAGTTTCATGACTACTGGACGGTGATCAGAAGAGAGCTCTTGTACACGTTATGTAGAAGCGCCACGTCGAGGACATCGGCGATGTGGTTGGGATCGGAGAGAGCGCACATCGCCGGTGCGGTGATATTTGAGGCACTTTTATTTTACTAATAAAATAATAACAGTAGAGATTTTACAAAATTAAATTATTGGTATCGTTTGAGCAAATGTTGGAGATTATTTTGGTATAAATTGTACATCAAAACGATGTATAACTTTGGAGTTAAGACTTGCTTTGTTTCAATGAATTTTATTCAACCGAATCCGCAAATTAGAGCTCTCAAATCAGCAATTCATTCGTTTTTGCTTAAACATCAGGAGAACGATTATTGCTAAACAAATAAATAAATATTTAATAAATCGCTTTATTATTATCACTATTTTTACCAAGTAATCTTTATTTATACAAACCAACGAATAAAATTCAATTTCAACGAGGAAATCATGCATCTACGCACATTTTTGTAAGAGGCCTCTTAATGTAAATAATGTAACCTAATTAAACTTCACAGACTTGTAGGTACATATGTGTACGTATATACTCTAAACCATAATGAGGTAACATTTTTCCACAACACCAGTCAGATAAGAAGAACGAAAGAAAATAAGGATACCTTAGTTAGGCACTCGGCTTAGTCCGGCTAGCACAGCCATGTCCTTCCGATCGGAAATAAAAACCAATACTTACTGATTAATAAATAATGTGCAACAATCAGCAAGTGAACGACAGACAGAGTGGCGAGGCGGTGCGTCAAAGAAAACCTCTATTTATTAAGGTTTAGGTACCGCTACCGATACATTTATAAAGGTTAAGGTACTGCTACCGATACATTTATAAAGGTTATAGTACTTCTACCGAAATATACCGGTATGCATTTTCAACCCCAAAATTCCGCTACTGAAAAAAATAACGGTATCGAAATATTTCGGTAACCCTTATTTAACGGTATGACGTCATACCGAAATTTAAAGGTACCTTAATTTTTGGGTAATTCAGTCCCTGCATTCATTACATTACAAATTTCAATGGGTAAATCATTCATATATGATGGTAGAATGCATTCCCACATCCGCGCTCCGCGTTATTAGATTTAGGTTCAATAAATGTGGGTACTTACCCACGGTCAAAACACGCAACGACTTTGGTCTTACGTATTTATACATGTTACTTAAATTATGGTAATTCTCGGGTTCTGTGCTCGGGGTGAGCTTGATCGCTCTAACGCGAATGTATGCGTTCATCCGCGGTGGGGTGATCTAGTTCGCCAGGCACTTCTTCTCCTGCAACCGAGCGGGTGGGCAGGTTGCGGATAGCCCAACTCCGGCTGTGGGACTGACTAAAGCGGTCGATACCACGGCCGGAGCATCTTGCAAGAGATCCCGGACAAGAGAAGTTCCCGAAAGCCAAATCCCAGGCTCAGGGTAACCTAGGCACCCTCTTTCCCATGAACCCAACTCATAACCAAGCCCTCCCTCCTTTATCCACCCATCCTGTCTCTTTCCCAATCCTTAGGCCAAGTCCCAGACCTAAGGTGACCCCCAAAAAACCCAAACCCTCTTACCAAATGTCTTCCTTCCCGTCCCTAAGTCCCGTCGGTCCCAGAGGAGGGGTTACCTCGATTCCAAAAAAGCCCACCCCCCAAATGATGAAAAATGCAGAATGTGAGAAATACTACCCAGGTGAGTTCCGGCCAAGCCGGGGAATCCCACACCGCCACGGCGGTCAGCCCCCAACGTATTCTGGGGGGGGCAACGGACTGCACCACGTCACCGCGCTCTTCAGCGCCCACAACTCAGGCAGCGACTAACGCGCCCAACAAACCGACACCGGCCGCGACCAACGCGCCTAAACACACAGACCCGGCCTCGACTAACGCGCCAGTACCCACAACTCAGCCAGCTCAGAGTATGCCTCCCACGAGCTTCTGGCAACAGAGCATTGTGCGGAACAGCATCACCAACCCCGATTATGACACAGACAGACACAGACAGAGGGCGACGGGGAAGGATGACGGGCCTGGTAGCTCTACCACCCTCCCAGATGATGAAGTACGACTGCTGAAGGAGCGCGGAAAAATCATGACCCGGGAGGAGAAAGTAGGCGACCGAAAGCAGGACTGCGAAGGCACTAGCCGGCGCGAAATGCGATTGGACGCCGAAAAAGCAGTACGCGACCAGCCACGAGTACGCGAAGGGGAAACCCAGCGCGAAAAACGGCCGGACGCGGAACCAAGCGGGCAGGGACAAGTACGCGAAGGGGAAACCCGGCACGAAAACCCCCCGAACGCAACAGAGTCTGCCAGGGCTGCTAGTCGACCCCAGAACCCAGACTATACACGGACACTCCACAGAACTCGACCCAGACAGCACAGGGGTAAGCGCCTTAGAGCCTCACACGCACAGGCGCAGCCGGCGGACAACACCTTGCCAGGCACCTCAAAGCCGCAGCCTGGACCAAGCGGTACGGGGCCGGCGAAGAGGGAGCGCCCTGACGACACAGCCTCACCGAGCGCACTTCAGGGCGACGCCAAACGTGTGAGGGTCCATTCCGCTCAGGGAGAACAGAGAACTTACGCGCGAGCCACGAAGGACATACCTGCGCGGCTGGCCGTGGCGATCCCTGGATGGGGTAGGGAAGCAGCCCTACCCCATCCAGGGACCTGACAAGAGAAGAGGCAGAGCTCATAAAGTCAGGCCTGGAAGACCTTCTAATGGACACAGACTCGACGACACCAGTCCCTGCCTTCCGCGGTTACCCACGGGTAGCGGAAGGCACCGTGCAGATGTGGTGCGAAGACGACTACGCCCTAACTTGGTTGTCGCAGAATGCGCCCAAGATACGACCCTCTAACACCGACCTCACACTAACAGTACTGAGACAGTCTGACGTGCCCACCCGTGTCCGAGCCTCGCTTTTCGTCCCTCGTTACGGAGGTGACGTGGCCCGGCTCCAAAGTGTTCTGATCCGTCAGAACACTTGGTATGACATTGCTCGGTGGTCGCTGTACAGGGTAACTACCGTCGGTGGCAACAACAGCGGGACTTTTCTGACCCTGGGGGTGCCACCGGAGGAAGTCGAAAAGGTATTGGCCCGGAAGAGACGGATATCGTACCTTCTGGGGTCGATATACGTACGCTTCTGGCCCACTACCCAGCCCGCTGACTCAAAGACCGACAGTACGGAACCAAAAACGACAACACCGACACGGACACAGACGACCGACTCAGACATCGCCCATCTCGAAGAAGTCATGGCCCGTGCGGCTATGGCCGATGCCGAGAACACCGCTTCGCCCGAATCACCTGGCTGGAACGAGCAGCTCCTAGCCTCGTCGCCGGGTGACCTACACAGCGACCAGGCCAGAGTGGAGGTAGCGGAGATACTGTCCAATGGATCAATCTCCGACTGACCCCACCCCACTGCCTTCACCGCCCCTAAGTATTGTACAGATTGGTCTGTACAATACTTAGGGGCATAGCCAAACTGCCACGGCTAGCTTACGCAGGGCACTGGAGGTAAAACCCCGAACCATCGCACTGATCCAAGAACCGTGGATCAGGAACAACAGAATATGCGGCCTCAGCAACATCGGAGGTAAGCTAATTCTCAGCACACAAAACTCAGACAAACCAAGAACCTGCGCCTACATACCCAAAGGAATTCCTACCACATCACTTACTCAGTTCTGTTCCAGAGACCTGACAGCTGTCAGGCTCCAGACCGCAGGCGACGTTCCCGACGTTGTACTGGCCTCGGTATACATGCCGGGTGAGGACGCAAACTGCCCGCCAAAAGAGATGACCGACCGGGTACAATACTGCGAGCGAGCCAAACTAGACCTGATCATCTGCACTGACTCAAACGCTCACCACCCACTCTGGGGCAGCGACGCACCGAACTCCAGAGGAGAGGTACTATCCACCTATTTATTCTCTACTAACCTTAACATTGTTAACCGTGGCTCTGAACCCACTTGGGTCACAGCCCGTGGACAAACAATCATAGATCTAACCCTTGCAACAGAAAATGCGACAAACCTTATCACAAACTGGCATGTATCCGACGAGCCTTCTTGCTCAGACCACAGAAGGATTCGTTTTACACTAGCTGCCAATACAAGCAACCCAGTGCCAAGGCGAAACCCGCGGCGCACAAATATACCCGGGTATAAACGCCTCCTAGCCTCCCTGCTAGACAGGCACTTATCAAAAGTAACCATAAGAGACCCGGCACAATTAGAATACACCGTGAATAAATTATCAGAATACCTAACCGAAGCATACCATGCATGCTGCAAACTAAGAGCGCCAAAAACCAACAGCGAGAGGAACCCATGGTGGAACGCTGAACTTAGTAAACTCAGAGATGGATTACGTAAGCAATTTAACAGAGCCAAAAACACTAGACTCCCGGACGACTGGGATTTATACAAAGAGACCCAATATACATACAAAAAGCAAATCAGAACTGCCAGGAGAACAGCATGGCGGAAATTCTGTGAATCCATCGAAAACAACAACGAAGCCGCAAGGGTAAGGAAAATCCTATCAACTGATCAGGACCGTACCCTCGGCACGCTGAAAAAAACCCGATAACTCATACACACTAACTGACCATGAAACCAGTAAACTCCTCTTAGAGACTCACTTCCCAGACTGCGAACTCCTAGAGGACAAGGTATGGGAAGCTGAACCAGACTTGGCCCCAACAGACCAAGACTGGTCTAGAGCACACAGTATAGTAACAGAAGAACGGATAAAGTGGGCCATCAACACTTTCCAGCCCTTTAAATCTGCAGGGCTGGATGGCATCTTCCCAGCCCTTCTACAATGGGGGGCTGATTTACTAGCACCATGCCTGGTGAAGACCTATCGGGCATGCATAGCACTCAGGCACATACCCCTAGCTTGGCGCGAAGTGAAAGTCATTTTCATACCCAAACCAGGCAAATCCGACTACACGCAACCCAAGGCCTACAGGCCCATAAGCCTCACATCTTTCTTACTGAAAACCCTCGAGAGACTCTGTGATAGATACATTCGTGACGGACCTCTTCAGGCAACACCACTTCACAAACAACAGCATGCGTACTCCACAGGCAGGTCAACGGAATCTGCGTTACATAGCGTAGTATCCAAAATTGAATGCGCCGTGGATCACAAATGCTCAGCACTAGCCGTCTTCATTGATATCGAGGGCGCCTTTGACAAAACCACTTTTGGTAGCATCAACATGGCCCTCGACAGACACAGCATCGACCCGACCCTGAGCGGGTGGATCACCAATTTGCTCAAACTGAGAGCTATACAGGTAAAAGTGAACGACACCACAATGGCCATTGTGGCGAAGGGCTGCCCGCAGGGGGGCGTCCTCTCGCCGCTTCTGTGGAACCTGGTTGTAGACAGCCTCATCAGAACACTAAATGACAAAGGCTACTTTATGCCGATGATATAACCATAATAATAAATGGCACCCACGAAAATACCTTATGCAACCTTATGCGCCAAGCCTTGAAAATAGTAGAGGACTGGTGCAACAGACACCAGCTATCCGTCAACCCCACAAAAACCGAACTGATTCTCTTTACAAAAAAGAGGAAACAAATGACACTACAACTACCACACTTCTTTGGTACTACCCTAAGCATGTCAACCGAAACCAAATACCTAGGCATTTATTTGGACAAACAGCTTAATTGGGCGAAACACACCAAATATATCACTACAAAAGCCAGCATATCTCTGTGGCAGTGCAAGCGAATGCTTGGAAGAAATTGGGGGATTAGCCCCAAAGTCACCTATTGGCTATACACTACTGTTATTCGACCAATTATCAAGTACGGCTCGTTGGTCTGGTGGCCTAGGACAGACCTGAGCACAGCCCAAAGAGACCTCGAAAAACTGCAGCGGTTTGCCTGCGTAGCGATCACTAGCTGCATGAGAACCACACCCACTGCTGCCCTACAGGCGATGCTTGGGCTACCACCCCTACACCTCATCGTGAGGGAAGAAGCGACCCTAGCTGCCTTCAGGCTCCACATATCGGGAACCCTAAGGAAAGACTCTAGGGTCAAGCACATACGCATAAAGGAAGATGCGGTCAACCGACAACCAATGATGACATCACCCTGCGACAAAATCCCGAAACGACATTACTTTCAAAAGCACTACAATATCACACTATCTATCAAGTGGAGTGTGTGGGCATCATACAAGCGGTGTATGCCATAGAAGCCAGAAGAGTTACGGACACCCACATACGTATACTCTTCGACAGCGCCTCAGTCCTCAAATCATTAGGGAAAGAAAATATTACCTCGAGTCTAACACTAGAATGTCACAATGCCCTACAACGAGTTACGGTATCTAACCGCAACAAGGTGACACTCCAATGGATAAAAGGACACAGCGGATCACTAGGCAACGACGCAGTTGACGAATTAGCCAGGAGAGCATCCAGCACATCGGCTTGCGGGCCTGAACCCGTCATACCCATCCCCTTCAACCAGATACGCAGGTGGCTGCGGGAATCCACCCACACATTAGCCGAGAGGTGGTGGACCTCGACACCAGGCTGCAGGCAGTCCAAGGAAGCTTTGCCATCCTTAAATGGCAGGCTAACCAGACGGTTATTACGCCTAGACAGAAATGGCCTGCGCCTGGTGACGGGGACCATCACAGGACACTGCTCGCTAAACAAACACCTTCACACAATAGGCATCACGGATAGTCCACTGTGCAGAGCTTGCATGGAGTCGGACGAAACCGTTGCACATGTGCTCTTTGAGTGCACAGGCGTTACCCAGATAAGAACAGAAACCCTCGGGACACCCGGATCTTTCACAGATGTTCTCGACAGACCAGAAGGTTTGATCGGCTTCTGTAGGGAGGTGGGCTGGTTGGAATAAATATTAACCACCGACGGCCGCCATGGCCCACGCACAATGGTCCAAATGAAGGACTAAGTGCGGAAACCAAACCCTCTAACATAGAACATAGAACATGGTAATTCTCACTTATAACACATAAACGTACCTTGTCAAAGACATTTACAATTTGGCTGTGCTTAAATAACCCCGTGGCATTATCTTGGAATTCATGTTTTATTCTAGTGGGTATAATTGTTTTGAAATGGTTTTGAATTCAATAAGGAACAATAATGACACTCAATTGATGGCCAGTGTATCAGGTCCAAAACAGCATCAAAACTTTTTCTTTACCTCTTTGATGTTGTAGGTCTTTATATCTAACATGGAAAAGCTAAAACAAAGTTGTTTTCTGTGTCGCTGTGTTTGATGCAGTCTTCACCATCATTTAGAGCATTTATTGTGGAAGGTGTAAGTTTGTGCCTAACAAATAAAACATTAATTACTAAATGTCGCCATTCCACCCATGCAAAGCAGGGTGGGTCACGGGTCGCCAGTTTATGAATTAAATACATAAAGTGGTCACCGGCCAGTATTGCATTTGCGTCTTTCTTTCACAATAATAGTAATAATCAGCCTGTGTTGAAACACTGCAGGGCAAAAGCCTCAAAATCCTGTTTACTGTGGTTGCTGTAATTTTTTAATTAGGTTTTTACCTTGTAGGTAATTTAATTAACACGTCATCTACTTACTGGAACATCAGACAGCTTCTCGTATATCTCCTGCAAGTTCTTGTCGGCAACCACAAACATTCGTACATTGTCTATTAAACATATCCTGCACATTGGTAGTTTTACCATCTTTAAATTTAAAAAACACAGCAGAGCAGAAACAACTGGCTCTTAGAATTTAATTATGACAACTTCTTCATGTAATCTACGAATTATTCGAATAAACTAAGAGTTAAAGTTACTCTGACGCTAATCTCCGAAAAAATCCTATTGGCATGGCATCTTTTTTTTGTTGATAAATTTTGACGTTTGACGTTGACTGATTGCATTGAGTTTGAAGCCCGTCACAGACGTAGCTATAATATATATTAATATGAATCATAGCAAGGCATATTACGACATATTTTCTATACAAAACTTGGATTGACCGCACACGCAGCTATAATATATATTTCTATGACGTCACCAAAATATGCTCCAGCTGCTCCAGCTGTATTAAAAAAATTACAAAATTCTTCTCGAATAAAAAAGCAGTCATTTGGATATACTTCGTTTGCGTGGTGGTCATATACCGCGAGCAACTGACAGTCGCTATTAACTCTGATTTTTAGATTTCTTGTAATATCGAAATACTCATTGGTTTTGTCAATACAAAAGTTGTGTAAAACACAAGTGGCTTTAACTATCTTATCTACAAGATCAATTCTGCATTCAAAAGGTCTCTTATAGACTCTCCAACGAGTAGATAAAATACCGAAGGCATTTTCTACAACTCTGCGGGCCCTGTGAAGTCTATAGTTATAAATTTTGCGGCTTGCAGTTAAGTGACCCTTTGGATAAGCTCGCATTAAATTTGGCATCAGCTCGAAAGCCTCGTCCCCCACGAACACATAAGGCATATTTATTCCGCCGTCAGTTAAAGGTTCTTCATTAGGAAAATTCATTTCACCAGAACGCATTTTTTGTCCTAAGACACTGTCAGTAAAAATTCCACCGTCACTGAATCGTCCCTTTGATCCCACATCTATCAATGTAAACTTTCGTCAGCTACAGCCAGTAACACGATGGAAAAAGTGTGCTTGTAATTATAATAATCAGAACCAGAATTAGGTGGAGCTCTTATAACGACATGCTTGCCATCGATTGCCCCACAGCAGTGATCAAACTGACATGTATCTTTGAAAACTGACGCAATATCCTTCCATTCTTCTTGTGTGGGTTCTGAGAGAACTTTAGGCTGCAGGTGCTTCCAAAGAGAACCGCATACTTCCTCCACTATGTTGGATACAGTAGATTCTCCTATTCTATAACTGAATCCAATGGACCGAAATGAATCTCCAGTTGATAAGTACCTAAAAAAAGGAGTAAGTAATTATTTTCTTTTGTTTCAGTGGCTGAAATGAAATCTCTGTGGAAAAAATTAAGAGATAGCCACCGTCAAGCAACCAATGCAAAAAAAAAATACACTACAGGACAGGCGGCAGATCACAGATATAAATGGAAGTATGAGAAGCATATGGAGTTTTTACTTCCTTTTATGAAGAACAGAACCACCCACACAAACGTAACAAGAAATCAGCAGCCCGAAGACAGTCTTACAGGTGAAGACTCACAAGACTCCTCGAGTGAAGTAACCAGAAAAAGAAATAAAACAATACACTCCATGCTCGAAGATGAACAGAAAAGGAGAGAAAAAAGACACGAAGAAAGGGATCTTTTACGAAAACAATTAATAGAGAACATTCCTAAAAATGTAAATAAATCCACGGCAATGGAATTTTTTTTCTTAAGCATGTGTGATACAACTTGTCAGTTGCCGGAGTATCTACAAATATGTGGACAACGTAAACTTTTTTAATATTGTTATGGAAGCCAAAGAGCTACATTTGATGAGATCAAACAGTACACAGGGTTCCTCTGTTTCTATAACCTATAATTTCACTGGTGGTACTCCTTTTCAGCTACAAAGGACCAGTCCATTTTATTCAGCAAAATCATGTTATATTTCATCACCTGAAAATTATAATAGTCCAGCGACAACTAAAAATCTGCCACCACTACCTGTTCAACAGACCACCCGACCACATTCTGCAAGTTCGTCATATACCTCACCAGATCCACCCTACGGCCCTGAGACGTTGCCAACTCCACCAACACTACATAGCAGACATTATGAGGATTGTAGTCAAAATGTCGATTCCACTGCAAGACAATACACTGACGCTCCTGTTCAATATTCCACCCGACCACATTCTGCAAGTTCCTCATATACCTCACCAGGTCCAGTCTACAGCCCTGAAGCAATGACAAGTCCACCACGACAACAGTCCACCCGACCACATTCTGCAAGTTCCTCATATACCGCATCAGGTCCAGTCTACAGCCCTGAAACAATGACAAGTCCACCACGACAACAACCACCGCAACAGTCCACCCGACCACATTCTGCAAGTACCTCATATACCGCATCAGGCCCAGTATACAGCTCTGAAACAATGACAAGTCCACCACGACAACAACCACCGCAGTCTCAAACCACTGATTTAGATATTCGTGCCTTTTTAAAAGATTTTAGCTATTGAAATGATTTAGATACTTACTATTGTTAACTTTTTACGATCTAAGATAATTACGTACTTTATTTATTTATTTTTATTTATTTATTTATACGCGATATAAAACGCGATACGGTTATGCTTTTGCGCATAACCGTATCGCGTTTTCTTAAATCATTTTTTATTAATTCATGAAGCTCGATAAATGCCGATCTTGAACTTCTAAAATACTGTGCAAATTTATTCGATGATAAATCATGATACAAATTAATTCGCCACGAGTTCTCTTTTGTTTTATATGCGACTCTACCCAGATGGTTCTATTTTTCGTTCCTGACAAGGCAACATGCATATCAAATTCAGCATCGGAATCATCCTCTGAGGAACTTTCAATTAGATCTAAAAGAAGTGCTCTTGTTGAATTCATTTCGGTACCTAAATTGATAATACTATTTCAACATTTGAACATTCTGTATAAAAACTAAGCTTTAAAACCGTGCGCTGGCAAGAACGAACGCAGACCGAGTGAGGGCAAAATATATATTATAGTATAGCTCCCGTGTGTGGTAGCTTGCTATACTATAATATATATCTCGATATATTAATATATTTTATAGCTACGTCTGTGACGGGCTTGATGTTTGTTTTACTCTTTGCGTTTGATTGTATTTTTTTTTTTTTTTGCTGTTCCTGTTCACTTAGACATTGGCAGAATAGTCGACATCGGCTTTACTTGACATAATCAAATATAGAATAGAATAGATTGTATTTTTTATTTTTATTTATATGGCATGGCTACGAGGCCTTTATGCCAATTGATTGATTTTTATTTAGCATGATGTTGCTAGTCATATGAAACCGGGTAATTTTTGCCGAACCCAGAATAGTTTGAAATCTAGTCTTTTAAGCACCCTAAGTTCCTGTGATTTACAGAAAAAGTGCAAGGGTAGGCTTGCGCTTCCTCTGTAAATACTGAAGCCGGCACAACATAATTATAATCACTAAAATCATCAAAACAACATTACATTTATTATACCGTTACATGTTTTTGATAATTCTAGTCGATTTCGGAACGATTTCTAAATTGTAATTTTTTATCTGTGATACATTCGGCTGTCATTTCGACGTCAAAATTTGACAAGTCACTTTGCTATCTTTGTTCGTGAAGGTGACGGGTCTCGTGATTTTCCCTAAATGGAATCGTAATTAATCGGGGTCATTGGGCGCTTAAATGCCCTAATCATAAACCAAAGGACCCGTGAAATGGTCCCAGATCATATTTCTATCGGATTTTTGAATCCCTCGTTCGCCTCCCTACGGCTTTTGATACCGGCTATCTTCACGGTACACCGAGGGAGACGCTAGTTTTAAATTCCTGGAATAAGCGCTTACAATTGTGGGTGCTTATTCCACCTTTGCTTCAACCGAGGAATTTTTACTGGCCTTCCACGGGGCTGATTACCTGAGAGGCTTCCACTACCTTCCGGCTCTCGGGGTCACCTTCAAGTTTCTTTTTTCTTCCCCTTATTTAAAATGAATGAAAAGGTGCAATGATGAAATAACAACTAAAATTTATAATAGTATTCAATAGGCTAAAAGTAGATAATAAACTGGGAACGTTCAAGGTAGTGAGACTTTTAATCCCCATTGACATCCACAGGCTCCCATCCTAAAATTAATTGTTCAATCTCTCCGATTTTATCTGGCTATCCATTAATAGTGTGTCGCTCCACGGCGCCCGAAATTTCATTTCCTTAATCAACATACCTTTTTTTTTTAGGAGATCACACACTCAGAAACACACATACATATTTTCTATTTTTTTTTGTACTACAATCCATCCCAACAAGGGATTACTTTTTTAAATATTACTTTTGGCTTCCCAACCAGGGACTTTTTTTTTTATATTACAATATGTGACACGAAGCAACTCCTTCATGAGTGTTGGGATGTTTGTGCCGATTTTCACTGATCAACGCAAGTTGCAACGTATCTCTCACAATAAGTGCGTACAGTTATCGCTGAATTTTGATGGCATTTACCGTACATTTTTTTTTTCGCTTGTAGGTATTTGTAATAGTTACACAATTGCCTTTGATGATGAAGTATAGAAGGCCCCTCCGTCACCTGTCACAACTTTTATCCTGGCTGCTGAGTTTGCAATGTTCAGGAACAGGTGGAGCTACTAGCTCATAGTGTTGGCTAAATAGAAGTGTGTGGATGAAGGTAGATCTTGCTGTTGCAAGATGTTGATGAGGAGCAGAAGGACACCGCCAAGGTGATTACTGAGGTGAATGGTAAACAAATTACTTGACTTTACCGTTGCGGACGTCAGCCGATGACACAGGATGGGGCTAGCCGTAGCTAATAAAACCAGGCCTATTCAAGCTTGGCAGTCTTGCTATTCAGGATAACATTTGGTTTTCTAAAGCCAAATTAAAAGCTACAGGCATCACAATGTCCGACTTCCAAAGGGGCGGCATAATGTGTTCTTGGCTGCGAGGGAAGATGCGGTGTCACCAAGAGCTGGACTAAGGCAGACTGCGTGTATGTCCTTGGTCCCAATGATTCGAGGTTGAGTCCCTCGCTGAATTGGACATGATTGCACCGAATCCCAGTGCCCGGGCAAAGTGATCCAGTTCATCCAGTATCGGCTCTGGCAGCCTCTGTCCCGGTCGTTGCTGCTGCGAAGACCGCGAAGTAGAAGCGTTCTGCTGCTTTATAGAAGTGATTTTGTTGTTATGTTTTATTCAAAGTCCGGGTAATATCATGTTTTGTTTAATCCTTCAGTTAATTTGTATGTGCTACAATAACTACACAACACAAAATCAATGGGGAAGGTCGGGCAAAGCTAATTGTAGATGGCGTGACCATAGCTAGGTCCCTACGGCCTACAAAATTTTTGACATTTCGTTCATTCATTTAATTTTTTGTTCATTCATGAGTTTGATTTTATTTCACTATTGCGTTATTTTCGGTGATTTCAGTATTTTAAATCAAGTACTTGACATGGAAAGTGTCAGAATTTTAAACCTTGAATATTTCCTCGTAATCACTTTCTTCAAAATGTTCACGACATAAATTCGAACTCAAAAAATCTGTACGAATAGCTTTAAAGCACAATCTTCTGATTTTAGGGGCTTACGAGAAATTCGAACTCCAATTTCGGAGTATCTAGGAACACAACAACGCGTCAATTTTCGCTAAAATAAAATAAAACCACATCACGCCTTGTATTTTTAGCTTGTGTTGGGAACTAGCTACGACAGCGCCATTTTGACAGTTGCCTTCCCCACCTGATTTTTAACGTGTCTTCCGGATTTATCAAGGTGGTTAATTGACTGTTGCAGGAAGGTGCAATTAAGGCACGATATTAATATAAAAGGTAGTCATGTCAGTGTCAGTCGTCAGTCAACACCCATGTCTTCTTCTTCTTTTTGATTGTGGCAAGCGGCCTTAGCCATTGTTGCCAGTGTCGAGTGTTGCAACACCCATGTCAGTTTGCCAAAATAATACCGTTTTAATGTATGTGTTAGACAAGGACAGCACTATCGTAGAAGTGACGTCACAACTATGTAACTTTAATGCCGTATATTGTCCGTACCGCGCGACAAGGACGGAAATAATCCCCTCCAAAAACTTTTAAAGCGTGCATCTTCTTCATATTTCCACCGATTTAACAGATTTTTAGATTATCTCTTTTTTACTACTATGCCTTCTTTGAAATTACAGAATTTTAACGAACATTTTTATAATATTCATCATCCCTATTTTTACCTAATTTTGCTCGCTCTTGTATTCGCTGGTTCACAAAGCTCCGAATTTCGGGATCGATCTTTGATAAAAAATAAATACTAGAAATCATATTAGTCTTTTATCTCTCCTAAAATTCTCATACATACTTACCTAGGATAAAAGGTACACAAGCATCTTGTAAAGTGGAGTGCTTAGGGAAAAGTTTAAATAAAAATTGTCTAAAAAATTTGGGGCGCTAGAATCAGGCTTTGCTTTGGGCGCAGTTTTATATTCGCACGGCTCTGCTTCTAGGTTTTGTTCTCGTAAGTCTGGTTTTGATTTCTTTGCAGTCGGTTTGCAGGTATTATACAGATAGGAAAACGCCAAAATATGCTGCTTTTCTTGACCTCTCCAAGGCTTTTGACTTGGTTTGTTACGAAAAGCTTTGGTCGAAGCTTAAGCAACTAGAGATGCCCGAGGAGCTTAATAACATACTGAAGTTTTGGTATAGCTCTCAGACTAACAGTGTTAGGTGGGCGGGAGCTCACTCTGATAGGGATGTCCTGGAGTGTGGTGTTAGACAGGGTGGGTTAACGTCCCCAGCCCTGTTTAATGTCTACATGAACCAGTTGATTCGTGAGCTCAGCGAGACCAAAGTCGGTTGCTCAATTGATGACACTATAGTGAATAGTTTCAGCTACGCAGACGACATGGTCTTGCTGAGTCCATCAATCAGCGCGCTCAGGAAGTTGTTGGCTGTTTGTGAGTCCTATCCTGCGTCACATGGACTCGCATACAATGCTAAGAAAAGTGAGCTTTTGATTTTTAAATGTAACTCCAGTGACTTTAAGCGGAAAGCCATTACAGAGTATCGCACATTTTAAGTACCTAGGGCATGTAGTCACGGAGGACTTATCTGATGGTGCTGATATAGAGGGAGCGGAGGGCGTTGGCGGTTCGATGTAATATGGTGGCCCGCAGGTTTGTCCGTTGTAGTAAGGATGTTAAAGTCACTCTTTTCAAGGCATACTGCCAAACCTTTTACACGTGCAGCTTGTGGGTGCAATATACGCAGAGAGCCTAAAACGCACTGCGCGTACAATATAATAATGGATTTAGGATGTTGATGAGGCTTCCGCGCTTCTGCAGCGCTTCGCATATGTTCGCGGCAGCCCGTGTTGACGTTTTTCATGGGATTATGAGGAAGAGAACAGCGTCAATAATGGGTAGGTTGCGCGGAAGTTCCAATAGCATAATACAAACTTTATTTGACAAAGTTGACAGTCCCTTTATAAGGCACTGGGTGCAGAGGCACGTGCCAACGTGTGTTGGGCCAGGTCTTTTTTAGTTGTTTTTGTTTGTAATAGTTTTAACATCGTTTTTGTAAGTTATCGTTACTATATGGATTGTGAGCACACTTGTCCGAAATAAAGAATATACATTTGCTCCTGATAGGTCGGAATCTGCCGGCCATTCCAGGTCCGCATTTAATGGATATGACTGGGGCCTTCTTTTAAATTGTTTTGGACAGTGGGGGAGGGCTACCTAAAACTTGTTAATAATTTTTTTATATATTAAAATCCATAATTTTATTTATATACTTAACCATATGTTAGTAACCAATGATTCTAATACACACTACAATAAAGCTAAAATTAAATATCCTAACTACTTACATAAATCAAATCAATAAATCAATTATTTACACGCAGTCACCTTCAGAGTCATTAAAATCTTTTGAATGTTTTTTTTTAAAGTTTAATACAAACAATAAATAATATCAAAACAAAGAAAAAACACAAATAAAAACACCAAACATAAATTCCTCAGTAGGTATGACATAAAATCTGTTACTGTTTGACATCTAACTGCACACAATGCCACAATTATGATTCCATCTGAGCCGGGGGCTTTACGAGCCTGATGAGGTCGTGCACTTCGTCTGGCGTGACGGGGGGCAGTGGATATTCTGGGTCTTCGACTTCGACGTGTCGTTGGCCACGCGTGGGCGTAGCGGGGGCTTTCCCTTTGTTGACGGGCGTCTGCGCGCTTCGTCAGCTTGGGAGATGTGGTTTTGGGAGCCTTGGGGCACCCACGATAGTTGGCCGGATGGCCTGACTCGCCGCACAGCACACAGCTTGGCGGCTCTGTGCACAAGGTGCGGTCTTTAGGACGGGAGCATTCTGCAGTGCCGTGTTCGCCCAGGCACTTGACGCACCTGGGTTTGGCATGGCAGTGCATTTGCGAATGCCCGTACAACTGGCAGCGGTGACATTGCCCTATGACGCCGGTCTTGAACGGCTTTTCTATCTGTAACCCGGTGAGGTTGCAGATAGAGCGGACATTGAAAATGGGGTTGTGCCCCTCGGTGGGGTGACACACGACGAGAACCATGTCAAAAGGTTCTCTGCCTCGGGCGCGGTGTATGCGGTGAACCTCAGCCACAGGGATATTTTGCGACTGAAGGTCGGCTTTAACTTCTTCCGCGGGGATTTCTTTAGGGATCTTACGGATCACTACCCTAACTAGACGGTCTTCGGGGAGGGCGTAGGTGTGGAAGGACACATCTCTAAGTCTGAGAGTCTTTGTGAGCTCCCTGTAGTCATTCGACGTAGGGACTGTCACCTGTCTGGCACTGGTGTAGCCGATTTTTAGGTCGGTGCACCATTTCGATACATCGGTCCATTTCCCCTTGTAATTGATATACACAGGGGGAGGGGGGCGATCTTTTTTGCCGCAGAGGCCTGGGCAGAGGGCTTGGCAGCACTGTGGCTGAGGGAAGAGGAGGTTGAGGCCGAGGCGGCCTTCGTCGGAAGAGGGGGAGGAGCTCTGGGAGTCGCATTCATCTAGATAAGGCGAGGTCGGGCGAGGGGACGGCTCGCTGGTGTCCATGTGGACAGCCGGCGGCCAGCAACTTGGAAGTTGCGACGGGGAGGGCTCGAGGGCGTCGCTAAATGAAGCGATGTCTGAGCTGGCGGTGCTTACTTGGTCAGAGGGACCGGGGACAGACTGCTGCAGAGCAGCGAATTTCGCGCCATATCTGGCGAGGAAGTCGGGGTCCTTAAAAAGGACCTCCTTGAAGAACGCCATTATTAGGGCGTCCTCCATGGTCGGAGTGGGGGAAAACTTAAGGGAGGGAATGGTAGAAATTAAGTTTCCACTAGCCTAATCCTATACCTAACTCCCCGGGTGGATTGGCCCGGGGATGAGTTCCCTCCCTGTCTACACCAGACAGGTGTGTACCTATTGGTGAGCCCTAAGCTAGTAAACCCGTCGCCAATCTTAATGTGCGAACGGGGCCCTGACCAGTCTAGCGCGAAGGGTGTGGACACACCCTAGAGACACTAGGTGAGTAGCTGAAAAGCAAAACTGATATCATGCATTATGCCACATTCATTCATAGTCTGCAACAAGCCATCGTGGTCCAAAGTATCAAAAGCTTTTTTGAAGTCTATAAATATAACCATTACTATGTTTTCTTCGTCAAGACGATTGTTGACTTCGTCTGTGAGTTTCTCCAGTGCAGTTGCAGTACTTATATTGAGCCTAAAACCGTGGTGACCATCCTGCTCGTAGGACGATATTGATATTTTACTAAACAGTCGTTTTGATTATGGGTCGTTTTGCTAGTAGGACTATTTGCGTTTAGGACTTTTTGATACGGAGGGGTTTTAAGAACTATTTTACTTAATAAATAAAATAAAATAATTATTGCTTTTTCTTCTTGTGTACCCAAAGATGACTATTCAACGTACTAGCTTGTCTGAAACACTTTGCACAAATTTCACATTGGTACTGTTTTTCTTCACTGTGTATAAGAATGTGGTTTTCTAAATTAGCTTTTCTATTAAAACTACGTTGACATATATTACATTTGTGAGGTTTTTCATCCGAGTGTGTTATTAAATGATTTTTTAAAACACTCATAGCACTGAAACTACGAAGACATATATCACACTTGTAGGGTTTTTCACCGGTGTGTTTATTTCGCACATGAATGTTTAAAGCATGTTGTTGGTTAAAACTACGCTGACATACATCACATTTGTAAGGTTTTTCACCTGTGTGTATTCGAATATGTTTTGCTAAATTAGATTTAATGTTAAAACCACGCTGACATATATCACATTTGTATGGTTTTTCACAAGAGTGTAAAGCAACATGAGTTCTTAATATACGCTGACTAATAAAAGAACGCTGACATATGTCACATTTGTAAGGTTTTTCACCAGTGTGTATACGAATATGATTATCTAAATAAGTCTTTGTACGGTAGCTACACTGGCATGCATCACATTTGAAAGGTCTCTCACCAGTGTGAGTAAGAACATGGTGTTTCAAATGTGCACTTTGACTAAAACGTTTTTGACAAAATTTACAGTTGTAAGGTTTTTCACCAGTGTGTACACGACAATGAATATTTAACAAATGTTTCAAACGAAAACCACGTTGACATATAGCACACTTGTATGGTTTTTCACCAGTGTGAATTTGTATATGTCGTTTCAAATATGCACCTCGACTAAAACTTTTCTGACATACTTGACATTTATAAGGTTTTTCACCAGTGTGTTTACGATTATGTTTTTGTAAATTACATACTTTGGTAGGTTCTTTGCACTTAGTGTCAGGGTTGGTTGTACGATATTGCGCTGTCAGGATTAATTTCGAGACTAAGAGTTCATTTTTCTCTTGCTTGACTGTTACTATATCTTCTAGGTTTGCTCTTCGTGTGTCTAGTGTTGGTTTCTTCGCGCCGGGCGGCCCTGTGATAATAAACAGGAAGTACAATATACAGTTGATGCGATGGTAGTTTACGGTCTGTACACTGAACCAATCCACCGTAAGCTTATTATTTTATAAACATTATAATACAATCTGCCCGAAATTTTGTTGGTTGGGTGTAGCACAAAACTTGTTATTCATTTTATAAATTTATTTTATCTACTGTCCTATATAGCGTAAACGTCGAATTATAAAATTCAAAACGAATTTATATTGACATACTTTAAAAACACAGTACCGAAATTTAAAAATCTTATCTTATTATAACAGTTTCTCTAAATAATGTTATAAAACACCTATAAGACCAATTTTCAAATTTACCAATACGATCCAGAAAAATCCAAGTAGTTAATCTATAAAATCACCAAGAAGTTTCAGTATTTTTCTTCTTCTAAAGGAATGCATTTTAAAGCATTAAAAAATGTTGTGATTACTTGTTACCGCTTTAGCGCATGCGCGCTGCTGTGACGGGTCTTGGCGCCAGACATAAGTTTTGTTGTCCTCAATTTCGTGGGATTTTATTGAAAGGATCTAGCCCTAGAATTATGAACTTGCATCGCCTTATTTTACTTAAAAAAGAACAACGCCAAAAATGCAATTGAAAATACTTCAAAAAAATATGAAAAATAGTCATCCGACATGGCACCTTAAACACCCTCAATTTCGGCGCGCTTGGTATGACGTCATTAGTGTTGGGTAACTCAGCACATGTGCTAGCACAGTTGTAGCTACTCACTTGGTTAAAAGAGTTACTCACTCATTTCATTTTGATGTGCTAGCACACACCACACTCCACAGATTAGCACACAGAACATTTGTATCATATTGTGAGTTTTGAACGAATCGTAATCATTCTCCCTTTCTCTTTCCCTCATCATCACTCGTGCGAGTTGTGTGACGCGCTTAACCGATTAATCACTGCCTCACCAGCTCATCGCGTGTGCCAGCCAAGCCAACTCTATTGAGTATGTGTGCCGTGTCGTGTTGTCGTCACTATACACCACACATCACACTCGCGACTCGGAGCGTCACGCATATATATTAGTCTATGCGTCACGCGACTCACTGACACCAGGGCTGCCATTTGTACGATTTAAATCGTATTTGTACGACTTTTTGCAGATTTCATACGAGTACGATCGAAGCATCGAAATCGTACGGAAAACATACGATTTTTTACATTCGATCCATTTATTTTATTCAATTAGGTCTGGCAACAAAGTGACAAACTTTTGTCTCAAAAGAGTAAGTATCTAGAGCAGTGACAGAATAATATAAATAATGAAACGAACGTGCTCAGCCTGCCCAGAGTGTTGAGAGAATTCCCTTTTATTCTAATTTCCTTAAATTAAAAACCAAACTTAGAAATAGTTTGGCCAACGAAACTGTCAATGGCACCTTGCTGGCAAAGCAAACGATAAGAGTCACCGGAAACTGCACCGATTTTAAACCGACAGATGACATGATTAAACTAATGAATACGGAAAATTAAAAAAAAAAAAGATTTTATTACTATAATTTAATATTTCATACTATTTTCATTACATATCATTACTTATTTCGTAGTATTTTTATTGTTAATTTTGTAATAAAAGTCAATAAACCAATAAACGGATGAATAATAATGTACGATTTTTTGTTTCGAATTTTCCTTGGGTATACGACTTTTTTAATGCTGTGGTACGATTGCAGAATTTTTTCACCTGGCAGCCCTGACTGACACACACACAGCACGTACGTGCTCCCACGCTACCGCAGCCTCGCCTCATTCGTGGTAGCACAATGTGCTAGCACACTTTGTAAAAAGAGTGCCTCGCACGATCCTCATTTTAAAACAGTGTGCTACCCAACTCTAGACGTCATAGTCTCCGACATTGACAACGGACTGAATCGCAAACACTCCTTTAAAACACATTGACATTTGTTGATGTCATCGACTTTTACGTCACATTCGCTCTGACCAATGGCGTTACTTTTCAAACATTTGTATTTTCCACTGCTTTAGTATACTTTAAAAATAAATTATAATCACACTCTGATGAAATAGTTTGTTACAAAAAATTACCCTTATTTAAATTACATGCATATTCAATATTTTTTCACGACTACGATGTTGGTCCCGTGGAGATAGTTGTTCACATTATTGATGCAAAATATGAAGATCCTGCGACTGGTCGATGGTCTATATCACACTCGTTAAAGTAGATGTTCCAAAATGTATGAAGCCCGTGCCAGGTCCATGTACACCATACTTAAAAATAGGGAAACACATTAAAACAGTTCCCAACTGTCCAATTAATTTAAAGTGGCTTTGTTTTCTGGTAAAACACAAGAAATTACTCTTGAAATTGCCACACACAACAAAAACCCGTCACAGCGGTAAGCTGTTATTTTGATTGATATTTGATGTTTTACACGTCGTATTTGACACGGTTGTGACAGAGGACAGTTCTCTTTCTATGTTCAATGGTCGATCTATGGTTTGCTTTCATTTTTTTTAGCAGAGAGTAATTAAATCCGCCTTTACGCCATGTCTATAAAAATACTTTATAAATGTCATTAAAATACCACAACACTATACATTTAAATGAAGTGTCTGTATTTATCCCGAATTCTACGGATTTTTTTTCTGTTTTTTAGTAGTGTACATTGACCTGGCAAATTTTAAAAAATATCCTTTGACCACTCTTTTCTGATACACGCTGTTTTATAGGGTCATCAATAAAAATGACAAAAGTTATGAAAATAAATCGTCTTCGCACCACCCTAAACACAATTTGAAATAAGATTAGACATTTAATTAAACCTTTTTACAGTCAGTTCTATCAATTTTGACTCCTATTGCGTAGGCATCAGAAGGACATGAACGGACTGTATAAAACTTGTCTAATATTGTAATAAATAAAATATATAGTCTACCGTGTTTAGTTAAAGACTAGAGGATGGTGATTCGACGCTGTGCTGTAGAGAGCCACATTTTCGTGGAACCAATTTTTATAAGTGAAAACTTCTTTATGAGCGTTGAGCGTTTTTTTGGAGGAAAAAGTTCTATGCGTTCGCGTCCCCGACCAGCTAGGGTTAACAGTATATCTGTAGTCCTATTCTGTAACCATCTCACCGTGAAAACTTTGGTGAAGTGAGCGTAGAGTGAGCTGTCAGTGCCACTGACAAGATGGGATGACACTGACAGCTCACTCCACGCAAGTCTTCACGGTGAGGTTTTTACAGAATCGACATACTGTAAGTATGACGCGTTGCGATTTGACAACAGTGAGAGCATGTTTTAGTTTTATGTTTTCACTTATTTCGTCAGTCGCCATGACTGTTTATGTTTTTTTTATTGATTTATTAATGATCCTCAACAAAAGTATATAATTTTAATCTTAAACCACATACCTTCACCATATTAGTAAAACATTGAAAATTAAATTAAGAACATACCATTATTTTCACGTTCCATTTTGATCTCAGTCCTTTGATGTTCTTCCTTCAGCTCAATATTATTGCGATTTATATAATTATAATCATTGGGACTATCACCATGGTCTGATACGTCTTCATCGGTAGCAATGATTTCCATATGCCATTCATCAAATATACTCATATGCTCTATTGTTGTTTTTGTAAGTCCACCACAATATTCTAAGTGTCCTGGGTATATTAATGGTGTGTTTGGCTGTAAGAAAATTGATTACACTATTTAAAAACGTTTCGCGTGCAGCGCCTAGGGTTGCCAACCCTACTATATAATTTAGTATCATACTGTATTAGAGTACTAAATACTATATTTAAAATTTAAAAAATATAGTAGGCGAAACTAAGACAATATATTTCATAACATAAGCTATAGGGCCAGTAGGGACAAATCTCATAAAAGCTGAATTTGTAAATTTAATTTAGAGTGAAATGCCAGATGTCATTTAAAAAATCTGTTGGCTCAAAAAGCAACAAATAAGCAGTACAAAAAAAAAAACATTAAAACCTGCCTATATTTTTTTTGCCATCTTTAAATGTACTATAATTATACAGGCAACTTTTTAATTTCAAAAATAGTAGTAATACTATTTTTGAAATTAAAATGTTGGCAACCCTTTTTTTTTTTGGGTGTGAAATCATCAAATGACTTCTCCTGCTGTGTGGTGTGGTGGAGCGGGAGGGCGTGTCCGACTTTTACTGACTAAAACGCACCCGTGTTCCTTCAGTTGCCTATGCCATGCCAGGGCCACGGTTATCTCTTTCGAATTACCCGCGACCCTGAGGCAAGTTGGCAACCCTAGCAGCACAATACATTTCATAGAAGTGAAACTTCATAAAAAAATAAAGGCTAAAGGCGGACGCGCACCTTGACGCGCCGCAGGAATGGCATTTTATAAATCGTTCTAGGAAATAGCCGTAGCATGCAACGTCGTGCACCTATCCATCTGGATACGATTCGGCGCGCACGGCACGTACAATGCAGAATGGTGCGCGGGACTAACCGAAAAGGCAGGTACAGCGGCGCGTCTAGTGCCAATTTCACCAAGAGCTGTCGGTGTCAATATTCCATAAAAAACAATGAGACTGACATTCCTTAAACCCAATTCATGTGCATCGCGTTCAGTTCCACTGTGGTGGAATTGGCCAATAAATGATTCGGTAAAATTTGTGAAATCGGCACTTAGCATTTGCCGGCCGGCCATATTAGCACTAGAACGAATGACCATTAGGAAGACGTATTCTTGAGTAGAGAACGCGAATCGGCAAACGTAGGGTAGGACGCCCTTCGGCTAGGTGGCGCGAAAATCACACTGGTTGCTAATTTAGTTTTTTATTTTTATTTTTTTTACTTACTCACACACTGACTTATTCCTAGTTAATATTTTAGGAAAGTCATATATTTTTACAGTGTTTGTAAATATGTTAGCACAATGTACCTATCGCGTCATTCATTTATCTGCCTTTGCTATATTTTTAGTTCTTCTTACCACTTGTGGTATAGTATTTTTATTCTTGGTGCATCGTCTTCACATATAAAAATATAATTAATGTATACAAATATTGTAAAATATTTTAAAAGAGTAACGGTGGAGTTTCTTGCCACTTCTTCTCCATACGAAACTACTTTTTGGAAGTGGCGCCTAGAATCAGTTATATTTTTATTGTAATTTTTGACGTTCAAAAGTGCCATTTTATGGGCCTATTTGAAATAAATGCTTTGACTTTGAATTTGACTTTGATTGCTTGTCAACGCTCGCCTAGTTGGCCGAGTGCAGGCGAGCGCCAACGTGTATACGTTTCGTTTGGCGTGCCTTGCCACCGCTCGGGATCAGTGTCGGTATGAATTTACCTACGCTCGCGTTGGCTGAGGCTTGGCCAACATGTAGAGTCTACATGTTGGCCTGTATAAGGCAAGTGCTACTGTCTACATTGTAGACAGTAGCACTCGCCTTGTATCAATTTACCTACGCTCGCGTTGGCTGAGGCTTGGCCAACATGTAGAGTCTACATGTTGGCCTGTATAAGGCAAGTGCTACTGTCTACATTGTAGACAGTAGCACTCGCCTTGTATCAATTTGCTTACGCTCGCGTTGGCTGAGGCTTGGCCTACATGTAGACAGTAGCACTCGCCTTGTATCAATTTACCTACGCTCGCGTTGGCTGAGGCTTGGCCAACATGTAGAGTCTACATGTTGGCCTGTATAAGGCAAGTGCTACTGTCTACATTGTAGACAGTAGCACTCGCCTTGTATCAATTTGCTTACGCTCGCGTTGGCTGAGGCTTGGCCTACATGTAGACAGTAGCACTCGCCTTGTATCAATTTGCCTACGCTCGCGTTGGCTGAGGCTTGGCCAAAATGTATTGCCGGCCTAAAAACTAGTCGCAGACTCAAAGATTTATTTGCAGATCACCTCGGCGACAATCAAATGTCAAAATCTTGTCAAAAATGTATGAGAAATTGAAGTATTTTTGACAGATTGAGACTGAGATTCGGATGCCAACATTCTTAAAAATACGAGAATTGCTTCACAGATAGGCAGTCACTACATGTATAATAGTGGTGTTGGCTACATCCGGTTAAATGGGAAGGTGGCTCCAACATAGGAAATTGGAAAAAGCTATGCATTTTTTTTGACGTGTCATAGTAGGAGGCCATTCAAAAAAACTCATGGTTACGAAATCGGGGGACACAGTTTGGTGTTGCATCTACATACAAAACATAAGTACACCACTTTATAGCTAAAGAATCAAAAACTTGTTACGTCGAGTCAGGACTGTGACGGCACGATCTACCACAGAAAATATTACTTGTTACATTCACATATTCAAGTAAATACACTGCCGTGTCCACAACTTAGCCCTTTTTTTGGTACCCATCAGGTCTGCGGAGTTCACTAGCTAATATAATTAGACTACATTTTAACAAAACAGAAGAATAGTTGTCTGGTGATGAATCTCCCACCTCATAATCATCACATAACATTTGATTGAACAGCTGCTCGGCAAACAGACATTTTCTCTGCAATCGGCAGCATTGATTTAGTTTGGTGTAGCAGAAAGAGCAAGCAAGCATCGGTCTTCTGTCTTCAGTCACAAACTGCAACAAATAATCACTTACAAAAAACTGTTTGCTTATTTATTTATGATATGCTTCAAATCCAATAATGTAATAACACAATGCCTTGTTCCCCCAAAAGGGTTGCGCAGAGATGTACCTACAGTACACCAACATTAAGTGCAGATTTAGACACCAATGAAAATAAACACGCTCAGGTATTTTGACAAGTATTGAATGCGTTTTAGATGTGCTGAAAGCATTCAGTTTCTTTGGTCAAATCAGCACTTAGTCAGTTATGTTTAAGTCCAATGTAAAGGGGGTGAGCCTAATGCCATCAACAGGGCACAAATCCAGACGCCGGGCCTGCTGCGACTGAGTAACTCCAGATAGAAAAACCAATAACACTGCCCAACCTGTAACAAGCAGCAGAAGAACTTGCGACCAATGAGGCAGTAATTCAACAAAAATATTGCAATACTGTATTTACAAGCCAAGTAAGGTACCATAGTCCTAGTTTGCTTGGAATACTGTGTTTGTTTGTTTTCATAATAAGGGGGAAGCACCACAAATAATCAGCCTTGATTAAATTCCCACTGCAGGGACACAGGCTCCTCTCTGTGAGAGGGAGTGGGCCATAATCCACCACGTGGGCCCAGTGAAAGTTGGTAGATATAGAAAAAACGCCATGATGGCTACATTTTTTTTAAAATGTTTTTTGCAATTTGCAGGTCTGTCAGGTTTTATGTTGAACAAAATATGATTCGCTACTGTAACAAGTATGTGTTTACAGAATTATAATAATTCAAATAACCAATACAATCCTCTAAGTTCATCTCCAATTGAATGGCTATTTCATGAGACAGTAAAAGTTAATTGCTTTCTGTACCTTTTCTTTAAAAGAATGACCAAACATGAGCTTCTCCAACAAAGGAATTTTGTAATGGAATGAACAAAACAAAATACTACACAAGATTTTGCTGATAGTGTTAGATTAGAATCCATAAAATGTTTGGGGGTTCTAAAAACCTTTTGATATTAAATTTTTACATAATCTACTTACTGGAACATCAGTCAGTTTTTCATATATTTCCTGCAGGTTCTTGTTGACAACCACATACATTGGTGCTTTGACCACTAAACATATCCTACACATTGGCAGCTTTTCCATCTTCTAAACACAAGAATAATCACCCAATTCGACACTTTTGTGTGGAAAACACTGGTATGTTTCAAATATGTGTAGTTTAATGAAAGCCTGTAAGTATCGTGTGCGGTTCTTATGTGGTCATCAGTATTATAGGTACAGGATAGGATACCGGCCGGAGCTGGTCTAAACTCCAGGTAGGTCATATGATTCTGTATAAATGAGTCCATAACACTAAGTGTCACCATCTATATTAAAATTCAACTCTTGATATAAGACTTGTGAAGAAAAAAATATTGTTTTCTTTCCTTTGTATATTTGCGCTTCCGTTCCTTCCTTGTCATAATGTCAGTGCAGTGTCAGTTGTCAGCTGTCAATGTCTATTTTTATTTGGCAGTTGTTGCCGAAGCTATTCTGTTTCAAGGTTCACTAATGATATTTTGCTTCTTGTGTTTTAGTGATTTTGTATTTCTCCACCACAATCCCACTTTAGTTTTTTTAACTAAACCAAAATTACACAAAAACAAAGTCAGTTTTTCCATGAATTACGTTGTTCAAAATTAATGTAATCAATTTGGGAACCGTTATAAATTGACTTCCATTCATCGCCCCACAATGAGCATCATTGCCACCCACAGAACTTAGATACCCAGGGGCGACTAAACAAGCTCTGTCAACTTAACTATGCGCTACAACTTTATTTTGCTGCGTTGCCAAAATCAGAACTAACTGAACTAACATTTTGTTTTACAACAATTTCTCTGAAAACGCGAATGTTTACCACCCTGTCAGCGTCTTTTGAGATCCAAATGATCCTTGACAAAACGTTCATTTATTTTACCTCTGTGTTTGCGTCACTGTAAAAATCACAGTGATCAATGTAAATGTATATATTCGTTGCAATTTGGTGCTGTCTAATAGATAATTATAGAAGTAATTTTTATCTTTTTGTTTGTTTCAGTCCAGTACTAAACCCACAAGATTTACAATAAGTGCAAGTGCATCTGTATGCTTTAAAAAAAAATGCAACACAACAATGCACACTTGCTTTTCCAGTTCACTTTAGACACTGGTAGAATAGTCGATATCGGCTGTGCTTGCCATCATAAAAATAGAATAGATTAAGGTGCTGTTGGAACGTTACCATAAGGCCACGTATCGTGACCTTAATGTTGCACCTAAAGGCGCTCCCATACCGGAAGGATTCACCCATACGTAGTAGCATCTTTAGGTACCTAGTCTGTAGATTCGCCTGTCTAAATCTAGTATATAGTTATCTTTGGTTGAAGTAGGCTCGCGAGTAGTTTTTCTCGCGCATTTTGGTAGGTATTTAAAAATAACATAACATAACGCCTGTAATCCCAGAAGGGTTAGTCAGACGTGTACCTATAGTACACCCACAATTCGCCAGTTATGTTTAAATCCCGTTAATGAGCCTAGTGCCATCAACCGGGCACAAATGCAGACTCCGGGCTGCTACTGAGAAATTTTAGATAGAAAAATCCAATAACACTTTACCCGACCTGGGAATCGAACCCCGGACCTCATGCTCAGCAGTAGCTCTTGCGACCGCTAGACCGACGAGACTTTACCACTCAGCGAATTGTAGTAAACAATCATACTACTGTTTCATTTATATAACAAATAAGAAAAAATATTGTAGTGCTGAGATTGAATAAACATTGCGAAAAGGCTAACTGGGAATTTTTTCAATCCAGCAAAGTTAATATTATCGTGTTGATATAATCGATCAATATCACGATTATCTAAGCGAGTGCATGTCCGCCCGATTTTTTTTTTGAATAATACAACATTGTTGTTTATGTTTCCCATGGATTTAAAAAAAAATTGTATGCGCCGTCTCTGTCGGATTCTCTATTCCAAACCATAAATTAATATTACAGCATGTAACAAAAACCCTGTCCGATCCAATAAAGGCGTATTTCTGGTTTAACATAGGTAGGTACTAGAAAAAATTGTAAAAAATTCAACTCATATAACCAACCAAAATTTTTTTTTTTTGAACCATGCGTATTTTAACACTAAATGTCCTAAGTTGACAATACTCCACCGGCCGGCGAAATCATTTTATTTTTACCTATTTTTATTTCCAATGACACCGCCCTTCACTTACCGCTCTGTAGGCACTCTTTTACCGAGTCATTGACCCTTTGATGTAGCCGACTGGTTGCCTACTGACACGCTACTTGTTTGTTGCCAGTCTCACGTGGAGATAGCTTGCAATCGGATGTCTGTACGTATCACGTGCCGCTATCGTATCGCGAACAATGTCGTATTCCAATCAGAAATATTTTAATACGTTGATTTTTATTTATGGGGTCATGCTAAACAAATGATTTTTAAAAGTGAGTGTGATTCGGAAATCGAAGTAAGAGCTCGGATTGTGGAAGCTTTCGGCTCACTCAAATCGTACGCAAGTGCGCTGCGAAGAGTACGTGAAAATTTAATAAAAAGGTGTCGAATGTGTATTAATGTTGGAGGTAGACGTGTGAAACACGATCGCCGAGGTATGCAACAAGTAAATGTTTTAAAACTTATTTCTACAGTCGGTACCTACATTGCCAAAAGCACATAAAACGAGTATTAACTCAATAATAATTGTTTCTTTTATACAGAATCAGGTCAATAATCAGGGTCAATGCCTACAATACATTATCAGCTGATACATACGCGTAGGCATAACGAAGGTTTCTAAGTTCGTTTGGCGGCATGCGACAAAGCATCGCCTCGCTCAGGCGGCTTCTTTGACACGACAACTGTAGGTGAACTTTGTCGAGCGATCAGTGTTGTCTTTGGTATGGTTATTTTTAATTATTTAAATTAATTATATTCATTAGGGAAAAATAATAATCTCGTATCCATTCAATGATTACGTATTTGTGTACGCAGTACGATACCAAATAATACCCTTCAGGATCGGACAGGGTTTTTGTTACATGCTGTATAAATTCGAAAGTAACTCTGTCTGTATAACGCCTAAACCACTGAACGGATTTCGATATAATTTGGCGAGCTTTGGGAACGGTAGCACGTTCTCGTGCAAGCCCGGTTCTAGGTTTTCGTACAAGGGGGGCAAATGGTTCTTTATGTAAGGATTGTGGAACGGGGGTTGGGCGGAGGGAGTTAATGTCTCAAGACAATGTACTATCTTAGTAATATACTGTTTATAAAGTAAAAATACAGGTTATAAAACTGTATAAAGGGGCATGAGGAACAGGGTGTAAAGTGAACTCATACACGACCAGACGGAGTGTCGGGTCTGTTGGGCAACTGCCCGGCGATTGTTTTTTTTTTTTTTTTGTTTGGCATCTCGCAGGTCAACCTATGCGGTTGTCGTCATTTTTTTTTTTTTTTTTTTGGGTATGGCATCTCGTAGTTGACCTTGAGAGGTCGTGACTACTTAACCGGACTATCCTGTGGCTGCCTTAAGCGGACTCAAAGCCTCCAGCCAGGGGCGTAAAACTACTTATATTATTAAGCGAACGCTCGCTAAGGGCACCCCCTGTGGGGTACGGACCTCGGCTTAGGGCGTCGCTGACGGGAGGACAGCAAGATGGGACAGGCTGGATCAAGTTTTGTTGATTATTATTAATCGGGGAATTTAAAGCTACAGGCTCAGCTACGGCGCGGGCTGGCACTTCGTCGAGCAAGGGTCGGGGGGGGGGACAATTACGTCGGGATCTTCGCGAGGAACCTCGGCGGCGAGGTCGGAATGTCGGTCTGTGTTTGTGCACTGTACTGGTGGCCCTACTGCTCTCCTGAATGAGAGTTATGTGGTCATCGGGATCGGTGAGGACATGCTTGGGACGGCGGACTTGACTAATGGAGGAGGGAATATAGCTAGCGGCTTTCACAACCAGAGGGTTGCGGTGATTCGCGGCGGTCTCGAAGAAACGCTTTGAAATGCGTTTCATGAACTGACGGATAGTGGGAATCCTGAGGTCTACGTGGAGGATTTCGTTGCGAACGTACCAGGGGGAGCCTGTTATCCTACGGAGGAACTTGTTCTGGAGGGTCTGCATTCTATTGAAGCGAACGGGCTTGGCGTGTGCGAAGACTGCACTGGCATAGGTCATGATCGGGCGGATGCACGCTGTGTAGATACGCATTTTGCACTTCAGTGACAATTTGCTACGTGCATTGAGGCCAAATTGAAGTCTACCTAGAGCGAAGGCGGCGCGCGAACGAGCCGCCTTAATGTGCTCTGAAAAAGAGAGGTGTTCGTCTAGTACGACACCCAGGTATTTGGCTCGCTTCTCCCAAGGGATCGGCTTGCCGAACATGGTGATCGGTCGAGGGGGGCAGGGGTTGCGACGCGGCTTTGAGAAAAGAACCGCTTGACTTTTGTCGGGATTGACTTCGATTCGCCATTTTCTAAACCAAGCGCCAAGCTTGTTCACTTGGGTTTGGAGAATGCGAGCTATCGAATTTTCATCACGGCCGGTGTAGTAGATGGCCGTGTCGTCTGCGAACAGGGCCAACTGCGCCTTGCTGCACTTTGGCATGTCGCTGGTGAATAGCGTGAAAGCTAGAGGAGAGATCGCAGAGCCCTGAGGGACTCCTGCGCGAATAGGGTGGGGGGAGGATAGCGCTCCTTCGATGCGATAACGGAAGGTGCGATTCGACAAAAAGTCCCGTAAGATGAGCACGAGACGATCTGGCACACCGAGTTGGTACAGCTTATATAATAAGCCGTTGTGCCAGACTTTGTCGAACGCTTTCGCTATGTCGAAGAAGACAGCACCGGTCATCAAACCTCGTTGGAAACCGAAGTTGATGTGTTCGACTATACGGTGGACCTGTTGTACGCACGAGTGTTGGGTTCTAAAACCAAACTGTTCGTTGGGGATGAGGCCCTTTGTCTCGGCGTAGTCTCTGAGGCGCTTATAAATAAACCTCTCATAGATTTTGCCGAGGACATTGAGCAGACTGATGGGGCGGTAACTACTAGGCTCTGACTTTGGCTTGCCGAGCTTCGGGATACCGATGACGGTGGCTTCTTTGAATGCCTGTGGGAAGATGTTGTTGCTCAGAGCACCATTGAAGATGGTGGTCAGTAGCATTATCAGGTGGGCAGGGGGTTGTCGTCTGCTTAAGCGGACTTGCCCGGCGATTGATATCGGGACGTTGTATATTATGCTAGTTGCGCGGCAAACTCTGCTTGCGCGATGCAGGATTTTGCGTGACGTCAGTGTGATGCATAGTTCGCAAACATCTGTGTTCGCACACACACGTTAATGTGTTAATGTAATTTTTTTTTCATGTATTTATTCGTATTTTAAGTTACAATATCTATTTTACATCACACATTACAATTTATATAAGTTTTAAAGTTTTTTTTTTTCATAATTGTTCCCTTCAACTAAAGCACCTGCCATCTTATCTCTTCTTCAGACATTAAGTCCGTCTTTGTACCTCTTTGGGTTCGAAAAGTTTGAATTAAATAAATAAATAAAATGTCCAATTTACAATTTTAGATCAGTTTGATCGAAGCCCAGGGGGGGGGGGGGGACAACCGTTTACCGTCCCCCCCCACCCTCCTGTATCCGCGCCTGATTCCAGTGTGATAATTCCGACATCCAAGCGGGCGAAATAAAACAGCAAGATCACGAGCAATCATTTATGAGTAGCGAAAGTGTTGAGGGCCGGTATGTACTGCTTTCGCGAGGCGGAGAGATTTAGTTGCCAGTAGTAGCTAAACTCCTTGGCGCTAGTGAGGTGCTCCGGGGACAGCCCCAGCGGCGGACTCGTGAACTCTTCTAGGTATTTACTTAACTGAAACAAATTATAGGACACAAAATAACATCACGTCCCAATTCCCCGAAATGTTCGGCAACGGTGCATCCATAACGTACACCAACAAGTCGCCAAATAAAATATTAAAGTTGCCTGGAAGAGATCGCAAAAAGCGATAAGCTCAAACTCAAAGCATTTATTTCAACTTAACCATATACAGGCACTTTTGAACTGTCAAGAAGTTGGTCAGTCAGATATGACGCGGGTTGCCCATTCCAATGGGGAATTAAAAGTGAAGACGGATAAGATATTTGATGATACGAATGATTACAGTCTAGAAGAAGTATGGGAGATAGCAAAAGATAGTATGGTGCAAGTAGCCACAAAAGTATGTGGTCTGGCGCAGAGGAAGTGTGGTAGTAGAACGAATGATTCTTGGGTAGATGGTGAAGTAAAAGAGGTTGTGAGGAAGAAGAAAGAGGCCTGGCTTAATGTGTTAGCCTGTAAGGCCCAAAATAGGATGAATCAGGCAACAAATGTGACCGATGATTTGGAAAGAGTGAAGAAGAAATACTCCGAAATGAAAACGAAAGTGAAAGAGATGGTAAAAATGAAAAAGGATGAAAAAGAAGAAAAGTATAACAGGAAGTTCTCTGATAACTTCAGAGCCAATGTTAAGCTGTTCTGGAAACAGGTAAGATTGGCTCGCGGAGTGACAGGAATATCGAGTATGAATGTTATAAGAGCAGAAGATGGATGTATACTGAGCGAAGAAAGTAAGGTCTTGGAACGTTGGAAAGGATACTTTGAAACTTTGTTTAGTTGTCAGGATAGTGTGCAAGGAGTGGGTAACTGGGCAGACGCCAGTTTTGAAGACCCAAGCTCAGAAATAGATGAAGAGAATGATATAGAAATAGATGAGATTGTAAGAGCGCTGAAAGTGATGAAAGTCGGCAAAGCTGCAGGGTACGACAGAGTGTCTGCTGAAATGCTTAAGGGCGGTGACGGGGTGGTGGCAAGCCTGCTGTACCTAATCTTTAATATGTGTTGGAGATATGGCCGTGTACCGGATGATTGGTGTAAGGCTTTTTTTATTTTTTTTTGTATGGCATCTCGTAGTTGACCTTGAGAGGTCGTGACTACTTAACCGGACTATCCTGTGGCTGCCTTAAGCGGACTCAAAGCCTCCAGCCAGGGGCGTAAAACTACTTATATTATTAAGCGAACGCTCGCTAAGGGCACCCCCTGTGGGGTACGGACCTCGGCTTAGGGCGTCGCTGACGGGAGGACAGCAAGATGGGACAGGCTGGATCAAGTTTTGATTATTATTAATCGGGGAATTTAAAGCTACAGGCTCAGCTACGGCGCGGGCTGGCACTTCGTCGAGCAAGGGTCGGGGGGGATAATTACGTCGGGATCTTCGCGAGGAACCTCGGCGGCGAGGTCGGAATGTCGGTCTGTGTTTGTGCACTGTACTGGTGGCCCTACTGCTCTCCTGAATGAGAGTTATGTGGTCATCGGGATCGGTGAGGACATGCTTGGGACGGCGGACATGACTAATGGAGGAGGGAATATAACTAGCGGCTTTCACAACCAGATGGTTGCGGTGATTCGCGGCGGTCTCGAAGAAACGCTTTGAAATGCGTTTCATGAACTGACGGATAGTGGGAATCCTGAGGTCTACGTGGAGGATTTCGTTGCGAACGTACCAGGGGGAGCCTGTTATCCTACGGAGGGACTTGTTCTGGAGGGTCTGCATTCTATTGAAGCGAACGGGCTTGGCGTGTGCGAAGACTGCACTGGCATAGGTCATGATCGGACGGATGCACGCTGTGTAGATACGCAATTTGCACTTAAGTGACAATTTGCTACGTGCGTTGAGGACGAAGTGGAGTCTACCTAGAGCGAAGGCGGCGCGCGAACGAGCCGCCTTAATGTGCTCTGAAAACGAAAGGTGTTCGTCGAGAACTACACCAAGATATTTGGCTCGCTTCTCCCAAGGGATCGGCTTGCCGAACATGGTGATCGGTCGAGGGGGGCAGGGGGTATGACGCGGCTTCGAGAATAGAACCGCTTGACTTTTGTCGGGATTTACTTCGATTCTCCATTTCCTAAACCAGGCGCCAAGCTTGTTGACTTGGGTTTGGAGAATGCGAGATATCGAGTCTGGATCGCGGCCGGTGTAGTAAATGGCCGTGTCGTCTGCGAACAGAGCCAGCTGTGCCTTGCTGCACTTGGGCATATCGCTGGTGAATAGCGTGAATGCTAGGGGAGAGATCACAGAGCCCTGAGGGACTCCTGCGCGAATAGGGTGGGGGGAGGATAGCGCTCCTTCGATGCGATAACGGAAGGTGCGATTCGACAAAAAGTCCCGTAAGATGAGCACGAGACGATCTGGCACACCGAGTTGGTACAGCTTATATAATAAGCCGTTGTGCCAGACTTTGTCGAACGCTTTCGCTATGTCGAAGAAAACAGCACCGGTCATCAAACCTCGTTGGAAACCGAAGTTGATGTGTTCGACTATACGGTGGACCTGTTGTACGCACGAGTGTTGGGTTCTAAAACCAAACTGTTCGTTGGGGATGAGGCCCTTTGTCTCGGCGTAGTCTCTGAGGCGCTTATAAATAAGCCTCTCATAGATTTTGCCGAGGACATTGAGCAGACTGATGGGGCGGTAACTACTAGGCTCTGACTTTGGCTTGCCGAGCTTCGGGATACCGATGACGGTGGCTTCTTTGAATGCCTGTGGGAAGATGTTGTTGCTCAGAGCACCATTGAAGATGGTGGTCAGTAGCATTATCAGGTGGGCAGGGAAAAGTTGGAATACCCTATTGGTGATTCCATCTGAGCCGGGGGCTTTACGAGCCTTAAGACCTTTGATGAGGTCGTGCACTTCGTCGGGCGTGACTGGGGGCAGTGGATACTCTGGGTCTTCGACGGGAGGGAGGGAGGCTCTATGTTCGACTTCAGCGTCGACCTCAGAGAGGTGAGCTTGGTCTACTGGTTGAGAGCTAGGCGAGCATTGGACTTCTAGAGTGTCGGCTAGAAGCTCAGCCTTGTCGACGTCATCGAAGGCGATGGTCTTGTCGGGACGGATCAGGGGGGGCATGGAGACTATTTCTCCGGATCTGAGCTTCCTCTGGAGTTGCCAGAAGGCTAGGTGGGTGGGCTCTAGTTCGCTCAACATCTTGTCCCAGCCGGCGGTACGCAGCTCCTCTATGCGTGTTCTTACAGTACGCTGTAAGTAACGCATATGGGCTTTGTTCGCGTCGCAGGGGAAGTTGCTGTAGGCACGGACAGCCGCGTTCTTCTCATTCAACAGTTCGCGTACATCGTCCGGCAACTTCCAGCGACGGTCATCCGTCGCTGGAATTTCCCTTGAACAATCGTTCAGGACTGATTGTACGTAAGCTGTGAATGAGTCGATCGCGGCCGTCGTGTCAGCGATAGAGTCAAAATGATCGGGGATTGGGTCCAAGTGGGGGGACGTGGTGGATTTTAAGCGATCGCTTACTCTCCTCCAGTCCGTTACCACTTTGTTGGGAAGGGGTTGGGTGGAATCGGGCAGACCTATGCGGGGGACCAGTTTCATGACTACTGGACGGTGATCGGAAGCGAGCTCTTGTACCACTTCTATAGAGTCCAACCGTAGGTTGACGTTCTGTAGGAGCGCCACGTCGAGAACATCGGCGGTGTGATTGGGATCGGGGGGAAAATGAGTGGGAGTCATCGGCGCGATGACATCGAAATTCTGAGAGGAGGAGAGGTTGAACAAGTGTCTCCCTCTGGAAGAGGTCCTGGTGCTATTCCAGGAGGGATGTTTTGCGTTGAGATCACCCGCTATGATAACGGAGTCACTCAGGCTAAACAGTACAGAAAGATCTTCAGTAAGGAGTTGGAAGTTCTCCGAAGTATTAATGGGGGGGAGGTAGGCCGAAACTATGGTGATCGGTTGATGACCTGTCATGCCAAGCCGACAGCAAGACACTTCTAATCGTGAGAGTGTGGGAGGGTCTATGGGAATGCAGTATAGCTCCTTTTTGTAATAGATAAGGGTACCGCCCTTATGGCAACGCGTCCTGTCATTGCGAACTGTACGATAGTTTGCAATTGACGGATTTCGGTAACTCGGTTTAAGGAACGTTTCCTGAACAAGGAGGATGTCGATGTGGTGGTCGCGGAGGAACTCGCTGATTTCAGCGCGTTGTCGCAGGATGCCATTGGCATTGAAATAACCTAACTTTAGGGATCGGGGTTTGGTTCGCGCGAGGATTCCTTTATCCATGATTAGGGTTGGGTTGGTTGTTAAAGGACATCAGGGCTTGCGTAATGTCCGGGTACGCATTGTAGATACTCTGAATCATGAAAATGTTGCCGGCATTTCTGGCGGCAACAATTTCACTTGCCATTTTCCTGGCACGAGGGGTAAGGAAGGCCGTGAATGTACTAGATATGACATTGAACGCGTCCATCGGGTTCTGACCGACCACCCGGGTGGCTGCGGGCGGAGCTGACGCGGCCGGAGCGGCTTTGTTTAGAGGCACAGCAATGCCTGGAGGCGCGTTGACGCGGATGCGGGGGTCCATAAGTGGAGGGATGGCCGCAGGAACGGGTCTAGGAGCTAAGGCTGGAAAAGCCTGCTGATGGTGGAAGTAGTTCCAGGGCGAGGGCCTCTGAGGACTGAGTCGCTCCTGATGTTGTGTGGTAGGCCACGCGTGGGCGTAGCGGGGGCTTTCCCTTTGCTGGCGGGCGTCTGCACGCTTCGTCAGTTTGGGAGATGATGTTTTGGGGGCCTTGGGGCACCCACGATAATTGGCCGGGTGGCCTGAGTCGCCGCATAGCACACAGCTAGGCGGCTCTGTGCACAAGGTGCGGTCCTTAGGTCGGGTGCACTCAGCAGTGCCGTGATCGCCCAGGCACTTGACGCACCTGGGTTTCGCGTGGCAGTGCATCTGCGAATGCCCGTAGAGTTGGCAGCGGTGACACTGCCCTATGACACCGGTCTTAAAAGGCTTCTCGATCTGCAAGCCGGTGAGGTTGCAGACGGAACGGACGTTGGTGTAAGGCTGTAATCGTACCACTATATAAGGGAAAAGGCTCTCAGCAGGAGTGTAAAAACTACCGTGGCATTAGTCTTTTGAGCGTTGTCGGCAAACTGTACGCGAAGGTTTTGATAAATAGAGTGATAAGAGTGACAGATGAGAAAATATGGGATGCGCAGGCAGGATTTAGAGAGGGAATGGGCTGTATGGACCAAATCTTCACCTTAAGATGCATAGCCGAAAAACATCTGGCAAAGCATAAGAAAGTCTACTGTGCTTTCGTGGACTTGGAGAAGGCCTATGACAGTGTGTGGAGGGAAGAACTGTGGTCGACACTATCCTTGTACGGGGTGGACTGGCGCTTGGTACGTGCACTGAAATCCTTATACAAGGATTCCAGTGCTTGTGTTAGGATAAATGGGGCATACACGAACTGGTTCTCCATCTTGAGGGATGTTAGACAGGGTTGTGTAGCGTCACCGTGGCTGTTCAACCTGTACATGGATAACTGTCTGAAGGATTTGAAAGAGGGTGAATGTGGATTGACGATGAATGAGTTGCCTGTTAAGTGCCTTCTCTATACAGACGATCAAGTGCTACTTGCATCGTCAGCAGAACAGTTGCAAGACATGGTGACTGTGATGGATGAAGCATATAAGAGGAAAGGAATGAATATAAATGTGAATAAGACGAAAGTCATGGTGTTTGAAAGAGAAGAGGATGTATCGGTGTGTGATGTGAAAATAAATGGTAAGAGTGTGGAGCAAGTAAGTGAGTTCGTATATTTGGGGAGTCTGTTTACAAGGGATGGAAAGATTGATGGAGATGTCGAAAGGAGAGTGAATGCGGGAAATAAAGTGAATGGTGCTACACATGCAATTGTGACCAACCAGTTGATGCCCAAGAAGGCACGACTGGCTGTTCACAATAGTGTGCTGGTGCCTACGCTTATGTATGGAACTGAATGTTGGGTGTGGCAAAAGAAGCATGAAAGCAGAATAAATGCTGTGGAAATGCGTTCCTTGCGGAGCATGTGTAGTGTGACTTTGAATGATAGGCTGAGGAATGATGTGATAAGGCAACGATGTGGTTTAAAAGAAGATGTAGTGACAAAAATTGAAAAGAGTATGCTTAGATGGTTTGGTCATATTGAGCGGATGAATGAAAGGAGACTAACAAAAGGTATTTACAAGGCAGATGTGAGTGGAAACGCCGGGAGGGGACGCCCTAGGAAGACATATAGTGACCTTATTGGTGATGTTCTTCAGAAAGGTCAGGTGCGAAGTACTCTCAACCGGCGCTCGTGTATGACCAGATGTATGAACGTAAACGAGGCAAAAGGAGTATGTAAGGAACGTAGCAGGTGGCGTTCTGTGGTTTCTGCCTACCCCCATGGGAAGAAGGCGTGAGTTTATGTATGTATGTATGTATGTCCATTCCAAAGCGTAGTAGGTACCTATGGAGAAGAACGGCCGCCCATTGTATATTTTGTAGTTTTCAATATATTTTTTGTTATGTATTCTTATGGTGTACACTAAATTTATTATTAATAAATAAATCTCGTTTATTCATAAAAGAGCACATTTACAATGGGGAAGGTCGGGCAAAGCTAATTGTAGATGGCGTGACCATAGCTAGGTCCCTACGGCCTACAATTTTTTTGACATTTCGTTCATTCATTTCATTTTATGTTCATTCATGAGTTTGATTTAATTTCACTATTTCGTTATTTTCGGTGATTTCAGTATTTTAAATCAAGTAATTGACATGGAAAGTGTCAGAATTAATATTTCCTCGTAATCACTTTCTTCAAAATGTTCACGACATAAATTCGAACTCAAAAAAATCTGTACGAATAGCTTTAAAGCACAACCTTCTAATTTTAGGGGCTTACGAGAAATTCGAATTCCAATTTCTGAGTATCTAGGAACACAACATCGAGTCAACTTTCGCTAAAATAAAATAAAACCACATCACGCCTAGTAATTTTAGCTTGTGTTGGGAACTAGCTACGACAGCGCCATTTTGACAGGTGCCTTCCCCATTATTAACAAAAATAAAATATAATTAATGTATACAAAATATTGTAAAACATTTTAAAAGAGTAACGGTGGAGTTTCTTGCCTATACTTCTCCATACGAAACTACTTTACGCCTAGAATCAATACTATTTTAATGTAAATGTTGACGTTCAAAACTGCCTTTTAGGTGCCTACACTTGGGAGCAAATAAATCGAGCCACTACCATTTTTTCACGTAAAATGGTAAATATTTTTGGGAATATGGAACGTATCAATTCGAACTATATATCGCCTAAAAGTTAAGTAAATAACCTTAACAATGAGGGTAAATTATTGAATAATAACCTTATTGAATGATAAATTATTGGCTCTGCAAGAAAAATGGTAATTTTGATAGAAAATTTAGTAGGGCTAAAACAGTCCATAAAAACAATAAAAACAAAATTATTGCAAAAAAAATATTCTTAATAACTGGTATTACCCCCCGTGCCCTGATGCATTCTTGTAGCCTATTAGTCATCGATCTGATCAGAGTTACGATGACATATTGTGGTATGTTCTCCCACTCTTCAAGCACAGCGACTTTAAGCTCGGGAATGGATGAAACAGCGGGAACCCTGGCTCGGACTCTCCGTTTTAGCTCGTCCCATAGGTGTTCGATCGGGTTCAAATCGGGACTTCGTGCTGGCCATACCATTTGTTGAATCCCGATCGCAGACAAGTATTCCGTAACGATCTGCGCGGTATGAGGTCTCGCATTGTCATGCATAAACAAGAAATTTTCTCCGACAAAACCAGCATACGGCATTACGTGGTCTTCAAGAATGTCAGTTATGTATCGGTCAGCTGTTAATCCACGTCTACCACTGCCATCGTTGGCGGGGTCGACGAAGACAAGTTCCGTTTTTCCGTCTAGAGAAATTCCTCCCCACACCATACAAGAACCACCACCAAAACTCACAGTTTCTCGAATGCAACATTGGGCAAATCTTTCACCAGGACGTCTATACACTCGGTTTCTCCCGTCATTGCTAAAAAGACAGATTCTTGACTCGTCAGAAAACAAAACTGACCTCCAGTCTTCTAACGTCCAATTAATGTGTTCTCGAGCAAACTCCAAGCGAGATCGGCGATGAGCTACAGTCAATTTTGGGCCAGTTGCTGGTTAGTGTGATGTTAAATTTCGTTCCTTTAGTCTTCGTCTCACTGTCCACCTACTGATTGCGACACCTCGAACGTCACGTAACGCTTGCTGTAGCTGAACAGCATTAAGTCCACGGTCGCGCAACGAATTGATTGCAATAAAGCGGTCGTCACGTTCTGTTGTTGCCCGTGGTCGGCCAGTTCCAGGTCGCCGAACAAAAGCACCAGTCTCCAGATACCTGCGGTATACCCGCTGTACCTTTGAACGACTCAAATGAAGTCTGCGTGCCACTTCACGTTGTCCGTGTCCAACCTCAAGTAAATCTACAACTTGGGCAGCTTCCGTCGGTGTAGTATCCATTTTATCAGGTTATTTTGATTACACAGACACAGATAAAGACAACAATAACAAGTAATATGGGTATGATTAACAAAAACCTCAAATTTAATCTTTTCTTAACAGAGTACAATAAAAATGTCATAAGCAAATTAAATGCGATAATTTTATTCTACCCTTTAAACTTTAATTAAAATGTAATTTTGACAACTAACTACCCTCATTGTAAAGGTTATTAAATACCCTTTTAGGCGATATATGTTTCGAATCGATGCGTTCCATAATACCAAAAATAATAACCATAATGCGTGAAAAAAGAAGTGGCTCGATTTATTTGCTCCCAAGTGTATTTGAAATAAATGCTTTCATTTTGACTTTAACTAACATACATACATACATAAACCCACGCCTTCTTCCCATGGAGTAGGCAGAAACTACAGAACGCCACCTGCTACGATCGTTACATACTCCTGCTTCGTTTAAGTTCATACATCTGGTCATACACGCACGCCTGTAGCGAAAACAACCACACACTAACAGTAACACAAAATTAAAACAGGACGCCGGAACTAGATCGCGCAACTTTGTTCTTCAACGGCTTCAAGCTCAAGCCAGTGAGGTTTACCGCGGGATGCGGTACGAAAATCACCGATTGTGTCAACTTTTAAGAAAAGAGAACAAAATAAAGAAGTTGTTTAGAGTCCGCGACGCAACTTGCGGAGTGACGGACGGAAACAGAGGACCTACTTTGTAAGTCAGTCAATAAAGATTTGGCCCCATCCGAAAGTAGCTCGATACTTAGGAGTGAACCCATCTACCGATTAATTACACATCGGGACTTCGGGAGTAAGGACATCTGTCAAATCGTGTTTCGGCTCTGAACTAATCTTATGTCCGTTGTTGCTAGGGAGTAGAAGCCGCCCGTAATTTCGGCCAAAACGACGCATTTTGTGCAGGAGTAGACGCATCACTCGAGGACGTGGAAGGGTCCTAAAAACAATTGACTTGCGCAGTCGTCTCCAACATCCCGTGCGACACTCCCCTCAGTGAGGCCAAAGCTTAAACTCCCTTCGGGACCAAATGGTACGAGATCTTACCCGCGCAGCCTTCTCAGGAGTTTCCGGAGAGTACAGAGCAGTGTCTCTTTGGAGTCCCTCCGTAAGGTCCATGCCGAGTAGCAGCGCGACGGTGCACTTGTTGTGGAGCAGGGCTTCGGACACGGCCTGGAGCGCTCCGGGACGTTTCAGGAACTCCTAGGAGCGGAAATATTTAATGTACAGAACACATAAGTACAGTTAAGTCGGAACCGTCAAGGAAGCACGCGAAATTCAAATTTTCTTACGTTTTTTTGCAATTCGCAGGGCAGTGTTTGGTTGTATGTTGATCAACGCGACCGTAACGAAATATGTATTTACAGAATTATAATAATTAGAATCACTAAAACAAATTTGAATTCGCGGGCTAACTTTGCGCATCCCCCTTTATTCAGAAAAGACACATGAATAAAAAACCGAGCAGAATGTAAGCTTGATACTAATGCCGCGCCGTGTGCGGGAAAATACACTACTACACGCACAGCTATGTGTGCGTGACCTGTTAACGGCACGGCGCGCGGGACGTGCACCGGCCCTCGCACAAAGTTAAGGTGTGGTAGCGGCAGCGATGCGGAAAACGAATATATTAGAAATACTTAATACGGGCCCTATCAGAATATCAGCGCTGCGTTATTTATTATTAATTTTTTAAATATCGCAGTATATGCTGAGATAGGAACCTTTTTGGCCTCACACAGGTTTTTTTAAACTGTTTTTTGTATTCTTTTAGGTTGTTTTTTCCTTGATTACATTTTGTACTATTTGTATTTCCTGTGCGTGTCCCGAATTAAATATTTTTCTTTCTTTATTTTTATTTATTTTTAATTGTTTGAATAAAATATTCTGTTTTATTATTTTTATTCATTTCTAACAATAAAATGTACCTACATAACTTTGGGTTTGTGTACCTACTTAATTAGAAATAAAACACTATTTTGCACACTTTTTAATGTTCCGTACTAAAATTGGAAAACGAAAAATTTATAGGATCACCTTGTCACAGTGCCCGTCCATACGTACAACCGTCCATTCGTCCGTCAATCAAGATTCAGCAATAACCACGGTTATTGCCGAATCCTGACTCGAATATATGAATGTAGGTACGAATTATGAACTCTGTTAAGAAGCTTTCATTCTGCTCGGTTATTTATTAATGTGGCACAGAATCCAGTAAGTACGAACGTCGCGTCACACACATTTATACAAAGTGGAGTCGACAATTTATTAAACTGCGTATATCTAATGACGTCCCCAGTCAGCATACGAAAATTCAATCAAATATATCCAATAAATAACTACAAAAAGCAAAATAACTTTAGTTTCCTGAGTGACCAAATATATATTTTGGTCGTTTGGTTTGTTTCGTTTTGACACCTGTCAGAGGTGTCGCAAAGACATGACTTGACTGTCATAGAAATGCCATTATTCTTGTGCAAGTTCGCTCTTCTCATTACACTTTCAGGTGACTTAGAACGGTGAGGGCAAATCTAACGATTGAAATCTTAGCTTGTTCATTTAACCTTGACCAGTATAGGAAAACTGGGAATGAAGACATCGCCGACAACTTTGACATCTTTCTTCAGCAGTTGGGTGGGCGTCAGGTTTGCCACGTTCTTCCTCGCTTCTACCAAGCAGTCATGAACGCTTTTCCTGCAGCAAAGCACATTTGAATTAAGAATACATAAAAACTCACGCCTTCTTCCAATGGGGTAGGCAGAAACTAAGGAACGCCACCTGCTACGATCTTTACATACTCCTTTTGCCTCGTTTACGTTCATAAATCTGGTCATACACGAGCGCCGGTTGCGAGTACTACGCACCTGACCTTTCTGAAGAACATCACCAAGAAGGTCACTATAATATGTCCTTTTAGGGCGTCCCCTACCGGCGATACCTTTTGATAAAAGAATCTAGAATCTGAGGTAATGATCAAGTTTTGGGATTACACACTCAAGGCCCTACATCATCATCATCATCATCATCATCATCAGCCTATATTAGTCCACTGTTGGACATAGGTCTCCCCTAATGAGCGCCATAGCGCCCTGTCTTCAGCTTGACGCATCCAGCATCTGCCTGCAGTCTTTCGCAGATCGTCATCCCACCTGGCCGGAGGGCGTCCTACACTACGTTTGCCGAGTCGCGGTCTCCACTCAAGAACTCGTTTACCCCAGCGGTTGTCGGCCGTACATCATACAGTTCAAATACCATTGAAACAATTTTTTTGCCCGTGATGTCTCGGATTCCTGGCGCCATTTATAAAATTGTGGAGCAGTGGCTGCCCAGTGGTAAAGGCTAACGGCCACGACTTATGAGTTGTAGGTCGTGGGTTCAAACCCAGGCGGGCGCTTTATATTCTGGTTTTTTTTCAGCACCATAACATAACTTAACATCACGCCTTGTTTCCCCGAAGGGTTGGGCAGAGGTGTACCTATTAGTACACCCACATTTCGCTAGATAGGTTTTCAAGTCCCATGTAATAGGGGGCGTGCCTATTGCCATAAACCCGGCACAAATCCAGACTCCGGGCTGAGAAATTCCAGATAGAAAAACCCAATAACACGTTGCCCGACCTGGGTATCGAACCCAGGACCTCACGCTCAACAGTAGCGATTGCGACCATTAGACCAACGAGGCAGTCCACCGAGTCAGTGAGCACCACTGCTCATATAAAGGTGAAGGAAAACCGGCATGTCCTAGAACCAAAAAGGACATCATTCACCATTCATAAATTTTTGGACCGTCCATACAAAAACCTGAAAATATTCCATTACAGTATTTTTATCTCACGAAGCGACGCGCGTTTTGTGGTAAGTAGTTGTAAGTATAGTTGTAAATAAGTGCCTAAACTTACCTGTCAGCCAAGTGTTGACCTGGTTTTATTAGACTTTCTAAAAACAGTATGATCTCTTCGTCATGCCGGGTGGCTTTGTTCACATCCTTGGAGAAATTCACCGTGTCCAGGATAATTGTGGCTGTAATAGAAAAATAGACACAAAATGTTGTTGACCGTATAAACTGCCTCGTTGGTCTAGTGGTCGCAAGAGATACTACTGAGCTTGAGGTCGGGCAAACTGTTATTGGGTTTTTATATCTAGAATTTCTCAGTGGCAGCCCGGAGTCTGGATTTGTGCCCGGTTTCTGTAAGTAGGGTTTTCTATTAAGGAAGGAGGAGTAAGGAGGCGGCCATTTATATTGGCATGTTATCATATTCCACACGTATTGTAAATTAAAAAAAAAAGTGTGAGTCAGACTCGCACACGCAGGGTTTCGCACTACCATAGAATATTTAACACAACTTTTTTATTTGTTGTCATCAGCGGCCGTAGTAGTACAGACTCAAAAGTTTCAAGTGTCCACCGATTACGGTTTAAAAGATAATCTTTGGCACAGACGGACGAACAACGGGGCTTTAGTAACAGGGTCCAGTTGACACCCTTTTTGTACGGAACCACCTGAACGGGTGATTCCTTAAGGGTCTGCCGTCCGACCGTCTGTCACAAAGCTCATCTTTTGAACTGTAATCGGTGGGCACTTGAAACTTTTCCTGAGTGTGTACTACAATGGCCGCTATACCCAAAAAAAAACGATTTGTGGCGGCATCTACACCGCTTTATGCGAACTACGCATCACACTGACGTCATGCAAAATCCTGCATCGCGCAAGCAGAGTTTACTGCGTAACTAGCATATTATTATACAACCTCCCGACACCAATCGTTGGGCAGTTGCCCCCACCAGACACGACACCCGTCTGGCCGGAGGATCCTCTCTTTTCTATAGAGGATTAGTGAACTTTACACCCTGTTCACCGTACCTCTACAGTCTCTTTTTGAATTTCGCGGGATACATTCAAAATGTCACACAGCGAACAGTCGGACTTACCTCGTAGCATCTCGGTGCAGAGTGGGTAGGCGTTAAAGAAATCAACATCCTTGGCTACCAAAGCACCCAGATCTTTGATCCGTTGCCCAACAATCGTGCAGCAAGAGCCAGCTGTCTCTACCGTAGAGCGAACGTCATCGTTGTATGTCCAGCCTGATTTATCTACGGGCCTAGAGAGAAATGAGTTTTTTGTTCACAGACCACGGAATCGACGCACGGACAGCGACGTAGAGATGCCAGTGGGGGAAACCAGCACAGTCATTACGTCACAGACTATCAATCACAATCTGAATCAATTTGAAAGAAATTGCTAATCCATTGCTTCATTTGTCCGAAAAATTTGCCGCTCAACAATGCGCAATGTATGTTGTTGAACTGTCAAAATGAAAGCCATTCCTACTGTTTGTCTAAGTAGACTAACTGCGAAAAAGCTCGCCAGCAGTAGGACTTTAGGGTCATCTAAACACAGCCGAGGATGCAGCTCGATATCTTCCACATTTGTACAAAGCTTGGCATCCCAGTCGCGAGCAGTTTAGTAGTGACATTTATCCAAACTCCGGCGAAGCAAAATGGAGGGTTTGATTTTGACCGGTATCTTTGTATGTTATGTATGTCCATCTATTTCCTCATAACTTCTAAACTGCTAATCATTTTATCGTCTTGATCGTCCACTGGTTGAAGTCTATGTGATGTCAAATTAAATTAAACATGGCGCCCTCTAGAGGACAACAAGTTATGAACAAAAAAATTTTTTTTTTAGTTTGCCGTGTTGGGTATCAAATGAATATTAATGCCATTATAATTTTGTAGTTGTTCCTGGTTACAACATGGTATACAGGCATGCGATCACCGCCGCGGGAGACGCCCTGGGCGTCGGGAGTCGCCTGCAGATTCCCGGCCACCGTAGGCGCGGGCTTGCGGACGGCAAGCAACGGGTAGCTCGCCGTCCGGTAAGGACCAGGCCCGGGTCGACGGCGCGTTGTGTTCCACGCGCGCCTCAGAGATGACAGCACAAAATGACGGGGTCCGATAGGGCCGATGCCTCAGCGTCGCGGGAAATTCGAAAAAGATAACCGTGGCCCTGGCACAAGCAACTGAAGGAACACGGGTGGGTTTTAGTTAAAGTCTGACACGCCCTCCAGCTCCACCCAGAGCGGGAGAAGTTATATGATGATTTACCATCCCAAAAAAATAAGGAATGCGATTACGGCTTTACCCTGACCAGTTTTGTTCCTGTCTTGATTTCTGTCTGAAACCTTTTCTTGTTTCGGTTTTTTATGCGTGATGAAAAATCAAGAAGTCGGGTTTTACTTTTTGAACTTTATTTTTGATTTTATATACACGCGTGACATTTTACAGTCATATCCAGGGTGCAGAGAAATCGACGTGCAAGCTGTAACCATAAATTCAGCACATGTATGGAACAGTAAATTTATACACAAGAGTGAGATTCTCGAAGGGGAAAATAATGGAATAAGTCGAAATGAAAAGGGGGATTTCTGTTTTTCTTTTTAAATTAGGGTTGAGATTTCACTCTGAGGGGGATTCTCTCAGGGGGGAATAATGGAATAAGTCGAAAAAAAAATTTCTTCGCTAGAATCTTCGCAGTATTTCTAGAATCGTGTTCTGAATCCTTGGTAGCAGTTTGAGCATCAATGTCACTGCCTGCTGTTAACAGTGACGCTCACTGATACGATTATGGGAAACGGACGAACGCTTATTTAAGACCTACCCTTTAGTGATGTTCCAACAAAAAATCAATCGGAAAAAGTAATTATAAAAATAAATACAAAAAAAAAAAAAAATTGTGATCCTCTATGAAAATGCATCATCCTATTTAAATTTCATTCAAACAGTTATAACCATTGAAGGCATGCCTGGACCGCTGTCATTTTTGTGCTTTTTTAGTTATTATTTCCTAACTAGGTAGGTAACTGTGTAAACTGTGTTTTTGTAAATAATGATTTACTTTGTTTATGTTATTAGTAAGATTGCTTAAAAGTGTTTCAACATCCGGACAAACCTATTGAGGCTTTTGTGATGTTTCTGTTAATATTTTGTTTTATTCATAATTTTTTTTTTTTTAAATGGTGTGTATGGGAGGTGTTGACAACACGGGATTCTTTTGCTGAACGCCATGCCGGACGGTCGTTTCTGTGCCCTTTGTGGTGTCTTCAGTCTTGTTCAATATGTGGTCGATTGGTGCGAGTTTAACGGTGTTTCATTTGTTTTTTGCTTAATTTGTTTGTTATGAGTCAGTTTGTGTCGCAAATTAAAATAATTTAAGACGGTGCAAAAGTGATATACGTGCGTTCCTGATCTCCAGACTGCAGCCGAGGACCCCGAGCCCACCTACCCCATGTAGTAGCACCATGAAGCATGAGGCTTCAAGGGCTAGTGCGAATCTTGGGGTGCATTCGATTAATCGAGTCTGGTCAAACCACGATGGGGTCGGTGCATTTCATTCATTCATTCATGTATGGGAGGTGTTGACAACACCGTCTCTGGCAGGCGGCCGACGAGGCGTCTCCGTGATTTGAACAGCACCCGGCTTTAATTGCTGTACTGTTGCCGAAATCACAAGTCTTGTGACAAGTTTGAATTTGAATTTCGCGGGCGATAGCTAAATAGGTTTATAAACCGAATGGCTTTTTTATGAATGAGATGGCTAGAATTTAACCTGCGGGGTATTTGAGCCACACACTCAAAATGATAATTATTGATCTCAATCTCCTACAATTCTAATTTCAACTCTTTATTAATGGCGTTTGTGAACAGCATATTAATTCAGATTCGTTAATTGAAATGGCAATCATGTCATTTGGTTAAAATAGTTTTCTTTTTTTAGATTCTTTTATATTTTGTAAATGTGAGAACGTTCTACACCTTTTTGATTGTAGATTTATAGACAATTGTCTATTTTTTTAAGCACATGGTATTTGTTGACAGGCCTACACTGTCCTCCCATACATATTTACACTGTAATTTGAAAACATTGTAAAATTCAAATATTTTTAACAGAGTAACCGTGGAGTTTTTTGCCGGCTCTTCTGCATAGGAAACGACCAATTGGAACCGTGCACCTAGATTCAGACGTTTCATAAGTGCCCATAGTGTAGGTGTATGTGAAATAAAATATTTTGATTTCGAATGGATTTCACTTAGACAGTTCACCCACGTTCATAGCGTTTTTTACGTTGTTGAGCAGCCGAATTTTTCAAACCTATGACGCAATGGATTTGCAATAACTTTCAAAAACTCTCGGAATGTGATTGAAAGTTTGTGACGCAAATAAAAAAGGTGATGTACAGGCTTTACAATTTTATCAGAGGGGAAATTATCGGAATTTTAAGATGTTCACCGTCTCAGTCTCCCACCCAAATTCTAAGTCATCACCACGAAAGCTACTCACAACTCCGGCGAGGAGACCTCAAGGCGTGCCTCGACAGACCCCAAAATCGATATTCATAGTCATCAGATTAAATTGAATTTTTTTAAATGGAAATTTTGAGATCCCTCGAATGAGTTTGATACGTCAATAAACTCTTCAAAAGATATTTTGAAAATCGGATAAAATACGGGTGTTTTGGTTAAAACTTCCTTGTTGACTACCTCAAGGAATCCTAAAGGTATATGGAAACGTGCCTTATATTTGACAGTTGGTTCCTCAACTCAAACTCACCTCGACTGAGGAAACTGGAGATGAGTATAATTGCAACTATGAAAATCAAACCATTTAAGTGAGGTTGAGTCAAGTCGAGGAAATCATGAGGTTGTGACTTAGAATCTGGGTGACAATCTGTCAAAAATGCCTCTGGTGTTTCTATATTTTTGTCATTAATTGTCGTAGAGGCAGATTGCGACTAGATTTTGAACGTATTTAATTACGGGCATTGGTTCTGATACTTTTGAAACAAACTTTATGTATTATGAATATGGCTCACCTGTGATCAATGATCTCAGTCACGAATGGGGCTAGGAACTTGTCCCTTCTCGCTAAAACATGATGGTCCACCAACACCACTTTAGATTTAGATTTGGCCAGCAAAGTATTGAAATCATGATCATTTCTGAAACAACCATTTTATATTAATCTTACTAACCAACTATATGGTCTGAATCTGGATATATTATCCTAAAAGTATACAAAAAGGAAGGGGAAAGAATCATAGGGTATAAAAAATCGTCCGCATCGCTGTCAACAGGAAAAGTGCCCAAAAAGCTGGCAACATTGCCAAGCTGTATGGACAGGGGTATATATGTTCTGTGATGGACATGCTGATTCATTAGCAAGTCCGCTTAAGCAGACGACAACCGCATAGGTTGACCTGCGAGATGCCAAACAAACAAACATGCTGATTCATTACCCACCCGACCCTTGCTCGAGCCAGCCCGCGCCGCTGAGCCTGTAGCTTTAAATTCGTCCCTAAATCAAAGAAATCCTGATCCAGCTAGTCCCTTGCTGCCCTCTTCCAGCGACACCCTAAGCCGAGGTTCGTACCCCACAGGGGGTGCCCTTAGCGTTGTCGCTTAGTTTTAGTTAGTATTTAAGTTTAAGTCCTGGCTGGAGGCCTTAAATTATTAGGGCAACCACAGGCAAGTCCGTTTAAGCAGACTACAACCTCATAGGTTGACCTGCGAGATGCCATTCACAAAAAAAAAAAAAAAGCTGATTCATTAGTCAAAAAAGAAGCCAGCCCTCTGGTAGATGTCTCGAAATAAAAAGTGGGTACTTGGACCCCATGTGTTTCAACCCCAAACGTGTCAAACACATAAGTCCCAATAAGATTGACGCAGATATTTGCGACGTAATAATAACCTTACCGAACAAATATCAAAGTTGCGACTCCTAAAATAATGTCAAAAATAGATTATCGGTTACATAAATCGTGTTGATGGTCGGAAGTATTGGAAATTTATTTAATTTCAATTAAAATTAAACTGGCACAAGGTTGACACTTGTTTGCGCGCTGCTGCAGTGCGCACGACAAGGAAAAACATTAGCGGTCTTCTGGAGCAGTCGAGTAAAAAATGGAACATACTTTATCTGTGGGGTAATATTTTTTATTCTTTTTTTTTTTAACGGTGAGACATATAATGTCCACCAACCCGCACAGGATGACGTGGTGGATTACGCCCCACTTCCACTCACAGAGGAGGCCTTCGTCCCAGCAGTGGGGACGTCATAAACTGATTATGCTTATACTATGCTTTCGTTGTATCAGAAAAAAAGGGTAAATTTTTATAACAACAAAACTATAATTAAATAAATAACCACTCTGACCAAGGAGCATTGTGTTATCCAGTTACTGGGTTGTAGGGTCAGTAAGGCAGTTGCTCCATGTCAAATACAGGTCAGTGAAACTGGAAACCTACTCCAAAATACAGGCTTGGTAGAACAAGAAATAAAATAAATAATATTACAAACCTAAAAACCAGCTGACTATCATTTATGCCTTTGCTCCTCAAATAGTAAACAACTTCAGTCTTCAACTCATAGTCATTTCGATCAACATTCAATATGGGGACAAAGATGTCATCCTTCAGCGCTACGTTCTTACTACGATTACCCTTTGTGCAAACTTTGCATCTAATATGGTTGTATTGCCAGCTCAGAAAATTAGCAAAGACTATTGCGCTCACTGCGGAGTCTAGGTCACAACTCTCATTGCCTATGACCAAAGTAAGTTCGTTGTAATTGTTTGTGTTCTAAAAAAAAAAGAAAAAATACACATAATCAAACTTATAACGCCTGTAGGATTGGGCAGAGGAGACCTAAACCCACATTTCGTCAACTGGACTAACGAGGCAATTCTTTATTTATTTAAGTTTATATGCACAACATTACAGAAGAGACTCCCAAGGCATTGCACAGAGCAATTTACAAACTAAAATATGAAACACATACCTAAATATTAAATAGGTTAGGAAAAATTATAATGAATACTAGCTGACCCAGCGAAGTTCATACTACCTCAGAATATTATCTTCATTATATTTTTTTCATGAATTGTTCCAATGTTTTAATAGTTCTTCGGCTATTTGCGGCAGAGACAAAGCCAAAAAATCAATGATCATAAAATTGTTTCATTTATACAGATTACTTAACATAACATCACGCCTGTAATCCCAGAAGGGTTAGGCAGAGGTGCACCTATGGTACACTCACATTTCGCCAGTTATGTTCAAGTCCCATGTAATAGGGGGCGAGCCTATTGCCATCAACCGGGCACAAATCTAGACAACGGGTTGCTACTGAGAAATACCTGATGGAAAAGCCCAACAACACTGCCCAGGAATCTAACACAGGACATGGTCAGCAGTAACGCCTGCAACCACTGGATTTTCGAGGTGTTCTTTATTTATTCAAGTTTACATGTACAACATTACAGAATAGAATCCCAAGGTGTAGTACAGAGAAATTAAACTAAAATGTAACACACATACCCACATATTAAGTAGGTTAGGAAAAAGACTATTATTATTATTTAAATACTAGCTTATATGAAACATAACATTATGCCTGTAATCCCAGAAGGGATATAACTCCCATGTAATGTGGGCGAACCTATTGCCATCAACCGAGCACAAATCCAGACTCCGGGCTGCTACTGAGAAATCTAGATAGAAAAACCCGATAACACTTTGCCTGACCTGGAAATCGAACACAGGCCCTAATGCTCAGAAGTAGCTCTTGAGACCACGAGACCAACGAGACAGTCTTACTTATTTATATCTAAAGGCCAGTAGTTTAAACAATCTTAAATCATCCCTTCCTTAGCATATGGTACCTATGCTTGTAGGTTTATAAAAAAAGGAATTTAGTATTCATGTGACCTCTGTCACTCATTATCTGCCTAAGCTTCCATTCTAGTAAGATACAAATAAGATGCAGCTGACTTCTGACCCTGCTGCTATTCAGAAGAGAAGGTCTTCACAAACTTAGGTATTATCCTCTAGAAATAAATTAAAACTGTTTACGTAAACATACCAAGTTTGTGACAGTTGTATCAAGAAACACTTCCATGTTGCTATAATAAATTTGGCGTTTAATTGGTTCCGGTTAAACTCAATAAATTTTCTAAAATGATAGACAAAGTTTTTTTTTTCAATTAATTTTTGTTTTGATTGACTTGTCAATGTCAAGTTCAAATTTCAGAGTTGTCAGCACTTGCAAGCGAATAACTCACAATCATATTACTACTATGTACAAAATAGAAAACCAATATTTGTTATGATAATATTTGTATCTACCTAGTTATATTCTGCGAACCCACTTTATCGCTGTGGTAGAGCCATAAGCTCGTAGGCTGCATTTTTGCCCTTATCAGCCAGACATGGCGTGATGTGAAGGCGCCAGTGACCACCAGCTTAGTTGTAAGTTCTATGTATTAATTAGGTTAGATAGAATAGTTAGTCTTACATCAAGCTCTGTAAGCTCGGGTCGTTTATTCTAATAAACTCTTAGTTAAACGAGTCCTAATATTTTTATTTTCAACCATCGCTCCGCTCCCGAAATCTAACTACCTCGATGAATTTATTTAGTCACTGGAAGTTATACGAATGTTAGTTTCGCAATTTTAGACCAGAGCGGCGGAAATCTAGCGTTGCGGCCGGCTCTATGTTATTTGTACGTTCACTCGGAATAATTTCAGATGACGTCACAACGAAATTCTCACTAAATTAGCAAACACATCTTATCAAGATATTCCTACATTAGTAGGTATTTTCTTGAAAGACAAACCCTTACAAAAAATGTCATATTGACAGTCTGACTGAATAAATGTTGCAGGGGGCAGAAAATTTATTTTAGTTGTAATCTCCCTAGAGTAAATATGTTCCTTGGTTGTAATCCATGGAGTTTTAACAACGGAGTTTTTTGACGAAAATCTTTTCTAATATAAGTCTAGGAACTTATTACGAACATTTTACGGTAGTTTTCATTAATGTAACAAGCTTTTTTAATTCAAATAAAATGATGTATTGGCATCTGCCATTGTTCTTTCAACCCCGAACAAATATGAAGCCCGCGAAATTCAATCTTTCTTTATTTTTTTTGTAAATTGCAATGCTGTTTTACTACGTTTTGCTAGATTTCGGGGCGGGGTTATCATGGGGGCCAACTGGATTGTTTTTGCCAGTGAAGCGAGATCGTTTTATTATCCCTAGTCGGATAGACGTTAGATTTCATTAAAAAAATGGTGTTACTTTGCCGAAAATCTCAAAAACGTAGTGTAAGTACTAGGAACGAGCGATAAGAGCTCGAAATTTTCGAACTCCGTTTCGGATGGTTAAAAATTTCTATTGATTATTCTCATCAACAGAAATAGGGTATTCGAGTCACTTAGTTGAGTTATGCACAAAAACGAAGACTATAAGAATGTATAATATAAGAACGAGCGAAGCGAGCTCGAAAACTGTCGTACAATTTCAAATAGCTTAGATTTCCTTTCATAGGATGTCATGTACTAGCAGCAAGGCAATTCTTCGTTCTAAGCATAGTACTACACCAATACACATTTTTTGTGACCCAGTACCTTCCGACAAGGGAAGGAAGGACTTGGTTTGCATACAGCCTCAAACTATACACGCGTTTGATTATCGATTTTATGTGCTTTTATGACCTTTTCTTTGTAACAGACTTGACAAGTTACGAAACTTCTAGAGAGTTAGCCAAATATGTCATCAAAATCAGCCTATAACATTTCCACTGCTGGGACTCAGGCCTCTTCTCGGTGAGAGGGAGTGGGCCATAATCCACCACGCGGGAAAAATCACCAACCCGCACTGGCGGGTGAAATGTGCCATCTACCAAGATGGCACATGTCTTCGATTTTTTGGTTCTAGGACGTGCCGGTTTCCTCACGATGATTTTCTTCACCGTTTTGAGACCACTGGGACACCGCTGCTCTAGCTAAAAATGTAGTACAATGTTAGAAGAAAAACTTCTAGAAATGTTGTCAGGATAATAATTTATTCCCTTGTTAGTATTTAATTTTGTAGTATTTAAGTACTTTTAAATTCTTAGTTTTAGGTACTCGTATTAATGTACCAAAACTTGTGTTATAGTTGTCAATGATTATTTTATTATCAGTTTTATTTAAAACTACCTATGTAATGCCTCTTGTTCTTTGAAAACCACCCCTTTAGAGCGAACAAAACAACAACAAAAAACAACCAAATAGGTTAAGCCTTATTTGAGTTTTAGCGAGACTAACGAACTGCAATTGTTTTTTATTTAATAAGAACGAAGAAGAATACAAGCAGATTTTAATGTCCTGCACCCTAATTGCGCAATACTATCAAACACAATCTGAATCACTTTGAAGGAAATTGCTAATTCATTGCTTCTTATGTTCGAAAATTTAGTTTGTTCAACAACTTAAATAACGAAATGAATGTTTTTGAACTGTCAAAAAGAAGTTTATTCCTATTGTTGGTATTTTACGCAATTAACCCGCTTACCTAACATTTTAATTCCGAACCATCATATGTACTTGCACTTGTGATAAGAATATTTTAATTTTAGTTTATTTTGAGTCTTCTATATTTGTATGAGAAAATTACTACTTTGTGTAAACGTTTTTTATTTATGATTAACTATGCAGTAGTAAAGTGGCACGTGGCGGTGGCACGTAAGTGGTACCGCTAACCATGAGTTCCTGGGCTCGATTCACAGGTCGTTCAAAGTGTTATTAAGATTTTCCATTAGTAATTTCTCAGTAGCAGCTCGGAGTCTGCATTTGTGTCCAGTTGATGGCAATTGGCTCGTCCCCTTAAAACTGGCGAAATGTGGGTGTGCTATTATAGGTACCTACACCACTGCATATTAAACCCTTTGGGGAAACTAGGTGTAAATAATAATGTTATGTTAAGTAATTTAAGGTTGGTAATTTTTTAAATATCTAATGCATTTGCGAGACCATTGCCTGTAAAAATATAGTAGACGGCGAAAAAAGATAAAAAAATATATAGTAAGGATGTTTCATTTGTTACTTTTTAAATCTCTTGAGACTTTTACTACCATATTGTGGTCATGTGGTATGTATACCTCCTACACATACATCATTTCAAAGTAAAGTAGGTGCGCAAGGTACGTTGCGCAGGAAAACTTAGGTAACGCTTTATTTCACTCCTAATAGATTTTTAAACGATTAATATAAACAAACTCTTCAGCGTTATTATTAGCACAGATATAAATCACGCCTAATCCCGGAAGGGTTAGGCAGGGGTGTACCTAAAGTACACCCACATTTCGCCAGTAATGGTTAAGTCCCATGAAAAAGGGGGCGAGCCTATTGCCATCAACCGGGCAATAGGCTCGCCTCATATTACATGGGACCCATTACCACTTGCAACTAGGCCCACGAGGAAGTCAAGTGTGTTTATAGAATCGTAAAAAATATATTCAATTAAACATTCCATAACCTATATGATTGTACTATTCTTAATTTCATACCAGACTGACTTTTCTATTAACCTATTAAATAAAATTATTTTGCGTCTCAATGTTCCTTCCTCATAAATTCTGTTTTCACATTTGGAACTTCAATATTTACAATGAAAGTCTGTGTTTTTATAATTTTAATGGGTATGTTATTATTTTATTAAGATAATTTGATTATATTTAGTAACAATATTATTTAAAAGAGTGTCCATGGAGTTTCTTGCCCTTTCTTCTCCCTATGTAACTACTAACTACGCTTTGGAATGGGCAACTAGCTTCATATTTCTGACTGACCGACTCCTTGACAATTCAAAAGTGCCTGTAAATGATTTAATTGAAAAAAATGCTTTGAGTTTTAGTTTGAGTTTGATTTAGACTAAAACTGCCTCGTGGCTAATCTTTCTGGAATTTCTCAGTAGCAGCCTGGAGTCTGGATTTGTGCCCGGTTATAGGCTCGCCCCCTATTACATGGGAGTTGAACATTAATGTCATAATGACGTGGGTGTACTATCGGTACCGGTCTGTCCAACCTTACATTAAATGCTATTTTGATCAGCGTGCGTATGCTCAATATATTTGTTGGATTCCACCATGTGAACTTAGATGTTAGGTTTGCAAAGGCATAATCTTTGTGGATCCGTCGGGCACAGATAAGAAGGAGAAAGAAAGAAAGAATAACCAGCACGTGTCGCATGTCCACCATAGAAATAAGTTTAGTCGACGGAAGAAAAATGACAGACGAATAAAAGAAATCTACTATTTTGTCGATTCTTCCGTCGACAAAACCGGTATTGCTACGCGTGCAGGACACCACAACCAGACATGGACATACACATTCATCGTGTCATACGAGTAGGAGCTATGTTTCGAAACATTCAATTTCTCTCGGATAGTGTGATGCTGTGACGTGGTCCGTCCACGATGTTCACGATAATATAGTCACGTAAGAAATTATAAAAGTGGCTGTCGTGGCTAAGTAATAACTGCCTTTAGTTTTTTTTTTGTTTTTTTTCGGTTGTAAATCATCAAATGACTTATCCCGCTCTGGGTGGAGATGGAGGGCGTGTCAGACTTTACTGACTAAAACCCACCCGTGTTCCTTCGGTTGCCTGTGCCAGGGCCACGGTGTCTCTTTCGAACATACCCCAGAACTGAGGCATCGGCCCTATCGGACCCCGTCACTGTGTGCTGACATCTCTTTTAGGCGCGCGTGGAACACGACGCGTCGTCGACCCGGGCCTGGCCCTTACCGGACGGCGAGCTACCTATTGCTCGCCGTCTTTCTATTCCCTCTCGCTCCGTACTATGGCCTGGACCAGGGCCGGACGCGAGGATACGGCGATGCTCCACCCAAGCTGGGCAGACCTCCACCTTATGGTCAACGGTGTCCTCCGGGCGATCCACACAATGGTGACACCCGGGCGTTTCCTCCTGCCTTATGCGAAACAGGAACCTCCCAAAACAACCAAGACCGGTGAGGATCTGTGTCAGGCAGAAGGTGAGGACGCCGTGGCGCCTCTCCAACCACTCCTTAAAGAAGGGACTTATAGCTGCTATTGTGGCTTACCCAGCACTGGGTTGCAACAATCGCACCCTCCATGTCGCCATGAGATCCCGCCGAAACTCTGACCGCTGTACCGTGATTTCTTGCGGCAGCGGAGTTACATCCCGGCGTTTTGCCTCCTCGCGCCACTCTCATACGTGCGCGAGGGCTTTTGCCTCCAGATCCCATGGCGGCAATCCGGCAACGAGGCTCGCCGCCTCGCAGGAGACCGTGCGGTATCCCCGGACCAGCCGGATAGCGATGGCCCTTTTGGACGCGTTTAACCAGCGGGCCGGTTGGCACCTCAAAGAGCGCGCCCACCAACGCCGACGTGAACCCCTCCCGCCGTTATCTGGGAACCCGAATGTGGCGCATTCCGAGGACCATGAAAACACATGGCCTCGGACTTGTGCAGGGCCACTTAGAGTCCCAATTGCCGGATCCTATCGACGATTGTCACAACCCCGCGTGTCGCTTGTTCGGCCGCCGCCTGGTGGGACCTCCCCTGTGCCAGGACCAGCGTTTCGTCTGCGTAGCACACCACGCTGACGCCACTAGGGAGGTCGGCGCGCAACCCCCAGTCGTAACCGTTATCCCACAGAAGCGGCCCCAGGACCGTGGGACCAGAGAGACCAGACCTTTGGGACATTGTACGACATCTCTCGCCGGTTCCACTCTCCCTGGTGACCGGGGTAGTTGACAGCGTACGTCGGCATCCGGCGATACCGAAATGCCTCCCTGATGCAACTCCAGGGCACGGTTTTGAAGGCATTGGTGATGTCTAAAGACATCGCCAAGACGAGCCCACCCCGGGCCACAGCATCCCCCGTCATGAAGGCTCGCACGCGCATGATAGCGTCCACCGTAGAGCGCCCCCTGCGGAAACGAAACTGGCTCTGCGCCAAATCCGGCCCCAGCCGCACCAGCCGCCCGACGAGGCGGTTTGCAATGACTCTTTCAAAGAGCTTGCCCACCTCGTCGAGCAGCACGATGGACCGGTAAGCGGACGAAGAGTCCGCAGGGCGACCATGCTTCTTAATGAGGACCAGTTTCCCCATCTTCCAACGAAGTGGGAACTGCCCCCCTTCCAAGCATGCGCTTAGGAGTCCCCTTAGTCGAGGCCCGAGAACCTCCGTCAGGAGGAAGGTCAGAACCCAGGCTTTTCCAGGTAAGCCATCTGGTCCTGGGGCGGTATTTTTCGCACTAAGCCTATGTACCGGCACTCTCAGCTCTACCGAACGGTTTCTACGTCTGTTATAAGACAGTTAACAGACGCAGAAACCGCACGTTTAGTTTATTTTAGCTACTTCCACAGTTTTATGTCATACGGCATTTTACTGTGGCGTCGGGCTGCTGACATTGAATCCATTTTTATTTTGCAAAAGTGAGCTGTCAGAGCCATTTACAATCTACGTCGCCGCGTCGCCGCGGAAACTATTTTTAAGAAGATTAATACGATGACGGTACCTTGCCAGTTCATTTATAAAAATATTATGTATGTAAGAAAAAATTGCATCTTTTTAATAAAATTAGTGATAGACATAATATTAACACTAGAAATAAAAATAAAATAAATCAACCATTTTTCAGACTATCTAAGGTATCTACATACATCTTTTATGGGGTACTGTATTAAATGTTACAACAAAATACCTATAATGAAAGAAAGTTTAAAACTTATGTTAAAAGTACATTGTGTAAACAACCATATTACAAATTATAGGATTATATCCTAGATAAGAATGCTTGGAAACATGCTGGTCCTGCTCCATAGGACAATCTAGAGGCTAGACAAATTAATACTAGTTGCTGATTGAATTGTATAATTTATTATTTTTACTTTATTCACACACTGACTTATTCCTAGTTAATGTTTTTGGAAAATCATATACTTTCGAAATGTTTGTAAATATGTGAGCACCATCTACCTATCACGTGATTGATTTATGTCTTTGCTTATTTAAACTATTTTTGACTTATTTGTGGTATACGAGTAGTATTTTTATTCTTGGTGATGTCGTCTTCACATAAAAAATATAATTAATGTTCACAAAATACTGTTACACATTTTAAAAGAGTAACGGTGGAGTTTCCTGCCCCTTCTTCTCCATACGAAACTACCTTTTGGAAGGGGCGCCTAGAATCAATTCTATTTAAATGTTGACGTTCAAAAGTGCCTTTTAGTGCCTATTTGAAATAAATGCTTTGACTTTACCTCGGTTGCCTCCGAAGGATCCAAAGAGTAAAGTAGTTTATAGAGGACGAGAAAGCATCGCCTTCGTCGTCGGCGGTGTGGTCCGCATCCGGCACCGCAGTAGGCGGAGTCATGGGTGGGGGAGTATGCTCCCCTTGCGAAGGGAACAAGTGCTCACCACGTCCTCCACGAGCTGGGGCCAGAGACTCTGCGTGAGTGGTGGGAGCCCATGGGCGGAGTTTATCCCGTACCATTTTGTAGGGGCCAGTGCCTTGGCCCGCAGGATCTCTGCTCGGAGGGTGGTCTTCGCCACTCTGTACTGTACTGCCACACGGGTCGATTGATCAGGTTAAGCTACGCTTGCCGCGGTCGGTACGTGGATGAGTTACCATCTTTACATACCGAGACCCCTCCGTGCCCCAGAAGCTGTTGGTCTCGGCTGTCATTCGTGGATCTTTGACAGTTGTTACGGGTAGTCAGAAGCCCGAGAGTCTGACAACCAGTCTTTCCAAGGGGTATCGTGTTACCCAGTAACTGGGTTGTGGAGGTCAGGTAGCGAGTCGCTCCATGTAAAATACTGGTATTCAGCTGCATCCAGTTACGACCAAAAGCCGAACCCAAAAATAGTTGGGTAATGGTTGGGCAGATGACGTTAGAAATTATTTATGGGATGAAATTTCGTACGGAAAACTCTAACGAAGTCGCTACCTACTGTTTTAATGGGTGCGCAGCCTGACTGCCAGCAGTAAAATATGACGGCGTATGGGAGCCCGAACACTAGGCAGACACGAATTCCTGTCTGCGGCAGCCATTAGAACGTGCCTTTTGAGTGCGCGCTCCCACATATCTAATGTATGTGGCTGCCATGCCGTCAGTCCCTGCGCACTTTTCGTAGCAGCCAAACGTATTTGGTAAAATGTTCGTAAAAATAATGTAATTTCAATGAAAGCATAGTAAAAACGAGATAATCGAAAAAAACGGTTAAATCTTTGTAAAATGAAGACGATAGAAACACGCTTCAAAAGGTTTTGGAGGGAATTATTCCCATCCTTGTACAGCGTAGTATGAAGTTTCGTACGTGTGACCTCACTTCTACGATAGTGCTGTCCTTGTCTAACACATTTTAAATTTTATACAACCTTGGCAATTGTTACGCTTTTACACTTTTTGTAATATTGTTTGCACTTGCATTGGCAGCTATAACCGGCTGCTCAATTTTTGGCCGCCGCATCCTGGCTGCCTAGTGCGCGGGTGGCCTTACAGACTCCTGTTGCTTCGTTGCCACACATGTTCATACACGCACGCCGGTTGCGACTTTCCGAGTACCAACCTACCTTTCTAAAGAACATCACCCTTAAGGTCACTATATTCTTCTAAGGAGTCCCCTACCGTTTCCACTCACATCTGCCTTGTAAATACATTTTGATAAAACGAACTTAGAATCTGAGAAAATTTTGAAGTTTTGGGACAACACACTCAAGGCCCTACAATATTTATACAGTTCAAGTAACATTGCAACTGTTTTTTTTTTTTGCAGTTATCCAATCAATGACGTGCGAGAAGTCAGTTTTAAAGTTACGAAGGAAATTGATTGTACCAAAGATGAATGAAAAATGTAAAACGATTAAATGCGCCTCCGTTGACGAGCCTCAGTGCGTGCGCATGAAACGGCATGACTTGAATCTCACGATTCATATCGTTGCCGCAAATAAATGCGAAATGGATTACATGAAATGTCACGATGGTAAGATTTTATGTTTGTAGGGAAGTTTTAGGGTTCTGCCAAAGTTTTCTGTACAGATTTCACTGTGAAATCTGAGGTGAAGTAAAATTGAAGCGAGCTGTTAATCCACCGATCCAAGGGATTGTCAGTTCACTTCACCTAAGTTTTGCCGGTGAGATTTGCTATGTGCCTGTACTACCAAGGGATGTCAACGAGACCTAGTCCCGAGCCGTTTCTGTCAGCCTGTCACATGGCTGCAAATTTTTGAACCGTAATACGTTGATATTTTCACAGAATACGTGTTGCTATGGCAAAAATACAAAGTAAGGTTTTGTTCTTAGAAAGCAACTGCTGGAAGGTGAGGTCACGGATTTGTTGCCAATTGTTTTCCGGTTTTTCCACCAGGAATTTGTAAGTAGTATTTAGCACCCCTACTGTTTGTAGAAGGACCGATGTTCAGTGGAGCAGACGAGTTCAGAAGTGTGGACCAGCGGTATTGTCTAACAGTAGGAATGGCTTTCATTTTTACAGTTCAACAACATTCATTGCGTTATTTACATTGTTGAGCAGACCAATTTTTCGAACATATGAAGGTTCTTTTCAGGGGGAGTTTCTTGGAGATGAAGATGTTCCATCTTCAGCTCCAAGAATCGAGCAGATGGAACATTTTTGCACTGTTCTCGATATGTTAGGGTATCGTAGGTCTTTGTCGACCTATGCAGAAAAGCTTTACAAATAGGAGAATGTAGGATGCAAGAGCGAGCAAAGCGACCTCAATCATTTTTGCATCTCGCCTCGAATGGGACGTGTTTTATTTGGACCATGCATATAGAAAGAAGTCTAGTTGTGTCGATTTATAAATAGAAGCTTAAGAAAAAGATAAAGTAGGAAGCAAGAGCAAGCGAAGCAAGCTCGATGATGTTAGCACTCTGCCTAGGGTCGATTAGATTTTTTCAAAAAGTTTCGGCTATTGATGACGAATGCAAAAAAGTTTTAGAATTGAGAGTCCGCGAGCTCGATAATTTTAGGATGTAGCCTCAAATAGGTTAAGCTCTCTGTTATTTTATTATGCGTTTTTGGATATTTGTTTAGTATAGAAAGAAAAAGGTGGGTGGGATAGACTGGATGTGGAAGGTGGAGTATAGGGTAATGTGACGCAGCCTGGGAGACGCCTTTGTCCAGCAGTAGACTGCGATAGGCTGAGTCGATTGATTGACTGACGGCACCCCAAGTTTTGTACACCATCCTTATTATAATCCAGGCAAGATCGTGGTCAAGAGCAGAAGTGGTATTCTGTAACACGGCGTCTGCACGGTGAGGTTTTTATAGAATCGGCATACAGGCCCATTACGCAATTAAACCTGGATCCTATTCATGGGTCAAATTGATGTGCTGGGCTAAAATTATACCACAGACTGAAAGACCAAGGCTTTAAACTTATACACTTCCATTTTTAGTTCCTTTTTCCTTTCTCGTTCTCCTTAATGCTTATTTCTATCTCCCTCTTATTGGGGCCCTTCTAATTCCGTTTCATTTTTGTTTTAGATGTGGAAGCTAAAATTGTTCCGATGAAATATTGTAGCCACAACGTTGATCAGACAGCCGAAAAAAAGATAAATAAGAAGGGTACGTAGCATACAGTGATCAAGAATTATTGAGTGGTCTTAGAAATGGAACTGTCATCCATCACTGACAGGACTATACCAATAATCTCGTTCCTACTGCTGAAATCTTAAGCCTGAACGTGAGTTGCCTTGGCAAACCTGGAAAATCTGTAAACAGACTATAAACACAAGTTGGACGGAGCAAGGAAACCCTTCTATTTATAGATGAGATCACACTGGAGTGTAAATGCGATGCTGTTACAAACACGATGATACTACTGATATCGCGCCTCGCGGGTCTGTTGTCTGCACGTTACATGGACTGATGGACGCTAGTGATAGAACAAAACTCGTAAAGACGAACTCTTCCGACTCCATTTTGATTGCCATCGACACTCTACAGGAGAAACCTGACAAAGGGTTGTTAGATCAATTAGTTAGAGCGTCGCACGGGTACGACAATATTAGACGATTAAGAGCGTATGTCATCAAGGAATATTAATGCGATGAGCAAATCTAAACTGCGTTGAAGGGCTGTCAGTGTCACTTTCATTATTGCTATGGAATATTGACAGTGACAGCCAGGCGCGGATCAGGGTTTTCGCTCAAGGAGGGACAAATGTTTCTCTCTGAGGAAGAGGCGGCGGGGGGGGGGGGGGATTTTCAAGCCGTGAAAGTATTTAAAAAAGAACGTTCGGCACCTATTTTCGCAGTCCTGGCTGGAGGCCTTAATTTATTAGGGCAACCACAGGCAAGTCCGCTTAAGCAGACGACAACCCAATAGGTTGCCCTGCGAGATGCCAAACCAACAAACAAAAAAAATAAACTATTTTCGCTAAACTCAACAATGCGCCCCCTTTTCAAGGATGTCTTCGAATTATCTACATAATATTTATTTTAGTACATCTACTGTAAAAATACAGGATAAAAAGCTATGTCTAAATTTGAGTTTTAGACTCAATTTGTTCGAACCCCATGGGGGGAGGCAACTGCACCTTTTTCCCCCTCCACTGTATGCGCGTCTGTCTGGTGACAGCTCTTGAACGCGGTTGAGGTTTGCACATCGTGTTAATATTCCTTGGTAAAGTTGATCCTAAATAATTGTTTATCCTCTCCTCGACTGCCTCGTTGGTCTACTGATCGCAAGAGCTACCGCTAACCATGAGGGCCTGGGTTCGAGTCCCAGGTAGGGCAAATTGTTATTGGGTTTTTCCATTATTAATTTCTCAGTAGCATTAGACTGCATTAGAGCCCGGTTGATGGCAATAGGCTCGCCCCCTATTACATGAGACTAGACTAATCTGGCGGTGTACCTACTACCACTACCTTACCTTTCGGGGACATGTTATAATTATTAATGTATTACTCTGTTCTGTACTAGGTAAAGCGCATATTCGTGTCAAGAGAAGAATCAATGCCATTAAGCGTGAAGATGAGAGTAGTAAGTATTAATTTACTTTACAACCGTCTTTTATTTCAGCAAACATAACCAATTTTTGCAATACGTTCGTGGGCCTGCGTCGGCGCTCAAGCTACGGTTTCTTAGAAAAGCGTTGACGCCGCATGCGATCGTGATGTCCAAATTTATAGAACGTTTTTTGACACCTAAACGTCAAATGCTGACGTAAATAACAGATTTACATGACGTCGGCTATAAATATTATGACAGGGTCTGGAAACCGTAGCCTACCAAAAGTCCTTGTCGGTCGCAGAGACGTGGCGCAATAGGAATGATGTTTTTTTCGTTAATTTTCTTGTCTAAATCCGTGCTTGTAAATCTAAATAAAAATCCGTGCTTGCCATTTAATGGGTGTCTCTAATGCAAAATCTTACCTAATTTTATTTAATCTAATTTCAATTATATTAATCTATGTTATTTTATTTTATTCAAACTTATTGTAATCAATTTAGTTTTTAATTCTTAAATCTATATTTTTAAAATAACTAAATAGTACTGTTTAAATTAATTAATGTTGTTATTATCTGTGCATAACGTAGTGCATGCTGTGCTTTTCTTTAAGTAATGAGGCTCTTATACTTATGTTTGAAATGAACAAATTGTATGTAGTAGTGTACTCATTGTTGAAAAGCCTAAAATAAATAAATTTGTAACTCTAAAAAATACTTGTGCACAATTAGTGCACACAATAATATAAAAAGTGTACATTTTGAAAAATTGCCAAGTTATAAACTATTTAAAATAACCGTTAGACAAAGATAGCACTATCTTAAGTTATGTCACGTAACTTCATACCTACTAGCGCCATACATTGTCCAAACCATTAAACAACGACGGGAATAATCCACTCCAAAAACTTTTAAGCGTGTAGCTTCTTCATATTTCCATCGATTTTACAGACTTGGTCGGTCTCATTTTACAGATGCCTTCTTTGAAATTACATAATTTGTTCGAACATTTCTAATATTAGTCATCATCCCTATTGCGTGTTCCTTCCACCTTGTCTCCATTTTCCTTCTCTTTCTTTCACACACATGGCACCTTCTCATTCTTCCGAATTGCATTCAAATTCCCACATATAAGGTGTATCTATTCATACACGAAATATTTAAAGAGGGACCTCTATAGGTCGAATAGAAGCTATAGAAACGAAAAAGAATTTTGTATCTAAATGTATTTTTTTAAGTAATTATCATAATTTAAAACTGCTTGAGATGTTTTGCATAAAACCTTTACGGCCTGCTCTATGAACAAAAGACGCGGCGGGGAAGAGGCGCGGGTGCGATGCCCGTCCGTCTGTAGCCGCGGGGCGCGTGCCATCTCTCTCAGTTTAACATATCACTGGTGAACTGTAATGAACATTCGACAATACAACTCTGCCTATCTCTACGGGGAATGCAGGCGTGATGATGTAAACAATAAACCAACGTAGGTAGACTTCGTAACTTGATCTCGTCGTATTTTGATAACAGAGTTATCGCTTACAATAAAAATAAATGTGAATTTAAAATACAAAACGACCTAAATCTAAGTAGGTACTCGTACAATATTGAATTCCCTCCTCTAAGTTTTACAAAAACAGTACCTTCTGTAAACTAGGTACTTAAATCTGAATATGCAGCTAATGACCTCTGTGGGGTCACAACTTTTACGAGCGAGCATCGAAACGTTTCAATCATTTTCTTATTTTTTTACGAAAAGGATCCTAGATTCGATTAAAACATTCATATTCTACAGAGTTACACATCTTTTAGATGATAATAATAATAGAAAAATAAACAGCTGACGCAACGCGAATTCGCATAAGGTAATGACTTCTGTTAGGTAACGAACTGTGCGTTGAGTCGTATCTGTCAGCTGATTGATACCTACCTATTTGTACAGATGTAAACTGTAAGAAGTGCATAGCGCGAACAATTTAAAATGTACATACCTCATAACGACGTAGTTTTTATTTGCACTATTTACACCAACATTGCTGTACATATTCACCCTGCAGTTGCACGTTAAATAATGTGTCGTTGCACTTTTAACAATGTCTCTATCTCTAGCCATCACTGCGTAAACAAGCGTTCACAATTCACTGTGTTGTGTTCTTGTTCCGCACTAGAAATGTTGTTCCGCACTAGAAATGTCTGGCCGTCATTACTATAAATAAGGGTCTTTCCCTACCCCACACATGGAAGTCCAACGGCGTAAGATCAGGCCTGCCTCCGTCTGCAGCTGGGGGCATGTAGACCCCGTAGTCCCGTTGCCCCTGTCGAGCTTCTAGGATCCCTAGGAAGGGGGCTTGTGCTGTGAGCAAAATAAGTCCACCCTCATTGTAGCAGTCCACCATGTTCTGGTACTCCTAGTTGGAATATTTCGGCATTGTTGCGTTAGTTGCGCGAAGCGTGATGCGTTCCACCTTAGTTAAACCGCGTGCAGTGCAACACGCAGTTCGCGCGAGACTGAACACGGCGGGATTTTATTGCGCACTGGATTTCCAACTCTTGTTGTTGAGCTGAGCGTTGAGAGTCTAACAGAGTGCATCCCACTGCGTCGAAAAAACACCGTTGGATTTTCAATTCTCGGCGCTAAAGCTTTGAAAATCCTTGCGGACGTGGGCTAATAATGTCCGCCCGACCGAGTTTCAGTCATTATGGCGGCGAATCTCAATGGAGAATATAGTATTTGACTGTTTTTTTATATCTATTGATTCCTAGAAATATTGTGAACCAGTAAAAAAAAATGTCTGAGATCTATGGTCGATGCTAGACAGAGACCAGCATAATTAGCTTCTGACGTCACAAAACACACACACATTTCTCAGTCGCCGTGGAAACCATTTTATTTGTTGTAATTTGAGTTTTGTTTGTGCGGAATGAACGTTTTTCCTTTCTTTCAAGATAGTCGGGTACAAGATATTTCCAAGTTGACAGGAACTTACCAAGTTCCCAGATTTTTTTCAAAAGGTGCCCAGAAATGGGAATCAGGAATAAATTAAATAGAGGCCTTCATTTACAGGCACGACAGAGCAGCCAAGTAGTAAGTCTTTATTATTTATTCATCTTATTCTTCTATAAATGTGGAGTCCGTCCACTGCTACGTAAGGTTTGCCACCTTTCTTAGTAAAGCGGTACTCGGCCACACAATGACGGTTTTCCACATTCAGGGCATTTTTTGATACAATAATGTCAAATACAGGTGAAAATTACAGATTTTCATTACGTCTGTCATAATATGACGTAACCGCGACGTAAATACGCTTTGGAATGGGCAACTAGCTTCATCTCTCGGACTGACCGACTCCTTGACAAATCAAAAGTTCCTGTAATTGGATCATTTGAAATCAATACTTTGAGTTTGAGTATAAAAGCTTTAACTGCGCGGTTCATTTGTTTGCCAGCAATGCATACGTGCCTAGCGTGCGTGGTAAAGGGTGGAAGTGGATGATCTCGAGTACATGTTCACAAAAATCTCAGCTAATTACACGTGCAGCTTAGCCTTTGGGCTATTGTAAATTAAAAACGAGCATTTTATTTAAATAAAACTTGGGTATGGTGGTTCAGAACCCCGTGCGCGACCCCGAGACCAAATTGGTAGGTTTTAAGGTTTATTTTATTGGATTTTGTTTCTCAGAATCGACTTCGACGAAGCCGTTCGGACGCCATATCCATCCCATAAAGGATCCTTGGAGTCCTGATATGTGGGATAAAGTTCCGCCTGAACTTTATATTTACCTGATTATGTAATTGATACTTTTAGGAATCAGAAAAATAAAAAACCAAAAAATTGTCACACTCCTTTTACTTAGTAATTGTCTTTTCTTTAATATATTTAAATAAGCGCAGCAAAATCACAGTAGCAAACAATCCTTGTTTTAAGTACAAATATTTAAAATCAAATAAATTACGACTTTTAAGCAAATAGCGCCGATAACACGACGACCTCGCCGGACGAGAGTTCACCAACAAGTGACCGATTTACTCCCAGAACGGCGGCCCCTTTACAGTGCGGCTGTCAGATGACGACACGAAGTGCTGCCTGTCATAGCGTCTTTTGATGGATGGATTATTCTACTGGATCAAATCAAATGAACTGGCATCATCCGTATTACGGATAATGGCTAAAATACAAAATGTTCAAAAATATAATGTAATTTCAATAAACGCATAGTAAAAATTCGAAAAAGTCTGTTAAATCGATGTAAAAATGAAGAAGCTACACGCTTTAAACGTTTTTGGAGGGGATTATTCCCGTCCTTGTCGCGCGGTACGGACAATGTATGGCGCTATTATGAAGTTTCATAATCGTGATGTCACTTCTACGATAGTGCTATCCTTGTGTAACACTTATTTTAAAACGTTTATAATTTTTCAAATATTGTTCCTAATACACAGATGTGATAGGTCATCATAGTCTTCATCTGCCTACCTTATCTAGGCTTTCACTTTTGAAAACAATACTGACCAATATCAACAACAACAATCAGCTGACGACAGGGTTATTTTTTGATCTATCAAAGGCATTTGATCTAGTTTCACATGACGTATATTACAAAAGTTAGACGCTATCGAATCAGAGGACTTTATCGTCCTAACTACCTGACAGACAACTGAGTGTCCCCGTCACTAAACTTGATGAAAGTAGAGACATGACACAATTGTCGTGTGAATATAAAATTATAAAACGCGACCTCCCCCAGGGTGGCATTATGATGAAATTTATCTCATTTTTCGTCATAGTGTCGGGACTTCGCCAAGTGCACTTCCTTTGGGGCGGTTTCTCAAGGAAGTAGACAAGCATTTGCCCCCTATGATTTCTGTTGCTATACCCTTAGGATCCTACTATCGATTCGTTGCAGTTCCGTACTCCCAGTTTAGCGTTAACATCTCTCAAGAGAACGCTGTAGTGGACTTTAGTAGTGGAATGCCGGGCGTTGGAAATATCCTCGAACATAATTCTCCACTTCGTCTTCCAAGTGTGCCGAGGTCGGTGCGTTAACCTGACCAACCTTGAGGCTACACCTCTCGGTTAAATTAGCTACGAAGTACGCTACTACCCTGTTCGAGATACTGGAGACTTCATCAACATTGTCACAAACTTATTTGTTTACTAGGAACCTATCTCGTCTGTTTAGTTCTCCAGTTTATTTAATATGAACGGGTTTAAATGAATACAGTTTCATTCGAGCCCTATTTTTAGGCCGAATCAGAGGATCGATTAAATCAACGTCTTCATTTACAGGCACGACAGAGCAGTCAAAGAGTGAGTGTTTATTATTTTGATTACTTATTCTTTTATCAATGAGGACAATAACTCATCGGCGTAATGTTGCATGCCTCTCGGACTTCTACAGACTTTACTTACGGCGCAGGAGCTCCATGACCTATAGTGCTATTCTGTAACTTAACTTAGGTGAAGTAAGCGTGGAGTTTTGCTGTCAGTGCCACTGATGTTAGGGATTGACCAAGACGGGGTGACACTTCACGCAGGTATTCACGGTGTGATTTATACAGAATCAACCGGCTGATCACACCATCGCCCTTCCACTTCTGGACTAAAAAAAGTACTACAGGGTTCCATCCGCACTTTGTTGATGTCCCAACCAGTCGTACTTAGCGCTTCTTCTCCACGTTTATTATGCGCCCGGCCAAACTGTGGAACTCTCTGACAGCGTCTGTATTCCTGTCCAGATATAAGCCGTAATCTTTCAAAGCAAGAGTGAACAGGGATCTTCTGGGCACACTTGGTTCCATCGTAGACCGTATCAATGGCTTTCCATTGGACGTGATCGAGGTCAAGGGCAGGCCAATTTCCTAGTAAAAAAAAAAAAAAAGTAAAAAAAAAAAAATACCGACTGCTTAAAATGTACACTTTAAAAAAGATGGAAACAAGAAATTTTTATTTTAAGAGGTGGAATAAATTGAACTTAATACTATATAGCTTTACTTAAGAAATTCCAGATAGAAAAACCCAACAACACGTTGCTCGATCTGGGAATCGAACCCAGGAACTCATGCTCAGCAGTTGCGATTGCGACCAAAAATAAAAATTAATTTGACACTTGTTGTAAGGGTTCAACTTTTTTCGGTAGATTAGGAAATGGTAGATTAGGTAATTTTTTTTTTTTTATCACGCCATTTCGGCACTCTATCATGGCAACAAGCAACACTACACGATGTGCGGCTTTTGTTAACCTCCTTTTACTAAAAATATTATTTATTTAAATGTAATTGAAGACTTTATTAATCATATATACTATTTTGTGGTCGGCTTTCATGCATAAATGTATATTCATTTAAGGCAGAAACCACAGAACGCCACCTGCTACGATACTTGCATACTTCTATTGCCTCGTTTACGTTCATACATCAGTAGTGCTATGCTGTTACCGTCTCGCCGTGAAAACTTAGGTGATGTGAGCGTGGAGTGAGCTGTCAGTGCCACTGATGCTAGGGATTGACCAAGACGGGATGACACTGACAGCTCACTCCACGCCAATCTTCACGGTGAGATTTTTACAGAATCGACATGCTGGTCATACACGCGCGCCGGTTCGAGTGTTACGCACCTGACCTTTCTGAAGAACATCACCAATAAGGTCTCCATATTATTATGTCCTACTAGAGCGTCCCCTCCCGACGTTTCCACTCACATCTGCTTTGTAAATACCTTTTGTTAGTGTCCTTTCATTCATCCTCTCAACATGACCAAACCATCTAAGCATACCTTCTCTTTTCAATTTTTGTCACTACAACTTCTTATAAACCGCACCGCTGCCTTATCACATCATTCCTCAGCTTATCATTCATGGTCACACCACACATGCTACGCAAGAAACGCATTTCGACAGCGTTTATTCTGCTTTCATGCTTCTTTTGCCACACCCAACAATCACTTCCATACATAACCGTAGGCACCAGCACACTATTGTTAACAGCCAGTCGTGCCTTTTTGGGCATCAACTGGTTGGTCACAATTGCATGTGTGGCATTCACTTTATTTCCCGCATTCACTCTCCTTTCCACATCTCCATCAATCTTTCCAGCATCCCTTGTAAACAGACTCTCAAAATCAGGGGCGTACCAATAGAAAATTGCGCCTAGGGCACGTATCATAGTTGCGCCCCTTCGTAAATTATCTTAATTAAAAAACAGATACTGACACGAAATAAAACATCATCTTACTTACAAAACATAAAATATTTATTTTGTCTTTTTTAGCGAAAGCAAGTCCAAACATTTACATTTACAGATGCACCTTCCTGGCATTCTGCGACGCAAACATATCGATGATGTTTACGAAATTGGTTTTACCCGTCTTCTCACTCTAAACTGAGCAAAGCTAGGTCGCATAACCTTTCTTGACCCATTTTAGCCCTCAAATACGAAAGTATTAATTTCAACTTACTAAAAGATCGCTCGCAACTTGCGATGGAAACTGCAATTGTCAGCAGAATTTGAAGAGAAATGCGCAGTTTTGAAAATACGCTTTCATACCCGTACTGCACAATAAATTAAAGTAGCTCTTCAGATTTCTTTAGGTTTACGTTTTGTCTGGTTGATATTAGCATTCGAACATCCAATATTTCTTCATATAACTGTTCTCCGTAAACATCGCAACTATAGAAATCTCTAAATTCTTTACATTTTTTTTTATCTGGCGTCAGTTTCATGCAAACGAGTAAACCTTTCACTCAATTTACACCCAATACGATCCCTTCATTACTCGTTCCACTTCTTCTTTAGCGGTCAATCCTGCGTCTGACGCACTCTCTCCAGCCATACATTTTTTTCGCCTTCAACGCCTTTCCTTGACTACATCCCGTTCCTGGCAAATGTTGAATCCTCTTTATAATGCCGCATTGACAAATATCTCTCTTTCATTTGAAAAACAGTCTCGGAGGGCTTTTATGTCCAAGACAGCTTCATGACAATTCATACTTGGGTCCTGGAGTTGCGTTTGGACACGGTCAATGGAAGCGAGTAACATCGTTCCAAAACCCTGACTACGTCAGAAAGTCATAGGGCGTAGTCATGCGATTATGAAGAAGTGATTTCAGTGGTTTGATCGCTATCGTCTGTCATAGAAGCAGGTTCAGTATATCAAGATATTTTTGAATTTGCTTTACTGCTTCAACCCTTGCACTACATCTTGTTTCGGACTCTGATTTTACAACCACAGGCACATATTTTTTTAGTTTTTCCCAGCGTAGAGTAGAATGGGCAAAGAACACGTAAAGAGCTTGAATAGTGACCGAAAAATGTGACCATTATAGTGTCCTGCTGGGCTGCATGTACACCGATCTAATTGAGTGAATGATTATAGCAATTCACTAATATTGCCAGATAATTATTTTCGCTTATTCTTTGGTGATTAATTTTGGTGATTTGGTGAGGTCGGTACCCAGAAATGACTATCTAACGCAGACTGCTTTTCTCTCGAAATCAACTTCTACATATTTTGCTACTTCTGACATCTGTTCGCGATGTGCCTGATCAGGAGTCGAGTCAAACATGAGACCGTAGTATTTTGATTTGCTAATGCTTCGCAATAAATTTTGGCGAACTGTGGTTGCCATCTGATGAATGAACTGATTAATGATTTTATTTCTGTAAGTAGGTTTGTACAAACACTTTTACACGTCAAACATTTATTTCTTAAACTAGATGAAGTCGGCGTTTCCTATCTGACTACTCTGAGAAGAAAGGCCGAAACAAACTAAGAGGTCACAGTCTCTTTTAAAGTCCAGACATAATCTTGGTCAGATCATGTGAAGACAATGTGGATTGATGTCTGAAATGGTTTTTTGAGGAAAGAACCACACCGATTGAGTGAATCTGTCCAGTCAGTGCACGCATTTACTCATAACTCTTTTTGAACTTGAGGTGAAAAGTAATATGTGGTTCCGGGATTATTTTTAACATAAGTGAGATGGTTATTCATGACGGGGTCGAATGTGGCCAAGAGTTTTATTAATCTAAGGAACACTCATTCCCTCTCGCTCACACACGCAGCGCGAAAATCGCAAACGTGATTGTTTGATACTTAAGAAATGAATTACGAAGTATACTATAATTTATTCATAATTTTTATTTAATAATTGGCACTTTTGTGCGCCCCCCTTCGATAGGCGCCCAGGGCTCGTGCCCTACTTGCCCCACCCAAGATACGCCTCTGCTCAAAATATACGAACTCACTTACTTGCTCCACACTCTTATCATTTATTTTAACATCATACACCGATACATCTTCTTCTCTTTCAAACACCATGACTTTCATCTTATTATTAACATTTATTATTCCTTTCATCTTATGTCTTGCAACTGTTCTGCTGACGATGTAAGTAGAACTTGATCATCTGCATATAGCAGGCATTTGACATGCACCTCATTAATCGTCAATCCACATTCACCCTCTTTCAAATCTGTCACACAACCATCCATGTACAGGTTGAACTGCCACGTTGACGCCACACATCCCTGTGAGATGCAGAACCATTTCGTGTATGCCCCATTTATCCTAACACAAGCACTGGAATCCCTGTAAAAAGATTTCAGTGCCCGTACCAAGCGCCAGTCCACACCGTACAAGGATAGTGTTGACCACAGTTCTTCCACACACACTGTCATAGGCCTTCTCCAAGTCATATAGGATAATAATGTATTATATTGCACTTGTTGCATTTTATACCATCAAAATAGTCAGGTACTAGCTATTTCTAAGTTCCCAGAAACGTTTCATGTTGTCAATAGGAATCAGAGGTTCTATTAAATCAACGCCTTCATTTACAGGCACGACAGAGCAGCCGAGAAGTAAGTCTTTAATTTTTAGATTATTTATTCTTCTATCACTGTGGACCGTCCACTGCTACGTAAGATTTGCTCGGGGTGTTTTGCCACGTGTCCTAGGAAAGCGGTGCTCGGTCACACATTAACGGCTGTCCAAATACAGTGTGTTTTCAGACCTTAATGTCGAATACTGGTGAAAATGACAGATTTTCATGACGTCCGTCATGATTCGATGGAACCGCTTTCCTAGGAAACCAGAGTAACCTAGTACCAGAATGGGCAACTAGCTTCATCGTTCTGACCGACCGACCGCTTGCCAATACAAAAGTGCCTGTAATTGGTTAATTTGAAATAAATGCTTTGAGTTTGAAAGCTTTAGTTTCTGGTACAGAACGATCCAACCGCATCCATTGAACTCACCGTGGATAGATAATCAGTTGTTGAACAGATGTGATACTGTTATCGCACTGAGACTTCGTTCCGGACACATTCCGTGTAATAAGTTCTTTTAACTAATGGCAAAATCAACAACGACAAAATGTGGTTTTTGTACTAATTCCGTTGATGATGTTTATCACATATCAACCGAGTGTGTCCGCAACGAGAAATTTAGGAATAGCTTAGATTGTAGGATTAGAGAGATAGGTTACTGTAATAGTGTCCTAGCTGTGCCACTTTCTGATGCAGCTAGATTACTTTACAAACTAGCCATGCTAAGGTTATGTTAAATAGATAAGTAAGATTTTTTTTAACCAACGAGGGCGGCATATACAAAGCAAAAAAAAAAAGCTTTAGTTGCGCGGTTCTTTTGTTTGCCAGCGGTTCATACGTGATCTCGAGTACGTACATGTTCAAAAAAAGGTTTATTTTATTGGATTTTGTTTCTCAGAATCGACTTCGACGAAGCCGTTCGGACGCCATATACATCCCATAAAGGATCCTTGGAGTCCTGATATGTGGGATAAAGTTCCCCGTGAACTTTATATTTACCTGGTCATGTAATAGATACTTTTAGGAATCAGGATAATAAAAAACAAACAATTATCACACTCCTTTTACTAATTAATTATCTTTACTTTTTATTATTTTTATTAGATATGGGTTTGCTCTTGACTCTAGCCTAGGTCAGAGGTGAGAGAGAGAAAGTTGACGATGGAGTGAGCTTACCCAGAACAAGCCTGTTCACTCTAACTTTGAAGAGATTCGGGTTGAATGCGTTCAGGAATACAGACGCAGGCAGTGCGTTCCACTCTTTTGCCGTGCGCATTATGAAGGATGCTTGTAAGCGCTTAGTGCGAATTTGTGGAAATGCAACTACATATGGATGGTAATTAGCAGTACGTCTAGATGTCCGATGGTAGAAGGGGGCAGGTGAGATGAGGTCGTGGAGTTCTGGCGCACACTCACCGAAGTACATTCTTTAGAAGACCGACAAGCAGGCAACCTTGCGGCGATGAGCCAAGCTGTGAAGCTTCGCATCCACCAGTTTTACGTCGCCACTGAGCCTCTTAGCTCTGCGTTCCACTGAGTCGAGCGCGGCAAGTTGGTATTTAGCTGAGCCATCCCAAAGGTGGCTGCAATAAATATTTAAAAAAAACGCAACAGAATCACAGTACAGTCTTATTTTTAGTACAAATATTTAAAATCAAATAAATTATGACTAGCAAATAGCGCCGATCACCGGACGAGAGCTAGCCGACAAGTGACCAATTTACTCGCAAGACGGCGTCCCCTTTACAGTGTGGCTTTTTAAACGTCCTGTAACTTTTTAAGGCTAATTTACTACAAAATATTGGTAGTGGTGCCGATTCTCTTGTACACCGAACTAAACTAACTAAAATATCACTAAAATTCCTTGCTTTTTACTATGAAAATCTTGAAGCTATTCTGCGAAAAATAACACGTTTTTGCACGTCTGAAGTCGAGGTGTTGGTGTGAATTTTAGTTCACGCCACCTAATTTTATTCCACACCTTTTTAATCGCGATTAAAAATAGTCAGATTCATGTTCAGATTTAGTTAGACAATCAAATTAGGTGAAAAACGTAAAATTCAGAATAGCAAAATAGCCATTTTCACTAAATTAATAACTCAGTGCAATCTTAGTGCTGTCAAACTAAAATATAGTTAAGTTGTGTCACTATAGTCAATTTCAGAATGGAAAATCGTCATTTGACAGAATTAAACCAAATTTTAGTGATTTTTAGTCTAGTTTAGAGGCATTTGTGACAAGAGAATCGGCACCAATGTCTGCATTTAAATAGGAGACATGGCTTCTCAATCCATACGGTCACAGTATGTAATATAATATTATAGCATGGCAGTTCAAGGTTAGTTGAGCTCACTGAAATGTCTCGCTGGTGGCGCGTGTGTTGGATTTCCCTTCAATCGGTTGAGCTGGATGGTGCGTCATCGTCGTCGTCGCCATGCGTCATGTTCGTCAATTCATGGACACCCCATTATTCGAGACTGATCATCTCTCAAATTTTTGTCGTGACTGGTCGTCTTGCTGACCATGGTTCAAAACCATCAGGTCAGCAAGTGTACATGTCATAGTAATATTGTTCTGTTTATTTATTTTATTTCGATGATCCTAGTTTATCATTTTGTGTGTACATAATCCAGCATTGCATATGTAAGCTGTCACGCACGCCTTTTAGGCTGGAGGCTTTTATTTATGTATTAAGTTTTGTTAACATTTTTAGTTTTTGCTTGAGTTTATTGTCATTGTATTTATTGGTATATATTGGCGTGGCTAACTGACTTAAGGCAAATAATTTAATTTGAGGTTCTGTGTCTCGTAATGTCTATTTCTTTGCATACCTATTATTGCATAGAATCAAGCTTTTTCTAACTGAACAGACAGTAGTGCTGCTGGGGAGTTTGTTGCGCTACTTCTTCTACCCACGTAAAGCACTAGGAAGTGATGAAGGGCGGGCGTTTTGGGGGACTGTCTTAAGTAATTTTGACGTTCGAAAAGTGCTGATTCTCACCCTATTTTGAATACATAACTTTTGGGGCATAATTTAATCTTAGTTTTTTTTTACATTGTTCTCACATGTTACCACATATACCTACCGCAAGAATAATGTAACCAGGCTTTGTAATATCTTGATTTTGAAGAGTGTCCTTAGGGTTTCTTACCCGTTCTGGAATGGAATGAGGAACTTTCTAACTTTAACTGACCGACTCTTCGTCAATTTAAATGCCTGTTTATGGTTTGAATTAAATAAATGTTTTGAATTTGGCTTTAGATATCGTTGCTCATAATGTCTATTTAGTTTCGCCAGTTGATTTGATATGAACGGGTTTAATGAATTAAAGTAAATCCAGGAATTTGCCTTCAGGGGTAAAGTGTGTAATAAGTGTCAAAGCCATTACTGTTCCGTTGCGAAAAGGGGATGGTGCTATTCATCCTGTATAGATCCATTTCTTTTTCACACTGAAGTAAGATTAATACGAAGTGGTGGTAGGCCCCCATATCGTTAGGGCTTATTTGCACAGCCTGGCTCATCGGCGTAATGTTGCATGCCTCTCGGTCTTCTACAGACTGTACTTCGGCGTAGGACCTGCACGATTTGATTATACCATCGCCCTTTCATTACCGACCTACCAGGGTTTCATTCGCACTATGTTGATGTCCAACCAGTCGTACTCAGCGTTTCTCGCTCGCTCGCTCAACGTTTAGTAAGCGCACGGTCAAAGTGTGGAAGTGTTTGACAGCGCCTATGTTCCCGTCCAGATATAAGCCTTCAAAGCAAGAGTGAACAGGCATCTTCTGGGCACGTTTGGTTCTATCGTATTCGTAGCCCTTCACCATCGCTTTCCATTACGCGTAATTGTCGTGTTGGTCAAGAGCAGGCCCATTTCCCAGTTCAATAAAATAAAAAATATAACTGACTTTGAAAAAGAGGAAATCGTTCATCGGAATATTTTTAAATAAGAACTCGTGGTAGATTAGGAAAAAGGTAATGTTTCAAGCAAAACAAAATTTAATTTATGTTTCAGCTGGATCTAAAGGCAAGTATCTATTGCTTATATTTATATAACAAATTTTAGGTAAGTAGTCTAGATTTAAATGAAAATTTAATTCTGTTCGTTGGTTCGCTGGTGCTGGACCGATTTGGCTGTTTTAAATACGTTTCATTATCTTCAAGTGTTTGTAATAGTGTTAGATGAATGGAGTATTAGGTTCTAGAAAAACTGAACGGATTGTTTTCTTTAGGGTTTTTATATGACTAATCTGATCTGATCAATTTATGATGAACTTATCTCGGCACTTGAGTGGTTATGACTCTTTTGAAATTTGGACAGTACAGGACTACGTCTGGGTCAGCTTGTTTTAAATAAAACCGCTAAACGATACATCGAATAAATTGGTAGGTCATTCAATTTATTTAGTCTTTCATTAGACTAAAATTACATGTGAAAGTATGCTTGTTTGGATGTTTGTAACTCAGTCTAGCAAAAACGCCTGAACGGATTTGGATGCAATTTGGCAAACAGATAGTTTATAACCATCAAAATCACTTAGGTGATAAAACTTTTTACCCCGGTAAATGACGTAAGATAACGACTGTTAGTAATTTATTTAAAACGGGTCCACGCAGGCGAAGTCGCGGGTGGAAGCTAGTATTATTAAAATTATCAATTGTGGCGACATCTATATCGCCACATGTGAACTACGCATCACACTGACGTCTTGCAAAATCCTGCATCGCGCAAGCAAAGTTTACCGCGCAACTAGCATGTACAGCATAAATTTTTAACCATTGCGCAAACTGTAACCAATTCAGCACATGATTCTAGACCCCCTAGCATATAAATTTTTCTTCGGTTAAAAAAAAACAGCTTTTTCATAGAAAAATGCAATACCTGTACAAATAATACATGTATTGAATAGCTATTTTTTTTTGGATTCAAATTCAAATTCATTTATCAAAATCCGAAATCATCAAATGTGACGCCCCCCGCTCTGGGTGGAGCGGGAGGGCGTGTCAGACTTTTATTGACTAAAATCCACTCGTGATCCTTCAGTTGCCTGTGCCAGGGCCACGGCCGCCACGGTATCTCTTTCGAACAACCCACGAGTCTGGCAAGATGCTAGGGGCCTAGAATCATGGTCTGAATTCATGGTTAGGTACAGTTTGCGCACTGGTTAAAAACTTATCCTCTATACAAAGTCCCTACATCAACCGTCCGGCAGTTCCCCACCAGACACGACCTCCCTTTTCTATAGAGGATAAGTGTACTTTACACCCATAATCAATCACATCTTAACGGCAGAACGGACATTTGGATAAGGCACACGGGTAAACCAGCATTGTAAAAAACTTTTATTTTTTTATTATGTCGCTTTTATACACGCGGGCGAGGCCGCGGGCTTATTCTAGTAGGTACAGTTATTATACTTCTGACAGCAACATGTTTTAATCCCTGTAGCAACGTCAATAAAGTCGTCGTAGCGGTTAGTCACAAGCCTAAAGTCTGACAACCCTAGTCTTACCAAAGGGTATCGTGTTGCTGCAGCTGCAGCCGAGCCGAAACTGTGAGAGGACTTGTATGTAATTTTTTTTTTTGTTATTCCACAGATAGATACAACAAAAACAAAAATACAAAATTGAAGAAATCGAGAATAAACAGCAAGAAACTCTCCCTACAATGGACAAAGGAAGATTTGAATGTTATATCAAAGGACATTGTACCAAATGACAATCGATCGACACTAAAGGCTCACGGTCCTGGGCATGGCGCTCGAAAGTTAGGTTACGCAGGTTACCCGTTCGCTTTCGCAACTGATTCTGAGGTGGAAAAAAATGAGAGAAGAATAAAAAGCTTAGGTAAGAATTTGCAGCGGCACTAAAATAATTGTTTTGGCGCGTAGCAAAATCGACACTAACGCCAACATCTTGTTTTTAGGGTTCCATACGTAAAAAGGAAAAAACGGAACCCTTATAGAATCACTTCGTTTTGCTGTCTGGCTGTCTGTCAAGACCTTTTTTCTCAAGTACGCGTAGAGGTGTCAAGTTAAAATTAATATCAAATACGTATGTCGCTAAGCTCTAAAACATCCAGCTTCTAAGTCATCGCAATAAAAAAGATACGGTGATTTATGCGACATATTTTGATACTCGCAAATAGATCAAAACCTCTAAGGTACTTTCCGTTGATCTAGAATCATGTAATTTGGCAAGAAGCAAGGTATCACAGCACAAGTAAAGGAAAAAGTCAGAAAATCGTTAATTTGTAGTTTTATCTACATTGACCGTAAAGTAACATGTTTTTCAACTACAAGGTTAAGTTTGTTCTCGGGATAAATTCATCCCAACTACGGAACCCTTCATTGCGCGTGGTCCGACACGCACTTTTCCGGTTTTTGGGCAACCGGACGCTTCCCCCGTTTTGACTACTGTCCCCAGTCCTCATGACGGCATGGTTTTATTGTACGCTCGGCGCCACATCAAGCATTTAGTATGACCTCGCATTGCATGGAGTTACGGACAGTACTGGGGCGAATAAAATTAGCTCGCGAAACTCCGCAGATGTGATGGGGTATAGATAGATATCGATGTGATGGGATATAACCATGATAAAACGAAGAAAACTGTTGAAAAATCGTTGAACTCCTTAAGTTCTGAGTTGAGCTGCACGATTACGTACAAATGCATGCACTGACTGGACAGGTCCACTCATTCTGTGTGGTTCTTTCCTCAAAAGACCATTTCAGACACGATCTACATGGTCTTCACAAGATCTGACCAAGATTATGTCTGGAACCAAGATTAAGTCCAGACATGAACTTGGTCACAAAACACAAGCTCAAACAAACAAACAAACTCAGAAGTTTGTTTTAGCCTTTCTTCTCAGAGTAATCAGAGAGGAAACGCCGTCTTCATCTAGTTTTAAAATATATGTCATCGATACCCATCGCGTCTGCGGAGTTTTACTAGCTCATTTAATAAGACCTAGTATACAATGCGTGATTAGTTAAAACTGGAATAGTATGGTTTCATGTGTCCTCGTGTGTACTGATATTGATTGTTCCAGAAAGCGCCGGCTACGAATTGGCATTTCCGCTCCCACCAGATGCTTCCATAGCGGCATCGGCGATGGGTAAGTTAGATTTAATATACTAAAAGCTTCTGGCCGTGACTTCGTCTGCTTGGAACGGCGGCTTTCCACGGCCCTCGAGCCCGCCCGCGCTTGTAGATACTTCTTTTTCGCTTAGGGTTCTTTCTGTCAGTTTTTTTTTGCACGGTTTTTAGGGTCGTAGCGTGATGTTAAATAGTCTATAACCTTCCACAAGAATTGGGCTAACAAATGCTAAAATAATTTTTCAAATCCGACTGGCAGTTCCAGCGGGGTCATTGCGTAACACGCTAACAGTAGCAATGGCTTTCATTTTGACAGTTCAACAATATTCATTGCGATATTTACGTTGTTGAGCAGATACATTTTTCGAACATACATATGAAGCAGTGAGTTGGCAATATCTTTCAAAATGATTCAGATTGTGATTAATAGTGTCAAAGTCAAATAATTTATTTCAAATAGGCACTTATAGCACTTTGGAACATCACATTCGAAAAAAATATGCATAGATTCTAGTTGCCCCTTCCAAAAGGTTGTTTAGTATGGCGAAGAATGGGCAAGAAACTCCACCGGCTCTGACAGCTCTCTTTTGCAAAATAAAAATGGACTCAATGTCAGCAGCCCGACCCCACAGTAAAATGCCATAAGACATAATGCTATGGAAGTAACTAAAATAAACGAAACGCGCGGTTTCTACGTCTGTTATATATTTCTAACAGCATAAGCGGCCGAGCTTAGTCGCCCCACAATATATATGTTATATGAGATCCCCATTGTAATTTCTTGTCAAGATTCCCAGGAAAACTGTCTGATTAATAAATTCTAGTTTTTCTCCATTCAATATGATGTCACATTCGCTAATTTAAATCGAATGCATTTGTTTTTTTTTCATTTAGCACCAAACTATTTACCGTAAACCAATCTGGGATCTGAAGAATAGATTTATTCATGTCGATCAATGAAGTGTCATCAATGAAGTGTCATCTTAGGTTGATTTTGAAATAATTGGGGTAAATCATTAATGTAAACTAATAAGAGGAATGGACCTAATATCGAACCTTGAGGAAATTCTGTCATTTCAGACCCTAAAGAGTTTATGCCGTTTATTTGTACTTTAACCTTTCTATCTTTCAGGTATGATCTTAGCAAATCAAGAGCTGCATTCCTAATGCCATAGTGCCATAGTTTCAGCAGAAGTGTCTCATTGTTAACGCAATCGAACGCCTAAGAGAGGACGCAAAAGATTCCAATCGAATTTTGTGCTTATTCCCAAGCGTTAAAAATGTTGTTTATTAGGGTGATACCGGTGTCAGTGGTGCAACGCCCTTTGGTGAAACCGTAGTATGTTACGCAATTAGGATGCAGGGCTGCACATAAAAAAAAACAAACAAACTGTTCAGCTTTATTAGTATCTAATCTATACAGGGTGGAAGGAACATCGACGCACAACCTGATACCATGGACTCAGTACATGATTCTGAACCCCCTGTGTTGAAATTTTTCGTATGACAATTAATTTAATTTAACGTTTTGTTAATTACTTACTATTGTATATAAGGTGTATCTATTCATACACGGAATATTTGAAGAGGGACATCTCTAGGTCGAACAGAAGTTATAGAAACGAAACATATTATTTATCTAAATGTTTATTTTTATTTTACGTAATTATCATAATTTAAAACTGCTTGAGATATTTTGCATAAAACATCTCCGACGGCAGACTCGGCGGGTAAGTGGCGTGGGCGCGATGACCTCTGCGAGGTCACGACTTTTACGAGCGATTATCGAGACCTTTCAATCATTTCTTATTTTTTTACGAAAAGGATCCTAGATGCGATTAAAACATATTCATATTCTACAGTGTTAGTGCTACACTCTCTATCAATCTACTAGATGTAAACTAGGTAAGAACTAATAAACAGCTGACGCAACGCGAATTCGCATAAGGTAATTAATGACTTCTGTTAGGTTACGAACTGTGCGTCGAGTCTTATCTGTCAGCTGATTGATAGGTTGTGTACCTACCTATTTGTACAGATGTAAACTGTAAGAAGTGCATAGCGCGAGTTTATTTTATCAAAAATCGTACCGGATTGGCAGATGTGGACTGTTGTAGGTACACTCTGTTTTCACAGTGGTTAACGGGATAAATGACTATTTTACGCGAAAATCTCTTAACCCACTGCATACGGTATGCAACTAATTACTGTAACAATAATTAGGCAATCGTGTTTAAACATTAGAATCAACTTATTTACAACAATTTAAAATGTACATACCTCATAACGACGTATTTTTTATTTACACCAAAATTGCTGTACATTTTCGCCCTGCAGTTGCACGTCAAATAATGTGACCTTGCACTTTTAATAATGTCTCTATCTCTAGCCATCACTGCGTACACAAGCGTTCACAATTCACCTTTTTTTGCTCCGCACTAGAAATGGTCTGGCCATCATTACCATAAATCAGGTCTATCCCTATCCCACACATGGAAGTCCAACGGCGTAAGATCAGGCCTGCCTCCGTCTGCAGCTGGGGGTATGTAGACCCCGTAGTCCCGTTGCCGCTGTAAAGCTTTTAGGGTCCTTAGGACCGGGGCTTGTGCTGTGAGCAAAATAAGTCCACCCTCACTGTAGCAGTCCACAATGTTCTGGTGTTCTCCTAGTTGGAATATTTCGGCATTGTTGCGTTTGTTGCGCGAAGCGCGATGCGTTCCACTTTAGTTAAGCCGCGTGCAGTGCAACATGCGGTTCGCGCGGGACTGAACACGCGGTGGGGGGCGAGGCATCTGAAGCAACACAAGTGCGCGCCGCCGGCGCCGCGGCTCGAGTCTCTTTTGATCATTCATAAAAGCCACGTGACATCTAAGCGCGCCGCCATGACCTCGCCCGCTTCAATGAAAGTAGTTTCTACGTAGCATTTTCGAAGAAACTAGCGTAATGGATGTTACAAAATATGAAAGAGCCAGTATTTTATGTGTGTTAAGTAATATTAAATTATTAAATTAGATGCTTAGATAAAAAAATCTTTTTCATTTCTAGCTTCTGTTAGACCTATAGATGCCCCTCTTCAAATATTTCGTGTATGAATAGATACACCTTATATAGGTAATCCATTTCTTCTAACCGAACAGACAGCTGTGCTGCTGGGGAGTTGTTGCACCACTTTTTCTTCCCAGCTAAAGCACCAGGAAGTGGTGAAGGACGGGCGTTTTGGGGGACTGTCTTATGTAATTTTGACGTTCGAAAAGTGCTGATTCTCAGCCTACTTTGAATAAATGACCTTTGGTTTTGATTTTTCGCTGGTTGATTTATATATATACAGCGTGTGAAAGATGCGGGCAAATGTAAAGGTGTGGTAAGACCAACATAATAATCGTGAAAAAAAACAAAAACTGTTACATACAAAGCGTACTCGACACAAAAGTATGGGACGATTGATAATTTTTTCGCGTTTTCTATGGTCCCATAGAGAAAGTTGTTCAGTTTGATGGTCTGTACCACAACCCTACATATGACCACACCTCTGTATATATGTATATATTATATATATATCTACGTACAGAAACCCAATCCCATACAAAGAAATGACACCTCCCTGAGTCTGGCTATTGAGCTGGCTATTTTTCTTCGTCCATATTTTCAACAGATGGCAGCTGACTAACTGACAGAGACGGTAGTTTTACAACGCCATCTAGGAGTCAACCTACTTTTAAAACGTTTCGTGTAATCCTATATAGATTTTATTTTTAGATTTATATTTCCGGGTTCAGAAAAACATGTATTTGGATTTTTTTTATTTTTCTATGGATAGTAAGCAATATATAAAAACTAAGTTACTTGAATTAAATTAGTAACGATAGTGGTTCCTTTGATGATAGGACAAATTAAGTAAAACGCCATCTATTGCAAAGAGCTCTAAACAAAATGCTTAACAGACTTTTATCATTTTGTGTGTTCGAAGTGAAGTTCAAGGCCTAATTTATGTTTTTTGTTGAAAATACGTGCATTATAAGCGTAAATAGATAAATCAGCATAAAACAAAAAAGTTTTGATTTTTACTAAATTTACTTCAGCCAAAATTGTGCCGTTTATCGCTTTCTAATGATTATTAATTTCATAATGGTTACTTAGATTACCTATGTATCTGTGATTTTATTTCAAGACTATTTATAATTTGATCGAGTTATGACCCCATGTCTCTGAGCAGTATATGTTTTTTTTTGCGTGTGGCGCGTGTGAATTCTTATGTATGTTCATCAGACCCTTACTGACTAAAACCACACGCTTTGGACCAACCAAAGCGTGTGATTTTATTTATCTAAACTTTAAGCACATGTAAAAAATATAATGTACGAAGGTGGATTTAACGCCTGAGACATTTTCAGCCAGTCAACCATGGGGTGACGCAAGCGAGTCGAGCAAATCAGCGCTGGGATGATTTTTGCCAACAGTTTAAATTTTTCAAACAAAACGTAGCTTAGTGACACTTGTTAGCTTCGCTTAGCGGCCTCTTTACACAGGCGTGAATGTTAATGTCATCTAAAAACAGAAAAGTGAAAACTTACAACTGGAGCCGAGTATACGTTATTACCGCCAAGTATACATGATCAGCGCCAAGTATACGCGATTCATCGTCACCGAATGACTGGAGTCGAGTATACCTGATTTAGTGTCATCGACTGACTAGAGCCGAGTATACTCGATTCAGTATCACCGACCGAATGGAGCCGAGTATACGCGATTCAGCGTCACTAACTCGTATGTGCCGGTTCAAACTCAAACTCAAAGGATTTATTTCAATTAAACCATTAACCCTTTTGAATTGTCAAGGAGTCGGAAATATTTTTATTTATTTAAATATGAAGCTAATTGCCCATTCCAAAGCGTAGTAGGTTCATGGTACAGGTATGGAGAAGAAAGGGCAAGAAACTCCATGGACACTCTTTTAAATAATATTGTTCTTACAAATATATTAATTCATTTCCGTTCACTGTTCAGTAAGAGCGCAAAGGGCTTCTAAGAAGATTTTACTTCAAAAACTCATTTCGTTGTCACCAGATTTGAAAAGGAAGAAGCCGCTGGCTTTGTCGCAACGGCCCGAATTACCAATACTTTCAGGAGAATCTGGCAACATAAGCGAAGGTATGTTAAGACAAGTTTTTTAAATAAGCTTCGGGAATAGGGCTGATTAAATCTAGGCGTCATTCATTCTTAGGTCGGGCCTCAAACTAATCATGGACACTCTTTTAAATAATCTTGGTCTTACAAATATATTAGTTCATTTTCGTTCACTGTTCAGTAAGAGCGCAAAGGGCGTCTAAAGAAGTTTTTACTTCAAAAACTCATTTCTTTGTCACCAGATTTGGAAAGGAAGAAGTCGCTCCCTTTGTCGCAACGGCCCCAATTCCCAATGCTTTCAGGAGAATCTGGCAACATAAGCAAAGGTATGTTAAGACATTTTTTTAATAAGCTACGGAAGTAGGGATGGTTAAATATATGCGTCATTCATTCTTAGGTCGGGCCCCAAAGTAATATTTTACGAAGTGGGAATCTACCGCAACTTCGTCCTTTCTTTCTTTCTTGTCTACCTTGTTTACCTTAGCTTAGCTGCGTATTTTTTTCCGTCGGTAAAAAAAAAGCTGTTGTTTCATAGAAAAGCGCTTTTTTTAATTTATTTTAAAGTTTATTATAAAAGAGACACATTTAAACGTAATCCGTCCGCATTTGATGCTGGCCCCGAGCTCACAACCGTCATCTCCGAACTGTCAGTCGTCCCATACAAGTGTTGCATGGTCGACCAAGACAATTTAATTTATTATATTATTTCAAAATCTAACATTTAGTTTGGGAAATCATCAAAATAATGACTTCTCCTCTCCCGGTCTGGTCGGAGCGGGAGGGCGTGTCAGACTTTTAATGACTAAAACCCACCCGTGTTACTTCAGTTGCCTGTGCCAAGAACGCGTGTTGTTCGAAAGAGATACCGTGGGTATCTCTTTCGAACAACACGCGTTCTTGGCAGTTGCAAGTGGGACTGAGTTGTCAATTTTGTAACGTAGGTACATACATGGTGATTATTAATCAGTTGTTATTATCATTAGGTACTTATTTCCGCATGTTATCTACATTTTGATCCAGCATCCTACTTACATAATCAGCCTATTATGTTCCCACTGCTGGGACACAGGCTTCCTCTCTGTGAGAGGGAGTGGGCCGTAATCCACCACCCGGGCCCAGTGCGGGTTGGTAGAAGTCACAGTCATGTCTTTATCTAATTTTTGGTTCTAAGTCATGCCGGTTTCCTCACGATGTGTTTCTTCACCGTTTTGAGAACAGTGCTGATGAAATTATTTACACAAAGTAAAGCGCCTATACATTTTTTAAGAAATTCTTAATCCATTGCTTCTTATGTTTGAAAAACGAACGAAAGAACGTGGCTATACTGTCAAAATGGGAGGAACTGCGACCAATTGTCAGTTTGTGTGTTACGCGACAAACACGCTGAACTATGATTGGCGCGGGAACCACAAAACAAAGTCAGGAAGTTCGTTTCGTTCGATTTCGAACTTCCTGACTTTGTTTTGTAATAATTGCTTAATTTATTATCATTATTCATGTTTACAGAATCTTTGACGGAAGCAGGTATGTTGTATTTCAATTATTATTTGTGACTGTTTTCAAGGTTCCGTACCGTGCCCGTGGATTAGTCACCTTAACTAACATAAAAATGCAAAAGTAGGTAGGCGTGAAAAGGTAACAAACAAACAAGTTTGTTACCCTTTCACACCCAAACCTCTGAAACAATCATCATGAAATTTTGCATATACTTGGTCAAGGTTACAGAAAAGGACATACGGTACCTTTCATAAAGAAAAAAAAAAATTGTTCCTGAAGAATAGAATTATATTAGAAACTTTAGTCGAGTTATTTGTTTTAATATTAATAATACATTTTGTGAGTTTATCAAACTGTATTAACATAACATAACATCACGCCTTGTTTCCCCGAAGGGTTGGGCAGAGGTGTACCTATAGTACACCCACATTTCGCCAGTTATACTATACTACTATACTTTTATCCCGGTAGTAGGTACGTTTCCGTGGCATAACTTCTGATCTCCACGCTGTTTAAGATGCGGACATAAGCTAGTCATTCATAACATACCGAGAATGCTTTTCGATGCACGGAGGGGCCGTGCGTCGAAAAGCATTTAAACAGTTCAAGCAAGGTCTTTTCAAGGGGTTTCCATCATGTTACCGAGTTACGGAGTTGTGGAGGTCTGGTATCTAGCTGGATCCGGTTACACTTGAAGCCGACATCAACAGAGTTCGGCTAGACGGATATAAATACAAGGTGTCGTTTTGCATCCTCGTCAAATTCAAGGAGGTTACTATGCTAATGATTCTCGATACGAATCAATAATAAAATAAGTTTTTTTTTTTTGTTTTCTAATTTTCGGAAATCGACTTGTGTGGAACGCGCATGTTAAAACGCGGCCCGTGTCATACCGCGCTGTAACTGCCCTATTATGCGACATAGCCGTGTGACATTGCCTACCGCATATGCAGCAGGGCGATTCTGTTCTTTGAAAGTGGTTCTCTGAAAAACTGTCAAACTTAAATAACAAAAAAAAAAACAGGTATGTATTAATTATTGAGAAAGTATCGTAATTTTATTTGATTATTTATGTCTTTCATAACAGCCTCCTGAAATTTGACGAGGATGCAAAAAGACACGTTGTATATTCACGACCAAAGGGTGCCAATGGAACTCTGTTACTTTTTTTCTTAACCCTTAGGTGGCTACTGAAGCCACAGAAAACATGATGCTTTGGCTTTTTAATATGACGAAACACGTCACGTTGCAGTTTAAAACTGATTTATATATCCGTCACCTCACTCTTCAGGTCCAGTTGAAAACCAGCGTCAGGCCAGCGTAAGACCGTCAGGGTTGTCTGGCAATTCTGATGAAGTGGTCTTTTTGGCGCAGCCGTTAACTAATATTACACTTCCCAGTTAATTATTGTTACATAGCACTTTCAACTTTTCATTTGTTTTTTTTTTTAATATGCTTTATAAATATGTGCCTTTTAGTCTTTGCTTAGTAAATTTAATATCTTTGTTTCTTATAATTATTGTATAGATAAAAAAGGATACGAAGAAATGTGCCCGACTGTTTGTCCCACACGAAACGTTATGGTCTGCGGCAGATGCCAACATGGAATTTACAAGACTTTTCTCAGTGTTTGTCACATGAGGATGTTTAAATGCCAACAGCAAGATGAAAGTAAGTCTAGTCTATCAATCAGTTACCTTCAATCCCAGTCCAACAGGTCAATTAAATAGTCCAGGGCCAACAGGTCAATTAAATAGTCCGAGGACGTGATGCATGTAAAGAAGACGGTGGAGAGGGCTACAAAGAGCATGCCTCTCATTCCACTATCGCCACCAGAAGAGCAACCGGGCGTCGAAGGAAGCTTAAGGATCTCCGGCCATCATAAGGAGGGGTCTGTGACACCCCCGTGCCTCGCACACGTGGCGCCATGTGTCCTACACCTGTAGGTAGCACTGTAGAGCTATTACTATCTCGCCGTGACAACTTAGGTGAAGTGAGCTGTCAGTGCCACTGATGCTATGGATTGAACACGACGGGTTGACACTGATAGCTCACTCCGCGCAAGTCTTCAAGATGAGATTTTTACAGAATCGATATGCTGATCTCTCCACGCGAGTGTCGGATTTACGTTCTTTAAGAGTAAAAGAACAGAAAGCTTAGTGAACCTGTTTGCGCACACATTTGTGCACTTTAATGGCTCCTGCGTACCTAGATAATCTGTGTAAAGAATGGCCACTGTAACCGGCATCGATAGAGAGGTAATTAATGTTGTTTGTTTCCTAATTTTCCAGTACTGCATTTGGTATCTCGATACCCATGCGTTTTGTCTGCCCCTTATATATCGGAGTCGAATCAGATTAAAGGCAGCGTAGTAGAGCCTGGCGATGATGACAAGGTGCTGAGGTTCATTATGTGCCGTGATCAGGGCAAACTGGGGACAGATGGAAATCCACCAGGTAATTGTAAGGGCTCTTTTAGTTTAAGCTGCTGGACTGTGGTGGCGCCGGCTCGGTGCGGGCGTCGTGTTGCGCACGGGTTTTTGTTTTTTTATCCATATAATTCACTCAGCGGGACGCCTTCCTGGCGTCTTCAAAACAAGCTATTACTACAAGCCGTTAGGTGGTTCTAATTAATTAAAATTGCGAATATGACTCGTGATTATATATAACATATAACATCACGCCTTGTTTCCCCGAAGGGTTGGGCAGAGGTGTACCTATAGTACACCCACATTTCGCCAGTTATGTTTAAGTCCCATGTAATAGGGGGCGAGCCTATTGCCATCTACCGGGCACAAATCCAGACTTCGGGCTGCTACTGAGAAATTCCAGATAGAAAAACCCAATAACACGTTGCCCGACCTGGGAATCGAACCCAGGACCTCATGCTCAGCAGTAGCGATTGCGACCACTAGACGAACGTGTTTGTGTTCCTAAATACTCAAAGGACAATGCCAGAAACTCTATAGAACTTTGCCCCACTCAAATCAAAAAGTCATTTACAAGCCTGCAATATGCAGCATCTTAAAGCTTATTTATTACTGTTAACTAAACATTTTTCCTAATGCCTGTAGAACTTGCGGTTTCTGTTAAAATCTTAAAACAAAAATTACATTTATTTATTTATATTTATTTAGCAAGTAACATGACTCAAAAATTATGTTAGTAACAATATTTCTTAACAACTATGTTAGTAATATTAACATACACACTTAACCTAACACTGCCATATATATATATATGTATATCAATGAGAACCCCTGCTACAAGCTCAACACCGATGTGGAAAGCTTGCAGCAGCGATTCACACACAAGCAGTCCAGTCTGCTCGCGATACAACGCAGTATAATGTTGGGGCTGGCCCGCACCCGGCGCACTAGGGATGCGCATCTTTTTCGCATCGTAGCGTAGAAGCAATCAACACGAGCTTCAGCAAACATCCCTGATGCGCTACAGAAGCGGAACAGCCCTATCAACACCCGGAACGCATTGTTATACTGAATGCGAAGGGCGCTGTACGATCTTTGAGTGTAATCTACCCACAGGCTGCACGTGTAAAATGAGGTGCAATATGCACGAAACAAGGTTTTCTTCACTTCTTTAGAACAACGTGCAAACCTGCGAGCGATCATATTAGCTCTGACCGACAGCGCCCTTCTTTCTCTTTCAATATCATCAAAGTCTTTGAGGTCAGCGGTCAAAAGATGTCCCAAGTATCTCACCTTATATACCCCTACCAGCGGTATTCCGTTCAACTTGACCGGAGGTATAGTATCAGAACATCGACCGCTGACACCAAAGACCATGACTTCACTTTTAGTGACGTTGTAAACTAATCCGTGAACTAACTCATACTCTTCACAGATGGCCAACAACCTCCTAAGACCACAAACCGAGGCGCTCAGCAGCGCCATATCATCGGCGTAACTAATGTTGTTAACACAAACTCCGTCAATGTAACAGCCGGCACGCTCTCTGCTGAGCGCCTCGATCAGCTCATTGACATACAGATTGAAGAGCGTGGGTGAGGTCAAGCCCCCCTGCCTCACCCCGCACTCCAACCTATACGGCTCTGAAAAGGCCCCGGCCCAGCGTACCTGATTGACCTGGCCCCCATACCAGCATTTGAAAGTATTTATCAACTCTGGAGGAACTCCAGCTCCCTTTAACTTCCTCCAAAGGATACTGTATGCGACCAGATCAAAAGCTTTGGAGAGGTCGAGGAAGCAAGCATACGTAGGGGTTTTCCTATCCGAGTAGTACCTCACCGCCCACTTTAGACACATTATGGCACTCTCAGTTGATAGTCCGGATCGAAACCCGAACTGATTGTCGTGCACCTGAACAAAGCTATTAAGTTGTCTGTTAAGCAGGCTGTCAAGTACTTTTGCGATCACCGTTGCCAAAGAAATGGGCCTGTAGTTGTTCAAGTCCGCGATATCAACCGTTTTGTTTTTAATAATGGGCACTACAATAGTTTTAGTCATATGACAAGGCATATACGCGTGACTAACACAAAAGTTGAAAAACATTGCTAACACTCTTGGTAAATGAGGGCCCGCGAACTTGAGGTGCTCGATGCTCAGACCATCGTGACCTGGAGACTTGCCTCTTGTCATACATTTGATAACACGTTTAACGTCCGTGGCTGTGAATCTCGTTCCAATGTCACCATGGTCAACAACATCAAGCTCGGATACGCATTGACCCAGAGGCGACTTAATTCTAAAATGTTCCTTAAACAGGTAATTTATTATAGGTTAGGTGCAGTTTAAAATAGTTAAAAAGCGATTTAAACAACATATACGTTACGCATTATCATAATTATTATAATCGTATTATGACTTTTTGTTTTACAAGTATTTAAATATTTTTTTGTTGTGTATCATGCGCATTAAGTAATGCAATAGGAAATTCAGGGGTTGAATTACTTTTATCATTGATTTTTTCAAGTTCAATGAAAAACAATGTTTTATGAAAAGTAGTGCTATTCTGTAACCATCTCACCATGAAAACTTAGGTGAAGTGAGCGTGGAGTGACTGTCAGTGGCACTGATGCTAGGGATCGACCAAGACGGTATGACACTGACAGCTCACGCCACGCAAGTTTTGACGGTGAGATTTTTACAGAATCGACAGGCTGGTCCTTTAACCATTACAATTACTTTCATTAATTGACATTTCCTGTAAATAGCTGGGGCAGGATCTGGCATTGTCCTTTTGAAGAAAGTGATGGCGAAAAAATGAGCAATATTAATTAAGGTTTTAAGTTCTGACACTTTCCATTTCAAATACATAATTGATTTAAAATTGAAATTACCGAAAATAACTAAATAGTTAAATAAAACCAAACTCATCAATGAATGGACGAAACGTCAAATTGATCGTAGGCCGTAGGGAACGAGCTACGGTTACGCCTTCTACAATTCGACCGACTTTCTAGATTGTTACGGCCCTGTAGTGCTATTCTGTAACCATCTCACCGTGACAACGTAGGTGAAGTGAGGGTGGAGTGAACTGTCAGAGCCACTGATGCTAGGGATTGACCAAGACGTGATGACACTGACAACTCACTCCACGCAAGTCTTCACGGTGAGATTTTTACAGAATCGACATGCTGTTTATGTAATATCTCATTTTGACGTGAATACGACTTTTCTTTGCTCTTACAGTACTGTGGGCTCTAGATTAGTCTTGATCCGTTGGCGTCCATTCTGGTTCAGCTTCCCACACCTTGACCTCGAGGAATATGCAGTCTGGGAAGTGAGTCTCTAAGAGGACCTTACTGGTTTCATGGTCAGTTAGTGTGTATGAGTTATCGGGTTTTTTCAGCGTGCCGAGGGTTCGGTCCTGATCAGTTGATAGGATTTTCCTTACCCTTGCGGCTTCATTGTTGATTTTGATGGATTCGATGAGTTCTAATTTGCTTTTTGTTTAAAAGTTGGGTCTCTTTGTATAACTCCCAGTCGTCCGGGAGTCGAGTGTTTTGGCTCTGTTAAATTGCTTACGTAATGCATCTCTGAGTTTACTTAGTTCAGCGTTCCACCATGGGTTCCTCTCGCTGTTGGTTTTTGGCGCTCTTAGTTTGCAGCATGCATGGTATGCTTCGGTTAGGTATCCTGATAGTTTGATCACGGTGTATTCTAATTGTGCAGGGTCTCTTATGGTTACATGTGTAAAGTGTCTGCCTAGTAGGGAGGCTAGGAGGCGTTTATACTCGGGTTCATTAGTGCGCCGCGGGTTCTGCCTTGGCACTGGTTTGCTTGTGTTGGTAGCTAGTGTAAAACGAATCCTTCTGTGGTATGAGGAAGAAGGCTCGTCGGATACGTGCCAGTTTGTGTTAAGGTTTGTCGCATTTTCTGTTGCAAGGGTTATATCTATGATTCCTCGGACTGTGACCCAAGTGGGTTCCGAGCCTCGGTTAACAAGGTTAACGCGTCGCTGCCCTAGAGTGGGTGGTGAGCGTTTGAGTCAGTGCAGATGATCAGGTCTAGGTTGGCGCGCTCGCACTGATGTACCAGGTCGGTCATCTCTTTTGGCGGGCAATTTGCGTCCTCGCCCCGCATGTATACCGAGGCCAGTAGAACGTCGGGAACGTCGCCTGCGGTCTGGAGCCTGACAGCTGTCAGGTCTATGGAACAGAACTGAGTAAGCGGTGTGGTAGGAATTTCTTTGTGTATGTAGGCGCAGGTTCTTGGATTGTCTGAATTTTGTGTGTTGAGAATTAGCTTACCTCCGATGTTACCAAGGCCGCATATTTTATTGTTCCTGATCCACGGTTCCTGGATCAGGTCTATGGTTCGGGGTTTTACCTCCAGTGCCAGGAGATAAGTCTGTTTGATGTTTAGAAGGTGAAGGTAGTGGGGTGGAGTTAGTCGGAGATGGATCCATCGGACAGTATCTCCGCTACCTCCACTCTGGCCTGGTCGCTGTGTAGGTCGCCCGGCGACGAGGCTAGCAGCTGCTCGTTCCAGCCAGGTGATTCAGGCGATGTGGTATTCTCGACATCGGCCATAGCCGCACGGGTCATGACTTCCTCGAGGTGGGCGGTATCTGAGTCGGTTGTCTGTGTCCGTGTCGGTACTGTCGCTTTCATATCCATACTGTCGGTCTTTGTGTCGGCTGGGTAGTGGGCCAGAAGCGTACGTATATCGACCCGATAAGGTACGATATCCGTCGCTCCCGGGCCAATATCTTTTAAACTTCCTCCGGTGGCACCCCCAGGGTCAGGAAAGTCCCACAGTTGTTGCCACCGACGGTAGTCGCCAAACCAAGTGTTCTGACGGATCAGAACACTTTGGAGCCGGGCCACGTCACCTCCATTACGAGGTACGAAAAGCGAGGCTGGGTGGTCGCGGTGTGGGCACGTCAGACTGTCTCAGTACTGTAAGTGTGAGGTCGGTGTTAGGGAGTCGTATTTTGGGCGCATTCTGCGTCAACCAAGTCAGGGCATAGTCGTCTTCGCACCACATTTGCACAGTGCCTTCCGTTACCCGTGGGTTTCCGCGGAAGGAAGGGAGTGGTGTCGTTGAGTCTGTGTCCATTAGTAGGTCTTCGAGGCCTGATTTTATGAGCTCTGCCTCTTCCCTTGTCAGGTCTCTGGATGGGGGCTCACCGCCGTGAAGGTGTGGGATTCCCCGGCCTGGCCGGGACCCACCTGGATAATTTCTTTTACATTCTGCATTTTAGTCATAATTGGGGTCCTCTGGGACCGACGGGACATAGGGACATTTTTTTGGGGTCTATTCTAGATTTGGGAAAAGGCAGGATGTGTGGATAAGGAGGGATGGCTTGGTTAGGCATATGGTTCATGGAAGAGAGGGTGCCTAGGTTACCCTGAGCCTGGGATTTGGCCTTCGGGAAGTTCTCTTGTCCGGGATCTCTTACAAGATGCTCCGGTCGCGGGATCGACTGTTTTAGTCGGTCCCGCAGCCGGAGTTGGGCTATCCGCAACCTGCCCACCCGCTCGGTTACAAGAGAAGAAGTGCCTGGCAAACAAGGTCACCCCACCGCGGATGTACGCTTACATTCGCGTTGGAGCGATCGAGCTCGCCCCGAGGCCAACCTGGAGATTGTCGGCTACTTAACCGGGCTATCCTGTGGATGCCTTACTAAAGGAAGGACGCCAGCCAGAGTATAAGTTCCTACGGACCTCGTCTTAGGGCGTCGCTAGGGAAGGGCAGCAAGTGACAGGCTAGTTCGGATCGTGAGTCTTTTCCATCCGTTGTAATGTATATATAAAAACACCCTTTTAGTTTCTGATAAAACGCGGTCATTAAGTAACGAAAATCAATTCGTTCTAATAGCTCATTAACATTTTAACGAACTAAATTCCTTAATTGGCTCGAATTTTAATCATTGTAATCTAATTTTACACGTTTTAATTAATATTTTTACTTGTCATAGACTATGCTGCAGTTATGTCAATTATTTGCTGTGGACAAAAGTCGACTGACAAAAAAGATTGACTAAGAAGGATGACTAATAAGGATAAAAAAATAATTGATACCTGTACCCATTATCATCAAAACACTTCTATTATTTCTGAGATGTTATTAAAAATATTTAGCTAAAAAAATTTAATAATTAAAAAAGTAATTATCATACCACATTAATACCAATTATGAGATAATATTTGGAATTCACTTTTCGTAGTGTGACTGGAAAATAACAAAATGTTTTTACTGGAGTCTGAAGTCAAAACTCTCAACGAGTTATTGTGCGTTTCCACTAAAATGGAGATGCCTGGAGCTGAGCGAAGACGTGCAGGAATAGACCAATCACAGACGAGATGACAGTCGCTCTGTAGACTTCAACCAATGAGATTGATCCTGCACGACTCCGTTCCGTTCCGCACGTCTCCGCTTTCACCTTTACGTAACTGAAGTATAGCGCAGCAAGACCATCCTCGTGACGGTGGCGCTCGCGATGTCAATGAACAAAAAAAATGTGTGCGTTCGAAATACCCCCGTCAGGACCGAAGTTCCTTATGCGATACTCGCAGTCACACACTCGTATGATAGAAGGAGACAAAGAGAGAGGGAAAATAGAATGGAGGGACACTACCAGGAAAAAAAAACCGCTTTGCCCCCGCAAAGCCCATGTTCAGCCGCGTTATAGGAACTTCTTTCCAAAAATTACAGTCACTTTTCGTAGTGATCAATCATAATCTGACTAATTTTGAACGATATTGAAGAGATATGAGGAACTGGGTGTAAAGTTCACTCATACTCTTAGAAAAGGGAGGATGTCGTATCTGGTGGGCAACTGCCCGATGATTGTTTTCGGGAAGTTGTATATGCCAGCTGCGCGGTAAACTTTGATTGCGCGATGCAGGATTTGTGTGACTTCAGTGTGATGTTTTGTTCGCATGTGGCGGTGTAGATGCCGCCACAATATTGTTCTCGATTTTTTTTATAATTTGGTTTCTGTGCTGTATAGCTTTATATGTTCGATAAAATATCTTCTCAACAACGTAAAATTTCTATTGCTAGTATGTTACGCAATTACCTCGTGGGTCAGGTTAGCTTGATGCACGATAAAATAATTAACTTCAGGCAATTGAGACGCTTCTTCTTTGTCTCTCTTTGGGATGAGTGTGAACATGCGCGAAGTGATCGGTGCGAATTAGCGATCGTCGCGTTCAGTTGTCACTTATTGGTTCATTAAACTGTGAGGCGCCTCTGTCGGCAAAAGAACGCGATGGTCGCGTGTTCACTATCGCTTTAGTTTTGACCCGGCATTAGGTAACCGGCGACACGCGTCATCTTTTTCTGCGGGTTCCTATAGGCTTACCTTGCCAAGTAGGTTGGTAATAAAAAAAAATGTTAGATAAAGATGAATTCATCCATAAACTCCACAATACAGCTGACAACTTCGTGCCTGTAAATTTGAATGTGCGGGAGCATTTCGCACTGTCCGCGTCCGTACGTGACTGCGGTGCATTCGCGACTGCCGAGTTCTGAAGTAAAAACTGAGAAGCCAGTCGTGTCGGCCGTTTGTATGAAGACGTAATACTGCTGACATTATTGTGCTGTGGTCGCGGTGGCACGTGGCATTGCTCCTAAAACTTGTTTCATTTGTTTTCTCCGCAGTTGTTGTCGCTAGACGCGTGTCCTTTGGGCTTGTAGCTCGTGGCCACGGGGTCACCAATTAAGCGCCGCTAGCTGTTTTCCCATCCATTAACATAAACAGCTGTTTAAACCTAAATGACATTATTATTGCAGATGACCCCCGTTGCAACTTTCGATCAACCATAGAGAAACTCAAATCATATTATGATTATAAAGGTTCTAACTTTCATCTGGAATCACATCACATGAAACCACCTGAAGGAAGTTTGGAGTATTGAGGTTCTCGTACACTCCTTCACCACAGACGTCAAGTCAGCACAGCGTGTTTTGTCTTAAGAGCCGTAGTTCGGGACGCCATTGCGGTGCAGTCAGTGCGCCATAATTGCGTAACACAATTAATCACAATTAGAATCATTTTGAAGGATTCTCCCTGGTAAATGATATTGCTGATCCATTGCTTCATATAATCGAGAAAATTGTCTGCTCAACAACGTAAATGACCGAATGAATGTTGTTGAACTGTCAAAATGAAAGCGATTGCTATACTACCAGTGTGTTAAGCAATAACCTCGCAGGTCGCGTTGCCAACAAAATGTATGGCTGCGTAAATATGCGAACTCCAGATGAGGCACCCACTGTATCGCTGTAAACATTTAGTTGGCAGCGCAACATGGTGACAACGTCGCCATGGTGTCCCGGTGAGGTACCGCTAGAGGAACCGTGGCCACGTGATCGTTGGGGTTCAATCCATACATCCATAATAAAACTTTTATATCCTGAACACGAGGCCTTTGGCTAATGTTATTTATGTTTTTTTTTTGTAATGTGCGTTTTATTTGTGCACAATACATTCAATTTTTCTCTTTCTTTAATGTCTTATTCCTCTGTTTTCTCCCTGGTAAATGATATTAGTTCTTTTTTTTCAATACGAGTATAATGTATTTCTACTACTACCATATCCCTATGTTTTGATTTTTGGAGTAACTAAACAGGGCGGGCGGGGACGAAATCCACTCCCAACCCGTTATCTTGGATTCAGTACTTACATGATTCTGAACCTCTGCATTGTATTTTTTCATCGATTATTTAAAAAAAATCTTTTCTATAGATACATTTTGTGTATAAATGTATATCGCATGACTTTTTTTACCGTCTTGAAAAAAATGTATTATAGGTAAACGGAGTAGAAGCCTTACTTTTTTTTCATACATTGGGCTAGCTATAAATACTACACATTTAAAGTAAACTTTCTATCCTAAAAAAGTCAATGAAACAAAAAGAAAACGATAAAAAATACTGAAATATATGCGCACGAGCCGCTTGCGCATCCTGGCCCCATCGAGTCTCGCGCGCTCTTTCTTTCTAATTTCAGTACTTTCACTCCTGCGATTGGTCGCGGAGTGATATTGCGTTTAAGTTGCTTGTATTTTAAATCTATTTCACTTTTTTACTGTCGGAAAATATCTACGCTAGGGGGTTTAGAATCATATGCTAATTTCATGCTTACGTTCTATTTATTTTAGAAAAAATAAATATATGTAATTTGACGATCACGTGACTGCCGTTCCGCATAATGTTAATGGTACTTCGTGGCACGACCACGGATGTATTTCTTTATTATTAGATGTTACACGATAGTTTAGAATATGTTTTATTTTCTACCAATATTTAGCAATTTTGTCTCCTTCAGATTTGCCAGGATTCGTCTGCCGTATTGTACCTCAAAGATCTGAAAGGATTGCCAAGTGGTAACAATATAGTATAAATTCAAAACTATTTTTATACCATTTAGTAGAAAGATTTATGAAAAACATAAAGTTGTATTCCGTGGCCGTGCTAGGAAGTATCCTTTCTAGCAGCAGTTCAGTAAAAGAAATTTATGCGTCAAATAAGAGAATTAGTGTGGATTTCGCAAACGTAACTGTCTGTGTCGATTTAAAGCAATTTTGACACTGATAGCGCTGGAACGCGGCCTGTATGTGCTGAACGCGTCGATGTCATTGGGAATGTTTTTCTCCCAAAATGGAAATTTTTAAATGCTCGCAATTTTTGTTTAGCAACTAAGACAAATAAAGTCAAACACACTTCAGCCAACGACGCGCGACGTCAATATAAGTTATTCACTTTAATTTGCCAATAAAAAGAATAATTACCGGAATTGGACGACTCTTTTTTTTTCCTCCTGTAAGAGCAAGATTCACAGACTGCACTTGGATCTTGTTAAGTAAAGTAAGTGTTTCATACGAATATGAACTGTATTAGTACGCAGAAACATTAATATTCGCAAGCGAATGTGAGCAAGCCTCGTACGATTATGAACGTTATGAGCTCATCTGTAACTAATGAGACACGTAACAGTAACATTCTGCTTTGTGGCAGAAATAGCTGCGTTTTTGGAGTTTTTCCGCGGTTTTTAACTAAGGTCACGTCTGTATTCATCTATGTATTTGACCGAGATGTACCTGTGGAATAGAGGAGTGGACTGTAAGTAATACGTTGGTAGTAGAATGAAATAATAGGTTCTGTAGGAACGGTTCGCCGTTCACCCAATCCAGGAACAAATTGAACAGAGAGATGGCTGAGTACGACTCACCTTTCGTTCTGCTGCAGCGGACACGAATCAATGGATCTAAACGGTCTTTTGAGTGGACCGTTGATCACGGAGAGGAGCACGAGGATCACCGCACGGCAATGCACATTTTGTCCTTGGTTTATCAATTTTCACTCACCGAGTAAAATATTAGATAGTTCATTGGGTTACTGACGCTGACAGACTCCCGGCTTCGAGCGCACCTCAACCTCCCTGTAGAGGGCGCGTTCGTCGCTTTTTAGTGTGCTGTCCAATAACTCGTGGGTACGTCACGGCCAATCACGTGCCGACTTAGCGAGCATACACATTCACTATCAAATTCGTTCAATCATGGGATAGATACAGAACAGTACCTATCGTGCACCCACATTTCGCCAGTTATGTTTAAGTATAGGGGAATTAGCACATTGGCTTCTTTCTATCTAGATATTCCCACGGGATGATATGCGGATAAAACCGCGGGGCGCAGCTTGTCATATACCTACTCTTTTGAACAATATACAACCTAATACTGACTGCAAAGGGCTGCATCGTTGGTCTAGTGGTCACAACCGCTACAGCTGAACGTGAAGTCCTGGGTTCGATTCCCGGGAAAGGTGATATTCAGTTTTCCCATCTGGAATTTTCCAGTAGCAGTCCGGAGTCTGTATTTGTGCCTGGTTGATGGCTGTGGGCTTGCCCGCTATTACAATCTTAAATGTCGATGTTAAAGCATATTGCTAATACATTGCTTCATATGTTCGGAAAGTTTGTCTGTCTATGACGCAAATAACGCAATGAATATTGTTGAACTGTTTTAATGAAAGCCATTGCTACTTTTAGTGTTTTACGCAATTACCCCTCTGGGTTCGATTCCCAGGTCAGGCAAAGTATTATTGGGTTTTTCTATCGAGAATCTCTCAGTAGCAGCCCGGAGTCTGGATTGGTGGCCGGTTGATGGCAATATGCTCGCCCCCTATTACATGGGATTTAAACATAACTTTCCAAATGTGGGTGTATTACAGGTTTCTCTCTGCCTTACTTAGTTGTTATGGTACGGGTACTCAAATATCAAAAAACTTAAAGAGTGTTTGAACTTAGCCAGCTACCATGGCGCTTTCGGCTAGTTACCGATTTCACCAATAAAACTGAAGGCGATCAGCACTTTCAGACTCAGCTCAAGAGCTGTCAGTGTCAATATTCCATAACAATTTTGACACTGACAGCTATTGAACGCGTTTTTGATGTGCTGAACGTGTTCATTTTCATTGCTTAAATCGGCACATAATGTCGCATCTATATTTTGTTTTTGTAATCTGTGCCATCTTGACTAATTCCCTTCGCCAGGTAATTATTTGTTTTCTCTACATTGTAGTTCAGTACGTATTTGTCTTGCAAACGAGATATGTGGAAACCTTATAACATGAGGCTAGGTAAGATACGAAAACATTCTTTTAAATCTTTGTGTGCGTGTGCGCGGCCTGTCTAGAATAACCTGATACATCGGGGTGGTGGTGTTTGCTAAGAGATGGGACTTGTGGCTACATCCTATCAGCAGTTCGTGGATGGGTGACCATCGATGACATATCGAGATTCCTCCGTGACTTGGCAAGCACGTCAAGCCTTTGGTTCCAGCTTTCATTGGTAGATCTTTGACAGACGTTACGGGGTAGTCAGGAGCACAAAAGTCTGACAACCATTCTTATTAACACTCAAACCGAATAACCTACGATGATATACAGTAAAATTCTTACTGTCTCTGTCAAACAAATAGCTGTCAAATAGGGTCGCCTACTTTGGCTTTTTTGGGACGTTAAAAGCAGAGATTGATAGGTTTTTCGATCTCCAGTACGCCAAAATTGGAGGTCGATACGTTATTAGGTTCGGCCGTAAGAGGTATCGTGTTACTCAGTGACTGGGTTATGGGGGCTCAGATCTAGGCAGTCGCTCCATGTTGAGAGCTGGTATTTGGCTGCATCCAAGTTCAACTGGAAGTCGACTCCAGCATAGTTGTTAAAAGCCAGAAAGAAAAAAAAACATTTATTAAGCACAGATTAAAAGGTACACAATATAATTGCTGATTGTTGATTGCTGCTTGCTAAGAAAATATTCGCTTAACAAAACCCTTGACTGATTGATTAGTGATCGCAGTGAAGCATTTCTCCTTTATTCGTTACACCATGAGCCATTTGGTAACATGGAAAGTTGTTGTGGTGAAGAGACCAGTCAGCAGGACAGCCGCGAGACTAACTTCTCAAGGTGAGCCGTAAGCATTGTGCAGCAAGCATATTATAACACTCGAGGCCGTGAATGGGGCTTTGAACGGGGCCTTGAAGGTCACCCAAATCAGTGTCCACAATAAAGCGGTCGATCGTGCGAACACCGTTGTGCCGACAGAGAGCGTCATGCATCAGTCATCCTAGAGAACGTCAGCGCGGAAGTGTCTTACCTGCCCGTGTATTATTTAATAGCGCAGCAAGCTTATCTAGCCCGTTGGCTTTTATTGGAACTAATGAAATCACTACGCAAACTGACAAGGTCAAGACAAGTTGGAAGCGGAGACGCGCGAGAGCGGAGTCGTGCATGACCAATCACATAGGTTGAAGTCCACATCCCGACTCTCATCTCGTCTGTGATTGTTCAATTCCTGCAAGTCTTCGCTCTGCTCCAGGCATCTCCAGCCTAGTTCAGCAGAAACGCATCCTCACTCCTTGAGACTTTAAACTTACATAAAACATTTTCTTATTTTCCAGTCACATTTCTACTACTAATACAAATGGGATACATTACAGCAAAGGCTATAGAAAATCCACGTGCATGCAACGATTCACCGGAAAACGACCCTCGGTTGAAGAGAAGCGATGAAAAAGAAATCCATCTTGATTCGGTGGAAGATACGGAAGACGACGCAACTAGAGAAACATTTTCTAAACCAAGCAATACGAATGATAATAACCAAGATATGATTGACAATAATAGTGAACATTCTAATACTCTACCACAGAAATTACCTCTTGTCAATAACGTTACGAAGGTACCAGACAATATTGCGGATAGAGGTACTGTCACAGATACATTAACAACTAACGCCTCACAGCCACAACAGCCTGTTTATTACAAAGCTATTGATCCAAAATATCTTATCATTTCTGGACTGTCATTGCCTAAACCCACAAAAAATATAACAAATGTTAGTAAATCTGAAGACCCAGTTAATATTGAATTAGAAGAAACAAAAAGAACACCACTCGAGTACTCGAATTTGACCAAAGCAATGAACATTTCAAATAGAGATGAAGCAAATGATACTCTAATTAAAGAAGAAGTAATAAATTATACAGACACTGACGTATCAAATATACGCGAACTAAGAGAACACCTACTCGACCATTTGTTGGATTATTTTTTAAACATCATCAAAGAAGAAAACTATATTCGTAATGATACGAGAAAGAAAAACGGTAAAGATAGAATGAAAGTAGAAGAGAAATTAAGAAACTATTATGATTCTCACCATTTGGACATGGTTTTTGATGATGGTGATGATGATGATGATGATTATTATGACAATGAACTGGATCCTTTTGATGATTTCTCTGAAGATTTACTAGATATCGTTAAACAAAATAAAGAAGTAAACAAAGAAGACATTACTTACATTTATCCTCTCACACTGGCAGATGAAGTAGATAATAATACAGCTGAAACACACACTTCTACTGAAGAAGAAGCGTTGAAATTAGAACAAAACCTAAGTAGTAGGAGTCCTGATGGTAAACCATCTAACGGTAACTTATCAGAATCTTCACCTGTTACCTCTAAATACGTCAATTTAATTGAAAATGAAAATGATTTGAGCAACGCCTTGTTAAACACAACTGAAAAATCTGAAGACGCTTTTGAAACCAATGTCAATATTATTACAACTACAGGAAGATCTATTTTGAATGAAGCTTTAAATGATAAAGCGGCTGAAGTAGACACAGATATTTTAACCTATTCAGAAGAAGAAGTTACCGATCGAATAGAATATGTCTACGATAACGGTTCTTTGACAGTCGATGACTATACGTCCCATGAAGACTATTTCGATTCAGATGAATTTGAAATAGTCAAAAATGTAACTGTTCGTGAAAACGATAGAAACCCGATTGTTATTACAACAGAAAATGGTAGAAGAAAGAATGGGCTTGACGATGAAAATTATAGTGCAAACGATACTTTGAATGAGTCTTATAATAATAAGGACAATTCTCAAACAAGAAACAACAAAGATATAGCTTTCGAAAGGAAGGTCAAACCTACTAAGTTAGCGACTCAAGATCTCCCAAACAAGAATGATAATGACAATACACCGTGCAATGAAGATAATTTGGCCGATAATAAAAACAAAAGTTCTACGAAGCATTCAAAATGCATCAAAGGAAAATTAAGACACAACAAGAACTGTGGTAATTTAATTAACAAAAATAACAAATTAATTCATAGGAAATTAAACAAACACAATTGTACAAAGAGTATTATATTAAATTTAAATATAAATCTTATTTGATAATTAATAAGTTTGGTTTAACGTGTTTTATTTCATGTAGATTATTATAATCCATTGCTATCAATAAAATTGCTGTATTGCTGTTACGTGGGCACGGCACATTGCTCGCAGAACAGATGGCCGATGGGGCCGACTGGTACTTAAGGGGCGATCACGTAGGTACCGGAAGACGTAGCTTTGGAAGGCCTCCTACAAGTTGGGATGGCGTTGGGTCTTATATCAAGACGCCTGAGTTTGTGGAGTCTGTCACTGTGCTGGATGCACTTTCTGCTGCCGGAGCTGCGTCGAAATATTTAAAAATATTTTCAAAAAATATCGGTAAATCACGAACCTATCACAAAGCATTAGCTTGAAATACAACTTTATTGACAGTGACAGATAAACTCGATTGAATTCTTTTTTTTTTTTTTTAAATGTATATTTCTTATAATAACTAAATATTACTTGAAACACATTTTACTTTAATGACACTGACAGTGACAGATTTAATCGACTTCACGTCATTCCGTTGATGCTAAGGAGTATTTGTGGCAGTGGAATATTATCTATGTAAAAATAAAAATCTGTTGCCAAAAATGTATTTCCGCGCTTAACTTCAAAGCGGCTGCACCAATTTGGCTAAATCTGGTTATGTTGTGTTTGTAAATTGTCAGGAATGTATGAAAGATTTTTTGGATATGCTCTTTTTGCGTGACATTCACTCCGGACGGGCAACGCCGGGTACGAACAGCTAGTAAAATATAAAAAAAAGATAAATTTGTGGAAATGGTGTGGAACCCACAATATGTTTATATATAAAGTTATCATGAATGTTCATATTTTATTCACTTTTTTTTTAAACCATTCAGAAATATAAAGTAGAACACTCCTCGATAAAAAAAATGGAGATGAGGGGGTTGGGGGAGTGGGGGGACTCTACATCGAATTCCTTAATTATGCGTAAAATAAAACGCTTGTATACAAAAAATATAGAAGAATGAAACATTTTCGGAAAGAGAGAAAGAATAATGTTTATTTGGACACAGTTCGTAAAACACAAAATACAAATAGCAAAATAAAAGCCTCCTCGTTGGTCTAGTGGTCGCAAGAGCTACTGCTGATCATGAGGGGTTCGATTCCCAGGCCGGGCAAAGTGTTATTGGGTTTTTCTATCTAGAGTTTCTCAATAGCAGCCCGGAGTCTGGATTTGTGCCCGGTTGATGACAATAGGATCGCCCTATATTACATTGGACTTAATAAACACAACTGGCGAAATGTGGGTGTACATAGGTAAACCTAACCTAACCTAACCCTTCTGGGATTACAGGCGTGATGTTATGTGTTATGTAAAATACAAAGTGAAAATGACAACTAAATAATAAATAATTGTTTATTACCACAAAGTTTAAGTACATTGCGCTGTATACATTTTAAAGTTCTTAATTTAGCATTAGGTAGATAAGTACAATAGGTTCAACCCTGTCCCCTAAACTAGGTTAAGCCTTTAACATAGGGGGCAGTGCCTGGCTATAGGGTATGCTATAGCCGGGCACTGCCCCCTAAGATAACAACAATAGTGTGTGCCTCACTGCTGCGCCAAAAAGTTTTATTTCAGCATTATCTAATGCCAGACAGACATAAGACATTAGATCTAATGTCTTTTGTCAGCCTAAGCCTATGCCATCATTGCTCTAATTATCTGGTGTAAAAATACATTTAACGAAGCCGAGAGTCACTTGTACTCTGCGTCATTGTAATATTTTTTATACTGGACGATTCGTGGGAATCTTCTGGTTACGGGCGGCGATATTGAAGGTCAAAATTCCAACTTTTACTGACGTTTTTTACGAAACCTTGTTTTAATGTTATTTACAACTTGAAATACTTGCACGACCCCTGTTTTGTTGCATGCACACATGACAAGCACAATGATACGCGTGCGTTACGTTGCGCACTACCGCAAAAAAGAAATTTTTCACACCAAAAATAAAATTAGTTACTCAGTAATTATTTTTGGGCTATGTTACATAATTTGATGTTCAGAATGCGTAATTGACGGCTGTGTGATGAGTCTCTTTACACCCAGATTTGACAAATTCGTATGCTCAACAACGTAAAATTACACAATGAATGATGTTGAAATGATGTCGTCTGGTCGCCACATGAAGCCAAGTACAAACTTATGCTAGAACGGATCCAGAACAAATTTGTAAGATTCCTGTACTTAAAGCAGTATGGTGTGTATCCAGGGTATCCACTGATGTATCCTACTCTATTTGTGCTGGGCATGGTAGGCTATTATAAACTGGAAGTAAGAAGGGAAGTAGCTCTCGCCGCTTACTTGTTTAAAATTATGCGTGGTAAAATACACAACCCAGGAGTTCTACGCACGGTGGGGTTGTATGTACCTGATGGGCACGTGGGGCGACGGAGGCGACCGCCGCTACTGTGGGTGCCGCCCGCTCGAACCAACCTGTTGCAGCTCGCGCCACTGACGCGCGCCCTGCATACGCTCAATATGGTGTCAGAACAGATTGACTGCTTCAATTGTACTCTGATTGAATTTACACGGGCCGCAAATTTTATAATTAGTCATAAGTAGATGTTCATAATGATATAATTATTGTAAGTCTCATATTGTAAGCTTTATTAACTATAACTACACTATTGTATTAGGTAAGCCTGTGATGATAGTTGTGTGTGATTCAAATAAATAAATAAATGTTGAACTGCCAAAACGAAAGACATTGTGTGTAATGCTAGCCTTTTTTTTTGGGTGGGAAATCATCAAATGACTTCTCCCGCTCTGGGTGGAGCGGGAGGGCGTGTCAGACTTTTACTGACTAAAACCCACCCGTGTTCCTTCAGTTGCCTGTGCCAGGGCTACGGTTATCTCTTTTCGAATTACCCGCGACCCTGAGGCGTTGGCCCTGTCGGACCCCGTCATTTTGTGCTGACATCTCTTTGAGGCGCGCGTGGAACACGACGCGCTGTCGACCCGGGCCTGGTCCCTACCGGACGGCGAGCTACCCATGGCTCGCAGTCATCAATAGTTAGTATTAAAATGAAAAAGGTTTAGCACAACTCACTCACTAAAAAACCCTGTCTTACCAAGGAGTATTGTGTTACTCAGTTACTGGGTTGTCGAGATCAGATATGCAGTCGCTCTATGTAAAATACTATATCTTCACGAGTCTTAGATTTAATAGACTTTTTAACTAAGACTAGTGAACCCCCACGTAGCATAGATTTTCGGTTAAAACAACTGCCCACATTATAATTTTCATAATTAATTAGCATTTCATAATCTTTCAACCAATGTTCAGTAAAACAAATAATTACAAACATGGTATTTTCTAAAAATAGTTCTATTTCTAATTGTTTGGAAGAAAAATCTTGAATATTTTGATGAAATATTGTCAAGGAATTCTCTTTAGAACCTTTTTTGCACTGAACTATATATATACTATATAATACTTAAATTGGAAGCCTACCCGACATAGTTGGTAATAGGGAAAGTAGATTTATTGAACTCATAAAAAACCCTGAAAAATGGAAACAGTTTTAACGACAAACATTTACGATTGTAACCTAATATTGAAGTTAACAGATTTGCAATTTTGCAATAAAAATGATTTCAATAAAATGGCCAGTCGAACGCTGCTTCAATGGTTTAGTAAGTCTTATTTACATACGTTTGTTAAGAGATATTTATCGGGCACGGTGTCCAATCTCACCAGTAGTGCTATTCTATAACCACCGTGAAAAATTAGGTGAACTGAGGAGTGAGCTGTCAGTGCCACTAATGCTAGGGATTCACCAAGACGGGATGACACTGACAGCTCACTCCACGCAAGTCTTCACAGTGAGATTTTTACAGAATCGACATGCTGAGATTATTCAGGTACGCAGGAGATATTATAGTTCACAAGTATGTACGCAAACACAGGTGCACACTCTCGTCCCTCACTCTCTTAATCCGGTGGGACAGCAAACCTACACGAACGGAAGCTATCAGGCACGGGGTATCATACCACGAACTACCAAACTCCGGGTTGCTACTGAGAAGTTCCCAATAGAAAAACTCAATAACACTTTGTCCGACCTGGGAATCGAACCCAGAACCCCACGCACAGTAGTCGCGCTTGCACGAGACCGTCGGCGTCGGGGCCACGGAATAGTAAAAACAAGTGGAAGTTTTACCGTCAAAATCAAGACATATACAAAATCAAGACTTATAACAACCGACGAAGGTTGTAATTATTTTACATATTTTTCCTCATAATTGTGACACGCGTGGGTTAGCTGACGGGCACTTCCACTTGTTTTGTTCCATTCCGTGGTCGGGGCAATATCCACAATCACGAATCCGAATTTCCCGTTAAGACTGCTTCAACGGCTATACATATATATAGGTCCATCGAAAGACGTGGCCGCCATACAAGAGCGTTCGCAAACGGCATTAAATCGGTAGCCGATTTTTTTTAGGAGCTAAATGAAACGAGAGAAATCAAATGTATCAACGCACACATCTTACAAAACGTAGGTCATACAAACTATCTGTACATCATGGCCGACACGATTGCAGGTGGAAAATTGAAAGTTTGGCAATATATGCGCTAAAGCAGACTGCTCACCGATTGTCGTCCGCGATTCGCCGTGCAGTAGAGACGCAGGAGTCAGGTGCGATTGGACGGTCGTCACGACCATTATGAGCACGGGTGTATTAGGAGCGTTCTAATAAATAATGGTGATATGACGAATTTCTAAGTTGTTGGCAATGATATATATTTAAGTAAAAAGAGATTTTACGTAAATGCAACATTCAAACTCAAACTACAACTTTTGAATTGTCGAGGGTTCTATCAGTTAGAAAGATGAAGCTAAGCTAGTTGCCCATTCCAAAGCGTAGTAGGCACCTATGGAGAAGAACTTCCAAGAAACACCACGGACACTCTTTCAGATAATTAAAAGAATATTCAAAATCAAAATCAAAATCAAAATATTTTATTTCACATAGACCTACATGGGCACTTATGAAACGTCAGATTCTAGGTGCACGGTTCCAATAGGTCGTTTCCCATGGAGAAGAGCCGGCAAGAAACTCCATGGTTACTCTTTTAAAAATATGTCTTTTACAATGTTTTCCAATTACAGTGATTAACAGGTATGGGAGGACAGTGTAGGCCTGTCAACAAGTACCATATGTTAAACAAATAGACAATTGTCTATAATTTATAATCCACAGGGCCTACGACGTTCTCACATTTACAAAATATAAAGTAAAATCAAAAAATAATTAAAAATTTTAGGTATATAATGTCAAATAATGAAAGAATTATATCACAAGTCCATATCTAATAATAAAAAATAAAAATTAAACACCATTATTTGGGAGCAGTTATTAGAAATTTACATAGTGATGCCGTTTATGAGGTACCAGGGAAGCCACATGTGCAGAAGGAATTATTGCCAAACTTTCTTGTCTTCGACGTAGTCTTTAATCTTATAGTACGCTTTTTTGATAAGGACACGTTTAATGTGGGCTTTGAACTTTCCATCACTAAGTTCTGTAACCGACTTAGGCAACTTATTATAAAAGCGGATACTGTTTATCAGAAATGATTTGCTTGTTTTAGTTAATCTAAATTTGGGTATAACAATTTCATTTTTACTACGTGTATTTATATTATGGAAATCGCTTCTTATTTTAAAAAGTTCTAAGTTTTTGCGAACATACAAAATACTTTCTAAGATATAAAGGGAAGGCAGAGTGAGTATATCAATTTCATTGAATTTGTTTCTAAGAGACTCGCGAGGACCCATTTCATAGATCGCGCGGATTGCCCTCTTTTGTAAAATGAAAATTGAATCTACGTCAGCTGCTGATCCCCACAGCAGAACGCCATAAGACATAATACTGTGGAAATAAGCAAAGTATACCAACCTAGCTGTGGCTATATCGGTCAACTGCCTTATTTTTCTTACTGCATACGCAGCTGAACTTAATTTACCTCAAAGAGCTCTAATGTGAGCGCCCCATTGCAATTTAGAATCTAAAGTAATTCCTAGAAATACAGTTTCCGTAATAACATCTACTTTCTTGCCATCAAGTTTTAAATTTAAACCCACTTGGGGTACATTTGGTAATGAGAACTTAAGACATTTAGTTTTGTTCGCATTGAGTAAAAGATTATTAGCTGCAAACCATTTCGAAAGAATAGCCAGACTATCATTCACATGTAAGACATCCGTATCTTTTCTATCTATTTTAAAAATAAGAGAAGTATCATCAGCGAATAAAATTATATCTGAGTTAGCCATCATGTAAGGAAGGTCATTAATATAAACTAGAAACAAGAAAGGGCCGAGAATTGAACCTTAAGGCACTCCCATCTTAACTAAGGACCCCGAGGACGTCGCCCCGTTAACGTTCACTTTCTGTTGCCTGTTTGATAGATAGGAAAGAACAAGATTAGCGGCTTGTCCACGAATTCCGTAGTGGTGTAATTTACGGATCAGTGTATTGTGGTCAACGCAGTCAAACGCTTTTGAGAGGTCACAGAAAATGCCAATTGCATCCTGGGACTTCTCCCAGGATTCCAAAATGTGACTGATGAGTAACACTCCCGCATCAGTCGTCGACCTACCTTTCGTGAAACCGAACTGGCGACTATATTACATAAAATTAGTTACCCACATCAGTCATGTTGAAATTATTTATGTGAGAACGATTTAGAAAGACGTACAATGTGCACGTCTTTCTACATCGTTCTCAAAGGCGTCTGTTATAAAAATATACAAAACAACAACAACAAAAATCGTCAGTACGGGACAAAATCGCACAATTAAATAATGTTATATTGTAAAATGTAATGCTACCGCTAACGCCAGTGAGACTTTCGAGATTAGCCGATCTATTCTTTAAAAATCTCAACGTGAAAACAAAGATGGAGTGAGTTTGAAGGGAGCTGCAGTTAACAAATCCTGCTCATCACCCTCAGCAACCTTGGCACAGCACTTTCAGCCGGTCTAAGAGCAGAGCCCTTAAACCCTCTCCTGGTCGACGCCAGCAGTCAGCCACAACCCGGCGCTGTACCACATCCGACTCACTGGAGCATAACGCAGCCCTAACCCGAATCATGGGGGCATCTTCGCAGACAGTTTCGACTCACCGTGGACTATGCGGCACACTGTTCCAACCCACTGGAACCTCAACTGGCACTGGCAAGCATCGCAAGATACAAGAGCCCACTATCGACATCTGGTCTCCGGAGGGAGTGATGTAGCGGTATCTACTCCGCCACATGCGAACTACGCATCACACTGACTTCAAGCAAAATCCTGCATCGCGCATGCAGAATTTAACGCGCAACTAGCATATATACAACGTCTCGACATCAACCGCCAGGCAGTTCCCCACCAGACACGACACCCGTCTGGTCGGAAGATCCTCCCTTTTCCATAAAGTATGAGTGAACATTTCATCCTGTTCCTCATACCTCCATAGTGTCCATCCTTAGAATCATTTGGAATGACAGCATACTTCAAGCCACTTCAACTAAGTTTTCACGGTGCCACTGATGCTAGCATCAGTAGCATTGACAGTTCCCTAGGGCGTGACCAAGATGCTCGACACTGACCGCTCACTCCACGCTAGTCTTCACGGTTTTTTACAGAATTGACATGCAGTATGCATAACATGAATGTAACTGACGATTTTTTTCCACAGCTTTATCAATCATTATCACATATCAAATCGAAGCCAAAACTTTCGATAAAACACATGATTTGGAGAAGAACCAGGAATACGATTTATTCATCCCATCAGTGAATAAACGCCCTGATAAGGCTTATGATAGGGACAGAAACGATACCGTAGTAATGAAGAAAATGTATCCCCACTTTGATCAGAGAAGCGATACAAATGCCGAATCTAGACATGATATTTTATCAAGAAATAAATATAGCCGTAAGTACAAACAAAAAGGCCACGAAGAAGCCGACTCTGAAAAATCACAAGCAGAACCAGAAAGCGACGATAGTTTTAAATCAATTACAAAAACAACATCTAACAGGATTGAACCTTCCGTAGACAACAGGAAAAAAAAATCGAATGAAGGCGCATGCAGTGAAGAAACCAGCCAAGTGAGCTTAATTAAAAGGAAATTTGTCGCAGAAGCAATGTCACAAACGATAGTCATCGAAAAGATTCAACAAGAAGGAGAGACAAAACTAGAACCAAATTACGAGTCATCTTTGCAAAATTATGTTGAAAAAGATAATCATCCAACTGTCAATCCATTCCGAAGGCAGAAACAATTGACAGTCAGGAATCTTGACTGTAATGAAAAGATTCGTACAACCCAAGCCACGAGACAAAAACGAGATACTGAAGTCGAAAATGAAATCTGTAAAACCAAACATTGTGATTATAGAATTCACAGATCTTTCGAAAAAAAATCTCGAGAACACGATGTTTATGAATTAAAACGCCGCGATGAATTCAAAACAGCATCGAAACATAACAACAACAAGAAAGTAAACAAAAACAACACGAAAATTAAACATTATCATAATAAAAGCCACAGAACATCCAAAACAATATCACAAGAAAACAGTGAATATGAATCAAAAGACCAAGATATTGAGAAACCCGTATTAAAAAACACAATATCAATGGAAAATGAGATTTATGAACAAAATCATATTGATGATTTTGCTACTGTAGAAGAGCCAGTTACAGACAACCATGAACCAGAACAAATTGATGATTCTGCATCTATAGAAGAGCCAGTTTCAATAAAAATTAATCCGGAATCCACGCCTAAACTCAGTCATAATTTTCAAAAACAGAGACAACGTGATAAAAAGGTAAGAAAAGTTAAGCATACTGACAAAAAAAAACACAACTCAAAAACAAAACATGATTCAGAAAAAGCAATACCAAACCAAACGAAATACAAACCGACACTCGATGAAAAAAGAGATTCTGTCTCTGAAAAGCATACTGATATCCGCAAAGGTGAAAATGTGAGGAACGCGAATTTAGAAGATACGTTGAGCACTGATGATACAGATAACCCAACACTAGAAAACCAGGATGAGAAAGAAACACTAGAGTCATACGACGAACAACTAAAACAAAATGACCTCCTGAACAAGCCAAGACTCCCATTTTACGTTTCATCAACTACAAAACGGGCTATAAAAGATATATTCAAAAAGCAGCCAAAAAAACCAGTTATACGGAAAGATGAAAACGAAACGAATGTACTGTTAACTGATCTAAATACAGTTTTGAAAGGAAAAAGTGATTTGCGAAATCAAAGTATCGATTTAAATGAAATGATTAGTCGATTAGCCTCGTCAAAGATACTCGATTTCATAACTGACGTTTTGGCTGGCCATATGCTGAAGAAATTTGAAATAGGCCTGGCATCTAAGAATCACTTCAAAACTGCAGCGGTGGATCCAGAGAAGGTCGAACAGATTGACATATTGTTTAAAAAAGACGGCGATATGGTGATGATGGGGCGCGAACACGTAAATGAAAAAGAAGAAGGCGAAAACGTTGTCAGAGGAGCATTTGACCCATAATAAAACGTACAACGTAAATGGTACTTCCGTGGCACGACTACGGATATATTTCATAAATGTTAAGATGATATACGATAGTTTAGAATTTGTTTAATTTGGTACCACTATTTACTAAACCTACCTAATAGAAGCCTAAATAAAATTATGAGATAGGCAATTTCGGTTTCCGTTGTATTTTACCACTCTTCCAAGTCCTACTATGTATCATATGTAGAGGTATGAGGAACAGGGTGAAAAGTTTACTCATCCTTCGTAGAAAAGCGAGGATCCGTCGACCAGGCGGGTGTCGTGTCTGATTTGGTGTGGGGGCAAGGCAAATGAAGGAAACTACCTGAAAAGATGATTGAATTAGGTAGACTATAGCATCTTTGGGGCCAGTGGCGGGTGGCTTATTACTTCGCGGCGATCCGAAATATAATTAATTAAAAAGAGTAGATCATAGATGTTTAGAGTTGTATGCGATCATTCTGTAAACTAATAAATTATAACATGTTCTGTCTGGAAAGGAGGAGGCAAGTGAAAAAAATACATTTAATTAAATATAAAATAACAACGCAGTAACGGAAAGTTATGTACAGTCGAGTTCACTATTATATTGGCAGTGGTAATGTTTCAAAATATTGTAAGCGATATAGTTCTAATCAAACTTAGACATCAATAAAATGTTATCATTTATACTGTTCATAGCTTACGGTAGTGCAGTCAAATAAACCTGACCACCTTATAAATAGTGCAAGCTAGGATTCGTAAATATCTATGCTTTGAATATTCAACCAAATGGTCTTTACCATTAAATTTACTTTTGCTTGCCGGTTGCCGTTCGTAATAGGACTGTACCAATCTGAAAACATTCAAATTAAAATATTTTTATTTGTAGAACACAGGAAAACAAAAAGTACAGGTGTCAATATAAATAAAATGAACGCTATGTCTTGCCGTCAACGGCGCACAAATGTTCTAATTATAATTTCTAAGAGAGGGCTGGATTATACGCTTAATTAAGTTTTAGGGTCACCGAACACCGACGAGGCGCCCACCAGCCCGCCGGTTGAACGCGTCCCAAAAGGTCATGATAAATCGGCTGGTTCGGGGATACCGCAGCTTCTCCTGTGAGGAGCCGCCTTGCCGGAGTGTCGCCACGAGATCTGGAGGCAAAGGCCCTCGCGCACGTGTAGAGTGGCGCGAGTAGGCAAAATATTAAAAAATACGTTTGTTCCCACTAGTTCGACTCATTTGTTCGATCGTCGAACTAGTGAGAATATTTTTTCTCAATAGTTCGACCGTCACGTGATCAAATATATTTACCGCAATTTTTAAAACTAACACCAGTTTTTCCTTATGCTATTTGTTTTTGAGCATCAAAATCGTCGTGTAAGTTTATTTTTTGAAAGTTAATAAAAAACATTAAAATTATTTTATAAACAAATTGAGCTGGCTTCTTATCAAAGTAAATTAATTGTAAATAAACAAAACAAAAAGACTCAAATCATCGTCATGTTACCCGGAAGTCATCCACTGTACATTTCCTTTTATTCATCTTTATCTACCCATAGCACCTGCATCATGCATTAAATATTATAAACATGTAACTGAACGCCCCACCACAAGGAGTGGTGTAACAAATAGTATTTTTGTCTTATTTTGAGGGAAGTTGTTTCGCAAAGTGGATGTATTACGCTGTCCATGCCTTGCAGTAGCAATGTTTTATTTCGTGATGCCTTTTTAGTTTACTGTTTATATTTTCGGAATTGTTGGAATACAACCTCCTTAGGTGGTTTTTGTCTATGGCGACTACTGCATAGGAAAAGTGAAGAGATGTTCTTTTGTTTTAAACAAGTCATGTCAATTGGGAAAAATATAAATCTGCTGAAATTTTAAACGTACCACCAGGGGGGGGACAGTCCCATATATTTGACTTGGATGAAAAGATGGTGGCTCCATCTGCATGTTGTTCCTAAACGTTGGTTTTTTTTTATGTTTATGGCATGGCTACGAGGCCTTTAGCACCGCGACTCGAGAAAAAAAAAGTTTTATACATTTAAAATATAATGTACCTTAACAATATTTATTTTACATTACACTAATAAAATTGAGCTTATTTCAGTATTTTTACAAATTGAAATACAAATGTAATTTTTTATGTACTAGCCTTTTTTTTTAAACTGGTAACTGACAAAACAAAGTTTAGCAATTTGTTTGAAATTCAAATTTCAAAATGGTAGCTACTCTCTGTGTCAGCGTATGTTAGTAGTTTTTTCCATTTTTCGTTTGTGTTTCGGCTGTGAAATCTTCCAGAAAGTGCGTCGATTTGAGCTTTAAGTTTCTCCGCCTTTCTGTGGTGACTTCGGCCCGTAATATTTGTCGAATTGATTTTAACAATTTCGCGAAAGGACGCTATTAATTTCATTGTGTTGTGCTAAATCAACATTTCTATTGAAAATGCCTAGGTTATGTGCATTTGGCTGTGCTCCCAGTGGTAAGTTTAATTTTATAACATTTTAACATCACCGGCAATGTTCTATAGATGCTTCATAACAGGACATTGTTAGTACTTCATTTCTGAAACTCTCAATATTCAGTGAACCAAATATAAATTCATGACTACCCGTCAAGCACCGATAAATGAGCCACAATTACATTAATATATATTTATTATACGCGTGACTAAAAATGAATTTGAATGGATCAAGACAATAATTTTTGGCATAGATAACAATAGTTTTTGACTGGTATGGTACATATTCCTTTCGTAACATCAGTCTTTATTGGGTTAGCTTCCTGCAGTGTAAAGACGCAGATTTAATAATTTAATATGATTACAAAATTTGTACTTGTTGTGAAGCATCTTTTTGACCACTACAAGTCCAAGTGGTCCAATAGCAGATAAGTTAGCTATACATTTTAGATGTACACAGCTGATACATTACACGCTTGGAGTTTCCCTTTTATTAGCCAGGTGTTCACAATGATACATATATCCCAGGTTGCATACCTTACAAGGAAGGCACATCAATAAATGTTAAAAGACTATTCAAATAGCCTACAGCTCTTTTATCTTTCCAATTGCAGGTGTCCCAATGCATCGTTTTCCAAATGCTGATAAGTTCCCTGATCGTCTTAAGGCTTGGGTCAATTTTGTTGGTGGAAAACTACAAACAGCAGTTGATTATGCATATTACCGAACAAAGTTGGTTTGTGATATACATTTTACTACGAGAGATCGAAACCGTAATAGCCGGTTAAATGCATTAGCAGTTCCATCACTTCATTTACATGGTTAGTATGACAATTTTTTAAAACTTAGAATCTGAATACTGAAATTGCTAATTGGTACCTACTTATTTTATAAATATATTGTAGTCTATGTCATACAGTACCTAAGTGTATGTATTTTTTTTTAGAAGTTAAAGTAGTTACATAAATCGCCCTTACTACGAAGTAAAGAGTCTTTGCAAGTTGAATTGTAAACATGACATGTTGTAGTTACTCTTGAGCCCTTAGCCTTATTACGACACCCGAGGAGATAATTGTCATACAAGACATAACATAACATCACGCCTGTAATCCCAGAAGGGTTAGGCAGAGGGGTACCTATGGTACACCCGCATTTCGCCAGTTATGTTAAAGTCCCTTTAAATAGGTGGCGAGCCTATTGCCATCAACCTGACACAAATCCAGACTCTGGGCTGCTACTGAGAACTTCTAGATAGAAAACCCAATAAATATGATAATATCTGGGCAGTATAATATCTGGGCAGTTCGACTGGTCGCTAGAGGGCGATACCGACAGTTTACTAAGAGCGCTGCTCCGTACTTAACCATTTATAAAATTGCTAAAGTGAATAATTAGTGACTGGATTGATGTAAGACTGAGTTTATACCGTTGTCTAGTGCTACAAGAAATAACCGTGCTGCGAGTGATCTAATAAGTGCTGTTCTCTGTGGTTCGTGAGTTGAACGAAGTATTTGTTTAAAACTAAGAGATCGGACTTTAAACATCATTACCTGCCTCCGGTCTTGTTAATCATTATAAATTACGCCCCTACAGTGTGCCCACAGCATTTATAAAGTTTTGTTTACCATCTTCACATAAGTTGCTGATAGATCAAATCTGCAAGTCATTTATTGGTCCTGGCGCCATCTGTTGATTTCTCTTGGTACTACTAAGTCTTGCTCGTCGTGGCCGAGCCTTAAGAATCAACACGCTACTACGATCTTTAACACTGCCATCGTGTGCCACATACTTTCAACGAAATTAACTAGGTGGCGCTGTCCTTCTCTCAAACTTTGTTGACATCAAGTTTAAAAATGAATTGCTGCCAAGGCGAACCGACTGCAGCTAGTGATAACATCCTTCTGTGCTGTGCTTGTCAAGGAAAATATCACTATGAGTGTCTCAATGTCACGCATGGCCAGTATGCTGCGCTAAGTGCTGAATTTAAGGCTTCATGGAGGTGCCCGTCGTGCAGCAACGTAACTAGGCGTCTTAGGTCGAATGTTGATACGCCTGTACGCAGCTACACGGAACCTGCGATCGTGGATATCTCCATGGACATGTCTTGTGACACCTTAGACGAATCCGGTTCTCCTCGTACATACAATGTTCCTAACCAAGCTACGGTTAAGCCTGTTCAAACCATCTGCACCTCAGACTTTGAAAGATTCTCAAGTGATTTGAACAAAACCCTCAGCAACTGGCGGAGTGAGATGAGTAAAGACCTGACTCAAATATGCGATGATATCAAATCTACTATGGGTAATATTCAAAAGGAAATCAATTCGCTGCGTACCGAGCAGTCATGTTTGAAGCAGAATGTGCAGGACCTGCGCAATGATGTTGCAAGCCTCCAAGCAACTACTCAAGATTTGACGCAACGTTACGACATCCTTGAGAAACGTACCAGCGAACTGAATGGCACCAAGGCTGCGGATGTGGAGCTGATCAATGCTCTTGAGACCAAAATTGATACTTTGGAACAACAGGCTCGTCAATGCAATGTTGAAATAGGCAACTTGCCCGAAAGGCGCAACGAAAACCTGCCGGCTCTCATTGAAGCAATTGGTCTTGCACTTAACTCCCCAGTGACACAGCAGAACATCGTCGCTGTTCATAGAGTGCCACATGCACATCAACAGAGCACTAGACCAAAGAATGTCATCGTCAGATTCACGTCGTGTATACACAGGGATAACCTACTTAGTGCCTTCCGTAAGGCGTCATCTCTCAAGACAGAACAAATAGGCATAACTGGAACGTCATCTTCTGTTTACCTTAACGAACATTTAACCCTGAAAAAGAAACAGTTATTTCGTAAAGCCCGGGATGTTGCCAAAATTCACCACTACAAATATGTGTGGATTAGAAATGCCACAATACTCATCCGAGAGCGGGAAGGTGAACCCTCGTTTGCTATACGCGGAGAAAGAGATCTCGATAAAATTCGAGCCAAATCTGTCGATTAGGGGTCTAAACCATTTGAGTATCAATATTGCCTATAGTTTTAACTTTTATATTTTTTACACAATTGTGCATGCCAAACATAATACTATTCTAATCAATCTAAATCTACTTACTATAAAATTTAAGTTAATTCTAGATAAAATTTTCATGAAATCAAAACCACTTGCTTTCAAATGTAATCCAAAATTATATACAACTTTAAATTTTAGTCGACCTTATATTATACTATGTAACTCAAAATTATTTACAAGTTTTAATGTAATCTTATTAATTTATTTCATCAGCTTTTTATGTACCATTACACTTCATTGGATTCCACAAAGTATCAAGTTTTACACGGGAACGCGAGATCTATATAAATTTGTTGCAATACACTCAAATAATGGATAGCACTGATAATATGTTAGTTTACTACCAGAACTGTAGGGGAATTAGAACTAAGCTACACGTGTTGCTTGTGAATATCTTGGCATCCTCGTATGACATCATAATACTGACTGAGACTTGGCTGATACCAGAAATAGCGAATAGCGAGTTTATTGACCCTCGTTACGTTGTATTCCGCTGTGACCGGGATCGTGAATGTACAGGGAAGAGAGATGGGGGTGGAGTGCTCATTGCAATACTGCGGGAACTTCAATCGGCCTCACTCGATATTCTTAATTACCCACACTGTAAGCCCTCGGCGTATGTTGAGCACCTAATGGTTGCTCTGCCTTGCAAAACCGATAAAAATAAGATACATGTCATCAGCGCAGTGTACATCCCGCCGGGGACTAGCTCGGATGTCTATACGTCTCATTTTGACTTTTTACAGGACACCTTAAATGCACCTAACGTCATGAATGTTTACATAGTCGGTGATTATAATCTTCCTAATGTCACGTGGAGTACGATAACGACGGGGCATGAGGCCTGTGTGGCATGTGTTTGTAGACACCCTTTATGCTCGGAATTGAAGTATCTCATGTCCTCCCTAGATGCTCATCAATATAACAGCGTGCCTAATAGTGGAGGAAAGACCTTGGATTTGTTTATCTCGAACACTCGCTGTTCGATGGGCAACCTGAAAGATCCGTTATTACCAGTCGACCCCTATCACCCCCCTTTTGTTATAACCGCACCTGTTAGCCTATCCACACAAATGATGAAGAGAAAACCGATAAATAAATATAATTTCCGCAAAGCTAACTACGATCTCATCAATAAACACATGGACGAGGTCAATTGGTCCGCGCTTTTCGACAATCTGTCATCGGAGGAGGCTGTGGAGGCTTTCTATAGTATGTTGAGTGACATAATTAGCCCACTAGTCCCCCTTGCAAGAACTAGATCACTTGACTTCCCAATCTGGTTTACGCCACAATTAGTTAAAATATTTAAAAAGAAGCAACGTCTTTGGATCAAGTGGAAAAAATACAACAACGTCAAGGACTATAACAACTTCTCCGAATGTAGGTCTATCTTCAAACATATGTGTAAAACCTGCTATTCCAATTATATTAACTCGGTAGAAGATAATCTCTCTAGTAACATAAAGCATTTCTGGTCCTACATTTCTAACCGTAAAAGTAAGACAGGCATTCCGTCCATGATGCAGTACCAGAATGTCAAGTCAAGTGATCCTGATGTTGTCTGCAATATGTTTTCGGACTTTTTCCTGTCTGTATTTGAGCCTGTAACACCCACACTCACCACGTGGGCTCCGCCGCAGCAGTGCGCAGAGAATGGTAGCTTAATTAGTAATTTGCATATCGAAAAGTCAAGAATACTCAGTGAGTTGAAACGGTTGGACCCCTCTAAGGGGGCAGGACCTGACGGTCTTCCGGCGGCCTTTTTTAAGGCTACGGCTGATAATATTTGTGAGCCGATATATATCCTTTTTAATAGATGTCTGCAGGAAGGTGTCTTTCCGGTGGTGTGGAAGCGAGCAAACATTACCCCAGTGCATAAGGGTGGCTCAAAGCAGGACGTCGAACAATATAGACCTATCTCGATTCTGCCGACCTTGTCAAAGCTTTTTGAAAGACTGGTTCATAACGAGATTTACCCTCTCCTACATAATATTATTATTCCTGAACAGCATGGGTTTGTTAAGCGCCGATCTACGACATCTAACCTGTTAATATTTGCTAATTACCTTTTCGAAGGTATTGATAGGCGTTTGCAAGTAGATGCTGTCTACACTGATTTCAAAAAAGCCTTTGACAAGGTCGATCATGAAATTCTTCTGAGTAAAATTGCTTACAACGGAATACGCGGAAATTTATTGCGTTGGTTTGTATCGTACCTCGAAAACCGGTCACAAAGGGTTGTAGTTAATGGTCATCAGTCTGTCTCTGTCAGTATTACTTCCGGAGTTCCACAGGGCTCTATTCTGGGACCGCTATTATTCATTATTTATATCAACGATATCAAAAAATGCTTCAAAAATTCCAAATTCTTGATGTATGCTGACGACTTGAAGGCGTTTCATGCGATATGTACTATGGACGACTGCCAATCTTTTCAGGAGGACCTGGACAGACTAACTGCCTACTGTATTGACAATAAGCTGCATCTTAGTGTCCCGAAGTGTAACTATATACACTTTACTAAGAACAATTTCATCCTCAATTTCAATTACAGCCTTAACTGTATCCCCTTAAATAATATTTCTATAGTAAAGGATCTTGGGGTTCTCTTTGATGGCAAACTGTCCTTGAACCAACATATCGAAGCCATAGTCAATAGGGCTTTTAAAATGTATGGATTTGTGATGAGATCTTCAACAGACTTCAAGCGCACCTCAACCTATCTCTATCTGTATAAGACGCTCGTTCGCTCCCAGTTAGAATATGCGGTCCCTATTTGGAATCCCTTCTACCAAAAGTACGTAGTTGAAATAGAAAGGGTCCAGCGAAAGTACCTCCGTGCTATGTGCTACAGATGTTGTGGGACTAAGACTTATCTATCATACTCCCAACTTCTTGATAAGTACAAGCTTATCAGCTTGGAGAACCGGCGTAAATACCTGGAGGCCAACATGCTTCACGATATTGTTCACAGTCATCTCGATGCCATTGATTTGACGAGTAAGCTGTGTTATTCTGTCCCTCGAACAGTTCATGTACGTCAGGTTCGTGTTCGTACTCTGTTTGCGCTTAATTCTTGTCGCACTAACTCTGGCTTGCGCTGCCCTATTCATAGAATGTTGGAATCCTATAATTCTAATTTCAATGATATTGATATATTTGCATGCTCAAAAAATAAATTTAAGTCTAATATTATAATGAAATTATCTTAATTGTAATCTTATTACTATGTTTTATGAATTGCATAATTTAAGTAATTGAAATTGTTTTTTATCTGTTTTGGTTTTGTTACTATAGCTAGCTTTATAGTATATTACTTATTGTTTTAAATATTTGTTAATTTTGGTAATGCTCGTCTAGTGGCAACCACTGATCTTTACATATGAATTATTTGCGGATAATGTAGTGGACTGCAACATTGCTCCTTAAAAAGTTTGTTAATTATTGTATTATGTATGTTGTAGTTGTTTATTATCCCTTAATAAACTAAAATAAAATAAAAAAAGTATATATGTGTCATAAAATATTCATGCTTTGTAAATTGATATATATTTGAAGATTTATGAAATCAAATGTGATTATGTAATAATAAAAATTTAATGGATAATACGGTCCCTAATTGGGAAGCCAAATGTAATATTAAAAATTAAAAGAATAGGTGTGTGTGTGTGTGTGTGTGATCTCCTAAAAAAAAGTATGTTATTGTAAGAAATTAAATTTCGGGCGCCGTGGAGCGACACACTATTAATAGATAGCCAGATAAATAAAGTTGGAGAGATTGGACCATTAATCTTAGGATGGGGGCCTGTGGATGTCAATGGTGATTAAAAGACTCACTACCTTGAACGTTCCCAGTTTATTGTACCTTTAGCCTAATGTATACTATTATATTAATATAAAGTTTACTTGCTATATCATCATTGCATCTTTAAATTCGCAGCTGAAGGCTGTTATGTTCTATAGGAAAAAAAAAAGATATAAAAAATATGTAACTTGAAGCTTGACCCCGAGAGCCGGAAGGTGGTACCTCTCAGGTAATCAGCCCCCGTGGAAGGCCAGTAGAAATTTATTTGAAGTAAAGGTGGAATAAGCACCCACAGTTGTAGGCTGTGGACAAAAAGGAACTCTGAGATGTGTTTTCACTCCGAACTCGGACACGCGGGGACGCATCGACCAACGAAAAACTTACCGCTTATTCCAGGTATATAAACTCGCGTCTCCCTCGGTGTACCGTGAAGATATTTGGTATAAGAGACGTAGGGAGGCGACGAGGAAACCTGCGAAAAACCGTAAGATGGTCACAAACGAACCGCCATCGTCGAAGGAAATTTTCTCTCGAAAAGAGCAACTTACCAAAAATCGGATCGAAATATCCACCGGGACCATTCCACGGGTCCTTTGGTTTAGGATTAGGGCATTAAAGCGCCACAATAAACTAGATTAGTTACGATTCCATTCAGGAAAAATCAAGAGACATGTCACTTGACCAACAAAGATCGCAAAAGTGAAGTCCAATTTTGACGTCCAAAAATGTCATACGAAATGTATCACAGATAAAAAAAATAAAATTAAGAAATCGTTCCGAAATCGACTACAATCATCAATACATGTAACGGTGTAAAAAAACTCGTTACATTACATCCCTCCCCGAAAAAAATAAAAGAAAGCAATTTCTTTTATGCCAAAAAAACAACGATCAAGGTAAAACGAACAGTTTCCCAAAAAAACAGGAAATATAAACAGCGTGTATACAAACAACACTTACAGGTGCAGACTAAATACTAGCACAACCGACCCATAATGTCAAAAGAACCACAAGAGTACAGTTAAGCACCTTCGCCACTGACTAACAAGTTAAATCCAAGATCTACTATAGAATCAGTTAAGTGCAGCAGTCGCTTAACACTGTAAAACAATACAACAGAACTATACCTAATTGAGTGCGGTTGGGCACCATCGCCACCGACTAACAAGTGTAAAATTCTAAAAAGAAACAAAAAAAAATACCAATAAAAATTCGGTTAGGCACTATAGCCGCCGACTAGCAAGTATAAAGCTTTACAAACAAACAAAAAAAAAATACTAATAAATAAGAGTTCGGTTAGGCACCATAGCCGCCGACTAGCAAGTATATGTTTAATGTAACAGGATAAAAAGAATATTAATTCGAGTACAGTTAAGCGCAAAGGCCGCTGTTTAACGAGATTAATCCAAAAAATTCTATATGAGTGCAGTTAGGCACCATCGCCACTGACTAGCAGGAACAAATTATAACTGTGAGAAACAGTATAAGAACCTTCACATCTCTAAAGATGCAAAGAAAAAAGATGTTGTGATCGGCTCAACTCCACCAACTTTCCGGGCACAAACAAAAAAAATGTTGTGATCGGCTCAACTCCACCAACTTTCCGGGCACAAACAAAAAAAGAAATCACTGTGTTCTTCCTAAGTGCACCACGAAATATTCCGGGTGACAGTCACTATAGGAGCACAATGATAAAAAAAATAGGTAAACCTCTACAAGTGTAAACAAAACGTACAAAGGTAGTAGGCACCAATTCAGGAATTGCATGCAAAATTTTACAAAGGAAAATTGCATACAAGACTGTTTAAAAAAATATATACATGATAATAATAGTATAATAATAAGATCTTTCGATATGGAAAATGTATCTGTGTGGGTTGAAGAAGTTTATAAAAATGTCCTAAGTTGTAATTTAGAATGTTAAATCAAGATTTAATAAATTTTATAAGAAGTTACCTAACATACATCTTCATTCAAATCACCGATAACCTATCATCCATCCCATCGTGCATCACACTATCAAAAGTGACCTTCAAACAAAATCATCAAAATCAAGATTAATAATGGGAAACCAAATTAAAATTTAATTATATCCTTAACATGATAACGACCAGTCGTTCCCTTATTAAGGTCTTTCAGAATATAAACATTATCAGAGATCTTTTCAATAATTTTACATTTAATAAACTTAGGAGCAAGTTTTGCCGAAAAATAAGTAGGTGCATGAGATTGAACGAAACTTCTTCTCCACACGACATCACCCACATCAAAAGAAATGACTTTGCGACCTTTGTTATAATAGCGAGCATTACGCTGATAAGCTTTTAATAAATGAGTTTGCACTTTAACAAAAATATTACTAAGTGAATTGAGAGAATCGGCATAGTGAACTCTATTGGAAATTTCCAGTTCATCTATGTTATCGATAGAATCACTAAAACGATGTAAAGAAGCATCAAAAATAAGTTCTCTACCAAACATCAAAAAATTAGGTGTGAAATCTGTGGCCAGATTAACACTATTATTCAAAGCTAGTTGAATATTAGGTAAATATTTAGACCAAGTTCTATGATCATCTTTGACAAAACAAGCTATGCAAGTTTCAACAGTTTTATTATATCTCTCAACAGTATTATTTTGAGGCGTGTATAAAGTATTATAAAATATTTTATTAATGTTAAAACCCTTCAAAAACTCTACAAAATGTTTAGAAGTGAATTGTGTACCATTATCACAAACAATTATTTTGGGACAACCAAATTTAAGAAATATTTCTTTTTCAAAAAGTTTATTTATTACTCTAGTAGTAGCATTTATCATAGGAAAAATCCAGCAGTATTTAGTGAAAACATCAACAACTGAAAGAATATATTTATGTCCAGAATAAGATTTAGGCAATATACCTATAATGTCTACTGAAAGCATCAACATAGGACGATCAACTTTTTTAGGGTTAACCATAATACCAAAAGGAGGTTGAGTGGTATGTTTATAAGCTTTACAAGTATCACAAGCAAGAATATATTTTTGAACATCATTAAACATCCCTTTCCAAAAATAGTGTTGTTTTAATTTATTTAAAGTTTTATGAATACCTAAGTGTCCAGAATTAATATCATCATGATTAGAACGAATTGTATCTAATATGTGTTCTTTAGGAATAACTATCTTCCAATTAAGATTACTATTGGGATCAAACTTACTTTTACAAAACTTATATAAGGCTTTATTTTCTACTCTAAAGTTCTTATATCTGCAAGGAGACTTTTGACAATTAACAAATACCTTTTTATACCAAGGATCATAAATATCATCATCGGGTAAGACTAAATTATTTTCAGAGATACCTATAGCAGCTATTTCAATACGAGACAAAGCGTCTGGGACTAAATGTAAAGAACCTTTTTTATGAACTATATCAAAAGTAAATTGAGAAATTCTAGCAGCCCAACGTGCTAAGCGTCCACTAGGATTGCTAAGACCTAAAAGCCACTTTAAACTAGCATGATCAGTTATTACTGTAAACTTCATTCCTTCAATATAAGGTCTAAAATGTTCTATTGAAGCTAAAATAGCAAGTAATTCACGTTCTGTAGTACTATAATTGCGTTCACATTTATTGAGTGATCTAGAATAGAACGCAATAGGATGTTGATCTCCATTATCATCCTCTTGACTCAAAACACTACCAATGCCAACAGAACTGGCATCACAATGTAAAAAGAAAGGTTTTTCAAAATTAGGGCATTGCAAAACCGGAGCAGTAATTAACGCTTGCTTCAATTCATCAAATGCAATCTCAGCTTCATCATTCCAACAAAGTTGTTTCTTAGAATTCTTACTTCCCGCCGTTAATTTAGTCAGAGGAGAGGCAATATCAGCAAATTTACAAATGAATCTACGATAGTATGAGCATAAACCTAGAAAACTACGAAGCTGTTTAACAGATTCAGGACGTGGGAAACTTTTAATGGTATCTAATTTAGAAGGATCAGTATGCAAACCATTACTATCAACTATATAACCAAGATAGCGGAGTCTATCTTTACAAAAATTACACTTTTTCAAATTAACTGTCAAACCAGCATCTTTCAGTATACTGTAAATTTTATGTAGATACTCTATATGTAAATTAAAATCCGAATTTACGCAAATTAAATCATCTAAATAACAAAACACAGTATTATCGAATTCAGGTCCAAAAAGTTTATCTACAAGTCTCTGCAGTTCAGCAGGTGCGTTGGTTAGACCGAAGGGCATACGGACAAACTCGAAAAGTCCTTTTCCCGGAACTACAAAAGCAGTCTTTTCTCGAGAAGATTCTTCCAGGGCTATTTGCAAAAATGCTTTAGAAAGGTCAATGGTACTAATAAATTTAGCTCCCCCAAGGTTATCTAAAATTCTAGAGGTATAAGGAAGAGGGTAAGAATCTTTTACAGTTACTGAATTTAAACGTCTTGAATCCAAACACAATCTGGTACTACCATCCCTCTTTTCTACAGCTAAGACAGGTGAACACCAAGGCGATTTAGAAGGTTGGATGATTCCTTCCTTTAATAAGGCTTCTACTTCATCAAAAAGTTCCTTCTGCTTTGCAGGACTTAAAGGCCAATATCGTTGTTTAAAAGGTTCGCTAGTAACATTAATTTTATGTTGAACAAGATGAGTAAGACCTAAGCCTCTCTTTTCATAAGAAATATCTTCAAAGAGTGAAACAGTATCATTTAATTTTTGTTTCTCAGCAGGAGAAAGTTCACTAACAGAGGTGACTGAACAAACTTGAACTGTATTGCATCGAGCATAAGTTATATTTTTCCATAAATCCTTAGCCAAATCGAATTTTAACCAAAAATCAAATCCTAAAATGAAATCAGGTTGGAAAGAAGGTATAATTTGAAAATTAATAATTTTAGTTAAATTATCACAAGTAACAGGTAATTCAATGGTACCAATAATTCTTTGTGAAGAACCATCGGCCGTATAAGCAGAGCTAGAAACAGAATTTATTGTATAACCTAACTGTAAAAATTGTCATGACTATTTGAACCCAAAATACAACTATTTGAACCAACTAACAAAATTTCTTCAAAATGTTGTATAAAATATTCTTCAACTTCAGTAATAAATTCTCCAACTCAAGATAACCAAAGCATTCATAGAATTAAAAGAAGGCAGAGCGTGCAAAGCAAAAGCTGAGGAAGAGTGTGCAATCCTTTCATTATGATCAAAAGGGTGTGGTACTTCTGTCAAATTAATCATGTCCGGAGCAGTTTGTGCAACATTAGGATCTGCGCAAGCGCCATCAGATTCTATGTGGTCTTTAGCAATAGGCGGAAAAGACTGGTCTTCATTAGCCATCATGAATAAACTAAACGAAAATTGATGAGCAAAGCAAGATGTAAATTAAAAAAAAAGTGAAATATTTGAGGGTAAGTGTAAAATATTTTCTAAGTTTTTTTTTGTTTTGATGAAACTATCAAGTAAAAAGATGCAATAATAATTTACAGGATAAGTTTAAACTACTTAAAGTAAGGTTACCAAGTTAAACCAAAGTTTACTTAAGATTAAATATGAAACAAAAACTTCTAAAGTTGTAAAATACTTGAGGTTAAAAAGATATGTTCAAAGTTTGTTTTGATGAAAATTTCAAGTTTAAAAAATGCAGTAACAATTTACAAGATCAATTCAAGTTACTAAAAGTAAGATTACTTAGTTAAACTAAAGTTTGCTTTAGATTAAATATGAAACAAAGTTTCACCGCACTTAATTTACACTGTTGAGACACTTAGATAAAACAAACTGTCTTACCATACAAAATGTTGGTTTTGTAAGAGAAAAGAAGTAATGCTGTAACCATAAACATTAAACATACACAATAGTACAAAATACAATAATGTTAGTAGAAAATACTGTTTACTTAAAAGCAAACATCCAAAGAATTTAAGTTTTTAAATTACAACATTGTACAATAATGTGTTACTACAAAATATCAAGATGCAATGAATCAATAACAAAATAAGTAAGCTAAATTCAAGTCCCTGTTCGCTTGAGCGACAAATGTAATAATAAAAATTTAATGGATAATACGGTCCCTAATTGGGAAGCCAAATGTAATATTAAAAATTAAAAGAATAGGTGTGTGTGTGTGTGTGTGTGATCTCCTAAAAAAAAGTATGTTATTGTAAGAAATTAAATTTCGGGCGCCGTGGAGCGACACACTATTAATAGATAGCCAGATAAATAAAGTTGGAGAGATTGGACCATTAATCTTAGGATGGGGGCCTGTGGATGTCAATGGTGATTAAAAGACTCACTACCTTGAACGTTCCCAGTTTATTGTACCTTTAGCCTAATGTATACTATTATATTAATATAAAGTTTACTTGCTATATCATCATTGCATCTTTAAATTCGCAGCTGAAGGCTGTTATGTTCTATAGGAAAAAAAAAAGATATAAAAAATATGTAACTTGAAGCTTGACCCCGAGAGCCGGAAGGTGGTACCTCTCAGGTAATCAGCCCCCGTGGAAGGCCAGTAGAAATTTATTTGAAGTAAAGGTGGAATAAGCACCCACAGTTGTAGGCTGTGGACAAAAAGGAACTCTGAGATGTGTTTTCACTCCGAACTCGGACACGCGGGGACGCATCGACCAACGAAAAACTTACCGCTTATTCCAGGTATATAAACTCGCGTCTCCCTCGGTGTACCGTGAAGATATTTGGTATAAGAGACGTAGGGAGGCGACGAGGAAACCTGCGAAAAACCGTAAGATGGTCACAAACGAACCGCCATCGTCGAAGGAAATTTTCTCTCGAAAAGAGCAACTTACCAAAAATCGGATCGAAATATCCACCGGGACCATTCCACGGGTCCTTTGGTTTAGGATTAGGGCATTAAAGCGCCACAATAAACTAGATTAGTTACGATTCCATTCAGGAAAAATCAAGAGACATGTCACTTGACCAACAAAGATCGCAAAAGTGAAGTCCAATTTTGACGTCCAAAAATGTCATACGAAATGTATCACAGATAAAAAAAATAAAATTAAGAAATCGTTCCGAAATCGACTACAATCATCAATACATGTAACGGTGTAAAAAAACTCGTTACAATTAACAATTTTTTTATTTTTTTTATTGTGATTTCAGGAACATCGGCCAGGGAACCTGAAATTAGTCTTGTCAGTCTACCTGCTGATTTACAAGCTACAAATACAGGTAAAGACCTTTAGTCAGTTAAAGCTGTAATCTTTCCAAATATAAATACATATTACCTATATACTATTTGAAACAAAGTTATTAATTCTCAATTCTAGAGAAATGATAAATATATAACAATTACAATGTTTACACTACAACATTGTAGAAGCCCTGCTCGATTCCTACACATGTTGATAAATATTTAAATAAGTACCTACAGTAGATAAACCAAATTTTATTTGTAAAGTGGGATTATTATCAACTCTTATTTTAAAAGTTTAACAGTAGGGAACTTGATTATGAAATCTGTTCAATATTTTTTTAAACGTCATGTTTGAATGATTAAAAAAATGAATTTATGATCAAGTGTTTTTTTAATTCCAGGATCGACAGGCAGTTTCATATCAGAGCCAAGTTTAGTTGATGTTGAAATGAACAATAGCCAACCTTCCACTTCCGATCATGCAAATCCAGGTAAATTCTTTAAGTACCTAATAATAAACTTAACCTATTGCAGTCAACCACTGTACATTATGCCTTAAAATTTAAATGGATAAGTTAAATAAGAAAAACTTTATGCCTAAATTACTTGCGAATAAAGATATTTTGGTCCAGTCTTTTATTCTGGTCCAGGTGAAGTCAGCATCAAAAATTTGATAATTACTCAGTTTAAATATAAACGTAATTTCTTTAGAGAAAAGTATTACCATAAAACAAGTATATCTACTTATCACTTTAGTAGGTAGGTACCTAGATATCTATACATCTGTACAAATAAATGAAATTGAAGTGTCTGTTTATTATGTCAAAATAACAGCTTTGCACTAAATGCATATTATGAAAGTATACACGGTACTTATAACAAGAAATCAATGTTCATGTTTTTGCCTGTCTGTTTGTTCCGGGTAATCACCGAAACGGCTTACAAAGGCTCCTTTTTGTCTCGGTAGAAATTGACTTCCTTAAATTCCTCCTTTAATTTCCGACACCCACGCAGGCGAAGCCGCGGGCACAGCTAGTAGGTTATAAATTCATCTAAGAAAAATAACTAATTAGATTCATTACTATGTTTCAGCCACAATTCATGGCACGGCCACTGCATCTGTAGTAATGATGGAACACAGCTACAGCAAGGCTAGCAAATCTTCAAGTAAAACATTTAGAATGGGTAAATGTTACTTTCTTATAGCAAGTTCAAATATAATATTATAGTACCTACCTACCTAATATGAAATAATATACTTATCTTTTTTCAGGTTGTACTAAGAGTTCACTTACATATAGTTGTGTACAAGTGAAAGCCCTTTCTTCAAAAATCAAACAACTTCGGTCCGAGATATGTCGTCTGCGAAAGAGGGGGCTATCTTACAAGTCAAGACTGGCAAATGCTGCTAAATTATCCCAAGATACTGCATTCCAGCAAGTTGTCAAAAATTTGAAAACACCGGCCCAGCTGTTTGTCCATATGCAACTGCAATCGGCAAAAAAATTCAAAGGTAGGCGGTTTACTATGGATGAAAAAATACTTGCATTGTCTATGTATAAGAAAAGTCCAAAAGCCTATTCTTTACTTTATAAATACTTTACACTACCTTCAACAAAGGCAATGAAACGTTTGCTAAGTCAAATTAAACTCCATCCTGGTATTAATCCTATTGTATTCAATAAAATTAAGAAAACAGTACTTGAAAAAGATGCTGCTGATCGTTTGTGTAGTCTAATGTTTGACGAAATGTCTGTAACACCTCAAATATTTTATAATAAACAGAAAGATGCATTTGAGGGTTTTGCCACAACCAAAGACAATAAATTTGCCGACCACGCTCTCGTTTTCATGGTGAAAGGTTTAAAACACAATTTTAAACAGCCAGTAGCATATTATTTACCAATGCCTTACAAAAAATAGAGCTGAAAACACTCATAAAATGTGTAGCATCAGAGGTGCAAAAATCTGGTTTAATTATTATAAACACTGTATGTGATCAGAGTTCTGTAAATGTAGGGGCAATAACGGATTTAATTAATGACACGAAGGCGAGTTATTTGCGGCTAGGCGAAAGAGTGGCGCCATGATCTTTTCAGGGTAAATGGTCAGAAGATAATACCGTTGTTCGATGCTCCCCATTTAATCAAAGGAATAAGAAATAACTTACTCACTAAAGATATGGCGTACACCTCTGATAATAAAGTTAATATTGTTAAATGGGACTATTATCAGCAGGTATACGCTGCAGATAAATCCAAAGGGGAGCTTCGACTACTAAATAAAATAACAGAAGAGCACATTGTCCCTGAAAAAATTAATAAAATGAGGGTAAAATCCGCGACCCAAATTTTCAGCCACAGTGTCGCTGTGGTAACAGACCATTTAATAGCTAGAGGAGATTTGCCCAAAGAGTGTAAACAATTAATAGAAATAACATTATTACTAGACAATTTGTTTGATACATTAAATGTTAGTAGTTTTTCAATACCCAATGGTAAAATGTATAAAGGGCCGATTAGGAGGCACTCACCTCACCACCAATTATGGCTAAAATCGAAAGAAATATTGAAAACTGTGAAATTTGTTCAGAAAAAGGTTACTGGTAATAAAGTACGATTAGTGGAAACGACTATACCATCTGTAAAGAATTTAATTAAAACTATCGAAGGCATGGAAGCAATTTGCAAGGTGTTGTTTGATAAATATGGTTACGATGCAATATTATCACGGAATTTTAATCAGGACCCTGTAGAAATTTTTTTTGGGAATATCAGAAGCTATGGAGCCAGAAATATTGCCCCAAATACAATATCATTTGAAGGGGCATATAAAGCACTGCTATTAAATAATTATTGTACTCCTCATTCAAAAAGGGCAAATTGCGAAGAGGACACCAACAAGTGCCTACAAACTCTTAGTTTTTACGTCACAGAAAAATGTGATGCGACTGATGTTCCCAAGGAAGACAACATTAATTTTACTACTAATGTATTAATTGATTACTGCAAAGAGTCTGATGCTGGTCAAAGAAATTATGTATGTGGTTGGGTCCTGACTAAATGTTTGAAAAATGTTGCGAAATCATGTAAACATTGCAGAAAAGACCTTTTAGATAAGAATAATGAAAACATTAGTAATAATAGTTTCATAAACGCAAAAGAATATGGTAATAAAAAATGGTTAAGTTATCCAAATGAACTCTTGCAAAATTATTTCCATGACCTGCAAAATATGACAGAATCTTTTTTAATAAAAGTGTTCTGAAACAAAATGTACTTAAAACAATTAATTCGTTTGCAGATGTTTTAGTGGATACCCCTTTTAGCTGTAGTATGCACAAAGAAAAATTAAAAGATTATTTCTTTAATTTAACAGTTAGTGTCTTACTACATAGTTGGTGTCGATCCGTTAATCGTATTTTAACAGGAAAAATAACATATAGTGGAGATGACGAAACAAAAGTTTTAGCAAAATTGTATTATGATAAGCTTAAACATAATAAAAATAAAAAATGACATAAACATTTGACTTGCTTCATTTCACATCATTTCTCTTAGAGACAAGCCTACATGATATATCAACGGCATATCAATGGTAACAAAACTAGTAAAAGTAGATCCTGTCTTCTGTAAAACCTATGAAACAAAGCCAGTTCTGCTTAAAATGGTTTTGTTACCTTTGATAAACTGTTGCACCGTACCTACAACTACAAAAACCTGGATAAAAAAAAAAGACCTGTATTAGTTCGGGCACAAATTGTAGACGGCGCCACTGCGCTTATTGGCATAAAAATGACCTAAGATGGCACTCTTTACCCGTCTAATTATAGTACTCTTTGCGTACCACTAAGTTACCGTACTGTTTACCCTATTACCAACCCCAACAGGAATGTCGTCTAAAGTATTGAAATTTATAGAAAGTGGTCGTGGAAGGATTCTGCAATTAGAAGGACATCAATATTATTCAATGCGCGAGTACAAAAAGGGTCAAAGCATATGGCGGTGTAAAAATTATAACAGTTTAAAATGTACTGGATCCGTAACAATGAATACGGTAAGTCTTTGGGTATTTTTTTGTCAACAAAATTATTTATTATCTGTAGTCATATCATTTATTTTTATAACTACTAAATTCATTTTGTCTAAGGACCTCACTGAATGTTTACCATTGAAAGAAAAACCCCACTGCGGCCAATGTAATCCAAATGAAACACGAAAAACAGTTAATATTATAGTTAATAATGCTTGCGATGAAGCAGCATTGGGAAGAGAACCAGCCCCTAGAGTTTATAACAGAGCTCTAATTTCATTAAAAAATCCAGACCTGCGTTTAGCTTCAAATATTGTACCTGAATTTCGGCAAATAAAGTCACGTGTTTATAGATACAGAAATAAGTTAGCACACGTAAAGAAAATAAACGCAAATACTGTTGAGGAAGTCGAGGTTCCCATTACTTTTTCAGATTTCTTACTCGCTGATTTCCGTCACAAAAAATTGAGAATATTTAGTGTTTTGTTCAAGAGATGCCCGAGAAATTATGAAAAAAATAAAACACTTTTTTATGGATGGGACCTTTAAATCATGCCCAAAACCTTTTCAACAACTTTTTACTATTCACGGGGACTTCGGCAGTGACACAAATAATACGAATGTGATCCCTTTGGTGTACGCTTTCATGAGTCACAGGACCAAAAGAGCTTACTCAATTTTATTTGATTTAATTGCGTCCCAAATTCCAGAGTGGAAGCCTGCTAAAGTCATGATTGATTTCGAAGAAGGCACATTAAAAGCGCTACAAAGAATTAATCTTACAGTCAAAGGCTGCTACTACCATTACGTGAACAGCTTGTGGCGCAAAGCAAAAACCCTGGGTTTAAGTAAAGACAACCGCGACAGAAGAATAATTTCACTATGCTCTAATTTGGCATTGCTTCCATCAAATGAAATTGTTTCAGGATGGATTTATATTCAAAATGAAATGATGGAAAATTGCGAATCCTGGATGAAGTTTAAAGATTATTTTGATAGTTACTGGATGAAGAATGATTATTATAGAATTTGGTCGGTTTATGGCGAACGCCACCGTACAAATAATGCAGTAGAAGGATGGCACCATAAAATAAATAACCTTGTAACGAAAGGCCATGTAAACCTATTGCAAATATTGCATATTTAACGGGACGATTCTATATTGTCTTCATATCGAATTGATGTTATTCGGAGACCTTCCACATCAAACAAAAGTTCTAAAAGGAGAAAATTTGATTTATTCAATGACGAATATATTATTGATGCTCAAATGCAATTAACATGCGGACAATTAGTGTTGGGCATTTTTTTGAAAAATTGCGTTAATTATTAATTTATTTGTTTATTACGTTAATTTTTTATTTGATTATCAGATAAATATAAATGAATATAATATTCAATAAGTCTAAATGTTTCATGGAAGACATTAAATTCATAGTTCTTATATACGTCGAAGTTAATCATAGTTATACTAAATAATTATATAATACGTAGAAGTGCGTAGCCGCGAGCTCCTACTCCCCAACTTTGCGTTGTGTTTTCACTCATTTTTAATTAAAAGACTATTTTTTTACCCAGAAAACATCCCTATTATGTTATGTATTTGATGTATCACATGTATTTGATCAAGGATGTGGTACAGACTACAGATGTGCAAACATTTTATAAGTGTAGATAAATACAAACCGTTTTTTATCTAAACAAGCGTTTTTTTTAAATTTTATTTTAATGTTTTGTCTCGATCAAAATAATTTATTTTGACGATGGTCGAACAAATGAAAAAAAAAAATCTCAGTAGTTCGACGGTCGAACAAATGAGAAAAAAATTCTCACTAGTTCGACTATCGAACTAATGAGTCGAACTAGTGGGAACAAACGAAAAAATATATAGGGCGTAACTCAGCTGCCGCGAGAAATCGCGGCACAGCGGATAGAGCTCCGGTGGGATCTCATGGCGACATGGGGGGTGCCTTTTCACAACCCAGTGCTGGTCACGCCACAATAGCGGCGATAAGTCGAGGGGACTTTTTTTGAGGATTAGTTGGAGAGGTGCCACGGCGTCCTCACCTTCGGCCTCACGCAGGTCCTCACCGGACATGGTTTTTTCGGTAGGTTCCTGTTCCGTATAAGGTAGGAGGAAACGCCCGAGTATCACCATTGTGAAGACACTAATACTTAATTAAAGTTAACAAAGTAAAGACACTGATAATTATAGACCCGTGTCCGTGTTGCCGGTTTTCAGCAAGGTGTTTGAAAAGGTAATGTAGGATTTATTTTAAAGGTAATGTAGGAGCAATATATTAATATTGCTCAATCATTTCAATACGTATAAAATCCTTCACGAGCAACAGTATGGTTTTACCAAAGGGCGTTGTACGACCGACGCCGGTGTTACTTTATTAAAACATACACACAAACAAAGAAAATCTTATGCACTTATGCATAAGATTTTCTTTACCAAACGTCAAGAGTAGTGGTTGTGAAATAGTATTGAATCAAGAGAAACTAGAATTCGTCGATAAAACGGTTTTCTTGGGGATCACGCTCGACTAAAGGCTACAATGGGGTCCTCATTTAACATCTCTTGCAGGCCGGCTAATTTCAGCAGCTTACGTTGTCAGAAAATCCGCCAATTTACCGAGGCTGGTCTATTTTAATTACTTTCATAGTATCATGCCTTACGGTATTTTACTTTGGGGACTTGCTGCAGACATCGAGCCTATTTATATTCTGCAGAAAAGAGCCATCAGAGCCATATATAATTTCCGCAGGCTCGATTCTCTAATGGAACTGTTTAAGGATATGATGACATGACGGTACCTTGTCAATACATCTATGAAAACATCATGTATGTAAGAATTTTTTTACATCTTTACAGTAGAAGAGGTGAAAGACGTAATTATAGTACTAGAAATCGGGACATATTAGTTCAACCAGGTTTCAGGCTGGCTAAAGTAGACTCATCTTTCATGGGGTACAGTTTAAAATGTTACAATAATATACCTCCCCACATACTTCAACTGAATGAGACGATATTCACATCCTTTGTAAAACGCACACTATGCAGTATGGTAGGTATATTATAAGTTAGGGGATTACATCACTGATAAAAATGCCTGGGTTAATGCTGGTCCTGCTCCACACCACAACTAATTAATTGACATTTGAAATACTGTTGGAGCTGCGGCAGCGGGGTAACGCCCCGGCGTTTTGTCTCCTCGAGCCACTCCCACACGTGCGCAAGGGCTTTTGCCTCCAGATCCCATGGCGGAAATCCGGCATAATCCCCGGACGAGCCGAATTGCCATGACCCAACCGGCGGCGGGCTGGTCGGCGCCTCGTCTCCGTGACCATAACATTTCCTTATAAGACTCTAAGATTTCTTAAAACTTAGGTAATCAAACAATACAGCCCTCTCTTAGAAATTTTAATTAGAATATTTGTGCGCCGTTGACGGCAAGATATAGCGTTTATTTGAATTTTGACAATTTGACATCTCGTCACTGCCAGTTTAAATCTGACTTTGCGTTCTACACTAGTAGGATATTTACTAATGAAAAAACAATACACAAAGGCATGTTGCCTCGTTAGGTTAGTTATTTATTTTGATAATGTTTTAGTTAAAACATTATCAAAATAAACAAATGAAAATCATAAAACACGCAATTTTTGCACAAAAAGTAATAAAAAATCAAAGGACACAGTGCAGAAAACAACCAGAACGTCAAATCTTAACAACAATGAAACACACAATGAATATCATACGATTTTCAAACAGGGGTGGGTTATTTCTTTTTAGCATGAACTTCTTATGTTTTTTTATTTATTTTTTAACTAAAAAAAAAAACGCAAATCACGATTAAGTAAAAACTTTAAAGTCTCCATGGGCGTAGCGGTGAGAACAGGATGAGCTTCTAGGAGGTCGTCATCTTCCACGTCCAGTGGCGTCTCCCAGAAGCTCCTCAGCGCCCTTGGAAGTCCCAGGTACGGCACCACATTGTCGTCATCACTCGAATCGGAGTCTGCTTCCCTTCCTGTGTAATAAATAATAAGTAGGTAAAACATCTGTGGGTTAAAAAAACATAATATAAAAAAATAAAAATAAAATCTTTATCTTCAAGTCGGTCAAAAATATGTTACTGATCATTGTCCGTATTGTCGATACTGTGTAGAATTTAGCAAAAAAACATGGCGTCCGTCACGTGACATAAACACCGAATGCCTGACCGTACGCGTACTCCAGGAGTATCTTTTGTTATTTTCAATGTTTACATTTTTACATTTAAATAATTTCGCAAAAATACATCATATTTCACTATTTAAATGGGTTAAAATTTAGTATCGTTTGGCAGGAGGTGGGGGTGGGGAGGTGGTGGCGGGGATGGAGGGGGGTGCTCTGTCCCCCCTGGTACCACTCCCATGAAAAGGTAACGCACCGTTCTTGAGAAAAACTAATTATTGTAACCTAACCTCAAAACACTTAAATGTCGCTTTTCCCACGTCTCCGGCGCTGCGGGAAGTGCAACCCCTTCGCCCTTGCGTAACAAAGGATAGGCACCCATGCTCATCTCCGCAGCTTCGGCTTAATGGTCGCCTCCGGCGACCAGCCTCAGCCGCTACGGCTCGCACGGGTGCCTATGCTTTGTTACAGCGGGCGGGGGTTGCCCACCCTTCGCGCCTCCGGATTTTTATAAACACTCTAGGGGTAGGAGCCAAAAGACTACGTGGAGTCGGGGTGCCCCGATTCGGTTGTGGAACAATGTCGACCTATTTTAACCATGAAGTGGAGGTACACTCATAGACTAATATATATAAAGGTACACTAACTTCTCACAACTCTGGGAGAAACGGAATGAAGAATGAACGTAAACAAATGACACTGACACACAGTGCTTCCAGATCCCAAAATTTTTTTTTTTTTTTGAATGTATATGGCATGGCTACGAGGCCTTTATGCCAAATCTTTATATTATATCTTGCTCATATTTTATTAAATGTTTTTATATCTTCTTTTGGCGTATCTTCTTCTTTTTTTTTTTTCAAATTTTTCCAAGAGTGTTTTTGATATATTTATAAAGCGGCATAAAGCAATCTTTTTTTTTTAGCAACACTTCTAGGCGGCGGGATTCGACATTTGTTAACGTTTCTTCTGATAGTTCAAAAAGCTCGCTTGCAAGAATTAATCGTTGGATGTTGTATTCCTCACAGCTAAAAATAATGTGTTCTAGGGTTCCTGGAAACTTGTGGCAAGCAGTGCATGTCTGATCGTCTATTATTTTGAATCTACTCAAATGTGCGGGTGTGGTGTTATGCCCAAACCGGAGTCTATTGATTGTTGTAATGAAATCTCGGCTTGCTGTCTTCAATTGGTAATACCAGGGTTTACTGGGTAGGTCTGTTTGGATACTTCCATACCACTTTCCTTTGTGTACTTGATCTTTTTTCCAAAAACTTCTCCATATTTCATTTATATCTTCATTAATTTCAGGATAACAATCAGTGAAAGGGATTTTAACAATAGTACTTACATCTAAAGAGTTTATACCCTTATATGCAGCTTTATCAGCAATTTCATTCCCACTTATGCCTTTATGTGAAGGTATCCACATAAAAAATACGTCTTTTCCTCTACACTTAAGATTATTCAATAAAATCTTAATTTTAAATAGTAGGTAATTGTATTTAAAATTAAGGTTGAATCCTTTTAAACTATTAATTAAACTAAGAGAATCTGTAAGGATTAAAAAATATGTACATTTGTCTATAGTATTAATGTACCTAAGGGCTTCTAAAACTGCATAAGCCTCTGCAGTAAATATACTACAACTAGTGTCTAAAATAAAACTTTGTACAAATTTAATTTGAGAATCATAAATGGCACTACGCACATGAGAGTCTCCTTTACTACCATCAGTATATATTTTATAATATTGCCTATTGTGATCTAAAAAATGTAGAAGATCTTGATTGGTGCAAACACAGGCATTAATCAATTTTGGTATATTAAATAAAATATGAAATTGTGTTGAATAACATGGCCATAAAGAATCAGAAAATATTTTATTAAATTTACTTTTTATTTGTAGGAGTATTTGGGAGAGTTCTGGATATTGGTGGTACAAAAGATTCTCACCAGTTATCACAGGAGCACTATATTGAAAATGGTAAGGCAAAATTTTATTAATTACTGTTTGATTTTTACAGCATAATAATTTTAAACAAAAGCGTTGAGCTAAAAGCAATCTGCGAAGTGATAATGGCATTATTTTTGTTTCTATTTCCATGGCTCTAATGGGTGTAGAACACATAGCTCCTGATATTATCCTAAGACCCTTATTTTGTATAATATCTAATCTATTTACAAACTTGCTGTTGATACTAATGTATGCTAGGCAACTGTAATCAAAGTGACTACGTACAATTGATTTATACAAAATTGTAAGAGTCTTAGGGTCTGCACCCCAAGAAACTCCAGCTAAGCAACGAAGAACATTAAGGCTTTTTAAAGAATTTTCAGAAATGTACTTTAAATGATATTCAAAAGAGAGTTTCTTATCTAAAATTATGCCTAAAAATTTATGTCTGTCTGTTTGTGGAATAGGTTCATTGTTAAAATTTATAATTGTGTTAGGTGATTCCTGGCCAAAAATTACAACTCTACTTTTACTAGTATTGATTTTGAGGTCCAATGTATTATAATACATTTGTAATTCCTTTAGAGAATCATTCAAAGTACATGCAGCTTGGTCAATATTTCTATTTGTACAATATAAAACAAGATCATCAGCAAATTGAAGAATGTTTGGATTATTTACATATTTACAAATTTCACTACAGTAAAGATTATACAATAGAGGCGACAATACTGCGCCCTGTATTGTGCCTTTTGATGCAGATCTAGGTCCATAAATAATATTATTATGTCTAACATATAAAGTTCTGTTATTTAAAAAGTTAAATATCCATTTACATAAAAGTCCAGGAATGCCAAGTTGTGATAGAATTTTAACTAAAATACCTGGTTGTACGCTATCAAATGCCCCTTGTACATCTAAAAAAGTACATATCACACTATTTTTTTCATTTTTTGCATATTTCAGATCGGAGACAAGTGATACAAAGCTGTCTGCACAACTTCGCCCTCGTCTGAAGCCATATTGTACATTTGGTATTATGCCATGGTGCTCAACAAACCAATCAAGTCGAGTTTTTATCATGTTTTCTAGTAATTTACCTAGACAGGATGACAGTGAAATAGGTCGGTAGGAATTTGCGTTATCGGGAGGTTTATCTGCTTTTAAAACTGGTATCACACATTGTGTTTTCCATGACTCTGGAATAATCTGATTAATCCATAGCTTGTTAAGAATGTCTAAAAATAGTTTTTGAATTGAGAGATGAAGCTTTTTTATTAAAATGTAAGGAAATCCATCTAGGCCAGGTGTTGTTGTATTTTTTCGTGAATTCAAAGAAGCAGAAAATTCCTGGAATGAAAACTTTGCTAAGAGAAATTTCGTATTTTCATTATCATTATTAATATTAAAATAAGTTTCTAAGTTGGGGACTTCTAAGCCCTTTTCTGATAATTTATCTAAAAACGAATCAATGAATGTATCTGAATAAGACCTATTATTAACCTTTCTACTATGTTTAAACATTTTAATTTGATTCCAAATTTTGCTAATGGGAGTTGTCCTATTGAAACTATTACACAAACTATTCCATCCATTTTTCTTTTCCTCAGCAATTGTCCTTTTCTTAATAGCATTTAACCTCTTGTAATTAATAAAATTTTCAATACTGGGATTTTTCCTATAGTATTTTAGTGCTTCATAAGAATTAATAACACTCTGTTTGCATTTATCATTCCACCATGGTACTGGAAGTTTACTTTTGTAATTAGATGTTCGAACAAACTTAGGAATACATGCATCTTTTAAAGATTTAAGTTGATCACAGAAAATGTTATATGTTTGTAACGGGTCTTCATGATCCACATTTACATTACTAAAATAGTCTTTGGAAAGCTCACTATACTGTTCCCAGTCAGTTTTATTATACAGGTACTTTTCTGTAGGAGGGTTTATTTTGTATTTATCAACACATAATGATATAGAAGTAATTGTTGGAAAATGATAACTACCCATGTTATCGTCATACACTGACCAATCGCAAAGCGGTGCAATACAGGGACAGACAAAAGTAACATCTATAGCAGATGGATTACGATTTGGGTATTGAATAGTTGTATAGCTACCATCAATGTATGCATAAATTAGAGTCATCAATTATGTCATAAAGTTGCTGTCCACGTTCTTTTGTGGCTACGCAACCAAAGGCTATATGATGTGCATTAAAATCACCACTGATGAAAACAGGAGGAGGCAAAGCATTGATTAAGTTTCGTAATCTATTAATTCTAATATGTCCACTTGTAGGTGGGGAATACACACATAAAATAGAAAGAAGACCATGTCTTGTAGTTAGCAATATAGCTATACTTTGTAAATCTTCATAAAACTGAATATCCAACTGTTTATATTTTAAAAAAGGGCGGACTAATATTGCTACGCCTCCATGGTTATTGCTTGCATTACGAAAATGTAAATTGTATCCAGGAATATTAAATGATCTATTATCTTTAAACCATGTCTCATTTAAGAGACAAATGTCAATATTTTCATGTTTTAAAAATTTTATTAGTAAGGGTTTTTTATTATGTGCACTTTGTATATTAAACTGTGTTATGCGTAATTGTGACTGTGATGAGGTGTTATTTATATCCATAATTTTAAGTAAGGTTTTTAAGTAGCATGTCACCAACAGTTTTGCTATTAATTGGAGTCTCATCACCCTTATTACTAATTTCAAGAATAGTACGAATAATTGCTGAGTTTAGATCTGAATTATTTAATAATTGGTCTCTTAAATTAACTTGAGGAGCCTGTGCAATAGGAACTACAGGAACGTTATTATTATTAGGAGTAATTTTATCATTTACGTTTTGTATAGTTTTATTTACATTTTGTACATTTTTATTAACAAATGTAGTTTTAATTGAATTGTTATTTACAACACGTTTTTTATTTACATTTTCGGATATTGTTGGAAAAATTTGTTCATATTTTTTGGTGTCAACGACACTAGAATAGGTAATTTTGTTTCGTTTTTCTAACATTTTTTGAATTTTGATAGGACAAGATCTTGAAACGGCCACATGTGGTCCCCTGCAGTTGGCGCAGCAAAGCTCATTACTTTTATCGCATTCCGTATAAAGGTGGTCTCCGGCGCAGCAACTACACCGTTGCTTACCGTTACATACTTTTGCTGAATGATTAAACTTAAAACACCGGTAGCATTGCTGCAGAGGCGGAATATAATCAAAAACCCTATATGAGAAAAGATCATATTGTACATTTTCCGGTAGGTTATTGGAGAGAAAAGTCAAGCTAACAGTCTGTAGAGGAACTCGTTGTGTCCCCACTTTCTTCGAGGAACGACGAACAGCGATGATTTCGGAGTGAGATGAAAGTTTTGAGTACAGTTCCTTTGTTGAGATGTTAGTCGGAACAAATCTTATCACACCTGTTTTTTCGATTTGAGCCGCTGGTATAAATGCCTTTAAATTATATTTAGCCAAAAACGCAGAGTTCGCGATGAAGTTGTTAGCAGTATTGGCCAGTTTAAATACTACAACAATCTTGGTTGCATTGACTCTTTGTAGGGTCACCACACCCTTTATTTCTGTTGTAAATATATGATTGAGATAGATCGATCGGACTTTTGTTTCCAAATCGTTCATTTTTGTCCAGGGATTCTACATATACTTTAAATTATGTATTTACTGCATGCTCAGGGTATTGCCTGTGGCGGCATCTACACCGCCACATGCGAACAAACGCATCAATCCTGCATCGCGCAAGCAGAGTTTACCGCGCAGATAGCATACATACAACTTCCCGATAACAATCATCGGGCTGTTGCCCCCCAGATACGACATCCATCTGGTCGGAGGATCCTCCCTTTTCCGAAGAGTATGAGTGAACTTTACACCCTGTTCCTCATATCTCTTCACTGGTGACCCCGACGTGATGAACATTATCTCTTCACTGGTGACCCCGAGTATGAACGTCAGCGCAGCCTTCGTGCAACTACTTCAGCGTGACGTCATCATCATCACTCCCGCAAGTCACACAGCCAGCCAGCAACCACGGCTTGAACAGTTGTCCTGACCATCAGCATGCAGCGCAAGCGCATACCTGGTCATCACCTTCAGCCTCATCAGCAACCTTGGCACAGCACACTGCACATTCGGCCGGTCCACAAGCAGAGTGCTTAATCCCTCTCCTGGTCGACATCAGCAGTCAGCCACCCCGACTCACTGGGGCATCTTCGCAGACAGTTCCGACTCACCGCGAACTATGCGACACCCGGTTCCAACCCACTGGAACCCAACTGGCATTGGCAAGCATCGCAAGATACAAGACTTAGTCCACTATCGACCTCCGGTCTTCGGAGGGGAGTGATGTGGCGGCATCTACACCGCCACATGCGAACAAACGCATCAATCCTGCATCGCGCAAGCAGAGTTTACCGCGCAGATAGCATACATACAACTTCCCGATAACAATCATCGGGCTGTTGCCCCCCAGATACGACATCCATCTGGTTGGAGGATCCTCCCTTTTCCAAGAATATGAGTGAACTTTACACCCTGTTCCTCATATCTCTAAATGCCGTATATAATTTGGTTTGAGAAAAGGAGCAAAATTACTTTCCTGTTGCTGCCGCTGTTGCTGCTCAGGATCCAAATGCCGCTTAGCCGCTCTTTTTGAATTGGGTCCACCTGAACCCTCATCTTCATTACCATCCATCGAAATGGTGTCTTTCAATTAGCTTTTCGCAAAAAGTATCAAGAAATTCTAATTATTTCAATTAAAATTTCGGAGGTTTTTTTTTAAACGAACCGCCTATTTTGAGTTTCCCGCCCAAAAAAAAAAACCCAGATCCCAAAAGTAAATTTACAGTGTTGCAAAGTTGGTAAAAAAAAATTACAGAAGTTTCTAAAAAAATACAGTAGATTATAAAACCGATTACAGTAAAATTACAGATTTTTTTTGTAGAATATAATGTAATATTGATAGAAAAATTAGCTTAGAATCTTCACTGTGTCTTTTGATAGCACCCATCGGCAATCAAAGAAGAATCGCAAAGAGTGCAAGTGCATTTATAAGCAGACTTTTTTAACACGCTTTAACCTACCATACATAAACCCACCATACATAAAAAAAAAAAAACACGCTTTAACCACTTACGTTTTGTATTTGGAGCCATTCATCACGGAATTGTTGCCGATATTTCTTTTTAGCTCTTGATCTTGACGGACCATCATCGCTACGCACATCACTTTCCTCACTGTTTGAGCTCATTTTTACAGTAATATAGCTATAAACTTTAAGTTTAGACTTTATTTAACATCACCCAAAACAATTATAAATCTCTAATAAAATGTATGCACCTTGGCAAAGCAAGTTTATGAATAAATACGACGAAAAATCCATGTTCTTTTGTAAGACCACTGTTGCTAGTTGCATCAGAGTGCTCTACGATAGTTCCGATTTGCCAGGGAATTCCCCGCAACTTTTTTACTTTAACCTTAACTTTACAAACCTATTGTCTGTACATTGTCTATGGTTATAGGTCTGTGGGTGTAGATTAGCTGCGTTTTGTTTTAAGTATTAGAATATTGATAAAGCTATATGAAAATAAAATACAGTGTATTCCATACACTGCATTTTATCATTACAGTATACAGTAGAAAAGTCTAAAATACAGTAAATCTACTGTAATTACAGTGAATCTGGAAGCACTGCTGACACATGACGCAAATAGTGTTTTTTTTTTTACGTTCCGTTTCAACGATTTTACACCACAGACAATAAACTAGTACAGATTTGGTTGTCAATCGCCGATTTTAACGTTTCGTTACGCTGTAATCTAATTTGAGGTTAGAAACATTTATTATCAATTTCTCGAAAAATACGCATTACCTTGTAATAAGAGTGGTAGCGATATAATCAGGGAACCCACCCAACCCACATCTTCAACCCTTTTTACCCCAAAACTCCTGCCAAACGATACTAGACTCAAGCCTTTAAATGGCTTATACATACGTAGTAACGTATCTAAATCATGTATAGAAAGACATTTTGTAGTCAATAGTGTATTTTCTAATATTATCGAGTGAAAAAGTACAGCCATGACGCGCGAAATTCCCAACTGTTTTTCAAATCAAATCAAATCAAAATATTTTATTTCACATAGACCTACATGGGCACTTATGAAACGTCAGATTCTAGGTGCACGGTTCCAATTGGTCGTTTCCCATGGAGAAGAGCCGGCAAGAAACTCCATGGTTACTCTTTTAAAAATATGTCTTTTACAATGTTTTCCAATTACAGTGATTAACAGGTATGGGAGGACAGTGTAGGCCTGTCAACAAGTACCATATGTTAAACAAATAGACAATTGTCTATAATTTATAATCCACAGGGCCTACGACGTTCTCACATTTACAAAATATAAAATAATCTAATAAAGTAGAATCAAAAACTAATTAAAAAATTTAGGTATATAATGTCAAATAATGAAAGAATTATGTCAGAGATATGTAAAAGTCCATATCTAATAATAAAAAATAAAAATTAAACACCATTTTGATGAATTTAAAAATTCTGTCCTAAATCTCTAACCATTACACAATGCTGCTATTAAAAAAACTGTTAATTACTTACCCGTCCACGCTGTTTAATCCTTGAAAGGTGTATTAAAGCCTTCATGGTTATTAATTTGGGTGTTGAAAATCCGAGTTTTGGCGCGAAATGAACGCGTCACCGTGGCCGTCATATTTGAAACATTCCGTTTGAAAACTGTCACGAAATGTTTAGCTTGGGTTTTGTATGGCATGCCTATTCTATTGCCTACACTCTGATACAAGTTAGAGCAAGATAGGTGGCCGGGCAGAGACAAAATAGCGGTATAACGCTGGGTACTCACGCGCGTACTCCAGGAGTATGCGTACAGATGCCAACATTTTTTCATCGTACTCCCGGAGTACGCTGTACAGCCAAGGTATACAGGTATACGTATACGCTGTACAGCCAACTCGAATGTAAGTACGTATTTAAAGTGTTTTCTTTAAAATGTCACCGAGTTGGCTCAAGGGCACCAAGCGCTAACTTCAACAGTTAGAAAGAGATAGAGAATTTTCAGGTTAATAAGGTAAAAAAAAAGATCCTTTGATATCACCCGTCATAAATAATGATTTCGTTGGGAACTACCGGAACTCGTGAAGCACGTGATTAGAAGGTACGCAAACGTCATCAGTAGGTACTACGCCATAGACAATCAGCTCGAAAACTGAATAACTCTATGGCCGGGGAAGTAAACGGAAAGTAGAGTTGAGACACGTACGATTAGTGTCCAAAGTATATCGGTGTTATTTTCAAGGTTAAATATAATAATTTATACTGTGTCATTTTTGTGTTATAAAATCAAATGACACATAACAAAACATCACTCCTGTAATCTTAGAAGGGTTAGGCAGAGGTGTACCTACAGTACATCCACATTTCGTCAATTATGCTTAAGTCCCATGTGGGACTTGTGGCGAGCCTATTGCCATCAACCGGGCACAAATCCAGACTTCGGACTGCTACTGGGAAATACTAGATAGAAAAACCCAATAACACTTTGCTCGAGATGGGAATCGAACCCAGGACCTCATGCTCAGCAGTAGCTCTTACGACCACTAGACCAACGAGGCGGTCAAAAACGTTTCGTCTAAACGCTGACAAAACTGTAGAACAACCAAATCCAATGTGAAATCCCAATAGAAAAAACATGTCTTACTAGCTGTAACTCAATACAGTTTATGCTTTTTTGCATCGAGCGGTGTACATGTGCATGTTAAAGTTACGTTTAGTTTACTAAAAAGTCGCAATACTAAAAATTTGTATAAATGGTAAAATAAAGGTTTTGATGATGGTGTCTGAAACAAAAGGTATTTTTTAAAAAGCACTACAGATTGAGTGGACCTGTTCAGTCAGTGCAATCATGCAACTCAACTCAGAACATTCTCTCACTCGATTCGACGAACAATACCAATGAATATTTGGGTAGGCTGCATATACTACTCAAACTGCCAGACCATGATTTAAACTGAAACAATTATCCACATAGTCCTAAGTCCTAAATAAATTTATTGCAGTTGCTGAATCCCAACCCTTTTTGTCCTCAATATAGTCTTTGACAGTATAATAGGCTTTCTGGCATAGTTTCCGCTTTTAATAAGATGAATTTATTTGGTTTAGTGCCAGTGGTGACCCGTTGGTATTGGCCCCGACTTACGAGTTGTAGGTTGTGAGTTCGAACCCAGATAGGCACCTTACTTTATGTATTTAATTTCATCACCATTGCTCTCAAAACGGTGAAGAAAAACATCGTGAGGAAACCGTCATGTCCTAGAACCAAAAATTCGAAGACATGTGACATCTACCAACCCGCAATGGGCCCGCGTGGTGTATTACGGCCCACTCCCTCTCACTAAGAAGAGGCCTGTGTCCCAGCAGTGGGAATGTTATAGGCTGATTATGTATGTGATGTAGTTCTTGAATGGTTGTATATGTAATGAAGAGATATTTGCTTAACAGTGGGGCAAAAAACTATAAAAAAAAAAAGGAAATTAATTGTTACGTTAATCATGTAACACTGTAACACCCACTAATGATCAACGCACTATATACAATTTATAACAAATACGCTGTAAATGCGATCATGGAGTTTTCGTGTAAAAAATACTACAATATTAATGTGAAAATTTAAGCATCTAGGTGTATTTTATTTCCTCCAATCCTTTTCAGTCTCCACAAGAAAAAATGTCTACGAATCTTGAACTACGTTTCAATTAAATGATGAATCGATGTTTTTTATCTTTGTTGTTTCACTTCACTATTTTAATCTGTCAAATTGATAACGCACTCGTTACGTTCTAATCCATTGTTATAAAAGTTAAAAACTTTGTTTTTATGTTTTAAATTCAATCAAGGAGTGTATCGAAATAGTGAAAAATACTACGTGGTAAGTTACCATTTAATTAATATTGTGGCATATTTATATAAGTAAAATTTCGTACAGACTTAGATAGGTACGTAACGTAATAAATACTTATCTAAGTTGTTGTACTGTGTTTAAACAATCAAATATTATAGACTGCTTAATAGACCCACCCAGTGGCTTGATCCCGCTGAGGGTAGGTTTTTAGCAAAATGAACACCACACACAGTTAGACTTGAATGTTTAGCTGCTCTGGGTGCCTGTACTAGGATCTCCAAAAGTTCTAAAATGCAACAGCTTGAAGCGAAACAGTAGGTAACTTCAAATACAGCGGCTGTTATCGTCAAAGGTAAGGCTAAGTCAAATCTTAAAGAAATTTAAACCTTGAAAACATGATAATTATTAAGTTGAGGATTGACAATTATACCTTAGAACCATATTTTATCATGTTATCATAGGTAATAAGGGCTGGTGTCTGTTACTCCACGGCAATGCGGTATTTTGCGTACGGTGGGAAAATCGATCATTCGATCCACACCAGGTCTTCGAGGAAGGCCAGCAACGCCTTGGTGTTACTGACAGCCTCGCGTAGTCATGTTATCACTTTTTCTATTCGAATGACAGAAGCTGGCTACATAACCTGTCGGCTGTAACGAGATTTTAGTTAGTGTCAAGCTTGCTAAATTAAAATAATATCAAGTTCACATTAAAAAAACTCACTAAAGAACACCAATGCTTTTTGGGTGAGCTCCTGTGCCCCCCCCTTCTTTCTCTTTGTAATAAGAAATGTATTAAAACAATAGTCTTAAAAGTTTCAAGTGTCAAATGATCAATGAATTTATTTCTATACATTTATGTAGGCTTGTATAAACACTTTAACACATTAATCATATTTTAAAATCTAGATGAGGTTTGCGATATTCAATCAGCACAGCTATCTACCTAATAATAATAAAAATCGATTCAACCAATCAAACGCTAAGCATTACTATCCATTGTGGCAATGATTTCAGCCTTTTGGGCTCATTTTATCATTCAACAGGTATGCGGAGGAATTTTTAGATATCCTTATTAACTTATATTGTATTTATGTATGTTTCTTTCGCTTTCACGCTAAAACGACTGCACGGATTTGGATGAAATTTGGTACAGAAGTAGATCATGATTAGTACCGGACCTGGATAAGGAACGGGTTCTTTTTATCTCAATATTTCTTCGGGATCGAGACTTATGAGGCTGAAGCCGCAGGCTGCTGCTAGTTAATAACAAGTATAGTACATGAGGGACTTTCAAAGTATGCATTATTAATTACAAGGCGTACACACAATTTTTTGGGTAAAGCTGTGCTCTTCTAGCTCTGGGATCACTGAGTAACGTGTATGTAGGAGAGACAGAGACAGGTTATTTTATCGCCACAAAAATCATGTTTTCTCACTTTTGGAGATTACAGTGTGAAACAAAACACAAACGCAAAATCTTAAAATTAAAAACAAATTAGAATGTTACTATTAGAATATTGAATAGGTATTATTGTTGAGTGGGGAAGACCAAAGAAACAATAGATGGTCTGTGTGAAATATGATATGGCTGGAAACGGTGACTGCCGAATACGTGCCGATTTCACCGATGTATCTGAACGGGTACAGCACATCTAAAACGCGTTCTAGAGCTGTCAGCTGTGTCAATATTCCACGGAAAATAATGACACTGACAGCTCTTAAACGAAGTTTAGGTGCTGATTGCGTTCAGTGTCATTGGTGATATCCACAGTAAGGAAGAAACATGCTCATCCAACTCCAAATAAATTGGGAGAAAAGCAGAAGAATGAATGTTATCAACTTAAATCTAATAGTATAGGTTTACCGACTAGTCGACACTTCACGTGACCAGAGGGCTGGATTGTTCTTTGGCCAAAGAATTAGCATTGCCATTCAGCGTGGCAATGCTGCCAGACTTCTGTGCACGTTTCCGGATGACATCGTGCGATATTCATTTGTATACAACCTGTTTTTTTTATATCCCATAACTCTAGGGTTATATTCTGTACGTTAGATAAAAATAATAGTAAAACTCCTAGAATAGGTGGTCCAAAAATGCATAGTTTCGGAGATTTCATCAAACATCAATCATAATGCAAAAATTGTCACCTGGACGACGAATCTTTACTTTTGCGAGGTTGCCAATTTTGTTTGCTTACCGTACAAAATAAACCCTCGATGTGTCTAGGTATCTAAGTTTCATTGATTAATACGAGTAAATATTTTTATTCAAACCATTCATTCATATTTAAAGCTAAGACAATGCGACGTTGTCATATTTCACGTAAGGGTGTTTTACATTAATAATCGTGACTGTCGAATTAGTTTGTACGAAAAATTAAAAAAAAGGATAATTCAAACATAATTTATATGCCAGTTGATTCTTTGATATGGTCTCAATCATATCCTAGACTTTTGGGATATATGTTGAATTTTAAATTATAAAATAAAACATCTATTAACCAACTACTGCTGGAGAGGCCTTTTCTCATAAATTGTGCCAAAACATCTGGCTCGCTAGTATTATGTAGAATCATAACTTTATTTGATTTGAATGTAAGGTACACTACCTTACGGTGTGCAAATTACTTAACAAATGAATTATAATATTAATACAAACAAAATAATGTCAACAAAACAAAACAAAAACTTTATTGAAGTCAAATAATAATATTGTAATCAGATACACAGGTCTTACACGGTCAAGTTTGCAAGTAATTATAAATATCATAATCTGTATATGTAAAGTAAAGTTTATTTATTTGCATAAATAAATCAACTTTACTTTAAAAAAACAAATCATAATGTGATCTTGTACAATCTACCTTAAATTAGGCATGCAAACATTATTGAAAGAAGTAGCTAATTAAAAAAGTTTGTATGTCGTTAAATTATAAATTTTCATTAGAGTCGGTATACTTATAACAAACATCACGACTGTAATCCTTGAAGGGTACAGGGGCGGATCTACTTAGGGCCTTTTTGAGCTGCAGCCCAGGGCCCCGTAGAAACAAAAAGCCCTCAGCCTCCATTGAAAACAATAGAAGATATTGTGAAGACAAAAATATAACTAAAAATTAAAAAAAAACAATCATCAGGTTGGCAAACCTGCGATCAATCAACCCATGTGCCGCGTCTTTCGAACGGAACGGGGAATTCCCGGTCGCTTGTTTTCGGTCGGTGCATTTTCTCGCGTGTGCGTCCTCGTCATTGCTAATTTATGAAAATAATCTTGTTTATGTTTTCCCATGCTAGCTTGGTGTTGAGCCGAGCGTTGAGAATCTAAAGGCTCGTAGACACGGGCGCGACGCGACAGCGCGACACGAAGGCACCGCGTGTCGCCCGACGACGTGCCGTGCCTTTGTGCAGCGCTGTCGCGTTGCCTTTACGGAGCCTTTACGGAGCCTTTACGGAGGATTTTCAGGTCTCGGCGCTAAGCAGAGCGTTGAAAATCCAGTGTGCGAAAACATCCTGACATGATATTTTAACGTCCTTGCGAATGTAGGCTTAGTTACCTGTAAGTTTACCCAATAAAATATCTGAAAAGTTATTACGCACACAACAAAAATGTATATTAGCAGAGTAGAGGAAATATGTTATTACGCACACTTTTGAACCGTTATAGGTAGACATAACATCACGCCTGTAATCCCAGAAGGGTTAGGCAGAGGTGTACCTATAGTACACCCACATTTCGCCAGTTATGTTTAAGCCCCATGTAATAGGGGGGCGAGTCTATTGCCATCAACCGGGCTCAAATCCAGACTCCGGGCTGCTAATGAAAAAATCGAAATAGAAAAACCCAATAAGACTTTGCTTTGCCCGACCTGGGAATCGAACCCAGGACCTCATGCTCAGGAGTAGCTCTCGCAAACACTACACCAACGAGGCAGTATCTTATCGGTAGAATCTTGAAATTTTCAGTGTGCACTAATATGGCCGCTTAACCAAGAAATAATATGTATTTTTTAGATTTCAATATTGTTATGATTTTTTAAACATTTTTTTCAGCAATAAATGGCCAGTGTAAGCATTGGAGGTGTTCAGTCATACATAATACCTTTAGATAGTATAGACTTGAAGTACCTCAGTAAGTATGTCCGCTCCCCAAACGCAGAGAAGAGACCGCTGTGGACGAAGAAGTGCCTGGATGGAGAGTCTGAGTACTGTCACGTGAAAATAGTCACTCAAGACGATAATGAAGAATGCTATTCTGGTACGTAGTCAAAATACACTTAAAAAAAAAAGACGCGATCAGCACAATCTACCTAAGACGAGTTCAAGAGCTGTCAGTGTCAAAACTTTCATGTAATAATATTGACACTGACAGCTCTTGAAATGGTTTTAAAAGTGCTGATCACGTTGACTTTCATTGGTGAAATCAGCACTAGGTCCTTCAAAGAATATATGGGCCCGTCACCAACCCAAGACCCGACTAATCAACTTTTTTTGACGAGCAAAAACACATCGGGAGAAGGGACATTCAAATGTTGGTGATGACAGGGGTTACATGGATAGAATATGCTTTATTGCAGTACACCAAAATATAACAACACGCATTACATGACCATTAATATTCAGGTTAGGTACAACGGCGGTCTTATCGCTAATAATAAAAATAATGACCGATAAGTGATAGCGGTTGTTCACATATGCATGTGTCGTTTGGCATCGCGTAGCTACATGACTCGCGTACGTGATTATATCTTGCACGCTATTTTCAACTGATTTTGAGCAGTGGTGGCGCAGTGGTAACGGCCGCGACTTACGAGTAATAGGCCGAAGGTTCGAACCCAGACAGGCGCTTTACTTTGTGTAAATTATTTCATCACCACTGCTCTCAAAACGGTGAAGGAAAACATCGTGAGGAAACCGGCATGTCATAGAACCAAAATTTCGAAGACATGTGACATCTACCAACCCGCACTGGGCCCACGTGGTGGATTATAGCCCACTCCCTCTCACAGAGAGGAGGCCTGTGTCCCAGCAGTGGGAACATAATAGGTTGATTATGCTATGCTATGCTAATGCTATGCTATTTTCAACTAATAATACAGCGTGTATCAAGAAAGGGTGTAGTACTGATCATCAAATTGAACCAATTCCTCCTTTTCCCAAATGTACGGGGAAAAGATTTGTAAAAGATTTGTATGAGATTTTTGATGTCGTTGTGATGAAGGGGTCTTGGCGGGCGCTATTGAACCATATCTAGAAAATGTTGGTCGCCGCGTGTAAAAAAAGTCTAGTAATTCCTTTTTACAGGAAAACTTTAGGATTTGCGAGGTACTTGAAATTGATAATGACTGCCTCCTGACACTGAGGCCGAAGCGGCCTACGGAGCACTATGTGAAATGTTTTTTTTTTTTTTTTTGATCGGCTTATTTTACAACTTTATACCTCAACAGCAAATCGAAAAAAAAAAGTTGTTAAGCCTTGAAAAAAAAAATCGTATAACTTTAATTCCCGAGGAACTTTAAAACATCTTGGTTATACTTTTTTACCCAAGTTATAATATGTGATTATCCACTTAAATCAACTAGAAAAGCTACCTCATCTATTTGCATTAGAAAAACATAGAATAGGTTGAGTTAGTTCACAAATTCGCGCTTAAGGTTCGGGCCACTCTTAACCTAGGTAGTTTCGGGCACTCGATATTCAACGCTCTACTCAGCGCCGAGAGTTGAAAAACCAACAGAGTGTTATTTGAAGCGCTGGGATGCGCTCTGTTGGATTCACAACGAGAGTTAAAAATGGTTTTCCCGAACAACAAGTGGCATATGAACGTGACTATCTCTTTGAGTTTAGACGCGGGCCATACTCAAAAAACGACTAAGATTGCGACTAATTTGAAGAATCCTGTCTAGATCACACCGTACTCCCTGATTTAAGATGTACTCTTAAAATGTAAACATTCTTAAAATATACAGTGGCCGATTAAAAGCTAATCAGACAATTTTTTATTGAGATCTAGCTACAAAATATTTTTAAATGTTTGTTTTAATAAATACGCATAACAAGGTTGTTTTTTGTCAGTCTAAACCTAAAAGTAGTAGAATGATGTTATAACTACTAACTTAATATGTATTTATAAAAATGGTGAATGATTTCAACTAGCCAATTTAACTTAATTTTTAAAGCAATCCACGACCACGTGGGTCGTGGTTTAAACCGTTTTAGACAAATTTTTTACCAAAAAATCAAAACCAGGCTGCGAACCATCACTTTTCGAACGTCAAAACTAAATTCTTCAACTAGTGCTTTATGTAGTAGCTGATGGTGTCATCATCTTACGTCTCTTTTTTTTTTCAGAACCTTGCGAGACGTACAAGTGCCATATTTGTAACGTGTACGTGCCCACAATGTGTTACAAAGAACACAACGACAGTGCACAACATGAAACCATTAAAAACATATCCCAGACAGTTCTTGAAAGAGTTTCCAATCAAATAAATATTAGTATAATTAATAACAAAGATATCGACAAGGATGTCTATTACTGCGTGCCTTGCTCTAAGGTTATTAAAATAAAAAACAAACATAAACACGAATTATCAGCCTACCACATTAAATCAAAAAAGGATATTGGTATTGTAAGTGAATTTTATAAAATATTTAAAGAAAATAAAAGCTGTGATTATGAAAACGTTATCAACGAATTAGAGGACGAGGAAAGTGATTTGGAACCTGATCATTTTAAATCTTCTATAGCAAATAATTATTACGACACAAACAATAAGAATTTGTTCAATATGCTTGATAGCGACGATGACTCTGTCGACCAATCACCGATCATAGACAATCTCATGGTGAAACCAACAGTCAGTAACACGCACAACAACATTCAACCAACAAATTATGAGAAAACCGAAAGTTTTGAAGAATATTTGAAAGGAATGATAAAGAAATACAACCTGAAAGTGAATTTACCTGTTATGAATGGTGAATATATTTTGATTGTGGCTCCAAATGGGGATACAGTGAAGGTTTCTCGAGAACATTTCCAAAGTTACCGGCAGTTGAAGAACAGTGTGTATTGTCAACTCTGCAAGATGTGGATTTCTAACGACACAAAGCCACATGATGACACGGAAAGTCACGTGATAAATATCTTGAAGCCGATCGACGAGAAGTTCGCTAGAACGGTAAGAATTTACTTGTTTTTAAACACCTATACAGCGTGTATATTATTTGAACTCACGAAGCGACGCGGGCTTTACTTGTGGTTACCAAGTGTACAAACACGCTGTGAATGTGTTTGTAAGCGCAGGCGCTATCGGTAGCCTCCGAGACACGGACAAAGTCGGAGTGTGCTTGTAGGTGTTATGTGGTGACGTTACACATCTTCACACACACATTCACAGCGTGTTTGTTCACTTGGTTATCACAAGTAAAGCGTGCTTCGCTTTGTGAGATGAAAATGCTGCATCAGAAATGTGTGGTCATTTAAGGGTGTTGCACACGCCATCAAACTGAACTACTTTCACTATTGGAAAAAATAAATAGCCGTCACATACATTTGGGATAATAAGAAATAACGTTCTTATTAATTTATTACATAACATCACGCCTTGTTTCCCCGAAGGGTTGGGCAGAGGTGTACCTATAGTACACCCACATTTCGCCTGTTATGTTTAAGTCCCATGTAATAGGGGGCGAGCCTATTGCCATTGCAATTTATTACAATTTAGCCTAATAGACTTATAAGTAACTTAACTCGTAACTTATTATTTTACGTGATAGATTACGATAAAACTAAGAATAGTGTCAATTTGCACTTTGACACAATTCCTGAACACTTTCTTATAGAAACGTTTTTGTCATGTGTTACATGTCACAAGCGTTTTATTCACATCACAGCATTGTTACTATTATTAGTTCACTATTTATACACTACACCAACTCAATATGGTTAAGTAGTCCGTTTAAGCAGACGACAACCTCATAGGTTGACCTGCGAGATGCCATTCCCAAAAAAAAACAATATGGTTTAGTTCTCTTAAGCCTACGCACCATGTCCGTTTTTTCTAGCAGCTGAGTTGCCTCGAAATTCACATGTACAGACATGTGAAGACTGTTCGTGGGCTTCAGTATTTTTTTTGGATCATGGTGGTGATGACTTAAAGACGTTTAGCACAGCCCTAAAGTTGGATGCCATGCGACCAAATGAGGGTTTTCTGAAATGATCTCCGATAGATGGCAGGACTGTAGCGGCAGGTCCAATGGACTGTCAAAATACATACGCGAATTGTAATTATCTATATATTTTTTGGTTTATTTATTCTTAAAATCATTCGTTTCGGAATATCGTTGTTTAAAATGCCACAGTGTTGTGCAGTGCCCATGTGTGCAAATAAAACAGGAGGATATAAGTTCCCTACGAGAGATAAAACCCGATTTAAACAGTGGCTTGTAGCCATTCGCAGAGATAAATTTACTCCAACGAAAAATAATCCATAATAAAATAAATAACACTTCCAAATACAATAGAATTTCAATAATTTATGTTGAGTACCTACGACTCTGTGCTATTTGGCAGCTGTTTGGACCTGACGCCTACGAAGCGCCGCCTAGTGGCAGAAAAAGTTTCGAAAACCCTCATTGGCATAAAAATATACTATAATTTTATTATGTATTGATAGGCAGGATTTCCTTTCGAATAACCAATACTTACATAATTTTATAACGGATGTCAAGTTCCTCTCTTTTCTTTTGGACGTGAGATTTCAAACGCAGTTTGCCGTCTAAATCCTGATCCAGCTAGTCCCTTGCTGCCCTCTTCCAGCGACGCCCTAAGCCGAGGTCCGTACCCAACAGGGGGTGCCCTTAGCGTGTAGTTGCTAAGTTTTTAGTTAGTATTTAAGTTTAAGTCCTAGCTGGAGGCCTTAATTTATTAGGGCACCACAGGCAAGTCCGCCTTAAGCAGACGACAACCTTATAGGTTGACCTGCGAAATGCCATTAAAAAAAAAGCAGTTTGGCGTCAAGAGTTATGCCAAGGTATTTGACTGTATTAGCACAGTTGATATTTTCTTCGCGACAATGTCGGTCCAATGGAGAATGTTGTTCAGATTGATAGTCTGCATTTACCTTTACGGACAGGCTCCTTAAAACCTTTTATACCTACATGTTTTTAAGTACATGGATCCTTTAGTGCGTGGCCAACATCGTTTGTCCAATACATTGCACAAATGTATTTTGCCAACGGCGCCCTTCGGTCAACTTCATTCGAGTGCCCAACGATCTTTGTTACAATGTACAACTTAGATACTTTAATATTTATTTTCAATTTCAGGTCGACACAGTCTCAAGTCATTGCGTGCCGTGCAACGAAGTAGTATTGACAAACTCCAACCACCGTACACTTAATGATACTCATAAAAAGATAATCAAAGACACACGTACACCTACAACAGGTAAAACATTCTGTGAAGATTGTAATTTATACATTGACACCCACAACTTTGCCGTCCACATTAATTCAAACAAACACCTTATCGGACTCATGAAACAAAACTCTGTACACAAAACTGAAAATGACAGTATTTTTATATGTAAAATTTGTAATATTACGGTGCATAAATACGAGATAAAAAGTCACATCAATTCTAAAACACATATAGCGAAAAAACAAAATGGCTCTACTGAAATAAATAACCAAAATAATGGCTCTAGTGAAATAAATAACAAAAACAATGATTCTACTAAGATTAATAACACAAATAATGATTCTACTCAAACAAATAACAAATGTAATGACTCTCCTGCAGTAGGCATAAAAATTAACGACTCAGAATACTGTGAGGCTTGTAAAGTAAAGGTACCAAGCGGAGGGATGAAAATCCATGTCGATGGAAAGCCACACAAGAAGGTTATCAGTCAGTTGTGTTCAGTAAACAAAAATGACATGAAACCTAAAGAAAATAAAGCACAAAGTGGCGCCAAACCCGGTAGCGTTGCTGAAAATGGTACTGCTATAATTACTAACACGAAAAATGTTAGTATTGTTAGCACCAACTCCACGTCTAGCTACGAATCTAGCCTTAGAAAGGTAACTAATCCCTCTGATGACGAAATCGATGCTTATTACGATTTACTGGAATATACAGATACCACCAGAACCAAAGTTCGATGCAAAATTTGCTTTGTTAACATAGTTTATGTTGAACGAAATATTATTGAACATATGCAGGGTAGGAATCATATAGAAAACTCAAACAAAAGAAAGATGGAAGTTTTCAATAAACTATTGTTGTACACTGATGATGCAAAAACTAAGGTGAAATGCGATATCTGCGACGTCCACATACCTTATGTTGAACAAAATATTATTGAACATATGGAAGGTAGAAATCACGAAGCCGCTGAAAATGAATTATTAGTGTTTCATTTATTAACTAGAACAACATCAGGATTTAACTGCGAATGCTGTAAGGAGCACACCACCGATTATTTCGATCATATCAACAGTGAAGCCCACACTTACAATTTCCTAGATAAATACGAAATTGACAAGAACGAAATGATAAAATATGTATATGATGACGATATTAATAACTGTGTCGCCCGTCGGCACAGGGAAAGATATAGAAACTTGCTAAAATATAATCAAATTTTAAAGATAAACGATACAAATTATTATTGCGGTATGTGTCAGATCAAATTGGGAAGAATAAGCGAAATCGATCATGTTCTTGGAAATAGGCATGCATTGAGATTAGAAGAAATTAATAAACTTTAGTCCTTTTTACAACCCCATTGTGTACTTTAAAACAATAAAACATATTCCCACACACAGACTATTTAAGTTTAGATATATGTATTGTGTTAGTTTAAACGAGGGACATCCTTTAAGGGTGGTCGCACATCTGGCAGAAGGTGATTCCCATATCATCGGTTGCGTAACACCAGAACAGACAAGTAAATAATAAAACAGCCTTACACACTCAACCGATGAACGCGTTAGATCACGATCGCCAAACTTCAACGCACTGCGTAGCGCCGAGAGTTGAAAATACAAGTGTGTTTTTTCGACGCGCTGTTGACGCGACTCGATGCATTCTGTTGGATTCTCAACGCTCGGTTCAACACCGATATTTAATTACCTCTGTGCGAACGTTGTGTTAGTGCGTCGAGCGTACTAACTCGAAGATAACTAAGTTACCACCACCCCACGGGAGTGTGGTACTCTTGGAAACGAACGGGACCAAAACACTGAATATGAAGAAATAACTGCTTTTCCCTTTATTTTGCACAAAAATTTCACGATTGGTACCAAAGTAAAAACTTGTCACTTTTCATGAGTAGGTACTACACTCCCTTGATCCGAGTTCAAACGGTTCTTTTTTAAGATTAACAAATTGTATTGCTCAAGAAAAAATAACTTGAATTTTAAATTAAATTTCATTGATAGTCTGTTTAGACGGTTCAGGTCGCTTTCGACTTAGCGGTTGATCAACTAAAATCGAACCGTGTGAACCCGGTATTAGCCACGAGCCACTCCGACCCGCCTCGCGGAGCGGCAGTTCGGCGCGGAAACAGGTGAAGAGCTGCCAACAGCGCGACGGCTACGACTTCAGAGCGACCGGCGAGCGCTGTCTGACAGGTCGCCGGATAAAATCGCGCGCGTGTGTAGATTGATGCAAATCGAATCGCAAGCACCCCCCCCCCCCCCTTACCCCGCGTTTCCTAGCCAAAAGCAAGCGATCGACCGGCACCCTAACTGCGTAACACACTATTGATCACAATCTGAATCATTTTGAAAGAAAGATATTGCTAATCCATTGCTTCACATGTTCCAAAAATTTGTCTGCTCAACAACGTAAAATAACGCAATGAATGTTGTTGAATTGTCAAAATGAAATGAAATGCGATTACTACTGATAGTGTGCATGCGATACCTCGCCGATCTTTGTATGAATTACAACTTACAAACGCGTTTTGATGGATCGCACGACTTTGTTGTATTCATATATAAGAGGGAGAAGATCGCATTTGGCTAGGACGCGGCCTCCCTACCTACCTCATTAAGCCAACGCCCTGTAGATGTACGTTATGACCCAGAACATTGAATTATATTGTGATATTTTGACTAAGTACAATGTTATTTACAAGTATAATTAAACAATCTTCTTTATTAAACTTTGTATGTTCGAACTTGTAATTGTTTTACCTCTCAAAATTGCTTATTGAGACAATTTTAGAATTAATTAGTACTTAATAAGGCCTGATAGGTCTTGAACGGCCGTTTCGGCCGTAACTACGGATTTCGTGCTTAGGGAGCAAACCTCCAGCACGCGTAGCATTTTGTCGACGGAAGAATAGACAAGAGGACAGATAGAATAGACAAAATCTGTCATTTTATATTATTCATCTGTTATGTTGTCTAATCTTCCATCGACAAAACTCGTTTCTATAATGTTCTTGCTACGCGTGCAGATAAGTGTGTGAGAGCGTTATGTGTCGTTTGAGTATCCGGGGGTAATTAAAATAATATATACCATACTACCTTTTAATGTTATTGTTATAGAATTAAATCAATGTTTATTTTCTATTTTTTTTGGTTCGTCTAAGGCCTTAAATTTATTATGTGCGTTGTTATTTTTATATGTAATTAAATATGTCACATTGAAGATGTTTATTTTATTTTATTCCCCGTCAAAACGGAGAAACGTCGCAAGAGTCTGCTGACGAGTCTGGGACGCCATGCCGAACGGTGCGCTTTGTGGTGTCTTCAGTCTTGTTCACGGTATTTCTTTTTTTTGTTGTTTTATTTGTTTGTTATGAGTCAGGACGTGTTGCAAATTAAAATAATTTAAGACGGTGCAAAAGTGCGTTCCTGATTTCCAGCCTTCGGCCGAAGCCGAGGACCCCGAGCCCCAGTACGGGCCCATCTGGTGAGATCGTTCCATATATCACAGGCACTTGCCTTCCATCCCGTATCAGGCTGTTTTAGTTTGTTAATTTGAAGCTGCATTCAACATCATTTACCAGTGGTAAAATCGTTTCACATTCAAAACTGCAAACATTTAGAGACCAAATCCAAACAGAGTGTTTTTTTTTTGTTTTGTGAGTGCACATTCTTTTAGATATTTCGTAGAAGCAGTGGGCGACTCAGGTGGTGGACCCTTGGGCGCCAGCTGTTGTCGGGATATTTTAAACAATGAAAACTTCAATTAATGTGCGTGTTAACTGTTTATTTTGTTATAAATCGAAATTAACTTGAATCTTATTATTATCATACGTGTGATACTTATTATTTTATATAAAACTTATACTTTAACAAAATGGGGTGCTCACAAGGCGCAAGAATGCGTACGCACGCTGACCGCGTGCGCTGTTGTCAGGTGTCTATAGCGGAACCACTGCAAATTCGTGGAATTTAAATGCGAAGCGGGCGTTTCGCAAGCCATTTGCCATTAGAACGATAGAGACACACTGAGGACACGAAAAATTTCGAAAGGGAATCAATTTTTGGAAGGGCACGGCAAAAGAGGCAAGAGTTTTACAAAGACCGGTAATGGCTAGTAGCGAGACCTCAGACGAAGACATTGAAAAGTAAAAACAGCAACAGTTATCACAGCAGAACAAGGACATGGATGATGGAAAAAGCCGAGAAAAGATTCACCAAGGAAGCTCGACCTGAATCAAATCGGCTGCGACGTCACTAAAAGACGCCCTCCCATAGATAAATACCACCCGTCTCTCCACTATTCCAATGCTAATTTTAGGGTGCACTACTCGATTGGCTCTTCTCCTTCCTATCCTTAGGGCACGTCCACCCTACCATTAAAGCGCTCCCCGGTCTATTCCTTGATATGCAATAGTCATTGTAGCACCATGAAGCATGAAGCTTCAGGGGCTAGTGCGAATCTTGGGGTTCATTCGATTAATCTAGTCTGGTCAAACCACGCTGGGGTCGGTGCATTTCATTCATTCATTCAAAACGGAGAAACGTTGCAAAAATGTAAGGGTCCACCACCAATAGCGTATTTTACTAATACCAAAATATACATGAGGTAATACTTATTTTAAAGATGTTACAAAAAAAATATTATTTTCAACAAAAAAACGACACATCGGTGAAAAAATAGGGAAGTTACCCATTTTGTAAATTATTTTTGTCACGCGAAACGATCATTGTAGACTGGCGCAAATTCACTATGGCGTTCCTGTGTTGTGACGTCAGATGCTAGTAATGCTGTCTCTGTCTCGCATCGACTTTAAAACACACAGAACTTCGCCATTTTTTGAGATATTTTTACATTTTGTTTTTTATTTGGTCTATATTTTTCTAGGTTTCGAAAAATCACAAAAAAATACAGTGAAATAGTATATTATAAATTAGCGATGCAGTTGACAAGTTTAATTAAATGACCATTGTAAACAATAAATCCCTGGTTGGAAAGCTTTTTGCATAAATTTAAATGGCAGCTCATCTTATATGTGAAAATACTTAAGTACAAGCTGCAGTAAAATGCAGATGTTCCATAGTTAGGCAAAGCGATTTAAAATAGATAGGTCCACAATAGAGGTTATGCGTAGAAATGTCAAAAAAACTGTGACCCCACGTCTCAGTGACGCCATCTAACATAATTAGAGCGGCTATTCAAAAACGTAGTTCTCGAGGTGTGCGTTACGCCACGCCAGCAGGAAAGTATGTCCTAAAATTAATTTAGCCAGACAGAGAGTTTGGAAAAACATTAAAAAAGTTTATGCGTCATAATGTTTTAGAGATTTATCAATTCTTGCTGGGGTAACCCGTTATACTCCAAAACGTTAAGGCGCACATTACTAACAGGTGGAGCACTAACTCTGACTGGCTTAATTAAGTTTAGGAGATACTTTCCTGCTGGCGTAACGCAGGCGTTCTCGAGTGTCAGTTTCAAATTCTAGCTTTGAATAGCAAATAATCGTGTCTGCACGCATACCATAATCGGGTTTTGTCGACGGAAGAATAGAAAAAATGACAGATAGAATAGACAAAATTACAGATTTCTTTTGTAGTCACTGTGATGTATCAAAACAAAAATAACGTACTACAGGCAAGAAATATTTTACGATTTGTTTTTCATGAAATTGGTAGAATAGGTAAGGTACCTACTTGTGTTTATTTATGATAAATATGATAAGTAATGGTGCCGATTCACTTGTACACCGAACTAAACTAACTAAACTATCACTAAAATTCCTTACTTTTTACTATGAAAATCTTAACGCTATTCTGCGAAAAAAAATCTCTAAATTAAAAAATAATTTTGACACAACTAATTGAATTTGACAGTCGCGAGTCCACGTGTTTTTTTTTTTTTTTCGCAACGTCTTTGTTAGAGCCGGAGGCAGCCTGGGGGCAGCCTCGACGTGTTTTCTATGGAAGTTTTGACTTTTTGTGTGAAAAATATAAAATAAAAATATCTACATGTAGAGATTTGGTGGTTTCCGGGTTACAAAGGGGGTCGAAATTTTCATTATTTTTGTGATTGGACACACCGTTTTCGAGATATGAGCAAAAAAAGAAAAAAAAGTTAAAGTACCGTTTTTGCAAGTCTGAAGTCGAGGTGTTGGTGTGAATTTTAGTTCACGCCACCTAATTTTATTCCACACCTTTTTAATCGCGATTAAAAATAGTCAGATTCATGTTCAGATTTAGTTAGACAATCAAATTTTTTGGTGAAAAACGTAAAATTCAGAATAGCAAAATAGCCATTTTCACTAAACTAATAACTCAGTGCAATCTTAGTGCTGTCAAACTAAAATATAGTTAAGTTGTGTCACTATAGTCAATTTCAGAATGGAAAATCGTCATTTGACAGAATTAAACCAAATTTTAGTGATTTTTAGTCTAGTTTAGAGGCGTTTGTGACAAGAGAATCGGCACCAATATGTTTTAGATTCGGTTTTTATAAATAGTTGCCTAATTAGTTTAGGCAAGACTAAAAAAAAAGTTCTTCCTAAACTTCGTTGACCCTAAGATTTCCCTAGGCGTGAACCCTAAGATTTAGTAAAACTTAATTGATCAAATAATAGAGCTCTCTCAACGTTGTCAAATTGATACAGTAGTGGTGGTTGGTGGTTGGACTGCAATAAAATATGAACTAGGGTTTGCACACAATATTTTTAGAGTCTTTGTCTGTAGCAATACTATTGATATAATGTAAAACATATTTATGATGTCACAGATTGTTTAGAATTTATTGTTATTTTTGTTTTCATACATCACAGCAACTATAAAAAACTGTAATTTTGTATATTCTATCTGTCAGTTTCTCTATTCTTCTGTCAATAAAACCCGATGCTACGCGTGCAGACACGATTATTTGCTATTCAAAGCTAAATCATACTGATGCTCGAGAACGTGTGCGTTACGAAAGCAGGAAAGTATCTCCTAAAATTTATTAAGCCAGTCAAAGGGTATGAAGAGATATGAGGAACAGGGTGTAAAGTTCACTCATACTCTTGGAAAAGGGAGGATCCTCCGGCCAGATGGATGTCGTATCTGGTGGGCAACTGCCCGATGATTGTTGTCAGGAGGCTGTATATATGCTAGCTACGCGGTAAACTGATTGCGCGATGCAGGATTTGTGTGACGTCAGTGTGATGCGTTGTTCGCATGTGGCGGTGTAGATGCCGCCATATAGTCATTCGAATTAGGTCTGATAACCAATAACGTAGCCGTTGTTTTTGTACCCCGTTCCTCATATCTCTATAACTACAAAAAGTGGACAAATACATACATATTGATGACCTTTTTTAATGAATAGTATATACTCGAACTATAGTCTGTACAGTCGCTTCCATCGGCAAATTCGGCAATCATGGTTCAACAGAAAATTAAAATTTAATTTTCTATTTCGTATTTATTAATTGTTTATTATTAAACATTTTTTTTAAATTGATTCTACTGCTTAGAAGCAATTTAAAAAAAATCTTTTTATGCACATTTGTATGGTTTTGTTTGTCATGAAGAAATTCCTGCTACCAACAAACATATATATCATTGCTAATGGGAGGAATTGACGCGTTGTTTAAATGTTTATTTTTACATAATATCACATTCTTTAAATTTTCCATTGGTACAACTCCTTTTCGACCACCTGCCATTATAGCAACATAATAATAAAACACGTAGGTATTTAAATAAATGAGTACCTATTAGGAGCAAGTATGGCTGCATACATATTCACATGGTTTTCATATTAGACTCAATTTAAATATTTCCGCGGAACGGAATGGAAGCGAATCTTTGGAGAATCACATTTGAAATGGACTTCGGTTTCTGTTTATTATTTACACATAATTATTATTATATTTGTGGCATATAACATTATAGAATATTTATTTAGCACTTTTTACAAAAGCTGAAAAAATTACGTTACCAATTACATCGAAACTAAACTACTTTATTAATACTTTGAAACTTATATTAATAATAATAATAATATACAATATGTAACAAAAACCCTGTCCGATCCAAAAAGGCGTATTCCTGGTTTAACATACGTACTAGAAAAAATAGTAAAAAAAATCAACTCATAAAAACCAAAAGCTATTGATTTTTTTTATTTTTAGTTACCATACGTAATGTAACACTAAATATGGTAAATTTTCATAAGTTGACAACACTCCACCGGCCGGCGAAATCTTTTATTTTTTGCCTATTTTATTTCAAAGGACGCCGCCCAGCACTAGCCGCGCTGTAGGTACTCATAACGAGTCCTCGATCCTTTGATGTAGCCGACTGGTCGCTACTTGTTTGGACACTTCGCCAGTCTCACGTGGAGATAGCTTGCGATCGGATGTCCGTACGTATCACGTGCCGCTATCGTATCGCGAATAATGTCGTATACCAATCAGGAATATTTGAATATGTTAGTTTTTATTTGTGAGTGAATGTGTGATTCGGAAATCGAAGTAACAGCTCGGATTATGGGAGCGTTCGAGTCACTCAAATCGTACACATATGCGCTGCGAAGAGTACATGCAAATTTAATAAAAAGGTGTCGAATGTGTACTAATGTTCTAGATAGAAAAGAGGTATGTAACAAGTAAATGTTTTAATTAATAAACTGATACCTACAGTGGGTACATTGCCAAAAGCACATCACATTAACTCAATAATAATTGTTTCTTGATAAACAGAAGGTCAGAAATCGGGGTCATTGTGCGTAAGCCTATAATAAAATATCAGCTGATACCTACGCGTAGGCAAAACGTAGATTTCTTTAGTCCTACGTTTCTTTGGCGGCGTGCGACAAAGGATCGCCGCGCTCAGGCGGCTTCTTTGACACGAAACTGTAGGTGAACTCTGGTGAACCCTGTCGAGCGATCAGTGTTGCCTTTGGTATGATTATTTTTAATTTTTTTAATTAATTGCTTTCATTGGGGAAAAATAATTATCTCGTATCCATTAAATGATTACGTATTTGTGTACGCAGTACGATACCAAATAATACCCTTCAGGATCGGACAGGGTTTTCGTTACATGCTGTATGATGGCAACACTGTGTCAACAAAACGTCTGAATTTCCAATTTTACAAAATACCAGTGAACGTAATTTTGACCAAGTATTACAATAGTTTTTCAATAGAAACGAAACCAGAAACTTGAAAATTACAATAAAACCAAAAAAGAGACCATCACTTAAACATGTAAGAAATTTTATCAAAAACTACTTCTCTACTTTAGGTGACATGACAGATGTGACCTCCGATAAAATTACATGAAACCGAACCAAATTGAAAAATGAGGAAAGTATGTTGACAAGATCAGCCGCACGTCGAACACGCCCACCACCTCCGGACTCATCGCTCAGCTCCGCCTCGACGCCGCCGGTACCCAGCACTACGGTGAGCGCTGTGACGACACCAGCCGCGGTAGTTGCGTCGAGCGACGAGTATTTCTCCCCGCCCACGACGCCACCACCTGCTCGTCGACGAGGAGGACGCCGGCCGCCGGACGGCTTAGGACCTCGAAGCCCACCAGCCTCTGATAGGGTACCGGCTCCCGGCGGAAGTGTGCAGCGCTGAGAGATGTACACGATCCATCAATGACAACGTCATGCGCTCTTATTATGGGGCTACTGAGGAGGGAAACAATCTGACCGCGTACCGTGTTCGGATGCTCTCTTTTTCAGGTGCTTGAGCCAGCTGTCAACGTTTCGGCACAACGACTGTCGGATCAGGTGCGGGTCATCCAACGTAATCATATGTTGGATGACACTGTGCTTGATGACCTGCGAAGTGAAATGTAGAGTAGCCATGTCATCGCCCCCCCCCCCCGTCGCAGACTGTTGTGGTACTACCACAGTCCAACACAAATCAAGCTGACGAGGGAAGTGATGATAGGGCTACAAACGTAAGTACCCAGTGCAATGAGGAGTTGAGGAGTGCTTTGGAGTGTGCGATTCGGGAATATCGGTTCATGTCGCCCGAACTTAGACCACGCTTACCTCGTTTGCCCATGCATAACAAAAATAGGGCGTTGGTGGCGGTCCTGGATTCGCAGTTATCAAACTATTTTGATGACTGCGAAGACCTCACCGATACTCATTCGATTCTGTACTGCGCGGCTGTAGCGGCATGTCGTGTAGCTCACGTCAAATTTCCCAATGACTCTAGGGCTGGCCCTGCTCCTCAAGGACGCATCAACTAATTGATTAGCATTTGAAAATACTGTTGGAGCTGCTGAAGATTAAAAACAAGAATCTTCGCATTGTATAAACTCAATATTGTAGTACTGTATAATTGCTTTATGCCATATTATGTGAGTACTATGTACATGCTTTAAAGCTACCATTTACAGGGTACGTCTTTCATTGACTTGAATGTGTCCTGGCGGCTGAGAGTATGTCATGCTCACTTTAATGTTTCGCTGATGGTGGCGCGTGTGTTGGATCATTTAGCTCCCTTCAAAATGGTTGAGTTGAATGGTGCTAATCCATGCGTCATGTTCGTGAACGGGCGCCGTCAGTTGAGACTGGTCATCTCTTAGCTGCCACGGCGTATTTCTAATTAAATTAATTTTTTGAATTGTTTTCATATTTATATAACGGACGCTTTTAACGTTCTGCATCGTTCTCACATGCATAATTTCAACATGAATGATGTAACCAATCTGTTGTAAAAATAATTTGATTTAAAAGAGTGTCCGTGGAGTTTCTTGCCCGTTCTTCTCCATAGGTACCTACTACGCTTTGGAATGGGCAACTAGCTTCATTTTTCTGACCGACCGACCTTGACAATTCAAAAGTGCCTGTAATTGGTTTATTTGAAATAAATGCTTTGAGTTTGAGTTTGATTTTGAGCTACGCGACCGAAACCAACCGTACCAGCCTGGCAGTGCAGAATCGAACACCGTATTGGTGGGGCCAGAGCGCTCATCGGCAAACTAATCTGCTTCAGAGACGGCAATACTCCTCCAAGAGTGCTGCGCTTTGTGTGGCGGGCGTTCTCAGGGACTGATATAAGCTCTCAGAACTATCTGTCCTGCGTCACAGAGCGCATCGACTTCCTGAAGCAGAAAGTGTACGCATGGGCTAACCGTATTCGTAGGTATAAGCGGCGAGTAGAGCGATACACTCAGAATCGCACCTTCCAGAGCGATGAAAGGTGGGTTTATAGGGGTTGGGAGCGACCGAACCAAGGTGTGGCTGACACGTGCCTGCCAGATGATGATGCCATGTGTTCTTTCTGGCGCAGTATCTGGTCGGTGCCTGTCAGTCACACCGAAGGTGACTGGACTCGGGAAGTCGAGCGAGCCTGCAATCCAATACCAGAAATGGGGGCTATTACCATCTGCCCCCAAGATGTAGCTCGTGCAGACCGTCCGTTGCCTAACTGGAAGTCTCCAGGGCCGGACGGACTGCAGAACTTTTGGATCAAATGGATCACAAGATCGCACGCTCGCTTGGTGGCTCAGTACCAAACGGCTTTGGAGTTTGGTTCGCTACCCCAGTTCCTAACAACAGGAGTTACCTACCTGCTCCATAAATCAGGTAGCACCGCGGAACCCAAACATTATAGGCCGATCACGTGTTTACCGACGGTCAATAAAGTGCTTACATCCATTTTGAGAGCTAAAATTAACAAACATATAGACACCAACTCCATCATGCCTACCTCTCAAAATGGATGTAGGAACGGGTCCCGCGGTACTAAGGAGCTACTCCTCATTGATATGGCCATTAGCCAACAGGTTCGTCGTTCCCGAAAGGATCTGTCGACATGTTGGATAGATTATAAGAAGGCCTATGACTCGGTGCCACATACGTTGCTCATGAGGTTGCTGGAATTGTATAAAGTAGATGCAACTCTGCGCACCTTCTGGATGTCATGTATGGGGCGATGGAGGACGGTCCTTCGCTATCCTGGATGTCGGAATATCCTGAGGAATAGCGAGCCGATAAGGATCGAGAGATGCATATTTCAGGGCGATAGTTTGAGCCCGCTTTGGTTCTGCTTAGCCTTGAATCCTCTAAGCACACTGCTGGAGGATTCAGGTCTAGGCTATCGGCTGAGGAGATTTGGTCAGGTTATATCTCACCTTCTGTACATGGATGATCTAAAACTCTTTGCCCCCAACAATTTGCAACTAATGGAGCTACTGAAAGTAACTGAAACTTTCAGTAGCGCCATCAGGATGGAATTTGGTGTGGACAAATGTGCGGTCATGCATGTAAAGCGAGGGGAGATTGTGGAATCCGTGGGAACCCAACTCTCGGATTCTGTGCAATTATGGACGAAGTTATGATGACGAACAATTGCCGGAGATTTAATGTGAAAGACGGCACGGTTGACATCTGTCGGGTATGTCACATTGTCTTCGGTTGTTCTCGTCTCGCATTGACACAACCTTGTAGCCAGGATTATCCATCAGCAACTTGCTCTGAAATACAGCCTTGTGGAATAGGAAGTGCCGTACTACAGGTACGTGCCCGACCCAGTTCGCGAAAATGGAAATATCAAATTGTACTGGGATCGATCCATCATCACTGACAGGACTATTATTGCCAATAAGCCTGATATGATGGTGAATATGATGGAGAAAGCCTGAGATGGTGGTGGATCGAGTAGAGCGGCTCACAATGATTGTTGACATAACGGTCCCGCATGACGGTAACCTCGTGAAAGCCGAGAAAGATAAAGAAATCAAGTATCTTGATTTGGCTCGCGAGGTTGTCGACATGTGGGATGTGGACTCAGCAATCATTGTGCCGATAGTCGTGACAACCAATGGCTTAATAGCCAAGAGCAGGAATGTTGCATAAACTGTACAATACTTTAAATAACCCTGCCTCTTAAACTAGGATCACCTGTATTTTAAGAGGCAGTGTTCGGCCGAGCAGTTCCTTAAACATAATTTAAAACAATAGGTGAATGATACTGAGGTAATCAAGATTTTTTTAAACTTCATCTTCCTGGAAAGGCACTAAAAAGCTTAATAGTCCTCCTAGCTTACCAGTTAGCGTGGATGGTAGGAGTGACCACACGGAAATAGCTAACATCTTAATTTAGAGTGCGCTCACCTCTTTAGTCTGTGGTGAGGCCCTCACCACAGACTCAAGAGGTGAGCTCACCGTGAGGGTGAATGATAATGAGACTGATCATTCAGGAGCCTCCTTTCGGTTTACGTCTAAAGAAATTAAAACAGTAATTGAATGTATGAAAGGGGCAAATCGGGGGCAAATCTCCTGGACATGATGACCTCAGCATCGAGCACCTTCAAAATGCTGGTCTTCAAGAGTATTGACTATGTTTTTAAATCTATGTTGTGGACATTCTTACCTACCACAGAAGATGTTGGATACATAAGTTGTACCGATTGTAAAGAACCGGACAGGAGACATAGCTGACAAAGGTAACTTTAGACCAATCTCACTGGCAACTGTGATAGCCAAAGTAATGGACAGTGTGCTTGACACGCACCTCAGTAAATACGCAAAGTTACCCGACATATAGATTGTTTTTTTTTTTTTAGTACTGGGTTGTCTACGGAGAGTGCTATACTTGCGTTGAAGCACACTGTCAAATACTATACGGATAGAAAATCACCAGTTTATGCGTGTTTCATGGACCTTTCAAAAGCCTTTGATTGTGTTTCTTACAATGTCTTATGGGGGAAGCTTCGGGAAGCGGGTGTTCCTGCTGCATTAGTGTCAACTTGAGAAACAATAAAAACTTTTATTATTATTATTAACTGTATCGTTTTGGTATGACAAACAGAGGAACTTTGTCAAGTGGTCCAATGCATTGTCCGACTCGTTTATAAACTTGATTGTGGTGTTAGATAGGGGGGTCTTACTTCCCCGAGGCTTTTTAAAAAATTTATTATTACCTTGCTTGTGGAGCTCAGCAGCACTCATGTCGGATGCCATATAGACGGAGTGAATTTGAATAATCTGAGCTACGCAGATGATATGGTGTTGCCGAGTCCCACAATCGGAGGAGTAAGGAAATTGCTCGATATTTGTGAAGGATACGCCAAACAGCATGGGCTTAGATGTAATCCTACAAAAAGTGAGCTGATGTTGTTCAGAGGTAGAAATAAAGGTCCCTCATATGTCCCCCTGTAGAACTAAATGCACAATTTTCACTTTTGCAGAGTTACAAAATTTAAATATTAAGGTCATTTTGTCATTTTGTTTGGGAGCGCAGGGCGATGGCTGTGCATCAGATCCTGAGCAGAGGCGCAGTGGTTGATATTTGCTTGGAGGAGGCGTAAAGGGGCCATTACTGGCACTCCATATCAGCCCCCTCCCGAGCCCCCTGTGAAGGCCCTGCCGAGACGGTTGCGGCTGCGACGACGGTGGAGGCGGCAGCAGCGGCGGCAGTGGCGGCGGATGCAGCCTTGACGGAGGTGGCAGTGGGCTTGCCCCTGCCCCTGGCTTTGGCTGGTGGAGCGCAGGCCTTACTCCCAACTCGATGATCGGCCAGCTTGCCAGCTGCCGCGCATTGCGGCGCGGCATTGAACGAGCCGGCCTTGTGACCGGGCTGACCACAACCTCCGAGGTGCATTGCACTCCCACGTGGTTGCCCACCTAGCTCTGAGGTCTGGGCTCCAGCAGTTTCACCTCCGGCCTCCGGCCCTCCCCGGCAATTTTTTGGGGCGCCGTCACGGGGCGGCTCACCGTAATGGCTCGTAATGGCCGTGAAGTCAGGACGAATGGTGCCTGCCCTAATCTGCTCGGCAGAGCACCCCCCAGCCCTAACGACGGCAGCCACCACCTCTTCCTACGTCACGGAGTCGTCCAGGCCCAGGATACGCAGGTCAGCGCATTTGGTGGGCCTGGACACTCGGACCTCGTCCGCATTCATGGACGCCCTAAGCTTTTCAGCCAGAGCGTCTGCGGGCAACTGGCCGCACCGGAGACCTCCAGCATCCGGGCCCCAGTCGCAGAGACCCGTGGCCATAGGTGACGCCGAGCTCCTCGAGGTTCACCGCCGTCCTCACCTTGCCGAGCACCTCGCGGTAGGTCATGCCGTTTTTTAATATACTTGGAAACTGCATCGCTAATTTATAATAAACTATTTGACTGTATTTTTTATGTGATTTTTCGAAACCTAGAAACATTGTTATTAGGGCCAAAGAAAAAAAAAATTTTAAAATATCTCAAAAAATGGCGAAGTTCTATGCGTTTTATGGTCGATGTTAGACAGAGACGGCATTATTAGCATCTGACGTCACAACACAGGAACGCCATAGTAACTTTGCGCCTTTCTTCAATGACTGTTTTGCGTGACAAGAATAATTTCCAAAATGGGTAACTTCTCCACTTTTCCACCGATGTGTCGTAATTTTTTTGTAACATCTTTAAAATAAGTATTACTTATGTATTTATTTATATATACTTTATTGTACACTACAAAAATACTTACCAAAAAATAAAAACAAACACTACAAAATATACAATGGGCGGCTTTATCGCTTTCTGCGATGTATATTTTGGTAGTAGTCAAATACCTCTGCTTTTGGTGGTGGACCCTTACATTTAAGCGCGGTTTCTCCGTTTTGACTGGGAATAAAATAAAATATATCTCTTCAATGCGACATATTTAATTACATACAAAAATAACTACACACATAATAAATTTAAAGCTTTAAACGAAAAAGAAAAAATAAACATTGATTTAATAAAAAAATAAAAAAATTGTTTTAATTACCCCCGAATACTCAAACGACACATATCGCTCCCACACACTTATCTGCACGCTTAGCAAGAACATTATAGAAACGAGTTTTGTCGATGGAAGAATAGACAACTTAACAGATGAATAATAAAAAAATCTTCTGTCGACAAAATGCGACGCGTGCTGGAGGTTTGCTCCCTAAGCACGAAATCCGTTTTTACGGCCGAAGTCAGCGATTCCTACTCCGTATCACCTCCGTACGGACATTAAATGAGTTAGGGGCCCAACCTAAGAATGAATATCAGTTGTCTCTACTCCCGATTTGTCTTTGCCAGGCAGAAAAAGTAAATTAATAGGGGTTATAGTAGTGTTCAATCTGTTGTTTAGAACTACTTTCGGACGGGCCCGCTGAACGCGCTATAGCACATCTATAATGCGTTCAAGAGCTGTCAGTGTCATGCTAATCACGTTAAGTTTAATTGGTAAAATGAGCCTATACGGTTCAGGCCCCCAGACCAGGTGGAACTAACGATATCACTTTGGAAATTGACAAGTTTTTGGTATTTTTTAAGTTAAAACTTCTATGAGCGCACTTTGTACTTTTTCGAATCGGTGATAACTAAACCGGCCCTTCCTTCACAAAAACGCTCCGAATTAGATCTCGGTTGCATTGAGTATTCGGCCAATAATCAAAAAAAAAAAATTGTATAACTTGTTGACCTCGTTATCGCTTAATCACTTATAAATCACCTCTATAAGTTCGTGCAAAATATAGAGAAAAGCAGTTTTGGTTTTTAGATTAACAGTGTTGGTCCCATCATAAAATTTGTTCGTTTCGAAGAGCGCCACACTCTGAAGGTGGTCGCACGTATGACGGAAGAGGCGTCAGGCAGGCGTAGGTAACTTCAATATCTTCCAATCACTACGCTCGACGAACACACACCACGTTTGCACATAGGTAATAAAACAGCGGCGGGGTTTTTTCGCGCACTTAATTTTCAAATCTCGGTGTTGAACCGAGCGTTGAGAATCCAACAGAGTGCATCGCGTCACGTCAACAGCGCGTCGGAAAAACACAAACAGTGCGTTGAAGTTGGGCGAACGTGGTCTAACTCATCATCGGTTGAGTGTGTAAAGGAGTTTTATTATCTACTTGTCTGGTCTGGCGTTACGCGACCACCCATAGAGTATGTCCCTCGTTTAACCTAACACAATATATCTATACTTAAATAGTATGTGTGTGGGAATATGTTTAATTCTTTTAAACTACACAAGGGGTTGTAAAAAGGACGAAAGTTTATTAATTGCATGCCTATGCCCAAGAACATGATCGATTTCGCATATTCTTCCCAATTTGATCGGACATATACCGCAGTAATAATTTGTATCGTTTATCTTAAAAAAAATATTATATTTTAGCAACTTTCTAAATCTTTCCCTATGCCGACGGGTGACGCAGTCATAATATCGTCTTCACATATTTTAACATTTCGTTCTTGTCAATTTCGTATTTATCTAGGATTTTTTAAATGTAGGGTTTACTGTTGATATGTTCGAAATAATCGGTGGTTCGCTCCTCACAGCATTCGCAGTTGAATCATGATGTTTCTCTAGTTAATAAATGAAACACTAATGATTCATGTTCAGCGGCTTCGTGATTTAAACCTTCCATATGTTCAATAGTATTTGGTTCAACATAAGGTATGTGGACGTCGCAGACATCGCATTTGACCTTAGTCTTTTCATCATCAGTGTACAACAATATTTTATTGAAAACTTCCATCTTTCTTTTGTTTGAGTTTTCTTTATGATTCCTACCCTGTATATGATCAATAATATTTCGATCAACATTAAACTATATTAACAAAGCAAATTATGCATCGAACTTTGGTTCTGGTGGTATCTGTATATTCCAATAAATCGTAATAAGCATCGATTTCGTCATCAGAGTGATTAGTTGCCTTACCTTAGTAAGGCAACTGGACGTGGAGTTGGTGCTAGCAAAACTGAAAAAAATTGTGTTTGTACTTACAGAAGTACCATTTTCAGCAACTCTGGGTCGGGCGCCACTTTGTTCTTTAATTTCTTTAGGTTTCATGTCATTTTTATTTACTGAACACAACTGACTGATAACCTTCTTGTGTGGCTTTCCATCGACATGGGTTTTCATCCCTCCGATAGGTACCTTTACAAGCCTCACAGTAATTTGAGTCTTTAATTTTTATGTCTACTGCAGGACTTTGGTTATTGGTTTGAGTAGAATCATTATTTGTGTTATTAATCGGAGTAGAACTATTATTTTTATTGTTAACCTTACTAGAATAATTATTTTTGTTATTAATCTTAGTAAAATCATGATTTTGATTATTTATTTCAGTACAGCCGTTTTGTTGTTTGCTATATGTGTTTTAGAATTGACGTGACTTTTTAAATTGTATTTAAGCACCGTAATATTACAAATTTTACAAATAATCATATTTTCATTGTAGGTTTTGTTTACAGAGGTTTGTTGCATGAATACGCTAAGGTGCTTGTTTGAATTAATGTGGACTACAAAGTTGTGGGTGTCAATGTATACATTACAATAACCACAGAATGTTTTACCGGTTGTAGGTGTGCGTGTGTCTTTGATTATCTTTTTATGAGTATCATTAAGTGTACGGTGGTTGGAGTTTGTCAATACTACTTCGTTGCACGGCACGCAATGACTTGAGACTGTGTCCACCTGAAATTTAAAATAAATATTAAAGTATCTAAGTTGTACATTGTAATTTGGATCGTTGGGCACTAGGATGACGTTGACCGGAGCGCGCCGTTGGCAAAACATTTTTGCAGTGTATTGCAAAAACAAGATGGCAGCGTTAGTTCCGATTTTGGCCACGCACTAAAGGATCCATGTACAGGTAAAATAATAATAAAAAATTTATAAAAAGATCTTTATGAGCCTGTCCGTAAAAGAAACGCAACTCAAAGCGTTTCTTCGATACCGCCGCGAATCACCGCAAGCCTCTGGTTTCCAAGGCCGCAAGTTATATTCCCTCCACCATTAGTCAAGTCCGCCGTCCCAGGCATGTCCTCACCGACCCCGATGACCACATAACTCTCATCCAAGAGAGCAGTAGTGCCACCAGTAGAGTGCACAAAAAACACAAACCAACATTCCGACCTCGCCGCCGAGGTCCCTCGCGAAGACCCCGACGTAATTGTCCCCCCGACCCTTGCCAGCCCGCGCTGTAGCTGAGCCTGTAGCTTTAAATTCTCCCGATAATAATAATCATCAAAATCTGATCGCCAGCGACGCCCTAAGCCGAGGTCCGTACCCCACAGGGGGTTCCCTTAGCGAGCAATCGCTTAGTAATGTAAGTATTTTGCCCCTGGCTGGAGGCTTTGAGTTCGCTTAAGGCAGCCACAGGATAATCCGGTTTAGTAGACACGACCTCTCAAGGTCAACTACGTGATGCCATAAATTAAGAAAAATTGTCCTTAAAGGTAAATACAGACTATCAAACTGAACAGCAGTCTCCATGGGACCGACATTCGTCGTAGAAATTATCAACTGTATTAGCTAATACAGTCAAATACCTTGGCATAACTCTTGACGCCAAACTGCGTTGGAAATATCACGTCCAAAAGAAAAGACAGGAGCTCGACATCCGTTATAAAAGTATGCATTGGGTACTCGAAAGGAAATCCTGCCTATCAATACATAATAAAATTATAATATACAAGAGTATTTTTATGTCATTTTGGACGCGGGTTAGGGCGCCGGCTAGAGTTGTACTAAACGAAGTAACGTTAAAATAATCCAACAATTCCAAAAATTAAGTACTCAGGGATGCTGTAAATGAACCATGTTATATTAGAAATGACAACCTCCACCGTAACCTTAAAATGGAAATCGTCACCGCCATGATCCAAAAAATTGCTGAAGCCCACGAACACAGACTTGTGAATTTAGATACAACTCAGCTGCTAGACAACAAGTACAGTACGGCTAAAGAGAACTTTACCATATTGAGTTGGTGTAGTGTATAAATAGTGAATTATTAATAGTAACAATGCTGTGATGTGAATAAAAAGAATAATCAAAAGCGTTTTATTAATTATCAGACTCTAAGGAAGTGTTACGGATTATGGATGATATTAAAAATGTTCGAAAAAATAACGTAATTTCAAAGAAGGCACAGTCAAAATGAGTTAAATCGATGTAAATATGAAGAAACTACACGTTTTAAAAGTTTTTGGAGGGGATTATTTCCGTCCTTGTCGCGCGGTACGGACAATGTATGGCGCTAGTATGACTATGAAGTTATATAGTCGTGACATCACTTCTAGCATAGTGCTGTCCTTGTCCAACACCTATTTAAAAGCTTTTATAACTTGGCAATTTGTTAAGGTATAAAAAGTGTAAACTTTTTATAATATTGTTTGCAAACGAAACATTTTTTAAGATATAAATAAAAAAAATTGTCATCATCCCTATTTTGTGAAAGTGCAAATTGACTCTATTCTTAGATAAAACGTAATCTATCACGTAAAATATTAAGTTACGAGTTAAGTTACTTATCTCTTTTAGGCTAAATTGTAATAAATTATTAAGAACTTTAATTCTTACTAACCCAAATGTATGTCAACGGCTTATTTTTTTTCCATAGCACAAGTTGTTCAGTTTGATGGTGTGTACAACACCCTTAAATGACCACTCATTTCAGGTGCAGAATTTTTATCTCATGAATCGAAGCGCGCTTTACTTGTGGTAACCAAGTGTACAAACACGCTGTGGATGTGTATGTGAAGACGAGTAACGTCAGCACATAACACACACAAGCACACTCCGACTTTGCCCGTGTCTCGGACACTACCGAGAGCGCCCCCGCTTACAAACACATTCACAGCGTGTTTGTACACTTTGTAACCACAATTAAAACCCGCGTCGCATCGTGAGCTAAAAAGTACTTACTATACACGCTGTATAGGTGTTCAAAAACAAGTAAATTCTTACCGTTCTAGCGAACTTCTCGTTGATCGGCTTCAAGATATTTCTCACGTGACTTTCCGTGACATCATATGGCTTGGTGTCGTGAGAAATCCACATCTTGCAGACTTGACAATACACACTGTTCTTCAACTGCCGGTAACTTTGGAAATTTTCTCGAGAAACCTTCACTTTATCCCCATTTGGAGCAACTATCAAAATATATTCACCATTCATAACAGGTAAATTCACTTTTAGGTTGTATTTCTTAATCATTCCTTTCAAATATTCTTCAAAACTTTCTGCTTTCTCATCATTTGTTGGTTGAATGTTGTTGTGCGTGTTACTGACTGTTGGTTTCACCTTGAGGTTGTCTATGATCGGTGATTGGTCGACATAGTCATCGTCGCTATCAAGCATATTGCACAAATTCTTATTGTTTGTGTCGTAATAATTATTTGCTATAGAAGATTTAAAATGATCAGGTTCCAAATCACTTTCCTGGTCTTTTTCTTCGTTGATAACGTTTTCATAATCACAGCTTTTATTTTCTTTAAATATTTTATAAAACTCACTTATAATACTATTATCTTTATTTGATTTAATGTGGTAGGCTGATAATTCGTGTTTAAGTTTGTTTTTTATTTTAATAATCTTAGAGCAAGGCACGCAGTAATAGACATCCTTGTCGATATCTTTTTTATTAATTATACTAATATTTATTTGATTGGAAACTCTTTCAAGAACTGTCTGGGATATGTTTTTAATGGTTTCATGTTGTGCACTGTCGTTGTGTTCTTTGTAACACATTGTGGGCACGTACACGTTACAAATATGGCACTTGTATGTCTCGGAAGGTTCTGAAAAAAAAGAGACGTAAGATGATGACACCATAAGCTACTACATAAGAGCACTAGAAAGTGGTGAATGGGAAGTGAAGAGGAAGAATCTAGATTTGACGGTCGAAAAGTGATGATTCTCAGCCTAGTTTGAATTTTGTTTTTTTTTGTCAACTTTGATGATCCCGGGTATGGTGGTAAATAAACCATTTAATGTTGTTTAAAACGGTTTAAAACCACGACCACGTGGGTCTTAGGTAAATTTACGTATTACTTTAAAAAAATAGTTAAATTGGGTAGTTAAAATCATTAAACATTTTTATTAATACGTATTATTTCAGATATATACGTCATATAACATACTTCTACTCCATTTTTAGGTTTATACAGACTGAAAACAATCTTGTTATGCGTATTAATTTAAAATATACTTTTTAAAATATGTTGGAGCTAAGTATCAATAGAAAAATTGACAGATTAGGTTTTTACTCAGCCACTGCCTGCATATTTAAAGAATAATATATTCAAATAATCGCAATCTTAGTCGTTTTTGAAGTATGGCCGCTCAAAGCGATAACCACGTTCATTTGTCACTTTTTGTTCGGGAAAACCATTTTTAGCTCTCGTTGAGAATCCAACAGAGCGCACCACAGCGCGTCAAGAAAACATTCTGTGGGATTGTCAACTCTCGGCGCTAAGAAGTGCGCTGAATCTCGAGTGCCCGAAACTACCTGCACTAATTTGTGAACTAACTAAACCTATTCTATGTTTTTCTAATGCAAATAGATGAGGTAGCTTTTCTAGTTGATTTAAGTGAATAATCTCAAATTTTAACTTGGGTAAAAAATTATACCCGAGATGTTTTAATGTCCCTCGGGAATTTTTGTTATCAAGGTAAAATTGTAAATTATGCCGATCTCAGATAAAAATAGAACATTTCACACAGTGCTCCATAGGCCGCTTCGGCCTGCTTGTTAATCGTCGATTGACGGACTCAAGTGTCAGGAGGCTGTAATTTGCAATATCAAGTAACTCGCAAATCCTAAACAATTGCAGTATATTTTTTTGTCTCTGTTGAACGCTTAAATTTGTTTTATGGTTAGGTACCCATAAGCTTGATATCATAAATCTAAACGTAAACAACTTTGACATGTTTTAATCCACATTACCGTGATGTTTGATTCACATTACCGTGTTTTGTCGTGTTGTGACGCCTTCGAACGAATCACAATGAGTTTTGATTCGCTAATACTGCGTGTATTAGCGAATCAAAACTCATTGTGATTTGACGTAGTTTGAAACTAATTCGTTTGATTGGTGTATCTCGCGTCATGACACAACACGACACAGTAATGTGTCGGTGGCTTTAAATAGGTAACTAGAGCGTTAGGTGTCGGGTCACGGGAAATTCCATGACGAGTTTCAATTCGATATGTGCATATGTATAATTTTGATAATGATATTACAGATTAAATTACTTATAATCTAAGATTCAAACCATTAGCGCCGGTGCTGAAAGGCTTCTTAAGTACGAAATCGCTGGATATAGAATGGAGAAGTAACGTGATTTAAACCCAGTTCAAGAGCTGTCAGTGTCAATATTACTACATATATTTTTGACACTGACAGCACTTGAACGCGTTTTCTAAAGTGCTGATCGCGTTTAGTTTCATTGATGAAATTGGCACTCGGTACATTTTGAAGAGTCTCCTTTTTTTACTGTATTTTGACGAGGTACTTACCAGAATAGCATTCTTCATTATCGTCTTGAGTGACTATTTGTACTTGACAGTACTCAGACTCTCCATCCAGGCACTTCTTCGTCCACAGCGGTCTCTTCTCTGCGTTTGGGGAGCGGACATACTTACTGAGGTACTTCAAGTCTATACTATCTAAAGTTATTGTGTATGACTGAACACCTCCAATGCTTACGCTAGCCATTTTATAGTTAAGTAAAGTAAAAAATAAGCCGCTAAGTGAAAGTTGGGCTCGAAGGGTCCACTGAACAATATTGAAAACTAAAAAATATTATTTCTTGGTTTAGCGGCCATATAAGTACAAACTCTGTGAAAAGGATAATGCCAGAAACTCTATAGAACTTTGCCCCACTTAAATCAAAAACTCATCTACAAGCCTGCAAAATGCAGCATCTTAAAGCTTATTTATTACTGTTAACTAAACATTTGTCGTAATGCCTGTAGAACTTGCGGTTTCTGTTAAAATCTTAAAACAATATTGACATTGATTATAGGTTAAAAATGTTAAAAAGCGATTTAAACAACATAATATACGTCACGCATTAGCATAATTATTATAATCGTAATATGAGTTTTTGTTTTACAGGTATTTAAAACTTTTTTTCTTATGTCTCATGCGCAATAAGTAACGCAATAGGAAATTCAGGGGTTGAATTCCTTTTATCAATGATTTGTAATCGGCAAGTTCTACTGAAAAAAAATGTATTATGAAAAGGTCCTTTGATCATTACAATTATTTTCATTAATTGACATTTCCTGTCAATAGATGGGGCAGGATCTGTCATTGTCATTTCAAGAGTCTACCTTTAAGATACTGCCTTGTTGGTGTAGTGTTCGCAAGAGCTACTACTGAGCATGAGGTCCAGGGTTCGATTCCCAGGTCGGGCAAAGTGTTATTGGGTTTTTCAATTTAGAATTTCTCAGTAGCAGCCCGGAGTCTGGATTTGTGCCCGATTGATGGCAATAGGCTCGCCCCCTATTACATAGGACTTAAACAGGCGAAATGTGGGTGTACTATAGGTACACCTCTGCCTAACCCTTCTGGGATTACAGGCGTGATGTTATGTTATGTCTACTTAAAACGGTTCAAAAGATACAGTCCTGTGTCAGATAGACAGACGGACGGACAGCGGAGCCTCAATAATAGGGTTCCGTTGGCACCCTTTGGAAACAGAACAAAAATAAAACTTTGCCTCTACTCTGCATATATTCATTTTAATTGTGTGCGTAATAACTTTTTAGTTATTTTATTCGGCAAACTTACAGCTAACTAAGCCTACATTAGCATGGACGTAAAAATATCACGTAGGAATTTTTCGCACACTGGATTTTCAACGCTTTGCTTAGCGCTGAGACTTGCAAATCCAACAATGTTTTTTTCGACGCGCTGCTGATGCTGGGATGTACCTACTCTGTTAGATTTTCAACGCTCGGCTCAACACCAAGCTAGCATCGGAAAACATTAACAATAGTCTTGTGCCTGCTCGGTCATTTTTAAGATCGCTCCGTACTAGTTCTTTTCGGACAGTGAACTAGTTCATTCTATTAGTTCTAATAGCTCTATTCGGTCTTTGCTCTCGGTGGTCAGCATCTGATGAATCTGATCTCATTCTTGCAGATTCGGTCGGTCGGGTTCGGTTAGCATCGTCATTCGTCGGCTATTCTCTCTCGTTCTCATTCACAGACATCGAACGTATCTGTCAAACCATCAGTGACTGTTTATCATTTCTCGTTCTCGTTCGCACAAACGATCGCGCGGTTTACAATGTCCGAGATCGAAAATACCTATTAGACCTAATAGACCGATTACGAGTCAGCGTTCGGAAACGTTTCTTTTAGTACAGTGCGAAGATACGTTTCCTATTCGTTCATCGTTCATGAACTACACAAGACTAATTAACAAGATAATTTTCATAAATTAGCGGCCGGGAATTCCCCGTTTCGTTCAAAAGACGCGCACATGGGTTGATTGACAGCAAGCAGGTTTGCCAACCTGATGATCGTTTTTTTTTTTTAATTTTGTCATATTTTTTTCTTCAAAATATCTTCTATTGTTTTCAATGGAGGCTGGCTGAGGCTTTTTGTATCTACGAGGCCCTGGGCTGCAGACCAAAAACCCCTAAGTAGATCCGTCCCTGTACTTACCCTTCAGGGAATACACTCGTGATTTTATAACTTTTGTTATAACTACTAATGAAAATTTCTAATTTAAGGGGCCGACGAATAACGCACGTAATAGAAATCCGAGGCCAGTGCAAAATTTTTTCGGTATTCCGAGCAATATTTTATTGCTATCTCTGTTTGACAAAAAAGGAAGCGAGGGACGCGGCGCGCAGCCGTGTGTGTGTGTCTGTGCGAGTAGACAGATAGCTATTAAGAGCTGTACTGGACTAACTATACCTACCATTCATTCATAACGACTCGGAAGATATTTCTATCTATTAGTAATTAGGTACGAGTATGTTCATGATTTGCTTTGTTGACGATTTTGGGGAATCGTTTGTATACTAGTCATTTTTTGGAAATTTCTTTACAATGCCGGTATCTCAACATTTAAGAATATTTCGACATCTAGGCCTTGTAAAGAAAATCAAGAAAAGTACCTATATGCTGTTGGTGTTCTTGAATAAATTATATAAGGTACTACTTATGGTACTTATACATCGTCATCGCGCGCGAACTTATGGGGAACCGGCCGACGTGTACGTCGAGTAAATACAAATTATAGGGATATTTTCTTTGTTAATTTTAAGCCTGTATAGGTTAATTTATTTCCTTGGTCTCCGATTTAAAAAAACTAAGGCTTTTTCTGTCTTATTTATGTACTTATTACTTTTAGTAACCTAAATAATTGTTACTAATATGTTTAAATAATGAATACAAGTCAAATTAAAAAGTGTCAAATAAAAAATATTCCAATAATTTATACGTATTAACGCGATATGAGTACATCAATAACACCGTCCTGAGCTAAGAACAAAATAAATATAAATTCAAAATCCTTTATTTTTAATAAAGGATTTTGAATAAATATTTATTTTGTTACTAGCTGCTCCCCCCCCCGGTTTCACCCGCATAAATCTTGATCCCGTGGGAGTATCGGGACAAAAGTACAATAGTAAGTAAATCCGTTCAGTAGTTTTTGCGTGAAAGAGTAACAAACATCCATCCATACTCACAAACCTCTCGCTTTTATAATATTAGTGTTATATTCTTCATAAATATTACTATTACCATTGTTATTATTGATTCATCTATTTAAAAAAAACGAAACAAAATAAACTCGGACAAACGTTACAGTACCAATAAAGAGGAGCAGTGTCCATGAGATAATTTTTGCGCTTACTGGATCTTCAACGCACTGCTTAGCGCCGAGAGTTGAAAATCCAACAGTATGCAGCACTCTGTTGGAATTCTCAATGCTTGGTTCAACACCGAGAGTTGCAAATTCAATACGCGATAAAATCTCGCCTCGAGATATTTACGTCCGTGCGAACAAACGGAGGTGGTCTAAAGACACGGAAGAGACAAAGCTCCATAGGTAGGTAGATAGGTAGGTAAATACTTATTTTTAAAAAATATACTTAGGTACCCAGTAGTGTGAAACTCAAACCAAGAAACTTTACAGTAATATAGCTTATACATCAGAATAACACATAGACTATAATTTATAAAGATTGTGTGATTTGTCTATACTAATATTATAAAGAGGAAAAAATGTATTGTTTGTTTGTATAGGCTCCGAAACTACTGGACCGATTTGAGAATTGTTTTACCATTATAAGCCGAAATTATGTCTGATGAACATAGGCTACTTATTTTATTTTTTTCGAAATCCACGCGGATGAAGTCGCGGGCAAAGTGCTAGTACATAATATAATGATAAGTATAAAGTAAGTCGGAAAAAATCCAGCCCTCTGAGAGCTATCTTGTCGTGCGCTGCCTATGCCGTATGGTGTCCGTGTAGACGTAGTACACGATGATAATGTATCGTGGGATGGTTTGTCATAAAGAATTTTGAATAAAAGTCCGTGACAGCATATATATACTTTTTATGTGGAAGCTATTACTCGTATAGCCAAATCAGAGCCATAAATTAATTGCTTTTTTGTTTTTACAATACACATTTTAGAGTATTTAGTTAATTCTCATCAAAATTAATACCTTTATTATACACTTTTGTTGTTGATGTAGATAAACTTTGTCTTTTACACTTATTAATTTGGACGGATTGTACAAAAGTTACCAGTTACCACTATCCGAACGGCGGACACCGCGCGCAGAGCGGGGCTGTGGACTACAAAGTTGTGGGTGTCAATGTATACATTACAATAACCACAGAATGTTTTACCGGTTGTAGGTGTGCGTGTGTCTTTGATTATCTTTTTATGAGTATCATTAAGTGTACGGTGGTTGAATTTTGTCAATACTACTTCGTTGCACGGCACGCAATGACTTGAGACTGTGTCCACCTGAAATTTAAAATAAATATTAAAGTATCTAAGTTGTACATTGTAATTTGGATCATTGGGCACTAGGATGACGTTGACCGGAGCGCGCCGTTGGCAAAACATTTTTGCAGTGTATTGCAAAAACAAGATGGCAGCGTTAGTTCCGATTTTGGCCACGCACTAAAGGATCCATGTACAGGTAAAATAATAATAAAAAATTTATAAAAAGATCTTTATGAGCCTGTCCGTAAAAGAAACGCAACTCAAAGCGTTTCTTCGATACCGCCGCGAATCACCGCAAGCCTCTGGTTTCCAAGGCCGCAAGTTATATTCCCTCCACCATTAGTCAAGTCCGCCGTCCCAGGCATGTCCTCACCGACCCCGATGACCACATAACTCTCATCCAAGAGAGCAGTAGTGCCACCAGTAGAGTGCACAAAAAACACAAACCAACATTCCGACCTCGCCGCCGAGGTCCCTCGCGAAGACCCCGACGTAATTGTCCCCCCGACCCTTGCCAGCCCGCGCTGTAGCTGAGCCTGTAGCTTTAAATTCTCCCGATAATAATAATCATCAAAATCTGATCGCCAGCGACGCCCTAAGCCGAGGTCCGTACCCCACAGGGGGTTCCCTTAGCGAGCAATCGCTTAGTAATGTAAGTTTTTGGCCCCTGGCTGGAGGCTTTGAGTTCGCTTAAGGCTGCCACAGGATAGTCCGGTTTAGTAGACACGACCTCTCAAGGTCAACTACGTGATGCCATAAATTAAGAAAAATTGTCCTTAAAGGTAAATACAGACTATCAAACTGAACAGCAGTCTCCATGGGACCGACATTCGTCGTAGAAATTATCAACTGTATTAGCTAATACAGTCAAATACCTTGGCATAACTCTTGACGCCAAACTGCGTTGGAAATATCACGTCCAAAAGAAAAGACAGGAGCTCGACATCCGTTATAAAAGTATGCATTGGGTACTCGAAAGGAAATCCTGCCTATCAATACATAATAAAATTATAATATACAAGAGTATTTTTATGTCATTTTGGACGCGGGTTAGGGCGCCGGCTAGAGTTGTACTAAACGAAGTAACGTTAAAATAATCCAACAATTCCAAAAATTAAGTACTCAGGGATGCTGTAAATGAACCATGTTATATTAGAAATGACAACCTCCACCGTAACCTTAAAATGGAAATCGTCACCGCCATGATCCAAAAAATTGCTGAAGCCCACGAACACAGACTTGTGAATTTAGATACAACTCAGCTGCTAGACAACAAGTACAGTACGGCTAAAGAGAACTTTACCATATTGAGTTGGTGTAGTGTATAAATAGTGAATTATTAATAGTAACAATGCTGTGATGTGAATAAAAAGAATAATCAAAAGCGTTTTATTAATTATCAGACTCTAAGGAAGTGTTACGGATTATGGATGATATTAAAAATGTTCGAAAAAATAACGTAATTTCAAAGAAGGCACAGTCAAAATGAGTTAAATCGATGTAAATATGAAGAAACTACACGTTTTAAAAGTTTTTGGAGGGGATTATTTCCGTCCTTGTCGCGCGGTACGGACAATGTATGGCGCTAGTATGACTATGAAGTTATATAGTCGTGACATCACTTCTAGCATAGTGCTGTCCTTGTCCAACACCTATTTAAAAGCTTTTATAACTTGGCAATTTGTTAAGGTATAAAAAGTGTAAACTTTTTATAATATTGTTTGCAAACGAAACATTTTTTAAGATATAAATAAAAAAAATTGTCATCATCCCTATTTTGTGAAAGTGCAAATTGACTCTATTCTTAGATAAAACGTAATCTATCACGTAAAATATTAAGTTACGAGTTAAGTTACTTATCTCTTTTAGGCTAAATTGTAATAAATTATTAAGAACTTTAATTCTTACTAACCCAAATGTATGTCAACGGCTTATTTTTTTTCCATAGCACAAGTTGTTCAGTTTGATGGTGTGTACAACACCCTTAAATGACCACTCATTTCAGGTGCAGAATTTTTATCTCATGAATCGAAGCGCGCTTTACTTGTGGTAACCAAGTGTACAAACACGCTGTGGATGTGTATGTGAAGACGAGTAACGTCAGCACATAACACACACAAGCACACTCCGACTTTGCCCGTGTCTCGGACACTACCGAGAGCGCCCCCGCTTACAAACACATTCACAGCGTGTTTGTACACTTTGTAACCACAATTAAAACCCGCGCCGCATCGTGAGCTAAAAAGTACTTACTATACACGCTGTATAGGTGTTCAAAAACAAGTAAATTCTTACCGTTCTAGCGAACTTCTCGTTGATCGGCTTCAAGATATTTCTCACGTGACTTTCCGTGACATCATATGGCTTGGTGTCGTGAGAAATCCACATCTTGCAGACTTGACAATACACACTGTTCTTCAACTGCCGGTAACTTTGGAAATTTTCTCGAGAAACCTTCACTTTATCCCCATTTGGAGCAACTATCAAAATATATTCACCATTCATAACAGGTAAATTCACTTTTAGGTTGTATTTCTCAATCATTCCTTTCAAATATTCTTCAAAACTTTCTGCTTTCTCATCATTTGTTGGTTGAATGTTGTTGTGCGTGTTACTGACTGTTGGTTTCACCTTGAGGTTGTCTATGATCGGTGATTTCATAGTCATCGTCGCTATCAAGCATATTGCACAAATTCTTATTGTTTGTGTCGTAATAATTATTTGCTATAGAAGATTTAAAATGATCAGGTTCCAAATCACTTTCCTGGTCTTTTTCTTCGTTGATAACGTTTTCATAATCACAGCTTTTATTTTCTTTAAATATTTTATAAAACTCACTTATAATACTATTATCTTTATTTGATTTAATGTGGTAGGCTGATAATTCGTGTTTAAGTTTGTTTTTTATTTTAATAATCTTAGAGCAAGGCACGCAGTAATAGACATCCTTGTCGATATCTTTTTTATTAATTATACTAATATTTATTTGATTGGAAACTCTTTCAAGAACTGTCTGGGATATGTTTTTAATGGTTTCATGTTGTGCACTGTCGTGTTCTTTGTAACACATTGTGGGCACGTACACGTTACAAATATGGCACTTGTATGTCTCGGAAGGTTCTGAAAAAAAAGAGACGTAAGATGATGACACCATAAGCTACTACATAAGAGCACTAGAAAGTGGTGAATGGGAAGTGAAGAGGAAGAATCTAGATTTGACGGTCGAAAAGTGATGATTCTCAGCCTAGTTTGAATTTTGTTTTTTTTTGTCAACTTTGATGATCCCGGGTATGGTGGTAAATAAACCATTTAATGTTGTTTAAAACGGTTTAAAACCACGACCACGTGGGTCTTAGGTAAATTTACGTATTACTTTAAAAAAATAGTTAAATTGGGTAGTTAAAATCATTAAACATTTTTATTAATACGTATTATTTCAGATATATACGTCATATAACATACTTCTACTCCATTTTTAGGTTTATACAGACTGAAAACAATCTTGTTATGCGTATTAATTTAAAATATACTTTTTAAAATATGTTGGAGCTAAGTATCAATAGAAAAATTGACAGATTAGGTTTTTACTCAGCCACTGCCTGCATATTTAAAGAATAATATATTCAAATAATCGCAATCTTAGTCGTTTTTGAAGTATGGCCGCTCAAAGCGATAACCACGTTCATTTGTCACTTTTTGTTCGGGAAAACCATTTTTAGCTCTCGTTGAGAATCCAACAGAGCGCACCACAGCGCGTCAAGAAAACATTCTGTGGGATTGTCAACTTTCGGCGCTAAGAAGTGCGCTGAATCTCGAGTGCCCGAAACTACCTGCACTAATTTGTGAACTAACTAAACCTATTCTATGTTTTTCTAATGCAAATAGATGAGGTAGCTTTTCTAGTTGATTTAAGTGAATAATCTCAAATTTTAACTTGGGTAAAAAATTATACCCGAGATGTTTTAATGTCCCTCGGGAATTTTTGTTATCAAGGTAAAATTGTAAATTATGCCGATCTCAGATAAAAATAGAACATTTCACACAGTGCTCCATAGGCCGCTTCGGCCTGCTTGTTAATCGTCGATTGACGGACTCAAGTGTCAGGAGGCTGTAATTTGCAATATCAAGTAACTCGCAAATCCTAAACAATTGCAGTATATTTTTTTGTCTCTGTTGAACGCTTAAATTTGTTTTATGGTTAGGTACCCATAAGCTTGATATCATAAATCTAAACGTAAACAACTTTGACATGTTTTAATCCACATTACCGTGATGTTTGATTCACATTACCGTGTTTTGTCGTGTTGTGACGCCTTCGAACGAATCACAATGAGTTTTGATTCGCTAATACTGCGTGTATTAGCGAATCAAAACTCATTGTGATTTGACGTAGTTTGAAACTAATTCGTTTGATTGGTGTATCTCGCGTCATGACACAACACGACACAGTAATGTGTCGGTGGCTTTAAATAGGTAACTAGAGCGTTAGGTGTCGGGTCACGGGAAATTCCATGACGAGTTTCAATTCGATATGTGCATATGTATAATTTTGATAATGATATTACAGATTAAATTACTTATAATCTAAGATTCAAACCATTAGCGCCGGTGCTGAAAGGCTTCTTAAGTACGAAATCGCTGGATATAGAATGGAGAAGTAACGTGATTTAAACCCAGTTCAAGAGCTGTCAGTGTCAATATTACTACATAAATTTTTGACACTGACAGCACTTGAACGCGTTTTCTAAAGTGCTGATCGCGTTTAGTTTCATTGATGAAATTGGCACTCGGTACATTTTGAAGAGTCTCCTTTTTTTACTGTATTTTGACGAGGTACTTACCAGAATAGCATTCTTCATTATCGTCTTGAGTGACTATTTGTACTTGACAGTACTCAGACTCTCCATCCAGGCACTTCTTCGTCCACAGCGGTCTCTTCTCTGCGTTTGGGGAGCGGACATACTTACTGAGGTACTTCAAGTCTATACTATCTAAAGTTATTGTGTATGACTGAACACCTCCAATGCTTACGCTAGCCATTTTATAGTTAAGTAAAGTAAAAAATAAGCCGCTAAGTGAAAGTTGGGCTCGAAGGGTCCACTGAACAATATTGAAATCTAAAAAATATTATTTCTTGGTTTAGCGGCCATATTAGTACAAACTCTGTGAAAAGGATAATGCCAGAAACTCTATAGAACTTTGCCCCACTTAAATCAAAAACTCATCTACAAGCCTGCAAAATGCAGCATCTTAAAGCTTATTTATTACTGTTAACTAAACATTTGTCGTAATGCCTGTAGAACTTGCGGTTTCTGTTAAAATCTTAAAACAATATTGACATTGATTATAGGTTAAAAATGTTAAAAAGCGATTTAAACAACATAATATACGTCACGCATTAGCATAATTATTATAATCGTAATATGAGTTTTTGTTTTACAGGTATTTAAAACTTTTTTTCTTATGTCTCATGCGCAATAAGTAACGCAATAGGAAATTCAGGGGTTGAATTCCTTTTATCAATGATTTGTAATCGGCAAGTTCTACTGAAAAAAAATGTATTATGAAAAGGTCCTTTGATCATTACAATTATTTTCATTAATTGACATTTCCTGTCAATAGATGGGGCAGGATCTGTCATTGTCATTTCAAGAGTCTACCTTTAAGATACTGCCTTGTTGGTGTAGTGTTCGCAAGAGCTACTACTGAGCATGAGGTCCAGGGTTCGATTCCCAGGTCGGGCAAAGTGTTATTGGGTTTTTCAATTTAGAATTTCTCAGTAGCAGCCCGGAGTCTGGATTTGTGCCCGATTGATGGCAATAGGCTCGCCCCCTATTACATAGGACTTAAACAGGCGAAATGTGGGTGTACTATAGGTACACCTCTGCCTAACCCTTCTGGGATTACAGGCGTGATGTTATGTTATGTCTACTTAAAACGGTTCAAAAGATACAGTCCTGTGTCAGATAGACAGACGGACGGACAGCGGAGCCTCAATAATAGGGTTCCGTTGGCACCCTTTGGAAACAGAACAAAAATAAAACTGCCTCTACTCTGCATATATTCATTTTAATTGTGTGCGTAATAACTTTTTAGTTATTTTATTCGGCAAACTTACAGCTAACTAAGCCTACATTAGCATGGACGTAAAAATATCACGTAGGAATTTTTCGCACACTGGATTTTCAACGCTTTGCTTAGCGCTGAGACTTGCAAATCCAACAATGTTTTTTTCGACGCGCTGCTGATGCTGGGATGTACCTACTCTGTTAGATTTTCAACGCTCGGCTCAACACCAAGCTAGCATCGGAAAACATTAACAATAGTCTTGTGCCTGCTCGGTCATTTTTAAGATCGCTCCGTACTAGTTCTTTTCGGACAGTGAACTAGTTCATTCTATTAGTTCTAATAGCTCTATTCGGTCTTTGCTCTCGGTGGTCAGCATCTGATGAATCTGATCTCATTCTTGCAGATTCGGTCGGTCGGGTTCGGTTAGCATCGTCATTCGTCGGCTATTCTCTCTCGTTCTCATTCACAGACATCGAACGTATCTGTCAAACAATCAGTGACTGTTTATCATTTCTCGTTCTCGTTCGCACAAACGATCGCGCGGTTTACAATGTCCGAGATCGAAAAGACCTATTAGACCTAATAGACCGATTACGAGTCAGCTTTCGGAAACGTTTCTTTTAGTACAGTGCGAAGATACGTTTCCTATTCGTTCATCGTTCATGAACTACACAAGACTAATTAACAAGATAATTTTCATAAATTAGCGGCCGGGAATTCCCCGTTTCGTTCAAAAGACGCGCACATGGGTTGATTGACAGCAAGCAGGTTTGCCAACCTGATGATCGTTTTTTTTTAAATTTAGTCATATTTTTTTCTTCAAAATATCTTCTATTGTTTTCAATGGAGGCTGGCTGAGGCTTTTTGTATCTACGAGGCCCTGGGCTGCAGACCAAAAACCCCTAAGTAGATCCGTCCCTGTACTTACCCTTCAGGGAATACACTCGTGATTTTATAACTTTTGTTATAACTACTAATGAAAATTTCTAATTTAAGGGGCCGACGAATAACGCACGTAATAGAAATCCGAGGCCAGTGCAAAAATTTTTCGGTATTCCGAGCAATATTTTATTGCTATCTCTGTTTGACAAAAAAGGAAGCGAGGGACGCGGCGCGCAGCCGTGTGTGTGTGTCTGTGCGAGTAGACAGATAGCTATTAAGAGCTGTACTGGACTAACTATACCTACCATTCATTCATAACGACTCGGAAGATATTTCTATCTATTAGTAATTAGGTACGAGTATGTTCATGATTTGCTTTGTTGACGATTTTGGGGAATCGTTTGTATACTAGTCATTTTTTGGAAATTTCTTTACAATGCCGGTATCTCAACATTTAAGAATATTTCGACATCTAGGCCTTGTAAAGAAAATCAAGAAAAGTACCTATATGCTGTTGGTGTTCTTGAATAAATTATATAAGGTACTACTTATGGTACTTATACATCGTCATCGCGCGCGAACTTATGGGGAACCGGCCGACGTGTACGTCGAGTAAATACAAATTAAAGGGATATTTTCTTTGTTAATTTTAAGCCTGTATAGGTTAATTTATTTCCTTGGTCTCCGATTTAAAAAAACTAAGGCTTCTTCTGTCTTATTTATGTACTTATTACTTTTAGTAACCTAAATAATTGTTACTAATATGTTTAAATAATGAATACAAGTCAAATTAAAAAGTGTCAAATAAAAAATATTCCAATAATTTATACGTATTAACGCGATATGAGTACATCAATAACACCGTCCTGAGCTAAGAACAAAATAAATATAAATTCAAAATCCTTTATTTTTAATAAAGGATTTTGAATAAATATTTATTTTGTTACTAGCTGCTCCCCCCGGTTTCACCCGCATAAATCTTGATCCCGTGGGAGTATCGGGACAAAAGTACAATAGTAAGTAAATCCGTTCAGTAGTTTTTGCGTGAAAGAGTAACAAACATCCTTCCATGAGATAATTTTTGTGCTTACTGGATCTTCAACGCACTGCTTAGCGCCGAGAGTTGAAAATCCAACAGTATGCAGCACTCTGTTGGAATTCTCAATGCTTGGTTCAACACCGAGAGTTGCAAATTCAATACGCGATAAAATCTCGCCTCGAGATATTTACGTCCGTGCGAACAAACGGAGGTGGTCTAAAGACACGGAAGAAACAAAGCTCCATAGGTAGGTAGATAGGTAGGTAAATACTTATTTTTAAAAAATATACTTAGGTACCCAGTAGTGTGAAACTCAAACCAAGAAACTTTACAGTAATATAGCTTATACATCAGAATAACACATAGACTATAATTTATAAAGATTGTGTGATTTGTCTATACTAATATTATAAAGAGGAAAAAATGTATTGTTTGTTTGTATAGGCTCCGAAACTACTGGACCGATTTGAGAATTGTTTTACCATTATAAGCCGAAATTATGTCTGATGAAAGATTGTGATAAAGTTTGATGTGTTCCGTAATCGTAATACCAAAAATAATGAATGAAAACTTAATATTTTTTATTTTTTTTCGACTATTTGCAACGAGATAATATAGGCTATGTTTCTAAACCAACAACATTACAGATATTGTTGTTTATAGTACAGAAAAAACGATAAGAAAACATATCATTTACGCTGTAAAAAAGTGCGAAATGCAATTAGCTTAAACTTCATTTTAGGTAAGTATTTTGGAGAAAAAAAAAAGATGTAGGAACCTAGATAAACACTGTCTGAATCCGAATATAAGCATAATATGGTGGAAATATGCTTAAATTGCAAATAATTTGGGTATTACGTTTGTATGGACAATTCAGACGTCGCCCTGCTCTTAAGATAATTATAATGTTCTTACAATTTAACGACATACCAACTTATTTAATTCTTTACTTCATTCATGTTTGAGTGCCTAATCTAAGGTAGATTGAACAAGAACACCTTTTCGTTTGTTTTTTTTACCTTAGGTCATTTACATACAATCTATGTAAATTAATAAACTTTAATTACATTAACAGATTATGATTTTTATAATTAATTGCAAACTTGACCATGTAAGACCTATGTAAGTACCTGATTATAATATTATTAATTGACTTCACTATAGTGTCTGTTTTGATTTGTTGACATTATTTTGTTTGTATTCATATTTTAATTGATGTAATAATTTGCACGCCGTAAGGTAGAATGTAGCCGATCTCATACATTCAAAACTTGTGCAAACTTGTGCGAAGTTGTGCAAAAATACCTGGCGGTAATAACCGAGCCAGGTATTTTTGCACAACTTAGGAGACGCATATGTCCAGCAGTAGACGGTTAATTAAGATGTTTTATTTTAGGTATAATTTAAAATTCAACCTATTTTAGATTTAAGTTGACAACATTCATTCCTATTTATTTGGAGTCGGATAAATATGTATTTTTCTTCCTTTCTGTGGATTTCACCAATGAAACTGAACTCCATCAGCACATTAACTAGGGCAGGGGCTGTCAGTGTCATTATTGATACTGACAGCTCTTGAAGGCGTTTTAAATGTGCTGAACGCGTTCTCTCGCAACCACTAGACCAAATGAGGCAGTCAGTGGAAATTTTGAGATAAAAAGAACCCGTTTGTAATCCAGGTCTGGTCCTAATCATGATCTACTTGTGTGCCAAATTTCTAGCGTGAAAGCAAAACAAACATACTTACATAAAATCAAATCTTTTCCCTAAAAAATAGTAGTTAAGATATAAAGTTTTTGGTTCTAGGACATGCCGGTTTCCTCACAATGATTTCCTTTACCATTATGAGAGCGGTTGTGATGCTATCAAGGTTTGAACCTACAACCTACAACTCATAAGTCGCGGCCTTAACCACTGGGCCAACACTGCTCTACAAACACACATGCAGAAAAATTGATAATTAACTCAGATAATCAAGAAAAATTAAAAACAAAGCAGATATATATATAAACACAAGCACTGAATAGAAATAGCCCGCAGCTGCACATCATTACTGTTCAAGAAGGCTTCCGTACAGCGTGATGCTGTGCTATGGCGGACCCACAGCGCTGAGTTGGTTTTCAGTGGTCACCTGGATGAGTGTTTTCATTAATTTTTTGTTATGAGGTTTATAAAACTTTTAAGTATGAGTAGAATAGAATAGAGTTGGTTCCTTCTCTTTATTATCAATTGAATTGCAGATAACATCACGCCTGTAATCCCAGAAGGGTTAGGCAGACTGCCAGAGGTGTACCTATAGTACACCCACATTTCGCCAGTTATGCTTAAGTCCCATGTTATAGGGGGCGAGTCTATTGCTATCAACCGGGCACAAATCCAGACTCCGGGCTGCTACTGAGAAATTCTAGATAAAAAAACCACTTTGTTCGACCTAGGAATCGAACCCAGGGCCTCATGCTCAGCAGTACCTCTTGGAACCACTAAACCAACGAGGCAGTCACAGATTACAGATAAAGATGTAGAAATTACCGATCCCCCCCCCCCACAAGCATTGGAGTTCTTTCGTGAATAAGGTTAAAGTGAATTTAATATTATTTTAATTGAACTTTTCAGCAAGCTTGACATTATGGTATAATTACCAATCCTCAACTTAGTAAATTAAATATCATGTTTTCAAGTTTTAAACTAAGGCTTTCCTTTGACCATAACAGCCGCTGTATTTGAAGTTACCTACTGTTTCGCTTCAGACTGTTGCATTGAAGAACCTTTGGAGATCCTAGTACAAGCACCCAGAACAGCTAAACATTCAACTCGTAACTGTGTGTGGTGTTCACTTTGCTAGAAACCTACCCTCAGCGGGGTCAAGCCACTGTGTGGTGGGTCAGACTGGTTATAGGTCTATTATATTTGATTGTATAAACAGAGTATAACAACTTTGTTATGTAGGTACTTATTTAGTGGACATAAATATATGTTACGTTACGTATCGATCTAAGTCGAAATTTTACCTACATAAATATGCCACAATATTAATTAAATGTTAACTTACCTCGTTGTAAATTTCACTTGTTCGATACACTCCTTCATTGAATTTATTAAGTTAAAAATAAAGTTTCTACTTTTAAAACAATGAACGTAACGAATTTTTTTTTTTTTTTTTTTTTTTTTTCTTTTGGCTTCGCACGGTTTGTGCATTCAGCCAATGTCATGTTTATAACGTAACGAATTGTCAATTTTACAGATTAAAATAGGAAAGTGAATTAGCAAAGATAAAAAAAGTATCGACACTCATGGTGCACATGTGCACCCTTTGTCTTACCCAAAAGAGCATAAACTGTATTGAGTTCAGTGTGACCAGATTAAATTTTAGAAAAATACCGAAGCACCTCAAAACAATACTGAAATATACCGATTTACAAAGGGCAAATATACCAATAAAAATACCGATTTTCATAACACGTTTTATTCAATCATCATCATCACAATAAATGTTAGAATTTTATATAACATCTTGATTTGTTTTTAAACTTGCTGACACATTTTTGTTTCCGAATCTGTTTCTTTGTTCTGTTTTTATTAAATTTATCTGTGAAAATATGCGCCCGCATGCAGCACTACATACTGGTAAACATAACAGAGATTTACAAACACTAGATACAAAATCATTTCTTGACAATTCAAAAGTGCCTGTAAATGGTTTTATTGAAATAAATTATTTGAGTTGAGTTTCACTTCAACAAACCAACTGTAGTAGGCGAGTCGATGCTATACTATTTGTGATTCATACACAGACAAGGAAGTATTTTATGTAAGTATACCCTAATACTTAACTACCCCTTAAACTGAAAATGTAGACTTATTTTTTTCTAAATATTTGTTTTATAATTACCGTTTTTTTTTTTTACAACAACAATAGGAATAAAAAAGAAGTCCAACTTAACTTAAATCTTCTCATTTATTATATCAATGCGGCGGCAGCCACTTGACATTTTCTATCAGTGACTTACTCTTTGATCTTTGCTTATAAATAAAATGTACCGCTAAACGGGGAAACTTCCTGCCACAAACTAATAAGAGAAGACATAGATCGCTTCGGTGTTACAATAACTTCTTATCCAAGTTATACCCAAAAAGACTGAAAAATACTGACTTCCCGCAATATACCCATAAAAATACTGACGTTCGGAAAAATTAGTAGAATATACTGAAAAAGTATTAAAATACTGAATCTGGTCACACTGATTGAGTTACAGCTAAGACATGTATTTTCTATTGGGATATCAACTTGGATTTGGTTGTCTAAAGTTTCGGACAATAAAACGAAACGTCATTTGCTTATATATCACGAAAAGAATACAGAATAAATTATTATTTAGAAAATAATACCGATATACTTCGGACACTAATCGTACGTGTCTCAACACTACTTTCCGTTCAATTCCCCGCCCATAGAGTTATTGAGATTTCGAGCTAATTGACTATGGCCGCATTCCGAGTTAGACAATAATCGCTGACAGCGCTCACATCGATAATTTGCGTTATTAGGGCATGGTCAGTGTTAGTTATCGCAAGATGGCGCAGGTCATGACGTCATCTATGACGATTCATGGGACATCGTTATCGCGCTCACGCTAAATCGGTACAGACGTAAGCCCGCTAAAATCGATTACATCCCAATACGGAATGCAGCCTATGGCCTAGTAACTACTGATGACGTTTGCGTACCTTCTAATCACGTCCCACTGTGTGCTTCTGAGCAACACTTGTGTTCAAATTTTTCTCTGATTTTCGGTGAAATTTTGTTTACTGTGACTTGTTATTGTGTTTGTTTGTGTGTTGTTTCGTTGTTACCTGCTATCAGGTTTGTTTAGTGTTTGTTTTTTAACAGTATTGGTCACCACACAGAGGGGCTGGGGGTTTATTTTTATCCATATTCATATTGAATATGTTTAAAAATAAACCCCCAGACCCTCCTGATGAAATCCCTACTAACCCCATATCCGGCTTTTCTCCGTCTGTTCCAAGTCCCACCCCTAACCCATTAAGCCAGTTTGCAGATGTCGTCTGTAATCTGGAGTCCCAAATCCTCCCATCCCAGACTAGAGATGGGTAACTAGCCAACATTTCAAAAGCTTAGCTAGGCGGCTATTTGTGGTGGAATAGCCAGCTAGCTAGCCGGCTATTTTAGCTACTTGGCTATTGATTAAATGGTTAACTAGCGAATAGCGGCCGGTTAGCCCGTTAGCTAGGTAGAATTGGAATAATGCTCAACAGTCTTGCGACCCGAGTTCGATCCTCGTCAAAGCAACAAGTTTTGATGATTAAAATAATATTTTGATGTCGAATTTCGTTTTTTATTTACTTTTATTTTATTCCTATATGAAAAGAAATGACTTTCCCTCATACGTTAACATAAAAAAAACAACGCAAATTACACTTTTAACTAAAAGTGTTTTTTTTTTGTATGATTAAGTTACGAAATATCTAATATTAATACATTTATTTTCCTAAGGGTTGGGCAGACACTATAGGTACACCTAAAGTACATCAACATTTCGCAAGTTATATTTAAGTCCCATAAATAGGGGGCGAGCCTATTGCCATCAACCTGGCACAATCCAAACCCCGTGCGATTTTCTAGATAGAAAAACTCAAAACCTCTTTTATCAACCCGGGAATTTAACCTCATGCTCAGCAGCAGCGCTTGCGACCAGTAGACCAACAAGGCATCTTAATAATAATTTATGTACCACTTTTACATTTCCTACCATAAAAGGCACCATTTTGTCGAGTTCCCACTAAACCAAGGAGTGCCAAACTGTGGGGCGCGCGCCGCAAATAATAGTGAAAATTACAGATTTTCATGACGGCCATTTTAGTGTGACGGAACTGCTTTCCTAGGAAACCAAATCGGTTGCAAATTCTGTGAAATAAGCTTCAACTTTTCTGCATCATAAGTCGACAAAATATGGTTTCCGAACGTTTCTCCAATTTTTTTTTTTTTTGCATTTTATGCCGACAAATTAACATTCCTTTTCTGCATGAATGGACAAATAATGCAACGAATACGAGGGGCAAATATTTTCGAGATCACTTACGTTCGCTCTTGCTTTTTTTAGTGGACAGTTATTCGGGACTCGTATGTTAGTTAAAAGGTGGGGAACCGCCGCGCCGCACTAAGCGAACGTTAACAATCTAATCAAATGATTGATTACGTATTGATCGTCTAAGACCTCCCTTAGATTGCAGCTTGCCACACATCGGTAACTAATATAATAAATACGAAAGTAACTTTGTTAATTACGCTTTCACGCCAAAACGGCTGAACGGATTTGAATGAAATTTGACACAGATAGTCCATGATCGTGGATCGCAGACGAAGTCACGGGCAACAGCTCTACAATAGATGAGGCCGTGGAGTTTAGCAAGGGGATGGCCGAATTAAATAAAAGTGGTTATTTATTGCGTACATTTATTAGGATCACCAGCGCACTCGCGGCTTGTATTCGTCGCTCAGCGCCACGCGCTTTATGCTCTCGTAGCCTAGGATGATGCTGAACGAGAAGCAAGCGGACTGCAGCAGACGAGCCGATAACCCCTTCAGGTAAAGTCCTACCAAACCCTCCTCTGCCCATAACGTTTTAAAGATGTCCTTCATAGTGCCTACGCCTTCGACCTGTAACAAAAAAAGGGATGCCATTTAATAGGTGGTAGGTGCGTGCAAAATAAGTCTGCGTGCGGCCGAAATCGGAAGTTATCGTTTGCCGCCATCTTGACGCTTATATCAGCTCGTCTAGTATGACCGGGTTTTGTTGTTGGCAAGGGAAGATCCGGAGTGGGGGGGGGGCAAGGGGCCATGGCCCCCCAGACGGTTCAAGTAAACCATAGAACGCCATACTGAATAGTAAAACGAAATCGAGTTTGACGTCGAGATGCTTCAATTTTTGAGCTTGGTTCGCTCGCTCTTTTATTTTGTTTTAATTCTCTAACTTTACTTCATACCGTGACAACGTAACTCCTGTAACAATATGTATGATCAAAGAAAATCTATCCAATCCGTCTGCCCCCGCCCAGAAATTAATCCTGGTGCCGCCTATTTCCGCAAAATTTACTTTGTAAAGTATTATATCATTGTAATAAATGTGAATGTGAAGACATGTGAATTTTATTATATTTTTTTTATGTTTTTTGTCTTATTTGTTTCAGTTAGTTTTAATCATGGTCTGGCAGTTTGAGTAATTTATGCGGCCCAAACTGTCCTTTCTTTGGTAAAGTTCGTCGAATCGTTGAGGTAGGAAACGCCAATCTCATCTAGTTTAAAAAAAATATGATTGACGTGTAAAAGTGTATGTAACAAACCTACTTTAAAGAAAAAAAATTTTTTTTTCATAAATAGACAAAATGGCCGATAAACACAAATCCGCACTCACACTATTACACACACACACACAATCAAAAACTTACACGCATACATCACATCTTAATTTTGTATGAACAACAAATAAGCTTTTCGTCAAAGTTGAATTTGTTGTTCATACTAAATTAATTCTTATTACAACGTACGAAGGTTGTTATTATTTTACATATTTTTCGAAATTTGACAGGCGTGACAGCCACACTTATGTATAATTACTTAGAGGTTAAGAATATTATAAACAATCATTAGATTAAGTCACTTTTGTATCGTGAACGCTGCCCAGGCAGTCTCAATATAGATCCGTAGAGTAAAGACGTTTACTTAAATTAATTTTGACCGCTTCTGTCACGCGCGTGATAACTGCGTGGGCACTTGACACTACGTACCTGTAACCTAGCCCGAACGATGTCCAGTGGGTTCGTGAGGAACGTTGTCGTGAAACCACCGAGCGTACCCGCGGCACACTGTATCAGGAGGGTAGACACCCAGGCCGGGGCGATTTTCAACATTTCATCTGTTCAAAGGAAACACAAGGTGTTAATCAAGTAACAGAAAAGTGTGTACAGGATAAATTTTAATCACTGCGCAAAGTGTAGTACATGATTCTAGACCCCCTGGAATAGACATTATTCATCGATTTTTTTTATTAATATGTAGCTCTTCAGTACATTTTGACCGCGTAAGTATTGTTTTTTTTTTTTGTTTGAAACAGCTGTTTTTTTTTAAAATAACCGACGAAAAATGGTTATGCTACGGGATCCAGAATCGTGTGCTGAATTCATAGTTACAGGTTGCACACTAGACACACAAGATGTCACGCCCCTTATGCCAGGAGGCTTTTATTTGTGTATTAAGTTATGTTGTTTTTTTTAAATTGGTTTCTGTTTTGGGTATATTGGCGTGGCTAGCTTAAATATGGCAGATAATTTAATATGTTTTTTTTTGTGTTTCGGTTTTTATTCTTTGATTACCTTATAATTATATAATTTAATGGTTTTCTAACTAAACAGACAGCTGTGCTGCTGGGGAGTTTGTTGTGCCACTTCTTCTTCCCAGCTAAAGCACTAGGAAGTGGTGAAGGGCGGGCGTTTTGGGGGACTGTCTTATGTAATTTTGACGTTCGAAAAGTGCTGACTCTCAGCCTAGTTTGAATGACTTTTGTTTTTTTTTTTTTTTTTGACTGGTTTAAAAAATATCCTTTATGTGCTTGTAAAGAACAAAGTGAAGACGGCAAAATTTTACATTGTGATTAAATGTTTAGTGGAAACATATCATTGTATGAGACGAGTAAACAAGCAAAGTGAATATCTGTAAAAAAAAAGTTAATGCGTTTTTTTTTTCTGATATTAAAATACTGAGGTGATACTTAATTCTAAACTCGCCAAACTTTAACGTTTGATGCCGAGAGGCGCTCTTTTGCATAACAATGCACCACGTTACGTACATCCCTACTACTTATATTTTATACGTATTTAGATCTATTTGCAATCTGTCAAAAGGATTTTAATTTTTTTATTTTGTCTTACCCTTTACAATTTTATACTTTTTCTTTAATAAATCTATTTTGTAATAAATGAATTTGGTTTTGTTGCCGTGTGTATGATAAAGTTGTCTCTCAAAGATTTATAAGTTAGGCGTAAAAATTTAAAATGTTCGAATGTGCAACTGCTGCTGCCATCAAGTGAAAAAGTGGCTGCGAGAACCACAACGGATCCCCCTTAACGCCGTTTGTCTACCGGCACCGTTAACGAGCACGAGATGACGGCACCGCTAGCTAAACACTCATTTACTATGGCGTGTCAACCGCACAGCACCGCCGGGTTGGACGTCACGTTCCGTTAGAATAATCGTTAACGGTGGCGGTAGAAAACCGACGAAACGGTGGTTGCACATGTATATTTTTTTTCTGCAATCGGCTTTTAGCCATAATCAGATGGTTTCTAGGATTCATTTGGATTGGGTGCCAGTTCCATTAAACGGCACCGTGTGAGTTTGTAGACACTAAGTATTTAGTTTCTCTGGTCTATGTCTAGTATTTGCCATCTTTTTAGGCGACTATTTACTTCTTCTTGTTGATTTGTTAGGTTCTTAGCCAATTCATTTATGTGTTTATTGAGTTTTTCTTTGTTTCTCTTGCTTATTTTACTGGCTTCTTTTACGGTCGGTGGCTCCAAGTATTTATGTATTTCCGTGTTTCTCACGAACCAGTGTGCACTTGAAAAAGTTCTAAGAGCAAGATTTTGAAACCTCTGGAGGATCTCGATATTGGAGTTGCTAGCACAGCCCCAGAGCTCTATCCCGTAGGTACAGATTGGCTTTATAATAGCCTTGTAGACAAGCAGTTTGTTACTGAGGGACAGCCGGGATTGACGACAGACCTTTGAATTGCAAGGTCGCTTCTGTTTTCTTGGCTTTGATGTGGTTAGCCCAGATGAGTCTTCTATCCAGGTGTAGACCGAGATATTTTACGCTATTATTGCTTGGTTACAGTTTGTTTTCCATACGCACAGGTGAACAGTCACCTTTCCGTAGTGTGAATGTTACTTGTGTCGATTTAGTAAATCTAGGCTTAATTCTCCACTTCTGAAGCCACATGTTAATTTTACTGAGCTGTTCCTGCAGTTTAAGCGATGCATTGTTCGGATTACTATCACTTGCAAGGCTTGCAGTGTCATCTGCGTATGTTGCTGTTAACACATCTTCAGTTTCAGGCAAGTCTGCCGTATATATTGAATAAAGGACTGGCCCAAGCACAGATCCTTGTGGAACTGAGGCGGTGATGCAGTAAAGCTTTGATAATTCTTCCTCGTATTTTACTTGGAATCTCCTTTGATCCAAGTACGCTTTTAGGATCATGTAGAATGAGTTAGGTAAGAGGGTTTTTAGCTTGTACAGCAGTCCTTTGTGCCAGACTCTATCGAATGCCTGTTGGATATCAATGAATACTGCAGAACAACACTCCTTTTTCTCTAGCGATTGTCTTAGTTTGAGAACCACTCGATGTACTTGCTCTACAGTAGAATGTTTTTCCCGAAATCCAAATTGGTGATCAGGTATAGTCTTCTTTTCGCCCAGGACTGGTTATCAGAAGAATACCTTAGATAGGATAGGGAGAAGACTTATAGGCCTGTATGAGCTAGGTTCTGTTGGTGGTTTCCCTGTTTTTGCAATCATACAGATTTGTGATATTTTCTTTGGATAGTATTGTATTCTAAAAATGGCATTGAATAGCATTGTTAAAAATACTATTGCTTTTCTAGGTAGTTGCTTAAGGACTTCATCCGTTACTAGTTCGAAACCAGAACCTTTTTTGTTTTCCAAGTAACTAATTGTTCGTGTTAGTTCCCTTGGTGTGACAAGTTTCAGCGGGCACTATTGATCATTCGGTCCACTTCTTCTTCAAATTCGGTCATTGACGACGGGTTTTGGAGTGAAAACTTTGCTTAGGTGTTTAGCGAAAAGCTCAGTTTTTCGCTTCCACTTCTAGCCCATGGATCATTAGAAGACATCCTTAAAGGTGGAAAATGGCTATATGATCCCTTAAAGGTCCTAGTTATTTTCCATAATGAGTAATTGTCCTTCTTATGAGCTGAGAATGTGGATTTTTTTTTTGTTGAGAGGATGTGTTCTGATTTTCCTGGATCAACTCTTTTAGTTCTCTAGAGATTCTATTGTATTGATGATTCGGTATATTACTCGTATTTCTTTGGGTGGAGAAGTTTAATGTCGGGGTAGCACGCCACGCAGCAACTTGTTGAGGTTTGTGATGTAAAATGTTGCCTCATCAATATCTTCTTCTGTTTTAAGTTTGACCTTTAAGTCGACTTCATCTTCCACGTATTCAGTGAAGACATTCCAATCTGTTTTATGATTATACAGTGTTGGCCTCTGTGCTCTGTGTATTGTCGACACGCTAAATGTTGCTATGATTGGGGTGTGGTCAGATACGCTGTCAAGCGATGATTCCACATCAAAATATACACCAGACAGACACTTTACAATGAAGAAGTCTACTAGATCGGGTATCCTGTTGACGTCAGTTGGCCATTAAGTTGGTTCGCCTGTTGCTAATGTTATAAGTTTGTGTTTGTCAATACATTTCTTCAACTCTCGTCCTTTAGTGGTAGTTAATCTTGATCCCCAGTGTGTGTGTTTACAGTTCCAGTCTCCACCGCTTATGAATCTGTTTCCCAAGCTCTGGAAGTAGCTAAAACATGTGTTGTTTCGGATTGTGCTTTGGTGGGCAATAGATAGCACTTACCTTAATAGGGCCCATACTTTCGTTTATAGTGATGGTAGTAGCCTGTAGCCAGTCCTCTTGAAACTCGCTATGGAGGTGGTGTTTGAGGTTACTTTTAACAATAACTGCAGACACTCCATGTGATGTGGTATACAATATACGCGATAGTTATCAACTCTCAATTCAAATTCTTGCGGTCATTAAGGTGAGTCTCAGATATCGGAGCAATATCGACTTTGTTATCTTTTAGCAGTATTTCTAGTTCCTGTTTATTTGGCGTCACGCCATTGATATTCCAGGTGGCAATACGTAACGAAATCATTGTGGAAGCCTACTGATGAGTGTCATGATGAGGTTCATCATTGTGCTAAACTGTGCTATGTGAGTTGGTCAATCCTGTCAGTCTGTTTTTTTAGAAGTGCTTCTAAGCTAAATCTATGTTCCTTTTCGAGTTCAATTTTTGTGAAATGTGTTCTCTGTGACTCATGGTCAACGTGGTTTATTGTATTTGTTCTCTGTGACTCAGTATGGTAAATTTTGTCATTCTGTGTTTTATGTGGGTCCTTGTGGTCAGGGTTATCTCTCGTAGGGTCTACTACCGATACGTTAGGTTTTTTGACAGCTTCACTGTACAGTCCCAAGCCTTCAGCCCTGGGATTATTTACAGTCTCGATGATTATCTTGTCTGTGACAGTTTGGAGTTCATTCGTTGTAGTATCTTTTTTCAGCACTTTAAAAGGAGGTCTTGTGATGAAAGAGGATGTGGTTGATATTTGTTTCCAGTAAGCTTTCTTGCTGCAATTTCCTTATCCACCTAACATCCTTTGTAGCTAGCAGGATGATTTCCTGAGCACAGAGCGCATGCCGCTGTTTTGATATTTAGTGCACATTGTAGTTTTCTCTCATCTGTACTGCCTCATACAGTTATTTTTGCTATGCCCCTAATGCTGGCATCTTTTACATTGTACTTCTTATTGGGTCTTCTATTGTAACTTTCTGGTTGTATATGAACTTTATTTCCTTGAGAAGTCGGTTATTTTCATGTGGGGCTACATTGACAAAGAATGTATTTAAGGGCTCTTTGGTTCCTTGTTTCCGAGCAGTGACTATTTCTCCTTGTACCCTGTTTCCTGTTTTCTCTATTGCTTCTATGATAACATCTTTTGGTGTACTGAAGTGAAGATGTTTAATAACTATCCTTGTGCATTTTTGATCCTTGCGTGTAAAAGTGTGACATATAAGTCCTTTGCTTCTTATATGCTCTATCAGGGATTTATATTTGTCGACTGTATGGGAAGAGATGAGCTGATTTTTTTATACTATTTTGTATGTGTAATCGTTCCTTTCCACAACTTCTTCGATGAGTTGAGTGAGTTTCGCAAGGTCGTCAACGCCATACAGTATAATTGGTGGTGGTTGAGATGATCTTTTGGCAGGAGCATCTCCCACTTCCACATCTAACAATGCAAAGCGGTTACTTTTTTCTATTTCTGGGGTGGTGTACTCTGTTCAGGATAGTTTATTATTCTATGATTATGTATGATTATTTATTATTCTATGATTATTTATAATTCCGGTACCCTCCTAGGGTAGGTTATCTTTAAGTGTTGCTTCTTCCATAGTTGGTGTAATTTTTTCCTTTTGGGTTGTCTTCCCTTAGGTAGGTAATTCGGTTATGGCGCCGAAGTTCATGCTCAGCTGCTGCGGTCACGAGGTAGTTCGTAAGTGCGGGGCTAGTTATAGACCGCAGCATTGCCCGGAGGGGACTACCCACAAAGTTGAAAGTGTGTAGGCCCATCACTAAACAGCGTCGTCAGCTCAGAGATGGCGGGGACGTGTATGAAGATATTGTCGGTGCGCGCCTGATAGCCTAGCTCCGCACACCTAGGCGTGCGCTACTGGCAGACTTAGTATTTTTTAGGTGCGTGTTCCCTGGTAAAAACACGCCCCACTAAGGCCTACACCAACCCCCCCAACCCCCCCCCCCAACACATGTATCTAACGGAACATGCACATGTATCTAACGGAAGACGTTGCGTATCGTCGGTCGCGTTGGGACAGAACAGACAAGTATACAGGGCGTCTCGTAAGTCGACGTCAAGCCGGAATCGGGTGATGGCCAAGTCATAATACTTAACAAAAAAATATTTAAAAAATCGTGCTATGTATTTTAAAAATTACGGTCATTTATTTTAAAAAGCTAAAAAATCAACAGCCTGTGACGGTCTTTTAACGCCTGTTGTATTTTATTTTTATTTTTTGTTTATTATTATGACCCGATTCCGGCTTGGCACCGACTTCTGGTACACCCTGTATAATCAAACAACCTGACACACTTAACAGATGACGCGTTAGATCACGTTCGCACGAAAGTAAAAGTATCCTCAACACTCGGCTTTACAACGAGAGTTGAAAATTCAGTGAGCGAAAAAACCCCGCCGCGATTTAATTAATGTGCGAATGTGATCCGTAGTAATGAGGGCAAATTAATTTCACAAACTAACAACTTCATTTTGTCGTTTATTCAACTTAGAACTGTCATTCTTTCATTCTTTGACAGCTGTATGCAATGGATATTACGCGGCAATGTGACGTAGGCTGACATTTTCCTTAAAAAGGATGTTTCAGAATCATAAACTAAATCTATGGTAACAGGATGCACGTCAATGTCCGAACTTCGTACCGCCCCCCAATATTATCGTTTTTTTTTGTTGTTGTGCACTTTGCCATTTTTGTATACCTAGTAAGTTCTGCTATTCGGGCCGGAGACAAATCTAACAAATCAAACATTATAAAAATCGGTACATCGGTTTTACATAATTCTTATTGGAAGGTGACAGGTTAGGCTTTTTTTTTGTTGTTTCTTCTGGTCTCTGATCAAATTTTTCTTAGTACATTGTTTTTCAGTAGAACTTGCCGAATACAAATCAATGATAAAAGGAATTCAACCCCTGAATTTACTATTGCGTTACTTATTGCGCATGATACACAACAAGAAAAAGTTTTAAATACCTGTAAAGCAAAAACTCAATTACGATTTTAATTATTATTATAATGCGTAACGTATATTTTGTTTAAATGGCTTTTTAACAATTATCAACTGCACCTAACCTTAAATCAATGTCATTAATGTTTTAGGATTTTAACAGAAACCGCAAGTTCTACAGACATTAGGACCAATGTTTAGTTAACAGTATTAAATAAGCTTTAAGATGCAGTATATTGCAGGCTTGTAAATGACTATTTGATTTGAGTGGGGCAAAGTTCTATAGAGTTTCTGGCATGGTCCTTTAAGCTGTTTTAAACCTTGACCCTATTGGAGAATCGGTTTAAAATGGATTCGTACCTTGATACGCGGTATACAAGGCCCACCAGAGCGCCGAGTTCGGAACATATGCTGCTAAGGAAGCTGCATACCCCCGGTAATATCCCAAGGGACCATGGAGTTGGTACACTCGAACCGCCACCTCCCGCGCGAGAGCAGCCTTCGACATTTTCTTCTCCAAGTCCAAACCCAAGGGATTCATTTTCTGTGAAAAAAAAAAAACATTAAAATATTTAATGTCTGTTTCAAAAGTATGTACTGAAAGTGTCAACAAACCCGTTCTTCGGGGTAATTGGGATGATGAATATTTTTTTATTTTTGTCTCAAAAGACTGCTTGTTTCCAAATAGCGCAAACTGTATTACAAAAAGTGTAAAAACTTAAAAAATTGCCAAGTTATAAACGTTTTAAGAAAATTGTTAGACAAGGACGTAGAAGTGACGTCATGACAATGCAACTTCATACTAGCGCCGTACATTGTCAGTATCCCGCGCGACAAGGATGGCAATAATCCACTCCAAAAACTTTTAAATCGTTGATCATCTTCAAATTAACACCGATTTAACAGTTTTTTTCGATTATCTCTTTTTTAAATGTTTATGAACATTTTTTATATTAGTCATCATCCCAATTGTGTAACACACTATCAGTAGCAATAGCTCTCATTTTGACAGTTCAACAACATTCATTTCGTTATTTACATTGTTGAGCAGACAAATTTGTCGAACAGATGAAGCAATGTATTAGCAATATTCTTCAAAATTATTCAGATTCATTAAATTTTAGTATCATTCTTCTGTAATTAATGTTTTAACTTTATATCTCATCCCTACCAATAGTCGTTTGAACAACAATCAAAAATCACTGACGAAAATTTAGGTTAAAAATGAACCTCAATTATCAAATGAACTTCAAAAAAAGAAGACGTCATTTAAAATTAGGATTTCGAGTATACTCGTAAAAATTAACCTCAATTATCAAATGAATTTCAAAAAAAGAAGACATTATTTAAAATTAGGATTTCGAGTTTAAGTATTTAAGTAATCAAAGCACTCAATTTGTAAGTGGCTACTACATTATACTCTATATTCTATAAATAACGCAGCCAATTGCAAAAATCGTTCGTTTGAATTTTCGCAGGCTTATAAGTTGGCACTTAAAAGCTGGTATAGGTTGACCGCATCCGCTGTACCGCGCCTTAGGTAAGTGAGCGGCCAAACTAAAGATTTTTGAAATTGGCAGCTCTAAGCAGCTAACTATAAGTCCTGGTTTTCTCACGACGTTCTCCATCACAGATGTCAGTGATGTCCAAGATAAACTCAGAGAGTACATACGAATTCAATAAGCCACCTTGACATTGATACTTGCCGGATTTAAGACCTTACCAATAATTATTAAAAAGTGGAAAGATTTAAGTGATCCTCTAAAAACTTATTGAACTTCTATTGATTCAATTTTAATAAGTGAGTCTCTTTTTAAATTTCTGGCCGTTTCTCACAGTTGGTGGCTCTAACTAACCCCGGGTACCCCGATCAAACGAGTTAGGTTAGATTGGCACTGTGGATGGCCGGATCCCCACCCTGGGACCTAGAGGCGAAGGTGCTCGCGTCACTGTATCGGTGGCACGAGGAAGCGAGGGCGCGGGGCGAGCGGCCGATGCAGCGCCATATGGAGCAGCGTCGATCGCAGCTTCGCGAGGTCCTGGTGGCGGAATGGCGGGACGCCACGCCCTACCGCCGGCCTCGTCACCATCGACGCGGTCCGGCCAATGCTCGACCTCTGGCTCGGGAGGAGGCATGGGTGCTTCGGAAGATAGAAGATAGACGCCCGGTGTCACCATTGCGTCGACTGCCGGGAGGACACAGCGTGGCATACGCTGGCACAGTGTGCCGCTTGGGAGGAGCCGCCTCGTGCCCTCATCTCAGAAGTAGGCAGTGACCTGTCGCTGCCGACCGTAGTGAGTGCGATGGTCGGCAGCGTCGAGTCCTGGAACGTGGTGGTTTCCTTCTGCGAAACAGTGATCTCGCAGGAGGCTGCGGAAAGGGAGAGAGAGATCTCGTCCACTCTCCCGTTTCACAGCAGGCGCACTGGGCGCAGGCGGAGGGCGGACAACGCCCTCTTCCAGACCCCCTAAATGGTTCCAGGGACTCGGAGACGTCCGCTGCCCCCATACATCAGGGCCCAAGGTGGCGGCGCGTAGTGTTCCACGTGCGCCCCTCTTAGACGTTGCGGGGGGAGTCAAACACCTCACTCCCCCCTCCAACCCGAAGTCGCCCGCAGAGGCCGGGCCGGCATCAGTCGGGGTTGCGGAAGAATCGTATGTTCCCGCGACCCCGACGTGGGTGTGAGATGGAACACCGGGGTGGTTTTTTATTCCGTAAGAGTCTGACAGACCCCTCAGCCCGCCCCAGGGCGGAGGACATCCATGAGGAATGTCACCCCGGAGAAAAAAAAAGGTTGGCACTGTGACCAACCACGCGCGAGATTGGAGACACGCTGACTTGGTCGCAATAAGCTAGAGCACCCCGACCAGCGCCGGCAAGTGCTACATTCACGTTGGTCGCAGTAACATGGCTATTTACTTTTTTAGGTACCCATAATAAAAATAATTTGAGGATCACAAAAAGAGGCGCAATCATTATATTAATACAAGTCAATATAAGTAGTATATAAGTAGACGGTACAATAATATTTATGTGAGCTCAAAACTGGAAATTAGTAAAGGAGCAAATAAATACATGACAAAAAAATTAAATGTCTCACCGGATTCCTCATATTGGCTCGACTTCTGACGAGGCCTAGGACCATGAGATGCTGGCTCAACACATCGAAAGGCACAATGATTGTTTGCCCAACAATGGACGCGCAGCCGCCACCTATGAAAGACTGAAATAATGTTTATTAGAACAGCTGTAGCCTGCGAATTTACGTAAACTACGTTTCCCAAAGGGCTGTGGTCATTCTATTATAAGGAATCTGTCATTATCCCCTCCATTTGTACAGCTGATGTATGACCGAGCACCGTTTTCGTAAGAGACCGAATCTATAATCACAGCTAAAGTATGCTCTTCACTATAAGGGCTATATTCGTCTAATTATTGCACAATCGAGTCTGCTTTACCGAGTCAGCATTATTGTCATAATATATTGGCTCGTCATGTCATTATCGCAGAATGACATTCAGCCATCTTCTATGTTCTGTGGTGTTACATTTTCCCTAACAATTTTTTACATGTTTTATTTATAGTTCATTAAATGGCAAGGCCATTTTAAGGGTTTTAGATTGACGTCAACTCGACATTGGTGAAAAGTGTTATGCTATTTTGATCTTTGTTATCAGGTATTGTGAAAGAGCAGCAAATATACGCAAGCATGCGCGAACACACGCCACAGGGAATAAACTCTTGCACGCTTTCCAGCTCTATTTATACAGGATACATTTTTAACCACTGCGAAAACTTTAACCATGACTTCGGCACAAGATTCTAAACGGGGCTAGAGTAGTTTTTTTTTTTGCGGTTATCAAAAAAAAATCAGTTGACTTATAGAAAAATGTAACACCTACGTGGTCAAAATGTACTGAACAGCTATATTTTTTTGTCAGCTGACGATAAATGCCTATACGCAGGTTACAGTTTGCGCACTGGTTAAGTGTATAGTGAATTCGATCTTTATCAATTAATTTATCAAGGAAAAAGTGATTGTGAATTTTGCTGCTCTGTCTGCACTCACCCTATCTCTTTAAATTGGGAAGACAAATGTCAAAATGGCGCTGTCGTAGCTAGTTCCCAATACAAGCTAATAATGCAACGCGTGAGGTGATTTTTATTCATTTTTGCGAGAATGATTCGTTGTTATATTCCTAAATGCACTGCCTGTCGAAGTAAAACGCGCGCAGTGTTTATTTGTGTTTTAAAGACTCGTGAAGGATCATTACTTGTCGTTGTGATCTTGCTTTCGTAAACTGTAGTTATCATTTATTTACGTTTCCTATATATTTCATATGTATGTATTTATGTATCTATACCTTAGGACATGTTAATATGTATATATCTGTGTATCTATTTTAGTTTAATGTATATTTATTTCTTGCACCACTGACAGCCTCTTTTATGTCCAGACAAATCACTGTCCATTCTAAGGTTGCGTGGAAGAGATAGCAGAAAGCGATAAGGCGGCCTGTATGTTTTTTAGTTTGTTTTTTTTTTGTTATGTCATCTATGGTGTACAATAAAGTATATATAAATAAATAAATAAATGATCGGAAAATGGAGTCTACCATTTTCCGGAAAACCCTAAACTTAGAAGATTGTGGATTAAAGCAACGAAGAGAATTATTTCTATTAAACAGAGCTCGAGTTTATGTCGGAAACATTTTAAAGAAAGTGATTAAAAGGAAATGAGCAATATGTAAGGCTTTCAATTCTGAAATATTCCTTGTCCGAATACGTATGAATTAAAAATATTGAAATCACCGAAAGTAACGAAATAGTGAAATAAAACACCACCTATGAATGAACATGAAATGGAATGAGTGAACGAAATGTCAAATGGCCATGTGGACCTAGCTATGGTCACGCCATCTACAATTAGCTTTGACCGAACTTCCCCATTGGTTTCTTTTGAAAGCGGTTCACTTTACATTATAAAAGCCGTTATGGAAATATGTCATAATCAGCAATAGTTGACATTAAAGTTTCAAAAACGCTTGTATTTAGACAACCATTATTGTGTGATCGATTACCGTTTTCTTAAGAAACCAAAGCTTAAGGTTGATAACAAACTAACAGTAACACACCATTTTGGATCCCTTTCTGTCACAAAGAAGTGCAATTCAGTACATCAACTATTATACTCGTATTCATGTAAAACCCATAGCCGTCAAGACTTTAATCCTACTATTATTATAAACGCGATTGTTTGTTAGGATGGATGGATGTTTGTTACTCTATTACGCAAAAACTACGGAACGGATTTAGATAAAACTTAACAGTAATATAGCTTATACATCAGAATAACAAATAGGCTACAATTTATAATGATATTGTGTGATTTATCCATAATATAACGATAACCATCAAGAAAGGCGGAAAAAATCCTGCCCCCTGAGAGCTATCTTGGCGTGCGCTGCCTAAACCGTTAGACTTACACGAAGATAATGTATCGTGGTATTGTATGTTTTAAACAGTTCGAAATAAAAGTCCGCGACGGCATATACCTTTTAGGTGGCTATTATAGCCAAAATAGTGACCCATAAATACATTTCAATTGGGTATTTTTTTTACAATGCACGGTTTAGAGTATTTAGTTAATTCTTATCAAAATTAATACCTTTATCGCTTTCGATATTTAATGTAGATAAACTTTGTCACTTTGTTTTACACTAAGTAGTTTGGACGGATGGTTCAAAAGTTACCACAGTAAGAACGGAAGCGCGGGCGGTGCGCAGAGCGGGGCTGTGATGTTTCACGGCTAATCCGCTGAACTGTTTCTCAAGCCTGGGGAAGGACATATGCTACTAATCATCAAACACCACGCGGGTGAAGGCTAGTCATATTATAAAAGTAACTTGTCTGTATGTAACACTTTCACGCCTAAACCACAGAACGGATTTCGATAAAATTTGGCAAGGAGATAGATGGCATCGTATACGTTTTGTGCCTGTAATCATTTCCGACATCTACGCTGGCAAAGCCTCGGGCAGAAGCTAGTGTTTAATAAGTATAATATACCTTTAACTTGGGGCTGACTTCATGTTTTCCCAGCTCATATCTGACTCCCTCGTACGTCGTGATGTAGAATATTCCTGAGATTATCTGAAACTGTACAAAACAATGGTTAAGTAACATGGTTGTTTGTCTTTCCTAAGTTTCTATGGCGCAGGCCCTTAAAAGGTAAGCCAAATGGCAAAACCGAAACCATTTTAAAAGTCTATTTGACCGTATTTTTTTAATTAGATCTTACGAAACCTAGAAAAACTCACACTGTACAAGAAGACTTAAAAAATGGAGAAGTTCTATGCTTTTTAAAGTCGATGCTCGACAGAGACAGCAATATTGCCATCTGACGTCACAACACAGTAACCACATAGCAACTTCGCGACATTCAGTACAATTATCGTTTTGAGTGAAAAGGAAGGATAAACAAATAATTTCAAAAGTGGGTAACTTCTCCATTTTTCCACCGTTGTTGTTTTTTGTCTAATCATGTGTTTTTTTTTGTCTAATCAATGTTTTTTTGTAACATCTTCAAAATAAATATTCATTTATGTATAGTATATCGCCATATTTCGTCATATCCGTCCGAATGTAACACAGCCATTTTACTTGCGAGACTTTTTGCACTATCGATGAAAATTTGTAAGAAAGTGTAATGTTGAAGTGAAATTATAAAAAAATATTAGGGGTGGCACTTCCCATGAATATAAACGATTTTATCCCGGGTTCCGCCCTTTATTGTCCGTGATCTGACACTCACTTTGCCAGTTTTTTTAATTCATGGACATTAGCCAAAAGACATCCTATCGTGCTTTCCGAGGAAGGGACCTTTCCCTTCCTCGGAAAACACGCTAGGCTGTCTTTTGTTTCAAAAGTTGTTACGGATATTCACTTACACCCACATTTCGCCAGTTATGTTTCAGTCCCATGTAATAGGGGGCGAGCCTATTGCCATCAACCGGGCACAAAACTAGACTCCGGGCTGCTACTGAGAAATTCTAGATAGAAAAACCCAATAACACTTTGCCCGATCTGGGAATCGAACCCAGGACCTCATGCAGTAGCTCTTGCGACCACTAGACCAACACTGGAGCAAAAATTATTTCATGATTTGCTGCTTTCCATCCGTCCTGTGCGCTGTGGATATCGAACGGGCGGCGATAGATCACGCAGCGTCAAGACAAATCTCCATTGTTCCATAACTCCATACATATTGCGCACATTCTGCTTAATGTTTTTTTTTTATATGATGATCTTGGTACTCACACTGGAAAGCCAGAACCCTCGGTACAGCCCGGGCACTCCCTCGTTCTTATATATCTTAGATATAGCATCCGCTACGCCACTGTAAGCTTCCTTCTTCCTCTGAACTTGGATTTGTGTCTTGATTAATGTTAGTGGATACAGCGCACATCTAACTGAAAATTTAAATAATATATTTAATCAACCAACATCACACCTAGGGTTAGAGGCATAAATACTATAATTTAAAAAAAAACAGAAAGCGAAAATAATACATTTTAGATGAAAATTTTAATAAAATTATTTTATTAAAATACAATTCTGGCTATTACTCTCTGACCAAAAATGTGTTATTAAATCTACTACTGAAAAGTAGCAAGATGTGTTACATAATGATTCTGAATTATCATAAATAAAAAAAGCATTTATTCAAATTAGGCTGAGAATCAGCACTTTACGAACGTCAAAATTACGCCCCCCTTCACCACTCCCTAGTGCTGTAAAGCTTGGAAGAAGCTCAAGCTTTTTGAAGCAACTTCTGATTTTACTAGGCGCATATTTTCAGTGATGAATACAAAATGGCGACGTGAACGCAATGAGACCAGTATTAATATTGTAAAAGGTGAAATAAAGATATTTTAAACCATAATTATTTTATTTTCGAATTTAATAATGGTTAGGAGCAAATTGAAAAAAAAAACGTTATTAAAGGCTCAAAGTAGTTTTCAAGTCATGCAATAATCTGTAAGGTCTTCAGTTCCTGTTTTAAGGGAAAAAAAAAACGATTAAAGGTGGTGCGTAAACGAAACGTTATGTGTAGGTATTAAAGTTATTTTTCCTAAGACTCAATCATGTTCGTTTAACTAGTCCAATGCCCACTCTAGGATGCATACCCGGTAGGCTCGTAATCCTTCCTTATCCTAAAGGCACGTCTTCCCTACCATTACAAACAACCGGGAACGGACAGTAGCGAGAACTCAGACGAAGGCAGTGAAAACAGCTACATTGAACAAAGCAGAGCAATGACATAGAAAAGAGCCGACAAAGCAGTTGAACCCTGTCATAAGATTTACCGGTGAAGCTCGACCTGAACCAACCTGGCGGCAACGTCATTAAAAGATGCCTTCTCATAGACAAATATCACCCATCCCTCCACTAGTCCAACGCTTACTCTAGGATGCATAGCCGGTCGCCTCGTAAATCCTTCCCTATCCCACGAGCACGTCTTCCCTACCATTACGGCGCACCTTCATTCGTTCATATTGGAAGTTTCATTCGATTAATCGGGTCTGGTCAAACCATGTGAGGTCAACGAATTAAAAAAAAAGTCGACTCGTTTCTTTCATTCAAACTCGTTTTGTTTCCATGTTTGGAAACTTTACTGCGTACGCAAATTAGTTCTGATTAGCAACAATTGACGTATTATGTAGGCCGTCTTTTTTGTGTATCTATGAATACAAAAAGATTAGATAAACGAACTACTAATCAAAGTCGTGATTAGATACGAGTTTAATATTTAACTTTTTGCCAATATGTACTCTTTACGGTTGTTGATAAGAACTGGCCATCATTAGCCGTCAGGTTTGAGTGCAGCATAAACTCAAACTCAAAGCCTTTATTTCAAATAAACCAATTACAGGCACCTTTGAATTGTCAAGGTCAGAAAAATCAAGCTAGTTGCACATTCTAAATCGTAGTAGGTGCCTATGGAGAATAACAGGCAAGAAACTCCACGGACACTCTTTTGAATCAAATTATGGTTATAAGCTTATGCTTACAGTTCCCACTGCTGAGACACAGGCCTATTCTCAGTGAGAGGGAGTGGGCCGTTAACAACGCGCGCCCAGTGCGGGTTGGTGTATATCACGTCTTCCATGGTTTCAGGACATGCCCGTTTCCTCACGCTGTTTTCCTTCACCGTTTTGAGAGCAGCGGTGATGAAATTGACTTTGAATGAATAAAATATTAATGAATTCAAGATTTTTATTAAGTAGATTTTTAACTTAGATATAGCATGGAAATCTGAATGTTTGAGTATAGTTTTCGATGGTTCTAGTCAGTATATTGGTGTGTGTTTGCTGACTTATGGCAAATAATTTAATTTTTTGTATTATTAATTTAGTTTTATTTATTTATTTATAAAAACGGTCATCAAGCGCTTCTGCATTAAAAAAAAAAAAAAAACACTAGATAATGGTTTTGGGCTTATACTGTTGCCAATAAAAGGTGAACCAACATTCTCAAATACAATTATATCTTAATATAAAAATTAAGTAGCCCAAACTATTCAAACAGAAATACAAAAAGTTATAAGTTATAAGATTACACAGGTTACAAGAAATACCTACTTACTAATACAATAAAATTAATTTTTAAATTGTGCGAGTTGCGTGCTGTGGGACCTCAAAATTTGGGTTTTAAAGTTATTTACTGAGTTCATGATATATGTCAACATCTGGAGTGGATTTTATACTATGAATTCATCTCTCGGCTAAGCCTATGAGAGATGAGTTTACTCCTATATTTGTGTTGCGTAATTTAAATTAGTTGGCATACATAATATTGTCCAGAATCATATTTTCTAATTGAACAGACAGTTGTGCTGCTGAGGAGTTTGTTGCGCCACTTCTTCTTCCCAGCTAAAGCACTAGGAAGTGGTGAAGGGCGGGCGTGCCGGGGGACTGTCTAATGTAATTTTGACGTTCGAAAAGTGCTGATTCTCAGCTTAATTTGAATAATTGACTCTTGATTTAGAATGTTTTACTCAAAAAGCAGGAAACAGAGTGTAAAAATTCGGTGTATATTACGTGAAAAAACAAAACACTTTCCCAACCCGGTAATTGAACCCTAGTAGTCATGTTCAGGAGTAGCGATGGTAAACACTAGACCAACAAGGCAGTCGGTCATTTTGAAGTCGTTTAAAAAAAACCGCCGACACAAACAAAAATCTCTGAAATCGACTGAACCGATTTTCTTCTTTCTCTTTTTTAAGCTAAGGACACTCTGGATCAAGTCACCTTTCAAATAAAACAAAATCGATTCAGGCCGCATTCCGAATTGAGCTGTAATCGATTTGAGCGCGTTTACACCCGTTCCGAGTTAGCGTGAGCGCGTTAACGATGTCCCGTGAATCGTCATAGATCACGTCATGGCATACGCCATCTTGCGTAATATCACTGTGAGCGAATTTTTGACAGCTCTCATCTGACATCATCGTGATAACTAAATCGGAACGCAAATTATCGATGTGAGCGCTGTCAGCGATTATGGTCTAACTCGGAATGCGGCCTCAGTCGTCTGGAAGCAATGATGCGGCAGACAAACACACAGATACACATTTACACACACGTTTAACTTATAAAACCCCTGTTTTTCCTGGTTCTTACCTGTGAAACTACTCAAAGTGTAAAGCGGAAAAAACTTATTTTTGTCCATCATACTCCATTCTATGGTTGTAATCAGCTGCGGGGGCGGAGTCTCCACCATCGTTGCAGCCATGTCAATCCCCTCAATACCCTTAAATTTACTCTTTTTATATATCTCTAAGAGTTCAATACATTTACAAACATCTATTTTTATAATCTATACAATTATTTCTTTGGTAACCATTTAAAATAGTTTTAAAAACTATCTATATTGTATTTTCAATACAGATTAACAATGGAATCAACTGTCAACTAAATCGTATAATAATAATAATAATAATTAACGAAAATAAATAAATATATTTTATTTTATTTTTAATAATTAATTTCACTGTTGTTTTATTCTATAGAGACTAGATCTCTGAATTTTGTTTTTACTTATTTTTTGTTGCTTATATTATTGTTTTTAGTTTCACTATTTGAGTTTGTTACAGCTAAGTGATTTTATGTATGTCGAAAAGTAATTGATTTATCCTATGTATAGGTTCTTCCATGGTTTTTATTCAGATGTCTGTCGCTGCACACTTGACCTGAAAAGATAGAAAAAAAAACGATGAAAAACAGTGGATTAATTTGAGTTTTCTAATTAATTATACAGGGTTTAAAACCCTGAATAATTAATTGAATATATAGGGTAACCGTGGTCGTTGTGGTTTGCCTGATGTTATTTTCCACTATTAACGGCATACCGGAAGGTATGCCGTTAATAGTGGAAAATAAACACCCGACCATTTATTTATATTAAAAAATTGTATTTTTCTTTGAATATCAAAATGACACCTCTTAATGGAAAACCCTTTAGTATCACAATAAAAATTTCACAATTTGTAAATTAAAATTAATTATGATGTAAATAAAAAACGAAACGTAAAAAAAAATAGATAGAAGCGGCGAAGGGGCGAGCCTATTGCTATCAACCGGACACAAATCCAAAATTCGGGCGGCTTATCGGAAACTCCTGATAGAAAAACCCAATGAATGACACAGCCCGACCGACCTGCACCCTAAATTTCGTAACTCACAATTAATCACAATCTGAATAATTTTGAAGGAAATTGCTATTCCAATGCTTCATATGTTCGAAAAAGGGCAATGCCAGATCCTGCACCTGCTATTTACAGGAAATGTCAATTTATGAAAATAATTGTAATGATTAAAATACCTTTTCATAATACATTGTTTTGTCAGTAGAACTTAACAATTACAAAACAATGATAAAAGGAATTCAACCCCTGAATTTCAAATTGCGTTACTTATTGCGCATGATACACAACAAGAAAAAGTTTTAAATACCTGTAAAGCAAAAACTCAATTACGATTTTAATTATTATTATAATGCGTAACGTATATTTTGTTTAAATGGCTTTTTAACAATTATCAACTGCACCTAACCTTAAATCAATGTCATTAATGTTTTAAGATTTTAACAGAAACCGCAAGTTCTACAGACATTAGGACAAATGTTTAGTTAACAGTAATAAATAAGCTTTAAGATGCTGCATATTGCAGGCTTGTAGATGACCGATTTGAGTGGAGCAAAGTTCTATAGAGTTTCTGGCATTGTCCTTTGTCTGCTCAACAACGTAAATAACGCATTGAATGTTGTTGAACTGTCAAAATGAAAGCAATTACCTACTACTGATCGTGTATTACGCAATTACCTCGCTGGGAATTGAACCCAGTACCTAATACAAAGCAGAAGCGCGTTAAAAAAAGGCCAAGTGCGTGTCGCACGACGGACAATTAAAGGTTCTTTTAGTTTATTTACCAAAAAAAAAAAAAACATTTTGTTCTCGCATACTCCTACTCAAAATGTCAATAAAGTCAATTCTCCTACTGCAAATGTATGTTTGTAATCGCAAAACACAAAAACATACAAATACAAATTGAAGACATTCGGACTTTTTCTTTAGACCACGTTCGCACGGACGTAAAATATCGCGGCGGGAGTTTTTCGCGCCCAGGATTTTCAACTCTCGGTGTTAAACCGAGCATTGAGAATCCAACAGAGTGCATCGCGTAGCGCCAACAGCACGTCGAAAAACACACGTTCGATTTTCAAGGCTCGGCGCTAAACAGTGCGTTGAAGATCGCGATCGTAGTCAGTTGAATTGTAGTAATCGGAGCAAAATGTCGTCGCTTTCCACTTGGTCAATACAGTATAGGTCTTATTCGGACCTCTTCGATTAGTTTTTCCGTAAAATCAACAACCATTTTACAAAAAAAATAACGAAAAGCTCATTTGTTGTTCATACAAAATTAAGACTTATTACAACTGACGAAAGTTGTTACTAATTTACATATTATTCCGCATAATTAAGACACACACGGGTTAAATGACGGGCACTTCCACTTGTTTTTTCTATTCCATGTGCGAAACAAACGCGGCATCTCAACAAAATAGCGGGCTGAGCGCGGAAGTGTAACTATCTTCCAAGCAGATCGGCGAAATCACACGGGAAAGAGATAGAATCCAGGCATTTTCGCTTCTTTTTAGCTTGTCGTCATTTAATGGACAAGTCATGGCGAAACTACTTTCGCGCTTTTGCCGCTATGTTATCGCGGCGGAGATGTGATACCCCTATCAAAGCCGTCAGGTTCTATACCTACACTGCGGCCGATAAATAATGGCCGGTCCGAACTAAACTTCGCGCAGAAAGCTGCGCAATAACAAAAATTGTCTTGTCCATTTCAGCCACTAACATATCAACTAGATAACTACCACGAGTGCAAAGTTCAGCGGCTCACCTTCCTGCGTTTCCGTCACCAAAATGTCGCTGGCAAAATAGTCGACATCGGCTCAGTTGCCAAAGAAGAAAAACAAAGCATTGTTTATATCAAGTTTTGACAAGGAACGACTGTGAACCAATAATCTGTGGTAAAACAGCCGCACAGAGTACAGATTTCGCCAAATTATTTTAAAATGTTGTCAATGAATAATTACTGACAAACGCTTTTGAGTTTCAGGCTGTGAATATTAAATGATTTCTCATAATACAAGAAAAAACATGAAATAAACCTTTTGTAATAAGTTGTTCTATATTGCTACGTTACGTTAGTTAGTAAAAGTACGGTTTATTTTCAAATACGATATTTTTGGCAGTATTCCGAATCCAACACGAGAGCCTATGTTCAGCATGTCGATTCTGTAAAAATCTCACCTTGACGACTTGCGTGCACTGAGCTGTCAGTGTCATCCCGTCTTGGTCAATCCCTAGCATCAGTGGCTCTGACAGCTCACTCCACGCTCACTTGACCTAAGTTTTCACGGTGATTTGGTTACAGAATAGCACTACAGGACCGGCCATGATTCATCGGCCGTATTCTACGTCATTAGTGTCACAGTACGAGTAAACGCTGAGACGCTTGGTTTAAATGGAAAGAATTGACGCCTCCAGCTCGCGTAGCAAGAAAACCATAGAAACAGTGAACTAAAGAATTCTGTCTTGTGGTCCATTCTTCCGTCGACAAACCCGGTGAAGTCGAGGCGCCGCGGCCGTCGCGGGGTCTCCGTGGTCAAGGTCATATTATTCAGATGTTTTGCCGAAAACATTACAACGTCTACAACGTCTTGGAGCAGTGGTGGCCCAGTGGTAACGGCCGCGACTTACCGAGTTGTAGGTCGTAAGTTCGAACACAGACAGGCGCTTTACTGTGTGTAAATTATTTCATCACCACTGCTCTCAAAACGGTGAAGGAAAACATCGTGAGGAAACCGGCATGTCTTAGAACCAAAAACTCGAAGACATGTGACATCTACCACCCCGAACTGGGCCCAGTCTGGTGGATTACGGCCCACTCCCTCTCACAGAGAGGAAGCCTGTGTCCCAGCAGTGGGAACATAATAGGCTGATTATGCTATGCTATACTACAACGTCTTAAAGTGATTTCAAACTCAAAGCATTTATTTCAATTAAGCCATTTACAGGTACTTTTGAATTGTCAAGAAGTCAGCCAGAAATATGAAGCTAGTTGCCCATTCCAAAGCGTAGTAGGTATACCTATGGAGAAGAAAGGGCAAGAAACTCCATGGGCACTCTTTTAAATAATATTGTTACAAAAATATCATAGAGGTTCTGGTGCTGTCTGCAAAATTCAGATTGTCGTGGTTTTTACCCTCTAAGTTATATTTTCTGGAAACATGCTGTTTCCCAGCAAACCCAACAATAGTTTTTTGCACCCATAACTCATTATAAACATTGTTTCGGGAACTAATTCAGAAAGAGCGAAAAAAAAAGAATAACGGCTGTATTTTCCATCCATTTTCAATTTTTCGTTTTCCAGAGTTTACAAGTTTTTCATAATAAGTACACTATGAGTGTGGCTAAATATGTTTTATAGAGATATACAGATTACAGAATAGATTGCATCTGAATAAATTTTTTCTTTTAATATAAGGTCCTACTTTTTTTGTTAAATTTTTAGCACCAACGTATAAAAAGCTAGACAACTCACTCAGGGCTGCTATTAAGAATTTCCTTTTTTTGAAAAACTCAACCCACAACAGAATGCTCTGTGTATTTATGTGTCACCGGATGATTGTTAACACGGTTAGTTTGTTGTCTATCTCGTGAGATTTTGACGATAAATTAATTGTTAAAGAGTTGTGTAATAAATTGTAAAATGTACCTTATTGCTTAAAATATAGATTGGTGTACAGGGAGAGTAAACGCCTCGATATGGTATCACGGTAGAGTTCTTACTAAATCAATATAGACAGCATTGGTAGAGCAGAGTACTCAAACTTGCAAGACTAGAGTGACTAGCCCCGCGGGCAAGCTACTCTAACACTTGCCTTCCCCCACCATGGCACCCACTCTACTCTACCGCACGCTATACTGCCTACTCGACCCATGTTTAAGAATAGTAGAGTAGACCTTGTTCTCGTTCTGTTTTTTCCTTTCCATTGAATGCCGGACAATATTCGAGTGACGTACGTACGTGGCGTTCTAAGAAACATTAATTACTCTACTGATCTTCTTATGCAGAGTGTCCCGTAAGTCGACGTTAAGCCGTTAACAGAAAAATGTATTTTTTTTTGCTATGTAAGTATTTTAAAAATTACCGGCATTTACTGTAAATGCATCCGACAGAGAACCAAAGTTATCGACATAGCTCTAAGAATTAGCAAGCTGAAGTGGCAGTGGGCCGGCCATATCTCGCGAAGAACCGACAACCGCTGGGGTAAACGAGTTCTTGAGTGGAGACCGCGACTCGGCAAACGTAGTGTAGGACGCCCTCCGGCCAGGTGGGATGACGAGCTGCGAAAGATTGCAGGCAGATGCTGGATGCGTCAAGCTGAAGACAGGGCGCTATGGCGCTCATTAGGGGAGGCCTATGTCCAGCAGTGGACTAAAATAGGCTGATGATGATGACTGTAACTGCCTGACGACGGTCTTTAAACTTCTGTTGCTACAAATTTAAACTTTTTTTATATTTTTCTGTTAACTTTTATGACCCCGACCTATCACGGCGCGTGACCAACCGCGCGCGAGCCGAGCGAGCGAAGCAAGCGGTGCCGCGGCAGCGGCCGGGGAGCGCAACTTCACAAGGTGCGAACATGCAAGTTTGATACCAGTTCACAATTAATCGGTTTGCCAAGGACAGATTATAAACTATCGATACATAATGAGTTAAATTGTTAATGGTTTGTTGCAGTTCTCAAATTTTCTATAGTTTGTTTATAATCTCGCGAGATAGGTTACAAACTAAAGGTGTTCACAATCATACGGTACCAATACCTATACAGAGTATTTCTTATTCCCCAAATAGATTATCATTTGGAGAATAAAGACAAATCAAATGATTTCTAGTGTGATTTGTGGTAATCCAGCAGAGGGGCAATTCTCGTATTTTTAGGAACGTTCGCATTCAAATCTCCGTCTCAATCCGTCAAAAAATCCTCAACATTTTCATACCATTCTTGGCATTTGATTGTCGCCGAAAGATTTTGAACGTTTTTAATTTCGGCAATTGGCTTTCTGGTCATAGGAAAAAATTATGAGCTCAAAAAGGTACCCATTGGACTTACACAAATTCACTCACATTTAATAACAATAATAAGAGGCTCGCCCCCTATATCATGGGACTTAAACATAGCTGGCAAAATGTGGGTGTACTATAGCTAGACCTCTGACTCCGGGAAGACACAGGTGTGATGTTTTGTTATGTTTAAGATAATCTTTGAATTTGATTTAATAGAATCAATAGATAGATAGAATACTCTTTATTCTGTACACCTTATTAATTACAGACAGATGTAGACATTTTACATTGGGTGACACAATATGGCTAAAAGCGATCTTTTACAGACAACCTTTGGATGGTTTAAATGGAGAAGGAGAGACAATACTGCTGTACCATTAACATATTCATTCAATCCTTAAATACATAAAACATATATTTATCTACACATATACATATATACAATAATAAACACGAAACAAGACCAAGGAAACTATGTAATAATGTGCCAATGATCAAACAGGCATGAAGTTATGTTTATGTTAATCCTCATTATGTTCCTATCCCTTGTCCATTACAACTTGGGGTCTTGTCAACTGTCACGCTAACATAGCGAATGTTAGCGTGACAGTTTTCAAGACCCCTTCAATTATATACCGTTCCTCACACAATCCATCCATATCTTCATCCAAGTTACTGTCTACAATAATATGTGAATATCATTGCATATAAATCAACATTTGTATACATAATATTTACATAATACTTTGTAGTTAAGTACTATTTATAAGGTAAACAGGAAGTGAATATAACAATTTTATTGATGAAGTATAATGGCAAACTCTATGGGTGTTTGTTTGAATAAAATAAAAGTTAATGTTGCTATGATAACAATGAGTAAATAAAGAGGTAAGTCAATAGAGTAAGGATGTTTTTCTTTTGAGGTGGCGCCTCAATGTTCACAATTCTTTTTTTTTTATTACATCAGCCAGCGACTTCGTCCGTGTGGTAGTCAATTATATTATAAAACTATAGGCATAGAGAATGGACTGAGCATTCTACCTATGTATAATTAGTTGTACAGTGAATACAGACCGAAATGTACGAGACAGACAAAGCAAATATGCGGCCAGTAATTGTCTCTTCCCAGAATTCTGATTGATCCAATGATGTTTTGACACTCGGCGTCACAAAAATCGCACCTCTAAGAATTCCCTTCAAAGTCATTTTAACCCTTTTAATCAATGGTAGACTTATGACCATATGGTATCATTGTAAAGGCAAATTATTTAAATTTCGAAATAAAGCAATAGGATGTGTTTTTTTTACCACGGAATAAAAAAAGGAAACTAATGCATACTATTAAAAAGTGTTGTTTTATTTTAATAGCAAAAATTACAACAGTCCAAAACAACTTAAAGGAATGTTGTCCCATTCTGCAACGTCGGCATCTTGGAGGTCTTGGAGGATCATGATGTTTGCATTCACATGTCAGACAAAAGGGAAATCCCCGCGGTGTGTCCGGGGATTAATCCCTTGAGGGCGCGTTCCGTTTTGCGCAAAAATATAGTTAGTCTAGGGCGTTATCGTGAATCAACATGAACCCACTGCCAACGAAACCCGCTTAAGGGAGAAGGTGCTCGTCTAAGAACTCTGTTATGTACCGAGGACCAAGCGACCCTTGCTCGCGAGCACTTCCAGTCCGAGAAAAACACACAAGATTCGTCTTGCCGTCGATTGACATGCCGCCCCAGAACATGCACGAGCCACCCCCATATTCCACTGTCTCTTGAATACGCATGTGCGAATCGTTCTCCTTGCCTACTATACACTCTTTTACGCCTGTGGTTGCAGAAAAGACCCTCCATTAATCGATTGTCAAATCCACATGGTCGCGTGCAAATTCCAACCGGTCTCTCCTATGCTGTGCAGTAAATTTTGGCCCTGTAGTAGCCCTGTGAGCTGCAATTTTTTTTCTCCAGAAATCTTCTTCTAATCGTGGAGACGCTTACAGAAGTGAGGCGATCGGAGTTGTTTTTGCAGCTCAACAGTATTGCAGAACCGATTACGTAAAGACGTCGAAACAATGAAGCGATCGTCTCTTTCGGATGTGCAGCGTTGTCTTCCAGATCCACGTCTTCGGATGTAGCCACCAGTCTCTTGGAAGCGTTGGAACACTCGTCGAACAGAATACCGACTCAAGTTCAGGTAACGAGCAACATCACACAGCCGCATCCAAAGAGTAATATAAGGCCGCATCCCTGATTGCAGAAGTGCAATGACTTGAGCGGCTTCGTCTGCAGTGTTATCCATCTTCAGGGGTATTTTTTCTTGCTGTAGCTGTTCACGTGTGTTCACTTGAAATGTTGATTTGGCGAATGACCCACATTTGACCCGGGTCGCACGTTTTTTTACCCCTTGTAGGGTGGTGCAATTGGGATGATGACTACTATTAAAAACGTTCGTAAAAATAATGTAATTTCAATGAAGGAATAGTAAAAATGAGATAATCGTAAAAATCTGTTAACTTGATGTAAAAGTGAAGAAGATACACACTTTAAAAGTTTTTGGAGGGGATTATTCCTGTCCTTGTCGCGCGGTACGGACGATGTACGGCGCTAGTATGAAGTTACCTAGCCGTGACGTCACTTCTACGATAGTGCTGTCCTAGTCTAACACTTACATTAAAACGTTTATAACTTGGCAGTTTTTTAAGCTTTTACACTTTTTGTAATACTATTTGAACTATTTGGAAATAACCATTTTATTGAGATAAAAATAAAAAAATTGTCATCATCCCCATTAGTGGACGTTGTAATGCGGTAATTTGACAAAAAAAAGAACCTTACGTGCTAATGAGTGTGTCTAGAAATTGTAACTGTTATTCATTTTAATTTAAAGGTCGTACATACTTTTAATTGAAACCAATATGAATTGGGTTTAATGTATTCGTTGATGGCAGGACATGCTTAAAACTTATTTTCGGAGATGCGATTTTTGTGACGCCCGCCAAGTGAAGTTTCATGCTTGTAAAATATCAGTTTAATCTTTGAAATATAATCAATACATAACATATTTAATCAATCAAATTAAGCTGTCAAGACATGAAATTTTTTTTTTTTTTAATTTTTAATTGTGTGTAGTTTTTTTTATAAAAAGTGGATCTTTTAGTCTCGCACCTCAGCCAGTAATTGTTTTAACATTTACATAATTGTAATTTCAATGCACTGTGCCTTTGTTATTACAGGCTTGAAGACAAGTTATAGCCACACCGGGCCACAGTGTTTTGTCTCTTTCTAGAGAGCATTCACTTTTGTGAGGCTGACGCTCAGTCCATACTCTATTATGGTTTTATAGTATAGTTTTATAAAACACACCTTATGGCACTCCGCAACAGTGTAGCTTTGTGCAGGGAAAGAATTTTAAAACTGAGATCATTACTTCCACAGATTAGTTACCTAGTTACTTAGTTACATCCAAACTTGCAAACTTTCCCTTTTTCTAATAGAAGTGTTGATATAAAAATGTTACTTAAGTATATGTGAACCTCGTGAAGCACTCCCTACAGTTGATGGTCGCCTCACAAAACTGCTTATCCGATAAACAACAACAGCTACGTATAGTTACAGCAGCTTTAACTGGCCATGGTTCATTTTATAAACACTTAGGAGAAATAGACAGTTCCCTGTGCAGGGCCTACATGGAGAATGATGAGACAACAAGCAGCTCATGTGCTTCTAAACTGTCCAGTTTTCGCCACATAAAAGGACAAAGTACTTTGGTAACCTAGGTACCTTCCATGAGATTGTCGGCAACACAAAGTCATTGCTGGCCTTCCTGGAGGAACTGGGGTGGATCAAATAATCGGTTTTCCCACCTTTTATGAAAAATACGCGCATTGACGTGGAGTTGTGGACACCAGTCCATATTATCTATTCTATGAGAACCTATGAGTAATTAATAAGTTAACAGGCCCAAGATATTTGACCATTGAAAGTTATGGAGGAGATCTTTGCCCAGCAGTGGAACAATAAAGATAAAAATAAAATAAAATACTAGGATTATTCTATATATGCTTGAGCTTGACTGTGAGATTATTAATTATGATTAATGTGAATAATATACATCAATTAAAATAATGATAACCTTCTCTGTTTGTTTGTAAAATACACAATTGTATGCAGTCACTTTGCCTTGTTTTTGTCAGTACACGTTTTTTTTATGACCCCATGGACTTATGTCATACAACCCTAAGTACATGATTCTGTATACTGATGGTTTTAACCACATGCATAGATATAAAAGACTTGTCTAAGTTCGAGAAGTTTGTCAATAACCTTCAATCTAATTCATAAATGAACAAACAAATAAAAAAGTTAGTCGTGCGTTGCAAATTTTGCGATTTTTCGTAATAAGAAACTAGCATGGGACTGAATATGAGTTATAAAAATCGATATTATCCAACAACATATTTATAAGTCACTACCTCAGCCAAATCATGCTTCAAGGCGGTCAAAGGACAATAACTCTACTCTTATCAATCTCTCGGTACCCACAAGGTAACATCAATAGAATGGAAATTATAAATTTCTTACGACATTCAAGTGAATACTCACCCAATGCTTATCTTGATATCCATAACAGATGTAGGTAAATAAATCACTTATATAACAAGTTAATAACTGCTAACTGCCTTGGAGTAGGTTTTATGTAATAATTCACTCAATTTAGATAATTACACCATGGAAAAATATGCCTTCCTTCAGTAATGTCAGCTGATTGGTCGCCCATGTTTGTTCGCAGACTATAGAAACATATTTTTAGTTGTGGATAGTAGTCTTTTTATAAAATTAATAATACTGTTTATATTACGTAAATGGAGATTTTTATTATTTATTGTGTGATGTATGAGAAAGTAAATTATTTGTCATGCAGAAAATAACGTAAATTGATTAAATAGAGGAAATAATACCTATTCTCTATGTCAAAACTTCATGATTTCCTCGACTTGATACAAGCTCACGAAGTGGTTTGTTAATGGGGAAGGCAACTGTCAAAATGGCGCTGTCGTAGCTAGTTCCCAACACAAGCTAAAAATACAAGGCGTGATGTGGTTTTATTTTATTTTAGCGAAAATTGACGCGTTGTTGTGTTCCTAGATACTCCGATATTGGAGTTCGAATTTCTCGTAAGCCCCTAAAATTAGAAGATTGTGCTTTAAAGCTATTCGTACAGATTTTTTTGAGTTCGAATTTATGTCGTGAACATTTTGAAGAAAGTGATTACGAGGAAATATTCAAGGTTTAAAATTCTGACACTTTCCATGTCAAGTACTTGATTTAAAATACTGAAATCACCGAAAATAACGAAATATCGAAATAAAATCAAACTCATGAATGAACATTAAATGAAATGAATGAACGAAATGTCAAATTTATTGTAGACCGTAGGGACCTAGCTATGGTCACGCCAGATGGCGCGTAGATGGCGTGACCATAGCTAGGTCCCTACGGTCTACAATAAATTTGACATTTCGTTCATTAATTTCATTTTATGCTCATTCATGAGTTTGATTTTTTTCACTATTTCGTTATTTTCGGTGGTTTCAGAAATTTAAATCAAGTACCAAGATATCGATTTTAAATCAGTGCCAATCTTGTCATGGAAAGTATCAGAATTTAAAACCTTTAATATTTCCTCTTAATCACTTTCTTAAAATGTTTCCGACATAAACTCGAACTCAAAAAAATCTCTACGAATAGCTTTAAACCACAATCTTTTAAGTTGAGGGTCTTTCGGGAAATTGTAGACTCAAGTTTCGGAGTATCTAGGAACACAACAACGCTTCAATTTTCGCTAAAATAGAATCAAATCATATCACGCCTTCTATTATTAGCTTGTGTTGGGAACTAGCTACGACAGCGCCATTTTGACAGTTACCTTCCCCATAAACCAGAGAATGGGGAAGGCAACTGTCAAAATGGCGCTGTCTTGATTTAAAATGCTGAAATCGCGGAAATTAACGAAATAATGAAATAAAATCAAACTCATGAATGAACATAAAATGAAATGAATGAACGAAATGTCAAATTTATTGTAGGCCGTAGGGACCTAGCTATGGTCACGCCATCTACAATTAGCTTTGCCCGACCTTCCCCATAGAACAAACTTAACCCAGAAAAAGCTAAATGTCATCGGCCAAAAGTAAGAAATGTGTCAGCTGTCAAAGTGCCACATAAAAAAAATGCCATTGTGCCACAGGCAACATACATTTTTGACAACTACTGACCTGACACTACTGTCAAAAACACAGACTATAAAGTCGTATTTTTTCAACTGACGTTTAGTGTGTTGTCAGTTTTTGATGAAATAAAAATAGTGTTGTGACAAAGTGAATGATTGAATAACTCCTGAATGAATGAAATTGTCTCGATTGTTTAGTGAATTGTTAGTGTGCCGAACTGCCGATATCGGGTACGGGGTTCGAATTTTAGTCTTGCTTTGTACTGAATACCGAGTGTTTTAACCATTAAGGAAAACATTGCGAGGAAACTTGTAAGACTGTCCTTTTTTCAATACATCATGTAGTTGAAACTATAGACGTATAAAATATAACAATTATAGGTAGGTAATGAAAATAAAAAACATCACTTATTACATAATTTGTTTTTATTCATCATCAGATAAAAAATCATCACTATAGCTTTCGGTGACATTAATTATAAATCTGTCTGAAACATTGTCGATCATGTGGTCGAGACCATACATTTTGTTTAATTATATGAGACACGCAGCTACTCCATTTTTCAGGTGTGATATGTTGAAGTCCTTCTTCAAAAAGCTTTTTTACTTCTGTAATTTTGAAGGTTTTGTTATTTCTTGCAACACATCCTTTAGCCTGCGCCTATACCAACTCAATGGGATTGAGCTCACAGTGGTATGGGGGGCTTTATAATGGTGGGTGGCTCATTTGCATTAAAAAAATTATGTACTTTTCGCCTTACAGCGGCAAAACTAAAATCGTCTAATTTAGCTTTGAAACTGTGTTTCGGTCCACGTTTCTCGGGAGACTTAAATTGTTCATTTTCTTTGTATTCTTTTAATACACTGTAAACCAAGGCCACACCAATTCCCAAAATGTCAGCTGTTTTCGAAACACATTCTTTTTTTTCGGGAGCTTCAATAAGTAATAGTGAAGCAGCTTTCTCCACAAATACCTGTTTGTAACGCTTAAAGCAATCCGTGGTATCTTCTTTCTTGGATACAAGCTTTGGCTTGACGTGTTTGGTTGAGGATCCATAGCGTTTGTACGAAACAATATAGCAATAAATAAACTAAACAATTACCACAAACACAACGTAACGAAAAACTTTACTATAACAATAACTTAACGTGAGCGCAGAATAAACATTCGTGCTATCAGACCAGAGGTTAGAAGCCGAATTACAAACAAAATGGCACTAGTCGCCGCGCCGCGCTTTGTAATAAGCCCTCAAAAAACTGATTGTAGTTACATACTACTAGTAACTTATATCAGAGCACTTTTATACAATTCTACTGCAAAATAGAAATAATATTCTTTTATAGTTTGAAATGATTAACTATTCACACTCATTGTTCATTCATCTGATTGAACGAGAACTGAACGCATCACTATTACATTAAATATGGCAACATTATTATACAAAGTGACATTAGCTACTGTCAGTTGGCTTCGTATAATAAAAAATACGACAATAGTTTAATGAAGTCAAAAAGTTGCTGCAGTTCCTGTAAACTACTGTAAATTGTTGTTTTGGTAATTGATTTCTCTCAAAACCAAAGAAATGGTGTGTATAAGGCCTTCCTTGGTTGATTTATAATCAACAGCCGTTTTATTAATACCTAATTACTTTGTTACAGGCACGTTATTTCAAGGAACAAGATATTGATGGTACGTCCTACTTTCTTTTATCATTTGCTTAAATTTGATAAGATTTTACATGATAATATAAATGATTCAACCCTTTGCTTGATTTAAAATAGAAAAATAAATAAATCATAATTGCATTTTGTTCGCTTTTCTGTATTTAATCGTGCGATAAGTTCGAGAAAATGGAGTTTACCGTTTTTTGTTTACTGTTACCAAAATAACGGTAATATTGACGTTTCTCTTTACAGAGTTATCTTCAAAAATTACAGAGATACTTACTTAATTCAAGTAGCAGCTAATTGTTTTAACATTACAGAATTTAGTCGATCTTTAATTGACTGGAAACTTACTTACTTACGCAAAAGTTAACTGGAAACTAACTTACTTGCAACTTCTTTTTGTTGTTGATTTGCTAAGTCTTATTTTTTTGTAGTTTAACTGTGTTTTTGATAGAATATGCTTTATTGTACACCAAAATGTAACAAAGCTCAATATAAAAATTAAAAAAATGTTTGGAGAGTGTAGTGAAACTATAAATAGTTTTACCTTTAAACCTTACTCTTTTACTTAAGATTTTAAGCTTGATGTTTGACATGTACCCTCTTATTTATAAACGTTGTTTAAAGTTAAGAGACATTTAAACATCAAATATGTATGGCTAAACAGTTGCTAATTATTATTTAACTTTAAGTAACGTTTATGGATAAGGGTATGTATGTTTATTTTTAAATTATTGAATTGTTTCGTTTTTATGTATTTTGTTTTCTCTTTTATTCTTACACACATTGTCTACATCTATCATATACTCTCCTATTGCAGGCATGCTGGAAGAGATTTCTTTAGAAATAAGCATTACCTTTGTACATACTTTTCTGTTCTTTTTATTCTTCTTGTCTGTTTATATGTGTGTACATAAATGGTTAAATAAATAAATATGTAGGTATATTTTCCAACCTTTTTTCCAATTAGAGTCTTATAATATTTGCAGAGTTTCGTGAATGCTTCTACCTGTTTGCACGATCTGGCCAGATCACATCACTGGACGAGCTCACTGTTGTTATGAGATCTCTTGGAATGAGCCCCACCATTCAGGAATTAGCTGGTAAGTTTATTATTATATTTCGTCGCTTCATTCTTCAGATATAATAATTAACCAGGTAGTTTCTTTAACTTGCTAGGCAACGTTGCACGGTTTTTAGAGAAGAAAAAAAAAAAAAAAAAAAAAAAAAACATTTTTAGATTAATGAGTACTTTTTCTACTTTTGTCCCACTCCCTTGTGTCAGCCATCTTATCTCGTCATTCCTTTTTCGTGCGTGGCAGCGTTAACACATTCCGACTTTATAATGCCGAAGTTAACCAAAAGTGAAAAAATTTTGCGTTACAAAAGGAAAATTGAAGATTTAGAAAGTGATAATAGAAAACGACGCCGACGGAGGATCATTTTTTCCGATGATTCGGACTCTGAACTGGGTAAGCTAAGATTTTTTTTTTTCTACCTACCCAGCAAAAATTATCTGTCTCATTAGCCATGACCGTGACCTATATTGCAAAATGTTAACACATTAAACCTTATTTCGTTGAAACAAGGATTATCGAATATTATCTATATCGAAGTTGACTGCGAGTTAACTGCGATTACAAGATTAACTGCGAGTTAATTTTGATTATTACAAAAACAAACCAGTACGTACAATCATAAATTGATAGATACGTACACATTGATATTGTCTGCGAGAAAATATCTGTTGCAAAATAAAATATAGGTAATAGTAACTAAAATAAGATAATTATTTATATTATTATGTAAATCGTGATATTATCTGCGAGATAATATGACTACTTATCTAAAATTTTCCCTTTCGTACCAATCCTATGCAAAGCTTTTGTTTTAGGGGAAAATCCAACTTTGCCTGGACCGGAAAATGACGTAGTCATTTCTAATTTACAGTTAGAAACTCAAACAGAAATTGAAGTGCAGGCACAAAAAGAGCCTATTTCTGAACCGGTCACGGAAAATCCATTAATCGATAAGACGTCAGATACTTCGGATCCACAGCCGACTGTGGAATCATCTCTGGATCCCGAACTCCTCGCAGCATTAGGAGAATCTACCTCCGATAGTCCCGAATTCGGCGCCAGCATCCACGACAGTCTAGCCAACTTATGGCTACCGCTACTAAAGAAAGGGATGAATAAAGATAACAAGGAAAAATTTCTTAAAGAATATCTAATCCCTAACAACTGCAAATTATTACAGGCGCCTAAATTAAATGCCGAAATCTCTGCTGCTGTATCGGACGTAGTACGTGGCCGCGACAAAAAATATGTAGCGGTACAACAACAGCTCGGCCAGGGTATCACAGCTGTGAATCGAGCCATGGACGTCATGCTGAAAAGTGACAATAAAATCGAGGCACTTAAACACTTAAGTGAGGGTTGCCGCATTCTGTCCGACTTACACGTCTTTTTTACCAAAGACAGAATAAAACTAATATCACCTAGTCTCGACAAAAACTTTCTCCACATAATTCAAGACGCGGAGAGGGATGAATCTCTATTTGGTAACTCTTTATCCGAAAAAATCAAAGCCAGCAAGGCTATCGAAAAACAAGGCCAACAAATAAAGAAGAGCTTCATCACAGCGAAGGCTAACACTCTTAACACAACTAGCGCCCGGCCCCCCACGTCACAGGGAAACTGGTCGGGGCCTCCTCGCTACTCGTCGAACAGGGGGGGGCGGGGAGGCGGTCGGAAGACGAACCCCTCACCGGCGCCAGCGACGCGGCGCCCGTACATCGCCTCCACGGCGCAGTCGAGACCTCCGGCTCAGCACAAGCCTCGTGCGCAAGCACATCAGCAGTAAATCAGGTACACTCCGGCCGCTTACAACAGTTTTATAAATGTTGGTCAAAAATTACAAATAATTCAACAATCCTATCATGGATAAGAGATGGTTTTTCTATACCACTATGTAAACAGGTACAGCAATCTACTGTCCCTCGCACTCAGAGGTCGCCAGACGAAAGTAAACAAATGAGTGATGCGATCCATAAATTACTCGAGTTAGGGGCCGTAAATAAGTGTAAACCTAGAAAAGACCAGTATGTTTCTAACATCTTCCTGGCTCCAAAGCCTAAGGGCAGTAGTCGTTTTATTTTGAATCTTAAGTCCTTTAACAAATTTGTTGAAAAGTCCCATTTCAAAATGGAGGACTATCGAACTGCCTCTAAACTAATACCTATCAATGGTTTCATGGCAACCATAGACCTGAAAGAAGCGTACTTACTTACACCGATTCACGAGGCAGATCGAAAGTACCTAAGATTTCAGTTCCAAGCTTGCAACTCTAATAAAATTAATACTTACGAGTTTAATGCTATGCCATACGGCTTATCTATAGCACCAAAAGTATTCACGAAAATAATGAAAGAGGTAACACATTTAAGAAGGCAAGGCTTTAAGTCTGTTGTATATCTAGATGATATTTGTTGTATAGGAAACGATTACGAAGACTGTATGAATAACGTCAATGAGACCATTAAGTTATTAGAATGCTTAGGATTCATCGTCAACTATGAGAAGAGTGTGTTACAACCGTCACAAAATTGTAAATTTTTAGGTTTCAATTATGATTCCACAAACCTTACAATATCTTTGCCTTTAGATAAACGGGACAAAATTACTCATTTGATACAAAAATTCATAAAGCTACCGCGATGTACCATACGTGAGTATGCTCAGCTGATTGGGGTACTTATCTCTGCCTGCCCAGCCACCAACTATGGTTGGCTTTACACAAAAATACTGGAAAGACAGAAGTTTTTAGCCCTCCAAAAACATAATGGAAATTATGAAGCTAAAATAAATCTCCCAGATGTCATTTTAAACGATTTAAATTGGTGGCAAAATCAAATTTACACCACTTCATCGTTCATGAGAACCTCAAATTTTAAATTAGAAATTTATACAGACGCATCACGTACAGGCTGGGGCAGTGTATGTGCTGAAAAAAGTTTTGGTGGGCAATGGAAGGCTGCAGAGAAAGAAAACCACATCAACTACTTGGAATTGTTAGCAGTTTTCTTAGGCTTAAAGAGCTTTGCATCAAATGAGTCTAACTGTACAGTTTTATTACGTGTAGATAACACTACTGCCATCAGCTATATCAATCGAATGGGGGGAATACAATTCCCACATTTAAACGAATTAACTCGACAAATTTGGCAATGGTGCGAGATGCGTAACATAACTTTGTATGCGTCAAATGTAAACACAAAAGATAATCGTGCCGACGAGGAGTCAAGAAAGACAAATGCCGATACTGAATGGGAGTTGTCCGGCCATGCCTTCCAAACTATTATAGCGAACTTCGGACAACCTCAGATTGATCTCTTCGCATCCCGTGCCAATGCCAAATGCGACGTATTTGTATCTTGGTTTCAAGAACCAGATGCCTTTACCGTTGATGCATTTACTATCAGTTGGCATTCAAAATTTTTCTATGCTTTCCCACCATTTGCTTTAATATTAAAATGTATTAGAAAAATTATTGACGACGAAGCAAACGGAATCTTTGTTTTCCCTTACTGGCCATCCCAACCATGGTTCCCCCTGTTGCAGAGCATATTAGTTTCCGATATACTATTCTTCAACCCTAGTAAGTCACTACTACAATCACATTTCAGGCGGTCTCATCGTCTGCACGCCAGCCTTACCCTGGCTGCCGCGAAGCTATCTGCGAGGCCTTCATCCGGCGCGGCGTCCCATCGGAGGCGATGCCCCTGACCTTAGCCTCTCTATCAGTGAACACTTTAAAACAATATAATGTGACCCTAAAGCTCTGGTGGCAGTTTTGTGCTAAAAATGATCTTGACCCCATAAGTAAGTCAAAAACATCAGCATTAAAATTCTTAGCAGGCCAATTTAATGAGGGTTCCTCATATGGTACTTTAAACAGCCATCGTTCTGCATTGTCTCTTTTATTAGGATCAGATATATGCTCCGACGACTGTGTAAAGCGGCTGCTGAAGGGCGCTTATAGGTTAAAACCCAGTGTCCCAAAATATACAAGCACTTGGGACCCACAGATCGTCCTAAGCCTTATATCGACATGGTATCCTAATACAGAGTTATCTCTCGAGAAACTCACAAAGAAACTTGCAATGTTATTCGCCCTGTGTACTGCACATAGGGTTCAAACATTTTCGTTTATTAAAATAGAAAATATTATAATTTTGGAAAATAACATCAAAATTACAATACCCGATTTAATTAAAACATCAGCGCCCAGTCGAGAACAGCCCATATTAAATTTGCCTTATTTTCAAGAAAATCCAAGCATTTGTCCTGCCCTAACTCTCAAAGATTATATTTTGGTAACACAAAATAAGAGAGCTGGGAATCAGGGACCACTTCTTTTGACGTACAAATCTCCTCACAGAGCAGCTACTAGCCAAACTATAAGTAGGTGGATAAAACAAGTATTATGTGCCAGTGGCGTGGACGTATCGGTGTTCAGCGCCCACAGCACACGACACGCCTCAACCTCGGCCGCCAGCACTGCCGGAGTCTCTATAGATCTCATCCGCAAGACAGCTGGATGGACTCCCACATCTAAAACCTTTGCAAGGTTCTATAATAGACCATTATATAGAGAAAATGAGGACAATTTCGCAAGAGCCGTTTGCTTTCCGTCAAATTGATTATTAACGTAGTATAAGTACTTAATTTATTAGACTTATGTACTCTGATTATCATACAATTATTAATAATGTTAAGTTTGGGTTGTTATTTCTCTTTTTCTCTAGAAAAGAAAATAAAGAGTTTGATTTATAATGAACTGTGTTACTTTAAATTACAAAAAATTACTATAGGTACCGCCGAATAACGCAAAACTTACTAGGTTCTCTAAAGGTCTACCTGGTTAATTATTATATCTGAAGAATGAAGCGACGAAATATAATGGGTGATCAAACGAACTTCTCAAGTGAAGTTCGATCATCATTATATGAGTCGCTTCATTCGAAGATATAATCAGCACCCTCCCTTCCCTTCAATTTATCAGAAATGACAATTTCTGTAAAACCCCATACAATAAGTTTTGCTTAAGACTCTAAAGGAATGACGAGATAAGATGGCTGACACAAGGGAGTGGGACAAAAGTAGAAAAAGTACTCATTAATCTAAAAATGTTTTTTTTTTTTTTTTTTTTTTTCTTCTCTAAAAACCGTGCAACGTTGCCTAGCAAGTTAAAGAAACTACCTGGTTAATTATTATATCTTCGAATGAAGCGACTCATATAATGATGATCGAACTTCACTTGAGAAGTTCGTTTGATCACCCATTATACTTTGGTTAGAAACACAAAGTTTTTTCATTTTGTCAGCTCTAATCTTCCTGCATTGTTCTTTGTCTATTGTTTTGGTCACTTCAACACACATCACCTTTACATCACCAAGGTGGAAAATTTGCTTTGATAGCAAATAAATGACCAAATTTTTAATTAGGTCTGTTTATAAACATTAAAATTGATTGGTTTTCATTTTTTTTTTTTGTATAGCCGTATTTTAGATGGAGTAAGTACCTACCTGACCTCTCCAGCCCAAATTGTTGGACCTGGATTCTGTGTAATATATATAAAAATATAAGCTGGAATAAGAAAGAAAGAAAAAGCATTTATTGGGACACAGTACATAATTAAAACTTAATTATAGACACTCTTTTAAAATTAATTTAAACTAATAATAACAAACAAATAAAAAATAAACAAAGTCCTGTATGAGGCCAAAAGGCCCCCCTCTCAGCATAATGCTGCAACATTTAAAAATAAGTGTCACAGCGCTCGTATTCTGATAGGGCCCGCTGTGAAGTCACGGACAGTTACAGAACAAGATTAAAATAACATTAAATGTAAAGTAAAATAATAGAAAATTGTAAGCTCCAAGGTGGCTGATTGGATCTTTTATTTTTCGGAGGGGTCTGTCAGACTCTTAACTGACAAAAGACCACGCGGTGTTCCATCTCACACCTACACCGGGGGTCGCAGAAACATATGATTCTTCCATAACCCTGGCTGGGGCTGATTGCATCAACTCAAAATCTTAACAAATGTTTTATTTATACATATTTATTCAATTGTTTCAGGATATTTAAAAGGAAAAGGTGGCAAGATGTCTTTCGCTGATTTTTTGGAAGTAATGCATATACATTCCAGAGCTGAAAACTTACCTAATGAGGTAATGTGTTTAATTTAGTTAGAAACACACTACTGATCACATTACGTAGGTACTGCTTACTGCGTATTCCTGTGCAAGTCACATTAAATACTTTTTCTTTTTTTCTTTAACATTACATCACGCCTGTACACCCGAAGGGATCGGCAGAGGTGTACTTCTAGTACACCCACATTTCGCCAGTGATGTTAAGTCCCATGTAATAGGGGCCAAGCCTACCACCAACTGGGCATAAATCCAAACTCCAGGCAGCTACTGAAAAATTATTATTAGCTAGTTGAAATATAAGTACTAAATCTTAAAACCCTGTTAATCGTATAAATCCAAGACTCATCACCTGTAATGATGTAAACACGCCGAGACGAGCCTGCTTCTAATTTGGTTATCATATCACGGCACCATTCCACCCGGACCTGCTTCTGAGCATCGGTGAGGTTGTACGGCACCCAGAATGAGACTATCCTCCTCACACGAAGATGCAGGTGTAGAATTTCGTACAGGCTTCCCGATCCAGTCTGCAGTATGTGCTGAATCTCTTGATACGTAACTCGCCTATTGTCTTGAATTAAATTTTTCACTGCTAGCAAGTTTTTTTCCGTAACAGCCATCAAAGGGCGACCACTTCTTTTATTATCCCCCAAAGTTAGTCGACCGCGCTTGAATTCGTTAAACCAACGAAACACGGTTGCCTTAAAAGGGACTTGATCCATGAATGCCGTTTGAAGTCTATCGTACGATTCGTCCGGTTTCAGGCGACACTTGAAATCGTAAAAAAACATAGCTCGAAAATGTTCCCGGCGCAGATCCATTTACAACAAAGATCATTAACTACTCTCTGCCGAGAGATTTTGAATGAGACACGATAATTTAAATTAGCTCGCAAACAATGTGGAGGGAAATTTTGAAATTGGAACGTAGGAACGTACCTATTTTTACTTACAAATAATCATATTTTCAAAATAGACTATAACTGGCCAGTCTCTCATACATAGAAACTTTTTTTCACAATACTTTCTGAGTGGCCTGGTATTTACGACTGGGCAGTGGACATGATTTTCTTTTAATACTATTTATATACTTAGATATTGATCTGTCAGCATTCTTCATCAGGTAGTGAATGCATTCAAAGCGGGTGATGCTGAGAAGAATGGGGTGATCCCAGCGAGGCAGCTGAGGAACTTGCTGCAGAACTGGGGCGAAGGCCTATCTGCCAGAGAGGTACTTATAACAAAATTGTTCATTTTGTCATCTTTCTGATTTACCGGATGCTGTTAAATACCAGTATTGACTAAAATATATTTAAACAACAATTTAGCTCTCGAAATTATAATTGACGAAAACTTTTTTGAAATAAAAATATAACAACGACTCCAAAAAAACACTACGAAGTGTTTTTTTTTTTCGTTTTTTGCCACCGACTTTCGCTATTTGCTATCTAAAATTGTAAAAAACACTGACTGGAAGTTATTAACATCATCAATGTACACTAAAGTCGAAAAGAAAAATACATATTACTGTGCTCTTTATTGACCGTCGAATTATGCACACATTTTTATAATAATTTAGCTTCTTTTTTAATTTTCGTGCCGTTTCTCACAGTCGGTCGAAGTAACTAAGTTAGGGTAAGCAGGTTAGGTTAGAACTGCAACCGCGCGCGAGCCGAGCGAGCGAAGCAAGCAGTGCCGCTGTAGCGACCAGCGACCGCTACATACCAAGTTTGTCGTAGTTACTTGGCTATTTTGTATTTTCGGCGCAATCATTATAATAGAGTGTTCAATAATATTTTAGGAGCACAAAATAGAAACTATATGAGGTTCTATTAAATATATGTCTTTAAAAAATAAATAAGTATTTGCTTACAGGTGGACAACATCTTTCGGGAAGCCAATGTAACGAACACAGGGATAGTTCGCTACGAAGACTTCGTGAAAATCGCGTGCGCACCTGTCCCGGACTATTATTAACATCTTGACTCACAAAATAAAGACCGTTTGTACCACCAATAAATAAATACATCTATCGCTAGACGTATTTAAAATATATGTCTTTGTCATCTTCAAGCTATTGACATACACAGAACTATGTTTAAAACTCGTTGGTTGGCGCCAGGTTGCCCGAGAAATTCAAACTTTCTTACTTCTTTTGCAATTTGCAGCTCCGGTTTACGTCGTTGATGATCGACATACGATGCGCGACTGTAGGAATGATACATTTACTGAATATTAATCGAGGCAGGAAACACCGCTTACTGGCTGTTCCAACTTGCCGTGCTGTTGCACTTCTTGATATGTTGAAGAAAGCGTGAGTGGTTTCAATACTTCGGGCGGCATTTAGTGTATAAATCAGTCAATTTCAGATCAATCGTAAAACTTTGAAAATTTGTTCCACGTAAGAATTTTCATATGAAATATTCTGTAAGTTTAACATCCCTGCAGCCGCGAATGGCATTTTGATCAACATACAACATTAAAGAGAGCTGCAATTTGAATTTGGACAAAACCAAAGAAAAATTGAATTTGGCGGGCTACAGCTGAGGATTCACCTTAAGCTTAGAGTTTCCAAGAACAGCGCCACATAACGTTACAGTGACGTCATTCGCCGGTGAATCTTTGTACCCAAGCTAAATCAACGAACGTAATTCTGACCAAGTTATAGTTCTAATTCATAGTTTTAAGAAACGTGCGGGGTGGTAGTCGTTTCACCCAGTGTTGCCAGCAGAATTTTTGTATTTAGAACTTTACTGTGTCTGGAATAAAGTTCAAATGATAATAACCGGCTTGAAGTTTTGGACTAAAGTTTGAACTTGTGTGTTAACAGCCGCAATACCGCTAGGCAGCTAAAACTTAATCTATTGCCATCCCTTACTTGCTAATAAAATAAAAAAGAGATAGACAATGTAGCAGCGGAATTTCAAAATAATACATTCCAATTATATACAACTTTTTTTCCGTCCAATTACAAAATAGTATGTATTTTACTATTGTTAACCTATTTATTTATTAAGAATTGAAATAAAACAATATATTTTTAAATGCATGTTTTGTTTTTTTAAATAAAACTAAACTGCCAAAATTCTTGAATTGTTTGTACATTATGGTCTATGAATCATGGCTGGTCTGAACATTATGCTCACGGAACTTTCTCGGATGTTGTCACGCTCAGACTCGCCTCACGTCACCATTTGGTTCCTATAAAACATTATTGCGCAGCCTTCTGCGCTAAGTTCGGACCGGCCATGATTCCTAGGCCGTATTGTACCAAGAACTTGTTGAATATCTAGTACTTTTCTTAGTGTCATTCTACAGCACGGAAATGCCTCGGCGACCGCTGCTAGAAATAGCTCTTCCCATACAAACCAAGCGTTACTTGTTTATGTATTTCTTCTCAGGTATCAGTCAGCTAAGAAATGCTGGCGCCATCTAGTTTTAAAATCTCGCTCACTACTACTAGCCATTTGATTGGTTGGTCATTCTTGAGACAGGTTCAGTAATACGGACCTTAGAAGATCTACATCCAGACAAAAACTTTTTTTTATTACTCGTGCTACGACACACATGACGTATAGAAAAGTGCGTGATGCCGATGCGTGACGGATTTATTATACTACTGGCCTCTTAGGCCTATACTAAGGCTGCAATCCGAATTGGGATGTGACCGCGATAACGATGTCCCATTAATCGTCATGGATGACGACATGACCTGCGCCATCTTGGGATAACGCAAATTATCGATGGCCGCATTCCGAGTTAGACCTTAATCGCTTCACATCGATAATTTGCGTTCCGATTTAGTTAACACGATTATGACAGATGACAGCTGTCAACAATACGCTCACAGTGATGGTAAAGAGCATGGACGGCGTTATCGCAAGATGGCGTATGTCATGACGTCATCTATGACGATTCACGGGACATCGTTATCGCGCTCTCGCTAACTCGGAACGGGTGTAAGCGCGCTCAAATCGATTACAGATCAATTCGGAATGCGGCCGATGTGAGCGCTGTCAGCGATTATTGTCTAACTCGAAATGCGGCGTAAAATAACAGCCACATTTCCCGCCTGCGCTTTTACATCGTTTTCGCTTAGCGTTTTTTCTGACGTTACATTTAATCGGCTCTTATTTGGGTCGTAGCGTGATACAAAAAGCCTTGAACCTTCCTCAAAAATTAAGCCATCAAATACAAATAGAATATTCAAATCCGAGTTGTAGTTCCAGAGATAAACGCATTCAAACAAACTCTTCAGCTTTAATATTATTAATAACTGACCCTCAGAATCAAAAATATTCGTTACATAAAAAATGTAAGTATGAGAAATTAACTTAGGTATCTTAATTTTTGTTTCGTGAACTTTTCTCATGTTTTATGAATTATTCTGATTAAATCCTACAAATCAAAAATCTGTCCAGCCGTTCTACACTATACATTGTAACTAACCCAATTTTTGTTTTCTTTATAGATAAATAATAATAATAAACAAAAGATTCGAACTCCCGTTTTCCCGCTCTGGTGTTGCCACTAGCAAGTGCGTTTTGTCAAGATCAAGAATTCACTATCCTACAATGCAGTACATCACTTCATGTTTCGCAATGTGTCATCGCAATGAATATGGCCAAAGATAGAACTAACATTGAGAGCAGATTTTTTGAACGCTAGACATACGGCTTCATTGTCGCAACGAGCGCACGAAATGTTACCTACTTTCGATACTATGGTGTACGTCCACGTCAAAGAGAATATAACCACTGGTTATATAGTCATTGGTCCACGTCTATATATTTTTTAGAAATACGTGCACGTTATAACTGTTTCGTGAACGAAAAATAAAGGCGTAGTCATGATTTTTCATACATTTTATTTCAGTGCTATCGTGACACCGCGCCGTGACGTCGACGTATCGCCACGACTGAAATAATATAAAAGCACACAATGGGAAGTTAAATAAAATAAAACGACATTTTTATTTTTCAAACCGTGTTTTATTTCTCAAAATGTAACAATTCCTATAGGTACTGATATGGCACTGGTGATTGTGGTCCTTCTAAGTTTACATAATAGGGTATATTATATTTTGAAGATACATACAGATACTTTATAGTCGAAAGCAAATAAAATGCGTTCGCTCTAAGTTTGCTGTGACGTGGAATGCGCATCCCCTCCCCCCAACCGCCTACCGCGCCGCTAAATCGCCCTCTTAGTATCGTAAGCAACGTCATCGCGTATGATTTATTACTTATTCGGCACCTTAACTATCCTTCTGTTTTCAAAAGTTTTTTTAGTTTTGGTGACAGTCAGCGGCAAACTTAGAGAGCGAGCGGGATATACTTGTAACTTCCACAAAAATTTGCAAGTAGCTTGTGCTGTAACAAGTTCTTATTGGTAAATGTCATAATGGCATGCAAGCTACAACCCGATGCAAACTTTCAGCGACTCCAAACACGAGGTGAGTAGCTGCGCAGTAGCAATTTCATATGACGGCTTGGGTGGGGGATGGAGTATTGCGCTGACGTAGCCCACTCAGAATCGCAATACAGTTTGAAGCTGAACTTGCATACTTTTGAACTGTACTTTTTGCAAGTTTTAAAAGTCTTTTTGCAAGCTATGTATTACGTGCTTTTGGGTGAGTTTCCACTGAAGCAGAGACGTGCAGGAATCGACCAATCACATTGGTTGAAACCTACATCGCGTCTCTCATTGTGTCTATGATTGGTAAGTTCTTGCACGGCTCCGCTCCGCTCGTCTCCTCAGTGGAAACACACTTACGGAGGCATCTTCGTGCCCACATGTATGATAGGCTCTGTTCATACTGTGTCTTAACAATTGTCCTGTCCGAATCATTGCTTAAATAAAACGAATTTCCATGTCTTAAACCACGGCACGCTTAACTGCCGACTACTATAATTGTGATACCTACAGTAAAGCTACGGTTTTCTAGAAGAGCGTTTCCGTAATATTTTTAGCGGACATCGTGAAAATCTGTCATATTTACCAGTGTTTGACATTTAGGTGTCAAAAACGCTCCGTGTTTGGACATTACGGCCGCATGGCGGTCAACGCTCTTCTATGAAACTATAGCTATAAACATATCATCCTTTCAGTCGTGTCAGAAGCCTGAAAGTCTGTCAACCAGTTTCACCGCGTGGTATTGCACTATACCATAGATTTAGTATTTACTATTAGTTTAGACAAAGCTATAGATATTGCATTATGCCACTGTTTGTCTGACCGCCACAAGCCAGTATCAGGTGTACTGCGTTCAGGGGGTCATGTACGCAGTGGCTCCATGTAAAATACGAACAGATCCATACTTAACCGTATGAATAGTAAGATGTAGACTGTTGACTCTAATTTTTTAATGTAAAGTATCGTACAGTAGGTACAGCGCCGTATAAACGGTCGCTATACCTGCATTTTCGGTAGGTTTGTTTTTGTGTAAGTATTTCCAAAATATAATGCTATTTTAATTAAAATCTATTGTCTACAAAGCACATGTCGTTGAGCTTATTGAAAACTTGAATTATTTTTAGAGGAAGACTAAAACTATCCGTTGATCGTAACCCACTGTTTCTGATATTGTTTTGAGAACTTACAATTGTATAATAAATGTATGCGGCGTGATAGAAGTGAAATTTCTTAGAAGTGAGATTTAGTGTGAGAGAGGGAGGGAGACTTATAACTTTCTTCTCTCTCATGTAATGAAATGTGCGTAAACTTCCCTCTCAATCGCCGCCAAAGAAGTTTCACTTCAATATTGAAATTTTTTAGACGATTAGCTGTGGAATTTCTTGTCTATACGTAACTACCTTTTGGAGGGAGCAGCTAGAATCAATTCAATTTCTTGTAAATTTTTGTCATCCAAAAGTGTATTGAAAATCCAGTCAAATCTGTCTGTAAAAAGATACAGTTCCGTAGGCGACGGTAGACCGCAAACTGCAGCAACTGTGCCGCCTAATGCAATGACAGACCGCAGTCACACTTTTTTTTGTATGGCATCTCATAGTTGACCTTGTAAGATCGTGACTACTTAACCGGACTATCCTGTGGCTGCCTTAGCGAACTCAAAGCCTCCAGCCAGGGGCGAAAATCTTACAGTACTAAGCGACTGCTCGCTAAGGGCACCCCCTGTGGGGTACGGGCCTCGGCTGAGGGCGTCGCTGGTGGGAGACAGCAAGATGGGACAGGCTGGATCTGATTTAGATGATTATTATTATCTGGGTAATTTAAAGCTAAAGGCTCAGCTACGGCGCCGGCTGGCACTTCGTCGAGCAAGGGTCGGGGGGGCAGTTACGTCGGGGTCTTCGCAAGGCACCTCGGCGGGTTTTTCTGTGCACTGTACTGGTGGCCCTACTGCTCTCCTGGATGAGAGTTATGTGGTCATCGGGGTCGGTGAGGACATGCTTAGGACGGCAGACATGACTAATGGTGGAGGGAATATGGTTATGGGCCTTGACAACCACAGGGTTGCGGTGATTCGCGGAGGTATCAAAGAAACGCTTTGAAATGCGTTTCATAAACTGACGGATACTGGGAATACTCAACGTGGAGGATTTCGTTGCGAACGTACCAGGGGGATCCTGTTGTCCTACGGAGGAATTTGAATCTGGAGGTTCTGCATTCTATTGAGAGGAAGAGGTGGGGCTAGGCGTGTGCAAAGACTGCACTGGCATAGGTCATGATCGGGCGAATGTACGCTTTGTAAATACGCAATTTGCGCTTTAGTGACAATTTGCTACGTGCATTCAGGACGAAGTGGAGTCTACCTAGAGCGAAGGCGGCGCGCGAACGAGCCGCCTTAATGTGCTCTGAAAAGGAGAGGTGTTCGTCGAGCACCACACACCTGGATATTTGGATCGCTTCTCCCAATGGATCGGCTTGCCGAACATGGTGATTGAACGAGGGGGCGCAGCGACACTACTGGTCTCTATGTTTTTGTATGGAAACGCTTCCGTAGTTGGTGATAGTGCCACTTGTTGCTGCGGTCAGCGGCAGCTGCAGGCGGCATCGAAGTGGTGTCAGTGACAGAGCGACAAGACCTTTTTTTTTTGTGTAAATTGTCTCAGGTTGACAATTTAATTTGAATAAACTCGGTAAGAGAAATGCCGCTGCAGCCGTAGATGTGACGTCTTGTTCGGAATCAACACTGCAGCGGCAAGTTACCTGCCTTTACTGTCAACCGCAACGTCGCTGCCGACGCACTCGGAATTCTACTCTTAATTGAGTATACTGTGTAGAAAATAATGAAGATAGCTGTATTTTCGCTCTCACTGGCAGCTCTGCCACAGAAGAGTAGAAACTTGACTTGGAAAGTGCATTTCGTTTCGAAGCAATAAAAGAGGTTTTTGAATATCAAGTTTAACGCTGGTTGAACTTTCCTACAGATAATCTTAGTTTTCCTCAGTCACAATAAAATATACTTAATTATTAATATATTAAAATATACATACCTATATATTGACTAGAAATTAAAAAACACTATGACTTCAAACTTGTGTCACATAAAACAAATAAATAAATCAATGACGTACAGCGCCAAAAACTTTTATGGGCCGGTGGCTTACTAACGAAAACTCTATGAAAAGTGACAAGCGGGCCCAGATGGAGTGGAATTTTATCAGCGATGAGGTAGGAACCGTATTACATTAGGAAACGTGTCGTGAAACAGTAGCTTGACTGGTCTGTTTCGAACTACAGGTAACTATGACGGGTTTTTGAAAGCTAATAAATTCAACTAACACGCTGTCATACTATCTCATGTTAACTGCTCAGCGGGGTAATTGTGTAACACAGTTACAGTAGGCTTTCATTTTGACAGTTCAACAACATACATTGCGTTATTTACGTCGTTGAGCAGACGAATGTTTCAAACATATGAAGCAATGGATTAGCAACATCCGACAAAAATATTCAGATTGTGATTGATTGTGTGTTACGCGTATAGCGTGTTAGTTGAATTTATCAGCTTTTCAATAACCGTGTGTTAGTTAGCCTTGAAACAGTTGATCTACTCTATAAGTCCGTTAAGAAATGTAATGTTCTGGTCAGATAAATCACATCGGGAGAAGGGACAACAGTCAATTTTTTTTTTGTTCGTACTTATCTTATGTTGTTAGTGATACAGAGTAGGAAACGCCCGTAACTTCTGCCGAAACTACGGACTTCGTGCTTAGAGAGTAGACCCCCAGCGTCGCGAATGACCAGCAAATTCCGGGCCACCATAGGCGCGGGCTTGCGGACGGCGAGCAATGGGTAGCGCGCCGACGCCCACCCGCTCCGCCCAGAGCGGGAGAAATCGTTTCATGGTTTCATTCACACACAAAAAAAAGACCTCCAGAACAGTCAAGCTACTGTTTCATAATGTAAACCCCGTTCACCGATGACGATAAAGACTTACAATGTCACAAGGATCTTTTGGCGCGTGGACAAAATCGGAACTAACGCCACCATCTTGTTTTTTTTTCAATACAAAATCTGTGTTCTTTTCACAAAATGTTTACCAATAACGCCCCCCTGTCAATGTCATTCAAGGTATCAAAAGGTCCTTGTTGTGCTTCAAGATATCGGAAACCTATGTCCATCTCTTTGAAAGTTTGGTTGTGAAAATACGAAAGGTTTAAAGTGATTGCCACTTGCCGTGGCACTAAAGCCACGATTTCCTAGAAGAGTGGTGGCTGCCACATAACGGCCGGAGTGACGACTGTCATGAAAATGAGGGCAGGGGAATTTGACATTACGGTGTCCACCTTACTTTCATTAAATACGTTTCAGTGACGTTATTGCAGACGCTTTGGGGCGGCCTCAGCTCATCTAGGAATCCGTAGCCAGGTCTAACATTTTTTGATCACCGGCAGCGCTGCCGTCACCAGGCCAGACGGGCTAGTGGGGCTGTACCGAAAATCTAAACATGGTCTGTTCTTGCTTAACACAATAATGATGTTCTAATTGACTATTGCGTGTAAATAGTGTTATGTATAAAATTATATGCTTTATATATAATTGGCACTCTTATATAGAGGACATACTCGCTATATATTAGAAAGGAGTTATTAAAATTAAGTGTAAATCGTTGATTTTACTTATTTGATATACCATCGTTTTTTTACCTCATCTTCATCATTTATTCTAGCTGTCATTTATATTGTAATCATGTTAATATGTTGTTTTACCAACAAAAAAAACTTGAATTTTACCGTTTTTATCATCTTATTAGAGGTTTGGGCCAATTTGTTGGTGGTTTGGAGTTGGGCGTTTTCAAAACCCGCTAGCTGCATGTTGAATCATAAGAGTAAGCCGAAAAGACACAGGGGAGTCCTACCAACTAGGGCTGTAGGCTGACGGCCGCGGGGGGGGGGGGGGGGATCCCTTCACCCACCGCGGCCGTCCTGTGAGTCAGGCGGACCAATCGCCCCGACCAGAGGTAGTTGAAGAACACCGCATGATTTAAGAAGCAGTGGTATCCCAGTGGTAACGGCCGCGACTTACGAGTTGTACGACCAACAAGTCGTAGGTGCGTACCAAGCAGGCGCTTTACTTTTTGTAAAAAATATTTCATCACCACTGCTCTCAAAAGGTTGATTGACATTTGAACTTTGACATAAAACAACAAGGTCTATTTGTTTATATTGTAACAGTTTCATATTTTCAACCATAGTGAAGTTTCAATGTATGGCGAATTGCTGTCAAAACTGTACATCAAAATATACTTGGCGCACTGTTCTACTGTGTATATCAATTAAATAAAATCAGCACTTACAAAATAGGCATAGTGCAAGAATATAAGGCGGTGGTAGGAAAATACTGAGATCGTTTCTAGTAGTTCACGCTCACTCGATAAAGTTACAATAAAGACAGGAATACATGCCAGTAACTTTACGCAAGTTACTTGCATAAAGTATGCCAGTAATTTGCACAAAAGTATGTCAGAGACTTGCACAAAATGATGCAAGTAATTTACACAAAATTATGCAAGTAACTTGCACAAAAGTATGTCAGTAACCGATGAAAACCCGTTAATCAGTGTTCCTCTTTTTTTTTTAAGAAAAACACCCGGTAAAGGTTAAATGTCCGCGGAGAAAAACTAAGCGTTCAACTACCCTGAAAAGTGAAAAAGATTAAATACAGTGAAGTCGATAAGCCAGGTATATTCAATCCTTACACTTGTGGTTACAAATAAACCACAATACTAACAAAACGTTCTGTGTCACTTACAATACCGTAGTACGTAGGTATGTTTTGTTGCGCAGTCTTCTGCGCAAAGTTCAGACCGGTCATGATTAATCGGCCGTACTGTACTGATTGGCTCATCAACGACCAGCCCAAAATTTTGGACCTAGAAATCTGAAACCTTTTTGCTTAAAGGTTCCCTTTATGATGTAGACGATGAATAACCTCACCTCAGGGTAACCATGGCGAAGCGTACCGCGGTTTCACTGCCGAATAAATATCATCATTGTGCTCATTAAAATACAGTTGAAAACAAAATAAACTTAACTGTCTCTTTACAAGCGATAGTGAAAGATGATTAAATTTTAACTATATCTCAATGTTCACAGTGTTATTATTCGTTTGACAAAGAAAACTGCGCTGCGTTGCGTTTCCAGCTTGCTGACTCGCTAATATTTTTACCACGGCAAGAGCTGTTCACATAAAACTGTGCTGATTTGTGAGAATACACGTTTAGACGAAGATGTCAGGGTAGCGACCGTAATAAATACAGGGTCAAATTAAATTACCTAGCGAAACTCCACAAATGTGATAGGTGTCAATATCTAAACATAATAAAATAAAAATTATTTAATGATTTTTTTTAGGGTCCACAACCCCTAGTAGTATAAGTACACTGTTTTTTTGTTACATATTTATATATTTTTTATATATCAATACCAATCAAATCTGTGAAGTTTACACAGTTTTAATTTCGCAGGATACCCTGGCGCTTTGACCTTAACGATAACTTGATTGAGTATACCTGTCTTTACTAATTGCCTACAAGCACCAGGAAAAACGTTTAGATTTAATTAAAAGTAGAAGAAACTTAGTCTAAAACCTTATAAATATAGGACAGTTAACTGTGACGCAGACTATGCGACATGCGACTGCAACAGCCCGACGACAAGACGATGACCTGTCGCATGCGACTGTCATCGAGTGTGCGCGTACACCGCGCGTCTAGACGCTGCCACAAGTACAACTCTGCAACTCGACGCCAAGTGTGACGCGGAGCTTTGAACACAATATATGAAAATTGTGGCCGCAGCCTGTAGTTGCGTCTAGTCGCCGAGCTGTCACACTCGCTTGACACATAGTGTGCGCCATGCCATAAAGTGCCCCAAACTGCTCTGACCCAGTGACTTCAATTGGAACTAACGAAATCACTGACACTGACAGCTCTTAAACGCGGTTTAGATGAGCTGATCGCGTTCAATATCATTGGTTAAACTCGCGTTAACAGTAATAAGGTCAATTTGTTCACTGATATCAGACACCGGGCCAGATTGGTTCGTGGGACTGTTAATTTGTGGCCACAGAACACGAAGACGCCTCGGCGACAGCTGCTAAAGACAGTATTGTCAACTTAGCGTGCGTCACAAGTGTGTCACCATTTAGCTGCACTGCGACACTAATGACGTATACAGACTGACGGCTGAAGACAAACCGTGACAGAAGTTAAGTGCAGTTTCGACGTCATGAATTTTATTACAGTACAGTATTTTCATCTCACGCAGCGACGCGAGCTTTAGGCCCGGTTTCCACCAAAGCGGAGAGGAGCGGAGACGAGTGGGTCATGTGCTGCGAAGCTGGCAGGTTATTTCCAGCAAGGCGGAGATATGTGAGCTGTGAGAGCTTGAAATCAGTCAAGTGCGCGAGGAGAAGGCAGCAAGAACCGGGACACGAGAGCGAGAACTACACCCATGTCCGTTCTGCCAAGCCGCTTGTCAGCTCACGGCATAAAATTCTATAGAAAGATGAGAAATCTCTTCTCCTTTTCGCTTGATCTATTTCGACCGAAGCTTAGCGGACAGATGTGGAAATAACTAAGTCTGAATGTTTATTCAAGACACATCTCTTCCACGTCTCCACTCCTCTTCGCTTTGGTGGAAACCAGGTCTTACTTGTGGTAACCAAGTGTACAAACACGCTTCGTGAGATCAAAATAATTTACTGGCGTCTCTAGACGCTGCCAGCGCGGCGATTACGTGCTCTGTGCTTATGACCAATAATACAAGTCAGCGTTTATTTACAAACCTGTTTGTATAGTTTTGTTTTACACGTATAAAAGTATCCTCGAAGTGCCGAAGTTTTCGCGATATGTGTACAGAGGTAGCTTAGTGCTTGCCTTTAAGGCACAGACACATTAATGTGTCGTGTTGTGTCGTGACGCGGGATACACCAATCAAACTAATCTGTTCAGGACTACGTCAAATGATAACGAGTTTTGATGGCTAACACTTCGTCAGAAGGCGTCACGACACGACACGAGTTGACACGACACAACACAGTAATGTGAATCTGACTTAATGGTCATATCTTTTGGCCTCGCACAGGTCTATTTTGATTTTTCAATAAAAAAAAACAATGTTAGTTTTGTTATTTTGTGAATGTTCCTTATTTTTCTGCTAGTATTTTCGGTGCGTGACCCAAACATAATTATGTTTCTTTCTTATGCCGTCTTAAAATTACAGGCTTGTTTGAGCAAACACATTTTTTTGTGAGTTGCCAGGCCATAATGTAAATTTTGACACTTAGCAAAAGCACACAGTTGGATTGTCAACGCTCGGCTAAGCTCCGAGAGTTGAAAATCCAACGGTGCATTATTATCGACATATACATTTCGAGTTGCGTGACAGCTTAAAATGTACACTATCATTTATTCAGCAAAATATTCAAGACGGGATTATTTCCGTCAACATTTTCGCAGCCTTTTAAATGTTGCAAACGCTGACAAGTATCTCCACTCAAGCAAAGGAACTAAGCTATACAACCAATTTTGACTGTAGCAACACTATCAGACATGTTTGTTCTTGACAGAGCTGCCAGGCCTCCGTCGTCTGAAGTTGCCCATAGTGCGTAATATTTGTGTATTTTCATCATCTACCTCCCTGTCCATGCCTGATGTCCCGGGAATTTGTCCAAAAAGTTTTAATTTGCTTGGTAGGTATATTAAGCCTAGGAGAGTGATGACTGAAAAGGAAAGTTCATGTTATACGTGCGTTTCCATTGAAGTGGAGACGAGGAAGTGGAGTGGAGTCGTGGAGCAATATACCAATCATTACCCTAATTGCGTATCACATAAACAATCGGAATCTGAATCGTTTTGAAACAGATTGCTAATCCATTGCTTCATAACTTCGGCAAAAAATTCTGCTCAACAATGTAAATAACGCAATGAATGTTGTTGAACTGCCAAAATCAAACAGATTAGGTAGTCGTAATCGTTAATGAAAATGTGTTACGCAATTAGGCTGCATATCGGGTAAAACTCCCCTCTCGTCTCGTCTATGATCCCAAAAGTAGTGCTTATGCTAGAGCTGAATGTTAATACATTCAAATGTAAAAAATCCAATTGGGATGATGACTTAAATTAAAAATGTTCATAAAAATAATGTAATTACAAAGAAAGAAGGCTTAGTAAAAATGAGATAATCGAAAAATCTGTTAAATTGGTGTAAATTTGAAGAAGATACACGCTTTAAAGTTTTTGGATTATTGCCGTCTTTGTCGCGCGGTACTGACAATGTACGGCGCTAATATGAAGTTACATAGTCGTGACGTCACTTCTAAGATAGTGCTGTCCTCGTCTAACAAGTATCTTAAAACGTTTATAACTTGGCAATTTTTTAAGCTTTTACACTTTTTGTGATATAGTTTGCACTAACAGTCTTTTGAGACTAAAATAAATAAAAATTGTCATCATCCCAATTCTGGACATAAGCCTCTTCCATTCCGAGCCTCAAAAACTGGTATTACGCTTTTCGCATTCATCCTATTCATGCAATGAATGTTATGTTGTTATGTTAAATAGGACCCTATCAGTCACTCAATCTTCTGATGTGTTATTTTTTTGCTTCTATCTCTTTGATGATACCGCCACGACGCGGATAGCCGGTACACGCCAACGAACGTTTGTTGGCCTATCGTAGGCCAGCGAAATCCATTCGTTGGCGATCTTTGGAAAACATACAAAATAAATAATCGTAAAAAAATCAATAAAAATACTTACTATTCAAGACGCAGGGGAAAACCACGTAGAAATTGAGGTCCGTCGAATGAAAGTAGAATGCCTCGGAGAAGTACAATATAATAGTTATAGATAAAGACCAGTATCCCATAGAGACCACCCTGAAAAATATAAAAAAAAAACAGTTTAATGTTAAGCACGCTGAAGGGGCTGTTGGCTAGCAAGTAGCCGTAAATTTTAGAACAGAACATCACGCCTATGATATTGTAATCCCTGAAGGGTTGGGCACCCACGTTTCGCCAGTAATGATTTTAAGTCAGGCACAAAGACAGAGTCATGGCCCAGTCCCCGCACCAGACGCGCATTATTTGATAGGTAGCGCGGTGCCCAGGCGAGTATCGTTCAGCGTTTTCGGCCACAATCATTACGCATGCATCAAAATGTTAATTTTTTTTACATTCTGTTTTTCTTTTAACATCGATTTTTATTTCAATTGTTAAATAGTGTATGCTGTAATGGCTACCCTAAACCTACTGTTTAGGTCTCGAGTTTTGTCGATGGAAGAATAAAATGACAGATAAATTAAAAGAAGTCCGTTTTTTGTCCATTCTATCTGACATTTTGTCTATTCTTTCGTCGACAAAAGTTGGTCTTCGTTCGCGTGCTGCTTCGCACGGTTTTTATGACTTGTTAATATTTCGAGATTACTTCATTATATATATTAATTTATTATACTTACACACAAAACTTCCGAAAATATTTATATCGGTGAAAACGCATGAAATTCCGTTACGCGGTTTAGAAGAATAATAAGCGACTTTAAACCTAAAGAAGAAGATTATAAAATAGTACTTAAACATAATACTTACGGTCTGTAATGAATGTACAGTGTACAATGTATGAGTGCTAATGCTTTGAGAAAGGAATACATCCCAAGCATTCGTGATATTGTGAAGTCACCTGAAATGAAAAAAAAAACAATATTTTATTTTTATACACTGTGGAGACAACAAGACGATAGCAAATGAAAACACTGGCAATACTAATGGGCCCTGGGCAACGTCAGCTCCAACTGTCCACCTGCTTTTGGTGGACAGTTGGGGTTGGCGGCCAATCTTCAACAAACGGGGAAGGGTCATGGTTCCAATCATCGATCATTTATAATGGTCGATGAAGGGAACCGGGCTAGGGTTGGGGCGGCCAGTCCGTCTTCGGGACAGGTCTGGTGGCCATCTCCGTCCACACCCCCTCTGTTTGCAGAGGGTGAGTTTTGTGGGCGTCGAGTGGGGAGGGGAGAGGAAGACAACCTCTTTAAAAAATTACCTCAATCCCAAGGTCGAGCGTGCCGAGGGGATGAATGGCCGGAGGGAATCCGGTCACTAGCGCTGGGGGGGCTACCAGGGGAAATAGGGACCACACCCTTCAAAGGAAAACAAAAAAAAATGAACAAGACAATTGAAGAAAAACTACCCCAGGGCGGTACCGGCTGCTCAGCAGCCGGAGAATCCGCCACGTTCCCTTCGGGAACGTCAAGCCCCCATTCGTATTCTGGGGGGGGCAACAAATGTCTTCTGAGCCGAGGAGGCTCGTCGAGTGATGCGCGGTCAGAGTCTGACGCGGCATCTGGCGCGGAGGGCTCATTTAAGAGCCCGGAGCGCGTAGTGGTGGGCGCTGTTCCGAAGAACAAACGGTTCTTCCTGAAGCGGCCCAAACCGAGGGATGGCCAGGGGTCACACTCGGATGGCGGGATGGCCTCGGCCCGAAAAATCGGTCGACGCTGTGGGCCGAAAAAAAGAGGCGGAGAGCTCACCACCCAGGAGGGCAGGGAGACCAGTCCGGCCGAGTCAGCTCAGCGAGCCGTGAGTCTGGCCACGGAGGGGCGCCACACTGAAGTGGACGGCCGTAGGGTGGCCCTGTCGGAGTCCTCAGATGGTGGACGGGATGCTGCTGGCGGCTCAAAGTCTGAGCAAGCGGCCAGGTTTGCGGAGGTCGTGGTTGCCGCGATAAAGGGTGTGGCCTTGAAGAGGACTCAGCCCTCAAAAGACAAGGCCATATCTGCAGCCACGGCCTCCATTATAGAGGCAGCGGAGGCCATTCATTCCGGGCCTCCGCCGGATGGCATGTCCGAGATGCGGGCGGAGGTCGCCCGCTTGACAGCCGCCATGGAGCGTCTCCGAAAAGAGAATGTGGAGCTCCGAGCAGACCTGGCAAAGGTTCAAGGAGCCGGCCACCGGGAGGCGCAAATAGGAAGGGCGCAGCATGGGCAAGGCCAGCCCGTGTCTGCCGAGGACCGGGTTTTGACCCTGGTGCGGCATGAGCTGGCTGCCTTTCAGAGTCGGTTCTCCGCTCTGGAGGCCATTGTCCTGCGCCCTCCGCTGGCGGCGAGCCATTCGGCCTCGGGCCAGCGAAGGGCGGCGTCGTATGCCGCCACCGCGGCCAAACCAGGATCCTCGGGGCAGACCCAAAGTGGGGCCGTGGCGGGCCCGCCCCTGGCGAAACCTGCGTCGCCCCAGACCAGGAAGGGTGGGGGGACTGCACAGACGGCGAAGGCCCCAGCCGTGACGGAGAGACGGCCGCCCCCGCCTTCTAAATCTCCTCCGGCCGACGCCGAATGGCAAATTGTCGGGGAAAAGGGGAAGGTGGGTAAGGCAGCAAGGGCGGCCAGAAGAAGGCAGAGACGGCAGCGGCGCAAGGAGCGAAACGTCGCGGCTAGGCTCCGTGCCCCGAAGTCCGCAGCTGTAGTGATAACACTACAGCCGGAAGCGGAAAAGAAGGGCATGACCTACCGCGAGGTGCTCGGCAAGGCGAGGACGGCGGTGAACCTCCAGGAGATCGGCGTCACCAATGGCCTCCGGTTAAGGGTCACTGCGACTGGGGCCCGGATGCTGGAGGTCCCCGGTGCGGCCAGCGGCCCAACCGCAGACGCTCTGGCTGAAAAGCTAAGGGCGTCCCTGAATGCGGACGAGGTCCGAGTGTCCAGGCCCACCAAGTGCGCTGACATGCGCATCCTGGGCCTGGACGACTCCGTGACGGAGGAAGAGGTCGTGGCTGCCGTTGTTAGGACGGAGGGGTGCTCTGCCGAGCAGGTTAGGGCGGGCACCATTCGTCCTGACTTCACGGGGATGCAATCCATTACGGTGAGCTGCCCCGTGACGGCGGCCCAAAAAATTGCCGGAGAGGGCCGAAGGCTCCTGGTGGGCTGGGTTTCCGCGCAGGTGAAACTGCTTGAGCCCAGACCTCTGAGATGCTTCCGCTGCCAGGTGGGCAACCACGTGGGAGTACAATGTACCTCGGAGGTGGACCGCAGCGGTCAATGCTTCCGATGTGGTCAACCCGGTCACAAGGCTGGTTCGTGCAATGCCGCGCCGCACTGCTTCATATGTGCGGCAGCTGGCAAGCCGGCCGATCACCGGGTTGGGAGTAAGGCCTGCGTTCCACCAGCCAAAGCCAGGGGTAGGGGCAAGCCCACCGCCGTCAAAGCTGCATCCGCCGCCACTACTGCCGCCGCTGCCGCCTACACCACCGTCGTCGCCGACGCAACTGTCGTGGCAGGTCCTTCACAGGGGGCTCGGGAGGGGGCTGAAATGGAGTGTCATTAATGGCCCCATTACGCCTCCTCCAGGCGAACATCAACCACTGCGCCTCTGCTCAGGATCTGTTGCTCCAGAGCATGGCGCAGTGGTCTATTAACATCGCCGTGGTCGCTGAGCCGTACTTTGTCCCGCCCAGGGATGACTGGGTGGAGGACCTGAGCGGCTCAGTGGCCCTAATTTCGTCGGGCGCCGCCGGTACCCTGTCCCTCGAGGCCGTCAAGAGGGGACGGGGTTGCGTGGCAGCACGGTTCGGGGAGATAGTCGTGGTAGGGGTGTACTTCTCTCCGAACCGAACTCTCGCCGAGTTCCACAACTCCCTAGCGGAGTTGAGAGTCGTCGTCGTCGGGTTTCGTTCCCTCCCCGTGCTCGTCCTCGGGGACTTCAATGCCAAGAACTTGGCTTGGGGTTCCCGGCTCACGGACACGCGGGGCAGGATGGTGGAGGACTGGGCTCTGGAGACAGGCCTGGTCGTCCTAAACCGGGGTTCTGTCCCAACGTGTGTGCGTATGCGGGGTGAATCAGTGGTGGACATTTCGTTCGCCAGCCCCGCTCTGTCGCCACACGTCATTGACTGGCGCGTCATGGAGGGGGTGGAGACCTATTCCGACCACCGGTACATCCGGTTCGACGTCTCCGCCCAGACCTCGAGCGCGCCGGTCCGACAGGCCCCGAGTGGTCCGCGGTGGGCGCTGAAGCAGCTGGACCGGGAGCTCCTCCTGGAAGCCTCGATCGTGCAGGCCTGGGTGTCACCACCGGATAGGCCTGCTGACATCAACGACGAGGCGGAGTGGTTCCGGGAGGCCATGTCCGAAATATGTGACGTGGCAATGCCCCGGGTCCTGCCCGGACGTGCTTGGCGCCAGGTGTGCTGGTGGTCGCCAGAGCTGACGGCTTTGCGCAAGGCGTGCGTGGCTGCGCGACACCTGTACACCAGGCACCGCAGGCTACGTATTCGCCCTCCGAATACAGAAGCCATTCAGGCGGAGCTGTACGAGGGGTACAGAGCGGCGAAGACCGCCCTCCAAGCGGAGATCCTGCGGGCCAGGGCTCTGGCCCGCGAGGAGTCGCTGGAGACTCTGAACAGGGACCCGTGGGGACGCCCCTACAAAATGGTGCGGGATAAACTCCGCCCATGGGCTCCCCCACTGACGCAGAGTCTCCGGCCCCAGCTCATGGAGGAGGTGGTGAGCACTTTGTTCCCTTCGCGGGGGGAGCATACTCCCCCGCCCATGACTCCGCCTACTGCGGTGTCGGATGCGGACCACACTGCCGACGACGACGAAGATGCTTCGGAGGTGACCGGGGTGGAGCTGAGAGTGGCGGTACATAGGCTTAGTGCTAAAAATACCGCCCCAGGACCCGACGGCTTACCTGGAAGAGCCTGGGTTCTGGCCATGGAGGCTCTCGGGCCTCGACTTATGGGGCTCCTGCATGGAGGCAAGCGCATGCATGGAGGAGGGCCAGTTCCCACTTCGCTGGAAGACGGGGAATCTGGTCCTCATTAAGAAGCCGGGGCGCCCTGTGGACTCTCCGTCCGCTTACCGGCCCATCGTTCTGCTCGACGAGGTGGGCAAGCTCTTTGAAAGAGTTATTGCAAACCGCCTTGTCGGGCGGCTGGTGCGGGTGGGGCCGGATTTGGCGGAGAGCCAGTTTGGTTTCCGCAGGGGGCGCTCTACGGTGGACGCCATCATGCGCGTGCGAGCCCTCACGACGGGGGATGCTGTTGCCCGGGGTGGGGTCGTCTTGGCGGTGTCTCTAGACATCGCCAATGCCTTCAACACCCTGCCCTGGAGTTGCATCAGGGAGGCATTGCGGTATCACCGGATGCCGACCTACCTCTGTCGCGTGGTCGAGGCCTATTTGACGGACAGGGCCGTCATCTACCCCGGTCACCGGGGAGAGTGGAACCGGCGAGAGATGTCGTGCGGTGTCCCACAGGGATCGGTCCTGGGGCCGCTTCTGTGGGATATCGGTTACGACTGGGTGCTGCGCGCCGACCTCCCGAATGGCGTCAGCGTGGTGTGCTACGCTGACGACACGCTGGTCCTGGCACAGGGGAGGTCGCACCAGGAGGCGGCCGAACAAGCGACACTCGGGGTTGCGACAATCGTCGAGAGGATCCGGCAGTTGGGACTCGAAGTGGCCCTGCACAAGTCCGAGGCCATGTGTTTTCATGGTCCTCGGAACGCGCCACTGTCGGGTTCCCAGATAACGGCGGGAGGGGTTCACATCGGCGTCGAGTCGACGATGAAGTACCTGGGACTCGTCCTCGACAGCCGGTGGAACTTCGTGGAGCATTTCCGACGTTTGGCTCCCAGACTGGAGCGGGCTGGGGCTGCCTTGAGGCGGCTCCTGCCCAATCTAGGGGGTCCAAACGCCTCCTGCCGGAGGCTCTACGCGGGAGTCGTGCGGTCCATGGCTCTTTACGGGGCACCGGTGTGGGCGCGTTCTTTGAGGCGCCGACCGGCCCGCAGGTTGAACGCGTCACAAAGGGTCATGGCCATCCGGCTGGTCCGGGGATACCGCACGGTCTCATGCGAGGCGGCGAGCCTCCTTGCCGGATTGCCGCCATGGGATCTGGAGGCAAAAGCCCTCGCGCACGTATGGGAGTGGCGCGAGGAGGCAAAACGCCGGGGTGTAACTCCGCTGCCGCGACAAATCACGGTACAGCGGACAGAGCTCCGGCGGGATCTCATGGCGACATGGAGGGTGCGATTGTCGCAACCCAGTGCTGGGCACGCCACAATAGCGGCGGTAAGTCCCCTCTTTGAGGAGTGGTTGGAGAGGCGCCACGGCGTCCTCACCTTCCGCCTGACACAGGTCCTCACCGGACACGGTTGTTTCGGGAGGTTCCTGTTTCGCATAAGGCGGGAGGAAACGCCCGGGTGTCACCATTGTGTGGATCGCCCGGAGGACACGGTGGAGCATACGGTGGAGGTATGCCCAGCTTGGGCGGAGCACCGCAGTGTCCTCGCGGAGGCGATTGGCGGCGGCGATCTCTCGCGTCCGGCCCTGGTCCAGGCCATGGTACGGAGCGAGAGGGAATGGAAAGCCGTCACCTCCTTCTGCGAAGCAGTAATGCTCGCAAAGGAGGAGGCGGAGCGCGTGAGGGAGAGAGCCTTGCGCCCTCACGCCCCTAGTCGCCGCAGGAGACGCCCTGGGCGTCGGGAATCGCAAGCAGATTCCCGGCCACCGTAGGCGCGGGCTTGCGGACGGCGAGCCATGGGTAGCTCGCCGTCCGGTAAGGACCAGGCCCGGGTCGACGGCGCGTTGTGTTCCACGCGCGCCTCAAAGAGATGTCAGCACAAAATGACGGGGTCCGATAGGGCCGACGCCTCAGGGTCGCGGGTTATTCCACAGAGAAAACCGTGGCCCTGGCACAGGCAACTGAAGGAACACGGTGGGTTTTAGTCAGTAAAAGTCTGACACGCCCTCCCGCTCCACCCAGAGCGGGAGAAGTCATTTGATGATTTCCCACCCAAAAAAAAAAAAAAAAAAAGGTGTATTTTAACCTTCAGAACTAAAAATATCCGAAAACGCTTTTATACAATAATAGAGAACTGAACTTATTCGAGGCGAGATCCTGAAATGTTCTAGCTCGCTCCGGTCGCTCTAGCACTCTGAAATCCCTCACCTTTTGTGTGATCAAAGAACCAAATTCCTTTTCCGGAAATCGAATCGACTCTAGGCATGGTGCTATAGGTGCATTCTCGAGCTTGCTTCGCTCGCTCTTGCATCCTACTCTACCTTAATTCTTAAGCTTCTTTATATAAATCGACACAGTTAGTCCAATTTCTGTGTGTGTGAAAACTTATCCCATTCGAGGCGACTTGCAAAAATTATCGAGCTCGCGTTGCTCGCTCTTGCATCCTACATTCTTTCAATTGTTAAGGTTTTCTAAAATTACTCCTTATATGAATAAACTCTCTTAGTGGAGCTGAAAATTCACCCCCCTGAAAATAAACTTAGGAGTATTTTGGAACTATCAAACAAATCCTGGCATTGAAATTAAGTGTTTTTTTGTTTTCAAAGAAACTATAGAGATGGGCTGTTTTGCCAATGTTTGGTTGTTTGGTTTGTTTTTAAGGTTGACTGGTAGAAAATGCCTCAGGCATTAAGTCCGCCTTTGTACAGTATTTTTTTTTACTTGTGCATAAAGTTTTAATAAATAAATAAACATAACCATTCAATGGATCAAAGGACAAAGCGGTTTTCTAGGTAATGATGCAGCCGACAAACTTGCCAGAAGGGGGTTGAGCATGGCACCAGTGGGACCTGAACCCACCGCACCATTCCCCTTCAAGTACTTACGCACTCTGGTAAGGAAACGCACGAAGGATGGACCAAGGTGAATGAAGACAGCCTAAAGAAGCACTCCCTGCAATTGATGGCAGCCTCACGAAACAGGATCTCCAACTAACAACACAACAGCTGCATACAATAACAGCAGCTTTAAAGTCAAACTCAAACTCAAAGCATTTATTTCAAATAAATCAATTACAGGCACTTTTGAATTGTCAAGGGGTCGGTCAGTCAGAAATATGAAGCTAGTTGCCCATTCCAAAGCGAAAGTAGGTACCTATGGAGAAGACCGGGCAAGAAACTCCATGGACACTCTTTTAAATAACATGGATACAGAAAAATTTGTTACATCCGTCTTGTTGAAATTATACATGTGAGAACGATGTAGAAAGACCCGTAATAAAAACATAAAAAATCGGAAATAAGAGATGACCAGTCCCCACTGACGGCGCCCGTTCACGAACATGACGTATGGATCAGCACCATTCAGCTCAACCATTTTGAAGGGAACTTAATGATCCAACACACACGCCACCACCAGCGAGACATTTGAGTGAGCATGACATACTCTCAGCCACCAGGGCACATTCAAGTCAATGACAGACGTGCCCAGTATAGGGTAGCTTTATAGTAGGTACTACATAGTGCTCACATGAATTTATACAGTGCAAAGATAGTTTTTACAATCTTCAGCAGCTCCAACAATATTTCCGAATGCTAATCAATTGTTTAGGCGCCCTTGTGGAGCAGAACCAGCGTTGAGCCAAGCATTTTTGTCAGAGACGTAATCCTCCAACTTAAAATATGCTTGTCTGCATAGTGTGCGTTTGATACAAGTTTTGAACTTCGTTTCATTCAGTTGGAGTATGTGGGGAGGTATTGTATTATAACATTTTAAACAGTACCCCATGAAGGATGAATCTACTTTAGCCAGCCTGAAACCCGGTTGAACCAATTGGTCCCTATTTCTAGTCCCATAGTTGTGTCTTTCACCTCTTTTACTGAACATATTTAAGTTTTTCCTTACGTACACGATGTTTTCATATATATATATTGACAAGGTACGGTCATGATGTTAATATCTTTAAACAGTTCCCTTAAATAATCGCGCCTGCGGAGGCCATATATTGCTCTAATAGCTCTTTTTTGCAGAATAAAAATAGACTCGATGTCTGAAGCGCGTCCACATAATAATAATAATCCTTCCAAACCGCTTTCGGCTACGGCGACCGTTTCTTTAACACCCTACTGGCGTCTATCATGGGCTCTCATGTGGCTAGCAAAACCACCCTTGTTTACAAATATTCTTGTACAGAGTGGACAAGTAAGAGCACCACTAACATAATTATAACTGATTGCCGCTGGTGGTCGGGCCTTTAGTTCGTCACGCTTAGAATCCAGTTTTGTAAGCCGCCGAGTCTCAAAATCAAAAACTTTCTGCTGTACCAATGACCTCCACTCTCCGCGGTTAGACGCAAGCTCTTCCCACTGAGATGGATCTACGTCACAACTCTTCATGTGTCGCTTAAGTACATCCTTAAATCTTAGGAGTTGCCCGCCATGCTTTCGCTTGCCCTCCTGCAACTCCGAATAAAGGATGCGCTTCGCCACTCTCTGCTCCGACATGCGTGTCACATGGCCGCACCACCGAAGTTGCCTTCTCATGAGGTACGCCTCAATGCCTCCCACATTAGCTCGTCTCAATACTTCCGTATTGCGCACTCGATCAGACCAATGGACGTTAAGGATTGAACGGAGGCATTTGAGATGGAATCGGTCCAATTGTTTAATGTGACGTCGGTACGGTGTCCATGTTTCGGCAGAGTATAAAATGTTAGGCAGCACAACAGCCATATATACCGATATTTTTGTGGCGCGCTTTAAGTCGTGTGAGCAGAAGACCCTGGCATTTAATTTACCGAAAGCTGCAGCAGCAGCATTGATTCTGCTGTTGATTTCGGCATCAAGGTCACACTTAGATGTTAATGTGCTCCCCAGATATCGAAACTTTTCAACCTGCTTCAGTACGTCTTCTCCAAGCTTAATGTTCAGTGTCTCATTCCCATGAACGTCCAGAGACATAACTTCCGTCTTTTTGACGCTGATCTTTAGGCCAAATTTGGAACACTGCTCGTGAAGGTTCGTAACAAGCTGTTGAAGCCCTTCTGGGGATTCTGCCACAAAACACAGGTCATCTGCATACATAATTTCTTCAATATGTGCAAGAGACACTTTTGTGATTGCCTTTAGTCTCGATAAGTTGAAAAGACTGCCATCTGTTCGAAAACGCAGCCGGACACCCTCTGAAGATATCGCAAGGGCTTCACGGATGACCACTGCAAAATAAAGGGCGAAGAGAGTGGGGGCCAAAACGCAGCCCTGCTTCACGCCACAGGTAACCGAAAAGAACTGCGACTGCTCATCCTCCGCCACTACACAACACTCCATGTCATCATGCAGGAGACGCACAAGTTTTACGAACTTCTCCGTACATCCCAATTTTTGCAGTACTATCCAGAGGGCCTCACGAGGAACGCTATCAAACGCTTTTTCCAGGTCGACAAAGCAAAGGTATAAGTGTCTGCCTTGCTCTCTGCTCTTCTCCTGCAGCTGTCGAACTGCGAAGATTGCCTCGCAAGTACCCCTATCCGGTCGGAAACCGAACTGCGTTTCTGGCAAGATCTTTTCTGACAGTTTCCTTAGGCGGTTAAGCAACACTCTGGCGAAAACCTTTCCGGGGACTGAGAGGAGTGAAATGCCGCGGTAAGAATTGCAATCTGCTCGGTCACCCTTGTTCTTATAAAGGGCCCTAATGCGCGAGAGTTTAAATGTCTTGGGAACTTGTTCCTCCTCCCACATGCGAACAAATAGTTCCCAGACCAGCGTGTGCAACTCAGTACCGCCACATTTTAGCAGCTCACCTGGTATTAGGTCCAAGCCAACCGCACGTTTGTTTTGCTGTTCTTTTATCGCACAGACAACTTCGTCCAGAGATAAGGGATCATCTAGCTCTTTTTCAGCTTGGAGTTGAGGTAGATCACTAATGTATATTAGATCTGCAGTTCGATCCACGTTAAGTAAATTATCAAAGTGTTCTGACCAACGCCTAAGCACTTCATCCCTGCTTTTCAGAAGGCTACCATCAAGCGACTTCAGAGGCACTTTGACAAAATTGGAGTTACCCAGGAGTTTGCGAACCTCATTATAAAATTCTCCAATTTGATGACTGTCAGCAAGCCATTGCATATACTGCGCCTTTTCCCCCCACCACTTGTCTTTAGCTTCTCTCGTGAGTTTGCGCAACTCCCGATCACTATCTTTTATCACAGCACTACTTTCGTAGTTCTTAAGCAAAGCTCGGTGTTTGGCAATTGCTTCCATCAGGACTCTGTCACTTTCGTCAAACCAGTCTTCCCTTTGCTGAGGTTTTACACCTATAGTAGCAGCTGCGGCATCCAGTATTGACGACGACAGAATTTCCCAAACAGAATCAATATCAAGAGTAACAGGGATCGTCGGCACAACATTATTAGCTACAGTCTCCGCAAAAGCCCTCCTCGTCTCGAAGTCAGCAAGCTTCTCTACATTTAACCGTTTTGCTTTGCTCTGACTGGCTCGGCAAGGGCGACGAAGGCGGAGACGCAACCTAGCAATGACAAGTCTATGGTCCGTCCAGCAATGTGCACCACGCATAACACGGGTAACAAGAACCTGGGACACGTCTCTTTGTCGTACGATAGCATAATCAATGAGATGCCAGTGCTTAGATCTTGGGTGCATCCATGTCGTTTTGTGCTTAGCAGCTAGGCGGAACATAGTATTTGTTACTGCGAGCTGATACTGAGCACATAAACTTAGCAGCAACTGACCGTTGGAATTCATGTTTCCAACTCCATGCCTTCCTAGAACCTTAGGCCAGGCTTCATAGTCTCTGCCTACCCTTGCATTAAAGTCTCCCAAGACCAAAATGCTCTCTCTAGGATGTATCCTCTGAAGGCACTGTGAAAGTTCCTCATAAAATTTACACTTAATGTCGTCAGCACTATCCAGAGTCGGCGCATAAATACTGACCACATTAAGGTAGTTATGGCCACTTAAGTGGAGGCGCAAGGTAGTGGTGCGGTCCGAAATGTGAACAGGACATTCCTGAAGATTCTTGGCGATGTGATTTTTGACCGCCAATCCGACTCCCGACCGCCTCGGTTCAGAAGCGGAGGTCCCTTTCCAATAAAAAGTATAGCCACCGCCATGTTCGATCAGTTCACCTTCGTCAGCCAGATGTGTTTCACTGATAGCAGCCACATCAACATTATAGCGACGAAGTTCCCGAGCTACGATGGCAGTTTTACGTTCCGGGCAGGCGTTGGCATCACGGTCAAGCAGAGTCCGCACATTCCACGCGCCAAATGTCAAATTATGTGATAAAGATGGTGTAATATACTTATTTTTATTATTGTTGCGTCGACCACGAGTTTCAAAGATGCGGAAGCAGCCGTGGTTACTACTATCCTAAGGTTTTTGGGGTGAGCACTTTTTTAGGGCACCTTTTCTAGCCCCCTCCTCGGCTGAGCGGGGAAAGCAGTGCTTCCCTAAATAGGGCTGCTTTGTCATTCTGGGTGCTGCCGAATTTACCCTGTCCCCCCAGTTCAGAGTAAAAGCGACCACGGTGTGTACTCACACCCCCAGAACCGCTGATGTGCAGACCTCGGACAAAGCTCAGTTTGCATCCAACCGAACCTTTCTACCTCAGCCCATCGCCACCAGACTTTGCCAGATCGGAGTCCATAAACATAAACGGTCAGATGCGCAGGATATATTAAAGTGCTCAAACGTTCGCGCAAACGCAGGAGCACTCTCTCGTCCTTACCCCCCTGGATCCAGTGGAACGGAGAACCGCTACGACCGGAGGGGAGCTGGATGCAGTAGACTAGCAAGCAATAACAAAGCCCTTATTACTGCCTTAAGGCCTTCCTACAATTGCCTAGGTATCTTGCCACCGGCGGTGGACTGCTGTAGACATAGCCAAGACACAACTCGGAGGGCAACCGAGCAGCTCGGGAGATGTTGTTCCCGAGCCCCTCCTCCAGGTTTAGCCCACGAGCCGACGTGGTTTCCGGGATGTGGCACGAGGAGCCACATAATAAGATACCGTTAGACATGATACTATGAAAGTAACTGAAATAGACTAGCCTCGCGGTATCTACATTAGTAAACTGACGGATTTTTCTGACAGCATATGCTGCTGAACTTAGCCGTCCTGCAAGAGATGTTAAATGGGGACCCCATTGCAGCCTCGAGTCGAGCGTGATCCCCAAGAAAACCGTTTTGTCAACGAATTCTAGTTTCTCTTGATTCAATACTATGTCACAATCAGTACTTTTAACATTCGGCAAAGCAAACCTTATGCATTTTGTTTTTTTCCCATTTAATACTAAATTATTAGCAGTAAACCAATTTTGTACCTGCAGCAGTGCGTTATTTACGTCGTCAAGATTTGATGAACGTCTACTTATCTTAAAAATTAAAGAAGTATCATCAGCAAATAACACCATTTGTGGTTGTTTTTTTAATAAATGGGGTAGATCATTAATATATACTAAAAAGAGGAAAGGACCTAATATCGAGCCTTGTGGAACACCCATTTCTACTTTTAATCCAAGTGAATTGACACCATTAATTTGAACTTTTTGCCGTCTATCTTCTAAATAAGATCTAACTAAACTTAGCGCTAGTTTACCTAGTCCGTAATGCTCCAGTTTTAGGAGCAAGGTTTCGTGATTAACGCAATCAAATGCCTTGAAGAGGTCACAGAAAATTCCTATGGCATCTTGGGCCTCCTCCCACGCTGTAAATATGTGTATTAGTAAAGTGACACCAGCGTCAGTCGTGCAACGACCTTTGGTGAAACCATATTGCTGTTCGTGTAAGATTTTGTTGATGTTAAAATGATTAAGCATTTGATTGAGCATTACCTTTTCGAACACCTTGCTGAATACCAGCAACACGGATACTGGTCTATAATTGTTGGTGTCTTTGCTATCCCCAGATTTAAAAAGTGGTATAACCTTACTGTATTCATTCATTAAATCCGGGAAGACTCCTTGATCTACACACAAATTAAATATTAAAGCTAAGTATGGTGCTATGGTCTTGATTATGGATGTACAAACTTTGATAGACATTCCCCAAATATCTTCGGTCAACTTGATTTTTATTTGCCGAAAAGCTTTTATAACTATCATAGGGTTTATATGTTTAAATTGAAATTCAACCGGGCAGCCTGGAACATTCGCTCTTAATAAATCAATTGAGACTTTGGGTGAGGAATTTAAAGCCTCCGTAGTTTTAGATGGTATTTTAGTAAAATAATTTACAAATTCTTGAGCTACTTCTAAGTTAGGGCTTATGGCACCACGTGAAGTCTCCAATGTATATTCAGTGTTTCGTATTTTTTTCCTACTAGTTTCGTTATTTATAACTTTCCAAACTGTCTTTATTTTATCTTATGTACAGGGCTTTAGCTATTTTGAAGGTATTTCTAAAAATTTTGGAATATGTAGCAACATACTTATTGAAAGTTTCAGTGTTAATGTAAGGCTTAAGGCCATACAACTCGAACAGTCTTTCCCTACTAATCCTAATACCTCTAGTTGCCCAGTCACTAAATATAAATTAAGTCAAATATTTTTTGTTTTCTTTTCAAAAGTTTTATTGAATTCAGTGTGGACTAATGAAAAGAAATCCTCATAAAATTTATTTGCATCGTCCATATTATGGCCCAGAACATTTAACTTATTATTTAGGGCACTATTGAACCTATTTAATTTGCCAGTAGTTATTGGTCTAAATTGTATTTGCAATTTTTGTAAAGGTGTTTTAAACCTAAAAGTTACCGTTTGTCCACTATGATCTGACGGCAGATAATTTACTATGGCTTTCTCTAAATAATCAAAATCGCAGAAGACATTATCAATACAAGTAGCAGAAGTTAGAGTTACTCTAGTTGGTTCGGTAAAAACATTAAATAAATTGAATGATTTAAAAAGGCTTAGTATCTACTGCTATTTGAATTATTTTCCAAAATATTAATATTAAAATTACCACAATGTAATTGCGGCTTTGTTACTGGATGCATAAAGAAAAGGTCTGATAATTAGGGGGTCTGTACACGCACACTACAACATGCTTATCTAGCTCAACACAGGACAGTTCGATGCAATGCAAATACAGGAAAGTGAAAGTGTATCACCTTAATTTTAAATTATTGTATGTTTTCGAACAAATTAATTATACTTATGGGTCATTCAATAAACACCTCTTTAACCTAGGAGTCACAGACAGTCCACTGGACTATGAGCAGCAGCTCATGTGCTTCTGGACTGCCCGGTGGTCGCTACATTCACAGCAAAGTACTTTGGTTACCCAGGTACCCTCTGTGAGGTTGTCAATAACCCCAAGTTGTTGCTGGCCTTCCTTGAGGAGCTGGGGTGGATTGAATACCTAATAAATTTTCCCACTAGTATGCAAAATATGAACATTGACGTGGATTTGTTGAAGCTGTGTGCTGGAGAAAGCTATATTACGCCTAACCTTACATCCAAACACACTAGTTACTGAACTGTTAAACCCAGCAGCAGTGGTAAAAAGTCTGAAGAGAAACCACCTTTTATAAGTGTGAGGCGCAGCACTGGCTGCTTCACCACAGCGCCATTTGGAATATGGAACGAATTAGCTGATGGTCCGGCGACCAATAGCAAATAGAATTAATTTTAAAAAGAGGTCTTATTTTGAAATTGGCTGACCTGGACGGATGATAACTGATAAACTTTAGGCAGTCATCCCTGTACCTAACTCGCAGACTTGTGTATCTTTTCAGAATGGGCTATTCTGGTGAAATAAGGTAAGAAGGCTAATTTGACATATTTATGTCAAATATAATGCTTGCACTTGTAGTATTATAACTGTCACCATGTGGCCCTGAGTTAGATTTCTAGTTTATGTAAAAAATATAGCAAATTTGAGTTTCCCAATTGTTTGTATAATTATGAGGAATGTGCCACAGGTACCTAAGTATGTTTAACAACAAAAAAAAAAAAATTGTTGTCCCAACTTCGAGCCCCATTAAGCAGTAATTTATTAAAATAACTTACCCTCCAAGTGTTCGTCGCCGGCGTTGCTTAGAAACGACCTCCTTTCGATATAGGACCGTCCTGCGGTACCTAAGTCCATAAATGCAACAAACGCTATCCAACCCCGAAAGGCATACAAAACTTTATTTTGAACAGCCATCACAAATTTAAAACTATATCAGTACACACACTATTTCCGGTTTTCACTTTTGACCTAAATCTATCACTAATTACAGATTAAAAAAAAACATAAAGGCAGAGGTTTGTTTGGCTGATCATGTGCTTAATATTTTACTAAATAAGCGTCGTATTTACAATAAAATTATCGCATGTTCGTGACAGCGTGCATCGCAATGCGGCATTTTACCTGCATTGTAGTTTTTCTTATACAATTTATAAATATCTTGGAAAATATCTTCAGAAGTGTTTCGCGCAGAATCTACTTCTGTCAATGTCAAAGGCGTCAAACAAATTCTGTCAGATAGTTGACATTTGACCTTTTGACAATTAGGTGTTAGAGTTGCCAACAAATAAACGAGTAGATAATAAAGAAAAGCGTTCTCTTGCTCATTAATCAGCAATACGTGACGTTGTAATCATTGAAATTTAGAAGAGTAGAAGCCATCACTTCAAATTAGTCGAATCTTAATAAAATCAGAAATGCTTGAAAATTACAAATTGCACTATAATTTATTCATTTCCGAGCATATCAGGCCATTAAAATGGTTTTTAGTGGCTTGAAGCGGTACAAATAAAATAATTAATTTGCTTCGTTTTGGTGGTTCAGGGCTAAGTGATATTGGGCTTTTCCTAAGATTTCGTTCATTAAACTATAGTGTACTCTGTGATTTCGTTGTAGCAGCTTAGAAAGAAGATTTATCCCAAGGTTCTGGGTCTTATTGAGTTCTAAAATTATTTGAATTTAAAGCCTATGTCCAGCTGTGGACGGCTTTGGGATTGTTGTTTGCGTGGATGTGACGCATATTTTCCGCTAAATTGTTCTTTTTAGTTTTTGTGTTCAAGTAGTTTTAGTGACGCATCACTGCGTCATGTTTACCGCAAATACTGACCATTAAAGACCATTTATCATACTAAAGAAAATAAAGACCATTTATCATACTAGGAAGGAAACTGTAGAAGGTGTGGACTTTATTAATAACTACTGAGTATAGTTATAACACAATTCATCGTGTGGTTATAACCTTGATCTTTGAGTGTAGGCCATGCAGAAATAGGACAAGTCTCTAGTTTTTAGCTCTTTGTCATTTCATGCCTTTTTCTGTAACTTAATATGCTAACATAATTAAACAATGAATAATTAAAACTTTGACTACTTTGACTCCTTTGACTCTTCACTTGAATAGTGACTGTTATTCTGAGCAGACTATTTTTATAATCCCACGAATCACGATGAATGTTGCGAAAATATCATTGTATAGCATTGTCTACCAAACCATAAGAAATCCAAAATAAAAATATTAACCCTTGAAAAGAACCATCTCTGCGTGAAATGAAAAGTCAAAAACAGGCCCCATTTTAGAAAATTGCCATATGCAAAATTGTCACGTTATCCGCTTGCAACTGGTCACAAAATACCTAAAAATATCGTCGCCATATTGGTATTGTCAAAAACTTCGGGATATATCGGAGCCGAAGAAAAAATGGTTCCAAGTCTTTTAATTACCGAGTTATCCGTTTTCGAGTGATCTAAAAGGACCAGCAGTGACTTTAGATGTTACGTTTATCGTATGAGTTGTGTTATTCGGTTCGTAAATGATGTTTTCTATGGAGAAATGTGTAGGCCGTAGTGGTAATGGAACTGCAGAGGAAGCTGAGCTTTTTGCCGGCGGTGGTGAGGGGCTGGGCAAACCAAGAATGCCTCTACACGAGGTTGCTTCGGCTGTGGCTGCGGCGTCCGACGAGATCGTAGACATCCTGAAAGATGAACTGAGTGACGCGGATCGGGCGGATCGCATTGGCGCTGAACTGGCTGATTTGAGTGCGGAGCTCGGATTGCTGGCTGGATTAGCGGACGGCGAACCGCAGCAGGACTTACCATCACTCTTCGAAATAGCCGTGAGTGCCAATATGGCTGTCTGGTCCCATCTCTCGTTTTAGGTTGTGGCTTGACAATTCGAATCTGCCTGTGACTCCTTGCTTTGAGCAAGTGTCAATGAACTCCAATTCGCTAATATATACCTGTATTGTATGTTTTGTGTACATTTTGTGACAGTCAAATATGGAGTATAAATACCTTTATATAAGTTATTGATTGATTACTAATAGCTTCTGCTAAAACCTGTTTGCCTGGTACTTGATTTTTTATTCAGAACTTGCAATTTTATTTGATGTTGAAAAAACAACTAGTGGTTTTGGTCTCCTCAGTTTTGAGTTAACTTTTGGTTTTGTAAATACAATCTTCACAGGGTTTTAGTAAAATGTTTGATAGCAAAGAGATAAAAATTATGTTTATTTCAATTTTCTGCAGAAAGAATATAAACTCATTCATTTAATTTTTCCCCTAATGTGTTATTTTATTATTAGTTTCATTCACACATCATGTAAGATTGACTGCTTGAAAGTTGTTAGCCTCTTTTTTAAAAAACATTACCACCTGATAAAACTAATTTCATAAACAAACTTAACCAATTTTTTTTGGGAAACGTCAACAATACAGATACACAATATCATTGAATTTTTGTTTTTTTCTCTATGTCATGATGACCACTTAGCATCTTCCTTCTGCATAGGATTAAACAAAGTTGTTGTCTGTGTATAGGTTTGTTGATGAGAGGTCTCAGCTAAAGGAGTTTTCTGCTCCAACAGCAAACAGTCTTTCAACAGACATGGCTGGCCCGTGGCCACTTCAGCTTGCTAACTCTGAAAACGGTGTCTTGTTAACATAACATCATGCCTGTATAGGGTTCAAAGGGTTTAGCAGGGATGGTCAGGTACAGCTCACCTTATAATTCTATAGAATATGTTGACTCACTGAAGTGAAGTCTTAAAAATAACACTTTTCTCATACATTTTTTTCAATAGTAAGAATTATCATGTTACCAAGGAACTGGGTTGTAGAGGTGTCAGATAGGCAGTTGCTCTATGAAAAATACTGGTATTCAGCCAATTAAGACTGCAGACCCCAACAAAGTTGAGAAAAGGCTAGGCAGATGATAAGTACAGAATAATTCCACTTGTTTGTGACACAGCACCTAGAAGTGTTTGTAAACAAGTTCATTTTAAACAAACAACAAGATGTTGCTTTGTTTTTTAATTAGTGTCCTTTCCTTCTCATTGATAGTTGTGGCAAAGACTTTAAGAGTTTGGCAACAAAAGCTTAGACAAACATATTTTGTTTTAAATATATAAACATATGCACCACTTGCTACGATCCCCACATACTCCTTTTGCCCCATTAACACAAACATCTGGTCATAAATGCATGGCTGTTGGGAGTACTACGCACCTGACCTTTTTGAAGAACATCACCAATAAGGTCACTATAAGGCTTTCTAAGGTGTTCCCTCGTGGAACTTCCACTCACATGTTTCATAAATATCCGATAATAATAGTATAGATAATAGTTCATAGCCGCACATTTGAATTACAATATTGTAGATGAATCATGACTGGTCTGGAAAACTCACGTCAGGTCGCCATTTGGTTCCAAAAAAATGTTATTTACTTCTGTGCAAAGTCCGTACGCAAAATACGCGCATTGTCGTGGAGTTGCGGACACCAGCCCGTATTACCTATTCTGTGCAAAGTTCGAACCAGGCATGATTCAAAGGTCGTATTGTAGGTGAAAGATGTGTTAAGATATAGATAAGGTACAAGGTAATGACACTTGTTCAATGCATCTTGTCTTATGTCAGTTTTACCTCTTTCTACCTTTTCAATCTCCACACTTAAAATTCTATGTTTTTGTTTACCACAAACTACTGATAGACACGGTTCTGTAGTAGTAAGGACAGTATACTTAAATGATAAATGATTTTATTTTCTGCAAATTGGTTTGTACAAACACTTTTACAAGTCAATCATACATTAACTCACGCCTTCTTCCAATGGGGGTAGGCAGAAACTACAGAACAGCTCCTGCTACAATCCTTACATACTCCTGAAGGACAGTATCTAATAAAAAACTGTCTATGAAAACTTTTTCATCTATGTGTTGGGAATTGTAGAAGTTTAATTTGTCTGGGGCTTAGTATTTTGGGTTTGGGTAACCAAAATACAAATATTACTAAATTAGACTACTAAAATAGACTAAGTTAGACTACTCAGATAAATTATACTTATTTGTACATATGTAAACTGTAGAGGTCACCGTACCCCTGGTCTCCGACAGCCGGATCAACCTCTAGTCAGCAAATCTGTTATCAAATCACAAGTCAGCTGTTGCACACTGTCTAAATGAAACTGCGAGGTTCATGAATACCTTAACCATACACCTTAACCAACATGGTGCATCAAGAAGCGAAAGTCTGGGCGGCACGCTACAAAGCATTCCTACAGAATCATCCAATCATTATCTTGCTTATGACAATTAGGACATGTTGCCATAAAATATAAAGAGGGATGGGATATCTTGCTATAGAAACCACATTGTACTACCAAACCGATCAACAATAATTCTTCTCAATAGTCCTGTACTGAACTGATCACAAAACAAAACATAAGATTGAAAAAAAAAATACATCATCATAAGAAAGAAATATACATATCAATTTTGTGGACTTGAGGTATTAGATCTAAATTTATATGGGTTAATAATTTCAAACTTTAACTATTCTGTAAATTATAAAATAATTTCAGGGGTAAATTGAAAAATGTATCAATGAAAATGAAGGAAGTTTTATCATGTTTGAAGATTCTTTAAAATAATGGCTTTACACTACCAGTTTTAGGTGTTTTAGTAAAAATATTATTTTCTGGAAAACAGAACACTACGATGTGCGCGTTTTATAATTACTAACGTCGACGATATTATCGTGGTTGTGGCATCAATCGTGAACACTCGCAGGTAAAATGTGGAAATATACGAAGACCATTGAAGACGCTTTTAAGTTTCCATCTACTTTAACGTTATAACGTGCACTTATTACCATACATCTTATGGACTTGGGCGGGGACGTTCACGGTATTATCGTGACGTTAGAAATGTTAAAATAGCACATGAAATTAATAATCCACCATGTGAACTAAACAGGTGCTGTTAATTTCAAATTCAAGGGCGAATATTCACAGTGTGTGACTGGCCTACTGGTCACAAAGGCGACTGACTGCTATACATTTGGGTATGGGTTCGAGCCCGAAGTAGAGCATAGTGCTATTGGGTTTTTCGATTAAAAAAATATCAGTAGCAGCCCGGAGTCTGGATTTGTCTCCGGTCGATAGCAATAGGCTTGCCCGTTTTATCATGGGACTTGAACATAACTGACAAAAAATGGGTGTACTGTACTATTCTGCCCAACTCTGGGAAAACACGCGTGTTTTATGTTTTAGCAGCTGTTGCCCGCAATTTCGTCTGCGTGTGTTTTGTTTTTCAGGATGAAAAGTAGCTTATGTTTTTCGCCAGGTCTTAGGCTTCGTCTTAAATCAATCAGCTCTGTCAAATTTTATAAAGATCGGTTCAGGGGTAAGCGTGAAAAGGACAGACAGTTTGGCGGAGTTTATTTCGCATTTATAATATTAGTATATACATATGTATCAAGTTTTTTTTTCTTTACAGATGGGCCAACGTGGCTCTGGCAGTGGGTCATCATCATCCTCCTGGTCTGGGGGCCGCGGAGGCCGTCCGAGGCGTCACTCGCGGCCCCAACGGGCCCCGAGACGGCGGCCCATCGCGAAAGGGAAGGAGGTAAGGCCTATCACTATCCATAGTTTACTGGACTATTCATAATTTGGGTGAGGTACTTTATTTGAATTCAGAGTCTTGGATAATTTACATTAATGAACCTGCTGTATTTTCAACTCTCGATATTGAGCCGAGAGTTGAGAATTGAATAGAGTGGGATGAGAAGTTAGGAAATGGATATCGGCTAACGGCGCTGGGTGTCTAATCTCTAAGCACGAAGTCCATAGTTTCGTTCGAAGTTGTGACAGTGTCCTACTCCGTATCACCTACTGACTTAAGATAAAAGAAAAGACGTTTATTTACAAAAAAATAACAAGGTGGGGAAAATATGCGTCACATACCCTATGCGAGACAGAGCCCGAACTAAGAATGTACGGTATAAAATATAATTTGACACTTGTCCTTTACTCCCGATGTGATTTTTGTTTTATAAATCGGGAGAAGGGTTCATTTCGAAGTATCGAACTGCTTTTGGACGGGCTCTTATGTTTGTTGACGGACAAAGTGCCGATTTCACCAATGTTACTGAACGCGTTCAGCACATCTAGAACGCGTTCAAGAGCTGTCAGTGTCCATATTCCATAGAAAATGAAGACACCAACAGCACTTAAACGTAGTTTATGTGCTGATCGCGTTCAGTTTCATTAGTTAAATCCACCCTTAGAGAGTATGCCACCTTTTTTTTTGGGTGGGATATTATCAAATAACTTCTCCCGCTCTGGGTGGAGCGGGAGGGCGTGTCAGACTTTTACTCACTAAGACCCACCCGTGTTCCTTCAGTTGCCTGTGCCAGGGCCACGGTTGCTCTTTCGAATTTCCCGCGAGGCGTCGGCCCTATCGGACCCCGTCATTTTGTGCTGCCATCTCTTTGAGGCGCGCGTGGAACACGACGCGCCGTCGACCCAGGCCTGGTCCTTACCGGACGGCGAGCTACCCATTGCTCGCCGTCCGCAGGCCCGCGCCTACGGTGGCCGGGAATCTGCAGGCGATTCCGGACACCCAGGGCGTCTCTTGCGGCGACTAGGGGCGTGAAGGCGCAAGGCTCTCTCCCTCACGCGCTCCGCCTGCTCCTACCGCGAGCATTACTGCTTCGCAGAATGAGGTTGCGGCTTTCCATTCCCTCTCGCTCCGTACCATGGCCTGGACCAGGGCCAGTAAAGTGTGGCCACACAGACAGACGCGAGAGATTGCCGCCGCCGATCGCCTCCGCGAGGACACGCCATTGCAGAGTGGGCCCCCTGAGTCGAGCGTCAACATCCAATGCGCGGTAAAGAAAATACAGTGTTAAAAAGTACCTAGAATTCCAGCCAATCAAAGCCAGTGTGGGCTTCCACATTAGTTTGGCCTGGAATTTCTCAATAGCATCCCGGAGTCTGGATTTGTGCCCGGTTGATGGCAATAGGCTCACCACCTATTACATGGGACTTAAACATAACTGGCGAAATGTTGGTGTAGTATAGGTACGCCTCTGCCTAACTCTTTGGGGATTACATGCGTGATGTTATGTTATTTTTTATACCGCACCATATCCAGCGAAAATACAAAAGACACCAGTATGTCGATTATGTCAAAACCTCATCGTGAAGACTTGCGTGGAGTGAGCTGTCATTGTCATCCCGTCTTGGTCAATCACTAGCATCAGTGGCACTGACTGCTCACTCCACGCTCACTTCACCTAAGTTTTCACGGTGAGATGGTTACAGAATAGCACATCAGTTTTGGTCTTTGGTTTTTAGTGACTATACTTATGTTCACGCCATTTAGGATAACATTAGGGCGCATGATCACTTTCCGGCGGCCTTAAAGACCATTACAGGGTGAAAATTAATTAGCTAACAAAATTCCGCAGACGTGATGAGTATTGATATCTAAATGCCATAAAACAACTGACTGTGACTTACTACAATAAAATCGGTCGAAGACCCTAAAAAAATCATGTGCCATGTGACAATGTGCCGAATTCTCGCATACGCTCATCATTTTCCTGATAAATCTCTCAGTCGGGCCCAGCAGCATTTTAGGTAGAGTAGTTTTTATTTCTGTATTAATAGGAACTCTTAAGAACGAAGGTTCTTAACTTCTTGAGTCCCGAGGTTGCGATATCGGGCGAGACACAATAATAATCATTGTGTCTCAGGTCTCGCAATTCAAGAGGTTGTCAATAATTGATTACAATCTAGCATTTTAGACTAGTAAGCAATCTTACTCAAACTTTTTTATTTAACGTCATTGAATTTGTTATCTATGAATAGTTTCACATTTACATAATTGGGATGATGTCAATTTTTTTTTTTCGAATTTTTTTTTGTTTCCAAATAGTGCAAACAATATTACATAGTGTCAAAGCTTAAAAAAATGCCAAGATAAAAGCGTTTTAAAGTAAGTGTAAGACAAGGACAGCACTATCGTAGAAGTGACGTCACAACTATGTAACTTCATACTAGCGCAGTACATTATCCATACCGCGCGACAAAGACGGGAATGTTCGCCTCCAAAAACTTTTAAAGCGTGTATCTTTTTCATATTTACATCGATTTAACCGATTATCTCTATTTACTATGCCTTCTTTGAAATTTTATTTTAACGAACATTTTTATTATTAAATTAGTCATCATTCCTATTCCGTAGCACTTTCCAAGGATCTAATAATATAAACCTCTTTGTTCATGACATACCACAGCATTCAAAATCAAAAGTTCAAACTGGGCTGAGAATCAACACTCTTTGAACGTCAAAGTGACATAAGCCAGGCCCCGCCATGCCCGCCTTCACCACTTCCCAGTTCTTTAGCTGCAAGTGGCGCAACAAACTCCTCAGCAGCACAGCAGTCTTTTCAGTTAGAAGAACTTGAGTCTATATAATATTATTCACTATTACTGTTACCATTTTATACACTACGCTAACTGAAATGTTTTAATTTTTTTAACCTTCGCAATACGGTAATAATAACATAATTTACGCCACAGATGTCCCGCCGACGTAGTGCCGCAGCGCGCCGCGCAGTCTGCATGCGCGTCCGACGTGTCGAGGTCGTGTCCGACGCGTCGGATGTCGGCGCCGACTCCGATTCCGACGACCAGTGGACCGAGCTTGATGACGCATGTAAGTGTGATGGACGTGTGGAATTATAGCACGACAAGGTTCTTTTCGCGTGTTTCCAAAATCGGAACCAACGCCGCATTCTTCTTTTTAATACATTTCACAAAACAATTGCACAAATGTTTACCAACAGCGCCTATCAATGTCATGCGAGCGTCAAAAGATCCTTTTTAATTCCATTCGAAGTTATTTTACCTCTGACAGCAGCAATCCAATATCAACCTTATTGCAATAGTAATAAAGATCACTAAATCAGAGGTGAAATAATAATTGTGGAAGGACTGTAGCAGTTTATTTAGTACCAGGGTTGGAAAAAATCTTGATTTAAAAAAAAAACAATAAAGCACGATATTTTTAATTTTTTTATTTAATTCAACTATATTTTTGTGCAAAACGGAACGCGCCCTCAGGCATTTCGCGGACACAACGCGGGGATTTACCTTTTGTCTGACATGTGAATGCAAACAAAATTCACACTGACAGATGAAGAAAAGAAAGTGCGTTGAAAAAATCACTCTGATGGTTCAGTTTTGCTACGATTGATAGTAGAACTAAAGTCTAAATCAAAACCATTCAGAAGCGTGATGTTCGCAGAAGAAATAGTAAAAAATGTGACACCACTAGGGGGGTGGATGTCGCAGAAAAATATATTTAACGACGAGGAACAGTCAATTTTTTAAGTGGTGGTGAAGCAGGTGTTGTTTGGGGCGATAGCTTCTTCAGCTGCTGTGGAAAGAGAGTTATGAAACCGACTGGGAATTGAAAAGACTGGAAAACTAGTTTTTTTATCCAAATATTATAATAATGATATTGATTTCTCCGATTTAAACGACCCCCGTTTGTAACTTAATTATAATCTGTAAATCTGTTTTTTATGTTGATTTCTTTGAAAGAATGTAAAATTAATAATTTTTTATTATATCATTGATTTTTATTGAAAAAATCATTTGATTTAAATCGTGATTTGAATCAAAGTGATTTATTCATGCCAAGCCTGTTTAGTACAGTCAGCAAGAAAAGTTGATCAACACTTTTTAAAATAATTTTTGATAATTATAGGCTGATTACGCTCATTGCTTTGTTTGTTTATTGAACAGCTGGCTCATCGGATAGCTCTTCACTGAAGGAAGCAGCGGCCGTCGATGTTGACTGCAACGGCTACCAACACAAGGCTACGGTCAGTATTGTTTTTTTATACCTTAGGGGCCGTTCAAGTATTACGTAAGCACTATGACTACTACTACATCGGTAGTTATTTACTTTTTTACACAAATGGCAACCCTCACATTGTCTATGCTTGAAAACGAAACGCATTTTCAAAAATCTAATCTTTATCCTAAATCTATTTTCTTATTTTTAAAATTATAATTATAACATTATAATAACAATATAAAAAAAATACATTTATAATTGAAAAATGTTTACGTAAGCATGGGAGGAGGGGGTAAGAGCTTTGCTTACTTTTGCTGACAAGGGGGATGGGGGGGTAAATGATTGTAATAAATCTGCTCACGTAATATTTGAACGTCCCCTTAACACCTGAAGGGGACGCCACATTAGTGGATATGTGATAAATTATTTTATTTCTGTAAGTATTTAACAAACACCTTTACACGTCAATCATATCTTTAAAACTAAATGAGGTCGGCGTTTCATCACTTTCGCCGATGACAAATCCCATTCTTACCCTAAACTATTAATTCGTCCCTTTAGGGGAGGAATTTTCATAAATCCTTTGCTTTCGTTATACAGATGTTGAACTCGCTAAAATAGGGTTGAGCTCACGGAATAGAAAAAATAAGACTTAATTTTGTATGAACAACAAATTCAACTTTGACGAAAAGCTTATTTGTTGTTCATACAAAATTAAGACTTATCACAACTGCCGTAGGTTGTTATTATTTTACATATTTTTTCGCATAACTGTGACACACTCGGGTTAAATATATTCTTATAATAATTCCGTGGTTGAGCTACACGTTGACATGCATGCCGTCTGTTAGGACAGGTCAACTCCAAGCTGCAATGACTCATTCTTCAAAAGGCCTTTCCAGACATGGTCCTATTTGTTAGACTCACATAAAGTCTGAATAATATAATGTTTGGACGTTACAAGATATCTCTGAGTTTGTTTCGGCATTCCTTCTCAGGCATCATTCAGCTAGCGCTGTCTAGTTTTAAAATATAACATAACATCACGCCTGTAATCCCAGAAGGGTTAGGCATAGGTGTACCTATAGTACACCCAGATTTTGCCAGTTATGTTTAAGTCCCATGTAATAGGGGGCGAGCCTATTGCCATCAACCGAGCACAAAATCCAGACTCCAGGATGCTACTGAGAAATTCTAGATAGAAAACCCCTCTAGCACTTTGCCCTGCCTGGGAACCGAACCCAGGACCTCATGTTCATCAGTAGCTCTTGCGACCACTGGACCAACGAGGGAGTCAATAAAAACATTTTAAAAAAAATTACGTGTAAAAGTGTCTTAAAAGATCATCATATATTTTATTTCATGTTCAACCTGTTACCTTGGATTCCTTACATGACATAATTTTGAATGCAGGGTGCGTTCAAAAATTTTGTTTCGGCAACAGTACAAAAAAGCTATTTCATATATTTTTACCGCGTAGGTATTGCACATTTTATGAACAAGAAGATTTTTTATGATAACGCTAGGGGGTCTACAATCACGTGCTGATTTTCTACCTACAGTTTGTGGTCGATATTTGCCACTCTGTATAAGGAACTCTTGTGCAAAGTTTCATGCATCTAGATCCAGCGGTTTAGGCTGTACGTTGTCTGTCAGTGAGTGAGTGAATGAATGAATTGAAGACTTATCAAGTAGATTTGTGTTAACAGGCGGAGGCTCCCGCGATGGGGCAGTTTCTGCTACCGCTGCTCAGTGCCGATGCACCGGCGAAGCACCCTGAACACTTCCTCATAAGGCACGAGGATATCTTGCAGGTAAACTCAACTTCTACTAATTAGAAAACGAGAAACAAAAATATTCGGGAGACGAGAATGATTTAAAATCACAATAAACGAACCATCCCGGCTGTCACTCGTAGATCTTTCGACAGTCTTTACTACTCAAAAGTCCGAAAATCTGACAATATCTTACTTACTTGTTACCCGGTGGTAACATGGTCTGCATATCTGACCTCCACAACACAGTAGTAACTGGGTGACACACACCACACCATGTCAAATACTGACAGATTTTCATCCCAACTTTCATAGTAATATCTTATTGCATACTCTTAAGCAAAGGACCTACCATCCGATTGTTTTTTCTTGCTCTGGGTTCATGCATCTCAGTACATTTCTAAACTTTCAGAGCCAAATGGCAAAAAACAGGACCCGTAGCCTTTAGTCCTGTCTGTCTATCTGTACTACATACCTATTAACACTGTAATTTGAAAACATTGTACAAGACAATATTTTTAAAAGAGTAACCGTGGAGTTTCTTGCCGTCTCTTCTCCATAGGAAACAACACGCGTTTTTTAGGTGCCCATGTAGATTTGTGAAATCAAATATTGATTTTGATAATGTCCATATGATGGCCGGTCCTTTTTTATCAGCTGTTTGTGTCTCACTACAGGGCGAAGGCCTCTCCTTCCAATTATCCCAATTTTCGGGCGGCTCAAGGGCGGCCAAATGTTTCTCTCTTTGTTTTTTGGCACCTATTATCCGTAAACTCAAGAATGGGCCCCCATTTCGAGGATGACTAGGTACTATGCCGACACTTCAGGTTGTAAAACTATGTTTATGTCTTATTTAAAGTTTTAGACTCAGTTTGGTCGAAGCCCAGGGGCAACTGCTCTATGTAGCTAATCTTTAAGCAAAGAGTCGAGTTCGTCCCGCCATCTACTCGAGGACTTGCCGCGTTGCCGTTTGCTGCTGTTTGGGACCCTGAGTTGGTTATTTAAGCCCACAGCTTCTCTGGCATGCGACAGATGTGGCCAACCCATTTAAGCTTCACAGCTGTGTCGATTCTTAAGAGAAAAGCGCTAGTGTAGCCAAATTAAATTCAAAGGACAATCCCAGAAATTCTATAGAAATTTGCCCCACTCAAATCAAATTGTCATTTACAAGCCTGCAATATGCAGCATCTTAAAGCTTATTTACTACTGTCCTAATGCCTGTAGAACTTGCGGTTTCTGTTAAAATCTTAAAACAATAATGACATTGATTATAGGTTATGTGCAGTTTATAATTGTTGAAAAGCGATTTAAACAACATATACGTTACGCAATATCATAATTATTAAAATCGTAATATGAGTTTTTTTTAAAAGGTTTTTTTAACTTTTTTGTTTTTGTGTATCATGCGCAATAAGTAACGCAATAGTAAATTCAGGGGATGAATTCCTTTTATCATTGATTTGTAATCGGCAAGTTCTACTGAAAAACAATGTATTATGAAAAGGTGCTTTAATCATTACAATTATTTTCACTAATTGACATTTCCTGTAAATAGCTGGGGCAGGATCTCGCATTGTCCTTACTTATTTTTTTTGCAATTTCCAGGTTGGTGTAAGGTTTATGTTGAAAGCTTCATTGTATAGATTACAGATTATTGAAATGTGTAATGTTTCCATCAGCTTCTCGCGTCCGCGGAGGAGAGCGTTCGGGAGGATCTACCGCTGGAGGAAGAGTCGCCTTTAGAGCCTCAGAGTGACATGTGAGTTATATCATTCATTATTGCCAGTGCCTACCTTGTCGGTCTAGTGAGCCTGAGGTCCTAGGTCCGATACCAGAGTCGGGCTAAGTGTTAATGGGTTTTTCCATCAGGAATTTCTCAAAAGCAGCCCGGAGAATTGATTAGCGTCCGGTTGATAGCAATAGGCTCGCCCCCTATTGCATGGGACTTAAACATAACTGGCGAAATGTGATAGGTACACCTCTGCCTAACCCTTCGGGGAATACAGGGGTTATGTTATTTATGAATAAAATATTTTTGTACTAAAAGGATGATGAATAATATTAGATCTGTCCCAAAATAGAATGTAATTTTAGATAAAGCTTAGTAAAAATGAGATAATCGTAAAAATCGGTTAAATCGATGTAATTATGAAGAAGCTACACGCTTTAAATGCTTTTAGAGGGGATGATTCCCGTCCTTGTCGCGCGATACGGACAATGTATGGCGCCAGTATGAAGTTCCATACTCGTGACGTCACTTCTACGATAGTGCTGTCCTTGTCTAACACTAATTTTAAAACATTTATAACTTGGCAAATTTTTAAGGTTTTATTCATTATTATAGATTTTTACAATATTGTTTGCCCTATTTGGAAACAAATATTTTTTTGAGTTACTTTTTTTTTTAAATGTCATCGACCCAATATTATGCTCGACGGGTCCATGTGAACTTGTAAATATTATTAAGAAGATCTTGTTAAACACCATTTGATATGCAAAAGAGACTTTTAATTTATTTTGTGTAATGTCTTTCTCAGACTCTCCGGCAGTGAAATGCTTGACTTTGAAGACGCCGCCGTTACTGCGGAGGAAGAGGCTGCGTTACTACACTACGTGTGCGGCATAGGTCTGTTATCAGCTTTATTATAACACAATTTACTGGGTGATGTTCTCAAAACGGTGAAGGAAAACATCGTGAGGCAACCGGCATGTCCTAGAACCAAAAATTCGAAGACATGTGACATGTACCAACCCGCACTGGACCCGCGTGGTGGATTACGGCCCACTACCTCACAAAGAGAGGAGGCCTGTGTCCCAGCAGTAGGAATGTTATAGGCCAAAGAAAACATGGATAGATGTAAAAGTGAGGAGTGAGATATAGATAAGGGAGGAAACGTTAGCGTGACGGTTGACAGGGGTGAATGGAAGGAGAAAACTTGTTGCGCCAACCCCACCTTATATTAGTCAAGAATTGGAAGACGATTAATATACAAGGAGAATATTCCAAGAGTATGTGGATGGCCGAATCCGAAAGTTCATGCGTTTACAGCCCTATCAAGCAGTTAAAACTGGTTTAGAGGTATGAGGAACAGGGGGTAAAGTTCACTCATACTCTTGGAAAAGGGAGGATCCTCCGACCAGATGGATGTCGTATCTGGTGGGCAACTGCCCGGTGATTGTTGTCGGGAAGTTGTATATTTGCTATCTGCGCGGTAAACTCTGCTTGCGCGATGCAGGATTGATGCGTTTGTTCGCATGTGGCGGTGTAGATGCAGCCACACTGGAATTACAAAAAACGGACCAAAAACAATTAATTATGAAAAAACTACTCCACTCTAAACATTTAATTGACACTTTTCTGAAAGCTGAAAAATGCGCGATCATTATAAAATAAATGCTTGTCCTAAACTTAAATATCATCGAAAATAAAACGTCTTTAGTGAAAAAACGACGAACTGTCACAGCTCAGTTACCATACAGTTTTGACTCTTATTTAACAAGACCTTATTTTTTTCTAATGACCTCTAGTATACGACCTTAAAGGAGTGTGTGGTTGTGTAGTCCAGTGTTTTCAACAAATCTTATGAAAGACATGACTGTGGAAAATAAGTATCGTCACAACTTGTTTAAATATGGGTGTAAACATGCATATGTGGCCCCAGTGTGAGTTTATTTTAACCATCTCGACTTTACGCATCGTCCGCGTTCGGCGCTCCGATTGGCCCTTCACCATTTGGAAGTTGTGCTCCGATGGCCAAGGGCCAATCGGAGCGCCGAACGCGGTCGGTGCGTAAAGTCGAGATGGTTAAAGAAACTCACACTAGGGCGCCTATGTATGCGACATTGATTTATTCACATTTTTGACACTGTTCAAAATTAATTAAAGACGAACGAAGTCAGCAGACAACATGTAGAAACATACCGTGCACAATACGGCCGATGAATCATGGCCGGTCTGAACATAGGCTCTCGTAACATTCGCACATGTTCTCTCAATCGCCTCATGTCACCATTTGGTTACTTAAACGTGTTATTCCGTAGCATTCTGCGCAAGGTTCGGACCGGCCATAACTCAAAGACCGTATTGTATGTAAGTTTCATGCCTAGGTGAATATGCAGCGCTGGAAATAGCAAAAAATTTAAAATATTTACCCCGCGAAATGCACTACAATTATTAAACAAAACGGTATTTGTGTGTATAGAAGCTGAACGTCTAGCAAACGAGTCGTGCGCGCTATTCGCTCCGGTGCAAGAGTGGCTGCTTGGTGTGTTCCACTCCTGGTGCGAGATCTCAGCTCTCATGTTCACTCTCCGAGGGACTAACATGTGAGTATACTGACTAATACCTCTCTTTTATGACCTTTGCAAGGCCAACGGCCCCTTCTCATACGCAGAAGGCACGAGCATTGATTACCGCGCTTGCTCAAAGCCGACTGGAGATTTCAGACTTAAAATAACATTACTCCCCCGACTATGTAACACACAAACACGATTCAAAGGATATTAAAGGCAATTAATAAGCCACTGCCTCGTTGGTCTAGTGGTCGCAATCGCTACTGCTGAGCATGAGGTCCTGGGTTCGATTCCTAGGTCGCGCAACGTGTTATTGGGTTTTTCTATCTGGAATTTCTCAGTAGCAGCCCGAAGTCTGGATTTGTGCCCGGTTGATGGCAATAGGCTCGCCCCCTATTACATGGGACTTAAACATAACTGGCGAAATGTGGGTGTACTATAGGTACACCTCTGCCTAACCCTTCGGGGAAACAAGGCGTGATGTTATGTTTATGTTATGTTATTAATAAGACATTGCTTGACATGTTTGAGAAATTCTTCTGGACGACAATGTAAATAAGGCAATGTAAAAAACAACCTTAATTGTTCGAGAGAGTGGATGTAAGAAATGATTCTACGGAAACGGGCTACTGGGACAAAAAGTAGACAATATCCTTACCCAGGACGCCATCTGACTCCTTGTCAGATTTTATCGAAATCCGTTTAGTGGTGGGAGAGCAGTGGTAGCGCAGTGGTAACGGCTGCGACTTACGAGTTGTTGGTCGTAGGTTCGAACCCAGACAGGCGCTTTACTTTGTGTAAATTATTTCATCACCACTGCTCTCAAAACGGTGAAGGAAAACATCGTGAGGAAAGCGGCATGTCTTAGAACCAAAAAATTCGAAGACATGTGACATCTACCAACCCGCACTGGGCCCGCGTGGTGGATTACGGCCCACTCCCTCTCACAGAGAGGAGGCCTGTGTCCCAGCAGTGAGAACATGATAGGCTGATTATGTTATGCTATGTTTAGTGGTTCAGTCGTGAAAAGCTAACAAAGAAAAAAGAAATCTGTAGTTTCGCTTGAATTTGGATTGTATAATTTAGTATTTTTCTCTTCCTCAGGAGCGTAGAGATGGTAACAGAGGAGTGGGTGTACCGCGCACGCTTCGGGTGCCACTGTCGCCTGTGCCTGTGCCTCGCGAACAACGCCGACGCTCTGTTCGCGTTCATACGCGACGTCTTGTGGGCGCTGGCGCACTGTGAGTACATTACTAACTTCAGTTAGGTTCAATTTATATGGATACTTTTTCAGCAGTTTTAAATAAGCACTCGAATTAAATAAAAGCTTTATAAAATTGTATGTTTTCAGTTAAAATGAGATTTTGTTTTCTGATTGTATCATCTTGATTGAGATGGTTTTTTAAAGTATTTTTTTTTAAATTTGAAACTAGCTGTTGCCCGTGACTTCGTATGCAATCTCTGACGAAAAGTATACTAAGTCTTGCTCCAGGTCATGGTCTACCCATGCCAAATATCGCCAAATTTATTTTTAAAATATAAGTTTATATAATAAGTGTGTGTATGTGTGTGCAGGCGGCAGCACGGTGGGTCTGGCGGCGCGCGTGGTGCGTGCGCTGCGGCCGCGCGGACACTACGACGCCGACCACTGGGACCTCAGTCTGCTGCGACGAGCGCTCGCGCCCACACACGGTAATATACTATGTTCCAAAGGCCCACACACGGTAATATACCCTGTTCTAAAAATCTACACACAGTAATATACTCTGTTCCAAAAGCACCCTGTAAAATACTCTGTTCTTAAAGTCTACACACGGTAATGTACTCTGTTCTAAAAGTCTACACGCGGTAAAATACTCTGTTCCAAAACGATTATATACTATGTTCCAAATACCCACTCACGGTAATATTCTCTGTTCCAAAAACACACACACGGTTATATAATCTGTTCTAAAAGCCCACACACGGTTATATACTTTGTTCTAAAAGTCCACACACGCTAATATACTCTGTTCCAAAAGCCCACACAAGTGTCCGCGGCACGCCCGCCCTTTACCACTTCCTAGTGCTGTAATATTCTCTGTTCCAAAAACCCACACACGGTAATATACTCTATTCTGAAAGTCCACGCACGTTAATATTCCCTGTTCCAAAAGCCCATACACGGTAATATACTCTGTTCCAAAAGCCCATATATGGTAATATAGTCTGTTCCAAACGCCGACACAAGGTAATAGAGGGTAGCGGTTTAGTCACCTGCATCCGTCAAGGAGGTGATTCTACCGTCCGTACGTCATACTAAACAACTTTAGGCCACTCATATGCGACTCGGGGAAAAACACGAACTGGACTAGACAGACTATTTCGACGCATGTGTGTCAAAAAATGACAAATCGGACATCAGTTTCATAGCGAAAGTTGTGAGACAGGTAAAATCACCACTTTGGACGGATGCAGAGGACTAAATCGCTATTCCTGTTCAGGATCAAATAGCACTTTTATACAGTATTCAGAAGGATTCACCGGGAACTAGAGAACTAAATAATTGTTAAAAAATTACAGTTGCATCAATAATACACGAACAGCTCTGCAAGCTGGCCGCGCAGAGCGAGACGACGCAACAAATAGTCAGCGACATATGCCTGTGTCGACCGTTTGACAAGCCTTTGGACAAAGAGTACGTATTCTTTATTTATTTAACTTTACTAACAACGCACGTGATCCATAGTTTCGGCTGAAGTTACGGCGTATTTCTAACGGACATAAGAATAGTTTTGAGCTCGAACTAAGCATGAATGACAACGCGATTTGACAGTGTCCTTACCCCCGATGTGTTTTGGCCCGTCCGAAAAAAGTCAATAAATCGGGAGTAGGATTCATTTTGAAGTATCGATCGACTTTTGGACGAGCATGTGTCTTCGTTGGCGGACTTACGGCCGAACCCAATAACGTATCTATACAATAAAAAAATATACAAAAACATTTTTCGCATATTTTTGAAAATAATGTTCTCAATCGTTTCGAGTTCGTGGCTTTCGGTTCCAGAACGACCTAAATTTAACCGTGTATAAGTGTTAATATTTTTTTTATTCCACAGGTATGCGGTGGAGAGGTTTTGCAAAATATTGGAGAACTTCAAAGCTGCGTCGACTATCACGTTCAAGGTGAGTTCATAATACTAAACAAACTGTGTCCCGCGGTTTAACTGCATACGTAGCATGTCCGGGTTTTATCGACGGAAGAATAAACAAAATGACTGACAAAGTAAACAAAATGACATATAGAAGAAACAAAATGACTGGTAGAATAGACACAACACTAGATTTATTTTATCAAAATTCTAATTCAAATGTTTATGATAAACCCAAATTTCTGTCTGACAGTTATTAATGTATTGTGTAGTGTCTTACATAGCAGTATATTATTGAGTTGCTTTAATCTACTGCAAGGCAGCGGATCAAAATCAAAAGTCATGTATTCAAATTAGGCTGAGAATCAGCACTTTTCGAACGTCAAAGTTACATAGGACAGTCCCCCGGCACGCCCGCCCTTCACCACTTCCTAGTGCTTTAGCTGGAAAGAAGAAGTGGCGCAACAAACTCCCCAGCAGCACAGCTGTCGGTTTAGATAGAAAAATACTTGAATCTATGCAATAATCGGTATACAAAGTAAAAACAATTTCGGGATACAGAACGTCATATTAAATTATCTGCCATATGTTAGCTAGCCACGCCAGAATACCCGAAAAAGAAAACAACAAATCAATAAAAATAAAATAAAACAACATAATACACACAAATGGTAAACTAGGACCATCGCAGTAAAATAAATTACCAGAACAATTACTGAAACAATAATAAAACCATAGACAGCAAGACGACCAGTCACCACAAGCAGCACCTGTTCATGAGCATAACGCAAAGATCAGCCATTACCCCCCTCGCCATATTTGAGGGAAGGAGGCAACCCGATCCTCGACGCTACCGCAAGCAGTGACATCTAAGGGAGCATGACGAACTCGCTGCCGGTTGCTCAGGCAAGAATAATATGATCAATTGTCGAGGTCGCTAGCTAACCACATATTGCAATACAGCTCATAAAAAAAAACATTGTAATCAGTAGATCATGTAAATAATAAATGAAGAGAACTAAAAGGAATTGACTTTATATAGTCAAACAAAATAACAAATATATGAACTCATATACCCTGTCAGTAGTTAAGCTGATTCTGGAGAAAGAACATAAACATTGTCTTGAGTTAATCACAGCAACCAACTTCTTATCATTTATGTAGTTGTTAATGGAATATTAACATCTACCAACCCGCATTGGGCCCGCGTGGTGGATTATGGCCCACTCCCTCTCATAGAGAGGACGCCTGTGTCCCAGCAGTGGGAACATATGCCTTTGAACAAAGGTTGGATTTTACTTGAGCTTAAAATGCATTAAAATGCAAATCTAGCAAAGAAGAGGGTAGCTTGTTATAGAAGGTTATACCAAGCCCAACAAATGAGTTATGAACCTTATGAAGCCAGTGAAAGTTTCACAGACATTGTGATAATCACTGTATTTAGTGTAAAAGTATATCTTGTCTAATATATAAGATGTTGGCGAAGACGAATTGTGATGCCACCGTGAGAATACCAATATCTTTAAAAATATATCTAAGAGAAACTCTGGCTCTTCTCGCTGATAAAATGCTCGGGCAGCTCGTTTTTGAAGCTGCTAAGTAACACATACTACGAGGGCGGGTCAGTAAGTTCGTGACTTTTTGAATGAAACACAGGTTTTTTGATAAAAAGTTAATTTAATTTTCAACATCTCCTTTGAGTTCTATAAATTTAGTCCAACTTTTCTCCAATTTTTTTTTCCCTTCCGAAAAATATGATTTGTCGAGGTCATCAAAATTGTTTGTGAGATGATTTCGTTGTTGGAGTCAAATCTCTTTCTGCCGAGCCATTTCTTGAAAGCAACAAGAAATAGTCACTTGGGGCTAAATCTGGAGAACAGGGCGGATGAGGGAGCAATTCGTAGCCCAATTCATGGATTTTTGCCATGGGAACTGCACATGTGTGCACCCTTGCATTGTCCTGGTAGAAAATAACTTTTTTCTTGCCCAAATGTGGTCGTTTTTTTTTCAAGTCCTCATTGAATCGACCCAATAAGTTGGTATAATATTCGCCTTTGCCTTCTTTGGCGCCGATTCACCCCGAGAAACCCACTGTTTTTACTGCAGTTACTGGTCTCCGGTGTGTTGTGGTGGATCCACGTTTCGTCCACGGTTACGAAACGGCGCAAAAACTCGCCCATATTGCGGTTGAACAACGCCAAACATTCCTGCGAAATTGTCACACGGTGGCGCTTGTGAGAAAACGCGGCACCCATCTTGCGGAACACACGAAATTCACTTTTGTCAATTTTTATCTCAAAACGCGTGGTAATCTGCTATCAACGGCTGTCTAACACAAACTAAATGACGAAGCTTGTTCAAATTTTGACAAGAGCCAACTGACAGTTGCCTGTTGACAGGAGCAGTGTTGCCATTTCAATTAGGAGGCGGGAAATTCAAAAAGTCACGGACTTATTGACCCGCCCTCGTATCTCGTATATATTCATCCGTCATTATTTCAATTATCCTTCGACAAAACTCGTTTCTGTGGTGGTCAAGCTACGCGTGCAGAAGAACCGGAACACATAGTGACATATTGTAGAAAAAAATCTAAGCTGCGATGTTAAAACTCATGAAGAGAATGACTTTGTTAAGAAAGTGATTTGCCTTTCCTTCATGAGTTGTGATAGAAGTGGTTTGGTGATTCACACGGAAAGCTTGCACTGTTGCGCCAAAACAAAGTGTTACTCGGGTACTAGATTTTTATCAGTAAAATAATTGTAATCGTATCTGTATTTCTAGAGACACCCTTTTACACACATACGTACGTTGAAGCCTGTAATCCCTGAAGGGTTGGGTAGAGATGTACCTATAGAACATTTACGTTTCGCCAGTTATGCTTAAGTCCCATGTAATAGGGGGCGAGCCTATTGCCATCAACCGGACGCTAATCCAGACTCCGGGTTGCTACTGACAAATTCCTGATTGTTAAACCCAATAACAGTTTGCCCGGTAATGTTTTTACAAACATATAATTCATACAATCAGGTTAAGCAACAACTTTACTAATCTGATAACATCAAGTCAAGGATTTTTTCAAACTATAATTTTATTTCTTAACTGGTCACTTACCATTTTAAGTACTGGGCTTTTGGCAACATTTTCAATATTGTTAAGGAAGTTTTTTTCTTTTTCTTGTGTTCTTGTTTGTAGAATTTGTGTAGAATACAGAATAATGTTTTGGTCCACGTTCACCTCCAGGTGGAGATGATACCAGTAGACGTGGATTGCGCCGCGGACGCGTCCCGTTGGGGCTGGGTGGGCGCGGCGCGGGCGCGGCTGCAGCGCTACCTGCGGCCGCACCAGCGAGCCTCCACGCGCGCGCGCCTCGCCGACATGGCCGCCAGGACCACGCCGCACGACTGTGAGTACACAACATGTGCAGGTGGAGATGGTGCCAGTAGACGTGGCTGGGTGGGCGCGGCTGCAGCGCTACCTGCGGCCGCACCAGCGAGCCTCCACGCGCGCGCGCCTCGCCGACATGGCCGCCAGGACCACGCCGCACGACTGTGAGTACACAACATGTGCAGGTGGAGATGGTGCCAGTAGACGTGGCTGGGTGGGCGCGGCTGCAGCGCTACCTGCGGCCGCACCAGCGAGCCTCCACGCGCGCGCGCCTCGCCGACATGGCCGCCAGGACCACGCCGCACGACTGTGAGTACACAACATGTGCAGGTGGAGATGGTGCCAGTAGACGTGGCTGGGTGGGCGCGGCTGCAGCGCTACCTGCGGCCGCACGGGTGTAAGATACCCTTAAAGGGAAAGCGCAAGGTTAGCCCGTAAAAAATATAATTTTCTTACGTTTTTTTACTATTTGCAGCTCTGTTTTACGTCGTATCTCGATCGAAATGTGTGAATCGCGACCGTAGGAATGATATGTTTATTGAACAATAATCATAAGCTACATATCAATCGTCAAACTTTGGAAATTAATTGCACCTGAACATTAAATTTTTCAGAAAATTTCGTATGAAATTTCTTAGAAGAGACAAAATTTCCAAATTTGAATTTGGCGGAGTGCAGCTGAGGATTCACCTTAACCAGGCCGAGAGTCACTTGTGCTTCCCGTTATTATGATATATATTTTTTTGTACTCGACCATACCAGGGAACCTTCTGATTACGGAGAAATTGAAGGTCAAAGTTCCAAAACATTTTAACGTTTATTTTTTTTTAATCAATTTTTATATGTTATAACTATCTTTAAATACTCCTCCGATCCCTGTACCTTTCATTGTACACTTCCAGCAGATATTGTTATAATAATATAATTAATACGTAATTGAAAAATCATCGACGAGAATTTAGGTTATCAAATTAAGCTCAATAATCGTCAAATGATTTGAAATTAGAACTTCCGGTGTATAAACATAAACATAACATCACGCCTGTAATCCCAGAAGGGTTAGGCAGAAATGTACCTATAGTACACCGACATGTCGCCAGTTATGTTTAAGTCCCATGTAGTAGGGGGCGAGCCTTTTGCAGAATTTTACTTTATTTTAAATATTTTTGGAATAGACCACAACATCGACCTGCGTCCTGAACTTACCTGAGTCAAAGGACATTTCCAATCAGTCATATTGTAATATTTGTCAACAAGCTCTTACGACGCACGGTTCAGCGCCGAGAGTGAGTTTAAACGTGTGTTTTTTTGTTGGATTGTCAAAGCTCTGCTCAACACCGAGAGTTGAAAATCCAGTGCGCGATTAAAAACTGTCCTTTCCTACGCATGCTAATAGGTGTGGTTTGTTTATTAGTGAGCGCGTGGTCTGGGTACAAACATCGGTGCGACTGCCTCACGCCGCGGACGCTGTGTGCTCAGCAGAGGAAACAGCTACTTAGGTGAGTCACCAGACCATACAAATACACGCGTCTTACACGAACATTATTTCACTCAAAAACAGCGTAAGCCATGAATCTAGCTACGTACCTCATACATACAATCATTCAGTGCGTGAAGAAAAGGAATAAAAAAAAAAAGTGGAAGTGCCCACACAGCTATCACGCGCGTGTCACAATTATGCGGAAAATATGTAAAATAATAACAACCTTGGTCCGTGGTAATAAGACTTAATTTTGTATGAACAACAAATTCAACTTTGACGAAAAGCTTACTTGTTGTTCATACAAAATTAAGACTTATTACAACTGATGAAAATTGTTATTAATTTACATATTTTTCCGCACAATTGTGACACACGCGGGTTAACTAACGGGCACTTCTTGTTTTTTCTATTCCGTGGAAATACCCATACCGATAACTGTCGTTAGAAAGAGATGAATATACATAATTAGTTATGTCATTGGCGCAATGAACATGCAGCAGCAAGACAGTTCCAAGTCAGGCAATTGCCTTGCTTTTATCTTGCCAATATTGAGCGCTAATAGGTTTTGGAGGGGATTATACCCGTCCTTGTCGTGCGGTACGCACAATGTATGGCGCTAGTATGAAGTTACATAGTCGTGACGTCACTTCTACGATAGTGCTGTCCTTGTGTAATAGGTATTAAATAACGTTTATAACTTTTTAATTTTTAAGCCACATTTTATAGTACATATTAAAGTAACATAACATCACGCCATGGTTCTCCGATGGGTTGGGCAGAGGTGTACTTAGAGGACACCCACATTTCGCCAGTAATGTTCAAGTCCCATGTAATAGGGGGGGGAGCCTGTTGCCATCAACCGGGTACAAATCCATACTCCGGGATGCTACTGAAAATATCCAGATAGAAAAACCCACAGTACCCAGTAGCATTGTTTGTACTATTTGGACACAATTCTTTTTTTGAATTAAAAATAAATTCTCAGCAGCAGCCCGGAGCCTGGATTTGTGCCCGGTAGATGGCAATAGGCTCGCCCCCTATTACATGGGACTTAAACATAACTAGCGAAATGTGGGTGTACTATAGGTACACCTCTGCCCAACCCTTCGGGGAAACAAGGCGGGATATTATGTAAATAAATAAAATTTTAATCTACCCTATTATGCTACTATTCATAACTTCCGGAATGAAAGTAATTTTTCACTTTGTAATCGCTTTTTCACTAGGTTTTGAAGTTCTATGTCTTGTTGTAGCGGATTATGGGGTCGGCCGATGTTCAGTAGCGGACACCTGCGGGCTGCAATGTACGTATTTCATCTCGTTTTAATTATTGCTTTTTCACAAACTATTTTCCAAGTTCCACAGACACAGTTCTTTTACCTATATATACAACCTTTTTTTCATATCCCCAATACTCTAGGGTATGACTGAGACCATATCAAAGAATCAACTGGCATATGAAATCTGTTTCAATCATCCTTTTTTTTCCATCGTCATAAAAAAATAATTCGACAAAGTCACGATTATTAATGTAAAACACCCTTTCGTGCAATATGACAACGTCGCATTTTCTTAGGGTTAAATATTAATGATTGGTATGAATAAAAATAAATTACACGTATTTATCAATTAAACTTTGATACCTAGACACATTGAGGGTCTATTTTGTCTTTTAATGATTCGTCATATTGGTGACAATTTTTGACCTAATTTAATTATGATTGATGATATCTCCGAAATTATGCATTTTTGGACTACATATTCTAAGAGTTTGAGTATTATTTTTACATAACTTGTTAGTCAAACTCAAATTGTTGAAACGAATAATAAAAATAAAAAAAACCAGTCATTATAACGTCAAAAAACACATTATGTCAAATTTGAAATCTAAAGGGTAAAGAACAAGGCCCACTTCCAATACATTTCAAAACCTGATAATGAAAGTTTATGTATAGTTATAAGGTATAGTAGAAACACTACCTGTAAGTTTATATAATAATGTCATATGGTCATTTTCACAATTGAACCGCCACGAAGTCCAATAAATATTAATTATACTTTTTAGGTTAGGATTTGTCGTTATAAAGAAATAAATGTGCTAGAACGAATTATTTAAAACTCGAAGTTTGGTCTAAAATAGTAATACTTACTTATTATTACATATCTATGTGCTAAAACGTCTTTTATACTTTGTGAATTCCTTAAAACCAACTGCCCTTATGTCACTGCTTAGGCTCTGCATGATTTTAACTATAAATTGAGTGTCGAGCATTAAATGTCAAACGTCAAAAAATACGTTTCAATCGTCCTAACTCAATTACATATTGCATGATTCATTAATTTAATTATTAATTTTTCTACAATTACATTGACTGAAAAAGAAAGACTTACTGAGTAAATAAAACGTAAAATGATGTATGAAACTCAGAAACAGAGTTGAATAAAGTCAAGTAGCAGTGTGTAAAATGGAACGTTGTAAAAAAGGGTAGTTGAGATGCGTTCAAAACATGCTAATATGTTTACTCCTGAAGTAGAAAAATTAAATTTAAAAAAATCGTGCGTTTCTTTTAACATTGTGATAAGCGTAATTAATATACAATTTAATTAGCTGTATTTTAAGATTTATTTAATTTCTATACATAGTCAGGTGAAAAATTGGCATTCCTCTTTGAAATCTAAAGTTAATTGAATACTCAATATCTTTATTGCTTTACCATAATGTGTACTTAGGTGGTAACTATATAATAGAGATCATTATGGACGCTGTAGGGCACAGCAAAAGTTTAGGAGAGAGGAAGCCCTGTTTCAGGAGACAAATATGTAGTATTTATAATAGCAAATTTTAACTACAATATAAACAAAGTCAAAAATAAATAATAACACTTATCAAGTAATAGGGCTGTCAGTTTTTTAATTTTTTTTTATTGGTTAATTTTCATATAATCTTACCGGCTAAAACCACACTCCTGCCTCAAAAAACGTTATTGCCAATGTTGAATTGGGCACTTAATTCTCAAGCTATACAATATTGTTGTGTCAGTAAAATCTATACCTAGAACTAACGTAACTTTTTATTTTAAAGTGAAAACGATAAAAAAAAATAACTCTCGTCAGGACACGTGACCTGATCGAAAATTCGAGATAATTGCGAAACTGAGAGATAAATTTTTTAATGTAATATAAATTGTCATGTTTGTGTACGATAGCGCAATAAATAAATATTGTATTCTACCACATTAATGATAGTACTTTTATACTGATAATTAAAGCAATTCGTGCAAAATTAACCATTCCAAAATATCAAAAATTCACAACGTTAATATTCAAGTTTTCACTTCTGCCGGCACTCCGGGAGTGCAACCCGTCGTTTTTTTAAAATCAATGTTGAGTCACTAAGGGGCAGTGTGACCCAGTAAATGGGTAGTGGTCAGAAAGACAGGCTTTTTAGGTAAAATACTGGTATTCCATCATAGTTGGAACGAGGCTAGCCTAGGACCGTATTGTGTCAATTTTGTTCGTTTTCCTGAGAGTACTATTGTGTGTTGCAGCATCTCATTCTTCGGTATGATGGAAGCCGTGAACGAATACAACGGGGCCAAGCCCGAGACGAGTACTGATGGGGATAAGGTAACGTACATTATCTACTTACACTCCTTTCCCTGGCGCGTGGCCAGAATCGGAACTAACACAGCCATTTTGTCACGTGATCACTTTGCTAATGTTTACCAACAACGCACCCCTGTCAATGTTATTCGTTTGTCAAAAGACCCTTGTAGGTACTATAATATGATACGGAAAACCCTTTGTCAACAACAACAACACAACATAACATCACGCCTGTAATCCCAGAAGAGTTAGGCAGACCCACATTTCGCTAGTTATGTTTAAGTCCCATGTAATAGGGGGCGAGCCTATTGCCATCAACCGGGCACTAATCCAGACTGCGGACTGCTATCGAGAAATTCTAGATAGAAAAACCCAATAACACTTTGCCCGACCTGGGAATCCAAAACAGGACCTCATGCTCAGCGGTAGCGATTACGACCACTAGACGAACGAGGCAGTCCCTTTGTCAATCCTGTTAAAACTGTTGTATTAATATACGGTCTCATCGCCGTACATTTTTCTGCTTACTCTGTAGCCAACAGAAGCGCGTCATAATTTATCATAATTAATAACAAGACTAACGAATTGAATTATAGTGAACTTATAACTGTGTAGCTATCAACAACTGAGAGATATAATCGCCTTCCATTCTAGTACTGTCACTGACTCTTAATTTAACTATTTAATGCATCTTAGTAGAACGCGTTTCTCTATACTAACTTAACTTAGAAACCTTCGCGGCAAATCGGTGTACGGAGTTAACTACTCCAACCAGTACACAGCCATTTTTTTTTTGTAATACTTATACGTGATAATAACGCGAATGTTTACTAACAACGCTCCCAGTCCTGTCCGTCTCACAGAGAGGAGTCCTGTGTCCTAGCAGTGGGATCATAAAAGCCTGATGTATGTGAGTGCGCGTGTTTAATAAGCTTTGTCAATGAGATAAAACATATTACAAACACCATTTTCTGTGTATGATAAAGACTGCCTCGTTGGTCTAGTGGTCGCAAGAGCTACTGCTGAGCATGAGGTCCTGGGTTCGATTCCCAGGTTGGGCAAAGTGTTATTGGGTTTTTCCATGTAGAATTTCTCATTAGCAGCCCGGAGTCTAGATTTGTGCCCGGTTGATGGCAATAGGCTCGCCCCCTATTACATGGGACCTAAGCATAACTGGCGAAATGTGGGTGTACTATAGATACACCTCTGCCTAACCCTTCTGGGATTACAGGCGTGATGTTATGTTATGATAAAGAACAGATCCTCCAGATCAGGTAGCGTCGTTTGACGGGTCGTTGAGCTTGCTAAAATAGGGTTGAGCTACACGACTGATGCATGCATGTCGTCTGTTGGGGCAGGTCAACTCCAAGCTGCAATGACACATTCTTCAAAAGGCCCTTCCGGACATGGGCCTGCATTGTTAGAATCACATAAAATCCTAACAATATACTTATTGGACTTTAAAAAGAAGTTTTTTCTCAGGGATCAGTCAGCTATCAAATGCCGGCGCTGTTAAATATTATTAACCCAAAAATGTTATAAGTGTCTAAATAGATCTACTAACAGGAATAAACATAATTTCATTTCATCAGATCATATAAAGAACTTTAAATAACTGTGCATGTTTCCGCAGCCTCCAAACGAGATGGAACCAGAAACGTCTAGCAGAGAGTTGCAGCAGGGAGACGGGACGGGCGCCAAGTAAGTCGACTATATTACGAAATTCACGCTTTCATATACGTTAGCGTTAAGTTTGCTGGTCCGTGGAATGCGCGTCTCCTCCCCCCAACCGCCTACCGCACCGCTGAGTCTCTCAGTACTGTAAGCAACGTCATCGCGTGTGATTATTACTTCTTCGGCACCTTAATATTCTTCAGTTTTATTGATATAATGTTAGTTTTGCTTTCTGTCAAACTTAAACGAGTAAAAAAATTTACCTTTCAACATTGGCTTTGATCATAGTTTGCGATCGAGATTAATGCTCGAAATAAACGGTGCTAGTTTCTCAAGCCAGTATAGTAAACAGGCAAAAAGCAAGAATTGAATAAATAAAAAAACAACCTTCGTCAGTTGTAATACGTCTTAATTTTGTATGAACAACAAATTCAACTTTGACTAAAAGCTTATTTGTTGTTCATACACAATTAAGACTTATAACAACTGATGAAGGATGTTATTGCTTTACATTTTTTTTTTTTGCATAATTGAGACACGCGCGGGTAATCTGCGTGGGCGCTTCTACTTATATAGAGCTCGTTTTATTTCTAGGCTAGTAAGTTAGTAACTAAGGTCTCAAGCTAGGATATTTTAATAGGGTGGGGTTCTATTTTTTGGGCGTGTAGCTCCCTCACTACAGATTTTACCATCCTGGCTTGTGTGCTAGCTTCATGTCGCCGGCGAAGTTAGTATTCGATTAGAGTGCAGTGACTATGCGTTTTGTTTTTTTCTGACCGCAAACCTATAAATATTTGAAATAACAGTAGGTACAAAAAAAAAACATAAAATATCAGGGTAGCTCAATTCTGGTGTGCGGGACTGTATAAACGAGAGTATAAAGTTTTTATTTAAATCAAAAAAAAAAAGGCTTAAAGATTATGCATACGGACACTTTGAATAGCCCTTTCGTCTGACAACTTACTACGGTACAACTATTTGCTTAATTTCGCTCAGCAATCGTCGCATTTCCGAATACATACCAATGCTAATTTCCCTTCTCATCAATTATTAGATATATCTAATATATAAAATTCTCGTGTCACTTTTTTCGTTGCCATACTCCTCCGAAACGGCTTTACCGATTTTGATGAAATTTTTTGTGCTTATCCGGTATCTATGAGAATCGGCCAACATCTATTTTTCAAAAAAAAAATATTAAAAAAAAAAAAATTGCAAAACAACGTTTGCGGGGTCAGCTAGTCGTGTATAAAAATTTGAACTCAGAACTAAGTACAGTCTGGGAGGCCAAAGAAGAGCTTTGAATTTGTGTGAGTGATTACCAATCGCACCACAAATGCAATGCTCAGTTGTCTGTTTTGATTTATGGACAGTTAAATTAGCATTCATTTGTATTCATTAATGCGATGATTGTCGATGGGCATTCGGAAAATAGTTGTACTGTACAAACGTATGAATTATAATAACACCATGTTCACAGACCACCGGAGGACGGGCCCGATAGTATCGGGAGCATGGGGAGCGCTGAAAGCCACGGCAGCCGCGAGAGCGCTGACAGCGCTGAGAGCGCAGGGACCGCGGACAGTGGTACGTACTTGTTATAGATAAACTACGATAACATGGCGCGCCCCTCCAAAATTCAGAAACGTTTGAAAGTATTTCTGAACGTATTTACAAAGCGCCACCAAGACTCACAACTCATGTGTGCGTACTGAGACGGAATTCAAACAAAAATAAATCCAAAGATTTGTTGCTCGACTAGCCGCGTCATTAATCGCTCAGTATTATTAGGGCGCGCCATGTTATCGTAGTTTATCTCTACCTGGCAACTGACTATACACAGGGCGTAAAGCTACGGTTTTCTAGAATAGCAATGGCCGCCACATCCGCAGCGGCAACTTTTATGTAAATTATGACAGCGGCAAAGATTAAAATCGTTAGATTCGCCCTACCGCGTCAAAAGATTGCCGCGCCATGTTTCGTTTTGACACCTCTGACAGAGAATGACGCAGTGTATTGACTTGATTGTCATGGAAGCTCTTTTTAATAATGTGTGAGCTCACTCTTCTCAAGTATGGACATTTTTTTGGCGTGACTAAGTAAGGTGACGAAAAATGTAGCGATTTAAATGTATGGGCAACGGGGTTTGACTTTATAGTGTCAAATAAGCGTATTTGACACCGTAAAGTCAAACTCGGCGAACCAAGTTGCATATGAAAGTATCTTAGTGTGTTCTCCTAGAGAGCGCTCTACGAAAATTATCGCTTTGGTATGGCATGGTAGTGACAACAGCATTCTGAAAATGATCGCGTCCAGAGCGGACTGTCCCTTTCAGGGGCACTGGGTGGCCACAGTAGTAGGCCTTAATAAATAGTTAATTTTGTAAAAACTAACAATACTAACCTAGTGACCTAAGCACTATTGTCACTAACATCAATATACTAACAAAATGTCTGAAATAAAGTTTTATTTAATTTAATTTAATTTTATAAGCATCAGTGATGTCATTCGCCGGTAAATTACAGACGCTATGTGACGGCCCCTGCTATTTTAGGAAACGGTAGCTTTTGGGATCCTGTTTACTTAACATTTAATAGTAAACTAACTTCTGTCTTGCGTCTTCGCCGGCTTATATATGAGAAATAATTCCACGGGAACGTGCGGCCGGGACAAAAAGCATAGCCTATGTCCTACCCCCAGGACGCCATCTATCTCCTTGGCAAAGGACAATGCCAGAAACTCTATAGAACTTTGCCCCACTCAAATCAAAAAACCATTAACAAGCCTGCAATATGCAGCATCTTAAAGCTTATTTATTACTGTCCTTATGCCTGTAGAACTTGCGGTTTCTGTTAAAATCTTAAAACAATAATGACATTGATTATAGGTTATGTGCAGTTTATAATTGTTAAAAAGCGATTTATACGTCACGCATTATCATAATTAATATCATCGTAATTTGGGTTTTTGTTTTACAGGTATTGAAAACTTTTTTGTTGTTGTGTATCATGCGCTATAAGTGACGCAATAGGAAATTCAGGGGTTGAATTCCTTTTATCATTGATTTGTAATCGGCAAGTTCTACTGAAATACAAAGTATTATGAAAAGGTCCTTTAAGAATTACAATTATTTTCATTAATTGATATTTCCTGTAAATAGCTGGGGCAGGATCTGGCATTGTCATTTTAAAAGGTAACATACCCGCTTCCGTGCCCAGAGCGCAAAAAAAAACCCTAACCCGGCCCGACGCATAACGTCAAACGCGCGCGCGACGCGGCGGCGACCCATTGAGTAAACACGTAAACAGAGGAGATTTGTGGGCTTCGTTCTGAGTATTTTGCTAACACTTGATGTTTTTTATGATGCCTATGAACAAATGCTTTGAAATGTGTTAGTTCCGTTTTAATAGATGCTTTTTTTATTCATACAATCGGTCGTAAAGATAAACATTGAGAATGTTATTATTTGGAATGAATTCGGGATTAATACTTTTGGTCACTGCAGGTCCCATGGGCACTTTAGTGTTGTAGTCTTTGGGCCCTGTAGTTCCCACAGAAATGACAGCAGATACAGAGTTACTTTCGAATTTTATGATATTAATATATAGATTAGGTACATTTCTTATGCACCCCATTGAAATAAATCTTAGTAACGGTATCTTTTGGTTCAGGAGAGAGCGGCGAGGGAGCGGACTGTGCGGAGGGCCAGCCCGCGCCCGCCGCCGATAAGGACAGCGACTCGAACACCACGTGCGACCTGGACGACTGTGAGCATTATAATAATTGACTAGCCTCTGGCCGTCAGTTTCTTTTAACCATCTCGACTTTACGCATCGACCGCGTTCGGCGCTCCAGTTTCCAAGGGCCAATCGGAGCGCCAAACGCGGTTGAAGCGTTAAGTCGAGATGGTTAAAACTTAGTCACACTAGGGCCTCAGGTTCCCACGACCCACCCCGTCGGTTCTAGGGAGATTTTAAATAGCCTATAGAATCGTGCTATGAAAGTTTTTTTAATCCAACGGGGAGATTCAAAGATAAGTGTGATCAAAAATATACTCTTAAGCTTTATTTTAATTTATTAGTATGGAATTTCCAGAAATTCTTTCTTAGTGACGCCCATACTACCCAGGGGTGGGTAACCCTTCCAGGACCCTAATTGCGTAATACACAATCAATCGGAATCTGAATCGTTTTGAAACAGATTGCTAATCCATTGCTTCTTAAGTTCGAAAAAAAATCTGCTCAACAATTTAAATAACGCAATGAATGTTGTTGAACTGTCAAAATCAAACAGATTAGTCGTAATCGTTTACGAAAATGTGTTTATGTTTCCAGCTTCAATGGCCTAACTTTGTCTGGATAATCCAATCAGTTGGGACTTCTTATGAATGAATGAGATCATGACTGACTGAGAGAAAACCAACTAATTGGTCAATCTTTTCATATCTAAACCTACAAAAAATTATTTATATTGTTTTATTGATTTTAATTTCACTTTTTTTTGACTGCAGGAGCTACTGCAGTATTATTTGCTATTGCTGTATTATTTGTGTAGAATAAAGTAATTTTCTTTCTTTCTTTTACTGCTGAGCATGAGGTCCCAGGTCGGGCAAAGTGGTTTATTCTATGTAGAATTTCTTAGTAGCAGCCCGGAGTCTGTATTTGTGCACGGTTGATGGCAATAGGCTCGCTCCCTATTGCATGGGACTTAACATAACTGGCGAAATGTGGGTGTACTATAGGTACACCTCTGCCTAACCCTTCTGGGATTACAGACGTGATGTTATGTTATGTAAAATTATTGAAGAGCTATGGATTTTGTGAATAAATAAATAAAAATTCTCGTTACTCATTACATTTTTAATCATCTTACTATTCCAGTATCAGAGTCAGACGCCAACTCTGGCACCGGATCCCTGGGCCTATCCACGTCCTCGTCCTTGGACTCGGCGTCCGAGCTGCTCCTGGCTGCGGCCGCCGCCGTGTCGTCGGGCGGCTCCGAGGGCGAGGCCGCGCCGGGCGAGCTGTGCCGCACTGTGCGACACCTCATGCGGTCCATCGCCTCCATCGAGAGGCTCATGGACCGCGTGCTGAAGCACTGCGACGAGTGGCCCGCGCCTCCCACCAGGAACGATCATGAAGCTAGGTGAGATATTCATGAAATGCACCAACCCCAGCTTCGTTTGCACATGCCTCCTCTCTGTGAGAGGGAGTGGGCCATAATCCACCACGCGGGTTGGTAGATGTCACATGTCTTCGAATTTTTGGTTCTAAGACCGTTCACCGTTTTGAGAGCAGTGGTGATGAAATAATTTACACAAAGTAAAGCGCCTGTCTGGGGTCAAACATACGACCTACAACTCAAAAGTCGCGGCCCTGGGTCACCACTGCACTCTTGGCATGGTTTGGCCAGACTCGATTAATCGAATGAACCCCAAGGTTTGCACTAACCCTTGAAGCCTCATGTTTTATGGTGCTGCAATGACCATTGCATATCAAGCAGTAGACCGGGAGGCGCTGTAATGGTAGGGAAGACGTCTCCTTAGGATAGCGAAGGATTTATGAGCCGACCGGATATGCATCCTAGAGTAAGCTTTGGACGAGTGGAAATACGGTTGATATTTGTCTATAGGAACTGGGCCGGTTCAGATCGAGCTTCACCGGTGAATCTTTTGGCAGGGTTCAACTGCTTTGTCGGCTGTTTTATATGTCATTGCTCTGCTTTATCCAACGTAGCTGTTTTCACTGTCTTTGAGGTCTGGCTGCTATCCGTTTCCGGTTGTTTGTATATGTCGCTGGAAGCTTTCTGGATCTTATTTCCATCGTCTTATTTTACCTACATTTGTGACAAGTTTTTGACATGAGGTGAGACAGCGTATATATTTTGAACGTTTTTAATTACGAGTACCTTCAGTCTATTATTGGTCCTACTGCAGGACAAAGACGTCATCTAGAAGGCACGAGCATTGATCACCGCGCTTGCTCAAAACGGGTTGGCGATTTCAGACTTATATTGAATACTAGCTGTTGCTTGCGACTGGTTCGGCGATCCAGGATGAAAAATTTGCACATGTCCTTACAAAGGTCATGGTATACCTGTGTGCCAAACTTCATTTAGAACCGTTGAGCCGTTTTAGCGTGAAAAACATTTTAGTTAGGATAAGTTCGGACCTTGTCAGTTACGTCCAAGATAGATTTGAAAATGCATATGAATTGAAAAAGTCACGTTGGTACTTGTCCGGATTTGCCCCCACAACTTCGTGCTTGAGAGGCGAGGCCTTAACTTCTGGGCCGTCACCAATTTTAGGTCCTAGGACATGCCGGATTCCTCGCGTTTTTTGTCACCGTTTTGAACGCAGTGGTAATTAAATAAATTGCACGAAGTAGAGTATGTGTGTATAGTAGAAAGGGTGATGATTCGAAAAAGCTTACCGCAGACTCCTGCACACTGCTTAGCGCTGGTGAATGAAAAACCACACACGGAAGCATGGCGCTAGTGTGCTCATGCGTAGACCAATCGGATTGCTCAGCCGATGAACAATGAGAATGCCGAACACTTAATCAAATCAAACCCTTATTCATTACACATAAAAGCTTAATTACTCGAAGTGGGGTGAAAATAAACTATCCTAAAAATCCCAAAGATTTAATGCAGTAGGAACTGCATTAAATCTTTGGGATTTTTAAAACACCATATGATTTTTAAAAAACACCATATAGAGAACGGTACGTAACAACGTGCCTGCTTGGGTTCGAACCCGCACAACCCGTAAGTCGCGACCGCTATAACTAGACCGCCGCTGCTACTTATTTTCACAGCTATAACCAGCTACTACTAGACATAAGACGCAGCCAAGGCTCATGGTGTTAGTCTATAATGATTATTTTCATCATTATCATCTTTCTCTTGGCAATTTATCTCATGTCACCAATATTTTATAACAAAATTTTCATTTAAAGTCGTTTTCTTGCCCGTTCTTCTCCACAGGTACCTACTACGCTTTGGAATGGGCAACTAGCTTCATATTTCTGACTGACCGACTCCTTGAAAATTCAAAAAGTGCCTGTAATTGGTTTGATTGAAATAAATTCATCGTTCAGGGTTCGACGGAACATGTTTTCTTGTTCCATTTGTCACTATTAGGGTGGATTTCACCAATGAAACTGAACGCGATCAGCACACAAATTACGTTTAACAGCTGTCAGTGTCATTATTTTCTATGGAATATTGACACTGACAGCTCTTAAGCGCGTTTTAGATGAGCTGAACGCATTAAGAAACATTGTTAAAATCGGCATGTAGGTCTCATTTCACCAATGAAATTGAACGCGAACAATGCATAAACTCCGTTTAAGAGCTCTGTGTCTTTATTTTCTATGGAATATTGACAGTGACAGCTTTTGAAAGCGTTTTAGATGTTCTGAACGCGTTCAATAACAGTGGTGAAATCTCGCACGAATGGACGCGGTCAGCACATAAACTACGTTTAAGAGCTGTCAGTGTCGTAATTTTCTATGGAATATTAAATTGACAGCTCTTAAACGGAGTTTATGCACTGATCGCATTCAATTTCATTGGTGAAATCAGACCTTGTCGTCATCTCAGTAGTCAACAATTATATTTAAATAAGTGTTTTTTTACAGGAAACGCGTGGACATGGGACTGTCAGAGGTAGACCGAAAGTTGATGGCGATGTACCGAAGACTACCGGAAGTGCACCGCAGGCAGCTTCAAGTTTATAGGAAACAGAAGAAATTGTCTACGGTAAGCTAGGGAATGAGATTTATTATGGGAACATCCTGGTTTCGCTATCATTATCAGAGATTAAGAAATACTGTTGCTATCTGATAAATGATTTTATTTCTGTAAGTGGGTTCGTACAAACACTTTTACACGTCAAATTTTTTTTTTTTAAACTAGTTGATTTCGGCGTTTCCTATCTGACTACTCTGTGCGGAAAGGCCGAAACAAACTCAGAGGTCACAGTCTCCTTTAATGTCCAGACATAATCTTGGTCAGATCATGTGAAGACCATGTGGATTGATTCAAACTGGATGGCGGTTCGGAACATGAGGCGAGTCGCTGCGCAGTATCGAATTCACGTGTTGGCGGGGGGAGGGGAGAGGTACTGCGCAGCGAGGAGCGCACTTTAGAACGGACACAGAGTTTGAATCGTACTATAAAAGTGTCTTTAAGTACATAATTTTTATTATCATACATAGAACGAAGCTTAAGTGCCTTAGCAGATATGCTACTTTTAATATCGGTCGTCAGCGATTTAGTTACTTTGTGAAAGCTTAATCAATATAGCATTGAGATATGGTGTTGATATAAAATGCGGTCAGATTTTGATAGCCCTTTAAAAAAATAAAAACTATGAAATACAGTATTTAAACCCAAAAACAGTATTATAAGTTAAAGGACAACGCCAGAAACTCTATAGAACTTTGCCCCACTAAAATCAAAAAGTCATTTACAAGCCTGCAATATGCAGCATCTTACAACTTATTTATTACTGGCCTTATGCCTGTAGAACTTGCGGTTTCTGTTAAAATCTTAAAACAATAATGACATTGATGATAGGTTATGTGCAGTTTATAAATGTTGAAAAGCGATTTAAACAACATATACGAGGGCGTGTCAATAAGTCCGTGACTTTTGGAATAAAACACAGATTTTTTGATAAATAAATGTTTTATTTTTCAACGTAGTCTCCCTTGAGCTTTTATACACTTTATCCAACGCTTCTCCAATTTTTTTTATCCCTTCCAAAAATATGATTTGTCGAGGTCCTCAAAATAGGCCTATGTTTGCGAGATGACTTCATCATTGGAGTCAAAACTTTTTCCACGAAGCCATTTCTTCAGGTTTGGGAACAAGAAGTAGTCACTCGGAGCCAAATCTGGAGAATAGGGCGGATGAGGCAGCAAGTCATAGCCCAATTCATGGATTTTTGCCATGGCAACTGCACATGTGTGCACCCTTGCATTGTCTTGGTGGAAAAGAACTTTTTTCTTGGCCAAATGAGGTCGGTTTTTTTTCAAATCGTTATTGAATCGGTCCAATAAGTTGGCATAATATTCCCCATGGATTGTTCTTCCCTTTTGAAGGTAGTCAATGTGGATTATCCCGCGTGCATCCCAAAAAACAGTCGCCATAACTTTATTGGCTGACAAACCCAGCTTGTCCTTCTTTGGCGCCGATTCACCCTTAGAAACCCACTGTTTTGACTGTTGTTTGGTCTCTGGTGTGTTGTGATGGATCCATGTTTCGTCCACGGTTACAAAACGGCGCAAAAACTCCTCCATATTGCGATTAAACAACGCCAAGTGTTCCTGTGAAGTTGCTACACGATTGCGTTTGTGGTCGACTGTGAGCAAACGCGGCACCCATCTTGCGGAAAGCTTTCTCATGCCCAAGTGATCATTCAAAATTGAAACCACTGAGCCATGCGAGATCCCTACGGCTTACAAAATCTCTTGCACTTTCAATCTTCGGTCGGCCAACACCATATCGTGAATATTTTCGATTGTTTCGGGTGAAGAGACCTCAACTGGGCGTCCAGGACGTTCAGCATCTTCAGTGCTTGTACGGCCACAACGAAATTCAGTAAACCACTTTTTTACCATTGAAATCGATGGTGCAGAATCCCCATAGTATTTATCAAGCTTAGCCTTGGTCTCGGTAATGGTTTTTTTTCGCAAAAAATAATGCTTAATAAGCACACGAAATTCACTTTGTTCCATTTTTTCCTCAAATTACTGGGTAGTCTGATAAAGATAGATGTCAAACACAAACTAACTGACGCAGCAAGTTCAAATTTTGACAAGAGTCAACTGACAGATGCCTGTTGACAGGAGTAGTGTTGCTTTTTCAGTAAAGAGGTCAGAAATTCAAAACCTTGACCCGCCCTCGTACGTTACGCATCATCATAATTAATATCATCGTAATTTGAGTTTTTGTTTTACAGGTATTTAAAACTTTTTTGTTGTTGTGTATCATGCGCTATAAGTAACGGAAAAGTAAATTCAGGGGTTGAATTCCTTCAATCATTGATTTGTAATCGGCAAGTTCTACTGAAATACAATGCATAATGAAAAGGTCCTAGAATCATAAAAACTATTTTCACTAATTGATATTTCCTGTAAATAGCTGGGGCTGGATTTGGCATTGTGATTTAACTAAAGCTGGTTGCCCAAAGCTCTTTTTTTAATATTCTGGCTTTTTTTTACACTTGGTCGCACTAACTACGCTAGAGCACCCTGATGGGTGCTCTAGCGTAGTTGTATTAGGGTGGGTCACAGATCTAATCTAACCAAACTATGGTTAGGTTTGATCTGTGAGTCGTTGCGATCGAAGCGGTGCCTAGGCAGCGGGCGGCAAAGTCAAAGTTGAAAGCATTTATTTCAAATAAACCTTTAAAAAGGCACTTTTGAACGTCAACATTTACATTAAAAATTGAACTGATTCTAGCTGCCACTTCCAAAAGGTAGTTTCGGATGGAGAAGAAGGGGCAAGAAACTCCACTGTTACGTTACTCTTTTAAAATGTTTTACAATATTTTGTATACATTAATTATATTTGTATATGTGAAGACGATGCACCAAGAATAAAAATACTATACCACTATTGGTGAAAAGAATTAAAATAAAGCAAAGGCAGATAAATTAATCACGCGATAGGTACATTGTGCTCACATATTTACAAACATTGTAAAAATATAGGATTTTTCTAAAATGTTAACTAGGAATACTTATTCCTAGTTAATATTTTAATAGTCAGTGTGTGAGTAAAGTAAAAATAACAGATTATACAATACAATAAGCAACTAGTATGATTTTGTCTAGCCTCTAGATTGTCCTATGGAGCAGGACCAGCATGTTTCCAAGCATTCTTATCTAGGATATAATCCTCTAATTTGTAATATGCTTTTTTAACATGAGTTATAAACTTTCTTTCATTTAATTGCAATATATCACAAGGTATTTTGTTGTACCATTAAAGACGGCGATGCGCCAATATAGTGTCACCGTTGATTGTTTGTTTGTGTCGTTGCAGGTGTGCATGCAGCTGGTGGGTGGCCGCGCGCCCGCCCCGCCCCCGCCCGGCTCCCCGCCGCCCGCCGCGCCGCACCAGCCCTGTCGCGCGCTCTGTCCCGAGTACCATTTACAGCGGTTTAAGGAGGTAAGCAACTGGTGTACGACCTCGTCGATGATTCTGATCTACTCTCCACACTGACGTCACGAAATAATCCTTCATCGCGCAAGCAATTCGAGAACACCCAACTTGTAAATATTTTTGAATTTTTCCCCCCAATTCGTCACTAAATATAAATGTCACTTTCTCAAACTTGCTATTATATCGGGTACTCAAACTCTTTACAAACTTTTCGATGTATTAAAATGCTCTACAACATCAACAGTTAAAAGTTAAACAAAGAAGTTTATTAACCATTCTTAAAAATCATCGACCTATACGAAATTTCTCAACATTTATTTCAAAATTTTACAATGGCAACAAGCATACAAAATATTATTTTTTCGCAATTAATTAGTCCAATGCTCTATACTCTAGTATGCATACCCGGTAGGCTCGCAATCCTTCCTAACCTATGGGCACGTCTTCCCTACAATTACGGCGCACCCTGGTCTACTCCTTGATTTGCAAATGCAATGGTATCAGCTGTACCACCATGAAACTTCAGGAGCTAGTGCGAATTTGGAGGTTCATTCGATTAATCAAGCTTGGTCAAACCACGCTGGAATGAGGTGTATTTCATAAATCATTCATTAATTTGAACAAATTTGGTGTTTGCAACGGCTCGACGGTTGACTATTGGAAACTGCGACGCTCACGTAAGGAGAGTGGTGAGCGGTCCCAGGGCTATGCCCATCGGTCGCAGATCCAAATTTTGGGGTTGTATAAACAACCCCCTCACGCCAGAATGGCTTATATAGCCTAGTTGAACACATGTGGTTGTTACTTGCGTCCATGTGAGTGGTTGCTATGATATTTTCTGTAGGAGCGCCGCGACGCTTATAGTAAAGCGTCGCTTGCTTCACGGCATCTCGACGGTTTGTCACCTGGCGGTGAGTACCCTAGTTAACAAGGGGAGGCGGTGACGGCCTGCGACAGAGATGTCGACTCAACGCGCCTACAGAGTAGGTTGTTGCTCCCTGCCCGTCCAGATCGTCCAGCTAGCCGTTCACTGGGGCTGTCGTGTGTGTGTGTGTGTGTGTGTGTGTGTGTGAACGGTATTGATCCTTTGTGCCCGACGATTGATGTCGGGACCTTGCATATATGTTACTTGCGCGGGAAACTCTGCTTGCGCGATGCAGGATTTTGCGTGACGTCAGTATGATGCGTAGTCCGCATGAGGCGTTTTAGATGCCGCCACAGATATACGATAACTTTTGTAATCGTATTTTGTCACTTCGCACATCTCCAGTTATGCCCTTATTGATATATTGTATTGTTGTAGGTGAGACGCAAAGTCATGCATATGCGTGACCAGCAGCTCTACTACCATAGACTACGGATGTGGCTGGAGGATCAACTGAGACAAGAACGGGAGAGGTGAGCGTAACTGTAGCTTAAACTATCTGATGAAATATAACTGAAAGCCATTTCTCGTATTTAAAAACGTTCAAAATCTAGGCGCAATCTCATCTCAGAGACAACGTTTTAAAATTTTTTAGGTTTGAATACGAGGTTTTTGGCTACTTTGTATTTGTGTTTTTTTTTTTAATCAATTTAGAAACTTCACAAAAATGAAGGAATATTTTATGTACTATTCGACTGAGACGGATTAGAATGCGTAAGTTCTTGAAAAACGTCATTTTCTGTTGATTTTAAATTCATTGTCATCTTTCCTTATGTTTTTTATTTTATCTCCATTTGTAATTTTTGTTTCCTTTGCAAGCCTTGGCCAAATAAATTTTTTTTGTTTCTTTAGAGAATAACGTTGAAATAGCAAAAAAAAGAGAACGCCTGTTTCATACATTTGAGCTACATTTTATGTAAAACAGCAGGTATTTTTTTATTTTATTTCATAGTTAGTCTCATAGTAACTGTTAGTTCATTTCATGAGTACTATCTGCTATAGAGAGTCACGCAGATTCTCCCGATGTTCTGAAGAAGTTAAGATTACGCTTTGTAAGGCATACTGTCGGATCATCTACACTGGGAATCTGTAGACCAGTCACGCCAAGGACGCTGGATATCCTGCGTATCCAGTATAATATTATCTTCAGTATGATGTTGGGGCTGCCTTGTTTTTGCAGTGCGTCAGGGATGTTCGCGCTATATCACACTGATGCAATATAATCTTAATGACCGTAGCGGACAGGATCACATCCCCTCTGTGGAGGTCGTTAGTTCGCAGAGTCCTTTAATTTTTAAGTTGTTTATTTTTAATTTCTCGTTTGCCTATGGATTCGTAATCATCCAAAATAACGTTTTTTTTAAATTAAATTAGCTGGCGAAACTTAGACATGATTTGTATTGATCGAGTTGTTTGTTTTTTTTATAAAAAAAATAAATGCTGTAACATACTTTGACCGCGTAGGTAGGTTGTTGGGTAGGTGTTTTTGCTTACCGGCGAAAACATTCAACGCAAGTGAATTTAGAATCTTGTGGAAAATTTATGGTAACAGGGTTACACGTCTATGTCCAAGCCACCCTATATTTTAATTAACTTTTACCCTCTTGAACGATGCCAATGATTTCAAACCAACAAATGCTTACTAAGCGTGTTCGCGGACCGGTGGGACTCTCCACTGCCTGCGCTTGCAAACTGTCTTGTGAGCAGTGGACAGTTCCTCCACGTCAAAAATGTGTTGTTTCTTCTGTGTTGTCACTGTTTTTTTTTTTTTGTGTACCTTTTCATGTGTTGTGTATTTTGCGATTTAGTTATAATGTGTATTTTATTATATGTTTCAATTCTATGTTTTGTTAATGTGTACCTATGGACAGAAAGTCTGAAATAAACTTTTATTATTAGTATTAATGACTATCATAACACAAACATTTCTCTCAACAGCCTACCAGAAAGCAACGTAACATTAATCGAAGACCTCCCCCGTCGCAAAAGACGCACAGCCAGTCCCAAAGTGCCGCGCCTCACGACCGCATCAAAACGCAAACTAAAACCCGCCTCACCTTCGAACATCAGCAAACCACACAAGATACTACAAATGCTCAAACACAAAGCTCCTGCCCAAACGACAAACCTACTCACAGACGACCTCAAAAACGAAGATGGGAAGAGCGAAGCGGAACCACCCGAAGCGTTCCCGTTAGAAAGAGAAGACAACATCAGCGATACAGAAACGATAGTGGGAGAGAAGGAGACGGTAGAAATGTGTAAGGAAATGAAGGAGTGTCTTGCGAAGTTTTCGAATTTTGCACTGAACAGTGATAGTTTACCTGAAGAGTTTCATGTGCAGGTAATGTTATATTTTTAAAGATTTATCTACCTGTTAATAACAACATAACATCACGCCTGTGTCCTCGAAGGGATTGACAGAGGGCTAATAATAGTAAATCCACATTTTGCCAGTTATGTTCAAGTCCCTTGTAATGGGGGCGAGCCTATAGCCATCAACCGGGCACAGATCCAGACTCTGGGCTGCTACTGAGAAAATCCTGACGGAAATACCCAGTAACGCCTTCCCCGAACCCAGGACTACTAGACCCACGAGTCAGTTATAATACCTGTAATTTTTTTTATCTACTTTAATTGTGTTTTCGGTATTTTTGGTGTCTCTCCTAATGCTGCACCAGGTTGACGTCATCACGTCAGCGTCGGCCGTCGCTGAAAACTAGCGCTATGGCTCTGTCTTGCTTAGGGTCACAGCATTATGCTGAGCGATGGCCGTTTTTTGATGTAAAACTTCTTTGGCGGCGATTCTATAATAGGCATGATGACTAATATTAAAAGGGTCCGAAAAAAATATGTAATTTCATAGAAAGCATAGTAAATAGTTTTTTTTTTAAAGCTTTTACACTTCTTGTAATATTATTTGCACTATTTGAAAACAAATATTTATTCTTTTGAGTTAAAAATATTTCATCATTGCTATTGGACGAGAATTGGGAGTGACATTTCAAGCACGCGTCACGTTTAGGCACATTTCGTGGGAGCGAAGAAAGATATAACTGCCTTAGTCTCTCACACAAAATCTCTTGTATTTTTTACATTATAAGAAATTTCACTTCTATCATGTGGTTTTTATTAAATTTTTTTTTCAAATAAATGTATTTGCTTTCGTTTTTCTTTCAGGTGGAAGGGAAATACCCCGAATCGGTCAGTCCCCCGCTTCAGGAGATGTCCCCGACTACCCCCGAACCGATGCCAGTGTATTCCTCAAAACCGAACCAGAGGTTGCTCTCTGTCAATAAATTTTTAAATAAGGATGACAAAGGAGATTTTAATCAACTTATTACGCCGGAAGTTTTGAACATACCACTAAACGCGCGCAGGACGCCTTTACTCGTTAAAGATGTAGAAAAAGAAACCGTGACGGAAATTGAAAACGATAAGGACCCGAACATCTATAAATACGTGTCGTTTGGACTAGAAATCAAAAAAGCAATGGAGGAATGTCAGAATATTATTAATTCTTACAACAGTATTAAAGACGTTAAGAAGGAAGACGACGGGCAACTCTCGCTAGAGCAGATATGCGAAGTTATGATGACATTAGACAAAAACTCAGCAGAGTTTCTAGACAAGATCGATACAGAGGATCCAGTAGACATTAACACTGCTAACACAAAACTAGCCGAACTCGTCGAGAACATGCCTCAAATACTAGCCAACATGCCCGAGATAGCGTCGAAACTCTCCGAGTTCGCAAACGCTTCGTTCGAACTCCCAGAATTCGCCTCCATCATGAACAGCCTACCGGAAGTCAATAACGAAGCTCAACTCACACCGGAAACGCTGAAACAAATCCGAGAATTAAAATTGAACAAGACTAGGGATAGTGTTAAGGTGACAAAAAATACTGCGAAACGCAAAACGCAGCGTAGAATTAAGAGTAACATTGAAACTAACGATATTATAGGCACAATGACTTTTGAATTAGATAATAAAGATATAGTGGAATTATTGAAAGATGAAAAAGATTTACAAGCGTTAATGAAAAATAAGAATAGGGAAGATTTTAAAGACTTACTCTTCTCAATCTCCGCTCAAGTTGTTATAAACAAAGTGTTTGAGTATTTAAAGCAGAACAAAAGTCCTGTTCTAGCGAAGTGTTTAGAGGAAGATAAAGAACTGTTTGCGTTACCCAAAAATAGTCTCAACTCTGAAATGTATTCTAAAGCGTCGACCTTATTCGATAATTCTGTAAAAGACGCGTTAAGTATGGAAGAGCTAAGAGATTTAGTGAAATCACGTTTCAATTCGTGGAAACATTACGTAGCGTCGAAATTTAAAGGCATACCCGTCGAAATACTAGAGAATGAAATTGAAGCTATGTTAGATAAATTTTATAGCTACATACAGGATTTGGCTGGGAAGAATTTCGTATCTGATCCTGACAGAATGGCGGCTAAGCTAGATGAGTTAAAGAAACACCATGAAACGCATATGGACTCTGACAGTGACTCTAGAGAGTCCGTCAGACAAATATTACTAACAACTTCCGTTGGAAATACACTAGATATACTCATTATGAAATTCCCGAAACTTATGAAGAAAGTAATGGTAAAAGGACTAAAATTCAAATATATGAACGTTTTGCGGAGATGTTGCGAGTCACAACCTCTTGCCAACTGGATTCTAACCGACCCTGAAACAGCTGTCAACGTTATCCAAGACCTTATGGATTTCCAGATAAAAAAACCCGATAATGTTCCAGAATTTTCCTCTATGTCTAGCGAGAAAAAACGTGATTATTTTATTGAAAGATTAAGAGATGTTAATAAACAATATATGGAGACATTACCTAAGAAAACCCTCTCGGGCGACGAGTGGCTAGTTATGTTGTACAAATTAGAACAATACGAGGAGAAATTAAAAGAGAATTTTAATAAAGCTGCTCCCCAACCTGTGAAGGCAACTCAAAACGCGAGCGAAGCTGAAATTCTAGCAGCTAAAGGCTTAAGTAAGATTATAGGAAAAGCGAGCATTCGCGTCGTTAAAAAAACTGACCCACCGAAGAAGAAAGACGAGAAACCAAAAGAAAAAATTGAAGACGACGATAAGAAATGTAAAAACGACGCACTTTTAGCTAAATGTGAAGCGATACTCACATCAAAAGGAGAAAAATCATTATTAGACAGCTTCTACACTATCAAATCATATATAACGCAGGGACTACCTGTCCCAGAGACGTACAAAAAACACGTCATCTCAATATGCTCTTCAATCGACGCTAAATTATTAGATGAGGATTTAGAAGAAAGTTTAAAATCTGACAAAGAAGACGAAGACTCAAAAGAGAAACCCGTTTCTCCGCAAAATCATGAAGACTTAGCTAAATATTCGGCGCAAGCGCTTCGAAACGCGAAACAGACTCTAAACGCCGTCGCATTTCAACGAATAAGTCTTAGAAATGGACAGAGTAAGTCTGAGAGTGACGTCTGTGATACACCGAAGACGGATTGCAAATGGACCAATGATTGTGTTTGTAATTCTTGCAAGGACAATGACAGTGTGTGTTTAGGGGATGTAGTGAAGCAGTGTTATGACGGTGATAAAAAGGTTGAGAAGAAGAAGGAGGTCAAAAAGCCCGTGGTGAAGCCGAAGCCCGTGGCTAAGGCCTGCGAGAATGTTAATCATCAGCAGCATGTTTGTAAAGGTTAGTTTTGATTGTGTTCACTTAATAAGTAATAGTTTGATGGCAAGTGGTTACACCCAATCATGCTGATGCATTTTCAACCTTATGAAATTACAATGTTTCATTTGTGTGTAATTTTCACCTTCTCATCTATCACTCTCAAGCTTGTGTTCGAACTAAAATAAAGATTTACGGTATGATCAGATATAGTTGTACAGAACAACTCTAACTTACAAGGAATTTTCCAAATCATTTCATGTTTCAAGTCAAGCTTTTCATGTCATTCAAGGATGTCATATATGTTTTAATTGTCTGTTTTTATTTTAAACATAAAACTTTTAGGCTCAACAATGTCAGTCAGTTGGCATTGTTTCATTTTCTCTCATCAACATGATACTGAGCTGCAAAATGCAAAAACAACTCAAACAAAATTAAGCTTTGCACTAAGGTCTATTTTTCTTAGACGTACTCGTAACAATTGGATCATATCAACCTTGGTGTTTATGTAATTTATTTCATCACCACTTCTCTCTCAAAACGGTGAAGGAAAACATCGTGAGGAAACGACATGTCCTAGAACCGAAAATTCGAACACATGTTACTTCTACAGCCCACTTGAGGGGAGGCCTGTGTCCCAGCAGTGGGAACAATATAGGCTGATTATGTCGCCTTACATAGCCTTAAGGGCCTTAGCAGACATGTTACATCTACCAACCCGCACTGGTTACGCGTGGTAGGTTACGGCCCACTCCCTCTCATAGAAATGAGGCCTGTGTCGCAGCAGTGGGAACGTCAAAGGCTGATTGTGCTTCATCTCACAGCGAGTCTGGAAAGCATTTATAGTTAACCTGCATTTATATCAAATCATAACTCTAGCATAATAATTGGCCTATTATGTTCCCACTGCTGAGACACAGGCCTCCTCTCTGTGAGAGGGAGTGGGCCGTAATACACCACGCGGGCCCAGTGCGTGGTGGTAGATGTCACATGTCTTCGAAATTGGCCTCCTCTCTGTGAGAGGGAGTTGGCCGTAATCCACCACGCGGGCCCAGTGCGTGGTGGTAGATGTCACATGTCTTCGAATTTGGCCTCCTCTCTGTGAGAGGGAGTGGGCCGTAATCCACCACGCGAGCCCAGTGCGTGGTGGTAGATGTCACATGTCTTCGAATTTGGCCTCCTCTCTGTGAGAGGGAGTGGGCCGTAATCCACCACGCGGGCCCAGTGCGTGGTGGTAGATGTCACATGTCTTCGAATTTTTGGTTCTAAGACATGCCGGTTTCCTCGCGATGTCTTCCTTCACCGTTTTGAGAGCAGTGATGATGAAATAGTTTACACAAAGTAAAGCGCTTGTCTGGGTTCGATCCTACGACCTACAACTCGTAAGTCGCGGCCGTTACCACTGGGTCACCACTGCTCTTCTGCATCACACTCTAATAATGCTTATATTCCACAGTTGGTCACGGCGGTGTGGCGTGCGCGGGCGAAAGCACCGAGCAGCCGTGCACTTGCTGTTATTGTACCGTGTTTGGACATGCTGTGAGTAAAATATTTTTAGAACTACCGGTTCCTACTGGTTGCAGCTCGCGTAGCACGATTAATTTTTGTCTACAGATGAATAGACAAAATTTAGGCTTTATTCATCTCATCTCATCATCGTCTGTTTGTCTATTCTTTCGTCGACAAAACTCGTTTCTATGGTGGACATGAAACCGTGCTGTTCATTACAGGTAAGTATGATTTGTTACAGAAATGTGAAGAAGCTATTTTTGGTGCCTTGTCGCGCGTTACGGACAATTTATGGCGGTAGTATGAAGTGAAGTAACATAGCCGTGACGTCACTTCTACGATAGTGCTGTCTTTGTCTTACATTTATTTTAAAACGTTTATAATTTGGTGATTTTTTAAACTTTTACAAGAATTCGGGCCCCGTTTGTTCACGATTTTCCTAACTTCAAATTATACTCTTGGACATGCAACGTTAGCCAAATAAAATTTTCATTTAATAACAATCCATTTAATTTAAACTCAATGATTGAACTACAGTTATCAGAATTTCATTATACTAGCTAATATAATTAAATTCTGTTCTTTGATACGTTTTCTTGATAAATATTACGTCCATAATATTATTAATTAATTAATTAGAGATTAAATTCGAAAGTGACTCATATATACAGAGGACCCTAGTGTAAGTATCATTTAACCATTTCGACTTTACGCATCAACCGCGTTCGGCGCTCCGATTGGCCATTCGAAAGTTGAAATCCGAAAATCCGAAAACACACTAGGGCCACAGATAACATACATGTTAAGTTTTCACGTCTAAACCATTAAACGGATTTCCATAAAATTTGGCAAGGAGATAGGTGGCACTATGGGGAAGTACTTTACCTCCTGGAAGCACGTTCCTGTGAGTTAAATTCCGACATCCCCGCTGACGAACCCTCGGCCAGAAGTTAGTAATTTATGTACCGTTTCAGCCGCCCTTGACGACACCCGTGCCTCGAAACTTCAACGAGACGAGAGAGCGACTACGGTCTATACTGAACAAGAAGAAACAGCAGTGCAAGAGTGCTAATGTAAGTTATTAGACTTCGATTCCCAGGTCGGGAAAAGTGTTATTGGGTTTTCTATCTAGAATCTCTCAGTAGCAGCCCGGAGTCTGGACTTGTGCACAGTTGATGGCAATAGGCTCGCTCCCTATTACATGGGACTTAACATAACTGGCGAAATGTGGGCGTACTATAGGTACACCTCTGCCTAACCCTTCTGGGATTACAGGCATGATGTTATGTTATCTAAACTCGGTATTAAGCATTATTGGAGCATTGATGATAGCACAATTAGATATTGAAGCTGAAACGTGGTCACTCACAATGGGCCTTTTTAGAAGTCTAAAAGTCACCTATACGGCAATGCAGAGGGCTATGCTTGAAGTTTCCCAACGTGATCGAATCAGAAATGAAGACATACGCAGGAGAGCAAAAAAAAACATTAATTTCAGGTCCTTGACCCATATAAGATATAAAAACAACACAATTCAATTTTGTCAATATTATAACGTTAAAATTAGATGACTGATGAGATGACACGATAAAAGTTAATGAAATGATGTAAATAAATAGCAAAGGTGACCGACTTAGCCCGAAGAATTGACAAACTTAAGTGGGCAGGGCACATTGTTCGCAGAACAAATGGTCGATGCGACCGAAAGGTTCTGGAGTGGTGACCGCGTACCGGGAGACGTAGTGTTGGAAGGCCTCTCACTAGGTGTACCGATGACCTTGTGAAGGCCGCAGGACTAATATGTGTGTGAAGTTATGTGGTAAGCACAGAACCGGTCGAAGTAGCCGTGCCTTGGGGAGGCCTTTGTCCAGCAGAGGATGGGAGCAATGATGGCCCAGTAGAAACGGCAGCGACTAACGAGTTGTAGGTCTTAGGTTCGAACCCAAGCAGTCACTTTACTTTGTGTAAATTATTTCTCCTTTATTATAATTATACATGGATTTGTGCTTTGCGTGATCTAGGCACAGCTCAAATACCGGTATAATTTAGAAGTATTATTATTCCTGTGTATTTGTTACAGGGCGAACAAGAGCCCCCGGTGACTAGGGTGTCAGGCATACAGACGCCGCCCATCGAGCCGCCCGTGCAGCCCAAACCGACCAAACCGCCGCCCATCGCGCCCAAACCACCGGTAACATTGCTTTATTACTTTTTTGGAATCCATACCCAAAGAGTGTCAACATGTCCCTAGTAGGTCGCAACCTTGGTCGCAGAAGCTCCGAAAGATTCGGACGTTCATAGCAAAGTACGGTTAAACCCGAAAATTTTTGCGCTTCGATAATCTTCGTGATTTTGAGTGACCCCACAGAGGCAAAGCTTCTAAGTTTTGTACTGCCGCGCTTCGTAGTAGTGCACCTACCATTGCGCTTTTTTGTGAGGTTTTCTCACGGATCATAAAAGAAATCGATCAATCGATCAAAAAAAAGCCTCCGATCAGTAGGGTCTCGGGTATAAAAACGCCGCCCATCGAGCCATCCGTGCAATCAAAACCGACCATACCGCCGTCGATGGCGCCCAAACACCGGTAACACTGCTTTATTACATTTTTGAGTTCCCTATCCCGTGTGTCGAAACGATCAGTCCGGTCGAGAGAATGCGTTCTTGACACCCGTCAGTTTTATACAAACGAATAAGAGACAAAAATTATAGTAACTATTAGAATTGTCGTAAGTGCGACAGTTCTAGTAGTAGACAGGGGATTATTCCCGTCCTTGTCGCGCGGTACGGGCAATGTACTCGCGCGTTGGCGCTTTACTCCATTTGTAATAAAATTAGACATTTAAAACCTTTTTTTAAATCCGTTCAATCGATTTTGACATCTATTGCGTTGGTGGTATGACAAATAGCAGTTACAGTATACAGTTGGTATTGTCACCACGTTTTTGATTTTAATGTCATCCTTATGCCTACGGAATAGAAGTCTAAATCAGTTGAACAAACCGTAAAAAGTATTATTTAAATGTCTAATCTTATTTCAAATGGTGTATAGTATGAAGTGACATTGTCGTGATAGGGCCGTCTTTGTCCAGCAGTATTTTAAAACGTTTTTAACTTGGCAATTTTGTAAGCATATACACTATTTATTACTCTCGACGGAAGAAGAGGCGTATTAAAAGTTTAACGTATGTCGCTGTGTGTCTGTCTTGGGCATTTTGTGTTGTTCGAAAGGCGACTTGATCGTGAGTGTTCTTTCTTTGCTAAAAACTAATTCTGCTCAGTCGTTTTTAAGGGGGTTTTATTTTATTTTAGATTTAACCTGTTATAATATTTTTTGCAATACTAACTTCTTCTTTTTTTTATTTTAAAATATAAAAATCTCATCCCTATCTAGTAGCTTAATGGATGATGAATAAAGAATAGATGAAATAACTAAAGGTTAATTTGTTTCTCTTGTTTTCACCTGTTTTAGGTTTTAAGTTATTTCAATTAAAAGCCAGCAGGTTTATCCTTTAAAAATTCATCAAGTTTGCTCAGATATACCAAAGATAGATGAATTTAATCCATCTTCATCAAAAATAAAAATTACCTTGGGTGATATTGACGACGTAGTGAAACACGAATTCTTGAAAGTTTTATTATTAATGTCAATTTAACTCTGCAGGCATTACCAAAAACGCAGCCGCCGAACCTAACGCCGGCGCAAGTGCAACAAAAACGACAATCCATAGACATTCAACAGAAACAACTCGCTGACAAGATGGCGCAGATGGCCGTGTCCGACAAACCGCCGTCTGCAGCCGCTCAGTCTGCGAACAAACCTAAGGTAACTGGTAGTAACTACAGACAATCCATAGACATTTCTTCTTCTTAGCCACTTCCAACCCCAAGGGTGTAGGGCTTTTTTTTTTTGTTCCCGGGGTGGAAAATCCTCATGGATGTCCTCCGCCCTGGGGCGGGCGGAGGGGTCTGTCAGACTCTTACTGACTAAAAACCACCCCGGTGTTCCATCTCACACCTACGCCGGGGTCGCGGGAACACATTATTCTTCCACAACCCCGGCTGGTGCCGACCCGTCTCGGGCGGGGGGAGTGAGGTGTACTCCCCCCGCAACGTGTGAGCGGCGCACGCGGAACACTACGCGCGCCACCTTCTCGGGTCCTGATGTTGGGGGGCGACGGATGTCCCCGAATCCGTCGCCCCTGGACCCATTTAGGGGGGCCGGAAGAGGGCGTTGTCCGCCCTCCTCCGACGCCCGGTGCGTCTGCTGCGGGCCGGGTCGAGAGTCGAGATCTCTCTCTCCCTTTCCGCAGCCTCTTTCCGCGAGATGACTGTCTCGCAAAAGGAAACCACCGCGGCGCAGGGCTCGACGCTGCCGACCATCGAACTCACTACGGTCGGCGACGACAGGTCACTGCCTACTTCTGAAGGGGTGTAGGCCTCCTTCATGTCATGCCACTTTTGCCGGTCTTGTGCTGTCTCAATCCATTTTAACCCAGCCGTTCTATTGATGTCGTCGTACCAACGCATTTGTGGCCTTCCTGTTGGTCGCTACTCACCCCACGGTTTCCACTCGGCCAACGTTTTACACCATGAGCCTTGTTTTCTGGCGACGTGACCAGCCCACTGCCATTTAAGCTTCGCAATTCGTTTGATGACGTCGGTAACTTTGGTTTGTTCCCTTAACCACTCATTTCTTTTTCTGTCCCTCAACGTGATACCTATCATTTACCTCTCAATCGCTCTTTGCGCGATTCTGAGCTGAGTAATGATATCTTTGATGAATTATATACCACAGACATTTAACAGAAACAAACCGCCGCCTGCAGCCGCTCAGACTGCGAACAAACCTAAGGTAGTAACGTCATCATTGGCAGTAATTGGGTTGAGGGTTGACGGTAAGACCTGGATGAGGTCTATACTCAGCTGTGGGTGGAACAAGGCTGCCAGTGATGATCATCAACCATCATCATCTGCCTAGTCTCTACCGAACTAAATATCAGGATGCAGCTGAATACCAGTATATTACATGTAGCGACAACCTATCTGAACTCCACAACCCAGTAACTGGGTAACACGGTACTCCTTGGTTAAACTACATGATATAACATCACGCCTTGTGTCCCCGAAGGGTTGGGCAGAGGTGTACCTATAGTACACCCATATTTCGCCAGTAATGTGTTTTTGGAGGGGATTATACCGGTCCTTGTCGTGCGGTACGCACAATGTATGGCGCTAATATAAAGTTACATAGTCGTGACGTCACTTCTACGATAGTGCTGTGCTAGTCTAATAATAGTTATTAAATAACGTTTATAACTTGTATTTTTAAGCCACGTTTTATAGTACATATTAAAGTAACATAACATCACGCCTTGTTTCCCCGAAGGGTTGGGCAGAGGTGTACCTATAGTACACCCACATTACGCCAGTTATGTTTAAGTCCCATGTAATAGGGGGCGAGCCTATTGCCATCTACCGGGCAGAAATCCAGACTTCGGGCTGCTACTGAGTAATTCCAGATAGAAAAACCCAATAACACGTTGGCCGACCTGGGAATCGAGCCCAGGAAACTATTTGTCAGAATTTCGGTTTTCTTCAGCAGAAATTTCTCAATAGTCAAAACACAAGTCCAAACTTTGGTTGCTACAAAGTTTGGACTTGTGTTAATAGCCCCCTCCCCCCCTATTTATCACATAAATTATAAAACTTGGTTGTACTCACATAGTGTGAAAGTCTCGAGAAGAGCTTACTATAGAAATGGTCCTATGAAGAAAGGTCTTAACTTGGTTGTACTTGCAACACCTTTGCTTTTCCCTTCGGTGAATACAGGCCTTGTATGTTACTAGCTGCTCCCCGTGGTTGCACCCGCATAAGTCTCGATATAGTGAGAATATCGGGATAAAAGTATCTTATGTCATAATCCAGGTTATGGTCTATCCACGTGCCAAATTTCATCCAAATCCGTTCAGCCGTTTTAGCGTGAATTCGTAACAGACCAACATATAAAAAATATTTTTTTCTTTTTATAATATTAACTGCCTCGTTAGTCTAGTGGTCGCAAGAGCTACTGCTGAACATTAGGTCCCAGGTGCGATCCCCAGGTCGAGCAGTGTTATTGGGTTTTTCTATCTAGATTTTCTCAGTAGTCTGGATTTGTAACCGGTTGATAAATAAATAAAGTATAATTTATTTGTTCAAAAACATACAACAATTTCATATTAAGGTGATACACTTTAAAACACTTATTTCTAGGACTCGATTTGAACATCTGTGCCTGAACTAGATATAAAATATCTGTATTTCAGACATCAGCGCTCTTCCCCTGTTGTAGGCCACATATTTTATATAACTTTGTTTGACCTCTATACACATCTATAAAGACAACATTTGATCCAAATAATAACAATAAAATAGTAATAAAAAATGGGAAAATATAGGAAAATAATCTTAAAATAAGTTGTGTAGTGATGGCCTCCGATGAGTAGAAAGTAAATGTGTGGATGTGTGTAGGAGGATGAGTAATAGTTTAAGCTACTTTATTACAGTCAACAGGTTTTCAGTATCATCGTAGTTTAGCTTGCGAATGTAATCTACTACAGTAGATTTACACTTGTTTCTATTTAATGGGTATATCTCCACCAGTTTATTTATTTTTTCATACAGAAAAGTGCCTAGGTAACAATAGTACTTGCGAGCGTATGGATGTTTAAAGGTCGGTAGATCTTTGTATTTTATGACCTTTCGTTTACGCTTAGAAAAATAGGAGGACTTGTCATACTTTGTGCTAGCATGGTGTCTCAAGACTGCGTTAAGGACAAACAGCTGACGGACCGTGAGTATTTCACAGGACTGGTACAAAAGGTAAGTTGGGAATAGATAGGTCCGGAAAGTGCTGACTTTGAGTATTGCTCTTTGTGCAACTTCTAGAGGTTTGAGTATAGTTTTTGACGTGCCTCCCCATACAGAGATACAGTACTGCAACACTGATTGACCAAGCGCTAGGTACACTTGCTTAATCAATTTGGGGTCAGCTGCATTTCTAAGATTTTTAAACACGAATATAAGTTTTCTTACCCTAGAAGTAACCATGTTTATATGAGGTCGAAAAGATAGATTATTATCAATAATTATTCCTAAATATTTCACTTCTTTCGCTTTTACTAAGGCTGGGCAAGAACAGATTACATTGTTACAACAATTGTGTGCTATTATGGAGAGAGTGGAGCGCGGTGGATTACAGTTCCGCATAGAAAAGGTGAGATATTGCGTTTTATCTGCATTTAGGGTGAGTATATTATTTTGTAACCAGTGGCTTACTATATTAAATCCAAGCTGCGCAGTTCTATAGACATTATCCCATGAATCAGCAGAAAACAGAAGCACCGTATCGTCCGCATACGATATAATTTTACCTCCATCTGGATTTAGCTCACAAAGGTCATTTAAATACACAAGAAATAGACTTGGACCCAAAATACTACCCTGAGGGACACCGAAGGAGACAGGTAAGTCACTGCTTGTGCTATCACCTATTTTCACATATTGTGTACGATCAGAAAGATAGTCTTTGAATATTTTGAGTTGGTCACCTCTAACGCCTATTCGTTCCAGTTTCTGCAAAAGCAACGGCACAGAGACCGTGTCAAAGGCTTTGGCCAAATCTAGGAATATGCCCATTGTCTTTTTGCCTCCATCCAAATTTCCCACTACATAATCAACAAGCTCATGGGCTGCATCACTTGTCGACTTGCCAGCTCGGAAACCAAATTGATTACGAGAAAGAAGGTTATTTGTTTCTAGGTAGTTTATGAGTCTTTTATTGAGGATGCGTTCCAGAAGCTTGGATATCGAGGGCAGAATAGAAATGGGCCTATAGTTAGTGATGCGGTCTTTATTCCCAGATTTATGTATCGGATGCACCATTGACTTCTTTAAGACTGCTGGGAAAACACCTTGTGATAAACAGGTATTAAAAATATGTGTTAAAAGGGGCACAAGTATGTGTTTATTTTCTTTAAGAAGACTATTTGGTATAGAGTCCTAACCCACGGAACAGTTATTTTTCAGACCCATTATCAAACTTTCCACCTCCGTCTCATCTGTAGCCAATATGGCTAGAGATTTTAGACAGTGTTTTGTGTTTTCAGATGCGAAATGAAGGTGCTCCGGATTCGCACAGATTATTGTACTATCAGCTAAGGCTTTGCCTACACTGACAAAGAAATCATTGACTTTTCCCACCGATTCCCTTGCGTTGGATGTATTAATTAATTCCATTGCGGTATTTTTAGTCTTTTTAGTGTTCGTTATAGTTTTTATAGCATCCCATATTTTTTTGTTATTTGTGCACGCAGTTTTCAATAGGTTCTTTTCGTACGAAGTTTTAACTTTCTTTAGTAGACGGTTGCAGAAATTTCGGTACCTTGTGTAAATAGTTTTTATTGTATTATCTTCAGGTGACTTTCTGAACTTTGAATGTAGTCTGTCCCTGTGTCTCATGCAACGGACCAGGCCTGGGGTTATCCATGGCTTAATAATTTTATTACGTTTCGATAATTTTAAGACGGTAGTGTTTGATACAATTTCATGCTGAATAGTTGTTATGAGAAATTCCATAGCAACATTTGCGTCAGATGTGGAATAGACCGGTTGCCAATTAATTTGGGATAAATTAGAGTTTATGTTGTCAACATTAACTTTGCTGACGGAGTCGTGGGCAAATGTTCTTGCCTGCCTACGATGAAGACATAGCAGAACAGCCTGATGATCAGTGATTGTTGATTGCACTACAGCAGTGAGAGCCTGAGATTGCGTTTTAAGCATCACGTGATCAAGGCACGTTTTGCCACTTCTCGTGGGCAGGGTGTGGGCAGGTAAGATACCGTGGTATGCACATAAATTTAAGTACTCTAAAGATTTGGGGCCTTGGTCTTCCGAACAGATGTTTATGTTAATATCTCCAATGACAGAGATATTTATAAAGGTACTGAGACTAGTTAAGATGTTATTGAGAGATAAAAGGAAGGCATCAGTGTTCCGCTTTGAGGGAGACCTATAAATTGCCACTATTGCTGTCTCGGTGCCGATTTTTAGGACGAGGCAATTACAGTCTTGGCATGGCGGCTCCTCACAAAGAGTATGGAGACCGGTTTTATGATAAATCGTAAGTCCATCATTTTGATTATCAAAATTATTTGAAGAAAAACGATTATATCCGACGAGACTGGGTAATACAGGGTTACATGATAACCAGCACTCAGTCAGAATAATTATGTCACAGCCGATACCCAGTCTTGATAGAAATACCGTGAATGAATCAAAATTTCGAGACAAACTCCGTATATTTTGGGTAACAACGATCAAACAGTCATCAGGGCAAGGAATCAAACTTCTGCAATCTTCGACATCACACGCAACCGCTTTTGACACTGATATTGCATCAATATCATTAGAAATATCAACCATTTTTGATAACGTAATTGATGGCGATAGGCTCGCCCCCTATATGACATGGGACTTAAGCATAACTGGCGAAATTTGAGTGTACTATAGGTACACCTCTGCCTAACCCTTCTCGGATTACAAGCGTGATGTTATGTATGTTCAAATATTAAGTTTAGACGAGTGTATCTGATTTTTCTCAGGTGTTACAACGTACGGTGCCTATTCAAATAAGCGTGCCGCCCGTACTAAAGGCTGAAGGGAAAGTCAACCCAAATGCCATGGAGCAGATTCGACTACAGGTAACAATACCATACGCATCATTTAAATTTGACAATGGCCTTATTGGGCTATATCAAATTCAAATTAACTTGAACTCCACGAAAACCGCCCTTACTTAGTGGTAAGGGCTGTTTTCGTAGTTCAAGTACAGTTTCATCTTCAAGTGTTACTTGTTACTTAATGTCACTCGGCAATCTGTCGTGCCTGCGACTTTAGCAGCTCTCCTCCCAGTTTTTTTATTAATTACATTGAGTTAAAAGAGTATTAACAACTCTATATACTTCCGACTGCCTCGTTGGTCTAGTGGTCGCAAGAGCTACTGCCGAGCATGAGGTCCTGGGTTCGATTCCCAGTCTGGGCAAATTGTTATTGGGTTTTTTCATCTAGAATTTCTCATTAGCAGCCCGGAGTCTGGATTTGTGCCCGGTTGATGGCAATAGGCTCGCCCCCTATAACATGGGACTTAAACATAACTGGCGAAATGTGGGTGTACTATAGGTACACCTCTGCCTAACCCTTCTGGGATTACAGGCGTGATGTTATGTTATGTTATATACTTCCAAGCCGACTGAGAGCGTCCAGTCTGCTGGTGCATAGCGCAACTGATAAAAATCCAACGACTGACGAAACACGAAATTTGCTGAGGGACATTAAGAAAATAGTTGTAATATACGTGCATAGAGCGGTGCTGATCAATAATATTCATGATAGAGTTAACAAAGACTGTCCCTACAATGGTTGCATTAGAAATATTGTATTTCATCCATGTTACATGCGTGAGAGCAGTGGTGGCCAAGTGGTAACGGCCGCGACTTACGAGTTGTAAATTGTTTCATCACCACCGCTCTCAAAACGGTGAAGTAAAACGTGAGGAAACCGGCATGTCCTAGAACCAAAAATTCGAAGACATTTGACATCTACCAACTCGCACTGGGCCCTCGTGGTGGATTACGGTCCACTCGCTCTCACAGAGAGGAGACATGTGTCCCAGCAGTGGGAACATTTATAGGCTGATTATGCATCCATGTTACGGAACGTTGTTGACGCAAGATGTTCATACTATGTAATCAAAGAGGAATGCCCATTTTTCACCTGACTATGTATAGAAATGAAATAAATCTTAAAAAACAGCTAATTAAATTTTATATTAATAACGCTTATCACAATGTTAAAAGAAACGCAGGATTTTTTAAAATTTTGTTTTTTGTTATGCTTATTCTACTTCAAGGGTAAACATATTACCATGTTTTGAACGCATCTCAACAACCATTTTTTACAACGTTCCATTTTACACACTGCTACTTGACTTTATTCAACTCTGTTTCTGAGTTTCACACATTATTTTACGTTTTATTTACTCAGTAAGTGTTTCTTTTTTATTGTCAATGTATAATACAGATTATTTAAAAATAAATGAGTAATTAAATTAATGAATCATGCAATATGTATTTGAGTTAGGACGATTGAAACGTATTTTTTGACGTTTGACATTTAATGCTCGACACTCAATATAAATTGACAATTATCGAGAGTCTAAGCAGTGACATATGGGCAGCTGGTTTTAAGGAATTCACAAAGTAAAAAAGACGTTTTAGAACATAGATATGTATTATTAAGTAAGTATTACTATTTTAGACTAAACTTCGAGTGTTAAATAATTCGTTCTAGCACATTTATTTCTTTATAACGGCAAATCCTAACCTAAAAAGTAACATTAATATTTTTGGACTTCGTAGCGTTTCAATTGTGAAAATGACCATAGGACATTATTTTCTAATCTTACAGGTAGTGTTTCTACTATACCTTATAACTATACATAAACTTTTATTATCAGGTTTTGAAATGTATGGGATGTGGGCATTGTTCTTTACTTTTTGTTTATTTATTTAATAATTTATGTACACAGTAAAATACAAACGGACACGACATAATTACAATTTGAGTACAAAGATACTGCTTATTTATTAAGAAATTTCTTCCAGCAGATTTATTTGCTAAATATCTTTTGTCCGCGGCTTTTCCCGCGTGGAGGTAGTACTACTGAGGGGAAAGATTAATGTGATAGTACAAGAACAGATTGAACAGTGAGCCCCAAACTAGACATTTGCCTGTCAATTTCTAACGTCCTTCTTTTATTACAGCAATTAAAACAACAACATCAAGCTCAAGCCCATCAACAGCAACATCAACAGCTTCAACAACAACAACAGCAACAACAACAGCAGCAAGCTCAACAACAACCACACCAGCAGCAACAACAACAGCAACAGAAGAAGCCGGAGCCTATCTACGACTTGCCTATACACAACAAACCGACGCTCACGCCTCAACAACAACAACAGATTAGACTACAACAGCAACAGGTCCGTAAAGGAATAAATGTTTTATTACATTTATTATTAATAATAAGTTAGTTTCCTTTTCATAATTTTTAATTGATGTTAATTTATGTATATACAGCTTCTGCAACAAAAACTCCAGCATCAACAGCATCATCAACAACAACAACAGCAACAGCAGCAGCAACAACAACAACAGACGCAACAGCGGTTTAATCAGCAACAAGCTCAACAGCAGGCACAACAACAACTAGCCCAACAGCAGGCCCAACAACAGGCCGCTCAACAACAAGCCCAACAACAGGCCGCTCAACAACAAGCCCAACAACAAGCTCAACAGCAAGCTCAGCAGCAAGCTCAACAACAGGCCCAACAACAAGCCCAACAACAGGCTCAACAACAACGGCAGAGTAGAGCGCAACAACAAAGAAGCACTGTGTCTCTCTCTAGCAGAGATACTAGTGTGTTCTCTACCTCAAGCGGATGTTCTGGGTGAGTAAGCAACTCTAGTTATTAAAAACCACAGGTCTGTGGCGGCATCTACACCGCCACATGCGAACAACGCAACACTCTGACGTCACACAAATCCTGCATCGCACAATCAAAGTTTACCGCGCAGCTAGCATATATACAACTACCCGACAACAATCATCGGGCAGTTGCCCGCCAGATACGACATCCATCTGGTCGGAGGATCCCTTTTCTAAGGACTATGAGTGAACTTTACACCCTGTTCCTCATATCTCTTCAGGTCCAATAACAGGCCCAACAACAACGGCAGAGTAGAGCGCAAAAACAAAGAAGCACTGTGTCTCTCTCTAGCAGAGATACTAGTGTTCACTTCAAACTCACACAAGCACTTGCTAAAATCAAACCACCGGCGTTGGAGTGTTTTCGAGACTTGATCCATGACGGTATGCCATCCTTGTCCTTTTCCCTACACTTTGTGCAAGTTAGAGCAGCAAAGGTATAGTTAAACTGGTAATGGTGCCGGTTCTCTTGTCACAAATGCCTCTAAACTAGACAAAAAATCACTATAATTTCGTTTAATCCTGTCAAATGACGATTTTCCATTCTGAAATTGACTATAGTGACACAACTTAACTATTTTTTAGTTTGACAGCACTAAGATTGCACTGAGTTATTAGTTTAGTGAAAATGGCAATTTTGCTGTTCTGAATTTTACGTTTTTCACCTAGAAATTTGGTTATCTAACTAAATCTGAACATGGATCTGACTATTTTTAATCGCGATTAAAAAGATGTGGTATAAAATTAGTTGGCGTGAACTAAAATTCACACCAACACCTCGACTTCAGACGTGCAAAAACGGTACTTTTCTTTTTTTGCTCATATCTCGAAAACGGTGTGTCCTATTACAAAAATAATGAAAATTTCGATCCCCTTTGAAACCATGGAACCTACAAAACTCTACATGTAGATATTTTTTTATTTTATATTTTCCATCCAAAAAGTAAAAACTTCCATATAAAACACGTCGAGGCTGCCCCAGGCTGCCTCCGGCTCTAACAAAGACATTGCAAAACCAATAGAAAAAAAAGCACGTGGACTCGAGATTGTCAAATTCGATTATAGTTGTGTCAAAATTATTTTTAAATTTAGAGATTTTTTTTCGCAGAATAGCTTCAAGATTTTCATAGTAAAAAGTAAGGAATTTTAGTGATAGTTTAGTTAGTTTAGTTCGGTGTACAAGAGAATCGGCACCACTATTTCGTTTTTTTTTATTTGACCTTAATCACGAAGCCTGCAGTAGGCTTCTGCCGGATGTGCCATGTTTTTTGAGGCCTTTAGAAGGCTCCCGACGGTTGATTCTGAAACAGTCCTTGTGTCAATGAGATATTATTTTAGTTCTAGTAAAATTTAATTAGTTATCCTGCTGTGTCTTTTTCTTAAACGTTCGTTCAAATTAAACAGACTTTTCATCTCGGTGTGTAGTGGTCGCAAACGCTTCCGCTGATTATGAGGTCCTGGGCTCGATTCCCAGGTCAGACAGAATGTATTTGGGTTCTTTCATCTGGAATTTCTCAGTAGCAACCCGGAGCCTGGATTTGTGCCCGGTAGATGGCAATAGGCTCGCCCCCTATTACATGGGACTTCAACATAAATAGCGAAATGTGGGTGTACTATAGGTACCCTCTCCCTACACCTTCAGGAAATTCAGGCGTTATGTTGTTATACAAAAATCAAAGACTAATTATTATTATATTTCTTCATTTTTAGCGGCTCCTGTTGGCGCGGTTCTCGACCGGAAGACACTCGCGACTTAGACGCGCTCCTACAATACATAGAGGGACCCGCGAGACACGTCGACCGCGGCAAGAAGCGAGCCAAGAAGCAGCGCCAGAAGGCCAAGAAGGTAATATTAGCATCGCCTGCGTGGAGGTAAAAAAGTAACCCACGGAAATTTACTATCTGGATAAAAGTATCCTATGTCCCCAGATCATGGTTTACCTGGGTGCCCAATAGATGAAAACACTTAATTATTTATTTCTTACAAAAAGCATAAATTTAAATTTTCATATCCTTTAACTTAAATCTTTGTAGTCCCGAGGTCGCGATATCGGGCGAGACACAAAATATAGTCAATGTGTCTTTCCCATAAAAAGAGCAGGTTCGTACCCAGACAGGCGCTTTACTTTGTCCAAATTATTTCATCACCACTGCTCTCAAAACGTTGAAGAAAAACATCGTGAGGAAACCGGCATGTCTTAGAACCTAATGTTATAAAAAATATGACTGTAATGAAATTTAAAAGGGCACTTAACCAAATATTAATTGAGAAAAGCTACTACACAATTGACGAATTCCTCAATGATAAATCTCTGCACTGATTGATAAACTATTTTAATACATACTGACACTTTTGTTATGTTCCTATTCTGACACTTTTTAATTTGTTTCTTTTAGATTTGACATTCCTCATTATTTTTTGACATTACTGTAAAAATTTTACTATTGTTATTAGTCTGTTTTTTTTTTTTTAATGATTTGACATTCATATTTATTCGACATCTATAGAATCTTTGTTTTTATTTTGAAATTGAATAATATTTGCATGCCCTTGAGACGGTAGAATATGGAGGACTTTACTTTAAGAAAACATCAATGTACGAATTGTGAATGTACAATGAACATGGGTATGTTTGCAAAACAAAATGACTTGATTTGATTTGAAAAACTCGAAAACATGTGACATCTTCCAACCCTCACTGGGCCCGCGTGGTGGATTACGGCCCAATCCCTCTCACAGAGAGCAGGCCTGTGTCCCAGCAGTGGGAACATGATAGGCTGATTATTCTTATGTATTATTAATACACATAAATCTTCCTGACACATAAACATTCAACCGCCGCGTTCGCAGCTAGCCGCGCGGTTAGCTGCCATTGACTCTAGAATCTCTCTAGTGCTCTTAAATCTACCTTCAAACCAAATAACTCAGTCAATCGGTCGAAGTGGCGGTACTTGGGGGAGGCATTTGTCCAGCTGTGGACGTCTTTCGGCTGAAGTTATGATGATGGTGACATAATTTTTCGTTGGCTATTAAGAAAGTAACTGCTGGCGTGTAAGATTTTTACCCGAATTTGTTTTCAAGCATAAGTAGAAAGTGTTATAATTCTGAAAAGTCTATGTTTATATACCTTTTTTCATTTAAAAAAATTGTAAATAGAACGAAAGAGCCTCACAACACAGGGAATTCTAGTGTGAGGTCTATCAATTCAATCCTTTGGAACATAAGCTCTCAATCTTATTTATAGTTTTTTGTTTTTCTACAGCTTCCAATTTTTTTACTTACCATATGTCGCGAATCTGAAACAGCTATTACCACGATTATATTTAAACGTGTTATATTGTAAAGTCGTGAGATTCAACGCCCCCAAATTTTCTCAGGGTCGAGGGGCGTTATCGCCCACGTCGAGAACTTATGCTCTGGAATAATGTAAACTGATTGAAATAATTATATGTATTTTATTTCCACCTTCAGATGGAATCCCGTCTCATGGAAGAACGCAACGCCGTGGTGAACGAACTGAACCGAGCGCGGCGCGAGATGGACGCGCTGCAGGTCGCGCACGCCGCGGCCAAGCGACGCCTCGACCACACGCGACAGCTACTGCAGGCGCAGAACAAGACCACCAAGAAGAAAGGTAACAATCACATACATTACTAACAAAGATTTCTTCTTCTTGGTGTCGATGGCACGACACTTGTTCTTATATTTAAAAACTTTGTTTGAACAATGATAACTATTATGATGTCATTTGATGCACACTGAATTGGGCTATAGTTTAGTTTAAAAAAAATATGGGGTTACCGCTTTAGATAGTGAAATAATACGGGTTTTGTTCTTAATTTACGTATAAAAAAGTCATTTAAAGTTACAAATCAAGTTGCGTAGTGTGGCCTGGTCTGTCCACTCGAATAAACAGTCGTTCGTTTACTATCAGTTCATAGAAACTTTTTGTTTACAAGCAGTGTGCGAATTTTTTTTTGCGAGCGCGTGGGAGGTTATACTTTGCTACTTCCTCGGCGTTATCGGTGACAGCGCAAAGGTCACTTTGGCTACATGTTTTGAGACACAGAGGGCAGGAGGTGGAGCATAGTTTGCGACTTAGCTCCACATAAACACCCTGCTGCACTTCCATCGGTATAGCCCCACTTAACGAGGTTCGACTTACACTTTACCAAGTGTTTAAAGCAGTAAGTAGCATAGAGTTTTGTTGTTGTGAATGAAAGGCTGAAGCTGTGACGAGACAGTGCTTCCTTACCCAAACCTTTCGTTCCACACGCTGGAGATCCTCCACCTGGACATGAGTTGCCTTCGCTAACCTGAAAGTCTTTTAACTGACTCTGGACCCAGATTGGCCGAAGCAAGGAAAATCGGAAAATCTGTTCGGTTGGAGATTCATAAACAACTCAGACTTGCAGTCTAAATGTGGTATTGTTCCACAAACGATGGGACACTTGATATCATGTCCTGCTTGTCCTGTCAGCTGCACATTACAGGAACTGATGGATGCTAGCGATGACACCAAACCAACTAATAAAAAAAAAATTGTGCATGTACTGCTGTATACATAAGTAAATAATAATGTTTATGTATGAACAGGTAAAAAACAGAAGTTGAATCCGGCTCAGCAAGCGAAAGTGCAGCTAGTGGCTGAACAACTTGGAGAATTGACTACTCTTATGAATACTACTTCCAAGGTACGCTTACTTTTATTATACAACACCTGATTATTTCAGTTAACATAGCATAACGCCTGCACGCGTAGCATGACCGCCATAGAAACGAGTTTTGTCGACGTAAGAATAGACAAAATGACAGATGTAAGAAAGAAATTTATCATTTTGTCTATTATATCTGTCATTTTGTCGACAAAACCCCGTCATGCTACTCACACTGAATTCCCCGAAGAGTTGGGACTGAGATATATACACCCACATTTCTCCATTTATGTTCAAGTAATAGGGGGCGGTTTTAATGTAACCATTTTTTTTTTTTTTTAGGAAATGCAAGCCGCCGAAAAGCAAGTCCTGGAATTCTCCCGGCGACTACAGAACTGTGAACGACAGCTAGCTGAGTCTAGAGCCGTCCAGGGCAAGCCTGATAGGCCCATGCATCATGCACACGTAAGTACAGCTTTCCAAAGAAAAGTACGCGCTTCGGGCATCATTGTCTATTTCCGGCAATACGATTGCGCGGTGATGAGATCTTATATATAGTCGTATTTTTAATTAGACGAAGCCAACTGACAGTAGCTAATGTCACTTTGTAAAATAATGTTGCCATATTTAAAGTAATAGTGATGAGTTCAGTTCTCGTTCAATCAGATGAATGAACAATGAGTGTGAGTTGATCATTTCAAACTATAAAATAATATTATTTCTATTTTACAATAAAATTGTATAAAAGTGTTCTGATATGTGTATAACTACAATCAGTTTTTTGACGGCTTATTACAAAGCGGCGCGGCGACTAGTGCCATTTTGTTTGTAATTCGGCTTCTAACCTCTGGTCTGATTGCACGAATGTTTTTTCTGCGCTCACGCTGTTTAGTTATTGTTTTTGTTAAGTTTTTCGTTACGTTGTGTTTGTGGTAATTGTTGAGTTTATTTATTGCTATATTGTTTCGTACAAACGATATGGATCCTAAACCAAGCACGTCAAGTCAAAGCTTGTCTCCACGAAAGAAGAGACCACGGATTGCTTTAAGCGTTACAAACAGGTATTTGAGGAGAAAACTGCTTCACTATTACCTATTGAGGCTCCCGAAGAAAAAAATAATTTGTTTTGAAAACAGCTGACATTTTGGGAATCGGTGTGACCTTAGTTTACAGTGTATTATAAAAATACAAAGAAAATGAACAATTTAAGTCTCCCGAGAAACGTGGACCGAAACACAGTTTCAAAGATAAATTAGACGATTTTACTTTTGCCGCTATAAGGCGAAAAGTACATATTTTTTTATGCAAATGAGCCACCCACCATTATAAAGGCCCCCATACCACTACGAGCTCAATCCCATTGAGTTGGTATGGGCGCAGGCTAAAGGATGTGTTGTAAGAAATAACAAAACCTTCAAAATGACAGAAGTAAAAAAACTTTTTGAAGAAGACTTCAACATAACACACCTGAAAAATGGAGTAGCTGCGTGTCTCATATAATTAAAGAAGAAGACAAAATGTATGGTCTCGACCACATGATCGACAATGTTTCAGACAGATTTATAAATGTCACCGAAAGCGATAGTGATGATTTTTTATCTGATGATGAATATAACCAAATTATGTATTATGCGATGTTTTTTATTTTCATTACCTACCTATAATTGTTATATTTTATACATCTATAGTTTTAACTACATGATGTATTGAAAATAGGACAGTCTTACAAGTTTCCTAGCAATGTTTTTCTTAATGCTTAAGGTGTTCAGTATAGGTAGATACTATAGGAACATAGTCGTCGAAAACTCGTTGGTATGTACAAAGCACGACTAAAATTTGAACCCCGTACCCGATATCGGCAGTTCGGCACACTAACTGTTCACTAGACAATCGAGGCAATTTCATTCATTCAGGAGTTTTTTCAGTCATTCACTTTGTCACAACACTATTTTTATTTCATCAAAAACTGACAACACTGTAAACGTCAGTTGACTTCGTCTAATTAAAAATACGACTATAGAGCTGTTACTACCATGGAAGTACTTGCCTATTTTTGTATGACCATGTTTACAAAATTATAGATTAACAACTCTGCAATTCCCTAAAAAAACTTTCATTACTTTTGAGTGACAAAAATGACGTATGACAATTCCCATATTTTTAGTAACGTTAGCATTCTAATCTCAGTCACAATATGTCAAAAATTATTGTAATTTCTCTGCATTTTTGACAAGTTTTTGAATTTTGTCGCTGAGGTGAAACTGTGGCTAGGTTAAAATAAGGATAAGGCAACCCTGTAAAAAGAAAACTTCATACAAACGCGATACGCAATGGTAGGATCACTACTACAAAGCTCACCAGTACAAAAAAGTGGAGGTTACTCTGGCGCGACGTTCGTGCTATTTCGGAAACACGAAGATTGTTTAAGCGCAATTTTTATCTGGTGTACCTGTACATCATCATAATTTCTAGCCCACAGAATAGAAAAAAATAAGTGGAAGTACCCACGTAACTATAACGCGCTTGTCAAAACTATGACGAAAATATGCAAAATAATAACAACCTTCGTATGTTGTAATAAGTCCCATTAATGAATGAACAACAAATTCAACTTTTGACGAAAATCTTATTTGTTGTCCATACAAAATTAAGACTTATTACAACTGACGAAAGTTGTTATTAATTTACATATTTTTCCGCATAATAGTGACATACGCGGGTTAACTGACGGGCACTTCCCGGTTTGGAGATTTTTCTATTACATACACATTCTAAAAAGCCAATAATCCCAGTTAAGAGTATTTTATTCCTATGATTAGTTAAAAGTATAATACTGCAAGCGCATTTCAAAGCAATATATTTGTGATAACACTGATGTATGATTGAGGTATGATTAAACTGAAGATGTCGCCTCCCGCTGATGACAAACTTTATTACAAATCCATCTTGCTCAGTTACAAAGAAAGTGTACCTCGCACAGCGAACCAAATCCGCGCATACAAATATAAACATATACTAACACTACTTCAAGGATTTTTTGGCGCTCGACATCGGCGCTGTTAGTAAACATATTGTGCAATGGGGAAGGTCGGGCAAAGCTAATTGTAGATGGCGTGACCATAGCTAGGTCCCTACGGCCTACAAAAATTTTGACATTTCGTTCATTCATTTCATTTTATGTTCATTCATGAGTTTGATTTTATTTCACTATTTCGTTATTTTCGGTGATTTCAGTATTTTAAATCAAATACTTGACATGGAAAGTGTCAGAATTAATATTTCCTCGTAATCACTTTCTTCAAAATGTTCACGACATAAATTCGAATTCAAAAAAATCTGTACGAATAGCTTTAAAGCACAATCTTCTAATTTTAGGGGCTTACGAGAAATTCGAACTCCAATTTCTGAGTATCTAGGAACACAACATCGAGTCAACTTTCGCTAAAATAAAATAAAACCACATCACGCCTTGTATTTTTAGCTTGTGTTGGGAACTAGCTACGACAGCGCCATTTTGACAGTTGCCTTCCCCATTGTTTAGTGAAATGAATTCAATAACCAAGATGTCGCCGCTAGTTCCATTTTTTGCCACGCCGCACGCGCCAAAAGTTCCTTGTAAGTATTGCTTGTGCATTGCCATCGCGTTAGCTCTTGCAGTAGCCGACAACCGTGTTGACCGACAACCGTGGTCTAGCCTTTCACAACTATGTTGTGGTCGGCTACCAGTGTAACCGGATGCAGCTAAGTATCATGGAGCGACCGCCTATCTGATCTCCGCAACCCGGTGACTGGGTACCACGGTACCTGAGTAAGTGCCGTGGTCATAAATGAAACTAAACGCCTTCAGCACATCTAAAACGCTTTCAAGAGCTGTCAGTGTCAAAATTGTTTAGGAATATTGACACTGACAGCTCTTGAACTGTTCGCATTCAGTTTCATTGCTGAAATCGCCACTGGGCTTTCGACTACCTGATTTGGTTTCGCACTTAGTCCTTCCAGTGGACCATTGTGCGATGGTGGGCTGCCCACCTCCCCTCCAGAAGAGGATCAAATCTCCTTGTCTATTGAAAATATCTGTGTAAGCCCTGGGTGCACCGAGGGTTTCTGTCCTAATCTGGGTGACTCCGGTGCACTCAAAGAGCATGTAATGGTCTAATTATGACAGCATATTCTTTATGCTTCGTGCATACATATTATGGTATAATTTTCTCGTTTCATTTATTAGATCGACCAAGCAGCTTTACTAGCGAAACAGCAGCAACTACAACAACAACAGGCGCTGCAACAACAACAACAACAGCTGCATCAACAACAGGCTATGCAACAACAACAGGTGCTGCAGCAACAACAGGCGCTGCAGCAACAACAGGCGCTGCAGCAACAACAGGCGCTGCAGCAACAACAGGCGCTGCAGCAACAACAACAGTTGCAACAACAACAATTAGAACAACAGCGGCAATTACAGATGTTGGAGTTAGAGAAACAGAAAATCGAGAAACAGAAGATGGAGAAACAGAAACAGAATGCTACGTTTATTAGTGAGTTTTATTATTTTTCTGATTTTACAAAAACTTTAAAACAAAAAATTTACTATTTCTTACCAACACCTCAAATTTTAATTTTTACGTCCCTTACTTATGGAATGCCAAGTTTCCCATACAAAATTTCATCCCTTGTATCACCCCTTTTCAGGACCATTTTTATCCCTTCCCTTCACAAGTGTGAAGCACCCTGAGACTCGTAGCATGAAAGGGTTTTGTCGACAAAATGACAGATATAATAGACAAAATGTAGGATTTCTTTCGTTCGTCTGTCTATTTGTCTATTCTTTCGTCGACAAGACTCGTTTCTTTGGTGGTCATGCAATGCGTGCTGAACGTTACATCTCCGTCCAGGCGGCGGCGGTATCGTGTGCGTGCGTCGTTCGCCGGGCGACGGCGCCGTCACCGTGTCCATCCCGGGCGAGCGCAGGGACACGCCCCTCGCACAGCTCGTCCACAACAACAAGCATGTCACTGGTATGTATGCTTACGACTGCGCCGTCACCGTGTCCATCCCGGGCGAGCGCAGGGACACGCCCCTCGCACAGCTCGTCCACAACAACAAGCATGTCACTGGTATGTATGCTTACGACGGCGCCGTCACCGTGTCCATCCCGGGCGAGCGCAGGGACACGCCCCTCGCACAGCTCGTCCACAACAACAAGCATGTCACTGGTATGTATGCTTACGACGGCGCCGTCACCGTGTCCATCCCGGGCGAGCGCAGGGACACGCCCCTCGCACAGCTCGTCCACAACAACAAGCATGTCACTGGTATGTATGCTTACGACGGCGCCGTCACCGTGTCCATCCCGGGCGAGCGCAGGGACACGCCCCTCGCACAGCTCGTCCACAACAACAAGCATGTCACTGGTATGTATGCTTACGACGGCGCCGTCACCGTGTCCATCCCGGGCGAGCGCAGGGACACGCCCCTCGCACAGCTCGTCCACAACAACAAGCATGTCACTGGTATGTATGCTTACGACGGCGCCGTCACCGTGTCCATCCCGGGCGAGCGCAGGGACACGCCCCTCGCACAGCTCGTCCACAACAACAAGCATGTCACTGGTATGTATGCTTACGACGGCGCCGTCACCGTGTCCATCCCGGGCGAGCGCAGGGACACGCCCCTCGCACAGCTCGTCCACAACAACAAGCATGTCACTGGTATGTATGCTTACGACGGCGCCGTCACCGTGTCCATCCCGGGCGAGCGCAGGGACACGCCCCTCGCACAGCTCGTCCACAACAACAAGCATGTCACTGGTATGCATGCTCATGTTTTCCTGAACCCGGAACTATAAATAACACACATAACATCACGCCTGTAACCCCAGAAGGGTTACGCAGAGGTGTACCTAAGTACACCCACATTTCGCAAGTTATGTTTAAGTCCCATGTAATAGGGGGCGAGCCTATTGCCATCAACCGTGCACAAATCCAGAATCCGGGCTGCTACTGAGAAATTCTGGATAGAAAAACCTGGGAAGCGAAACCAAGACCTCATGCTCAGCAGTAGCTCTTGCGACCACTAGCCCAACGAGGCAGTCTCGACCCGGAACTATAAAACTATATGAAAAGGATTGCACGAAACGTTTCAAAAGTAGGTCGCCTCCTAGATGGCGTTGTAAAACTACAATCTCTGGCAATAAAAGAGACGCTGATGCTGCCACCTGTTGAAATTTTGGAGCAAATAAAATAGCCAGACATAGGGAGGTGCCATTTCGTTGTATGGGATTGGGTCTCTGTACGTAATATGTATTATATTATCTGTGCCACTATAGAAAAGGGTTTTGAGGACGAAAGAATAGACAAAATGAGAGATTGTAGACGGCTTTCTAAGTGCGGCTTTCACCAATGGAACTGAACGCGATCAGAACATCTAAAGCGCGTTTATGAGCTGTCAGTTTCAATGTGCCGCAGAAAATTATGACACTGACAGCCCTTAAACCTTTTTCATGTGCTGATCGCGTTCAGTTTCATTGGTGAAATCCACCCTAAAGCAATTTGTCTATTCTCCCGTCGACAAAACCCTATTATAGGTTGGAAATGCTACTCGTGCAGGCATCCTTTTCTAGAGCCACCTCGATCCAACCCTTGCGGTACGCGTCTGGGTCGTCTTGCCATCTTTTCCTGGGCCGGCTTTTATTAACTACTTAAACATATTTATTTCCAGTACTAAACGTATGCGAGGAGCCCGCCCCCGCGCCTACTACCGCTAAGACGGCAGACGGCCGCAAGCAGACGTGGGAGCAAGCGCTGGCGCACATCAACCAGCTGGCCAAAGGAGCCAATAAGCAGAAGGTAACATAATTTTTTTATTTTTTATTAACACATTTATTAGGTTCAAATACATGAAGGAATACGGGGTTTATCCATTTTATCCATTGATGTATCCAACTCTATTTGTCTTGGGTATGGTCGGATATAATGAACTGAGGGTCAGGAGGCAACTCACACTAGTGACTTATATATTTAAAGTAATTAGAGGGAAGATACACAATGCGGATATATTGCGAAGGGTGGAGCTAGTAGTGCCGGACGGGTATGTGAGTCGTCGTCGTCAGCCGCGGTTGCTGGCCGAATATTGCGAAGGGTGGAGCTAGTAGTGCCGGACGGGTATGTGAGTCGTCGTCGTCAGCCGCGGTTGCTGGCCGAATATTGCGAAGGGTGGAGCTAGTAGTGCCGGACGGGTATGTGAGTCGTCGTCGTCAGCCGCGGTTGCTGGCCGAATATTGCGAAGGGTGGAGCTAGTAGTGCCGGACGGGTATGTGAGTCGTCGTCGTCAGCCGCGGTTGCTGGCCGAATATTGCGAAGGGTGGAGCTAGTAGTGCCGGACGGGTATGTGAGTCGTCGTCGTCAGCCGCGGTTGCTGGCCGAATATTGCGAAGGGTGGAGCTAGTAGTGCCGGACGGGTATGTGAGTCGTCGTCGTCAGCCGCGGTTGCTGGCCGAATATTGCGAAGGGTGGAGCTAGTAGTGCCGGACGGGTATGTGAGTCGTCGTCGTCAGCCGCGGTTGCTGGCCGAATATTGCGAAGGGTGGAGCTAGTAGTGCCGGACGGGTATGTGAGTCGTCGTCGTCAGCCGCGGTTGCTGGCCGAATATTGCGAAGGGTGGAGCTAGTAGTGCCGGACGGGTATGTGAGTCGTCGTCGTCAGCCGCGGTTGCTGGCCGAATATTGCGAAGGGTGGAGCTAGTAGTGCCGGACGGGTATGTGAGTCGTCGTCGTCAGCCGCGGTTGCTGGCCGAATATTGCGAAGGGTGGAGCTAGTAGTGCCGGACGGGTATGTGAGTCGTCGTCGTCAGCCGCGGTTGCTGGCCGAATATTGCGAAGGGTGGAGCTAGTAGTGCCGGACGGGTATGTGAGTCGTCGTCGTCAGCCGCGGTTGCTGGCCGAATATTGCGAAGGGTGGAGCTAGTAGTGCCGGACGGGTATGTGAGTCGTCGTCGTCAGCCGCGGTTGCTGGCCGAATATTGCGAAGGGTGGAGCTAGTAGTGCCGGACGGGTATGTGAGTCGTCGTCGTCAGCCGCGGTTGCTGGCCGAATATTGCGAAGGGTGGAGCTAGTAGTGCCGGACGGGTATGTGAGTCGTCGTCGTCAGCCGCGGTTGCTGGCCGAATATTGCGAAGGGTGGAGCTAGTAGTGCCGGACGGGTATGTGAGTCGTCGTCGTCAGCCGCGGTTGCTGGCCGAATATTGCGAAGGGTGGAGCTAGTAGTGCCGGACGGGTATGTGAGTCGTCGTCGTCAGCCGCGGTTGCTGGCCGAATATTGCGAAGGGTGGAGCTAGTAGTGCCGGACGGGTATGTGAGTCGTCGTCGTCAGCCGCGGTTGCTGGCCGAATATTGCGAAGGGTGGAGCTAGTAGTGCCGGACGGGTATGTGAGTCGTCGTCGTCAGCCGCGGTTGCTGGCCGAATATTGCGAAGGGTGGAGCTAGTAGTGCCGGACGGGTATGTGAGTCGTCGTCGTCAGCCGCGGTTGCTGGCCGAATATTGCGAAGGGTGGAGCTAGTAGTGCCGGACGGGTATGTGAGTCGTCGTCGTCAGCCGCGGTTGCTGGCCGAATATTGCGAAGGGTGGAGCTAGTAGTGCCGGACGGGTATGTGAGTCGTCGTCGTCAGCCGCGGTTGCTGGCCGAATATTGCGAAGGGTGGAGCTAGTAGTGCCGGACGGGTATGTGAGTCGTCGTCGTCAGCCGCGGTTGCTGGCCGAATATTGCGAAGGGTGGAGCTAGTAGTGCCGGACGGGTATGTGAGTCGTCGTCGTCAGCCGCGGTTGCTGGCCGAATATTGCGAAGGGTGGAGCTAGTAGTGCCGGACGGGTATGTGAGTCGTCGTCGTCAGCCGCGGTTGCTGGCCGAATATTGCGAAGGGTGGAGCTAGTAGTGCCGGACGGGTATGTGAGTCGTCGTCGTCAGCCGCGGTTGCTGGCCGAATATTGCGAAGGGTGGAGCTAGTAGTGCCGGACGGGTATGTGAGTCGTCGTCGTCAGCCGCGGTTGCTGGCCGAATATTGCGAAGGGTGGAGCTAGTAGTGCCGGACGGGTATGTGAGTCGTCGTCGTCAGCCGCGGTTGCTGGCCGAATATTGCGAAGGGTGGAGCTAGTAGTGCCGGACGGGTATGTGAGTCGTCGTCGTCAGCCGCGGTTGCTGGCCGAATATTGCGAAGGGTGGAGCTAGTAGTGCCGGACGGGTATGTGAGTCGTCGTCGTCAGCCGCGGTTGCTGGCCGAATATTGCGAAGGGTGGAGCTAGTAGTGCCGGACGGGTATGTGAGTCGTCGTCGTCAGCCGCGGTTGCTGGCCGAATATTGCGAAGGGTGGAGCTAGTAGTGCCGGACGGGTATGTGAGTCGTCGTCGTCAGCCGCGGTTGCTGGCCGAATATTGCGAAGGGTGGAGCTAGTAGTGCCGGACGGGTATGTGAGTCGTCGTCGTCAGCCGCGGTTGCTGGCCGAATATTGCGAAGGGTGGAGCTAGTAGTGCCGGACGGGTATGTGAGTCGTCGTCGTCAGCCGCGGTTGCTGGCCGAATATTGCGAAGGGTGGAGCTAGTAGTGCCGGACGGGTATGTGAGTCGTCGTCGTCAGCCGCGGTTGCTGGCCGAATATTGCGAAGGGTGGAGCTAGTAGTGCCGGACGGGTATGTGAGTCGTCGTCGTCAGCCGCGGTTGCTGGCCGAATATTGCGAAGGGTGGAGCTAGTAGTGCCGGACGGGTATGTGAGTCGTCGTCGTCAGCCGCGGTTGCTGGCCGAATATTGCGAAGGGTGGAGCTAGTAGTGCCGGACGGGTATGTGAGTCGTCGTCGTCAGCCGCGGTTGCTGGCCGAATATTGCGAAGGGTGGAGCTAGTAGTGCCGGACGGGTATGTGAGTCGTCGTCGTCAGCCGCGGTTGCTGGCCGAATATTGCGAAGGGTGGAGCTAGTAGTGCCGGACGGGTATGTGAGTCGTCGTCGTCAGCCGCGGTTGCTGGCCGAATATTGCGAAGGGTGGAGCTAGTAGTGCCGGACGGGTATGTGAGTCGTCGTCGTCAGCCGCGGTTGCTGGCCGAATATTGCGAAGGGTGGAGCTAGTAGTGCCGGACGGGTATGTGAGTCGTCGTCGTCAGCCGCGGTTGCTGGCCGAATATTGCGAAGGGTGGAGCTAGTAGTGCCGGACGGGTATGTGAGTCGTCGTCGTCAGCCGCGGTTGCTGGCCGAATATTGCGAAGGGTGGAGCTAGTAGTGCCGGACGGGTATGTGAGTCGTCGTCGTCAGCCGCGGTTGCTGGCCGAATATTGCGAAGGGTGGAGCTAGTAGTGCCGGACGGGTATGTGAGTCGTCGTCGTCAGCCGCGGTTGCTGGCCGAATATTGCGAAGGGTGGAGCTAGTAGTGCCGGACGGGTATGTGAGTCGTCGTCGTCAGCCGCGGTTGCTGGCCGAATATTGCGAAGGGTGGAGCTAGTAGTGCCGGACGGGTATGTGAGTCGTCGTCGTCAGCCGCGGTTGCTGGCCGAATATTGCGAAGGGTGGAGCTAGTAGTGCCGGACGGGTATGTGAGTCGTCGTCGTCAGCCGCGGTTGCTGGCCGAATATTGCGAAGGGTGGAGCTAGTAGTGCCGGACGGGTATGTGAGTCGTCGTCGTCAGCCGCGGTTGCTGGCCGAATATTGCGAAGGGTGGAGCTAGTAGTGCCGGACGGGTATGTGAGTCGTCGTCGTCAGCCGCGGTTGCTGGCCGAATATTGCGAAGGGTGGAGCTAGTAGTGCCGGACGGGTATGTGAGTCGTCGTCGTCAGCCGCGGTTGCTGGCCGAATATTGCGAAGGGTGGAGCTAGTAGTGCCGGACGGGTATGTGAGTCGTCGTCGTCAGCCGCGGTTGCTGGCCGAATATTGCGAAGGGTGGAGCTAGTAGTGCCGGACGGGTATGTGAGTCGTCGTCGTCAGCCGCGGTTGCTGGCCGAATATTGCGAAGGGTGGAGCTAGTAGTGCCGGACGGGTATGTGAGTCGTCGTCGTCAGCCGCGGTTGCTGGCCGAATATTGCGAAGGGTGGAGCTAGTAGTGCCGGACGGGTATGTGAGTCGTCGTCGTCAGCCGCGGTTGCTGGCCGAATATTGCGAAGGGTGGAGCTAGTAGTGCCGGACGGGTATGTGAGTCGTCGTCGTCAGCCGCGGTTGCTGGCCGAATATTGCGAAGGGTGGAGCTAGTAGTGCCGGACGGGTATGTGAGTCGTCGTCGTCAGCCGCGGTTGCTGGCCGAACCGCGCGCGCGAACTAACTTACTGTGCGAGGCGCCGCTCACGAGTGCACTCCGCACTCTCAACCTCATTGCTGTTGACTTGGACATATTCTGTTGCACATTGGGTGAATTTACAAGAACAGCTACTATTTTAGAATTAGCTACGGTTAAAACAGTGGAACTATTTCAATTTTCAGTGTATTACAATATCGTATTGGGTCTAGCCTGTAAGGATATTTGTATGTTTAGAGTGAATAAATAAATAAATAAATATTGCCCATCGAGTAAAAGAAACAGTTGTACTTTTCATCTTCTTTTATATAAAAATCAATTGCTGTTGATAAGTCACTAAAACTCAAAAACGGCTTAACAGATTTGAGTTTTTTTTTTGTATTTACGTATGTTGAAACTGTTTATACTCCTCGTCAGTTATCACTAAAGGTTCATTAGAAAACCAGCGTCAGACAGTATCTACATAATCAGCATATAATGTTTCCACTGCTGGTAGGGCCGTAATCCACCACGCGGGCCCAGTGTGGGTTGGTAGATGTCACATGGCTTCGAAATTTTGGTCGTAAGACAAACTGGTTTCCTCACGATGTTTTTCTTCACCGTTTTGAGAGCAGTGGTGAAAGTACAGAAATGTCTGTGTTCGAGCCTACGACCTACAAGTCGCGGCTGTTACCTCGGGGCCACCACTTCTCAGACAGCATCTGTCTGGTATCTGTGTTGAGCTGCATGACAACTGACAAATGCGTGCACTGACTGGACAGGTCCACTCATTCTGTGTGGTTCTTTCCTCAAAAGACCATTTCAGATATCAATCCACATGGTCTTCACATGACCTGACCAAGATTATGTCTGGACTTTAAAAGAGACTGTGACCTCTGAGTTTGTTTCGGCGTTTCTTCTCAGAATAGTCAGATAGGAAATGCCGATCTCACCTAGTTTTTTAAATATGATTGACATGTATAAGAGTTTTTGTACAAACCTATTTACAGAAAATAAAATCATTTATCAATGCTAAAATGAACCTTTTTTGCGCTACCGTCAAGCACACACTACAATATTGTTGTTAAACTGAACTGTGTCCAAATAAACTTTATTTTATCAATCTTTGTGTGTGTCTGACAATCATATTGTATGCCCACGGTTAAAGGTTCTATTCGGCTGTCCACGGAAACGACGACATATGATAAATAAACGTGACTGTCGTTCAATAGAAATCGATTTGCCACCTCAATCATAATAAGTTGACGCACTCATTCTGTCAATCACTTATTAGATCAGTCACGAACACAACGACAATAAAAAATTAATAGATCGAATTGACGTTTCATTTATTACTCGGAACTAAACACGACTAAGTAATTACATAATATGATGTTACCCCTTATTATTATTTTTCAGAAAAAACAAAAAGAGCCAAAGGAAAAGACACCACAACCGGAACCCAAACCAAAGGAGGTGAAAGAACCACAGAGATCCAACTCTCTGCCCGACCCTCAGACGCTCTCTAAGAAGCAGAGGAAGCAACTCGCTAAACAACAGGTAAAAAACCATGTTTATTAGATCCAGATGGAGCCACACGATAATATAAATGCGAAATTAAGTTTGTTTGTTTGTAACGCTCACGCCGAAACGGCTAAACGGATTTGGATGAAACCATGACCTGAGTAAGGACATAGTCTACTTCATCCTGGATCTCAGACGAAGTCGCGGGCAACAGCTAATAAGAAATAAAAACAGAAAACTTTAACAGCGCCTCGTTGGTCTAGAGTTCGCGCAAGCGCATGTTTTTCGATTTTGATTTGTGCTCTGTTGATGGCAATAGGTTTTGATGACCATTGTAACATAGGACTTGAACATAACTGGTGAAATGTGGGTGACACCTCTGCCTAACCCTTCAGGTAAATACAGGCGTGATGTTAGTTTAACTGAACGAATGAATGAATGGAATGAACCGATCCCAGCATGGTTTGACCAGACTCGATTAATCGCATGATCCCGCAAGATTTACACTAGCACTTGAAGCCTCATGTTTCATGGTGCTATAACATAATACTTAATCAGCCTATTATGTTCCCACTGCCGGGACACAGACCTCCTCTACGTAAGAAGGAGTGGGTCGTAATCTAACACGCGGGCCCAGTGCGGGTTGGTAGATGTCACATGTCTCCGAATTTTTGGTTGTAAGACATGTCGGTTTCCTCAGGATGTTTTCCTTCACCGTTTTGAAAGCAGTGGTGATGAAATAATTCACACAACGTAAAGCGCCTGTCTGGGTTCGAACATACGACCTACACCTCGTATGTCGCGGCCGTTACCAATGAGCCACCACTGCTCTCTCTCTGGTGATATAATGACCATTGCATATAAAGCAGTAGACTGGGGGGCGCTGTAATGGTAGGGAAGACGTGCCCGTGGGATAGGGAAGGATTTATGAGCCCACCAGATTTGCACCCTAGAGTAGATTAGGTAGGCAAGCAGGCGAAATATGAGTTCTTCGAAAAATCTTAACTATAATAATAAACTAGCGTATGTATACATAGATGTACAGATGTGGAGATATGTTAAAACATCGGAATTGTATGTGCTGTATGCTAGTTTAATAATAACGTCGTTCCGGAGTTATCTCACTTGATAATGGTGGAAACCGTATCAAAATCCACTGTTCAGTTTAGAAGAATGTAGTCGGCAAACAGACGACACGAAAACAGACTTTTTCTTCAAATCTTATCTGGAAAAGAGAGCGCAGCTAGTGGAGATACAATACTTTAATAACAACATAAACGAACTTCAAAAGTTCCGTTCTGACAGAAAGGCGATAAGCGCATCAATACCACAAGGAAGTGTTATTAGATGTCTTTTGTTTCTCATTTACATCAATGATCTCCCAAAATTTATAGCAGAAACCGGACCTTGCGTTTTATTTGCCGACGACATCTTTTTTCTCACCCAATGTGAAAAGAGGCCCTAGTGTGAGTTTATTTTAACCGTCTCGATTTTACGCATCGACCGGGTTTGGCGCTCCGATTGGCCCCTTGGCAATCGGAGCGCAACGGTCGAATGGTGAAGGGCCAATCGGAGCGCCGAACGCGGTCGATGCGTAAAGTCGAAATGGTTAGAAGAAAGTCACACTAGGGCCTCTGAGTTAACAGCGGAGATGTCGGCATTGAATTAAAACAAAACAAATAGTGGTGTTTGAGCCGACTTAGTTTAGCTCTTGGTCATAGTCAGTAGGCCCACAAACCTTCCTATCATAGGGGTACTTCCCTACCATTACAGCGCCCCCCGGTCTACTCCTTGACATACAATGTTCTTTGTAGCACCATGAAGCATGAGGCTTCAGGGGCTAGTGCAAATCTTGGGGTTCATTCGGTTTATCGAGTCTGGTCAAACCACGCTGGGGTCGGTGCGTTTCATTCATTCATCATTCACGACATGGTCTGCAACCGCCTTTAAGAATGTGCAAAGGCATAACAACTCTTCACAATCATGGTGTATCTCCTTTGTGTAAACACTAGGTGCTGCCAATCTTTGACTAGCTATACTCCACTATTGTATATATTTGTATAAGTAGTTGTATATGATAACATCAATAAAATTATCATATGTGTCTAAGTCTCATTGAGAAATACGAGTAATTCATTTTCATTCAAACCAATCATTCATATTTAATGCCAAGAAAATGCGACGTTGTATTATTTCACGTGACGTAATGGTGTTTTACATTCATAATCGTGACTTTGTCGAATTATTTTGTATGAAAAATTAAAACAAAAGAAAAAGATTATTGAAAAATAATTCTTAAGCCAGATGATTCTTTGATATGGTCTCATACATACCCTAGAGCTATGGGATATTTAAAAAAAACACCTTGTAGATAGACGACTTCAGACACACCTTAAAAATAGTTAGTGTGATTGATTCCTTTTATCTAATTGTTTTGTTAAATCTAAGTCTTTGAGAGAAAATAAAATAAAAATCCCTTCTCTCTAGGCCGAAGAAGAAGACAAGAAGAAACAACAACAAGCAGAAGTGAAACCCAAAAAGCCAGAGGCTAAGAAACCCGACGCGCCGAAACCCGAGCCCGCCAAAAAGGCCGAGAAGTCTGAGAAGAAACCAGAGAAGGAACCAGCCAAGAAGGAGAAGAAAGAAGACAAAAAGAAAGAGAAGGTGGTCGAGAAGAAAGCGGAGAAGAAAGGGAAGGAGAATAAGTTGGAGAAGGGTAAGTTGTCACTTTTTTTTTACCGGAGATACAACAAAACTAACTACACTTAAAACTTTTAAGTGTTACATAGGAAAGTACTGCAAGTTTATTATGCAAGATTGGACGGCAAAGGTTTCTTTTAAATATTATTTATGCACTTCTTTATTGTCACTGGTTTGTTAAAGCGAAAAAGTTTAAGTTTAAATAAACTTATTTCAGGCTAATTCTTTGTCCATATTTGTTACTAACAACGGTCCATATAATAGTATTCAGTTTAGTTTTTTTTTTGCTTGCGTATTCATTGTATTTGTTGGATTATTGGCGTGACTAGCTAACGTAGGGCAAATAATTTAATTGAATTTTCATACTACAATAGTAGAAAAAAATTCTACACAATAGTGTAGAATTTTTTTTTTCTTCTAATGAACAGACAGCTGTGCTGCTGGACAGTTTATTGCGCCACTTCTTGTTCCCAGCTATAGCACTAAGAAGTGGTGAAGGGCGGGCGTGCCGGGGGATTGACTTATGTCATTTTGACGTTCGAAAAAGGCTGATTCTCAGCCTAGTTTGAATAAATAACTTTTGATTTTGATTTTTTGTCATAGCCCGCCCCAGTCTCATTTCAACCTCGCATACTTATCGCCAACATCGGCGATTTCTTCGAGCGTATTAATTCATTTATTGTCTAACCAACCTCATATTCTTAAAAAATAACTCATAAATAATATTATTTACAGCGCCACCACCTCAACCCAAAACACCGAAACAACCGGCGCAGCCTCAACAACAACAACAGACTAAGAAGGAGAACAAAAAACAACAGCAACAGCTGCAACAAAACAACCCGCAAGTGATCAACATCACTCCGGATACCACCATAGAAGTTGTTAGTAAAAAGGTAAGGTTTAAGTCGAGTGTTTTATTTCAGTCTTCGTCGTAGTCGTTTCGTGCAATCCTTTTCATATATAGTTTTATAGTTCGGGGTTCAAAAAACATGATTTATCTTATGTCAAGTAATAAATAATAAACGTTTGATTTAAATTAGTAACGATAGAGGTTACTGTGATGACAGGACAAATTGAGTAAAACGCCATCTATTGCAAAGAGCTCAAACAAAATGACTTTTATCATTATATGTTTTTTCAAGACTAATTATAATTTGTTCTAGTGGAGACCGCATGTCGTAGGAAAACTCCAACGATAGCCCTCTTCATTGCCCTTTGGGTAACTTTAAGTAGTATATTATAAAACTAAAGAGAGAATTCCATACACATTAAAGACGTGATAACATTTCAGAATTCATGCACCACTGAGCCAGAGAAGCCTGCCTCATGCAGCATCATGGAACAGCTGAGCTGCGGAGTGCAGGTATGTACCAGTGTGATGATGATACAACACGAGAGCTCGTACCGCAGTGTAACTACATTCTATTACAAACTTCAGAGAGGAACCCCTAAGAAAAAATAATATAATACTGCGTAAAGATACACAATCCCATACAACGAAATGGCACCTCCCTAAGTCTGGCTATTGAGCTGGCTATTTTAATTCGTCCAAATTTGAAACAGATGGCAGCATCAGCGACTCACTTATTGCCAGAGACCGTAGTTTTACAACTTTTAAAACGTTTCGTGCGATCGTTTTTAAATAAAGTTTTATAGTTCCGGGCTCAGGAAAACATTTTATAGATTTATTTTATAATTCCATGTAAATAGATAAAAAATAACAAAAAATACGATATAGTTGTTACTATGGTGACAGGACAAATTGAGTAAAACGACATCTATTGCAAAAAGCAGCATCATTTTAGGGGTTCAAGTAAAAGTTTAAGGCTTCATTTAAGTGTTTTGCTGTAAATACCGGCATTATGAGTGTAAATAAATAAATCAGCATCAAACAGTGAAGATTTGATTTTTACTTTTAATTATTGTTATTTTCATAATACTCGTAGTTACGTATGTTGCCATCTATGATTTCTTTTCAATACTAATTATAATTTGTTCGAGTTGAGACCATGGACCTTAATAGGTAATACGGGCTGGTGTCCGCAACTCCACTTCAATGCGCGTATTTTGCGTACGGGACCATGGACCCTTGCCCTCAGTAATCTCGTAGTCCTTTACTAAGAAAGCCCTAGAAAAAAATGTGTGCTAACAATTATGCGGGGTCTGTGCGTGTTCTAGGACATGCCAGTTTCCTCACGATGTTTTCTTTCACCGATTTGAGAGCAGTGGTTATGAAATTATTTACACAAAGTAAAGCGCCTGTCTGGATTCGAACCAACGACCTACAACTCGTAAGTCAGGGTCATTATCACTGGGCCGCCACTGCTCTCTGCAGCGTCTAGCTCTAGACAGTTAAAAAATCCAATGCCCTCAAATTAACCTTTCGGGGAAGCGCTACGTTGCCCGCGAAATTCGAATTCCCTAACGTTTTTTGCAATTTGCAGGTCAGAGTTAGATTTTATGTTGATCTAAATATGATTCTAAAATAAATTATTTCAGGAAACAGCCATTCAATGAGATAGGGATGATGACAATTTTTTAATTTTTATCTCTTAAAATAGGTTGTTTCCAAATAGTGCACTACTATAAAAAGTCGAATAGCTTAAAAAACTGCCAAGTTTTGAACGTTTTAAAATAAGTGTTAGACACAGCACTATCGTAGAAGTGACGCCACGACTATGTAACTTCATACTAGCGACGTACATTGTGCGTACCGCGCGACAAGGACGGGAATAATCCCCTCCAAAAACTTTTAAAGCGTGTAGCTTCTTCGTATTTACATCGTTTATTCCGTTTTGTTCGAGTATTTAATTTTTACTTTGCCTTCTTTTAAATTACATAATTTTCACGAACATTTTTAATCTAGTCATCATTCCCATGAACACCCCTATACCGTGAACTTAGAGGGTTGTATTGATGATTTTAATGTTTAAAATTCTGTTATCACATAATTGTTACGGCCTCGTTGGTCTAGTGGTCGCAATCGCTACTGCTGAGCAAGAGGTCCTGGGTTCGATTCCCAGGTCGGGCAACGTGTTATTGGGTTTTTCTATCTGAATTTTCTCAGTAGCAGCCCGGAGTCTGGATTTGTGCCCGGTTGATGGCAATAGGCTCGCCCCCTATTACATGGGACTTAAAAAACATAACTGGCGAAAAGTGGGTGTACTATAGGTACACCTCTGCCCAACCCTTCGGGGAAACAAGGCGTGATGTTATGTTATGTTATGTTACGGTCGTGAATCATATTTTGTTCGTCACACAACCAGCCACTGACAAAGTGACTGCAAATTGCAAGAAAAGTGAGGACATATGAATTTCGCCGGCAACCTGGCACTTCTACCTTAGACTTAAATATAAATTTTACATCAGGTGACACAATGGGCGATTTTATCGCAAAAATAACACAAAAATAACTTAATAATTTTCTCTAATGGTTAATAATTACGCATTTTTTTCTTTAGTGTTTTGTGCCTTTAATTGTTTTTACGATAGAATGTCTATTCGGTCGGAGTCTATCAAACACGTTTCTAAAACCATTTGTAAAGTGCTACAAGGATATTTTGGAGTCTAGATGTTATTGACTAAATAATATGTATTTTCTTTCTTTCCTTAACATTTTTGACATTTTGTCACAGAAATAGGGATGATGATCATTTTTTTTAAACGCAAAAATAAATATTACCAATAATATAAAATAAAAATTGAAACGCTTTAAATTTAACGCGGCAATATCACAGAAGTGACGTCACAACTAGCGTATACATTGTCCGTACCGCGCGACAAGGACGGGATTAATCCCATCCATAAACTTTTAAAGCATAAAGCTTCCCCATATTTCCATCGATTATACAGATTTTTTCGATTAAGTATGTTATTTTATGTTGCCTTCTTTGAGATTGCATTATTTGTTCGAACATTTGTAATATTAGTCATCAGTCGAAAACAAGATGGCGGCGAAAAACTTTGAAGCGTTGTAGAGGCGTTTTGAATGGTCTACGGCTGAATGTAGTTACACTGCGGTACGAGAGTAGCGTGACACCTCGAGTGAGCACTGACACTTGCAGGTGGCGGATCTGAAGCTGCCGCCCGGCATCACGCTGACGCGCGTGCAGCCGCACGAGAAGAAGGAGCCGCCGCCCATCAAGTCTGTGGTAAGTACTACATCATTATCATTACTTCAGCCGAAAGACGTCCACTGCTAGACATATGCCTCCCCCACGCAACGCCACTTCGACCAGCATGTCGATTCTGTAAAAATCTCACCGTGAAGACTTGCGTGCAGTGAGCTGTCAGTGTCATTTCGTCTTGGTCAATGCCTAGCATCTGACAGCTCACTCCACGCTCACTTCACCTAAGTTTTCGCGGTGAGATTTTTAAAGAATATATAGATAACCACAGTTCTGTGCTGCCCGTATCCAGCGGATTCCTGCGGCCGATGACCTGATCGATCCACAAAACTCAAACTCAAAGCATTATTTCAAATAAACCAATTACAGGCACTTTTGAATTGTCAAGGTCGGTCGGTCAGAAAAATGATGCTAGTTGCCCATTCCAAAGCGTAGTAGGTACCTATGGGTGAAAAAAGGGCAAGAAACTCCATGGACATTCTTTCAAATAATACTGTTGCATAAAATTAGTTACATCACAGTCATGTTAAAATTATACATGTGAGAACGATGTAGAAAGACGTACACGTGAAAGGCGTCCATAATGAAAAACATACAAAGCCAAGGGATGACCAGTCCCCACTGACGGCGCCGGTTCACGAACATGACGTACCTCCCATATTGTGGGAGGTACGAATACAGAATTATTTATAACTAGGCAGACAAGCAGGAATACATCTCCAAAACACCGACCGTTCCTAGTACAAGTAGGAGAGTGTAAAAGACGCCAATCAAAAGACATTTATTCAAAATAGGCTGAGAACCAGCACTCATTGAACGTCAAAATGACATAAGATAGTCCCGCGGCACGCCCGCTTTCACCACTTCCTAGTGCTTTAGCTGGGAACAAGTAGAGCAACAAACTCCCCAACAGCACAGCTGTCTGTGCAGTTAGAAGAATGCAGGTGTATAAATAAATAAATAATCGATCATCTATCCATCAAAAATGAGGGTCCTACCCACGGAATAGAAAAAACAAGTGGAAGTGCCCGTCAGTTAGTCCGCGTGTGTCACTATTATGCGGAAAAATGTGTAAATTAATAACAAATGAGCTTTTCGTCAAAGTTGAATTAGTTGTTCATATAAAATTAAGTCTTATCACAACGGACGAAGGTTGTTATTATTTTACATATTTTCCGCTTAATTTTGACACGCGCGTGATAGCTGCGTGGGCACTTCCATTTGTTTTTTTCTTTGCCGCGGCCCTACCTCACTGGGATTCATAAATGCACACAGCTTGTACGAAACCTCACCTAGCATCCGCTTGCTCACGCAGCCGACTACGCCGGCTACGCCGTCATGGCGGGCGTCACAGTGAGATACGGTCCTATACGTTTTCCAAGAAGAGCGGTGGCCGCCACTTAACGTCTGCAATTTACCAGCGAATAACGTCATGGCAATGCTATTTATGAAAATGTATCTGTTTTCCTAGAGGTCGTTTTTGACACCGTAAAGTCGAATCCCGATGCCTAAAGATTTAAATCGCCTAATTTGCCCTCACCATACTTAGTTACACGAAAATGTGTCCATACTGAGAGGAGTCAGCTCATACATGATTAAAAAGCGTTTCCATGACAATCAAGTCACTTCACTGCGGCATTGTATGTCAGAGGTGTTAAAACGAGACTATCTTCTGACGCTGTAGCGGTAGGGCGAATCTAACGATTTAAATCTTTGCCGCTTCCATCATTTTCATGACAGCGGTCGCTAAGCGGCGGCCGCCACAGTTCTAGGAAACCGTAGCTTTGGTGACTCTCACTCATTATTAAAAAGCGTTTACATGACAATCAAGTCAAGTCACTGCACTGCGTCATTGTGTGTCAGAGGTGTTGAAAGGAGACAGAAACGCGACTATCTTTTGACGATGCCGCTGCCATAATTTTCTTGGCTCTCAAGAATCACTGCGGACGTTATGTGATAGTAACAAAGGTTTGAATTAGTTATGAACATAAATTAAAATGACTATGTTTATATAATAATGTTGTTTGTGTGCCAACAGCCACTATGGAAAGCCGGCCAGCTGCCGGCGGCGCCGACCCCGGTGGCTCGGCCCGCGCCCATCATCAACGCGGACCCCGCCAACGTTATGTTCACCACCGCACATCCCGGTAAGATATACAAACATAAACTTCACGCCTGTAATCTCCGAATGCACAGTATAAATATGGACAGTACAGCTGAAAATTAAAATCCAAGATGGCGACTGCGAATACTTTAAATTTTTTTTAATCATAATTTCGCAGCCTCCATCTTTGATTCTTTTTACTTCACCAACGGCTTTAGCACATTCGAAAACCAGGGAAACACACCAATGATAAAAATATGAAAAAATTCGCAGCCGCCATCTTGAATTATCAATTTTTACTTTCTTTACTATGGGCTTTAGCACCCTCGAAAATCGGTTCAAGCCAAGACAATTTTTTTTTTCGCAGCTGCGTTATGACCTAAGAAGAAAGTCGCATGGAGCATAACAAGTTTAATGGAAGCTTTATGCCGCATGACAATTTTTACCAGTCAAGTCCTACCGCAAGCCATGTTAAAGAACTTCGTTCCAATAAAACACTTATCAATTTTACAAACATTATAAGTGATAATCCTAACGCTCCAATGGAGCGTAGGTAATTATTGCGACAAATAGGCCTAGTTTCCATACTGCCCATATTTATACTGTGTCCGTGCGTTTGTCCTGTACCTATAGGTATGTTTAAGTCCTATTTAATAGTGGGCGAGCCTATTGCCATAAACCGGACACAAATCCGGACTCCTGGCTGCTACTGAGAATTACCAGATTGAAAAACCCAATTACACAGCCCAACCCGGGAATCGAACCCAGGACCCCATGCTCAGCAGTAGCGCTACGACCCGTATACCAACGTAGTGGTCCCTAGCTACACAAAATTTTAATTGATCTTTTTTTTTCTGATTCTATTTGAATCAAGTCGTTATAATATAATATGTACATAAATAAGTCAATCAATATGAAATCATTTCTAATGTATTAATTTATTAAAAGTGACAAAATCAATTGATGTATTTCTTTCATACAAAATGCTTATGAAGTTCAGCTGAACCAAACATTTTGATTGAATAGCTATTGAAGTTTTATATGGGGCTGTTTATATTTTTTTTGTTATTACGATGATGGTTCCATAGAGAAAGTTGAGCAGTTGGATGGTGTATACCAAACCCTTAAATTGGACCGCACATAAACATAACATCACTCCGAAGGGTTGGGAAGAGGTGTACCAATACATAACATACATAATCAGCCTATTATGTTCCCACTGCTGGGACACAGGCCTCGTCTCTATGAGAGGGAGTGGGCCGTAATCCACCACGCGGGCCCAGTGAGGGTTGGTAGATGTCACATGTCTTCGAATTTTTGATTCTAGGACATGCCGGTTTCCTCACTATGTTTTCATTCACCATTTTGAGAGCAGTGGTGATGAAATAATTTACACAAAGTAAAGAGCCTGTCTGGGTTAGAACCTACGACCAACAGCTCCTAAGTCGCGGCCGTTACCACTGGGCCACCACTGCTCTCCTGTACATGTACCGATAGTACACCCACATTTCGCCAGTTATGTTTAGGTCCCATGTAATAGTGGGCGAGCCTATTGCCATCTACCGGGCACAAATCCTGGCTCCGGACTGCTACTGCTATTGGACCGCACCCATTTTTGATCATTTAAAATTTATACATGCGGTATACTTTAATATGCATCAAAGTAACTATAAAGTCCAATAATGAGTAGGCTTAAATAAATTTTCCTAAACTGCCATATCTTCACATTTATTTTTCTTTCCGCAGAACCACCAAAACCAGTAATAATAGCCGACCCGCCGCCTCCAGTCGGCAAATCGAAAAAGGCCAAGAAAAAGGCCAAAAAGGCCGCCGCGGCCGCCGAAGAGGCCAAACCAGATGGCTCCAAAATCGTCACCTTACGGAACCCCATGTTCCATCCGAACTTACCCCCAGTTCAAGTAACTAATCAACCAGCACAGAAGAAACAAGAACAGATTAGGATACCAGACCCTATACCAATGCCGCCCAACGCTTGCCAAGCGACTATAACTCCTACGTCCAACGGAATGTACACAATAAGAAACCCTTTAATGACGATGATGCATCAACAAAGTCTGATGGGTGTCCAAACTCAGAGTCCCCAACTGAATCCTATGTACGGACAGCAATACAACTACGTAAACCCTAATCAGTACAACCCTGTACCCCCCAACCCCCCAACTCAGTACATGGAACAAGCAAGGGCATCACCGAAACCCGATGACTTCCAAACAAGAATCATGAATTTAGCGTCTTTTACTCAGAAGAACGACGAAGGATACTCCCTGTTTAAGACGCCAGACGATAATCAACAACGCAGCTTCCTAACACCGGAGTATTACGAGAATCAGAGCCCAAAGTCTGTGGTCTCACCTAACCCTATTGGCACCAGGCCGGTCGATACTTCGCGGTCATTCGAGTCCGATTCTTCTCTATTCGCCAACCCGATTCAGAGACCAGAACCCATAGGAACTCCTTTGAAACAAGAAGAGAGAGTAGACTACACAGGATTATACACCCCATTTGGTCAAGAAGATCGAAATGTATTCAGAAATGCGTTGTTTAGTGATAAGAACGAGTGTTCTAATCTGAAGAATGAAGAGTTGGGGGTCAATCATGTGGCTAATGGGGACTCGCTGCCGTATTTTCAGAGGTTAAGGGTCGGATCGAAACTAAACAGTGAAGTGACTATACATCATGTTACTGAATCCAAGTTTTATAAAGGACAGGTGAGTGTTTCATTCCGATTTTGTACTAGATTTTTTTATTGAGCCAAAATTCAATAAAAACCCTTTTATTCCATGCAACATCAGTTACAGTATTTTTTTACTTTGAACAAAAAAATATGCAACATTTAATGCAAAGTTTACACATTTAATTTTTATTATTTATAGTAGTCTTAATTATTTTATAGTATATTTCTGATAAGCATGGACCCCTCTCAGGTAAAGGCCTCCTCCAAGGATTTCCATATATCTCTATTTTTTGCTGAAATTAACCAGTTTGTTCCTACGGTCTTCTTTATAACATCCTCACATCTCATGTAGGTTCATTATCGCACGTTATTCTCTGCGCACTTGGCGAATGAGAGCCAACCCGAAAAAATGTTTCACACATATTCTAAGTCAAAACCTCATGATTTCCTCGACTTGTCTTAACCTCACTGTGGTTTGATATCCATAGTTGCTAGTTTTCTCCTCATCTCAAATAGTTTCCTCAGTCGAGGTGTGTTTGAGTCGAGGAACCAACTGTCATAAATAAGGTACTTCAGCATCTATCTTGAAGCTTCCTTGAGGTAATCAACAAGGAAGTTTTTACCAAAACACGAGTATTTTATCCGATTTTCATAATGTCTGTTGAAGACTTTATTGAATATCGACGTATTCATGACCTATCACCTCGACTCACTCTCAGTCAAGGGACCTCCTAATTTCCATAATCTGACGAAATGAATACCGATTTTATGGGTCTTCCGAGGCACGCCTTGAGGTCTTCTCGACAGAGTTGTGACTCGAGGTTACGACTTATAATAGTGGTGTTATATTTTTTTAAACACAAGTGTCGTGACGAGCAAAGTGTGTCAAAAGTTCCTTCGCCAAGTGTGAAATTCGTTCCAACTAACGATAATTTAAAAAAAAAGGTTTATTACATTTTCTGCTCTTGCAATTTATCTTCTATCTAGCTTGTGCCCGCGATGTCGTCAGCGTGAAATCTTGTTGTAACATAAAATATAACCCATGGCACTTCGCAATACTGTAGCTTCCCAGTTGTGAAAAAAAAAAAAAACTCGAAATTGGTTCAGTAGTTCCGAAGATTACACCCTTTCAACAAACTTACGAATGTTAATGTGAAAATCTTTGTTCTCCAGGAGCCAGGTGTTCCTCAAGAGTGTGGGATGCAAGGAGAAGAGTCTTTGTTCAGCAGACCACCGGTCCACGCGTGGCCTGACCAGTTGTATGGACCGCCCTGTCCAAATAAAACCGGTAAGTCTACAAATAAATCAAAATCATAATATTTTATCTCACTTAGTTCTACATGGGCACTTATGAAACATTACAATTGGTGGAGGAGATGGTTGGAGGATGGAGAAGAGCCGGCAATAAACTCCACGGTTACTCATTTCAAAATAATTGGCTTTTACATAACATAACATCGCGCCTGTAATCCCAGAAGGGTCAGGCAGAGGTGAACCTATAGTACACCCACATTTCGCCAGTTATGGTTAAGTTCCATGTGCCTCCGATTTCTCCTTTGCGGTACTGTCATGTAGTGAGTTTCTGAGCCTGTGTGTGTGTGCAGGCGTGCAGTCGGCCCGCAGCTCGCCCACGGGCCCGGGCCCACAGCCGGGCTGCAGCCCGCGCGCCGACGAGCCGGCCGCCGACGAGCGCCGCTTCGGGCCCGTCGGCGCGCGCGCCCGCACCATGCAGCCGCCGAGAGGTATGTCTTGTGTGAGGTTTCTACTTTATATCTCACCTTTCAACCATTACACCGGATGCCATTTGTACCGTCTTAAAATGGGATATATTAGGTGAACGGAATAAGAAGCCTATGGCATAGTTTTTTCCACGGAATAGTAAAAAAGAGTGGAAGTGCCCTTAAACTACCTTAGTACGGGAACCAGTGTCGCCAAACTCACACATTTACAAATTAAAATGTACATTGCAATACACAGATAACGATGTTATAATTGGCTAAAAATCACAAATGCAACTTTTGCGAAAATATAATTTATTGTTGTTTAAATTTAAGACTTATTACAACCTCTGAATGTTGTTATTATTCTACATGTCAAAATCAATAAGGACATTTTTCCAACTCACAATAAAATTCGAGCAATCCACAACCAAATTACACAATTTAGCACGCTAACGTCTTCGAAATAGATGTCATATTCACATACAACTGCCATCTATGTTTCTACTCAGAAAGAGATGTGGACAAGATGTCGATAATTTAATGTCGATGTTTGTACAATTTATTATCTACAAAAATATTAAATAAAAAAAGTATCTGTAGCCTTTTTTTGACATTTTATAATTTTCTGCATTAAAATGTTCTGAGCATAGGGAACTTGATTTAGTCGGCATCCAGTTTTGCCTTCCCGTAGCTTCTATCCATTTCTTCTTGGTAAAAGGATCTTAGGGAAAACTGAAATATTTACATACTTTATTTATATTAAATACCTATTTTGAGGCCTACTACGCCCAGCCGCGAATGAATGAATGATTGATTTATTTGCCAGAATATAGGTACATACATATATTATGTCATGAAGTTATGGTTTCAATCGACAATTCGACTTTGGACCTCTTTCGGCTGACTTATGTATACTTTATTAGTTATCATTTTTAAGCATAATTTGATACTAATTGCATGTACATTTATTTATTTACAATAAAGTTCGTTTAATAATATACATATTTATCGATTCCGAACAATGGATTTACTGTATTTGTGTCCCATCCCTAAACGAGTAGCGTCGAAATTTCTAGAATTTATGTGATGATATTCAAGACAGAAAGCAAGTTGATTTAGACTTTAAGGAATGGACACAAGCTAGTTTTTAGTTCGCATCAATGTAATAAAAATGTTTTTTTCAATAAAAATCAATTGTATTGAAATATTTCAAAGTTTTATACTTACCGGTGATAAATACACCTCCGTGAGATACATTTTTTGTCCTGCTATCATTTTTGCACGTAAAATTGCACAATTGGGCATGTTTATAATATTTTTCGGTTTGTTCGAGACATCATAACACAGCGAGTAGCAAATCCCGACTGAGCCGGTGTTGCAAACCAGCGCATAATTGTGACACACGCGGGATAGCTGTGTGGCACTTCCACTCTTTTTTACTATTCCGTGGTTTTTTCATTTCAGAAATTGGTCTATTAATAAATACTACACATTTAAAGTAAACTTTTCATACTAGAACATTAAAAACAGTCATTTTGATACTCCATTCACCTATTTTTTTAAGACGTTAAAAAAAGTGATGATAAGGACCAGTGCGCCAATTGTAACCACTACTTTCAGCAATTGAAATTCAGCACAAGATTGTAGACCCTTAGCATAGACAATTTTCGTTGGTTTTAAAAAAAAATCTAGCTGTTCAGTACATTTTGGCGGCATAAGTATTCCATTTCCCTATGAAACAGCTGTTTTTTTTTAAATAACCGACGAAAAATGTATGCTTTATTCATGGTCTGCGCACTGGTTAAACATTCATCTTGTATGTGTTTCATTGTGAAATAGCGAGACATCTGTGTTTAAACGTAAGCAGTACGAAAGGGGGCGGGGCCGTGGTCAAGGCCGTAGCAAACTTGCCAATTTTGACGTTCGACAGTTCGGCGCTTGAAGGGTTTTTGAATAACAATTGAGGTGCTTGTGGCTAAGTGCCGACAAATTCACGCCTGTGAATTTAGCCACCAGCCCCTCTATCCCCTGACATCTTATTCATTTATTGTTGTTTAAAACATTTCTTCTTTTTCCAGAATCCAGCGTATTCCTCCCAGACTCGAGCATTACAAACTTGTCATCGTTAGAAGTGTCGGAACGCGAGATAGAGTCGTTCAAAAGGTTCGACTTCTACTTCGAGCCGCCGCAGCACAAACCTAAAGTACAACTCGACGTCAGAGACATCGCTGCCGCGCTTCGGCAGAACCACAAGTAATCTGTGGCTTACATAAACCCAATAATAGTGCTATCACAATTATTTAACCACAGACAGTAGCAACCCATTAGCGACCTTATTGCCATTACAATAAAGATCACTGTGGCTTGTCGGACTTGGCAATGGTAGCAACCCAATAACGAGCTTATTGCTACGACAATAAAGATCACTGTTAATTTGTGAGTGATGCAAAATCATACGTAAAATAGCTGTGAAAGCACAGTACATGTACCCTGCAGTAACAAAACTAGTTTAACTTCGAGCCGATTTTTGTATTTGAAACATAATTCTAACTGTTGGCTGACATGACTAAGGGAGAGTTAGTAATACAAAATTGGTAGCAATGCCCGGCTTCTAAGGTCCTCATATCCACTCTCAATTGTGTTTAATTCGACAAAGTAATCTTAATTGAAGCGAATAACTTCCTCAAGGAATGTCCAGCAGCAAGATGTCGAAGTATAATTAATAATAGACCACAGACACCGGGCATTAGACTCGCTTCTAAAGTCAGTTCTTTATTTTTGATAGTGCGATTGGCATTATCGTAATATTATTTGCGTTTTCCTTAGTTAACATCGCCTTGTAAACACGGCACAAATACAACATTCTGTATTACATGTATAATTTTTTTAAACTTGATGCCATGTATAAATTCTAATTCTATTAATGTATAAGAAGGAATTTAATATTATTTAAAAAATAATGTAATTTTATTACACGCGGGTTTCGTAGGGTTTATATTGTTTTTGCAGTAGCTCACAAATTAGCTTAAAGCTAATATTAGGACATTTGACAAATAATAACATATTTGACAAGACTACGATGTTTTGGACTCAATTAACACGAGCGCTTTTCAAAATTTCGTAATATTCTTTTGTGTTTTAAAGAATACAATCGAATTGACAACCTCCTCCTTTTTGAAGTCGGTCAAAAAGGAGACAATGAAGATATCTGGAAGTTTGATACTAACTAGAGCTATTTTCAAATACATCTCGCCTTAAGTAACATTATTATTCGACCGAAGGGAGTCTTAAAACTCTGCAATAACACAATCTGTAATAAGACATAAACATAGTTTTAACAGTATTTATCCTCTGTAAATAAACAAGACAAGAAAAGACAAGATATTACATGCATATTCTCCAGTTTACGGATAATAGGTGCCGAAGGTTTTTTTTGTCCAAAGGCTTTCGTAGATTGAGATATTGAATATATTTACTTTAAATGCGCTCTTGTTACTTCAGCCTTAACAGTAAGAATACCGGTCTGTAACCGTCCTACAGCTGGGCAAAGACCTCTTCTCATACGGAGAAGACACGAGCATTGATCACCGCGCTTGTTCAATGCGATTTCAGAAAAATGATACAAGCGACTTTCGACCTGTTTTTCCTGGTAAGTTCCGGATAACTAATCAAGCAGATGACGTTAATCCGGTAGATAGTGCTTACCTCGACACTGAAACAGGCACTTTATAATTACACGACAAATCAAGGATGTGAAATTACTGCCATGTATTGATATTGACAAGATGGCTCCCTAAGCCAGCTGTTCTAATATTTGACGTTTTTGTACTTGTAATATTAAGACAGCGACATCTCTCGCAGAACTTGGTTTGACAGAAAAGATTATGGTTTTATGGTATGGTAAATAGTGATGGTTGGATAGTGACCTGGTCTATTGCATAATAGACCTAATTACCATGGAGTAATGAGTAAAATAGTTTCGAGTTTATCTAGGATATAAAATTAAGGCATTTGACATGTTTCTATAATATTGTTAATGTCTTGAAATATGGTTGATAAGTTTTCGTGCTCGAAAGCGAGTCTGAAAATAATTTGTTAGAGATTTCGTACACAACTCTGGGGAATGAATGATGGACCAGAAAAGGCCAGTTTGTACTAAATATAGCTACAATACTGCACAGTACCATAGTGTAGCGACTTGAATGTTTTACTTATTACTCCAAGGTTTCCACAGAGCGTTAAAAAAGATAAAATTAACAAGATGCGCAGGAGTCGATAAAAATTTAGAGTAAGTAATATTTAGTCTGCGATACAATTTTTTATGAGAAACATCTATCATTAACTGATTGGTGGAAGATACGATGTCGATGAAAAATAAATGTGTTTTTATCTTTTTTAATATTTCTGTGGTATTTAAAGGACGTGACTTATTGTATAAGAGATGTGGAAAGAACGTTTATATTCAGTCTCCAAATGTATCACATTAAATATATAGTATTTGTCGATTATGTTGCATTCAGTTGGTTGTATGTAAACTTAAGTGAAATACATTATCATAGATGAATATAGTGTTTTATTTTCTGACTATAACCCCTACGTCCAACGGAATGTACACAATAAGAAACCCATTAATGACGATGATGCATCAACAAAGTCTGATGGGTGTCCAAACTCAGAGTCCCCAACTGAATCCTATGTATGGACAGCAATACAACTACGTAAACCCTAATCAGTACAACCCTGTACCCCCCAACCCCCCCACTCAGTACATGGAACAATCAAGGGCATCACCAAAACCCGATGACTTCCAAACAAGAATCATGAATTTAGCGTCTTTTACTCAGAAGAACGACGAAGGATACTCCCTGTTTAAGACGCCAGACGATAATCAACAACGCAGCTTCCTAACACCGGAGTATTACGAGAATCAGAGCCCAAAGTCTGTGGTCTCACCTAACCCTATTGGCACCAGGCCGGTCGATACTTCGCGGTCATTCGAGTCCGATTCTTCTCTATTCGCCAACCCGATTCAGAGACCAGAACCCATAGGAACTCCTTTGAAACAAGAAGAGAGAGTAGACTACACAGGATTATACACCCCATTTGGTCAAGAAGATCGAAATGTATTCAGAAATGCGTTGTTTAGTGATAAGAACGAGTCTTCTAATCTGAAGAATGAAGAGTTGGGGGTCAATCATGTGGCCAATGGGGACTCGCTGCCGTATTTTCAGAGGTTAAGGGTGGGATCGAAACTAAACAGTGAAGTGACTATACATCATGTTACTGAATCCAAGTTTTATAAAGGACAGGTGAGTGTTTCATTCCGATTTTGTACTAGATTTCTTTATTGAACCAAAGTTCAATAAAAAACCCTTTTATTCCATGCAACATCAATTACAGTATTTTTTGACATTGAACAAAAAAAATATGAAACATTTAATGCAAAGTTTACACATTTAATTTTTATTATTTTTAGTAGTTTTATTATTTTATAGTATATTTCTGATAAGCATGGACCCTTCTCAGTTAAAGGCCTCCTCCAAGTCTTTCCATGTATCTCTATTTTTTGCTACTATTAACCAGTTTGTTCCTACGGTCTTCTTTATAACATCCTCACATCTCATGTAGGTTCATTATCGCACGTTATTCTCTGCGCACTTGGCGAATGAGAGCCACACCGAAAAAAATGTTTCGCCCACATTCTAAGTCAAAACCTCATGATTTCCTCGACTTGTCTTAACCTCACTGTGGTTTGATATCCATAGTTGCTAGTTTTCTCCTCATCTCAAACAGTTTCCTCAGTCGAGGTGAGTTTGAGTCGATGAACCAACTGTCAAATATAAGGTACGTCGGCATATACCTTGAAGCTTCCTTGAGGTAATCAACAAGGAAGTTTTTACCAAAACACGAGTATTTTATCCGATTTTCGTTGTCGATGTCTGTTGAAGACTTTATTGAATATCGACGTATTCATGACGTATCACCTCGACTCACTCTCAGTCAAGGGGCCTCCTAATTTCAATAATCCGACGAAATGAATACCGATTTTATGGGTCTTCCGAGGCACGCCTTGAGGTCTTCTCAACAGAGTTGTGCGTCGAGGTTACGACTTAGAATAAGGATGTTATATTTTTAAACACAAGTGTCGTGACGAGCAAAGTGTGTCAAAAGTTCCTTCGCCAAGTGTGAAATTCGTTCCAACTAACGATAATTTAAAAAAAAGGTTTATTAGTTAATACATTTTCTGCTCTTGCAATTTATCTTCTATCTAGCTTGTGTCCGCGATGTCGTCAGCGTGAAATCTTGTTGTAACATAAAATATAACCCATGGCACTTCGCAATAATGTAGCTTCCCAGTTGTGAAAAAAAAAACTCTCGAAATTGGTTCAGTAGTTCCGAAGATTATACCCTAAGTACAAACTTACGAGTTTTAATGTAAAAATCTTTGTTCTCCAGGAGCCAGGTGTTCCTCTAGAGTGTGGGATGCAAGGAGAAGAGTCTTTGTTCAGCAGACCACCGGTCCACGCGTGGCCTGACCAGTTGTATGGACCGCCCTGTCCAAATAAAACCGGTAAGTCTACAAATAAATCAAAATCTTAATATTTTATCTCACTTAGTTCTGCATGGGCACTTATGAAACATTCCAATTGGTGGAGGAGATGGTTGGAGGATGGAGAAGAGCCGGCAATAAACTCCACGGTTACTCATTTCAGAATAATTGGCTTTTACATAACATAACATCGCGCCTGTAATCCCAGAAGGGTCAGGCAGAGGTGAACTTGTAGTACACCCACATTTCGCCAGTTATGGTTAAGTTCCATGTGCCTCCGATTTCCCCTTTGCGGTACTGTCATGTAGTGAGTTCTGAGCCTGTGTGTGTGTGCAGGCGTGCAGTCGGCCCGCAGCTCGCCCACGGGCCCGGGCCCACAGCCGGGCTGCAGCCCGCGCGCCGACGAGCCGGCCGCCGACGAGCGCCGCTTCGGGCCCGTCGGCGCGCGCGCCCGCACCATGCAGCCGCCGAGAGGTATGTCTTGTGTGAGGTTTCTACTTTATATCTCACCTTTCAACCATTAGACCGGATGTCATTTGTACCGTCTTAAAATGGGATATATTAGGTTAACGGAATAAGAAGCCTATGGCATAGTTTTTTCATTTCAGAATTTGGACTATTAATAAATACTACACATTTAAAGTAAGCTTTTCATGCTAGAACATTAAAAACAGTCATTTTGATACTCCATTCACCTACTTTTTCAAGACGTTACAAAAAGTGATGATAAGGACCAGTGCGCCAATTGTAAGCACTACTTTCAGCAATTGAAATTCAGCACATGATGGTAGACCCTTAGCATAGACAGTTTTCGTTGGTTATTAAAAAAATTATAGCTGTTCAGTACATTTTGACCGCGTAAGTATTGCATTTCCATAAGAAACAGCAGATTTTTTTAATAATCGACGAAAAATGTATGCTTTGTTCATGGTTTGCGCACTGGTTAAACATTCATCTTGTATGTGTTTCGTAGTGAAATAGCGAGACATCTGTGTTTAAACGTAAGCAAAAGGGGTCGGGGCCGTGGTCAGCCGTAGAAAACTTGGCAATTTTGACGTTCGACAGTTCGGCGCTTGAAGGGTTGTTTGAATAACATTTGAGGTGCTTGCTTGGCTAAATGACGACTGTGAATTTAGCCACCAGCCCCTCTATCCCGTGACATCTTATTCATTTATTGTTGTTTAAAATATTTCTTCTTTTTCCAGAATCCAGCGTATTCCTCCCAGACTCGAGCATTACAAACTTGTCATCGTTAGAAGTGTCGGAACGCGAGATAGAGTCGTTCAAAAGGTTCGACTTCTACTTCGAGCCGCCGCAGCACAAACCTAAAGTACAACTCGACGTCAGAGACATCGCTGCCGCGCTTCGGCAGAACCACAAGTAATCTGTGGCTTACATAAACCCAATAATAGTGCCACCACAATTATTTAACCACAGACAGTAGCAACCCATTAGCGACCTTATTGCTATTACAATAAAGATCACTGTGGCTTGTCGGACTTGGCAATGGTAGCAACCCAATAACGAGCTTATTGCCACGACAATAAAGATCAATGTGAATTTGTCAGTGATGCAAAATCATAGGTAAAATAGCTGTGAAAGCACAGTACATGTACCCTGCAGTAACAAAATTGCCAGCTATGCCCGGCTTCTAAGGTCCTCATATCCACTCTCTATTGTGTTTAATTCGACAAAGTAATCTTAATTGAAGCGAATAACTTCCTCAAGGAATGTCCAGCAGCAAGATGTCGAAGTATAATTAATAATAGACCACAGACACCGGGCATTAGACTCGCTTCTAAAGTCAGTTCTTTATTTTTAATAGTGCGATTGGCATTACCGTCATAATAATTGCGTTTTCCTTAGTTAACATCGCCCTGTAAACACGGCACAAATACAACAACCTGTATTACATGTATATTTTTTTTAACTTGATGCCATGTATAAATTCTAATTCTATTAATGTATAAAGAGAAGGAATTTAATATTATTTAAAAGTTACATTTTATTTTATTGCACGCGGGTTTCGTAAGGTTTATATTGTTTTGCAGTAGCTCCCAAATTAGCTAAAAGCTAATTGTAGGATATTTGACAAGACTACGATGTTTTGGACTCAATTAACACGAGCGCTTTTCAAAATTTCGTAATATTCTTTTTGTTTTAAAGATTACAATCGAATTGAAAACCTCCTCCTTTTTGAAGTCGGTTAAAAAGGAGACAATGAAGATATCTGGAAGTTTGATACTAACTAGAGCTATTTTCAAATACGTCTCGCCTTAAGTAACATTATTATTCGACCGAACGGAGTCTTAAAACTCTGCAATAACACAATCTGTAATAAGACATAAACATAGTTTTAACAGTATTTATCCTCTGTAAATAAACAAGACAAGAAAAGACAAGATATTACATGCATATTCTCCAGTTTACGGATAATGCGTGCCGAAGGTTTTTTTGTCCAAAGGCTTTCGTAGATTGAGATATTGAATATATTTACTTTAAATGCGCTCTTGTTACTTCAGCCTTAACAATAAAAATACCGGTCTCTAACCGTCCTACAGCTGGGCAAAGACCTCTTCTCATACGGAGAAGACACGAGCATTGATCACCGCGCTTGTTCAATGCGATTTCAGAAAAATGATACAAGCGACTTTCGACCTGTTTTTCCTGGTAAGTTCCGGATAACTAATCAAGCAGATGACGTTAATCCGGTAGATAGTGCTTACCTCGACACTGAAACAGGCACTTTATAATTACACGACAAATCAAGGATGTGAAATTACTGCCATGTATTGATATTGACAAGATGGCTCCCTAAGCCAGCTGTTCTAATATTTTGACGTTTTTGTACTTGTAATATTAAGACAGCGACATCTCTCGCAGAACTTGGTTTGACAGAAAAGATGATGGTTTTATGGTATGGTAAATAATGATGGTTGGATAGTGACCTGGTCTATTGCATAATAGACCTAATTACCATGGAGTAATGAGTAAAATAGTTTCTAGAAAATAATTTGTTAGAGATTTCGTACACAACTCTGGGGAATGAATGATGGACCAGAAAAGGCCAGTTTGTACTAAATATAGCTACAATACTGCACAGTACCATAGTGTAGCGACTTGAATGTTTTACTTATTACTCCAAGGTTTCCACAGAGCGTTAAAAAAGATAAAATTAACAAGATGCGCAGGAGTCGATAAAAATTTAGAGTAAGTAATATTTAGTCTGCGTTACAATTTTTTATGAGAAACATCTATCATTAACTGATTGGTGGAAGATACGATGTCGATAAAAAATAAATGTATTTTTATCTTTTTTAATATTTCTGTGGTATTTAAAGGACGTGACTTATTGTATAAGAGATGTGGAAAGAACGTTTATATTCAGTCTCCAAATGTATCACATTAAATATATAGTATTTGTCGATTATGTTGCATTCAGTTGGTTGTATGTAAACTTAAGTGAAATACATTATCATAGATGAATATAGTGTTTTATTTTCTGACTATAACCCCTACGTCCAACGGAATGTACACAATAAGAAACCCATTAATGACGATGATGCATCAACAAAGTCTAATGGGTGTCCAAACTCAGAGTCCCCAACTGAATCCTCTGTACGGACAGCAATACAACTACGTAAACCCTAATCAGTACAACCCTGTACCCCCCAACCCCCCAACTCAGTACATGGAACAAGCAAGGGCATCACCGAAACCCGATGACTTCCAAACAAGAATCATGAATTTAGCGTCTTTTACTCAGAAGAACGACGAAGGATACTCCCTGTTTAAGACGCCAGACGATAATCAACAACGCAGCTTCCTAACACCGGAGTATTACGAGAATCGGAGCCCAAAGTCTGTGGTCTCACCTAACCCTATCGGCACCAGGCCGGTCGATACTTCGCGGTCATTCGAGTCCGATTCTTCTCTATTCGCCAACCCGATTCAGAGACCAGAACCCATAGGAACTCCTTTGAAACAAGAAGAGAGAGTAGACTACACAGGATTATACACCCCATTTGGTCAAGAAGATCGAAATGTATTCAGAAATGCGTTGTTTAGTGATAAGAACGAGTCTTCTAATCTGAAGAATGAAGAGTTGGGGGTCAATCATGTGGCCAATGGGGACTCGCTGCCGTATTTTCAGAGGTTAAGGGTGGGATCGAAACTAAACAGTGAAGTGACTATACATCATGTTACTGAATCCAAGTTTTATAAAGGACAGGTGAGTGTTTCATTCCGATTTTGTACTAGATTTCTTTATTGAACCAAAGTTCAATAAAAAACCCTTTTATTCCATGCAACATCAATTACAGTATTTTTTGACATTGAACAAAAAAAATATGAAACATTTAATGCAAAGTTTACACATTTAATTTTTATTATTTTTAGTAGTTTTATTATTTTATAGTATATTTCTGATAAGCATGGACCCTTCTCAGTTAAAGGCCTCCTCCAAGTCTTTCCATGTATCTCTATTTTTTGCTGCTATTAACCAGTTTGTTCCTACGGTCTTCTTTATAACATCCTCACATCTCATGTAGGTTCATTATCGCACGTTATTCTCTGCGCACTTGGCGAATGAGAGCCACACCGAAAAAATTGTTTCACCCACATTCTAAGTCAAAACCTCATGATTTCCTCGACTTGTCTTAACCTCACTGTGGTTTGATATCCATAGTTGCTAGTTTTCTCCTCATCTCAAACAGTTTCCTCAGTCGAGGTGAGTTTGAGTCGAGGAACCAACTGTCAAATATAATGTACGTCGGCATCTACCTTTGCTTCCTTGAGGTATTCAACAAGGAAGTTTTTACCGAAACACGAGTATTTCATCCGATTTTCATAATGTCTGTTGAAGACTTTATTGAATATCGACGCATTCATGACGTATCACCTCGACTCACTCTCAGTCAAGGGGCCTCCTAATTTCAATAATCTGACGAAATGAATACCGATTTTATGGGTCTTCCGAGGCACGCCTTGAGGTCTTCTCGACAGAGTTGTGCGTCGAGGTTACGACTTAGAATAAGGATGTTACATTTTTAAACACAAGTGTCGTGACGAGCAAAGTGTGTCAAAAGTTCCTTCGCCAAGTGTGAAATTCGTTCCAACTAACGATTAATTTTAAAAAAAGGTTAATAAGTTAATACATTTTCTGCTCTTGCAATTTATCTTCTATCTAGCTTGTGCCCGCGATGACATAAAATACATCCTATGGCACTTCGCAATACTGTAGCTTCCCACATGTGGGAAAAAAAAAACTCTCGAATTTGGTTCAGTAGTTTCGAAGATTACACCCTATATACAAACTTACGAATTTTAATGTAAAAATCTTTGTTCTCCAGGAGCCCGGTGTTCCTCTAGAGTGTGGGATGCAAGGAGAAGAGTCTTTGTTCAGCAGACCACCGGTCCACGCGTGGCCTGACCAGTTGTATGGACCGCCCTGTCCAAATAAAACCGGTAAGTCTACAAATAAATCCAAATCATAATATTTTAACTCACTTAGTTCTACATGGGCACTTATGAAACATTCCAATTGGTGGAGGAGATGGTTGGAGGATGGAGAAGAGCCGGCAATAAACTCCACGGTTACTCATTTCAAAATAATTGGCTTTTACATAACATAACATCGCGCCTGTAATCCCAGAAGGGTCAGGCAGAGGTGAACCTATAGTACACCCACATTTCGCCAGTTATGGTTCAGTTCCATGTGCCTCCGATTTCTCCTTTGCGGTACTGTCATGTAGCGAGTTTCTGAGCCTGTGTGTGTGCAGGCGTGCAGTCGGCCCGCAGCTCGCCCACGGGCTCGGGCGCGCAGCCGGGCTGCAGCCCGCGCGCCGACGAGCCGGCCGCCGACGAGCGCCGCTTCGGGCCCGTCGGCGCGCGCGCCCGCACCATGCAGCCGCCGAGAGGTATGTCTTCTGTGAGGTTTCTACTTTATATCTCACCTTTCAACCATTACACCGGATGTCATTTGTACCGTCTTAAAATGGGATATATTAGGTTAACGGAATAAGAAGCCTATGGCATAGTTTTTTTTTTCAGAAATTGGACTATTAATAAATACTACACATTTAAAGTAAGCTTTTCATACTAGAACATTAAAAACAGTCATTTTGATACTCCATTCACCTATTTTTTTAAAACGTTAAAAAAAGTGATGATAAGGACCAGTGCGCCAATTGTAAGCACTACTTTCAGCAATTGAAATTCAGCACATGATTGTAGACCCTTAGCATAGACAGTTTTCGTTGGTTATAAAAAAAAATCTAGCTGTTCAGTACACTTTGACCGCGTAAGTATTGCATTTCCCTATGAAACAGCTGTTTTTTTTCAATAATCGTCGAAAAATGTATACTTTATTCATGGTTTGCGCACTGGTTAAACATTCATCTTGTATGTGTTTCATTGTGAAATAGCGGTCGGGGCCGTGGTCAGCCGTAGAAAACTTGCCAATTTTGACGTTCGACAGTTCGGCGCTTGAAGGGTTGTTTGAATAACATTTGAGGTGCTTGCTTGGCTAAATGATGACTGTGAATTTAGCCACCAGCCCCTCTATCCCGTGACATCTTATTCATTTATTGTTGTTTAAAACATTTCTTCTTTTTCCAGAATCCAGCGTATTCCTCCCAGACTCGAGCATTACAAACTTGTCATCGTTAGAAGTGTCGGAACGCGAGATAGAGTCGTTCAAAAGGTTCGACTTCTACTTCGAGCCGCCGCAGCACAAACCTAAAGTACAACTCGACGTCAGAGACATCGCTGCCGCGCTTCGGCAGAACCACAAGTAATCTGTGGCTTACATAAACCCAATAATAGTGCTACCACAATTATTTAACCACAGACAGTAGCAACCCATTAGCGACCTTATTGCCATTACAATAAAGATCACTGTGGCTTGTCGGACTTGGCAATGGTAGCAACCCAATAACGAGCTTATTGCCACGACAATAAAGATCAATGTGAATTTGTCAGTGATGCAAAATCATACGTAAAATAGCTGTGAAAGCACAGTACATGTACCCTGCAGTAACAAAACTAGTTTAACTTCGAGCCGATTTTTGTATTTGAAACATAATTCTAACTGTTGGCTGACATGACTAAGGTAGAGTTGTAATACATAATTGGTAGCAATGCCCGGCTTCTAAGGTCCTCATATCCACTCTCTATTGTGTTTAATTCGACAAAGTAATCTTAATTGAAGCGAATAACTTCCTCAAGGAATGTCCAGCAGCAAGATGTCGAAGTATAATTAATAATAGACCACAGACACCGGGCATTAGACTCGCTTCTAAAGTCAGTTCTTTATTTTTAATAGTGCGATTGGCATTATCGTAATATTATTTGCGTTTTCCTTAGTTAACATCGACCTGTAAACACGGCACAAATACAACATTCTGTATTACATGTATAATTTTTTTAAACTTGATGCCATGTATAAATTCTAATTCTATTAATGTATGAAGGAATTTAATATTACATATTTAAAAAATAATGTAATTTTATTACACGCGGGTTTCGTAGGGTTTATATTGTTTTTGCAGTAGCTCACAAATTAGCTAAAAGCTAATATTAGGACATTTGACAAATAATAACATATTTGACAAGACTACGATGTTTTGGACTCAATTAACACGGGCGCTTTTCAAAATTTCGTAATATCCTTTTTGTTTTAAAGAATACAATCGAATTGACAACCTCCTCCTTTTTGAAGTGGGTCAAAAAGGAGACAATGAAGATATCTGGAAGTTTGATACTAACTAGAGCTATTTTCAAATACGTCTCGCTTTAAGTAACATTATTATTCGACCGAAGGGAGTCTTAAAACTGTGCAATAACACAATCTGTAATAAGACATAAACATAGTTTAAACAGTATTTATCCTCTGTAAATAAACAAGACAAGAAAAGACAAGATATTACATGCATATTCTCCAGTTTACGGATAACGCGTGCCGAAGGTTTTTTTGTCCAAAGGCTTTCGTAGATTGAGATATTGAATATATTTACTTTAAATGCGCTCTTGTTACTTCAGCCTTAAGAATAAGAATACCGGTCTGTAACCGTCCTACAGCTGGGCAAAGACCTCTTCTCATACGGAGAAGACACGAGCATTGATCACCGCGCTTGTTCAATGCGATTTCAGAAAAATGATACAAGCGACTTTCGACCTGTTTTTCCTGGTAAGTTCCGGATAACTAATCAAGCAGATGACGTTAATCCGGTAGATAGTGCTTACCTCGACACTGAAACAGGCACTTTATAATTACACGACAAATCAAGGATGTGAAATTACTGCCATGTATTGATATTGACAAGATGGCTCCCTAAGCCAGCTGTTCTAATATTTTGACGTTTTTGTACTTGTAATATTAAGACAGCGACATCTCTCGCAGAACTTGGTTTGACAGAAAAGATGATGGTTTTATGGTATGGTAAATAATGATGGTTGGATAGTGACCTGGTCTATTGCATAATAGACCTAATTACCATGGAGTAATGAGTAAAATAGTTTCGAGTTTATCTAGGATATAAAATTAAGGCATTTGACATGTTTCTATAATATTGTTAATGTCTTGAAATATGGTTGATAAGTTTTCGTGCTCGAAAGCGAGTCCGAAATTAATTTGTTAGAGATTTCGTACACAACTCTGGGGAATGAATGATGGACCAGAAAAGGCCAGTTTTTACTAAATATAGCTACAATACTGCACAGTACCATAGTGTAGCGACTTGAATGTTTTACTTATTACTCCAAGGTTTCCACAGAGCGTTAAAAAAGATAAAATTAACAAGATGCGCAGGAGTCGATAAAAATTTAGAGTAAGTAATATTTAGTCTGCGATACAATTTTTTATGAGAAACATGTATCATTAACTGATTGGTGGAAGATACGATGTCGATGAAAAATAAATGTATTTTTATCTTTTTTAATATTTCTGTGGTATTTAAAGGACGTGACTTATTGTATAAGAGATGTGGAAAGAACGTTTATATTCAGTCTCCAAATGTATCACATTAAATATATAGAATTTGTCGATTATGTTGCATTCAGTTGGTTGTATGTAAACTTAAGTGAAATACATTATCATAGATGAATATAGTGTTTTATTTTCTGACTATAACCCCTACGTCCAACGGAATGTACACAATAAGAAACCCATTAATGACGATGATGCATCAACAAAGTCTAATGGGTGTCCAAACTCAGAGTCCCCAACTGAATCCTCTGTACGGACAGCAATACAACTACGTAAACCCTAATCAGTACAACCCTGTACCCCCCAACCCCCCAACTCAGTACATGGAACAAGCAAGGGCATCACCGAAACCCGATGACTTCCAAACAAGAATCATGAATTTAGCGTCTTTTACTCAGAAGAACGACGAAGGATACTCCCTGTTTAAGACGCCAGACGATAATCAACAACGCAGCTTCCTAACACCGGAGTATTACGAGAATCGGAGCCCAAAGTCTGTGGTCTCACCTAACCCTATCGGCACCAGGCCGGTCGATACTTCGCGGTCATTCGAGTCCGATTCTTCTCTATTCGCCAACCCGATTCAGAGACCAGAACCCATAGGAACTCCTTTGAAACAAGAAGAGAGAGTAGACTACACAGGATTATACACCCCATTTGGTCAAGAAGATCGAAATGTATTCAGAAATGCGTTGTTTAGTGATAAGAACGAGTCTTCTAATCTGAAGAATGAAGAGTTGGGGGTCAATCATGTGGCCAATGGGGACTCGCTGCCGTATTTTCAGAGGTTAAGGGTGGGATCGAAACTAAACAGTGAAGTGACTATACATCATGTTACTGAATCCAAGTTTTATAAAGGACAGGTGAGTGTTTCATTCCGATTTTGTACTAGATTTCTTTATTGAACCAAAGTTCAATAAAAAACCCTTTTATTCCATGCAACATCAATTACAGTATTTTTTGACATTGAACAAAAAAAATATGAAACATTTAATGCAAAGTTTACACATTTAATTTTTATTATTTTTAGTAGTTTTATTATTTTATAGTATATTTCTGATAAGCATGGACCCTTCTCAGTTAAAGGCCTCCTCCAAGTCTTTCCATGTATCTCTATTTTTTGCTGCTATTAACCAGTTTGTTCCTACGGTCTTCTTTATAACATCCTCACATCTCATGTAGGTTCATTATCGCACGTTATTCTCTGCGCACTTGGCGAATGAGAGCCACACCGAAAAAATTGTTTCACCCACATTCTAAGTCAAAACCTCATGATTTCCTCGACTTGTCTTAACCTCACTGTGGTTTGATATCCATAGTTGCTAGTTTTCTCCTCATCTCAAACAGTTTCCTCAGTCGAGGTGAGTTTGAGTCGAGGAACCAACTGTCAAATATAATGTACGTCGGCATCTACCTTTGCTTCCTTGAGGTATTCAACAAGGAAGTTTTTACCGAAACACGAGTATTTCATCCGATTTTCATAATGTCTGTTGAAGACTTTATTGAATATCGACGCATTCATGACGTATCACCTCGACTCACTCTCAGTCAAGGGGCCTCCTAATTTCAATAATCTGACGAAATGAATACCGATTTTATGGGTCTTCCGAGGCACGCCTTGAGGTCTTCTCGACAGAGTTGTGCGTCGAGGTTACGACTTAGAATAAGGATGTTACATTTTTAAACACAAGTGTCGTGACGAGCAAAGTGTGTCAAAAGTTCCTTCGCCAAGTGTGAAATTCGTTCCAACTAACGATTAATTTTAAAAAAAGGTTAATAAGTTAATACATTTTCTGCTCTTGCAATTTATCTTCTATCTAGCTTGTGCCCGCGATGACATAAAATACATCCTATGGCACTTCGCAATACTGTAGCTTCCCACATGTGGGAAAAAAAAAACTCTCGAATTTGGTTCAGTAGTTTCGAAGATTACACCCTATATACAAACTTACGAATTTTAATGTAAAAATCTTTGTTCTCCAGGAGCCCGGTGTTCCTCTAGAGTGTGGGATGCAAGGAGAAGAGTCTTTGTTCAGCAGACCACCGGTCCACGCGTGGCCTGACCAGTTGTATGGACCGCCCTGTCCAAATAAAACCGGTAAGTCTACAAATAAATCCAAATCATAATATTTTAACTCACTTAGTTCTACATGGGCACTTATGAAACATTCCAATTGGTGGAGGAGATGGTTGGAGGATGGAGAAGAGCCGGCAATAAACTCCACGGTTACTCATTTCAAAATAATTGGCTTTTACATAACATAACATCGCGCCTGTAATCCCAGAAGGGTCAGGCAGAGGTGAACCTATAGTACACCCACATTTCGCCAGTTATGGTTCAGTTCCATGTGCCTCCGATTTCTCCTTTGCGGTACTGTCATGTAGCGAGTTTCTGAGCCTGTGTGTGTGCAGGCGTGCAGTCGGCCCGCAGCTCGCCCACGGGCTCGGGCGCGCAGCCGGGCTGCAGCCCGCGCGCCGACGAGCCGGCCGCCGACGAGCGCCGCTTCGGGCCCGTCGGCGCGCGCGCCCGCACCATGCAGCCGCCGAGAGGTATGTCTTCTGTGAGGTTTCTACTTTATATCTCACCTTTCAACCATTACACCGGATGTCATTTGTACCGTCTTAAAATGGGATATATTAGGTTAACGGAATAAGAAGCCTATGGCATAGTTTTTTTTTTCAGAAATTGGACTATTAATAAATACTACACATTTAAAGTAAGCTTTTCATACTAGAACATTAAAAACAGTCATTTTGATACTCCATTCACCTATTTTTTTAAAACGTTAAAAAAAGTGATGATAAGGACCAGTGCGCCAATTGTAAGCACTACTTTCAGCAATTGAAATTCAGCACATGATTGTAGACCCTTAGCATAGACAGTTTTCGTTGGTTATAAAAAAAAATCTAGCTGTTCAGTACACTTTGACCGCGTAAGTATTGCATTTCCCTATGAAACAGCTGTTTTTTTTCAATAATCGTCGAAAAATGTATACTTTATTCATGGTTTGCGCACTGGTTAAACATTCATCTTGTATGTGTTTCATTGTGAAATAGCGGTCGGGGCCGTGGTCAGCCGTAGAAAACTTGCCAATTTTGACGTTCGACAGTTCGGCGCTTGAAGGGTTGTTTGAATAACATTTGAGGTGCTTGCTTGGCTAAATGATGACTGTGAATTTAGCCACCAGCCCCTCTATCCCGTGACATCTTATTCATTTATTGTTGTTTAAAACATTTCTTCTTTTTCCAGAATCCAGCGTATTCCTCCCAGACTCGAGCATTACAAACTTGTCATCGTTAGAAGTGTCGGAACGCGAGATAGAGTCGTTCAAAAGGTTCGACTTCTACTTCGAGCCGCCGCAGCACAAACCTAAAGTACAACTCGACGTCAGAGACATCGCTGCCGCGCTTCGGCAGAACCACAAGTAATCTGTGGCTTACATAAACCCAATAATAGTGCTACCACAATTATTTAACCACAGACAGTAGCAACCCATTAGCGACCTTATTGCCATTACAATAAAGATCACTGTGGCTTGTCGGACTTGGCAATGGTAGCAACCCAATAACGAGCTTATTGCCACGACAATAAAGATCAATGTGAATTTGTCAGTGATGCAAAATCATACGTAAAATAGCTGTGAAAGCACAGTACATGTACCCTGCAGTAACAAAACTAGTTTAACTTCGAGCCGATTTTTGTATTTGAAACATAATTCTAACTGTTGGCTGACATGACTAAGGTAGAGTTGTAATACATAATTGGTAGCAATGCCCGGCTTCTAAGGTCCTCATATCCACTCTCTATTGTGTTTAATTCGACAAAGTAATCTTAATTGAAGCGAATAACTTCCTCAAGGAATGTCCAGCAGCAAGATGTCGAAGTATAATTAATAATAGACCACAGACACCGGGCATTAGACTCGCTTCTAAAGTCAGTTCTTTATTTTTAATAGTGCGATTGGCATTATCGTAATATTATTTGCGTTTTCCTTAGTTAACATCGACCTGTAAACACGGCACAAATACAACATTCTGTATTACATGTATAATTTTTTTAAACTTGATGCCATGTATAAATTCTAATTCTATTAATGTATGAAGGAATTTAATATTACATATTTAAAAAATAATGTAATTTTATTACACGCGGGTTTCGTAGGGTTTATATTGTTTTTGCAGTAGCTCACAAATTAGCTAAAAGCTAATATTAGGACATTTGACAAATAATAACATATTTGACAAGACTACGATGTTTTGGACTCAATTAACACGGGCGCTTTTCAAAATTTCGTAATATCCTTTTTGTTTTAAAGAATACAATCGAATTGACAACCTCCTCCTTTTTGAAGTGGGTCAAAAAGGAGACAATGAAGATATCTGGAAGTTTGATACTAACTAGAGCTATTTTCAAATACGTCTCGCTTTAAGTAACATTATTATTCGACCGAAGGGAGTCTTAAAACTGTGCAATAACACAATCTGTAATAAGACATAAACATAGTTTAAACAGTATTTATCCTCTGTAAATAAACAAGACAAGAAAAGACAAGATATTACATGCATATTCTCCAGTTTACGGATAACGCGTGCCGAAGGTTTTTTTGTCCAAAGGCTTTCGTAGATTGAGATATTGAATATATTTACTTTAAATGCGCTCTTGTTACTTCAGCCTTAAGAATAAGAATACCGGTCTGTAACCGTCCTACAGCTGGGCAAAGACCTCTTCTCATACGGAGAAGACACGAGCATTGATCACCGCGCTTGTTCAATGCGATTTCAGAAAAATGATACAAGCGACTTTCGACCTGTTTTTCCTGGTAAGTTCCGGATAACTAATCAAGCAGATGACGTTAATCCGGTAGATAGTGCTTACCTCGACACTGAAACAGGCACTTTATAATTACACGACAAATCAAGGATGTGAAATTACTGCCATGTATTGATATTGACAAGATGGCTCCCTAAGCCAGCTGTTCTAATATTTTGACGTTTTTGTACTTGTAATATTAAGACAGCGACATCTCTCGCAGAACTTGGTTTGACAGAAAAGATGATGGTTTTATGGTATGGTAAATAATGATGGTTGGATAGTGACCTGGTCTATTGCATAATAGACCTAATTACCATGGAGTAATGAGTAAAATAGTTTCGAGTTTATCTAGGATATAAAATTAAGGCATTTGACATGTTTCTATAATATTGTTAATGTCTTGAAATATGGTTGATAAGTTTTCGTGCTCGAAAGCGAGTCCGAAATTAATTTGTTAGAGATTTCGTACACAACTCTGGGGAATGAATGATGGACCAGAAAAGGCCAGTTTTTACTAAATATAGCTACAATACTGCACAGTACCATAGTGTAGCGACTTGAATGTTTTACTTATTACTCCAAGGTTTCCACAGAGCGTTAAAAAAGATAAAATTAACAAGATGCGCAGGAGTCGATAAAAATTTAGAGTAAGTAATATTTAGTCTGCGATACAATTTTTTATGAGAAACATGTATCATTAACTGATTGGTGGAAGATACGATGTCGATGAAAAATAAATGTATTTTTATCTTTTTTAATATTTCTGTGGTATTTAAAGGACGTGACTTATTGTATAAGAGATGTGGAAAGAACGTTTATATTCAGTCTCCAAATGTATCACATTAAATATATAGTATTTGTCGATTATGTTGCATTCAGTTGGTTGTATGTAAACTTAAGTGAAATACATTATCATAGATGAATATAGTGTTTTATTTTCTGACTATAACCCCTACGTCCAACGGAATGTACACAATAAGAAACCCATTAATGACGATGATGCATCAACAAAGTCTAATGGGTGTCCAAACTCAGAGTCCCCAACTGAATCCTCTGTACGGACAGCAATACAACTACGTAAACCCTAATCAGTACAACCCTGTACCCCCCAACCCCCCAACTCAGTACATGGAACAAGCAAGGGCATCACCGAAACCCGATGACTTCCAAACAAGAATCATGAATTTAGCGTCTTTTACTCAGAAGAACGACGAAGGATACTCCCTGTTTAAGACGCCAGACGATAATCAACAACGCAGCTTCCTAACACCGGAGTATTACGAGAATCGGAGCCCAAAGTCTGTGGTCTCACCTAACCCTATCGGCACCAGGCCGGTCGATACTTCGCGGTCATTCGAGTCCGATTCTTCTCTATTCGCCAACCCGATTCAGAGACCAGAACCCATAGGAACTCCTTTGAAACAAGAAGAGAGAGTAGACTACACAGGATTATACACCCCATTTGGTCAAGAAGATCGAAATGTATTCAGAAATGCGTTGTTTAGTGATAAGAACGAGTCTTCTAATCTGAAGAATGAAGAGTTGGGGGTCAATCATGTGGCCAATGGGGACTCGCTGCCGTATTTTCAGAGGTTAAGGGTGGGATCGAAACTAAACAGTGAAGTGACTATACATCATGTTACTGAATCCAAGTTTTATAAAGGACAGGTGAGTGTTTCATTCCGATTTTGTACTAGATTTCTTTATTGAACCAAAGTTCAATAAAAAACCCTTTTATTCCATGCAACATCAATTACAGTATTTTTTGACATTGAACAAAAAAAATATGAAACATTTAATGCAAAGTTTACACATTTAATTTTTATTATTTTTAGTAGTTTTATTATTTTATAGTATATTTCTGATAAGCATGGACCCTTCTCAGTTAAAGGCCTCCTCCAAGTCTTTCCATGTATCTCTATTTTTTGCTGCTATTAACCAGTTTGTTCCTACGGTCTTCTTTATAACATCCTCACATCTCATGTAGGTTCATTATCGCACGTTATTCTCTGCGCACTTGGCGAATGAGAGCCACACCGAAAAAATTGTTTCACCCACATTCTAAGTCAAAACCTCATGATTTCCTCGACTTGTCTTAACCTCACTGTGGTTTGATATCCATAGTTGCTAGTTTTCTCCTCATCTCAAACAGTTTCCTCAGTCGAGGTGAGTTTGAGTCGAGGAACCAACTGTCAAATATAATGTACGTCGGCATCTACCTTTGCTTCCTTGAGGTATTCAACAAGGAAGTTTTTACCGAAACACGAGTATTTCATCCGATTTTCATAATGTCTGTTGAAGACTTTATTGAATATCGACGCATTCATGACGTATCACCTCGACTCACTCTCAGTCAAGGGGCCTCCTAATTTCAATAATCTGACGAAATGAATACCGATTTTATGGGTCTTCCGAGGCACGCCTTGAGGTCTTCTCGACAGAGTTGTGCGTCGAGGTTACGACTTAGAATAAGGATGTTACATTTTTAAACACAAGTGTCGTGACGAGCAAAGTGTGTCAAAAGTTCCTTCGCCAAGTGTGAAATTCGTTCCAACTAACGATTAATTTTAAAAAAAGGTTAATAAGTTAATACATTTTCTGCTCTTGCAATTTATCTTCTATCTAGCTTGTGCCCGCGATGACATAAAATACATCCTATGGCACTTCGCAATACTGTAGCTTCCCACATGTGGGAAAAAAAAAACTCTCGAATTTGGTTCAGTAGTTCCGAAGATTACACCCTATATACAAACTTACGAATTTTAATGTAAAAATCTTTGTTCTCCAGGAGCCAGGTGTTCCTCTAGAGTGTGGGATGCAAGGAGAAGAGTCTTTGTTCAGCAGACCACCGGCCCACGCGTGGCCTGACCAGTTGTATGGACCGCCCTGTCCAAATAAAACCGGTAAGTCTACAAATAAATCAAAATGTTAATATTTTATCTCACTTAGTTCTACATGGGCACTTAAGAAACATTCCTATTGGTGGAGGAGATGGTTGGAGGATGGAGAAGAGCCGGCAATAAACTCCACGGTTACTCATTTCAAAATAATTGGCTTTTACATAACATAACATCGCGCCTGTAATCCCAGAAGGGTCAGGCAGAGGTGAACCTATAGTACACCCACATTTCGTCAGTTATGTTCAAGTTCCATGTAATAGGGTGCGAGCCTATTGCCATCAACCGATAAAATTCTAGATAGAAAATCCCAATTACACTTTACCCGACCGGGGAGTCGAACCCAGGACCTCATGCTCAGCAGTAGCTCATGCGACCACTAAACCAACGAGAACAGAACTCCGTCAGAACTTTTTGTAATATCAGTATAGATGGGTAATGGGTGGTGGGTGGTATGTGGCTCTGATTACTCCTTTGCTGTACTGTCATGTAGAGAGTTTCTGAGCCTGTGTGTGTGCAGGCGTGCAGTCGGCCCGCAGCTCGCCCACGGGCCCGGGCGCGCAGCCGGGCTGCAGCCCGCGCGCCGACGAGCCGGCCGCCGACGAGCGCCGCTTCGGGCCCGTCGGCGCGCGCGCCCGCACCATGCAGCCGCCGAGAGGTATGTCTTGTGTGAGGTTTCTACTTTATATCTCACCTTTCAACCATTACACCGGATGCCATTTGTACCGTCTTAAAATGGGATATATTAGGTGAACGGAATAAGAAGCCTATGGCATAGTTTTTTCCACGGAATAGTAAAAAAGAGTGGAAGTGCCCTTAAACTACCTTAGTACGGGAACCAGTGTCGCCAAACTCACACATTTACAAATTAAAATGTACATTGCAATACACAGATAACGATGTTATAATTGGCTAAAAATCACAAAAGCAACTTTTGCGAAAATATAATTTATTGTTGTTTAAATTTAAGTCTTATTACAACCTCTGAATGTTGTTATTATTCTACATGTCAAAATCAATAAGGACATTTTTCCAACTCACAATAAAATTCGAGCAATCCACAACGAGTTCAAGTTCTCAGCGGTAGAGGGCGGTGTAACCAAATTACACAATTTAAATAGATGTCTTCGAAATAGATGTCATATTCACATACAACTGTCATCTATGTTTCTACTCAGAAAGAGATGTGGCCAAGATGTCGATAATTTAATGTCGATGTTTGTACAATTTATAATCTACAAAAATATTAAATAAAAAAAGTATCTGTAGCCTTTTTTTGACATTTTATAATTTTCTGCATTAAAATGTTCTGAGCATAGGGAACTTGATTTAGTCGGCATCCAGTTTTGTCTTCCCGTAGCTTCTATCCATTTCTTCTTGGTAAAAGGATCTTAGGGGAAACTGAAATATTTATATACTTTATTTATATTAAAAACTTATTTTGAGGCCTACTACGTTCAGCCGCGAATGAATGAATGATTGATTTATTTGCCAGAATATAGGTACACACATATGTCATGAAGTTATGGTTTCAATCGACAATTCGACTTTGGACCTCTTTCGGTTGACTTATGTATACTTTATTAGTTATCATTTTTAAGCATAATTTGATACAAATTTCATGTACATTTATTTATTTACAATAAAGTTAGTTTAATAATATACATATTTATCGAACAATGGATTTACTGTATTTGTGTCCCATCCCTAAACGAGTAGCGTCGAAATTTCTAGAATTTATGCGATGCTATACAAGACAGCAAGCAAGTTGATTTAGACTTTAAGGAATGGACACAAGATAGTTTTTAGTTCGCATCAATGTAATAAAAATGTTTTTTTCAATAAAAATCAATTGTATTGAAATATTTCAAAGTTTTATACTTACCGGTGATAAATACACCTCCGTGAGATACATTTTTTGTCCTGCTATCATTTTTGCACGTAAAAATAAAAAAATATTTTTCGGTTTGTTCGAGACGTCATAACACAGCGAGTAGCAAATCGCGACTGAGCCGGTGTTGCGAACCAGCGCATAATTGTGACACACGCGGGATAGCTGTGTGGCACTTCCACTCTTTTTTACTATTTTGTGGTTTTTTCGTTTCAGAAATTGGGCTATTAATAAATACTACACATTTAAAGTAAACTTTTCATACTAGAACAATTAAAACAGTCATTATGATACTCCGTTCACCTATTTTTACACTATTTTTTTCAAGTCGGTAAAAAAAGTGATCCGAGACACAGGATAAGTTTTTACGCATGTTTAACAAATAAATTATCTTATCTTAGCCAGTGCGCCAATTGTAACCACTACTTGCGGCAATTGAAATTGAGCACATGATAATTCCTTATGATAATAGTTCCTATTAGATAGATGATACCCTTAACATAGACGGTTTTCGTTGGTTATTAAAAAAAAACTAGCTGTTCAGTACATTTTGGCGGCATAAGTATTGCATTTCCCTATGAAACAGCTGTTTTTTTTCAATAATCGACGAAAAATGTATACTTTATTCATGGTTTGCGCACTGGTTAAACATTCATCTTGTATGTGTTTCATTGTGAAATAGCGAGACATCTGTGTTTAAACGTAAGCAGTCCGAAAGGGCGCGGGACCGTGGTCAAGGCCGTAGCAAACTTGCAAATTTTGACGTTCGACAGTTCGGCCCTTGGAGGGTTGTTTGAATAACATTTGAGGGGCTTGTGGATAAATACCGACAATTTCACGCCTGTTAATTTAGCAACCAGCCCCTCTCTCCCCTGACATCTTATTCATTTATTGTTGTTTAAAACATTTCTTCTTTTTCCAGAATCCAGCGTATTCCTCCCAGACTCGAGCATTACAAACTTGTCATCGTTAGAAGTGTCGGAACGCGAGATAGAGTCGTTCAAAAGGTTCGACTTCTACTTCGAGCCGCCGCAGCATAAACCTAAAGTACAACTCGACGTCAGAGACATCGCTGCCGCACTTCGGCAGAACCACAAGTAATCTGTGGCTTACATAAACCCAATAATAGTGCCACCACAATTATTTAACCACAGACAGTAGCAACCCATTAGCGACCTTATTGCCATTACAATAAAGATCACTGTGGCTTGTCGGTCTTGGCAATGGTAGCAACCCAATAACGAACTTATTGCCACGACAATAAAGATCACTGTGAATTTGTCAGTGATGCAAAATCATACGTAAAATAGCTGTGAAAGCACAGTACATGTACCCTGCAGTAACAAAATTGCCAGCTATGCCCGGCTTCTAAGGTCCTCATATCCACTCTCTATTGTGTTTAATTCGACAAAGTAATCTTAATTGAAGCGAATAACTTCCTCAATGAATGTCCAGCAGCAAGATGTCGAAGTATAATTAATAATAGACCACAGACACCGGGCATTAGACTCGCTTCTAAAGTCAGTTCTTTATTTTTAATAGTGCGATTGGCATTACCGTCATAATAATTGCGTTTTCCTTAGTTAACATCGCCCTGTAAACACGGCACAAATACAACAACCTGTATTACATGTATATTTTTTTTAACTTGATGCCATGTATAAATTCTAATTCTATTAATGTATAAAGAGAAGGAATTTAATATTATTTAAAAGTTACATTTTATTTTATTGCACGCGGGTTTCGTAAGGTTTATATTGTTTTGCAGTAGCTCCCAAATTAGCTAAAAGCTAATTGTATGATTTTTGACAAGACTACGATGTTTTGGACTCAATTAACACGAGCGCTTTTCAGTCGGTTTAAAAAGGAGACAATGAAGATATCTGGAAGTTTGATACTAACTAGAGCTATTTTCAAATACGTCTCGCCTTAAGTAACATTATTATTCGACCGAACGGAGTCTTAAAACTCTGCAATAACACAATCTGTAATAAGACATAAACATAGTTTTAACAGTATTTATCCTCTGTAAATAAACAAGACAAGAAAAGACAAGATATTACATGCATATTCTCCAGTTTACGGAAAATAGGTGCCGAAGGTTTTTTTTGTCCAAAGGCTTTCGTAGATTGAGATATTGAATATATTTACTTTAAATGCGCTCTTGTTACTTCAGCCTTAACAGTAAGAATACCGGTCTGTAACCGTCCTACAGCTGGGCAAAGACCTCTTCTCATACGGAGAAGACACGAGCATTGATCACCGCGCTTGTTCAATGCGATTTCAGAAAAATGATACAAGCGACTTTCGACCTGTTTTTCCTGGTAAGTTCCGGATAACTAATCAAGCAGATGACGTTAATCCGGTAGAGATTGCTTACCTCGACACTGAAACAGGCACTTTATAATTACACGACAAATCAAGGATGTGAAATTACTGCCATGTATTGATATTGACAAGATGGCTCCCTAAGCCAGCTGTTCTAATATTTGACGTTTTTGTACTTGTAATATTAAGACAGCGACATCTCTCGCAGAACTTGGTTTGACAGAAAAGATGATGGTTTTATGGTATGGTAAATAATGATGGTTGGATAGTGACCTGGTCTATTGCATAATAGACCTAATTACCATGGAGTAATGAGTAAAATAGTTTCGAGTTTATCTAGGATACAAAATTAAGGCATTTGACATGTTTTTATAATATTGTTAATGTCTTGAAATATGGTTGATAAGTTTTCGTGCTCGAAAGCGAGTCTGAAAATAATTTGTTAGAGATTTCGTACACAACTCTGGGGAATGAATGATGGACCAGAAAAGGCCAGTTTGTACTAAATATAGCTACAATACTGCACAGTACCATAGTGTAGCGACTTGAATGTTTTACTTATTACTCCAAGGTTTCCACAGAGCGTTAAAAAAGATAAAATTAACAAGATGCGCAGGAGTCGATAAAAATTTAGAGTAAGTAATATTTAGTCTGTGTTACAATTTTTTATGAGAAACATCTATCATTAACTGATTGGTGGAAGATACGATGTCGATAAAAAATAAATGTATTTTTATCTTTTTTAATATTTCTGTGGTATTTAAAGGACGTGACTTATTGTGTATGAGATGTGGAAAGAACGTTTATATTCAGTCTCCAAATGTATCACATTAAATATATAGTATTTGTCGATTATGTTGCATTCAGTTGGTTGTATGTAAACTTAAGTGAAATACATTATCATAGATGAATATAGTGTTTTATTTTCTGACTATAACCCCTACGTCCAACGGAATGTACACAATAAGAAACCCATTAATGACGATGATGCATCAACAAAGTCTGATGGGTGTCCAAACTCAGAGTCCCCAACTGAATCCTATGTACGGACAGCAATACAACTACGTAAACCCTAATCAGTACAACCCTGTACCCCCCAACCCCCCAACTCAGTACATGGAACAAGCAAGGGCATCACCGAAACCCGATGACTTCCAAACAAGAATCATGAATTTAGCGTCTTTTACTCAGAAGAACGACGAAGGATACTCCCTGTTTAAGACGCCAGACGATAATCAACAACGCAGCTTCCTAACACCGGAGTATTACGAGAATCAGAGCCCAAAGTCAGTGGTCTCACCTAACCCTATTGGCACCAGGCCGGTCGATACTTCGCGGTCATTCGAGTCCGATTCTTCTTTATTTGCCAACCCGATTCAGAGACCAGAACCCATAGGAACTCCTTTGAAACAAGAAGAGATAGTAGACTACACAGGATTATACACCCCATTTGGTCAAGAAGATCGAAATGTATTCAGAAATGCGCTGTTTAGTGATAAGAACGAGTCTTATAATCTGAAGAATGAAGAGTTGGGGGTCAATCATGTGGCTAATGGGGACTCGCTGCCGTATTTTCAGAGGTTAAGGGTCGGATCGAAACTAAACAGTGAAGTGACTATACATCATGTTACTGAATCCAAGTTTTATAAAGGACAGGTGAGTGTTTCATTCCGATTTTGTACTAGATTTTTTTATTGAACCAAAGTTCATTAATAAATAAATAAAACATCCTTTTATTCCATGCAACATCAATTACAGTATTTTTTTACTTTGAACAAAAAGATATGCAACATTTCAGTTTATTTATATAAATTACCTTTGCTAAATATGTAAGTAAATTCAATTGATTTTTGTTTTGACATTATTTCACATGCATTTATAATAATGATTTAACTAAGTAATATTACAAAATAAAACATTTAATTATTTATCATACTTTGGATTAAAATTTGATTAGAAAATCTGTTATTTTTGTTTACACATTTAATTTTTATTATTTATATTAGTCTTAATTATTTAAGGCCTCCTCCAAGGCTTTCCATGTATCTCTATTTTTTGCTGAAATTAACCAGTTTGTTCCTACGGTCTTCTTTATAACATCCTCACATCTCATGTAGGTTCATTATCGCACGTTATTATCTGCGCACTTGGCGAATGAGAGCCACACCGAAAAAAATGTTTCGCCCACATTCTAAGTCAAAACCTCATGATTTCCTCGACTTGTCTTAACCTCACTGTGGTTTGATATCCATAGTTGCTAGTTTTCTCCTCATCTCAAACAGTTTCCTCAGTCGAGGTGAGTTTGAGTCGAGGAACCAACTGTCAAATATATGGTACGTCGGCATCTACCTTGAGGCTTCCTTGTGGTGGTCAACAAGGAAGTTTTTACCAAAACACGAGTATTTTATCCGATTTTCATAATGTCTGTTGAAGACTTTATTGAATATCGACGTATTCATGACGTATCACCTCGACTCACTCTCAGTCAAGGGACCTCCTAATTTCAATAATCTGACGAAATGAATACCGATTTTATGGGTCTTCCGAGGCACGTCTTGAGGTCTTCTCGACAGAGTTGTGCGTCGAGGTTACGACTTAGAATAAGGATGTTACATTTTTAAACACAAGTGTTGTGACGAGCAAAGTGTGTTAAAAGTTCCTTCGCCAAGTGTGAAATTCGTTCCAACTAACGATTAATAAAAAAAAAGGTTTATTAGTTAATACATTTTCTGCTCTTCCAATATATCTTCTATCTAGCTTGTGCCCGCGATGACATAAAATACATCCTATGGCACTCCGCAATACTGTAGCTTCCCAGTTGTGAAAAAAAAACTCTCGAAATTGGTTCAGTAGTTCCGAAGATTACACCCTAAGTACAAACTTACGAATTTTAATGTAAAAATCTTTGTTCTCCAGGAGCCAGGTGTTCCTCTAGAGTGTGGGATGCAAGGAGAAGAGTCTTTGTTCAGCAGACCACCGGCCCACGCGTGGCCTGACCAGTTGTATGGACCGCCCTGTCCAAATAAAACCGGTAAGTCTACAAATAAATCAAAATGTTAATATTTTATCTCACTTAGTTCTACATGGGCACTTAAGAAACATTCCTATTGGTGGAGGAGATGGTTGGAGGATGGAGAAGAGCCGGCAATAAACTCCACGGTTACTCATTTCAAAATAATTGGCTTTTACATAACATAACATCGCGCCTGTAATCCCAGAAGGGTCAGGCAGAGGTGAACCTATAGTACACCCACATTTCGTCAGTTATGTTCAAGTTCCATGTAATAGGGTGCGAGCCTATTGCCATCAACCGATAAAATTCTAGATAGAAAATCCCAATTACACTTTAGTGTAATTGGGATTTTCTATCTAGAATCGCGCCGACGAGCCGGCCGCCGACGAGCGCCGCTTCGGGCCCGTCGGCGCGCGCGCCCGCACCATGCAGCCGCCGAGAGGTATGTCTTGTGTGAGGTTTCTACTTTATATCTCACCTTTCAACCATTACACCGGATGCCATTTGTACCGTCTTAAAATGGGATATATTAGGTGAACGGAATAAGAAGCCTATGGCATAGTTTTTTCCACGGAATAGTAAAAAAGAGTGGAAGTGCCCTTAAACTACCTTAGTACGGGAACCAGTGTCGCCAAACTCACACATTTACAAATTAAAATGTACATTGCAATACACAGATAACGATGTTATAATTGGCTAAAAATCACAAAAGCAACTTTTGCGAAAATATAATTTATTGTTGTTTAAATTTAAGTCTTATTACAACCTCTGAATGTTGTTATTATTCTACATGTCAAAATCAATAAGGACATTTTTCCAACTCACAATAAAATTCGAGCAATCCACAACGAGTTCAAGTTCTCAGCGGTAGAGGGCGGTGTAACCAAATTACACAATTTAAATAGATGTCTTCGAAATAGATGTCATATTCACATACAACTGTCATCTATGTTTCTACTCAGAAAGAGATGTGGCCAAGATGTCGATAATTTAATGTCGATGTTTGTACAATTTATAATCTACAAAAATATTAAATAAAAAAAGTATCTGTAGCCTTTTTTTGACATTTTATAATTTTCTGCATTAAAATGTTCTGAGCATAGGGAACTTGATTTAGTCGGCATCCAGTTTTGTCTTCCCGTAGCTTCTATCCATTTCTTCTTGGTAAAAGGATCTTAGGGGAAACTGAAATATTTATATACTTTATTTATATTAAAAACTTATTTTGAGGCCTACTACGTTCAGCCGCGAATGAATGAATGATTGATTTATTTGCCAGAATATAGGTACACACATATGTCATGAAGTTATGGTTTCAATCGACAATTCGACTTTGGACCTCTTTCGGTTGACTTATGTATACTTTATTAGTTATCATTTTTAAGCATAATTTGATACAAATTTCATGTACATTTATTTATTTACAATAAAGTTAGTTTAATAATATACATATTTATCGAACAATGGATTTACTGTATTTGTGTCCCATCCCTAAACGAGTAGCGTCGAAATTTCTAGAATTTATGCGATGCTATACAAGACAGCAAGCAAGTTGATTTAGACTTTAAGGAATGGACACAAGATAGTTTTTAGTTCGCATCAATGTAATAAAAATGTTTTTTTCAATAAAAATCAATTGTATTGAAATATTTCAAAGTTTTATACTTACCGGTGATAAATACACCTCCGTGAGATACATTTTTTGTCCTGCTATCATTTTTGCACGTAAAAATAAAAAAATATTTTTCGGTTTGTTCGAGACGTCATAACACAGCGAGTAGCAAATCGCGACTGAGCCGGTGTTGCGAACCAGCGCATAATTGTGACACACGCGGGATAGCTGTGTGGCACTTCCACTCTTTTTTACTATTTTGTGGTTTTTTCGTTTCAGAAATTGGGCTATTAATAAATACTACACATTTAAAGTAAACTTTTCATACTAGAACAATTAAAACAGTCATTATGATACTCCGTTCACCTATTTTTACACTATTTTTTTCAAGTCGGTAAAAAAAGTGATCCGAGACACAGGATAAGTTTTTACGCATGTTTAACAAATAAATTATCTTATCTTAGCCAGTGCGCCAATTGTAACCACTACTTGCGGCAATTGAAATTGAGCACATGATAATTCCTTATGATAATAGTTCCTATTAGATAGATGATACCCTTAACATAGACGGTTTTCGTTGGTTATTAAAAAAAAACTAGCTGTTCAGTACATTTTGGCGGCATAAGTATTGCATTTCCCTATGAAACAGCTGTTTTTTTTCAATAATCGACGAAAAATGTATACTTTATTCATGGTTTGCGCACTGGTTAAACATTCATCTTGTATGTGTTTCATTGTGAAATAGCGAGACATCTGTGTTTAAACGTAAGCAGTCCGAAAGGGCGCGGGACCGTGGTCAAGGCCGTAGCAAACTTGCAAATTTTGACGTTCGACAGTTCGGCCCTTGGAGGGTTGTTTGAATAACATTTGAGGGGCTTGTGGATAAATACCGACAATTTCACGCCTGTTAATTTAGCAACCAGCCCCTCTCTCCCCTGACATCTTATTCATTTATTGTTGTTTAAAACATTTCTTCTTTTTCCAGAATCCAGCGTATTCCTCCCAGACTCGAGCATTACAAACTTGTCATCGTTAGAAGTGTCGGAACGCGAGATAGAGTCGTTCAAAAGGTTCGACTTCTACTTCGAGCCGCCGCAGCATAAACCTAAAGTACAACTCGACGTCAGAGACATCGCTGCCGCACTTCGGCAGAACCACAAGTAATCTGTGGCTTACATAAACCCAATAATAGTGCCACCACAATTATTTAACCACAGACAGTAGCAACCCATTAGCGACCTTATTGCCATTACAATAAAGATCACTGTGGCTTGTCGGTCTTGGCAATGGTAGCAACCCAATAACGAACTTATTGCCACGACAATAAAGATCACTGTGAATTTGTCAGTGATGCAAAATCATACGTAAAATAGCTGTGAAAGCACAGTACATGTACCCTGCAGTAACAAAACTAGTTTAACTTCGAGCCGATTTTTGTATTTGAAACATAATTCTAACTGTTGGCTGACATGACTAAGGGAGAGTTAGTAATACAAAATTGGTAGCAATGCCCGGCTTCTAAGGTCCTCATATCCACTCTCAATTGTGTTTAATTCGACAAAGTAATCTTAATTGAAGCGAATAACTTCCTGAAGGAATGTCCAGCAGCAAGATGTCGAAGTATAATTAATAATAGACCACAGACACCGGGCATTAGACTCGCTTCTAAAGTCAGTTCTTTATTTTTAATAGTGCGATTGGCATTATCGTAATATTATTTGCGTTTTCCTTAGTTAACATCGCCTTGTAAACACGGCACAAATACAACATTCTGTATTACATGTATAATTTTTTTAAACTTGATGCCATGTATAAATTCTAATTCTATTAATGTATAAAGAGAAGGAATTTAATATTATTTAAAAGTTATATTTTTGTTATTACACGCGGGTTTCGTAAGGTTTATATTGTTTTGCAGTAGCTCCCAAATTAGCTAAAAGCTAATTGTAGGATTTTTGACAAGACTACGATGTTTTGGACTCAATTAACACGAGCGCTTTTCAAAATTTCGTAATATTCTTTTTGTTTTAAAGATTACAATCGAATTGAAAACCTCCTCCTTTTTGAAGTCGGTTAAAAAGGAGACAATGAAGATATCTGGAAGTTTGATACTAACTAGAGCTATTTTCAAATACATCTCGCCTTAAGTAACATTATTATTCGACCGAACGGAGTCTTAAAACTCTGCAATAACACAATCTGTAATAAGACATAAACATAGTTTTAACGTGTATTTATCCTCTGTATATAAACAAGACAAGAAAAGACAACATATAACAGTCATATTCTCCAGTTTACGGATAACAGGTGCCGAAAGTTTTTTGTCCAAAGGCTTTCGTAGATTGAGATATTGAATATATTTACTTTAAATGCGCTCTTGTTACTTCAGCCTTAGCAATAAAAATACCGGTCTGTAACCGTCCTACAGCTGGACAAAGACCTCTTCTCATACGGAGAAGACGAGCATTGATCACCGCGCTTGTTCAATGCGATTTCAGAAAAATGATACAAGCGACTTTTGACCTGTTTTTCCTGGTAAGTTCCGGATAACTAATCAAGCAGATGACGTTAATCCGGTAGATAGTGCTTACCTCGACACTGAAACAGGCACTTTATAATTACACGACAAATCAAGGATGTGAAATTACTGCCATGTATTGATATTGACAAGATGGCTCCCTAAGCCAGCTGTTCTAATATTTGACGTTTTTGTACTTGTAATATTAAGACAGCGACATCTCTCGCAGAACTTGGTTTCACAGAAAAGATTATGGTTTTATGGTATGGTAAATAATGATGGTTGGATAGTGACCTGGTCTATTGCATAATAGACCTAATTACCATGGAGTAATGAGTAAAATAGTTTCGAGTTTATCTAGGATATAAAATTAAGGCATTTGACATGTTTTTATAATATTGTTAATGTCTTGAAATATGGTTGATAAGTTTTCGTGCTCGAAAGCGAGTCCGAAATTAATTTGTTAGAGATTTCGTACACAACTCTGGGGAATGAATGATGGACCTGAAAAGGCCAGTTTGTACTAAATATAGATACAATACTGCACAGTACCATAGTGTAGCGACTTGAATGTTTTACTTATTACTCCAAGGTTTCCACAGAGCGTTAAAAAAGATAAAATTAACAAGATGCGCAGGAGTCGATAAAAATTTAGAGTAAGTAATATTTAGTCTGCGATACGATTTTTTATGAGAAACATCTATCATTAACTGATTGGTGGAAGATACGATGTCGATAAAAAATAAATGTATTTTTATCTTTTTTAATATTTCTGTGGTATTTAAAGGACGTGACTTATTGTATAAGAGATGTGGAAAGAACGTTTATATTCAGTCTCCAAATGTATCACATTAAATATATAGTATTTGTCGATTATGTTGCATTCAGTTGGTTGTATGTAAACTTAAGTGAAATACATTATCATAGATGAATATAGTGTTTTATTTTCTGACTATAACCCCTACGTCCAACGGAATGTACACAATAAGAAACCCATTAATGACGATGATGCATCAACAAAGTCTGATGGGTGTCCAAACTCAGAGTCCCCAACTGAATCCTATGTATGGACAGCAATACAACTACGTAAACCCTAATCAGTACAACCCTGTACCCCCCAACCCCCCCACTCAGTACATGGAACAATCAAGGGCATCACCAAAACCCGATGACTTCCAAACAAGAATCATGAATTTAGCGTCTTTTACTCAGAAGAACGACGAAGGATACTCCCTGTTTAAGACGCCAGACGATAATCAACAACGCAGCTTCCTAACACCGGAGTATTACGAGAATCAGAGCCCAAAGTCTGTGGTCTCACCTAACCCTATTGGCACCAGGCCGGTCGATACTTCGCGGTCATTCGAGCCCGTTTCTTCTCTATTTGCCAACCCGATTCAGAGACCAGAACCCATAGGAACTCCTTTGAAACAAGAAGAGAGAGTAGACTACACAGGATTATACACCCCATTTGGTCAAGAAGATCGAAATGTATTCAGAAATGCGTTGTTTAGTGATAAGAACGAGTGTTCTAATCTGAAGAATGAAGAGTTGGGGGTCAATCATGTGGCTAATGGGGACTCGCTGCCGTATTTTCAGAGGTTAAGGGTCGGATCGAAACTAAACAGTGAAGTGACTATACATCATGTTACTGAATCCAAGTTTTATAAAGGACAGGTGAGTGTTACATTCCAATTTTGTACTAGATTTTTTTATTGATCCAAAGTTCATTAATATAAAAATAAAAAAGCCTTTTATTCCATGCAACATCAATTACAGCATTTTTTGACAACAAAAAGATATGCAACATTTCAGTTTATATAAATAATTACCTTTGCCAAATATGTAAGTAAATTGAGGGTCTTCCGAGGCACGCCTTGAGGTCTCCTCGACAGAGTTGTGACTCGAGGTTATGACTTAGAATAGTGGTGTTATATTTTTTTAAACACAAGTGGCGTGACGAGCAAAGTGTGTCAAAAGTTCCTTCGCCAAGTGTGAAATTCGTTCCAACTAACGATTAATAAAAAAAAAAAGGTTTATTAGTTAATACATTTTCTGCTCTTCCAATATATCTTCTATCTAGCTTGTGCCCGCGATGTCGTCAGCGTGAAATCGTGTTGTAACATGAAAAAAAATAACCCATGGCACTTCGCAATACTGTAGCTTCCCACATGTGGGAAAAAAAAAACTCTCGAATTTGGTTCAGTAGTTTCGAAGATTACACCCTATATACTAACTTACGAATTTAAATGTAAAAATCTTTGTTCTCCAGGAGCCCGGTGTTCCTCTAGAGTGTGGGATGCAAGGAGAAGAGTCTTTGTTCAGCAGACCACCGGTCCACGCGTGGCCTGACCAGTTGTATGGACCGCCCTGTCCAAATAAAACCGGTAAGTCTACAAATAAATCCAAATCATAATATTTTAACTCACTTAGTTCTACATGGGCACTTATGAAACATTCCAATTGGTGGAGGAGATGGTTGGAGGATGGAGAAGAGCCGGCAATAAACTCCACGGTTACTCATTTCAGAATAATTGGCTTTTACATAACATAACATCGCGCCTGTAATCCCAGAAGGGTCAGGCAGAGGTGAACTTATAGTACACCCACATTTCGCCAGTTATGGTTCCATGTGCCTCCGATTTCTCCTTTGCGGTACTGTCATGTAGTGAGTTTCTGAGCCTGTGTGTGTGTGCAGGCGTGCAGTCGGCGCGCAGCTCGCCCACGGGCTCGGGCGCGCAGCCGGGCTGCAGCCCGCGCGCCGACGAGCCGGCCGCCGACGAGCGCCGCTTCGGGCCCGTCGGCGCGCGCGCCCGCACCATGCAGCCGCCGAGAGGTATGTCTTGTGTGAGGTTTCTACTTTATATCTCACCTTTCAACCATGTCACTTCACCGGATGTCATTAGTACCGTCTTAAAATGGGATACATTAGGTGAACGGAATAAGAAGCCTATGGCATAGTTTTTTCATTTCAGAATTTGGACTATTAATAAATACTACACATTTAAAGTAAGCTTTTCATACTAGAACATTAAAAACAGTCATTTTGATACTCCATACACCTATTTTTTTCAAGACGTTACAAAAAGTGATGATAAGGACCAGTGCGCCAATTGTAAGCACTACTTTCAGCAATTGAAATTCAGCACATGATTGTAGACCCTTAGCATAGACAACTTTCGTTGGTTATTAAAAAAATTATAGCTGTTCAGTACATTTTGACCGCGTAAGTATTGCATTTCCCTATGAAACAGCTGTTTTTTTTCAATAATCGACGAAAAATGTATACTTTATTCATGGTTTGCGCACTGGTTAAACATTCATCTTGTATGTGTTTCATTGTGAAATAGCGGTCGGGGCCGTGGTCAGCCGTAGAAAACTTGCCAATTTTGACGTTCGACAGTTCGGCGCTTGAAGGGTTGTTTGAATAACATTTGAGGTGCTTGCTTGGCTAAATGACGACTGTGAATTTAGCCACCAGCCCCTCTCTCCAATGACATCTTATTCATTTATTGTTGTTTAAAATATTTCTTCTTTTTCCAGAATCCAGCGTATTCCTCCCAGACTCGAGCATTACAAACTTGTCATCGTTAGAAGTGTCGGAACGCGAGATAGAGTCGTTCAAAAGGTTCGACTTCTACTTCGAGCCGCCGCAGCACAAACCTAAAGTACAACTCGACGTCAGAGACATCGCTGCCGCGCTTCGGCAGAACCACAAGTAATCTGTGGCTTACATAAACCCAATAATAGTGCCACCACAATTATTTAACCACAGACAGTAGCAACCCATTAGCGACCTTATTGCCATTACAATAAAGATCACTGTGGCTTGTCGGTCTTGGCAATGGTAGCAACCCAATAACGAGCTTATTGCCACGACAATAAAGATCAATGTGAATTTGTCAGTGATGCAAAATCATACGTAAAATAGCTGTGAAAGCACAGTACATGTACCCTGCAGTAACAAAATTGCCAGCTATGCCCGGCTTCTAAGGTCCTCATATCCACTCTCAATTGTGTTTAATTCGACAAAGTAATCTTAATTGAAGCGAATAACTTCCTCAAGGAATGTCCAGCAGCAAGATGTCGAAGTATAATTAATAATAGACCACAGACACCGGGCATTAGACTCGTTTCTAAAGTCAGTTCTTTATTTTTAATAGTGCGAATGGCATTACCGTCATAATAATTGCGTTTTCCTTAGTTAACATCGCCTTGTAAATACGGCACAAATACAACATCCCGTATTAAATGTATAATTTTTTTAAACTTGATGCCATGTATAAATTCTAATTCTATTAATGTATAAAGAGAAGGAATTTCATATTATTTAAAAGTTACATTTTATTTTATTGCACGCGGGTTTCGTAAGGTTTATATTGTTTTTGCAGTAGCTCCCAAATTAGCTAAAAGCTAATTGTAGGATATTTGACAAGACTACGATGTTTTGGACTCAATTAACACGAGCGCTTTTCAAAATTTCGTAATATTCTTTTTGTTTTAAAGATTACAATCGAATTGAAAACCTAATCCTTTTTGAAGTCGGTTAAAAAGGAGACAATGAAGATATCTGGAAGTTTGATACTAACTAGAGCTATTTTCAAATACGTCTCGCCTTAAGTAACATTATTATTCGACCGAACGGAGTCTTAAAACTCTGCAATAACACAATCTGTAATAAGACATAAACATAGTTTTAACAGTATTTATCCTCTGTAAATAAACAAGACAAGAAAAGACAAGATATTACATGCATATTCTCCAGTTTACGGATAATAGGTGCCGAAGGTTTTTTTGTCCAAAGGCTTTCGTAGATTGAGATATTGAATATATTTACTTTAAATGCGCTCTTGTTACTTCAGCCTTAACAATAAGAATACCGGTCTCTAACCGTCCTACAGCTGGGCAAAGACCTCTTCTCATACGGAGAAGACACGAGCATTGATCACCGCGCTTGCTCAATGCGATTTCAGAAAAATGATACAAGCGACTTTCGACCTGTTTTTCCTGGTAAGTTCCGGATAACTAATCAAGCAGATGACGTTAATCCGGTAGATAGTGCTTACCTCGACACTGAAACAGGCACTTTATAATTACACGACAAATCAAGGATGTGAAATTACTGCCATGTATTGATATTGACAAGATGGCTCCCTAAGCCAGCTGTTCTAATATTTTGACGTTTTTGTACTTGTAATATTAAGACAGCGACATCTCTCGCAGAACTTGGTTTCACAGAAAAGATGATGGTTTTATGGTATGGTAAATAATGATGGTTGGATAGTGACCTGGTCTATTGCATAATAGACCTAATTACCATGGAGTAATGAGTAAAATAGTTTCGAGTTTATCTAGGATATAAAATTAAGGCATTTGACATGTTTCTATAATATTGTTAATGTCTTGAAATATGGTTGATAAGTTTTCGTGCTCGAAAGCGAGTCCGAAATTAATTTGTTAGAGATTTCGTACACAACTCTGGGGAATGAATGATGGACCAGAAAAGGCCAGTTTTTACTAAATATAGCTACAATACTGCACAGTACCATAGTGTAGCGACTTGAATGTTTTACTTATTACTCCAAGGTTTCCACAGAGCGTTAAAAAAGATAAAATTAACAAGATGCGCAGGAGTCGATAAAAATTTAGAGTAAGTAATATTTAGTCTGCGATACAATTTTTTATGAGAAACATGTATCATTAACTGATTGGTGGAAGATACGATGTCGATGAAAAATAAATGTATTTTTATCTTTTTTAATATTTCTGTGGTATTTAAAGGACGTGACTTATTGTATAAGAGATGTGGAAAGAACGTTTATATTCAGTCTCCAAATGTATCACATTAAATATATAGTATTTGTCGATTATGTTGCATTCAGTTGGTTGTATGTAAACTTAAGTGAAATACATTATCATAGATGAATATAGTGTTTTATTTTCTGACTATAACCCCCTACGTCCAACGGAATGTACACAATAAGAAACCCATTAATGACGATGATGCATCAACAAAGTCTAATGGGTGTCCAAACTCAGAGTCCCCAACTGAATCCTCTGTACGGACAGCAATACAACTACGTAAACCCTAATCAGTACAACCCTGTACCCCCCAACCCCCCAACTCAGTACATGGAACAAGCAAGGGCATCACCGAAACCCGATGACTTCCAAACAAGAATCATGAATTTAGCGTCTTTTACTCAGAAGAACGACGAAGGATACTCCCTGTTTAAGACGCCAGACGATAATCAACAACGCAGCTTCCTAACACCGGAGTATTACGAGAATCGGAGCCCAAAGTCTGTGGTCTCACCTAACCCTATCGGCACCAGGCCGGTCGATACTTCGCGGTCATTCGAGTCCGATTCTTCTCTATTCGCCAACCCGATTCAGAGACCAGAACCCATAGGAACTCCTTTGAAACAAGAAGAGAGAGTAGACTACACAGGATTATACACCCCATTTGGTCAAGAAGATCGAAATGTATTCAGAAATGCGTTGTTTAGTGATAAGAACGAGTCTTCTAATCTGAAGAATGAAGAGTTGGGGGTCAATCATGTGGCCAATGGGGACTCGCTGCCGTATTTTCAGAGGTTAAGGGTGGGATCGAAACTAAACAGTGAAGTGACTATACATCATGTTACTGAATCCAAGTTTTATAAAGGACAGGTGAGTGTTTCATTCCGATTTTGTACTAGATTTCTTTATTGAACCAAAGTTCAATAAAAAACCCTTTTATTCCATGCAACATCAATTACAGTATTTTTTGACATTGAACAAAAAAAATATGAAACATTTAATGCAAAGTTTACACATTTAATTTTTATTATTTTTAGTAGTTTTATTATTTTATAGTATATTTCTGATAAGCATGGACCCTTCTCAGTTAAAGGCCTCCTCCAAGTCTTTCCATGTATCTCTATTTTTTGCTACTATTAACCAGTTTGTTCCTACGGTCTTCTTTATAACATCCTCACATCTCATGTAGGTTCATTATCGCACGTTATTCTCTGCGCACTTGGCGAATGAGAGCCACACCGAAAAAATTGTTTCACCCACATTCTAAGTCAAAACCTCATGATTTCCTCGACTTGTCTTAACCTCACTGTGGTTTGATATCCATAGTTGCTAGTTTTCTCCTCATCTCAAACAGTTTCCTCAGTCGAGGTGAGTTTGAGTCGAGGAACCAACTGTCAAATATAATGTACGTCGGCATCTACCTTTGCTTCCTTGAGGTATTCAACAAGGAAGTTTTTACCGAAACACGAGTATTTCATCCGATTTTCATAATGTCTGTTGAAGACTTTATTGAATATCGACGCATTCATGACGTATCACCTCGACTCACTCTCAGTCAAGGGGCCTCCTAATTTCAATAATCTGACGAAATGAATACCGATTTTATGGGTCTTCCGAGGCACGCCTTGAGGTCTTCTCGACAGAGTTGTGCGTCGAGGTTACGACTTAGAATAAGGATGTTACATTTTTAAACACAAGTGTCGTGACGAGCAAAGTGTGTCAAAAGTTCCTTCGCCAAGTGTGAAATTCGTTCCAACTAACGATTAATTTTAAAAAAAGGTTAATAAGTTAATACATTTTCTGCTCTTGCAATTTATCTTCTATCTAGCTTGTGCCCGCGATGACATAAAATACATCCTATGGCACTTCGCAATACTGTAGCTTCCCACATGTGGGAAAAAAAAAACTCTCGAATTTGGTTCAGTAGTTCCGAAGATTACACCCTATATACAAACTTACGAATTTTTATGTAAAAATCTTTGTTCTCCAGGAGCCAGGTGTTCCTCTAGAGTGTGGGATGCAAGGAGAAGAGTCTTTGTTCAGCAGACCACCGGCCCACGCGTGGCCTGACCAGTTGTATGGACCGCCCTGTCCTAATAAAACCGGTTAGTCTACAAATAAATCAAAATGTTAATATTTTATCTCACTTAGTTCTACATGGGCACTTATGAAACATTCCAATCGGTGGAGGAGATGGTTGGAGGATGGAGAAGAGCCGGCAATAAACTTCACGGTTACTCATTTCAAAATAATTGTCTTTTACATAACATAACATCGCGCCTGTAGTCCCAGAAGGGTTAGGCAGAGGTGTACCTATAGTACACCCACATTTCGTTAGTTATGTTCAAGTTCCATGTAGTAGGGGGTGAGCCTATTGCCATCAACCGATAAAATTCTAGATAGAAAATCCCAATTACACTTTACCCGACCGGGGAGTCGAACCCAGGATCTCATGCTCAGCAGTAGCTCTTGCGACCACTAAACCAACAACTTTTTATAATATCAGTATAGATGGGTAATGGGTGGTGGGTGGTATGTGCCTCTGATTACTCCTTTGCTGTACTGTCATGTAGAGTTTCTGAGCCTGTGTGTGTGTGCAGGCGTGCAGTCGGCGCGCAGCTCGCCCACGGGCCCGGGCGCGCAGCCGGGCTGCAGCCCGCGCGCCGACGAGCCGGCCGCCGACGAGCGCCGCTTCGGGCCCGTCGGCGCGCGCGCCCGCACCATGCAGCCGCCGAGAGGTATGTCTTGTGTGAGGTTTCTACTTTATATCTCACCTTTCAACCATTAGACCGGATGCCATTTGTACCGTCTTAAAATGGGATATATTAGGTGAACGGAATAAGAAGCCTATGGCATAGTTTTTTCCACGGAATAGTAAAAAAGAGTGGAAGTGCCCTTAAACTACCTTAGTACGGGAACCAGTGTCGCCAAACTCACACATTTACAAATTAAAATGTACATTGCAATACACAGATAACGATGTTATAATTGGCTAAAAATCACAAATGCAACTTTTGCGAAAATATAATTTATTGTTGTTTAAATTTAAGTCTTATTACAACCTCTGAATGTTGTTATTATTCTACATGTCAAAATCAATAAGGACATTTTTCCAACTCGCAATAAAATTCGAGCAATCCACAACGAGTTCAAGTTCTCAGCGGTAGAGGGCGGTGTAACCAAATTACACAATTTAAATAGATGTCTTCGAAATAGATGTCATATTCACATACAACTGTCATCTATGTTTCTACTCAGAAAGAGATGTGGCCAAGATGTCGATAATTTAATGTCGATGTTTGTACAATTTATAATCTACAAAAATATTAAATAAAAAAAGTATCTGTAGCCTTTTTTTGACATTTTATAATTTTCTGCATTAAAATGTTCTGAGCATAGGGAACTTGATTTAGTCGGCATCCAGTTTTGTCTTCCCGTAGCTTCTATCCATTTCTTCTTGGTAAAAGGATCTTAGGGGAAACTGAAGTATTTATATACTTTATTTATATTAAAAACTTATTTTGAGGCCTACTACGTTCAGCCGCGAATGAATGAATGATTGATTTATTTGCCAGAATATAGGTACATACATATGTCATGAAGTTATGGTTTCAATCGACAATTCGACTTTGGACCTCTTTCGGTTGACTTATGTATACTTTATTAGTTATCATTTTTAAGCATAATTTGATACAAATTTCATGTACATTTATTTATTTACAATAAAGTTAGTTTAATAATATACATATTTATCGATTCCGAACAATGGATTTACTGTATTTGTATCCCATCCCTAAACGAGTAGCGTCGAAATTTCTAGAATTTATGCGATGATATTCAAGACAGCAAGCAAGTTGATTTAGACTTTAAAGAATGGACACAAGATAGTTTTTAGTTCGCATCAATGTAATAAAAATGTTTTTTTCAATAAAAATCAATTGTATTGAAATATGTCAAAGTTTTATACTTACCGGTGATAAATACACCTCCGTGAGATACATTTTTTGTCCTGCTATTATTTTTGCACGTAAAAATTGCACAATTGGGCATGTTTATAATATTTTTCGGTTTGTTCGAGACGTCATAACACAGCGAGTAGCAAATCCCGACTGAGCCGGTGTTGCGAACCAGCGCATAATTGTGACACACGCGGGATAGCTGTGTGGCACTTCCACTCTTTTTTACTATTCCGTGGTTTTTTCATTTCAGAAATTGGTCTATTAATAAATACTACACATTTAAAGTAAACTTTTCATAGTAGAACATTAAAAACAGTCATTTTGATACTCCATTCACCTATTTTTTTTAAGACGTTAAAAAAAGTGATGATAAGGACCAGTGCGCCAATTGTAAGCACTACTTTCAGCAATTGAAATTCAGCACATGATGGTAGACCCTTAGCATAGACAGTTTTCGTTGGTTATTAAACAAAATCTAGCTGTTCTTTCAGTACATTTTGACCGCGTAAGTATTTCATTTCCCTATGAAGCAGCTGTTTTTTTTCAATAATCGACGAAAAATGTATACTTTATTCATGGTTTGCGCACTGATTAAACATTCATCTTGTATGTGTTTCATTGTGAAATAGCGAGACATCTGTGTTTAAACGTAAGCAAAAGGGGTCGGGGCCGTGGTCAGCCGTAGAAAACTTGCCATTGACGTTCGACAGTTCGGCGCTTGGAGGGTTGTTTGAATAACATTTGAGGTGCTTGCTAGGCTAAATGCCGACAAATGACGACTGTGAATTTAGCCACCAGCCCCTCTATCCCGTGACATCTTATTCATTTATTGTTGTTTAAAACATTTCTTCTTTTTCCAGAATCCAGCGTATTCCTCCCAGACTCGAGCATTACAAACTTGTCATCGTTAGAAGTGTCGGAACGCGAGATAGAGTCGTTCAAAAGGTTCGACTTCTACTTCGAGCCGCCGCAGCACAAACCTAAAGTACAACTCGACGTCAGAGACATCGCTGCCGCGCTTCGGCAGAACCACAAGTAATCTGTGGCTTACATAAACCCAATAATAGTGCTACCACAATTATTTAACCACAGACAGTAGCAACCCATTAGCGACCTTATTGCCATTACAATAAAGATCACTGTGGCTTGTCGGACTTGGCAATGGTAGCAACCCAATAACGAGCTTATTGCCACGACAATAAAGATCAATGTGAATTTGTCAGTGATGCAAAATCATACGTAAAATAGCTGTGAAAGCACAGTACATGTACCCTGCAGTAACAAAACTAGTTTAACTTCGAGCCGATTTTTGTATTTGAAACATAATTCTAACTGTTGGCTGACATGACTAAGGGAGAGTTAGTAATACAAAATTGGTAGCAATGCCCGGCTTCTAAGGTCCTCATATCCACTCTCAATTGTGTTTAATTCGACAAAGTAATCTTAATTGAAGCGAATAACTTCCTGAAGGAATGTCCAGCAGCAAGATGTCGAAGTATAATTAATAATAGACCACAGACACCGGGCATTAGACTCGCTTCTAAAGTCAGTTCTTTATTTTTAATAGTGCGATTGGCATTATCGTAATATTATTTGCGTTTTCCTTAGTTAACATCGCCTTGTAAACACGGCACAAATACAACATTCTGTATTACATGTATAATTTTTTTAAACTTGATGCCATGTATAAATTCTAATTCTATTAATGTATAAAGAGAAGGAATTTAATATTATTTAAAAGTTATATTTTTGTTATTACACGCGGGTTTCGTAAGGTTTATATTGTTTTGCAGTAGCTCCCAAATTAGCTAAAAGCTAATTGTAGGATTTTTGACAAGACTACGATGTTTTGGACTCAATTAACACGAGCGCTTTTCAAAATTTCGTAATATTCTTTTTGTTTTAAAGATTACAATCGAATTGAAAACCTCCTCCTTTTTGAAGTCGGTTAAAAAGGAGACAATGAAGATATCTGGAAGTTTGATACTAACTAGAGCTATTTTCAAATACATCTCGCCTTAAGTAACATTATTATTCGACCGAACGGAGTCTTAAAACTCTGCAATAACACAATCTGTAATAAGACATAAACATAGTTTTAACGTGTATTTATCCTCTGTATATAAACAAGACAAGAAAAGACAACATATAACAGTCATATTCTCCAGTTTACGGATAACAGGTGCCGAAAGTTTTTTGTCCAAAGGCTTTCGTAGATTGAGATATTGAATATATTTACTTTAAATGCGCTCTTGTTACTTCAGCCTTAGCAATAAAAATACCGGTCTGTAACCGTCCTACAGCTGGACAAAGACCTCTTCTCATACGGAGAAGACGAGCATTGATCACCGCGCTTGTTCAATGCGATTTCAGAAAAATGATACAAGCGACTTTTGACCTGTTTTTCCTGGTAAGTTCCGGATAACTAATCAAGCAGATGACGTTAATCCGGTAGATAGTGCTTACCTCGACACTGAAACAGGCACTTTATAATTACACGACAAATCAAGGATGTGAAATTACTGCCATGTATTGATATTGACAAGATGGCTCCCTAAGCCAGCTGTTCTAATATTTGACGTTTTTGTACTTGTAATATTAAGACAGCGACATCTCTCGCAGAACTTGGTTTCACAGAAAAGATTATGGTTTTATGGTATGGTAAATAATGATGGTTGGATAGTGACCTGGTCTATTGCATAATAGACCTAATTACCATGGAGTAATGAGTAAAATAGTTTCGAGTTTATCTAGGATATAAAATTAAGGCATTTGACATGTTTTTATAATATTGTTAATGTCTTGAAATATGGTTGATAAGTTTTCGTGCTCGAAAGCGAGTCCGAAATTAATTTGTTAGAGATTTCGTACACAACTCTGGGGAATGAATGATGGACCTGAAAAGGCCAGTTTGTACTAAATATAGATACAATACTGCACAGTACCATAGTGTAGCGACTTGAATGTTTTACTTATTACTCCAAGGTTTCCACAGAGCGTTAAAAAAGATAAAATTAACAAGATGCGCAGGAGTCGATAAAAATTTAGAGTAAGTAATATTTAGTCTGCGATACGATTTTTTATGAGAAACATCTATCATTAACTGATTGGTGGAAGATACGATGTCGATAAAAAATAAATGTATTTTTATCTTTTTTAATATTTCTGTGGTATTTAAAGGACGTGACTTATTGTATAAGAGATGTGGAAAGAACGTTTATATTCAGTCTCCAAATGTATCACATTAAATATATAGTATTTGTCGATTATGTTGCATTCAGTTGGTTGTATGTAAACTTAAGTGAAATACATTATCATAGATGAATATAGTGTTTTATTTTCTGACTATAACCCCTACGTCCAACGGAATGTACACAATAAGAAACCCATTAATGACGATGATGCATCAACAAAGTCTGATGGGTGTCCAAACTCAGAGTCCCCAACTGAATCCTATGTATGGACAGCAATACAACTACGTAAACCCTAATCAGTACAACCCTGTACCCCCCAACCCCCCCACTCAGTACATGGAACAATCAAGGGCATCACCAAAACCCGATGACTTCCAAACAAGAATCATGAATTTAGCGTCTTTTACTCAGAAGAACGACGAAGGATACTCCCTGTTTAAGACGCCAGACGATAATCAACAACGCAGCTTCCTAACACCGGAGTATTACGAGAATCAGAGCCCAAAGTCTGTGGTCTCACCTAACCCTATTGGCACCAGGCCGGTCGATACTTCGCGGTCATTCGAGCCCGTTTCTTCTCTATTTGCCAACCCGATTCAGAGACCAGAACCCATAGGAACTCCTTTGAAACAAGAAGAGAGAGTAGACTACACAGGATTATACACCCCATTTGGTCAAGAAGATCGAAATGTATTCAGAAATGCGTTGTTTAGTGATAAGAACGAGTGTTCTAATCTGAAGAATGAAGAGTTGGGGGTCAATCATGTGGCTAATGGGGACTCGCTGCCGTATTTTCAGAGGTTAAGGGTCGGATCGAAACTAAACAGTGAAGTGACTATACATCATGTTACTGAATCCAAGTTTTATAAAGGACAGGTGAGTGTTACATTCCAATTTTGTACTAGATTTTTTTATTGATCCAAAGTTCATTAATATAAAAATAAAAAAGCCTTTTATTCCATGCAACATCAATTACAGCATTTTTTGACAACAAAAAGATATGCAACATTTCAGTTTATATAAATAATTACCTTTGCCAAATATGTAAGTAAATTGAGGGTCTTCCGAGGCACGCCTTGAGGTCTCCTCGACAGAGTTGTGACTCGAGGTTATGACTTAGAATAGTGGTGTTATATTTTTTTAAACACAAGTGGCGTGACGAGCAAAGTGTGTCAAAAGTTCCTTCGCCAAGTGTGAAATTCGTTCCAACTAACGATTAATAAAAAAAAAAAGGTTTATTAGTTAATACATTTTCTGCTCTTCCAATATATCTTCTATCTAGCTTGTGCCCGCGATGTCGTCAGCGTGAAATCGTGTTGTAACATGAAAAAAAATAACCCATGGCACTTCGCAATACTGTAGCTTCCCACATGTGGGAAAAAAAAAACTCTCGAATTTGGTTCAGTAGTTTCGAAGATTACACCCTATATACTAACTTACGAATTTAAATGTAAAAATCTTTGTTCTCCAGGAGCCCGGTGTTCCTCTAGAGTGTGGGATGCAAGGAGAAGAGTCTTTGTTCAGCAGACCACCGGTCCACGCGTGGCCTGACCAGTTGTATGGACCGCCCTGTCCAAATAAAACCGGTAAGTCTACAAATAAATCCAAATCATAATATTTTAACTCACTTAGTTCTACATGGGCACTTATGAAACATTCCAATTGGTGGAGGAGATGGTTGGAGGATGGAGAAGAGCCGGCAATAAACTCCACGGTTACTCATTTCAGAATAATTGGCTTTTACATAACATAACATCGCGCCTGTAATCCCAGAAGGGTCAGGCAGAGGTGAACTTATAGTACACCCACATTTCGCCAGTTATGGTTCCATGTGCCTCCGATTTCTCCTTTGCGGTACTGTCATGTAGTGAGTTTCTGAGCCTGTGTGTGTGTGCAGGCGTGCAGTCGGCGCGCAGCTCGCCCACGGGCTCGGGCGCGCAGCCGGGCTGCAGCCCGCGCGCCGACGAGCCGGCCGCCGACGAGCGCCGCTTCGGGCCCGTCGGCGCGCGCGCCCGCACCATGCAGCCGCCGAGAGGTATGTCTTGTGTGAGGTTTCTACTTTATATCTCACCTTTCAACCATGTCACTTCACCGGATGTCATTAGTACCGTCTTAAAATGGGATACATTAGGTGAACGGAATAAGAAGCCTATGGCATAGTTTTTTCATTTCAGAATTTGGACTATTAATAAATACTACACATTTAAAGTAAGCTTTTCATACTAGAACATTAAAAACAGTCATTTTGATACTCCATACACCTATTTTTTTCAAGACGTTACAAAAAGTGATGATAAGGACCAGTGCGCCAATTGTAAGCACTACTTTCAGCAATTGAAATTCAGCACATGATTGTAGACCCTTAGCATAGACAACTTTCGTTGGTTATTAAAAAAATTATAGCTGTTCAGTACATTTTGACCGCGTAAGTATTGCATTTCCCTATGAAACAGCTGTTTTTTTTCAATAATCGACGAAAAATGTATACTTTATTCATGGTTTGCGCACTGGTTAAACATTCATCTTGTATGTGTTTCATTGTGAAATAGCGGTCGGGGCCGTGGTCAGCCGTAGAAAACTTGCCAATTTTGACGTTCGACAGTTCGGCGCTTGAAGGGTTGTTTGAATAACATTTGAGGTGCTTGCTTGGCTAAATGACGACTGTGAATTTAGCCACCAGCCCCTCTCTCCAATGACATCTTATTCATTTATTGTTGTTTAAAATATTTCTTCTTTTTCCAGAATCCAGCGTATTCCTCCCAGACTCGAGCATTACAAACTTGTCATCGTTAGAAGTGTCGGAACGCGAGATAGAGTCGTTCAAAAGGTTCGACTTCTACTTCGAGCCGCCGCAGCACAAACCTAAAGTACAACTCGACGTCAGAGACATCGCTGCCGCGCTTCGGCAGAACCACAAGTAATCTGTGGCTTACATAAACCCAATAATAGTGCCACCACAATTATTTAACCACAGACAGTAGCAACCCATTAGCGACCTTATTGCCATTACAATAAAGATCACTGTGGCTTGTCGGTCTTGGCAATGGTAGCAACCCAATAACGAGCTTATTGCCACGACAATAAAGATCAATGTGAATTTGTCAGTGATGCAAAATCATACGTAAAATAGCTGTGAAAGCACAGTACATGTACCCTGCAGTAACAAAATTGCCAGCTATGCCCGGCTTCTAAGGTCCTCATATCCACTCTCAATTGTGTTTAATTCGACAAAGTAATCTTAATTGAAGCGAATAACTTCCTCAAGGAATGTCCAGCAGCAAGATGTCGAAGTATAATTAATAATAGACCACAGACACCGGGCATTAGACTCGTTTCTAAAGTCAGTTCTTTATTTTTAATAGTGCGATTGGCATTACCGTCATAATAATTGCGTTTTCCTTAGTTAACATCGCCTTGTAAATACGGCACAAATACAACATCCCGTATTAAATGTATAATTTTTTTAAACTTGATGCCATGTATAAATTCTAATTCTATTAATGTATAAAGAGAAGGAATTTCATATTATTTAAAAGTTACATTTTATTTTATTGCACGCGGGTTTCGTAAGGTTTATATTGTTTTTGCAGTAGCTCCCAAATTAGCTAAAAGCTAATTGTAGGATATTTGACAAGACTACGATGTTTTGGACTCAATTAACACGAGCGCTTTTCAAAATTTCGTAATATTCTTTTTGTTTTAAAGATTACAATCGAATTGAAAACCTAATCCTTTTTGAAGTCGGTTAAAAAGGAGACAATGAAGATATCTGGAAGTTTGATACTAACTAGAGCTATTTTCAAATACGTCTCGCCTTAAGTAACATTATTATTCGACCGAACGGAGTCTTAAAACTCTGCAATAACACAATCTGTAATAAGACATAAACATAGTTTTAACAGTATTTATCCTCTGTAAATAAACAAGACAAGAAAAGACAAGATATTACATGCATATTCTCCAGTTTACGGATAATAGGTGCCGAAGGTTTTTTTGTCCAAAGGCTTTCGTAGATTGAGATATTGAATATATTTACTTTAAATGCGCTCTTGTTACTTCAGCCTTAACAATAAGAATACCGGTCTCTAACCGTCCTACAGCTGGGCAAAGACCTCTTCTCATACGGAGAAGACACGAGCATTGATCACCGCGCTTGCTCAATGCGATTTCAGAAAAATGATACAAGCGACTTTCGACCTGTTTTTCCTGGTAAGTTCCGGATAACTAATCAAGCAGATGACGTTAATCCGGTAGATAGTGCTTACCTCGACACTGAAACAGGCACTTTATAATTACACGACAAATCAAGGATGTGAAATTACTGCCATGTATTGATATTGACAAGATGGCTCCCTAAGCCAGCTGTTCTAATATTTTGACGTTTTTGTACTTGTAATATTAAGACAGCGACATCTCTCGCAGAACTTGGTTTCACAGAAAAGATGATGGTTTTATGGTATGGTAAATAATGATGGTTGGATAGTGACCTGGTCTATTGCATAATAGACCTAATTACCATGGAGTAATGAGTAAAATAGTTTCGAGTTTATCTAGGATATAAAATTAAGGCATTTGACATGTTTCTATAATATTGTTAATGTCTTGAAATATGGTTGATAAGTTTTCGTGCTCGAAAGCGAGTCCGAAATTAATTTGTTAGAGATTTCGTACACAACTCTGGGGAATGAATGATGGACCAGAAAAGGCCAGTTTTTACTAAATATAGCTACAATACTGCACAGTACCATAGTGTAGCGACTTGAATGTTTTACTTATTACTCCAAGGTTTCCACAGAGCGTTAAAAAAGATAAAATTAACAAGATGCGCAGGAGTCGATAAAAATTTAGAGTAAGTAATATTTAGTCTGCGATACAATTTTTTATGAGAAACATGTATCATTAACTGATTGGTGGAAGATACGATGTCGATGAAAAATAAATGTATTTTTATCTTTTTTAATATTTCTGTGGTATTTAAAGGACGTGACTTATTGTATAAGAGATGTGGAAAGAACGTTTATATTCAGTCTCCAAATGTATCACATTAAATATATAGTATTTGTCGATTATGTTGCATTCAGTTGGTTGTATGTAAACTTAAGTGAAATACATTATCATAGATGAATATAGTGTTTTATTTTCTGACTATAACCCCCTACGTCCAACGGAATGTACACAATAAGAAACCCATTAATGACGATGATGCATCAACAAAGTCTAATGGGTGTCCAAACTCAGAGTCCCCAACTGAATCCTCTGTACGGACAGCAATACAACTACGTAAACCCTAATCAGTACAACCCTGTACCCCCCAACCCCCCAACTCAGTACATGGAACAAGCAAGGGCATCACCGAAACCCGATGACTTCCAAACAAGAATCATGAATTTAGCGTCTTTTACTCAGAAGAACGACGAAGGATACTCCCTGTTTAAGACGCCAGACGATAATCAACAACGCAGCTTCCTAACACCGGAGTATTACGAGAATCGGAGCCCAAAGTCTGTGGTCTCACCTAACCCTATCGGCACCAGGCCGGTCGATACTTCGCGGTCATTCGAGTCCGATTCTTCTCTATTCGCCAACCCGATTCAGAGACCAGAACCCATAGGAACTCCTTTGAAACAAGAAGAGAGAGTAGACTACACAGGATTATACACCCCATTTGGTCAAGAAGATCGAAATGTATTCAGAAATGCGTTGTTTAGTGATAAGAACGAGTCTTCTAATCTGAAGAATGAAGAGTTGGGGGTCAATCATGTGGCCAATGGGGACTCGCTGCCGTATTTTCAGAGGTTAAGGGTGGGATCGAAACTAAACAGTGAAGTGACTATACATCATGTTACTGAATCCAAGTTTTATAAAGGACAGGTGAGTGTTTCATTCCGATTTTGTACTAGATTTCTTTATTGAACCAAAGTTCAATAAAAAACCCTTTTATTCCATGCAACATCAATTACAGTATTTTTTGACATTGAACAAAAAAAATATGAAACATTTAATGCAAAGTTTACACATTTAATTTTTATTATTTTTAGTAGTTTTATTATTTTATAGTATATTTCTGATAAGCATGGACCCTTCTCAGTTAAAGGCCTCCTCCAAGTCTTTCCATGTATCTCTATTTTTTGCTACTATTAACCAGTTTGTTCCTACGGTCTTCTTTATAACATCCTCACATCTCATGTAGGTTCATTATCGCACGTTATTCTCTGCGCACTTGGCGAATGAGAGCCACACCGAAAAAATTGTTTCACCCACATTCTAAGTCAAAACCTCATGATTTCCTCGACTTGTCTTAACCTCACTGTGGTTTGATATCCATAGTTGCTAGTTTTCTCCTCATCTCAAACAGTTTCCTCAGTCGAGGTGAGTTTGAGTCGAGGAACCAACTGTCAAATATAATGTACGTCGGCATCTACCTTTGCTTCCTTGAGGTATTCAACAAGGAAGTTTTTACCGAAACACGAGTATTTCATCCGATTTTCATAATGTCTGTTGAAGACTTTATTGAATATCGACGCATTCATGACGTATCACCTCGACTCACTCTCAGTCAAGGGGCCTCCTAATTTCAATAATCTGACGAAATGAATACCGATTTTATGGGTCTTCCGAGGCACGCCTTGAGGTCTTCTCGACAGAGTTGTGCGTCGAGGTTACGACTTAGAATAAGGATGTTACATTTTTAAACACAAGTGTCGTGACGAGCAAAGTGTGTCAAAAGTTCCTTCGCCAAGTGTGAAATTCGTTCCAACTAACGATTAATTTTAAAAAAAGGTTAATAAGTTAATACATTTTCTGCTCTTGCAATTTATCTTCTATCTAGCTTGTGCCCGCGATGACATAAAATACATCCTATGGCACTTCGCAATACTGTAGCTTCCCACATGTGGGAAAAAAAAAACTCTCGAATTTGGTTCAGTAGTTCCGAAGATTACACCCTATATACAAACTTACGAATTTTTATGTAAAAATCTTTGTTCTCCAGGAGCCAGGTGTTCCTCTAGAGTGTGGGATGCAAGGAGAAGAGTCTTTGTTCAGCAGACCACCGGCCCACGCGTGGCCTGACCAGTTGTATGGACCGCCCTGTCCTAATAAAACCGGTTAGTCTACAAATAAATCAAAATGTTAATATTTTATCTCACTTAGTTCTACATGGGCACTTATGAAACATTCCAATCGGTGGAGGAGATGGTTGGAGGATGGAGAAGAGCCGGCAATAAACTTCACGGTTACTCATTTCAAAATAATTGTCTTTTACATAACATAACATCGCGCCTGTAGTCCCAGAAGGGTTAGGCAGAGGTGTACCTATAGTACACCCACATTTCGTTAGTTATGTTCAAGTTCCATGTAGTAGGGGGTGAGCCTATTGCCATCAACCGATAAAATTCTAGATAGAAAATCCCAATTACACTTTACCCGACCGGGGAGTCGAACCCAGGATCTCATGCTCAGCAGTAGCTCTTGCGACCACTAAACCAACAACTTTTTATAATATCAGTATAGATGGGTAATGGGTGGTGGGTGGTATGTGCCTCTGATTACTCCTTTGCTGTACTGTCATGTAGAGTTTCTGAGCCTGTGTGTGTGTGCAGGCGTGCAGTCGGCGCGCAGCTCGCCCACGGGCCCGGGCGCGCAGCCGGGCTGCAGCCCGCGCGCCGACGAGCCGGCCGCCGACGAGCGCCGCTTCGGGCCCGTCGGCGCGCGCGCCCGCACCATGCAGCCGCCGAGAGGTATGTCTTGTGTGAGGTTTCTACTTTATATCTCACCTTTCAACCATTAGACCGGATGCCATTTGTACCGTCTTAAAATGGGATATATTAGGTGAACGGAATAAGAAGCCTATGGCATAGTTTTTTCCACGGAATAGTAAAAAAGAGTGGAAGTGCCCTTAAACTACCTTAGTACGGGAACCAGTGTCGCCAAACTCACACATTTACAAATTAAAATGTACATTGCAATACACAGATAACGATGTTATAATTGGCTAAAAATCACAAATGCAACTTTTGCGAAAATATAATTTATTGTTGTTTAAATTTAAGTCTTATTACAACCTCTGAATGTTGTTATTATTCTACATGTCAAAATCAATAAGGACATTTTTCCAACTCGCAATAAAATTCGAGCAATCCACAACGAGTTCAAGTTCTCAGCGGTAGAGGGCGGTGTAACCAAATTACACAATTTAAATAGATGTCTTCGAAATAGATGTCATATTCACATACAACTGTCATCTATGTTTCTACTCAGAAAGAGATGTGGCCAAGATGTCGATAATTTAATGTCGATGTTTGTACAATTTATAATCTACAAAAATATTAAATAAAAAAAGTATCTGTAGCCTTTTTTTGACATTTTATAATTTTCTGCATTAAAATGTTCTGAGCATAGGGAACTTGATTTAGTCGGCATCCAGTTTTGTCTTCCCGTAGCTTCTATCCATTTCTTCTTGGTAAAAGGATCTTAGGGGAAACTGAAGTATTTATATACTTTATTTATATTAAAAACTTATTTTGAGGCCTACTACGTTCAGCCGCGAATGAATGAATGATTGATTTATTTGCCAGAATATAGGTACATACATATGTCATGAAGTTATGGTTTCAATCGACAATTCGACTTTGGACCTCTTTCGGTTGACTTATGTATACTTTATTAGTTATCATTTTTAAGCATAATTTGATACAAATTTCATGTACATTTATTTATTTACAATAAAGTTAGTTTAATAATATACATATTTATCGATTCCGAACAATGGATTTACTGTATTTGTATCCCATCCCTAAACGAGTAGCGTCGAAATTTCTAGAATTTATGCGATGATATTCAAGACAGCAAGCAAGTTGATTTAGACTTTAAAGAATGGACACAAGATAGTTTTTAGTTCGCATCAATGTAATAAAAATGTTTTTTTCAATAAAAATCAATTGTATTGAAATATGTCAAAGTTTTATACTTACCGGTGATAAATACACCTCCGTGAGATACATTTTTTGTCCTGCTATTATTTTTGCACGTAAAAATTGCACAATTGGGCATGTTTATAATATTTTTCGGTTTGTTCGAGACGTCATAACACAGCGAGTAGCAAATCCCGACTGAGCCGGTGTTGCGAACCAGCGCATAATTGTGACACACGCGGGATAGCTGTGTGGCACTTCCACTCTTTTTTACTATTCCGTGGTTTTTTCATTTCAGAAATTGGTCTATTAATAAATACTACACATTTAAAGTAAACTTTTCATAGTAGAACATTAAAAACAGTCATTTTGATACTCCATTCACCTATTTTTTTTAAGACGTTAAAAAAAGTGATGATAAGGACCAGTGCGCCAATTGTAAGCACTACTTTCAGCAATTGAAATTCAGCACATGATGGTAGACCCTTAGCATAGACAGTTTTCGTTGGTTATTAAACAAAATCTAGCTGTTCTTTCAGTACATTTTGACCGCGTAAGTATTTCATTTCCCTATGAAGCAGCTGTTTTTTTTCAATAATCGACGAAAAATGTATACTTTATTCATGGTTTGCGCACTGATTAAACATTCATCTTGTATGTGTTTCATTGTGAAATAGCGAGACATCTGTGTTTAAACGTAAGCAAAAGGGGTCGGGGCCGTGGTCAGCCGTAGAAAACTTGCCATTGACGTTCGACAGTTCGGCGCTTGGAGGGTTGTTTGAATAACATTTGAGGTGCTTGCTAGGCTAAATGCCGACAAATGACGACTGTGAATTTAGCCACCAGCCCCTCTATCCCGTGACATCTTATTCATTTATTGTTGTTTAAAACATTTCTTCTTTTTCCAGAATCCAGCGTATTCCTCCCAGACTCGAGCATTACAAACTTGTCATCGTTAGAAGTGTCGGAACGCGAGATAGAGTCGTTCAAAAGGTTCGACTTCTACTTCGAGCCGCCGCAGCACAAACCTAAAGTACAACTCGACGTCAGAGACATCGCTGCCGCGCTTCGGCAGAACCACAAGTAATCTGTGGCTTACATAAACCCAATAATAGTGCTACCACAATTATTTAACCACAGACAGTAGCAACCCATTAGCGACCTTATTGCCATTACAATAAAGATCACTGTGGCTTGTCGGACTTGGCAATGGTAGCAACCCAATAACGAGCTTATTGCCACGACAATAAAGATCAATGTGAATTTGTCAGTGATGCAAAATCATACGTAAAATAGCTGTGAAAGCACAGTACATGTACCCTGCAGTAACAAAACTAGTTTAACTTCGAGCCGATTTTTGTATTTGAAACATAATTCTAACTGTTGGCTGACATGACTAAGGGAGAGTTAGTAATACAAAATTGGTAGCAATGCCCGGCTTCTAAGGTCCTCATATCCACTCTCAATTGTGTTTAATTCGACAAAGTAATCTTAATTGAAGCGAATAACTTCCTGAAGGAATGTCCAGCAGCAAGATGTCGAAGTATAATTAATAATAGACCACAGACACCGGGCATTAGACTCGCTTCTAAAGTCAGTTCTTTATTTTTAATAGTGCGATTGGCATTATCGTAATATTATTTGCGTTTTCCTTAGTTAACATCGCCTTGTAAACACGGCACAAATACAACATTCTGTATTACATGTATAATTTTTTTAAACTTGATGCCATGTATAAATTCTAATTCTATTAATGTATAAAGAGAAGGAATTTAATATTATTTAAAAGTTATATTTTTGTTATTACACGCGGGTTTCGTAAGGTTTATATTGTTTTGCAGTAGCTCCCAAATTAGCTAAAAGCTAATTGTAGGATTTTTGACAAGACTACGATGTTTTGGACTCAATTAACACGAGCGCTTTTCAAAATTTCGTAATATTCTTTTTGTTTTAAAGATTACAATCGAATTGAAAACCTCCTCCTTTTTGAAGTCGGTTAAAAAGGAGACAATGAAGATATCTGGAAGTTTGATACTAACTAGAGCTATTTTCAAATACATCTCGCCTTAAGTAACATTATTATTCGACCGAACGGAGTCTTAAAACTCTGCAATAACACAATCTGTAATAAGACATAAACATAGTTTTAACGTGTATTTATCCTCTGTATATAAACAAGACAAGAAAAGACAACATATAACAGTCATATTCTCCAGTTTACGGATAACAGGTGCCGAAAGTTTTTTGTCCAAAGGCTTTCGTAGATTGAGATATTGAATATATTTACTTTAAATGCGCTCTTGTTACTTCAGCCTTAGCAATAAAAATACCGGTCTGTAACCGTCCTACAGCTGGACAAAGACCTCTTCTCATACGGAGAAGACGAGCATTGATCACCGCGCTTGTTCAATGCGATTTCAGAAAAATGATACAAGCGACTTTTGACCTGTTTTTCCTGGTAAGTTCCGGATAACTAATCAAGCAGATGACGTTAATCCGGTAGATAGTGCTTACCTCGACACTGAAACAGGCACTTTATAATTACACGACAAATCAAGGATGTGAAATTACTGCCATGTATTGATATTGACAAGATGGCTCCCTAAGCCAGCTGTTCTAATATTTGACGTTTTTGTACTTGTAATATTAAGACAGCGACATCTCTCGCAGAACTTGGTTTCACAGAAAAGATTATGGTTTTATGGTATGGTAAATAATGATGGTTGGATAGTGACCTGGTCTATTGCATAATAGACCTAATTACCATGGAGTAATGAGTAAAATAGTTTCGAGTTTATCTAGGATATAAAATTAAGGCATTTGACATGTTTTTATAATATTGTTAATGTCTTGAAATATGGTTGATAAGTTTTCGTGCTCGAAAGCGAGTCCGAAATTAATTTGTTAGAGATTTCGTACACAACTCTGGGGAATGAATGATGGACCTGAAAAGGCCAGTTTGTACTAAATATAGATACAATACTGCACAGTACCATAGTGTAGCGACTTGAATGTTTTACTTATTACTCCAAGGTTTCCACAGAGCGTTAAAAAAGATAAAATTAACAAGATGCGCAGGAGTCGATAAAAATTTAGAGTAAGTAATATTTAGTCTGCGATACGATTTTTTATGAGAAACATCTATCATTAACTGATTGGTGGAAGATACGATGTCGATAAAAAATAAATGTATTTTTATCTTTTTTAATATTTCTGTGGTATTTAAAGGACGTGACTTATTGTATAAGAGATGTGGAAAGAACGTTTATATTCAGTCTCCAAATGTATCACATTAAATATATAGTATTTGTCGATTATGTTGCATTCAGTTGGTTGTATGTAAACTTAAGTGAAATACATTATCATAGATGAATATAGTGTTTTATTTTCTGACTATAACCCCTACGTCCAACGGAATGTACACAATAAGAAACCCATTAATGACGATGATGCATCAACAAAGTCTGATGGGTGTCCAAACTCAGAGTCCCCAACTGAATCCTATGTATGGACAGCAATACAACTACGTAAACCCTAATCAGTACAACCCTGTACCCCCCAACCCCCCCACTCAGTACATGGAACAATCAAGGGCATCACCAAAACCCGATGACTTCCAAACAAGAATCATGAATTTAGCGTCTTTTACTCAGAAGAACGACGAAGGATACTCCCTGTTTAAGACGCCAGACGATAATCAACAACGCAGCTTCCTAACACCGGAGTATTACGAGAATCAGAGCCCAAAGTCTGTGGTCTCACCTAACCCTATTGGCACCAGGCCGGTCGATACTTCGCGGTCATTCGAGCCCGTTTCTTCTCTATTTGCCAACCCGATTCAGAGACCAGAACCCATAGGAACTCCTTTGAAACAAGAAGAGAGAGTAGACTACACAGGATTATACACCCCATTTGGTCAAGAAGATCGAAATGTATTCAGAAATGCGTTGTTTAGTGATAAGAACGAGTGTTCTAATCTGAAGAATGAAGAGTTGGGGGTCAATCATGTGGCTAATGGGGACTCGCTGCCGTATTTTCAGAGGTTAAGGGTCGGATCGAAACTAAACAGTGAAGTGACTATACATCATGTTACTGAATCCAAGTTTTATAAAAGACAGGTGAGTGTTACATTCCAATTTTGTACTAGATTTTTTTATTGATCCAAAGTTCATTAATATAAAAATAAAAAAGCCTTTTATTCCATGCAACATCAATTACAGCATTTTTTGACAACAAAAAGATATGCAACATTTCAGTTTATATAAATAATTACCTTTGCCAAATATGTAAGTAAATTGAGGGTCTTCCGAGGCACGCCTTGAGGTCTCCTCGACAGAGTTGTGACTCGAGGTTATGACTTAGAATAGTGGTGTTATATTTTTTTAAACACAAGTGGCGTGACGAGCAAAGTGTGTCAAAAGTTCCTTCGCCAAGTGTGAAATTCGTTCCAACTAACGATTAATAAAAAAAAAAAGGTTTATTAGTTAATACATTTTCTGCTCTTCCAATATATCTTCTATCTAGCTTGTGCCCGCGATGTCGTCAGCGTGAAATCGTGTTGTAACATGAAAAAAAATAACCCATGGCACTTCGCAATACTGTAGCTTCCCACATGTGGGAAAAAAAAAACTCTCGAATTTGGTTCAGTAGTTTCGAAGATTACACCCTATATACTAACTTACGAATTTAAATGTAAAAATCTTTGTTCTCCAGGAGCCCGGTGTTCCTCTAGAGTGTGGGATGCAAGGAGAAGAGTCTTTGTTCAGCAGACCACCGGTCCACGCGTGGCCTGACCAGTTGTATGGACCGCCCTGTCCAAATAAAACCGGTAAGTCTACAAATAAATCCAAATCATAATATTTTAACTCACTTAGTTCTACATGGGCACTTATGAAACATTCCAATTGGTGGAGGAGATGGTTGGAGGATGGAGAAGAGCCGGCAATAAACTCCACGGTTACTCATTTCAGAATAATTGGCTTTTACATAACATAACATCGCGCCTGTAATCCCAGAAGGGTCAGGCAGAGGTGAACTTATAGTACACCCACATTTCGCCAGTTATGGTTCCATGTGCCTCCGATTTCTCCTTTGCGGTACTGTCATGTAGTGAGTTTCTGAGCCTGTGTGTGTGTGCAGGCGTGCAGTCGGCGCGCAGCTCGCCCACGGGCTCGGGCGCGCAGCCGGGCTGCAGCCCGCGCGCCGACGAGCCGGCCGCCGACGAGCGCCGCTTCGGGCCCGTCGGCGCGCGCGCCCGCACCATGCAGCCGCCGAGAGGTATGTCTTGTGTGAGGTTTCTACTTTATATCTCACCTTTCAACCATGTCACTTCACCGGATGTCATTAGTACCGTCTTAAAATGGGATACATTAGGTGAACGGAATAAGAAGCCTATGGCATAGTTTTTTCATTTCAGAATTTGGACTATTAATAAATACTACACATTTAAAGTAAGCTTTTCATACTAGAACATTAAAAACAGTCATTTTGATACTCCATACACCTATTTTTTTCAAGACGTTACAAAAAGTGATGATAAGGACCAGTGCGCCAATTGTAAGCACTACTTTCAGCAATTGAAATTCAGCACATGATTGTAGACCCTTAGCATAGACAACTTTCGTTGGTTATTAAAAAAATTATAGCTGTTCAGTACATTTTGACCGCGTAAGTATTGCATTTCCCTATGAAACAGCTGTTTTTTTTCAATAATCGACGAAAAATGTATACTTTATTCATGGTTTGCGCACTGGTTAAACATTCATCTTGTATGTGTTTCATTGTGAAATAGCGGTCGGGGCCGTGGTCAGCCGTAGAAAACTTGCCAATTTTGACGTTCGACAGTTCGGCGCTTGAAGGGTTGTTTGAATAACATTTGAGGTGCTTGCTTGGCTAAATGACGACTGTGAATTTAGCCACCAGCCCCTCTCTCCAATGACATCTTATTCATTTATTGTTGTTTAAAATATTTCTTCTTTTTCCAGAATCCAGCGTATTCCTCCCAGACTCGAGCATTACAAACTTGTCATCGTTAGAAGTGTCGGAACGCGAGATAGAGTCGTTCAAAAGGTTCGACTTCTACTTCGAGCCGCCGCAGCACAAACCTAAAGTACAACTCGACGTCAGAGACATCGCTGCCGCGCTTCGGCAGAACCACAAGTAATCTGTGGCTTACATAAACCCAATAATAGTGCCACCACAATTATTTAACCACAGACAGTAGCAACCCATTAGCGACCTTATTGCCATTACAATAAAGATCACTGTGGCTTGTCGGTCTTGGCAATGGTAGCAACCCAATAACGAGCTTATTGCCACGACAATAAAGATCAATGTGAATTTGTCAGTGATGCAAAATCATACGTAAAATAGCTGTGAAAGCACAGTACATGTACCCTGCAGTAACAAAATTGCCAGCTATGCCCGGCTTCTAAGGTCCTCATATCCACTCTCAATTGTGTTTAATTCGACAAAGTAATCTTAATTGAAGCGAATAACTTCCTCAAGGAATGTCCAGCAGCAAGATGTCGAAGTATAATTAATAATAGACCACAGACACCGGGCATTAGACTCGTTTCTAAAGTCAGTTCTTTATTTTTAATAGTGCGATTGGCATTACCGTCATAATAATTGCGTTTTCCTTAGTTAACATCGCCTTGTAAATACGGCACAAATACAACATCCCGTATTAAATGTATAATTTTTTTAAACTTGATGCCATGTATAAATTCTAATTCTATTAATGTATAAAGAGAAGGAATTTCATATTATTTAAAAGTTACATTTTATTTTATTGCACGCGGGTTTCGTAAGGTTTATATTGTTTTTGCAGTAGCTCCCAAATTAGCTAAAAGCTAATTGTAGGATATTTGACAAGACTACGATGTTTTGGACTCAATTAACACGAGCGCTTTTCAAAATTTCGTAATATTCTTTTTGTTTTAAAGATTACAATCGAATTGAAAACCTAATCCTTTTTGAAGTCGGTTAAAAAGGAGACAATGAAGATATCTGGAAGTTTGATACTAACTAGAGCTATTTTCAAATACGTCTCGCCTTAAGTAACATTATTATTCGACCGAACGGAGTCTTAAAACTCTGCAATAACACAATCTGTAATAAGACATAAACATAGTTTTAACAGTATTTATCCTCTGTAAATAAACAAGACAAGAAAAGACAAGATATTACATGCATATTCTCCAGTTTACGGATAATAGGTGCCGAAGGTTTTTTTGTCCAAAGGCTTTCGTAGATTGAGATATTGAATATATTTACTTTAAATGCGCTCTTGTTACTTCAGCCTTAACAATAAGAATACCGGTCTCTAACCGTCCTACAGCTGGGCAAAGACCTCTTCTCATACGGAGAAGACACGAGCATTGATCACCGCGCTTGCTCAATGCGATTTCAGAAAAATGATACAAGCGACTTTCGACCTGTTTTTCCTGGTAAGTTCCGGATAACTAATCAAGCAGATGACGTTAATCCGGTAGATAGTGCTTACCTCGACACTGAAACAGGCACTTTATAATTACACGACAAATCAAGGATGTGAAATTACTGCCATGTATTGATATTGACAAGATGGCTCCCTAAGCCAGCTGTTCTAATATTTTGACGTTTTTGTACTTGTAATATTAAGACAGCGACATCTCTCGCAGAACTTGGTTTCACAGAAAAGATGATGGTTTTATGGTATGGTAAATAATGATGGTTGGATAGTGACCTGGTCTATTGCATAATAGACCTAATTACCATGGAGTAATGAGTAAAATAGTTTCGAGTTTATCTAGGATATAAAATTAAGGCATTTGACATGTTTCTATAATATTGTTAATGTCTTGAAATATGGTTGATAAGTTTTCGTGCTCGAAAGCGAGTCCGAAATTAATTTGTTAGAGATTTCGTACACAACTCTGGGGAATGAATGATGGACCAGAAAAGGCCAGTTTTTACTAAATATAGCTACAATACTGCACAGTACCATAGTGTAGCGACTTGAATGTTTTACTTATTACTCCAAGGTTTCCACAGAGCGTTAAAAAAGATAAAATTAACAAGATGCGCAGGAGTCGATAAAAATTTAGAGTAAGTAATATTTAGTCTGCGATACAATTTTTTATGAGAAACATGTATCATTAACTGATTGGTGGAAGATACGATGTCGATGAAAAATAAATGTATTTTTATCTTTTTTAATATTTCTGTGGTATTTAAAGGACGTGACTTATTGTATAAGAGATGTGGAAAGAACGTTTATATTCAGTCTCCAAATGTATCACATTAAATATATAGTATTTGTCGATTATGTTGCATTCAGTTGGTTGTATGTAAACTTAAGTGAAATACATTATCATAGATGAATATAGTGTTTTATTTTCTGACTATAACCCCCTACGTCCAACGGAATGTACACAATAAGAAACCCATTAATGACGATGATGCATCAACAAAGTCTAATGGGTGTCCAAACTCAGAGTCCCCAACTGAATCCTCTGTACGGACAGCAATACAACTACGTAAACCCTAATCAGTACAACCCTGTACCCCCCAACCCCCCAACTCAGTACATGGAACAAGCAAGGGCATCACCGAAACCCGATGACTTCCAAACAAGAATCATGAATTTAGCGTCTTTTACTCAGAAGAACGACGAAGGATACTCCCTGTTTAAGACGCCAGACGATAATCAACAACGCAGCTTCCTAACACCGGAGTATTACGAGAATCGGAGCCCAAAGTCTGTGGTCTCACCTAACCCTATCGGCACCAGGCCGGTCGATACTTCGCGGTCATTCGAGTCCGATTCTTCTCTATTCGCCAACCCGATTCAGAGACCAGAACCCATAGGAACTCCTTTGAAACAAGAAGAGAGAGTAGACTACACAGGATTATACACCCCATTTGGTCAAGAAGATCGAAATGTATTCAGAAATGCGTTGTTTAGTGATAAGAACGAGTCTTCTAATCTGAAGAATGAAGAGTTGGGGGTCAATCATGTGGCCAATGGGGACTCGCTGCCGTATTTTCAGAGGTTAAGGGTGGGATCGAAACTAAACAGTGAAGTGACTATACATCATGTTACTGAATCCAAGTTTTATAAAGGACAGGTGAGTGTTTCATTCCGATTTTGTACTAGATTTCTTTATTGAACCAAAGTTCAATAAAAAACCCTTTTATTCCATGCAACATCAATTACAGTATTTTTTGACATTGAACAAAAAAAATATGAAACATTTAATGCAAAGTTTACACATTTAATTTTTATTATTTTTAGTAGTTTTATTATTTTATAGTATATTTCTGATAAGCATGGACCCTTCTCAGTTAAAGGCCTCCTCCAAGTCTTTCCATGTATCTCTATTTTTTGCTACTATTAACCAGTTTGTTCCTACGGTCTTCTTTATAACATCCTCACATCTCATGTAGGTTCATTATCGCACGTTATTCTCTGCGCACTTGGCGAATGAGAGCCACACCGAAAAAATTGTTTCACCCACATTCTAAGTCAAAACCTCATGATTTCCTCGACTTGTCTTAACCTCACTGTGGTTTGATATCCATAGTTGCTAGTTTTCTCCTCATCTCAAACAGTTTCCTCAGTCGAGGTGAGTTTGAGTCGAGGAACCAACTGTCAAATATAATGTACGTCGGCATCTACCTTTGCTTCCTTGAGGTATTCAACAAGGAAGTTTTTACCGAAACACGAGTATTTCATCCGATTTTCATAATGTCTGTTGAAGACTTTATTGAATATCGACGCATTCATGACGTATCACCTCGACTCACTCTCAGTCAAGGGGCCTCCTAATTTCAATAATCTGACGAAATGAATACCGATTTTATGGGTCTTCCGAGGCACGCCTTGAGGTCTTCTCGACAGAGTTGTGCGTCGAGGTTACGACTTAGAATAAGGATGTTACATTTTTAAACACAAGTGTCGTGACGAGCAAAGTGTGTCAAAAGTTCCTTCGCCAAGTGTGAAATTCGTTCCAACTAACGATTAATTTTAAAAAAAGGTTAATAAGTTAATACATTTTCTGCTCTTGCAATTTATCTTCTATCTAGCTTGTGCCCGCGATGACATAAAATACATCCTATGGCACTTCGCAATACTGTAGCTTCCCACATGTGGGAAAAAAAAAACTCTCGAATTTGGTTCAGTAGTTCCGAAGATTACACCCTATATACAAACTTACGAATTTTTATGTAAAAATCTTTGTTCTCCAGGAGCCAGGTGTTCCTCTAGAGTGTGGGATGCAAGGAGAAGAGTCTTTGTTCAGCAGACCACCGGCCCACGCGTGGCCTGACCAGTTGTATGGACCGCCCTGTCCTAATAAAACCGGTTAGTCTACAAATAAATCAAAATGTTAATATTTTATCTCACTTAGTTCTACATGGGCACTTATGAAACATTCCAATCGGTGGAGGAGATGGTTGGAGGATGGAGAAGAGCCGGCAATAAACTTCACGGTTACTCATTTCAAAATAATTGTCTTTTACATAACATAACATCGCGCCTGTAGTCCCAGAAGGGTTAGGCAGAGGTGTACCTATAGTACACCCACATTTCGTTAGTTATGTTCAAGTTCCATGTAGTAGGGGGTGAGCCTATTGCCATCAACCGATAAAATTCTAGATAGAAAATCCCAATTACACTTTACCCGACCGGGGAGTCGAACCCAGGATCTCATGCTCAGCAGTAGCTCTTGCGACCACTAAACCAACAACTTTTTATAATATCAGTATAGATGGGTAATGGGTGGTGGGTGGTATGTGCCTCTGATTACTCCTTTGCTGTACTGTCATGTAGAGTTTCTGAGCCTGTGTGTGTGTGCAGGCGTGCAGTCGGCGCGCAGCTCGCCCACGGGCCCGGGCGCGCAGCCGGGCTGCAGCCCGCGCGCCGACGAGCCGGCCGCCGACGAGCGCCGCTTCGGGCCCGTCGGCGCGCGCGCCCGCACCATGCAGCCGCCGAGAGGTATGTCTTGTGTGAGGTTTCTACTTTATATCTCACCTTTCAACCATTAGACCGGATGCCATTTGTACCGTCTTAAAATGGGATATATTAGGTGAACGGAATAAGAAGCCTATGGCATAGTTTTTTCCACGGAATAGTAAAAAAGAGTGGAAGTGCCCTTAAACTACCTTAGTACGGGAACCAGTGTCGCCAAACTCACACATTTACAAATTAAAATGTACATTGCAATACACAGATAACGATGTTATAATTGGCTAAAAATCACAAATGCAACTTTTGCGAAAATATAATTTATTGTTGTTTAAATTTAAGTCTTATTACAACCTCTGAATGTTGTTATTATTCTACATGTCAAAATCAATAAGGACATTTTTCCAACTCGCAATAAAATTCGAGCAATCCACAACGAGTTCAAGTTCTCAGCGGTAGAGGGCGGTGTAACCAAATTACACAATTTAAATAGATGTCTTCGAAATAGATGTCATATTCACATACAACTGTCATCTATGTTTCTACTCAGAAAGAGATGTGGCCAAGATGTCGATAATTTAATGTCGATGTTTGTACAATTTATAATCTACAAAAATATTAAATAAAAAAAGTATCTGTAGCCTTTTTTTGACATTTTATAATTTTCTGCATTAAAATGTTCTGAGCATAGGGAACTTGATTTAGTCGGCATCCAGTTTTGTCTTCCCGTAGCTTCTATCCATTTCTTCTTGGTAAAAGGATCTTAGGGGAAACTGAAGTATTTATATACTTTATTTATATTAAAAACTTATTTTGAGGCCTACTACGTTCAGCCGCGAATGAATGAATGATTGATTTATTTGCCAGAATATAGGTACATACATATGTCATGAAGTTATGGTTTCAATCGACAATTCGACTTTGGACCTCTTTCGGTTGACTTATGTATACTTTATTAGTTATCATTTTTAAGCATAATTTGATACAAATTTCATGTACATTTATTTATTTACAATAAAGTTAGTTTAATAATATACATATTTATCGATTCCGAACAATGGATTTACTGTATTTGTGTCCCATCCCTAAACGAGTAGCGTCGAAATTTCTAGAATTTATGCGATGATATTCAAGACAGCAAGCAAGTTGATTTAGACTTTAAAGAATGGACACAAGATAGTTTTTAGTTCGCATCAATGTAATAAAAATGTTTTTTTCAATAAAAATCAATTGTATTGAAATATGTCAAAGTTTTATACTTACCGGTGATAAATACACCTCCGTGAGATACATTTTTTGTCCTGCTATTATTTTTGCACGTAAAAATTGCACAATTGGGCATGTTTATAATATTTTTCGGTTTGTTCGAGACGTCATAACACAGCGAGTAGCAAATCCCGACTGAGCCGGTGTTGCGAACCAGCGCATAATTGTGACACACGCGGGATAGCTGTGTGGCACTTCCACTCTTTTTTACTATTCCGTGGTTTTTTCATTTCAGAAATTGGTCTATTAATAAATACTACACATTTAAAGTAAACTTTTCATAGTAGAACATTAAAAACAGTCATTTTGATACTCCATTCACCTATTTTTTTTAAGACGTTAAAAAAAGTGATGATAAGGACCAGTGCGCCAATTGTAAGCACTACTTTCAGCAATTGAAATTCAGCACATGATGGTAGACCCTTAGCATAGACAGTTTTCGTTGGTTATTAAACAAAATCTAGCTGTTCTTTCAGTACATTTTGACCGCGTAAGTATTTCATTTCCCTATGAAGCAGCTGTTTTTTTTCAATAATCGACGAAAAATGTATACTTTATTCATGGTTTGCGCACTGATTAAACATTCATCTTGTATGTGTTTCATTGTGAAATAGCGAGACATCTGTGTTTAAACGTAAGCAAAAGGGGTCGGGGCCGTGGTCAGCCGTAGAAAACTTGCCATTGACGTTCGACAGTTCGGCGCTTGGAGGGTTGTTTGAATAACATTTGAGGTGCTTGCTAGGCTAAATGCCGACAAATGACGACTGTGAATTTAGCCACCAGCCCCTCTATCCCGTGACATCTTATTCATTTATTGTTGTTTAAAACATTTCTTCTTTTTCCAGAATCCAGCGTATTCCTCCCAGACTCGAGCATTACAAACTTGTCATCGTTAGAAGTGTCGGAACGCGAGATAGAGTCGTTCAAAAGGTTCGACTTCTACTTCGAGCCGCCGCAGCACAAACCTAAAGTACAACTCGACGTCAGAGACATCGCTGCCGCGCTTCGGCAGAACCACAAGTAATCTGTGGCTTACATAAACCCAATAATAGTGCTACCACAATTATTTAACCACAGACAGTAGCAACCCATTAGCGACCTTATTGCCATTACAATAAAGATCACTGTGGCTTGTCGGACTTGGCAATGGTAGCAACCCAATAACGAGCTTATTGCCACGACAATAAAGATCAATGTGAATTTGTCAGTGATGCAAAATCATACGTAAAATAGCTGTGAAAGCACAGTACATGTACCCTGCAGTAACAAAACTAGTTTAACTTCGAGCCGATTTTTGTATTTGAAACATAATTCTAACTGTTGGCTGACATGACTAAGGGAGAGTTAGTAATACAAAATTGGTAGCAATGCCCGGCTTCTAAGGTCCTCATATCCACTCTCAATTGTGTTTAATTCGACAAAGTAATCTTAATTGAAGCGAATAACTTCCTGAAGGAATGTCCAGCAGCAAGATGTCGAAGTATAATTAATAATAGACCACAGACACCGGGCATTAGACTCGCTTCTAAAGTCAGTTCTTTATTTTTAATAGTGCGATTGGCATTATCGTAATATTATTTGCGTTTTCCTTAGTTAACATCGCCTTGTAAACACGGCACAAATACAACATTCTGTATTACATGTATAATTTTTTTAAACTTGATGCCATGTATAAATTCTAATTCTATTAATGTATAAAGAGAAGGAATTTAATATTATTTAAAAGTTATATTTTTGTTATTACACGCGGGTTTCGTAAGGTTTATATTGTTTTGCAGTAGCTCCCAAATTAGCTAAAAGCTAATTGTAGGATTTTTGACAAGACTACGATGTTTTGGACTCAATTAACACGAGCGCTTTTCAAAATTTCGTAATATTCTTTTTGTTTTAAAGATTACAATCGAATTGAAAACCTCCTCCTTTTTGAAGTCGGTTAAAAAGGAGACAATGAAGATATCTGGAAGTTTGATACTAACTAGAGCTATTTTCAAATACATCTCGCCTTAAGTAACATTATTATTCGACCGAACGGAGTCTTAAAACTCTGCAATAACACAATCTGTAATAAGACATAAACATAGTTTTAACGTGTATTTATCCTCTGTATATAAACAAGACAAGAAAAGACAACATATAACAGTCATATTCTCCAGTTTACGGATAACAGGTGCCGAAAGTTTTTTGTCCAAAGGCTTTCGTAGATTGAGATATTGAATATATTTACTTTAAATGCGCTCTTGTTACTTCAGCCTTAGCAATAAAAATACCGGTCTGTAACCGTCCTACAGCTGGACAAAGACCTCTTCTCATACGGAGAAGACGAGCATTGATCACCGCGCTTGTTCAATGCGATTTCAGAAAAATGATACAAGCGACTTTTGACCTGTTTTTCCTGGTAAGTTCCGGATAACTAATCAAGCAGATGACGTTAATCCGGTAGATAGTGCTTACCTCGACACTGAAACAGGCACTTTATAATTACACGACAAATCAAGGATGTGAAATTACTGCCATGTATTGATATTGACAAGATGGCTCCCTAAGCCAGCTGTTCTAATATTTGACGTTTTTGTACTTGTAATATTAAGACAGCGACATCTCTCGCAGAACTTGGTTTCACAGAAAAGATTATGGTTTTATGGTATGGTAAATAATGATGGTTGGATAGTGACCTGGTCTATTGCATAATAGACCTAATTACCATGGAGTAATGAGTAAAATAGTTTCGAGTTTATCTAGGATATAAAATTAAGGCATTTGACATGTTTTTATAATATTGTTAATGTCTTGAAATATGGTTGATAAGTTTTCGTGCTCGAAAGCGAGTCCGAAATTAATTTGTTAGAGATTTCGTACACAACTCTGGGGAATGAATGATGGACCTGAAAAGGCCAGTTTGTACTAAATATAGATACAATACTGCACAGTACCATAGTGTAGCGACTTGAATGTTTTACTTATTACTCCAAGGTTTCCACAGAGCGTTAAAAAAGATAAAATTAACAAGATGCGCAGGAGTCGATAAAAATTTAGAGTAAGTAATATTTAGTCTGCGATACGATTTTTTATGAGAAACATCTATCATTAACTGATTGGTGGAAGATACGATGTCGATAAAAAATAAATGTATTTTTATCTTTTTTAATATTTCTGTGGTATTTAAAGGACGTGACTTATTGTATAAGAGATGTGGAAAGAACGTTTATATTCAGTCTCCAAATGTATCACATTAAATATATAGTATTTGTCGATTATGTTGCATTCAGTTGGTTGTATGTAAACTTAAGTGAAATACATTATCATAGATGAATATAGTGTTTTATTTTCTGACTATAACCCCTACGTCCAACGGAATGTACACAATAAGAAACCCATTAATGACGATGATGCATCAACAAAGTCTGATGGGTGTCCAAACTCAGAGTCCCCAACTGAATCCTATGTATGGACAGCAATACAACTACGTAAACCCTAATCAGTACAACCCTGTACCCCCCAACCCCCCCACTCAGTACATGGAACAATCAAGGGCATCACCAAAACCCGATGACTTCCAAACAAGAATCATGAATTTAGCGTCTTTTACTCAGAAGAACGACGAAGGATACTCCCTGTTTAAGACGCCAGACGATAATCAACAACGCAGCTTCCTAACACCGGAGTATTACGAGAATCAGAGCCCAAAGTCTGTGGTCTCACCTAACCCTATTGGCACCAGGCCGGTCGATACTTCGCGGTCATTCGAGCCCGTTTCTTCTCTATTTGCCAACCCGATTCAGAGACCAGAACCCATAGGAACTCCTTTGAAACAAGAAGAGAGAGTAGACTACACAGGATTATACACCCCATTTGGTCAAGAAGATCGAAATGTATTCAGAAATGCGTTGTTTAGTGATAAGAACGAGTGTTCTAATCTGAAGAATGAAGAGTTGGGGGTCAATCATGTGGCTAATGGGGACTCGCTGCCGTATTTTCAGAGGTTAAGGGTCGGATCGAAACTAAACAGTGAAGTGACTATACATCATGTTACTGAATCCAAGTTTTATAAAGGACAGGTGAGTGTTACATTCCAATTTTGTACTAGATTTTTTTATTGATCCAAAGTTCATTAATATAAAAATAAAAAAGCCTTTTATTCCATGCAACATCAATTACAGCATTTTTTGACAACAAAAAGATATGCAACATTTCAGTTTATATAAATAATTACCTTTGCCAAATATGTAAGTAAATTGAGGGTCTTCCGAGGCACGCCTTGAGGTCTCCTCGACAGAGTTGTGACTCGAGGTTATGACTTAGAATAGTGGTGTTATATTTTTTTAAACACAAGTGGCGTGACGAGCAAAGTGTGTCAAAAGTTCCTTCGCCAAGTGTGAAATTCGTTCCAACTAACGATTAATAAAAAAAAAAAGGTTTATTAGTTAATACATTTTCTGCTCTTCCAATATATCTTCTATCTAGCTTGTGCCCGCGATGTCGTCAGCGTGAAATCGTGTTGTAACATGAAAAAAAATAACCCATGGCACTTCGCAATACTGTAGCTTCCCACATGTGGGAAAAAAAAAACTCTCGAATTTGGTTCAGTAGTTTCGAAGATTACACCCTATATACTAACTTACGAATTTAAATGTAAAAATCTTTGTTCTCCAGGAGCCCGGTGTTCCTCTAGAGTGTGGGATGCAAGGAGAAGAGTCTTTGTTCAGCAGACCACCGGTCCACGCGTGGCCTGACCAGTTGTATGGACCGCCCTGTCCAAATAAAACCGGTAAGTCTACAAATAAATCCAAATCATAATATTTTAACTCACTTAGTTCTACATGGGCACTTATGAAACATTCCAATTGGTGGAGGAGATGGTTGGAGGATGGAGAAGAGCCGGCAATAAACTCCACGGTTACTCATTTCAGAATAATTGGCTTTTACATAACATAACATCGCGCCTGTAATCCCAGAAGGGTCAGGCAGAGGTGAACTTATAGTACACCCACATTTCGCCAGTTATGGTTCCATGTGCCTCCGATTTCTCCTTTGCGGTACTGTCATGTAGTGAGTTTCTGAGCCTGTGTGTGTGTGCAGGCGTGCAGTCGGCGCGCAGCTCGCCCACGGGCTCGGGCGCGCAGCCGGGCTGCAGCCCGCGCGCCGACGAGCCGGCCGCCGACGAGCGCCGCTTCGGGCCCGTCGGCGCGCGCGCCCGCACCATGCAGCCGCCGAGAGGTATGTCTTGTGTGAGGTTTCTACTTTATATCTCACCTTTCAACCATGTCACTTCACCGGATGTCATTAGTACCGTCTTAAAATGGGATACATTAGGTGAACGGAATAAGAAGCCTATGGCATAGTTTTTTCATTTCAGAATTTGGACTATTAATAAATACTACACATTTAAAGTAAGCTTTTCATACTAGAACATTAAAAACAGTCATTTTGATACTCCATACACCTATTTTTTTCAAGACGTTACAAAAAGTGATGATAAGGACCAGTGCGCCAATTGTAAGCACTACTTTCAGCAATTGAAATTCAGCACATGATTGTAGACCCTTAGCATAGACAACTTTCGTTGGTTATTAAAAAAATTATAGCTGTTCAGTACATTTTGACCGCGTAAGTATTGCATTTCCCTATGAAACAGCTGTTTTTTTTCAATAATCGACGAAAAATGTATACTTTATTCATGGTTTGCGCACTGGTTAAACATTCATCTTGTATGTGTTTCATTGTGAAATAGCGGTCGGGGCCGTGGTCAGCCGTAGAAAACTTGCCAATTTTGACGTTCGACAGTTCGGCGCTTGAAGGGTTGTTTGAATAACATTTGAGGTGCTTGCTTGGCTAAATGACGACTGTGAATTTAGCCACCAGCCCCTCTCTCCAATGACATCTTATTCATTTATTGTTGTTTAAAATATTTCTTCTTTTTCCAGAATCCAGCGTATTCCTCCCAGACTCGAGCATTACAAACTTGTCATCGTTAGAAGTGTCGGAACGCGAGATAGAGTCGTTCAAAAGGTTCGACTTCTACTTCGAGCCGCCGCAGCACAAACCTAAAGTACAACTCGACGTCAGAGACATCGCTGCCGCGCTTCGGCAGAACCACAAGTAATCTGTGGCTTACATAAACCCAATAATAGTGCCACCACAATTATTTAACCACAGACAGTAGCAACCCATTAGCGACCTTATTGCCATTACAATAAAGATCACTGTGGCTTGTCGGTCTTGGCAATGGTAGCAACCCAATAACGAGCTTATTGCCACGACAATAAAGATCAATGTGAATTTGTCAGTGATGCAAAATCATACGTAAAATAGCTGTGAAAGCACAGTACATGTACCCTGCAGTAACAAAATTGCCAGCTATGCCCGGCTTCTAAGGTCCTCATATCCACTCTCAATTGTGTTTAATTCGACAAAGTAATCTTAATTGAAGCGAATAACTTCCTCAAGGAATGTCCAGCAGCAAGATGTCGAAGTATAATTAATAATAGACCACAGACACCGGGCATTAGACTCGTTTCTAAAGTCAGTTCTTTATTTTTAATAGTGCGATTGGCATTACCGTCATAATAATTGCGTTTTCCTTAGTTAACATCGCCTTGTAAATACGGCACAAATACAACATCCCGTATTAAATGTATAATTTTTTTAAACTTGATGCCATGTATAAATTCTAATTCTATTAATGTATAAAGAGAAGGAATTTCATATTATTTAAAAGTTACATTTTATTTTATTGCACGCGGGTTTCGTAAGGTTTATATTGTTTTTGCAGTAGCTCCCAAATTAGCTAAAAGCTAATTGTAGGATATTTGACAAGACTACGATGTTTTGGACTCAATTAACACGAGCGCTTTTCAAAATTTCGTAATATTCTTTTTGTTTTAAAGATTACAATCGAATTGAAAACCTAATCCTTTTTGAAGTCGGTTAAAAAGGAGACAATGAAGATATCTGGAAGTTTGATACTAACTAGAGCTATTTTCAAATACGTCTCGCCTTAAGTAACATTATTATTCGACCGAACGGAGTCTTAAAACTCTGCAATAACACAATCTGTAATAAGACATAAACATAGTTTTAACAGTATTTATCCTCTGTAAATAAACAAGACAAGAAAAGACAAGATATTACATGCATATTCTCCAGTTTACGGATAATAGGTGCCGAAGGTTTTTTTGTCCAAAGGCTTTCGTAGATTGAGATATTGAATATATTTACTTTAAATGCGCTCTTGTTACTTCAGCCTTAACAATAAGAATACCGGTCTCTAACCGTCCTACAGCTGGGCAAAGACCTCTTCTCATACGGAGAAGACACGAGCATTGATCACCGCGCTTGCTCAATGCGATTTCAGAAAAATGATACAAGCGACTTTCGACCTGTTTTTCCTGGTAAGTTCCGGATAACTAATCAAGCAGATGACGTTAATCCGGTAGATAGTGCTTACCTCGACACTGAAACAGGCACTTTATAATTACACGACAAATCAAGGATGTGAAATTACTGCCATGTATTGATATTGACAAGATGGCTCCCTAAGCCAGCTGTTCTAATATTTTGACGTTTTTGTACTTGTAATATTAAGACAGCGACATCTCTCGCAGAACTTGGTTTCACAGAAAAGATGATGGTTTTATGGTATGGTAAATAATGATGGTTGGATAGTGACCTGGTCTATTGCATAATAGACCTAATTACCATGGAGTAATGAGTAAAATAGTTTCGAGTTTATCTAGGATATAAAATTAAGGCATTTGACATGTTTCTATAATATTGTTAATGTCTTGAAATATGGTTGATAAGTTTTCGTGCTCGAAAGCGAGTCCGAAATTAATTTGTTAGAGATTTCGTACACAACTCTGGGGAATGAATGATGGACCAGAAAAGGCCAGTTTTTACTAAATATAGCTACAATACTGCACAGTACCATAGTGTAGCGACTTGAATGTTTTACTTATTACTCCAAGGTTTCCACAGAGCGTTAAAAAAGATAAAATTAACAAGATGCGCAGGAGTCGATAAAAATTTAGAGTAAGTAATATTTAGTCTGCGATACAATTTTTTATGAGAAACATGTATCATTAACTGATTGGTGGAAGATACGATGTCGATGAAAAATAAATGTATTTTTATCTTTTTTAATATTTCTGTGGTATTTAAAGGACGTGACTTATTGTATAAGAGATGTGGAAAGAACGTTTATATTCAGTCTCCAAATGTATCACATTAAATATATAGTATTTGTCGATTATGTTGCATTCAGTTGGTTGTATGTAAACTTAAGTGAAATACATTATCATAGATGAATATAGTGTTTTATTTTCTGACTATAACCCCCTACGTCCAACGGAATGTACACAATAAGAAACCCATTAATGACGATGATGCATCAACAAAGTCTAATGGGTGTCCAAACTCAGAGTCCCCAACTGAATCCTCTGTACGGACAGCAATACAACTACGTAAACCCTAATCAGTACAACCCTGTACCCCCCAACCCCCCAACTCAGTACATGGAACAAGCAAGGGCATCACCGAAACCCGATGACTTCCAAACAAGAATCATGAATTTAGCGTCTTTTACTCAGAAGAACGACGAAGGATACTCCCTGTTTAAGACGCCAGACGATAATCAACAACGCAGCTTCCTAACACCGGAGTATTACGAGAATCGGAGCCCAAAGTCTGTGGTCTCACCTAACCCTATCGGCACCAGGCCGGTCGATACTTCGCGGTCATTCGAGTCCGATTCTTCTCTATTCGCCAACCCGATTCAGAGACCAGAACCCATAGGAACTCCTTTGAAACAAGAAGAGAGAGTAGACTACACAGGATTATACACCCCATTTGGTCAAGAAGATCGAAATGTATTCAGAAATGCGTTGTTTAGTGATAAGAACGAGTCTTCTAATCTGAAGAATGAAGAGTTGGGGGTCAATCATGTGGCCAATGGGGACTCGCTGCCGTATTTTCAGAGGTTAAGGGTGGGATCGAAACTAAACAGTGAAGTGACTATACATCATGTTACTGAATCCAAGTTTTATAAAGGACAGGTGAGTGTTTCATTCCGATTTTGTACTAGATTTCTTTATTGAACCAAAGTTCAATAAAAAACCCTTTTATTCCATGCAACATCAATTACAGTATTTTTTGACATTGAACAAAAAAAATATGAAACATTTAATGCAAAGTTTACACATTTAATTTTTATTATTTTTAGTAGTTTTATTATTTTATAGTATATTTCTGATAAGCATGGACCCTTCTCAGTTAAAGGCCTCCTCCAAGTCTTTCCATGTATCTCTATTTTTTGCTACTATTAACCAGTTTGTTCCTACGGTCTTCTTTATAACATCCTCACATCTCATGTAGGTTCATTATCGCACGTTATTCTCTGCGCACTTGGCGAATGAGAGCCACACCGAAAAAATTGTTTCACCCACATTCTAAGTCAAAACCTCATGATTTCCTCGACTTGTCTTAACCTCACTGTGGTTTGATATCCATAGTTGCTAGTTTTCTCCTCATCTCAAACAGTTTCCTCAGTCGAGGTGAGTTTGAGTCGAGGAACCAACTGTCAAATATAATGTACGTCGGCATCTACCTTTGCTTCCTTGAGGTATTCAACAAGGAAGTTTTTACCGAAACACGAGTATTTCATCCGATTTTCATAATGTCTGTTGAAGACTTTATTGAATATCGACGCATTCATGACGTATCACCTCGACTCACTCTCAGTCAAGGGGCCTCCTAATTTCAATAATCTGACGAAATGAATACCGATTTTATGGGTCTTCCGAGGCACGCCTTGAGGTCTTCTCGACAGAGTTGTGCGTCGAGGTTACGACTTAGAATAAGGATGTTACATTTTTAAACACAAGTGTCGTGACGAGCAAAGTGTGTCAAAAGTTCCTTCGCCAAGTGTGAAATTCGTTCCAACTAACGATTAATTTTAAAAAAAGGTTAATAAGTTAATACATTTTCTGCTCTTGCAATTTATCTTCTATCTAGCTTGTGCCCGCGATGACATAAAATACATCCTATGGCACTTCGCAATACTGTAGCTTCCCACATGTGGGAAAAAAAAAACTCTCGAATTTGGTTCAGTAGTTCCGAAGATTACACCCTATATACAAACTTACGAATTTTTATGTAAAAATCTTTGTTCTCCAGGAGCCAGGTGTTCCTCTAGAGTGTGGGATGCAAGGAGAAGAGTCTTTGTTCAGCAGACCACCGGCCCACGCGTGGCCTGACCAGTTGTATGGACCGCCCTGTCCTAATAAAACCGGTTAGTCTACAAATAAATCAAAATGTTAATATTTTATCTCACTTAGTTCTACATGGGCACTTATGAAACATTCCAATCGGTGGAGGAGATGGTTGGAGGATGGAGAAGAGCCGGCAATAAACTTCACGGTTACTCATTTCAAAATAATTGTCTTTTACATAACATAACATCGCGCCTGTAGTCCCAGAAGGGTTAGGCAGAGGTGTACCTATAGTACACCCACATTTCGTTAGTTATGTTCAAGTTCCATGTAGTAGGGGGTGAGCCTATTGCCATCAACCGATAAAATTCTAGATAGAAAATCCCAATTACACTTTACCCGACCGGGGAGTCGAACCCAGGATCTCATGCTCAGCAGTAGCTCTTGCGACCACTAAACCAACAACTTTTTATAATATCAGTATAGATGGGTAATGGGTGGTGGGTGGTATGTGCCTCTGATTACTCCTTTGCTGTACTGTCATGTAGAGTTTCTGAGCCTGTGTGTGTGTGCAGGCGTGCAGTCGGCGCGCAGCTCGCCCACGGGCCCGGGCGCGCAGCCGGGCTGCAGCCCGCGCGCCGACGAGCCGGCCGCCGACGAGCGCCGCTTCGGGCCCGTCGGCGCGCGCGCCCGCACCATGCAGCCGCCGAGAGGTATGTCTTGTGTGAGGTTTCTACTTTATATCTCACCTTTCAACCATTAGACCGGATGCCATTTGTACCGTCTTAAAATGGGATATATTAGGTGAACGGAATAAGAAGCCTATGGCATAGTTTTTTCCACGGAATAGTAAAAAAGAGTGGAAGTGCCCTTAAACTACCTTAGTACGGGAACCAGTGTCGCCAAACTCACACATTTACAAATTAAAATGTACATTGCAATACACAGATAACGATGTTATAATTGGCTAAAAATCACAAATGCAACTTTTGCGAAAATATAATTTATTGTTGTTTAAATTTAAGTCTTATTACAACCTCTGAATGTTGTTATTATTCTACATGTCAAAATCAATAAGGACATTTTTCCAACTCGCAATAAAATTCGAGCAATCCACAACGAGTTCAAGTTCTCAGCGGTAGAGGGCGGTGTAACCAAATTACACAATTTAAATAGATGTCTTCGAAATAGATGTCATATTCACATACAACTGTCATCTATGTTTCTACTCAGAAAGAGATGTGGCCAAGATGTCGATAATTTAATGTCGATGTTTGTACAATTTATAATCTACAAAAATATTAAATAAAAAAAGTATCTGTAGCCTTTTTTTGACATTTTATAATTTTCTGCATTAAAATGTTCTGAGCATAGGGAACTTGATTTAGTCGGCATCCAGTTTTGTCTTCCCGTAGCTTCTATCCATTTCTTCTTGGTAAAAGGATCTTAGGGGAAACTGAAGTATTTATATACTTTATTTATATTAAAAACTTATTTTGAGGCCTACTACGTTCAGCCGCGAATGAATGAATGATTGATTTATTTGCCAGAATATAGGTACATACATATGTCATGAAGTTATGGTTTCAATCGACAATTCGACTTTGGACCTCTTTCGGTTGACTTATGTATACTTTATTAGTTATCATTTTTAAGCATAATTTGATACAAATTTCATGTACATTTATTTATTTACAATAAAGTTAGTTTAATAATATACATATTTATCGATTCCGAACAATGGATTTACTGTATTTGTGTCCCATCCCTAAACGAGTAGCGTCGAAATTTCTAGAATTTATGCGATGATATTCAAGACAGCAAGCAAGTTGATTTAGACTTTAAAGAATGGACACAAGATAGTTTTTAGTTCGCATCAATGTAATAAAAATGTTTTTTTCAATAAAAATCAATTGTATTGAAATATGTCAAAGTTTTATACTTACCGGTGATAAATACACCTCCGTGAGATACATTTTTTGTCCTGCTATTATTTTTGCACGTAAAAATTGCACAATTGGGCATGTTTATAATATTTTTCGGTTTGTTCGAGACGTCATAACACAGCGAGTAGCAAATCCCGACTGAGCCGGTGTTGCGAACCAGCGCATAATTGTGACACACGCGGGATAGCTGTGTGGCACTTCCACTCTTTTTTACTATTCCGTGGTTTTTTCATTTCAGAAATTGGTCTATTAATAAATACTACACATTTAAAGTAAACTTTTCATAGTAGAACATTAAAAACAGTCATTTTGATACTCCATTCACCTATTTTTTTTAAGACGTTAAAAAAAGTGATGATAAGGACCAGTGCGCCAATTGTAAGCACTACTTTCAGCAATTGAAATTCAGCACATGATGGTAGACCCTTAGCATAGACAGTTTTCGTTGGTTATTAAACAAAATCTAGCTGTTCTTTCAGTACATTTTGACCGCGTAAGTATTTCATTTCCCTATGAAGCAGCTGTTTTTTTTCAATAATCGACGAAAAATGTATACTTTATTCATGGTTTGCGCACTGATTAAACATTCATCTTGTATGTGTTTCATTGTGAAATAGCGAGACATCTGTGTTTAAACGTAAGCAAAAGGGGTCGGGGCCGTGGTCAGCCGTAGAAAACTTGCCATTGACGTTCGACAGTTCGGCGCTTGGAGGGTTGTTTGAATAACATTTGAGGTGCTTGCTAGGCTAAATGCCGACAAATGACGACTGTGAATTTAGCCACCAGCCCCTCTATCCCGTGACATCTTATTCATTTATTGTTGTTTAAAACATTTCTTCTTTTTCCAGAATCCAGCGTATTCCTCCCAGACTCGAGCATTACAAACTTGTCATCGTTAGAAGTGTCGGAACGCGAGATAGAGTCGTTCAAAAGGTTCGACTTCTACTTCGAGCCGCCGCAGCACAAACCTAAAGTACAACTCGACGTCAGAGACATCGCTGCCGCGCTTCGGCAGAACCACAAGTAATCTGTGGCTTACATAAACCCAATAATAGTGCTACCACAATTATTTAACCACAGACAGTAGCAACCCATTAGCGACCTTATTGCCATTACAATAAAGATCACTGTGGCTTGTCGGACTTGGCAATGGTAGCAACCCAATAACGAGCTTATTGCCACGACAATAAAGATCACTGTAAATTTGTCAGTGATGCAAAATCATACGTATAATTGCTGTGAAAGCACAGTACATGTACCCTGCAGTAACAAAATTGCCAGCAATGCCCGGCTTCTAAGGTCCTCATATCCACTCTCTATTGTGTTTAATTCGACAAAGTAATCTTAATTGAAGCGAATAACTTCCTCAAGGAATGTCCAGCAGCAAGATGTCGAAGTATAATTAATAATAGACCACAGACACCGGGCATTAGACTCGCTTCTAAAGTCAGTTCTTTATTTTTAATAGTGCGATTGGCATTACCGTCATAATAATTGCGTTTTCCTTAGTTAACATCGCCCTGTAAACACGGCACAAATACAACAACCTGTATTACATGTATATTTTTTTTAACTTGATGCCATGTATAAATTCTATTTCTATTAATGTATAAAGAGAAGGAATTTAATATTATTTAAAAGTTACATTTTATTTTATTGCACGCGGGTTTCGTAAGGTTTATATTGTTTTGCAGTAGCTCCCAAATTAGCTAAAAGCTAATTGTAGGATATTTGACAAGACTACGATGTTTTGGACTCAATTAACACGAGCGCTTTTCAAAATTTCGTAATATTCTTTTTGTTTTAAAGATTACAATCGAATTGAAAACCTCCTCCTTTTTGAAGTCGGTTAAAAAGGAGACAATGAAGATATCTGGAAGTTTGATTCTAACTAGAGCTATTTTCAAATACGTCTCGCCTTAAGTAACATTATTATTCGACCGAACGGAGTCTTAAAACTCTGCAATAACACAATCTGTAATAAGACATAAACATAGTTTAAACAGTATTTATCCTCTGTAAATAAACAAGACAAGAAAAGACAAGATATTACATGCATATTCTCCAGTTTACGGATAATAGGTGCCGAAGGTTTTTATTGTCCAAAGGCTTTCGTAGATTGAGATATTGAATATATTTACTTTAAATGCGCTCTTGTTACTTCAGCCTTAAGAATAAGAATACCGGTCTGTAACCGTCCTACAGCTGGGCAAAGACCTCTTCTCATACGGAGAAGACACGAGCATTGATCACCGCGCTTGTTCAATGCGATTTCAGAAAAATGATACAAGCGACTTTCGACCTGTTTTTCCTGGTAAGTTCCGGATAACTAATCAAGCAGATGACGTTAATCCGGTAGATAGTGCTTACCTCGACACTGAAACAGGCACTCTATAATTAGACTACAAATCAAGGATGTGAAATTACTGCCATGTATTGATATTGACAAGATGGCTCCCTAAGCCAGCTGTTCTAATATTTGACGTTTTTGTACTTGTAATATTAAGACAGCGACATCTCTCGCAGAACTTGGTTTGACAGAAAAGATTATGGTTTTATGGTATGGTAAATAGTGATGGTTGGATAGTGACCTGGTCTATTGCATAATAGACCTAATTACCATGGAGTAATGAGTAAAATAGTTTCCGAGTTTATCTAGGATATAAAATTAAGGCATTTGACATGTTTCTATAATATTGTTAATGTCTTGAAATATGGTTGATAAGTTTTCGTGCTCGAAAGCGAGTCCAAAATTAATTTGTTAGAGATTTCGTACACAACTCTGGGGAATGAATGATGGACCAGAAAAGGCCAGTTTGTACTAAATATAGCTACAATACTGCACAGTACCATAGTGTAGCGACTTGAATGTTTTACTTATTACTCCAAGGTTTCCACAGAGCGTTAAAAAAGATAAAATTAACAAGATGCGCAGGAGTCGATAAAAATTTAGAGTAAGTAATATTTAGTCTGCGATACAATTTTTTATGAGAAACATATATCATTAACTGATTGGTGGAAGATACGATGTCGATGAAAAATAAATGTATTTTTATCTTTTTTAATATTTCTGTGGTATTTAAAGGACGTGACTTATTGTATAAGAGATGTGGAAAGAACGTTTATATTCAGTCTCCAAATGTATCACATTAAATATATAGTATTTGTCGATTATGTTGCATTCAGTTGGTTGTATGTAAACTTAAGTGAAATACATTATCATAGATGAATATAGTGTTTTATTTTACTGAATTACTTTCCTACAAAAACTACATACATACATACCTAATAATAACACTAGAAATAAGGATAAACTCCATGCTCCCCTTCACCGGCTTCCTAGGGTTCGTAACTCATTTGTTGGGCTTGGTATATACCTTCTGTAACAAGCTTCCCTCTTCTTTGCTAGATTTGCCTTTGAATGCGTTTAAATCGTTCAACGACTGCATAAACCACAGAATAGATAAAAGAGGTTAGAAAGGTTTTTTTTTATGTATGGCATCTCGTAGTTGACCTTGAGAGGTCGTGACTACTTAACCGGACTATCCTGTGGCTGCCTTAAGCGGACTCAAAGCCTCCAGCCAGGGGCGAAAAACTACTTACATTACTAAGCGAACGCTCGCTAAGGGCACCCCCTGTGGGGTACGGACCACGGCTTAGGCGTCTCTGACGGGAGGACAGCAAGATGAGACAGGCTGGATCTGGATTATATTATTATTATCTGGGAAATTTAAAGCTACAGGCTTAGCTACGGCGCGGGCTGGCACTTCGTTGAGCAAGGGTCGGGGGGGACGGTTAAGTCGGGATCTTCGCGAGGAACCTCAGCGGCGAGGTCGGACTGTCGATCTGTGTTTGTGCACTGTACTGGTGGCCCTACTGGTCTCCTGAATGAGAGTTATATGGTCATCGGGGTCGGTGAGGACATGCTTGATAGTGGGAATCTTGAGGTCAACGTGGAGGATTTCGTTGCGAACGTACCAGGGGGAGCCTGTAATCCTACGGAGGAACTTGTTCTGGAGGGTCTGCATTCTATTGAAGCGAACGGGCTTGGCGTGTGCGAAGACTGCACTGGCATAGGTCATGATCGGGCGGATGCACGCTGTGTAGATACGCATTTTGCACTTTAATGACAATTTGCTACGTGCATTGAGGACAAAGTGTAGTCTACCTAGAGCGGAGGCGGCGCTCGAACGAGCCGCCTTAATGTGCTCTGAAAAAGAGAGGTGTTCGTCGAGCACCACACCCAGATGTTTGGCTCGCTTCTCCCATGGGATCGGCTTGCCGAACATCGTGATCGGTCGAGGGTTAGAAAGGAAATAGTTCCTTATTTTTATTAGAACGATTGTCGCCGCTTGTCTCCTACTCTTTAACTCCACTACAAGCAAGAGACCAATACGTACGCGCATTACGCACACAAATAAACCACACGCACTTAGATCGCGAGTTTGCTATTGGTTGTCACACTAACGCAAACACTGCGCTCGACATACACACACACGCGCAAAATCATATTATGGCGACCAAAATGTCGATTATCTATTTCGATAAAAATATCATTTCAGGAAGGGGGGGCAATTAGTGTCGACTACCTACACGACATTATAAATAATAATGTCACAGAAGGAACATCCGGTATAGCCGCGAAATTCATTGTTGAATGTCTTTCTTTCGTTTTTTTTGCTAATTGCAGCTCTGTTTTACGTCATTAATGCTTAGAAAGACATGTCATCTAATTACAGAATTTTATAGAACCTATGAAGCAATGGATTAGTAATCTGTTTCATAACGATTCAGATTCCGATTGATTATGAATTAGGCAATTAGGGTGCTGGAATCGTTTTGAAACTGATTGCTATCCATTGCTTCATAATTTCGATAAAAAAATTACTCAACTATGTAAATAACGCAATGAATGTTGTTGAACTGTCAAAATGCAACAGATTAGTCGTAATCGTTTACGAAAATGTGTTACGCAATTAGGCTGCAGATTCAGATTGATCGTGTACACGGTGACGTACGGCACAGCGTCAGGTCCGTATTTGGCTACAAAGTGTTTGGTGAGCTTAGCTGATAAAGCATCGAATCCTTTAGTCAAGCGTTCTATTCAGCATGACTTCTATGTGGACGATTATCTGACTGGTTCAGACACAATTTCAGATGCACTTGAATTGTGTAAGGAAACGCGGGCTATTCTGGCGTTCGTTAAATTTAACTTTTGAAAGTGGCAGTCGAATAGCCCAGAAATTTTAAAAGAGTTAGGTAGTTCATAGGTTACACAAGTCATTTACTATTAGACCTTTCTATTGGTGAGTATGAGAGACAGTAGATGAAACTATTGACACTTGGGCAGAATAGACTTAATACACATGTTAATAAAGAAAATAGACGAGACACAATAGAGGTTTTTTTTTTTTTTTTTTGGTATGGCATCTCGTAGTTGACCTTGAGAGGTCGTGACTACTTAACCGGACTATCCTGTGGCTGCCTTAAGCGGACTCAAAGCCTCCAGCCAGGGGCGTAAAACTACTTATATTATTAAGCGAACGCTCGCTAAGGGCACCCCCTGTGGGGTACGGACCTCGGCTTAGGGCGTCGCTGACGGGAGGACAGCAAGATGGGACAGGCTGGATCAAGTTTTGTTGATTATTATTAATCGGGGAATTTAAAGCTACAGGCTCAGCTACGGCGCGGGCTGGCACTTCGTCGAGCAAGGGTCGGGGGGGACAATTACGTCGGGATCTTCGCGAGGAACCTCGGTGGCGAGGTCGGAATGTCGGTCTGTGTTTGTGCACTGTACTGGTGGCCCTACTGCTCTCCTGAATGAGAGTTATGTGGTCATCGGGATCGGTGAGGACATGCTTGGGACGGCGGACATGACTAATGGAGGAGGGAATATAACTAGCGGCTTTCACAACCAGAGGGTTGCGGTGATTCGCGGCGGTCTCGAAGAAACGCTTTGAAATACGTTTCATGAACTGACGGATAGTGGGAATCCTGAGGTCTACGTGGAGGATTTCGTTGCGAACGTACCAGGGGGAGCCTGTTATCCTACGGAGGAACTTGTTCTGGAGGGTCTGCATTCTATTGAAGCGAACGGGCTTGGCGTGTGCGAAGACTGCACTGGCATAGGTCATGATCGGGCGGATGCACGCTGTGTAGATACGCATTTTGCACTTTAATGACAATTTGCTACCTGCATTGAGGACAAAGTGAAGTCTACCTAGAGCGAAGGCGGCGCGCGAACGAGCCGCCTTGATGTGCTCTGAAAAAGAGAGGTGTTCGTTTAGTACGACACCCAGGTATTTGGCTCGCTTCTCCCAAGGGATCGGCTTGCCGAACATGGTGATCGGTCGAGGGGGGCAGGGGTTGCGACGCGATTTTGAGAAAAGAACCGCTTGACTTTTGTCGGGATTGACTTCGATTCGCCATTTTCTAAACCAAGCACCAAGCTTGTTCACTTGGGTTTGGAGAATGCACAATAGACGTTAGAGCCACAGAACATATATACCCCTAAAGGTTAGAGGTGATCACAGAAGAAGAGAGTGTTACCAGGACTTAAATTATCTAACCTCATTTTTAATAATAAAATGTTGCTAGATATATGAAATGTACTAAATTATTTCAACACTTTCAGACAACAATACTACTTCTAAAACTTTTGGTATACATTGGTTATGCGATTCTGATAAATTAGGATTCTCTAATAATATCAAATCCAATAACAAAATAACAAAACGACACATTGTATTAGTAATTAGCATCGATCACTAATAAAGAACTAGATACACAATCAGCGACAAAAAGTGTCCTCACCAAACGCGCACCCATTTGAACATTCGGGTGCGCTTTTAATCTAGTAGCATTCGAATGCTCACGCGGTAAACATGCCTCATTGCTCGTTTAAAAACTGTAAAAAAAACACATCTAGGACGCTAAAAAAGGATGGAGTTTCATATTTTCGGTAAGTATTAATATCACCATTATATTATTGTTATCACTGTATTGTTAATATTGGTATTTTATCAAGAAATCATCATAAAACATTTTTTTTAATTAATTCCTAACAGCAGGAGTTATAAAGCATCTCAATTCTAAAGACTCTTAGTTAACGTTTTTAATCATAGTATCGCATGCCCACTTAAATTGTTCGGGTTACGTGCGTTGACTCTGTTCCATTTGATGGAGACGCTATTGTTTCTTTTTTTAATTTTATTATTAAAGTATGATTGTTTTGTTTTTTGTATTATGAGACTTCTTTACTGCTTCTATAAATATTTTAGTTACATTTTATAGATTTTTTTTTGTTGTTTTAGCTTTCCTCCATCCAGAGAGGTGTGGAGAATGGATATCAGTTATAGCAAGACAAAGATCCGATGAATTCTTTCCCAGACCCAAGGAAGCGTTGTATGCCATATATTCAATGTACTCTGTGGTTGTATGTTCGAAGAATTTTTTAGAAAGTTATGATTAGTGTTGGTGAGTGTGACTACGAAAAAAACAACAAGGCTGTACAATAAACGGAAAAATATAAAAATCTATCGAAAAGACGATTAAATAATAAACTCATTTTGTTTCAAGGAAATTAATAACATAGGTTAATTACCTATGTTAGTCAGTTGAATCCGTATTTTTTTGTCATCATTCTGTGTATTTGAATATTACGTCAACAATTTATTTTTGATTTTACAAGAACTTTCTGTAATAACTTTTCATGGTGCCTATCCAAACCCATATTTACATTCAGTTAAATTATAATAATTACACCTTTACAACATAGAATAAGATATGCTTTATTACTTACACCAACTTTTTGATGCATTGACAAAATTAAAAAAAATACCATTTTTAATTAGATTACAAACTAAAATAAAATATTGAACGTTTCGACTCCACTCATTCCTTGTCCTATCGGCGACCCGTGGTGTTAAAATTTTGGCATTGCTATCATAAGGTTGAATTTGTTTTGAGGTATGTTGACCAGCGAGTATCGCTCGTAAAAATGTATTGCTTTTTGTGCATAGCTTTTTGCATACAACTTTAAGCGTAGCGTTTAAGGTCGAATTTTCATTAGCTTATATTTATTTCTACTAGAATTACGTAAACGTAAGACGTCAGTTTAAGAGAACTCTTGCATGGCATTGTGTATCTAGTTCTTTTATTAGTGATCGATGGTAATTAGTCAGATATTCGACCCACTAGACTTAGACTTTTTTTTTAATTATTATTATTTATGTAAACACAGTAAAATACAAAGGGACACGACATAATTACAATTTGAGGACAAAGGGTTCTTAAGAAATTTCTTCCAGCAGACCAGCGAAAGGAGAATTGAAAAAGAAATGTAGACAATAGTGTGTGAAAACAAGAAGAGAAAAATGCAAACAATGTGAAGTCTAAAACTAAAATAACGCAATGAATAAATAAACAAATATATATTTATATACAAAATATAAATACTCACAGTTAAGAGGAAAGGTAATGCTGTTTTAATCGACATTTGAATAGAGAAATAGTTTTTAAATCACGAATGCTAGGCGGAAGTGAGTTCCACAATCTTACAGCATGGACAGAGAAGGAATAAGTACTCCACACTCAGTGATCTTTGCCCCATATATAAGCACGTTATTTTAATGGGTGACTTTAATACTTGTTTGATTAAAAATGATACTCGCTCGTTTCTTATTTATAATTCTTGTTCATTCATGCATTACACCAGTTTGTTATTTAGTCCACGTATTTTATTAATTAGCTCCTGGAACTGAGCAGTCGACGTGGATTCGTCAACAAGAATATTACATATTTAAAATTCGACTTACTCTAAAATTGGGAGTAAAGGATGAGATGAAAGGGAGAATACTTTGGATAGGAAGCGATCTGCCAAATGGTGTCTTCATAAGTATAGTGCAGGTTCTGCAAATTCAACTTCATGGCTCCAACAACAATTCTCAAGCATTCGGCTTGAATGCTGTCTGGTTTTTTAGCGCTTCTTTGTATCAGGACTCATAAAGAAAGCAACAGTAGTCCAAAGCGTTCCTGGTCAACGCGTTATATGTAGACCAGTTTAAGGGTGTAGGGGTGAGTTCCCTACCACACCGCATCCAAAACCTTAAAGGTCGACACAGAGCGTTCGCACTTTTCGACCGTGTTGTATATGAAGTCAACCCCAGACAATCTTGGATCCAAAGTCACTCCCAGGAACCTAGCCTTAACCTTGACTGGAATGATTTGTCTATCTATATTCAAATCAATTTGGCGAACAGAAGAAGCGATTGGTTAGGTGAGACACATTCGTCGATAGACCGGAGAGGCATCCTGAATGAAACTGCCAGTGACCAGTTATGCAATATCGTTAGCATACTGAAGGATATTGCAGTCACCATTTAGAGAAGAAGATAGGTTACCTGTATGTATAAATTATACAATGGGGGACTAAGTACAGATCCTTGAAGTAATCCTCTGCAGACTGGTATTTGTTCAGTCAGCCCCAGGGATTCTAAAAGATGCTATCAATGATACGACAAATCCTAGCCTGGATTCTTAACTTGTGCAGCTTTTGCCTGAGAATAGGGAGGACGGCTCAGTCGACTACGCCTAGCTTCCAAAGTTTCATATTAACCCTTTTTTTGATCTTGACCTTCGAGACGTTTGACATTGACCTTGAAAGTATCCTTGACCTCAGGGCTTGTTATATGGCAATATTACAAGACTTGAGCGTATTTTGGTTGGATTTTGACCTTGACCTTTAGGGTGATGACCTTGACCTTGAAGATGTCATTGAACTCATTTTTGATTGGTTAACAATTTAGACCTGCCACGCGAACTTCCCCACCCTTAATACTCCCACTATCCCACCAATCCCGAAAGAAACTTTGGCGAAAAAGTGCCTGACAAATAATTAAACAGGTTTGAAAACACAGCAACTCAGATGTAGAAAATAGCTGAGGAATATGAAAACGCCTTGCTAATATTCCTCTTAAAACTAATGAAACATTAAATTGTTCACCCACGCTTTCTGCTGCCTTAATTAGAAAGAATTTGGAGTTTAGGTTTCAGCATACAAACTCCCAGGCTGTAAAAAAGGTTTCTATGATCTTAAAATAAAATCAACAGAAGATCTCTTGGGAACATCTGTTAAAGTCTGTAGATAAATCATCTAAACCATTACGATGATGCCCCAAGTCTCAAGCTTGCTAGGCTCGCTCTTGCATCTTCGGGATGTGTTTTTTTTTGTATAATATGTTGGTTTGGTGTATAGTGTAACAGGACTAATAGGTTAACATAAAAAATAACACAAAAATATTTTAAGAAATTTAATCAAATTTTACACCTATAAAATACATTTAAGCAACACTTCAAAAGGGTCTAACTGCTGAATGGCGTATCATAGACGCCTCCATGAAAATTCTGATAGCCAGTCGGCGAAATTTTCTTTAGTTCTCCTTGTGGAAGGCCCTCTTTATCACACGCCAGTGACTCTCTATACGCTGTGTGTGTGTTCTGTCTGGTGCCCCAAATCTATTTTCCCTAACACTATGATTAACTTTCTTATGTCATATACCCATGTTCGGAAAGGCAGTCAAGAGCTCTCCAAAAGTCTGTGAGTATAATAGAACCCTCCTGAACATGTTTTGTTATAAGTGGCACCAATACATCAGCGGATCTTTCATTAGCAGGACACAATTCCACACGCAGATCATCACAGACGTCTTCAACCATTCCAAACACCCAATGGCCTTCCACTTGTCGTCCTCTGTTGATCTTTCTTTTTCCAAATTTCAATTCGCCAATTTGAAGAAAAAAAACCGGCCTTTTAGCGGCCTTTCAGATTGGTTTCTATTTCGCATACTACAACTGTTTTCCGACAATAATTGTACCAATCAGCAAATTTTTATGGGACAAAACTGTTGATCTTATGTCATCTTTGGTACATATGACTGCTCAATGGTAAACAAACATTTTCAAACAACACTCCCATATCTTTGCTTTGTTCTTTTAATCTACCTACAGTTGCTATTACGACAGCGGAATGATCCCATTTGTCCCGTGGGTTTAAGTGTCATGGGACGATGGTGGCGCGTACACATCCTTGTTGTGGGTATCATGCCTCTTTGCTCGGCAAATTCATTGCAAGATTCATGTGTTCCTAATTTTAAATTTAACCTCTTGTAGTTCCAGTGCTTCAAAATCAACCGAAGATGGTGTTATTTGCAGATGACACATCATTAATCTTTAAAATAGACCGACGGTCACCAAATCTGGACGACGTGAATAACTCGATTCTTCAAGTCCAAGATTGGTTTACGGTAAATAATTTGGTACTAAATGAAAAAAAAACCAAATGCATTAGATTTAAATTACCTAATGTTAGAAGTAGCGAATGTGACATCTTATTGAATGGAGAAAAACTGGAATTTATTAATCAGACGGTTTTCCTAGGAATCACGCTGGACGAGAAATTACAATGGGGACCACATTTAACTTCTCTTGCGGGGCGGCTAAGCTCTGCCGCTTATGCTGTTAGAAAGATAAGACAGTTAACAGATGTAGAAACCGCGCGTTTGGTCTATTTTAGCTACTTCCACAGCATTATGTCGTATGGCATTTTACTGTGGGGTCGGGCTGCTGACATTGAATCCATTTTTTTATTGCAAAAGAGAGCTGTCAGAGCCATGTACAATCTTCCTCGTCGCGAATCTCTCAGGGAACTATTTAAAGGGATTCATATTATGATCCTACCTTGCCAAATCAATTATGAAAAAATTATGCATGTAAGAAAAAATCTACATCTTTTTAATAAAATAAGTGATAGACATAATTTGAATACTAGAAATAAAGATAAAATAGATCAACCATTTTTCAGATTAGCTAAAGTACATACATCATTTATGGGGTACTGTGTTAAATGTTATAACAAAATACCTTGTGATATATTGCAATTAAATGATAGAAAATTTAAAATTCGTATAAAAAAGTACACATTGCAGACAAGCTTATTACAAATTAGAGGACTATATACAAGATAAGAATGCTTGGACACATGATGGTCCAGCTCCATAGGACAATCCCGTCTAGACAAAATCACACTGGTTGCTAATTTAATTTTTTATTTTAATTTTTTTTTACTTACTCACACACTGACTTATTCCTAGTTAATATTTTAGGAAAGTCATATATTTTTACAATGTTTGTAAATATGTGAGCACTATGTACCTATCGCGTGATTCATTTATCTGCCTTTGCTTTATTTGTAATTCTTCTTACCAATTGTGGTATAGTATTTTTATTCTTGGTGCATCGTCTTCACATATAAAAATATAATTAATGTATAAAAATATTGTAAAATATTTTAAAAGAGTAACGATGGAGTTTCTTGCCACTTCTTCTGCATACGAAACTACTTTTTGGAAGTGGCGCCTAGAATCAGTTATATTTTTAATGTAATTTTTGACGTTCAAAAGTGCCATTTTATGGGCCTATTTGAAATAAATGCTTTGACTTTGACTTAGACTTTGACATAAAACACGAATCTCATTGTTTGTCATGTGATCCTGCCAGCCTGTTCGAGGATCCAGAGTGTCCGATCAGTGGAATGTCAGCACTGGAGCATCCGGGAAAGGGACACGCATAAACTGTGGTAAAATGACAATTTTATTACGTAGGGACCTAAACAAGTAGAATTCTTAGAAACTTTGGTTTTTTTTTTCTAGACACCTATGATTTTCTGACATTTGGGGATTTAAAAAATTTACTAGAGAAAGGGCTGAAAGGGTCTATAAACAAAAAAAAACCGGTCCGTAAAGTACAGTGGAGCCATAAAAACCACTAAAATCGAAAAAATTCATTACACAAAAAAGCAATTGGTAATAGTGCATTCTGTTTCAAGATTTTCAAGTGACTAAGAATCAAAAAACAGAACTAAAGATTCATTATTAATATTAATCTTTAAAAATCGTTTTGACTTAAAAGCCCAACAGCCAGACATGAAATTCCTTTATAAAAACAAAAATCTATCTTTAATCTGTCAATGTCAACTGATGACTAGGCAGCATGGTCTCAGATCTTAGCGCCGAACAAACAAAAAAAAAACTTTCAATGTCAAGCAACTCAAGCAAGCTGTCAAGTGTGAGTGTTTCGCCGCATTCCGAGTTAGACCATAATCGCTGACAGCTTTCACCACCGAGTTCTGGAGTAATAAAATATTTACAGGACTATTAAATACAAATATGCTAAACTTGTATGGGAGCTTTATCCATCTTTGGATATAAAAGCATGTTTTGTTGTATTTTGTGGACAGACTATATCTTTACGTCTTGTAAAAGTTTATTCAGTGCTGTAGGGTAGAGTTGTATGTTGTTTTAATAGACTTGTATGTTGTTTCAATACAATGCCCATTATAAATAGTTACCGAACTGTTAATACTTCGTAAGATTTGTATAGGTGGTTAGTAGGAAAGGGCGGAAAGTAGACACTTTAAGACCGCCCTCTGAGCTCTCTCGATGGTTAGTAACACTGTTTTACCCGTTCCGCCCCATGTGGTAATACAGTAAGTTAAATCGATTGACAAAGAGCAAAGTAAACTTGTCCAACTATTTTTGGGTCAGCAATATAGAATAACTTTTAAAAACAAATATTAACTTGCGAATGTTATTATTTAAAGCTTATATAAGGTGTATCTATTCATACACGAAATATTTGAACAGGTGCGTCTATAGGTCGAACATAAGCTATAGAAATGTTTTTTTTTTTATCTAAGCGTCTAATTTAAAAAATTTAATAATTTAATATTACTTAACACACATAAAAATACTGGCTCTTTCATTTTTGGAAAATACTACTTTCATTGTATCGGGCAAGGTCATGGCGGCGCCCTTAGATGTCGCGTGGCTTTTATGAATTATCAAAAGAGGTGCCGGCGGCGGTGGCACCGCGCACGATGCCTCGCCCCGCGCCCGCCGCGCCGTCCGTTCCGCCGCCGTGCTCAGTCTCGCGCGAACTGCATGTTGCACTGCACGCGGCTTAACCAACGTGGAACGCATTTCGCTTCGCGCAACAAACGCAACAATGCCGAAATATTCCAACTAGGAGTACCAGAACATGGTGGACTGCTACAATGAGGGTGGACTTATTTTGCTCACAGCACAAGCCCCCTTCCTAGAGATCCTAGAAGCTCGACAGCGGCAACAGGACTACGGGGTCTACATGCCCCCAGCTGCAGACGGAGGCAGGTCTGATCTTACGCCGTTGAACTTCCATTGGTGGGGTAGGGATAGACCTGATCTATGGTAATGACGGCCAGACCATTTCTAGTGCGGAACAAAAAAACGTGAATTGTGGCGTTTACGCAGTGATGGTTAGAGATAGAGACATTGTTAAAAGTGCAACGACACATTATTTAACGTGCAACTGCAGGGTGAATATGTACAGCAATTTTGGTGTAAATAATGTAAATAAAAACTACGTTGTTATTAGGTATGTACATTTTAAATTGTTCGTGCTATGCACTTCTTACAGTTTACATCTGTACAAATAGGTAGGTACACAACCTATCAATCAGCTGACAGATACGACTCGACGCACAGTTCGTAACCAACAGAAGTCATTACCTTATGCGAATTCGCGTTGCGTCAGCTGTTTATTTTTCTATTATTATTATCTAAAAGATGTGTAACACTGTAGAATATGAATGTTTTAATCGAATCTAGGATCCTTTTCGTAAAATAAATAAGAAAATGATTGAAACGTTTCGATGCTCGCTCGTAAAAGTCGTGACCCCACAGAGGTCAGCTGCTTATTCAGATGTAAGTACCTAGTTTATCACATTTTTTGATAAATTATCTTACATCTCGTCCTAATTCTGGCCAGTAGAATGATCGTCTGATATTATTTATCATTCTACGTACCCCTGCATGACCTGCAGTAGGTAATTGGTGATAGTCATTTAAAATAAATTCTTTTTCGTCTTGCATCTCGACTCTTTTAATACCTCGTAAAATGTGTATTGTAGGGCCTTCGTATTTACTTGAGTTGTTTACTTCATTCATAAGTTTTTTTTATGAATAATGCGTTTTCCCATGCCATTTTGATCTTTGTACAATCCACCAAAAAAAGTAAATGAGTATGAGAAAGTGTTTTTATTCATTATGTATACGACGGAATAACAAAAAAAAAAGAGGGTAAAACTAACTTAACGCCTTCATCTTTTTAACTTTGTCTGATATATTCGTCATTTAATTTAGGCATCAGCCTCATTTGAGCATGACTGCAGTCAGTCTGATAAATTTCGATGATATCACTCCATTTTGAAATTTTTCCATTGTATTTAATAGTTTTGGTCAAACAATTTTTTTTCAATTCAGTGTGGCGGATCAAATATGACACTTATTTTGTTCCCATGAATTTCAATGACTATTCGTCGACTAATGTCGTCTTGAAAATAACTACATTGTCCTTTTTGCAATTTTAAACCTGCTTCCTCTAAGCGCTTTAAAACGAGATTCAGTTTTTGTAAATGCTCTTGTCTATCCTTTCTCGTTACTCGAATATCGTCTAATATGCACAATACTCCGTCTATACCGGATAACAAACCCTCGATAGCGCGCGGGAAAATAGACGGCGCACTGGCTAACTCAAACACTAAACGTGTAAATCGATATAGCCCCCGACTTGTATTTATGCAGGTTAGGTTTCTTGACTCATTGTCCTAAATTAATTGGTTTTAGACCATAGATAAATCAAGTTTGCTAAATTGTTGACCCCATGGATCTTTGAAAATCGTTCGTTAGTCGTGGGGAGTGGATACTGTTCTACTAATAATTGTTTTTATTACAGCGCGGATTATTTCTCCCGCGCGCGGTTCACGAGTGCGCGTGCACTGAACAGTGTAAGTGTTGTGATACGACCGAGCGACATATGTTTGTTTTCTTGTAGACGGAGACTTGCCCGTGACGTTAGATAAACTACTCGAAGAGACGAGTAGCGACGTAGTTTTAATTATAGTGAAAGACTTTATTTTGAATGGTTGGCCACCGAAGATAGTCGATATATGGGTAAAACCGTACTATTTATGTCGATCACAATTTATTATCCTATGAGAATGGTTGTGTCATGAGAGGCCACAAGGTAGTTGTTCCTTCGAGCTTATACCAATTAATTCTTAAAGAATTACATTTTTCCCATTTAGGTGTAACAAAAACTATAGCCGAAGCGCGATCAAGATTTTGATTCCCGGGAATTGACCAGGCTATAGAAACAATGATAGGTTCATGTGATGTGTATTCAGTTGCACCCCTCACCGCCGCGAGCGCCGCCGGCTCACTGGGAATTCTCATCTTGTCCCTTCTACAGAATACACTTAGACTTCCTGGGTCAGATTAAAGGTTTTTTTTTTGGTAGCGGTAGATGCACATACCAAATGGATATAAGTATAAGTTTATAACATGAACACGACTACTTCTTCGACCGCGGTAATTGAGAAGCTATGTGATTTCATGTCAAGGATCGATAATGGCAGTGATAATGGCACAGCTTTTTGTTCGCAGGAATTTGAACAATTTTGCGCGGCTAACGGGATTTCGCATCTGACTTCACCGGTCTATCACCCACCTAGTAACGGCCAGGCCGAAAGTTTAGATAAGGTTATTAAAAAGGGAATAAAGTCTAGTATTATGTCGACTCATAGCGCGAAAGAAACATCGGTGAAATTACTAAATATCTTATGGATTATCTTAATTCAGTTCACTCTGCCACTGTGGCCCTAGTGTGAGTTTATTTTAGCCGTCTCGAATTTACGCATCGGCCGCGGCCAATCGGAGCGCAACTTTCGAATGGTGAAGGGCCAATCGGAGCGCCGAACGCGGTCGAAATGATTAAAAGAAACTCGCACTAGGACCTCTGGTTTGTCCCCTGCGCAATTGGTGTTTGGACACAAGTTATGGTCGCGATTAGACCTGATGGATCCAAAGTCATTGGCACGCTTGTCACTGTCTGTATCTAACGTTGTGAAAAATCAACAGTGTATGCAAACAAGGGAAAAATAAAAGGAAAAATTTAGAGAAAAACGATGTTATATTGTACAAAAAGTTTGTTAATAAAGCAAGTTATACATGGTGTAAGGGCATCATACTTAAAAGAATAGGAAAAGTATTATATTTAAAAGACAGTCACAGTTCCGAAAGTTACAAAAGACACATATATCAGCTGATGCTTTTTAAAGGAACAAGTAACAATAATGAGGTTAATGTTCAAAATTCGAAAGTGAACTTACCTGGGTCATCTTATCCTCCGGCACCGCAACCGTCAGCGCCACGCTCGCCAACGTCGTCGCCTCCGTCATCACCGTCGCCAGCTGCTCCTGAAACGCACTTATTCCAGCCGGAGCTTTGCTCCAGTCTTCTCGAGGGAGGACGAGTCTGAGAAGAACACACAACAGGTCCATGATGATGAACAACAAGCTGGTACGAACGACGTAGATGTTGAAAGAACAGAGACATTCGAACTCCGAGGATGTTGGTCACAAAGCAGGGAGCGAACTCGTTACCCAGACCACAACACGATGATTCAATTATTGTAACTCCAAAGATATCGTAACGTGATCGCCCCGATATTTGTGATTAAAGGTAAAATTACATTTATTAAGTCATTATAACATTTTATTTTAATTCGGTGACTATTATTTGAGTGTACACCTTTAAGGTAGATTTTAAACATCAATAAAATGAATTTAAATAAGAAAATAAAATGAACAACGACTGTATGTTTTGAAAGTTATAGAAGTATTTAAATCGTAAATAAACTAGTTTTTTAATGTTTTTATTTATTAGACCATGCTCTAGCATTTATGCTAAGAGGAGCTATTTCCAAATGGCAGCAGCCTATTGTTTTTTTATTTCTGTAAGGGCACAACGTCTTCCCTCCAACAGAAAATCATTTTAAAAACAGTTATTAGTGCATGCATCGATGCAGGTCTTTTGCCTCTGGCTCTAGTCAGTGATCAGGGATCAGTTTTCAGTTCGCCATAAAAGTCTTCTTGAAGAAACAAGGAGAGATCAATAACTGGCTGATGAAAATACAGGTATATACTGAATTCTACAAAATTTTATTAACATGGATTCTTAAAAAGTTTATTTTTATAAACCTAATTAAAACAAGTCTTTTTTAAATCTTGAAATACAGTTGGTACTGGTTATTTTTGATATGAAAAAATATCTTCTCAGGGGGCAGGCAGAAACTACAGAACGCCATCTGCTACAATCCTTACATACTCCTGTTGCCTCGTTTACATACAGACATCTGGTCATACTTCTTGAGGATGTTAATAGGCTATTTAACACGCGTTTATGACTCCGAGGAGCCGAGTAATAAGAAAAATGAGGTCAACGAGATAATAGCACGATGCGACGCTTTGGGTCGGGGGAACAAGATATTTCATGAGGACGATGTCGCGGCTAGAATTTGATACATTAATGTCATTGAAATTCATGGGAAACTGAATTGAAAAACAAACTGAATTGAAAAAAATTTGTTTGACCAAAACTATTAAATACAACGGAAAAATTTCAAAATTGAGTGATATCGTCGAAATTTATCAGTCATGCTCAAATGAGGCTGATGCCTAAATTAAATGACGAATATATCAGACAAAGTTAAAAAGATGAAGGCAAGTTAGTTATAGGTACCGTATTCCGTCGTATAATTAATGGATATGAACACTTTCTCATACTCATTTACTTTTTTTGGTGGATTGTACAAGGATCAAAATTGTTTTTTAATACCTTATGCTATTTACCTACAATCTGTGCAAATAAAAAATCTTTACTTACTTTCATAGTATATAAAAGAAAGAAAGAAAAATTACAAAAACATAGAAACACAATAATAAAGAAAAAGAAAAAAATAGATTGTAGGTACAGTACGCACGTATACTCATATATTTCCGTTCCAACAATACTTAGTTAAGTGTTATAGACAGCAAGCGAATTTAAAACAAAAAAATTAAAATAATTTATTCTGACACCAGCCCGTATTACGGCATATTACGGCCGATAGTTAAAAAGTTTTTTTTTTAAATATTGTTTTTGTTTTTATAGGATATGCTCGAATTTTCAGCAAAACGGTTGCAGCTACTCTGAATTACACATCTCAATTTTGTAAGTATTTCTGTGATAATAGATTTCTTCAACTTATTCTCTGTTAGCTTAAAATAGAAATTATAATGTTGTCATTCAAGTACGGCAGCAGTTATAATAAAATCAAGATATTTTTGTTTTTATTTATTTATTTACACCAGACATTCATCTCATCATCGTGAATTTGAATATTTCTGATCTCAAAAAAATCGGAATCTCGATCTTTAACTCCAAGTCAATTTAACAATGTTCAATTAACATAACATATTTGGTCCAGCTCAGCATGCTGATGGAAGAGGAGTTAGCTCCACCCTCGAAAATACTGCTGAAACAATTTCATTTTTTGACGATCTGTTCGATTCAGTTATTGGTGCGAGCCTTAATATTAAGACGTCAAGAGGGTAACCCTTACGCGCAGCTTGTACATCAACATCATACAGGGTCACCACACCAACGATTTTGGCAACAAGCCATACTAAAATTTAAAGAAATACGTTTTGTGTATGATAAAGGTAGGGAGACAACTGTGCCTTCATTACAAAAACTGGATTGTAACTCTTCAAAGTTATTTAAGGCTGTGGCAATTCTTCCAAAAAACGTGAAAATAATGCGCCCGCGCTATTTTACCTCAGATCCAATGGAAAACTTTTTTGGACAAGTGCGGGCGTATAATTTCAGAAATAATAACCCGAATTACCACACCTTCGTCAACACCTTTAGATCATTACTAATAACGAGATTTATAATCGAGATATCTCGTTATTAGTAATGATCTCAAAAATAAAATGTGATGATTGCGTTACCGATTTAACAAAGCGCGAGGTTCGTGCTATACTTATTTGGGTGCAAAAAACAATAGTATAAATCAATTAAGATAATGTAATTGGCCTACCCTTCTGAAAATGCAGTGAGAGCGTTCGGAGTAGTTACAGAGGAAGCAAATACATTCTCCCGCAAAAAATAACATTATGAAAATAATAAAAAGCAAAATGATGTCTAGGTATTCATTTGACTTCCTTTCTTGTGAAACACATAAAATAGCCATTGAGGCCTATCTTGACCATGGGTTGAAATTAGAAATTTTTAACTGGTGTTGTACAATAAATAAAATAATGAAAGGCACAGATATATCCCGAATTGGAAAATCTCTTCCTAGAATGCAACTTATGGCGTATACTAAATTTAAAACAAAATTAAAAGAATAAAAACTTGTATGTATTTCTTGTATTTCATTTACATACTTCTCAGTAATTCCCTGTAACTATTAGTTACCGTTGAGCTCCAATACAGCTCATTGGATTTTTTCTGCTAACAGCAAAAAAAAATTGGTGTGAGATTGCCTAAAATTCAACACACCCAAAGTAAAAAAAACGAACTGTCATGTTCTAAACTTCCAACCTTTGACAATCTTTAGTAGCCATTTGACGTCGCCCGCTTCAATGAAAGTAGTTTTTACGTAGAAACTAGCGGAATGGATGTTACAAATAAGAAAGAGCCAGTATTTATTATGTTTCAAACTAGTTTCTTCTTATATTTTTTAAATTTAGTGGTTCAATATTTATGTGACTCATTATAACTCACGTTTATTCTGGGCCCATAACCTGATATATATGAAGAAAGTAGTAATAAAGCATTTATAGAAAGGACATAAACGTTTTATTTTCCTTGACGTCTCTGTAGACTGACAACAAGTGATAGAAGTACACTTCTTTTTTTAATATACCTACATATCATAGACACATTACTATCTATAACGTAGACAGAGAATGCTAGCATTCTCTGTCTACGATCTCTAACAATATTCACAATGCTCCTGTCTATACTGTGGCTGCGTTTTGGGCGACGGATTTTTCTTACAAAAAAGGGTCTTACGGCACAAACATGTTATGATTTTAGAAAGAGTAAAAAATAAAACTACCTCTCACGCCCATGCGCATCAAGCGCCGCGCGCGCGTCTCATGTTTTTTTTTACTGGTATTAGTTTTACTATTTTCAATCTGGAAACAAAGGCAGCATTCCGAGTTAGACCATAATCGCTGACAGCGCTCACATCGATAATTAGCGTTCCGATTTAGATATCACGATTATGACAGCTGACAATTCGCTCACAATGATATTTATATAGGGCATGTTCGGCGTTATCGCAAGATGGCGCATGTCATGACGTCACCTATGACGATTCACGGGACATCGTTATCGCGCTCACGCCAACTCGGAACGGGTGTAAGCGCGCTCAAATCGATTACATCCCAATTCGGAAAGCAGCCAAAGCATAGCATAGTTTTTATGTTTTCTGTGACCGAGTTTTTGTCAAGTCAATGTCAAATTGTATACACAACAAAACCCATTCATTTCTTTGTAATTTTGCATTAATTGGATCAAAATCAAATAAAATCAACTCAAGCAATAAATATACGTTATAGTTTTATTTATCGTATAAGTAAACGTCAAATGAGTTCGATACAGGAGCGTTTGCAGCTAAAAAGAGTACCGTTAGACACTTGGAATGTGAGAGAGCAGTTATGTTTGGCTTCAGCAGTCGTAAGGAGCGGAGATCAGAATTGGATGTCAGTTTCCCGCGCTCTCAAAACCATCGGAGAAGCAAATAGACCACCAGACTGGTATTCACAAAAGAGGTTTGTGTTTTGACCATCTTTGTTGTTACGATAATCATAATCAGAGTCCTCCTGCCTGCCTCCTTGCGTGAGGTCCTACTCTCAGTTTGTACTCAGTGAAGGAGTTATTTGTGGTTAATGTTAATTAAATACCTTAATTCCCGCAATGACAATACTGCTACTGCTAAATGTCCTTAATAATAATTTCCAGCTGTGCAGCTCAATACGGAGCACTACTCGAACATGTGGAAACTCCAAAGCGTAAGAAGCGTAGTTCTGAGGGAGCGGTGGAGACACCACAGGAGAGTATACTCAAACGCCTGACACAGGAGCGCATTGGGGAGATACAGAAGACATTAGTTGAAATGAACCAGCAGTATGAACAATTAAAGGTAGGTTTATCTCATGTTTTTTTATTCTATAAAGAAAAAACTGATTCTATGCATACTGAAACTGTTTAACTGTCTTTTTTTATTTAGAAAAGGAGGTTATCAATTTGTCTGTATTTTTTTCCACTCACGGCCGAATCTAATAACCTATTTTCCTTTAAAGACAGATTGCTATTGATGATAGACAGAATAATTATATCTGTCCTTGTAAAACAAATATCTTTCATCATGTTTTGGGGCTCATACTTTAGCTTTACTTGGACGTTAAAACGCTAAAATTGGTGATAGATACATTATTGGTTTCGGCTGTTATTGTATACAGGTTGGTCCAAATAGTGAAGTCAAAAAAAAAAGTTGATTCCTCATGTCCAGGGGTATCTGAAACTTGTATGTTCCGCCATTCTTGATAGTTTTCAAGATAATTTTTTATTTCTTGAAACTATAAGTTTCAAGAAATAAAAAATTATCTTGAAAACTGCTGAAGCTGCTGCAAAAAAAGGAACCGCTTTCAAAAATTCTATCTTTTATTTTTACACTGCTTTTTCATATTCTTTTTTTGCACTTTGGAATATTCTTTCAGACATAAAATCTCCATCTTTCTATCATTCTGTCCATGTGACCACTGAGTTCTTCTACACTACAAAATGGATTCTGATGCAATTTAACCATAATTTCCATATTAATATTAAAAGTAGTAGTAATATTAATACTAAAAGTAATAGAAAGTTTGCCTATTAGTAATAATAGGTCATATGGGCTGGTGTCCGCAACTCCACGTCAATGCGCGTATTTTGAAATAAAAAAATGATGCGGTGGGAAAATCGATCATGCGATTCACACCAGCTCCTCGAGTAAGGCCAGCAATGCCTTGGTGTTACTGACAGCATCGCGTAGGGTACGGTTTTACCGAAGTACTTTGCCCTGTATTTGGCGACCACCGGGCATTTAAGAAGCACATGAGCTGCTGTGTCGTCCTCCTCCATGCCTGCACAGCGGACTGTCTGACGTGTGACTTGTATGACTAAAAGGTGTTTATTAAATGATCCGTGGCCAGTTATAGCTGCCGTAACGGTTAGTCGGAGAACCTGAAACGTGTGGCCATTAATAGCGATGATGACTAATATAAAAAATGTTCGAAAAAGTCATTTAATTTTAAAGAAGGCATCTGTTAAATCCATGTAAATACGAAAAAGCTACACGCTTTAAAAGTTTTTGTCCGCGCGGTACGGACAATGTTTGGCGCTAGTATGCAGTTACATAGTCGTGACGTCACTTATACGATAGTGCTGTGCTTGTCTAACATTTACTTTAAAACCTTCATAACTTGTGTTTTTTTTTTTGATTTTACACTTTTTACATTTCATTAAAATGAAATGAACACTTGATTTCGAAGCTTGAATAGAACTAACTTAGAAACTTGCGATGCCCCAAATATCATATTTTCATTCCGTTTCGTTAAAAAAACCGGAGAAAATAAGATACTTTTAAACTTCATGACTACATTGATACATAAATCATTTGAGGCAAATCACATACTTCCAATTTTATATTTAGTGATAAAAACTTACTCAAATTTTATTCATATTTGGAAATCATGACATTCGGCCATCCGACACTGTGTTGCCTCCTGGCACACACACAATAATCATACGTTTTAATTTATTTAAATAAATCATGACAATATTTTGTTAGTAGCTTAAAAGAACAAGACAGTAGGGATGGGATGATGACTAATATAAAAATGTATAGTAAAAATGGCGGGCGTAGTAAAAATGAGATAATCGAAAAAATGTGTTAAATCAATGTTATATGCAGAAGCTACACGCTTTAAAAGTTTTTGGAGGGGATTATTCCCGTCCTTGTCGCGTGGTACGGACAATGTATGGATCTAGTATGAAGTTAAACAGTCGTGAAGTCACTTCTAGTATAGTGCTGTCCTTGTCTAACACATATTTAAAAACGTTTATGACTTGGCAATTATGTAAGATTTTTTTTTATTTTATAATATTGTTTGCACTAATTGGAAACAAAATTTTTATTAAAATATAAATATAAAAAATGTCATGATCCCTATTATTTTATGTTATCAGCTAATAGGTAATTTTGACATCATACTCATTTATTAAAATAAAAGAAACTATATGCTTAGCAAATAATTTTATAATTCATTATACACAGAACGAAATAACAGAAGCACGAAACCCAGCAACATCAGAGGAACGATTACGCGAAGTATGGACAGCTATCGAAGCGAGGAACCGCGCGAGGGAGCGAGAGGCAGCGAGGCGGGCCGCCTGGCTGAAAGAGAGAGACGAAAGACGAGCGAGAGCCGATAAAGCATGGAAACCGATGGGGAACAGCCCTAGTCAACAGCAGCCGGCTCCTGGTAATGGCGTGCATGTTATTATTACATTCTAAAATATCTACGTGATCCTTCTTCCCTTGGGGGTAGGCAGGAAATACAGAACGCCACCTGCTACTACTCTTACATACTCCTTGCGCTTTGATTACGTTCTTACATCAGCTGGGTGTAATATGAATCTTATTCTGATGTGATTAATGTTCGTATTCGTTTAATCTAATGTTAGTAAGCGTTTCATTCGAATATAAACATTAACGCTATACGAATAGTGTTCACATTTGTATGCTACGCTTACTTAGCGTAGTAACGGCAAAGTGGGGTACAGTCCGCGAGGCCTAAGCTGAGCTTTGCATCTGTGTGAGTGCACATAGCGACTCGTCCTTTGCATGGCAATCGGCCAATCGGAAAATCGGCCTGAGGCGCTGTGCGTCCCTCGCGCGATCTATTTGGTGCGATTGGTGATCACTCACACAAATGCGACAACATTCATTGCGTTATTAATGTTGTTGTACAGACTTTTTTTTTTAACATATGAAGCAGTGAATTAGTAATATCGATATGTATAGTATGTTACGCAATAAAGGAACAGCGGGGCAATTCCAGTATTATTAAAAAAGTTCACATTCTAATTCTAAATTCTCAGTTTCAACCTGTCTAAATGTAATCAATTTACATACATTTTAGACATGTTTTTGAAATTGGTTGCCGCTTAGAAGAGAATAAAAAAAACAAATAGGTGGAAGTGCCCACGCAGCTATCACACGCGTGTCACAATTATGCGGAAAATACTTAAAACAATAAAAAAAATCGGCCGTTGTAGTAAGACCTAATTTTGTATGAACAACAAAGCTAACTTTGACGAAAAGCTTATTTGTTGTTCATACAAAATTAAGTCTTATAACAACTGCCGAAAGCCGTTATTAGTTTACATATTTATCTGCATAATTGTAACACACGCGGGTTAACTGACGGGCACTTCCACTTGTTTTTTCTATACCGTGGTTTTTAAGTACGAGAATTCGCCTTCTGGTCATACACGCTCGCCTGTTGCGAGTTCTACGCACCTGACCTTTTTGAAGAAAAATCACTAAGTTTATGGAGAATGCTAAGGTAGCCCAATAAATAAAAAAAACCTTTTGCTTTTTGCAGTTTGCAGCACTGTATCAGATTGTATGGTCATCAAAATTATAGGCGTCCGTAACAAATATCTATTTACCGAGTTTTTACCATATACAGCATGTAACGAAAACCCTGTCCGATCCTGAAGGGTATTATTTGGTATCGTACTGCGTACACATATACGTAATCATTTAATGGATACGAGATAATTATTTTTCCCCAGTCAAAATAGTTAATTAAAAAATTAAAAATAATCATACCAAAGGCAACACTGATCGCTGGACAGGGTTCACCTACAGTTTCGTGTCAAAGAAGCCGCCTGAGCGCGGCGGTGCTTTCTCGCATGCCGCCAAACAAACTTAGGACTAAAGAAACCTACGTTTTGACTACGCGTAGGTATCAGCTGATATTTTATTGTAGGCATAGACGCATAGTGACCCCGATTTCTGACCTTCTGTTTATAAAGAAACAATTAATATTGAGTTAATGTGATGTTCTTTTGGCAATGTACCGACTGTAGGTATCAGTTAATTAAAACATTTACTTGTTGCATACCTCGGAGATTGTGTTCCACATGTCTATCTCGAATATTAGTACACATTCGACACCTTTTTATTAAATTTGCACGTACTCTTCGCAGCGCACTTGTGTACGATTTGAGTGAGTCAAAAGCTTCCACAAACCGAGCTCTTACTTCGATTTCCGAATCACACTCACTCACAAATAAAAATTAACATATTCAAATATTTCTGATTGGTATACGACATTGTTCGCGATACGATAGCGGCACGTGACACTTACGGACATCCGATCGCAAGCTATCTCCACGTGAGACTGGCGAAGTGGCCAAACAAGTAGCGTGCCAGTAGTCAACCAGTCGGCTACATCAAAGGGTCGAGGACTCGATATGAGTACCTACAGTGCGGTTAGTGCACGGCGGTGTCCTTTGAAATAAAAATAGGCAAAAAGTAAAAGATTTCGCCTTCCGGTGGAGTGTTGTTAACTTATGAAAATTTACCATATTTAGTGTTACATTTCGCATGGTAACTAAAAAGATAGTGAGGCAGATTATACAGAAGTCCGAAGAGTATAATCAGCCTCTGTGTCTGGCCTTTGTGGACTATGAGAAGGCCTTTGATTCTGTCGAAACCTGGGCTGTTCTGGAATCCTTACAGCGATGCCAAGTAGACTGTCGTTATATCGAGGCACTGAGATGTCTTTACGACGCCGCCACCATGAGTGTCCAAGTACAGGACCAGCAGTCCAAACCCATCCAACTGCGCAGAGGAGTGAGACAGGGGGATGTTATATCCCCGAAACTGTTCACGAGCGCGTTGGAAGATATGTTAAAGACGCTGGACTGGAAAGGTAAGGGCATTAACATAAACGGCGATTACATCTCACACCTGCGATTCGCTGATGACATACTTTTAATGGCGGAGTCGTTGGAGGAGCTGAACCAGATGCTGGACGGCCTAGCTTCAGCCTCGCGACGCATCGGTCTCGGCATGAATTTGGATAAAACCAAAGTCATGATCAATGGTCTCATTGATCCGGGACCGGTCGTCGTACATGGCCACCCTCTCGAAATTGTTTCCGAGTACACTTACCTTGGGCAAATTCTGCAGTTAGGTAAAAACTATTTTGAGAGGGAGGCCAAGAGGAGGATCCAGCTAGGCTGGGCAGCGTTTGGGAAACTACGCCGAGTCTTCTCGTCATCCATACCGCAATGCTTGAAAACTAAAGTTTTCAATCAGTGCGTCCCACCCGTCATGACCTACGGAGCTGAGACGTGGACACTCACGATAGGGCTGGTCCACCAGTTCAAAGTCGCTCAGCGAGCTATGGAAAGAGCTATGCTCGGAGTCTCTCTGAAGGATAGAATTCGCAACGAATGCATCCGACAGAGAACCAAAGTTATCGAAATAGCTCTAAGAATTATCAAGCTGAAGTGGCAGTGGGCCGGCCATATCCCGCGAAGAACCGACAACCGCTGGGGTAAACGAGTTCTTGAGTGGAGACCGCGACTCGGCAAACGTAGTGTAGGACGCCCTCCGGCCAGGTGGGATGACGAGCTGCGAAAGATTGCAGGCAGATGCTGGATGCGTCAAGCTGAAGACGGGTGCTATGGCGCTCATTAGGGGAGGCCTATGTCCAGCAGTGGACTAAAATAGGCTGATGATGATGACTAAAAATAAAAAAATCTAAATAACTTTTGATTTTTATGAGTTACATCTTTTTTACTATGTTTTCTAGTACGTATGTTAAACCAGGGATACGCCTTTTTTGGATCGGACATGGTTTTTGTTACATATTGTATATACAATGACATGAAAATTTACTTTGTAGAGTACTTATTATAATATTTTAATTGTTGTGAATGTGAACGCAATGTGTATTTTTTTTTCAAAGTTTGTTTTTAAACTTAGTTTTAATCATGGTCTGGAAATTTGAGTAATTTATGCGGCCTACCCAAATGTCCTTTCTTTGGTAATGTTCGTCGAATCGTTGAGCTCCTTAAGTTCTGTGTTAAGCTGTATCATTAATGACAAATGCGCGCACTGACTGGACAGGTCCACTCATCATGTGTGGTTCTTTCCTCAAAAGACCATTTCAGACGCCAATCTATTCTACATGGTCTTCACATGACCAGTAGTGCTATTCTGTAGCCATCTCACCGTGAAAACTTAGGTGAAGTAAGCGTGGAGTGAGCTGTCAGTGCCACTAATGCTAGGGATTGACAAAGACGGGATGACACTGACAGCTCACTCCACTCAAGACTTCACGGTGATATTTTTACAGAATCGACATGCATACCAAGATTATATCTGGACTTGAGTTTAGTAGTGGTTTTTCTTCTCAGATTAGTCAGATATGAAACGCCGACCTCATGTAGTTTTTAAAATATGATTGACTTGTAAAAGTGTTGGTACAAACCTACCTACAGAAATAAAATCATTTATCATTAGAAATAAAAATAAAGAATATTTGAAATTCGTGTGCTGAACTGTTGCTTCCGCCTCAAATAAAGTCATATAAAATAAGAAAACGTGTTGGGTCGACGGGCCCCTGTCAGGAACCAAGTTCCTTGAGACGTCATTTTTTATTTTTATTTTTACCTCACTATCGGCTTCAGCACCCTCGAAAACCATGAAACCAACACTTATGATGGAAAAAAAACGCTGCCGCCATCTTGGATTTTTATCTTGACCTCACCCATAGGCTTTAGAACCTTCGAAAACCATGAAAACTATCTCTCTCTCTCTCTGTCTCTTTCCATTACGTAATAAAAAGTCGAATAACGCTTTTTCGTTACGAAATGATTTCTACAACGTTACTTTTACTACCGAAAACTGTGTCTTCGTTTAAAAAAAATACTGTATTGCACCGTTCGATAGTTTTGCTAATAAGGATCAAATTCTGGGAAGAAAGAAAACCATCACAGATTTTTTATAAACTTTTTCAAAATAAACCTTTAAAAAAGCACCTTGTACTGTTGGTCCCAGCTGACATTCGTAGATCTTTGACACCGTGCACCTAGAATCTGACGTTTCATAAGTGCCCATGTAGGTTTATATGAAATAAAACATTTTGATTTTTGATTTTGACAGTCATTACTACCCAGAAGCCCGAATATCTGACAACCAGTCTTATCAAAGGTTATCGTGTTATCTAGTTACCGGGTTGTGAACCAGGCCGAAGGCAGCCGATCTAGCCGAACTAGTATTTAGCTCCATCCAGTTAGTCTGTAGGCCAACCCTCAACATGGTTTGAAAAAGGCAAAACAGAAAAAAAAGTTTCAAAAATCTCATGTTGCAGAATACTAGCTAAACTAAACAGTTTTGGAGCCGACTTAGATGTAAAGTGACTTAACATCAAAGTCGGCTCCGAGACTGTTTTGTGTTTTTTCCGCTATTTCGGATTTGACCCGGCATAGTGTCAATGTCATGTCTTGTTACAGTCTCCACGCCCGCGCCCCCCGCCTCCCCTCTGCTGACGTCACTTCTCAAGTCTTCTCCTGTGGTCACCACACCGCAGCATATCTCGCACCCCGCCAACTGTGTGGGTAAGTAGACCATTAACTCTATGGAAGATGTCAGACCATAGCTTAGTGCGGCATACGGCCTTATTACGAAACAAGGTTTTTTCTTTAGGCGTTATTTAAACCATCTGTTTTTGAAATAAGTACCTAAAAGAATTCGAAAAACAGTTCCTTTTACAATACTGACAACGAAGTCCTCTTAGGTTGTCAATTTTGTATCGAAATGCAAAAACTGGCGCAAAGGTTGGGCTCAAGTTTAGTACATTTTAGTATAATTTGTTCACCAAAATAAGAACACGTATTACAAAATTGAATAAAGACAATATAAGTATAATATTGTCTTTATTCAATTTGTATATTGCTAACTTTAAGCCATTATTTTGTAAATAAAGTTTTTAATATGCAAATTTTGGGATTATCTGCATCCGAACTAGGTGGTAAACCTGTATCTCGGATTAACTTTGATCCCCATAAATAAACTTAAAGCATTTAGTAGCTATGATTAAAGCTTGAAACATTATGTGTGTGTGTGTGTGTGTGTGGTGTGTGTGTGAGAGAGTGAGTGTGATGTAAAGGGATGATTGTTCATGATGGCCCAGGGAGCAGTGCCCATACAGCCATATCAAGTTTACAGCCGCGACTTACGAGTTGGAGGTCGTAGGCTAGAACCCAAACTGGCGCTTTACTTAATTTCATCATCCCACTGGGCCCACGTGGTGGATTACAGCTTACTTCTCACTGAGAGAGGCTTACGGCTTACTTCTCACTGAGAGAGGCTTACGGCTTACTTCTCACTGAGAGAGGCTTACGGCTTACTTCTCACTGAGAGAGGCTTACGGCTTACTTCTCACTGAGAGAGGCTTACGGCTTACTTCTCTGAGGTGAGAGCAGTGGTGGCCCAGTGGTAACGGCCGCTACTTACGATTTGTAGGTCGTAGGTTCAAACCCAGACAGGCGGTTTACTTTGTGTAAATTATTTCATCACCACTCCTCTCAAAACGGTGAAGGAACACATCGTGAGGAAACCGGCATGTCTTAGAACCAAAAACGCGAAGACATGTGATATCTACCAACGCGCACTGGGCCCGCGTGGTGGATTACGGCCCACTCCCTCTCACAGAGAGGAGGCCTGTGTCCCAGCAGTGGGTACATAATAGGCTGAGTATGAGAGAAGGTCTCTATCCTAGCAGTGGGAACGTCATAGGCTGATTTAGAATGAATAAAAAAAGCGAAATATCAATTGGCAACTATTCGCGACGATGCCAAATTTGAGAACGCACAGCCAAAGCGCGCCTGGTGTACTGTGAGCGGTTTACAAACTCACAGTACCGGAACGAGTAAATTAACACACAGTCTGTCGTATAAGTTCAATAACCCTAGAAATCGTTCTATTTGTAATTATTTTTTCTCATGAGACTTGGCTTCTCAGCCAAATCTGACGCCTACCTAAAAACAACTTTATTTTCCTGTATAAAAAACCGCGTTCGCGTTCGGGAAGCTACGCAATATCTTTTCGTCCCACATACCGCAGTGTCTCAAGACGAAAGTATTTGACTGAAACGTGGTCGCTTACTATTGGCCTTATTAGAAGGCTCAAAGTCACCTAAAGGCTTGCCTTGGGCTTGGAGTTTCCCTACGTGATCGAGTCAGAAATGAATAGATCCGCAGGAGAACCATGGTAACCGACATAGCCCGAAATAATTGGCCAACTTAAGTGGCAGTGGGCAGGGCACATTGCTCGCAAAACAGATGGCCGATGGGGCCGAAAGGTTCTGGAGTGGCGACCGCGTACCGGAAGACGTAGCGTTGGAAGGCCTCCCACAGGGTGGACCGATGACGACCGATGACTGGTGAAGGCCACAGGTATCCGCTGTATGCGGGAAGCACAGAACCGGTCGAAGTGGCGATGCAGTGGACGTCTTTCGGCTGAAATGATGATAATTGAAAAACCTGTTTTTCTTTACAGAAACTGTATCACCATCAGTAACCGCGCCAACACTATCGATGTTACTAGAGAAGTCTGCTTCCGGTACGAGCCAACACGAGAGTAAGCATGCCGCCATTGAGCATATAAAGAGCCAACTGGTACAGATTGAACAGCAACTTAAAGGTAAACACTACATTATTTCCACACCTGTAAGGTTGCATTTGGATTGGCATTTTTAAAACTAAATTCAACCTTAATGGTAATAAATTATTTAGTAATGTTTGCAATAAAATAAAACTTTTCATTTATATTGAACAAATTGGCTGCTCAGGTTGAATTTTTATGCATAAAAAATCAAAATGAAAACATCTATTAAGTACCACCAATAAATACAACATTTTCTACAGCAAACTATTTATTTCACAGCCAACACACCACCCGTTTTATCGACATCTGCACAACCATCTACGCAGGCGTCATCTTTAGACTTAGACGACATAGAGATCAAGGCAGAGGATGTCTACGCATTCAGAGACATTGATATACATATACCGCCCGTCTCGGCTATGCACAAACAAGTGAACAGGTTAGTGAAAAGGACTCGTGTTTAGACATGGACCACATAGATGTCTAGGCAGAGAACGCCTATGTTTTCAGAGACATTGATAAACACATACCGCCCGACTCGGCTATGCATAAGCAAGTTAGCAGTTTAGTGAAAGGCGACCTCTTTAGCCATAGAATAGACCACATAGATGTCTAAACAGAGAACGCCAATGTTTTCAGACACATTGCTATACACATACCGCCCGTCTCTGCTATGCATAAGCAAGTTAGCAGGTTAGTGAAAGACGACCTCTTTAGCCATAGAATAGACCACATAGATGTCTAGGCAGAGAACGCCTATGTTTTCAGAGACATTGCTATACATATACCGCCCGTCTCGGCTATGCATAAGGAAGTTAGCAGGTTATTGAACAGCGACCTCTTTAGCCATAGAATAGACCACATAGATGTCTAGGCAGAGAACGCCTATGTTTTCAGAGACATTGCTATACACATACCGCCCGTCTCTGCTATGCATAAGCAAGTTAGCAGGTTAGTGAAAGGCGACCTCTTTAGCCATAGAATAGACACATAGATGTCTAAACAGAGAACGCCTATGTTTTCAGAGACATTGATAAACACATACCGCCCGACTCGGCTATGCATAAGGAAGTTAGCAGGTTAGTGAAAGGCGACCTCTTTAGCCATAGAATAGACCACATAGATGTCTAGGCAGAGAACGCCTATGTTTTCAGAGACATTGCTATACATATACCGCCCGACTTGGCTATGCATAAGCAAGTTAGCAGGTTAGTGAAAAGCGACCTCTTTAGCCATAGAATAGACCACATAGATGTCTAGGCAGAGAACGCCAATGTTATCAGAGACATTGCTATACACATACCGCCCGTCTCTGTTATGCATAAGCAAGTTAGCAGGTTAGTGAAAGGCGACCTCTTTAGACATAGAATAGACCACATAGATGTCTAGGCAGAGAACGCCTATGTTTTCAGAGACATTGCTATACACATACCGCCCGTCTCTGTTATGCATAAGCAAGTTAGCAGGTTAGTGAAAGGCGACCTCTTTAGCCATAGAATAGACCATATAGATGTCTTGGCAGAGAACGCCTATGTTTTCAGAGACATTGCTATACATATACCGCCCGTCTCGGCTATGCATAAGGAAGTTTGCAGGTTATTGAAAAGCGACCTCTTTAGCCATAGAATAGACCACATAGATGTCTAGGCAGAGAACGCCTATGTTTTCAGAGACATTGCTATACATATACCGCCCGTCTCGGCTATGCATAAGGAAGTTTGCAGGTTATTGAAAAGCGACCTCTTTAGCCATAGAATAGACCACATAGATGTCTAGGCAGAAAACGCCTATGTTTTCAGAGACATTGCTATACATATACCGCCCGACTCGGCTATGCATAAGCAAGTTCGCGGGTTAGTGAAAGGCGACCTCTTTAGCCATAGAATAGACCACATAGATGTCTAGGCAGAGAACGCCAATGTTTTCAGAGACATTGCTATACACATACCGCCCGTCTCTGTTATGCATAAGCAAGTTAGCAGGTTAGTGAAAGGCGACCTCTTTAGCCATAGAATAGACCACATAGATGTCTAGGCAGAGAACGCCTATGTTTTCAGAGACATTGCTATACACATACCGACCGTCTCTGCTATGCATAAGCAAGTTAGCAGGTTAGTGAAAGGCGACCTCTTTAGCCATAGAATAGACCACATAGATGTCTAGGCAGAGAACGTCTATGTTTTCAGAGACATTGCTATACATATACCGCCCGTCTCGGCTATGCTTAAGGAAGTTAGCAGGTTATTGAACAGCGACCTCTTTAGCCATAGAATAGACCACATAGATGTCTAGGCAGAGAACGCCTATGTTTTCAGAGACATTGCTATACACATACCGCCCGTCTCTGCTATGCATAAGCAAGTTAGCAGGTTAGTGAAAGGCGACCTCTTTAGCCATAGAATAGACACATAGATGTCTAAACAGAGAACGCCTATGTTTTCAGAGACATTGATAAACACATACCGCCCGACTCGGCTATGCATAAGGAAGTTAGCAGGTTAGTGAAAGGCGACCTCTTTAGCCATAGAATAGACCACATAGATGTCTAGGCAGAGAACGCCTATGTTTTCAGAGACATTGCTATACATATACCGCCCGACTTGGCTATGCATAAGCAAGTTAGCAGGTTAGTGAAAAGCGACCTCTTTAGCCATAGAATAGACCACATAGATGTCTAGGCAGAGAACGCCAATGTTATCAGAGACATTGCTATACACATACCGCCCGTCTCTGTTATGCATAAGCAAGTTAGCAGGTTAGTGAAAGGCGACCTCTTTAGACATAGAATAGACCACATAGATGTCTAGGCAGAGAACGCCTATGTTTTCAGAGACATTGCTATACACATACCGCCCGTCTCTGTTATGCATAAGCAAGTTAGCAGGTTAGTGAAAGGCGACCTCTTTAGCCATAGAATAGACCATATAGATGTCTTGGCAGAGAACGCCTATGTTTTCAGAGACATTGCTATACATATACCGCCCGTCTCGGCTATGCATAAGGAAGTTTGCAGGTTATTGAAAAGCGACCTCTTTAGCCATAGAATAGACCACATAGATGTCTAGGCAGAGAACGCCTATGTTTTCAGAGACATTGCTATACATATACCGCCCGTCTCGGCTATGCATAAGGAAGTTTGCAGGTTATTGAAAAGCGACCTCTTTAGCCATAGAATAGACCACATAGATGTCTAGGCAGAAAACGCCTATGTTTTCAGAGACATTGCTATACATATACCGCCCGACTCGGCTATGCATAAGCAAGTTCGCGGGTTAGTGAAAGGCGACCTCTTTAGCCATAGAATAGACCACATAGATGTCTAGGCAGAGAACGCCAATGTTTTCAGAGACATTGCTATACACATACCGCCCGTCTCTGTTATGCATAAGCAAGTTAGCAGGTTAGTGAAAGGCGACCTCTTTAGCCATAGAATAGACCACATAGATGTCTAGGCAGAGAACGCCTATGTTTTCAGAGACATTGCTATACACATACCGACCGTCTCTGCTATGCATAAGCAAGTTAGCAGGTTAGTGAAAGGCGACCTCTTTAGCCATAGAATAGACCACATAGATGTCTAGGCAGAGAACGTCTATGTTTTCAGAGACATTGCTATACATATACCGCCCGTCTCGGCTATGCTTAAGGAAGTTAGCAGGTTATTGAACAGCGACCTCTTTAGCCATAGAATAGACCACATAGATGTCTAGGCAGAGAACGCCTATGTTTTCAGAGACATTGCTATACACATACCGCCCGTCTCTGCTATGCATAAGCAAGTTAGCAGGTTAGTGAAAGGCGACCTCTTTAGCCATAGAATAGACACATAGATGTCTAAACAGAGAACGCCTATGTTTTCAGAGACATTGATAAACACATACCGCCCGACTCGGCTATGCATAAGGAAGTTAGCAGGTTAGTGAAAGGCGACCTCTTTAGCCATAGAATAGACCACATAGATGTCTAGGCAGAGAACGCCTATGTTTTCAGAGACATTGCTATACATATACCGCCCGACTTGGCTATGCATAAGCAAGTTAGCAGGTTAGTGAAAAGCGACCTCTTTAGCCATAGAATAGACCACATAGATGTCTAGGCAGAGAACGCCAATGTTTTCAGAGACATTGCTATACACATACCGCCCGTCTCTGTTATGCATAAGCAAGTTAGCAGGTTAGTGAAAGGCGACCTCTTTAGCCATAGAATAGACCACATACATATCTAGGCAGAGAACGCCTATGTTTTCAGAGACATTGCTATACACATACCGCCCGTCTCTGTTATGCATAAGCAAGTTAGCAGGTTAGTGAAAGGCGACCTCTTTAGCCATAGAATAGACCACATAGATGTCTAGGCAGAGAACGCCTATGTTTTCAGAGACATTGATAAACACATACCGCCCGACTCGGCTATGCATAAGGAAGTTAGCAGGTTAGTGAAAGGCGACCTCTTTAGCCATAGAATAGACCACATAGATGTCTAGGCAGAGAACGCCTATGTTTTCAGAGATTTTGCTATACATGTACTGCCCGACTTGGCTATGCATAAGCAAGTTAGCAGGTTAGTGAAAAGCGACCTCTTTAGCCATAGAATAGACCACATAGATGTCTAGGCAGAGAACGCCTATGTTTTCAGAGACATTGCTATACACATACCGCCCGTCTCTGCTATGCATAAGCAAGTTAGCAGGTTAGTGAAAGGCGACGTCTTTAGCCATAGAATAGACCACATAGATGTCTAGGCAGAGAACGCCTATGTTTTCAGAGATTTTGCTATACATATACCGCCCGACTTGGCTATGCTTAAGCAAGTTAGCAGGTTAGTGAAAAGCGACCTCTTTAGCCATAGAATAGACCACATAGATGTCTAGGCAGAGAACGCCTATGTTTTCAGAGACATTGCTATACATATACCGCCCGTCTCGGCTATGCATAAGGAAGTTTGCAGGTTATTGAAAAGCGACCTCTTTAGCCATAGAATAGACCACATAGATGTCTAGGCAGAAAACGCCTATGTTTTCAGAGACATTGCTATACATATACCGCCCGACTCGGCTATGCATAAGCAAGTTCGCGGGTTAGTGAAAGGCGACCTCTTTAGCCATAGAATAGACCACATAGATGTCTATCTATATTCATAGTTGCAATTTTACTCCTCATCTCAAACAGTTTCGTCAGTCGAGGTGAGTTTGAGTTGAGAAACCAACTGTCAAAAATAAGGTACGTCGTCATCTACCTTGAGGCTTCCTTGAGTAAGACAACAAGGAAGTTCCAACCAAGACACGCGTATTTTATCCGAATTTCAAGATGTCTTTTGAAGAGTTTGTTGAAAATTGAGGTATTCGCGACTTAACACCTCAAATCACACTCATTCGAGGGACCACACAATTTCCTTAATCTGACGACTTTGAATACCGATTTTGAGGGTCTTTGGTGTCACGCCTTGAGGTCTCCTCGACAGAGTTGTGAGTCGAGTAGCTTTCGCGGTTTCGACTTAGAATATGTGTGATAGACCGCATAGAGATCAAGGTAGAGGATGTCTATGGTTTCAGAGACATAGCTATACAGATCCCTCCAAAAGTTAGTTGACATTTTTCCACTTCAGCTGTGATGTCACATTAATAAGTCATAGGTAGTTTAATGAGTCAATAAAAACGCTATAGTGTACAGTTTACACATTTGAAACTACATTTTTAAATCGTAATTTGGCGTCACAGTTGAAGGGAAAAAACGTCAACTAACTTTTGGATGGCAATTTACACATATCCCCGTAAGCTACGTAAGCAGGATAACAAATCAAGTGGTAAGGAGAGTTGGTATATTTGCGTGTGCTAGCTGACATGGCAATTGATTTATTTTAAAGTTTGGTCAAAAATCAAAATCAAAATATTTTATTTCACATAAACCTACATGGGCACTTATGAAACGTCAGAAGCTAGGTGCACGGTTTCAGATTAGCTAAAGTACATACATCATTTATGGGTTACTGTGTTAAATGTTATAACAAAATACCTTGTGATATATTGCAATTAAATTAAAGAAAATTTAAAATTCGTATAAAAAGTACACTTTGCAGACAAGCTTATTACAAATTAGAGGATTATATACAAGATAAGAATGCTTGGACACATGATGGTCCAGCTCCATAGGACAATCCCGTCTAGACAAAATCACACTGGTTGCTAATTTAATTTTTTATTTTTATTTTTTTGACTTACTCACACACTGACTTATTCCTAGTTAATATTTTAGGAAAATCATATATTTTTACAATGTTTGTAAATATGTGAGCACAATGTACCTATCGCGTGATTAATTTATCTGCCTTTGCTTTATTTTTAATTCTTCTTACCAATTGTGTATAGTATTTTTATTCTTGGTGCATCGTCTTCACATATAAAAATATAAGTAATGTATCCAAATATTGTAAAACATTTTAAAAGAGTAACGGTGGAGTTTCTTGCCTCTTCTTCTCTATACGAAACTCCTTTTTGGAAGTAGCGCCGAGAATCAGTTCTATTTTTAATGTAAATTTTGACGTTCAAAAGTGCCTTTTTATGGGCCTATTTGAAATAAATGCTTTGACTTTGACTTTGACTTTAACCAATTGGTCGTTTCTTATGGAGAAGAGCCGGCAAGAACCCCACGGTTACTCTTTTAAAAATAATTATAATATTTTCAAATTACAGTGTTAATAGATATGGGGGGACAGTGTAGGCCCGTCAACAAGTACCATATGCCTAACAAATAGACAATGGTCTAGAAATTGCTTTATTTTTAATTCTTTTTACCAATTGTGGTATAGTATTTTTATTCTTGGTGCATCGTCTTCACATATAGCAATATAATTAATGTATACAAAATATTGTAAAACATTTTAAAAGAGTAACGGTGGAGTTTCTTGAACAAGACAGCTGTGCTGTTGGACAGTTTGTAGCGCCACTTTTTGTTCCCAGCTAAAGCACTAGGAAGTGGTGAAGTCGGGCGTGCCGGGGGTAGAGCCCACGCAGCTTAACGCGCATGTCACAATTATGCGGAAAACATGTTAAATAATAACCTTCGTCCGTTGTAATAAGACTTAATTTTGTATGAACAACAAATTCAACTTTGTCGTAAAGCTTATTTGTTGTTCATACAAAATTAAGACTTATTACAATTGACGAAAGTTGTTATTAATAAACATATTTTCCCGCATAATTGTGACACACGCGGGTTAACAAACGGGCATTTCCACTTGTTTTTTCTATTCCGTGTTTGTTATGGTGTACTAAAAGAGCATTCTTTAAAATGGTTTTTTTACTCATAATTTGAACTAACTACATTTGATTACGGGATAAACGGGTGCTGGTATTGTGAAGTTTCGCTAAATAATTTAATGTGACTTTTTACAACACGCATCTCTAAAGGGTTAAGTCCCATGTGTAAGGGGTCGAGCTTAAAGCCATCAAACCTAATACACTGGGAATTGAACCTGGAACTTCATGCTTCATTCTTAGCCCAACAACGTTTTTCATGACCTAGGAATTAATACTGGGATCTCATGTTCATCATTATGATAATATGTTTGTAGGACATCAGAGAAGCCAGGGGGCCAGGCGGCAAGTAAGGAGGATGTTGACGTCACATCCGCTTCCGTTCCCGAGGATACTCCCATTATAGTCGACGAACAAGTCATTAAGGTACCGACTTCCGTTTTCAACAAAACTGAGATTGTAAATTTCGTTTCATCTCCCTCTTATGTTATCGTTTATGTCGACAGTACCATTAGTGTGGTGTAACTTAACTCATTACGTAGTAGGCAGAACTATGTTCCCAGAGCGCGTTTCCCCTCGGATTCGTTGAAACAGAAAATCAATGGCGCCAATAGCCCTGTTTTAATGCGCATTTATTGTTCAGTGATTTGATGGTAGAAAGACTCATTATGGGGTTCAAATCGCTTTTGTCATAACACGTTGCTGATTAAATTAGATGTGTTTTGGTGTAAAATTGACAATTTGACTGTTTTTTTTTTATTTGATTTTTAGCCACTGTAAAAACAAGTCTTAAAATATATCAAAACATGGCGAAGCGTTTTAATGTCAGAAATATTTCAATCAGTTTAATAATTTTAGGTGGAACCAGAACCAATTACAGTAGAGCCAATTGAAGAAGAAGAAGATGCTTTACAAGACGACATAGAAACGGTAAATAATATTTAATTACTACTCTATTCTATTCTATTTTTATTACATAGCAAACAGAGCCGATGTTGGCTATTCTGCCAACGTCTAAAGTGAATTGGAAAAATAAGTCTGCATGACAAAAAAAAAAAAAACAACAACAGAAGACAAATTACTACTCGTTTATTGGTTTTCTGCTGTAGGGGCTGATTTTACAAAGTCAAAGTCAAGGTATTTATTTTAAATAGGCACATAAAAAGGCACTTTTGAACATCAAGTTCTAGTATGAAAAACTTGTCAGTATTTCAAAATTGATTCATAGGATAAGACTCATTCTAGGTATAAAAGTTTGGTGAAATTCGCCCTTAATGGTTTAAAATAGAACTCGAATAAAAACGAGGGTGTCTGCTTATCGATAGAAGTGAAAACTTACGACTGGAGCCGTGGATACGCGATTCAGCGCCGAGTATACGCGATTCAGCGCCGAGTAAACGCGATTCAGCGCCGAGTATACGCGAATCTGCGACGAGTATACGCGATTCTGCAACTCAAACTCAAAGCATTTATTTCAAATAAACCAATTACAGGCACTTTTGAATTGTCAAGGTCAGTCGGTCAGAAAAATGAAGCTAGTTGCCCATTCCAAAGCGTAGTAGGTACCTATGGAGAAGAACGGGCAAGAAACTCCACGGACACTCTTTTAAATCAAATTATGTTTACAATAGATTGGTTACATCATTCATGTTGAAATTATGCATGTGAGAACGATGCAGAACGTTAAAAGCGTCCGTTATTTAAATATGAAAACAATTCGAAAATAAAATTTAATTAAAATACGCTGTGGCAGCTAACAGATGACCAGTCTCAACTGACGGCGCCCGTTCACGAACATGACGCATGGATTAGCACCATTCAACTCAACCATTTTGAAGGGAGCTAAATGATCCAACACACGCGCCACCATCAGCGAAACATTAAAGTGAGCATGACATACTCTCAGCCGCCAGGACACATTCAAGTCAATGAAAGACGTACCCTTCAATTATTTTTAAACTCATAATTTCAAGTAATATCTGCACGGCGTCAACGGCTGAGGGACGTGCAAACTATGAGAAAAATTTGGTAGAAAATCATACTTTTTTTGTTTATACGAGGGCGGCACTGAAAATTTCGGGAATCAAGGAAGTGACACAACATTACTATTTAAAAATGTATTTATTGCTTTTCTCCGCGAAATTTGACACATTTTTACATACGATGGAACCAATCATTGAAGCAACCATTCCATTCGGAAGTTGGGTCTCCAAAATGGCGGTTTTGTAGGCGTCCACAGCTTCTTCAGGTGATGAAAATCTCTGTCCACGCAATTTATTCTTTATTTTAGGGAAAGTATAGAAATCATTAGGGCTTAGGTCGGGGCTGTACGGCGGATGGTCTAATAATTCTATGTTTTATTGCTCTAAAAACTCTTTTGTTCTGTGTGCGGTGTGAGAACTCGCATTGTCGTGATGGAGGATGATGCGGCGGTTGCAGTTCTCTTTACGGAGTTCAGAAGCGACCTGTGGCAAACAAATGCTAGCATACCATTCTGCATTAACCGATTTTTTGTCCCTCAAGAGGAATAGTCGTAACATGGCCGGTTTTGGAGACAAACGTGGCCACCATTTTTTTTGCAACACTCCGTGAACGAAATATTTTTTTTTGGCTTTAACTCATTTTCGAACACTCAAACTCGTGATTGGTTTTTTGTTTCGGGTTCGTACGCGTATATCCAGGATTCGTCACCTGATACGATGTTGTATACAGCATTTGAGGATCCTGCGTGGAATCTTTCGAGAGTTCTGATGCACCAAGTAACGCGAGCCGCTTTTTGCTCTTCACAGAGTGAATGCGGTATCCATCGGGAAAACAACTTTTTTACACCTAATTGTTCATGCAAGATTATTTGTATTTGACTCATGCCAATGTCTAAAGTTGCCTGAATTTCGCGGTATGTCACATGTCGATCTTCCTCAATCAGCTTACGCACAGCATCAACGTTTTCTTGGGTGACTGCAGTTTTTGCACGACCTTGACGGGGATCATCACTGAGCTTGACACGTCGACGTTGAAATTCAGCAAACCAGCGATAAATTGTGGTTTTGGATGGGGCTTCATCACCAAATGCAGAAAACATCCGGTCAACATACTGCTTTTGTGTTAAACCACTTCTAAAGTCATAATAAATCATCGCTCTTGAATTTTCTCGAGTCAATTCCATTTTCTCAACGACTAAACAAGTTTGACAAAACCTTGTGACAAGACCGAGAATATTTTTTTAAATAAATAAATGATATTCGATTTTTAAAATAGATTTAATATGACAGGAACAGTGGAAATATTCCATTCCCGATAATTTTAGTGCAGCCCTCGTATCAAAGGTTGAAATCGTATCATTCCCTTCACCATACTTAGGTCGCGCGAAAGTTTCCATAATTAAGAGTGAGCTCACACATCCCTCATGCAACGATAGATACGATGTTCAGCATGAGAAAGCACGACAACACTATTCAAATGTAATTGTCAACTAATGCGGTCGGGCGAATCGAACGATTTAAATCTTTGGTTTTTTCACAGCATGTCAAGTTTCGCCAACTAATAATATTTGACCTTGTACGGTCAAGCCTGTAGTACTAGAAACTAACAAATTTATTATATTAGGAACCTGAACATCCGCCCGTGCAAGCGGCAAGAATAACGAAGGAGTTGACGCCGGAGGTGGAGATCAAAATAGCCTTCCCGGAAGTCAAGTTCCCGACCACAGAAATTAAGATCATACATCCGGAAGTTCAGAAGGTTTGTACAATTTGCCTATCTTTAGCATACGTCTGTCTTCTTCAAAAGGGTGCACGTTCCCGCGAACGTAAAAACATCTGGTAGGGATTTTATAGCGCACTGCATTCTCAACCCTCAGCTTTTCACCGAGAGTTGAAAATCCAGTGCACGATGAAATCCCTCTCTGATTCTATCTTAGCATACAATAACGTCTGTCTTCTTGGAAGGGGTGCACGTAACCGCGGTTGTAAAAATATCGGGGAGGAATTTTATCGCGCATTGGATTCTCTACCCTCAGCTTAACACCGAGAGTTAAAAATCCAGTGTGCGATAAAATCCCTGTCGGATTTTTAACTCTCGGTGTTGAGCCGAGGGTTGAGAATCCAACAAAGTGCATCCCAGCGCGTCGAAAAAACATACTGTTGGATGCGCGCGATAGATCTATACCCATTATTTTCACGTCCGTGGGAACGTGGTCTAACTCCATTCAATCACGACAAACGTCAGAATCCGGATGACAGTATTACTACGAATGACCAAAATAAAATGGCGACCAGAACGGACGCCCACTTGAATCGATTATTAGGATAACGCATTTTATTTTTTTAACGATTCTCTTGTTTAGAAGGATAATCATTTTATAAATAGAATACAATAAATTAATGAAAGTCTTAATTTTTTGAGCTTCTGCTTTATTGCCAGTATCATAAAAATAATTTTCACGATTTTATTTCAAACAGTTATATTTTATTCTTGGATCGTAGTTTACGTCACTTGCAAACTGAAAACTGTGTGCAATATTATATTTTACCTTTTTAAGAGATGCCTAAAATTTTAGCACTATATTATACTTATACTTTTATTTTTAACTACCTCGTTGGTTTAGTGGTCGCAATCGCTACTGCTGAGCAAGAGGTCCTGGGTTCGATTCCCAGGTCGGGCAACGTGTTATTGGGTTTTTCTATCTGGAATTTCTCAGTAGCAGCCCGGAGTATGGATTTGTGCACGGTAGATGGCAATAGGCTCGCCCCCTATTACATGGGGAGTACTTTTCGGACAAACTACACTATTGAGGTTTTTTTTAAATTGGCAACACCTTTGTTTAAATTTTTGATCCCGAATTCCATTTCTGAACTAACATTAATAAACTCAAGCCTTCCGATGGGGTAGGAGAAACTACAGAAATCCACCTGCTTCGATCTTACTATGATTAATTTCCATTCACAAATAGCCTTTTGCAATCTTAAAACTAGTTTTACCATTTACTAGCTGCGCCTCGCAGTTTTACCCGCATAAATCTCGATCCCGTGAAAATATTGGGATTATATCCTGTTTTACTTTCAGACGAGCTTCATATCTGACTACTCTGAGAAGAAAGGCCGAAACAAACTCAGAGGTCACAGTCTCTTTTAAAGTCCAGATTATTCTTGGTCAGATCAAGACCATGTAGATTGGTGTCTGAAAAGGTCTTTTGAGGACAGAACCACACAGATTGAGTGGACCTGTCGAGTCAGTGCGCACATTTGTCAGTAAACAATCGTGCAGCTCATCGTGATGAAAAAAAAGACACCTGTAAATTCCGTCTTTTTTTTCATAGATAAAAGAAGAAATCAAGGAACCGGAGACACCGACGGAACCAGAAACAATAGAAGAAGAGATTGTAGAAGAAACTCCAGAAGTCGTTGAAGAAGAAAAGTGAGTTGAATAAAAAAAAACTACAATATAATCAAATATTCATGTTATTGTCTCACAGTAGGGAAAATCGCAGAAGGGAAGCCGAATCAGCAGTGACTACCCTGGCACGCTGCGTGTTGCCGATTTTGAAACATTTTGTCCGCATATACAAATACATATTTAAAATAGTTTATAATGCCAAATACAAAATTTCATTACGTATAACGTGTTTGGAGCCTCCTTTTAAGCAAACAATGTCTGTATTAGAAGGCTCCACTCTTTGACATCATTTTCGTACACTTATATTAGATAATATAAGTGTACGAAAATGATGTGAAAGAGTGGAGCCTCCAGATGGAGATAATATGGTGAACTTTGACGTTAAGAGGAAATATGCAATGCAAGTACGTTTCATATGAATTTAGCTTATATTTACTAATCTTAAGAAAATTTTAAATCTTAAGAAATATATTAGATAATATAAGTGTACGAAAATGATGTGAAAGAGTGGAGCCTCCAGATGGAGATAATATGGTGAACTTTGACGTTAAGAGGAAATATGCAATGCAAGTACGTTTTATATGAATTTAGCTTATATTTACTAATCTTAAGAAAATTTTAAATCTTAAGAAATATACTCACGAATGAATAAAACAAAATTAATAAAAATCTTACAATTTAGAACAACGCACTCAACAATCAATCAAAAGCAACACGCAGGATGCATATTTTGGTACATTTTGTCCGGATATACTCGCACTATTTATAAGTTTTTTTTTTTATAAATGGCATCTCGCAGGTCAACCTATGAGGTTGTCGTCTGCTTAGACGGACTTGCCTGTGGTTGCCCTAATAAATTAAGGCCTCCAGCCAGGACTTAAACTTATGTACTAACTTAAAAACTAAGCGACAACGCTAAGGGCACCCCCTGTGGGGTACGAACCTCGGCTTAGGGCGTCGCTGGAAGAGGGCAGCAAGGGACTAGCTGGATCAGGATTTGAGTGATTTAGGGACGAATTTAAAGCTACAGGCTCAGCGGCGCGGGCTGGCTCGAGCAAGGGTCGGGAGGGACTATTTATAAGTGAAGATCACTTAAAGTAGCTATGCTAGCCAGAGGCAGCACCAATAGCATCTGACGTCACAACACAGGCTATAGTAACTTCTCGCTATTCAATACAGTGATCGTTCGTTCTATAAGAATAATTGCAAAACTGGGTAACGTTTCCATTTTTCCACCGATGTTTTTTTTTTTTTCGGAAATCGTCTTTTTTTTTGGTCAAAATTCATGTATAGTAGTGAAATACTCTGTTGTGCACAAAATTAACTTCAATTTGTTCTCCATGCACGTTGAAAAATTTTACTAACCTTTTATAGCGTAACACAAGAAGAGCCAATTCAAGAAGAGATAAAGAAAGAGCCGCCGTCAGAAGAGCCACAGGTCGCTGAAGAGGTGTTACATACGGAGCCCGTGGTGGAAATAGCACCGGAAACGATACCTCTGCCGCCAGAACCGGTGATAGAGGAACCGGAACCGGAAGCTGTGGTTGAAGGTTAGTAAGAAACATTACTCTATCATAGAAAAGAAAATAATTCTATATAGAATATATATGTCCCGTTCTAAACTCGTCGAAAATTGGCGAGGCGTATGAACCGTAGCACCGTAAAATAAAACACTACATATAAAAAAACACGGTTCTTGTATGTAATTTTTTTTTTGTGTTATAGCGGGAATAGATATACACACTCTGTGAAAATTTCAACTGTCTGCCTATTTTACGGTTCATGAGAACCGGCGGGAATGTTTGGAAAATTTAATATAATATAATTTATTTAGGTACACAAGGGTTTTGTTATTTTTATTTTTGTCCACACTCAGCTCAAGACAGAGAAGAGTGAACAGGAGAAAGGGAGGCATTTGCCGTGCAGTGAGACAAAATAGGCTAAAAAAAAAAAAAAAATGTAAGGGTTTTGTAGTAAATGACCTTTATGTACCTAGATAAATTATAATTAGTCTTTAGAGATATGAGGAACAGGGTGTAAAGTTCACTCATACTCTTGGAAAAGGGAGGATCCTCCGACCAGATGGATGTCGTATCTGGTGGGCAACTGCCCGATGATTGTTGTCGGGAAGTTGTATATATGCTATCTGCGCGGTAAACTCTGCTTGCGCGATGCAGGATTGATGCGTTCGTTCGTATGTGGCGGTGTAGATGCCGCCACAAGTCTGCTCAACGACGTAAATAATGCAATTAATGTTTTTGAACTATCAAAATGAAACCCATTTCTACCGTTTCGTGTGATTCACAATCACTCTGCTCTGTTCCATAAAGAAAGTCATAAATTTAAAATCTCAAGTCTGCCATTAATGAGCGTAAATTGTTTTTTTTTTAAATTTCGTAGTACCCGAACCACAAACACAACCGGAAGAGGAAGTCCCGAGGCTACCGGAACCAGTTCACACAGACTCCATAGAGCAGGAACTAGAGATGATGGAGAAAGGACCGGAACCGGTTCGAGTAGAAGAACAGAAGATTATAGAGGAAGTTAAGAAGGAGGAAGAACCTGAGGTAATGTTTAGCATACTCTGTATCATGTTTTCAGAGTCTGTATCAGAAAGGTGCGGTCAAAGGAGATCAGTCAAGTTTCTTATAAAGTTGGGTCCAAAACCCAAAGTCGGCCAGCGAAAAAATAATTGTTGCCTTGGTCGGGGAAGTCGCCGTATCTCTACGACCATTCAGCACTCACCAGCTCCTTTTTAAAGTTGAAAAATAAAGTTTTAGATATTTTATAAAACGCATAACGTCTTCCAGCCCCCCTAAATGGGTCAAGGGACGGCGGGCGGAGTCAAACACATCACTCCTCCCCCCAACCCGAGTAGGCCCCAAAAAATAGGGAAACGTATTTAAAAAAATTCGCTGTAAAATTGTTTAGAATGGTTTTGTTTGCTGGTAAAACACAAGAAATGACACTTGAAATTGCAACACACAACAAAACCCCGTCATGGCGGTAAGCTGTTATTTTTATTGATTAATCAGATTAATGACGAAAGTGACTGAAGTGACACTGTTGTGACAGCCGACAGTTCTCTCTCTCTATGTTAAATGGTCGATCTATGGTTAACTGTCATTGTTTTAAAGCACAGAGTAACTAAATTCGCCATGACTCCATGTTAAAATTCAATAAAAATAATTGACAAATATCAATTAACTACCACATCAAGTATACATTTAAATTAAGTATCATAATTTTTCCCGAATTCTACGGATTTTTCTCTTTTTTTGAAGTACCTGTCATATTTTAAAACATCTCCTCTGACCACACATTTCTTAAACAGGCCGTATAGTACTTACACCACACACTGAGAGACAGACAGATTGCGTAGGCGCAGTAATAAGGTCCTGTGTTCACCCTGTGGTTACAGAACGCTATAAATAGTTTCCCTATGATGCTAGTAAAATTGTAATACATTGAGGTTGTTATTCCAAAAGTTGAAAATTATCTCAGTGTCTGAATTCAAATGAGAATATAAATTTTATTTGTTTATTTTCGTACAGGACTCCATCCCGCTAAAAGAGATTATACGAGAAGAGTCTCTTCCGATAGCTCAAGAAGCAGGAGTTAAAGAAGAGAGAGAGAAGACGGATGTAGAAGATACGCACACTGAGACTGATGATGATACTCCTATGGAGGTAAATGACCATATAATCTAAATTTGTGTTATTCTGTCCAGACGTTGGTCAGATCTTGTAAGGATTATGCAGAATACTATCTGATATGTTTTTTTTTGGAAAAAATCACAGAGATTTAGGTGGATCAGCTCAAGCATGTGTCAGTTATCGTGTTCTTCGTCGTCATCAAATAGGGTATAATATATTTAGGGATATGAGGAACAGGGTGTAAAGTTCGCTCATACTCTTGGAAAAGGATGGATGTCGTATCTGGTGGGCAACTGCCCGGTGATTGTTGTCGGGAAGTTGTATACATGCTAGCGGCGCGGTAAACTTTGATTGCGCGATGCAGGATTTGTGTGATTCGTTGTTCGCATGTGGCGGTGTAGATGCCGCCACATATACAACAGGACTGTTTTCAATTAATTGGTAAATTTCGCAGACCTACATGTATTGTGTTCTAATTCTGATACCCATCAAGTCAATGAAGTTTCTCCAGTTAGTTGAATAAGCCTTTGTCAATGTCTGCACATGATTTTAGACCCGTAGCGTAGAAAAAGTTCGTATTTTTTTTAAATGATCTACGCATATACTGAACCTGTGGTAACCGGTTGAGCGTCTATGTCCCACCCACTCTGTATAGACAAGATATATGCAGAAAGTGAAACATCCAATGATAACTTATCTTGGTCAAAATGGCACAATTTTTAACAAAATATTCCGTATTCTTCTTACAGGTAAGTCGAGAAGAAGAAAAGGATGGCAAGAAGAGACGAGACTATTCACGCAAGAAGAAATCAGACTCAAGAAGTAAGTGTTTCAGTGTTTTCAACCGACTTCTATAAAGGTTTGTTTTTTCCACCGATTTTCCGTGATTAGAAAAAACATAACGTAAAATTGTTATTCTGTAGATGTCACATCAAATAACACTCCTCAAACTCGACATAGAAAATCACTGCCTTCCGATTGCAATAAATACGTTAATTCAGGTCATTAACGGAGCCAATGAGGAATTAAAAGTCGTAGCGTTATTCCTTGACCTAAGCTCAGCTTATGACACAGTTAATCATCATGTAGTCAGAGGACCGGTTTTAAATCTACTTTTAAAAAAAACTTACTTCTAACTTGAAAATCGGAAGCAATATTTAGAAATTAAAGTGGAACAAGAAAAAAATTTAAAAGTGTACAAATCGGAATTAAACTAATTAGACAAGGAGTTCCACAAGGTTCAATGTAAGGGCCAATCTTCTTCATTTTGTTTATTAATTATCTAAGACAATTTGATACAGAACTTGTTCTTTTTCCTGATAATATGAATGCAGTACATAACATTGGATTTGCAAACCATTTCGAATATATTTTGTACTACGAAGATTCTTTCAAAATCTGTCACTCATGTAGGTATTCATAATATTTTTTATATTTTTAAGTTATATATTCAAATCAAATCAAAATATTAATTTCACATAAACCTACATGGTCACTTATGAAACGTCTGAAGCTAGGTGCACGTTTCCAATTGATTGTTGCCTAAGGAGAAGAATCGGCAAGAAACTCCACGGTTACTCTTTTAAAAATAATCATCTTTTACAATGTTTTAATGTATCAGAGTTAATAGGTATGGGAGGACAGTGTAGGCCTGTCATTAAGTACCAGGTACTTAACTAAAGAAATAATAAAACATTGGCAGCAAAAAATACTTATAAAATTGTCAATAGATTTTTCTAAATTGTTTTTTTTTTGTTTTTTTTTTTACCTAGATACCTGTGGACCTGTTTACATAAAACTATGACTTTCTTTTTATATTATTTATGCACAATACAGCCCGAAGACATCCACTTCATAAACCGCGTCGAAAAAACCTACTCGTTCTGCCTCCCCCCGTTTCTAACAACAACACACATTTGCCAGCATGTTCGGGCTCCGAGAGCGCGGCGGAGGCAAGTGCGCCGGAGTCTCCGAGCGCTAACGACGCGGAGCGGCAACATCGCCTGTGGAAGAAATCTGTCATGCTGGTCTATAGCAGGTTCGATATTGAGCTATTGAAACAAACTGACATTCTTGTTTTTTTTTTGTTTTTACTTTATTGGGACACTAGCCTTTGCCCGCAGCTTCACCCGTGTCGCAAGTCGGGAATAATCCAGGTTATATACACTCATAAAATTTATTACATAAATTTAAAAAAAAATAGTCTTAGTGCACTACTAAAGTTACTAATAATATAATTCAATCATGATTCGAAAGACACGTAGCGCCATCTAGCGTCCTGAAGCAATGGTGATGATGACATTTTTTTTTATTTTTATCTCAAAATAATGTTTATTGCCAAATAGTGCAAATGGTATTACAAAAAGTGTAAAAGCTTAAAAAACTACCAAGTTATAAACGTTTTAAAGTGAGTGTTAGACTAGGACAGCACTATCGCAGAAGTGACGTCACGACTACGTAACTTCATACTAGCGCCGTACATTGTTCGTACCGCGCGACAAGGACAGGTATAATCCCCTCCAAAATGTTTTAAAGCGTGTAAGTTCTTCATATATACATCGATTTAACAGATTTTTTCGATTATCTCAATTTTACTATGCCTACTTTGTAATTACATTAACTTTATGAACATTTTTAATAGTAGTCATCATCCCAATTCAATCTTGATTCGAAAGACACGTAGCGCCATCTAGCGTCCTAAAGCAATTGTGACCGTCGGAAGTTATGGTTGTTTCTCTCGGGAACAATACTTTTTTTCTTGATGAACGGTACCCTATGTCTATTTCCGTACCCCTGACAACGTATTGGCATAATTTTAAGGAACCAAATTTACTTTCGCATTTATAATATTAGTTAGGATACCTATAACAGTTACAGAACAATTTAAGTGTGACAGCGTCTTATTTTATTGTTTTTACAGCTTATTTATGTGTGTATATTCTTTATTTCGTACCGGTTTACTGACAATCCATATAGTATTAGTAACAATGACTTACAAAAACTATGTTAGTAAAACTTACAAACTAAAACAACTATCATCCTACAAAAGACGTGGCCCAACACACGTTGGCACGTGCCTCTGCACCCAGTGCTTTATAAAGGGACTGTCCACTTTGTCAAATAAAGTTTGTGGGATGATGTTGAAGCTTCCGCTGAACGCATCGTGGGTGGCCGAGATGCGAAACATCGGGTCTTCATCATTATCCGACATGATTTAGATAGATTTGGGCACTGCAGTGGGTACTCGAACGAAAAGATAATTCGAAATAAAATCACTTAAAAAAACTAGCGAACGAAACAAACACGTACGTTGGTACTGAGCGTTTGAGAAGACTGTCCGTTTTTTTTTTTTATGGCATCTCGCAGGTCAACCTGTAAGGTTGTCGTCTGCTTAAGCGGACTTGCCTGTGGTGCCCTAATAAATTAAGGCCTTCAGCCAGGACTTAAACTTAAAAACTAAGCGACAACGCTAAGGGCACCCCCTGTGGGGTACGGAACTCGGCTCAGGGCGTCGCTGGAAGAGGGCAGCAAGGGACTAGCTGGATCAGGATTTGAGTGATTTAGGGACGAATTTAAAGCTACAGGCTCAGCGGCGCGGGCTGGCTCGAGCAAGGGTCGGGAGGGGCGTGGATTTGGGCGTCGCGGCGGGCCTCGGCGGCGAGAGCGGTAGGACGGTGATCGGGTTTTGCGCTTGTTTAAGGTGCTGGTGACCTTACTGCTCTCCTGGAGGAGGGTAGTGGCGTCGTCAGGGCGATTAAAGTATGCCTTGGTATAAGACTGTCCGAGCTCGACTGTCGCAACACATCGGTCTCCCCGTCAGTCCTCGCTGCATCCCCCCCACCAACGATCGTGTCCAAGCGTCAGGACTCGCTTGCGTTTCGATTATTCGTTTACGAATCAAATTGTTGCCCATCAATCCACGACACGTATATACATATACTTTTGTTTTGTTTTCCATAGATTATGCGCACACAAGTACGCGTCCCTATTCCTCCGGCCGATCAGCGACGACGAAGCGCCGGGCTACAGCCAGGTCGTCAAACGACCCATGGACCTCACCACCATCAGGAAAAACATCGACTCGGGCGTTATAAGGTAATTTCTCCAAGCCCACATACATGAAATCACGCCTTCTCACTTAGAGATAGGCAAAAACTACAGAAGGCCATCTGCTACGCCTTCCTTTGGCTTCGTGTACGTTCATACATCTGGTCGTATGACCAGTTCGCGTATGCGAACGCCCGTTTTGAGTACTACGCACCTGACCTTTCTGAAGAACATTACCAATAAGGTCACTACAGGGCAAATTAATTTAGTTTGCGAAACTCCGCAGACTCCGTAGTTCCAGAGATTACCCTCTACATACAAACTTACAAAACATTTTTTTTTAACTTTTTTATAATATTTGTGTAGATCAGGAGTTCCCGAACCGTTCGTCATGAGACTCAGTACTACAGCTTTGGAGATTATATTACCTTTTGCAACGTAGTTCTTGTGCGAAACTGGCTTTTCTGCAGTTGCAGTAATTAAATCGAAATACAGATCACAAAACAATGTAGAAATTAGAGGGTAGCTATTTCAAAACTTCAGCCCCGATTTGAGAAGTTATGCTCAGAAAAGCAAGCTCATCCTTCTCATTGAATTTTACCATACTGTTTTTTTCCTAGCGTAGTATTTATTTATTTTTGTAAATAAATAAAACTGCCTCGTTGGTCTAGTGGTCGCAAGAGCTACTGCTGAGCATGAGGTCCTGGTTTCGATTCCCAGGTCTGGCATAGTGATATTGGATTTTTCTATCTAGAATTTCTCAGTAGCAGCCCGGAGTCTGGATTTGTGCCCGGATGATGGCAATAGGCTCGCCCCCTATTACATGTGACTTAAACATAACTGCCGAAATGTGGGTGTACTATAGGTACACCTCTGCCTAACCCTTCTGGGATTACAGACGTGATGTTATGTTATGTAAATAAAAGTTTGTAAGATTCTATATTCTTTGGAGTTTTCTTTGTACAAAATAATCAAGCTAGAGTCTAGGTAGAATATTTGAATGAGTTTAGTTGTTAGACTCAGGATTCTAGAGCCACAAAGCGAGTCGCAAAATCACAACATGTAGATGGAGTCACTGTATAAAAAAAGATTGGAAACCCCTGGTGTAGATAGATTACCGCCTTCTTGCTTCCGAAGGTTTATTTGGTTCATCAACTATTGTATACACTGGTATGAGCAAATGAAACAAGCAACAAATTAGAATAAAGTGTAACAACCAATTCAATTTAATTCAAATTCTTTATTGCGAACTGAGAATTTGTATTGAATTGAATTCAAATAGATAAACTTTGCATGCACACAAAACGTTATTGTAACTTACGAAAAAATATGTAAATAAAAGACTATATTATAACGTTGCACCGAATAGAACTTAATAAATTAAGTAAACAAAAAAAAAATTAAACTAAATTAAAACAATCGAAACTAAAAAATAAAGTTATTACAAAAAAAAAGTAATTTGTATGAAATTTAAATTGTCCCACCCGGTGAGATAAACGCAGGGCTAATAAACTCCAATGTTCGAAGAGAGCAGTGGTGGCCCAGTGGTAACGGTCCAGACTTACGAGTTGTAGGTCGTGAGTTCGAACCCAAGCAGGCGCTTTACTTTGTGTAAATAATTTAATCACCACTGCTCTCAAAACGGTGAAGGAAAACATCGTGAGGAAACCGGCATGTCCTAGAACCAAAAATTCGAAGACATGTGACATCTACCAACCCGCACTGAGCCCGCGTGGTGGATTACGGCTCACTACCTCTCATAGAGAGGATGCCTGTGTCCCAGCAGTGGGAACGTTATAGGCTGATTATGCTATGCTATGCTATGTTCGAAGAGATACTTATAAAAACTATCTTTCGATTTGCCTAAACTGTCAGAATTTAGGTCGATCCGATCACTGCAATCGTCCACAGCCCTGCAAAACCTCGCGTAGGGAGAACTAGAACCCAGAACCGTTCTTCTATTCGGAGGGCAGAGTGGCGTTATAGGATTGCGAGGAACTCTGGAGGGGGCGCAGAAGTTAAAATAGAGATGATGACTAATATTAAAAATGTTCAAAAAGATAGTGTAATTTCAAAGAAGGCATAGTAAAATTTGAAAACCGAAAAAATCTGTTAAATCGATGTAAATATGAAGTAGCTAAACGCTTTTAAAGTTTTTGGAGGGGATTATTCCCGTCCTTTTCACGCAGCACGGACAATGTATGGCGCTAGTATGAAGTTACATAGTCGTGACGTCACTTCTACAATAGTGCTGCCCTTGTTTAACACTTAATTTAAAAGTTTTATTAATTGGCAATTTTTTCATCTTTCACACTTTTTATAATATTGTTTACTTTATTTGGAAACAAACGATTTTTTGAGACACAAATATTTCCGGAAAGTCAATTTTATGGGCCATGACTTTGCACACAAAGATATTTATGCGGCCTACCCAAATTTCCTTTCTTTGGTAATGTTCGTCGAATCGTTGAGCTCCTTAAGTTCTGTATTGAGCTGCATGATTACTGACAAATGCGTGCACTGACTGGACAGGTCACTCATTCTGTGTGGTTCTTTCCTCAAATACCATTTCAGACATCAATACTACATGGTCATCACATGACCTGACCAAGATTATGTCTGGACTTTAAAAGAGACTGTGACACCTCTGAGTTTGTTTCGGCCTTTCTTCTCGGAGTAGTCAGATAGGAAACGCCGATCTCATCTACTTTTAAAATATGATTGACGTGTAAAAGTGTTTGTAAAAACCTACTTACAGAAATAAAATCCTTTATCATTAATCAATGATTTCCGAAGCTGAACATATATGGTGCTCTAATGTAATTATATATTTAAATTGGTTTCCAGAACGACGGCGCAGTTCCAGCGGGACGTTCTTCTTATGTTATCGAACGCGCTTATGTATAATAGCAGCGAGCACAGCGTGTATACGATGGCTAAAGAAATGCATGGCGAGGTACGTACTTTATCACTACAAAATTATTTTGCACGATCTAGTCTTTGTAATGGATGAATGTTTGCTTTTGATAGCAGAACATGTTGTTCAACAGTATAAAAATATGTAAAATATCTATGAAAATTAAAAACGTTCAATTAATTATAGGTTGTATATATAAAAAAAGCTTTTTTCTATGGAATAGCAGATTTTTTCTTCGAAAACTTTCTCTGCTAGGGGCACAGATAATATAATACTACGTACAGATACCCAATCCCATACAAAAAAAAACCTCCCTAAGTCTGGCTATTGAGCTGGCATTAGTCTTCGTTCAATTTATCAACTGATGGCAGCATCAGCGACTCACTAATTGCCAGAGACTGTAGTTTTATAGCGCCATCTAGGAGTCGACCTACTTTTAAAACGTTTCGTTCAATCCTTTCTATATAAAGTTTTATAGTTAAGAAAAACATGTTAATAGATTTCTTTTATATTTCTATGCATAGTAATCGATTTAAAATAAAGTTGTTTGATTTCAATTAGTTACGATAGTGGTTACTGTGATCATAGGAAAAATTGAGTAAAACGCCATCTACTGCAAAGAGCTCTTAACGAAATGATTAACAAATCGCTTATAAAAAGGGTTCGAATTGAAGCTTCAGTCTAGTCTTTTATTCAAAATACGTGCATTATGAGTATAAATAGATTAATCAGCATTAAACAAGGAAGTTTTGATATTGAGTTCTTCAGCCAAAGTTCTGCCGTTTAACGCTTTTTAGTGATTTTTAATTTCGTAATGGTTACCTATGCTGCCATCTATGATTTTTTTTCAAGACTAATTATAATTTGTTCGAGTTGAGACCTCATGCTCGGGGTCTAAGAATCATATTGTGCTGAATTCATGGCTCCAGTTTAGGTGTCGATGTCCCTCTCACCCTTTATATCATACCGTTAGTCTGTTTCATGTTCAACCGATTGACAGAAACAGAACGAAGTTTTATATTCTCTATCCTCAAGCGCATTATTTATTTGTTTGGTAAGCGGGTCTTCATTTTTATGCGCAAAAAATGGAAATATTCTTAATAACCCTCCCTCCTCAGGCACAGGGTCAGCTGGGCATGCTCCTGGCGGCGCAGGCGCACGCCGGCCTGGTGGAGTCCACGCCCTCGCGCCGCAAGCGACGCCGGGACCACTCGCCACGACCGCAGGCGCACAAGCGACACCATTGATGTGGACGCAAGGGACGACCAATACTTTTAGTGTAGTCAGCATCATTATTTCAGTCGAAAGATTTCCACTGCTGGGCATAGGCCTCCTCCAAGCCAAGTCACTTCGACCAATTCTGAGCTTCTTGCATCCAGCGGATTCCTGAGGCCTTCACCAGGCCATCGGTCCACCTTGTGGGAGGCCTTCCAACGCTACGTATTCCGGTACGCGGTTTAGTGTAATGCAAGCTTGAAATTAGTCTCGTGTTCAAGATCAGTAAGGCCTTAAGAGGAAACGCGATCATGTGGTCATTGGCGTTCATTTCATTCTAAAGTATTCCTTGTTTTCTCCCTGTACGCGAGCATGACAACCATAGAAACGGTTTATGTCGACTGAAGTATAGACAAAATAACAGATATGATAGACAAAATTAATAATTTCTACAATCTAAATAAAAAGACAAAAGAAAAATTGTTTATTCTGCACAAACAAAACGCACATCGCAAAGAATGACAAAAAATACACGTACAAAGTAGACAAAAGCCTCTTATTCATTGTTAAAAAAAAACAAATTGTCTGTTGCTCAATGCTATCTGTAATGTTGTCTATCCTTACATCGACTAAATCCGTTTCTAAAGTGGTAATGCGACGCGTACTGGTTAATCATAACTACTAGTCTAATTATATTAGTTCTAGTAAAAAAAGAAAAAAAAATCGCCAAAATTCTAAACATTGGGACAAGACGTTACATATATCTCTACTTACATTAAAAAATTAACTAGTGTCATTAACCAGGGAGAAAACAGATGAACACCTTAGTATGTAATGAACGCCAACGACCAAGTGACCGTGTTCCCACAACCCGCGCGGGACGCGTGACGAAATGCGCTCGCGCCGATTCAACTAACTTGTATGTCACAATCGACGCGCAATTGCGTCCCGCATCCCACGCGGTATCGCGTCAGTGTGGCCAGAGCTTCAACTTTCACAGAAAAACGATGCCGTAAATTTTATCGGCATTCATGAAAATCTGTAATTTTCACCTGATGGATGTGCTATTCGTCCTGCATGCGTATCATGACTGGGTTTTGTTGACGAAAGAAAAGATAAAATGACAGATAGAATAGACAAAATGTCAAATAGAATAGACATAATGAGAGATAGAATAGTCATAATGACAGATATATGGGATAAAATTACAGGTGGATGAGACAAAATAACAGATGGATTAGACAAAATGTGGTTGCAATAGTCATAATGACAGATGGAATAAACAAAACGACAGATAGATAAACAAAATGGCAGTTGCAATATACATAATGACAAAGAATAAACGAAACGGCAGATAGAATAGGCAAAATGACAGATAGATTAGACAAAATGACAGTTGGAATAGACATAATGAAAGATCTAATAGACAACATGACATATCGAATAGACAAAATTACAGATCAATTAGGCAGTATGACAGATAGAATAGACAAAACGACATAGAATAGACAAAATTGCAGGTAGAATAGACAATATTACAGTTGGAATAGACTAAATTACATATAGAATAGACAAAACCACATTTAGAATAGACAAAATAACAGATACAACAGACAAACTGACAGGCTTCTGTTATTCATCTGTCATTTTGTTAATTCTTCCGTCGACAAAAATCGTTTCTATGGTGGTCATGCCACGCGTGCAGTATAGCTTCATCTCTCTCGCACAATAGAACACATGTCTTCGAATTTTTGGTTCTAGGAAATTCATGTAGAGGCAGTCGAGTTTCCTCACGATGTTTTCCTTCACGGTTGAGAGCAGTGGTGATGAAATGAATTATAAAAGTAAAGCGCCTGTCTGGGGTCGAACCCACGACCTACAACTCGTAAGTCGGGGCCGTTGCCACTGGGCCATCACTGCTTAGCGTTTAGTATAAAACCTTCCTCTACGTCCGTATAGGCTTCCAGAAATTGTGATAGAATCAGGCATAATATACAGAGCAGCGATGAGGGTCATCATAAAACGTAAAATTGCACTGAAATTTGCAACTGCCAAGTGAAATTCGGACTCGACCACGAAGGGTCCCGTACCACCGTACAATTTTTAACACTACAAGTTTGTTCCAAATACAGTAAAAAAAACTTTATTGTTTGTTAATAGAAAAAATTTGAGGTATATTCGTGTTTTTTTCTTTCGTATCAAAATTGTTTTCAACACACTATCTACTAAACTAGCATATATCCTGAAGAATATCATATTTTTTTTCTGATTATGATTAATGCAGTTGATCTTAAACTTTTAGGCATTATAGAACTTGCGTTCAGCAGCCTAATTGCGTAACACATTTTCGTAAACGATTACGACTAATCCATTTGATTTTGACAGTTCAACAACATTCATTGCGTTATTTACATTGTTGAGCAGATTTTTTATCGAACTTATGAAGCAATGGATTTGCAATCTGTTTTAAAACGATTCAGATTCCGATTGATTGTGTATAACGCAATTAGGGTACAGGTCCTGTTGTCCCCTCAACGTGATAATCTCATTGCCATATATAGCACAGTAAAAAACATTGTCCAGACATCCGACGTGCAGATTGTATAAATATTATGCCAATAGCTTATATCTAGCTTTGTATAGCAACATGAAAAGTACAATGTTATAATGAATAATTGTATGTTTCGTAATAGAGTAGTTTAACTCGACATTTAATGTTTGAGTCCCTGCCGATGACAGGTGAGTTTGTAACAGCCACAGACTAAGTAGTACTGTTACTGCGCAGCGACTCGCCTAAGTATGCATCGTTCTTATCCGGTTTGAAGGGTATCGGAGCTTGCAAACAGCACGGAGACGCCTCGGCGGCTGCTGCTAGAGACGGCATTGTTAACACTTTCTACCAAAAAAAAAACCAAGCGTGTTATTGTTTACTTACGCACTGTGACTTAAATGATGTACACAGCGGCTGTCTTCCAAGCGATTCGTGACAGATGTAGTGCGCTTAAAGCCCGTAAAACACATGTAAAAGTGGGCGCACACCTGGACGCGCCGCAGTCATCGTATTTTCGGATTATCCCGCGCACCTATCCGCATCGTATGCGCCGAATCGTATATGACGTCATCCGCGCCTCGCACCGCACTTGCTGCGCGCGCTGGTAGAATCTGTATACCCACAGCATTTTTCTGAACTGCGGGTCGTTCGGCGCGGATAGGTGCGGGACGTTGCTTACTATTTATATATAGACTAGCTGCTCCCCGCGGTTTCACCCGCATAAATCTTGATCCCGTGGGAGTATCGGGAAAAAAGTACTCTCTGTTAATCCAGGTTATAAACTATCTGTGTGCCAAATTTCATGCAAATCCATTCAGTAGTTTTTGCGTAAAAGAGTAACAAGCATCCATCCATACTCACAAACTTTCGCGTTTATAATATTAGTAGGTTTGTGCATGCACAAAAGTATGCGAGTAACTTGCATGACATTCTGACATTCTTCATTTAGAAGCCGTTTTGGCACACTGGCATGCCAGCTACTTGTATACTTTTGTGCTCTTGAGAAATTGAGGAAGAGAAAGAAAGGAAATCCTTTGAAAAGATGGCAGGATGACTTTGTGTAGACGGCTGGAAAGACATGGACTGGACAGGCAAGGAACAGGGAGAATTCGAAGAGGTTGAAGGAGGCCTTTGCCAAATGCCACCTGGTAATAAACGTTATGTAATAACACTGTCACTCTGAAAAAGGCTATAAATAAATAAACAAGTTAAACAATTTAAAAAATACTCCCGACACAAAAAAAACCACTCAACGGCTGAACAGATTTTCTTATATCTTTGTTTAGTTAAGAACACTTGATCAAGTAACAATATAAAAAAAGTATCAGCCATTTGGGAGCTACGATGCTGCAGACAGACACACAGATACACACGTTAAACTTACAACACCCCTCGTTTGCGTGTGTATTACGGACACTTTCGGCGCCATGAGTTTTATAAGTGCGGCCGTCCCTAGACGCTGCCAGCGCGGCGATTTCATGCTCTGTGGGTATTTTAGCTTACCACTTTACAAACGAGATTGACGACGAAAGAATAGACAAAATTATAGATTTATTCCAATCATCTGTTTTTTTTGTCTATTCTTCCATCGACTAAACTAGTTTATATGGTGGTCTTATTTCGCGCGCTTGTGTATCAACTCATCTGTAATGCCTCTGGCGTACGTGACCATTGACAATTTAGTTTTCAAATGAAATAAGCCATCTACTCTAAATTGTAATACGCTTTGTAATTGTATCTCGAAAATATGTGTATGTTATAATTTTACGTACAATTATGTATTGTTTGTGAATAAATGAAATGACAATAATGTATTTTGTTTTCATTTTTCCTGAGTTGAGGAGAATGTCGAGAGGGAAGTTTTGAGTATAAATGAGGATGGCTTTAGGAAGGAGAAGACCAAAGAAACGGTAGATGGAGTGTGTGGAAGATAATTTGGCTAGAAAGGTCAAAGGGTTACCAGTTACCACCGATGTGCGGCTTAATAATTGTACGTATAAACCCTAGTCGCCTAACATGGGTAAGCACGGTTGGCGCAGTGGTTGAGCGATCGGCTGCTGCGCTGCGTGTCGCGGGTTCGATTCCCGAACGGAACAAATATTTGTATGACCTACAAATAGTTGCTCCGGGTCTGGGTGTCTTGTGTATGTGATTTTTCATGTTTGTGAACGCACCCACGATACAGGAGTAATTCCTAGTGTGGAAAACGTTTACAAAAAAAAAAAATTGAACTAAACAACATGCACATTGATAAGTAGGTACTAATCTAAAGCTGCATACTAACTGATTGATACTTACTAACTGGAAACCCTTGCTTGGTTTAAGAAATCTTATATTCAATCTTTCACAGAAAGTCTGAGCTTATAACTCTTTACTAGCCTGCTGATCTTCGTGCAGCCGCCGCATGTGTCCAGTGTCGTCACGGATTCGTAAGTATTAACAGCCGGCCTATTCTGTCATTTAGGTTCTACAACAGACCTCTATACAGTTATTATAAAGCCACTTGGTCTCAATTAGAAAACTTTGTTCTTTGTGTCCGTAACCCTGCATTAGTGTCTTTCTTTTGACTCGGGACCTCGGAGCAGAAGGCGCAGGGATGTAGTGTTGTAGCAAATTCTCCAGGGGTTCGAACCGTCTGTCATTCCGCCCGATGATAGGGATTGACAGCTCACATCACCCAAGGTTTATCAAACACGTAACCCACACCATTGACCACGGTTTAACAAAAAAGCTGAAGACAAGTGATAAAAAAAACAACAGTCGCTGTCACAATAATGCTGAGTTACTTAGCTAAATTCAAACTAAATTACTCGCTAAACAAAATATCCAGAGCAATTTTTTAAAATAATTGTATGTATCGACAAAACATATCTACTTCTATAAAATGTTTATTGTAAGAATCAACAAGGCTACGAAGAGGCGCACGTTCCCCTGCGTTAGTCCTGTATACTGCTTTATGGAACATTTGAGGCAACCGTCGCGTTGGGGTAAAATACGAGAGACGAAACTTTAAAAGAGTTTTTAACATTGAAATTTATTATATGTAGTTTGTTGCCAACGGGCACTTAGTGCCGATTTCATCAATGAAACCGAACGCGTTCAGCACATCAATAATGCGTTCAAGAATGTCAAAAATGCTATGGAGTATTGTCACTGACAGCTCTTGAACGCGTTTTTGATGTGCTGATCGCGTTCAGTTTCATTGGTGAAATCTGCACTTAATGGTTAATTATAATATATACAGTCAACATACTAGAGTCCTTTTTGGCAACAAACGATATTATTTAAATGTCCCATACCTGTTAAAGTTTCGTCCCGATTCCCCTGCATTCCTATTCACCCCGTTTAACCCGTATGGAAGAAACTGACGTGTTGCGCCGACCACACTTAAATAGAATAAGGGAATGAAATCATCTTCTGCGCTTTCGGGAGACTGGAAGCTTCATCCTGAGACCAAGAACTAGACGGCGCCGCGGCGCCGGTGAACTTCGGAGAGAAATGGCTCTTCGAAACCGTCATTTGACTGGTGTCGACGTCCAGCGGGAGCTCAGACAAGTTCGTGGGGTGGCTGTCAGTGAGTGGAAAATTCGGCGAAGACTAAAGCAAGGGAACATGACTCCAAAAAGCCTGCCACAGTCCCAAAACTGACGGCAGCTCACCGACAAGCACGCCTTCAATTTGCTCTGGCCCTCTTAATTGGGACTGCGAGCAATGGAGGAGAATTATGTTCTCAGACGAGAGCAGAATGTGCTTGCACGGTAGCGACCGAAGGGGCCAGATTTACAGGTGGCTTGGAGAGCAATTTGCTCAGTGCTGTTTCGCTGAAACAGTAGCATAGTGGGGCAGTTCATGTATGATGTGGGCCGGCATTTCATTTGACGGAAAAACGGAGCTCGTTTTCGTGCCTGGTGGGGGACGAGGAGGCGGTCTAAATTCAGACCTGCGGAGCTGTTATTAGGGCTAGAGGAGGCAACACAAAATATCGAATACAAATAATCAAGAACAATTAAAGATTTTTCGGTTAACCAGGATAGCTCCTAAAATACGCGTCTAATTCAAATGAAAATGGTTTTAATTTAAAGGTTACAGTATAATCTTTAAAATGGTACCATACTCATGAATCCATTAGTCATTTAATTCTTAAGACCGCTCGTAGCAAATCACAAGCAGTTCATCGAAATGAACGCTATGTCTTGCCGTCAACGGCGCTCAAATATTCTAATTATAATTTCTAAGAGAGAGCTGTATTATTTGATTCGTTAAGTTTTAGAAAATGTTAGGGTCAACGCATAGGGAAATCTTTGGGTCACCGAAAACGAGGCGCCGACCAGTCCGACGCGACGTTTGAACGCGTCCCAAAGGGTCATGGCAATTCGACTGGTCCGGGGATACCGCACGGTCTCCTGTGAGGAGCCTCCTTGCTGAATAACTGTCATGGGATCTAGAGGCAAAAGCCCTCGCGCACGGGTGGGAGTGGCGCGAGTAGGCAAAACGCCAGGGCGTAACTCCGCTGCCGCGAGAAATCGCGGCACAGCGGACAGAGCTCCGGCGGGATCTCATGGCGACATGACGGGTGTGATTGTTACAACCCTGTGCTGGGCACGCCACAATAGGGGCGATAAGTCCCCTCTTGTGGCGAGATCCCTGTTCCGAATAAGGTGAGAGGAAACGCCCTTGTGTCACCATTGTGTGGATCGCGCGGAGGACACGGCGGTGCAAACGGCGGAGGTCTGCCCAGCTTGGTTGGAGCACCGCCATGTCCTCGCAGTGGCGATCGGCGGCGGCGATCTCACGCGTCCGGTAAGGACCTGGCCCGGTTCGACAGCGCGTCGTGTTCCACGCGCGCCTCAAAGAGATGTCAGCACTAAATGTCCACTAGGTCCGATGCTTGCCACGGTCGCGGGTTGTTCGAAAGAGATACCGTGGCCCTGGCTCACGCAACGGAAGGAACATGGGAATGGGTTTTAGTCAGTAAAATTTTGACACGCCCTCCCGCTCCCAGAGCGGGAGAAATCATTTGATTATTTCCCACCCAAAAAAGGGTCCCCGAAGACTATACATAGGTACTTAGTTGTTTAAAACTTCGAGACATTTCAAATCGTCAACATATTTTTCATAGAAATGTTGCATAGATTTTTGTGTATTTGCTCTGCCATTCATTATCACCGCGTATCTATTGCACTTTTCTATGAAACAGCAGTTTTTTTTTAACCTATGAAAAATTTCAATACAGGGGGGTTCAGAATCATTTACTGAGTCCATGGTCTCAGGTTGTGCGTCGATGTCCCTTCCACCCTGTATAATTTGAACAAGAGATTGCGCACAATTTTTTGAGTCTTTGTCTGAGGCAAAATTATTGATAAAATGTAGTCACATATTTATGATGTCACAGATTGTTTACTATTTGTTGCATGGCAAAGCTGTTTAGACTTTTATGAAACTTACCATTGCATATAATTTTTTGATTCATGAACATGCTCAGATAAAAAGAACTCGACTGTACCTACCTAAATTTAAAAGTTATGTTTGGTTCTTCTGTAGGGTTTAGTCTGTTAAAAAAAGGTAAACAATCTTGATGTGACTTTTTACACAAACGGGTAAGGCCAAGAATTTTCCCACTAAGTAACATAGAGTAACATAGATACTTCTATGTTACGGTAACGTAAAAGTAACACGAAAGTAACGAGTAAAGTATGTAAGGCCGATTTCATACTGCACCTTTTTTATTTAAAACTTAATGCCCTATGATGCGCATGGATAACAAAAAAATATTAAACCAACTCTTTTATCAAATTATGTCTTTTATTTTGATTAAGTACCTAAGTACCAAATAGTTAACAAAATTGTTATGGTTATTTAAAATCTTTAAGTACTAAAATACACAAAATACTATAAAATTAGTCTTTTATCCAAAGTAATCAATACTGTAAACAAAAACACAATATTATTATTGTTCCTCTAAATATTCCAGTAGTAAAGTACAAAGAAAATAATCAAATTTGTTTTCCATAAAAAACTAAGCAAACAAAAAAAACAATAGTAATTCTTCTTCTAAAACTTCCAGCTATAAAATACACAGAAAACAAAACAAAACTATCTTTTATCAAAACTAAGAAAACAAAAAAAACAAAATCCGCTGGGCGGAAAGCTAGTACTTAGAATATAGAATTTATTTGAACAAGGTGTGCTAGTCAATTAAATCACAGAAAAAGAACTAGGTACTTTTTACTTATAAGTAATAAATGCTTTAAATAAAAAACACGATATCTTCATCATTTTGCAGAGAATACACTTTTGAAGTTGTATCTCGTTGAATTAAATTTATTTTTTTCACGACAGACATTGCAGTCACAATATCAATATCTAACTTTCCTTGTACTAAGAACTTCACAGAATTACTTGAATCCTTAACAGTTTTCAAATATTTTACTTTATAATTATTTTCGACGTTTTTAAATTCTATGTTTTCAACAAACCCAATGTAATATTTCCATGTTTTTTTCAAAATATCTAACAACAATACTATCGTTTATGTTCAAATTAAAGTCAGTCTCCTCATTTTCTTCACTCTCTTTCATATGTTTTCCTTGTTCTTGATCACCCTGCACACTTATTTCACCCTCTTCATTATCCATTCTTCCTTTCTGCTCACTTACTTCACTTTCTTCCTTTTTTTTTCCTTTTTTTATCATTCTGATCACTTTCTTTTATATTACTTCCCTTTTCTCGATAACCTTTCTTTGTTTTTCTTGATCTTTATTCTCAGACGTCTTTTTTTCTTTTTCTTCATTATATATCATTTTTCTTTCTTCTTGACCATTTTGCTTATTTTGTTTACGCTCTAACAATTTTCCTTTGTCACCTTGGTCATTTTGCTCAGTTTCTGCATTCCGTTCATTTCTTTTAATTGCATTCGCCATCTTTCCTCCTCTTTCTTGTTCAGTATCTTTGATATTTCTTTCTACTTTTTCCTCAATTGTCGATTCCTTGTGACTTTCTTTTTCCTCTAAATTTACAATGTCGTTTTTCTTGTTCAAATTAGTTTTTTCTGTTTCTTCATATTTTTCTTTATATTTGAAATCAATGTTTCTGATTTTTACTAAATCTTTTTTGTCTGTTGTTTTAAACATAGGTGCCTGTTTTATATCTTCATCTGCACTATCAAATCGCTTTTTCTCGCTTTCAAATTCTTTCTCAATTTGGTCTTCTATTTCTAAAGTCTTTGTAATATCTTTTTTGGTATGATTTTTATTTCCTTTGTTAGCATCTCCATTTTTATTATCAGTCTTCATTTCATCGCTATCTTTGCTTTTTATTTCAATTAAGGGGTCCTCTTTCCTAAATATATTGCTGTCTCTTAAATCACCACTTACAGTATTATCGGGAATGTTTCTAATTTGCGACAATATTGTCACATTATCCTTCTTATCATCTATAGTTTTACGAGATATTTTTGGTATGAACTCTTCATTTTCACAAAGTATTCTTCTTTTCGTGTCTTGTTTAGTTTTAGTCTCATCATCGGCTTTTCTCAAAATAATTTCGGATAACAACGTCACTGTCTTATTTGGGTAAATTTTCGTAAGTATGCCACTTTTTCCATTCAGTGCATTATACACAGTGGTTGGACCGTTATCATTATCTAGGCTCATTGCATCATTAGTGTCATCATCGGCTTTTTTCAAAATAATTTCGGATAACAACGTCACTATCTTATTTGGGTTAATTTTCGTCACTATGCCAGTTTTTTCGTTCAGTACATTATGCACAGTGGCTGGATCGTAGTTATTATCTAGGCTCATTTCATCATCGGAAAATAAAACCGTATCGTCACTGTCCGCATATTCAATATCAATTTCGCTATCGTTTTCTTCAGTCGATGAACTGATACGCCTTTTCTTCGCTTTCTTACTTTTCTGTGATCTTCTGACATACCTTATTTTTTTATCTTTCTTTTGTTTATTTGGCTCCTCTTCGTTTAAAAAGCTATGAAGCACTGGTGAGTGACATTCACAGTTACCTCTTGGATCTCCACAGAAACAGCTGAGATCTCTGTGCTTGAGGTGGAACTTCTCTTTTGTTATAAGCTGGTGAATTTTCATGGTTTGTGGCAAAGGACTAAGCTTAGTATGAATAGGCAAGACATCAATTGATGGAATGTAAAATATTTTTATACTTGTGTTCTCTGAATTCAAAATGTCAAAGGCTGTTTCAGCATTTGGGATATCTTTTCCCTGAGCCATTTTGGCGTCTAAAGTACGTTTGATGACTCCCCTTATACCATCCGCAGCACCCTTCCCGTGAGCGGCCTCAAAGAATGACCAAGTACCGTAACTAAACTCGTATTCGTAGATTTTTTGAGAAAAAAAGTAAAAATTCTTTTTTTGCCGGTATTGGGTGGTTAGGCCATCAGAGAAGAAGTGCAGGGTGGAGATGTTAGGATTATTAATTTTAATATGTTGCAAAACGGGATCGAGGTGTGTCCATATTGCTTCTGGATTGTGTTCGTTATCCGGGGAAATCTTCCTTTTATGTAAATCACTCCCGTGTGTAAAGTGATTTGCTCTTTTATAAAATGCATTGCCTGTATTTCTTTATGATATTTGCATGTGAAATTCTCTGAGAAATCAATATGGATCAAATCAACATGCCTCATCATCTTTTAAATTATTAATGCAGTCTTTGTATTTCTTGTACTGGTAGTAAGAATTGAAATTGTGGGTTTTAATTTTTTTCATTTCTGAGTTAAATGCTTTGAGCAAGTCTTTTAAAGTACCCTCTTTTCTTATTTTTACCATCTTCTTTATTTTCTTTTTCTCTCCTTGCTTTTGATACTCGCACTCTTTTAACATCCATGTAAACCAACTTGTTACGTCGGATAGTATATCATTGTTAACACATAATTTCTTTTCGACGCATTCGTCACACTTATTATACATGCAAACTTTTGAGGTGCAATCGCAAACAAAATCTGCTACAACTTCATTAAGGTTGTTCGATTTCAAAATATTTAAAATCTTAAGTTTATCGACCATAAATTGCATGTTAGAATGTTTGATGCAGGCACAACTTTCGCAATCTTTGACTTTAGGAGAAAGTACATAAAATGGACGATATTTTTTAAAAGTGCTGTAACTAATTAGGCCCTCTTCCGAAATAAACTTTTTGTGTATAATACTAAGTTTATCTAGTAAATATCTCTTCTGGCGCTTATTTTTTTTTAATGTCCTGTATTCTTTTTTGCCCGCAGTAGCGCGGCTAACGTCATCTTTATTGAAAAACCTTTCAATTTTGTTTTTTAATAAACTGCTTTTAACTTTCTGGTAATTGTATTTCTTTATGTTGCTTTTTTATCCCAGTTATGTCCTCAGTTTTTATTTTTGTTTATATTTCTTTACATTATCGTTGTCTAGTACTTTTTTCAAAATATTTTTTTCAGCGTTATTCGCACTTTGAAATTGTTCTTTTAATGATTCTGTCAATATAACGTGCTCTAAAAGTTTTTTCTTGACTTCTTCCTTTTTGGGCGTTTCTACGTTAGGGATAGTATTATTTATGAATTCTGAAACTTTCTTTCCAGGTGTCTTTTCTTCATTTCCTCGCAAATGTATATCTTCTGTTTCCTGTTTCGTGGCTGGTTCAGCTAATACATTTTCATATTCTTCCTGCATCTTATCAATTTTTTTTTGTTGTCTGCAGATTTTTTTCTGAAGATTTTTAAATCCTTTTCCCAATGTATCTAGCCGTAAACGTAATTCTGCATTCTGTCGTCTCAGCCTGTGTTCCAAGCGGCGTTGTATATTTTGGTACATTAATGAGTCATCAGCTTGTTGCTTGCTCGAAACTTGTGATGTTGAGGGTTCATTTTGGGACAGAATTTTTTCATCCTTTGCCTTTTTTCGATCTTCTTTCCATTTTTGACGTAATTTTTGTTTGTCCTCTGCAGTATAAGTACTCTTTTTTCTTTGATAGTGTCGTGCAGCTCTTTCTTTGGCCTTCTTTTTAGTGTTTTCAAACTTGTCGGGGTTCTCGTTTTTCAGCTTTTCGCGATATTTTTTTTGCTTCTCAGCTGCAGTCATCGGCATCTGTGACATTGTTGATATATTTAAATTAAATAGTAAAATCATCATAACATCCCAACGTCCACCGGTGGACTACATTGTGCGATCAAAACTCAATAAAACTTTTTAACCGAATTCTAAAAAAAAGAGGTAATTTTTCGCATGTGCTTGTAGTGCGTGCCTTGAGTACATATATATATATATATATGTGCGAGTGACGACGATGAGTCAATGATTTGATTACAAATTAAATGTTATCAACAAAGTCAATCAACAGCACACAAAAGCCTCACGCGCCTTGACAGTATTTTGAAGTGCTACCAAAAAAGCTATAAAAAGCACGATATGACGATATGAACAAATCCTTACAACACTTCAACGTTACGTAACATACAATGAACGTTACCGGTAACATAGAAGTAACGTAGAAGCGAGATTTTTTAGGTTATATTTTACCATAAATCGATAATTCGAGCTAAATTTGAAACAAAAACACACGTCACGCATCGCTACTCCACTTATACATATTTTTATTCGAAACAGGTGTAATAAAAACTGTTATTTACCTTTGAAATCGTCCAAATTCACAAAAAAAAAACTCCGACGAAACACATGCGTGCACTTTTGGTCGACTCCACGGACCACAAAATCATATAGTACTCTTTGCACAAAATGGCGTCTTTTTTTTTTCTTAATTGTTGGCATAGATATTCAGTGTTGCCAGTGTCAATACAAAATAGTACCACAAAAGATTAATATTGTTTAGAGGTGAAATTGTGGTAACATACAAAATTGTAACATAGAAGCGAAAATACGGGGACAAACATTTAAATTGCGATAAAGTCATGAAATCTGTTTATTTCAAAAGATCGAAACTACGATCAAATTGCTTAGTTTCAGTTTATTTAAGTCAGTTCTTGTGAATTTGTCTTTCAATGGAAAAAGTAATAATTGTAATTCCGAATATTTGGATGCATGAAAAAGACAGCGAGTTTTTTGCAAAATTTGGGGTAACGGACGAATTGAACTCACTGTAGCTACTAAACTATAAGGAGTATTTTAACTTTGATATAAAATTATATGATGTAGGAGTACTAAAAACACAATAAGAATTCTTTAATTGAAAATTACTGGTCATTTTTTTTTATATGCAGTCAAAAAATGGGACAAGTTTTATTTTCGAAAAGTGGGAAAATTCTCGGCCTTACCCAAACACATTAAACTAATAAAGTACTGATTATACTAATGGTTCAATTGATTTAGTACTTAATCATTATTGTTGTATTTACATTTGTTTTTAATAGCATTTTATTTTTAAACTGAGCGAATGATTAAAAAGACACATCAAGATTGTTTACCTTTATTTAACTACCTAAAACCTTTCTGATATAGGTACCTATAAATTACATTCACTTTCGTTTTCCAAGAAAATCGACCTATTTGTAACACATATATATATATATGAATCGTGTTCCGTTTGAAAAGTAGGTACCAACGTGTACCAACGTATTATTTCTCTTATATTTGAAGAAGATGGCTATAAATGCTATAATGGCGTGACAAATCATCAAGTATTCACGACGGCATTCAACCATGCCTCAATGATTTTATTTCTGGAAGTAATTAAGTAGGTTTGAACAATAGTTATTTGTTTTACATATGGGTAAAAGTGTTTTTTGCCGTGAGTGACCTGAGCTAGCGAAGGGTTCTAGAATTAAACCACGAGCGAAGCGAGTGGTTTTAAAAGAAGAACCCTGAGCGTCGCGAAGGTTTCAAATCACGAAACGCTAAAAACTTTTACACATAAGTGAAACAACAATTTTCACCACACTACGAGGAACTTGCAAAAAAGAAAGAAAACCAGTAAAATACGTATAGAATCTGTTTATTAAAATAAATTGAAAAGCCGATATTTTCGGGTCTGAATAACCAGACATTTTCGGTTGACAGGTTTTGAACGTTCCTAACTTTTGTCTTAAAAAAGATTTTGTTCATAAACTCTCGTTTTATTTAAAACTTCGAGTAAATGTTGAATTTCCGCCTTCGAATTTTAAAACACTTTTACACTCTAGATAACAAAAAAGGCTTTTACCCTCAGAAATCGATGGGTAAAAATTGCAAATAATAGGTAGTGTGGTGAAATAGTTATTTGTTTTACATGTGGGTAAAAGGGTTTTTTGCCATGAGTGCTTGGATTGAAACCTGAGCTAGCGAAGGGTTCTAGAATTAAAGCACGAGCGAAGCGAGTGGTTTAAAAGAAGAACCCTGAGCGTCGCGAAGGTTTCAAATCACGAAACGCTATAAACTTTTACCCATATGTGAAACACAACAATTTTCACCACACTACGAGGAACTTGCAAAAAAGAAAGAAAACCAGTAAAAGAAAACCGTCTTTTCAACTAATTCTGACAGAGTCAAATTTTCATCGCATTTTGAGAAATTTGTAAAAACTTGTCGTTGTAAAAGTTTTTGAATGTTAGCGCGGGACACAGGCAGGCCACAACGGGATTCTTTCAAAGGCTTCTTTCAAGTGCCTGTTGTTTTTTAATTCGCTCATGCAGGCAAAGGAAGTGAGCCATACAGCCTTGTCTTTTTTGTCATTTCTTAGTGAGAAGGTACGTTCAAAACAAATGCTTCATACACTTTATTTATTTATTTCGATACACTAAGTATAGTTAACCATTACTTTTATTACCTTTTACTGTATATTACGATTAGAACTATTCAAATTAACATTAAAAATTACATAATTTTATAGTGTTAGCAATAAAAATAAATTAAAAAGCGGATATTTTCGGTTCTGAATAACCAGGTTTTTTCGGTTGACAGGTTTTGAACGTTCCTAACTTTTGTCTTAAAAACGTTTTTGTTCCTCTTTGGTTTCTCTTTGGTTTAATTTAAAATTTCGAGTAAATGTTGAATCATGCCCTGGTAACTTAGAACAATTTTTTTTTATTGTGAAATGTGCCATCTGTCCTGCACACATGGAACTTTTTCATGGCAGTGTTGCCACTTTTTTTTGCTTAAATTGCACAAATTTTGAATTTTACTAGATTTATTTAACAACCAAGTGTAATTTATTCGTAATTTTTTAATATAACATTCTGTATTATAAATGATATTTTCACGATGATAGAATTTTATCAGTAGTTTTCTGGTATCATACGTTAGCAACACAAGTCCGAACGTCACAGGAAATTTTCCACTGGTGTGTTTACATGCTCGTACGCATTTTTCTTGTATTTTTTGGTGTTTTTGTGTTTTATTTCGTTGAGTTTTATTTGTTTTGTTTTATTTGTGTAATGCAAGTGATGAAACCGACCCCATCTTTCTACGGGCTCGAGAATATTTTATGAAAACAAAGGGTGCGAAACGACAGAGGCAAACTGGTGTCGAAATTAATGTATGATAAATAAATTGATTCAATAATATATTTGTGTATTATTAACTCATTCCCTGTACCCCATATAACCCAAGATAGGTACTTAAACTTAAACACACAAGTTTAAATGATAAATGATGATCATTTATCATTTAAACTTGTGTGTCTAAAAACATCCATAGAAATATAATTAAGACAACAATTCATGAATTCATACGTAAGTACCTATGCGTAACGGCCTATACGCACCTACCTATACAAATTATATATATTCATTTAGTTCATTGCTTGGCGTTCAGACGGCGCTGGTCGCTAACTAAAACCGAGAACGTCAGTTGCCAGTCTATCTCATTTTATATATATTAGTCTATGTGTTGAATCGGAAGCCTTCGAATTTTAAAACACTTTTACACTCTAGATAACAAAAAAGGCTTTTACCCACGGAAATCGATGGGTAAAATTGCAAATAATAGGTAGTGTGGTGAAAACACTTTTACTCATCAATCATGTTTTAAAAACTAGATGAGGTCGTCTCATCGTCTGCATTTCCAGATTGCTCTGAGAAGAAAGGTCGAAACAAACTCAGAGGTCAGTCTCTTTTGACAAACTGCTATATAATTTGACAGCCTTGTCTTGTAACGGCACGATACATCACAGAAATTTTGACACTATTGCAAACTGTACCCTAATTGCGTAATACACAATCACTCGGAATCTGAATCGTTTTGAAACAGATTGCTAATCCATTGCTTCATAAGTTCCATAAAAAATTCTGCTCAACAATGTAAACAACGCATTGAATGTTGTTGAACTGTCAAAATCAAACAGATTAGTCGTAATCGTTAACGAAAATGTGTTACACAATTAGGCTGCTGATCTGAATTACGTCGAACTTAGATGTTAATCCGCTAAAACGGCTGTTAGAATGAAATCTGTTCATTATCACTACACATTTACATACTGACATCATTCAACAACCGCACGGGTCTATCAATCTGCACCCTAATTGCGTAACACATTTTCGTAATCGATTACGACTAATCTGTTTGATTTTGACGGTTCAAGAACATTCATTGCGTTATTTACATTGTTGAACAGAATTTTTTATCGAACATATGAAGCATTGGATTAGCAATCTGTTTCAAAACGATTCAGATTCCGATTGATTTTGTATTACGCAATTAGGGTACAGGTTAAGCTAAGCTTGCCTTATATTTAACTTGAAATTAAAATTATACCTAATATTTGCACGCCAACATGTCTGAAACTTATTTTTTTTAATGTTATGTAGGCACACAATGTTTAAGCAAATTTATATACGTTTTCATCTTGTCCAGCATGTCGATTCTGTTAAAATCTCACCGTGAGACTTGCGTACAGTGAGCTGTCAGTGTCATAACATCTTGGTAAATCCATAGCATCAGTGGCACTGACAGCTCACTCCACGCTCACTTCACCACAACAAGTTTTTACGGTGAGGTGTAAAAATCTCACCGCTGGACAAGATAATAACATATTTAAATTTTCGAAAACATATGTTCCTACACATACAAGAATAAAATGAGTACAGGATAACATAAAAAAAAAATTGTTTCAGACTTGTTGGCGTGCAAATATTATTATGTTACCAGCACCCTAATTGCGTAATACACAATCAATCGGAATCTGAATCGTTTTGAAACAGATTGCTAATCCATTGCTTCTTGAGTTCGATAAAAATTCTGCTCAACAATATATAGAACGCAATGAATGTTCTTGAACCGTCAAAATCAAACAGATTAATCGTAATCGTTTACGAAAATGTGTTACGCAATTAGGGTGCTGAACTATCAAACTGTAAAAAGCTATAAATGTCAATGGTAAAAATTCGAAAAAATACAGAAATGCAAACCTAACCACCACATCGGCCAATCAACGGCTTAACGTGATTTGCGAGACACGGGGGCCTCAGTATGTAAAGATGGTGACCCATCCACGGACCAGCCGCGGCAAGCTTAGCTTAACCTGATAGATCGACTCATGCGGCTGTTGAATGCTGTCAGTATGTAAATGTGATATAAATGTGTAGTGATAATGAACAGATTTCATTGTAAAGCCGGCAATACATGTTGGTCATACTTGGCCGACCGAAGGCATATAGACAGACCATTTGTCGAGCCTCGACATTGCTCGTCAACGCTCGCCTAGCTGGCCGAGTGCAGGCGAGCGCCAACATGTATACGGTTAGCTTGGCGTGCATCGCCACCACTTGGGATCGCTCGCTACGACTCGTCTCACTACGGATCAGTGTCGGTATCAATTTGCCTACGCTCGCGTTGGCTTAGGCTTGGCCAACATATAGACAGTAGCACTCGCCTTGTATCAATTTGCCTACGCTCGCGTTGGCTAAGGCTTGGCCAACATGTATTGCCGGCTTAACAGCCGTTTTAGCGGATTAACATCTAAGTTCGACGTAATTCAGTTCAGTTTGCAATAGTGTCAACATTTTCACAACACATTCAGACAAGTCTGTCAAAAGAGAATGACCTCTGAGTTTGTTTCAGCCTTTCTTCTCAGAGTAATCTGATAGGAAATGCCCACGACCTAATCTAGTTTTTTTTAAATATGATTGATGTGTGAAAGTGTTTGTTCAAAGCTACATAATTATGTACTTCCAGAAATAAAATCATTTATCATGGTTGAATGCCGTCGTGAATACTTGATATCGTAACTTACTAGCCCAGGTGATTTGTCACACCATTATAGCCACCTTCTTCAAATATTTAAAACGAAATAAAATGTTGGCACGATTCATATCTAGACAGACATACATTTTCATCAGATACCTACAAAAGTATGTACTTATCTGATGAAAATGTATATCTGCCTGGGTATAGTCTCTTCTACTAACAACAGTTTATTGAAGAACCAAACACAACTTTTAAATTTAGGTAGGTACTTATATTGATTTAGCTCACGAGGTTGTCGACATGTGACCTGGAATTCGTCTATCATTATGTATGTAGACTTAAAAAAAAAATTTAATTGTTCCCTTTTTTAGAAACAAATAGCCTGCAACTAGCTTCAACTTTCTGAATAACTGACTGACTCCTTGACGATTCAAAATTGCCTGCAAATAGTTTCTAATTGAAATTAATGCTTTGAGTTTTGAGTTTATTTCCTTCTAGAGCGTTCCCTCCCAGAGTTTCCACTAACATCCACATCAAGAAAATCCTTAGTTTGTAATGCACCGCATACATTCATTCAATACTCAAATTAAAAATAGTAACAAGAGGCCCTAGTGTGTTTCTTTTAACCATTTCGACTTTACGGTCAATGGCGACCACGTTCGGCGCTCCGATTGGCCCTTCACCATTCAAAAGTTGCGCTCCGATTGCCAAGGGCCAATCGGAGCGCCGAACGCGGTCTTTGCGTAAAGTCGGTTAAAATAAACTGCTACTAGGGCCAAAGAACGCATCAGCGTCGAGAGTATGTACGTTGTTACTAAAATAGAATTAGTTGGAAGTCAAGGCTACCGTTTCGCGAGGTTAATAACTATAATGCTTCTCAACTCTCGTTTTCGCTTATTCTGTTCTCAATTACTTATAGTTATTTAATTATCAATTAATAAGATACTCTTGCCGGGGCTGGTCCGTGGCTGGGGGGCCATAGGAAAGCACGTTAAATATGCCGTTGGTCCCGGCTGTCTTTCGTAGATCCTTGACGGTCGTTACGGGTCGTCAGAAGCCCGAAAGTCTGACTACCAGTATTACTAAGGTGTATCGTGTTACCCAGTACCCTAACAGTGTTATAGAGATCAGGTAGGCAGTCGCTCCATTTAAAATATTGGCATTCAGCTGCATCCTTATACAGGAAGCCAACCTCAACACACCTAGTTGGGAAAAAGCTAGACAGATGATGAGATTCGTTTACCTAGGGACAACAAACGGCAATGTATTAATAAGTAAATACTTATAGGTAAGAAGTTAATAGAAGTAAGGTAACAAAAGAACAACATAAAAATTAATAGAATAAAAGTAAACACGACTTAATTTTATCTACATTAGTAACAATTTAGTTGCTTATTTATAGCCTTGCTGAGAAACCATATCTTTATCATATACCATACCTACAGATAATAAATAGTCCCAAACTGTAACTGGACAAAGGAAGGCCTGCTTCAATTACATAGTCTAACGATATAAAATCGGAATCACTTCTTGCAAACTCTAACTCTTTAAAAAAAATAGTTATGCTTTAATCTTCGTGGTCTACCACGACCCCGTTTTTAACTGACTTCAAAAAAAGGAGAAGGTTCTCAATTCGGTTGTATTTTTTTTACGTTAGCTACCTCAGAACTCAGAACTCCGTCACTTTTAAACCGATTTGAAAAACACTTCTTTTGTTTTGAGGGGTATACTAATAGGGTGGTTCCTTAGACATTTGGTCAAGTTGTGATGAAGTTGTGATGTGTGTTTATTGAGTTAGCTTCAGTAATACGTACTTTTTCCACTTACTGTATGTTGGTGATGTTCTAATAACTTTCTGACGCCGTTTTTTTTTTTTGGAATGGCATCTAGTAGTTGACCTTGAGAGGTCGTGGCTGCCTTAAGCGGACTCCAAGCCTCCAGCCAGGGGCGTAAAACTACTTATATTACTAAGCGAACGCTCGCTAAGGGCACCCCCTGTGGGGTACGGACCTCGGCTTAGGGCGTCGCTGACGGGAGGACAGCAAGATGGGACAGGCTGGATCTGGATTATATTATTATTATTCGGGGAATTTAAAGCTACAGGCTCAGTTAAGGCGCGGGCTGGCACTTCGTCGAGCAAGGATCGGGGGGGACAATTACGTCGGGATCTTCTCGAGGAACCTCGGCGGCGAGGTCGGAATGTCGGTCTGTGTTTGTGCACTGTACTGGTGGCCCTACTGCTCTCCTGAATGAGAGTTATGTGGTCATCGGGATCGGTGAGGACATGCTTGGGACGGCGGACATGGCTAATGGAGGAGGGAATATAGCTAGCGGCTTCCACAACCAGAGGGTTGCGGTGAACCACGGCGGTCTCGAAGAAACGCTTTGAAATGCGTTTCATGAACTGACGGATAGTGGGAATCCTGAGGTCTACGTGAAGGATTTCGTTGCGAACGTACCAGGGGGAGCCTGTTATCCTACGGAGGAACTTGTTCTGGAGGGTCTGCATTCTATTGAAGTGAACGGGCTTGGCGTGTGCGAAGACTGCACTGGCATAGGTCATGATCGGGCGAATGCACGCTGCGTAGATACGCAATTTGCACTTTAGTGACAATTTGCTACGTGCATTGAGGACAAAGTGGAGTCTACCTAGAGCTAAGGCGGCGCGCGACCGAGCCGCCTTAATGTGCTCTGAAAACGAGAGGTGTTCGTCGAGAACTACACCAAGATATTTGTCTCGCTTCTCCCAAGGGATCGGCTTGCCGAACATGGTGATCAGTCGAGTGGGGCAGGGGGTATGACGCGGCTTCGAGAATAGAACCGCTTGACTTTTGTCGGGATTTACTTCAATTCTCCATTTCCTAAACCAGGCGCCAAGCTTGTTGACTTGGGTTTGGAGAATGCGAGATATCGAGTCTGGATCGCGGCCGGTGTAGTAAATGGCCGTGTCGTCTGCGAACAGAGCCAACTGCGCCTTGCTGCACTTGGGCATATCGCTGGTGAATAGCGTGAATGCTAGAGGAGAGATCACAGAGCCCTGAGGGACTCCTGCGCGAATAGGGTGGGGGGGATGCGATAACGGAAGGTGCGGTTCGACAAAAAGTCCCGTAAGATGAGCACGAGACGATCTGGCACACCGAGTTGGTACAGCTTATATAATAAGCCGTTGTGCCAGACTTTGTCGAACGCTTTCGCTATGTCGAAGAAGACAGCACCGGTCATCAAACCTCGTTGGAAACCGAAGTTGATGTGTTCGACCATACGGTGGACCTGTTGTACGCACGAGTGTTGGGTTCTAAAACCAAACTGTTCGTTGGGGATGAGGCCCTTTGTCTCGGCGTAGTCTCTGAGGCGCTTAAAGCCTCTCATAGATTTTGCCGAGAACATTGAGCAGACTGATGGGGCGGTAGCTAGTAGGCTCCGACTTTGGCTTGCCGAGCTTCGGGATACCGATGACGGTGGCTTCTTTGAATGCCTGTGGGAAGATGTTGTTGCTCAGAGCACCATTGAAGATGGTGGTCAGTAGCATTATCAAGTGGGCAGGGAAAAGTTGGAATACCCTATTGGTGATTCCATCTGAGCCGGGGGCTTTACGAGCCTTATGACCTTTGATGAGGTCGTGCACTTCGTCAGGCGTGACGGGGGGCAGTGGATACTCTGGGTCTTCGACGGGAGGGAGGGAGGCTCTATGTTCGATTTCAGCGTCGACCTCAGAGAGGTGAGCTTGGTCTACTGGTTGAGAGCTAGGCGAGCATTGGACTTCTAGACTGTCGGCTAGAAGCTGAGCCTTGTCGACATCATCGAAGGCGATAGTCTTGTCGGGACGGATCAGGGGGGGCATGGAGACTATTTCTCCGGATCTAAGCTTCCTCTGGAGTTGCCAGAAGGCTAGGTGGGTGGGCTCTAGTTCGCTCAACATCTTGTCCCAGCCGGCGGTACGCAGCTCCTCTATGCGTGTTCTTACAGTACGCTGTAAGTAACGCATATGGGCTTTGTTCGCGTCGCAGGGGAAGTTGCTGTAGGCACGGACAGCCGCGTTCTTCTCATTCAACAGTTTGCGTACATCGTCCGGCAACTTCCAGCGACGGTCCTCCGTCGCTGGAATTTCCCTTGAACAATCGTTCAGGACTGATTGTACGTGAGCTGTGAATGAGTCGATCGTGGCCGTCGTGTCAGCGATAGAGTCCAAGTGGGGGGACGTGGTGGATTTTAAGCGATCGCTTACTTTCCTCCAGTCCGTTACCACTTTGTTGGGAAGGGGTTGGGTGGAATCGGGCAGACCTATGCGGGGGACCAATTTCAGGACTACTGGACGGTGATCGGAAGCGAGCTCTTGTACCACTTCTATAGAGTCCAACCGTAGGTTGACGTTCTGTAGGAGCGCCACGTCGAGAACATCGGCGGTGTGATTGGGATCGGGGGGAAAATGAGTGGGAGTCATCGGCGCGATGACATCGAAATTCTGAGAGGAGAGGTTGAACAAGTGTCTCCCTCTGGAAGAGGTCCTGGTGCTATTCCAGGAGGGATGTTTTGCGTTGAGATCACCCGCTATGATAACGGAGTCACTCAGGCTAAAAAGTACAGAAAGATCTTCAGTAAGGAGTTGGAAGTTCTCCGAAGTATTAATGGGGGGGAGGTAGGCCGAAACTATGGTGATCGGTAGATGACCTGTCATGCCAAACCGACAGCAAGACACTTCTAATCGTGAGAGTGTGGGAGGGTCTATGGGAATGCAGTATAGCTCCTTTTTGTAATAGATAAGGGTACCGCCCTTATGGCAACGCGTCCTGTCATTGCGAACTGTACGATAGTTTGCAATTGACGGATTTCGGTAACTCGGTTTGAGGAACGTTTCCTGAACAAGGAGGATGTCGATGTGGTGGTCGCGGAGGAACTCGCTGATTTCAGCGCGTTGTCGCAGGATGCCATTGGTATTGAAATAACCTAACTTTAGGGATCGGGGTTTGGTTCGCGCGAGGATTCCTTTATCCATTATTAGGATTGGGTTGGTTGGAAAAGGACATCAGGGCTTGCGTAATGTCCGGGTACGCATTATATATACTTTGAATCATGAATATGTTGCCGGCATTTCTGGCGGCAACAATTTCGCTGGCCATTTTCCTGGCGCGAGGGGTAAGGAAGGCCGTAAAAGTACTCGAGATGACGTTAAACGCGTCCATCGGGTACACCGTTATTTACTTAGCAAATCAATTTATACGAATTTGTGTGGTGTACCACAGTTAAAAAGTGACACACAAAATTTATGACAAAAAATAAACGCTACAAAATGAAAAAAAAAACTAATTTCGGAAGTCGAAACGATAATAAAACACCAATGACACTTTGTGGTGTTTTTTGTTACACTCACTACTATGGGCCCGAATTATGTAAGATTGAATGATGTTAAATGATGAATTGATGACACATGATAATAAAATTAGGTTTTAAAACTAGATGAGTTTGGTGTTTCCTAACCGACTACTCTGAGAAGAAAGACCGAAATAAACTCAGAGGTCAGTCGCTTTTAACACTATCACTATCCACAAAGATAACACAATACTGTATAATCAACCTGATCCATATGTGTTCAATGAGGCAGGGAATCGGTTAATGTCCAGACATAATCTTGGTCGGGCCATAGGAGGGGCCATGCAGATAAGTATCTGAGTGAGATTATATTTTGAGGACAGGACCACACAGATTTGAGTGGACCTGTCAAATCGTGTAGCTCAACTCATAACTATAATAAGCTCAATGACTGCTGCTCAATGAAGCTGAGTCGCCACACAGACCGGTCCTGTGCTTCTCGCATCCAGTCCTAAACAAACAAAAAATCAACAAAGAAAATATGATCCACACATCTCAGTATATACAATATTCCTGATAATTAATTTAGCTCACAAATGTGGAATGAATCAACTTTGACACTGATTGTAACTTTCCCTCTCGTGTTGATAATGTCCTTGACTGTGATAGATGAATTTGCTTTCGTCCCTCAAAATAACCGACTTGTTAAAAAAAAAACACCATAGACGTGCGGACTGCGGGTCCGATTCGCACTTTTCAATTAATTGTGTTTTGAACCGTTAATTTCACTAAAACAAGGATGTATCATTTTTTTTTTATGATTTTATCTTTTTTTTTCCAGACCTAAATACACATTATTAACTGTTTAATTAAAATTTGTTCGAATTAATTCGTTCGTTTTAATTCTTACAACACACTCCAACGTGATGCCTTTTAAAACTAACGTGGACTTTAATGTGTCATGCTTTAATCATGTTATACAATGATTCAACTGCATGTGCTCGTTCCCTTTGTTGATAATCTCCTCGGAGTAAAGGGCAATTGATAAAACTGTCATAGGAGAGCGTGGGGACTGTGGGAGCGACATGTCGGAAGTGAAAAAATATATCGATATTTAATAAAATATCAATATCGACCTCGATATATCGAGGAAAAAATATCGGGCAAATTTTCAGAAATTTTCGGTATCAAAATAATAATGTATGTAGTTCAGTCTGGTTCATTATGAGGTAATATAGATTTTTATACATATTGCACAATATATTAATGTATGAGAATCTTAATGAAAAGAAGGTATTTTAATCATTATTCTGTATTATTATGCAAAATTAGAAAATATGAAAAGCTAAATGGCAATATTGTAATATTTTTAAGACTTATTTATTATTTCAGGCAAACCAGTATTTGTCCGGTAGTGAAAGTAGAAAAATTCTGCTCTTCACATGCTTCGCTGTCATGTGGCTTTGAACTTCTGTTAAAATATTCTGTTGTTTTTAACAGAATATAATACATACATACATACATACATAATCAGCTTATTATGTTCTCACTGCTGGAACACAGGCCTCCTCTCTGTGAGAGGGAATGGGCCGTAATCCAACATAATATAATACACAAAATACAATCTCCACTAACATTTTTAACATCTACCCTAATAAAAACTCTAAATGGGTATTTTTGTTTATTTATTATTGTATTTTCTCTGTAAGTGATTATTTTTATAGTTTGAGAAAACAAATGTCTTGAAAAGTAATAAAATAAATTTGAAAAAATATCGTTTTCGATACGATTTTCTGAATTGAATATTTTGTATCGATATATCGATGTATCGGTTCAGAATATATCGGCTAAAAATATCGAAGAATCGAATCAAAAATATCGATACATCGAAATATCGATATTTTTTCAACAAGCCAGCAACAAGTCCCCATAGGACTGGAACAAGCAAAAAGAAGGTTTCCAGCAGTTAGAGAAGCCGGGCTGGAGTGAGGATGACAAGAGGAAAAATAACAGATCCAGCTAAGTTCCTGTTTGGCAGTGATGGTCTAGCTGTGGCAGTAGGTGGTGGCCCTGTTGTTAAAATGGTAGCCAGGTGGACCAGTTCTGACAATGGTGGCCGTGTTCTGGCAATTGTTCCCACAGTTGCATCGTTCTCACATGCATAATTTCAACATGAATTATGTTACCATATTTTGATTTAAAAGAGTGTCCGTGGAGTTTCTTATCTGTTCTTCTCGTACGCTTTGGAATGGGTACAGTGGCGTAGCGTGCCTTGCCCCGTATAAAATTGTTTGGGGCCCTTATAATGGTAACGATTTCTCACAACAAAAATTATGTTTCCATAAAAATAAAATAAATATTTATTCATCTTAATTATCTATCTGTAACTTTTTCCAAAAAAATTACAAACAATTCAAATTAAATATACATACCCTCTCCTTGCCTTTTTTCGGCAAACTGATTTATTAAATCATTTATATTTATAGCAAGAGGATGACTTTAGTTTTTCTAAAGTTTTTGCTTTTAAGGACAATAGTGACAGGTCTGATAGGCGTTTATGTCGGGGCCCCCGTGGCCCGGGAGCCCCGTTTATTTGATACGCAGATACGGCGGTAGCTACGCCCCTTGAATGGGTAACTAGCTTTATCTTTATGAACGACCGACCTTGACAAACCAAAAGTGTAAGCTTGTAATTGGTTTATTTGAAATAAATGCTCTGAGTTTGAGTTGTAGCAGATGGCCCAGCAGTGGACATGTTGTGGCAGCGGCCCTGACTTTGTGGTGTGGTCAACCCTAAATGAACCCACATGGTGGATTATTCCTAGGTATGTCACAGCAGCAGGAACATTTTATGTTAAGGGCCTGTTTCAGAGTCCGTACAGGCACTTTCTACCAGAAAAATATTATTTTAAATATTGGTGAAGGCCGCTATTGTTGCTACGTCGTACCCACTGACCTAGTAACTTATGCATTTAATTAAAGCTTGATTATGTTATTTTAAATACCTATCTTTTTACTCGAGTAGCGTGGATAGTGTTTTGTTTATGAAAAGTAGTACTTAGTTACACAAGAGATAAAACGTCATTAATTTGTGATTAATACTAACTGAATAGAAATTAAAGACGTTTTTCGTGTCTGTCTTTGTGTTCGGTTTTCGACATTATTTAGAAATTTTATTAAAGAAATTTTGATGATTTTCAAGTTATAAGCCCACGTTCAAACGGACGTCAAAATATCGCGACGGGCTTTTATTGCAAACTGGATTTTCGACGCTCTGCTGAGCGGCGAGAGTTGAAAATCCAACAGTGAATTCACTGTTGGATTTGTGCGGAATAAGATCCCGCCGCTAGTTTATTTTTTCCTGTGCGAACGTCGTGAAGCAGGGGCGGCTCGTTAATTAATAATAACTGATTGTTTACTATTCTTTAATGAAGTTAACTGGATTTATGTTGAATGTTTAATTAATTGGTTCTGACATAAATATCCAATTAAGATAAATAATTGTTTTATAGTAAGTTAAATAACAAAACGTAATTATGACATCACGCCTGTATTCATGGAAGGGTAAGCCAGATATGTTCATATACATCACAGATTTCGCCAGTAATAGGGGGCGAGTCAATTGCCATCAACCGGGCACAAATCCAGACTCCAAGATTGTGGAGGAACTAAGGCGAGAGATCAATGACAGGGACCAGGATCTTCTTGCTAACGACATAGAGGTGTCAAATTTTCCGGAAGGAAAGGCGGAAAACCAGCTCACATTATTAAGGTCATTGGCCACAAGCTAGGGGTCAGCCTTGACGATCGCGACATCGTCGACACAACGCGACGAGGTCGGCAGGACCGACTGAATCTCTCCGAGAAATTCTATAAGGATAAACCCAATATCATTTTTCTCGCCTAAAAAATCGGAATAAGGCCCTCAGGCTCAGCAACAGCGCCAGCGACCAAAAGACCAACGAGGCAGTCTTTGGTAAATAGTAGAGGTAGTAGGTCAGGAGGAGAACTACAACAGCGGGGCCAGCACAGCCCACTGTGAAATGTGACATGACTTGAGTGACACATTTTATCACAGTTTGGGAGATAAAACCATTTTGTCTTAAATGTGACATAATCTAGAGACGCGACTTGTTACTGAATTCATAGTGTAAAATAGTAAATAAAAAAAAAGCTATGACAATCTGAACATGCGTCGAAATAAAATAATACATCTAAAACAGTGCAGTTCACACAGTTAAATGCAACTATTTAATTTTGTTTGATAAGTTCATTGTTTCCCGTCTTGCGAGATAATTCTGAGGGAGTTTCTGCTTCATCCGCAGATAACCCTTCGATGTTGATCGGGATTGTACACAATGCTGGTTTTCAGTCAAGCTGGTGGACTGTCTAGCCCTGAGAAAGACCGATTAGAAGTTATGTTTGCCATCGTGGTGAAAGGATTAGCCAATCGACAGGAGTCGATTGTCCAGGGTGCGCTGGACGTAACAGAAAGTCGCAAAGTCTGGAATTTTATGCACCCCGCCTTCAATACTGTACTGAATGGGATGAGGCCTTTGTTCTGCGAGGTAGGTACAGTTTACGCTTTCAGTAGTTAAATGTATATTTTTCTTATCTTATCAAGACTTGAAAGAAAATAATAATATTTCAGATCGCCTTATCTAGTCGCGCCATTTATAATCTCAGTCAACTAAGAAAAGCGGTATAAAAAGACCATTTTATTTAAATACGCGGCGGAATTTTGAACTAAAATTGATAAAAGTACTGAATTCGACATGAATCGTGACCGTGGGCTATGCATGTTCGAGCCGTTTGGGGATGAAACACACTAGGGTCCAAGTGCCCATTTAGTTTTTCGCGACATTGCAAAGGAAGTTTTTGACCAAAGCAAAAAATCAGCATTATGTTAGCTATACAACTTGGCAATGCTGCCAGCATTTTGGCCACTTTTCCTGTTGACAGCGATGCGGACAAATTTGTTGATGACTTGATTCCTTCCCCTCGCTAGTAATCAATAATTTAGTACAACACAGATCGGTTTCTCTTAAATTCATTTAGTAATATTCATTGACAGCTATTATTGAAATATTTGCCAGCTATTTGCAACCTTACCAACTTTCACAATGCATTTTACGCCTGATAAGTTCCCGCTGCTGGGACACAGGCCTTCTCTTGGTGAGAGGGAGTGGGCCGTAATCCACCACGCGGGCAAAGTGCGGGTTGGCGGATGTCACATGTCTTCGATTTTTTGGTTCTAGGACATGTTTCCTCACGATGTTTTCCTTCACCGTTTTGAGAGCAGTGGTGATGAAATTAACTACGCAAAGTAAAGTGCCTGCCTGGGTTCGAAGGTTACTTCAAACTCATGAAACACACAACAACAAATGTTAAGTCGGGGCCGATAGCACTGTGCCAGCACTGCTCTTCCCTTCCATCAAAGACTGTTGACGCGGCAAAGACAACGGTCAAAAATCATGTATGTTTTATTTCCGTGTAAGGTAAATTATACGTAAACAGTACGTTATTTAGCTTACACGGAAATAAAACATACATGATTTTTGACCGTTGTCTTTGCCGCGTCTTTCAAATTTTAAATTTTATACAACGCCAGAACGCAGCCATACGAAACTGCTCGCGTTTACATTGTAATGCAATTTTTAAATCCGTGATTACAATAGAAACACACATTTTGCGTACCTAGTGCACGTGTTTAGTTTTTAACGTGGACGCGGGTGTCCTGGTGCCAAACTATCTTGTATTTTGAATATACTGTAATTAAATCATTAATTAAATTAAAACAAGGAATGCTATTTAAGCTTTATTAGTGTATAATTAAATGAAAACATATGAAATCAAATCTCGCGAAGAACCGACAACCGCTGGGGTAAACGAGTTCTTGAGTGGAGACCGCGACTCGGCAAACGTAGTGTAGGACGTCCTCCGGCCAGGTGGGATGACGATCTGCGAAAGACTGCAGGCAGATGCTGGATGCGTCGAGCTGAAGACAGGGCGCTATGGCGCTCATTAGGGGAGGCCTATGTCCAGCAGTGGACTAATATAGGCTGATGATGATATGAAATCACGTTTTTTTTAACAATAATGATTGATATATTTAGTAAGGCGTAGTCGACGAAGCTCGGCCTTGACGGGCTCCTACTTCAGAATGGTTTAAAAGAAAGTAACCGAGTCGGGGTGTCCCAAGTCCCGAGCCTTAATATGGAATAAGGTAGTTAATAAGGTTTACGAATTTGCGTAAGTAGGTACTACTCTTGTATACATTTACCTTTGTAAAAAAGTGATTTCCTATCAATAAACGATTAGTTTCACACCCTTGCGATCTGCCCTTGTACAGAATGGAAAGACGTCTTTGCCAGCAGCCCAACCCCGAAGCGTAAAGTTATATTGGTTTTGTTGTATTTTATGTCATTCACCTTGTGACTCATTATTTGAAATATTATTTGCGTGTCTGAAAATGAGACGTAGAAATTTTACTTCACGTTTAACATTACATTATGTAAATAATTGTTGTTATTTACTATAACAAGTTTTTATTACGGTGGCCGACGGACCTAAGCATATTTATTCAGCAATAATAACCGTAGAAAAGCACACCCAATAACCCTACCTAGGTATCCGATCGTTTTTTTGGGGTTCCGTAACATAAAAGGAAAAAACGGTACCCTTATAGTATCACTTAGTTGTTCGTCTGTCAGTCTCCAGTCAGACTCTTTTTAATGGTTCCATTGTCAACATGGAACTCTTATACGCGCCATGTCCGTCCGTCCGCCCGTCTGTCCGCAGCTTAGCTCAGAGACTCTTAGTACTTAGAAAGTGTAATTTGGCATGGATATACATATTAGTCACGCCGACAGAGTGGTATAATAAAATCTAAACACACACGTATAGTGGGGATATATTATTTTACCATAATGTGGGGTGTCGTCGTATGAAAAGGTCGTTCAAAAATATCGGGTGAGTGTTAACCATTTTTCGATTAAGGGTTCCGTTTGCGAGGTGTTAAGCTACAAAGTGCTAATTTTTTATAGAGTCAGGGATCATTTAGCTAGCAGGTGGGGGTCATGCCATCTAAATCATAGGTTTTGGATACGTGAAAAATTTCTCGGCAATATAAACGAAGTTCGATTCCCAGGTCGGGCAACTTGTTATTGGGTTTTTCTATATGGAATTTCTCAGTAGCAGCCCGGAGTCTGGATTTGTGCCCGGTTGATGGCAATAGGCTCGCCCCCTATTACATGGGACTTAAAAACATAACTGGCGAAATGTGGGTGTACTATAGGTACACCTCTGCCCAACCCTTCGGGGATACAAGGCGTGATGTTATGTTATGTGTTAAAAGGAAAACTATCACAACTAAGTAGGCTTTACAAATTAACGAGAAATTGTCGACCAACTTACATTGGCAGTTGAGATGTATGGGAGAACATGTTTTTCATTTACAAAATTACGTTTGTTCTTGGAATAAATTCATCCAACTACGGAACCCTTCATTGTGCGTGGTCCGACACACACTTGGCCAGATTTTTCAGGAAAGGAGGTATCTAGTTGAAATATATTAATATAGACAGGTCAGCGGTTACACGAAGATAAAAAACAACAAGCTTCTAAGTCAACGCAATAAAAAAATACGGCCATTTATGCGACATATTTTGTTAATCACAGATTTAAAATCAAAACCTGAAAGGAAAGCCGATCTGAATACTATATTATATTGATTATAACAAAAGTAGGAGAAACGAAAATTTAATTAGCCTCGGGTAATTTTGGAACAGTCACATGTGGTACTTCCTGTTGACCTAGAATATAAATCAATTTGGTAAGAAGCAAGATCTCACAGCACAACAAAGGAAAAATTGTTATCACATAAAATCATAGAAAAATTCCAAATGAGTGCATATTCATATACCAAAAACCATTGCACACTGCAGTGGAGTGAAATAGACTGACTGGCTGCATGGTTATCTCGCTACACTCACAAATAACTAACAAATTATTTAGATCCACCAACACGCACTGGGCTCGCGTGGTAGACTACAGCCCACTCCCTCTCACCGTGAGGAGGCCTGTGTCCCAGCAGTGGGAAAAACATAGGCTGATTATGCATTGTGGCAAGGTCCCAAATAGCTGGCAAACATTTCAATAATAGTTGTCAATCAATATTACTAGGTAAATGAGATTATAAGATATCGGTCTTTGTGGTACTGAAATATTAATAACTAGCTGTTTCCTGTTTGAACAGCCTATTTCCTTCCCCAGGTCATGGTCTATCTGTGTGCCAAATTTCATCTAAATCCGTTCAGCTGTTTGGCCGTGAAAGCGTAAACAAACAGACCTACTTTCGCATTTATAATATTATTAAAGTTAGGGTCACTGCTGGCCTGTAAGTCTGGTGGTCGCAAGCGCTACTGCTGAGCATGAGTTCCTGGGTTCGATTCGGGCAAAGTGGTCACTAGGTTTTACAAAGGCCTTTTCTCATATAGGGAAGGCATTTGTTAACCACGCTTGCTCAAGACGGGTTGACGATTTCAGACTAATATTCAACTATTCCAGGACCCTAATTGCGTAATACACCATCAATCGGAATCTGAATCGTTTTGAAACAGATTGCTAATCCATTGCTTCAAAAGTTCGATAAAAATTCTGCTCAACAATGTAAATAATGCAATGAATGTTGTTGAACTGTCAAAATCAAACAGATTAGTCGTAATCGTTTACGAAAATGTGTTACGCAATTAGGCTGCTGGTTTTCTCACGATGCTTTCCTTCATTGATGTCAGTAATATTCAAGGTAAACTCAGAATGTCCACATATCAAGCTACACGTTTCCAGTTTTAGCTGACCTTGTATTGTGCTTTTCGTACGGTGAGAATTCAGCTTATAATGGTAATGAAGGTGATCTGTCTTCGTGCGTTCATAGAAATATTATATGAATTTAAGCACATTGTATGTAGGTACTGCACAGCACCCTAATTATGTAACTCACTATTAAACACAATCTGAGTATTTATATGGATATAGATTTTCCATGTTCGAAAAAATTGTCTGCTCAACAACGTAAAAAGTGATTACCACTGAAAGTGTGTAACGCAATTACACCACAGATTTGAACCCACAACCTCTTACATGCGAGGCGACGACGAGGCCTTAATCATGGGGCCATCACGACAAAAAAAAATTGTTTTAAACTACAAAACCCGAAAACTGAAAAATTAAGTGTTCCTGCAGGTACACCCACATGGTATACCTGTTTTTGTTTAGTTCATGACTGTACGTTCTCTAGAGTGTGCCATATTCAATTTATTGTGACGTCATAACCACGATCAAGACGCTTCTAACAATACCTTATTTGTCAAATAGGGATGATGACAATATTTTTTTGTTTTTATCAAAAAAAAATGTTTGTTTCCAAAAAGTGCAAACAACATTACAAAAAATAGCAATACTACCAAATACTGCAAGCAATATTACAACAATTGTAAAGTGCTTAAAAATTGCAAAGTTATAAACGTTTCAAAATAACTGTTAGACAAGGACAGCACTATCGTAGAAGTGACGTCAAGACTATGTAACTTCATAATTGTCCGTATCGCGCGACAAGGACGGGAATAATCCCTTCCAAAAACTTTTAAATCTGCATCATATTTACATCGTTTTAACAGATTTTTTCGATTACCTATCTCATTTTACTATGCCTTCTTTGAAATAACATTATTTTTAAGAACATTTAAAATATTAGTCATCAACCCTATTATGTTATGTAGTTTAGAGGTTATGACGGAACGGATGAACAATATATGTAAGTACATACATACATTCTTGCGTACCTGTCAAAATCCTATGTTTGTTCATCCGTTCCGTCATATATCCTAAGTTTAATCATAACCGTCCTTATTGATTCGTCGTAGTCATGTCAATACTTAGGTATTCAGAAATGGCTATTTTTACCCACCTTGTTCATTGTAGGTAGTAGGTTAACGGTACTTACCTCACAACAAGAGTTTCGATCGAAAAACAACAAGTCAACCACCATAGATGACGTTAGTGGCGACTAGAATACTAGGTTTAGGTTAATGAAACAAATGAAAACCTCATTGTTTGACCACTGTCCCACTAATGGATTTTTCGCTTCACTACATCGGAAATATCTTTATTATATCTGAGATAAAAATCTCGGTCTCATCTGTCAAAAATACAATCCATTTACATTTATGACAAGTGTTTGACAATCATTGTCGCTGAGATGAGACTGTGACTTGAATTTGAACGTTTCTAACGTGAACGAGAATATATTTCCCTTTTTTGGTTCATCAGTCTAAATCTGACTGATTAGGTGCAACTTATCCTTTCTATACAATCATTTTCTTTGCCTCCGTCCATTGTTTTCATGTCAGTGCGTCATGAAATATAAAAAAAAACACAAGCTGTTTTTCTTGCATCTAGCATTTTGCTCGCTGTAGTGAGGTGAAAAGATGTGTTTTGCTCGGCAGCAAAGTTATTCTGCGTCTCGTACCTTTGAAACCCTCGTTACGCTCAGTTCAATACAATACAAGTATCTACTAGCGTCAAAAAACAACTTGGGAAAATTACACTTGCTCGCATAAACTCCGAGTTCAGTTTTTCCCGCTATATTTGAGCTGGCACGGTGGGTTTAAGGCGCTGCCCAAACGTTGGACACCGTAAAACGGCACAGCCGTACATAATAGAAGCCAGAAAAAAATAGTGGATTGTCAAATGTTCAAAGAAAAGACGCTAATTAAGTATTATAAATATTTCATAAAAATTAAACAGCATCAATTTATTTTTTATTTTTTTGTTAGTTATAAAACACACAAGATGTACAAAATAACATAGTATAAACGTGTTTGAGTGTAAGTGAGTGAGTGAGTGAGCACAAGTATGTGTGAGGATGGGGACAGAAACTGTGTCAAATGATAATGATGAGATAATATGGGATTTACCTATCAAGGAAGTGCCTTAGATGATTGTTTACTTAGAAAGAGCTGGCAGTACCGAGATAGGCCTGTAAATGGTGACGCAGTTTCTGTCCCCGCCCTTGTATATTGGGTGAATAACAGCCTTTTTAAAAGCATCTGGGAGTACGCCTGTTTTGAGCGATAGGTTACATAGGAAAGTTATGGGTGGGACCAAAGCATGTCGAGAACATTTCAACAGTAGAGGCGACATACCATCTCAGCACATGGCACTCTTATCGCATGGCTGGAGGATGAGGGACTCAACTTCAAAATGAAAATCAAAAGTCATTTATTCAAATTAGGCTTAGAATCAGCACTTTTCGAACGTCAAAATTTAATAAGACATTCCCCCAAAACGCCCGCCCTTCACCACTTCCTAGTGCTTTAGCTGGCAAGAAGAAGTGGCGCAACAAACTCCCCAGCAGCTGTTTGTGCAGTTAGAAACAAACTTGAATCTGTACAATAGTAGGTATGCAAATAAATTAAAATTTCGAGACACAGATCATAATAAATTTTCTTATTCAACATAACTTACTAAATAAATAAATACCTCCAGGCATAAAGTGCGCTTACATAAGTATGTACTCGTAATACTTGTTAATTGAAAATGAATTTTATTGAATGACACATTTAGGTTCACAAACATCGAAAATACCAAGGGGATTAACCTGTGAGGGTTTGGGACTAGTACGGGTGGTAATGGTGTGTAGTTGGCGTGTTAGTAGCATGATGCTGTGATGTGACTTTATCTGCTAGGTCGCTTCCTAGGGAACTAAAGAAGTGACACGCCTCGTTAATTGTCGACATGTGACACCTTTCAATTCCAACAACTTGGAGAGACTTGTCCGCGGTTTACGTCTGTTTGTGGTAGTGTTATTTGTTTGCCACAGTTTACGGGGACAGTGTTTGCCATCTTTTAACTCCTTTGTTTCATAAGCTGTTCTTACTTTCCCAAGTAAATTGTAACAGAAGTTATGGTATCGAGTGTAGGTAGTTTTTAGGATTATGTTAGTAAGGAGAGTTGTTGTTATTCTTTCTCGATTTTGTATGCATTTTAACAGTCCTGGCGTTTACTTGAATATAAATTAGAACGTTCAGAGACGATCGCAGTAACAGTGTCGATGAATTTAGTAATTGTGTTGACGTCGTCAGTGTTATACATTCCGGATAAGTCTTCATTTTCGAGATCAGATATTCATAATCAGCCGATTATGTTCCCACTGCTGGGACACAGGCCTCCTCTCTGTAGAGTGGGCCGTAATCCACCACGCGTGGCCAGTGCGGGTTGGTAGATGTCTCATTTCTTCGATTTTTTTGGTTCTAAGACGTGACGGTTTCCTCACGACGTTTTCCTTCACCGTTTTGACGGCAGCAATCATGGCTGCATAATTTAGGCTAGTGACTTTGTGGGATGATCATGATTAAGTTAATCGCAAAACAGAGCTCAAACAAATATTTTTCGTCGCATTCTTCTCAAATTTTATAGTGTATTATATTTTTAAGTAATTATAATAAAGGGAATTCGATCAACCAAAGAATACCAAAAAATTATTCCACTGATTTAATTAAAACTGCAATATTTGATGGTCATTCGATTCCCCCAAAATATGGACCTAATTTTTTAAAACCTAAAACCTTATTTTTTGCCGCGACGCTCTGTTGTTAATTACCTAATAATTTGCTGCTTACCACGCCTTAATAAAATACATTATGATGACAATAAAAAGTTTTACAAAAAAATTAACAGAAAAGCCAAAAAGGTGTGATGACGTAATTGCGGCCGAACTCCTGAAAACCGTTGCAAAAACCGTTTCTCAATGCCCTTAAAAACGAAGTGGTTAACAATTACGTTCGCCTAGGAGAAGCTGTCCAGTAAGGCAGCTCAAACTTCGAGAAAAATTATATTCGTCGTATCCGGCTCAGCTGGGAAGCGTTCGGTAAGCTGTGCGATATAGTCTAGTCTAACATACAGCCAGTACCTACCTCTGTTTCAAGACAAAAGTATTTGAACAGTACTTGTTGCCAGTGATGACTTATACTAGAACGTGATCGCATGCAAGCACACCACAATAATAGTCCTTAATAAAACGGAGACAAATCGCGGGCGGCACAAAACTGCTAGGTACTTAATACATTTCTGCGCAATTTTTTGGGTTTCTCCTATAGTGGTATGAGGAACAGACAGGGTGTAAAGTTCACTAATTATTGCCCTACCAAAAGGGAGGATCCTCCGACCAGCAGTCTTATAGCGTAACACACTATAAATCAGAATCTGAATCTGAAGGCAATTGCAAATCCATTGCTCCATATGTTCGAAAAATTTGTCTGTACGACAACGTAAATAACGTAACAAATGTTGTTGAGCTGTTAAAATGAAAGCGATTACTACTGATAGTGTGTTACACAATAACCCCGCAGACGGGTGTTGTGTGTAGTGGGCCACTGCTACTTGGGGCGTTGTAGATGCAAGTCCCGCGGTAAACTTTGCTTGCGCGATGCAGGATTTTGCGTGACGTCAGTGTGATGCGTAGTTCACAGTACCATAGTAAAAGTTGTTCATAATTATGAGTGGGTACAGAGGTTTTAGGTCATAAAATATACACCTCGCGTAGGTAGGTACTCATTTTTACAAGCTACGATGCAGATGGTTACAAGTAATGTGAGCCGTCATTCTACTTGATGATAAGTAATCTAGGAATTGAAAGCTCAATTCATGTCACTTCACCTTAGTTTTCACGGTCAGAATTTTACAGAATCGACATCGCCAGTCATTAATATCCATTCCTACCACATCTAGAATGTTTCGGGTTTTTATTATTCGCTCTTTAGTTCATTACCGTAGGTACTTAATATGCAAATATCGATAAAGCTACGGTTTCCTAGACAAGCGGTGACGTCTATCATGAAAATGATGACGTCAGCGAGGATTTAAATCGTTAGATATACTCGTACTATACAAAATATAGTCTCGTTTTGACACCTATACAGAGTGATACAGTGACTTGATTGTCATGGAAACGCTTTAATATATAATGTTTGAGCTCTATCTTCCCAGGCCCGGTTTCCACCAAAGCGGAGCGGAGCGGAGACGAGAGAAGATGTGTTTTGAATGACCAATCAGATTTAGTTATTTCCAACTAACCTCTCCGCTAAGCTTCGGGGGAAATGGATCAAGCGACGCCCGCGCTCGCGCGTCCACTGTCCCCGCTGCCTTCTCCTCGTGCACTTGACTGTTTTCGAGCTCTCACAGCTCACATCTCCGCTACACACAGCTCACATCTCCTCTCCGATACACATCACCCCTCCGCTTTGGCGGCAACCGGGCCTTAGTGTTGACACTTTATTAAACACAACACAAAACACCGATGTTCTAAGTCGTAACCTCGAAAGCTACTCGACTCACAACTCTGTCGAGGAGAACTAAAGCCGTGCCTCGGAAGACCCTCATAATCGGTATTCATAGTCGTCAGATTAAAGAAATGATGAGGTCCCTCGAATGAGTGTGAGTCGAGGGTGATACGTCACGAATACGTCAATATTCAATAAACTCTTCAAAAGACATTATGAAACTCGGAAAAATATTCGTGTTTTAGTTAACACTTCCTTGTTGACTACCTGAAGCAAGCCTCAAGGTAGATGCTGAAGTACCTTATGTATGACAGTTGGTTCCTCAACTCAAACTCACCTCGACTGAGGAAACTGTTTAAGATGAGGAGTAAACTTGCAACTATGAGTATCAAACCACCTAAGTCAGGTTGAGTCAAGTCGAGGAAATCGTGAGGTTGCAACATAGAATAAGGTATGCTGAGGGCAATTCTGGTAGTCGTAGAAGTAAAAGTGCACGGTGTCAAAAACGCACTCTAGCAACACACACGAACTTAGGTACCTTCATAGATAACGTCTCATTGACGTCATTCACCGGTAAATTGCGGACGCTATGTGGGCGGCGTCACAGCTTTTCTAGGAAACCGTAGTTTTACTCTCAAGAAATCGAGTAGGTACCTCATTATACTAAGTAGGTCCTAGTAGTAGTACCACATAGTACCTCACCATATGTAATCGGTACAAAACTACTGAAACTTTTTGAATCCTTTGGGACCAATTTGTGTGCCCCGAAAACTCGCACACCTACGCGAAGTACCTATGCATATACTAATCCAAATGAACACTAAGTAATATTAATAATGCGCAGGTAACACTTTCAAAAAGCAAACTCAAACTTTGAGCATTTATTTCACACAAACATGCACTTTTGAATTGGAGAGAACACTATGGAGAAGAACGGGCAAGAAACTCCACGGACACTCTTTTAAATCAAAATGTGATTACAAAATAATGGTTACATCATCATTCATGTTGAAATTATGCATTTATGAGAACGATCCAGAACGTTAAAAGCGTCCGTATAAAAAAAAAATGAAATGCATTCAAATATTCAATTCAATTAAAATAAGCCGTGTCAGCTAAGAGATGACCAAACTGACGGCGCCCGTTCACGAACATGCCGCATGCCGCGCTTTATATAATTGCTATATGCCATATGTGAGTGCTATGTACATGCTTTAAAGCTACCATTTACAGGGTACGTCTTTCATTGACTTGAATGTGTCCTGGCGGCTGAGAGTATGTCATGCTCACTTTAATGTTTCGCTGATGGTGGCGCGTGTGTTGGATCATTTAGCTCCCTTCAAAATGGTTGAGTTGAATGGTGCTAATCCATGCGTCATGTTCGTGAACGGGCGCCGTCAGTTGAGACTGGTCATCTCTTAGCTGCCACGGCGTATTTTAATTAAATTTTATTTTCGAATTGTTTTCATATTTAAATAACGGACGCTTTTAACGTTCTGCATCGTTCTCACATGCATAATTTCAACATGAATGATGTAACCAATCTATTGTAAACATAATTTGATTTAAAAGAGTGTCCGTGGAGTTTCTTGCCCGTTCTTCTCCATAGGTACCTACTACGCTTTGGAATGGGCAACTAGCTTCATTTTTCTGACCGACCGACCTTGACAATTCAAAAGTGCCTGTAATTGGTTTATTTGAAATAAATGCTTTGAGTTTGAGTTTTGAGTTTGAGTTTGAATAGTATGTACATTGTACTCACATGTGTGCTATGCAATTATACAATACAAAAGACTGAATTTATACAATGCAAAGATAGTTTTAAAATCTTCAGCACATGTTTATGTTTATAAGTATGACAAATATCTAGCATTGGACCTGTATAAGAACATAGCCTACTTTCATCCTGGTTATTCGTGATAAAAATGTTGCGTAGACGATGTCGCGGGAATGTTTGTAATTTTGTATTGCAAGAAAGACAGTCCAAGGCTTAGGTAACGTGTCACTTAATGCTCCAACTAGCATTGATGACAACCGAGTCAATTTGCTAACCCATTGTCAAATCTGCGGATATCTCCGTTTTAGATTTGTTAAGAACGGCCAATCATGTCTTGTGTTTTCTTATGTGCCTATTTTGTAACATATTTACGTTGATTACACTGCAACATACAGACTGTCCCGTAAGTCGACGTCAAGCCGAAATCGGGTGATATGTGTCATAAACGTTAAAACAGACAAATATAAAGAAAATACTTTGCTATGTATTTTTTACATTACGGGTATTTATAAAAAAAACAGGAAATCCACTGCCTGTAACGGCCTTTTAACTCCTGTTGCTACATTTTTTATTGTTTTGTTAATTATTCTGACGACCTATCACCAGACTCCGGCTTGACTTACGGGACAACCAATATATTTTGCAACTATGCAAATTAAATTAATTATTTCGACCTCCCGCTATTAGGCCGCCATCGGATGCACCTTTTAATATAATAAATAATAACAATAAAATAAAAACAACACTCAATCTATGAACCCGCAACCTCGTGCTTGAGAAATGGATAATATAACCTCCGATCCATCACGCCATTCCGATAAAACAATATTGTTAAACAAACGCAGTAACACAACTAATCATTAATATACGTTATTTATCTTTACAAAATAGTCGCGCGATGTTCTTATCGAGAACATTTGTTTTTTGGCACATTCTTTTGTTATCAGTCAACTCCGTTCAAATATTTTGAGGAGGATACATTATTTGGGGCGCGTGGGTCAATAATAACAGCTGCACGGGTCAACGGAAGGTTCACCTGCGCTTGTCGAGGCCAGCCCGTAGATGGGCATAGATGCCTCGAAAGCACGTTAAACCGTTGGTCCAGGTATAGAGATATGAGGAACAGGGTGTAAAGTTCAATCACCCTCCATAGAAAAGGGAGGATCCTCCGACCAGTCGAGTGTTGTCTGTTGGGCAACTGCCCGACGATTGTTTTTTTTTTTTGGTATGGCATCTCGTAGCTTGTGAGGTCGTGACTACTTAACCGGACTATCCTGTGGCTGTAAAACTACTTACATTATTATGCGAACGCTCGCTAAGGGCACCCCCTGTGGGGTACGGACCTCGGCTTAGGGCGTCGCTGACGGGAGGACAGCAAGATGGGACAGGCTGGATCTGGATTATATTATTATTAATCGGAGAATTTAAAGCTACAGGCTCAGCTACGGCGCGGGCTGGCACTTCGTCGAGCAAGGGTCGGGGAGGACAGTTACGTCGGGGTCTTCGCGAGGGACCTCGGCGGCGAGGTTGGAATGTCGGACTGTGTTTGTGCACGGTACTGGTGGCCCTACTGCTCTCCTGGATGAGAGTTATGTGGTCATCGGGATCGGTGAGGACATGCTTGGGACGGCGGACATGACTGATGGAGGAGGGAATATAGCTAGCGGCCTTGACAACCAGAGGGTTGCGGTGATTCGCGGCGGTCTCGAAGAAACGCTTTGAAATGCGTTTCATAAACTGACGGACCCGGCGATTGATGTCGGGACGTTGCATATAATATGCTAGTTGCGCGGTAAACTCTGCTTGCGCGTTGCAGGATTTTGCGTGACGTTGTAGATTTGTGATCGTCGTTGTGTGTGACGGTGTAGATGCCGCCACACAGGGTATCATTCGTAAATCTTTGACAGTCTTTACGGGTCGTCAGAAGGGCGAAACTCTGAAATCCAGTCTAAGTAAGGCGTATCGTGTTAGTAACAAGATCCGCTATGAATATTAAATCTGTGTTTCTCCGTGAGTTGTAGGGAGGTTTAGGCAGACACATAAATTTGTGTAATTTATTTTATCAACATTAATCTAAAAACGGTGAAGGAAAACAGCGTGAGGAAACCGGCATGTCCTAGAACCAAAAATTCGAAGACATGTTACATCCACCAACCCTCACTGGGTCCGCGTGGTGGATTATGGCCCACTCCCTCTCACAGAGAGGAGGCTTGTGTCCCAGCAGAGGGAACGTTAGTCTGATTCTGTAGTGCGCAGGTTTTGCTATGCCATGCTCCACACTATTGTCGGTTGTCTATTGTTTTTTTTTTTTTTGAGTATTCTAACCTACCAACATAAACTTAAATTACTTATATTGCTTTTCTTTAATTTTCAAATTAATTGTACGAGTATTATCAAAATATTAAAAATCCATAATTTTTAAGTTAGAATTTGTCCTGTTTTCACATCTATCGGCACTCCGAGCAGTCACAAGCGCAACACGCGAACACAATTTTTTTTCTTACCAAAATTCGGTCAACGCGCCGTAAGGAATATTCACTTCAAAAATATAAGCAAAGCCAAGCGATTATACAGTCCTCAAAGAGGTAAAATTAAGAAAATCTGCGAAGGAGAAGTCGGAATGCAATATAATTAGATAAAAAGTTTAACGACCTCCTTAATCGATTGAATTGTTATGTAACAATAAAAAACCGGCAAAGTGCGAATCGGACTCGCGCACCGAGGGTTCCGTACAAACCTGTAGGTATATATTTTATTAAGTAAAAGTTCACACGCGTTCGTGAGGAAAGGGGTAGTAAGTTTAAAATTATTAAAAATATTTTTATTTAGTATATGATGTAACTAAAAATTTCCGGTTTTCGCAATTTTTCTTTTATCTGTGCTATAAGACGTTGCTTCGTACCAAATTTCAAGATTCTGAGTTCACGGGAAGTACCCTGTAGGTTTTGATTCCCTTGGGAGTGTCGAAAATTTGCGGAAGTTTGCGGCATAAACGGCTGTATCTTTTGATTGCGTTGGCTTAGAAGTTAGTTTTTTTCCACAGCTCCTGGGACAGTAGACCTGAGTATTTAATATTAATTCCCGCTTGATACCTCCACGCGTTCCTGAGAAACTATAGGTATTGACAGACAGACGGACATCAAAGTGATCCTATAAGGGTTCCGTTTTTTCTTTTCGAGGTACGGAACACTAAAAACGAAAGTACCTGTTTTAAGAATTACATTATTATTGTTGCGATGTTCTTTATCTAGAACGAAGCCAAAATATGCAGATTTTATGTATATTTTATAAGTTTTTATTTAATTTCGCTTTTTATTCTATGATAATAAGAGAAGAGAATTTCGCAAGCTTATTTTGGTCAAGTTGCTCTTGGAATATCGATGGTCAAACCTCATCATATTGCAGCAAATTGACACCGTACGTCAATTTATAAAATTTCGTGCTCCTGTCAATGAATGCCGAGTTGTGATTTGAATCATCTACAAAATCATTAACCCGATTGCGTAACACACGCAATCAGCATGACGATTCTGGAAAAATCTTACCGTGAAGACTTGCGTGGAGTGAGCTGTCAGTGTCATCCCGGCTCGGACAACCCTAGCATCAGTGGCACTGACAGCTCACTCCACGCTCGCTTCACCTAAGTTTTCACGGTGAGATGGTTACAGAATAGCACTACAAGTAGATGATTTTTGATGATGATATTGTATCTATCAATCACAATCTCAATAATTTTTGATGGATATTGGAAATACATTGCTAATATGTTCGAAAAATTTGTCTGCTTCCAGAACGTAAATAACGCAATGCATGTTGCTGAACTGACAAAATGTAAGCTATTCGTACTGTTAGTTCTTTTACGTAATTACCTTGCGGGATGCAGCTGAATATCAGTATTTTACACGGAGCCCAGGACCCTAATTGCGTAATGCACAATCAATCGGAATCTGAATCGTTTTGAAACAGATTCCTAATCCATTGCTTCTTATGAAGCAATCCGAAGTCCGATAAAAATTAGATTAGTCGTAATCGTTTACGAAAATGCGTTACGGAATTAGGCTGCTGGGTGAGATTGCACGATTTTAATTTACACCATTTGCTTTATCGGTTGAACAAGACAGAAACTTACGTTTTAATGTTATTAGGTCTGGGGGCGTTTAGTGTCCCGCAACGTGGTGGTGCATGTGTTGGATCATTTAGCTCCCTTCAAAATAGTTGAGCTGAATGGTGCTAATCCATTCCTCATGTTCGTGAACGGGCGCCGCGCCGTCAGTAGGGATTGCTCATCTGTTAGCTGCCACGGCTTATTTTAATTTACTAAACATTTTTATTATTGTTTTTATCATTCTATTACGAACGCTACAGTAGTCATCTGACAGGGGTGGTTTGGTAGGAGTCTATACCAAAGAGTTTTACTTAAGGGAATAATCGTACCTTGACATTAAAGGTGTTCACCTTCTATTGAACGAAGTTGAATGGTAATGCTTGTCTGGTTGTCTATGGCCTGCTGTAACTTCATTGTCTTTTTACGATCTGCATGTAACAAATATTTTGATTTAAAAGAGTGTCCGTGGAGTTTCTTGCCCGTTCTTCTCCAAACGGACCTACTGCGCTTTGGAATGAAGTCAATGAGCAATACCAACGATTAGTCATATTTCCGCAAAGTGATATGTGACGTTACATCATTATATAACTCGTATCATGTTGTTAGCTATTAGAAGATAAAGTTGGCAATATTGGACGGATGACTCAATGTTTTTGCAAGAAATTTGTCATTTCCAGGAATGTTTCAAAATAGGACTTCGATATAAGAGAAATTTCTAGGTTTAAAAAAATCAAATTAAATAAGTATGTAAGATATGGGACGTAATTTTACGTAATTTAATTTAATTTCACGTATTTTCTATCGCTTTGGTCATGGAGCCCGCGTCTCCTTTTTAAGGAAATGTCTCATCGACTAGTCGACACTTTACGTGACCAGACGGCTGGAGTGTTCTTTGGCCAAAGATTTAGCATTGCCATTCAACGTGGCAATGCTGCCAGTCTTCTCGGCACGTTTTCAGATGACAGCGATGCGGACGAGTTCTTCGACGCCTAAGTGTTACTTTTGTTTCCATATTCATTTATACAGTTTGTTAGTTTGTCATAGGGTCAATTTATAACATAACAAATTCAACCTTGACTGCACAGCGTAACGCACACATTACTTCTGAGATTTTAAAAAGACGCGCGCATTCTTCGGTATTCGCGCGTCTGCGCGTGAACAACGCTGATTGGTGAACGCTTTAGTTGTTAAGAATTTGACGCTTCGATGCGCTTCGACTCTGCGCTAGTATAAATTGACCCTTATAGTTTAGTCCTTGTGTAAACATTCTATGCATTTAAATTAATTAACTTACAGAAATAAAATCAATTTCTAAGTTAATCTTAGACATCTATGACTGTCGGAGTTCTCCGAGAAGGAAACTCATAAATCATCATTTGTCATCATCTGCAGGACACCCAGCGTGGGCATGCGTGGGCAGGGTTGTGGGCATGCCCACCGTGTCCACAACGTTGAATCCGCGCTTGCTGTTCCCAAACGTGACTTCCAGTCCAGTCTCAGCGGGTGTGTCCCTCTCGGTACAGGCAGATAGGCATATGCCAGTATTTAACAAGGAGCGAATGCCTATCTGCCTGTACCTAGAGGAAAACTTTGTCACGTCTGCAACTTCAAAAACTTGGCCAAGTGCGTGTCCGACCACGTACAATTTAATGAAGGTTGAAAAAAATGGTCTCCCGTATATCCCAACTGCAAATGTATGTTATTAAAGCCTACTTATGGCCGATTCCTATAATTTACGGACCGAATTTTACCAATTATGAAGCGAAAAACTCATAGCTTCGCATAGTAGACCCTCCCAAATGGAAGTAGCTAACACAGGTAAAATAAGCTTACGAATCTTTTTATAAGCTTAATTTGGCAAACCCCATGGCCCATTTAGCTGACAGGGGGTTAAACTCAAACCCGGTCACTTGATATTAACAAAAAAGGTTAATATTTCACAAACGGATCCCTTAATCGAAAAATTGTTGTCGCAAACATACAATATTTTTGAAATACCTTTCCAACGACGCCCCACAACATGGGGTAGACGAGAATTTTTATGCTTTGCTAGCAATGGCAACACCAGTATATTAAAATCCTTTACAATTCCTTAACCTATAAACGTGACGTTGGCTGAATGCACAAACCGTGCGAAGCCAAAAGAAAAAAAAAACCTTAACCTTGGAGCAATGTTTTGAAATACAATTTAACACTTTGCGAGATATTAAACGCTCCTAGATGTAATAACAATAAAACTTCTATTGTGTCTCGTGCATCAGTTTTATCACTGAAACCTAGGAAACAGTTCATACGTCGTTCATGGCTTTTGCCAAGATAAATGAGCAGAACGATGGAACTATCGAAAAAGAAAAGATTTGAGCTCATGAGCTACCTACATTTCGCAATTTAGAGAAAATCCATACTAATATTACAAATTTGAAACTAAATCTTATCGAAATCCGTTCAGTGGTTTAGGCGTGAAAAAGTAACATACAGACATGTTACTTTTTCACGCCTAAACCACTGAACGGATTTCGATAAAATTTGGCAAGGAGATAGACGGCATCTCGGGGAAGTTCGTAGGCTTCTTTTGTCCCGGTAGCTCGTTCCCGTGCTCTAGTTAGTAATAGTAAAGTTAGTAATTTATAAAACAAGCAAAATGTAAAGGAATTGGAAATAAATATATACATATATACTATCTGACCCGACGAACTTACCGTAACGCCTCAGAATATCTTTTTTCTTTTCCGTGAAATTCCAAAAAAAAAAACAAAGGAAAATTTAAAAAAAAGCAAGGGGCGAAGACCAATCCAACATTTATTGATTGCATTCCATATTGTAAAAAGAGGCTGAAAGCTAGGTACAAAAAAAAGGGAGCAGCAAAAGGATAAAATTAAGTAAGTAGGATAGAGGAAGAACGCTTTAATTCAATTCCAATTAATCATATTTAACGGTCCAGTCGTTCTTGAGTTATAAATGGTGTAACTAACCCGACTTTGTTCTATTTATATATTTTGGTGATTATTGGCTTGGTGAGTAATGTTATAGGCAACACGGGATTGGGACAAAATAATAATACAGAAGTGCGGAAAATTGTAGACATTTTTACCAAGCATTTGTCTCTATGTATCCGCGCTAAGGGAGGTTATTATGAAGAAAATAAGTGTATTTTTATACTCAATCATTTATTTGCATTCCACAATGTATACTTATAACCTTATTTATTCACGTATAATTTTGAAAAAAACATTCGTAAAACCTCTTGTGAACGTTATTTTGAGCCAATCCTGTATATTTGTAGATGGTATGGCCATCAAAAATTCAACTGATTGTCTTCGAAAATGCCTAAAATGTGACAAACAGAACTCGAACTCACTGCATTTGTTTCAATTAAACCAATTACAGGCACTTGAGGCACTTTTGAATTGTCAAGGAGTCGGCCAGTCAGAAAAATAAAGCTAGTTGCCCATTCCACAGCGTAATATGCTTCTTTGTAACGAGCTGACGGTAATCAACAGGGAGTCAATAGCTCCTGTAACGTGCTGACAACAGCAAGCTGGACACGATATAAAGTGCCCCATTGTTTGTGGGATAGCACCACAACGATTATCATTAGAATTAATCATATCTAATATCATAAATGCGAGAGTGAGTTTGTTTGTAACGCTTTGACGCTAAAACTGCTGAACGAATTTGAATGGGTAGACCATGAGCTGCAGCCTAATTGCGTAACACATTTTCGTAAACGAATACGACTAATCTTTTGGATTTTGACATTTCAACAACATTCATTGCGTTATTTACATTGTTGAGCAGAGTTTTTATCGAACCTATGAAGCAATGGATTAGCAATCTGTTTCAAAACGATTTAGATTCTGATGGATTATGTATTACGCAATTTGGGTACCGGAGAAGGACATAGGCTTCTTCTCATTTTTGATCGCAGACGAGGGTCGCGTGGATGTCGGATATTACACTACCGGGGGACAAACAGTGGCCTATACCTACTTCCCAAGACGCCATCTGTCTCCTTGCAAAATTTTATCGAAATCCGTTCAGTGGTTTAGATGTGAAAATGTAACATACAGACAGAGTAACTTTCAAATTCATGTTATTAGTTTGGATGTCGATGTAGCTTAGAAGGTAAATGCGAAAACAAATAATTACAAGGAGAAAAAGAGGAGCTTCATAAAGCAGTAAATGTAATTGTTTTTTACCAATAACTTCTAAAGCAGCTTAGGTATACCCTTACCTACTCGTCTTTCTTTTTTTAAATCGATTATTTAATAGAACTTTTTTATCTGTTAGACGCACTTCTCCGGCCAGCATGTATAAGATGATTGATTCTATTAAAATCAATCATCAAGTGCGCCTAAAACTCGGATGCCCCGCAATAAAAGGCATCAAAATTTTACCTTTAGATGTCACTTTTCCAGCTAGCCTATAAATCCATACTATACAGGTTGGTACCTCGACGCGGAAACTGAATGAATTCAGCACATATGATTATTAAAAAAAAAAACGTTGAAAAAAAAAAGCATTACCTGATAGTTGTCATCGAAAAGTAAAATACCTACGCGGTCAAAATTTAAGGAACATATAATTTAAAAAAAAATAACCGACGAAGATTTTTTACGCAGAAGAAATAGCAACGGGTTGCGCGTCGAAATCCCTGCCGCCGAGTATAAAAATATTATGAATTCTTAAGTAACGCTATCTATCTGTTCCCTTTCGTATGAACGTATTAAAAAATGAGAGACAGCTGTGGTGGCCCAGCGGTAACGGCTGCGACTTACGAGTTGTAGGTCGTATGTTCGAACCCAGACAGGCGCTTTACTTTGTGTAAATTATTTCATCACCACAGCTCTCAAAACGGTGAAGGAAAACATCGTGAGGAAACCGGCGTTGCTTAGAACCAAAAATTCGAAGACATGTGACATCTACTAACCCGCACTGGGCCTGCGTGGTGGATTACGGCCTACTCCCTCTCACAGAGGAGGCCTGTGTCCCAGCAGTGGGAACATAATAGGCTGATTATGTGTTAAAAATTTGGTATACATTTAGATATATATGACCTAGGTAAGTACATTGTATACTTTCTATCTCGGTAGTAACTCCTGTGGAATAATTACCGACATCCAAACGGGCAGCCGTTGGCCAAAGCAAATATTATAGGTTCGAGGCAAGCTAGAACAGTTTAAGTTTTATTAGAACCAGTTCTATTTAAAGATAACCAGTTTCAATAAATCCATCAAGTATTAATAAGAAGTAAGGATTTTTATAGAAACAGAAACACATTATAATTTTATTGGTTTTTATTCAATTTACTTTAGTTAGTACAGTTAATTGTCGAGTTGGACATCCATTTTTTTTACAACATTTACAATAACTATATTTTTTTCGCAATACAGGGGCAATACAAGGAATCACAATCATTAAATTAAATCACAAGCATCAAAAAAGTTTTGCACCACTTAAGACAAAAAAAAAAAAACTCAGGTGACGTTATATAATAATAATCCGCAATCATTTACGTTTATTGACCAGCTCAATGTCCATTCAATTGCAATGCTCTCAATTAGACATATTCTTGACTGGCAACGATACAATACAAGGTGGCGGGGACATCGACGCCCAAACTGTGATCATGGATTCACTACATGATTTTGAATTGCCCGCATTGGAACTTTTCGTTGGATAAAAAAAAAACATCTGTTTCATAGAAAAGTGACCTTTGCGGTCAAAATGTATGGAATTTTTGCAGAAATCATGGTTTTTCAAATTTGTGCATCGATGTCGGATGCCACCCTTTACAATTATCCTGAAGGCTGAAGGCCAATAACGGTAAAAATCTAGTTGAAATCTTATCTTTTCGGCAATCAATGTCAAAATGTATGTAAATTAGAGATATTTTTGACAGATTAAAAACTTCGGGAACTGCCCCTCCGTTAAGTGACTTCTCTGAGAGCGGCAATAAGACGAGGAAATGCAATGATATGTAAAAGAATTAGATAGGTTATACACGCTTCGCACGCAGCACGTCAAAACTTGGCTAATTAGCCAAGGTTATGTAGTCTTGTCTCTTTTTCGCTCCAGATAATTACGACATGCCATCTTACTTCCACGTGTCATCTCATAGTGTGACATTGTGCCGTTTTTGAAGATCAAATGTTGTTGAAGTAACCTATCAACCTCTTTATATAATAATATCATTGAGAAAATGCATATTCTCATAAACGTCATACGCATGTCTATCACAAATGGTTGTAATATGTCTAATTAATTACGTCCAGCGAACCGTGGCCACTCAGCACCGCAACCATCTCTTTGACAAGCTAATTTTGGAGTAAAGTTAGATTGACAATTTCAATGATTATAATTCTATAAATTCATAGGTAATTGTTACGGTTGCGTATTATATTTTGATCAACATATAAAAATTTGAATTTCGCAGGCAACCCTGGCGTATTCCCCATAAGATGTTTTCAGATATTTTAATGACTTCTTGGGTAGTGGTGCAAAATTTCAGTGTTTACCACCCTACGATTAGCCAACAGTTTACCCCAGATAAAAAATTCGTGACTTAGATTTCTGCTTGATCAAATTACAAGACAATCAGTTGTTTGTCGAATAAATGTACTAGGTATTAGGCCAATATACAGGCACTTCAAGTTTTTTAAATTAATTAAAATACATAATTTTCGTCATGCCAAATCTACCTGCGTGTTAGAGATTTTTTAAACTCAAATAATGATGAATGACTTGTAACTACATTTGTTCCTAAGAGTTATACAAATAACCACTGTCGTTTATACCAAGTACCTACCCCTTTCAGACCAAAACCAAGGGCCGCATGCGGCCTGATGAGCTATTCCAAGACAAACAACGCAAGAGCTAAGCATTGCGCAGAATTATCAAAAGCATTTTGTGGGAATTCTTCTTTAAAAATACAGCATTAAATACATAGTTCACTCGTGCGGCCTGCCGAACTACAAGTGCGGCCCAAAAATAGTTTCGATTTGCGAATTACAGTAAATTGAAGGCTAAAATTGCCTTCATTAAGGCAAAATATAAAAAAAATACTTAAACATAAGATTTTATATTTTACCCTTCATTTAAATACTTTGTAAATATTATACTCAAAATTTTAACCCTCAACAATTGCACTTCGATTTTTTTTCGACAACTCAGTCGATTTTCACATTTTACACAGACATAACAAAAACTAATTTGTTCGCATACAAATCTATTTATAAATCTATACAAATCAACTAAACACTAGTTTTACATCTACAGCAAAAATGGTCGAAAGTCGTATTTAACTACCTGACTTCAAAAAAGGAGTTGGCAACTTCAAAATACCCTATTTTCTTAATCATTAAGTATCCCACTTAAAAAAGGCAATATCCGCATTTAGATATTATTTATTAAGTACAGTACGCGGCCAGTAATGGGGCACATCGAAAGTAAGAAAGAGATTGAAGTTCATAGGTATGAGTAACAATAATATTATTATAATAAGACTGCCTTGTTATAGTGATCGCAAGCGCTACAGCTGGTCAGGCAAGGTGTTAACGAGTTTTTCCAAATGGTATTTCTTATTAGCAGCCCGGAGTCGGATTTGTGCCTGGTAAAAGGCTTGTCCCCTATCACATAGGAATTTTGGGAAACCTCTGCCTAAGCCACCGAGGAATACAGGCGTCAAGTCCAAGTTATTGCTCGATGTGTCATATTAACGGCCACGTATCTTTCCATAGACTTAAGATTTAATGCTTATCTTCGACAAGTGTGGGGTACTCAATGACAAAATAGTGAAGTACCATTAGGTGGAAAGGAAGTCAATTTTTTTTTTTAAAGTGGTGTAATGAAAAGTTTGTCAGATAGTTAACCTAATTTGCTTGTCGATAAAATAGGTAGAGATCGATAAAGGACATCTCCATTTCGCAAGTCGATTAAATTAAAATATATTACAATAGCTTTTTAAATATACATAATATAATAGCGTTACAAGCTCCTTATAATTAAAATAATTGCTAACAAAACCGTTTGCTACGTTTTTCAATCAATGAAAAACATCTAGAGAATTATTTTTAAACTTTTAACCACCATTATTTTACTAAATTCGAGAATGGGGAAGGCAACTGTCAAAATGGCGCTGTCGTAGCTAGTTCCCAACACAAGCTAAAAATACAAGGCGTGATGTGGTTTTATTTTATTTTAGCGAAAGTTGACTCGATGTTGTGTTCCTAGATACTCAGAAATTGGAGTTCGAATTTCTCGTAAGCCCCTAGAATTAGAAGATTGTGCTTTAAAGCTATTCGTACAGATTTTTTTGAGTCCGAATTGATGTCGTGAACATTTTGAAGAAAGAGATTACGAGGAAATATTAATTCTGACACTTTCCATGTCAATTACTTGATTTAAAATACTGAAATCACCGAAAATAACGAAATAGTGAAATAAAATAAAACTCATGAATGAACATAAAATTAAACGAATGAACGAAATGTCAAAATTTTTGTAGGCCGTACGGACCTAGCTATGGTCACGCCATCTACAATTAGCTTTGCCCGACCTTCCCCATTGCAATCAAGATAAACAACCATTACACATCATAACCTGTCTAACCTTCTTCCAGCTATGTTGGGGACTAGGGGTCGACTTCTAGTCTGACACTAGCCTCCTAGCCAAAGGATGCAGCTGAATACTAGTATTTTACATGGAGTGACAGCCTAGCTGACCTCCACAACCAAGGTATTGGGTAACTTACACAATAGTTTGTACACCACAGTTGTGATAGAATGTTTACAACCTGTTTTTTTGATATCCCATAACTCCAGGGTTATTTTCTTTATGTAAAAATAATACTAAAACTCCTAGAATAGGTGGTCCAAAAATGCATAGTTTCGGAGGTATCATCATAATTAGGTCAAAAAATTTCACCACAATTTTCATCTTTACTTTTGCGAGGTTGCCAATTTCGTTTGCTTACCGTACAAAAGACCCTCGATGTGTCTAGGTTTTAGGTTTCATTGATAAATACGAGTTGTTCATTTTTATTCAAATCAATCATTCATATTTGAAGCTAAGAAAATGCGACGTTGTCATATTTCACGTAAGGGTGTTTTACATTAATAATCGCGACTTTGTCGAAAAAAAAAGGATTATTGAAACATATTTCGTATGCCAGTTGATTCTTTGATATGGTCTCAATCATACCCTAGAGTTATGGGATATCAAAAAAGTACCTTTTATATCTTTAAAAAATATGAACGCCATATTTTGTGAAACTACATTCTGACAAATAAATACATTCTGACTCTGATTCTAATACCCCAATAGGACGTAGGTAAGGAAGCGATAAACAATTGATATTCTTGTGAAAATAAGGCCCAATTAAATATGGTAAGTTGAACTAGACTGATATAAGAAAGATTGGACCACAACAGCTTCCAGCAGTTACGAATGGAAACAGAAAAATATCTCTGTATCTACCAACTCAGTGCATTTTATTCATCAGATTAACCACTGCCAAATATGGCCTAAACCCACCAAAATAGGTACCAAAGAAGAAATTGTTAAAATGTTCCACTTGGAAACCACTCAACAAAACTGAATTAAACTTTTTCCGTATTTTTAACAATTGAAATTTTCATTGTCATCTGCACTAGAATATTCATATCCTCAACGATTGCTGATACCCAAATAAATGTGATTTAATGTACGTCTGGCGCTCTCTGAGCAGTCAGCCTCGCTTATTTTTTACTATGACATGACCTATGACGCTCTCACTAAAAGGTGAAGGAAAACGTCGTGATAAAACCATGCATGTCTTAGAAAAGTTAGAAGACTTATGACATCTACCATCCCGCACTAGACCTGCGTGGTCGATGACGGCCCCCTCTCACTCAGCAGGCCTGTGCCCCAGCAGTGGGAATATTATAGGCTGATTATACTATCGACTGCAAATTGGCAAGAAGAGCGTGTGACGTCTTCCAGCTAGCTACAAGGACCCATGCCTAAGAGGTGACTGAATGAAGTATCTTTCGGGGAGTTGGGATCCGTGAGGCGGAGAAAAGGGTTTCGATTGACGCGCAACTTGGGAGAGGCTTATGGCCAGCAGGAGACTCCAATAAGCTGAGATGATGATGATGAATGCCGATGTAAACGAAGAATAGTCAAATAAATTAATTGTATTAATTTAATTACCGGTTTTTCGAGACATCGCTAAGCGGTTGGTCGACTCTTCATGTGACCAGAGGGCTGGCCTATGTTTTGGCCAAAGAATCAGCATCGCCATACAACGTGGCTATCCTGGCAGCCTTTTGGACAATCTTCCTGTTGACAGCGATGCGGACGAATTTTTTGATGCCCTACTGCCGATTATCTTCTTACTACTCTACATTTACATTATTATTTAAAGTCTATTGAATTAAATCTAATTGAAGTTTTATACAAGGTAATTTTCAAATGTCGGAATTTGCAACCAATACAAATAGAACACAGGTCACGGCTATTTACCCTCTAATCTTGGCATTGTTTTTTAAGTGAGGCCACAGATTTGCTCATATTGCTGACTTATTTTCTTAGATAAGTCTTCATAAATCATCTGCCTAGCCTTTTTTTTTTGAGGTCGGCTTCCGGTCTAACCGGCTGAATAACAATATTTTATATGGAACAACTGACGATTCGACCTACACAACCCAGTAACTGGGTAACACGATACCCGTTGGTAAGACTGGCTGTCAGACTTTAAGGCTTCTGACTTCGCGTAACGACCGACAAACAATTATTTTGATTGAAATACATACTCATTATTTAGTTTTGATCGATTTAAATCTTTAGCTTTTCTAGAGAATGGAGGACCTAACCAAAACCATTCATAACATGTTACAAAACGAAGTAAGCGACGAAACCGAGACTTGGTTTCAAGTCCAATGGACTAACTGCTGCGTTCCGGAAGACGTAGCGTTGGAAGGTTCGCAAGGTGGACCGATAACCTTTTGAAGCCCGCAGGAATCTGCTGGATGCGAGAAGCACAGAACCGGTCGAAGTGGCGGTGCTTGGAGGGAGGTCTATCTCCAGGAATGGACGACTTTCGTTGTTAAACAACGTTTTGTAACGACTTTTAGAGATCCGAAGTTACGAACTACTAAAAAGTTGTGATGATCAAATCTAAAAACAGAAGATGAATTTAGAAGCCTCTAAACCATCTTCCTTGGCAAAGAGAATTACGAAAATGGAAGAATCTGGAGCCTAAAGAACTTAAAATCTATTGTTGATGTTCTTCAGAAAGGTCAGGGGCGTAATGGCGTAATGCTCGCAACCGGCGTGCGTGTATGACCAAACGTATGAACGTTAACGAAGCAAAAGGTGTATGTAAGGATCGCAGAGATGGCATTCTGTAGATTCTGCAAGCATGATTGCCAGGGTAAAAAAGAGATGAACATACAAGTCGTAAAGTGCCTTCTCTTTCGCAATGGAACAAATAGCATACCTACATGCACTAAGCCGTTTTTTTAAGAAAAAAAAAGAGGATGTGTGCTTAAGACTACACGATAGAAGTGAAAACTATGACTGGAGCCGAGTATACCCGATTCAGCGTTACCGGCCCTGGTTCAAAAAGAGCGTAAAGTGCGCCTAAGAAGTTTTCACTTCAAAAAGCTAGTCGCGATATGCGGCCCGTCAGGCTATTTTACACGTCCTTGCGGCCTGGCGAGCTATGTACACTAATATCTCTTGAAGTTGGATGTAACAAGTTATCTCTGTAAGTACTGATCCGATTTCGCAAATTTTCGTACGTACAGAAAGCTACGAAATTGCCGCGTGCCATAGGGTGTGTTTTATAGTAGCAACCACGCAAGCGAAGTCGCAAGCAAAAGCTAGTTATTCGATAAAATGAGTAAGAAAAAAATATTGATGGAAGAACTACTTTTGAATGGTTGTTTGTTGACCAAGCTTTTAAATTGTATGACACATTACTAAAATGCATAGCAGAATATTCCTCAAAAATTTGGAAAAATTCAACATTTATGCTGTTTGGACATGAAAAGGGGACTACGGAAGTGACTAGAGAAATAAGGAAGAAAAAGAAAGACATGATGAGCAGACCCCAAATAAAGTCATGAAAAGTGGTTTATCAATCTGCTTTAGCAAAATTGCTAGAATATCATCCATATTAGAATAACATTCATATAGAATCTAATTGGTGATCCCTGGCATAGATGTTTTCAAGTTCAGATACTACAGTTACTCTTAAAAAGTCTTGGTTTTCAACCTAAACTGTATACAGTATCTGAATAAACAGCCAAAACAACAACAGATTTCAACAAATGCGTCTCCAATAGGGATGATGTTTTTTTTTTAATTTTTAACTCAAGAAATTGTTTCTTTCCAAATAGTGCAAACAAAATTACAAAAAGTGAAAAAGCTTAAAAAAATTGCCAAGTTATAAACGTTTTAAGGTAACTTTTAGACAAGGACAGCACTATCGTAGAAGTGACGTCACGACTATGTAACTTCATACTAGCGCCGTTCATTGTCGGTACCGTGCGACAAGAAAGGGAATAATCCCCTCCAAGAACTTGAAAAGCGTGTATCTTCTTCATGTTTACACCGATTTAACAGATTGTTTCGATTATCTCATTTTTACTGTGCCTACTTTGAAATTACATTATTTTGATGAACACTTCTAATATCAGTCATCATTATATGATGTCTAGGTTTCATGATTCTGTAATGGTCTCTTAATCATATACAATTGATTGATAAGCCTGATTTTTTAATTAACATTAATCTACAAAATTATCTTTGGAATACTATGCTAATGTGACACTAGCATAACAATCAACTGCCTGCTGCTGCTTACAATCTCACTGGATGCAAAGGAATGCCAGTATTCTCCATGAACCCTATCTGATGTCCACACCCCAGTTAGTAACAAGATACAAGACTGGTGGTCAAAAGTTTAAAAATCCTATCAAATTCACAGCATTACAGACATCATGTAGAAAAACATGGCCACTTGGGCTATTTCAACTAAATCCCTGTAAACAGGTCACCTGGCATGTTCCTTTGCTGCTGGACACAGAGCTTGACCAACGAGGACCTTGTCTCCGGAAGCCATATCAAACTTGAAATCTTTAGGAGCCTCAAATAACAAGATTATCGTGCTCCCCATATTAAACTGACCAAACAACTCTCCCTTCTTCAACGGAACCTGTCCCAAGTCCACCTCGTTGATACGGTGCCGTGTGCCTTTAGTGTTTGTCCGTAACTCTGGGTCGTTATAGATTTCTATGGAGCCAACATTAGTTGCCCCTACAGCAGTCATGCTGAAGAAACCATGTTTCCACTCGCCAACATACACGGCTCGTTCATTTATCGTGAATAAGCCGGGTATTAGTCTTGCTAACCATGGGTTCACAGAGAGCAGCTTCCCAGAAAAATGCCTTCGGAATGACGCAGTCCAGTCACACGGTGAATGGAAGCGGTGATAATCTCCGGGAGCCAAATAAATTATACATTGGTGTAGAATATTGTCCTTGTTAGTCAGCAAAGATTCATAGTAATTGTCATCTTTTTTTTTCACCCATTTATTTTCTCCAAGGAACTCCTCTAGGCTGTATGTTACTCCTTTGACTTGCTCTATCTTGTCTGTGTCGGCAGGCCCACAATTAAGGACTACGCCATCGCATGGAGAGACACACAGAGAAGGCGCTATAAATCTCGCTCCGTCCTTCAAAGGCCTTGTAAAAAATGATGACAAGCTTTTGTAATGCTGGAGGTCAGTAAACTCAGCTTCGTGTAGATTCACATTAAACATTTTAATGTACGTACCGTACACGAAACTTCGTAGAGACGTCGGTAATTCACATGCAGCCAACTTCCCCCAAATTCGGCTTGTAACGCGGAAAGGAAACATTTCATAGAACAGTATTTCCACTTTCGACACTTCATAGTTTATTGAAGCACGGATATAACACCAACCTACGTAAATAGCACTGCCTAACGGCACCCATCTAGTAATAACAGATCGAAAATTCATCCATTTATTTCTCTGTATCGTCTTTGTTTGATTGTGAAGCGTAGATGTTTGGCGGAAAGGTCTGTGAGGACGCAACTTTTGTCTAAACATAGGATTTATAACAGGAAGACAGCTCCTTATACGAGTCGGCGGGAACATTTCGACTGGTAAACGCACACGGCGGCGGCGGCTTAAAAATAAATTGTTTACGTAAAATCACGCGAATTGATTAATTTGCGTGCTGAATGAAGTACGTACTGTACCGTAAGTAGTAGGTACATAGCTACAACGGATAAGAAAAATCAAATTATATAAACAGTGGTGACATTACAATGGCACGCTGTCTTTCTCTTTGATGCGAATTAAGTACTTATTTCGATGGCAGTAATGCTTATATTAGGGTAAAGATATTTTATAAAACTGAATCACAGGTAGAGCTAGTGTACGTACGCGTTCAAAAACACAAACTCAATAAAACACAATTTTCGAAGTTTAAAACAAAATCTGTTGAATTTCAATATTTTCGGTGCTTAAATATCTAAAAAGAGTAAATATACGCAAAAACTAAAACGCATTACAAAAAATAGCAGGCGGTATTTTTTCCGAGTCAAAATATAAAATCGTTTTGAGTTTAGTTTTTGAGCACACCATCCACAGGTAAACTTTGGAATCAGAAAACAGCAATACCGGTTTTTCATTCCTTCAAATTGTTCATGTGCTTACTATTTTGGAAACAATCTACCCCCTCATCACTTTAACATTTTCAGATTTGCTACTTCGTTTGTTAAATAATTAATAAATTGTGAGTGAAAAATTAAATCGGCTTGTACCGGTTTTTTTCCGACATTGAAAAATGATGGCGATTGGCCACCTCTGCAATCCATCATTAGTAGCATAGCATGACATTTAGCGTTGTTGACGTTTTTAGTGCTTACTTAAGATTTTTCTTTTTATTATTTTATTTTCCGGCGTCGATAGTATCTTCTGATGTCCACAAGAAATGGAGTTAAGCAAGAAACCAACAGCAACAACAGTGGTGTTGATAAAGTGGGTGTTCGACGTACATCTTCTGTCGAATATAAAGATATCCCGCCTGAAAGCGGCTTTCGAGGGTTCCAGAAGGTGCCACTGGTTCTCGTGTCTCGTTATGACATAAGTCCTTACTTGCAGCAGTTGAAAACCCCAGTAGTTGGTAAGAAACCTGGAAGAAATCCGAGAGATCCTAAATTGCAGCCAAAAAACCAGTTTTCTAGAAAATGCTTCATCAATCTGGTGAGACAGGACTTAGGTAAGCTGAAGGAGGAGCTTCAGAGGAACCAGGTGCCTGGCTATCCCTCTGACTCAGGTTCAGACAGCGAAAAAGACCCAACAATGGCAACCATAAAGTGTAAAATATGTGAAAAAGGGTATTCAAGTGAGAAAAAGCTGTTAAAACATCAGGGAAATAAACATATGATTGTATACAAGCCTAATGGCAAGCCACAGAAGCGTGTGTCATTTTCTGATCAGGTAATCATCCACGAAGTTAAACAATACCATAAATGCAGAAAATGTCCGAAAATCTTTGAAGAGTACAAGCTCTTAAGATCTCACACAAAGCTACATCATAAGAAGCGTAAGTGCTATATATGCAACTATTGCAATAAGAACTTTATGGACCGAACCTTTTTTAAAGTACATATCAAGCTGCATTGTGATGTATGCGGACAATTTTTACCGAATAAAGTCAAATTTACTGATCACAGACGGAATGTATGTCGCGTGCTAAAACTACTCCCTTGCAAAACTTGTGGTGAAATATACTTCAAATTCATGGACTTAAAAGATCATAGTTACGAACACACAGCTGCATGCTTTGTCTGCGATGTATGTAAAGATCAGTTTACCAGTAAATGCGCAATAGCTCATCATATTGCATTCCTACATTCTAATGAACGCCCAAAAACTTTATATGGCATGCGTAACCTGGGTAATGAGAGACTCTACTTATGTAACTTTTGCGACGAAAGTTCAGTAGAACGTGATGCCTTAGAACGTCACATGCAATTACTACCGGATCTAACAAATAAAGCCATGACCGGTTATCAAGACTACTATTTCTGTGACCAATGCTTCAAAAAGTTTGATACAGAAACTAATATGCTTCAGCATAAGTGGACCCATTTTCTGATCACTAGTGACAATTCACAAGAACGGGAACAAGTTGGGAAGAAAAAGATGAAAATGACATATAAGATTGATGAACCAATACCGGAGTATATGCAACCTACACTGGTTTTGGAAAAGATTAAAATTGGGGGGAAAGTTGTGACGGAGTCCGTTGAGTTCATTGATGCAAGGTGTTTTGATGTTAATAATGGAGAGATCAAGAAGGCTATTGTTCACCCGAAAAGTAAAAAGACTATTATTTCTAAGCACCAATGCCAGGTCTGTATTTTGTGTTTTTTTCCCTTTATACATGCAACAATAAAAAATAAAAAAATACCATTTATTTATTTTCATAATGAGGTTGTATGTTAAATAGGTAGTTTGTTTGCAAACATATAACTAACTACAAATTTAATTTCTGGTAGTTTAAATATACGCCAAACGTAAAAAATAATATACGCCAACAAATAATTTTGAATAATGTAGTTGCAGAGTATTAAAAACACTGCCATTTTTAATTTAGTTTACTGAAATAAAATTAATAGATTATAAAAATATGAATAGTAAAAAAAACATTGTGGTCTAATAATCAAAATAATTTCTGTATCAATAATCTCCAAAATTAATATTTAAACTAAACTATTCTTTGATTTGATATAATTTATTAAATTACTTAATTATAAAATTCCCGGTAGTTTCAATACAAAAAAACTTTTTTTTTTAAATGCGTCGTTTTTCAAATCATATCGTATTTAATTGGTATTACCAACTTTTATCGCCCCGCTTGTTATAGTATACACGTATTGCGATAACATTCCAAGAGGATGGGTTTTTTATATACTACAATATTATAACCGGGCCGGTATTTTACCACTACCGGGCAAAGACCACTCTCTCCCATATACTCAGTGTAATATCGACGCGCAAACTGTTACTATGAATTCAGTACATGGTTCTAGACCCCCAGAGGGGGTTGTGGTTGAATGATAACAGCCGCACGGGTCGATCAAAGGTTCGTGGATGGGTGAAGACAATCTATCATACTGAAACCCCTCATTGTCTCTGAAAGCACGTTTAGCTGTCATTCGCAGATCTTTGACTGTTGTTACGAGTAGTCAGAAGTCTAAATGTCTGATAATCACTGGGTTGTGGATCTTGTGGAGGTCAGATATGCAGTCGCACCATGTAAAATCTGTATCCAGTTAGACTGGAACCCGACCGCAACGTACATAGTGAAGAGGCAGATTGATTCATTCGATATCCCCCAGGGGATGAAATATTTCGTCGGCAACCTACACGTTCAAAATGTATGCAAAAGCAGTTTTTTTAAAAGAACCGGCCTAAAATTGTATGTACTGGATTCATGGTAACTTTACACCGTGTAGAGGACCAACAAGACTTAGGTCAACACGACGCTCGCTCACTTTGGTGATATCAGGTTATTAGTCAAAGCGCGCGTTGAGCGCACGTTAAACGTTTCAAGGTTCTTTTGGCGCGTGGCCGAAATCGGAACTAACGCCACCGTATTGTTTCGCTAATATAATTTCTGTGACAAACAATAATAATAGCAATTTACGTTTGATAGCTTCGCGAAGCCTTACGAAGATTTCTTGCAAACAATGTCTGTGATTATTTAATTGGGTTGAGTCTAGTATCGTTTGGCAGGAGTTTGGGGGTAAAAAGGGTTAAAGATGGTAGGGGTGGGTAAACTGATTATAACGCTACCACTGTTATTACAAGGTAATGCATATTTTTCGAGAAATTAATAAAAAATGTTTCTAACCTCAAATTGATAAACAGCGTAACGAAACGTTAAAATCGGCTATTGACAACCAAATATGTACTAGTGTATTGCCTGCGGTGTAAAATGTCGTGCAAAATCTATTAAACGGAACAAAAAAAACGCTATTTGTGTCATGTGTCAGTGTCATTTGTTTAGGTTCATTCCGTTTCTCCCCGAGATGTGAGAAGTTAGTGTGCCCCCACTTCATGGTTAAAAAAAGGTCGACACTATTCCAAAACCGAATCGGGGCACCACGATTCCATGTAGTCTTTTGGCTCCTACCCCTAGAGTGTTTATAAAAATCCGGAGGCGCGAAGGTAGGGCAGCCCCTGGGTGCCTATCCTTTGTTACGTAATGGCGAAGGGGTTGCACTTCCCGCAGCGCCGGAGATGTTGCAGAAGCGACATTAAAGTGTTTTGAGGTTAGGTTACAATAATTAGCTTTTCTCAAGAACAGTGCGTTACCTTTTCATGGGAGTGGTAACAGGGGGGAGGGAGCAGCCCACGCCTGCCCCCTACCCCCTCCCAACCTCCTCCTCCTGCCAAACGATACTAAATTTTAACCATTTCATTTTAATGTCAATATGACCTTTTCGAGACACTAGTCTACATGGTCTTCACATAATCTTGGTCAGATTATGTCTGAACTTTAAAAGAGATTGTGACCTTTGAATTGACTGTGTTGGCCCAAAACTTCGCCACTTCCACGGCATCGCCGCCAATATCATTAATCATTAACAACGACTTTTTCCGGGACCGGTGTTTTGTTTAGTTATACAACCCATAATGATCAACACCTATCCTTTACAGACATGCGACAAATACTACTCATCAAATTTTTGTCTTAACCGCCACATTGAGACCCAACACTCGGACTATGACGGTCTCCAATGCAAGGTTTGCGAAGAAACCTTCGTCTGGCCGTCTCTCCTACGGTCCCACAAATGCATTCGTCTCAAGCATCCCGAAATGCCATTCGAAGATGCCAGACCGGAGATACACTTTGACAATCTTCATGAGATCACCGAAAATGGATTTGACGATTTCAATATTGTGGAGAATGATGATTATTTGAATACGCTGGACTTTGAAATACCAGCTCCTATAGTGCAGTTGACGGAATATAACGGCTTTAATCAACCACAGGATAAGTTCGCGCCGTTGCAGAATTTGGGGTATAAGTTGGTGATGCAAGAAGTACCCATTGAGTTTTAAAATGGTTTTAGATGGATGATTGTGTGCTATCGAGAACCAATGCAAACTGTTTTTGAAGTAAGTCTTTTCTCTCAGTAATTATTTCAGAGGCTACTGATGTTTCTTGTTTGAAGAAGAGAATAAAAAACAAACTGGTTTTTTTTAAATCTGTATCGTTTTTTGTGCGGTTGACACATAAACACGTATCTTTCTGAATGTGTGTAGTTGTAAATTCTTTTGCTTTCCTTAATTCAGCATCTGAAAATGTCTTTCTTTGTTTGTTTTACCCATTTTTTTGGCTACATAACATATGATTATCACGGCAATTTTATATAACAATATTTAAAAATATTGTTAACATACAATTACTTTTCGAGTTGTGTGTACAGGATGGGTAGTTCGTAGTACAGCTTGATAACTTTGTGACACTTGAATTCGGAAGCCCTGCAAGTGGAATTTGTTTAAACGCCTGAATAAGGTCATCCAAAAATATATCGGGTTGTCTATCGGCAAACAGGATTCACTGCAACATCAGTTTGCTAACTCTGCAGCAAAAAAACTCGATTTCGATCCCTCCACGTCGGTGAATTAGATGAATTGGGCTGACATTCTGTCTGCCTTCATGTCTCACGTTGTCATATTTTTCATTCGTTGTTTTCACCATGAGATTTTTACAGAATAGACACGGCATGCGGCAGTTCTTTTCCGGATTCATCTAGTAAAATATCTATCAATGAACTTGCTCCAAAACTCCAACACTACTGGAAGTAGTGTTGATCCAACACTACTTCCAGTATCCACGTCTCGGCACTTAATGGGACCCATTTTGTCCCTATTCGTCTGAATCATCAACAAAATTAAATTTGCAGGGCTTTCGAATCCGAGGCCCTTAAGAGGAAATGCGGTCTCGTGGTCGTTGGTGTTCATTGTTCATGATAGCGTGGAGCTCAAGTTTTCATCCTGGTTTATAATAGTAATCCTAATATTTTTTACGGTATAATTTATATCTACTTCTCATGTCCCTATGTTTTGTTTTTTTGCCGCATTTATATATGTGTTTCTAAAAAAATATAACACGCCAAAAACCGGAACGAACGCGTTTCGTCTGTTATTTTCTAGCTGTCCCAACTCATGTAATTCAAAATTTCTTCTACTCATTACTGTTTTTATAGCACGTGTATTTGTATAAGACTTCACATAATATGAATGTATGTATACCCTTAAATATAGCTAACTGTAGTATATCAATGTATATTATATCTAGCCCTTAAATTAAAGGCTAGGGCATTATTTACTAGGTTCTATAGGAGTCGAATAGTGGTTATAGTTGACACGTTAAAACAATTTAATAAGATTAGTTTTATTATAATTGAGGCATATAATTTTTTGGTTGATTTTCGCTACTGGAACGAAGTTTCACGAACAATGACCGCGACGGCACTTATGCTATAGTATGTGTTCCTTACGAGTGTTGTAGGTCGTGAGTTTGAACCTAGGCAGTTACGTTACTTTATGTATTTAATTTCATCAGCACTGCTCTCAAATCGGTGAAGGAAAACATCATGAGGAAACTGGCATGTCCTAGAACCAAAAATTCGAAGACATGTGACATCCCTCAACCCGCACTGGTCCCGCGTAGTGGATTTTGGCCCACTCGCTTTCTCAGAGAAGAGGCCTGTGTCCCAGCAGTGGGAACGTTGTAGGCTAAGTTTTTTTTTTTTCAAGCGCAATTTATTTAATTGTGCCTATTAGTTATTAATATACAGCGAAAGGAACTTCGTTCCATCGAACCTGCGGGGTAATTGCGTAACACACTAACAGAGTTAAACAATTAGGGCGCAGGAACTCCTCCCGTTTTTTATTCTGCACTATTTTTAAGGTTTAGCATCAAAAGAGGCCCTACACGGTATTTTAAATACAAAACTCATGAAAAATTGCGACAGGGAATTTTTTCCTCCTACATCTCACGTAAGCCCACGTATTCACGGGCTATATTATTACGGGACGATTTTAAGTCGCACTGTTTTTCAACTCTCGCTACTGAGCCGAGCATTGAGAATCCGTCAGAGCGCATCCCAGCGCGACAAGAAAACACACTGTTCGACATCCAACTTGCGGTGCGAAACTGCGCGAGTAAAAACCGCCCGTGATACGAGGAGCACGAGGGCTAAACTTGAGTTCGCTTTTAGTTTTAAAGGTCAACAGAATGTTTGATTATGTTGTTAAAGGGAGGTAGTCACAGATTATATCTAAGGTTATCAAACTACATCTAGTTGTAATCTCATTACAATAACATGCTTGAGTGAAACTTTTTTCGCTGAGATATCAGTTAAAATTACATTAATTAGAATAATGTTCAATGTAAATATTTGCATTTAAATGGCTCCTTTTTAAAAGGCTTGTGCTCCTGATTTTGGCTTGTTATTTAAGTGCTTTTTGAAGCAATGTTTTTTTTGTAAACACTAAATCCGGTTTACGTTTTAATAGAAAGCCGTTTAGTTTTGAACATTTGCGTTGTGGTATTTTGGTAGTAGTTTGCAGAATGTCTCTTAAGTGTGCTTCTTGGCAAAGGCCAAACAACTTCATGGTTTCCTATCCCTCGCAGCTCTTTTCCAATTTGGACCCGCTGTGAAGTTTAATTCGTCTTCCCATCTTTTGTATTGTCTTCCCTTGTTTGACATCTCTGGGATACTATTTTGTAAGCAACACCTGTAAGGTGATTTAAAATAAGTATTTCGGGTTTAAATATTCAAGTAATCAAATCACTCAGTTTTTATGTGGCACTACAAATTGGAATTCACATTTACGTTTTCTGATCAATTTGTTTTCGATTTCATTCTCGTCACACAATTGGAACCGAATATATGTGGATAGTAGTAGACAAAGAAAAAAGGAAAGACCAGGTCTTTCCGTATTTTTTTGCTACTGCCATATTTTGAGGCAACAAAAGCCATCTATTACTTGGTCGGCTTCTAGTGTAATCGGATGCAGCTGATTTTCAGTATTTCACATAGAGCGACTGCTTATCTGACCTCCACAACCCAGGTACACCCAGTACCTGGGTTGTGGAGGTCACGAGAGGAAGACAATACCTCACTTTTTTTTTCTTAATTGTTACTCAATTATCTTCCAAAATTCTGAACATTTTGGCTGTAAAAAGAGTAAAGGGCCAAAAATAACGCAAGTAGATTATTTACTTATATTACACACAAAATATATAGGGTGGAAGGGATATCGACGCACAACATGATACCATGGATTCAGTACATGATTTTGAACCCCGCTGCGTTGAAATTTTTTGTCGGTAAAAAAAAAAAAATTGCTTTGACATACATTTTGACCGCGTAGATATTGCACTTTTCTATGAAACAGCAGTTTTTTTGTTGAAAACCGATGAAAAATTTCAACTCCAGGGGGTCCAGAATCATGAACTGAATCCATGGTATCAGGTTGTGCGTCGATGTCCCTTCCACCCTGTATACATATTAAACGTGAGTGTTACATATTAAAGGAATGTAGATTTTTCTTATAAATTATAATTAAATATAAAAGGTGTTATTTTCTAAGTAAGTACATACTAATTATGTATACGTTTATATTTACTATATTTAAGACGACTTTTTTTTGAGTAAATTTATATAAGATTTTGGCCTGAAAATATTAGTTTACTTAATAAAATTGTTTTTTTTTATTATTTCGTTTTTAAGTTGTGCAGACTACAATCTGCATTATATATACAATGTGAAGAAAACAATACGACAATAAATAAAAACTAATGTGTATTTTGGAACCTCGAAAAAAATTTTTTTTTTCTTTTCTAACAAAATAGTGATGTGTTTTGTCAATTTTTGACTTGCTTATAGTGAATAAACTATTGGATAATTTTTTATCGAAATTCGTATGCAGACTAGAAACGGCATTAGAAATCGCAGTTTAATTTATTGTTGTATTGTCGTCTCCACCTTGTTTGTGTACAGGGTGGCTAGGATATCGACTCGCAAACTGCAACTATAAAAAAATTCAATACCTACGCGGTCAAAATGTAAGGAAAAGCGTTAAAAAAAACATTTATTTCGAGCAACAAGAGTCATAGCGCTAGTAATTATATACTTACAAACTATGTTAGTAATACACTTACAAAGACAAAAACAAAATCAACCCCAGAAACAAATTGAAACAAACTGTGACGTCATTGCCGCAAGGTGACCGGCCCAGTAGGAACCCTGCAGCAGTGGTTCACGAACGCACAACCAAGCCTGCTTGCTGCGAACATCCCCGATGCGCTGCAGTATCGGGGCAACCCCATCAGCACCCTGAATGCGTTATTGCATTGGACGCGAAGAGCGCTGTATTATTTTTGAGTAAATGAACCCACAGACTTCCAAGTGTTTATAGACGTGCAGTAAGCACTTAATATAGTGCGCTTGACCTCTTTAGAGGCCAGCCTGAATCTGCGGGCAATCATGTTAGCTCTCACACACAGCGCCCTCCGCTCCCTGTCAATATCCTCATCGTCTTTGAGGCCAGTGGTCAATAAGTGACCCAGATATTTAAATCGGTCTATCCTCACAAGAGTTATACCGCTCAACCTAACCGAAGGTACTAGAATAAAGAAGAATTTTAACGCTGTGGGGTCCATCAGAATCATGTACTGAATCCATGGTATCAGGTTACGTATCCCTGCCACTCTGTATATTATATACCTACTCTTTTTCGGACGCCTTCATTTAATGGTTACCTTAAAGTCGGAGGGTGAGGGGTACCCAATTCGTCTGCTCCAAAAATATCTGATGAAAGTGTTATCAAACTCTGCTCTTAATATTAATGTACGCAATCACTCACTTATGGAAATTGCACACGCAATCACGCGGCTTCGCACGCGTGATATGTCGATAACAAGTAGCCTATCTCCATACCAAATAAATCAAAATCACTCCAGCTATTGTTTTTTTTTTTGTATATTTAAGTTTAAACTTTTACTGCAATTAGTAAAAAAGAAGACATTACAAACCGACACTTCCATTTAATTTATGTGTATAGATGTCTAATAGAAGATTTATCGGTATTTTAAAAGTTATACTTTATTTGTCACCACTTTTTCACCACCATAATTATAGTTTGAATAACATTTTATAAAAAAACTAATTGAAAAATAATTGTCTAAAATTGAGGTTGTAAATTAAAAACATCTGCATGGTAATTTAAAATTTGAATAAAGAGTAGGTAATTCAGATAATCATACCAAACTCAATAAATGTGTGGCACTACAAATTGGCATCCACGGGTACGTTTTCTGATCATTTTCATCAAATACTTATGGAACAAACTTTGAGTGTCTGTTTATATATTTAAAATTATATTTACTTTTTAATAATAAGGATGACTCTAATAATATGTTACAATTCCTGTTTTTTTTGTTAGTTTATTATTATGGCATTATGTAATTATCACCATTTTAAATGCTGTAACATAGGTAGTCTGTTTCAACTGTGTCGATGTTACATAAAATTACGGTCGGTCAAGCAGGGAAAATTATAAAGACAGGCGGTTTGAAGGTTATTTTTTCATTTGTTTTTTGTTCCTAATAAAAATGTGTAGGTAAAACTCAGAGCACGGAATCGTCTAAAGACGTCAGTACAAATAAAAATCGTGGCGCCGAAAGTACGTTGAGCGCGCAAACTTTTACATAAAGTTGGTTCCCTTCAAAGCCTGTAGGCGACATTTGTGTCGGACCCACATTGAGCCCACGTGGTAGATTATGGCCCACTCCCTGTCACAGAAAGGAGTCGTGTGTCCTAGCAGTGGGAACATTATAGGTTGATTATGTATGTATTTGTGTCGTTGTACAAGTTAAAGGTGACCCGCTTGGTTTGTATAGATAGAAAGTGTTGACAATGCTTCCACTAGCAGCGGCCGCCGAGGCGTCAACGTGCTCTGTGGTACGTCAGCAAACTAAATACTCCTCCATTTTGTTGTAGTGTAGAGTCACTAGAAATTATTGGTTTCTTTAGATGTAACTTATCTAAAATATAAATATACATATATACTGTGGTTTTCCTATAGCTATAGATATATTATTCTGTTGTTTAAATTACTGTTCTATTACCTAATAACAGTGGTAAACTTTTGTAAACCTGCAAATAGTTTTAGGTAAAATTCTAAAAGTATTTTGAGATTTAATCTTATTATATTATTTCTTCTGACAATACACACAGTTGAAATAGCAAGCTTTCAATGGAAGTACATAATAAAATAATTGACTTAGATGGGTTTTTATTTTATTTTTTAACACATTTCTGAGGAGGTACTAGAGGAGGTACTTAAAATCTGCTACTCTAAACGAAAAATACTTAATACCCGATTGCGACACAAACATCGAAGAGTATTCTCTTTCGTTCGTCACTCGTCATTAGTTTAATATCTATGCTCATCGTATCAGCTTTTGAATTTTGTGTCAAAACTCAAACCTGGATTTGACTCAAAAGTTTTGAGTCATCGCCTTGAGATCATAATTTGCAGGGATGGCCAACCAATGGCACATTGCAGGAATTAATATAACTCATTAGAATCAGCATTTTATTTTGCATAATTATTATTTTGCCCATGGCTCAAATTATGCCATTTGCAGCAATTTCAGTTCAACCTCGGGTTTTCCGTAATAGTAACATTAATTTTAATTTAGGTTAAAAATGTTTTTTCACTGTCGTCCTTAGCAAATGGGGAGCATCTGAAGTAAAAATGTGTAGAGTAATAAGCCTTAAGTACTGATAAAAAAAAGCGTATCTGGTAAGGCTAATTTTTTCCCATTCCTCTGATACGGCCCTTTTATTAAAAAAAAAAAACTAAAATATACATTATGGCGGCAGAGCAGATACCGAGTAAAATAAGGTTTTGAAAAATATGCTACAACCGTTTCCATTGCAAATAGGTTTATATATAAGCCGTCAAAATTTGTGCTGTGGTGATCCGAATAGGATGCATTTGAGAAATAATAATTGATGAAATCATTAGGACACCATAACAGACCGGTTTAGTGAATGCAAGTTCATCTTAAATCAGTTCGGAAACGTTAACAGACTAACTGGAAAAATCCTCTCAGCCAAACGTCAACCACTGCTGCACTGCAGGAAATAGACCCTTCCTTTCCCCTAAAGCATCTCCACAACGACCGGTCCTGCATAGTACCTACTCATAAGTAATACAATAAAATCTTAAAGAATTTGAATGTATGAGTAATCGTAATTTCCTCCTTTGAGGAAATTGAGTATGAAGTTATACAATAAATGTACGCCTACTTCCTCTAATAAGTAGGAGTAGGAGCGGCGCAGGGCCGATACAACGCGCCTATAAATCATAAACCGAATATTGAAAACCGTTAATATGGTTCGATTAGGTATCTGTGGTACAAGAGCAAAACGGGGCAACACCACACACAGTCACACAGTGTTTAGTTGTCAAACGCCATTGTTGTGAATTTGTGAAGAGATAAAAGTATTAATTAATTCTATAGCTAAACAATAAATATTGAATTTCGCTTTTCCAAAACGATACCTAAGTTTCGTATTATCACCAGCGTGACAATAAATCAAAACTCATGCTTTTTTAAACCGTAATTACTCATATCCTGTGTTACACATATCCGTTCGTATTTTTCGTGTTTTAAAATTATTAAAAACATGTCTGTGAGTGAAAAAGTATCCTTATCCGATGCCTTGAGCAATGTCGATGTATTGGATGAGCTTACATTGCCCGGTAAGTAGAAATTTTGTGTTTAATTATTGAATCTTAATAACACATAAAAGTTAGGTGGGGCTTTATGGATTGCCATGGGACTTCCTATTAAGTCATGAGTTATAGGTATTTAGCATAAAGACAAGTGTTTCAAATATAATGTTAATCTGAAAGTTATAATATTATAAAGAATGGATTGTTTATTTAGTTTATAAAAGTAAACAATGAGAAAGTTGAAGTAAAAGCTATCCTACTGTATTAAATAAAACAATATGTATACTATTATTCTGTGAGTGAGCAAATATATATATTAGGGTCTAGACTCTTAGACCATAGGTCAACCTTATTCTGCCTACCAACCACTTTGAGAATATAATATTTTCTAGAGCACTCCAATTTTTTTAATTTCCATCTGTCGCGAATCAGAAACAGCTTTTGCTACGATTAAATTGTAACATGTAATCTATATAAATAAAACAAAGTCAGTTTAGTTACACCATTCATAACTTGATCATGATACTCATAAGTAAACCACAACTATGACCTCAATACGAATAGCCATCTGGAACATAAACGGCTTATCGCCAAACAAGACAGAGCTAGAGGTGCTCTTAAGAATAAATAAAGTGGACTTTGCCTTAATATCTGAAACGCATCTCAATGATTGCAAACTGTTTAAGATGAATAACTATTGTGTATACTGCACCAACCACCCTCATGACACCTCTCATGGTGGAGCTGCTGTTATTATAAAAAATTACATAAAACTCCACCTACATAGCGAGTTCAAAGAAAATTGGCTACAAGCGACTACAATCATCATAGATGAGAGAATCGGTCCCCTTAACATAAGTGCTGTATACCGTCCTCCAAACCAGAAGGCCAAGAATGATATGTTTGACATATATTTCAACACGTTGGGCCACAGGTATATAAGTGGCAGAGACTGGAATTACAAACATACCTACTGGGGGTCTAGACTCATCACAACCAGAGGATGTGAGCTGAAAAAGAGTGTTGAAACCCACAGGCAAACCCTGCTGTCGAGTGGCAAACCAACTTACTGGCCAACCATGTCAATAAAACACCTGATCTTCTGGACTTCTTTATTGTCAGGAGTCGTCATTCAATAAACTATCTGACCACTCTCCAGTCATTGCTGCATTTAGTATAACAGCAATCCAGAGAGAGCCTAAACTAACCCTGTGTAACCGGAAAACTGACTGGGACTCATTTGCGGACTACCTTGAAGAAGAAGTTAACCTAAAAGCAACGCTGAAAACTGAAGAAGACATATGATTCTGCCTCATTCTACATAACTAATCTGATACAAATAGCAGCATGGCGCGCTACCCCTACGCTGAACACTTCAGTCAGTCAAAATAATATACCCCTAGATATATGGCAAAAACTTGAGGCCATACGAAGATTGTGAAAAAAAGTTCATTTGAGTAGATTGGAAGAGGACAGAAAGGGGCTTGGATCTAGTATCGTTTGGCAGGAGTTTTGGGGTAAAAAGGGTTGAAGATGGTAGGGATGGGTTCCCTTATTATAAAGCTACCACTCTTATTACAAGGTAATGCGTATTTTTCGAGAAATTAATAATAAATGTTTCTAACCTCAAATTAGATTACAGCGTAACGAAACGTTAAAATCGGCGATTGACAACCAAATCTGTACTAGTGTATTGTCTGTGGTGTAAACTGTCGTGCAAAATTGATGAAACGGAACGTAAAAAAAAAAAAAACGCTATTTGCGTCATGTGTCAGTGTCATTTGTTTACGTTCATTCCGTTCCTCCCAGAGTTGTGAGAAGTTAGTTCACCCCCACTTCATGGTTAAAATAGGTCGACATTGCTCCAAAACCGAATCGGGGCACCCCGACTCCACGTAGTCTTTTGGCTCCTACCCCTAGAGTGTTTATAAAAATCCGGAGGCGCGAAGGGAGGGCAACCCCCGCCCGCTGTAACAAAGCATAGGCACCCGTGCGAATCGTAGCGGCTGAGGCTGGTCGCCGGAGGCGACCAGTAAGCCGAAGCTGCGGAGGTTAGCATGGGTGCCTATCCTTTGTTACGCAAGGGCGAAGGGGTTGCACTTCCCGCAGCGCCGGAGACGTTAGAAAAGCGACATTTAAGTGTTTTGAGGTTAGGTTACAATAATTAGTTTTTCTCAAGAACGGTGCGTTACCTTTTCACGGGAGTGGTACCAGGGGGGACGGAGCACCCCCCTCCTTCCCCCCCACCACCTCCCCACCCCTTCCTCCTGCCAAACGATACTAAACTTTTACCCAAGAAAAACTCTCAACATTGTTGGCTCGAAAACAGGATGTGGCGGCATCTCCCCCCCACATGCGAACAACACATCACACTGACGTCACACAAATCCTGCATCGCGCAATCAAAGTTTACCACGCAGCTAGCATATATACAACTTCCCGACAACAATCATCGGGCAGTTGCCCACCAGATACGACATCCATCTGGTCGGAGGATCCTCCCTTGTCCAAGAGTATGAGTGAACTTTACACCCTGTTCCTCATATCTCTTCAAGGACAACTACTCCTTGTGGAAGATAACCAAAAATTTCAAACAACCACAAAATTTTACACCCCCTCTTAGGAAACCTACTGGTTCTTGGCCAGAAAAGGCGCAGCTTTTTGCACAACACCTCTCTACGGTTTTCACTCCGAATGAGTCGTCGATGACCGATTTTGAAGAGGAAGTCGATAGTTATCTTAATAGGTGACAACTATCACATTTACTCAAACTGGTCAAGCCGAAAGAACTGACAAGGACAATAAGAAATCTGGAGAATAATAAAAATAAATAAATAAATAAAAATAAAATTCATTTATTTCAGGTCCTTGACCCATAGAAGATATAAAAAACAACACAATTCAATTTTGATAATATTGTAACGTTAAAATTAGGTGACTGATGAGATGACACGATAAAATTGAATGAAATGATGTAAATAAATAACAGATAAACAATTTATAAATGTCTGATCAAATCAATTTATGTCCAATTCACAAAGCAAAAAAAAAATACAAAATAATTAAACAGTCAAATGAATTAAAATATGAAAATGAGATTATGTCATGAGCAAAACTAAAATTAAAATTTCCAAAATACCACATAAAACACACCTATATAAAAAGAAAAATCAAGCACCAGTTATATGCCTGCTACAACAATGCCCAATGTAAGAGCAATCCAGTCGCTGAGCAATCATCGCCAGGACAGTATTGGAGCTAGCCCGCACCCTGCGCACTAAGGACGCGCACCGCTTGCGCATGGTGGCGTGGAAACAGTCGGTGCGCGCTTCCGCAAACATGCCTGAGGCGCTGCAAAAGCGGTGCAGCCCCAACACTGCCTTGAACGCGTTGTTATATTGGACACGAAGGGCACTGTAAGCAGCTTGTGTGTAAGATGCCCATAGGCTGCATGTGTATAGTGAGGTGCAGAAAGCTTTGAACAGTGTGATTTTTACCTGATTTGAACAACGTGCAAACCTACGGGCTATCATATTTGCTCTCTTAGAAAGTGCCCTCCGCTCCCGCTCAATGTCAACATGGTCTTTCAGATCGTCTGCTACCCAGTGCCCCAAGTATTTAAATTGAGTCACCCGTTCTACAGGTACACCATTCAAGCGAACAGGGGGCACTTGCTGTGGACATTTGCCGCCTCCCTGAAATACCATGTATTGGCTTTTCACGACATTATACATGAGGCCATGGTTGCCCGCATACTCCTCACATATCTTCAATAGCTCGCGTAATCCACAGACCGACGCGCTCAGAATTACCATGTCATCTGCATAACTCAGATTGTTAAGACATACATCATCAACATGACAACCAACATGACGACTACTGAGCGCGACGATGAGTGCATTCATGTAGAGATTGAAAAGATTGGGTGAAGTTAACCCACCCTGTCTCACCCCACATTCAAGCCTGTAAGGCTCCGATAATATACCCGCCCATCTGACATTGTTAACCTGGTGTTCGTACCAATACTTGAAGATGTGAACCAGTTCATGCGCCATGTTTATGCCCTCAAGTTTTTGCCAAAATAAAAGTCCTGGTTATGATCTCATCACAGGTGAAATACTCAAGCATATACCTAGAAAAATTATCGTCTTTCTTACTATGCTGTTCAGTGCCGTCTTTCGATTACAATACTACCCAAAAATGTGGAAGATATCACAGATATGTATGATAGCGAAACCGAGAAAACCACCTACCGAACCAAGCTCATATAGACCCTTAAGCCTTCCAGTCATATCAAAGGTTTTTGAGAAAATATTTCTATGTAGATTAAAACCAGTCCTTGACGAGAATGTGATGAATGAAGCACGCAACTGTAGAACAAGTGCATAGAGTGGTCCATAAAATCAGACAGTCATCGGAAAATAAAGAATACTGTTTTGCGGTGTTCCTGGATATCCAACAGGCATTCGATAGGGTCTGGCACAAGGGACTATTGTATAAAATTAAATCTCTTCTACCTAACTCTTTATTTTATTTTATATAATATTAAAATCTTACTTAGACCAAAGAAAATTTCAAGTTAAGAATGAGGAAGAACTGTCAAATCTCTATGAAATTAAGGCCTCAGTCCCACAAGGTTCTGAGTTCGGGCCCGTGCTCTACTCGATCTATAATGCAGATTTGCCTAATACTAATGAAGTGGTTACGGCGACCTATGCAGACGACACTGCATGCCTTGCGAGTGACCAGAATTCAATGCAGGCATGTCAGAAGTTACAAGTTCAATTGAATCAAATTGACCTTTAGCCTAAAAAATGGAGAATTCAACCTAGTATAACTAAGTCAGTTCATGTGACTTTCACTCTTCGGAAGGGCGATTGTGCCCCAGTGTACATGGAATGTAAACCACTGCCAACTAGCAACACAGTAAAATACCTTGGGCTACATCTGGACAAAAGGCCCTGGGTCAACCACATTAAGGCAAAGAAAAAGGCAGCTACCATTGAGATGAAAATTCTATCCTGGCTCTTAGGAAAACAATCAACGTTATCTCTAAGTAACAAGATACTTGTTTACAAAGTTATAATAAAACCAATCTGGACTTACGGAATAGAAATCTGGGTATCGGCTAGCAACTCCAATATTGAAATTTTACAAAGGTTCCAAAATTGTGCCCTAAGAACAATCTCAAGTGCACCCTGGTTCGTCAGAAACACAGAAATACACGAGCACCTTAAGATACAACACAACAGTGAAAGAAGAACTATGCGAAAAAATATATTAACAGAGACTTAGCAAACACATCAATATCTTAGCCAAGAACCTTTTAAACAGAAAAGGGGATATAATCCGCCTAAAGAGATGGCAAATCCTAAACTTGGACCAGCGACAGTGAAAAATTAAAATTTATCTAGTACTGAACCACAATATGTGAATGTTCAATGGAACACCGGAAAAACAATCTCACACGAAGATCTCATCTGATTATGGCTAGTAAGAGCCGATTGCAGATTAAAGGAGAAAAAAAAAAAAAACATTCGTAACTCAGGGACGCCTGGACGGGTTTTTATGATATATGATTTGTTGGATTTGTCTTCGCCCTGAGTAGCAGAATAACTATTTAAAAAAATATTGAAGATAATTCATTTCCTAACACAACATTTATTGATTACTTCATCCGCCTGCCACTTTGCCCGCGTGTATGTCAGAAATCATCCCACCGGAAAGTGCTACCGGTATTAAAATTGGCCTATTGCCCTTTTTGGATGCCATCTATTTCCTTGGCAAATTTTATCAAAATCTTTTGAGTGGTTCAGCCATGAAAAGGTAAAATACAGACAGAGTTACTTTCGAATTTATAATACTAGCTCTCAGCCGCGACTTCGTCGGCGAACCACCTTACCCTTGTCGTGGTCAATCTATGTGCCAAATTTCATGCAAATCCGTTAGCCGTTTTGGCGTTAAAGCGCAACAAACAAACAAACTTACTTTCGCATTTGTAATTTAAGCTGGGATTAGTATGGATAAGGCGGTACGAAGTTCACCATTCCCGTCTCTATGCCACCTAATTTTCTCTGGGTCTTCTAATGCCCCCCCTGAAAGTCTGTGGGCGTTATTACCCACGTTGAGAACCTATGGTCTAGCTAGACTGTGTCGTCCAAATTGATATGTCTATAGCCCACTATAACATGGCACTTAATAGTGGTCGCAATCGCTACTGCTGAGTATGAGGTCCTGGGTTCGATTCCCAGGTCGGGCAAAGTGTTATTGGGTTTTTCTATCTGGAATTTCTCAATAGCAGCCCGTAGTCTGGATTTGTGCCCGGTTGATGGCAATAGGCTCGCCCCCTATTACATGGGACTTAAACATAACTGGCGAAATGTGGGTGTACAGGTACACCTCTGCCCAACCCTTCGGGGAAACAAGGCGTGATGTTATGTTATGTTATGTTAATAGAATAACTTTTGAAAAGTAGCTCCTTCTCAGTAACTCCAGAGACGGAATACAAGAGTGACTTAACCAATATTTGAATGATGTTCTGGTGGCATCTGCGTCACGCAAAATTCGGCATCGTGCAAGCAGAGTTTGCTGCGTACCTAACATTTATACAACGTCCCAACATCATTTGTCGGGCAGTTGGCCACGCCAGACACGACACCCGTCTGTTCGGAGGATCCTCTGTTTTCTATAGAGGATGAGTGACCTTTACACCCTCTTTACATTACATTATAGAGGTATGAGCCTCTATAATGTAACCAATATTTTGATTTTGAAAACTGTCCATGGAGTTTCTTGCCCGTTCTTCTCCTACTACACTTTGGATTGGGAAACTTGCTTCATCTTTATGACTGAACGACTCCTTGTGACTCCAGAGTTTGATTGAAATAAATGCTTTGAGTTTGGGTTCTTCTCAGATCTCCACCAAATACACACTTTTGTGATTAACTATTACCTGCTTTTCAGATGAACAACCGTGCATTGAGGCAGCTCCGTGCTCCATTCTGTACCAAGCCAACTTTGACACCAATTTTGAAGACCGAAATGGCTTCGTCACGGGTATCGCCAAATATATTGAGGAGGCTACGGTTCATGCTAACTTGGTAAGGGGATTCGAAAGTTTACTTTTTTTTACCCATTACCCAGTCATACACATCACACGCCGCGAATTTATCGCCCGCCCGAAATCAGGAACGCAAGTATTCACCTTTGCACCATATGAAATTATTTTAATTTGCGACACAGAGGCACAGATACACAACAAGCAAATGAAACACCGTTAAACTCGCACCACTCGACCACATGTTGAACAAGACACCACAAAGGCGAAGACGACCGTCTCGCCCGACGGTTGGTTGGGGTCTCGCTCAAAGAGTACTATAGTTATACGGGTAGTCTCTCTTCATTCACTACCCTGTCACGTTCATCATACACACCACACGCCGCGTAAATTTATCGCTCGCCCGCGCTATTGCTTAAGTGTAACTAGCTTTCTTTTTTCCCTGATTTTTAGTTTTCTGATCGTAGCGTGATGTTAAATAACCTTCCTCAAAAATTGGGCTATTAAATGCAAAAATATATTTTTTAATCCGACTTGTTTTTCCAGCGATGAGCGCGTTCACACAAACTCTGCAGCTTTATTATTAGTATAGATTAAGATTTATAAGCTTAACGTGCATTCGATCTATTTTCAAATCGAAAATAACACTATACCTCACCTTATAACAAATAAAGTCTTCAAACCAAATTAATATTCCGTGCGAAACGAGTATTTCCAATAAAAAAATCATTCAAATTTACGTTACGAGTTGGGTGCACAAGGCATAGTAGGAACTAGCATGGTTCCTATATGAGGTTCTGAAAAAGAAGCTAGTCCCTTCCACTCTCACTCACCTCCTACTCTCATTCCAGAATGAACTCCTCGAAGAAGGAAACGCCCACGCTGTGATGCTGTACACCTGGAGATGTTGCAGCCGTGCCATCCCTCAGCCCAGGTCCAACGAGCAACCGGACCGGGTCCATATCTATGAGAGAACTGTACAGGTGTTAGCTCCAGAGGTTGATAAGCTGTTGCAGTTTATGTATTTTCAGGTATTTATTTTTCTTTCATTATGTTCATCATATAACTGGCTTTTTCTAAACTATGTTGAGGTTGCCTTCCTGTCTTTCTGGAGTCAGGAAAATAATATAAAAAGTTATAGTTAGCCATAGCATGGGGTCTCAACTCGAACAAATTTTAATTAGTCTTGAAAAAAAATCATAGATGGCAGCATAGATAACCATTATGAAATTAACAATAATTAGAAATCGATAAACGGCAGAATAAATCAGAACTTCCTTGTTTAATGCTTATTTATTTATTTACACTCATTGTGCACATAATTTCAACAAAAAAACACAAATCAAGCCTATATCTTCACTTCCAAACATTGTATTGATAAAAGTAGCCATCTGTTAATCATTTTGTTAAGAGCTCTGCAAAGAGCTCTTTGCAATAGATGGCGTTTTACAAAATTTGTCCTGTCAAATCAAACAACTTTTTGAAATCTATTAATTTACTAAGAAATTTAAAAGAAATCTATTAAGATGGTTTACTGAACCCGGAACTATAAAACTTTGTCTTAAAAGGATTGCAAGAAACGTTTTAGAAGTAGCTCGAATCCTAGATGGCGTTGAAAAACTACAGTCTCTGGCAATAAGTGAGTCGCTGATGCTGCCATCTGCTGAAAATTTTAACGAATTAAAATTGCCAGCTCATTTGGCTCCAAAATGGTTGAGCTGAATGGTGCCGATCCATGCGTCATGTTCGTGAACGGGCGCCGTCAGTTGGGACAGGTCATCTCTTAGCTGCCACGGCTTATTTTAATAATTAATTAGCTGGATTGTTTTTAATTATGTTTTGATGCACTCTGGACGCTTTTAACGTGTACGGTTTTTTGTACATCGTTCTCACTTATAGTGTCAACATTAATCGATGTAACTAAGATATATGTAAAAACATTATTATTTAAAAGAGTGTCCATGGAGTTTCTTGCCCGTTCTTCTCCATAGGTACCTACTACGCTTTGGAATGGGCAACTAGCTTCATATTTCTGACTGACCGACTCCTTGACAATTCAAAAATGCCTGTAAATGGTTTAATTGAAATAAATGATTTGAGTTTGAGTTTTGAGTTTGAATAGCCAGACTTAGGCAGGTGTCATTTAGTTGTATGGGATTGGGTATCTGTACGTGGTATTATATTATCCGTGCCTACCATCAATGTTACCTTCGATCAATTATAGTACCTCACGTAAACAACAAATGCTAGAAAACGTCATATGCAATACTCGTCCACAGAGCTCTTCTGCTACATTATCATGATTTACGGTGAGATAAATTGTACATGAGAGGTAAATAAGCACCCCATTTGTTTAACACAATTTCAACCATAATCTGAAGGATTTTGAAGGAAATTGCTAATCCATAGCTTCATGTTTGAACAAATTTTCTGTTCTACAACGCATGGTGTTGAACTGTCAAAACGAAAGCCATTGACTGCCATTGTTTTGTTACGAAATCACGCCGCAGGAAATGTTTACTCGTATTTATAAGATGGTCATTCCTTCCAGCGCAAAGCAATTGAGCGATTCTGCGGCGAAGTCCGTCGCCTGTGCCACGCAGAGAAGCGTCGCGACTTCGTCTCTGAAGCGTACCTACTGACCCTCGGCAAGTTTGTCAACATGTTCGCTGTACTCGACGAACTCAAGAACATGAAGAGCTCCGTCAAGAATGATTATTCTACTTATAGGAGGTTTGTATTGATTTTATACATAAAATAACACAAAACTAAAAAATATTTTTTCATAGAAATCAGAATTTCCCAAATGTTCATTATTAATTTTTCCTTTTCAGGCGGAATCTCTAATTTTTTTTTTTTTTTTTTAATTATTGTAGAAGAAGATTTTTTTTTTAATGGAGTTGTAAGCAAGTATAGATCCGTAATAAATATTATAAATGCGAAGTAAATTAGATAGATAGATAGAATACTCTTTATTATGTACACCTTATAAATTACAGACATAGATGTAGAAATTTTACATTGGGTGACACAATGGGCGGTCGTATCGCTGAAAGCGATCTTTTACAGACAACCTTGGGATGGATTAAAGGGAGAAGGAGATACAATATTGTAGGTAGTCAGTGGTGTACCATTAACATATTCATTAAATGCATACATACATACATAAAACATATATTTATCTACACATATACCAGGGCGACACTGAACGTTTTTAGAACTGGCCACTTGTAAATAATATAATAAAAAAATAAGTTCAAAGAACAATGGCAGGTGCCCATACATCATTTTATTTGAAGTAAAAAAGCTTGTTACATTAATGAAAACTACCGTAAAATGTTCGTAATTAGTTCCTAGACTTATATTAGAAAAGATTTTCGTCAAAAAACTCCGTTGTTAATAAATATTGAGACTTTAGTTTTTTTGGCGGGAATTTTGAATTTGAAACAACTTTTATGTATTCAAGTTTTTTGACTATCGTCAATCGTGTGAATTTTCGTTTCTTGAATAAATGATAAAATAATGAATTATTTAATAAAGAAATAAAACAAGTCATCTGTAACCCAAACTTATAAAACAACAGGTGTGGCACAGACGTAGGTGACTTCAAAGAGTACTATAATGAGTGGGTGACTTAGATCACATTTTTTTCTTCTGTCCTTTATATGACCGTTCATCCTTTCTCAGTAACCTCTTGTCCCTTCGTACTCCTTTCCCTACCTCAATACTTTCTTTACAAATAGCTTTCCTGTATATAAATGTATAGTATCTTTCATTACTATAATATTAGGTTGTAATTTTAGTTCATTATTCATTATGGTACCACTGTTATAAATACTTATCCTATCGATTTTATCCCTAAATCCCGTTACAACTTATTGTATTTTCGTTTCCCTAGCTTTGTTTCCTTCGTAATAAACTAAACGTGACGCTGGCTGAGTGCACAACCCGTGTGAAGCCAAAAGGAAAAAAAAACAGCGGCTCGAGAGCAACTGTCACTGTCATTGTTTCTAACAACGCAAAGTCTGAGTTGCCATCTTAATCATTCATTCGGACAACTAAAACAAAAAACTTGTTACCTCTTTCAAACGACGACATAGTTAATAAATAGGTATTGCGTTTAAGTCAATTTATTTACACCACCAGCCACCTCCTAGTACGTATTTCTTAGACGTATAACTGCAGTCCACAGCTAGAAAAAGTTCTAGATCGCGCGAAAAGCATTCAGTTGGCAACATTGTTCAGATTAGTTGTTTTAAAATTCATATTTACCGCAAAAAACCTAAGAATGAAACTCTCAATATTTATTAATCACGGAGTTTAAATTATAAAAACGTTGATATAACGTATTTAGGAATTAGAAACGAACATTTTAAAATATTTTTTATTTATGTAACAAGCTTTTATTGTTCAAATAATTAGCCGCCATTGTTCTTTGAAAATGGAACTCTTTGCTAATATCATTGTGTATGTATTGTATTAATTTGTCATTTGTTTACGTTTTGGCGGCAAATTGAAAATTGTCTGTGTCACGTCAGCATGAATTTTTATTCTGATAATTTATGGAAAAAAGGCGACTTAATTCATCACACAGAGGATGAAACTGTCTTAAAAAGTTGTCATCGTTCATCGATATTGAACAATTTAGTTTAATTTTTTTGCGTTATTACATCCATACTATGAACGATTTTAATATTTAAATCATATCGCAAGTTACAATGGAAGTGATGATTTATTGAATAAAAGGCAATTTGAGTATGTAAAAATACAAGATGGAAGGGAAATCATCGACGCACAACCTGTTACCATGGACTCAGTACATGATTCTGAACCCTCCTGCGTTGAATTTTTTGTAGGTTATTAAAAAAAAAAAAATGCTCTGCCATACATTTTGACCGCGTAGGAAACTATGAAACACTTGTTTTTTTTTTGCTAACCGTCAAAAAATTTCAACGCAGGGGGTTTCAGAATCATGTACTGAGTGTCCATGGTAACCGGTTGTGCGTCGATGTCCCTTCCACCCTGTTTTTTAGACATCGAGTTTATTTTTGAGTGTTTTTACTGTGTTGCCGCTAGAGAATGTTTTGTTGGTGCATACTTGCAAACTCACATAATCTATAAATTCAAAAGAATCTCTGTCTGTTTGGTTACCGTTGCCCGACTAAACAACTTAAACGGATGTCTACAAAATTGGGTAAGGAGATAGGTGGCATCCTGGTTCCTATGGGATAGCATAATCAGCCTATAACGTTCCCACTGCTGGGACACAGGCCTCCTCTCTATGAGAGGTAGTGAGCCGTAATCCACGACGCGGGCTCAGTGCGGGTTGGTAGATGTCACATGTCTTCGAATTTTTGGTTCTAGGACATGCCGGTTTCCTCACGATGTTTTCCTTCACCGTTTTGAGAGCAGTGGTGATTATATTATTTACACAAAGTAAAGCGCCTGCTTGGGTTCGAACTCACGACCTACAACTCGTAAGTCGGGACCGTTACCACTGGGCCACCACTGCTTCCCCTATGTGATAAATTCCAATATACACGCAGGCGAAACCGCGGGAAGAAGCTAGTGTTGTCTAAAGGCCTCCGCAGCCCCATTTTTCCCACGGGATTATATTAAAAGTGTCGCTTTCTGTTTCATTTAGTCATAGTTTTAATAACAACAACACAACATCACGCTTGTAATCCCAGAAGAGTAAGGCAGAGGTGTACCTATAGTAACCCATATTTCGCTAGTTATGTTTTTAAGTCTCATGTAATAGGGGGCGAGCCTATTGCCAGCAACCGGGCACAAATCCAGACTCCGGGCTGCTACTGAAAAGTTCTAGATAGAAAAACTCAATAACGCTTTGCGCGACCCTCATGCTCAGCAGTAGCTCTTGCGACCAATAGACCAACGAGGCAGTCAGGCAGGCAGTAGTTTCAATTTAATATGTTTAAAGTTATTATTCAATAATAAGGATGATGACTCATATTAAAAAAATGTTAAAAAAAAAATCATTTCAAAGAAGGCGTAGTATAAATGAGATACTCGAAAAAATCTATTAAATCTATGTCAATATGAAAAAAGCTACACCCTTAAAAAGTTTTTGGAGTGGGGAGTATGAAGTTACATAGTCGTGACGTCACTTCTACGAAAGTGCTGTCCTTGTCAAACACTTATTTTAAAACGTTTAACTTGGTATTTTTCTAAGCTTTTACACATTTTGTAATATTGTTTGCACTAGTTGGAAACAAATATTTTTTGAGCTAATAATAAAATATTTGTCATCATCCCGGGATATTTTGACTACAGACAATCTTGCGTCAACTTAGCTTAATTTTTCATATAATCATTTTGTTAACCTTGGTTACAGAGCCGCACAGTTTTTGAAGGTAATGTCAGACAGTCAAAGCCTTCAGGAGTCGCAGAACCTCTCCATGTTCCTGGCAACACAGAACAAAATCAGAGACACTGTCAAGGATGCTCTGGAGAAGATTAATGGTAAGCTTCGTTTGAAAACTAAATTATAAATAAATAATTATAAGGCTCGTGAACATGTTCATGAGAAGTTTGTTAAATCATCTCAACGCTGATTTGCTGGATTCGTTTTCTCGTCTACCTATCGTTATTTCTCCTGACAAAGTTTAATCTGTTTATATGTATGTATTTAAGTATTTATGTTTTAGTAGTGTATTATTTTTCGAGTTATCTATCCCCTTTGTTGCACCTGCCATGTTTTGTCTCTGCATCACCCTAAGGTTGACTGGTAGAATATGCCTCAGGCATTAAGTCCGCCTTTGTACAGTATTTTTTTACTTGTGCATAAAGTTTTAATAAATAAATCAACCTTTACGGAGTAAACAAAAAAAAAAAACACATTCTGTATTAAAAAATGTCAATGTCATGATACGGGTTGAGTATTTTTTTTGAACGCGACTTTGTCCGTGTTAAATTTCTTGTTCCTCCGACCCAACCCGTCGCAAAACATCGACTGTCCGCGCTATAACTTCGATAACGCATTCTTTCTGATTTCTTTTCTTTTTTGATCGACTCCTAAGGCTCGTGATGTTACATAGACTATAGCCTTCGTCAAGAATCGGACTATCAAATTAAAAAAATAAACCGACGGGTAGTCCCACAGATTACCAACAAACTTACAAACAAACAAGTTCTACCTCTTATTATTATTAGTATAGAAAAGTTTTTAAATGTTTAAAAATCCATTATTCGAAAAAGAACCCGGTTGTTTAAAATTAATTACAATCTTGCCTATAAGACCAATAAGCAATTTTAATTTAACTTCATTCTTTTTACGTGATAATTATTATTCAAAAATATTTAAATAAAAACTGCAGTGGTAACGGCCGCGAGTTGTTGGTCGTAGGTTCGAACCCAGACAGGCACTTTACTTTATGTAAATTATTTCATCACCACTGCTCTCAAAACGGTGAAGGAAAACATCGTGAGGAAAGCGGCATGTCTTATCTAGAACTAAAAATTCGAAAACATGACATCTAGCAACCCGTATGGACGTATGCTAGCTATGCTTATTAAAAAGAAACGGATAAAAAAGTGTTGAATAATAGTTATTTGTTTTACATATGGGTAAAAGTGTTTTTTGCCGTGAGTGCTTGGATTGAAACCTGAGCGTCGCGAAGGTTTCAAATCACGAAACGCTAAAAACTTTTACCCATAAGTGAAACAACAATTTTCACCACACTACGAGGAACTTGCAAAAAAGAAAGAAAATCAGTAAAATACGTATAGAATCTGTTTATTAAAATAAATTAAAAAGCGGATATTTTCGGTTCTGAATAACCAGGTATTTTCGGTTGACAGGTTTTGAACGTTCCTAACTTTTGTCTTAAAAACGTTTTTGTTCCTAACTCTTTGGTTTCATTTAAAACTTTGAGTAAATGTTGAATCGGAAGCCTTCGAATTTTAAAACACTTTTACACTCTAGATAACAAAAAAAGGTTTTTACCCTCGGAAATCGATGGGTAAAAATTGCAAATAATAGGCAGTGTGGTGAAAAGCAATTTTAGAAGTAAAAATTTTTTTTTCTGCTTTTTGGAAAACTACATATTGGACTATATTCGTAATAAGAAGAGATATTTTGCCACTCAGAACAACATTTAATATTTATTTCTTCAATAGCCGTTGCCCACGACTGCGTCTACGATCCAAGATGAAAAGTAGCTTATGTCCTTACTTAGATCGTGGTCTATATGTGTGCTAAATTTCATCCAAATCCTCTCAGCCGGTTTGGCGAGATAGCGTAACAAACAAACTCACTTTCGCATTTATATAAAGTTATGATATCTTTAACCTTTTAAACGAAACGAAAGATGAGGAATATGTGAGGATCGCAGTAAGCCCCATTCTGTAGCTTCAGCAATTTTTTTGAATATTGTTATTATTGCAAACCAAAATAAAAAAAAATTGGCAACAAAACTGCGCTGCATCATATGAGATCAGAACCTAAGCCGACTGCTTCTCAGTCCAACGCTTGGCGCCTACTGCTACCAGCTCATATTAGTTTAACTCGAATTTTAGCAATGCTATAAACCGGCCAGGTCACGAGCATGATGCGTGTCTAACAAAAGCGAGGGAAATATATTTTTGTTTCATGCAGTGCGATGCGAGTACGCGACTTTACGTCAGTGTGTGCCGTGCGAAACTGCGATCTTTGTGGTGTGTGTCGTTTAAACACATACAGTCGTACCGCGAGTTAACAGCAATACGACTCGTAACGTGCCGATGCACTTTTGAACGCTAACTGTACATATAATGTGTATTAAAGTTTATTTTTTCCTTGGCAGGTTATGAAGAACTGCTAGCCGACGTTGTCAACATTTGCGTGCATATGTTTGAAACTAAGATGTACCTCACGCCTTCCGAGAAACACATGCTTGTGAAGGTAACTCATCCTACATTAGCCAAAGAGTTTGTAATGGTTAACTCATCATTTTTATATAAGGCTGAGGGAGTACCTCATCTTAACTCGCGAGGTCCTCACGAGGTACCCCTTATTTGAGGCGAGTAATTCCGAGACAAAACTCCGCCGATAGTCCGAGGCAGCGACGCTAGTAAGACTGTTAGTAAGTGGTTTCTTATATGTGATTTGCTACTTTTAATTTAAAACTGCTGAAAAAGCTTACATCTTTTATATAGGATGTTAGATTATTAAAAATGTGTGCTCCTTCATAGGTGATATTCTTTTTAATGTAGTTAGTATGCGCCTTAGCAGGACAAGTAAGCTGGGTCGACGAAGACTGCGTTAACATATTTGTGATTTTTTGGTAAAATATATGTTTGTGTGAATCCATTATTTTTCTTATCAAAATACAAGTGTTATATATATAGAGTTGTTTGAAATTCATTTTATAAAAGAGTTGCATGTTGGTGTAAAGTAAGGATAGCGAAACAGTGTCTTTATAATCCTGTTCTGCATTCTTTGCAGTTCCTGTTATTTAATTTATTGTACTTCATAATGTGTTATTTGATCTCTGCTGCTCTGGTTGACGTCATCACGTCAACGCCTTCTATCGTTTGAAACCAGGGTCGTAGCATTATGCTGAGCGATAGCCCTTTTGCGTGGACGTGACGCAAATTTTTTATTTTTTGTGTTCGTACTTTGCGTCATGGTCACCGCAAATAAACTTCTTTTATTTATTTATTCTTATGATTAAATATGCATAGTAATAAAATAATAATATTTTGAATGTCTTAGGTAATGGGTTTCGGTCTTTTCCTGATGGATTCTGAAGTCTGCAACATCAATCGTCTTGATCAGAAGAAAAAGATTCGTCTGGATCGTATTGACAGGATTTTCAAGGTAAGATTCTATCAAAGGCATTCATTATTGACCGAGACAAAAAAAAAATAACGTAACTTAAGTAGTATCGATACTTTGGTTATCTAACTTTTGTTTTTCTCACCACAATATTGCAAAAATACATAATAGTAAATGGTATCAGAGGCAGACAACACTTTAATATTGTGAGAGACTGGTGCCTAAACTAAGCTCTAGGCCTGAATTTCAAGACACCATGTTTCCGCCCTCGTACAAAGTTTTACATTTAATTTTGATACGAGTATGTACTTGTACACTGACAACTAACAAAAGATTTATAAAAACATTGGTGGCTCTAAGATTAGTGGAAGTTTTAAACTTATGCAAGTTAATTTTGTTAATTAAATTATTTATGTGTGGAAGTGTGTGTGTTCGTGTGTGTGTGTGTGTGTGTGTGTGGTGTTGGTCAGTGTGAGCGACGTGTGGGTGTGTGTATGTCTGCTAGGCGCTTTTTGGAGACGTTTCTTAATAACTAAACTTTAATTGACCAGCACAGCGTTCTGTGCAGTGGTGGCTCAGTGGTATCGTACCAAGGCAGGCACTTTACTTTATGTATTTAATTTTTTCACCACTGCTCTCAAAACAGTGAAGGAAAGCATCGTGAAGAAACCGGCATGTCCTAGCCGTAAATTCGAAGACATGTGACACCTCCCAACCCGCAATGGGCCCGCGTGGTGGATTACTGCCCACTCAGTTTCACAGATAGAAGTCCTGTGTCCCAGTAGTGGGATCATTATAGGCTGTTCAAGCAATTAACCATCACATCATATTCTAGCTAGAATAACAGCGCTTTCATATGAATAGGCTTGTCTAATAGTTACCAAATATGTTACTGTGGCGGCATCTAGATCGCCACTTGCGAACTACGCATCACACAATAACGGGATGATGTTTAATATTCAAAATGTTTGAAAAAATAATGTAATTCCAAAGAAATCTAAAGCCTTTGTCTAACACTTACTTTAAAACGTTTATAACTTGGCAATTTTTTAAGCTTTTAATATTTTTGTAATATTGTTTGCACTATTTGGAAACAAACATTTATTTGAGTTAAAGACTTAAAAAAAAGTTGACATCATCCCTATTCACATCCCTACACACACACACGACACAACAAGGGTCATTGTGGTGAAGGGCTGCCCGCAAGGGGGCGTCCTCTCGCCACTTCTATAGAACCTAGTTGTAGAAAGCCTCAATGATAAAGGCTACTTCACCGTAGGCTGCGCCGATAACTAAACTATAATAATAAATGGTACCCACGAAAATACCCTATGCCAACTCATGCGCCAAGCCTTGAAAATAATAATGGACTGGTGAGACAAACACCAACTATCGGTGAACCCTTTAAAAACCAAACTGATTCTTTTCGCAAAGGAGAGAAAACCGACGACTCTACAACTTCCACGATTCTTTAGAACCACCCTAAGCCTATCGACCAGAACCTGGGCATCTTTTTGGAATGTTCAACACCGTCATGGGGTCTCTACTCGAAAACAATATACAGCATGTAACGAAAACCCTGTCCGAACAATTAATTTAAAAAATTAAAAATAATCATACCAAAGGCAACACTGATCGCTCGACAGGGTTCACCAGAGTTCATCTACAGTTTCGTGTCAAAGAAGCCGCCTGAGCGCGGCGGTCTTTTGTCGCATGCCGCCAAAGAAACGTAGGACTAAAGAAATCTACGTTTTGCCTACGCGTAGGTATCAGCTGATATTTTATTGTAGGCTTACGCACAATGACCCCGATTTCTGAACTTCTGTTTTATCAAGAAACAATTATTATTGAGTTAATGTGATGTGCTTTTGGCAATGTATCCACTGTAGGTATCAGTTTATTAAAACATTTACTTGTTACATACCTCTATCTATCTAGAACATTAGTACACATTCGACACCTTTTTTATTAAATTTGCACGTACTCTACGCAGCGCACATGTGTACGATTTGAGTGACTCGAAAGCTTCCACAATCCGAGCTGTTACTTCGATTTCCGAATCACACTCACTCACAAATAAAAATTAACATATTCAAATATTCCTGATTGGTATACGACATTGTTCGCGATACGATAGCGGCACGTGATACGTACGGACATCCGATCGCAAGCTATCTCCACGTGAGACTGGCGAAGTGTCCAAACAAGTAGCGACCAGTCGGCTACATCAAAGGATCGAGGACTCGTTATGAGTACTTACAATGCGGCTAGAGCACGGCGGTGTCCTTTGAAATAAAAATAGGCAAAAAATAAAAGATTTCGCCGGCCTGTGGAGTGTTGTCAACTTATGAAAATTTACCATATTTAGTGTTACATTTCGCATGGTAACTAAAAATAAAAAAATCAATAACTTTTAGTTTTTATGAATTACTTTTAAAAAAATATTTTTTCTAGTACGTATGTTAAACCAGGAATACGCCTTGTTTGGATCGGACAGGGTTTTTGTTACATATTGTATGTAATTAGTCTTGAAAAGAAATCATAGATGCCTGCATAGTTAACCATTATGAAATTAACAATCATTAGCAAGCTATAAACGGCAGAATTTTGGCTGAAGTAAGTATAGTAATAATCAAAACTTCAATGCATAATGCTGATTTATCTATTCACACTCGTAATTTCAACAAAAAACATAAATTAAACTACATATCTATATACTTCATTTCGAACCCATAGAATGATACAAGTAGCCATCTGTTAATAATTTTGTTAAGAGCTCATTGCAATAGATGGCGTTTTACTCAATTTGTCCTGCCATCAAAGTAACCAAAATAGTCACAAATTAAAATTAAAAAAAACTTTAAATCTATTTCTTAACATAGAAATATAAAATAAATCCACACACGGTTATGTTCATGATTTTCTGGACCCGGAACTATAAAACTTTATACAAACAGGAGAAGTAGGTCAACTCATAGATGGCGTTGTAAAACTAGTATCTGGCAATTAGTGAGTCGCTGATGCTGCCATCTGTTGAAAATGTTGACGAAGAAAAATAGCCAGCTCAATAGCCAGACTTAGGGAGATGTCATTTCTTTGTATGGGATTAGGTATCTGTACGTAGTATTATATTATCTGTGCTTCAGTGAACTATGCTATAAATTGTCAGTAATTCAGTAAATCAATCAATTGATATTTTGTTGCAGAATTTGGAAGTGGTCCCATTATTTGGCGACATGCAGATCGCGCCTTTCAACTACATAAAGAGGTCGAAACATTATGATACCAGCAAGTAAGTGTGTTTTTTTTCCATTATCTATTACCCGCGGCTTTGCTCGCGCGATTCTCATCACAAACCAACCGTGCAATTTCTGATAGGGAATAAATCAGGGTGCATATTATTTAAATCAGGCTCAATTTATTTTGTTTAAATAAACTATTACTTCAGAATTATGCCTCCAACAACATTTTTGATAATTTCTTTTTGAATTTTTTTTTAAAGTCGAAATTCAAATGTTTAAAAAGCGACGACATTAGTCGGCCCGAATGTGACGTAAAAGTGTATGCCAACAATAAATGTCAATGTGTTTTTAGAGGAGTGTTTGCGATTCAGTCCGTTGTTAATGACATAGACCTTGACGTCGCACCAAGCGCGCCAAAATGAAGAGCGTTTAAGGTGCCCTAAACTTTTTTTAATACTTTTGCTTTTTGGTGTTGAATTTTTTTTTACTATTGTATGGCATGGCATATGCATTTCCCTATTTCACAAATGTTTACATTGTTTACCAACAACAATGTCTATGTCATTCAGGCGTCAAAAGATCTTTGTAACACTTAATACACAACCATGGGATTCGAAAAAAAAACTACTCTAGTAGTCTAGAAGTTATTCTGAATTCATGGTTTCAGTTCGTGCGTCTATGACCTCTTCCACCCTGTATTTAAAAAACAAAATGGTGTAAAAGTAATAAAAAAAGCTGTCGAATTGAGAACCCCCCACTGTTTTGCTGAGTTAAACAACAAAAAATCTAGAAACTCCTCTCTACTTCGCCAATACTGGTTAGAAATGAACAAATTGTTTTTTCCATCAGATGGCCGCTATCATCCAGCCCAAACCCACCGTCTCCCCAGGCTGACCTGATGGTCCACCTGCCTCAAATAAGGGAGGAACATCAGAACTATATTTCGGAACTTGCTAGATATAGCAATGAGGTAAGTTGCTAGTTGACTTGTACCCGTTTTCACTGACACTACTCCATTTGCAATAAAATTAGATATTTAAATAAACCTTTTTTACAGTCCGTTCAACCGATTTTGATTTCTATTGCGTTGGTGGAATGACAAATGGCAGCTGCAGTAAACAGTTGGTATTGTAACCACGTTTTTGCACTTAATGTCATCCTTATGTCTTCAAAGTAGAAGTCTAAATCGGTGGAAAGGACTTAGTTAGATGTACTGTAAGTTTCTGGCAAAGAATATAATTTTCTACACCAAAAAACAACGGAGTGCTATTTTTCTACAGACGTTTTCTATCTGAGGCATCATTTCTCCCAAACGAATAGACCAATTTCAACGTGACTCAGGGTTCCTTAGTTGAACTCGCTATATCCGTCTGTCCGTCTGGGACATATCGTTTTAAAACTTTTTCTTTTCTCTTAGGTTACGACAACCTTCAAAGAAGCAGGCTCGGACTCCGAGAACAAGGCAGTAACAGAGCTCTGCCTGCGCGGCCTCCAGCTGCTGTCGTCGTGGTGCACGGTGCTCACGGAGCTGTGCTCGTGGAAGCTGCTGCACCCGACCGACCACGCCAGCAACCCGCGCTGTCCGCCCGACGCGGAGGAGTACGAGCGGGTGAGAGATAGCTTCACGTGCCATATTACACACGTGGCGATATTAGACACTGATGGCGATATTAGACAGTGATGATGGCAATAGTAGGCAGAGGTGGAAATAAGCATCGGGTGGCAATATTATCTGACAGTGGCTATATTAGCAACCCGCGCTGTCTGCCAGACGCAGACTAGTACGAGCGGGTGAGCGCGAGGTCCAGGTGGTGATATTAGACACACTTCTTCTTCTTCTTCACTTAGCCACTTCTTCTTCCCAGCTAAAGCACTAGGAAGTGGTGAAGGGCGGGCGTTTTGGGGGACTTTCGTAATTTTGACGTTCGAAAAGTGCTGATTCTCAGCCTAATTTGAATAAATGACTTTTGATTTTGATTTTTGGCACGTGCCAATATTAGACATGTGGCAATGTCAGAAAATGGCGGCGATACTGGACGAGGTTGACAATATAAATCAGGTGGCAATTTATGACAGTGGTGGCAATAAGACTCGGGTGGCAATATTACCTGACAGTGGCTATATTAGCAACCCGCTGTGTCCGCTCGTCGCAGAGGAGTACAAGCGGGTGAGCACTAGGCTTCTTTTTTTTGGGCGGGAAATCATCAAATGACTTCTGCCGCTCTGGGTGGAGCGGGAGGCCGTGTCACACATTTACTGACCAAAACCCACCCGTGTTCCTTCAGTTGCGCCTGTGCCAGGGCCACGGTATCTCTTTCAAACACACCGCTAGTAAGCACTAACTAGGCTAACGTGCCAATATTACACTCACGTGCCCATATTAGACTCACGTGGCAATATTAGACAATGGGGGCAATATTACCAAGAGAATCGTGGCGATACTACCAAGATGTGGCTATAATAAACACAGTTAGCCTGTGTTACCTGGCAATGGATATATTATAATTTGCATTAAACAGGATTAAGGGGTGTTACAGGAGATTAGCTTAGGTACCGACGTTTTATTATAAATTATACTAGATACTATTATAATAGACTTCAGAAGATCAGTAATTTCTTGATGTTTTTTTTTGTACACACATACGCTACCATTAAAGTGTCCCAATTCGGTAGTGTAGTTAAATTCATGGAATTATTTTAAACCCGCGGTTCTGTATCGCACCGGGCATGTTTGCTGATGCAGTAACAGATAGCTTTCAAGCTATTATTCTTATTTATTTTAAGCATAATAGCTTGAAAGCTATCTGTATCCCTGATGCGAAATATTCGAGGCAGCACTAACAGCATTTTAAGGGTGAAAGTGGAAATACCTGATCGCCCGTTCCTGGGGCACTGGACCTGTATGCATAGCTGGAGGTCTGGTGCAGCGGGAAGTGGAGATAGTTTCAGGTTCAAGAATTCGTTTTATGTTGTTTTATTTTAGTGTTAGGTTTATTTCATTTATTTGAATGAGAAATTACTATAGAGTTTTATTTATTTAATAAAAATATGGATAGGTTGCAAGGTTTATATGAGGCCTAAGGGACAAACCAGCAACAGCAACTAACCCCCAGTAAACTGACGTCAATCGTCGACTCAAAGTATGTCACAAATAATTCGTAAAAAAGATTCATTTAGAAAACCACAATAATAAAAAAAAATAAAAAAACGATCAATTATTCATTGATCAACAAAACTAATCGTAATATTTTTCTAGGCAACCCGCTACAATTACACTTCAGAGGAAAAATTCGCGATGATCGAAGTGATAGCCATGATCAAAGGACTGCAAGTGCTAATGGCGCGCATGGAGACAGTGTTCGCGGACGCAGCGCGGCGCTCCATCTACGCCGAGCTGCAGGACTTTGTACAGTTATTGCTGCGCGAGCCGCTGCGCAAGGCTATCAAGAACAAGAAGGATCTAATACGCAGGTGAGGCGACTAACTGCTAAGTGGGGCTAATGTTGCCAAGCTGGTAATATTGCCAAAAGTGGCTAGTATTGCCAACTGAGGCCGGTATTGCCAAGTAAGCGGCTAATATTGCCTTGTGGCTAATTTGGCCCTGTGGCGAATATTGCCAAGTTTGTGGTATCTGTGCGGAGATTTATGCAGCTGCGGCTGCGCAAACCGCTGCACAATGCATAAAAACAAGCAGAACCTTATACGCTGAGACTTTAGGAGAATAGGGATGATGACTGATATTATAAATATTCATAAAAATAATGTAATTTCAAAGTAGGCATAGTAAAAATGAGATGATCGAAAAAATCTGTTAAATCGGTGTAAATATGAAGAAGATACACGCTTTTAAAGTTTTTGGAGGGGATTATTCCCGTCCTTGTCGCACGGTACGGACAATGTACGGCGCTAGTATGAAGTTACATAGTCGTGACGTCACTTCTACGATAGTGCTGTCCTTGTCTAACACTTATCTTAAAACGTTTAAAACTTGGCAATTTTTTAAGCATTTTCACTTTTTGTAATTTTGTTTGCACTATTTGGAAACAAACAATTTATTGAGATAAAAATTTTAAAAAATTTCATCATCCCTATTACTTAAAACAAGAGAAGACAATATTGCCAAGCAGCAATATTGTTAATAAACTTAATAAAGGCCATTTGTTTTGTACCTTTGCAAGAAACTCAAAAACTCAAATCATTTATTTCAATTAAACCATTTACAGGCACTTTTGAATTGTCAAGGAGTCGGTCAATCAGAAATATGAAGCTAGTTGCCCATTCCAAAGCGCAGTAGGTCACTATGGAGAAGAACGCGCAAGAAACTCCATGGACACTCTTTTAAATAATATTGTTGTTACAAATATATTAGTTACATCGATTAATGTTGACACTGTAAGTGAGAACGATGTACAAAAACCGTAAACGTTAAAAGCGTCCAGAGTGCAGCAAAACATAATTAAAAACAATACAGCAAATTAATTATTAAAATAAGCCGTGGCAGCTAAGAGATGACCAGTCCCAACTGACGGCGCCCGTTCACGAACATGACGCATGGATCAGCACCATTCAGCTCAACCATTTTGAAGGGAGCTAAATGATCCGACAATGACCTAGCAATGTGGTCGTGTGGAAATATTAGCGAGTCATAGAAAGATTTTTTTCACCCTTTTATTTTTCCCACAGTATAATAGTGTCAGTCCGTGAAACGTGCGGTGACTGGGCGCGCGGCTGTGAACCTCAACAGGACCCGGCGTTACGCGGGAAGAAGGATAGCGAGGCCAGCTTTACTATCAAAGTGCCAAGAAGGAATGTTGGTAAGTGTTTGTGGAAAGTGGTAAAGTGTCCAAGTGTGACTTGGAGCAGTCGTGGCCCAGTGGTAGAGGCCCCGACTTACGAGTTTTAGGTCGTGGGTTCGAACCCAGACAGGCGCTTTACTTTCATTAACTCATTTCATCACCACTGCTCTCAAATTGGTGAAGGAAAACATCGTGAGGAAACCGGCATGTCTAAGAACCAAAAATTCGAAGACATGTGGCATCTACCAACCCGCACAGGGCCCGCGTGGTGCATTATAACCCACTCCCTCTCACAGAGAGGAGGCCTGTGTCTCAGCAGTTGGAAAATTATAGGAGTACATGTGTGATGCGTCCTAGAAGCCACATAAGAGGAGGTAAGGTTTTGTCCTTTATGACGACGAGTGTTCCTTCTTATAGCTCGCCAGGCTACAGGAGAGAACAAAATGGAGCCGGGCCTCCATTTTGTTCTCTCCTGTAGCCACAGAACATATTCGTGGGAAAAGCGAGCCCAGAAGTGTTGCTTCAGTGATACTGCTAATACTGTCTTAATGTATTATCCAACATGATTAAGAATTTCTTCGGACTGACTATTCTTGGTCCATCGTAGCGTCGCCGTCAACGTGAAGTTTCAAAACAAATGATGGAAATTTTGCGAATTGTTCAAATGTATACAATCCGCGAGGCCTAAGCTGAGCTTTGCATTTGTGTGAGTGCACATAGCGACGCGTCCTTTGCAATCGGACAAGCGACCGGAGTTGCTGTGCGTCCCTCGCGCGATCACGTTGCTGTGTTTGGTAATCACTCACATAAATGTTCATTGTGGTGTTCCGTCGCTTCCGCGGACAAGTACCACAGGACAGCACAAGGACAATATAGGGAAGTGCTACTAACATAGTTTTAAGCTACTTATATTAATACAATTTTGTTTTATACTATAAATATGTTAGTTGGTAAGGTATATGTCTATGGGCCATTGTAGCCTGAATTAAATGGTTTATTATTATTATCTCCTTTATTATATTTTACAAACTTATAAATTACATTTTTAAATATTTTTTAAAAAATCTGAAAAAAAATAATTAAAAAACATTTAAAAATATAAAAAATAGTATCCCACCGGTATCGGGAACAGGGTCCAAGCTACCGGCGGTCAGGGCTCCAGATAGAGGAACCTCCTGACAATGCGAGCCGTGTCCAGAAGTACCGCTTTCTGAATCACGCCCTTGATCCAGCTGCCCAACGAGAGCCTCCTCAGGTGTTTGTCGAGGCTCTTGGCTATTAAGCCATTGGCTGTCACGACTATCGGCACAATGATTGCTGAGTCCACATCCCACATGTCGACAACCTCGCGAGCCAAATCAAGATACTTGATTTCTTTATCTTTCTCGGCTTTCACGAGGTTACAGTCATGCGGGACCGTTATGTCAACAATCATTGTGCGCCGCTGTACTCGATCTACCACCACTATATCAGGCTTATTGGCAACAATAGTCCTGTCAGTGATGATGGATCGATCCCAGTACAATGTGATATTTCCATTTTCGAGAACTGGGTCGGGCACGTACCTGTAGTACGGCACTTCCGATTCCACAAGGCTGTATTTCAGAGCAAGTTGCTGATGGATAATCCTGGCTACAAGGTTGTGTCTATGCAAGTACTCTTCGTTAGCCAGACGAGAACAACCGGAGATAATGTGTCTTATTGATTCCCCCGGACGGTGACATGCCTGACAGATGTCAACCGTGCCGTCTTTCACAATAAATCTCCGGTAATTGTTCGTCATCATAACTTCGTCCATAATTGCACAGACAAAACCTTCGGTTTCTCCAAAGAGGTCACCGAAACGCAGCCAGGCTACGGACGCTAAAAGATCTACATCGGGTCCATGTAGGGCCCGGAAAAAGCGTCCGTGAAGCTCCTTACTCTGCCATACTTCCATGCGATCATTAGTGTCAAGCACTACAGGTTTGCGCCAGTTCTCTTTAGCCAAGGAGAGCGGGGTGAGGCCCTTGTCCACCGCGACCACATCACGATGCATCCCCACGTCGGCTTCTAGGAAATATTCCCTGAGACTGCATATCTCGCGATTGTGTAGGGTCTTAGCGTTTAAAAAGCCTCGACCACCACACTTTCGCGGGATATACAGTCTCATTACCGATGACCGTGGGTGATGCATTCGGTTTGCAGTCAGCAGTGTACGGACCCTCCTATCCAGGGCGTCGAGTTCGGTTTGAGTCCATTTGAGTATGCCGAAAGAGTACATCAAAACTGGCATGACCCAACCGTTAACGGCGCGCACCTTGTTTCCGCCTGACAGAAGACTATTTAACACTTTCTTCAGGCGGCCAAAGAAGCGCTCCTTCAACGATTGCTTCATGTCAGTACCATTGATGCCCAACGCTTCCGACATACCCAAATACTTATAGGTTTCGGATGCGGAGAGGGCTCTGACGTTTATGGAATCCGAGAGTTGGGTTCCCACGGATTCCACAATCTCCCCTCGCTTTACATGCATGACCACACATTTGTCCATACCAAATTCCATCCTGATGGCGCTACTGAAAGTTTCAGTTACTTTCAGTAGCTCCATTAGTTGCAAATTGTTGGAGGCAAAGATTTTTAGATCATCCATGTACAGAAGGTGAGATATAACCTGACCACCTCTCCGGAGCCGATAGCCTAGACCTGAATCCTCCAGCAGTGTGCTTAGAGGATTCAAGGCTAAGCAGAACCAAAGCGGGCTCAAACTATCGCCCTGAAATATGCCTCGCTCGATCCTTATCGGCTCGCTATTCCTCAGGATATTCCGACATCCTGGATAGCGAAGGACCGTCCTCCATCGCCCCATACATGACATCAAGAAGGTGCGCAGAGTTGCATCTACTTTATACAACTCCAGCACCCTCATGAGCCACGTATGTGGCACCGAGTCATAGGCCTTCTTGTAATCTATCCAACATGTCGACAGATCCTTTCGGGAACGACGAACCTGTTGGCTAATGGCCATATCAATGAGGAGTAGCTCCTTAGTACCGCGGGACCCGTTCCTACATCCATTTTGAGAGGCAGACATGATGGAGTTGGTGTCTATATGTTTGTTAATTTTAGCTCTCAAAATGGATGTAAGCACTTTATAGACCGTCGGTAAACACGTGATCGGCCTATAATTTTTGGGTTCCGCGGTGCTACCTGATTTATGGAGCAGGTAGGTAACTCCTGTTGTTAGGAACTGGGGTAGCGAACCAAACTCCAAAGCCGTCTGGTACTGAGCCGCCAAGCGAGCGTGCGATCTTGTGATCCATTTGATCCAAAAGTTCTGCAGTCCGTCCGGCCCTGGAGACTTCCAGTTAGGCAACGGACGGACTGCACGAGCTACATCTTGGGGGCAGATGGTAATAGCCCCCATTTCTGGTATTGGATTGCAGGCTCGCTCGACTTCCCGAGTCCAGTCACCTTCGGTGTGACTGACAGGCACCGACTATTATTATTATTATTATAAATACAAACTATACTGAAGTTATTACAATAACATCAAAGTTTCCACCTTTGTTTGCAAAGCAACTGCGTTTCGTCCGGTGTTGCACATATCCTGAGATGTTGCTATCCGTCTTATGAACCATATGATTGTTCGCCACTAGCCACCCAATAATCTTAAATATGTTCACTTCTTTTTCTAAAGGCCCGTCATCAACCCAACTCTACATGGTCCGCACACAGCTCGAAGCGCTGATCTCCGACAAGTCAGGCGGCAGACGTGTTCTACGCAAAGACCTGGACGCCGGCACTCTGACGCAGATCGAGACCTTCCACCGACAGAGCTTCTACTGGATGTACATGCTCAACCTGTCAGGTGAGAATATTGCCTACTTGCCTAGTAGGTATTATGTTTAAGGAGGTAATATTGCCAGGGGATATTATGGGCTGGGGGTTATACCGCTACGTGGGTATTATTGCCAGAGGCTAATTTTGTGTATTATGGTTAGGAGGTAATATTGCCAGGGGGTATTATGGGCAGTGGGTAATACAGCTAAGTGGCTATTATTGCCAGAGGCAATATGTATGGGTAATATTGCCATACGGATATAATTAAAGGAGATATTATTGTCTATATTGCCACTGCTGGCGGTGGATTGAGACGTTCCACCGACAGAGATTGTCAGGTAAACAGTCCGCGACATCCAGGCTGCGTGAACGTGACAAGATTCAATATACACAATTTTTTTTTTAAATTAATGAACAACTTGTAATCACAGTATATCACTAGGTTCTAACATGTGAACCTTGGTTTTTCGACCTGATTATGACACAAACAATTATAATTATGATATCAACAGTCAAAACTCATGTTCACAAAATTACAGCTGTAAGGTCTCCGCATCTGCCGTCCGACACATTTCCAGCGTATGAAGGCAGACAATAATGATTTTATTTTTAACTGTCGAGGAAACATTAATTTTGGCTTATGCATTAGAAATCAAATATTATAAAAGTAACGGTAGACAACCAAATGATGCAAAACTCACATTATGACAACGCTAGTCACGATTGTTCATACATGACGCTAAGTGACGCTGACGAAGCTTACAACGTAGACGCAGGGTAAGACTGACTTTTCGTAGTGTCTACTTTTGAGCAACACTTAAAGTATACGCCTCTGATTTGACGTTCAAAATGAAAAGACAAATGTTTCTATGTTCACAGATTCTCTACAGAAATGCTGTGATCTTTCACAGTTGTGGTACAGAGAGTTCTATCTCGAGATGACTATGGGCCGCAAAGTTAACGTAAGTAACAAAGATTTATTACAATAAAAATGTTGTTCTATGTGTCGCAAGCTTGACTGCTGAGCGTCAGGTCGGTCAATATGTTAAGGGTTGTTCATTTCTTATAATTACCCGGTCATTGACTGCCAAAAAATAGCTGTTTCACGCAGATTCACTCCCATCGTAGAGAAACAACTGCGTGTAAAAAAAAAAAATTACAGAAATATTAAACAGACCTGTTTTATTTATTTTAAATGTCGAACATGAATCATAGTGTTCCTTTCACAGAAATGCATGGTACGCCACCAACATAACGAAGAGTGCAATGATCTGATTACTATGGAGAAACGCATACAGTTCCCCATTGAAATGTCGATGCCGTGGATATTGACTGACCATATACTGAGGACTAAGGAGCCGGCTATGATGGAGTAAGTATTAATATTAAAATATTTTTATAGAAAATGTCGTGCTATTGGCAATATGACAACAAAAATCGTCATGTGGCAATATTGCCAAGTAACTAAAATGGTCATCGGTTAATAAGGTCAAGTAAATAAAATGGTCAGTGGGGTAATACGGCCTCGTAACGAAATTGGCCATGGGGTAATATGGCCTAGTATCGAAATTGGCCATGGGGTGATATGGCCTAGTAACGAAATAGTCGTGGGATAATATGGCCTAGTCACTTTTTTATCATAAAGCCATTCGCCAAATCACTTGAGAAATGTTCCAGTGACTTAAATGGTAATATGGCACAGTAGCAAAATATTCATGGGTTAATATCACACAGTAACAAAAATCGTCATTAGGCAATATTTGCAAGTGACATAAAATATCATAGGGTAATATCGCCTAGTAACAAAAACAAAACTATTCGCTACATTTAAGGCGCTGTAATTCTGAACGTGAAATAATAAATAATATTCTCTTTATACGGAAAAATATGTCTCAGTTTCTTTGTAATAAAGCCCTAATTTATTTCAATAGTTTGTCCTGTACACGCTCGATCGACACACTTGTTTTGTCAAAAACATTGTTATTCAAAAACCGACTTTAAAAACACTCCAATAAGCTATATTTCCCTCAACAGATACGTGCTCTACCCATTGGACCTATACAACGACTCGGCACAATACGCTCTCACAGTATTCCGCAAACAGTTTCTATACGACGAAGTGGAAGCAGAAGTTAATTTGTGCTTCGACCAGTTCGTGTACAAGCTGTCTGAGCAGGTCTACGCTCATTACAAGCAGCTGGCGAGCAGGTGAGCCAAATATAAGCATAATATTTAACGTTTTTTTAAACACTCCCATTCATAAAGTTGGCAACTTCCCAGATAGCTGCCAAATATTTAGCTCGTTTAACTCATTTTTGGTCAATGAATCAACCAAATCAAAACCAATGGTTTGGCGGGTTCGATTCCCGCACGGAACAAATATTTTTATGACCTACAAATAGTTGTTCCGGGTCTGGGTGTCTTGTGTATATGAGTTTTCATGTTTGTGAACGCACCCACGACACAGGAGTAATTCCTAGTGTGGGGCAACGTTTTTATTTATTCAAATTAAGCTGAGAATCAGCACTATTTGAAATGTCAAGCAGCACAGCTGTCTGTTCAGTTAGAAGAACTTGATTAATATAGCTCTTGCAATAATAACACTGAATTAGGTGATGTAATAGTTTTAAAAGTAAATATTTATTGTTACATTATTACATAAACATACCGTACGAAAAATATGTGCATTGTCGTGGAGTTGCGGACACCAGCCCGTTTTACTTACATAAACATAACATAACATCACGCCTGTAATCCCAGAAGGGTTAGGCAGAGGTGTACCTATATTACACCCAAATTTCGTCAGTTATGCTTAAGTCCCATGTAATAGGGGGCGAGCCTATTGCCATCAACCGGTCACAAATCCAGACTCCGGGCTGCTACTGAGAAATTCTAGATAGAAAAATCCAATAACACTTTGCCCGACATGGGAATCGAACCCAGGACCTTATGTTTAGCAGTTAGCTCTTGCGACCGCTTGACCAACGAGGTCTTATTTATTTATTATTTAATTAAGACAGATCGCTACTGATGATAGACAGTATAATTCTATCTCTTCCTGTCAAACAAATAGCTGTCAACACGTTCTGGCGTCCCATAATTTGGTTTTATTGGGACGTTAAAAACAATGATTATAAAATACCTTGTGAAATATTGCAATTAAATGAAAGAAAGTTTAAAACTCATGTTAAAAAAACACTTTGTAAACAAGCATATTACAAATTAGAGGATTATATCCTAGATAAGAATGCTTGGAAACATGCTGGTCCTGCTCCATAGGACAATCTAGAGGCTAAACAAAATCATACTAGTTGCTTATTGTATTGTATAATCTGTTATTTTTACTTTACTCACACACTGGCTTATTCCTAGTTAATATTTTAGGAAAATCATATATTTTTACAATGTCTGCAAATATGTGAGTACAATGTACCTATCACGTGATTAATTCATCTGCCTTTGCTTTATTTTTAATTCTTTTTACCAATTGTGGTATAGTATTTTTATTATTGGTGCATCGTCTTCACATATAGAAATATAATTAATGTATACAAAGTATTGTAATACATTTTAAAAGAGTAACGGTGGAGTTTCTTGCCTCTTCTTCTCCATACGAAACTACTTTTTGGAAGTGGCGCCGAGAATCAGTTCTATTTTTAATGTAAATGTTGACGTTCAAAAGTGCCTTTTTATGGGCCTATTTGAAATAAATGCTTTGACTTTGACTTTGACTGATAGGTTTTTCTATCTCCAGTACGCAAAAATTGGAGATTGATAAGTTATTGGGTTTGGCCGTTAGAGGGGCGCTCCATGTTCAAATACATAGTTTATCTCTTAACGAAAAATTTATATGTAAACCTAACTAATATTATTAATACGAAAGTAAGTTTCTTTGCTTGTTTGTTTGTTACGCTTTCACGCAAAAACGGATTTGTATGAAATTTGGCACACAGATAGACTACGACCTGAGTAAATCAAAAAATCAAATTCAAAATCAAAAATCATTTATTCAAATTAGGCTGAGAGTCAGCACTTTTCGAACGTCAAAATGACATAAGACAGTCCCCCGGCACGCCCGCCCTTCACCACTTCCTAGTGCTTTAGCTGGGAACAAGAAGTGGCGCAACAGACTCCCCAGCAGCACAGCTGTCTGTGCAGTTAGAAAAACTATTGAACTATACAATTATAAGACCTTTTCAGACACCAATCTACATGGTCTTCACATGATTTGATCAGAGTAGTCAGACCTGAAAAAAAAATGCTTGTTGTGTAAAAGTGTTTGTACAAACCTTATTACCGAAATAAATAATTCATTTCATCCATTCGTTCATTTCATTCAATCGTACTTTTCTTTCCAGTATGCTACTAGACAAACGCTACCGCGCCGAATGCGCCGCCCGCGGAGCCTCAACAGGTTCCGCCGCCGGCCGCTACGCGTCGCTACTGCGGCAGAGACATGTCGCGTTGTTGGGCAGACATGTTGACCTGTGCGCACTGGTTAGTACATTAAAATTAAAAGCCAAAGTAACTGCAACGGTTCGAAATCTGTAGCCGAAAAAAATTGTCGATACCCGGATTCTTTTTCTTTTTGTTCGGCTTCTAAGGGTCATAGCCTTATGTGAAATAGCCTTTTTAAGAATAGGGATGATGTTTTTTAATATTTTTTTATCAAAAAATATATTTGTTTCGGAATAGTGCAAACAATATTATAAAAAGTGTAAAAGCTTAAAACATTGCCAAGATATAAACGGTTTAACTTAAGTGTTAGACAAGGACATCACTATCGTAGTAAGTGACGTCACGACTAGCGTCATAAATTGTCCGTACCGCGCGACAATGATGGGAATAATCCCCTACAAACCTTTTAAAGCGTGTAGCTTCTTCATATTTACATCGATTTTGTAATTTTTACTATGCCTTCTTTGAAACGACGTTAGATTTTCGAACATTTTTAACATTACTCATCAACCCCATTGGACTATCAAATTGAAAAAGATTTTTTCTTCCAACTATGCTTTAATTTCATCACAATCACACTATAAACTCAGTACAAAGCGAGTCTTTAATGCTCTATATGCAATAAAAATGTATGAAATTTCATTATTGCACAGTTTTTTTTTTATCGCACCAAAAGGTGCCAATCTCAATGGATTAGCTCTATTCAGCCAGCCGATATCAATACTTTTTTTTACGTACGTATTATTCGTTTCTATCCTACTTGTTCCAAATTTAAATATAAATTTGCCCAACAAAACTCTTAACCTTACGTTTAATAATTTCTCAAGTATAACTTTTAATTTGAATAATTAAACTTCTATTTTAACTGTTTGATATGAGTTTCTTTTATCTACTACTCCTATAGGTAATAGTTGAAAGAAAAGCAGATTATGCACCTCGCCTTAAGTAATTTATATTGCCCTCGTGCCTGTTAGATTAGAGCCTCGCTAACGCTCGGGCAAATCAGGCACTCGGTGCAATAATAAATTACTTTGTGATCGATGCAATAATCTACTATTTCAAATACGACCGTTAATTCCAGAGATTACGTAACTCGTTTTTATTAGATTAGTAAAACGGGAAACTTTATTTCACTAATAATTTTAGATGTAAAAATAATTTTATTGTTTAAGCAAGTAATTATATTTTCGAGCGGTTTGGGGTTGAAACTCTCTGGCCGTGGGAACCGAGTGCTCAGGTTTATTCAACGAAATCTCCAAACGCCTGGTTGACACTTCCCGTGACACAAGGGCTGGCTTCTATATTGGCCAGAGGCTAAGCGTTGCCATACGAGGTAATGCCGCCAGTCTCTTGGATACATTACCAGTCGACAGCGATGCGAAGAATTTTTCGACGCGATATTTTAGTTTATAAATAGTTTTAGTTAGGTTAAGTTATTAAATTTTTAATAGTTTGTTAGTTAATTTAGTTTATTACTGTGTAAATTTATAAGCCTTTATTTTACAGAAATCATAGAATTTAAACGATTGTCATACATTTTTTTTTTGACAGGTAGCCCAGCGAATCAACGCGGACATGCACAGAGCTCTAGACGCGGCCGTCGCTAAGTTTGAAGCCGGAGATATTACGGGCGTTGTTGTAAGTACACCACGAACATAAACTTGTTGTTGCTCCTTTTCCAAATAATAAAGTAACTATAAGAGTTCCGTACCTGTAGTGTTTAAAAAATTATTTGAAGTTTAAAACTGTCAACATTCAATGTTGTAAAAGTCCAATGAACCTTAAAATCTAAATGATATATACTTAATCATGTACTGAGAGCAGTGGTAGTTGAGTTTTTCTATTTAGAATCGCTCAGTGGCAGCTCGGAGTCTGGATTTGTGCCCGGTAGATGGCAATAGACTCGCCCCCTATTACATGGAACTTAAACATAACTGGCGAAATGTGGGTGTACTATAGGTACACTTCTGTCTAACTCTTCTGGTATTACAGGCGTGATGTTATGTGTGGTTGAATTCAATCTTTTTAGTTATAGTCATACCATACTGAGACTGGTAAACAAACCAAATGGGCCGTTACCCATAGCAACAAATAAAAAATCTCTTAAAAAAATCTTCTTAAATCATTCGAATTATGTTATTCGTTTTATGAAAAAAATAAAACTTCCAATTCCTTCACTTTTTTACATGAAAACTTTCTCGTAGGAACTCGAAGGCCTAATCTCCGTTAACCGCCTCTGCCACAAACTGCTAAGCCGGTACCTCACACTGGACGATTTCGACGCCATATTGAGAGAGAGTGACCACGGAGTGCTCGCTCCATACGGGAGAATCACCCTACACGTCTTCTGGGAACTGAACTTTGATTTCCTGCCGAATTATTGCTATAACGCTGCCACGGACAGGTTTGTAAAATAATGTTGTTTTACTAACGATTTATTTCTAGTTTACATGAGTCTCATCACGCGACGAAATGATGCGATTATTATGATTATGGATTCAACGGAATGTCCAAATCTAGCCAAGGGTAACAATCCCCACCAAAGGTAACAACCCGCTTTATAAAATAAAAATAAAATACTGCCCGATTGAAATTTTATTTTGCAAAAGATCGTTGTCTAAATTATTATTTGTCTTGTTTTTTTGTATATTAATTATTATAATATTTCCAGATTCGTGAAATGTCGCGGCATACAGTTTGCAGCTGGTGTTTCGCGAGAAAAGCCCCAACAATACGGGCATGCTTTGCTTTGGGGCTCCAAGCAACTCAGCCTTGCTTATTCTGCTCAGTATGCGCAATACGTAGGTAAGGATCTCGAGAAAATAGCTGTATATATATCTATACTAAATATCTCTTTATCTACGTCATTTACAAACCTTTACCACTTTTTTTTCTCGGGACCAGAATCGACTGTTGAAAGTAATGTCCGTATCCAGGGTATGATCTAGGCGTGCCGACAGACAGAAATACAGAATTATTACCGTCGCTACTGCTGAGCATGAGGTCCTGGGTTCGATTCCTAGGTCGGGCAACGTGTTATTGGGTTTTTCTATCTGGAATTTCTCAGTAGCAGCCCGGAGTCTGGATTTGTGCCCGGTAGATGGCAATAGGCTCGCCCCCTATTACATGGGACTTAAACAAAACTGGCGAAATATGGGTGTACTATAGGTACACCTCTGCCCAACCCTTCGGGGTGATGTTATGTACTTCCGTATTTATTATATTAATGTTAATTTTTTTTAAGTTTATATTCTTCCTCCACAGGCTTCGTAGGCGCTCAACACCTGCACGCCCTAGTCCGCCTCCTAGGCTACCAGGGAGTAGCCGTAGTAGTCTCAGAGCTGCTCGACGTAGCGAGAGGTCTACTGCACGGCACTATTGCGCAGTTCACTAGGGCATTAGCGGCCGCTATGCCTAGGCACTGCAAGTTGCCGAGATATGATTATGGATCTAATGGTGAGTCAGTAAATAAAAATGTCAAGCCACTAAATTTGTCATCGCAGTGGTTGTTCCCAATACGATTCTCGTGGTAATGCGCCTCGTACAAGAAAAACCAATTGTTATTTAGCTCTACGTTTACTTTTATTTGATAGGCGAGTAGTTATAGTATTGACAAACAGTGTTATCATTCTTATGCCTACCCAGCGAAGTTACTTATAACGTTATTATAGGTGTTCATTTTGTAGTTGCAAATCGTATGAATGAACGAATGATTTGTTAACTCAAATGACACAAGTTACATGGTAAAATAAATTACAACAACTGGTGTATACCAATATTAAATAAATTCGTACAATTCATGTTTGTATCAAACCAATATTTCTGAGTCTAAATTCTCTAGTGTTTTGTGTTATGATACGTAACGTTCACAAAAAATTTCGTGTGCAAGTACAAATGAACAGTAAAGTGCACGCAAGATAAGTCTGCGCGCGACGTTTGACCTTCAAGATTATACTTATCCTATTATATATATTTTTGTTTGTTGTCATTTGCCAGTGTCGCAACGCATTACGCAATGGCATAATTGTCTTTGTTTTTGATGCTGACATCAAGCAATGGACAACATTGATGCCGATTCTCTTGTACACCGAACTAAACTATCACTAAAATTCCTTACTTTTTACTATGAGAATCTTGAAGCTATTCTGCGAAAAAAATCTTTAATTTTGACACAACTATAATCGAATTTGACAATCGCGAGTCCACGTGTTTTTTTTTTCTTTTGTTTTCGCAACGTCTTTGTTAGAGCCGGAGGCAGCCTGGGGCAGCCTCGACGTGTTATCTATGGAAGTTTTCTATTTTTGTATGGAAAATATAAAATAAGAATATCTAGATGTAGAGTTTTGGTGGTTTCGGGGTTTCAAAGGGGGTCGAAATTTTCATTATTTTTGTGATAGGACAGACCGTTTTCGCGAGATATGAGCAAATAAAGAAAGAAAAAAAGTAATTGCACGTCTGAAGTCGAGGTGTTGGTGTGAATTTTAGTTCACGCCAACTAATTTTATTCCACACCTTTTTAACCGCGATTAAAAATAGTCAGATTCATGTTCAGATTTAGTTAGACGATCAAATTTTTAAGTAACAAACGTAAAATTCAGAATAGCAAACTTGCCATTTTCACTAAACTAATAACTCAGTGCCATCTTAGTGCTGTCAAACTAAAATATTGCTAATTTGTGTCACTTTACTCAATTTCAGAATGGAAAATCGTAATTTGACAGGATTAAATCAAATTTTAGTGATTATTAGTCTAGTTTAGAGGCATTTGTTACAAGAGAATCGGCACCATTGTCAAACTTTTAAGGTGTTGAAAATGAGGCTTTTGACTACTTTTTATGAGTGTGTATTGAGACATATTTTTTTTTGTAATGTTCGTCTCGTTTGTGCAGAAAAAACAATTTTTCTTTCTTTATTTATTATATCCCTGCCAGTAATCAATTTCGGCAGAATGATGAAGAATAGGCGATTATTTACTTTGAAAAACGTTACTGACATAAACGACAAGATTGCGGCATACGATTATTTTCGATTTCAGCTGCGCGCAGACTTGTTTTGTGCGCGCGCACTCTACTCTACACGTAAAAACAAGATAGTGGCGTTAGTTCGGATTTTGACCTCGCGCCAATATATACTATTTAATGAGCGATACGTCATCACTTAGTTGTTGCCTACTCCGTTGGGGAAAAGACTCAGGTTTATGTGTGTTAAAACATCAAAATAATGTTATTGATGAAATATTGAATAACTATTGTTCCTATTCTTACAGGAGTGCTGGGCTACTACCACGCTCAGCTGACCGACATCGTGCAGTATCCCGACGCGCGCACTGAGCTGTTCCATGCCTTCAGAGAGCTGGGCAACATTATACTCTTTTGTATGCTCATTGAACAGGTCAGAGACAAGATATTAATTTTAAATGTGGTTGCCAAAAAACACTGACGTGTAACAAGACCTCAATAGGGAAACAAAATATATGTAAGGTAATGAGGCATCTCAAGAGAAACAGTAAGTTGGATTCTCAATGCTCTGTGTACTGAGAATTCAACAGAGAACATCGCGTCGCCTCAACAGTGTGTCTAAAAAACATATTGTTGGATTTTCAACTCTTGGCGCTAAGCAGTGCGTTGAAGATCCAGTGTGCGAAAAAAATATCGTAGGATATCAAAATATATCGAGGGTGACAAGACACTTCAAGTATGTCATATTTCACCGGGTAGGTACTAATAATACTATTTACTGGCATTTTAAAAGAAATTCGTAATTTGAAATTATAATTCTCTTAAAAAATAGATCCTGGAGCCCAAAAATTATTTGGTTTACAGATTAATGCCTTGTGTTTTTATAATTAATGTATTTTTGTTTAGGCGCTGAGCCAAGAAGAAGTAACAGATTTGCTGCACGCGGCGCCATTCCAGAATATTCTGCCCCGACCATTCGCTGCAGGTATGTGACCTCTATCATCTTATAGCTGCTACAGCAGCTACCCTGGCTCTAGGTGTTTGAAATAGAAAGATAGAGTTTATTGTCTAGTACGCATAGCATGACCACCATACAAACGAGATTTGTCGACAGAAGAATAGACAAAATGACAGATGAATAAAAAAATCTGTCATATTGTATATAATTACGTGGACAAAATCCAGTCAGTCGTGAGCTGATAGAAGTAACCATTTCTGTCTGAACTCTACGAAGAGAAGACAAATCACTGTCTTAACAATGTCATTATTTTCTTGAATTTTGACATCACGCCGTTGAAATCTTTCTGCAATCTGTTATCTGTACACGGTGAAATTTTAATGGTGGTTTTCCCGCGGCAAAACCTTACCCTCAGTAGAACTATAGATTCATGGAGTTTTCTTTTCTTTAAAAATAATTTAAAAATCATGCTTCAACTCGAAGGCGTGAGAAGCTAATAGTAATCCACTACGATACCTACGTTACATCTAGTGGATTACTATTGTTGTTGATTTTTGTCTAGTACCTACGTACTAGTTTCAATCACGCGCCGCCGCGCCCTACCGACAAAATGAAGAGCGATTCGTAAATGTTCAGAGCAGAAAAAGCTTGGTTTTTCACAATTATAAGTCTGCCATCTTTGATTTCTTTTGTTTTTTTTTAATAAATCGACTAGCTTTTGCCAGTGGCTTCGCACTCGTGGAGGTCGGAAATTATGCCACCGGAACGTGCTACCGGGATAAAAAATATTATATGTGCTTATCCAAGTTATAAACTCATAAAATGAGTAAAACTCATACATATATTTAAAAAAAAAACCTAGCACACTACAAAAAGTTTCTAATGATACAACTCAATCATGATTCGAAAGACACTTAGCGCCATCTGGCGTCCTAAAGCAATCGTGACCGTCGAAAGTTATGGTTCTTTGGAAATAATATTTTTTTCCGCATGAAAGGTACCCTATGTCCTTATCTGTACCTCTGACAACGTATATGCAAAATTTCCATGATGATCGGTTCAGTGGTTTTGGTGTGAAAAGAAACCAACTTTCGCATTTATAATTTTTAAAGAGCTTGACCGATTAAATGTAACTGAGGATTGTACTATCAAGACCAAATTATTTCGATGCGAGAAAACAACCACAAAAATTTCAGCGTGTTCAGTCGCCATGCAACGCAGTTTTGAGACGGCTTGAGAAGCTTAAAATGTTACCTACAGCTAGGTTACGAAGTATTATTTACCAGTGAGCCACAAACTAGACAGTTAGTCTGTATCTTGGGGCTACGGGTACGAATTCTAGAGCGGAGACTGAAGACCTGATTTCAGGTATTGAATGGTATATCTGGTAAGATTTTTTTTATGCGTGCTGCGGGTGATTGCGTGTGCGTGTTTGTTCCCACTGTGCCTCGTTTGAAATGTTAATTACTTCTTTATAATCTGCCTCGGTATACCATCTGACTATGAAACGGTAGAAAATCGGTATGATCTCCGATTTCTACTAGATCGGGAATTGAATCTTACAACTATTATAAACTAATGTTTATAATAGTTGTAAAGCTTAGAGTAGCGTAGCGGAAGGATGAAATAATGATCCGAATACAGATGAAGAAACGAAGAATAATGTATTATTATTAAAATTATGTTTTAACTAAATTATACGACAATTAAATAAGCAGAATTAAAACAATGAAGATTCGAATGGTTAGGTAGGCGGTCGAATGAAGACTGTCTCCGCAGCCTGGCTTACGGGCCGGTGGATGTGCGCGCACGCAGACTCGCAGCCCAATGTCGTTGTCGCCGTCGCCGGTATAAAATTCACGCGCTCCTTGTGTGCGTGTGGCGCATGTAAGCATGCGGTCACTCGGTGCAAACATCGTACGATTGCATGTTTTCCCCAAGATTTATGAGCAGTGCGATGCCGCTCTAAAATGTAAGGTGGTGTTAGCATTCGTGCTGGGAATGAATTTGAACTACTTTTACTGCGGCTAAATTATACTAACTGTTGCCCTCGACTTAACCTTTGTGTACTTTGTGGGTATTTCATAATTTTAAAATATTCATATTCATTTTATAAATACAAATATTCTGGATGAAAAGTAATACCACAGATAACATAATACTTCGTACAGATACCCAATCCTATACAAAGAAATGACACCTCCTATACAAAGAAATGACACCGTCTGGCTATTGACCTTACTATTTTTCTTCGTCAAAATGTTCAACAGATGGCAGCATCAGCGACTCGCTAATTGCCAGAGACAACGCCATCTAGAAGTCGACCTATTTTTAAAACATGGTAATAGATTTCTTTTAAATTTCCATGTAAAGTAATAAATAAATTTAAAAAATTGTTTGATTTAAATTAGTTACGAAAGTGGTTACTGTGATGACAGGATAAATTGAGTAAAACGCCATCTATTGCAAAGAGCTCTAAACAAAATGATTAACAGATGGCTACTTTTATCTTTTTATGGGTCCGGATTTAAGTTCAAGGTTATGTTTTATTGTTGAAAATACGTGCAATAAGAGTGTAAATAGCTAATCTGCATTAAACAAGGAGTTTTGATTTTTACCAATCTTGCTTCAGCAATAATTCTGCCGTTTATCGCTTTTTACTAATTGTTAGTTACATAATGGTTACCTATGCTGCCAACAATTATTATTTTTTGGAAAGTAATTACAATTTGTTCGAGTTGAGACCCCATGGTAATACTATGTCATTCTCTATCTAGGTCGCACGATCATCTGTCAAATTACTTAACGACCAGTTCAACAGAAAGGCATTCGCATTTATAATACTATACAGGGTGTAAAACAAAACCATCACATAGCCTTCAACTACGCATTCTCTACATCGCACTAAGTAACATAGCACAACACTAAGTTTACGATTAGTGCGCAATGTAAAGCACGCAAAACAATGTGCTTATGGGTGCATGCAACGGTACAGGGGTCGTGGGGGTATTTAAACTTATGTTATAACATAAAAAACATGTATTCGTAAAAAAAATCCTCGGTTAAAGTTGGAAATTCGACCTTCAATATCTCCGTAACCAGGAGGTTCCCAGGTATGGGGTCCAGTACAAAAACTAAGAAAGACGGGGAGTTCTAGTGACTCTCGGCTTCGTTAAGTGTCTTTACAACCGTTATTGTATGTATTTATAGCTTTCATTTCATACTCCGTTTGTTTTTTTGTAAACAGAGGGTGAAAAGCCAGAAACTAAACAAAAGCGTTTGGAAGCAAAATACTCAGCGCTGCAAATTGTGCAGAATGTTGACAAGTATGGCACTGCAAAGGTGAGTTCTTTACTTTATACTCAATTTTTTATTTGACTGCCTCGTTGGTCTAGTGGTCGCAATCGCTACTGCTGAACATGAGGTTCTGGGTTCGATTACCAGGTCGGGCAATGTGTTATTGGGTTTTTCTATCTGGAATTTCTCAGTAACAGCCCGGTTGATGGCAACAGGCTCGCCCCGTATTACATGGGACTTAAACATAACTGGCGAAATGTGGGTGTACTATAGGTACACCTCTGCCGTCTGCCCAAACCTTCGGGGCAACAAGGCGAGATGTTATGTTTTATTTTATTCGTTTGATTTGCGGTCGCAAAAAATCATAGGCATGACATCGCTGCAATAACTATCACATCATTTTAAATAATAAAATTAATTCATAACAACAGCACCTAGATAGAAAGTACTCTTTCAAAATAATTTACAAATTGAGTCGCGTCGCGTCATTGCGTACGTTCGCGTTCCTACGCTCGCAACTCACTTCACGCGGTCAACGTGGATAATGCACTTGCGCAAACGTAATGCCTGTCAAATGCTTCTAATTTCATAGAAATCTGCTTCTATGTACTTACCAATACATCAACAAATATAAACGTTTCTATAGCAATTTGTAGGCGAAAACTGGGAGACAAAGATAGGTGAGGCAAGCCAGATTTCAAGCCGACTAGTGTGAGCGAGACGGCGCATTTGAGCGCATTCAGTAGCGCCAGAACGAGATAGCACGGAATTAAAATGTTATTCATAATATTTTTGATTACTGAATTATTGGAGTTCAAGGGGTGTTTAAATCTGGCAACCTAGTGCGCGCGGCAGAATAAATTACAAAATTTTATTATTCCTATGACATTAATGTTTCAATTCGAGTTCATTGACTGGTATAGTTTTTGTTTTTGGCTTCTATGAAAGTACCGCCGCTGCCCAAAATACTGGTTTTATGATGCCTCCGGTTTGACTAAGAGCCGACCGCAACGAAGATAGCAAAAGGCTATGCAGACACGAATTTGTAGCAAATAAAATAATAACGTGCAAATAAAAAAAAATGCCACAAATGTTGGCCCGCGCATCACTTCAAAGCGGCTGCACCTATTTGGCTAATTCCCTTTTTGTTGTGTTTGTTATTACAAACAACAACCATGTTGACGCTGTTGATTTTTTGTTGTTGACTAAGGAATGATGACAATCTTTTAAATTTACAACAAAAAAAAAATTGCTTACAAATAGTTAATTAAAAAAAAAAAAAGTGAAAGCTTAAAAAAATTGCCAAGTTATAAACGTTTTAAAATAACTGTTAAACAATGACAGCACTATCGTGAAGTGATGTCAAGACCGTGTAACTTAAATTGCTGAAAACAGAATTAAGATAAAGATTTGAAACTTTCCGAAGAGCATTTGAAGGCGATAAAATAAATTTGGATGAATAATTATCATTTTGTGTATTATTGATATTTTCCCGGTACTTTCTTGACAGAGTAGTAACAAGTTAGCTTCCATGTGAATGAGTGATTCCGTAAGAATTTAACCTGAATAAGGTTTGGTTATACTTTCACCCCTCCCGACCCTTGCTCGAGCCAGCCCGCGCCGCTGAGCCTGTAGCTTTAAATTCGTCCCTAAATCACTCAAATCCTGATCCAGCTAGTCCCTTGCTGCCCTCTTCCAGCGACGCCCTAAGCCGAGGTTCGTACCCCACAGGGGGTGCCCTTAGCGTTGTCGCTTAGTTTTTAAGTTAGTACATAAGTTTAAGTCCTGGCTGGAGGCCTTAATTTATTAGGGCAACCACAGGCAAGTCCGTCTAAGCAGACGACAACCTCATAGGTTGACCTGCGAGATGCCAATCCCAAAAAAAAAAGGTTATACTTTCATCAAATACTTCATACAACAACAGATATTTCATTAGATACTTTACGTTACACTTTACAGCAAGGCCAGCTGTCCCGCGAAGGCGACCTGCTGACCCGCGAGCGCCTGTGCTGCGGCCTGTCGCTGTTCTCCGTAGTGCTGCGGCGCCTGCGCACGTGCCTGGCCGCGCCGCAGTGGCCCGCGCCACCCGCGCCGCACCACCACGCGCCCGCGCACACTGACGATACTAACGAGTTCCACAGGTAACTTGGGCGAGTATGGTAATAACAGCATATCGTGAGGGTAATTTAACATCGCGAGGGTAATATTATATAGTGACTGTACTTGCGTGAGAGTAACGTATCTGTGAGCCGTCGTTCACACGGCGTTGATCAGTACGAAATATACTGTATCATGTTGGGATCAAATGGCAGTTTCATACTATTTTTTTTTCAACCATATTAACGGTACTCTTGTGAAAGGGATGATGACAATTTTGTAATGTTTAACTCAAACATTTTTTTTGTTGGAAATACTGGAGTTTATAAGCTTTTACACTTTCTATAATATTGTATTATAAAAATTGTGAAAGCTTAAAAACTTGCCAAGTTATAAACGTTTTAAAATTACTTTTAGGCAAAGACAGCACTATTGTAGAAGTGACGTCACAGCTATGTCACTTCATAGTAGCGCTTATACATTGTCCGTACCGCTCGACGAACACGGGAATAATCCCCTCCAAAATCTTTTGTAGCGTGTAGCTTGTTCATACTTCGTTCTTTGTAACTACATTATTTGTTCGAACATTACTAATATTAGTCATCATCACTATTGTAAGGGTTTCTTACCAACTTAAGTGATTGAATATTTATGAGGGTAACGTAATATCGCAAGGGTAAACTTACGTCAGCATAAATAATCCGAATGCGCACGAGCGTTTACGCTGCTGTCTGTGCCTTTTCCCCATAGTGCTTTTGAAAGTAAGAAATAATTATTTATTTATTAATAAATAAATAATTAATTATTAAAAAATAAATAATTATTTATTAATAAATTAATTAATTATTAATTTATTAGGGGCAACAAACAGCAGTGTATTAATAAGTATATATAGGTTAGAAGTTAATAGAAGTAACAAACACACTACTCACAACGTTATCCACAGATTATTATACTAATCTACTAGTTGTTAGTAAGAACAATATAAAAATAAACAGAATAAAAGTAAACATAACTTAATTATTAGGGTTCTGATCACTGAAAATAGTAACCATTTATTTTCTAAATGTAGCCTTGCTGAGAAACATAATATCAGTGGAGCCAAAACTGCCCATTGTAGGTGTCAACTAATCGATGCAGCGTTGAGGGTACGCCTGAGTTGGTTCTACTGAAAGTAGTTGCAAACGAGTGTCTCGAGCGAACTTCCCGAACGTGTACGGTACGAGGGATCAGGTAGCACAAACTGTTCACTAGATCAGTACAGTCGACAGACACATATAAAATAGGGTCATCATCACATGTAGGGTGCGTCTGGATTTTAGAGGAATAAGGTCATATTTTTGTAGTAATAATAATTAATACTTACACGTCTCGTGACCCAAAGGTGGCCTTTACCTTGGCCAGAGTCAAAACATTTCGCAATGTGGCAATGCCGCCAGTCTCTTGGGACATTACCAAACGACAGCGATGCGGAGGAATTCGACGCCATATTTTTGTTTGTAGTTTTAGTTCAGCAAAAGTCTCGCCACATATTACATGGGACTTAAACATAACTGGCGAAATGTGGGTGTACTATAGGTACACCTCTGCCCAACCCATCGGGTAAACAAGGCGTGATCTTATGTTATGTTTTAGTTCAGATAGGATAATATATTTTTATTTTATCAATTAATTAGGTATAAGTTGGTATATAACCTGTTTTTTTATATCCCATAACTGTAGGGTTATATTCTGTAGGTAAAAATAATTTTAAAACTTCTAGAATAGATAGTCCGAAAATGCATATTTTCTGAGATATCATCATCAATCATAATTAAAATAAATTAAAATATTGTCACCAGTACAAAATAGACCCTCGATGTGTCTAGGTATCTAAGTTTCACTGATAAATACGAGTAATTCATTTTTATTCAAACCAATCATTCATATTTAAAAGCTATTAAAATGCGACGTTGTCATATTTCACGTGAGGGTGTTTTACATTAATAATCGTGACAGTCGAATGACTTTGTATAAAAAAAGGATGATTGAAACAAAAATTCATATGCCAGTTGATTCTTTGATACGGGCTCAATACGCATAGTTATAGGATATAAAAAAAAACAGGTTGTATGTATACGGAATAGACAAGTGAAAGAAACAAATTTTGACGAAAAGGTTGTTTGTTTTTCATACAAAATTAACACTTAAGAGAACTGTCGAAGGTTGTTATTATTTTACATATTTTCAGCATAATTGTGACTGGCGTAAGCTGAGGGGCACTTCCATTTGTTTTTCGTATTCTGTGTTTATGTACAGTTCATAAACAGCTTGTTTTTGAGATTGTTAAGTTAAAGTTTATAATTGAACAAAAAAAAAATACATTGTTTCAGATTATGGTCAGCACTGCAGTTCTTATACTGCATCCCAGTTGGAGACACACAGTTTACTGTTGAGTAAGTTAAATTACTATACAAGGTGTTAAAAGACCCATCACATAGCCGTCCACTACGCATTCTGAACATCAAACTAAGTAACATTTCAGAAAAATAGTTGCTGGGGAACGTTTTTTATTTTTCGTGTGAAAAATTGCAACCTAACTCACGAAAAACATTGTGCTTATGGATGCATGCAACGGTACTGGGTATTTAAAGTTGTTATAACATTTAACGGACTCCCTCGTCGGTCTAGTGGTCGCAACAGCTGCTGCTGAGCATGAGGTCCTGGGTTCGATTCTCCAGTCGGGCAACGTGTTTTTGGGTTTTTCTCTCTGGAGTTTCTCAGTAGCAGCTCGGAGTCTGGATTCGTGGCCGGTTGATGGCAATAGGCTCGCCCCCTATTACATGGGACTTAAACATAACTGGCGAAATGTGGGTGTACTATAGGTACACTTCTGCCCAACCCTTCGGGGAAACATGGCGTGATGTTATGTTATGTTATGTATAACATTTCTCAGTTAAAGTTGGAATTTTGACCTTCAATATCTCCGTAACCAGAAGGTTCCCAGGGATGGTTCAGTACGAAAAAAAATACCGGGAGTACAGGCGACTCTCGGCTTCGTTCAGTGTCATTTTAAAACCGTTATATTCTTCTTTGTACTTCCGTAGATTAAACAGCACATCGTCAACTGACCTCTTCGTTGGTCTAAGGTCGCGTGCGTGACTACTGAGCGAAGTGTTTTGGGTTCGATTCCCGAGCGCGTCTCCATTAGATAATTCGAAGGAGCAGCCTGTTGTCTGTTTTTTTTTATTTGTCGCTAGTTGGTTGCAATAGGCTTTGATCATAACATAAGTCGTGATGACATGACTTTTCCAGCGCGTGAGCAACTACAGCTTTGAGGAGTTTCGCTTTTAAATGAAGTATTATTTCTTTTTCTTTGATTCCAATCAGAATATTTTATTCCACAGGAATAAATAAATAAATAAAATATTACTCTACCATTTCACTTCACATATTACATATTTCATTATCAATAATAATTAATAGGTATTATTTTATTATTATTCTTATTTATGTTCCACAGGAATAGGAAGCTTAAGTTTTTATTATTTTTATTTCATTAGTTATTGATGTTCAAAAGTACAGTCGACCATGTTGTTTGGCACTAGCTTCTGCCGGCGACTTCATCATCATCATCATCTGCCGGCGACTTCGTCCGCGAGAAATTTCTTGTCCCCCCGACCCACCACGTCGCATCGCATCGCCTGCGCTATCACTTCGTTTTCGCCTACCGTTCTTTGTAATATTTGTTATTTTTGTTCGGCTTCTAATACCATAGCGTGAAGTTAGACTGTAGCATTTCTCAAGAATTGGGCCATCAAATGCAAACAGGAATTTTTATAAAAAAAAAAAAAAAAAATTATTTATAATTCCAGAGATTACTGGGAGTAAAACAAACTAAAAAAAAAGAAACAAATTTTACCTCTACAGAATATTAGTAATAGATACAGATATAAATTTAAAATAAACCCAATACTTACACTGCCAATATTAATTTATTGCATTTGTTATCTATTGTTAGCTTCTAAGTTCCCTTCAAAAAGGTTGAGCTGATTGATGCTGATCCATGCGTCATGTTCGTGAGCGAGCGCCGTCAGTGGGGACTGGTCATCTCTTGGCTGCCACGGCTTATTTTAACTTCCGTTTTTTTTTTGTATGATTTTCATTACGGACGCCTTTAACTTGCACGTCTTTCTACATCGTTCTCACAGTTAAAATTTCAATCTAATTTTACGTAAAAATATTATTTAAAAGAGTGTCCATGGAGTTTCTTCTCCATAGGTACCTACTACGCTTTGGAATGGGCAACTAGCTTCATCTTTCTGTCTGACCGACCCCTTGACAATTCAAAAGTGCCTGTAAATGGTTTAATTGAAATAAATGATTTGAGTTTGAGTATATTTTAAGAAAGAAAACATCTATGTACCAATTACCTATGTTTTCCAAAATAAAATTATTTGATTTGATTTGATATGTAACGGATGGTTACCAATCTCCGACCCGACCGAGGGCAAGCGAAGCTTAATCTTAAATCGACTTGAATGGCTGTTATCATATAGCCACATGCCCCTCTCCCGCTGTCAAGTTTAAATATAAATATGTCTTAAGTGAAAGAACGAAAGTTTTTTTTTTTTTGACCCAGGTTAAGACACACAATATTCACACAAAACAAAACAAAACAGAAGAAAATAGTATTGTGTATCACGGCTGCGCCAAATAGGCATTTCCTATAAACTCAAACCCAAAGCATTCATTACAAATAAACCAATTACAGGCACTTTTGAATTGTCAAGGAGTCGGTCAGTCAGAAATATGAAGCTAGTTGCCCATTCCAAAGCGCAGTAGGTCACTATGGAGAAGAACGCGCAAGAAACTCCATGGACACTCTTTTAAATAATATTGTTGTTACAAATATATTAGTTACATCAATTAATGTTGACACTATAAGTGAGAACGATGTACAAAAACCGTAAACGTTAAAAGCGTCCAGGTACAGCAAAATCCAACAAATTAATTATTAAAATAAGCCGTGGCGTGGCAGCTAAGAGGTGAGCTGTCCCAACTGACGGCGCCCGTTCACGAACATGACGCATGGATCAGCACCATTCAGCTCAACCATTTTGAAGGGAGCTAAATGATCCGACACACGCGCCACCGTCAGAGAGACATTTGAGTGAGCATGATACGAGGGCGGGTCAATAAGTCCGTGACTTTTGGAATAAAAAACAGATTTTTTGATAAATAAATGTTTTATTTTTCAACGTAGTCTCCCTTGAGCTCTATACACTTTGTCCAACGCTTCTCCAATTTTTTTTATCCCTTCCAAAAAATATGATTTGTCGAGGTCCTCAAAATAGGCCTTTATTTGCGAGATGACTTCATCATTGGAGTCAAATCTTTTTCCACCAAGCCTTCAGGTTTGGGAACAAGAAGTAGTCACTCGGAGCCAAATCTGGAGAATAGGGCGGATGAGGGAGCAATTCATAGCCCAATTCATGGATTTTTGCCATGGCAACTGCACATGTGTGCACCCTTGCATTGTCTTGGTGGAAAAGAACTTTTTTCTTGGCCAAATGAGGTCGGTTTTTTTTTCAAATCGTCATTGAATCGGTCCAATAAGTTGGCATAATATTCCCCATTGATTGTTCTTCCCTTTTGAAGGTAGTCAATGTGGATTATCCCGCGTGCATCCCAAAAAACAGTCGCCATAATTTTATTGGCTGATAAACCCACCTTGGCCTTCTTTGGCGCCGATTCACCCTTAGAAACCCACTGTTTTGACTGTTGTTTGGTCTCTGGTGTGTTGTGATGGATCTATGTTTCGTCCACGGTTACAAAACGGCGCAAAAACTCCTCCATATTGCGATTAAACAACGCCAAACCTTCCTGTGAAGTTGTTACACGATTGCGTTTGTGGTCGACTGTGAGCAAACGCGGCACCCATCTTGCGGAAAGCTTTCTCATGCCCAAGTGATCATTCAAAATTGAAACCACTGAGCCATGCGAGATCCCTACGGCTTCCACAATCTCTTGCACTTTCAATCTTCGGTCGGCCAACACCATATCGTGAATTTTTTCGATTGTTTCGGATGAAGAGACCTCAACTGGGCGTCCAGGACGTTCGGCATCTTCAGTGCTTGTACGGCCACAACGAAATACAGTAAACCACTTTTTTACCATTGAAATCGATGGTGCAGAGTCCCCATAGTATTTATCAAGCTTAGCTTTGGTCTCGGTAATGGTTTTTTTTCGCAAAAAATAATAAGCACACGAAATTCACTTTTTTCCATTTTTTCCTCAAATTACTGGTAGTCTGATAAAGATAGCTGTCAAACACAAACTAACTGACGCAGCAAGTTCAAATTTTGACAGGAGTCAACTGACAGATGCCTGTTGACAGGAGTAGTGTTGCTTTTTCTGTAAAGAGGTCAGAAATTCAAAAAGTCACGGACTTATTGACCCGCCCTCGTATAGTCCTCCATATTGTACAGTCTCAAGGGCATGTAAATAATATTCAGTTCCTAAATTAAATCTCGAGACCCCACCGTGTCTAGGTAACTACGTCAAGCCGTTCGTCCCGGATGTTATTCGTAGATCTTCGACAGTAGTCTCAAAAGCTGTCTTATTAAGGCGTATTGTTTTCTGTTGAATACTGGCATTGTAAAGTTTATAATGATGGACATTTTCCAGGGAACTATTCGGCGAAGGCCTGCACTGGGCCGGCTGCACCATTATAGCACTGCTAGGCCAACAGAGAAGGTTTGAGGCCCTCGACTTCTGCTACCATATCCTGAGGGTGCAGCGAGTCGATGGGAAAGATGAACTGGTTAAGGGGATTGTGAGTATAACCCTTCATTAACATTAATAGATACTCCCCTTTTTTTTTGTTCTTACCCCCGTTTTTTTCCTCAAAATTTATTGTACAAGTCAAAAATAAAGATATCATAAGGATAACTGATATTGCTCGAAGAATTTCCAAACTTAAGTGGCAGTGGGCAGGGCACATTGCTCGCAGAACAGATGGCCAATGCGGTTGAAAAATTCTGGAGTGGTGACCGCTTACCGGAAGACGTAGCGTTGGAGACCTCTCACAAGGCCGCAGGAATCCGTTGGATGCGGGAAGCACAGAACCGGTCGAAGTGGTGTTGCTTGGGGGAGACCTTTGCCCAGCAGTGAACGTCTTTCTACTGAAATAATGATTTATTATGATTATTACTAATGATGACTGCCTCGTTGGTCTAGTGGTCGCTATCGCGACTGCTTCGCATTAGGTCCTGGTTTAGATTCCCAGGTCGGGCGATGTGTTATTGGGTTTTTCTATCTGGAATTTCTCAGTAGGTGCCCGAAGTCTGGATTTGTGTCCGGTTGATGGCAATAGGCTCGCCCCCTATTACATGGGACTTAAGCATAACTGGCGAAATGTGGGTGTACAATAGGTACACCTCACCAGGCTCACAGGCGTGATGTTATGTTATGTGTTTTACTAACTATGGCTCTGTTTTACTCCAAAGCTACTTGTTGTACTTGAAACCTATTCAAATCAAGATTTAATTTAGTAATTCATTTCGTGTCTCCCCCCCAGCCCCTCAAGCGCATGGTAGACCGCATCCGTCGCTTCCAGGTGCTGAACTCTCAGATCTTCGGCGTGCTAGCGCGGCACCTGGCGGCCGACGACGAGCGCGCCGGCGTCGAGCACGTGCGTTGCTTCCCGCCGCCCGCCGCGCCACAGCACGCCATCAACTAGGTACTGCATCACACGAGGGTGAGCTACTTACGCTAAGTACTTGCCAAGTACCCCGAAATAAATGTAGTAATTGGCTCCGTTGGAGTCCGAAAGATGTCGAATAAAACTGAAAATTCGAAATTTGCAGCGCCATCTCTGTCACAGTATAATAATGTAAGCAGTATGACGTCTCTTTACGTCAGAAATATGTTTGTGAATTACCAGTCGGTTATGTCGGCCTATAAAAGTAACATTGTTTTTAGTTTTCATTAATTTCTGTGTTATGTCGGTTTTTGTATATTTATTGAAGCGTAACGAGCATAACTTTCTTGACTGGCACTTAGTAGGTGAGTACCTCTTTTTCCATGAAAACGAGGCCCAAGTGAAGGATCGAAATATACCAATAATAGCTTTTGGTCGCGGCTGCGGCCGCGTGGGTTTCGAACTGTCACAGAAAGTCTTTATCGTGTGTCCCACGATCAAAAACACGTTCGTAAAATCTAAACTATTCATCCCAATGATTCGGTATAAAATGCATTTTTACCTACATAAGATTTTCCTGACGATTAGCAAATTAATTTGAATAGAGATTTAACATTACTCATACCTAAATTAACCAACACAAATTGACATGTTTGTTTTATAAATAATTTATTAATTTATAGAACTCTTGTTATATTTTACTAATTTGTGAATTAACACCTTTTGCTTTAGAGATATATATTTGAGACTTTTTTTTTGTAACTTTTCAATAGAAAGTGTTTTAATTTTGATCCCGAATAAATGGATAACAAAAAAAAAATGTCAGGCTAAACAAACGAACCTAACACCACAAGCTACCGGATTTGTAAATAACATTTTAGTGTACAGGTCCAAGTAAAACCAATGTGGTACTTTCCAACAACAAATCGAAAGGTTTTACAAAAGAATGTCCTGCCTCGCAAAGTACCGTTACAACCTAAGAGATACAATCAGTGGGCAACCCTAATTCGTGTTTACCTACCGAGCATTGGTATTATTTCATGGATACTGCCAAAACGTGATACTGTTTACTTTATACTGTGTTTCTAAGGTGTCTTTAATACGATTCAATTCGGCCGAACACTGATTTATTAAATTAAGTAGATTTTATCAAAATATTGTTATAATTATTATTATGTAGATTTCTTTTATATCGACTACTAGAAGAAAATAATGTAAAAATCTAGAATTCTAAGTCAATTAGCTAAGGCTTCGATCCAAGACAACGTGTTTTTCCATTAAATGTAATAAGTTTTATCTTTAAGAAAATATCAAATATTCCATTTTAAAAGATTCCCGGTTTCCGTGCCTGAAAAATTGAGTCGAATAGGGGACGAAAATTTGTCGCGCTGATTGTGTCAACCAACTTGTATTGTGGTGTTCAAGCTGGGGCGGTCAGTCGTGTGACTTCCTAATTATTGAAACAATCGACATATTTGCCTCAATTTGAGCAGTCCTTAATAAATCAAAAGAAATAAGTCGGAATCGAGCATATTCTTAATAGTACATTAAATTAGTACCTAAGTGATATTTAAATGCCTTTATGGGGCTATATGATTATTATATTGTACCTTTTATACTTGTAAGTACTTGTAAGTAAGCACACATTTATGATAATCACATTTTATCTGTAAGTTAAATCATTGATTTCAAAAACGCGTTCAACAGCTGTCACTGTCAATATTGTATGGAAAATAATGACACTGACAGCTCTTAAACGTTGTTTATGTACTGATCGCGTTCAATTTCATTGGTGAAATTACAGCCCTAAATCTCTCTTATTCTCTATATATGTCACTTTATGCGGAATGTTTGTTTTTCATTCTTTTTTTTTTTAAGTATAATAAAAATATTATTGTAGAATATTCGTCTATACTATAATATGTATCAACTAGGGCCGAAGAATTGAATTTTAACTTTTGGCTTGCTTGTTCATCGAAGATTCCATACATTCAAAAGTGTTATAGAATGTAGTACATAATACGACATTTAATATGAATATGTAACTAGTGTAAACTTTTTATGATTATGAAATAAAAATTTAACTTTTTAATGTAATTCTTAATTATATGTGAAGAGGCCTTTACCCTATAGAAGGACTACAATAAAATATACACAAATACGAAATGCCATTTTTTTGTTTTATTTCTTTGCATCTAATGTTACCTCATCTAAATATGGAAACGCGAAAATAAAATCAACCTAAGTATCTCATACATTTCTTCACATAAATCGACAAAATGCACAGACAGCAGATATTTTTTTGCGATTTCTGGGTTGGTCACATATATACAAAATAAATAAAAGGCTCGCTCATACTGGTTTTGTTACCAATAGTCCGGTTAAGCAGTCACGACCTCTCAAGGTCAACTACGAGATGCCATACCAAAAAAAAAAAAGGTTTTGTTACCTACTGGTATGAGCGAGCCTTTTATTTCAGCTCAATTCGAACAAGTAGCTCGTAATAGGAGGCATGTCGCTGTGCAGTAACAAGTTCCCGTGTCAGCGGGGGGGGGGGGGGGGTGAAGTACTGCGCAGCGAGTAGCGCACTTCAGAGCCGCCGTAAAGTTTCAATCTGGCTGTATCATCACTGAGTTTATTTGTTTTATTACTAGGTACAATAGTAGACTTACAGTTTACAAGCAAGCAGAGAAAAACAACGCCTCTTGAGGCAAAGATAATACCTGCATACTTATTTTTATTATTTACATGGTCTACTACTGTCCAGTACAGCTCTGTCTGTTCCTCTTCGGGGACAGAGCCATGATGTAATGCTGTTCTGGGTTCGAATCCCAGGTCGGGCAAAGTGTTATTGGGTTTTTATTTACACACATAAATTCAAGTTCAAGTTAATAATTTAACTTGAATTTATGTTTGACAGAAAGGGACAAAACAGTTCGATAGCTAACACTTCGCACCCTCCATGTCGCCATGAAATCCCGCCGGACCTGGGCAAAAACCCGACCAGGCATTAAGTTATTTTATTCAATCTCAGATTTGATGCAACCAACTGCATCAGACTGTTTGAAAAGTGAGCTTGTTTTGAATCTTTGGTGTTGTCGGGTTTTTCGATTGTTATATATTTTTTTAATTTGATTACTTTTAGTTTGTTATATTTTTGGAATCGTAGCATAACTGTGTTGGGTTACCAAATAAAGGCCTTGTGTCAGTCAGCTCTTGAAAGGTCTTGAAAAAGAACATTCTACCCATGAGTGTATTAATTTTCTATTTCAAGACCTTTCATAGTGACGTCTATAATCCACCATTTTGATTTTATAAAAACAAAACCTAGCTGATACGTAAGTGTGTAAGGCGCGCGCCATCTAGTGTAACGACGAGTCCAACTCTCGAATAAACCATTGCGTTGCTAGCTCCGTTAGGAGTATTCATGTTCTGTGGTTGCTAGCCAGCGGTCGTTTCAGTTGTGTACCCATTTCCCCGCACCCGCGTACTTAACATAGGCGACGAGATTTATACCAACCACGTGTTGAAAATGTCTAGTTCTGTGCAAGTTGGCATTGTACATACGTTCGACCATAACACACAGACATGGACAACGTACAAAAGGCGTATAGCGCAATATTTCGTGGCAAATGGCATCAACGAGAAGACTGATGGGTGAAAAACGAAATGCCATTTTGCTCAGCGCACTCACTGAGGGTACCTACAAACTAACAACAGATTTAGTTTTACCTAAAGCCGTTGAAGATGTGAACTACGAAAACCTTCTATCACTACTGGACAACCATTTTACCCCCAAATGTGTCGGATTTGGTGAGCGTCACAACTTCTACGCGGCATCTCAACAAGCAGAGGAATCTCATTCTCAATGGGCGAATGATTGATTGAAAGATTGCGAGGGCTGACAGTAAAATGCGCCTTTCTTAACGTGGAGGAGGCACTCCGCGACAAGTTCTTTATGGGGATGCAACCAGGACGAGAGAAGGAGATGCTGTACTCGAAAGACCTGGCCGACCTCACGCTGGCCAAGGTCGTGGAGATGGCAGAAAACCTCCGATGTTCACGAGCTGCCGCCGCGGCCAGTGCTGGCACAGGCGTCGGTGGCAGACCAGCAGCTTTTCAAGATAGCGAATAAAGGATAAAGTGGTAGTAGTGTAGTGAAGGTGAAATGTTATACGTGGTTATACGAATCATAAATCGGCGGACTGTAGATTCGCAAATTATGTTTGCAAAAAGTGTCACGTAAAAGGCCACTTGCGTAAAATGTGTACAAAAGTGAATTACGTACAGCTGGATGGAGGTGACAAGGGTGAGGATGACGATGACGGTAAGCTGTATTATAACCGTTCATTCAGGGGAGCACCCATTGTAGAAACTGTTTGGATTGATAACGTGCCATTCAAATTCTAAATTGATAGCGGGTACGTGTAACCGTAGTTTCGGAAGGGTTTTACACAAGTAATTTCAAAAAGGTGCCATTATCAAGAACAAGTAAACAGCTCCTAACGTTTAACGGCGAAGTAAATGTGTGTGTAGGTACGTTGCGTCTACCGATACGCTACGCGGATCAAACGAATATTATGTACATGTATGTGGTCCGCGACTGCGGCCGCCCATTCTTGGTCGAGATTTCTTATCACTGTTTCGCTTACAGTTAATACCGTTTTTTTTTGTGAAACTACTTTTTCAACTGCAATACCCGAAGTTATTTTCTGATGAATTGGGAAAATTTTACAAGTACAAAATAAAACGATCGTTGAAGGAAGAAGCAGAACCGGTTTGCATTGCGTGCAATGGTGGATAAAGAAATCGACAGATTAGTAGGTGTTCTTGAATCCGTAGAATATTCGGAATACGCTTCACCGATAGTTCCAGTTCTAAAGCGAAACGGGACAGTCAGATTGTGTGCCGACTATTCAGTTAGTATAAATAAACAATTATTAGTAGAATAGTACCCGCTCCCCACGACTAACGAACTATTTTCAAAGATCCCTGGGGGTCAACAATTTAGCAAACTGGATCTATCTATGGTCTATAACCAATTAATTTTGGACAATGAGTCAAGAAACCTAACCTGCATAAATACAAGTCACGGGCTTTAAACATTTACACGTTTAGTGTTTGGGTTAGCCAGTGCGCCGTCTATTTTCCAGCGCGCTGTCGAGGGTTTGTTATCCGGTATAGACGGAGTGTTATGCCTACTAGACGATATTCTAATAACGGGAAAGGATAGACTCAGACCACACAACAGGATGTCAGTCAATGATTGTTACTCCAAAGAGATCGTTACGTGATCGCCCCGTTATTTGTTTAAAAAAATACTTACTACTAAATACTAGCGTAAGAAAGAACACACATACACACACTCCACAGGGCCAGAAGTTGGCAAACAGATGTTGTATTTGAAAAACAAAATCTTTGTAGGATAAGCATTTAAACTCTTTATGTGAGTATCTTTATTAAATAAGTATCGCAAAGTTTCTAAGTCAGCGGTGCTACCAGTAGATCCTATGTTTTCGGCACCTTGTTATGAAAAGTCTAGGCTCAAGAAAAGACTCAATCTTCTAATCTTCTTCTTTAATACAGATTTCAGATACTTGTATCTTAGATAAGTTACATCTCTGGGTAAGAACCATAAGCCCATAGGAGTCTGTGCGAAGGGCGCCAAACGGACAAGCCATCATTGTACCAAGATGTAAGGTTTGTAGAGTTAAGCTTTGTACAATTATGGGCAAGCCCCAAAAAATATATTCTAAAATTATCTTATTAAGAGCCTTGGTTCTTCATTAGATCCGATAACTTTTTAACAATGAAAGCGTTCTATGGTCTTGGCAACCTTCTTTACATTAAATGTTTTCGTTGGGTTACAACATCGTATGGAACCTTCTCCACGCGAGTTAAACTCGCACTTTGTCTGATTTTAAACGGGGCAGCGAAAGGGATCCTGCCTACATATCTCTCCAAGTATAAATTTATTTATTTTTCTTTACTCTAGATTAGACTGATGTAGAATTAGTCGTAAGAAATCTAACTTGGAAGTAGCGCTCGCCGGTCGTTCCCACAACACCGCTTCGCTATAACCTCCAACCCAACACATACTTTCGGAACTAAACAAACTTTCGCAATAACGTACATCGCGGTAATGAACTTCGCAACTATGATTTACACTGAATGGAACCCAATCCGAACTCCGCTATCCGTCTGACTGTCTGCGCGCTGTTTCTATTGAACCGTAATAGCTAGACAGTTGAAATTTTCACAGATTCTGTGTTCTGTTGCCACTATAACAACAAATAGTTATTTGAAAACCAAGACGTGCGAGTCTGACACTGGCCCAGTTTTTTTTCCATAGAATTAGAATATGCCAGAATGGAGGGAAGCTTTTGCCCAGTACTGGGGGCTGTATAGATTAGCTATGGAGAATATTGAGTCATCCTGGACATATTACATACAGTCCCATGATAAAAATGTGTACTATGAACACCTCTTGCACTTGCAAAACATAAAATGAAACACCTTTAACTCAAACTAATTGCAAATAAAACACTACTGAAAGCAATGTGTAAATATTGATTTCATCCACCCAAAGTAAAGTATCTACCTACCGTGGACACCTGTTGGGGAAATAACAAATTGTTAAATTGTTAATTTATTTTAAAATTTTGATTTAATTAGTGCTAATGTTATATTATAAGAAATATTATTATTTTTCATATATATTATTCTTATCATAAATCTAAGATCCAATGAACTTACCGATTTACAATCTTTCCCGATTGTAAATCAGTAAGTTCATTGGCAATCTTTACGGCCTACCAGTTACTTAATTTTTTATAACGTGGTACAGCAAGTCCTACAGCAAGTTTAATCGCAACTCAAAGTTTCATTTACATATTGCAGACAGATTTAAGTGCCTTTTATGTTTAGCAGAGTTGTCTATACATGCGCATCTAATGATCGCGACTATCTGTTATGATGATATTGACGTTGATGCAATGACTGAAAACTTCTTTTTAAATTAATCTTATTGTGGGGAAGTGGTGTGATAGCTACTGGAATGTTTTTGAGGCTTTGGGCATAATAATTAAAGTGTATATTATGTTGTGCAGTCTGCCTGTAATATGCTAATTGATTTTGTTCTTGCATGGTTTGAGTGTTTTGATGATGAATGACTGGTTGGTTATTAAATAGTTGTGGGAAATGGGTGTTCAATAACTTTCATATTAGCTGTGCAGCAATTGGACGCCTGTGAATACTACCTACTTACACATAGCCGAAGGCAGTCAGCCTTCGGCACGGACGCGGCGGGCCTCCCAGTCTTAGCCAGTTAGTATGACTGGTTGGTTATTAAATAGTTGTGGGAAATGAGTGTTCAATAACTTTCATATTAGCTGTGCAGCAATTGGACGCCTGTGAATACTACCTACTTACACATTATGATGCCAAAGTGACTTGTTTTACTCACATGGTGTATCCGCTTCACTGTGATGTGTCTAAGCTTTTGGCATTTTTAACCCAATAACAGGAAAAAATACAGTCAATTTCATGATGAATCAAATTATAGTCTTGGTAGTGTAATTTATTACGTTATGTTCATCTTTCAAAACTTTTATAATTTGACAGTTCTTCAAACTTATTAGGAATCCCGATACCGATTGACTAAGTGCCGATTTCACCAATGTTACTGAACGCGTTCAGCACTTCTAAAACGCGTTCAAGAGCTGTCAGTGTTAATTTTTCATAGAAAACAATTGTGCTGATCGCGTTCAGTTTCATTGGTGAAATCTACCCTTAGTAATACTTTTTTGTGAACTGAGTTGTGAGCTGGTTTATTTTCGACACCCCAAGCATACTTAGATTTGGTCACGCTAGGCGGGTCTGAGCATGAACAGAAGTCATTTAAAGCTACGAATAGCGACGACTCGGTTGTGGGTTATGCACATATGCTGGGTGCTTGCCATCTAAAGTATTGCGAGTCTATGATCCACGACCACGCTACGTCATGAATCTCCGACCCCTCTGATATGAATCCCGCGTGTGTACGGCTTAAGGTCTTCCAACAGCGCATGATCTTACCCTCCCTCGACCGATTACATTGTTCGACAAGCCGATCCCTTGGGAGAAACGAGCCAAATATCTAGGTGTAGTGCTCGATGAACATCTCTCCTCAGAGCACATTAATTCGGCTCGTTCGCATGCCGCCTTCGCGTGCATTCGCCCAACCATGATCTATGCCAGTGCAGTCTTTGCACACGCCAAGCTCCACCTCAATAGAATGCCGACCCTACAATAGCTTCCTCCGTAGGTAAACAGGCTCCCCTTGGTATTTTTGCAACGAAATACTCCATTTCGACCACAAAATCCCAACTATCCGTCAATTTATGAAACGCAACTCAAAGCGTTTCTTCGATACCGCCGGGAATCATCGCAACCCTCTGGTTGTCGAAGCCGCCCGTTATATCCCCTCCACAATTCTCTAAGCCCGCCATCCAAGGCATGCCCTCACCGACCCCGATGACCACATAACTCTCCTCAATGTGAGCAGTAGGACGACCAGTACAGTACACAAAATACACAGGCCGTTATTCCGACATCGCCGCCGAGCTCCCTCGCGAAGACCCCGACGTAACTGTCCCCCCCGACTCTTTCTCGACGAAGTGCCAGCGCCGTAGCTGAGCCTGTAGCTTTAAATTCCCCAGTTAATAATGATCATCCAATTTGAGTTTGGCTTTGAGTTCGCTTCGAAAAAAAAGCGTGATATTACGAACGGGTATTCTCAATTCAATAGCGAAAAGTGACTGTGCTATGCCTATAGAGATCAAAATCGAAGTTTGGTAGATAGCTGTGTTTTTCTATTTTTTATGTTCGGCTTGCTTTACTCATCGACGTACTCAAAGCTATTTTGATCTTTATGATGTTGGCAATCTAGTATAATTTCGCTTGTTAAATGGATGTGCGCATCTGTGGATCCACGCTTCGTCGACTGTGGCATAACATAAGTAGAAGCAACAAAAAATGTGCACCGCCTAAGCAGTATTTAGACGATGCAAGTCATTGCATTTGGTGCTTCAATTTAAGAGTTAAGGTGTCATCGTACTCCTCTGCCAGATGAGAGAGAAATACTTTGACATAAGAATCTGAAATTCTTAACACGCAGTAAGAAGTGAGCAAGCGCGTTGTTCAATTATCGGTTCTTCTCTGTATGGGAAGAGGCTTTTGCCCTGCAGTGGGACACTAGGGATGATGACTAATATTAAAAATGTTCGTAAAAATAATGTAGTTCAAAGAAGGCATAGTAAAGTGAGATAATCGAAAAATCTGTTAAATCGATGTAAATATCAAGAAGATACACGCTTAAAAGTTTTTGGAGGGGATTATTCCCGTCCTTCTCGCAAGGTACGGACAATGTACGTCGTTGTGACGTCACTTCTACGATAGTGCTGTCTTTGTCTAACACTTATTTTAAAACGTTTATTACTTGGCAATTTTTTTATATTTCATACTAATTGTAATATTGTTTGCACTATTTGGAAACAAACATTTTTTTGAGATAAAAAAAAAAACATCCATCCCTATTGAGGGCAGCACGCGTGGAATGGCCTCCAGAAAAACTAGTATTGTCGACGGAAGAATAGAAAATTACAGATGAATAAAAGCAACCTGGTTTTTTTTCTATTCTATCTGTCGAATTGTCTATTCTTCCGTCGACTAAATCCGGTCAGTCTACGCGTAATAAAATAAAACAAAATGTTAAATTTCATGTTTTTTTTATATTATTTCTTATCGTTTAATGTTACCTTACTTATCTTAAATATAAAGTTAAAATAAAAATAATTACATCTAGTTTTTATACAACAGATATTCTGGCGTTAAGAAATAAACCAGTTGCTATATACAGGCTCTTACAAGAATATGCAAGAAAACATCCACAATGCAAAATGGTAACATTTTTAACGCAAGATTCTCTTGCTTATCGACCGTTTACTTGCATACTCTTGCATTGTTTTGCAAAATCTAAGTACCTAGTGAAATCAATAAAAAAAATCTTGCATCTATTTTAAATTGTAAAAAGTTATTAAGATTCTGTTTTAGCATATTAAATATGGGATTTCAAAACCACCCTTTTTGATTTCAAGATTTTGATATAAAAAAAAAACAACTGGAGCCGAGTATAGCCGATTTAGCGTCACCGGCCCGAGAGTGACGGTTCAGTTTGTCACTGTGACAAAGAGCGCAAGAGCGCTTTAAGAAGTTTTCACACTTCAAAAATATATATCATTCCGAAAACCTTTACATGTATGGAGTGTGCCTACGAGTGTGCATCGAACTCGCGCAAGAGCGCAAATCGGATAAAACGCTCGTAAAGCTATTGCCACATTTTTTTTATGACTTCAAACTTCCCCATATTTAATATTCTATAAACATTTTAAGGCAAAAAAGCTTCATGATAAATATCTTAGATAAATCATAAAAAGCTATCATGTACAGGGTGAAGAACCAAATTGTCAGTCATGTTTATTTTGACTTTAAAACCCGGAAATAAAATACGAATACGTATAATTCAAAGTAACCATAACATAGCATAACGCCTGTAATCCTGAAAAGGTTAGGCAGAGGTGTACCTATAGTACACCCACATAGCGCCAGAAATGTTTAAGTCGCATGTAATAGGGGGCGAGCCTATTGTCATCTACCGGGCACAAATCCAGGCTCCGGGCTGCTACTGAGAAATTCTAGATAGAAAAACCCAATAACACTTTGCCAGACCTGGGAATCTAGACTAAAGAGGCTGACAATTGCAATAACCATGACTAATAATTCTTTGTTTTCACCAGCAATTTTATAGAATAACCCACAGCCATTTCACGTGTAGCTCGGTAAAAGGTTTTTTTTTTTAAATTAAGTTAAAAATGCTCTACCCGTTGCCTAAGAACTTAAGTTGCTTAAATTAACGAATTTATTTAAATCCTAAACACAGTGGTTTATTTGAAATTATTTTCTTTTATTATTTCAATGGCAATCAAGCAAATGGACCACTTGATGGTCACCGCGTCCTATGAACATCTTTGCGATGCTAAGTTAACACCACTGTCAAAAAAACAATAAAGACCACTGTGTACAGGGTTACCGCCACTACGACCCACGATAGCGAAATACTTAATTTAAAAAGTACTCCTTAACAAAAATAACTATAACATAATACTCAAAGACTTAACTTTGTAGAGGCGTACAGTATTTTAAATTAAATATTTTAATAAATACAGTGCCATCAACTGGCAACACCACCCTATTCGAATAAATATTTTTAATTCATTGTTTTTTTAAAGCGATTATGCGTCTATGCGCTACTTTTATGATAAAAAAAATATGCACCGTAGTTATTTTAGTATTTTTTTTCTTTTCATAGACAACAAAGGTTTATGTTACAAATTTAAAAGAGCAAGGTTCTATTCCGAAACAAGAATATTTTGTTGTCCTTAAAAAGATATTACAATAAGTATGATTAAATTTACAGATCATCACGTAGTTATTAAAAAAAAAACGTAAAGTTTATTTATGTCATTATTATTTCAACAATTCACTGCAAATAAAACCTTTTATTTTGGTGTTATTTTTAGTATATTACATCGGTTGTGCGGAACCATTTAGAAAAACTGATACTGAGTAACAAAGATAACATCTGACCTCGACAACCCAGTTACTGGTTAACACGATATCCTTTGGTAAGATTGGCTTCTGACCCGTAAGTAGAGAATTGACAATAATATACATATATTATTTTCGATTTTTTTAAACTATATTTAAATAATAATGACATAAACGTGGGACAGGAATGTCACTCAAAAATCTTTTTTTAACAACTACATCGCATTTTAAAGTATAACCATTAAGATGATACATAAAAATGTCGAGCACTTTTTAAAAAGGGATGGGTGGGTGACCCAAAAGTTTATTTTTATTTTATTGCAGCGACACTTTATGCACAATCACAACCGTTTAAAACTGTTTTTTTTTAAATAAAGTTCAAGTTAATATTTTGTACTCATAGTCAAAATATTATGCACGGTAGCAAAGATTTAAATCGCTAGATTTGCCCTCACCGTCCGCAAGTGCCGATTTCACCAATGAAACTGACCGCGTTCAAGAGCGATCAGTGTCAATATTCCACAGAAAATAATGACACTGACAGCTCTTGAACGCGTTTAAGACGTGCTGAACGCGTTTAATTTTAAATAATAGCGTATCTATGACAATTAAGTCACTGCGTCATTGCGTGTGTCAGAGGTGTCAAAATGAAATAGAAACTATCTTTTGACTTGACAGAGTGAATCTATGATTGAAATCTTGCACGGTAGTACGTACGGTATCATGGCCGGTCCGCACTTTGCGCAGAAGGCTGCGCAATATCATTTTTGTGGAACCGAATGGTGACATGGCGAGTGTGCATGAGAGATCATGCGCGAAAGTTCGGAGAGCCTAATGTTCAGACCAGCCGTGATTTAACGGCCGTACTGTGCATTACAAAGAAAATAATTACGATATCTGTCAAAATTCATAGTAACAAGAGTGTGTTCGTTTTTGTTATATTTAAAATATATGAAATAGAAAAAAAAATACAGTTTTTCATATAGGATAGAACGATAACTGTCATTGATTAGAAAAGTTTTTTTTCTTTTTAAAGCTTTTTTTTTTCTTATTTTTGTTTCATCATAGGTGAGTACCTAATTAACATTATGTACCCTCTTCTGGTAACAATAACTTTTTGAATACCTATTTCATTAGGAATAAAAGTATTAGTGCAAAAAAGCATTAAAAAAAAAACATTGATGCTTTTTTCACGACTAAGATGAAAAAAACATTAACGAATAATAAGTTTAGTAAGTAATCATACTGTAATTGATTGATTTCTGTAAAAAAAGTTGTTCATATTAAACGGAACAAAAAAAAAACGAAACAAATAAATTTTGACAAATATCATATTTTTATTTTGTTTTTCGTACTGAAATGACAAATAAAAAATATTTACATAGTTAGATATTTTTAAGATTGTTGTTCAGGTAGACTTAAAAACTTCATTTTTAACAGGGTAGTTAGTTCTCAAGCTGTATTCTTTTACCCGACTGCGGAAAAGGAAGGGTTATGAGTTTATTACCAACTACGTTGTGGTCGGCTTCCAGTTTAACCAAATGTAGCTGAATATCAATATTTTAAATGGAACAACTGCCATCTGACCTCAAAAAACCAGAATCCTTACTGATGCAGATTTTTTAAGTTCAGGCATTCTGTCAGATTTTGTCAGATTTCCGACTGCTTTTATGTGTTTTTATTTAAATAGCTAATATAACTATCCTGCTAAAAAGAAGTGATTTGATAAAAAAACTTAACCTATTTCATTTATATTTTTACTTATTGTGTCTGGTCAATCATGTTAGCTGATTTTTTAAGGACTATCTTAAAAACTAATATTACAAAAACATAACATAAAATAAACAAACTTAGGTGTAAGAAAAAAAAATATTTTACAAAAACTTCTAAATTTACTTATTGCAACATAACGATGTCATAGACATCAGTGATTTTTTTTTAAATCTTTTTATTAAAATCTATGGTTTATATGATATCAGTCGTTTGTGGTAAATATTTTGTTTTTTTTTTCTTACTTTCGCTTGGAACAATTTTGATGGAAAACCCAAAAAAAACTAGGCATAGGTTTTTGTTCGAAAGTTTACGTGTTTTTTACCATAAAAAATACATGAAAGAAAATTTCAACTAAAATCAAATATACTTACTTTTTTTTTACAAATATTTTTTTTTATTTAAATACTTTTGGTAAAAAACACGCAAAAGTCACTCAATTTTAAAATCGCTAATCGACAACTAAATCAAAATGGAATTCTTTTTTTGTATCACAAACAATTTTTTTCGTCGTTATTTTTATAAAAAAACTTAGCGTGTAGCCTACTCTCCTTTTGCAAGAATGAGAAGCTATACTAAGCTATAAACTGCAGCGGACAAATAAGCTGCAAAAAATCTTAAGGACTGGCCTTTTTGATAGCTATAAAAATTACCATGAGTTAACAATCTTAGCCCGGAATTGGGTTTTTTAATGTATGAAATGGATAAACACACACATAATAATATAGGTACGTTTAAAAAGAAATATAGTCCGACACAATTTTGTTTAGAACCTGTGACCATCACTTCAAAAGGCTGACATCTTGCCACATTGTCTAATTGTAGGTAAGTGGCATATATGTACAAAATTAACACTGGTGCACTGCCACAAACCGCGAATTTGGACATTTGTCAAACGTCAAAATTTTATTTGACAGGTCTGATTTAAGAAGATAAAACAAAAGACGCAAATTAGCTCATTTAAAAGGTATTTTAGACCGATTCGAAATTGAAAATAGTACAACAAATTTGTTAGATACATTGTTTTTGATACCGTAGTAATAAACAAATTAGACGTTTTTTTTTGTGACATTTGACAAATATCAAACCAGTTTTTTTCTCAAAAATCAATACATAGAACCTTTGTATAAGTTAACAATTATTGCATGGTCGAGTCTTAACGTGTGTTTGTGTGTGCGTTACCATCTCGGGAGCAGTGTGTAGTAGGCGGTGTGTCACTGGTCGTAACTCTTAGCTTTCCGGTCCATTTCATCATCGTTTGTGCGGTTCATTGGGTGATCTGTGAAAGAGAAGTTAAAGTTAGTTAGGGTGTATTTAAATAATATTAACAACTATCATAGGTAGAGCTTGTCTACTTTGAAATGACGCACTACCGCATTAGCACACACAAGCAAATTTCAAAAATGGACGCCATACACATAAAACACCAATGTAATTAATCATTCAGCACGCGTAGCATGATCCCACCATAAAAACGAGTTTTGTAGATGGATGAATAGACAAAAAATTTATAAAAATAAGCTGACATTTTGTCTATTCTAACTGACATTTTGTCTATTCTAACTGACATTTTGTCTATTCTAACTGACATTTTGTCTATTCTACCTGACATTTTGTCTATTCTATCTGACATTTTGTCTATTCTATCTGACATTTTGTCTATTCTATCTGACATTTTGTCTATTCTATCTGACATTTTGTCTATTCTATCTGACATTTTGTCTATTCTATGTGACGTTTTCTCTATTATATCTGACAATTTGTCTATTCTTCCGTCGACAAAACCCAGTTACGTTACGCGTGCTGGTGCAGGTTAGAATCCAACATAGGAGCTCGCTTCGTTCTCGGATTAGTTGTCCAACTAGTCATAATTACTGACGAACCGCAACGCTACTCCATCATACAGAGAGCGATGGTGGATTAATCACGAGACTAGTCGACCGGTCGACCGCGATGTTCGCATACAGATCGACTGGTCATGCGCTTGGTAAATAAGTAAAAAACCGTTTCTTTGGGAAAGTTGTTTGTTATGATGAGTACAATCATCATATCAATCATTTTAGTATTTGTCACTAATTACCAGTCACCCTTTATATCCTGAAGATTATCATATATTTTTTTATTTTTTTTTTACTCATAAATATTAGGCATTTTAAAATTTGCGTTTAGGTCCTGTAGTTACTCTTCATCTTAAATACCAACCTTGGTGCTGTGGCATCTTGGGTACCAGCACCACGTTGCCGTCAGCCGCTTGCTGCAGTGAGTACTGCTGAGAAGACAGCGGTCTACCTTCAGGGTCGCGCAGGTTCTGTGGAAGAGGAGACAGTTAATAAAAATAGTGTTCCATCTTTGAGGCAACGCGCTCAGCCAATATTGTGTGATAAACAAGAATAATCATATGGCACTCAATTATAAAAGGTCACCGATAATATAATAATACGTACAGATACCTATTCCTATACAACGAGAGGGCACCACCCTAGGTCTTACTATGGAGCTGGCTATTTTAATTCGTCAAAGTTTTTAACAGATGGCAGCATCAGCGACTCACTTATTGCCAGCGAATGTAGTTTTACAACGCCATCTAGGAGTCGATCTACTTTGAAAACCTTTTTAAATAAAGTTTTATAGCTCCGGGCTTAGAAAAACTGTTATAGGATATCTTTTTTTTATTATTATTATTATTATTTATTAAAATCTCCCTTACAACTATCATTACAGGTGATACCTAATGCGATAGCGAGGTCTTAAAATTATCCTACAATATAAATTTCAAAAACTATGAAAAACTTAAAAATACTAGTACTTAATTAATTTACTAATTTACACTATAACATAAAACAAACAATAGTATTTTTGCGAATTCACTCAAATGGCTTGTAAATACATCGATTTTCCCGTGAAGATCGTTAATCACCCGAATTGCACGGGTCAATGGTGCTTTGGCGAGAAGGTTAGTCCTTTAGATTGCTATGTAAAGTAAAAGATAAATAAAAAGTTGTTTCGATTTAAATTAGTAACGATAAAGTGGTTACTGTAATGACAGGACCAATTGAGTAAAACGCCATCTATTGCAAAAGTTCTAAACAAAATTATTAACAGATGACTACTATTATCATTTTAAGGGTTCGAATTGAAGTTCAAGGCTTCAGCTATATTTTTTTTTGTTGAAAACACGTGCATTATGAGTGTAAAAAGTTAAATCAGCATTAAACAAGGAAGTTTTCATCCTAATCTTCCTTCAGCCAACATTTTGCCGTTTATCGCTTTCGAATGATTGTTCATTACATATGGGTACCTATGCCGCCATCTATGATTTTTTTTTTAAGACTAAGTAGATAAGACCCATCAAATAGCCGTCAACTAGTTTTTCTATTCTACGCATCAAAATAAGTAACTTAACACAAAAATAATTTCCGAGTTACGAATTTTATTTTTGGTGTGAAATATCGCTGTTAACGGTACTGTGCAAAGTAAAACATTGTGCTTACTGTGGGCTCATGCAACGGTACAGGTGGTATATAAAAACTTGTTTTCGTAAAAAAAACTTCCCCTCCCGACCCTTGCTCGAGCCAGCCCGCGCCGCTGAGCCTGAAGCTTTAAATTCGTCCCAAAATCACTCAAATCCTGATCCAGCTAGTCCCTTGCTCTTCCAGCGACGCCCTAAGCCGAGGTTCGTACCCCACAGGGGTGCCCTTAGCGTGTAGTTGCTTAGTTTTTAGTTAGTGTTTAAGTTTAAGTCCTGGCTGGAGGCCTTAATTTATTAGGGAACCACAGGCAAGTCCGTTTAAGCAAACGACAACCTCATAGGTTGACCTGCGAGAAGTCATTAAAAAAAAAAAAAACTTCAGTAAAAGTTGGTATTTAGACCTTATATATCTCTGCAACCAGAAGGTTCAGAGGTATGGTCCAGTACAAAAAAAACTATCACAATGACGAGGAGTATCAGTCTTTTTGCTTCGATAAGTGAGAACACCCGTTATTTTGCGTGATCAGTATTTTATTTTAAGACAAGAAAGATGGCAAAAGGAATTTATTTAGAAACTAATGCGAATAAAGTGTTTAAGAGTTGTCGTCATTTTTGTAATCGAAATTTTACCCTGACAGATCTTGAACGCGGTTTAGATTTGCTGATCGCATTCAGTGTCTTTGGTGAAATTTTCCCTGAGACCTTAATTGACACTATGAAACTACACATAATTTTTTTTGTGTTTGGGAATGTGGTCGTACACTTTTAAGTACATGTTTAAATTATTTTCAGTTGTCTTTTTGAGTGCCGATTTCACCAATGAAACTGAACGCGTTCAAGAACTTTCAGTGTCAAATTTGCTATGGAATATTGACGCTGACAGCTCTTGAACTGAGTTTAAAAGTGCTGATCGGCTAACTTCACCAATGAAGTTGAACGCAGTCAGCACATAAACTAGGTTTAAGAGCAGTCAGTGGCATTATTTTCGATGGAATATTGACACTGACAGCTCTTGAACCCGTTTTATTGATGTGCTGATAGCGTTCAATTTCTTCGGTGAGATCGGCACTTAGGCGAGTGAGTTTTCTACAGCTTTTTCGACGAACAAAGGGAATTATAAAAAAAAAAAGATATGTTTACCTGGAATACGTGGCGGTACAGCGCTGCAAAGCGCTCTTTAACGCGCTGCCTCTCGGCCATGAGAGAGCTGTGGTCGCGCTGCGTCCGGATTTTGCGGTCCCGGACTGTGCGGACCTCGTCGGCCAGCGACGTGATCTGATCTAGTTTCCGCTTGCGGCAGTTTTGGGCTGCGACCTGTGGAACAAATGTAAGATGTTTAGCTTAAGAATGTGTTCATTTTGTTTGTTTTAAATTATTTTATTTTGATTTTTACTGTTGGTATTTTCTGTGCGTGTCCCAAAATTTTGTCTTCTTATTTGATGCAGTCGAAAATTGAAAAAAAAAAAAAACGTTTTTGTCATAGGCAAACGATCCTCTAATATAGTGAGCTTATTTAGTGATAAACCAATAGAAATAAATACTTTTCTGTTTGATATTGGTCATATCAAAACGTATTGAAATATGGGTAGTTTGTAAAAGCAGTAAAATTGTAATGCATAGAGCATTTACGGTTTGTTAGTAACAGAAACATACCTTATTCTTCCCACGCCTCCTAATATCCCTGATAAGCGAGAGCTGCGCCTCACTCAAGTCGTGCTTCGACAGTCGCTCGTTGAACTCGTCCATGGGCAGGTTGATGATGTCCTGCACCTCCAAGGGTATGCCTGCGGCCACTTGTACAGGTTAATGTGTGCTGGACATTGTATAGCAACAGTGGCACAACAGTTGCGCGATAGTCGGGACACAGTTGCACAAAAAATTGTGTCTTATGTGTGTCTTATTTAAGTATAAGACACTATTTCTGGCGCAACTGTTAAGCAACAGTCGGGCAACAGTTGCGCTACAAATTAGGGTGTTATGATATCCTACTAATATTATAAACTCGAAAGTTTGTGAGTATGGATGGATATTTGTCACTCTTTCACGCAAAAACTACTGAACGCATTTGGACACAGACCAACGGACCACGGGATCAAAATTTATGCGGGTGAAACCGCGGGGAGCAACTAGTAGAGTATAAGACACTAATTGAGCATCACAACACATCAAGATATAACATTTCCAGTACACGCTGACCTCTCATTGTACGGAAATCCTATAAAATGCGAGATCAGCTTAAAACTGGAAATATATAGCTTGATATGTAGCCGTGTGTACACTTGGTAAACACAAGTAAAGCGCGTGTCGCTTCGTGAAGTAAAAATACTGTAGCACAGAATCCAGTTTCTTAGACAGACAATTTGTTCAGTCAATAATGTGGGTCTAGACTTAAAAATGATAAGTAACTAGTTTTCGTCCTTACCTAATGCCTTGGCCCTCTTCTCGTCTCGCGACAGGTGCTGCCCGCTGCTGGTCGCAGAAGAACCTCCGTCTGACATACTGCCATCTGTAAGTCGCCGAACTGTAGGAGAAAACAATCGTTAGCATAAATAATCTAGATATTAGTAGAATAGAAGTGAGAATAGAGCATCATCTTTAATAATGTAAAACCCTACAATAATCTTTTGGCACGCGGCAAAAATCGGAACTAAAGTCGCCATCTTGTTATTTTAATACAATTCCCCCCAATTACCCACAAGTCAATGTAATTCGACGATGATAATCCTTGAAGCACACTAAGGGCTGATTTTACCAAAGCCAGTCAGTCATTCAGTACCATCTTTTACCCGTGTTTGACAGTTATTTTCAGGATATGACTTATTTCACTTATAGAAGTTTGGTGGGATTCTCTCTTAGTTGATATTATGAGTTTTCGGTACCGAAAAATTGTGATTTACTTATACCGGGAAGTCAGTAACGGATTCGTAAATGTTATGGAACACTAAGGTTAGGAAAGATTTCACTTAAAAGTTGGAATGATGTTACGAGCTCGCTAAAAAGCATAAAACATTTTTTCAAAAAGTGATTTCATACTTAAGTCCTAAGTTTCTTCATCACATGTTCTCTAACTGTCAGCCAGCAATAGTCATGAAAATACCACTACATTTTTACAATTTTTTTTTTTATGTAGGTTCATATAGTTTCCCCTAAATTCAGCTCAATTATTCAGGCTTGACGAAAAAAAAAAATTATTATCAGGTCACATCTCGTTCCTCACCTCTCTTGTCCCTGCCGGCCGCCGGGCGCAGGTCGCTGGGCGCGTGCGGCGCGCTGTACGTGTGGTTGTGACGCACGCGCTCGGGGGCCGCGTACGTGAAGCGAGGGGGGGCCGGGCTTGGGATGTTGCTCTGTGGAGTTTATTTATTTATTTATACTTCAAGCAGTTTTGTACAGCGGCGGACTTATGCCATAGGCATTTTCTACCAGTCAACCTTTGGATGATGCAGAGACACGCAGTGGTAGGTGCAATTTAAAAAAAACCTAGGAATAAATATTTAATCTAAGACAAATATATACATATATACCTAATTATATATAAATATAAGCACAAATAAATGGAATTAACAATGGAGTTAACATTATTTTTTAACACTTTTACTGACGTCACGATCAAAGGCGTATTTTTTTTTTGTTTGATATGATACTACGCCCACAGGCGTTTTTTTGTATGTGATATACACATACACCTACGCCCACAGAGATTTTTTCGTGTTTGATATAACCCTACGCCCACAGTCGTTTTTTCGTGTTTGATATAACCCTACGCCCGCAGGCGTTTTTTCGTGTTTGATATAACCCTACGCCCGCAGGCGTTTTTTCGTGTTTGATATAACCCTACGCCCACAGTCGTTTTTTCGTGTTTGATATAACCCTACGCCCACAGGCGTTTTTTCGTGTTTGATATAACCCTACGCCCACAGTCGTTTTTTCGTGTTTGATATAACCCTACGCCCACAGGCGTTTTTTCGTGTTTGATATAACCCTACGCCCACAGTCGTTTTTTCGTGTTTGATATAACCCTACGCCCACAGGCGTTTTTTCGTGTTTGATATAACCCTACGCCCACAGGCGCTTTTTCGTGCGGCCCGGCTATAGGCGTGCAGAGGAAACCACTCACGTTTCATACAAAGTTGGGCCCAAAACGCAAAGTGAAAAAAAAAGTGTTACCCTGGTCGGGAAAGTCCTCTTTAGCATTTGTTACTATTACGCCGAACCTCTACGATCATTCCTTCGGCTGTTTTTTTTTAAGTTGAATAATCTATTTAAGCATTTGTGATTTTAGGCCCAATATGGCTGAACTGTGTTTGATTCTGTGTCGTATGCACGCGCTTAAAATTTTCTAGTGTAATATTACTGGTACCTTGACTTGTTATTTTTACAGCAGTACGGGCTTTGGTCGTGGTGTTATTTTGTTACACCTATTTCTTTATACGTTGCCTTTCCAAGTCAAAAAGTCTACTTGAAGTTTTTCCAGAAAATTTTATACTACATAACATCACGCCTTGTTTCCCCGAAGGGTTAGGCAGAGGTGTACCTATAGTACACCCACATTTCGCCAGTTATGTTTAAGTCCCATGTAATAGGGGGCGAGCCTATTGCCATCTACCGGGCACAAATCCAGACTTCGGGCTGCTACTGAGAAATTCCAGATAGAAAAACCCAATAACACGTTGCCCGACCTGGGAATCGAACCCAGGACCTCATGCTCAGCAGTAGCGATTGCGACCACTAGACCAACGAGTTTGAAAATTTTATACTATTTGTTAATAATAATAGTTAATACTTTATTTTAACCAATTATATTAATTAAAGGCAGAGATATCGAAAAGAAATTCTAACATTTTGGTCAAAACAATAAAAAATAAACAATTACCTGTAATAAAGCATGGCTCGAATGAGCAGTGTTGAGGTCTAGAGCGGGGCCGTGGATGTTGGACACGTGCGGCGGGGGCAGCTGCGGACGGGGGGCGAAGTCTGTTACTGAGGAAACAATAATAACATATTTATCCAAGTTGTTTTATTATATTTTAAGCAATTAACAAGAGCGAAAAAAATTTACAAAAAAAAAAAGTTGTCATAAAACCAAGCACCTAATCGCTTTCAAATTCTTTGGTGTTCGTCCTTATTTTGAATACATTATGCAGATCTTGTAGCACGAATTTGGCAACTTACTGATTTGATCAAACTTAAAAGACATATTATTGTTATTTAAACATAAATTGTAAATCATGTTTCTCAGTAAGTGAATTATTGTAAATTCTTATGAGATAAATAAAGTTGTTATACCATAAAAGACTCAAGTATACGTTAGTTCATAAATATCACGCCTTGTTTCCCCGAAGGGTTGGGCAGAGGTGTACCTATAGTACACCCACATTTCGCACGTTATGTTTAAGTCCCACGTAATAGGGGGCGAGCCTATTGCCATCTACCGGGCACAAATCCAGACTTCGGGCTGCTACTGAGAAATTCCAGATAGGAAAACCCAATAACACGTTGCCCGACCTGGGGATCGAACCCAGGACCTCATGCTCAGTAGTAGCGATTGCGACCACTAGACCAACGAGGCAGTTTTAAAAATAATTGACGTTTACAATGTTTTCAACAGTGTTAATAGGTATGGGAGGACAGTGTAGGCCTGTCAACAAGTACCAGGTACATATTTTGTTACAACAACTTGTCTATCTTCTAAAGATATTTAATTGGTTTTCTTTGAATTATTGCTGTTTTATAATTTCAAATTAATTCAAGATTTGACATATCAGCCATTCATTATTGCATGTATTATCTAACACATTCATATTGAATTGAACGCGTTGAGGTCGAAGTTCCTCTGAAAAAGCAAAGGGATGATGACAATTTTTTTTTATCTACAAAAACGTTTGTTTCTAAATAGTGCAGACAATATTACAAAAAGTGTAACTTAAAAAATAAAAACTAGTTATAAACGTTTTAAAACAAGTGTTAGACAAGGACGGCACTATCAACCATGTAACTTCACACGAGCCGTAAATTGTCCGTACCTCGCGACAAGGACGGAAATAATCCCTCCAAAAACTTTTAAAGCGTGTCGCTTCTTCATATTTATATCGATTTAACAGATTTCGATTATCACCCTCCCGACCCTTGCTCGAGCCAGCGCGCCGCTGAGCCTGTAGCTTTAAATTCGTCCCTAAATTCAATAAATCCTGATCCAGCTAGTCCCTTGCTGCCCTCTTCCAGCGACGCCCTAAGCCGAGGTTCGTACCCCACAGGGGGTGCCCTTAGCGTTGTCGCTTAGTTTTAGTTAGTATTTAAGTTTAAGTCCTGGCTGGAGGCCTTAATTTATTAGGGAACCACAGGCAAGTCCGCTTAAGCAGACGACAACCGAACAGGTTGAACTGCGAGATGCCAATAAAAAAAAAAAACGACTATCATATTTTTACTTCTTTGAAATATAATAATTTTTACGAGCTTTTTTTTATATTAGTCATTATCCCTATTAAAAAAAAAAAAAAAATTGTTTCAATGTTTTAGTGGTATCAATGCTTACCGTTGTGCATATGAATGCTGTCATGATGATAGGTCTGTTCCGGGCATTCGTACTTCACAACTCCTGGTCTGCCGACCGGCTCCAAGACAGGGGCCTGCTGCTCCTGTAATTAAAATACATACATATTATAAAATTACACGCCAAGACGTAGGCAGAGATTTATAATAATCATTCCAGAATATTATTGTCCCGCTGCAGCTCTTCTCATACAGAGAAGGCACGAGCATTGAACACCGCGCTTGCTCAAGACGGGTCGGCAAGCGTTTCGTAATCATTTCACCGTGAAAACTTAAGTGAAGTGAGCGTGGAGTGAGCTGTCAGACCAAGACGGGATGACACTGACAGCTCAATCCACGTAAGTCTTCACGGTGAGATTTTCGAATCGACATGCTGGTCCCGGTTTCCTCACGATGTTTTCTTTCAACGATTTCCGTAATACACATATATACATAACACCACGCCTTGTTTTCCCCGAAGGGTTGGGCAGAGGTGTACCTATAGTACACCCACATTTCGCCAGTTATGTTTAAGTCCCATCTAATAGGGGGCGAGCCTATTGCCATCTACCGGGCACAAATCCAGACTTCGGGCTGCCACTGAGGAGTTTTTGTGTAATGATATACATCATTACACAAAAACTCCTGGCCCGATTTAGACGAAATTTTCCAACAAGTTACATTTAAAATACTCTTTCTCGGTCACCTTTCAAAAAAAACAAAAAAAAAACGAAATCGGTTCAGCCGTTTGGGAGCTACTATGCCGCAGACAGAATACACACGTTAAACTTATAACACCCCTCACTAATAAAACTGAACGTGATCAGCACATTTAAACCGCGTTCAAGAGTTGTCAGTGTCAATATATCACAATAATGATGACACTGTCAGCACTTGAACTCAGTTTAGTTGTGCTGATCGCGTTTAGTTTCATTGGAGATATTGGCACTGAATATCACAATAAAAATATTTACCTGAAAGCATCGTTTCCCAAACATTTGATGTTTCTTCTGCGCCTGGTGAGGCGCAGCGCGCTCTCGTCCAAATGAATTGTCATATGGTCGGAATTTTGAGCTGTATGGACAAGCAAAATAAACGTTATTATTGTGTGTTTAATCTTACTGATAGTGGCCAAACTGCTGTGTCATGGACAAGGCTAAATGTACAATAATTTTATAGTATCTGGGCGGTAAATAACGGGTGTTAAAAATACAGTTAACGAAGCCGAGAGTCACTTGTAGTTACTTATTGTACTTTTGTATGATTTCGTATTTTTTATACGACGTGTGGCGGCATCTACACCGCCACATGCGAACAACGCATCACACTGACGTCACACAAAATCCTGCATCGCGCAATCAGAGTTTACCGCGCAACTAGCATATATACAACATCCCGACGTCAATCATCGGGCAGTCGCCCACCAGATGCGACACCCATCTGGTCGGAGGATCCTCCTTTTTCCAAGAGTAAGAGTGAACTTTACACCCTGTTCCTGATATCTCTTCAGACGAATAATAATATCGGCGCTGCGGGTCTTAAATCATAGGATTTTCTTGTGTTGGAAATCATCAAATTACTTCTTCCGCTCTGGGCGGAGCGGGAGGGCGTGTCAGACTTTTACTGACTAAAACCCACTCGTTTACCAACGGTATCTTTTTCGAACAACCCGCGACCCTGCCAGCTAGAATCATAGACTGCGCGTCAATATCTCTTATACCGTGTATTAAATGGTATTATTTTTATTATTTACCTGTGAAACTCCTGTGCAGAGTCGCTACCGTCGCACCATTCTCCATCAGACAGCGAGGGTACGCGCTCCGATCCCATCGATGAGACGGCACTGTCAGATGCTGAGTCCCGCTCTGTAACAAGACGTAAAAAAGTTAAAACATTTGAAAAGTTTGACGTTCGCCATTTTGAATTTTCCTTTGTCGTATTGATATATTTGACGTTTATGGAATGCCATTTTGAATTTACCTGTTACCATGTGTGTCGTATGTTTTATCAAAATAGGGGATTACATTTTTTGACGTTTCAACGTTCAGCATGTTAAACAATGTAGTGCTGACTCAGGGGTTTAAGCTCAAAGAGCACATTACCACCCTCTAAGGAACTGACTTACATTGATAAAAGTATCGTAAGAAAACTTGGACTCAAGGGTCAAAACTCAAAGAGCACCTTACCACCCTCTAAGGAACTGACTTACATTGATAAAAGTATCGTAAGAAAACCAGGACTCAGGGGTTAAAACTCAAAGAACACATTACCACCCTCTAAGGAACTGACTTACATTGATAAAAGTATCGTAAGAAAACCAGGACTCAGTGTTTAAGGCTCAAAGAGCACCTTACCACCCTCTAAGGAACTAACTTACATTGATAAATGTCTCGTAAGGAAACCAGGACTTAACAGTCTGAAATCATTAACAGCCTTCTCTGTGTGAGAAAAGTTTTTGCACTTCAGTGGCATATTACACATTTTGACATTTTTATCTTTATGCTGTTTCATACTGTGGCTTAAAAAAATTTTACGTTATCTAAATCGCGATTCATGTTTGTGTTATCAACGTACCTGTGATCATCATATGCGAATGGTTATGTTGAGGAGCATGGTGTGCACTGGCACCGTCCAGCATACGCATTGTGTACATGCCTGGAACAAACACAAGACAAGGCTATTTATTGGGAAAAAAAAGTTGCACAAATCGTTTATCAATAACATATAACTGTAAACATCAAAAGTAATTTGTCCAAACCCGCACTGGGCCCACTCCCTCTCATTGAGAAGATGCCTGTGCCTCAGAAGTAGGAACTGATTAGCTGATTATCCAAACTAGCACTTTTGGAACGTCAAAATGACATAAGACAGGCAGTCCCCGGCACGCCCGCCCTTCACCACTTCCCAGTGCTTTAGCTGGGAGCACGTAACGCAACAAGCTGCTCAGCAGCACAGCTGTCTGCACAGTTACAAACATAAATCGGAAAATTTAGGATGGCAGAAAATACAACAGCGTCATTTTAAAATAGTATGTTACTCCAACGGTATACTTCAATTTCAGAACAATTCCATATTCAAATCTATGTTTCCAATTGATGTTATTTCCACTAAAGCAAAAAAACAACATTATACAAGAAGTGTAAATTAAGTTGTTTAAGTTGATATTATAATAAAAAAACAATTTAGTGGTCTAGTGGTCGCAGGAGCTACTGCTGAGCATGAGGTCCTGGGTTCGATTCCCAGGTCGTGTAATTTGGTTTTTCAATCTGGAATTTCTTAGTAGCAGCCCGAAGTCTGAATTTGTGCCCGGTAGATGGCAGTAGGCTCGCACCCTATTACATGGGACTTGAACATAACTGGCGAAATGTGGGTGTACTATAGGTACACCTCTGCCCAACCCTTCGGGGAAACAAGGCGTGATGTTATGTTATGTGTTAAAGAAAAGTCTTAAAAATTTATAATGTTGCATCGATAACGGATGCATCTGAATATCTTGCTTGGAGCTGCTGAGCTGACCTCCACAACTGGGTACACAGAACACTCCTTGCTAAGACTGCTTGTCAGATTTTCGTACTTCTGACTACGCGTAAAGACGGTCGAAGAATTAAGAACAGCCGTGACCAACGGCCTGAGGTGTAATACCGAGGCACGATTTCGTCATACACCAAAAGGATTTTTTAACCTTGATCGGGGTGTCGAACGAGATAGATGCCAGAATGATAGCCGTATTAACTTATGAATGAATGAATGAATGAAATAGATGAATCACTCTATCATGCAACATATTAGTCATTCAAAGTTTGACATAAACAGCCTTATCTTGAAAATAGATAACTTGTATCTAGCCGCGATAAAAAAAAAGTTTTTAATTTTACGAAAACAAGACAAATGTGCTAAGGGATTTTAATGTTTCTAAACTAAGCACGTGGTTTGGTTTAGACTTAGACTTGTTCCCGTCTCTATCTTGCGCTTGTAGTTTGACAGTAGTGCGACAGTGACAAGAATAATGCTTAGCTAAAGAACATGTTAAGTTAGCGTTTATTTATCTCGGGCTAATCTATCATGGATTCAGTACATGATTCTGTACTCCTCTGCCTTCAAATATTTACATTTTGACCGCGGTTGTATTGCAGTTTTCTAAGAAACAGGAGATGTTTTGATCAGCGATGAAATTTTCTATGAGTCCAAGGTCATGTGCTGATATATGGTTACAGTTTGCGGGTTCCTGTCACCCTGTTTATAGGGCAACTATGAATTATTTCAAATATTTCAGGGGATAATAATAATCATTAATTTTGACAACTTTTATTCAAAGTCAAAGTCAAAGCATTTATTTCAAATAGGCACTAAAAGGCACTTTTGAACGTCAACAATTACATTTAAATAGAATTGATTCTAGGCGCCCCTTCCAAAGGGTACTTTCGTATGGAGAAGAAGGGGCAAGAAACTCCAAAATGTTTAACAATATTTTGTGAACTAATAGACCAACTCTAAAATTATGTTATGTATGTTATAACATAACATACATAACATCACGCCTTGTTTCCCCGAAGGGTTAGGCAGAGGTATACCTGTACACCCACATTTCGCCAGTTATGTTTAAGTCCCATGTAATAGGGGGCGAGCCTATTGCCATCAACCCGGCACAAATCTAGACTCCGGGGTGCTACTGAGAAATTCCAGACAGAAAAACCCAATATCACTTTGCCCGACCTGGGATTCGAACCCAGGACCTCATGCTCAGCAGTAGCGATTGCGACCACTAGACCAACGAGGCAGTAAAATACAAATATTTATATATATATCCTGCCCTATAGAAAAATACAAAGGTCCAATCATAATTTATGAAATAGACTTCGCTAGTTCAGAATGGGTCTCATAACTAAATTTAGATTATTATTAAGGACCGCTGAAAGATATCCAATTCAATTAACTTAACGTTTGCCTGAATAGAGAAAAGCGTAAATTGCGTGTCTTAAAAAGAGTCACTCAAATTGTCGACTAATTTTATAATAGGCATGTTTCAAACAGCAATATTGTATGAAACCGATTCCAACATAATTTCGTCGACTCATGAATTGCGTAAATAATGCTGGATTAACATAGTTATTGATAAGAATATGAATCCTTCTTAGAGGCTTATTCGAATAATAATTTGTAGTTGCATGATAGGCCATTGTCATTTCGATCAACCAATCACACCACGGCGGTAAACGTCAGATTTGACAGAAGGATTATTGATGAGTTTGATTAAACTATTTTGCACACAGACATATTGAGAATAGCACTGACTTGAGATAAACGTAATGGACATAATATAAGCATACGGAAGATGACATCTTTTTAATTATTATCTCACAAAAATGTTTGTTTCCAAATAATGCAAACAATGCTATAAAAAGTGTAAAAGCTTAAAAAACTGCCAACTTATAAACATTTTAAAGTGAGTGTTAGACAAGGACAGCACTATCGTAGAAGTGACATCACGAATATGTGACATATACTAGCGTCATACATTGTCCGTACCGCGCGACACGGACGAGAACAATCCTTCCAAAAACTTTAGCGAGTAACTTCTTCATATTCACATCGATAACAGATTTTTCAGATTATCTCATTACTAATGCCCTCTTTGAAATTACATAATTATTAGAACATTTTTAATATGTGTCATCATCCCTATTATTACACCAGCAGGCTCCATAGACCACACGATATGAAATTGACAAAAAAACACACACTTTGGTACTTGTCAAAACAAACTTTAAAAAAAAACAAAACATGATTTGTAAATTAACGTGTAATGACATTTGAGTTACGCACCCACCCTTAAGTCCTTAAAAATGTCCACCATTTTAAAAAAAGAACGCAAACTTAAAATAAAAAAAAATTAAAACTTATATGAACATCACCAGTTACTATTTAACACAAGAAGCGGTCACAATTATGAATACAAACTAAAATAAATGACAAAAATATTCCCAACTCACGCTGATTCGTCAAAAAAGACTATATCGGAAAGACCTGAGCTGTGGAAGTAGCACAATCTTATCAGAAAGTACTTATCTTGTATCTAAGATTATGTAAAGAAATAATGTCGACCAATGATAATGATATATACAGCATGTAACGAAAACCCCATCCGATCCTGAAGGGTATTATTTGGTATCGTAGTGCGTACACAAATACGTAATCATTTAATGGATACGAGATAATTATTTTTCCCCAATGAAAACAATTAATTTAAAAAATTAAAAATAATCATACCAAAGGCAACACTGATCGCTCGACAGGGTTCACCAGAGTTCACCTACAGTTTCGTGTCAAAGAAGCCGCCTGAGCGCGGCGGTCCTTTGTCGCCTCCGCCAAAGAAACGTACGACTAAAGAAATCTACGTTTTGCCTACGCGTAGGTATCAGCTGATATTTTATTGTAGGCTTACGCACAATGACCCCGATTTCTGACCTTCTGTTTATCAAGAAACAATTATTATTGAGTTAAAGTGATGTGCTTTTGGCAATGTACCCACTGTAGGTATCAGTTTATTAAAACATTTACTTGTTACATACCTCTATGTATCTAGTACACATTCGACACCTTTTTAATAAATTTGCACGTACTCTTCGTAGCGCACATGTGTACGATTTGAGTGACTCGAAAGCTTCCACAATCCGAGCTGTTACTTCGATTTCCGAATCACACATTCACTCACAAATAAAAATTAACATATTCAAATATTCCTGATTGGTATACGACATTGTTCGCGATACGATAGCGGCACGTGATACGTACGGACATCCGATCGCAAGCTATCTCCACGTGAGACTGGCGAAGTGTCCAAACAAGGAGCGACCAGTCGGCTACATCAAAGGATCGAGGACTCGTTATGAGTACCTATAGCGCGGCTAGTGCAGGGCGGTGTCCTTTGAAATAAAATAGGCAAAAAATAAAAGATTTCGCCGGCTGGTGGAGTGTTGTCAACTTATGAAAATTTACCATATTTTGTGTTACATTTCGCATGGTAACTAAAAATAAAAAAAACAATAGCTTTTGGTTTTTATGAGTTAGATGTTTTTTACTATTTTTTCTAGTACGTATGTTAAACCAGGAATACGCCTTTTTTGGATCGGACAGGGTTTTTGTTACATATTGTATAATGATAATTCTTCAATTTTTTTTTACGTAGTCGCTGGTGTTAGATAAGTCATGTGATCTACGATTTACAACCTTATGTAAGTAAAAGTGCAGTACGGTGTCTTTGAATGTGAAAATGAACTTTTGTTACTATGTGAATTTTGAAAGTAATTAAAAATTACAAAAAACAGTGCAGAAATAAATTAAATTAAACAGTATATCTTGTCTTATAAAAAAACAATTGAATTATTTTTCAATTTATTCAAAATCCTTTTAAAAAAAACATGCTTACCATCTCTTAAATCAGGAAGTTACTTAGAAAGGTTTTTTGCACTTATCAATATTTCTGAATCACCCTTTACAAACTAATAAAAGAACATTACGAAACAAGATCAGTAATTTTGCGTAAACAAAAAAAAACTAGTAACATCAGAAAAGTCGGTGTTTCAAAGTTTAACCGTAACATCCTATCAGTAGCTAAAATTCTACGCCCGTCATGATGACATGTCATTTTTGTGTTATCTATGGTAAATTACATTTTATTTATTTTGTGTTTATTTTTATCTGGACAGATGACGTTGAACCTACGTGAGTACGTGTAACCTAAGAGTACATTACTATTGACATAAAGACAGTCTAAGCTTGTGGCTTTTTTCATTAAACTATCGTACGGACGTAAAAATATCGCGACGGAATTTAATCGAACACTGGATTTTCAACGCTTGGTACCGAGAGTTGAAATCCAACAGTGTGTTTTTTCGACGCGCTTGGAATGCACTGTGTAAGATTCTCAACGCGCGGCTTAACACCTAGAGATGAAAATCCTGCCGCGTTATTTTCACGTCCGTGCCTATGTGGGCTAACAATTATTCAGGTGTCTACTATGTAAGTAAATAGCTTCGTTGGTCTAGTGGTCGCCAACGCTAATGCTGAGCACGAGGTCCTGGGCTCGATCTCCAGGTAGAGCAAAGTGTTATTTGGTTTTACTATCCGGAAATTCTAAGTAGCAGCCCGGATTCTGGACTTGTGCCCGGTTGATGGCAATAGGCTCGCCCCCAATTACATGGGACAACCCATAACTGGCAAAATGTGGGTGTACTATGTCTATTGGTTCAGCTCTGCCCAACTCTTCTGTTTTTTTTTTTGATGAAGTCATACTGAGACCTTCCTCTTTGATATCGGCAGCTTATTTCTTGCACATAACCGTTACTAAACAATTATCTACTATCGTCATATTTGCATGGTAACTGTCACAGCCTAAATGATTATAAAAATAAGACTGTCATGGTGAGTTTGTTTAGATATTCTATGTTATGAGCCTCGAAGGCCGAGCCCCCAAATTTAAAGATTATTAATGCAAAGGACATAGAGTACTTTGTAACTTAGCATCGCGTCTTTTGTCGGGGGGATAGTCAGAGATGTATATTGTATAGAATCCCCGCATTTCGCTGATTTAAGTTCCATATTCTTCTGATGGAAAATCCCAATAGCACTGCCAGATTCGAGGATAGAACCCAGGACCCGACGCACATCATACGCGCCTGGAACCACTACCGTGTCATTGCAAGTCGAGTTCTAATAACTTCAGTCCTAGCAAAAATCTTCTAGCCAGTTAAGTGTATTATGAAACTTTATTCCGACAAAAGAAAAATTCTTAACAAAAATCAATTTTTTGGTTTTGATTGCTCGGGTTTGTCGCCAGTTTTTGTTCTCAGAACTATAGCTTTATCGGGGAAGAGTTTAAATGACAATGCCAGATCCTGCCCCAGCTATATACAGGAAATATCAATTAGTGAAAATAGTTTTTTCAATAGAACTTGCCGATTAAAAATCAAAGTTAAAAGGAATTCAACCCCTGAATTTCCTATTGCGTTGTTACGTATTGCGCATGATACACAACAAAAAAAAGTTTTAAATACCTGTAAAACAAAAACTCATATTACAATTATATTAATTATGATAATGCGTAAGGTATATGTTGTTTAAATCGCTTTTTAACAATTATAAACAGCACCTAACCTAAAATCAATGTCATTATTGTTTTAAGATTTTAACAGAAACCGCAAATTCTACAGGCATTAGGACAAATGTTTAGTTAACAGTAATACATAAGCTTTAAAATGCTGCATATTACAGATTTGTAAATGACGTTTTGTTTTGAGTGGGGCGAAATTCTATAGAGTTTCTGGCATTGCCCTTTAAAAATGGGTTAAATTACGGTCTGAAGAAAAACCTTGTTTTGTAAAAAGGCTGTTGTCTGTTGCGTAAACACTAACTCGTTGGTGTAGTGACTAGACCTCATCCACAGCCTTAAATGGTCTGTAGATACAAGTGGTAATTTCAATGACTTTAAATCAATATTGACGTCAATCGAGCTCGTCTTATGACGTGCGAAAATGCAGCAATGCAAAATATTTCTGTACATGTCTACAACTCATAATATCCTTTCTGTGATGGCTTTAGGCTAAGGCACGCAATTATCAGGCGGCAATAGTATGCAGATGGAAAAGCGACGGCTTTTCCTTTCTAAATATGAAGAATAATGAAGATACGTTAAAGGGATGCCGCGTCTGCTTCCCATCCTCGTCTCGCGTCTCTTCTCGCGATTAGTATATGGATCCCTTATACATTAAGACTTGCGGCGGCTCGAAGGTAATGGTCGTTCCCTTATGCCATACAAACTGTAGTCACAATCAGGAACTAGAGGATCGAAAAACTGAGGGACAATCCCCGTATTTTTTAAAACGTTCGCAAACGAATCTCAACGTCAATTTATCATAGTTTTGACTTTGATTGTCGCTGACATGAGCTGGGCTGTTAATATTGATTCAGCAGCATTTAGTTATATTAGACGGCCACAACCTATGAAAAGGCATGGTGAATGATGAAATCCTGCCAAACGTTTGCTAATGGTGTTTAATTTTAATTTTTTATTATATATTGACTTTTACATAACTCTGACATAATATTTTCATTATTTGACATTATATACCTACAATTTTTAATTAGTTTTTGATTTTACTTTATTAGATTATTTTATATTTTGTAAATGTGAGAACGTCGTAGGCCTTGTGGATTGTAAATTTATAGACCATTGTCTATTTGTTTAACATATGGTACTTGTTGACAGGCCTTCACTGTCCTCCCATACCTATTAACACTGTAATTAAAAAACATTGTAAAAGACAAATATTTTTAAAAGAGTAACCATGGAGTTTCTTGCCGGCTCTTCTCCATAGGAAACGACCAATTGGAACCGTGCACCTAGAATCCGACGTTTCATAAGTGCCCATGTAGGTTTATGTGAAATAACATATTTTGATTTGATTTTGATAATGTAGTGCTTGAATTCATGTCTACGAGCTATAACCTAGTTTTTAATTTCTAACATATTAAAATAGTAGCTAGAGCAATCCTTACCATCATAGTATTTGTAATATCTGTTTAGATATTCCACCGGATCCGGATAGTACAGAGGGCTCCGCAAGTATGGCGCCATCGCAAAATATGGCTGAGCATATGCGAAGTTCACAACTGTCAAATCCATGTTCAATCGTCAAAAATCTTTTCAATCTATATTATTTTATCTCTTGTATATATAAAATATATATTGTCGTATATTTCTTCGTATATCTTAGTTGATATTTCGGCGTAATCGCTAAATAATTTCGTTGATTATTTAGTCAAAATTTCTATCACGCTCACGGAATTTCCCGTGACGCGGGCGCATAAGAAATATGTAAATACTAAGCCCTCTTGATCTTAATATAAACAGCAACCATTGTGTTTTATCTAAAACTAATATTAGATAACTTTCAAGGATCGAAAAACAGTCTGTATTTGAATGAGTACAAACAAAAGTTATATCTTTTAAGAACTGACGTTGACACTTTTATCAATGATTCGCAGGTGGTTCTTTGTCTTCGTAAGGCCATACAGTATCGACACATGCATAAACTACATTCACTATGCACCTTGCTACTCTTAACTGCACTTTTGCGGAAGAATGGCATGAGTACTCCTTTACAAACAAAAAGTGCAAAAAACACGAACTGTCAAAATCAAAAAATTGGCGCGCACACAAATGTCAAATTACACAGTTATTTTTCGTAAGTTTTCAAAATCACAGTTCCTTTTTTCAAGGAGTTAAAATAACAGTTCTGTATCCCTACGCGAATGTTTATTTTGGGATTAATTTATCACTGGTTCACTTGACAATGTTGAACTTCATTACAAATAGTCTATAAACATATGAATAGATTTCCATGTTTGTTTTATAATTTGCGTCAATGCTTTTCAAATTCTGTTTTGACCGATTCTTTTCTGATCTTTTCACATTCTGTTTCCGGTTTTAACAGACCTTTAATTCAATTCTTCGCCGAAATAATTACAATTACAATCTTCCAATTTCTTATCAAGTCCAACGTTTAAAGAAAAAACCTGACACGTCCACTTTTTTATCTACAGCACGATTTAATCGAACTTCTTTCGAACGCAACACGAATACTCCGCTGACGTGTAAACTTTTTAAATTTTACGCACAAAAAGGAATGCACTGCACAGCCACGACAAATGATAAATGATAAATCTTTCAAATGTAAGCCCTAATAAACTCTCGTAAAATCAACACTGGTATCATCTTATTTACAAAGTAAATAAGTTTAAATTTAGAACGCTTGACAATTCGTATGTCTTCGGCCATTATCGTGTACTACCGACGGAGCAGTGGATGTGACTAACCGATTTTTTTTAAAGAATTAGTTACGTCATTTAGGTCAGAGTATTGATAAGAAACGATTATGTTTCATTTATTTTAGTTTTATTTTTTATTTGCGTTTTAACAGCTGTTTTGGTCAGGTAATTTTTCGTCATGTACGGGAACACAATGTACAACACAAATTATACATATATATATATATATAGTTGAACACAATGTATATCTTATAGGGTTAATACCCCACAATGTATACATTGAAACGACGCAGCTCAAAAAAAACATGTCTGTGTCAAATTGTATGAATGTTTTTTTTTAATTACTTGAAAACGTATCAAGTTATATGTTTTTTTAAATAATTATGTAAATATAGATTCTTATCACGTGATGACTACCAAAATCACTGAGCTTAAATAAAGATAAATTTAAAAGTAAATAGATATGACAAAGAGTATTTAGTCGTCGTCCATTTTGAATTTCATTCTTTATCTCACACCTATGTACATAAATAAGATAGTAAATAGATAACATAATATTATGTACAGTCACTATTTTTTTCAGCTTAAGTTATCATGAAACATAGCTATGTACTTAGGCGTAATTACGTCTGTAGCTGTGATAAAACTAATCTGATGTTTTGCGTTTTATCAGTAGTTCTAAAAGTCGGCGAACTACCTCTTGAAAAGTGGGTATCGTTACTTCAGCATCTGTTGGTTTTCGTGATGTTTTACCAGACTAAGAAATAAAGTGTCATAATATGACACCTATACGCCTGTGATGTCGAGGTCAGATAGGATATCGTTCCATATAGTGATATGGATATGGTGATATTTTACTGATACAATTCTTGTTGTTTTCGGTTTTTGTTTTCAGATTATTTATATATTTATTAGCATAAAAGCTTTTTATTAGGTATGTTGAAACTGTACTCCCCGTAACTTGTCCCTAATGGATCATTAGAAAACCAGGGTCAGACAACATCTGTATATGGCATTAATTATTGTGAATGTGAAGACATTGTGGATTTGTTGTATTTTTTAATGCATTTTTTTTTAATTATTAGTTTTAATCATGGTCTGGCAGTTTGAGTAATTTATGCGGCCTACCCAAATGTCCTTTCTTTGGTAATGTCCGTCGAATCGTTTAGCTCCTTTAGTTCTGTGTTGAGCTGCATGACAACTGACAAATGCGTGCACTGACTGCACAGGTCCACTCATTCTGTGTGGTTCTTTCCTCGAAAGACCATTTCAGATATCAATCCACATGGTCTTCACATGACCTGACCAAGATTATGTCTGGACTTTAAAAGAGACTGTGACCTCTGAGTTTGTTTCGGCGTTTCTTCTCAGAGTAGTCAGACAGGAAATGCCGATCTCACCTGGTTTTTAAAATATGATTGACGTGTAAAAGTGTTTGTACAAACCTATTTACAGAAATAAAATCATTTATCATTTAATCCTGAAATGGACCTTTTTGGCGCAGCCGTGAGCCACACACTATTTTTATTTTCATTTTATTTTTATTTATTTGTATTTTGTGTTTCACGAACTGAACCAAATATAAATATATTTATTTTTTCTTTCCATATTAAATACTGGTCTACTAGCTAGCTACATCCGGTTAGGCTGGAAGCCAACCAGAACATAGCAGGGAAAAGAATAGGAAGGTAGATGTACCTGTGACGTCACAGACTATATCTTAGTATAAAACGGCACGAACTCGAACTATCTCTACTAATCCTCCCGACCCTTGCTCGAGCCAGCCCGCGCCGCTGAGCCTGTAGCTTTAAATTCGTCCCTAATTAATACCAATCCTGATCCAGCTAGTCATTTGCTGCCCTCTTCCAGCGACGCCCTAAGCCGAGGTTCGTACCCCACAGGGGGTGCCCTTAGCGTTGTCGCTTAGTTTTAGTTAGTATATAAGTTTAAGTCCTGGCTGGAGGCCTTAATTTATTAGGGAATCCACAGGCAAGTCCGCTTAAGCAGACGACAACCGCATAGGTTGACCTGCGAGATGCCAAACATACAAACAAAAAAACTATCTCTACTAATGTGCTCGATGAAGTGCCAGCCCGCGCCGTAGCTGAGCCTGTAGCTTTAAATTCCCCGAATAATAATAATCAACAAAACTTGATCCAGCCTGTCCCATCTTGCTGTCCTCCCGTCAGCGACGCCCTAAGCCGAGGTCCGTACCCCACAGGGGGTGCCCTTAGCGAGCGTTCGCTTAGTAATGTAAGTAGTTTTACGCCCCCGGCTGGAGGCTTTGAGTCCGCTTAAGGCAGCCACAGGATAGTCCGGTTAAGTAGTCACGACCTCTCAAGGTCAACTACGAGATGCCATACCCAATAAAAAAAAACAACTATCTCTACTTCTACTGCCTTTGATAATATTTCCAGTATTTTTTAAGTAAAATATTTTAGTGGGAATATTTAAAAACTGCTGTAAATTAAATGAATAAACAATCAAGCTGCCGAGGCCTTTGACAAATATATGTGTTGAGTTCGTCTTCTAGTGTAACAGGATGCAGCTGAGTACCAGTATTTTATAGGGAGCGACTGCAACTTAATGAATAAACGCAACAAAACATCTTCTCACGTGGCAAGGGAAAAAATAGTTCGTCAAATATTCTGACATAGAAGACCATAACGTATATTAAATGTATATTAAAAATTCATTTTTTTTTTTCAAATATTTTTGTATTTTATAACTTAGATATTTTCTAAAAATACCGATTGTTCACTTTAACTGCGACATACGCGTTATCATCCTGCCAGACTATCACAAGTCATACAATTTAACATTTAATTAGATAAGGTTCTAGTGAGAACTGGCAGCCACTTGTTATCAGGTAAAAACAATGATTTGTCAAATGGTAATGTCACCTTTAGACTTTGAACTCTTTAAAAATCATCCATTATCAATCCTTAGCTGAAGCGAAAATTCAAAATTTCTTTGTTTTTTTTTTTGCATTTTGCAGCTCTCTTTTCATCATCATCAGCCTGTATCAGTCCACTGCTGGACATAGGCCTCCCCTAATGAGCGCCATAGCGCCCTGTCTTCAGCTTGACGCATCCAGCATCTGCCTGCAGTCTCCCGCAGCTCGTCATCCCACCTGGCCGGAGGGCGTCCTACACTACGTTTACTAAGTCGCGGTCTCCACTCAAGAACTCGTTTACCCCAGCGGTTGTCGGTTCTTCGCGAGATATGGCCGGCCCACTGCCACTTCAGCTTGCTAATCCTTTGAGCTATGTTGATAACTTTGGTTCTCTGTCGGATGTATTCGTTGCGAATCCTATCCTTCAGAGAGACTCCGAGCATAGCTCTCTTTTACCGTATGTTGATCAAAATGTGATTCGCGACTTATTGAATGAAAATCATCAATTACTTATTAATCTTCATAGTTCAGCAGTGGTGGCCCAGTGGTAACGGCCGCGACTTACGAGTTGTAGGTCGTAGGTTCGAACCCAAACAGGCGCTTTACTTTGTGTAAATTATTTTATGACCACTGCTCTCAAAACGGTGAAGGAAAACATCGTGAGGACGAAGACATGTAACATCTACCAACCCGCACTCCGAACAATCGAAAACTAGCGGTCGGTTCCGTTAACTCGAAACAATCGAAAAACATCTCGATTGTTTTGTAGCACGGCGAGTCTATGGTTGACTCGATGGTTTATTTTAATGACTCCGATTCTTTCGATTGCTAAATCTCAGAATCACCCCTCGCTAGTGTAAATATCATGCTGTGAAAAGGCTATAATTTTTCTGTGACTTACCTTCGTTCATTGCCATGTCCATGAGCTGCAGATCCTCGTCGTTCAGGATTGATTGCAGGAACCCGTCCTGGTTGGTCGGGCCGGCCGCCATCTCCGCGGAAGCATTCTGTTGTCAAGGAAAACAGTCCTGTTAACATTATTTTGTTTCTCAGTTAAGACACAGCCACGGGAATCGTTCTTTTAACTGCACAGACAGCTGTGCTGCTGGGGAGTCTGTTGCGCTGCTTCTTGTTTCCAGCTAAAGCACTAGGAAGTGGTGAAGGGCGGGCGTTTTGGAGGACTGTCTTATGTCATTTTGACGTTCAAAAAGTGCTAATAGGGTTGATGTCTAATATTAAAAAGGTTCGAACAAATAATGTAATTTCAAAGAAAGCAAAGTAAAAATGTGATAATCGAAAAAATCTGTTTAGTCGATGAAAATACGAAGAAGCTAAACGCTTTAAAAGTTTTAGGGGGGGATTATTCTCGTCCTTGTCGCGCGGTACGGACAAAGTATGGCGCCAGTATGAAGTTACATAGTCGTGACGTCACTTCTACGATAGTGCTGTCCTTTTCTAACGCTTACTTTAACACTTTTTGTAAAAATATTGCATTTTTAAACAAATATATCATTCAGATTGAAAAAAAAAATCGTCAGCATCCCTATTCACAGCCCCGTTTGAAAAAAAATACTTTGAAACGTGGTTATGCAAGGATTCTTAAAACATTGATAAGAATAACAATTTGAATTTTGTATCAATTTTGAATTATTCTATTTGACTGCATAATAATGAATATCCTGGGAATTATTTAATCTATGTTGACTATAATATACCTATAAAATCTTGAGATAAATTATGATTTATTTGTTTTGTAATTTGTAATGAAATTAAAAATGATTAAGAAAAATGCAATTTAATGTAATCTTAGAAGATTACATTAAATACGCACACAACATACTATTACCTCAATACCTGGCATGTCTGATTAGTCAGTTTATGTAAACGCATGTTTGACAAATAAATTATCTTATCTTATCTTATCTTATTGAGACCATTCCATAATGTCTCCAGAGGATAAATTTATTGGCAGTTAGAAGACAGAAAGAATGAAAACTGGTCTAAATTCAGACTATCGTAATAGTCTATAAAGTCGGTATATTAATAATAATTTGCTTCAGAAGAATCATTTAATTTTGTTTGGTTACTTATGATTCCAATTTAGAATAATAAGTTGTTTGCCCGTCTTATGTGGACTCAGTACATGATTCCGGACCAACCTGCGTTGAATTTTTTTGTCGGTTATCAAAAAAAAAAAAAAACTGCTGTTTCATAGAAAAGTGCAACACCTACGCGGTCAAAATGTATGGCAGAGCATTTTTTATTTTAAATTTTTCCTTTATGCTTCATAGTTTATTAACAGGAACACCAGCTTATAGGAAAAATAGATACCTAGGATAATTAAAAGGTATGGAGTGTATTTGGGTACATAGATATGTATTTTGTATTACATAACCTCTGTGTGCGACGAATTGACTAAGAGTCAAACTCAAATCATTTATTTCAATTTTACAGGCACTTTTGAATTGTCAAGGAGTCGGTCAGTCAGAAATATGAAGCTAGTTGCCCATTCCAAAGCGCAGTAGGTCACTATGGAGAAGAACGGGCAAGAAACGCCATGGACACTCTTTCAGTTCAAATTGTCCATGCCATACAACTCCACACACACACACACCCACACTGCACACCTAGGTATGCTTGGATGGTGCTAGCCTGTCATCATATTTGTTTCTGTGCATAGAATAAGTGTAGCTACTAAATTGTAAATCCGTAATTGGCTGTAAGATTGCATTAATTTTAAGTGAAATTGTTAAAGGGCTGTGGATGTTGTAAATAAATAAATAAATAACCTCTGTTTTCTGCAGTCGATTAAATATTGATGTTTTTACCTGATAGTAGAGTGGATCATGCTGTTGAGGATGCTGCGGGGTCTCCACCTTGTACGCGCCATCGAGCGGAGTAGCCGCACCGCCTGGGAAGAAGATACCATAATTAATTTATTATAAATTAGCTGACTCGGCAAACTTCGTACCGCATCAAAATATTATCTTCATAATTTTTTTCCGTATTTTTTTGTCTTAATTTTAATATTTGATTTGCTATGAAAGTATGAAATTACATAAATAAGGTGTTTACAAACTTTGTGATCCCTGTACAATGTGCCTTAAATTAGGCATGTAAACATTGAAAATAAATTTAATAAAAAAATTAACTCGTTGGTCAAATTGAAATTGTCGAAAAACAATACTTAATTAAAAAATAAATGTAATTTAAACCAGGAATTATAATGTCAACAAACACATAAATATGAAATCTAAAGTGTAGTGTCATTTTAAAAAGCTTTAATTGAATAACGTAACATCACGCCTTGTTTCCCCGAAGGGTTGGGCAGAGGTGTACCTATAGTACACCCATATTTCGCTTGTTATGTTTAAGTCCCATGTAATAGGGGGCGAGCCTATTGCCATTTACCGGGCACAAATCCAGACTTCGGGCTGCTACTGAGAAATTCCAGATAGAAAAACCCAATAACACGTTGCCCGACCTGGGAATCGAACCCGTCCGAACCCGGACCCGAACCCGGTCCAGCCGTTCTTGAGTTATAAATGGCGTAACTAACCCGACTTTGTTTTATGTTAGACTCAAACTCAAAGCATTTATTTCAAATAAACCAATTACTTCTCAATTGTTAAGGAGTCGGTCAGTCAGGAAGATGAAGCTATTTGCCCATTCCAAAGCGTAGTACCTACCTATGGAGAAGAACGGGCAAGAAACTCCTCGGACACTGTTTTAATATAACCAGTGCAGAGCCAGACGGGTTACGCAGAGGTGTACCTATAGTACACCCACATTTCCACATTTCGCCAGTTATGCTTAAGTCTTAGTAATAGGGGGCGAGCCTATTGCCATCAACCGGGCACAAATCCAGACTCCGGGCTGCTACTGAGTAATTCTAGATAGAAAAACCCAATAACACTTTGCCCGACCTGGAAATCGAACCCAGGGCCTTATGCTCAGCAGTAGCTCTTTCGACCACTAGACCAACGAGGCAGTCACACACACTCTTTTAAATGAATAAAAAATTGTTTCATAAAATTATTTACATCGGTCAGATAGTGTAGTATTAACTCAAACGACAGTGGCGCCACTATTTCTTCTCTTTTTTGCGAAACCGTGTTGCAGTAGCCAGCGTCAGGCACTTAGTTGTCTTGCATTTATGCTGGACTGGGCCTATTTGACGCAGCCGTGAGGCACACAATACTATTTTCTTCTGTTGTTTTTTTTTTTGTTACTTGTGAATATTGTGTGCCTTAACCTAATTTATTTTCTTTCTTCCTTCATGTGAGGATGTCACTTACCATAAGCTTCAGGGTGCTTCTCTGGGACCGGCGGCGGTATGGGAGCGTGGTAGTTCGGACCGTAGCCGCCCGCGGCACCGTGGGCGCTGAAAACAGGGAAGTAACCAAATTATATTAAGTATACAAATTAACGTTTTACATGTGGATTATGCAGTTAACAAAATTACTATAGTTCGGTTTTGTCATGGGGTCTCAACTAGAAAAAAAAAGCCCCACCCCCCTTGTCATAATCTGGTTGCCATAATCACCATGCTTGGCGGGCGGGTTGGCGATCGCAGTAAAATAATAAGAGAACGCTGCTGCTCATTCTCTAGTAAGTCCCTTAGTCGCCTTTTACGACACCCGTGGGAAGAAATCGTCCGTGTTGTGCCGGACTGAAAGAATAGCACCACCCCTATTTCTACCCACGGGTGTCGTAAAAGGCGACTAAGGGACTTACTAGAGATGACTGCTGTATTCGGCACAAATCCAGATTCCGGGTTGCTACTAAGAAATTCCTGGCACAAAAACCAGGCCTGAGAAGCGAACCCTTAAGCTTACCAGTAGCGCTTGGACCATTACACCAAAGATACAGTTAAAGAAATACTCACGTAATATTATGCGGATGCGGGTGCGGGTGCGGGTGCGGATGCGGGTGCTGGTGATGATGATGATGGTGGTAGTGCTGGTACTGGTCCGGGGGCGGGGGCGGCGGGATGGTCAGCAGAGAGGCCAGATCCTGCCAGCGTTGTTCCACTGACATGGAACGCATCAACGACTGTGGACAAGATGGCAGTGATGTTAGATTACATTAGAGATTTTGTCTAAATAACGCTGCAATATTAATAACTACCTTTGCCCACCTGGTGGTCGGAAATTATCCGATGGAAACGTATAACCGGGATAAAAAGTATCCTATATCCAGAATATAAACGAAAAAAATACTCTTAGCACACTAATACAGTTTCTACTAATGTTATTCAATCATTTTTCGAAAGACACGTAGCGCCATCTAGCGTCCATAAGCAATTGCGACCGTCGAAAGTTATTGTTCTATCCCTCAGGAACAGTAACTTTTTTTCTGGATGAAAGGTACTCTATTTCTTTTTCTGTACCCCTGACCACGTATATGCAAAATATCATGATAATCGGTTCAGAAGCTCAGGCGTAAAAAGGTAACAAACAAACAACCTTACTTTCACATTTATAATATTAGTTAGGAAGTTTTAAGTTAAGATTAGGATTCCATATCCTCTCACTGCAGGAAAAAAGCCTACACTCATACAGAGAAGGCACGATCATTGATCGCCACGCTTGCTCAAGACAGGCTGGCGATTTCAGACTTAGATTAACTATAAGTCCAAGTTTCCTCACGATGTTTTCCTTCACAGGAATGAGTGATGTCCAAGAAAAACTTACTAAGTACATATTGAATTGAAAAAATCATATTGGTATAATGCACGAGAGGCGGGGCCTTAACCACGACATTAATTTTATTTGTTACACTTATAAAAATGGAGTCTTATAAAACATTGACTGAAATAAAGACAGATTCGTTTTTTTAAAAAAATAGGAACACATTAGAGTGCTCTGCATAACAGTTTATTTCTTAAGATTCTAACGTTATATGTTATTTAATTTGTTTTTATAACTGGACCTCATATCTGTCGCCTAGTTTTAAGCTCACACATATAACTTTATAAAATAATACTACTTGAAAGTTGAAAATAATTATTCATACATGACACCATCGATTGCTGGCCTGCACAAATAAGTACTGAAGTTTATGTCATGAAATAGTTTCGCTACTCTCCGCCAGGGGGAGACAGAATAAATTACGTTATTTTTTAAAGATAGGTGGCGTTAGTAGCTACTTCAATGCTAGTTTTTAAATGTTTGTTAAATAATCTTCCTATACATAAAAATCAATTACTGATCGTTACGTTAGTCTAGCTTTAACTCAAAAATGGCATAATCTAGAAAATAATCTCAAATATAAAACTACAAATCTGACAATTCAAAAACGAAGACAGATGTTCAAACAAATAAAAAAAAAAACCATAGACAAGGTAAACTCGTTCAGTTGGCGCGAAATCTTAAAACAAACATGGCGGACTTTCATGTCAATATTGTTACTGCCAACAAGTGAAATAACGGATAGATGTGTGTTTAAACGATGAAAAACTTGATTTTTAACGGATTCTCGTGATTTCTGGCATTTTTATTAGCTTAGGCCTATCTTGGTGGTCTGATGAAAAGTTATGTGGAAATTGGTTGTCATGATATGGGCATGTTTCTGATGTGGTGCAGAAGAATGAGGAAAATGTCGAGAGGAAAGTTTTGATTATGAATGTGGATGGCTATTAGAGTAGGGGAAGACCAAAGAAACGATGGATGGACTGTGTGGAAGATGATATGGCTAGAAAGGGGGTGAGTAATCACAAACTATGGTTGGAACAAGGTGAGTGCAGGGAAGCACTCCCTACTATTGATGGCCGCCTCACGAAACAGGTTCTCCGACTAACCAAACAACAGCTGCGTATAGTTACGGCAGCTTTAACTGGCCACGGGTCATTTAATAAACACCTCTTTGTCATAGGAGTCACAGACAGTCCGCTGTACAGGGCCTGCATAGAGGAGGACGAGACAGCAGCTCATGAGCTTCTAAACTGCCCGGTGGTCGCCACATACAGGGCAAAGTACTTCGGTAGACGATTAAAGAAATGTCATTTCGTCTATTCTATCTGTATGTTTGTCTATTCTATCTGTATGTTTGTCTATTCTATCTGTCATTTTGTCCATTCTTCCGTCGCCAAACGTTGGTCATGCTACGCTTGCAGGAGAATGAGAATGTTCAATGTTTTCCTTAATTACTTCCTAAGGACTACATTAATTCAATATCCGAATATTGCCATGAAATTTAAATACACTGTACGGTCACAGGTCAGTCTCTAAAGTAATGTGTACTTACCGAAAATAGCATAGACACAAACCATTTCCTCATTTCACAAAAAACATGCGTTTATAAAAAATACGCATCTATGAACGTTAAAATGAGCGATGATTTGGACGAACTAAGGCAGAGTACGTGTATGATAAGATGAGTTAAGTTCGTGTATCGTTTTGGACTTGGATTTTTGGCAAAATCTGCCTTTTCTTCTTAAAACTCAAAGCATTTATTTCAAATAAACAAATTACAGGCACTTTTGAATTGTCATTGGCAAGGAGTCGGTCGATCAGAAAGATCGAGCTAACTTCTCTTCGGTTTAAATGCTTTTCTAATTTAATAAAGTTAGAAACAGTCAATTTTGCAGGTGTCCATTGATGGTCAAAACACATTTTGAAGGGTCCACCTAAAGAAAGGTCGCAGTCGCCTACTTTCACATTTGTGAGAAACACTTGAAAAGAGAGAGAGGACGTCCTAGGAGAACATAAAAGTAACCTTATTGGTGATGTTGTTCAGAAAGGTCAGGTGCGTAGTACTCGCAACCGGCGCGCGTGTATGACCAGAACGTGAACGAGGCAAAAGGAGTATGTAATGATCGTAGCAGGTGGCGTTCTGTGATTTCTGCCTAACTCCATGGGAAGAGCGGATAAAATATAAAATAAAATAAATGTTTTCAGTAAATGAAAGAAGAGGGTATGGTCATTGTTTGCGAAACCATTACCAAAATTCACACTTTTTTCAAACTCAATAAAATCAGCATATCTTTTACGAAACTTCAATAAAGCACCTACTTCTAAGCCTCTAAACCTAAAACCGTAACACAACATAAAGAAACGGAAATAAAATAAAACGGTTTCCCGTAAGATTCTCGGTGAAAAGCAGCGTCAATATTTACTGAGCACTTGTAAAGCACTGCAAACGAACAGTTTTGCCTGTCATGTTTGCTAGACGGCACGCGAGCCGAATGAGACCGGTAGCTTAATTAAACATTCTTTATTTGAATTCAAATTTGAATTCGAAACGTTATAGTTTCTACTTTTTTCTATTTTTTAATGGTTTATATTGTATGTGAGTTTTTGGGGAGGTGAGAATTGGTCGAAATTGTAGGAAATAAGTACCTACATGTAATAGTTTGTATTTTAGAATTGTAATCATTTATACGAAGCTAATGGTAAAGATTACTTTTTCTATGTGAAAGGTATGAAAGTCTATGTTAAGTACTGTAAGACCTCAGCTCAGCATAATAATTATGTCAGGAAACCAAACACAATCGGTAACAGCTTACACTTAATTTTAAATTCAAAACAGAACACCAACGTCACCGCATTACATTTTCTTAAAGAAAAAGTACTGTCAAAATTCGGATTTCAAACATTAGTTTGAAGAACAAAAACGTGATCTCGTTTTGAGCAAACCATAAACAGTTGACATAGACAAGTTTTAAACTGTTATTTATACTTTCTAGTATTATGAGTAAAGTCGTAGAAAATGTCTTTAACTGTTGTCTGCTGACTTAACTGTTTGCTGGAGTTAAGTTTAAATGTTTTAATAGAACTAACAGAGTTTAATATCTAGATCTGTTATTTAAGCGTGTTTTCTATGCTGATTAAGATCCAGCCTATTAATGTTAAGTAGGCACAACCAATAGTTTAATTTCTGCCGCCAAGCATTCTGTGCTCTGGTTTCAATACGATTTCAAGGATGTTAGTAAAATTACTGGCTTATAAGTCACTAGCTTTTACCCGCGGCTTCATCCGCGTGGTGGTCGAAAATCCATCCATCCGTTCAGTTGTTTTTGCGTGAAAGAGTAACAAACATTCATCCGTACATCCTCACAAACTTTCGCGTTTATAATATTAGTGGGAAGCAGGATTTTTTAAAGATTTATTTTCAAACGAATTTCGCAGTAGCAGTACTGAGTTTGGATGTGAGCCCAATTAACGGTAGAAAGCTCGCCGCATATTCCTATTACATGGGACTTCAACATAACTGGCGCAATGTGGATGTATTTGAAGGTCTCTGCCTAACACGTCAGGGATTGCAGGCGTGATGCTAAGTTCGATGAGTGTCGACATCTCTGCAAATTCTTTAGTTTCTGATATGTCTAACAATCAGCCCTTTACCAAGGTGGTCAATTTACCAATCTTTTTACAAGGACATTGATTGATCTAATAACAACGAGCAATCTTAAAAATTGACTTCAGGTTTCACTACAGATTAGTCTATAATAAGCATACGAGGCTATCTCAGCTTCCAAAACCGTTTTGTCCAAAAGCCCTTGAAAAACCTAGCCAATTTCGAATCACGTTGCATCCTTTAAAAATGTACAAGTACAAGACCATACACTGACCATGACGTACACGAGGCATAGAGCCACGTGTCTACAATTAGGCGGCGTACAGACTCGCGTGCCGCAAATTACATAGCTATGATACTGGCCGTATGTAATTGTGTGACACCTTGAGACAAGGCCGTTTGAAATAAGAAGTTTTTATCATTCGAATCGGAGATGTAGTTGAGATCTTTTGAAAGAGCTCGTCCTGGAGATTATTGCCACCACGGGTCGAAAGTTGTTCGAAACTTCGGAGTGAACAAAACACATCGGGAGTAGAAACGACGGTCAAATCGTGGTGTCATTAATTCTTAGGTCGGTCAAAGTAAACTGGAAGAGCGGAACCACCTAATATAAGCACATACTTGCTCTTCTCTGTTAAAAATTTGCTCTTCTACATGGAGCTGAACTGAAATAAACTACTATACTATAATAATACACTTCCGTCTACCACTTTGGCGTATACAGGCGATTAAAACAGAATTTTATTCAAACAATCAAAACAGCTAAATTGATAGCAACTTTTTGATCATAGACTTGAGATTTTTCAAATTCCGGTCTCGGCTGTATGCACTTGTTACCGTCGCCTGTCGTCTATTTCAATAAAAGTTAAACTGACAATTGAGTAAAATATTGACGCATCATATTTTAATCGTTTGTTATCCCATGAAAGTTATTAGAAAAGTGTAATGCTTTCAACTCTGACGTACTTACATAGTGTCACTCAAATTAATTACGATTTAAGCGTCTGTCTTGTTCGATTTCTAATTATTTTTAAAATATTATTTCTACCATTTTTTAATTATCTGGCAGCTTTTAAAAAAAAATGTGGTTTAGACAAAACGATCAAAACTATTTTTCTTAATCTGATGGCCATTATAGTGGTTTGCACTCGTTGCTCTGGTGGTTGCAAGCGCTGCTCCTGAGGACGAGGTCCCGGTTGATTTATTATATTAATCTTTTACATACTTCTTTGACATAATCTTCTCATTATTCGACATTATATACCCACAATTCTAATGTCAACTCTTTATTCACTAATAAAGAGTTGACATTAGTATAAAGGAAAAGCCACTGCTTTTGTGAGCAGGATATTAATTCAGATTTGTTACAGTTGAAATAGCAATCATGACATTTGTTTTAAATTGTTTTTTAATTTGATTATTTAATTTTCCTTTACTCGATCTTTTATATTTTTTTAATGTGAGAAAGCTGTAGGCCTTGTAGACTGTAGATTTGTAGATCATTGTCTATTAGTTAAGCATAAGGTACTTGTTGACAGGCCTACACTGTCCTCCCACACCTATTAATACTATAATTTGAAAACTTTGTTAGAGTAAATTATTTTTAAAAGAGTAACCGTGGAGTTTCTTGCCGGCTCTGCTCCATAGGAAACGACCAATTAGAACCGTGCACCTAGCTTCTGAAGTTTCATAAGTGCCCATGTAGGTATATGTGAAAACATTTTAATTTGATTTGATTTGTTATTCGGTTTTTTAATCTAGAATTTCTCAGTAGCGGCCAGGTGTCTTGATTTGTGCTCGGTTGGTGGCATTAGCCTCGCCCATATCTTTCAGGACTAAAACACAAATCCTCTAATTAACCATAGAAGAGATTAAAGTCGTGATCTTATGTGTAGTGGTGATATTGGACGCAATTTATGAGCGATTAGCATCTTCGCTAGAAGCCATAGACAAATGGCATTCGCTTCGGAGCGATTCTGTTTCTACAATCGCTATCGCTTCACTATGATACAGACTGCGAGGCCAAATCATCAAATGACTCCTACCGGCGTGTCAGACTTTAACTGACTAAAACCCACCCGTGTTCCTTCAGTTGCCTGCGCCAGGGCCACGGTATCTATTTCGAATTTCCCGCGACCCTGAGGCGTCGGCCCTATCGGACCCCGGCGTTATTTGTGACATCTCTTTGAGGCGCGCGTGGAACACGACGCGTCCTTACCGGGCGGCGAGCTACCAAATGCTCGCCGTCCGAAAGCCCGCGCCTACGATGGCCGGGAATCTGCAGGTGAGACTGCGAGGCCTAAGCTTTGCAATTGTTGTGAGTGCACATAGCGACGTGTCCTTTGTTGGCAATCGGCCAATTGGACAATCGGCCTGAGGCGTTATGCATCCCTAGCGCAATCACATTGGTGCGATTCGTAATCACTCACACAAATGCAAAACTCAGCTTAGCCCTCGTGGACTGTACTACGCTATGACCTATGATCACGTGACATTTCGAAGGCTTACGTCAACCCGATACGTTTTTTGGCTTTTCTACTAGCGTCATTGCTAATCGAGTGTCACGAATGTTACTTTGACTGGGCCCTACGATACTCGTACCAAATTAAAACAAATATCAGTTGGTCTACGTTTGATAATATCTGCCTTGGTCTAGTGGACGCAAGTGTTGCACGCGAGCATGAACTGAAAATAGATACTTAAAGGGACTACTTGTCATTTGTCTATTCTTCCATCGACAAAACTCGTCTCTATAGTGGTCATCTTTCGCTGCTGGTTGGGTTAAATCTCTCTCTCTCTCTCTGCTCAATCTTTAGGAGAATTTAAGTGTGATTTTATATATACTTATTTATTAAAGCTGAAGAGTTATCGAATTTGAATAGAATAGAAAAAGTCTTTATTTGCTTAGAACTTAGGTACTTAAAAAAAACGACGGGTTGCACTCCGGGAGTGCCGGCAGAAGTGAAAACTTGAATATTAACGTTGTGAATTTTTGATATTTTGGAATGGTTAGGGAATAATTTTGCACGACTTGCTTTAATTATCAGTATAAAAGTACTATCATTTATGTGGTAGAATACAATATTTATTTATTGCGCTGTCGTACACAAACATGATAATTTATATTACATTAAAAAGTTTATCTCTCAGAAAAATCAATCAATAAAAATAAAAAATCAACAATCATCCGTCCTACGAATTTTCGATCAGCAGCCTAATTGCGTAACACATTTTCGTAAAAGATTACGACTAATCTGTTTGATTTTGACAGTTCAACAACATTCATTGCGTTATTTAAATTGTTGAGCAGAATTTTTATCGAACTTATGAAGCAATGGATTAGCAATCTGTTTCAAAACTATTCAGATTCCGATTGTGTATTACGTAATTAGGATACATGTCACGTGTCCTGACGAGAGTTTAACATTTTTTACCCATTACAAAAAAGTGTACAACGCCGCTAAAGAAGTTTTCACTTCAAAAAGTTGATACGTTAATAATAGGATCCATGTACATTCTGCCTTAATGTAGCATGCAAATGTTACATAAAATATAGGGATAACAAAAAAAAAAAAAAACTGCTCATGCACGGAATAGTTACATTTATCTACAAGTAACAATTTTTCTGTCAACAATTTTTTTTTAAATTTTGCAACGGTAAGCTTGAATAATTCTTTTTGCATTTGACAGCTTCTTAAGGAAGGTTATAAGTAAGGAGCCGGGCGGGAAAGTCGGAAAGAACGATAAGTGAAAACGAAGTTAACCAATGAGTCGCGGTGGTTTGAGGCCGAAACTTAAACATAGTCGCGGGCAGAAACTAAGGCATAAAAGTATGAACATGTTACTGGTAGTGAAGTTCCCATCATTCTAATAAATACCCCAAAAACAATAACACCAGTAATTTTGTCAAGGTCATGTCAAGGCATTGGGCCCGAGTCCCAAGCGAGTACACTATAATTTTACAAATGACACGCTATGGTCCGTCTCTAATTTCAATTTGCGACAAAAACTGACAAATTACGTTTTTGTTGAAAGAATCTTTTGTATCGTGTATTTTTGTCATAATAAATAACAGAGCATCACGGGTCGATTATAGTTTAAGCTACTTGCCCCGGTCGATTCCTGGACCATCCATACCACATCGAGACCCCTCCGTATAGCACGTTAATCCGTTGGTCCCGCTGTTTGTAGATCTTTGACAGTCGTTACCAAGTGGGCAGAAGCCAAAAAGGTCTACAACCAGTTTGACAAAGGAGTACTGTTACCCTGCAGTCGCTCCATGGTACTCATACTGGTATTCAGCTGCATTCTGTTAGATTGGAAGCCGACAACAACACAGTTCGAAAAAGATTCGGCTGTTGGATTGAAAACTTTGTTATTCATTCTTGCTCTTCACGATCATGCTCATCTAGCTCATAGGACAATTTATTTGTAGTTGGCTCAGCATGTGACCATTTTTCAGTTAGCCGTCATCTTGATAATCGTCCCTTTTCTAGTCTATCCATAGTTTATTTGGTCATTATTTAAAGCCATCAATATGAAGCGTTTAGAGGTATGAGTAACAGGGTGTAAAGTTCACTCATCCTCCATAGAAACGGGAGAATCCTGCGACCAGACGCGTGAGTCTGGTGGGCAACTGCCTGACTCTCAGGACGTTGTATATATGGTAGTTGCGCGGTTAACTTTGCTTCCGCGATGCAGGATTTTGCGTCACGCCAGTTCGCGTGTGGCGATGTAGATGCCGCCACAAGCTCGCTTGCACCACATATCACTAAATGCGATAGCGCTAAACGAATATGAAACACCGTTTTGTTTCTGTCATTCGTATGCGATGACAGACACAGAATGATCTTTTATGTATAGCGTAACTTTATATCACGCCTCTAATCCGTGAAGGGTTAGGCAGAGGTTTACCTAAAGTACACCAACATTTCGCTAGTTACGTTTAAGTCCCATGTAATAGGGGGCGAGCCTATTGCCATCAACAGGGCACAAATCCAGCCCCCGGGCTGCTACTGAGAAATTCCTGATTGTAAAACCCAATAACATTTCTCCAACTAGGAAATTGAATCTAGGACCCCATGGACAGCGGCAACGTATGCGGCCAACGTGGCAATTTTTAAATATATTTAAATGTTAAACGCACCTTAGCAACGGTAGAAGAGCGTTTCCGTCATATTTATAACGGACGTCATGAGTATCTGTAATTGTCACCCGTACTTGACATTAAGGCGTCAAAAAATGCTTTGTATTTAGAAGTGACTGCCTCGTTGGTCTAGTGGTCGCAATAGCTACTGCTGAGCATGAGGTCCTGGGTTCGATTCCCAAATCGGGCAAAGTGTTATTTGGTTTTTCTATCTGGAATTTCTCAGTAGCAGCCCGAAGTCTGGATTTGTGCCCGGTAGATGGCAGTAGGCTTGCACCCTATTACATGGGACTTAAACATAACTGGCGAAATATGGGTGTACTATTGGTACACCTCTTCCCAACCCTTCGGGGAAAAAAAGGCGTGATGTTATGTTATTTAGACGTTACGGATGTATGTGGCAGTCATCGCTCTTCTAGGAAACTGTAGCTTTAGTGATCTGTGGTTAACAAGCGGGCTCATTCTAAGAACTTTTTCCGACATGCCAAATGGTCCATCTATTCGAATTGAGGACCAGCAGTTTTCAAATTCAAATGTCAAAAAACAAACAAAAGAAAGATGGCAGCTTAGTTCCAAGTACACACATGGGTGGCGCTGTAAAGATTACCTTGATTCTTGCTAAGTGGCTTTTAATAACTAAATATAAGAATAACTGAGGTTACTGTGGGAACCTCAGATTGGGTATTTGAGCAGTAGATTAAAACTTAAAGCGTTTAAGTCAAATAAACCAATTATAATCACTTTTGAATTGTCAAGGGGTCGGGTCAGTCAGAAAGTTGAAGCTAGTTGCCCATTCCAAAGCGTAGTAGGTTCTTAAGGAGAAGACCGGGCAAGAAACGCATTGAGCTTACTCCGAATAAATTGGGGTGAAGGTAGAGGCATGATGAGTTTTTTCTTTCAAACTTGTTATAATCGTACAAATTATATTTTTAATCATCCCGGAACTAAATAAGCAAAAAACTATCACAAAAAAACTCACCTGATATTCGTAAACATCCATTATACCAACATTAAAATAAAAAACTAAAACTAAAAAATTAAACTGAACACTAAATTAGAAATTAAAATTTAAAAATATTGCACTTAAAATCAGACTGTCCACTTAACGTGGTGTATTGCACAAAAATTATATTAAAAAATCAGGTACTTTAAAGGAATCACATCGTTGTTCCTTTGCCGAGATGTGTCACGTCGATTTGACAGTAAATTCAAGATGGCGCCGCATGGTACGCGCGTTGCGCGGCAGTGCGCGAGTGTAACTGCGTGTCCAATACTGATCGTGCGCTTGCTAAAATGTTAAGCGTTTGGCTTAGATTTTGTTGGGTTCAGTTTGTTTTTGTTTGATGTTTTTCTAAGATTTATGTCTCATGCAATATACATAAAGGCTTGTAAATGTCCCATTTCAGAGCAAAAACTTTCATTCGTATCGGCAAAAACTGCCTTAACCACAGATTTTAGATGCGAGTTTTCGAAAACTCTTAAAACTCGAGAAATTGCAAATTGCGAATATTACAATCGATTAGGTAAGTACTAGTTTTAGAATGAGTAAAGTAAAAAGGATTCCATTTATTTAATTGCGTCTAAAATCAAAACATTTCAGAGAAGCAAAGAAAATAATAAATATTAGGTACTAGATCTTTCTTCTTCCGGATCCAACTCTTGAATGATGCGTCCAGTTAAATAAGTAACTATTTGGTTGACCCATTTTAAGTGATAAAGTAATGTATACACCTAAAATTGTTAGGGTTGACCCACACCTCACGGAATCACCTTTTTTCGTGCTCTATCCCTTTCTATCTATATCTTTCTCGCTCTAGGATATGACAATCCGAGTAGCATGAGCAACTTTTGTCGACGGAAAAAAACTATCTCTTGCCCTTTCCAATTTTTTATTTCTTTCACACTTCTCTATTAATCGTCATCTCAATAGCCACCGGAATTCCGTTAACCAGCCTCCAAACTAAGCCAACAGCTTCTCCATCTAACTTACGGAACCCTAAAAAGCTAAACATCTAATGCGGTGGTGTGAAATCGGCGAGTCGCGAGCAGTCATCATTTTCTAACGGGCATCGTCCACCAAGCTTTAGACATACTTTCGTTTAGACTTACATTCGGTGTTAAGAGTACTTGTATTCAGAAACGACTAGCGGTTCTGCCCGCGTCTTCGTTCGCGTGGACGTTGGAAATAATCACACGAGAACGGACTATATAGTAAAAGTATCCATCAGCTACCTTTTTTGTTTTTAGTTTGGGAAATCATCAAATGACTTCTACCGCTCTGGGTGGAGCGGCTGACACCGCTCTTTTACTGACTAAAACCCACCCGGGTTGCTTCAGTTGCCTGTTCTAGTCCCACGGTATCTCTTTCAAACAACCCGCGACCTTAATCGGCCTTAACAGACCCCGTCAATTAGTGCTGACTAAATCCGCAACCTAATTGCGTAAGACATTATCAATCACAATTTTGAAGGATATTGCTAATCCATTGCTTCTTAAGTTCGATATTTATTTCTGCTCAACAACGTAAAACCGCAATAAAAGTTGTTTAACTGTCAAAATGAAAGACATTCCGACTGTAAAAGTGTTACACAGTTACCCAGCGGGTCATGGTCTACCTACAAGTATTCTAAATTTAAAAAAATTTGGAACAATATCATTTAAGAGTGTCCATGGAGTTTCATACCCGTTCTTTTCTTTAAGTACCTAGTACGTACCTTTGGAATGGGCTTCAGATTTCTGACTGGCAGACTCGTCAGCAATTGAAAAGTGCCTGGTAAATGGTTTAATTGAAATAATTGCTTTGAGTTTGAGTTTTCATCGCAATCCGTCCAGTCGTTAAGGCAACAAAAGGTTGAAGTCAAAGTTACTTTCGAATTTATAATGAATTAAAAATATGAGTCTTAAGAATCTATTAATACTAATGCGATTATTATAAAGAGTTAGAGAGTCTAGTGGTCGCAAGAGCTACTGCTGAGCATGAGGTCCTGGGTTCGATACCCAGGTCGGGCAAAGTGTTATTGGGTTTTTCTATCTAGAATTTCGCAGTAGCAGCCCGGAGTCTGGATTTGTGACTTGCCCTCTATTACATGGGACTTAAGCGTAACTGGCGAAATGTGGGTGTACTGTGGCGCCTCTGCCTAACCCTTCTGGGATTGCAGGCGTTGTGTTATGTTATGTTTATTATAAAGAGTTAAAATTAGTTTGTTTGTGAGTTTGTATGTAGGGGGTTATCTCTGGAACTGCGAGTCGTATATGAAAAAATCTTTTTGCATTTCATAGACCAATTCTTGAGGAAGAGAAGGCTATGGTAACATCACGCTATGAGCATTAGCAGCCGAGCAAAAACAAAAAAAGTTCAGAAAGAACTCTAAGTGAAAACGTAATGATATCGGGCAGGTGATGAGACGCGACGCGGTGTTTCGGTCGAACAACAAATTTCACGAGGACGAAGGAAGTCGCGGGCAGAAGAAGGTAGTATTTTAAATGTACATGGATTTTGAGATATATAGAAAAATATTAGATACAGCGTTGATTCCATCTTGTGTATCGGCTTTCAGAATGTTCGTATCAATTCAGCGTGTCCCAGTTTACTGTGTGAAATAGGCCTCTCCTTAGTTTCACAACTGGTTTTCCAGCATTTAAATGGTTCCTGTTATGCAAAAAATATTTGACAGTCAGACTAAGCAAGCTGAAGTGGCAATGGGCTGGTCACATCTCTCGCAGAACCGACAATCGTTGGGGAAAACGAGTTCTAGAGTGGAGACCGCGTTTAGGCCGGCCAGGTGGAGCGACGAGTTTCGAAAGGCGGCTGGCAGAGACTGGATGAGGAGAGCCGTAGATCGGGCTTAGTGGCGTTCACTGGGAGAGGCCAACGTCCAGCAGTGGACGAATAAAGGCCGTAAGATGGGGATCCGATGAGGATCGCCACTCATGGATCTCTATCAAAATCAAAAGCAAGTTATTCAAACAAGGCTGAGAATCAACAGTCCCTCAAAGCGCCCGCCCGCTTCATCAGAAGAAGTGGTGCAACAAACGCCTCAGCAGAACAGCTATGTGTTGAGTTAGAATGATATCAACTACCTCAAATGTCCCTATCACAGACTAAGAGTGTGAACCAATGCTCGTCCCTTCTCTGTATGAGAAGAGGGCCAGTTCAACCTACCCAGTCTTTTACGAAGTATGTTGGTTTAGGCTTCCAATATAACCAGATAAAGCTGAATACAAACACAAAAAGAACAAGCTGGGGGAAAATATGCGTCACATCCACCACATTCACGCAAAACGTCCATCGCTCAGCATAATGCTATGACCCTATGCCCCAGCGCTGGTTTTCAGCGACAGCCAGCGTTGAAGGGACAGGACGTCAACTGGTGCAGCAACTGCTAATACAAAATTAACACATGAAACGACCACAACTCACCCTCCCGACCCTTGCTCGAGCCAGCCCGCGCCGCTGAGCCTGTAGCTTTAAATACGTAATCGCTTAGTTGTCCTGGCTGGAGGCCTTAATTTATTAGGGCAACCACAGGCAAGTCCGCTTAAGCAGACGACAACCTCATAGGTTGACCTGCGAGATGCCATTACAAAAAAAAAACCCAGTTACTGGGTAACACGATACCACTTGGTAAGACTGGTTGTCAGACTTTTGAGCTCGGTTACAGGTTGATAAAAAAAAAATGCCAAAGAAAACAAATTACTAACGGAAGCTCGCAATTCAATAATTAGATTTAAATGAAGTCACATTAAAATCAAATTTTTTTTTTGCTTATAACGAAACGCTTTTTAAAAAACGAAAGCCGAACCGACCGTTACCGAAATCAGACTCAAGTGACACGAACGAACCGTTCTTTTTTCAAACGAAATGATTGATAGCTACTACCGCGCACATAGACAGTTATTCTGTAATTAACTTTTTAACTATCTTATAATTTTTATTGACAGTAGCAATTTGAGAAAAAAAGTTTTCCGTGAGTGTACTCGTACCTACGGAAAGACTACGGTAAAGAAGTCGTAGGAAACGGCAATAAAAAATTTACTTAAAGAATTTATCTAAATTTTCTTAAAATGGAAAATGGTGGACATCGTAGGTGATGGTGGAATCTGTCAATTAATAGTCCGGAGAGGATAGCTAAACTCAAGCTCAAAGCATTTATTTCAATTAAACCATCAACAGGCACTTTCGGATTGTCAAGGAGTCGGTCAGTCAGGAAGTTGAAGCTAGTTTTCTGAAAGGTAGTCTGTTCATAATTTACTACTGAATCGAATTCAGTAACTTTTTTCTACGCAATATTCTTTTTTTACGCAATATTAAATCTTATTTCTACGCAATAAGCCTTAATTTTAAATGCATAAAGTAAATGGGTAAACACAATTTTCTTTTTAATAGTTAGCTTTAAAAGAAATAGGTTTCGGTCATTGTATTATGCTTTTAACTCAACACTTGAGGTGTATGAGGTCTTGCTTTAATTATGTTACATATTGTATAAGGAGAATCAACGGGCAAGAAACTCCATGAACACTCTTAAATCAAGATGAGTATTTCAAAATCCTGAGTACATTATTCTTAGGTATTGCTTTTATATTTATGAACAATGTCAAACTGCAAATCAATCAGTTTTAAAATTAGAGTCAGTTATTTTTAAGTCCCACTACGGGCAAGTCATCATAATTTCAGTCAAAAGACGACGCCATAGGCCGCCCCAAAGCGTCCCAGCCGCCACTTCGACCGTTCTGTTCTTCCCGCATGCAGCAGCATCCCATCGGTCCACCATGGGAGAGGCATTTCAACGCTACGTCTTCCGTTACGCGGTCGCCACTACCAGAACCTTTCGGCCCCATCGGCCATCTGTTCTGCGAGCAGAGCTTAAGTTTGGTAATTCGCCGGACTATGTCGGTCACCTTGGTCCTCTCTTCATTTCTGATTATCATAGCCATATGACTGGATGACTTATAGCCTTCTATTAAGGCCCATTGTGAGCGTAACGTATCAGTGTCATAGGTCACCACTGGAACACGCCCTGTCCAACTTTTTGTAGTTCTATAAAACTAACTCCACTCAGTTCGCTAAGGGGATTAACAGCAGTATCCACGCATCTAACAGTTATATCTAGTAATTGCAACTGTTATACAGTTTACCTACATTTTAACTAGGAGTATAAAACTCCTGTGCATACAGTTAAAAACTTTCACTTTCCACACTTACTTATGTATTATACTTAAGTTTATATTTAACTAGTTTATGCCCGCGACTTTGTCCCGACGCACTGCGTCGTGCCCGCCCGTCCGCGCTATTACTTAGTTTTCGCTTTGCCATCTTTCTGATGTTTTTTTTTTCTTATTGGTTGGCTCCTAAGGGTTGTAGCATGATGTTAGTCTATAACCTTCCTCGATAATTGGGCTATCAAGTGCAAAAATATTTTTACAAATCCGACTGTACCTACTGCACTGGGAGTCGAGTTAGTTAGTTTATGCAAGCACTCTTAAATGCATTATGTTTTTATTTGCGAAAAATCTCAGCAGCAGCCAAGGATTTCCATTTGAGCCCCGATAGTGGTATTTTTAAATAAAACTCGACTTGTGAACAGGTCGAGTATTGCAAGAGCCAACTTCGAATCGTACGCTGTCCTTGACAATGACTTTAATTGACACAATAGAAGGTCATTACCGTAGTTCCCTTCAAGTTACGAATCGACACAAAAAATATCGATTAGCGATGTTAATTCCTAACTCTATTGTGTGTATTCGGCGTGCAAAACAAATATGATTAGGACTAGAGATTTAAATTAAACTTTGGTTGAATTAATGGCTTGTTTCAACCGTCTTCGGAACAGTTCGTGGATGGGCGAATGTTCCGTGCCTCGGAAAGCACGGGTCCCGGTTGTCATTCGTAGATCTTTGACGGTCGTTACGGGTCGTCAGAAGCCCGAAACTCTTACAACCAGTTTTACCAAAGAGTTTTATTGACGTGTAAAAGTGTTTGTACAAACCTTATTTATTTATGTACACACAGTAAAATACAAAGGGACACGACATGGTCACAATTTGACTACAAAGGTACTACTTATTTCTTAAGAAATTTCTTCCAGCAGACCTGCGCAAGGAGAATTAAAAAGAAATGTTGACAATAGTGTGTGAAAACAAGAAGAGAAAAAGTTAAGAGGAATGTTAATGCTCTTTTAATCGACATTTAAACAGAGAAACAGTTTTTAAATCACGAATGCTAGGCGTAAGTGAGTTCCACAATCTTACAGCATGGACAGAGAAGGAATAAGAATAGTAGCTAGTTTTTTGAGGATAAGATTTAAGGAGGGATCTAAGGTGCCTTCCTACAGAACCTTCTTACAGAAATAAAAACATTTATCAAGGGGTGTCGGGTTACCCAGTACTGGGTTGTCGAGATCAGATTTATTGCAAAGTTGTGGTACATACGAGTATGCGGGCTTAATGATATTAATCCCATTCGTGCATTTTTACACTAATTAAGGATGAATGAAGCTAAATACTTTTAAAGCGTTGCAAAACCTTTTTTGTCTATTCATATGCTAATATCAAAAAGCATAATAAAATTCAACTAAATATCTTATCTACATTTCTTTACAAGCAATTACTTTTATAAAAAAGCAAGTAATTAAGTTTGCTTTTGAATAATATTTAAATAAATTACAAAAGTGTTTCTTTTGTTTTTTTTTTCTAATTTTCTATCGTTTGATCTTTAATAGTAGGTTTTATTGCGAGATATGTGTTAGGAAGAAAGTCATATACGACTTAGTCCATAACATCGCGCCTTTAACATCCAAAGGGATAGGCAGGGGTGTACCTATAGTACACACCCACATTTCGCTAGTTACGTTTAAGTCCCATGTAATAGGGGGCGAGCTTGCGATCAACCGGGCAGAAATCCACCGAGCTGCTGCTAAAAAAATCCAGATGGAAAAAACCAAAAACACTTTGCCCAACCTGGGAATCGAACCCAAGACCTCATGCTCAGGAGCAGCGCTTCCAACCACCGGACCAAGGAGGCGGTCAAACAGTTCTGTGGCAGACAACATCATCAACAGCCTAACACAGCCTCCTGTAGTTCATATGCCTCTCCAATAGCACGCCATTCAGCTCGATTCTCGGCAACTCTCATCCAGATGCTATCAGCCACGTTGTGAAGATGTTAGCTCCACCTAGCCAAAAGGGATGGCGTCTTACACAGCAGGCAGTCATTTGCTGATCGCTGACAAGGCACGGCCAAAAGTATTGAAGTTAGAATCATGGAATTTGGATGAAATGTTCCTCAAAGTATACAGAGCAGCATTTAAGAGGAAGCACCAGGTTGCCTTGGTTGCGAAGATCAATTTATCTTACGTTTTATGCTATTCGAAGATTCGTGTGAGGTTGTATGTTAAGCAAAATATGATTGGCGCCCGTAACAAGTATGTTTTAACAGAATTATAATCCAGACTGCCTCGTTGGTCTATTGACCGCAAGAGCTACTGGTGAGCATGAGGTACTGGGTTCGAGTCCCAGGTCGGGCAAAGTGTTATTGGGTTTTTCTAACTAGAATTTCTCCGTAGCAGCCCGGAGTTTGTATTTGTGCCCGGTTGATGGCAATAGGCTCGCCCCCTATTACATGGGACTTAAGCATAACTAGCGAAATGTGCGTGTACCATAGGTACACCTCTGCCTAACCCTTTTGGGATAAAAGGGCGTGATGCTATGTTTGTTTGTTATGTTATAATCCAGATTTCCAGAAGTCATAACATTTGAGCGCTTTACTAACGTTGAGAGTTGTATTACTAATACAACTCTCAACGTAAGTTGAGAAATTATTCTGTAAATACATACCTACTTCTTACGGTCGCAAATCCTATTTTGATCAACATACAACCTCACACTGACCTGCAAATTGAAGAAAACGTAAGTTAATTTGAATTTCGCGGACCACCTAACACTTTCGCCGGGATTTGTACGAAATGAGCAGGTCTTAAAGTAGAATTTTGCATGAACCAAGTCGAAACGGTTTTTTTATTCAATTCTCATCAACCATGGCTACTGCTCACTCCAATTTCAAAAGAAGCTCAGCACACATTAAGTCCAGTAATCTTTCAAAACAGACAATATCATAATAGCTAAACTGTAAAACACGCAACAAATACGGCGCGTACGCATATAACGATCCATGGATCATTTCCTATAACTATGATCTCATAGATCAGTGATCGATCGTATTCGGAACTAGTATTGGTTTTACTGTTGAAAGTATATTGGTGAACATCATTATTATAAATCCTACTAATATTATTAACGCGAAAGTTTGTGAGTATGGACGGATGTTTGTTACCCTTTCACGGAAAAACTGCTGAACGGATTTAAATGAAATTTAGCACACAGATCGTTTATAGTCTGGATTAACACATAGAGTACTTTTTATCCCGATATTCCCACGGGATCAAGATTTATGTGGGTAAAACCGCGGAGAGCAGCTAGTTTATTATATATATAGCCTTTTTCTAACAACTTGGGGTCAGTTTTCAGTATTTTATCTAAGGAGTGATTGCCTAAGTGCCCTCCACAACCCAGTGACTGGGTAAACAGAAAACTCCTTGGTAAGACTGCATAACACATCACGCCTGAATTCCCAGAAGGGTAAGGCAGAGTGTCTATAGTACACCCACATTTCGCCAGTTATGCTTAAGTCTAAGTAATAGGGGGCGAGCCTATTGCCATCAACCGGGCACAAATCCAGACTCCGGGCTGTTATTGAGAAATTCTAGATAGAAAAACCCAATAACACTTTGCCCGACCTGGGAATCAAACCAATGACCTCATGCAGTAATCTCTTGCGACCACTAGACCAACGAGGCATTCATATTATAATGATCATCAATTTCATAGCTAAATAGTTACAGTTTTGCTTGCAAAAAGTCTAGTCTAGTTTTTTACCGTTATAAACTAGACTTCAGGCGCAGTTCAAACTTTCATTGATATTATTACTCTATAAATTAATCGTAAAAGTCTTTATAATAAAGACAATACAACCATAAACCATGTTATTTTTATAATCCAACTTAATACTTGAATAATTTTCGCGCAATCCATAAAACTTGGTAGAACCTTTCTACTTTCATACGACGCGCGCATACTATCCTTATTATCGATCAATGATCTATAGATCGCAACGGATCCATAGATCTTCGGGTCAGACGCAGCAATTACGGTCCTATTCAGAAAGACGGACGCAAGCGCATTATATATCATTATGTCGCGGTGTATAAAGTAATGCTGGGTGATTTCTGTAAATTCTAGAGTTTTTTATTCGTTTTTTGGCTTCTAGTTATATTGAATTGACTCTGGAAGGCTTTGATCAGGCATGTTGCTGCTCTCTTTAATGAGTTAATCTGCTGTCTTATGTAATTTTAGCTACTGACATAAATAACGACAAATAGCCTAAGCTTCGAACATTTATAAAAATGTTCATAGATATGCAACATATATAAAAATAAAATGTTACTTTGTCGTATCATTTAGACAAACATTTGCATAGTAAAACTAATAAAATATATGCCAAAAACACACGCACACAGGTCAAGTATTTCTACTGTTATATTGACTTTTACGTGATGACATATTGAGTCGTAAACAAATCAAATTCGAAAGTCTTCTAAAATCACATTTTATGAGGAAAGAAAGAAAAACCAGCCGTTACCGAAAACCTCCAAACTCCTACACAATCTTCAACGTAGAAACGGTACGCTAAACTACAAATGGGAAACTTTCATCTTGTCTTCGTAAGTCCACATTTGTTAATAATTATTTTTGATTGAATATCACTTTTATAATACACTTGTATTACAATAACGGTGTATATGTACAAGAAATACATGTACCTAGTTCACAAATCAAATTATGAACGGTATAACATGGCTTTTATAATATTTATTCAGCCAGAATTAAAAACTCAATTGGAATATGGTGTTTTTTTTTTCAGTTTCACCGCGTGGGTGGTTGCGGCCCACTCCTTCTCACGGAGAGGAGGGCTGTGTCCCAGCTGTGGGAGCATTATAGGTTGATTATGTTATGTGTCGCTCTATCTCTATGATGAACCTAATTCATACTCTATTGGTGTCAACTGGATGCAGCTAAATACCATATTTTACAAGATGAACACGGTACAGTGAGAGCCTTACCGTAGCGATGCGCAATGGCGAGAGGTTTTATTCGATTGTTCTATCATCTCGATGAGATGAGTTGTTCCTCGATGGTTTAGAGTTTAGCGAGTTCTTGATTTGCGTTGTGATTGCGAATTCAAACTAGTTCGTCGAACAATCGGAAACAAGCGATCGATTCCGTTGACTCGAAACAATCGAAGACGATGGTTGACTCGATGGTTTATTTTATCGACTTCTATAATTTCAATTTACATGCTCTTTACCGAGACGGATAAATTAAATACAGAATTTGCGTAGAATAATAGAATAGAATATAATACTCTTTATTATGTACACCTTAAAAATTAAAAGCATGGTATTATTATTCCTAGAAAATATACTTAAGTTAGTATATTTTTAAAATATTTTATCCTAGTTCGATGGCTTGTCAGCCAAGAACTGACACCTTCGATTGTTTCTTTACATTATATAATTAATGTTTGTCTCGTTATTCAACTATTTTCTTGTCAACGTATTTATTATGGTTGTATTTAAACACCAGATAGGCTAAAATCTCTAAAGTCACCACGTATGGGACCTAATTAGGAAACCATTTAACAACTTATTGATTATTTTAAGATTCGACATCAAAAAATTTCCCATCTATCGAATTGTTACAAAACCATGTAACTCACAAAAAAACCCACAATATCTTCAGACCACAATAAGGCCATTAGCGGTTTCTAAAATAAAGAAAATAACAAAAAAAAGGCCCCAACCTGCCGCATAAACACCCTTCTTAACAAAAGGGGGTTGACAGAAAAAATGGTTACCTGTCCTCCTTTCAACGCATCATTTGTCAATCGTAACCAATATAATTGGACACTCGACAGTGGCGCCACTTGTGGAAGGAAAAGTAGTAGTTTAATTTAGTTCCTTTTTTTGCCGCGTACCAAGATATGATGGGTAGAGGTATGTTGTATATTAGTGGTTATAAAAATTAGAGGTAGGTAGCAACGCCTATTAAAACATGTGGTTAATTGTGTAGTAAATGGGAATTAAGTAGTTAATTATTACAGTTTCAGCTGCGTTTTATAATTAATCAGTTCAAAAACTGAGCTTGAAGGAAAATATTTACGTAAGCTTAAATTTATTCATTAAACTAACACACAGTAAAAACGCAGTCTAAGCTGTTGGATCGAGAAGTATAAAATTTTCCATTTGAGGAAGGATAACAGAAAATTCATACCCAAGGTGTTAAATAAGGCATGAAACTTGGAGTTGAAGTTCTTGATTTCTGCTGAAGATATTGCCATCGGGCATACTGCTTGTCATGGGGAAATCTAGATGAATGTTCGGAAAAACTTCGAAGTGCTTTCATCATGGCCACTGAACATGCATAATAATGAAAATAATTCAAATCAGAGGATCTAGAAGTTTGAACAAGTATCAAACGTATATTACCTATATCTTTCCACACATTTCTCAGAGACTTTTTGGAAATCTGTTTGGAACAATTATTTTGCACTTTTTCAGTATCTTTCAGCTTATGGGATAATATAAAGGTAACTTTTTTAAAATTGTTGTTCAGTTGCCTGCGCGTCGTTGGTAAAACTTTGCCCTTGAGCTGACGTAAAATTTCGCGGCAGCATTTTTTCGCGCACTGGATCATCAACGCAGTGCTTGGCGCTGTTGACGCGACACGATGTACATGCGAGCGTTGAAAATCAAGTGCGCGAAAAAAACCTGCCGCGATATTTTTTACATTCGTGTACGGACTTTCAATAGAAATAAACCAGTTTGAGCTGGCCTCCAGTCCACTGACATGCGGCCCACTGTATTAAACCTAGTGCTGGTCCAAATGTTTTGTCCTTCGATATGCATCTACTAATATAAAATCAATTTGTCAATATGTCCGTCATTCAATGCAGGTGGCCCACTGTCACTTGTCTTTTTAAGTCCCAAACATTATAAATCATCGCTCCTTTGGTGTACCGACTGACTTTGAGGTGGTTTTGTTATAAAAGTAGTCGAGCTCTTTGTAAAGGATCTCGACCTGGAAAGTACCACATAACATTACGCCTGTAATTGAAGGGTTAGGCAGAGGTACGCCTAAAGTACACTCACATTCCGCCAGTTATGTTTAAGTCCCATGTAATAGGGGGCGAGTCTTTTGCCATTAACCGGGCCACAAATCCAGGGTCAGGGTTGTTACTGAGAAATGCCAGTCGGAAACACCAAATAACACTTTGTCCGGCCTGCTCGCGTAGCTTCACAGAGTTATGTCTGACAGAATAGACGAAATGCCTTATAGAATAGTCAAAATGACTGATAGAATAGACAAAATGACTGATAGAACAGACAAAATGACTAATAGAATAGACAAAATGCCTTATAGAATAGTCAAAATGACTGATAGAATAGACAAAATGACTGATATAACAGACAAAATGACTAATAGAATATACAAAATGCCTGATCTATCAGGCATTTTGTATATTCTATCAGTCATTTTGACTATTCTATAAGGCATTTTGTCTATTCTGTCAGACATAACTCTGTGAAGCTAATCATCAAAATTTCTAATAATCAAAATTTCTGATAGAATAGACAAAACGCCTGATAGAATAGACAAAATGATATAATAGACAACATGTTGATAGAATAGACAAAATTTTGATAGAATAGACGAGTTGTTTCTAGGGTGGTCCTGGTACGCGTGCTGGAACTTGAACCCTGGACTTAACGCTCAGTAGGCGCGCCACCGGCCACAAAACCAACGAGCCCAGCCTATATGAATAGTGGTAGCGTAGTGAAAAAGAGGTCAATCGTCGAATCCGACTCGGCTGGGCAGTGTTCGGGAAGCTACGCAATATCTTCTCGTCCCACATACTGCAGTGTCTCAAGACGAGAGTCTTTGACCAGTGCGTGTGATGACCTATGGCACTGAAACGTGGTCGATCACAATGGGCCTTATCAGAAGGCTGAAAGTCACTCAAAGGGCAATGGAGAGGGCTTTGCTTGGAGTTTCCCTACGTGATCGAATCAGAAATGAAGAGATCCGCAGGAGAACCAAGGTAACCGACATAGTCCGAAGAATTGCCAAGCGTAAGTGGCAGTGGGCAAGGCACATTGCTCGCAGAACAGATGGCCGATGGGGCCGAAAGGTTCTGGACTGGCGACTGCGTACCAGAAGAAGTAGCTTTGGAAAGCCTCCCACAGGGTGGACCGATGACCTTGTGAAGGCCGCAGGAATCCGCTGGGTGCGAGAAGCACAGAACTGTTTATAGTGGCGATGCTTGGAGGAAGCCTATGCCCAGCATTGGACGTCTTTCGGCTGAAAAATTATGAGTGAAAATTTTAATATTAATATCATTAATAGGTTTTTAGTTCGACTGTTTGTACACCTTGTAAGATCTCCTTCACAAATAAATCTACTGTATTAATTACACAACAAGACCACTGCTGTCGTTTAAATTATTAGAACAACAATTATATGTAGGGGAGGCCGGGGTTCAAAGTACCGGGGGTAACTTGTTCCGGCACGAATAACTTTGTTTAGAAAAGAGGTATGTACATACATAACATAACACATAATCAGCCTAATGTTCCCACTGCTGGGACACAGGCATCCTTTTGATGAGACGGAGCGGGCCGTAATTCACCACGCGGGCCCAGTGCGGGCTGGCAGATATCACATGTCTTCGAATTTTTTGGTTCTAGGACATGCCGGTTTCCCTTCACCGGTTCGAGAACAGTAGTGATGAAATAATTTACACAAAGTGAAGTGTCTGAGTTCGAACCTACGACCTAAAACTCATAAGTCGCGGCAGTTACCACTGGGCCACTAATGCTTCCTAAAGAGGTAGTAATAAAAATGTGAAATGCATCACGAAACGTTGTAAGTACCATCGAGCTGCTTCGTCAGCCATTTTGAGAGACGCTGTTAAGACGTGTTGGTTTGGTTATCGCATATTTTTTTCCGTTCATACACTTTTTGGTCTAATTCAATCAATTTGACAGCTAGTTGGGTGCGAGTTGCAATTATCAGTTGGAAAAACTATAGGGTATGTTATTTAATCACATTATTGGTTTTTTGTTACTTGGATTTTTTGCGTTTGAGATGACAAAAAAAAAAGGAATTTGGGGCTAAAAGTTCCGCTGATTAGGGACAAGTTGCACCTTAAAATAAAATGAAAAAATATTTTTTATTAAGAACAGCAACAACAGGAAATTCAAACGGGATTTCAGTTGAACTCAGGCAGCGAGTAACTTATGAAGTCATCAAGAATTTTAGAAAGGTTGAGAACAACAAATATGTCACTTATTTGAAACAGTAATAAGTACTGTGTTAACATAACATAACATCACGCCTGTAATTCCAGAAGGGTTAGGCAGAGGTGTACCTATACACCCACATTTCGCCAGTTGTGTTTAAGTCCCATGTAATAGGGGGCGAGCCTATTGCTATCAATCGGGCACAAATCCAGACTCCGGGCTGCTACTGAGAAATTGTAGATAGAAAAACCCAATGTTACTATGCCCGACCTGGGAATCGAACCCAGGAACTCATGCTCAGCAGTAGCGTTTGCGACCACTAGACCAACATTTTTTTAATAATTTGACATGAATATTTGATAATAGATAGTTTTGCTTTGATTTATGTAAATCCATTTTCAGTTACCAAGCCCTAACCCCCATTCCCCCATCAGCAACACCATGACGGGGTGAGTTGTTCCGTGTCGCCTTCTTGCAAGAAGAAAAGTTTCTGACCAAGAAGATATAACAAACTTAATCAATAAGACCAGTTTAAAACTCGATTACATTCAACCTTTACATATCTGAAAGTGTTGGAGATCAGACCTTGTTTTAACGTTAGTTTTTTACGTGTCGTTTGAAAATCGTAACTTTGAACCCCAGCCCCCCCTACTCATGATAATAGCATGTTATTATTAACTATTAAGACTTATTAACTCACTTACATTTACCCTATAATCTTGGTGTTTGACGTCATTAATTATGTGACATTGTGATGTAAGATTGTTTATTTTTTTCCACATTATATAACCGAAGTGGCCAAGTAACATAACATAACATCACGCCTTGTTTTCCCCGAAGGGTTGTGCAGAGGTGTACCTATAGTACACCCACATAGTGGCCAATTTACTAGTACCGTCGACACGAAGAAGACCCAGAATAGGTGCATTGCAGAAGAATGTTAGTCATTTCCTCTCAATCTTTTGTTGTAAGTTATTCCAGTAATAATAACAATAATTATCTGTTATGTATAGTTTGGTGTATAGCTTGGTTCAGCACCGAGAATTGAAAATCCAGTGCGCGAAAATATAACGCCGCTCGCGGCGCGGCGGGGCGGTTCGCTAGAACGTATAAATATCGATTTTTACATCCTACCTCTTAGTCTTATCCTAATCGATAAAGCAAAAAAAAAACATATAATTCCACAAGAAATATACAAGTACCTACAAAGTTACAATAATTAAACCGTGTCTCCTCTGACCCATGAACATGACCTAGTATGACCGTGAAGCCATAGAGTTGATCTGTCGTTCCATCTCTATAGAGATCGGGCGGTAAGATGAAAGAGATAAGACCACACTAATGAACTATGGGACGATAGGGTTGGCAGTTACGAAAAATGAGTTACAAGAAAAATATATGGACCGATTTTATTTGTATTTTGTCCTATTTTTTGTTGTTGTATGTATTATGATTAAAATAAATAAAAATAGAGCAGTGGTGGCTCAGTGGTAACGGCCTTACGAGGTGTAGGTCGTAGGTTTTAACCAAGACAGGCGCTTTACCTTGTGTAAATTATTTCATCACCACTGCTCTCAAAGCGGTAAAGGAAAACATCGTGAGGAAACCGGCGTGTCTTAGAACCAAAAATTCGACGACATGTGACATCTACCAACCCGCGCTGGGCCCGCGTGGTGGATTACGGCCAACTCCCTCTCACAGAGAGGAGGCCTGTGTCCCAGCAGTGGGAACATAATAGGCTAATCATGTATGTATGTTATGTATGTATTTTGATAAAGAAGGGAAGCAGGGGGTGTGGGGGGCTTTGCTTGAGCAAGCCACGCCTTTTTCTGTTTGAAAGAAAGATAGAAAAATATTTATTTGCACACAGATCGTGAAGCAAAAAAAAAACAAATGATAAAACATAACAACAACAATAGTGTGTGCCTCACGGCTGAAAAAAAAAACTAGTCCTTTTGCTGGCAAATGCATGCTGACTTTCTCGCTAACTACCTCGTTGGTCTAGTGGTCGCAAGAGCTACTGCTGAGCATGAGGTCCAGGTTTCGATTCCCAGGTCGGGCAAAGTGTTATTGGGTGTTTCTATTTAGAATTCCTCAGTAGCAGCCCGGAGTCTGGATTCGTGCCCGATTGATGGCAATAAGCTCGCCCCCTATTACATGGGACTTAAGCATAACTGGCGAAATGTGGGTGTACTATAGGTACACCTCTGCCTAACCCTTCTGGGATTACAGGCGTGATTACAGATGTTATATATGCATGCTGAATTTCCAATGGCAAACTTGAAAGTTTCAGTAAGTTAAAATTACGACTACGGATGGTTCTCCTTTAGAGCTATATTATTTGGTTTTTGTAAAGACCACGTCAGGCGCGGATGTAGGTTTTCTCCCAATTGGGGGGGACGGGACTTTCTCTCTGATGAAGGAGGGGGTAGAGATTACTCGAGCACGAAAGCCTTTAAAAAAACCTTCAACACCTATTATCTCTAAAGTCAACAACGTGCCCCTCTTTTCAAGAACGACCACGACTTTTATACCTTCTAAAACTTGTAGTTTTAATGAAAATAGTTTAAGTATCTCTTAGTGTTTTATTTTCTTTTCTTTTCTCTTCCTTTAAAAATCTATCAACTTTTTACAAAATCAACTATTTATAATTTATTAACTTAGTTGTTAACTTGATTGACAGTTTCTTCGAAGCCTGGTGCAGTTGCCCCCCTGTGTCCGCGCCTGGTAACAGTACCTCGATGTCGTTGTTTTTCGTTATTGTAAACTGGCGTGATTTTATGTTAAGTAAATAAATCAATGACGTCTAATCAGTTACAGGAATCGGCAGAAAAGGACATACAAACAGAGAATTGTGCAATCCGACAAACGCGTCTAATTTTCCACATAACTCATTATAGTATCTTGAACTTAGACTGATACCAAAATAATTGGTTGATCAAAGTCCGTAAGGAAGCCACTGACAATACACAAAAAATGGCGGCAATTATTTGGAAAATATAGAAGCAGTCTTATTTCCAATACAACTACAGTCCCCAAGACCTAATCTGAGCTTTGGCGTGTCTTAAGCGTATGTATAGTTCGCCTACATTCCGCCATTTTATGTTGTAACAACGGGCGAAGCCACCATAGAAAAAGAGTTTTTTGTCGACGGAAGAATAGAAAATTACAGGTGAATAAAAGACATGACATTTTGTCTATTCATTCGTCGCCGCAACCCGGCCGTGCTACGCGTCAGATAGAAATCCTATGAGCTGCTACGGAGAATTTTCTAATAGGAAAAACAATACTAAATATGTCAAATAGTTTGTATTTTTAGGTTCTTGTTTAAGTGAGTGTGTGTATGTTTCTTATTTAATCTAAAGAAGAAAATTAAAAAAAAAAAAAAATGTGTCGAATATTTTTTTTTCTTAATTTTCTTCTTTGTCAATTTGTTCATTGCTTGACATTTTGCACAGCATTTACAAGCAGCGAACTAGATTAGCAGATTAATTTAGAATATTATCTGCCTCGTTGGTCTAGTGTTCGCAAGAGCTACTACTGAGCATGAGGTCCTGGCTTCGATTCCCAGGTTGGGGAAAGTGTTTCTGGGTTTTTCCATCTAGAATTTCTCAGTAGCAGCCCGGAGTCTGGATTTGTGCCCGGTTGATGGCAATAGGCTCGCCCCCTATTACATGGGACCTAAGCATAACTGGCGAAATGTGGGTGTACTATAGGTACACCTCTGCCTAACCCTTCTGGGATTACAGGCGTGATGTTATGTTATGTTATGTTATTATCTGCTAATTATTTAACTCCAAAAGTTGTGCTGTATGATTTTTTGAGGTGTACATTTTTTTGACAGCCCTAACCAAATTAGTGATGTACAGGTACAAATCTTCCGCTTTCTTTACAGTTTCTAGTTTCAGATAAAATCGATTATAATGTAATTCTAATAATCCAATGCATGCACCGATGGTCATACTTGAAAATGATTCGGTAGAAAGTATTAAAATTAACATTGTATTCGACAGATTTAAGTTTTCTATAGATTTGTGACTAAAATATAGTCTGGATATTCTGCATGTCATTTTTTCTATTTCTTATCCAGTAGTGATGGCAAAAAAAAAACATGCTTATGTCATTATGATGACTTTTTAGTTAAATTTTATATATATTTATTACGGCCCCGCGTGGTGGATTACGGCCCACTACTCTCATAGAGAGGAGACCTGGGCCCCAGCAGTGGGGACCCCTTGGTTATTATGAGGATACCCTTTGGTGAGACAGCCTTTCAGACTTTCGGATTTAAAGACCTGCGCGTGTCAGTTATAAAAATACAGGATTTTATTTACCCCATCAGTGTCAGGGTGTTCATCTAGAAAGTAAGTCAATCGATTTTTTTTCTAAAATCAAAATGAAAGTTGAATAAAAACTTCACTTGCTGGTGTTTTTTCTGAAGTCTGTAAGAGGTGTTTGCATATGTTGAGTTTTTTTTTTCGGGCGAAAATTTTGAGGTTATGTACCTGGATATATTAATAAATTACTACTTTGCACCTAAATACTTTTTTTTTGGATTACGCCAAAGGTAGGGATACACACTGCTGATTTTAGTCGTGATGTTCTTCAAAAAGGTCAATGCAAAAGACAGCATATCAAGATCGTAGCAGATAGTGATAGTTTCTGCCTACCGCTATGGGAAAGAAGCTTGAGTTTATGTATGTGTATATTATGTAAGTATGGTAGAATGATATTGAACAGAAATAGATTATACCTACACTAGGTAACTAAAACATAACCCTTCTGTAAAGTCGGGTAAAAAGTCAGTACGGCTGATACCGAAACCGATACCGAATTAAAAGTTTGACATAGTCAAATAATCTTTAATAAAAGATTACCTGGGAGCGTTTCTGTCTAAGCTAAGTGAGTATAGAGCTTTCTGATTTAAATATAATTAATAGCTCAAGATTTATTTTTAATTTGAATTTATTTAAGTTTTGTATCAATGGTTCAATAGTAAGATAATCAAATAATAAATATGCTGTTTCTACCTGTACTGAAAGTGAACATTTATTTGAGAGAGACAGACATTTTGTATTATTATTATTGCATTCAATAAACAACTTAAAACGCTACAGTCACTTGTTTCTAACTAGACATTCCCATACATTTAACGACATCTTGTTTAGTTCGAAATACGGCCACATGGCGCTGTTTCGATACAAAATCTCTCTCATCGTCATTTTCTTAGGCTTTTCTCACCTATGTTGTTCTCGGCTTCCTAACCCGAAGCAGTTAACTACTTGAACTAGTATTTTCCACTGAGCAACTAGCTATCGGACATAAATGCCTCTAATATTATTTATACTTGCATTGCCAAATTTATTTATCTGTTGCAAATTCAAATATTCGTCCAAAATCCTGTTTTTTTTTCTTTAAAAAAAAAATTATACCTGTCACCGTGTTGGTTTAAGAGAAGAATTTTAACTATATGTAAATATTAAATTGTGTGACATGGAATACAGTAGCTGGATTTGGGGCATTTCGGGTTTTTTGTACTAGTGAAGTGCCGCAGAACTTATCGATGTTTGTTTAGGCTTTCTTGAACTTGGCGACGGTAAAAAGAAGATGATGGATTTCGTCTCTTCCTAAATAATATTGTCGATAATTTTTTGACAATTTTAAAAGCGCTAAAAACTTTGTCAAACGTGAATTACGATGTACCTAGTACCTATGTATGGTTTACACTTGGGTTTTTATTTATAAGACTTTTGAAAACAATTTGTAAATTAAATAATAATAAAATTTAGGTACGTTCTAATAATCGATAAATGTCACTATTTAATCGATTTTTAATAAAGAAATATTGTAGATACTACAATAAAATGTCGACAATGTTCCATCACTACATCAAAAATATGTTACACAAAAAAACCCACTTCTGGTATCGGTACCTATTGCCCATCCCTGTTTATTTAGGCACAACACTTGAGACATGCATTGTATAGTCTTGGTACCCTTTTTATATCAGTCTGCAAAGGTATTCAAACGAGTGACGTCAGATAATCGGTATTCGGAAAAAATGATATTGGAAATTGGTATTACAAAGTTTTTGTACTGAGTTTGTCATTTTGGGCTCGTAATCTATTTTCTCGTATTGGCACATACTAGAACAGGTCTGAACAGGTTTAAAATATTTTGAAAGGTACGTTTTATTTACTATTACTATATCTGAACTGGTAAAAAAACGTAACTACATATTTCATACAGTAATTTTGAGGGAGGTCAGTAGTTCTTCATTTATATTTAATTTATGAGATATTTTTTTTTATTCGATAGTTTAGACATTCCCTCAAAACAAATAGTTTTAGCCCATTGTGTCACCCACTGTAAAATTTCTACATTTATATCTGTAATTTATAAGGTGTAAATTATAAAGAGTTCACTCTCAGCTGTTCACTTCTTAAAATATTGAACTAGTTTCGAATCTTATATTTACGACACCAGGAAAAAGCTTAAAAATACACCAACAGATCTAAGATTATATCCTTCAGAAACTTTGCAATTAAGATTATCCATATCATTTTAAATTCCTTTGCAAAATAATATGGTATCACGATTCTGCTGAGTAAGGGACAGACGGACAGACACATGAAAGAGTCGGTATAGCCCTTTTTATGTAGCCGGCTGTGCTAAGTCATTATTGATTGTGTTAAAGTCAATGTATTGCAATTTAATTCTAGGCCCCCGCCGCGAAATTATATTGGACGACATTTTAATGGGTATTGGACATCACTTTTGTGTGAGGCAGTGCTAACTGATGCATTACTGTAAAAAGGACATTCGGTATCGGTATCGGTATCGGTGTGGCGGTTCTTGGGGGTCGTCTTTGGCTGAAATGATGATGATAGGTATCAACAGCCGCCATACCTAATAAATTAAAATGATTTATTTGCAAATTATATGGGAAAACCATATGCAGATATTTTACATTCATGTAATATTGATGTATCACAGTCTTGGTATCACCATATTTGACCTTTCGGCATGCAAAGTACATAAAAAGAAAACAAAAAAAAACTAAACAAAATTAAATTACGAATTAGATCAATAAAAGTACTTTCCTAGTAAATAATAAAAGCTATCTAAAATAGTCCTATGAGTGTATTCTTTTAAACTCAAAGGACATTTTGTAAGGCATAAGGGTCGTATTTAATGTAATTTTAGCACTCCTTATATTTTATATCAACAGATTTATTATTTTTGCTCAGCTGTAGACGGTACAAATAGTAAATTTTCTGGGATTATTACGCCTACATAGAGACTATTATAACTAATTTTTTTTATCAAACTTTACTTCTCAGGTATGTATGAATAGTAAGCATTCAAACAAGTTCAGGCATGGTCAAAAAGTAACAGTATTTCAAGTGAACGATATATTCTGAGATCCATATTATGAAATTATATTTAAATTACAAAGCTCTCTTAGTACATAAAGTAACACTATACAAAGTCAATGCACTTACATTAGAAAAAATCCCACTATGGCAGTTAATAACTTATTAAAGATTATTTTTCTGTGTTTGACAGGAAATTCAATATCAATCAGCGATACTTTAAAACTGACATTCAGTTTCGGTATCGGTATCAGCAGTCGCCATCCCTAATAATAAAAACAAAAACTATCTAAAATATTTATCCCAAAAATCCCCGTCCACGTCATTCGATTAATCGTTGTCAGACATCGATACTCCACGTAAATCGATGTAGATTACAATCGATACTATCATCGTTTTGTACGCATGATTTCCGATCGTGACTTCGGTTCGACTTCGAATATTTTGAAGTCGTGTGTATTTTGTCTGATGTAAGATTGGTTGAAAGTTAATTTGAAAGAGTTTTTAAGTCGAAATTTTAATGTTAAGATTTCTTTTTGTGTAGGAATACATAATCAGCCTATTAAGTTCCCACTGCTGGGACACAGGCCTCCTCTCTGTGAAAACGTGTGGGCCATAATCCACCACGCGGGCACAGTGCGGGTCCTAAGACATGCCGGTTCCCTCACGATGTTTTCCTTCACCGTTTTGAGAGCAGTGGTGATGAAATAATTTACACAAAGTAACGCGCCTGTCTGGGTTCGAACCTACGACCTACAACTCGTAAGTCGCGGCCGTTACCACTGGGCACTTGGCACTTGGGACTTGTGCAGGTATGCTTTTACATATTTATTGTGATTTATATTCAGAATCTTGTGTGAATACTACGATAACTTTGAAATGAAGTCGGTTAGAGTTTTCGTGGCTTCAAATAGTTTGGAACCTGAAACAAGTCTGATAACCAGGCTTACCAAAGGTTATGGTGTTACGTAGTAAGTGGTCAGTTAGGCAGTCGCTCTATGTTTTATCCTGGAATTCAGCTGTATTCGGTTAGACTAGAAGTCAGCTCCAAAATAGTTAAGAGAAGACTAGATGATGAAATTCCATGAAGGAAAAGTCGCAACTAATTTCTATAAAAAAATCATATTCCTTCCGACTGACGCGAGGCTTATTAAACCTCTCAAATCAATATAAAACCTATTAAACAGTAGTCAAAAACAATTAAACGAAACCTTCCAAAACTACTAGACAATTTGTCGGAACGTTCATATTTTTTGTCAATCAATGATTAATGTATATTTGAGTCAAAACTGTCTGGGTTTAAACGACTAACAATTGTGTGGTCTAAATCATGGGAGACTAGCTGTTGATGCTTGCAATAACAATAATAACTTCACGTCTGAATTCCATGAAAGCGTATGCAAAGATGTACGTTAGTCTCAACGATACTTAAACTTCCTTTATGGTAATTACATGCAAGAAGATGCCTAACTGCGATACCTCGCGATCGCGGTGTAGCTCGCTACCTCCATGTCACCTCCATGTAAAACAAATGCATGCTAAGAGACACACGCACGCACATGCCGAATGATACCTCACTGCGATACATCCGCGGATTGCTTGGAGGTTTATCTCGATTCCTGGCATATGCGTGCGTGTCTATTTACATGGAGGTGACATCAAGGTAGCGAGCTAAATCGCGTATCGCAATGAGACATCTTCGGCATGTAATTACACTTAGGCAGTCAGGCTACCTTGCTGAATGGCTAATTATTTTTATCACGGTATTGTGTTCTCGTATTGTTCGAAAGAGATGTATTTTATTCGTTACATATTTACGAAGGTCCATACATAAAATTCATTTTAAAATCGCTATAGTTTATGATTTGCGCCACCCCTTAACCCTGCTTCACCGTGTGTGGTACAAATGATCCGGTGACATCGAATCATTTATCATCACTATTTAGGAGTAAAAACTTACAGGTTACATGTCTCCTTTGATCCGGTGCGTACCGACTTATTTTGTGTTTCTTTTCTTCACAATTTTTGAGATATCCGAAAGTAATATTTCAAGAATTCTACTTTAACCAAAATATATTTGACAATTGTTGCATTATAATTTGATACTGACGATGCATTATTTCCAAAAAAAATATAGCTATCACCTCCTACATCCAATAAAGATAACAAATTTTTTTGAACACCAACAAAATAACGAACTTATAAACAAATGTATTTTTTTATTGTATATGTTATCTAGTTTCTCTCATTATGACGCAGCTAAGTTTCTCTCCAATTATTTTCAAATTTTGACAGTCGCCGCCATTTTGATCTAGACTGTCTATGGATCTTTTTGGTACGTTATTTACCAGTGTTTGCACAATAAAGCAGTTAATAATTAAGAACTTTATTGTGCAGATTATTGAAAGATTTCACAACTAGCATGCAGATTTAAATAGACCACCAAATCATTAAGTTTAGAAACTATTTTTTTCTCTAACCCTGGCCAAACTTATCGCCCGGACCAAAGGACTTTATAATACAACTGCTGTAGATACGTTACATTTTGTATGTATCTACTACAACATACGAATCTGGCTTCATGAATCTATAAAGTATTAATTGCACTATCCATAGCTAATTATGTTTGAAAACTTCATTTTCTCGGTAACGTAAATCACGCTATGAATATTGTTGTATCTCTAAATTAAAGGTATGGTCATTAAAACTATGTTACGGAATGAGGCTGCAGGCCTCTTTCGATAAAGGCGTCGCTCCACAGCGGCCGGCTACACTAGGTACGCACGTGTACTTAGTTTCACTATGTAAAATAATATAGACGTGATCATCCACTAAGCACGGATGAGTGCCTAGCAAACAAATGAACCGCTCAGCTAAAGTAGCAAACGTCTCCTTGTACCCCGACGTAGCAGTAGACGGTCGACTTAAACACCCTGAATATCAAGTTTACTGACCTGGTTGTGGTAGTGCGCCAGATGATGATGCGGCACGTGCCGCATCGCCGGGTGCAGCATCTCGGAGCTGCTCGAACTGCCGCTGCTGCTGCCCTCTATCGCCTGCAAGCCGAGGAGTTCATCAGAACCAGCTCATCGTCATCATCGGTCTGTCTAGGAACTACACGTCTAAATAAAGGGTTTTCAAAGTACATACTGCTAACGAGCTCGATCCACACTAAGTCCACGTTCCCACAGACATAATAAAATAGCGGATTTTTTAGCGCACTGATTTTTCAACTCTCGGTGTAGAACCGAGCATTGAGAATCCAATAGAGTGCGTGGCGTCGCGTAACCAGTGCATTGAAGTGCTGTGCTTTGAAGATCCAGTGCGCAAATTAATCCCGCCGCGGTTTTTTACGTGCTTGCGAAAGTCGACTTAACCATCCATGAGCAGCGTTTTGGAAGATCATGGCTTTACCTAGACTGGGGTCAAAATAAACTACCAACCGATGCAAGATCGATAAATTATAAACGGTAAAAGCCATTTCTCTAGGTTCCATGCAACCATTGTGAACTATTAAAGAATAGCCTGTCTTATTTCAACAAGTGCTACTAAGATGGAGAAAATCCGGTTGAGTACCTACAGTAACTTTATGACCTATAAAATAATGAAATTATGACGCAGTTAAGCTCCACATTCACAACATTTCAGATGATCTTGAAACTCTGTTTTTATTTGCATCAAGTTCTTTTTCTTTACTCTGCATTAATAAAGAAGGATATAATTCTATATTCTATTAGAATGTACGTATGACCTAATAATCTTAAAAACCATTAACTCCTTACCTCAGGCGGTTCATTCTTGGTCTCGGCCTCGTCTCCGAGCTCGACCAGTCCAAGCGCCTCTTCCAAGAGATCGAACCGAGACTCCTCACTGCTCACCAGCTGCGGAGGAAGATCACCTTGGATCACGTACTCCCCTGTAAGAGAGAACAGTGGGTTAGAGATAGGTGTCGCACAATATATTAGGAAGCTGTGAAGCTTGCTGGCTGTTTTTGGTATGACGTTCAAAAAGCAGCTCTTTTTTTAGGAAGATTTCAGCTGTGAAATCAGCAAAGATATGAGTATTCAAGCCTAACGCGCATTAAAAAGTCTGGGTAAGAGCTTTCATACATATTTTTTGTAGGAGCCCAATGAAACAGTAGATTAAATGTATCAACGAACGTGTATTACAAAAAGTAAGTGGTACAATAAAAACCAATTGTAGGACCTACAAAAAGCAGGGACTCAAACTGTAACAGTATTAGGTGTTGTTTAAAAGACAAACCTGTATAAAAGTGACAGATACTTTAATGTAACAAAGTGTAACTTTTTATGTGTAAATTGTGTAACAGAAATACTCGTAAGCAATATTAGATATACTTGCACAGTACCGCAACAACGCGCGGTGGACAGACAGACGGGGCGATGCCAAAATAGCCTCAATCTAGTCGCGATTACGGATATTTTGGCAACGCCGCGTTCACTTATTAACCCTGTTAACACTTATATATCAGTTACAGATATATTTCTGTTACACTTTTGTAAGTGTTTTGGGTTCAAACATTGAAAACACATTTAAAGTGTTACATATTTCGTTCTGTTATCGGTTCAAAATGTGACACTTATAATTCTGTAAGGCGTTTTTAAATCTTTTGACTTTTGTATGACAGACTATTCAGCCTAGTTTATCCAGTGTTGAAGCCGTCATAGAGTTTAAACATTTTCATAGGAAACAGTACTGTCATTGCCATTCAGAAATTTATTACAAAATATGTTCTTGAAAAGAGATTAGAATAATATAATAAATGTGTTTGTTCATTCTCAGCTACCTTAAATGACAAGCAACCCGCATTATAATTATGTTTCTTTTATTTCTCCACCGCTACAGACAAACCCTAACGAAACAGTATTCCAATTCCAAACAATAGGTAAACCATAGCTTCAATAATAATTTTACATAAAAAATCGCCGGTACTGACCAAAGGCAACATCAAAAAGAATTCTCTACTCCCAGGAGACCACAAACAAAAAAAATTGCAAGTAGCAGTACCGCCATCTTTCTTTCATATTATTTACAACGTTTAAAAACTATAAATCATTACTCTATGCTTCAATAGCGGTTGACCACAAAAAAAAATAACCCTTTGAATGCTGACCGATAATCTTGTTTGGCTATAAAAGGGTCTGAAAGACCGCTGGGTAATTATGCATGGACAGTAGCCGAGGGTTAGGGAATAAATCATAATTGACGGACGGCGGCTTAAGATATTTGTTCTTAGAAAAATTGTTAAGTGTATGGACTGCTGCTGTGCTATTTGTTTCAATTGTAAGCTGTTTCAGGGTGGCAAATTATATTTATCTAGTGTATTAAGAATTTAAAAACTATAAAATTTTCTTTGAGTTAAAGAAATACATAAAAATATAACGCTAGAGATATTTGATATTTTAATCAAAGAAGATAATTTTCGATATATTCTAACACATTTAACTCGCAAAATTCTCTCTTTTGACAAGTTAACCGAAGTATGAAATAACTTGGAAAAACAGAAAACTGAAAAAACACAAAACAAGACTACAAATTCGCCAAAAAAACCATTCTTGTCTGAAAAACTGCAAAAATCATGTGTCTTCGTTATCAAAAACCTGCCACTTCCTTTTCACCCTCAAAAAAAGCTGTCCACAAATTCACCAAAAATCAGTTTGACACATTTAGGCAAAACCCTTTAACTAAGTAACGGTGCACCACAGTAGCCATTGTCATGCACAATAAGACTTATCATAATCCTTAAACAGTCTGGTCAAAAAGACCCGAGTCAGTGGCGACATGTTTTTTTTTCATTGTCGCATTGAACGTGTTACTTCGGTACAAGATTAGGGGAGATTATTTTTCGGAAGCGTTAACGAATAATTTGATTAATTCCTGTTTTGTATGCCACTGGAGTTTTTTAAGGAGATTAGTTGAATCGAAATCGACCCAATTATTTGATTTAAGGATGTTGTAATCTTTCTGACATTCACATGGCAGTTTTTGATTCCGGATTAAATATTGACAGAGAATTAAATGTAAAATACTAATAAAACACATTCAGCCTATAGTGTTCTCACTGCTGGGGACACAGGCCTCCTGTCTGTGAGAGGGAGTCGGCCTAGTGTGTCTTTACCAAGCGGGCCTAGTGCGGGTTAGTGGATGTTACATGATTTGTTGGTTCTAGGACATGCTGTTTTCCTTACTAAAACAAGGTTGGGAGCAGGTTAGTGTCAAGTTGAGCGTTGAACAAAATATGATTCGCGTCCATAGAGTCATTCAATGCGAATATATGAACTTCGATGGTTGTACTATTGATGATTTTAACGGTTTTAATTCTGTAAATACATACTGTACGGTCGCTACTCATATTTTATTCAACATACCTACACCCTGACACCGAACTGCGAAATTGCAAATAACGTAACAAAAATTTGAATTTCGCGGTTCTCTGTTAAATTTGCGGACAGTGTAATCTTTTCTCAAGTCAAAATTAACAATTTCCGTCAAACTTTAACAAAACAGGGGAAAAACCAAGTCTTCTAAAATCCAACTACCAAAACAGGTACTTATGTCCCATAGAAAAACATTATCGAAAACACACAATAAAAAACTTCCTATGTATAATCGATCGAACCGTACCGAATTTCGTCCGGTCGTAAAAAAAACACATGTTTTAATTGTTTCGCGGACGCCATATTGGGCCGCCATCTTGTAGCCTTCATGGTCCACCAATCACGTGGGGTTTTAGAATGTTTTTAGGCTGTGATAATTATGGTTTGTAATAGGATGGGTGTGCAAGAGTAAAGGTTTTTTGATTAGGTATTAATAGGAGCGGTTTCAGGTCTATTTATATTTGACCTGTGCAACCCAGTTACTTGTTAACTCGATACACCTGGGTTAGATTAGTGTTCAGACTTTCGGTCTTCTGACTTCCCGTAACGACTGTCAAAGATTTACGAATAATGGCTGGGACCAACGGATTAACGTGGGACGGAGGGGTATCGATATGTAATGGATCACCCCATCCACAATTTGACCGTGGCAAGCGTAACTCAGCGTTCGATCGACCCGTGCCGTTTTATGGTGTGCAGTTAGATTTAAGGCTTTGTTTACGTATTAATAGAAGTTATTTCAGTTCTACTTATATTTATAACAAACTCCAGAACTATCAAGTCGTCGCTGTAACATCGGCTTATGAAGATAGACAATTATATACGGTTCAATTCTATTTTTTTTAACATGATCTGAGACAAGCAAAAATAATAACACAGGCCTCCTCCTGTGGCAGGGATTGGGTAATCCACCACGCGGGCCCAGTGCGGGTTGGTAGACGTCACATGTCTTCAATTTTTTGGTTCTATAACATGCCGGTTTCCTCACGACGTTGTCCTTCACCGTTTTGAGAGCAGTGGTGATGAAATAATTTACACAAAGTAATGCGCCTGACGACCTACAACTCGTAAGTCGCCGCCGTTACCACTGGGCCACGACTGCTCGCATCTTCTAATTTTAGGCATTAAAACTGGAGGGTTTTTGGGGGTATAACATCCAGTAAATGGGTTGATAAGGTTGATTAGGCAGTCGCTTCATGTAAAATACTGGTCTTGAACTGGTTCCTCTTAGCCGGGAAGCCTTCCCTATTATAATTCGGTCTGTGTCCTGTGTCCTAGCAGCCGCCTACAATATTCCCGATATTATAGGCGGATTTTTCAAAGTCAAAGCCAAAGCATTTATTTTATGAAGGCACATAAAAGGCACTTTTGAAACAACAAAATAGACTTGATTCAAGTCGCCCCTTCCAAAAGGTAGATTCGTATGGAGAAGAATGGGCAAGAAACTCCACCGTTACTCTTTTAAAATGTTTTACAATATTTTTATATCTATGTGTGTTGTTTTTGTGTGTGTGTTTTTATTAATTTTTATATGTGATGAAGATGCACTAAAAATCAAAATACTATACCACAATATGTGAAAATAATTTAAAATGAAGCAAAGACAGATAAATCAATCACGTGAAAGAAAACATGGTGCTCACATATTTACAAACTGGTTCTGCCCCAAGTCTGTCAAGCATTTCCTACCCCACTGGCATTTCATTGAAATGAAATGAAACTTATTTATTTGCCAGAATATAGGTACTTACATAATAACATGGTAGAATAATTTTAGTCTCACTATATTCGACTTAACAGTCGTGCAAATGTTTGAAGTACATGCATAGGTACATACATCATAAAATTACATCAAAGACAGTAGTCGTTAGTCATACACATCATAATCATAAAAAATTACAGTCAAAAAAATTACATTAAATTAGGATATATTTATTAGGCTAATTAAAAGTAAACCTGCCCCAAATAAAGTCATTTATATAATAAGAGCTTTAAAATCTTTAAATAGCAATACGTAACAACTAAACTTTAAAAATAAACTATTGAACAAACGTTTTGTTACAAAAAGCGTATTGTTGTAACCTTGGCAATGACTTGTCGCGCCGCTTGCGCCGAAAGTGAATTGATCTATAGATCTATGATCCATGGATCATTGGCGTGTCGGTTGAACGCATTGTTGATTATTTCGACATCGAATCTTTTGATCGCGAATTTGTTTTTGAAAGGCTTTAGGTAACTTTATTTGCGGAAGCCACATCGGAGTGTTTGTTTTTTTGTCTCTTTCTAATTGTATTTTGTTAACTGAAGATTCAGTCCCACAGCGAAGGAAACGGTGGTTCGTATGCAGAGAAGGACCATTGATAACCATTCTTGCTTACTTACTATTATTAAGTTTGCTTAACCAGCACCCTAATTGCGTAACACATTTTCGTAAACGATTAGGATTAATCCGTTTGATTTTGACAGTTCAACAACATTCATTGCGTTTTGTGCATTGTTGAGCAGAATTTTTATCGAACTTATGAAGCAATGGATTAGCAATCTGTTTCAAAACGATTCAGATTCCGATTGGTTTTGTATTACGCAATTAGGGTACTGGTCTTGGTCTCATTGAAACATTCAGCCGTTAAACGAGGTGTGAAAAGGTAACAGATCGACCAACAGAGTATATTATTATGGAGGTATGGATTTCATAGTTATATTTCCTCAGTCGATGAACATAAAAACCAGCAAAGCAACAACCTGCAGCATTTTATGACCCATTTCAATAGATTCAACACAAGATGCAGCATTTTATCGCTTCCCCATTGACATAACCACAAATCCAAGATGGCGGCCCCACCAATAGAAGTCTATTGCTTTCAATTGTTTCAAATTGAAATAGATGAGGAAACTCGCTATTGGTTGAACACTGAAATTGATGTCAATTCTAATGATTTGGTTGATTTTCAAGCTTGTAACTGAAATGGAGATTGACAGCCCGAACGGATGGATAGAAGAGGGCACCTAAAATGACGCTAACGTTTCATTAGTTAGTAAGTTTCATAGTTTAATGTTTATGCTAGTATGGAAAAGCAATATTTTACTATAACTGGGGTGTGTTGATAAGAGAAGCCAACTCTAAAATAGTTGAGAAAATGCTATGCAAATAAGGATGGTGATAAAAGTTCGACAATCTCATCTCTCTCTCGCCGATCTCATCTAGCTTTTAAAATATGATAAACGAGTAAAAGTGTTTGTACAAACCTACGAAATAAAATAATTTATAGTTTATGTTTTTTTTTGTTTCTAGATTTTTGTAGGTACTTTTTTAAAACTAAATAATAATGTGGAAAGGGCTTTCATAGAACATTCTCAAGTAAACAGGTTTCCAGTTTCTCATACCTAGCGATAGGAAATCTTTATGTAATATCTCTCATTATTAAAACAATACAACTGATTTTATCAATATGCTTATCTTAGTGAAAGTTTTGTAATTATACAGAACAGATCATCACGCTTGTAATTCCTAATGGTTTAGGCACAGGTGTACCTACAGTACCTACATCCACATTTCGCCAGTTATGTTTAAGTCCCATGTAATAGGGGGCGAGCCTATTGCCATCTACCGGGCACAAATCCAGACTCGGGCTGCTACTGAGAAATTCCAGATAGAAAAACCCAATAACATTTTGCCCGACGTGGGAATCGAACCCAGGACCTCATGCTCAACGGTAGCGATTGCGACCACTAGACCAACGAGGCTAAAATAAATCAAATTAAATTTAAAATAAAAAAACATATTAAACCCGTCAAAATAAATAAATCACACTGGTACAGCAACATGTCTGCTGGAACAATGCCGGATGAAGGGGCAGTCTAGGCACCACCCCGCAACAAGGACGCGGTGCACTTGCGCACGGTCGCGTGAAAGCAGTCGGTGCGCACCTCTGCGAACATACCCGAGGCGCTGCAGTATCGGGGTAGCCCCACCACTGCCCTGAACGCGTTATTGTACTGGACGCGCATTGAAGTCACCCCTTACTAGCCATATCATCTTCCACACAGTTCTTTCCCTACTCATAAGAGCTATAATGCCATCCACATTTGTACCCAAAACATTCCTCACAAAATCCCTAGGTATCTGTAAAAATGTTTAACGAATTCTTTACCTTGGGGTAGGTTTGCTAGATAAATATAGGCATGTTTATTATTGGTAAAACTGAAAAGAGTTTGCTTAGATGGTTTGGTCATGTTGAGAGGATGAATGTAAGGAGACTAACAAAAGGTATTTACAAGGCAGATGTGAGTGGAAACGCCGGGAGGGGACGCCCTAGGAAGACATACAGTGACCTTATTGGTGATCTTCTTCAGAAAGGTCAGGTGCGTAGTACTCGCAACCGGCGCGCGTGTATGACCAGATGTATGAACGTAAACGAGGCAAAAGGAGTATGTAAGGATCGTATCAGGTGGCGTTCTGTGGTTTCTGCCTACCCCCATGGGAAGAAGGCGTGAGTTTATGTATGTGTGTGTATTGTTACAGATTTATCCTGAATGAAGACATGATGTCTGTAGATACATGAAAATAAGGTAGGTGTACGAATTTGGAACAAAAACAAAGAACGATTTTTTTTTAGTTTTCCTTAAAACTTCTTCAAATTATGTAAAACTAGAAGCCTTTTCAATTGTAAATATTGAAAATATTTTTTATTTATTTCACCCAAAGCCGACCAATAATAGCTTTTCTCACTAACCACAAAACTTAAATTATAAATCGAATCATGTGGTCCTGTACAACCGGTTCCACATTCCAATTTCGAACCGAAACAACTGACAGACACTCGTCCCTTTCTTGCGCAACTTTTTGTTTCAATTTTAGAACTAATTTAAAATCATTCCGAGCGTGTTAGAGAGAGATAGCGATGTATCTTTGTGATCTTTGATGTGGTTTCTCATTGCGGTCGCCTGATTCGACGCTCCTTCATATTGTAGGTATTTTATTTCGTGTTTTTCCTCGTAGGTATTTAGTATAAATTACTAGGTATAAGATATTAATGTAACTTTTTTATTCATTTTGAGAGCCAAAGAGCCGTCATTATTGTTGAGAACTTGACACAAAAAAGTGTGAAAATGTCTTTTGATTTATTGTGAAGATATCTATATCTATTTGAGTTCATCTTTTGTATGGATTTTAGATGTTTCTCAGTGTTATTTAGCATGTTTTTTTTTTGTCAAAAGTCTAAACTAATATTACAAATTTAATTTATTATCCTTCATATTTATTTGTGAATTATGTTCTTTTTTTAATAGCATAAAAGCTAACATAGTATACAGGGTGGCAGAGACATCGACAACAACCAGTTACCATGGATTCAGTACTTTCGCAGGTTATAAAAAAAACAAAAAAAAATGCTGTACCATACATTTTGACCGCATCGCACCGCTCTTTTCTATGAAACAGCTGTTTTTTTAATTAAATAACCTACTAAAACTTCTATGCTAGAGGTTCTAGAATCACGTTCTAAATTCATGAGTACAGTTTGCGCCTCGATATCCCTTCTACCCTGTATATACATATATCAGAAGTAGATGACGCTTTATAACGTCAATAAGAACCCAAAAAATAACTTAACAAATACTAGCGTCCAGATAAAACAGATTTAAACAGGCGACATCAATTTAAATAACATAAATGGCGTTAATCTGTAAGTAGGTAGGTAGATTTGTATTTTATTTATTTATTTAATACTTTCGCACAAGCATGTACAGCGGCGGACTTAATGCCGTAGGCATTTTCTACCAGTCAACCTTTGGGTGATGCAGAGACAAACATTGGTAGGTGCAATTTATAAAAAAACATTTAGGAATAAATATTTAAATATAAAGATACCTAAACTATATATATAATACATATATATACCTAATTATTAATAAATATAAACACAAATAAATGAATATACTAAAAACAAATAAGACAAACAATTAGAAAACTATACCGTTATGATGATACTGCCAGCTTCCTGCGAATGTGCTCACGAACTTTAACTTTAAAGGCTAATCGGTTGGTTGCCATCCTGATTTCTTGGGGGAGTGCATTCCACAGAGAGATAGACTGAACGAAGAAGGAAGAGTGAATGAAGTCTGTGCGGTGAGTGGGACATTGAAGAAGACGATTGTGTGATGAGCTGTATACTCTGGTGCTGTACGTAGATCAGAAGTAGATATGATATAGCTTTTTAACCACCTTTTTAACAGAGTCCAGTTAAAAACAGTTTTAAACAGCCAATATCAAATTAAAGGCGTTAATCTTTGTGCAGGTATGTAGATAGGTATGTATACTCAGGTAAGTACCTACTTGTTTAAAAAACCGCAGAATTACCATAAGATTTTCCCTATTGTCTTGTGGGCCTGAGAAAATACCTATTGTGAGTTTAATCTTGATAAGAGAACTTTACCTTATCACTAAAAGGCGGAGTCACGAGCGAAAGATAATAATATGCAAAATATTCTGTTCAGTTCTATACCTTCAATATTACAAATAATAGTTACTGTAGAGATTATAGCCTATTTGGTGCTAAATGCAACCTTTGTGAATACGTTGATAAATAGATGGCCGAATAACTAGACAAACATTAATTTAGAATTTAAACTGTTCGTAATAGTCCGAATTAGGTTATAATGGAAATAAAAAATTTAAAAAAAAAAAAAAAGGAGTTTTTTTTTTATATGGGACTTTTGTATGAACTTTAGAACTTCAGAAATTTTGACAGGTCAACGTCTGGTAGAGACATAAATTAGGCCAGAATTTTTGAGAGTCAGCTCCGCTACAATTCCGTCTGTATGGATAAAGTTTTAACCACGGTCGTGCCAATACGAAAGCAGAAAATACATTTAAATTGGTACTACATACAAAAAACATATCCCCTATACCTATCTCAAACTCGAAATACTTCATATATAAAGGCAACCCTACCTACCTACAAAAATGTAAAAGGGTGTGAACATAGCCTCGCGGCAGGGGTCATCGTTTTTTCGATGCCCATTCAAATCAGTACCCCACTGGGCCGAGGTATCAACATGCTGAGCTCTGAGAGTACCGGTTGTTTAAGCGATTTTTTAAAAAAGTAATGAGTGTTTGTAATTACCTATGTATAACTGGCCACATAATTTTGGCTCACAATAATTACCTACCTACTAGCGTAATTTTCTTTATAGAGTCCAACCGAAAATGGTTAATTGCCGAAAACCGTTAACGAAATTTGGTCTGATTGAGTCACAAGTATTATAATTTGACCCAGCAAGACAATGAAATACTTTTCTGAAATTTTGGCTGGCTAGACGAGAGCATTAGGATGCCAGGGTTGAGGGTTGTTCGAAAGAGATACCGTGACCTTTGCACGGTCAACTGAAGGAACACAGGTGGGTTTTAGTCAGTAAAAGTCTGACACGCCCTCCCGCTCCACCCAGAGCGGGAGAAGTCATTTGATGATTCAGCTGGAAAAGTCACCAATAGACCATTATTCTGATTCTTTAAATCAGGAAAAGATCTGAGGGGCAATTCCGTACTTTTAAAAACGTTGGCATAAGAATGCCAATGTTCTTAAAATCTTCTCAGACCCAATCTAACAAAGACATCTCTAATTTACCTACATTATTGATAAGGTTTTGACGTTGATTGTCGCTGAGATGATATTGCGACTTATATTTTCAACGTTTATAATTACGGGAATTAGCGTTCATGGTCTTAATTACATTCGATGCATTGCTATTTAAAGTGGGGTTCCTTAAGATAACTCAATAGCGATTACTAAGAACTCAAAAGATCTTTGAACCGACAAAGCGACCGCCAAAAGAATAAAGTAAATACACTTAAGATCCAGACATTAAATGCAACAAAATTATACTTCGGAAAACCACAAAAAACGAACTCCCCTTTAAAACACGCCTCCACTTAATTTTCAATACGAAACCGGTTTTTATATTTATTTTTTATGAAACCTCTGTCCCTCGAGCCTTTTCAATTTCGGAGCGTGTGGGATGTTCTCATTTCAAAAGTCGTGTCGATGGTTTCATTTTTGTTTTGTATTTCGAATAAGAATTGTAGTCTGTTATTTTTTGGAGTTCGCTTTTGCTTTTGGCTGTGTCCTTTGGAATTTAAGTTTTGAGTTCTTTGCGGGAGAAGATATTTTTGAAAGAATTCAAGGGTAGTATGAATAGGTGGATGGTTGTTGAACTAAATAAGTAATTTGTGGGTGGGCACATGGTTTTCCTGACAAAAAGAGAAAGAAGAATAATTCAAATTTGCAAATTTGTTCGAAAGTACCAACACTTACACCACGGGAGAAAATATACATTCAAGATACACATTACGTCATAAAAACAGATTAAACCTACCAAGCTCTAAGCTAAAAATGCACTCAACAAGTACCATAGTCATGTCAATGAAAGTATATAAAATATTAACAAAAATTTAATTTATTCACAAACAAATTGAAACAATTACTATTATCTAAATGCTATTATAATATCAATGAATATTTAAATGACATGTTTCATAAAATAGTATATTTTTAATATTATTACTTTTAAATACCCACAAAATAAGTAATCCAATTAAAGCGTTCTTCCTCTCTCCTACTTACTTTATTTTATCCTTTTGCTAGCTTTAAGCCCTTTGTAACACCTTTTTACAATATGGAATGCAATAAATAAATAATTATGATTATGAAAATTATAACTAGGTTTTCAATTTTTTGGAGAGGATTTTTTTCACAAATAAGACCAGATAGATTTAGCAATATATGGACGATATTGCTTGGTTCAAAGATAACAAGCCAAAATGTGTTGATTTTGTTTCCGTTGCCATCTAAAAACAACCTTTATTTGCCGCCCCAAAAGCTAAAAAAATCAAAACTGCATCTAATCGCTATAACACATATCGACCTACAGATTTTACTTTGAATACCTACTTACTCCCACAGGATCGGATCGAATTTAAGAAACTCATTTCAAAATTCCATGCCTATAAAAATATTATGACATTTTTTGATGGATCACAATATTGAAGTTAAGCTGCTGGGTACTGATGCCACACAGATATTGACAAAATCCATGAATAAAAAGGAAAAAATAACAATGTCCTGATAACCGATAAAATTGAAAGATTTCGCAGTTTATTTCGGTTTTTGCTTAGTCGGTTTTACCCTTGGGATATTTTTACCGGACAGTCAGAACCACGAAAGTCTAACAATCAATCTTACCAAGGTATTTGGGTTTCGTGGAGATCATAGCGGCAAAAGGGATGATATTATTAATTATCGACGAAAAATATCCACACTTGCGTTTACGCGTCAATGTTCCTACCACCTTGTTAGGCTTTTTTTTTTTGGAAAATAAAGTATTCTATGTTTTTTTTTTCATGTGCCAAATTATGGCAACAGATAGAAAATACAGATTACGTATCACATTTTGAAGTAAGGACAATGAGCTGCCAATGGTGGAAGTAAACATGTTGAATGTAACACAACATAACATAACGTCTATACCTTTTCCCCGGAGGAATAAGCAGTTATTAAATATTAAAAAAAAACCCAAATGCGTTGTATGAATGCGTTGAAGTCTTTTGGAGGTCGCGACGCGGGAGCGCGAACCGACGGGAAAGAAATTTACTCTTCATGGATATTTTAGGCCCCGACCTACGAGTTGTAGGTCGTAAGTTCGAACCCAGACAGGCACTTTACTTTGTGTATTTAATTTTATCACCACTTCTCTCAAAACGGTGAAGAAGACATAGTGAGGAACGGCATGCCCTAGAACCAAAAATTCGAAGACATGTGACACCACACCGCACTGGGCCCGCGTGATGGAGCACGGCCCAATCCCTCTCATTGAGAGGAGGCCTGTGTCCCAGCAGTGGGGACGTTGATTACTAAGTTTAAATTTGTTTTACTGTAGAAATTTGAGTTGGGAAGGTAATTTAGTTTTAAAACAGATATAAGTTGTCCAATTTTGAGTTATTTGACCCCTTGCAGTTTAGAAATAAATCCTTACATACGTAGGTATCTACGTTTCAAGCTAAATACTATCTAATCAATGAAAAGTATTATGTATTGAGAGCTTCAAAATGCCTGGAGACTTGTATTTGTATTATTGGTCCCACTGCAGGCCAAAGGCCTTCTCATACAAAGAAGGGACGAGCATTGATCACCACGCTTCCTCAGTTCGCGTTAACGACTTCAGAATGTTAATTCCTAGTTTTCTTACGATAATTTTATCAATGTAAGTCAAGTTCTTAGAGGGTGGTAAGCATTGATCACCACGCTTGCTGACTCAAAATCAAAACTCATTTATTCAAACTATTCTGAGAGTCAGCACTTTTTGAACGTCAAAATTATACATAACGCCCGCCCTGCACCACTTCCTAGTGCTTTAGCTGGGAAGAAGAAGTGGCGCAACAAACTCCCCAGCAGCACAACTGTCTGTTCAGTTAGAAAAAACTTGAAACTAGAACATTAAGTAAGTCCAGGTTTCCGGGCCATTATGACAAGTCTCGTTATGGACGAACTGGACTTTCTGGAAATTTCAGTAAAAGTACAGCCAAATTTAACTTTTAAGGGACATAGCTTTTTTAAGCTGCTCAGTGTGCTCATGCTATCTAAATTTGGATCTCCCTCACGCATAGAAACTATTTTTGATATTGATTAACACTGCAATTTGAAAACATTGTAAAAATCAATCATTTTGAAAGAGTAACCGTGGAGTTTCTTGCTGGCTCTTCTCCATAGGAAACAACCAATTGGAATCGTGCACCTAGCTTCAAATGCCCATGTAGGTTTGTGTGAAATAATATATTTCGATTTTTATTTTGAAAATTGTAAAATTTTTGAAAATCTAGGAGTTATCTACCCGGTGCAGTGGGTGCCAAAGAACTTACGGCTGCCACGAGTTTCTTACATAAAGCTCTAATTTGACGGTTATTTTAAAGCGCTTCTCTAGAGTTTCATGTTGGTTCCAGAACCGTTTCCACAGCATTTGAATTGGATGAAATCTTTAAGGTAGGATCCTTATTTCTTTTGAAACAACTAGCTATAGGCCGAATGTAGAAACAACGGATGAATATGTAATCTATAAGAAAACCGCCATTTTGAATTAATCATACGCAAGTCTGAATTAATTAAACATACATTCCAATAACTATACGAAACAAATAAAATACCTACATACCTCAGTAAAACGAATCCTTTTTAACACGGTAATAAAAACAGTCAAAAATCCACAAACACTATAAAGTTTTCACACAATTCCAAATACAAATGTCACTGAATTAAAAAAATATTGCAACCACCCATGACATAGCATTAAGCACTATGATTTTCACTTTTTAGTCTCGCAAAGGATACTTCTCCTTACAGCCTCTACCGAATAATGGGGCAGTATACCTTTTTGTCCCTTGCTCAAACTAGCGTTTTTTTTTTCACATTGTCTCGACCAACCAGTCTGCCTATAAGGCCTGTAGGCGGAGCTTGAGGCGGTGGCTGCGAGAAATACACCTATCTCTTTTGAACGTACGTTAATAACGCGTGTAAGAAAGAGATGGTTAGATGTTTGTTGTTGCGTGTGTTTGGTTACTTTTTTTCTGTGCCAGGATGTTGGGTATACTTTATATTATGTTGGGCCACGTTAGGTATACTTGTTACAGTATATTTTAAATTGGAGTTCCTAGGAACTTGAAAGATTGAGTTTTAGATTGATTACAATCGGGAAATTTGGTTTGATCTTTGCGACTCTTTTTATTTATAAATAAATCCTAAATTCCCCAACAACCAAAGATTAGCTTCCAAATTGCCTTTTTTTTCATATTTGGACAATAAGCCTTTCATTCGTCATTTTTGAACAATCAGGGGATCAATGCTCGTTCCTTCTCTGAGAAGACTCTTTTGACCTGCACCCGCAGTTCGACCCACACACACATTACACTGCTCTAAAACCGGTAAAGAAAACAGCACACGCATAATTAGCCTATAATGTTCCCACTACTGTTATCAAAAAAAATCTGCTGTTTCTTAGAAAAGTGCAATACCTACGCGGTCAAAATGTATGGCAGAGCATTTTTTTTTTTAAATAACCGACAAAAAATTTCAACTCAGGGGGGTTCAGAATCATGTACTGAGTCCTTGGTAACCGGTTGTGCGTCGATGTCCCTTCCACCCTGAATTATATGACACATCGATGTACTACTAACTCTGTAAGTACTGCTTCATTGGTCTAGTGACCCTGCTCACGATCTTGGGTGCGATGTCTAGGATAGAAAACCTGTTATTTAGGTTTTGCCATTAGGAGTTCCTCAGTAACAGAAGAGAGATTGGATTTGTGGTCAACGGCAAAAGGCTTGCCTCCTATTATTTTCAAGGGTATTATATATATAGGTAGTCCTCAAGACCATGCTTCAGACATGGCGGCCTATCTCAACGACTAGCCTTTGGCGCGGGAGATATTAGAGTGCACAAAATATTATAGTCCAATCAGACGGCAATCCGACACGAACGGAGGAGATCTGGCGCAGGACCAACGGTTTTACGTGCTTTCCAAGGCACAGGAGTATCACACCACCAAATTCCAAACTCCGAGCTGTTACAAGAAATTCCTAGAAAACACAATAGCACTAACAACCTTACCCAGGAATTTCAACAGTTGCAATTGCGGCCACGAGACCAACGGGACAGTTACAAGGGGATAAATCAGTAAAAATGTCAACGTGAAAACTGAGCTTGAACTGGAAATCCCCAGAACCAGGAGATATAACATGAACATTCACCTTGTAAAGCATCATATTAATTAGTTTAGTTTTAATCATGGTCTGGCAGTATGAAAAATGTATGGGGCCTACCCAAATGTCCTTTCTTTGGTCTCCGGATCTTTGAGCTCCTCGAGTTCCGAGTTGAGCTGCATAATTACTGACAAATGCGTGCACTGACTGGACAGGTCCACTCGATCTGTGTGGTTCTTTCCTCAAAAGACCATTTCAGACATCAATCTTCACATGATCTGACGAACATTATGTCTGGACTTTAAAGGAGACTGTGAGTTCGGCCTGAGTTTGTTTCGGCCTTTCTCATCAGAGTAGTCAGATAGGAATCGTCGACCGCATCTAGTTTTAAAAATATGATTAATGTGTAAATGTCTTTGTACAAACCTACTTACGAAAATAAAATCATTTGTCAATGACAGCTCACAGCTTACGTTACCTCAGATTTCACGAATAGATTTTTATAGAATAGATCGACGGGTGTGCATGCTTACTATACTTATACACTTCTGCCAACCCCTTTGATGAGTACAGGTTAATATTACGTATGTTGTACTAAAACACAAGAGTTCAACGCTCTAGATACAATAGTTAATTTATTTTCAACGACTCGCACGCAGATACTGAAACTAATCGCTTGGTTGAGCTGTTCTTGTTAAGGCCATAGGATTAGATGCTTTGAAATCTATATATAACACAAAGTCGGGTTAGTTACACCATTTATAAATCAAGAACGGCTGTACCGATTTTTATGGTCTTCGATTCTGTTAAAAGACGGGAAACTCCACGAAAAATAAAGTAGATGATATTCTGATATGATTTCGGTAAGCAGTTCGCGCGGTCAGCTAGTGTTTTATATGCGATATCTTCTTCTTCAATGAAACGTCACCTCTAAAACGTATAACCTACCTACCGGTATGAGATTCACGAAAATGAGGAAAGCTTACTACAGCAGGTTTTGTTTTATTACGAAGACACCAAAACTCGTAATAAAACAGAACCATTCAAGGTTTTCTATTTCATGGCGAGGTTTTTTTTTCGTGCAAACGTATCGTTCTAAGCCGTTTCGATTTAGGAACTGGTCCTGAGACCCTAGTGTCACAGCTTCCGATTGGTGAAAGGGCCAATCGAACGCGGTCGATGCGTTAGGTCGTGATAGTTAAAAGAAACTCACACTAGCTAGGGCCTTTGAGTCTGAGACATACCTTCCTATATTGTGATGAAATGAATTGTTCAGGTAGAAAACTACCTGGTAATATGAAATTCTAAACAAAAACAACAAGAAAGTGTCAAACTCCTTTACAAGCTTCAATTAAACGAATACTATTAGAATCGATTCAACCTGTCCTTAACACGTCCACCTCAACAATACACCCTAACAAAAAAGTTAATTAAAATCGATCCCACAGACAGATGTAGAGTACCAATTAATTTTATGTATACCTCCTCGTATTAGTGACTATGTTATTTTGTATAGTTTCATCGTTCATCTGCCGATTCATTACAGCCGAAAGAAGTCCACTGCTGGACATAGCCTCCCCCAAGCACCACCACTTCGACCGGTTCTGTGCTTCTCGCATCCAGCGGATTCCTGCGGCCTTCAAAAGGTCATCGGGCTACCTCGTGAAAGGCCTTCCAACGCTACTTCTTCTGGTACGCAGTCGCCACTCCAGAACTTTCGGCTCCATCGGCCATCTGTTCTGCGAGCAATGTGCCCTGCCCACTGCCACTTAAGTTTGGCAATTATTCGGGCTATGCCGGTTACTTTGGTTCTCCTGCGGATCTCTTCGTTTCTGATTCTATCACGTAATGAAACTCGCAAGGATCGCCCCATTGTTGTGTTTCCATTCGTTTTCCCTTGGGAACTTGGCAGAAACTACAGAACGCCACGTGCAAGCTTGCATTCCTGTAATACTAATCTAGCTTCATCTAACTGATTTGTTTATATTATGCTAGAGAGCCTTATTTATTTTATTGTTGGCAAATGGCTTCCTTTTTTCCTTCCAAACCTCCCAGTCTTGCGCGATCTCTGGCCATGTTGGCAATTTTGAGTGCCTTATCCAACCTTCGTGTCAGACTTTTACTGATTAAAACCCACCCGTGTTCCTTCAGTTGCCTGTGCCAGGGCTACGGTATCTCTTTCGAACAACCCGCGATCCTTGCAGGCATCGGCCCTAACGGACCACGTTAATTAGTGCAGAAATCTCTTTGAGGCGCGCGTGGAACACGACGCGCCGTCGACCCGAGCCTAGTCCTCACCGGACGGCGAGCTACCCATTGCTCGCCATCCGCAAGCCCGCGCCTACGGTGGCCGGGAATCTGTTGGCCACTCCCTTCGCCCAGGGCGTCTCTTGCGGCGACTGGGTTTCAATCTAAGAAGTCTTGATGGGTTGTCGTAACCAGAAAATACAGGCATATGTTGTGTTACTTTAAAAATCTCCCGAGCTTTTACAGAACCAAACTGTGTTGGGTACGGCTTCCAGTCTCACCGGATTGAGCTAAATACCCAGTATATTTTGCATGGAGCGACTGCTTATCTGACCTTGGTAACACGATAACCCTTTGGTAAGACTGGTGCTACCACATTGAACGAAAATAAACACTCAACAGCGTAGGTACAGTTACCCAAAACCGCTGATGGGCGATGACTGGCGGCCATGCTGTATTTGTGACGTCACCGTGACTGGATCATGTCTGCTATAGTGAAAGTGTTCAAGTTTAGTGTTGGCTATAGTTTCCTTGGATAGTTGAGTATGGAAGATGACTTTAAAGCGTACTAGAGGACCTATCTCCACGAGCAATAGCATGAAAACTTCTCGGAGAAATGACTGACCGACGAAAGAGAGAACAGTCAGGTAGAGAAACATGATTTTTGCATTTGATAGCCCAACTCTTTAGGAAGGTTATAGGCTATTTAACATCACGCTACAAACCTTAGGCGTCGACCAAAGCGTAAAAAAGTCAGAAAATTCGTCAAGTGAAAACGAAAAAACGCAGGCGGGCAAATCGACGCAGTGGGTCGAAGGAACAAGAAATGTCACCCAGGCAGAAGCTAGTACCTACCTGATGATTGGCCCTTCCAAGTATGACTGAGTGTGTGGTTGGAGTATTTATACTCTGACAAAATAACCAGATAGTCTTTTGTTAATTTCTCGAAGGTAAGTTTTCTTGCTTGATAGAGCCTCCGTTCGTATCTACATAAATTCACGGCTAGCGGAAGTATACATCTTCCGCTCCAAATAACCAGCTCCTTTAAGACTAACACTGAGGCAGGCCAAAGGCTTTTATACTTGCTCGTGGTTTTTCACCGCAATCTCCTGTATTTTTTAGATTAGAAACTGCATAGGTTTGGCACAGACAACGTTGGTTTTCTCTTAAAGGCGATAATTATCACAATGTTGTTCTATTGTCTGTCTATCATACTAGCTTCTGCCTGCAACTTTGTCCGCGTGAATGTTAGGAACTGGATCTACATGTCCATTCTGTAAAAATCTCACCGTGAAGACTTGCGTGGAGTGAGCTGTCAGTGTCATACTGGCTTGGTCATTCATGACAGCTCACTCCACGCTCACTTCGCTCACAGAATAGCACGACAAGAGTTCCGAAGACCCCCTACATACAAACTCATATATTTAATACCTTTCTTCATTAGTATTACTAAAGAAGTATAGATTTGTAGTCTCGTAACATAGAAATATTTGAGTTAAAATAAGTATGAAAACTATCAGTTTTGATTCGAGACGTGTTCCATGTTTGAGCATCGTTCTAGAATACGGGCCCCAGACTCTTTGAAGTCCAAAGACACTCTAAGCTCACACTTCACAACTCTTAATCACAAACACGCATAGAAAGTTCAAAAATTAAAAAGCAAACGACCGAAAGACGAGTGGCCAGTCACGGTGACGTCACGTCCGCAGCGTCATTGCGTATCAGCAGCTTTACAGATACAATTTTCACTAATTCATGTTTATTTATTGACAAAGTGTAGCAAGAAATGAAAGTTTTCGATATACAATATCGGGTTAGAAAAAGTGCTGGTGTCAGCGACGTTCGTATTTATATGTTTTGTGGTTTTTGGCTGTGCTTTTGTGTGATATGATATCTTGTACTTCATTGATTTCCACGGCTAGAGACCAGCAAACAGTGTGACCGGGTGAATAGACATAATGACAGATTTCTTTTATTCATCTGTCATTTTGTTTATTAGACGGAAGCTTAGACAAAATTACAGGTAATTTTTTAAGTACGCTGTACCGGTACAGCGTCTTTATAAATGTTTGCTGCATCGGTCGACGTCATAACGTCAGCGCCGGCTGTCGCTGAAAACCAGCGCTGGGGCTCTGTCTTGTATAGTCTTTTTTTTGATTTTTTTTATTTATTCATAAACAAGAAAACTTGTATCTGAATTAACACACAGAATTAATACAAATTAAATTTAAAAAAATATCTTATTATATTACATAACTCAATCAACTTAAATTACACAATTACAGTATTACCTGTTACCACTAAAATAAATTACATTAGAATTCCATACATTTCATCAACAATGTAAAAGTAATTTTACAATTCTTAATTCAATTAATCGAAACAGTATAGCCAACATATTAAGATTTAAATAATAAAGAAAATTAATAGGGTCGCAGTATTATGCTGAGTGATAGCCGTGTTGCGTGGTGTTCTTTTTTTTGTATTTGTTCTTTTTTTGCGTCATTTTTACCGCCAATAAACGTTTTTTCTTTCTTACTTTCTTTCAGGTTGTGGATAGATATCTGTCGCTTTGTCTATTATATCTGTAATTTTGTCTATATTCTTCGTCAACAAAGTCCGTTTCTATGATGGGCGTGCTACGCGTACTGATAGGAGTTTTACGAGACATTGTCGAAGATAGACAAAGATGGCGCTGTTTCTTTCAAATCTGAACACTGCTACGCTTCTTGACGGCAGTTGAAGGCTTTGTGATAGCCTGGAGATTTTTTACAAAAATATTTATTACTATGTTCACATTATTACTGTTATTTTATGAGAATCGTCATCATTTTCCTGAACTTATCTCAATTTATTTGGTGTCGCGCAACATGTATTATTATTATTTACTTCTCCACTAGCTTCCGCTCATGGCTTTGTTCGCTTGTTGTGTTGATGAAAAGTAGCCAATGTTTTTCCCGAGGCTTCAAACACAGTTCAGTGGTTTAGCCGTGAAACATCACAGCCCCGCTTTGCGCGCAGCCAGCAGTTCTTATCTAGGTAACTTTTAAACCAAATTACTTGGTGTTTGAGACAAAGTTTAACTACATTAAATACAGAAAGCGATGAAGGTAATTAATTTTGATGAGAATTAACTAAATACTCTAAAATGTGCATTGTAAAAAAACACAATTTTAAGGTATTTATGACTCACTATGTTGGCTATAATAGCTTCCACATAAAAGGTAGATATTAATGTCGCGGACTTTTATATAGAATTGATTTAGAAAAACAATCCAACAATAAATTATCTTCGTGTAAGTCTAACGGTTTAGGCAGCGCACGCCAAGATAGTCTTCAGAGGGCAGGATTTTTTCCGACTTACTTGAAACTAACGATATGTTATAGCCAAATCACACAAAATCTTTATGAATTGTAGCCTATGTGTTACTCAGAGGTATAAGCTATATTCCTGTACAGTTTCATCAAAATCCGTTCAGTAGTTTTTGCGTGGAAGAGTAACAAACATCCATCCATCATTGATAAGTCGTCATTCATTTTCCAGCCATATCATCTTTCTCACAGTTACATACTACATCCATCATTTCATTAGTCTTCCCCTGCTCTTGTGGTCTGAATGTATGGCTTTCAAAACTTTCCTCCCAACATTTCTAGCTCGGAAATGTAGTTCATCGGCAAACATAACTGGCGAAATGTGGTACCTACCTCAGCTTACCCGTTTCATCGTTAAGTTACAAGGCACTATATGTATCATATGATCTGTAAAATAAACAATGACATGAATACTTACCTAGGTATTATTTTATTGTTATTATTGTGAATGTTAAGACTATGTGGGTCATTTTATTTTTTACTTTTGTTTTTTTATATTTTATTATCTCAGTTAATTTTAATCGTAACTTGGTCTGGCGGTTTGAGTAATTATGCGGCCTATCCAATGTCCTTTCTTTGGTATTGTTCGTCGAATCGTTGAGCTCCTTATGTTTTGAGTTGAGCTGTACGATTACTGACAAATGCGTGCACTGACTGGACAGGTCCACTCAATCTGTGTGGTTCTTTCCTCAAAAGACCATTTCAGACATCAATCCACATGGTCTGACCAAGATTATGTCTGGACTTTAAAAGAGACTGTGACCTCTGAGTTTGTTTCGGTTTTTCTTCTCAGAGTAGTCAGATAGGAAACGCCGACCTCATCTAGTTTTAAAAAAAATGTTTGACGTGTAAAAGTGTTTGTACAAACCCACTTACAGAAATAAAAATCATTTATCATTTATCATTATCCTTTATCAATTCAAAATCTTAAGCGAGTCAAAGACAACATCCTTTTATTTCCCAAAACCAAATTGGTAAATTTTTTTCGACTACAAATTGATCCTTTTTTGTTAAACCTCAAAATTTTGACAAATCTCGTTAAGTACTTATCTTAAAAGCTTCGGAACACATGTTTTTTTTGACAAGACTACTGGAATTGTCGCAGACAGTAAAAAAAACTGTGGTCAACCCTTTTTTTTCTAACTATTGTCTAGTTATGAGGTGTTAACAGTGTTTTTCTAAACTAAAATTTAACTAAAAGGGTTTGGAAAGAAACTGTTGATTATGCATGGTTGCGATTTCTAAAGCGTTTGCTAATATTTTAATTTATTGTGAATTTCTTGGTTGCCCTTCCTTCAAACCAGAACACAGCAATGCTAGTAAGCGTTAAAAGCTATGGAGTAACTTTTCTGGACAAACTCCTTCACAAGGCGTTTTACTACAAATAGGAAAATTATTAGTTTTAGGTAAGTTTTGCCTTGAAAAGCACGTTAAGCCGTTGGTCCTCGCTGTCATTGGTAGATCTTTGACAGTTGTTACCGATAATCAGATGCCAAAAATCCGACAACCAGTCTTACCAAGGAGTGTTAACTGAGTTCACATACCTAGGCTGTCGCTCATGTAAAATATTGGTATTCGGCTGGAAGCCAGCCTCAACATGGTTAGAAAAATCTAGGCGGATTGATTAAGTTTAGTTTAAGATTATGTAGCTCGCGTTTTTCACCTGAACGCCAATTTTCGTTATTCAATGCGTTCAAAATCTAGTCGCAATATCATCACGGTGATAATCGACGTCAGAACCTTGTCAAAGACGTATGAAAATTACAGGTATTTGCGATAGATAGAGAGACTGAAATTACAATACTAACTTTCTTTTAAATACGGTAATCGATGATACAGTCGACCAGCATGTCGATTCCGTAAAAATCTCAACGTGACGACTTGTGTGGAGTGAGCTGTCAGTGTCATCGTCTTGGTCAATACCTAGCATCAGTGGCACTGACAGCTCACTCAACGCTCATTTCACCTAAGTTTTCACGGTGAGACGGTTACAGAATTGCACTACAGGAATATAAAAAAAAACAATTGGAAGTGCCCGTCAGCTAGCCCGCGCGAGTCACAGTTACGCAGAAAATTATCTAAAATAACAACAACCTTCGTCAGTTGTAATAAGTTTTAATGTTGTATGACAACAAAGAAGCTTTTCGTCAAAGTTGAATTTGTTGTACATACAAAATTGCACATTCAACACGCAAGCACGCTTGTCTAGAAGTAACCTATTGACACGAGACTCAAGAGAATCCTGGGTAACAGATAGCCATCGATTCTTAGCGGTACAGATGGCCTAGACAAACTAACATTCGATTAGCGATGACGCTAGTAGGAAAGTCAAAAAATGTATGGGTTTGACATAAGCTATCGAAATGTCACATGATCATACGTCATACCGTAGTATCATAGTGAAGCGATAGCGATTGTAGAAATAGAATCGCTCCGCAGCGAATGCCATTCGTCTAGGCCCTCGTTTCTGATCAGACCATGGCCCACTTGTGTGCCCGTTCACATGCACCTCCGATGACCCAAAGAATGCCACTGATGCCGCAATCAACGTGCCACATGCCAGGCTCACAAATAAAAAAACAAGGAGGATCCTACCTACGCATTGTAAACGTGTTGGCTAAATACTAATCTAAGTATTTCAAACAAAGTCCATGTAAGTACTGTTGCTGTTCATAAGATTTTCAAAAATTGTCTTAAAATGTACTTACATACGTTGTTACTTTTCGTTTTCATAAATGAAATAAAAACAAAACGTTTATTTCGACAGTGAAAGATTTTATCTAAATGATACTAGTTTTTCCTGATTATGACTAATAATTAATTGCAATTTTGACCATGTAAGACATTGTACGTGACTATATAATACTTCACTATAATTTCTGTTTTAATCTGTTGACATTATTTTGTTTGTATAATATTTTAATTAATGTGACAATTTGCACGCCGTAAGGTAGACTGTAGCCGATCTCATTAATTCATATACAACACCTGTACCTACGTTCATAGCAAATAAAATTCTGATTCTGATTCTGACCATCGAAGGGTCATAGGGTATATATCTCGATTGATCAGTTTATGAAACAGACAGCAATGGTTCAGGTACGGGCAATCGAAACTCTGCGCGAATGCCCTCAGGATGTCGTTGGACCTAGCCCGAACCCTGCGCACCAGGGACTGCATCGAGTTCGCATAGTAGAGTAAAAACAGTCTACTTGCGACCCGGCGAACATCCCTGATGCGCTGCAGAATCGGGGCAGACCCATCAGCAACATGATTGCATTATTAGGTATATTGCACACGCAAGACTATACTACATACAGAGTTGTGCTGTCTGCGCGTATATGAGACCCACTGGCTGCTCGTGTAGAATGATGAAAAGCCGTAGACCAGCACCGAAAAAAAAAAACTAATTTTTGATACTTACCTGAAATTACCTACCTACGTCTATTAATAAAAACTTTTGCAAAAAAAATAAGTGACCGTATTTCAGAATCGAAACAACTTATCCTCTACCTACTCTTTTTACATATAAACCACATTTACAAAACCCCTATTGTTTTAGAAGCACCTGCACATTGCAAAATTAACCTTATCTCACACAACCAAAAGTTCAAAATCCAACGGCTCTACAACGTAACCTAAGCCCTTTTGGCGCGAAAGAAAACTTATTGATTAGTAACTGAGCCGACCAATCAGGAGCGAGTATTCCACAAGATGGCCGAAGGGAGCCTACCCTTGCAGAATATTACACTACTAATTTATTACTCTTTGTTCGGCCGACATTAATCTTTTCTTGGTTATATTAATGGTTTTGATGTTTTTATTTTAATGAAAACGGTTTCCCGCGTCCGCCATTTTGTGTTCGTTCGGTTTAGTGGTATTGATTTTAGTAAGGTGTGGGTGTAGGAATATCTAAAGTTAGAATTCCTGACTTCGGTGTAAACAAAAAAGATATTCATCTGCATTTGGTTTGTGTGACGGCCAACCACACGTTTTTGGTTAGAGCAATCGAAGTTTGTGATATTTTTAGTCACGATTAGACAAATTATGACAGATAACTGACAAAATTTGGGCGATAAGGGTCTCCTCTGCCCAATCCTTTTAAGAAAACAGGTGTGATGCTATCCTTAGTAATAATATAAATGTAAAAGTTTGAAAGTCTGTTGCTCAATTACGCAAAAAAGGCTTAACACGTTTGGATGAAATTTAAAATAAATACCGCAACGCTAGTATTCTAAGGCCCGTTTTTATTTATCCTCTCAACATGACCAAACCATCTAAGCATATCTACTCTTTTAAATTTCTGTCACTAGGTACATCTTTTTTTAAACAGCACCATTGCATTCCCACATCATTCCATTCATTCATTTCATTTCGTTCATTTGCTTCGAAAGGAACACCAACATTTCAACAGCGTACCAAGCAATTTTTTTCAGTTAAAAAAATTCGGAATCAAAATGTTTTATTTCACTTACACCTTCATGAGCACTTATGAAACGCCAGAAGCTAGGTCCACGGTTCCAACTGGTCGTTACCTATGGAGAAGAGCCGACAAGAAACTCCACGGTTATTCTTTTTTTTTAAATTGTCTTTTACAATGTTTTCAAATTACAGTGTTAATAGATATGGGAAGACAGTGTCGGCCTGTCACAAAGTACCATTCTTAACAAATAGACTATGGTCTACAACTCTACAGTCCAGGCTTACAACATTCACAAAATGTATAAGAATCTAATAAAAGAAAAATATAATTAAAAACCTAGTCAAGCGAAATGACATGACTGCCATTTAAACTGTAACAAATCTGAATTGATATCCTGTTCACAAAAGCCAGTTCACTAAATAAAGAGTTGATTTAAATTGTAGGTATATAATATCAAATAATGAGAAGATTTGTCAAGTTTTACTCACTTACAGTTAGTACTTAGAGATCAAAAGCTGTCAGTGTCAATTTTCCACCATAATTATGGCACTGACAGCTCGCGTACGCGTTACAGATGTGCTGATCGCGTTCAGTTTCATTGATGAAATCCGCCATAAGTAACTGTCTAATAGTCACCCATAGTTTTTCAGTGTCCAAACATTGTCAACACTTTCATTTTCATCTGTTTTTTTTCTTAGTTTTCAGTGAATTTGCTTAAGCATGATGATAAGACAAAACGCGAGTACTTACTATGATTTTTTTATGTCAAGTCATCTAAATAATAGTACAATGAACTGAGAAACAGTCGTTGTTGAATGTCATCTCGTGCTATATTTAGTTGTAGTGGAGCTGGAAACAACTGGAACGTTGTAGGCCTTGGGGACTGTAGATTTGTAGAACATTTTGCTATTAGTTAAGCATATGGTACTTATTGACAGGCCTACACTGTCCTCCCATACTTATTAACACTGTAATTTGAAAACATTGTAATACTCGGTTGATGGCAATAGACTCGCCCCCTATTCCAGTGGACTTAAGCATAACTGTGGGTGGTGTGGGTGTACTATAGGTCCACCTCTGTCTAACCCTTCTGGGATTACAGGCGTTATGTTATGTTTTTTTATTTTTTTGTAATACTCAATTATTTTTAAAAGAGTAACCATGAAGTTTCTTGCCGGCTATTCTCCATAGGAAACGACGAATTGGAACCGTGCACGTAGCTTCTGGCGTTTCATATGTAAGTGCCCGTGAAGGTGTAAGTGAAATTAAATATTTGGATTTCGAATTTTTTGAACTGAAAACATTACTACGCTGTTGAAATGTTGTTGTTCCTTGCGAAGCAACTGAATGAAATGAATGAATGGAATGATGTGGTAAGGCAACGGAACTGTTTAAAAAAAAGCACGCATAGATTCTGACGTTTCATAAGTGCCCATGAAGGTTTATGTGAAATGAAATATTTTGATTGAAATGTATGTGAATTAAAAATAGGTGGCTATCGTACAGTATTAAGTGAGCAGCACACTAGATATGTTTTTTCTTTTCGACAACCTTGTCTTTGCTCAGTCAAAACTGTAGTAAGATAGCCAGTTATTTTGAATTCACATATATTTGCCGAGTTTCACTGAACATTGGGTATTTCGATGCATTCTTAGTTCCAAATGAGAGCAGTGGTGGCCCAGTGATATTACCCCCGACTTACGAGTTCTAGGTCGTGAGTTCGAACCAGGCAGGCACTTTACTTTGTGTATTTAATTTCATAATTTCAATGTTCTCAAAACTAGAACTAGAACCAACCGCACTGGGCCCGCGTGGTGGATTATGGTCCAGTCCCTCTCTCTGAGAGGAGGCCTGTGTCCGCAGCAGTGGGAACGTTATATGCTGATTATGCTTATACTTAACATAACATCGCGCCTGTAATCCCAAAAGGGTTAGGCAGAGGTGTACCTATAGTACACCCAAATTTTGCAAGTTTTGCTTAAGTCCCATGTAATAGGGGGCGAGCCTATTGCCATCAACCGTGCACAAATACAGACTCCGGGCTGCTACTGAGAAATTCTAGATAGAAAAACCCAATAACACTTTGCCCGACCTGGGAATCGAACCCAGGACCTGATGCTCAGCAGTAGCTCCTGCGACCACTAGACCAACGAGGCGTGATGTTAAATGAAAGCCTATAACCTAGGGCTATCAGAATTCTGAAAGAATTATCTTAACCTGACTGTTTGTTTGAGAGCGTTCAATCAGACATGAAAAGTTGTATATGTCCTGACCTAAGAAATAGTGTATCTGTGTGCAAAATTTCAGCCGTTTTAGCGTGTAAGCGTAACAAAAAAAAAAAAAAAAACTTACTATCTCATTTAGGTATAGATTGTATTTTTTTTTCCCTTTTTTTTTTTTGGGAATAGCATCTCGCAGGTCAACCTATGAGGTTGTCGTCTGCTTAAACGGACTTGCCTGTGGTTGCCCTAATAAATTAAGGCCTCCAGCCAGGACTTAAACTTAAACACTAACTAAAAACTAAGCGACTACACGCTAAGGGCACCCCCTGTGGGGTACGGACCTCGGCTCAGGGCGTCGCTGGAAGAGGGCAGCAAGGGACTAGCTGGATCAGGATTTGAGTGATTTAGGGACGAATTTAAAGCTACAGGCTCAGCGGCGCGGTCTGGCTCGAGCAAGGGTCGGGAGGGGTTTTTTCTCTTTATTTATTTTTAGGGACTTTTATACAGGTGTACATGCCAGTCCCATCGGACCTTATCATGTGAAACGTAATAAAACAAACTTAATTAAATTATAAGCACCTCCAGAGCCAGGTGTTGACAAAATATGATGGAACGTAGAAACATCGTACATGTTTATCGCCAGCTCTCTAACTAGATCCTCTCTTGCAGACTGAAATCTGACACACTCCGTCAATTAATGCATAACACCTTCCAGTGTGCCGCACACTTCACAATTTGGTGAATCAGATTTTTTTCATTAAAAATCCAAAATTATTGAGCGGCATGTGTCCAGATCTCAGTCTGTGAGCTGTAACTATTATTTTTCTGCTAAACCTAGTATTACAAAACCACGGTATATGAGGAGGCTCCGAGACTATAGACCTATACCATATTCCTTTTTCTCTAGATCTTTGATTAAAATATTCTTTCCAAACCTCATGACATTTAATTTTATACCTAGGCAATATTTCTATGTAATTAGTTCCAATGTTTTTTTTCCCTTCCCTCAACAATACCTAATTTTGAGATTGGAATACTTAGCGGCTTGTTTCTACAATATTTTTCCCATCAAAACTTTGACATGCATTCCTCTCGCCTCTTTGACAACCACTAGCATCTAATCCTGTATGAATTCAACTACACTATGATATTATTAATGATCACTACTCAAGGGAATTGAGATGTCTGCCTACCCTCCAACATTAATCATGGAACTACAATAGCGACGCGCATGCGTTACTATTATGTACTTTTAAAAGGGAAGTTGTTATGTAAAGCGTACACAACCTACCCCTAGCATAAAAGTCTATGAATATAATCATTGTTCATCTGCATATACACGGTACGGTCTGCGTTTTCCTGTGCGAGTTACAATAAATAATTCTTCTTTCTTTATTTTTACCATTCTCTATTGAAATTGTAGCAACGTACGTATTTGGAACCAAGAAAAAATCACTCTAACTATCCTCTTGTCCGTCGCGACGCCTTTGAAAGGACTGTGTCAAAAAACGCGCATTCGTCTGTCGCGAATAGCATTTTTTTTAACTAGTAAACTAATTTTACTTTTTTTTAAACTAAATAATCTGTGTGTCATTGAATGGTCAAACATGGACCATTGTGTACACAAATGAATATTATAATTCTAAAAGCAAAATATTTAAAATATCCATAGTTGAGGGCCTAGACAAAGTAATATTCGTAACATTCGATTAGTGATGACGTTGATAGAAAAGCCAAAAGATTTGTCTGTGGTTGACATACATAGGTATGTCAACCACAGACAAATACACAGCATAAAAAATGTCACGTGATCATAGGTCATAATTGTAGAAATACAATCTGGGTTCTTTGATAAACTTACTACAATTTGAGACGTGAAATACGTCACCACAGCAACATTTGATTAAAACATCTTACCCCTCACAAAAGGACATTAAGCAAGAATATTTGCCTCTTACAGCATTAAAGAAAATATTCCAATAATACCTCCAATCGTTGGATAGAGAAAAAAAATTCAAAAGAAAGAGAAAAAAGAACATTAATCAGAGAACACTGGCCGGCAAGATGACTTGTGGAAATTATCTAGTGTAAGGGTGACGCGTTTTGAAGTGGAGATGGTTCTGTATGTTAATATTAGACGGGATTATTTCGGGTTTGAAATAGAATCTAAACAGCCTTTGTATTAGTAATAATTGTGAACGATTAGAAGTCATCAATAAAAAGTAAGCAGAGGGTTCTGCAGGTTTTAATCAAATGCCATGTTAAAGAATTATTTTTTAGGACCTTGGTGGGGTCAGATTGCTCATCGGCTATTTCGGGACATCGCCAAGGGGTTGGTCGACTCTTCTCATGACCAGAGGGCTGGCCATTTTTTTTCCCAAAGGATCAGCATTGCCATCCAACGTGGCAATGCTGCCGGCCTTTTGGGCAATTGTTCCGTTGACAGCAATGCTTGAAATTTTGATGCCCTATGACTTCCTTCCCACTTTTTTTTATTATACACTTGTACATTTTATACACGTTTTAGTGTTAGCTTGTTTATTGCAATTTATTAATGAATTTAAATGAGAAATCTTCAATAATAACATAAATAAACGTGTTCCATCAATTGTGATTGTGCTTGACAATATCGTATTGACACATAATAATAATTTAAAACGTAATGTAATAAGGGATGTTTTCATATTTATCAAGCTTGGCTAAATGTATTGTTAGAATAATAAGCAACAGACAACAGTTAGCAATGATAACAGCGTACTACATAAATGAAGTTCAGCATGTAGAACAGCTTTCTCTCCGCATAATCAGCTTATAACGTCCCCACTGCTGGGACACAGGCCTCCTCTCTGTGAGCGGGAGTGGGCCATAATCGAGCACGCGGGCCCAGTGCGGGTTGGTACACAGTCCTCTCTGTGGAACCCTAAAAACGGCCGATTCTTTGATATCCAAACTTGGGTCTGTCACTCGGCTCCACCAATTTATATAAACCTTCCTATATACTCAGTATTGTTCCTATGTATCCCTGGTTCCGATGCCACGAAGGAAGCAGGGGAGGCCTGGTAAAAGTGGTTGGGTACAATTCTCATTATTATTTTGAGCTGCAGGGTTGTGTTGTTTCGAGGTTTAAGCAAGCTTGGTATACTTTAGGGTATGAGTAGGAATAGTGGAGCGGGAATAAGATTCTCGTTACATACTGTTTCTAATGTGACCGTGCATTTTCCACTCTGCAATCTGTATTGTATTTGGTCACTGACCCTGCCATCAACCAATGGACAAAATTTTTTTTTTTTTTTCTTGAATACGAGGTTTTAGCTACTTTGTATGTGTGTTTTTTTGTGGGAATTTACGTTTTTAAAGCTCTTTTTTATTTTCTTTTAATGCAGTTCCGCCTGCATATGGTGAGCCAGCAGTACCTGCATACATTTAAATCTTAGGCTTTAGGATGCCAGATGTATGTTCAGAAAATCTATCATAGATATTGAAGGCTTTCAAAGAACTAAGTCATCTCGATTTTTATACGAATCTAAACACCGGAATGACAATTAGCCGACGTTAAAACGGTTAACAATTTTTTTTTCTATTTTCACTCAAGTCTAGGTCAGAGGTGACAGAGACAAAGTCTACGATGGAGTGAGCTTACGCAGAAGAAGCCTGTTCACTCTAACTTTGAAGAGATTCGGGTTGAATGCGCATATGCTCAAGAAAAGAAACATGGCAATGGATACCTTATGGTTCTTACATACATAAACTCACGCCTTCTTCCCATGGGGGTAGGCAGAAACCACAGAACGCCACTTGATACGATCCCTACATATTCCTTTTGCCTCGTTTACGTTCATACATCTGCGGCCCTAGTGTGAGTTTATTTTAACCATTTCGACTTTACGCATCGACCGCGTTCGGCGCTCCGATTGGCCCTTCACCATGCGATGGGCCAATCGGAGCGCCGAACGCGGACGATGCGTAAAATCGAGACGGTTAAAATAAAATTCAAACTAGGCCCACTGGTCATACACGAGCGCCGGTTGCGAGTACTACGCACCTGAACTTTCTGAAGAACTTCACCAATAAGGTCACTATATCATCATACGGTTGATGGTTGGTTGGTTGGTTGGTATGGTAGGTTGGTTGGTTGGTTGGTTGGTTGGTTGGTTGGTTGGTTGGTTGGTTGGTTGGTTGGTTGGTTGGTTGGTTGGTTGGTTGGTTGGTTGGTTGGTTGGTTGGTATGGTGGTGGTTCTTTTCTAGCTTTTATACCATGTTGGGGTCAGCTTCAAGCCTACTGGTTTACAGCTACCAGTGTTACATGGAGCGATAGCCTATAGCCTAACTGACCAGCACAGCCCAGTGTCTGGTGAGTGTTTTATTTAATCACACTTCTGCCCGTGACGTCGTCTGCGTTAAATTTCTTGTTCCCCCGAACCTCCGCGTAGCATCGCCTCACCTGCCCGCGCTTACTTCGTTTTCGTAAAACGTTCTTTCAGACATTTTTTTTGTTTCTTCGGCTCCTAAGATACTTAGCGTCATGTTTAATAGGCTAAAGCCTTCCTAAAGAATTTGGCTGTCAAATGCAAACAGTTTTTTTTTAAACCGACCAGTAGTACCAAAGATTAGCGCGTTCAAACAAACAAACTCTTCATCTTTATTATTAGTATAGATTTTACCGATTATGTTTTGTGGCAGCCCTAACCGAAAACCATGAAAACATGTCCTTTTCGGAACTCCGTAGATAATCGACTTTTTTTTTAAAGTCAATTTTACGATCGAAACTTTTTTGATTGCGACTCCAATACTATAGATTTTCAATGAATATATTATTGAAAGTTTTATTGGATTATTAAAAGTCGATGGTGACATAGAAAATAAGTTAGGATTTACTTAATCTGATTAGGTAATCATCATGACTTCGACAGACCCCTCTAAGCCTCGGAAAGAACGTACGTTGGTCCTGGCTGTCAATCGCAGATCTTTGACAGTCGTTACTGTTAATCTGAAGTCTGACAACATAGTGGAGAAAAGACTGGCCAGATAGACCGTTTGAATTAAACAAATATATTTATAACTAAATTCCTTTGCCATTGGAAGTATCACGTTTTCGAAAGGGCGTCACCCCCGAAGGGTGGTTATATCTACCCTTATGTAATGTAAGCACATAGGGGGGAAGCGATATACTTAATTTTGTTAGAACGGAGGGTAGATGTGCGTTCATGCGTTTTGTGGAGAAAATGTTGAGTTTTAATGCTTGTTGTTAGGTTATTTGGATGGAGAAATACATTTGAAATCACTCTTATTATTGAAATCACTATATTGATGTCGGCTTGATCAATAACTGAAATACGTTATCTACACCTCTATTATGAACAGGTAATGTTTGTAAGTTTTGATGTGGGAGATAATCTCTTGCAGAAATGATCCGATTTTGATAAATTCTTTCACTGGTAACACTATTGCCGCGTGCGAAAGTATATTTTTTTTAGTATCTTTAGTTGTAGCAACTTTTTGAAATAAAGAACTAACACTAAAAATCTACATACCTTCAAAGCTACAATACAATTTCGTTTTTCAAATCAAAAAAGCTTATTTCGGTGCGACAAACGGACAGAAATAGCTGATTCATAAGAGTAATGATCTAACGCGTTATGCCGCAGGGTGGCAACACTGGCAACTGGCAACTGGCAACCCCAGGGGATAGAAACAAAGACGAATAAATAGGGTCGAGAACAAAAAAGAAACATTTTTCGGAATGAAAAAAAAAAAGAAACTTGGTAATTTTTGGATCGCGTTTTTGAGTTGTGTAACAGCTGGTCTGGTTTCAATTGAAAGGTATAACTTGAGTTTTAATCCTTACAGGTAACAAGCCATTTAGGTCTAAGTGCCTACCTCATATTGACATAATTAACTTGTATTTCACAATGTTTATTTGATCTTATAACAATGGCATTTAGCTAGGCACAATCATTGAAAACATCATCGAAATATATCGATTAAGTATTTATAGAGATAAGAAGTGAAAACTTAATCAACGGACAATAACGTTAGGATTGTAGTGTTTGTTATAATTTCATAGGACATTTCTGATATATCAAACAAGTCCACATAAACTAAAAAAGTGTTTTTTTTAATGTCATAACTAAATAATTAAAGGACCTGTCTCCAAAAAAAAACACCAATCACGGTTTCCGTAGTTACATCTAAAAAAGACGAAAACTTTACAAATTATTGTTAAAAACAAGTAGGTACGGCACCAATTTATAAAACAGAATTATACTTAGAGCTGGCTTGAAACTACTGTAAAGCCCTTGATTTGTTTCTGCGGGCTTTCATTTTGACAGTTTAACAACATTCATTGCGTTTTTTACGTTGTTGAGCACACAAATTTTACGAACATATGAAGCAATGGATTAGCAACATCTTTAAAAAAATATTCAGATTGTCTTTAATAGAGTGTTACGCCATTAGCGTGCTGGTCTTACTTGAAAACTCAGACACTACAATATCAATTGAGATTTTATGAAATTTTATATTCTAGACACATTTTCATTTTCTAGACATTTATTCATATTTTAATTTTCTAGACACATCAAAGTTTTTCATGATAAATTAAATTAATTATGTACTATGTTGGTGCAGTACCTTTTTTCATTCTTAAGACTATTCACTTACCTTTTATTATTTTGACCACCTTCCGCACATTAATTTTTCGCCATTTCACGAAGACCACATTTCAGAATTGTCGAACAATTATTGGTAAGCACGATTTGCTATTCATGCTTCTCATAAGCCCGTATGATCCGGTGCTCGACCCGAAACCTACCGAAGTAGGACTGCGAGTGGTAGTCGCACATTTTCGTAGGTTTTTAACAACTTTATCAAGATAAACTCAGCGAATTGTGCTAAACAATATTACTACCGTTTAATTTATATGAAGAATAAGAAAAAAAAACATTTGTCGTTCAGCTATGAGATTGATTAAACATTACGAAAAGGTGTAACTTTGGTTTATTTTTTCCATCCAGGAAAGTTAACCGAATCGTGTTATTAAAAACGATTGCATAAACATCGGATCCTTAAATAATATTAATATTTTTTTCCGAATTTTATAAAACTGTTTTTAATGTTCCCCGTGGATTCAAAAAACTTGTACCTAAGCGCGGTCTCTCGGATCATAGCGCCTTAAACTACTCACTTTTTGTCACATTCTATTCCTTACTTCGCTCCAAGTTATATTTGTTTCTACTTCAGTTAGGACTGAAGTTATTAGGATGTTATCCTCTCTATCTGTCTATGCTTGTAACATTTGACGAAAGGACGTCGATAGAAAATTGCAATGTATACTTCATAACTTATACTTGAGGGAGGTCTGATGCTTTAAGCATACTCGTAGTAACTAATTTGTTATAATTGTTAGCTTAGCACTTTATAATTATGATCGCGGTGATTATATTTTATTCTTTATTTATAAATTTGTGTATCTACTTAGGGCTGATTTCGCCAGTGGAAAAGGGCGCGATCGGCACTGATCTTACACGTAGTATAGTTTTTGTTATGATCGATGATCGCATTCGGTTTCACTGGGTGAAATTCGCCCTAAGACATTGTGACTTATAACATCGCCTTGGACACGTCTGTAAAGGTGTTATAAATGTAATTTAAATAAATAAATAAATAACGACGTCATAAGCGTGTCATGATGCGCGCTCGAGAATTGCAAAGACTATATCTAGTAATTATTATAAAGTTTCTTACCTGTCTCAGTATCCACGGTGTAGGAAAGCCCGGCCCAAGGATCGTCCTGGCAAAAGAAAAAATTGACAGTCAGATACTAATTTATGTTCTAGGCAGGTGAGCTAAAGTCACGCAAACCACCGCTTAGTTTCATTTTTTACTTGATGGTCGTGTCTGACATGTCTGACAAAAATGGCATCCTAATTTCCGACTTTCCCGGTGGTTGACAATATACAAACCTTCTCCTGACAATTACAATCACAATAAAAACAGAATTATCAAAAAAAGGTGTAGCCGCTTTGAAGTGGTGCGCGGACAAACATTCGTGGCGAATGATTTTCATTTTTTAAGGGTGACCCGTGACCAAGTCATACTAGAGAACAGAAGAATGTAAAAAAAAACTTTGAAAATCTACTGCCTGTGACGGTCTTTTAACTCCTGTTGCTACAACACGACCTATAACCCGACTCCGGCTTGACATCGACTTACAGGATACCTTGTAAAGATTATACGAGTATATTGCCTCTAACTACGAACTTTTGCTGCGACGTGGCTGCATTTAGAAACACTAATCTCACATAAAACAAAAGACAGGCCCGGATAAAATTAGATATAGTCTAGGCGGGAATCTAACCCGTAACACGGACCGCAAGGTCTACGTTGAGCTTTGTATTTGTGTGAGTGACTACCAATTGCACAGCGCCTCAGGCCGGTTGCCAAGTAAAGAACGCATCGCTATGTGCACTCACATAAAAGCAAAACTCAGCTTAGGTCTTGCGGATTGTAGGCACTTAGCGGAACAACTCGGTCAATGCGGCAAACCTGACATTTATAGGTAATGCATTAGTTCTTGCAAGGGAAATAAAACAAAAGCGTCAAATGAACTAATTTACCGGCAGCCTCTAGCCTATTATTGTCGCACTGCAGGGCAAAATCCTCTTCTCATACAGAGAAATCACGAGCATTGATCACCGCGCATGCTCAAAACTGCTTGGCAATTTCAGCCTTATATGTATTTACCATAAGTCCAGTTTTCCTCACGATGTTTTGTGTTCGATGTCAGTCTATCTAAGTTTTAATATGTTCAGCATAAATGTCACTTACCTCCTTTATCTCAGAATCGAGCAACTTAGCCTTCACCTTCTCAATCTCTGCTTTCTCCTCATTGTTCTTCACAATCATCTCTTCTGCCAACTTCAACTCCTTGTCAATCTCATCCCCCAACAACACCTTGGTAGCCGTTGGACCCTCCTGGTGGAGAAAAATTAGTTTCAACATTATGCATACAAGATTCAATATAACGTAGATCTTGGATATGAGAAAAACGAGAAGTAAAAAATTTCAGGTGCAGATAATTTTAGTATCATTAGCTTCTATGGAAAAGTGTAAACTAATAAATTGTTTTGACTGTGAGACAAAATAGCATAGGTACCGTATAAAAGTATATACCTGTAGTGCTATTCTGTAACTATCTCACCGTGAAAACTTAGGTGAAGTGAGCGTGGAGTGAGATGCCAGTGCCACTGATGCTAGGTATTGACCAAGACGGGATGACACTGACAACTCACTCCACGCAAGTCTTCACGGTGAGATTTTTACACAATCGATATGCTGTAGTGGCATTATGGAATCATCTCACCCTGAAAATTTAGGTGAAGTGAGCGTGGAGTGAGCTGTCAATGCCACTGAGGATAGGTATTGATCAAGACGGGATGACACTGACAACTCAATCCACGCAAGTCTTCACGTTGAGATTTTTACAGAATCGACAGACATGATGGTCGGAAATATGGTAACTTTTTTGGAAAGGATCAGCTGTGTAGAGAGGCATCTCTGTACTATATGCCAGTAAATGCTAGTCATAATTAAGCTTGTCCTGCTGTAGGTATTAGGTATCATTGATTTTGAAGTGAATACTTCTATAGGCGCACTCTGCGTCCATACTGAACAGTGATCGAAACTGTAGTTCTATTCTGTAACTTGCAAACTTAGGTGAAGTGAGCGTGGAGTGAGCTGTCAGTGCCACTGATGATAGGGATTGATCAAGACGGGATGTCACTGACAACTCACTCCACGCAAGTCTTCACGGTGAGATTTTTACAGAATCGACAGACATGATGGTCGGAAATATGGTAACTTTTTTGGAAAGGATCAGCTGTGTAGAGAGGCATCTCTGTACCTGCCAGTAAATGCTAGTCATAATTAAGCTTGTCCTGCTGTAGGTATTAGGTATCATTGATTTTGAAGTGAATACTTCTATAGGCGCACTCTGCGTCCATACTGAACAGTGATCGAAACTGTAGTTCTATTCTGTAACTTGCAAACTTAGGTGAAGTGAGCGTGGAGTGAGCTGTCAGTGCCACTGATGATAGGGATTGATCAAGACGGGATGTCACTGACAACTCACTCCACGCAAGTCTTCACGGTGAGATTTTTACAGAATCGACAGACATGATGGTCGGAAATATGGTAACTTTTTTGGAAAGGATCAGCTGTGTAGAGAGGCATCTCTGTACCTGCCAGTAAATGCTAGTCATAATTAAGCTTGTCCTGCTGTAGGTATTAGGTATCATTGATTTTGAAGTGAATACTTCTATAGGCGCACTCTGCGTCCATACTGAACAGTGATCGAAACTGTAGTTCTATTCTGTAACTTGCAAACTTAGGTGAAGTGAGCGTGGAGTGAGCTGTCAGTGCCACTGATGATAGGGATTGATCAAGACGGGATTACACTGACAACTCACTCCACGCAAGTCTTCACGGTGAGATTTTTACAGAATCGACTTGCTGAACTGTCGGTCGCTCGAGTCCGTGATGCTGAATCGCGTATACTTGGCGCTGAATCGCGTATCTCATACCCAGCTCCAGTAATAAGTTTTCACTTCTATCATGTGGTTGTTGTTATTTTAATTTTTTCCCCGGGATTTTGGCCTTCAGCGGTTAATCAACCAAAATTGCTTCAACTCACACGAGGATTTCACAACGGATGGTGTATGCAAAAACTTTAAAATTTCCTCACCGGTTGCAGCGGGTCTTCCAAGGAAAAACCCATGTCCACATCCTGCTTCCATAGCACCTCGATGAGGTCCATATCCTGGAGACAAAGGAAAATAACAGATTAGTTTAAATATAGTCAAGTAACTTGGTCGTGGAGTCCCAAAAGGCAGTCTCTCCATGTAAAATACTGGCATTCAACTAAATTCGGCTAGGAAAGAAAGAAAAATCGTTTTTTCTGCACAAACAGATACGAGGGCTGCACTAAAAGTATCGGGAATGGAATATTTCCACGGTTCCTGTCATATTAAAATCTTTTTAATTGAAAACTCCTTGGTTTTAAAAATCGAATATCATTTATTTATTTAAAAAAAGATTCTCGGTCTTGTCACAAGGTTTTGTCAAACATGTTTAGTCGTTGAGAAAATGGAATTGACTCGAGAATCGCCGTACAGCCGCGACCTAAGCCCTAATGATTTCTACTTTCCCTAAAATAAAGAATAAATTGCGTGGACAGAGGTTTTCATCACCTGAAGAAGCTGTGGACGCCTACAAAACGGCCATTTTGGAGACCCCAACTTCCGAATGGAATGGTTGCTTCAATGATTCGTTCCATCGTATGGAAAAATGTGTCAAATTTCGCGGAGAATACTTCGAAAAGCAATAAATACATTTTTAAATACATAGTAATGTTGTGTCACTTCCTTGATTCCCGAAATTTTCAGTGCCGCTCTCGTAGCTAGGCAGATAATGGATGAGTCAAGTATCTCCAAGGGCTTTACGTTGAAGTATCAAAGCGGTAGAAGGGATGTATGGCAGCGACTATCTGCCTCTTGCAACGAATTACCAAATTAGAAGGTAATTGTTTTGTTTATTTATTTTACTTCGATGGTCCTAGTATATCATTTTTGTGTACATAATCCAGCATTGCTTTAGTAATCTTACAAGCCTTTTATGCCTGGAGGCTTTTATTTAGGTATTAAGTTATGTTTATTTTTTGTCATTGTATTTCTTGGTATATTGGCGTGGCTAGCTGACATATGGAAAATAATTTTTAAATTGTTCTGTGTATCACATAGCTACTATTGTACGGAATCGAGCTGAACAGACAGCTGTGCTGCTGGGGAGTTTGTTGCGCCACTTCTTTTTCCCAGCTAAACCACTAGGAAGTGGTGAAGGGCGGGCGTGCCGGGGGACTGTCTTATGTCATTTTGAAGTTCGAAAAGTGCTGATTCTCAGCCTAATTTGAATAATGACTTTCGATTTTGATTTTGAATCATAACAAACTGTACTTGGAGATGGAGGTAACCCCCCATATATCACGATTAAATATGTAGGTAACTTTTAATGGACAAAGGTCCATCCTCATAGACGGCATTAGCACTTAGCACCTAAATTCTCCTTACCACGAGTTCATTCATCATTTGATATCAGATGATATACCTAGGTCATGAAACGCTTACAACTCCAGAAATAGTAGTCAGATAGTTGGTGATTGCAAACCTAAGTTCAGATTTTAGGATGATAGGCAGCAGCGTCCTCATGTCTGCTAATTTATATTGTAATAATAATAGATGTTAAAACCATAGTTTCAATCGATAAAGGAGTAACACAACGCGACGCCATCTTGCCAAAGATGACAGGCATAGATAAAAAGGACACCCTTTTTTGTTCGCTATTTAAAGATTTTTGAATTTCTTGGAATGCTTTTGCGGCGAACCGCTATTAAAATAATTTTTGTAATTGCTTTGAAGATTGGAATCATTTTTGATTTTCAATGTGTTAATACAAAACTCTTACAAACGTGTAACAGATACAAAAGTGTTAACATTGTTAATAAGTTTAACAGTTAAATAAGCATAAGTAAGCCGCAATCCAGTCGCAGTTGTAAACTGCTTATTTCTGTTACACATATAATATTAACACTTCTTAATTCTGTAACATTATTATATCCGGTACATTTATATGTGTTTCTTTTAATTAAAACAGTTTTAAAAAACAATGTTAAAATCACATATTACGGTTAAAGTTTAAGCCCCTGGCTGTGAACGTTCTTAAAAATAAAGGAATTGCCCCTCTGTGGGCCTAGTGTGAGTTTATTTTAACCGTCTCGAATTTACGCATCGACCGCGTTCGGCGCTCCGATTGGCCCTTGGCAATCGGAGTGCAACGATCGAATGGTGAAGGGCCAATTGGAGCGCCGAACGCGGTCGATGCGTAAAGTCGAAATGGTTAAATCACACTAGGGCCTTTGGTCGTCGTAGAATATTTCGATGTTACGATCTAGATGTGTGAAAAGTCCTATTTTAATGCATTGTAACGGGCAATTGCTGGGGAAATGCGGTCCTTGCGGAGCATGTGTGGTGTGACTTTGAATGAAAGGCTGAGGAATGGTGTGATAACGCAACGGTGCGGTTTAAAAGAAGATGTAGTGGTATCAAAGCATAATATATATATAATAAATGGCATAAGGTTCAAATTGGTATTTTATTAGTTTTCCCGCCCAATTAAAAAAGTCGGTAGGGGTCGCTCACAGCGCGCAGCGGGATAAAATGGATCAAAGCACAGTGCATCGGATTTTTAATTATGTTTTTTATTTTATTTTATATACGCGGTTTATATGTTTTACATACAGAACTTTAAACAACATAATTATTTAATATGATGAGGTTTCGTTCGAAAATTGTATTTATAAGACTATAGTCATAAAATGCCAATTATTATTACTGTTACAGTTAAAAATAAGAAAGATATTACATTTGAATTTGGAATCTGTCATTTTTATACGATTGTTCATTGAGTTTTCTAATTTTGGCGCCAATACTTTGTACAATATTTTGCGATATTAAAATGGAGTGGGGTGATACAGAGAACCGAATCGCTGTGATTGCATTACACAAAGTTGGTATGGAGCCAAATACAATTTTTAAAACTCTCCATACGCTTGGTATTAGTCAAATGTTTGTGTACCGGGCTATTAATAGGTACAATGAGACCTCGTACGAAAAAGGTGGTCAAAGCAGTAAGGGAAAAAAATCGAAGAAATCCTGTCTGAAAGCAAAAGATTTTATCTCGGGAGATGAAGATATCACCCAGAACCATGTCGCGTATTTTAAAAGATGACTTAGGACTTGCAGCCTATAGAGACGCACTGGTCATTTTTTAACTGATAATTTAAAAAGAATAGGGTGGTAAAATCGAAACAACTACTAATGCGGTACGCAAAGGGAGGTCACAGATTTTTTTTGTTTACGGATGAGAAAATCTTTACAATTGAGCAACATTTTAACAAACAAAATGACCGTATTTATACTCAAAGCTCTAAGGAAGCTTTCCAATTAGTCGACCGAGTGCAACGTGGGCATTATCCGACTTCAGTGATGGGTTGGTGGGGTGTTAGCTATGAAGGAGTGACTGAGACATATTTTTGTAAAAAGGTATCAAAACATCGGCACAAGTGTATCAAGATACCATTCTAGAGAAGGTAGTTAAGCCCCTTAACAACACCATGTACAATAACCAAGTATGGTCCTTCCAACAAGACTAGGCGCCGGGTCATAAAGCTCGGTCCACGCAGTCTTGGTTAAAGTGAACGTTTCGGACTTCATCAGAGCTGAAGTCTGGCCGTCCGCTGGATTATGATTTATGGTCAGTTTTAGAGAGTATGGCTTGCTCTAAACGCCATGATAATTTGGAGTCCCTAAAACAATCCATACGATTGGCAGTGAAGAATTTTCCCGTGGAAAGAGTGCGTGCTTCTATTGATCTCTGGCCTGAACGTTTAAAGGACTGTATTGCAGCCAATGGAAACCACTTCGAATAGGCTTTTTATATTTTAAATTGTTTTATATTTATGTGTTAAACTAACACACTGTAAACGTAATAAATATTAATTGTATTGCAATAAAATAAAATTCTCCGTGACAATATTTATGGCAAGACTAGGTAGTTACCTACTTACTTTTAATTCCCATTCCCAATAATTTTTAGTAAAACTAAAGACACTTCATAGATAATATTAGTCTGGAATCAGATTGACAAAAATCATTACAAAATTATCATCAATTTAAATTTTATTACTTTGAAGATACGACATCTATCGTTTCCCTTTAAGTATATATTCACAACAACGCCATCTATCCGATGTTTTCGAGCGAATTGACACAATTGCAGTAAACATCATCCGTCCGTTTCACAATAGAACAGCGACATCTATTCTTCGGTAGTTGAAGTATTGGTACTAACGCCATCTGTTGTGATAGCATTGAACTTTGCTGGTTGGCGGTTCGCAGCGCTATCATTGGTAGCAAAACTTGTGCTCGCTACTTGACGGCAGATGGCGTTATGTGCAAAAGAAATTTAATAGATGAATACATAGTTTAGAACAAATTCACAATCATTGCACACGTAAAATGCACTAAGCAAAAAAAAAAAAGAGATAACGATATCCGCAGTGGAAAGACAGAGTTAAAATCAAATAGGCTCTGAAGAAGGACTTCAGAGCCTATTTCTACAAACTATAGGTATATACCAATAATTTTTAGATTGCCTAGCACATTACGAGTATAAGCCGAAATAATTGTATTTCGGGTCGGATCACATAATTATGTTGGAAAAGATAACAATTTTATTTCTAAGTTCATGAAGCAGAGATAGATGTTTTTCAAAGGAAATTGCTATTTCATTCAAAAACAATTTACAGGAAAATGACAACAGATGGCGCTGTTACAAATTACCCAAAATAACTTCTAGAACATCTGATTTGGAGTAAAAAAACTCGTAATTTAGCGAAACAAGGTTATGGGCGGTCAAGGTAAGACAAGGTCAGGACATTGCCGAAATAGACCGATCCCCCGCACTGTGTAATGTAGAGATTGTGTTCCAGATTGGAGAATTACGGAAAGGCAGAAACGTTCGACATAAAAAGTTCTTACTAATTCCATGCCGGGGAACAAAGTTGTGTCCTACCGTACGGTACAACTTTGCAAGTAATTTTTATAAGTGATATTTCCATTGATTTTCAAAAGTAGAATAAAAGAGTCAATGTAGGTTTTTCTCTAATTCATTGTCATAAAGGGGTAATTATTAATACAATTATCTATGCAAATTTCGTTTGCAGTATTATTTAAGTAATGCCAATCAATAACCTACTTAATTTTGTCGAAAAGAACCTCAGATTTACCTTAGATTTAAAGGCAAATAATCAACATTAATTATTACGTATTAGAACTCATTAATCATTACTAAGAATATTTATAGGACACTTATTGATGATATATTAAATAAACAAACATAAATAAATAATAATCTTTTGAAAAATATGTAATTAATGTTAATACATTTAAAAAATTGGTATGCAAATAATATATGTATTAAAGTTGTGCCAGTTTCTCATAAGTCTAATTTGATACATTATTTATTGAATTATTTTATGATTTTTGCACTCTAGAAAATCCAAGTTACATAAATTTAATAACACGCTTTTAACATATTGTTGTCTACTTTCTGGCTGATTAATTTGATAAATATCAACATGTGCTGCATCGCACATGCCAAAAAAAGCTCAGGGGAAATTTTTCGACCGTTCGACGGGACCTGTCAACATGACATTTAATTTTTTTTCAGACATGGCGTCAATTTTGATGGGATTTTTTTTTAAAGAGTTTACTTATAAAGTACGTCTTATTTTTAAAGTAGATTATGGAATACCAATGATAAGTAAATATAGTGTTTGTTTGTTTGAACGCGCTAATCTCTGAACTACCAGTTACATTTGAAAAATTATTTTTACGCACAAAACGGATACATACGTCATATGGAGGAAAAGTGCGGGAAAGCGAATACGACGGAGTGGGTTGGATAACAAGACATCCACGCGGGCGAAGTCGCGGGCGAAAGCTAGTAATAAATAAAAAGAAAGGAATTGCCCACTGTTATTTATGTAGGTAAATAACATCTGGCTCTGAGTTCATCTAAGAAAATATATAACGTCATTTCTGTCAGTGTCCGTTCGAAAAACAAATGGACTATTCTGATTCATTTATTACAAATCCATCCATTGCTGCATTACTTTGACATCAAAATAAATGCCACCACAAAAAGCACGCAATGGACATACGATGACGTAAGTCGTAGTAAAAGTCATCTATCTCTTTCTAGCGGTATGCGTAACATAGTTATTTTTGTAGTAAACTAGTGATGTCTCTTTCGCACACATGTTTCCTTTAAATAGTGATGTGATCGTAGGAAAAACATATGACACAGACACACCTATTTTACAATGAAATTTAGTTGTTTTTTTGTTCTTATCGCCTTTCTGTTTCATTGCTAAAATTATTTGTCTCATGTCTTCTTCTTCTTCACTTCTCTGTGTTTTAGTATTCTGGCGTATGGCACTCGTGGGTTGCAGCTGAAAACCAGCGTCAGATGTCACCTTGTGTTGTCATCTGACATTATGCTGAGCTGAGGCCCTTTTGGCATTACTTTGTTTTCTGTTTTTTATAGTTTTAAGGTGTAATTTGTTTGTGTTGTAATGCCAATAAACGCATTTTTCTTTCTTTCTTTCTTTCTATGTCTACCTTACCTACTAGCAAGGTGTCAATGGGTTATGCTAGAAGATAAAAGAATACACAGCAGCATTTAATGACTAAGTGTTCAGGTTTTTAACAAAATGCTCGTGCCTTCAAATTATTTTACGCACTGTCAATTCAAAGGCCATGTAAAAATGGTAATTTTTAGAAGTTTAAGTAAAATAAAACTAACCTAAACTAACCTTAATTATTGATATTACTGAACACTCTAATATGCTGATAGCCCTATTTTTTTGAACCTGAAATAATTCCTATTTTGGGCTGCTACAAATACATAAATCCTACTGTAATATTATAAACGCGAAAGTTTGTGAGTATGGATCGATGTTTGTTACTCTTTCACGCAAAAACTACTTAACGGATTTGGATGACATTTGGCACACATATAGTTTATAACCTGGATTTACACATTGACTACTTTTTATCCCGATACTCCCACGGGATCAATATTTATGCGGGTGTAACCGCGGATAGCAGCTAGTAGCTTCATAATTACGACCAACTTGGATATAGCGCTCGTTGGCCGCAGCCGCGGTTGTTTTCAGACCTAACCTAACCCCCTAGCTTAGTTACTGCGACCAATGGTGAGAAAAGCCACAAAATTAAAAAGAGGTTCAATTATTTAAAAAGACGTGCATCATAGTTAGAAACGAAAAAAAAAAAATCGGCTCATAAATTTAAAAAATGAACGCCTTTCCATTATATGAAGGTCAATAAGTTTTTAGAACATCAGTTATATACTTAACGAACCTACTAATAACTTACTTCCCGAACTTAAAATATCTAACTAAAGGCTTGTGCACACTGGCGCGACACAAAGGCACCGAATGTCGCGACGAGCGGTGCCTTTGTGTTGCGCTGTCGCATTGCGCCTGATTGCGGGAACCTTAAGTTGCAAACAAATTTTCGCAAAAGGAAGAAAGGTGTAGATTAGTAACCTACGATATAATTAAAAGCACTTTTCTGAACGAATATTTGGGCAGGTATAACATAAGGTCACGGAATGGTACCCAAGGAATTGAAAAAGACGTAGAGGTAGACAGATGAAAAGGTGGGAGGATGACTGTCAACAGGTTGGCGAAAAACTGCTCTGGATAGGAATTAGTGGAGGGAAACAGAGGAAGCCTATGTCGCAAGACACCCTGGCCTGTACCCTAATTGCGTGATACACAATCAATCGGAATCTGAATCGTTTTGAAACAGATTGCTAATCCATTGCTTCATATATTATGTTCGATAGAAATTCTGCTCAACAATGTAAATAACGCAATGTATGTTGTTGAACTGTCAAAATACAACAGATTAGTCGTAATCGTTTACGAAAATGTGTTACGTAATTAGGCTGATGGTAGGTCCAGACCAGAAATCATAATAGGAAATAATAATCAAATTAATGTCACTTGTTGTTTTATAAGAACTTGTTTATGTACAAAGGTTAGAGGAAATAAAGGTTATTTTTATTTTACTTAACTTAATAAGGTTCTTTCAAAGGCAACTTTATACTATTTGGAACAAAGTTCCTTTTCGCTTACTTGACGAATACTTACTAGATCAAAAAAGTGTAACATTTTGACCGTAACATTCCTTTTTTTTTCTTCATTTATTTAGTCTCAAATATTGATAATATAATTCATTGTGTCTTTTTTTATACATATTATTATAGCGAAAGGAACTTCGTTCCAATCGGCAGTCCCAAGACACCTCGCGATTTTTTTAAAGTTGATCTTCGGGACATCTTTTTTTTTGCTATGGCAACGCTATGTCAACACGGATATTACTCAACCTCTTAACATTTTGAGACACAAGTTCGCAAAAGTATGATTCAAACTTTCATATGTATAAATAATGGTGTATTTTACTCAGCTGATTCAGTGCTTATATCTTGGGGACTGCCGAGAAAACGGAATACTCAACTACGAAATAAGTTTTATTGTCATTTTTTTTGTTGTATTTTTTATAATAAAACGTCACATTTTTTTAAATTATACTAAATATAAAGCATTATTTACTCCGCTGACCAAGCGCCACACGTCAAAAGTACTCATTCATCGCTAATGATATAATTAAATTACATAAGATTTCCCTCCCAAATCAACTGCCAAATATCGCTCAACGCGCATAGAGAAATGTTCTCTTCAAAAAATTAAAAATCAACTTTTTGCTCCATTCCCGCACAAAAAAAAAACTTTTGTACCTATTGTCTATGGTCCGGTCTGTTATATTCTAGCACGAAAAAATGCTATAAATAAAACTTGATACTATGATGCTTCAAGTCAAGATATCTTGATTTCGACCATTCTTTAGTTCCAAATACGCTGTCACAACTTTAAAAATATATATGTCAAGTTATAAATACCAGGAAAACATGTAGATTTGTACGCATTATTATCACCAAAAGATCTTTTATCTATTCTGATATTAGCGGGTACGAACAGAAACAAACAACTTTGATTGCCTTGATAATTATAATATGCCATCATTTGAAATCCTAGTCAATTACGATTATCTCTATCATCTTTAAGTAACCAGTACCATTGGAATATTTTATAACGAATGAAGGAAGTTCTACTTTTTTTTTTTTTTGGGAATGGATTCTCGCAGGTCAACCTATGAGGTTGTCGTCTGCTTAAACGGACTTGCCTGTGGGTGCCCTAATAAATTAAGGCCTCCAGCCAGGACTTAAACTTAAATACTAATTAAAACTAAGCGACAACGCTAAGGGCACCCCCTGTGGGGTACGGACCTCGGCTTAGGGCGTCGCTGGAAGAGGGCAGCAAGGGACTAGCTGGATCAGGATTTATTAGATTTTGGGACGAATTTAAAGCTACAGGCTCAGCGGCGCGGGCTGGCTCGAGCAAGGGTCGGGAGGGGGGGGAAGTTCTACTTGAGTAGTTGAGATTTTATTTAATGACACCATAAATTAAAAAAAAAGTTATATCTTTCATTTAAAAAAAAACTCAACCGTAGATCAGATAGTTACCAAAAACTAGTCTGTAATCGCCAGCACCCAGTGAACAAGGTGATCAATGCAACGGGCATTGTTCACCACGCTTATTACCCATTACCCTTCTCGGTATGAGAAGAGGCTTTTGTCCTGCACAGGATAATATAGGGAAAACTAAGTATGATTTTCAAAGACCTAATCAATGATACATCCGCCTAGAATAAATTCATTTTGAATGTAAATGTTGACGTTCAAAAGTGCCATTTAGAGGGCCTATTTGTTAAATAAATGCTTTGACTTTGACATGTCCATAGTTTCGCCATCCATTTGACATAGTTCGTCGACTTTCAGTTGTTCCCTTTTCACAATATGTCGTCTGGTTGTCGCCATATTGAATTTTAATTAGGTGCCTCTAGAGTGCCACAAAGGAACAAATGTATACATACATATGCTGATAAACATATAACTTCATTGCGTGGCGCTGTCGTGTTAAAAAAAACCGTCAATTGTTTTTCTCTTCATTCAAAATCACGAGTAAGTTGGTAACATGTTCCCGCCATAAATCTGCATCTGACAGCTGTCATCATATTGACAGCAAAAAAACAAATGTCATTTACAATGTCAATCCCTTCTAACCTTACTGTCACCCCTTTTCAACCAAAATACGTGTGTATATGCACTATCGAACGCTTCGACCTAGACACGCAGACGTCTGGTGAACCCAGCCATTGCCCCCAGGTCTTTGTTTCCTCGTCTCAGCTCCAGGGGTCGAAAACCTAAGGGTTGAAACCCAGCCTCAGTTCGATAACCGATTTCGGGGGACATACATACTTAAGGTGAAATGTGAATGCTTTTAGTTTTAATATTTAAGGTGATCACTTTGACGTTCAAAATTTTGGTATTTAAGTTTACGTAAAATGTGAACGTCTGTGAGCTGAGACTTAATTATTTTCACCGAATGTACTTACAGAGTATTGATCTATGTATTTAATAACTTATATAAAATGATACGTAAAGTAGATGCGTAATTTGTTAAATTCACACAGTACTAACAACTCATGTGTTTGTTTATTGTTTATTTTTTATACACCATAACAATTTCCATGCATGACATTTGACTGCAAACTTATACCAGCACAGCGAACAGAGCCTGGGTATGTTTTACTTGTAAACAACTGAACTAATATCGATAAAATATGTCCTGAAGAAAATAATGTTAGGTACTTACTGTTTATTCCGTTTTTTTTTAACCTTACGCATGAGCGAGCAAAAATTACTATTGCAAAAACTAAATGAATTTTTCCTTCACATTAAATATCACCTTTCTACCAAGCGAAACAATATTTTAAAATAAATTAAATACGCCACAACTAAACACATGTCTTGTTTCTAAAACATATAATTACAAAGTCACATAAGATCTTTAGTCTACAAAGTACATAACAGTACTATTATTAAAACAACACGTGGGTACTATATCACTTTCGATTTCAAACACACGACTCCGAAATTGGCAACTGTTCAAAACTAATAGTTTACCATAATTAATTATAAGAACATTCATTTAACGCCACCTATGCTTACCCTCTTTCGGTTTAATATTAACAACCAAAAAAATAATTAAATGAAAAAACACTGTTCGTTCTGTGAAAGTTTCATCGAAATCGGTTTCGGAGTTTCGAACAAAAACACAATGTTTTGATACAATCGACTCGAGTTTTATTGACGTACCTTTAGCCTCAGACAATGCATTATTATTTAAGGTATGGTTTATTGCAGTGGATTCTCGATTAATAATGCTGCATATTTAATAACATTTTTTAACTGTAATTTGACCTGTATGTCAAATTTATTTTCAATAGGTTCATGTTCAATAGAATGGGCAACTAGAGTGCCCGCAAGATAACTCTGCGCGCGTTTTTGACTTTCAAGACTATAACCCTGCCATCACTTTTAATCATTTTCGGCGTAATGATGGCGATTATTTACTTTGAACAACATGGAACACAGCAAACTCTCTTGACACCTGATATAATCGTTGAGATGGCGGCAAACAGTTTTTTCCAATTTCGGCTGCGCGCAGACTTATTTTGCGGGAACTCTAGCTACATCTTACTTACTGACCGACTCCTTGACAATTCAACTGTAACTGGCAACCCTTTTTTTTTTCGTGTCAGAGTTTTACTGACTAAAACCCACCCGTGTTCCTTCAGTTGCCTGTGCCAGGGCCACGGTTTTCTTTTTAGAATTACCCGCGACCCTGAGGCGTCTGCCCTATCGGACCCCGTCACTTTGTGCTGACATCTCTTCGAGGCGCGCGTGGAACACGACGCGCGGTCGACCCGGGCCTGGTCCTTACCGGACGGCGAGCTACCCATTGCTCGCCGTCCGCAAGCCCGCGCCTACGGTGACCGCGAATCTGCAGGCGACTCCCGACGCCCAGGGCGTCTCCTGCGGCGGCTAGTGGGGGCGTGAGGGTGCAAAGCTCACTCCCTCACGCGCTCCGCCTCCTCCTTCGCGAGCATTACTGCTTCGCAGAAGGAGGTGACGGCTTTCCATTCCCTCTCGCTGCGTACCATGGCCTGGACCAGGGCCGGACGCGAGAGATCGCCGCCACCAATCGCCTCCGCGAGGACACTGCGGTGCTCCGCCCAAGCTGGGCATACCTCCACCGTATGCTCCACCGTGTCCTCCGGGCGATCCACACAATGGTGACGTCCGGGCGTTTCCTCCCGCCTTATGCGAAACAGGAACCTCCCGAAACAACCGTGTCCGGTGAGGACCTGTGTCAGGCGGAAGGTGAGGACGCCGTGGCGCCTCTCCAACCACTCCTCAAAGTGGGGGCTTTCCGCCGCTATTATGGCGTGCCCAAACTGGCAACCCTAATTAGCACAGTACCTAATATCAAACTTTTCGTCTGCCTATATGACCTCCTTAATCCCATTACTGGGTAACACAATACCCCTTGGTAAGATTGCCCTTTCTCCCTACTGCCTACCCGTAACGACTGTCAAAGATCTACGAATAACAGCCAGGACCAGAGCCAGCAAACATTTTGACCAAAAATGCGCGGAGTGCGGGGGTCTCTTTTGACTTGTGTAAAAACACAGCCCCGCGCTCCGAACGTGCCTTAAATAGCTCAGTATCATAGTTTTTCGCGCATGCTAAGTTATGTACCGGCTACATTCATTCGAATTTAATAACAACAATCACAACAACAATCAACGACTTAAATGGATAAGAAGTAGAATGAAAGTTCATTCGGGGACTTTACCTGATTTTTTTTAGGACTTACTTAGTAGTAAGTTTTAAAAAAGATCAGGTAAAGTCGAAAATTCGAAAGTCGAAATTTTTTGACTAATGAAGTCACAATGATAAAAAAAACCGCCAAAATTGTTTTTATCATTGTGACTTCATTAGTCAAAAATTTCCGTTGTAATCATTATGCAATACTAAGAAGTTTCGACTCTGGACTTGGACTTAGTATTTTTAAATTCAGCCTAGATAAAATCTGCTGTGATAACACGTAACAAAGGAATCTTCATGTTTTAAATAAAACATCACAAAAAAAAACTGAAACGCATTCGAATTTCAAAACGGTTTGTACGCGTTCATCTTGCGTTTAGAAATTCTAATTTCAATCCTTTGAAATGGGAACCTTTGACCAGTTGAACAGTTAGTTTCGTTTCGATTTAACATTTCGGGATAAAAACTGAGATATTATATTCTAGATGGCATTTTCAACACTGCCTTTCAATGGTTAGGCAGAATAGTATGTAGACTAACTGTTCAACTGCAAGCCTCTTCTCATAAAGATAAGTCCCAATACGCAGCGAGTAAGCATGGTGATCAATGTTCGTTATTGATCACCATGCTTACTCGCTGCGTATTGGGACTTTGGGAACTTTCAGACTGGCCAGAACTGTAGAGGGCCTGTATGTAGGCCTAAGGGCCTGTTAATAGTCCAGTGGCGCTTTCAAACTGTTTCGTGTTACAAGAACTGCAAGAACACTATTGACATATGCTTTTCGGTAGCTCGTGTCCATCACAGTTTTCGCTGATATAATGTCATTTTATCTACGCCATAGGTTTGAGACATTCAGGGGGCAGTAGAAGACCCAGAGAAAATTAGGGCTCGTTGAGATGGGCTCTTGCGACTATACAATATAACACTTTGCAATATAAACGTGCCAATAGCAGATTCAGATTCGCGAGTACCGCTTTAAATTACTTAGTTCTAAGGTTGAGTGCTCCGTCTCGTCGGACTAGGCACACACAGTTATTTGATGTACCGCATAGTAGTACAAACTACGCTCGAAATTCTGTGATTGGTAGGATATTAAGAAATTTTAAGCAAAAAATTCTCTCATCTTGACATATTTAACACCAAAAAAGGTATATTTACGAAACTTAGTAACTTCTGTGTGCGACGAATTGACTAACAGTTCTAAATAGTATTGAGTAAAGTATCCACACACCATTACAACTCCACACTGCACATTTAGGTATGCTTGGATGGTGCTAGCCTGTCATCATATTTGTTTCTGTGCACATAATAAGTGTAGCTACGAAATTGTAATCCGTAATTGGCTGTAAATGTAAGTATTAATTTTAAGTGAATTTGTTTAAGGGCTATTATGAAGGCCCTTAGGATTCCTCACGACGCTTTCTTCTAGAGAAGCTCGTGGCTAATTAATTATAGCCGCACGGGTTAATCGATTAGGTTAAGCTAAGCTTGCTGCGGTTGGTCTGCGGATTTGTGACCATTTTTACATACCGAGACCCCACCGTGCCGCTGAAAGCACGTTAAGCCGCTGGTCACGGCTGTCATTCTTAGATCTTTCGACAGCGTTACTGGTGTTCAAAAGCCTGAAAGTATGACAGCCAGTGTTACCAAGGGGTATCGTATTACCTGGGTTGTGAAGTCAGATAGGCATCCGCTAGGCAGATTGCTTTCTTCCATCGTAATTCAGCAAGTGATACCAGGATAACATAAATCGAAGGTGTCATGTTTATAATTTGATCATCTATTTGCTGCAGTGACATCGACCCAGTTTCAATAGGTGACCTTACAAGCACTCACACTGCAGCCTGTTACAATCAATACGTGTTAGTTCTACGATAACATCTATTTCAACAATGAACCACTTTTGTTCAAACCATTTCAAACGTTGTTTTTTTTTCAAGTTAGGCTGAGAATCAGCACTTTTTGAACGTCAAAACTACGACAGACCCCCAAAACGCCCGCTCTTGCCGTTTTAACAAGGTGAACCGATGACCTTGTAAAGGCCGCAGGAGTTAGCTGGACGCAAAAAGCCCAGCACCGGACGATGTGGCGACACTAGGGTGAGGCGGGGGGGCTATGTCTAGCAGTGGACATCCTACGGCTGAACAGATGACGATGTTGCTCCAAGGTCCGGCTCCGGTTCATTTCCGTGACCAAAAAGGCAGTTGACCTCGTTAGTCATCATTGTCAAGGTCATTATTTTGTAGTGATTTTATTTTGTATGTCCCTACGTTAGCTTTTTCTTTAGGGCTGAGTTATTCTAGACAAAAGCCAGGCAGGCATCATTTTTACAAAACATAACATAACGCCTGTAATCCCCGAAGGGGTAACGCAGAGGTGTACCAATAGTACACCCACATTTCGTCAATTCGTTTAAGGGTCCCATGTAATAGGGGGCGCGTCTATTGCTATCAACCGGGCACAAATCCAGACTCCGGGCTGGTATTGAAAAAAACCCAAGAACACTTTGCCCGACCCGGGGATCGAACCCAGGACCTCATGCTCAGAAGGAGCGCTTGCTACCACAAGACCAACGAGGTAAACTAATCACTTTTTTATTCTACGGACAAATTAAAAATTTCGCATTTGGAACAATCAGCATTAAAGATTTACCAACCTTAAATACCACGTGACTCCTTATGTATCATCTACGAAATCAACAAAGGCTTATGACCATGTTATTTCAAATTAAGACGCAAAACTTCTTTTTGGCCGAAAAGTTCGATGACACCACAGGTTGCCAACCTCTGCGTGACGATCTTACTCTTCGAACTAAAGATGTGCGTGTCGAGAACGTGGCGTAGTTAAATGTTAATTTCAAAGAATTCTGGTTTTACTAAGCTTTAGCTTCTTGTGAAAACCTCAGGGTATACAGGGTGTATTACATCAGAATTTTAAGGCGACTACATGACCTAAACGCAAGTTTTGCAATGCCTAAAAGTATATGATCCACTGCAGTAAACAAAATCAGAAAAATATATCATATTCTTCAGGATAAACGCTAGTTGATGGCATAATCACGAAGAAACCTCAAAAAAAACTTACGATTAAAAACCATACTAATATACATGCAATCATTCAGATTTTTGTCAGATTATTCTACAAGCAACATTGACACGTAATAGTATTTTTTTTGTCCAATCAATAGATTTCTAGTAAATAGATAACCGTTGGTTGATTTTCGCAATAAATTACCAGCGTTGTGTCAACGCGTTTCTCTTTCTTTTCTGTGCAGTCTATCAGTGACCGCGCTTTAGCTCTTGTTAGCATCTTAAAGCCTGATCAAGCCTCTCCGCTGGATGCGAGAAGCACAGAACCGGGAGAAGTGGCGGCGTTTAGACCTATGTCCAGTATTGTAGACGTCTTTCGGCTGAAATGCCGAATCAAGCCTGTGGCCAGAAAATGTGCTGTCATGTCTCAAGGAGATAAGATAGTAGGTATTGTTTTCTAAGCATTGTTTGTAACGCGCTCTGGATTTTCAACTACCAGCAGAGTTCTGATGAGGCGGGCGGGGCGGGAGCAAATATCTCCAAATAAATACGGTGTGAATCAGAAAGGTTTGCTTTTTTAAGGGACAGTTTATAATTTTTACGTGATTACGATGTTGTTCCCATTGAGAAAGTTGTTCAGTTTGATGGTCTATACCACATCCTCAAATATCGCCAAACCTTTTCGATAACAAGCTGTATGTATGACCATTTTAATAAGAAAGTTCTGGAACCCGAAACAATCTAGTTCGGAAAATTACAATATTTTGCTATCTAAGTACTTGGCAAATGCGTGGGAATAAAGGCCTATATTTGATTAACATTTGCGGTTACTCGATAAACGATAATATTATCATCTATGCTTATCTGTAACCAACCAGACTTTAGAATCAGAACTTTACGTTACCAAACCATCGGTGATCTGTCATTTTCGTGCTAAAACATGACGTAATATTGTTTTAGTGATACAAACTGATGACCCCGTGGTAACGGCCCCGACTTTAAGAGTTGCAGGTCGTGGGTTTGACCCAGGCAAGCGATTTATTTGGATAACGGCTTGTCCTAGAACCAAAAATTCGAAGACATATTACATCTACCAACCCGCACAGGGCCCGATTGGTAGATAACAGCCCACTCCCTATATCCAACATTATGGGTGGATTGAGCTTATGCTACAAACTTATCTGACCCGGTGGCTAAAATTAGAACTACCGAAATCACTATGACAAGTGAGATAATCTGTAATTTTTTGTCCTGTGTCAGCGCCACTGATATAAGAAACAGTGTATTTACATAGTGGAGACAATACAACAACATAAAAACACTAGCAATACACATATTTAGCATAGGAGTATTCCGAAATACCAAATAAGTCCTAGCAAAGACACAGTTTTTTCAAAGCAACTAAATAGTAGAGATGGTCCAACTATGGGTTTTGCCAATCTTTGACAAGATATAATGACCAAACTATTTGATATATTTGATTGAATTTTCGTATGCAGAGTGGAAACGTCATTATGTATACGCAGTAAAATTTATTGTCGTTTTGTTGTCTCCATCTTGTATACAATTCCAGTGTTTGTTCTATGTTTTCACTCCTTCTTCATTCGTTATTTCTCTGGAGGTGTGCATGAGATCGAAACCCACAGAGACAGAAAGCCGAAAACATCAATAGAAAATTACGACAGATTGATTTCTGCGTCCAAAAAGGCTGTTAACCTCTTTAGACATCATTGTCAAGGTCTCAAAAATAAACAAAAGATTACACTCAACCGGCCAAGAGATATGATGTTGCCAGTGCAAATTATCATAATTTGCTAAGTTGAATGGCCTTTTAAGTCAAATATTATTCTTTGAGCTAATGTCAAACAGTTTTTTGAGCTCAGAAGCGACGATCAATGACGTATAGAAAAAAAAAACATAGGGAAGTCCCTATGTTTTTTTTTTCTAGCACATGGCACTCTTAGGCCGCAGCTGAAATGAGCCTCAGGGATGACCTTGTGTTGTCATCTGAATCTGACATGTTGATAAGCTGAAGCTAATAATCTTAAATAATCTTGAATATTGACCTAGGCACGCGGAACATAACCACCATGGAAACGAGTTTTGGCGAAGGCAGCATAGACGAAATGAGATATGAATAAAATATACTTGCCATTTTGTCTATTCAATCTCTCATGTTGTCTATTCTTCCGTCGACAAAACCTGCAGCCTAATTGCGTACACACTTTCGTAAACAATTACGACAGTAGCCCGAGTGTGATTTTATTTTAACCGTCTCGAATTTGGTTAAAAGAAACTCGCACTAGGGCCTCTGATCTGTTGTATTTTGACAGTTCAACAACATTTATTACGTTAATTACATTGTTGAACAGAGTTTTTTATCGAACTTATGAAGCAATGGATTAGCAATCTGTTTCAAAACGATTCAGATTCCGATTTATTGTGTATTACGCATTAGGGTACTGTGCATGCTCGGCGGCAGTACTTTTTGTTTACTCATTTATGTTCTACAAATAAAAATATTTGAATTTGAGGCTCTTTTCGCATTAAAAGCATTGTTTCTTTTTGAAATTTTTTTTTTTTTAGATTTTTGCTAATACGCATTTTTTTTTCTTTAGTTGGTGTCAGCGAGTCCTATTTATCGTTTTACGTCAAGATTATGTGTTGAAAACGAAATAAATACGGTTACCACGTAAACATTTGTTAATGTGATCGCACAAACACTACGTGTTTTATGTAAATTCGTATTTACAATTATAATTAACTCATACACTGCGGTCTATATATTTTCAAGTTTATTTTAAGAACGGAATCTTTTCGCGACTTTGCTTGCTTGTAAATTACAGAAAGGTAGCAAAGCCAAAAAAAGAAAAAAACTAGGGGGTTTGTCAAAATGTCAGCTTAACTCGTTAAGTTATGAGAGAGAATTCATATTTATTTTTAATGAAAGCAATGAGTCCTTCACTGTTGTTTTTTTTTTAACACGAACATGCCGCTCTAGTACGAATTTAAGAATGTATAAAGTTTAGAAACACTCCATTTTCAATAATAAACAAACGTCAAAATAGTGGCTGGCACTTGACAGAAATTATGTGCATGGTGCCAGGACAGAAAAACAAAATGGTCCGTTGCATTTTTTTTGTTTTTGCCAAGATATACGAGTATCTTCAAAAACAGTAAGTAAGTACCTTCTGTAGAAATACAACAAGAACTTCAAATTTTTTTTTTTCATAAATAATTATGTAAAAGCAAAATCAACTTTTGACACCTACATCCAAGAAAAATTATGTGCCCGCCAAAAAAAAAAAGGAAACAGCACTGCCCGTCAATCTACGTATTTACCTCAAAACTTTAAATACAGTAACTTTAACATTATAACCGTACTTTGAACCCATGGCTTGTTGTGACGTCATTTTGACGTACATTGACAGTTAACAAAAATTATCTAAAACGCGTTTACAAATGCAGCTTAAAAGTTAATTGCGCATATTTCCACACCTATTACGTCTGTAGTTTTAATGTAACGTCAATCCATGATATTTAGCTGTCTATGGTCCCTTTAAATAACCCTAGTAGTAATAAAAAGCTAGGCTAATAGACTAGCCCGACTTAAAGCTTTTCTCATTTACGAAACAATAGAACGCCAGTTGCTACGTGCTTTAGTTTTGTCCACGATTATCATTTGTCCATTCTGGCCACTAACAAAAAGTGACACAACAATAAAAATAAAATAAAAAATTATCACTCACCTCTTGAGTCAGCTCATCTCCAGTATGATGTCCCTCATCAGGCTCGATCTTCACATCAACACCATCGCTGGAAGCTTCCATATCACTAACACCACTTGAACTGGCTGTAAAGCTGGTACTAGCTCGTTCCCTCTTCACATTCAACACCAGTTCCTCGTCAAACATTGGCGCTAACTCATACACTTCGGAATCTAAAGGGGTATTCTCCATCAAGTATTGTTCTAAATTCCCCTGCTGCTGCTTCACATCCAAGTACTCCAAATCATGTTTCAGCTCTTTAGCTTCATCTACTTCTTCAAACTCTTGTAAATCTGCCATGTTCTGTTGAAATACTGAGTGGGTTTCTCCCAAATCTACCTCAGTTTTCGGATTGAAATAAGGCATGAAATCTATGGCGTTGTCGCTATATAGATCATCATCATCCTCTTCCTCCTTCTTGATACGAACTTCAAAGTCCTCATTTTCCTTTTTGATCTGCATCTCGGAAGTGTGTACGAGCAGCTCGTTGACGTCAAAAGATCTCGATGCTATTTCAGTAAATATGTCTTCTTCAGTTCTGTTATGGAAAAAATCAGCAGAAAGAGTGACAATAGCGTCCGGGCGTTCTTCATTGCTCGTCGCTTCTTCTTCTTCATCAGAAACCTTGACTTCCTGAGCTACGTTGTCGTCAGCTGACACGGAGTCTTGGTCAGCATTTTCGGGGACCGTCGCCGAAGCGAGCGCCGGCGCTACTGTGTCCGTCGCTACATTATTTACTAAATATGTATGAAGTATCGGGGCTCTGTTATTCCATATCCGCTCATTATATTCTAAATCAGGATTACCATATCGCCCGAGGGAATTTAACTCCTCGAATAATTGGCGTTCGTAGTTAATTAGTATGTTGTCTAGCGATTTTGGGTGGACGAATCTTGGTCTGATGAGCGTCCTGGCTTCTTGTTCTAAGGACCAGTCTGATCCGTTTGAGATGTGCAGTCCAGCTATCATCTGCTGGGTCTCCCTCTCTAGATAATCATTGGGGTCCACCTTTAGCAGGCTTAGGACTAGAGCGAGTCTTAACAACTCGTCTCCATACAATTTCTTTAAAGAAATCATGGTTATAACTTAAATTGAGCACTTGTGAGATCAGTTTTAAAAGTTTATTTAATGCTATATAGTCCTTACGTTATTAATAAAATTTCTGGTCTTCTTTCTTCTTTTCTCCGTCATTTTGACAGGTGTCACTTTCTCGCACTGTTCGTTATTGAGTTATACATGTTTAATAAGCACATCATCACTGGCTTAGGGAGAAACGTGTTCAGTCTATAGTTGGCTTTACCACAGAACAAATCACTTGTTCACTTTTAGTTTTTTTCTGTAATCAGAATTACAGTTTGATGCAGCAGTCTTTGTAGAATGTTTTCAGATACTGGAAATTTAATTCAGGAGAAGTTTTTACTTCAATTCGTTGTCACAAGATTCAGTGACATTTACAGTCAGGAAATTAGCTATCAGTGCAAACGACCATTGCACTGCCAATTTCCTACTAATTTAATTTTAAGTTTGTTATGCTGGCAGTATTTATATGCTGCGCAGAAGTTTTAAAGTTGTTTTGTTGGTAGTGTGTATTTTTGTTTGTCGAAGTCGTAGTCGACGCATGGTTTCTAAAACGCCTATTAAACTATATCATTTAATTTAAGTATACATATAGTAGCATTTTTACAAATGCACAAAAAACTTTATTTTTGTTCTTACTTAAGACTATAAGGAAAGTAAAATACTTTACTTTGGTAAATAATTAATTATTTGCGAACACTTGCGATGTATGTATGGGTATGGGTGATTGACCTCTTTTTTTAACAGCAATTTAATCTGTGGGACCTTGAACTCAACCGCGACATGTACTCAACGCCTATGTAAAAAGGCGTTGCTACTCAAAAAGTTATTTAACTTCATTTTCATTGTGACTTTGACGTTTTTTTTTTTTAAACTCAAATTATAAATTCTAGAAATCCAAAAGACATTTATTTAAAAATAAATTTAGAGCGTCTGCTCTCGTGATTTGACGTTAGAACTTAGCAAGTTATTGTTGGGTACCTTCTATGAAAAGGATTACTTTGTGGTATATTCCATTATGAACTGTAAGATTACAGATTAAGCTTCGTATCTAATTTCAAATAATAAAACAAAATATGTAAAATAAAATCTTTGGTAAGGACATCACTTGAAAACGGCTGGAGCAATTAGGCAATTTTTTTTTAAAACGTTCGTAATACTCTGAAAAGTTTATTGTTAAGTTTTCTAATGCGGGAAAAACTAATCTGAATCTTATTTTTTATGGGAAAACGTCTGTCGAGTGAGTTAGTTAATAATTTATATTAAAATAGAAAAGTAAATTATACTACCGACTTAAAACAAGTTACAAAAATTATGTTAAAAGTACATTTTCGCGGGTACTATAAAAAACATAGAAGACATGTCGAAACGGATTTCTCTTTAAAGCTGCTTACCTTGTTAAAGGCTTAGCGTGAATAATACATTATAAGTCGCTAACAATTATGTACCCTCAAAAGAACAATAATAACATATATTACGAACGTCTATTGAATTAAATTAACCTTATGACTTATGTCGAAACAAGCGACTATTTACTCTACTGGTTCGTGCATAAGTCTTATAATCGCGTGTAAAATAATACAGATTACGAAAGTTAGTAGGAACTGTTTGTGTAATGATTTAAAGTTAATTGACCTCATAAGGCGAATTTTATTTAATTTAAAAACGTTTTTTACACCCAAAAAGCGTATGAAATGGCTGTTAACTAGACTATAAATATAAAGTTATTTTATGAACAATGAGAGTGGACGCGGAATTTAAATTAAGAACTAAACAGGGAGTAAAATTAAAATACACTCGAATTCCAAATTCAAACTTAGATCACATTGTGACTGACCACCATTTAAAAATATCTTCTTACGAACTTACAACTTAATTTTCACAACAACAAAACGCGAACAAAAAATTCACACAATATGGAAAACACTGCAATTGTTCCAAAATCGTAATCTAACCACCCTACCAACAATAAAAACAACCCGAAAAAAACACACACTGCCAACGTAACACAAATTAAAACCATAGATTATTAAAAATATGGGAAGATAAAAAAATATCCCGCCTGAATTAACGTCTATGAAAACAATGTTCTTTGTTTACTAGAAGTTCCGTTTTGAGCGCGCGCTCACGACCGCGCTCGGAGGCAAACTGCGAAGCTTCAGTGCAGCAGGGAACGTTGACCATCGGACATCTCTTTATTTTCCCTGAATTTTCGCACGCGAATCGTTAATTTTACCTTTGGACAATGAGCCATCATGGCAACTATACTGCAATGTCGTTGATATTAAATTTTTAATGCTCGTGTTCTCTGTAGGCCTTTGCCCTGCAAAGGGACAATAACACTATATTATAAATGAACATAGATAAGTTTGCTACAGTTTTCTTTGCTGATTTAATCTTTTTCACCTTGCCATGAGCAATAGAGATGTATTTGGCTATTGCACGGATTTTCGGAAACAAAGGATCGTTATTTTTACGATGCTTTTCTAACTTCTACAAGACAAGACGTCAATTTGTGGCATTTTTGCGTTTAAAACGAAACTTAGCTTCTAACAAAAAATGGCAGAAAGAGATTTGAAGGTTTTTTTTTTAAAATTAGGAATGCTAACATATTTTTTTTTAAAGTTACACGGTTTAATTGTACATTTCGGGGGCCAAGTCTACAAACGTTGCAATGGTCTCTCCGTTGTGAAATTTTGACAGGTTTCCCTTACAATATATCTAACAAAAACTCGCAATGGCAAGACTTTGCAACGTTTGTAAACATTGATTAAACTAGCTAAGTTATGTTCATGTCAAAAACTGTAACATACGATTTAAAGTAGTAGAAAATGCTTTAAGAATATAGTGTGTAGACAAAGCAGATAGATTGCGAGACTAACGACTACACCTAGCCCTGTTAGATCGACTCGTACAATAATAGCTACGACCAATTGATTCAAACACGAACAACGCAGGGTTGAAGAGAAACGACTTCATCAGTCCTGTTGGGGTGAATTAAAATAACCTACAAAAGTGAAATAAAATGTAATTCGTTATTCTGTAAATAGAATATCGGAAGCACATTTACGTCACATTTTAAATGAATAAAAAAAAAACTAGAATGGAGTCAATATTTCCTATAGTAAGAAATGGCGAAACAAACAGGGGTCAGTCTCTTATAAAGTCCAGAAATAATCTTGGTAAGATCATGTGAAGACCATGTCTGGAATGGTATTTTGAGGCAACAACCACACATACTTTAGTAGGACCTGTCCAGTCAGTGCAAGCATTTGTCAGTAGGGAATGTGTGGCGAGACGCGATACTGTATTTATATCTCACGAAGCGACGCAGGCTTTTCTTGTGGTAACCAAGTGTACTAACAAGCTGTAAATGTGTGCCGGCGTACCCTGGGTACTCATTCCGGCTACCACCTTGAAGACTGGTTTACCTACACATATTTTGACTTCAGCACGAGTTACTCCCATAAAGTTCGTACCGACACGAAAGATCAATCCTAGACTTTGGCAAAACCTCATCATCAGGGCTTCTAGCTTCTTCTTTTCAACTCGATGATACAACAATTAACTTATTTACTTTGGCCCATATAACTTATAGTTTTTGTCCTCTATTATAAAGGAGTAGGAACACTTTGGGCACAACAAGCTCCGCGCATCTATTCTGTAAAAATCTCACCCTAAAACTCACCCTAAAACGAAGATAGCCGTAAATGGTATCAATCCCAAGCATCAGGTGGAATGGAATAACACCTCACGTCACGAGATTTTTGCTGAATAAACCTGCTGAACTGTGGACATAATTGGATCACCTCTACGTATATGTATTGTTTTACTTGTAGCCGTTACACGTTTGGGCTGCACGTGTAAGAACTATTATCTTATTGTTGCGCCGGATTTTATAGTCCAATCGTTTTCAAACATAATACCTTGCGTTGGAGAACAATAGATTTGCGTAAATGTCTCGTAGTTATTTTGGCTGGCTACCTACATCTAGTTAGGCTGTTATCTAACCACAATGCATGAAACCATAGAAAGAAGAAAGCCCTAGCTCTCACCAATAAAACTGAACGCGATCAGCATTTCTAAAAAGCGTTCAATAGCTGTCGTTGTCAAAATTCAATAATGATTTTGACACTGACAGGTCTTGAGATGAGATTCAGATCTGCTAAACGCGTTCAGTTGTCGTTGCTTGTTTTGGGGTTATGGTCATGCCTGCAATAGTAGTTGAGTCTATAAGAGTAGGAGAAGACCGAAGAAACGATAGATAGACTGTGTGGAAGATGATATGGCTAGAAAGGGAGATATTGAGATGACGACTATTTACAGAAGTATGGAAGGAGAACACTTCAGCGCAAAAAGGCAAATGAATGTTGATGATCATGTGAAATCAGAAGTATTTCGTCAAAATCTTGCGTATATAGAGACGCCTCATTAAATCTAAACTAACCTTTGAAATCACAGAATTAATTATCTGATATTCAAGTCAATGCTTTGTTTTTGTTCGATAAGAGAATAATCTATTACTTCAAGCATTGTTTATCTAATCTATTAATTATTTTCAACGACTTTTTGATGTCATTTATAGGTACGATTATTTTCTAAGCCTCTTCTAGTGTTCATATATGTTGAAATCTTTGACTTTTATTCCTTTTTCGCTTTTAAGGAGCTGTCAAAATTAAAACGTTATCAGAATTTCTTGTTACACGAAGAAAAATAATAGGCAACCAAAAATACGATCTATATTTAAACAGAAATTAACTTAGCAGATGATAAAGAAACGGCTGGACCCAAAAACAAGTGTGAAGAATACCACAAAACTTTTTCGTCTTATTAAACCTGCATTATGTAAGCAAACCTTAACTTCATGGCAATAAAAAAAAAACGACTGTCATGTTTTAATATGAAAGATGGAACAATTTATAGAATCAAGTTAAGAATATTTGCTTCCTTTTTACAGCCGCACGATTGATACAGTACTGTAACATCGATTGCATTTGATCGTATCCCAAAATGGCGAGGCCATATACCGTGTGAGTCAGAGCGATGTCGCCATATACAGAAATCCAGTTTTATCTACAGCATCAGGGTTGCTTTGTGTTTATATTTACGGTTCGCGTTTTAGAGATAGGCTAAGAGTATTACTCTGAGGTTTATTTTTAACGTTCGTTGCACCGGTGAATCAATAAAGTGACTATTGTGGCGACTATGTCAGTAAAGAAAATGGGGCATACATAGCGCTGTCACTTATCGATAAGAAAGAAGCACCGGGATGCCCACGAAAATCAAATTTTGCGCAAGAAAAGTAGAATTTCGCGGGTTGCCTGGCGCTTCCGCCATTAAGTCACTTTAGGTAGTAGAGAAGTTTAGTATTTATTTGGGATTTTTCTCCATTCCAGTTAAAAAATACTCGAAATTCAGAAAAAAACTTTGGTACTATGACATACTGCCTTGTTGGTCTAGTTATCGCAAGCGCTACTGATAAGCATGATGTCCTGGCTATATCTATTCCCAAGCCGAGCAAAGTGTTATTGGGTTTTTTCCTATCTGCAATTCCTCAGTAGCAGCCCGGAGTCTGGATTTGTGCCCGGTTGATGGCAATAGGCTCGCCCCCTATTACATGGGACTTAAACATAACTGAATGTGGTTGTACTATAAGTAGGTACACCTCTCTCTAACTCTTCGGGGATTACGGGCTTGATGTTATGTTGAATACGATAACACAGCTCTAAAATTGAAACTACGCCAAAAGTAGACCATTACAATCTGTTTAAGCGATTTAACAGTACTTTATCATAATTTATCAATAAGTTTATGCGTCGTAACTATTAAGGTACACGTGCAAACGTTGATGAAAGATTATTGTATAAGAACATCGTATTAAATAATGACACGAGTGTTACACATGCTGTACATAATTTGAGACTGTCGCTGTATCGATGATTAGCTTCTGCCCGCGACTTCACTAGCTTGAAAGCGAACTATAATATAAAACATACCTACCATACGGCACGCGGCAACAATGAAGCTACCAGCCAGTGAAAGAATTTTCGAAATCGGATCAGTACTTCCAGAGAGGCAGTTATGCCTACATCCAAGCTTACAAACTTTACCTCTATAATATTATGTAAAAAACAGTCAACGCCTAGCATAAACCACTGAAGTTAGAACTATGATACAAGATAATATTCCTAGGAGATGAAAACTGCATCACCAAAAGATTTTGCAAATCTCAACATTGTTATTGAAATAGCAGGTGCAACAAAGTCAAAAGCAGCAACTATTTTGGGTTGAAATAAAATAGAATAACGTTGAAGAACGTTTTTGTTTTATATTCAAGAGAAAATAAGATATAATTTACGAGAGACAAACGAATGAACTTGACCCGCGCAGAACCATAAAAAAGTCATAATTTTTTTATGCACAGATTATTAAAAGGCGCAAAGATCGTAACACATACAGGCAAACATAGGAAAGCAGTGTACATCGAACTCATTCAACCTGCTTTTGTCCCGAACGTCATTGGGATGACATAAAGGCCGTTTCCCTGTCATGGCTGCCATCCAAACGTTGCCAGCCAGTAAATTAAGACCTACTTACTGGTGCAACCACAAAGGAAAGCGAGGTCAAGGTAAATGGCACGATTGCCTATGCTGTAAGTAAACACTTTTGCGATGATCGCAAATTGAAGCGTAGATATTTGGTTATTATTTTATAAACAAAGGAAATAATTATATGGTGGTCTATTAATGAAGGAAAACAGATGATTACTGATGACATAACAATTAATAATATCAGCTGATATTATTAATTGTTATGTCATCAGTAATCATCTGTTTTCTGTGAGCTACTGGCATATTTTTTCATATTTTTCCGCATTACTTTATCCTCGATACACAACTTTTTTTTGACAGGCATACATTCAGCATGTCTACCATGAACACTTCTATCTCAACTCTACGAGGAGAGGACAAATCGCGACGTAGAAATCTTTTCTCGTCATTTTGTCTTCAGTTTCTACATACAGTGGTAATGCTGTCATAGACACAATCGTTTTTATCTACATGCGTAATAAAAAAAGAGTTAGTCTATGACAGCTTTTTTTTCTCATTTTCGACATAGTTCTCTATTATAATCGTCTTATTTAATTTGTTATTGAATTTAAATCATGGGGTGAGTCTTTGCCCAGTAGTGCGATGATGCACCATGCAAGAAGTAAAATCGTCTTGCTACTGAGATTTCGGACACAGTATCATACCTACTTTATTCAATTCTAAATGCGTCTCGTAGTCGTCAGCAGCTGTTTAAGACACGTGCACACTCTAGGTCAAGGACTTCGACTACAGTACAGGCGCAATGCAACGGATTTCAGACCATCTGCTTGTGTTACTGATATCTTTTTCTTGATTCTGACGTTATACTTTGGCGATAAGGGATAAGCGTCAGGGTTGCATGCGAAATTTACGCAGTCAGCGTTTGTATATCGTAGACTTCTTTAGAACATACTTAACATAACATCACGCCTGTAATCCTTGAAGGATAAGGCAGAGGTGCACCTATAGTACACCTACATTTCGCCAGTTATGTTTAAGTCCCATGTAAGGGGCGAGTCTATTGCTATAAAAAACACTTTGGCCGACCCAGAAACTGATCACCGGACCTCATGCTCAGCAGTAGACCCATGAAACAGATGTAGACAAAGACGTTTTACTAAAAATAAGAGTCCATCCTGCTTTAATAGGGAAGTTATGATTAAAATTCAACAAAATTGACCTCTGACATCATCGCTTCACCAACACGTCTACATCTTAGCACGGCCACAAAGACACTGATAAATATTGAACTCTCGCTCGGGTGTCTCACACCGGTGAACCAGTCGTAATAAACTTAATAATGAGATCTGAGTCACCGACATAAACTCATAACCCAACAAAGGACACGTTGAAGATTGAATCAGCAAATGAGCAACATCGAAATTAGCACTTAGAAGCAAATCGTTTGTTAAAATCAAAATCTTAAGTCATTTATTCACATTAGGCTGAGATTCACAACTTTTTGAACGTCAAAATGACATAAGACAGTCCCGCGGCACGCCTGCCCATCACCACTTCCCAGTGCTTTAGCTGGGAAGAAGTGGCGCAACAAACTCCCCAGCAGCACAGCTGTCTGTTCAGTTAGAGGAACTTGATTCTAAACAATAGTAGTAATTTAAACAATTGGAACTGGCAGGTGAGATTTCATTGGTTGTTAGTCGTGTCCAAGGAGTATCGTGTCACTGGGTTGTGGATAGTGTTGCCAACTCTCCCGGAATTCCTATCTTATATCCTCTCAAAACTCCACAAAATGTGGAGGTTTGATACCTCCACATAGTTGCTCCGTGCAAAATGCTGGTATTCCTGGACTGTCAAAGATCGCAGCAATGACAGCTGGAACAAACGGCTTAACGTGCTTTCCGAGGGACTAGGGGTTTCGATATTTAATGGATGATCACCCAAGAAAACGACTGCGGCAAGCGTGTCTCCGATCGACCCGAGGTGGCTGTTATCAATTAGCCACAAGCCTCTCATTGTAGGGAAATACCATCATCAGCACTTTTGCCAGCTGAATAAACTCTATCTTCCAATCGAGTTCTGCACATTATAACTGTTACATACAGTTTCAATGTCGTAACAAAGAAACAAAGGAAGCTGATTATATTAATATAAACAATATCATTGCGTAATATCCTTCATTGTGCTCGAATTGGTTACAAATGGAAATTAATTAGTTAATTGCAGTTGCAAGTAGGTATTAAAGAGAGTTAGTCAATATTTAAAATAAACTTTTTCTATTTCTCCTTAAAGCAAACTATGTAACCTTTTTGAAAAAATATGGTTCTGTAAACTACACTTAACAAACGGTACTTTTTTATAACCATAGACAACAATAAACGTTTTGTTTGACAGTGACAGCTCAAATGGCGCCAAAAATTTGACGTGTGCGTAATCTACTTTCACAATTCTCTATGGCTCTACGATTTTATGCGTAACGCTTTCTACTGGCTAATTGGCGAACTTTCTAATATTTGCAAGGTTATTATTGCTTCTGTTTTACTGCTGTTTTTGGTGAGTATAAAACTAGACTAATGTTTAGCTATTTGTGTCTGTAGCACATATTTTGTTTGTAATTTTGGCCTTTTGGGCCAAAACCAAGCTCACGCACGGACGTTACCCAGAAAGCCCTAGGCTTAAAGGTGACTGGGCCGGACATGACTCCCGCATGTCAGATGAGAAATGGGCTAAGAGAACCACCGATTGGGTACTAATTAACGCAGGAGGACATCACGCCAGGCCAAAGCAAAGATGGCGGGACGACCTTGACTTAATACCGACAGGACTGGCCGGCACGTCAAAAGGGAAGCTAGTTATGGTTGTTGATATTATGAAAAGTTTTTTTTTTAATTTTATAATAAATGCCAGTAATTTTCAAAATAAGTACGTTTTATTTTTTATTTTTCTGTTAACTATTATGACATAACGCCCGATTCCAGTGTGACGTCGACTTTCGACTGTTATCATCATGCTGAACATATCAGCCAGTCAGCAAGCTGGTAGCGGGGCTGTCGCCCAGGATGCGCCGGTCGTACATTTAGGGCGATTTTCACTATTGAAACTGAACGCGATCAGCAAGAGCTGTCATTCTGTCAATGTCAATATTCCGTAATAATGATGACACTGACAGCTCTTGAACGCGGCTTAGATGTGCTGATCGTGTTCAGTTTCACTGGCGTAATAATAAATATCGCGCCTCGTTGTAGCAATAGGCGTAAAAGTAACGAGCGAAATATGGGTGTACTGTAAGTAAAACCAGTAAAGGCTCCCACAAACAGGCGCGACGCCACAGCGCGACACAAAGGCGCCGCTCGTCGCGCGACACGCGGTGCCTTTGTGTCGCGCTGTGGCGTAGACGCTTCAAACGCTTTGGGAAATGAGTTGTTATGTTTTTCGGTTTTTATCTGGTGAAAGGTTTATCTGACAAACTAAGTACAGTACAGTGTTATTATGTTGGTTACCTGGCAATATGGCCTATTTGCGCGCGCTTAACGGGCTCCTTTATTATGGATTAAGGTTTTTTTTTTGCTGCCCTTAAATTCCTTTGCAGATTTATAATATAAGTTTTTTTTTTAAGTAAAGGGATTCCAAAACGCATGAGCTACAGAGGTCCACCCTAGCTCAAGACAGAGAGGAGTCGAAATGAGAAAAGGAGCCTAAAAAACCCAAAATAGGCCAAAAATCATAATAAATAAAAACGAGCTAAAGATTACAAAATGACGACTTATTATGCTTTGCAACCGTCCTTATCAAGTCATAGTGACAATCATGTTTGTTTTTCTAAACAATCACTGAACTTCGTACAGCCTCGTTTTTTATTACCTATTACGACGTGAACTCGAGACGAAAACAGCCAGCATTATTATATTTCCTTTTTAAAAGCTACTAAAGAAAAAATAGCACAGACCAAAGTCTGCTTAGAACTCGGAGAGTCGCTAATTAAAAAGAGTTTAGCAATTCTAATTTCTATTATTTTATTGAATGTAGACTTACAATAACCTCTGGTGCATTCCAATTTGTATTGTTTCAATGCAAATTAACAAAATAATAATTTAAATGGCGGTGAACCCCTTTCACTACGCAACTATGAAGTAGTGACTTAACTTTCAAAAATCGAATTATTTATTTTAAAAAGAACAAATTATAACCTTCGTTGTGAACTTAAAAAAAACTCACGTGTATTAAAAGAGAACCAGTACATAAAAACATATTTATCCATCTCTCTCACTGGCATAATAACCTTGAACTCTTAGCCGGTCGATAGCGGAAAAAAACAACGCTATGACGTAAATTTTGGCGCGAGCCTGAGTTTTTCCTTGGCGTAGATTTTCTTCCCATGGATGTACAGACTTGTGAGGCGAGTTTGAAACTTTTTGCAGGATACCTTTTACACTATTGTATTTCATGAAACTACTTTATAAGACAATATAATTTACTTTGTACAAATAGCTTTCTGTATATAAATGTATAGTCTCTTTAATTACTTTAAATAATATTAAGTTGTAATTTTTCGTTATTTAGTTCAGTATTCATTATGGTATCACTGTTTTATATACTGATCCTATAGATATTATCCCGTTATAATTTATTATAAATATTATATTTTCGTTTCGCTAGCTTTATTTCTTTTGTAATAAACTAAACGTGACATTGGCTGAATGCACAAACCGTGCGAAGCCATAAGCAAAAAAAAAAGTCAATATAATTTATTAATTTGACAATACGAATGATGCTATCGATAAGATTTGACGCCTGACAGTCTTAATTTCAATGAGAATGTTTAACTCTTAAGATTTTATGCATGAAAGTACGTGAAAACTTAGGTGGAGTGAGGTTGAAGCAACGACCATATAGCCTATGTTTTATGGTCGTTGGGTTGAAGGGACCTGTCCATCGTCAATCCCTAGCATCAGGTAGAATGTCAGCTCACTCCACTTAAGTTTTCATGGTGAGATTTTAACAGAAAAGATCGGCGGATATCGGGTTTTAAAAACCAGTTGTGTGTAACTATACATTATTAACAAGACGACAATTATACAAGTAAATAAAGTCAAATACTATAGGTAAGTACCTAAATGTCCCTACCTATTCAAGACAAAAAAACACCTTGCTTTTTGACAGGCGTTGGTATTAAAATTGAAAATTCCATTTTTTTCCGAGTCAACATTTTTATGCAATACATTTCTTATAAAAGATAGACTGGAAAAACACAGAATACAAATCCTAGATTTTGACATTATTAAGACAGTTATTGATACAGAATATATCGTGTTTTCCGAACATATTTTATTTAAAAAGAAAAAAATAGGCGAAATATCTTGAAAAACAACAAGATTTGATTGGTAAATAATCACATAAAAATATGCAGTTTGACCAACTGCACAATATCTGCAAGCTTCCAATGAAGCAGAAAAAGGTACAAATTAATAGCAGTCATACTAGTTCGCATGGAGTTTCTTGCTTGTTCTTCTCCACAGGAACTTAGTAAGCCATAGAATGGGCAACTAGCTTCATCTTTGTGACTGATCGACCCCTTGACAATGCAAAAGTGCCTGCAATTGGTCAATGCTTCGAGTTGAATAAATTGACAGTCGTTATGCACGCTTTTTCCGGAAGTTTGCAGTCAAAATATAGGTCGATTATGTTCATATTTTGACACTGATAGTATCTATGAAATTGTTCCCATCCGCGGGCTCGATGGAAGGAAATGTATCATTACAAAATTTCAAAGGGCCCAAGAACATTATACAAAAATAATGAAGTGAAGTTTAGTTTTGGTTTTAAAAGAATTTCCAATAACAGACAATCAGTGGACAAAGTGTTCTTCCCAAAAAAGAAGATATTCCCGGAATCACAAAGCAACACTAGGGAAGCAGAGTTGGTTTCTTGCCAACTTTGTTTTTGGGTGATTCCTGCGTTCCTAGTACATTCAGATGCGAATTTGAATATCAAATGTTGAACATAAACCAACCCGTAAATGAATTCCTTATCCCAATCTGGATGTATCTATCTACTGCCGCTGCCAAGAACTGTAAAACTTAGTTAGAATCAGCCTTCATTTCGAGAATCTTAAGACGTCTACTTCTAAGCGAGTCGATGACAAAAAGTTTAAATATGTTGACCCCAAAATTCACCTACCCGAACCCCGCTCACCGATGCAGTCTGAGGATCTCCAAGTGCAATGTTGACAGGGAATGCGGCGCAAAATGGAAGGTGGGCAAATGGCCACATTTGAGATCTGAGACGTTCGTGAGCCCCTATTTGTAAATATTGTCTTTGCTACGGCCGAGTGTTGAGCAACGACGTCTAACTACTGACGGAGAAAGGCCTCATCTAAGCATCACTAGAACTACGGGTCCTGTGCTTCCCACATGAATCGGATCAGGTCGTCAGTCCGCCTTATGCGGCCAACTAACGCACCTGTCTTTTCTTACACAGGTCTCAGAACTGTCTCAATTAGTTCTCTTTCCCATCTTCAAACATCAAATCACCAGAGTGGGCAGATGAAAGAAAACAGAAGTGTTCAGAAATCTATTTTTATTTGTAAGTCGTCCGGGAAGGTTGAACATGCTCTGAGGTCCTCTAAAGGTGAAGCTGTCCGGACGTTACCGCTTAGACTCAGAAAATATTTATGTTTGGAAAACACGGCAGCTGTATGTGCGAATTTCTTATTTTGAATTGGGAAACTGTAAACTACTTATATGATAGCGAACTACTCCTGCCGATAAATATCAATCTGCCTAGCTTTATCCTTGTCTAACCGGATATTTATAGCTGAATATTTAACAGTATTTTACAATTGGTAAGAGTTTTGGGCTTCAGACCGAAATAATGCTTACATAACATTTTAACCAGCCCGCACTGGGCAGACATGGTGGATTACGGCCCTCTCCCACTCACATAGAGGAGGACGGTGTGGCTGTAATTATGTAGCCCCCAGCCCCAATGCATGTATTAATACGTAACTTTAAATGGCACACCACATTAAATTTCAATTTAAACACGACTTGACAGGAGTGCAGTTAGTTTCATAAAATAATCATCAAACAACAACAAATTATACGAACGCCTTGACCAAATGTGCCGAGACAGTAAGAATTATGAATACTATGAGTTTAAATTATTTTTAGCACAGGTCGAGATAAAAACAGACAACAATCACAATCAAGGTTACAAACATAAGTAAAATAGTTTTCTCGTCTCCCCCGAAGTACTCGTGTAAACCAACAAAAAAAGTAACTGAAATACTGTCAAATAAGTTAGGAACTACTGTTTTATGAAACAGTAGTAAAACTGTGAACAAAAAAATAAAGAAATTGATTAATATCGGCCATGGTAAATATTGATTCATCACACTTAATTATATTTAAAAAAGTTCTGACTGACAGGATAATTGGCGCCATTTTCCTTTCAAGATGGCTGCCACACAACTAATTTCAAATCGAGTTTTCTGGAAGGATGCCGCCTTTAATTACAAAAACCTACCGACCCTTTACATCAACTCTAACATTATTTACTGTCTTTTTATAGAAACTAAAACGAACTAACGCCATAGAGAACCGCATGGCGACTGCAACTGCATAACATTGATACACCATACAAGGGTACGGCACCCGCTGTCCTCAACTGTGGCATTTAGCACAAGGTTCTTGTATTACACGAACAGTACAGCCCGTATGTTTTATTAATAACTAACTTATGCCCGCGACTTAGCCTGTGTGGTAGTCAACTATACAATAAAACGATCCCTTTGGCACTTGGCTACAGTGTATCTTTAGGTCAGTAAAAATAAAACGAAATCGGTTCATTACTTCCAGAGATATTACCTCCTACATCAAAACTTACAAACTTTACCACAGAAGTGTAGATAATATTACCTATTAATTGTCCTACTCTCGTGGCTAAATATTAACAGGCGCACGAGTCGATCAAAGGTCTGCGCTTGCCCTCGGTCAGTTCGAGGCCCCTCCGTGCCTCGGAAGCACGTTAAACCATTGCTTTTCCCGGCCACCGTAGGCGCGGGCTTGCGGACGGCGAGCAATGGGTAGCTCGCCGTCCGGTAGGGACCAGGCCCAGGTCGACGGCGCGTCGTGTTCCACGTGTGCCTCAAAGAGATGTCAGCACGAAATGACGGGGTCCGATAGGGCCGACGCCTCAGGGTCGCGGGTAATTCGAAAGAGTAACCGTGGCACTGGCACAGGCAATTGGAAGGAACACGGGTGGGTTTAAGTAAGTAAAAGTCTGACACACCCTCCCGCTCCGCCCACAGCGGGAGAAGTCATTTGATGATTTCCCACCCAAAAAAAAAAAAGGCCTCCTCTCGGTGAGAGGGAGTGGTACCACGCGAGCCCAGTGCGGTTTGGTAGATGTCACGTCTTCGAATTTTCGGTTCAAGTATGTTCACGATTTTTTTCTTCACCGTTTTAAGAGTAGTGGTGATGAAATAATTTACGCAAAGTAAAGCGCCTGAGGGGGTTCGAACCAACGACTTACATCTCGTAAGTCGCGGCCGTTACCATTGGGCCAACACTGCTCATAAGCTTAGCACATAAGAATGAGGGATCTAGAAAATTCCACCGTATTCGACCTCAATAACTTTCTCAAAATAGGTTTGATTACCCAGTACCAGGAAGACTGCAGTCTTGGCAGTTGGCAACACTCCCTTTGTCTACTTTAAAAGCTTTGAATCAAAACATTCCTGGACATTTCTCATCATGTCCTTTCTTTATATTTATTTAAGGTCACCCACAAGGCGACGTTCCATTTTCCCGACATTATAATTAATCTTACAATGCAGTTTATTTATACGTAATATATAATTGTTTTCATAAGTAAACGAGCATTTGGCAAGAGTCTTTGCGATTTTTCGGTGGTTAGCACAGAATTTTGTTGTTACGGTTAATTAATTGTAATTATATGTCTTCATTAATTTTGGCAGGTCTTATATTGGCCGCTGTATATCAAGTGCCTTTAATCAAGATGCCTTAAAAATAAAAACAATAAAAAATTGTGACAGTGACAGCGTTCACCTGTCGGGACAATATTTGACAGATGCAGCAAGAATTGGCGCTAAGAATCTCAAATTGTGTAAGCAAATTTATTTAATAACGCAAGGAATTTCTATGATGAAACAAAATAACAGTAAACATAGAAATGCATTTTAAATAAACTGCTTGTGTGCGCACGTGTTTATTGAAACCACGTGTCGCCATTTTGTTTCGTAAATAAAAGAAAACATTTGCGCTGCTCGTCATTTTCGTATAGTCAATCTAAAAGAAATGGCCGCTTACGATGTTTGTGGATTATCACCAAATTATCTTTATAAAGCATTTAAGAGCTATCATGCTCCAGCCTTTAGTCCAATTTATTTGGGGTAGCCAAAGATATTTCTTTTTCTGCTACACTTTTTCTTCCATGGATACTTATTAACCTTCATCTTGCTAGTTACACCCTTCCCAACATTTCATCTTTCACACAGTGCATTCATAGTTTCTTTGGTTACTCCAAACAGTACCCTAATTGCGTAATACACAATCAATCGGAATCTGAATCGATTTGAAACAGATTGCTAATACAAGTACATTGCTTCTTAGGTTCGATAAAAAATGTACTCAACAATGTAATTAAAGCAATGAATGTCGTTGAACTGTCAAAATACAAAATGCCGTAATCGTTTACGAAAATGTGTTACACAATTAGGCTGCTGGTCTAAATACACTCAAATGGTTTCGACGCAATGAAATCCATCGGAAAAAGAAAGCATGCGCGAAATACCATGCCAAGACCAATAAGATTTAATCGTAAACAGTAAAACTGCAGTATAAAATGATTTCAACAAGCAGCATATTCCCGGTAATAACGTTAATGTCGATATAAAATTAGCAGACATCCCTACATCTTCCTGAAGATGCTAATTTTAGTTCCAAGTCTCCTTGAAAGGATATTTCCATCGTCTGGGAATGGAATTCAAAAGGAGTAGTATAATTGAGACCGATGCTGAGTCTTCAAACTATACTTTAACAGAACATTCGAGATTTCACTCTCTAATATTATTGTTTCCTAGCCATGTTTTAACGTAAATTCCTTTTCGATACAGGTAGTCAGTCGATTCCACTAAAGGCCAAATTCTAGCCTACGCTGTTTAGATGCAGTTGGTTTCTCAACAGTCAAGGCAGAATGGCGAGACTGCACAAATTCCTTTCATTATTTTGTAAAAAGTTCCAGAAAAACTTGAGGAAAAAAGTTCAGTAGACTCTGAAGTCTGATGGCTTTCCAAACATGATAAATACGTCCCTTCCATTGTCACTTATGGCCCATCGTCTGCATATAAAAAATGTCAGCAGTATTATATGACTGTGCATCATCAACAGTTCTCCTTTGTTTCAGGGCATCAACTCAACGCCCACAATAATCTTAAGTGTTAAGACACTGACATTGAAATAATGATTCAAGACAGTGTGAGATCAAAGATGGCAACTTTTGAAATAAACAATTTAATGACTTATGAAGTTATGACGTAGGAATAAAGTTCCTTTTTCAAAATACTTTTCTTCGTCATTAGGCCCCTGAACGAGTTACATTGCTAGACTTATTATCTGTTTAGTGCAGATTTCACCAACGTGTTCAGCATATCTAAAACAAGTTCAAGAGCTGTCAGTGTCTATATTCCAAAACAATGAAACTGAACGCGTTCAGTTTCATTGCTGAAATCGGGACTAAAAGAATGATGAATATTAATGTTGATGGATTGAGAAGAAGCGGAAGCCCAAAGAAAAGATGGATGGTGTGAGAAATTATATGACAGCGAGGGGAGTGAACGATAGCGTAACGGTTGACAGGAGAGAATGAATGAAAAAATCGTGTTGCGCCGACCCCAAGATATAAGACAAGAACCAGAAGATGATGGAACCTCTTAACTAGTTTAATCGAACGTAAAATTTGAATACACTTTTTCCAAAATCAAAGCAATCCATAATTAAAAAAAAAAAACAAGAGCATAATTAACTACGTAAGAAAAACAACATGAAACACATAAGTATCTTTTGAAAACGAGCATTTGGGTCACGATGCTTTTAGCAAACGAGGTGTTGCATGATTTGTCTTTGTCGCCAAAATAAACATCAATTTTTAAACAAAAAACAGCATAAATTTATCAAACCAGAGATCGTTCTTTATTTACGGCTAAACCCAATAACCTAACGGCCGAACCCAATAACTCTATCTCCCATTTTATGCGACTATTTAAGGTGTTGACAGCTATTTGTTAGATTATGGGGATTGGCCGTAAGACAGATCGCTTCTGATGATAGACGGTACAATTTTATCTGTACCCGTCAATTAAATAGCTGTCAACACGTTATAGGGTCGCATACTTTGGTTTTATTGGGACGTTAAAACCAGAGATTGAAAGGTTTTTCTATCTCCAGTACGCCTAAATTGGAGATAGATACGTTATTGGGTTCGGCCGTTAAAGTATTCATTACGAAGATAAACTCAAACTCAAAGCATTTATTTCAAATAAACCAATTGCAGGCACTTCTGAATTGTCAAGGAGTCGGACAGTCAGAAAGATGAAGCTAGTTGCCCATTCCAAAGCGTAGTAGTACCCTATGGAGAAGGACAAGAAACTTCATGGACACTCTTTTAAATAGAAGTTCCTCGACTAACTGAAAACGCACAGCCTCAGTCAGCACTTCATGATTCGTCTAGAGCAGCTTTTGAGCGACTCGATGTTTCAACGACCTTAAACAGATGACTGGGATTAACTGGATGCGGAAGGCAGAGAACCGAGTGCTAAGGCGTAATTTGAGGCCTATATCTGGCTGTGGACTGCAATAGGCTGAGTTGTAGCTATTATGCTTATTCAGAACTAAATAACATTGATAACAGCCAAGCAAGGACTAAACTAAAGCCTACAATAGGAAGTTGGAATGTTTGATGAAATAAATGGCTAGATTCCAAATGCTTGTACCATTTACATCCATGCCGTTATAGGACAGGAAGTCTGTTTTTAGAATAGCTTCAACGAGAGGCTGTAAGTACTGGTGGACAGTTTGCTGCGGCGCTTCTTGTTCCCAGCTAAAGCACTAGGAATTGGTGAAGGGCGAGCGTTTTGGGGGACTGTCTTCTGTAATTTTGACGTTCAAAAGCGCTGACTCTCAGTCCAGTTTTAATAAATGACATTTCATTTTGATTTAAATACGTCCCCAGTCTCTCCGCTTCCACCTTGTTGGCTGGCTGATATTTTTATCTCGACATAAGTAATTTTAAAGAAGACAAGATGGGTTGAGTCCAAATATGTCAATTGGGTTTGGGCGGATAGCTCAGCACTAGTATTATACATTCCAAAGTAGCTCAGATTGTCTATATATATCTGTAAACTGTTCACGTCTTAACGGGTGAACAGATTTTGATGAAAGGCGGGTAGACCGTGAACTGGAGTGGCCCAAAGGATACTTTCACTCCCGGTTTTAAGATCCCTTGGGATAAAATAGACCTTCGTTTTCCTGCCGTGAACAGGCAGTTATGTTTGAGACCTCTTCAGTAGCCACGGAGAAAGTTGGTTTTATAAAAAAAAAAACATTTCACAATGTGACTTTTTCAATTCAGAAAGATTATCTTGGACATTACTGACATCAATGAAGGAAACAACTACAACACGAAGAAGGGAAACATGACGATGAACATGATGATGAAGGGAACATGGACGTATGGTTAATATAAGTCTGAAATCAACAACCCGTCTTGAGCAAGCGTGATGAATTGGTGAGCAATGCTCCTGCTTTCTCTGAATGAGAAGAGGTCTTTGCTCTGCAGTGAGACGGTAACAGACCAGTTTATTATCGTCTCATTGCACGGGAAAAGGGATATGCCTATTATAGAATTTCTCTAGGTAACAAAACACTTTACCATTTAACAATACCTGCGCATGAGCGAGGAAAATAATCAAACAAAGAAGTGAATCATGCACAAGATGGCGGAAGGTCGATTACCTTGGGGCAGACGTTAGTTACGTCAGGCTAATGAACATAAATGAACGTTCTCGTTGTAACTAATTTGCAATCGTGCATATCCGGTAAGGAAGGTTCTAGAAAGTGGGATAGTTTTACTACCTAACGCAGATATTTTTTTCCAGATTGAGGGTTGAGGAATCTAGTTCTTCTAACTGAACATAAAGATGTGCTGCTGGGCAGTTTGCTGCGCCATTTCTTCCCAGCTAAAGCACTAGGAAGTGGTGAAGGACAGGCGTGCCGGGGGACTGTCTTATGTCATTTTGACGTTTAAAAAGTTCTGAATCTCAGCCTTATTGCAAACAATTTGCTTCTAAGTGCAGTTACGTAGAAACTAATTTCGATGTTGCTCATTTGCTGATTCAATCTGGTTTTCAACGTGTCCTTTGGTGGTTTGTGAGTTTATGGAAGTGCTGAATGGCGTGCCGGGGGACTGCCTTATGTCATTTTGACGTTCTTAATGTGCTGATTCTCAGCATTTTGATTTGGGCCGTGTTTACACCAAAACTTATGACTCCGTCTCCCGTCGGCGGTAGATGTTTTTTCATACATTCTGAACTAAACGTTCACAGTCGGTTGGCGACTCGTTTTGGTGTGAACGCGGCCGTAGTAGTCATTCCGTCACTTCCTAATATTTTATCATCTGCCTCGTCTCTTCCCGACGATGTTGAGGTTGGCTTTCAGTCTGACCAGATGGAGCTGAACACCAGTATCTTACCTCCACCACAACCGAGTTACTGGGTAACACGATACCCTTTGGTTAAGACTGGTAATATTTAAAGTTTCAAAAGTGAGACTTTAATATTGGTTTGATTTGTTCAGGATTTCGCTTTTGTCTGTCTTTGGAGCATAATCCTGATGAACTATTTTTGCCTGCACCCAGGACAATATGGATGATTAGTGATGACTAATATTAAAATGATCTAAAACATGATGTAATTTCAAAGAGCCTCATAGTAAAAATGAGGTACTTAATCGAAAAAATCAATAAAGTTTAAAAGTTTTTGGAGGGGATTATTATTCCCGTCATTATCGCGCGGTACGGACGATGTATGGCGCTAGTATGAAGTTACATAGTAGTGACGTCACTTCTACGATAGTGCTGTCTTTGTTGTCTAACCCTTATTTCAAAACCGTTTATTAATTTGCCCATTTTTTAAGCTTTTACACTTTTTCTAATATTGTTTGCACTATTTGGAAACAATATTTTTTTTGAGATAAAAAAAAAATCATCATCCCTATTCCACTGGAAGCCATTTAACTGGAAGCCGACCGGAGTTTGGTGAAATTCGCCCTTTATTTTTACAAAAATTGGTGATTTTATGTCAAGATTCTTCTTAAGAGCAAAAGGTATATTGATTGATTAAATAAATTGAAAAATTTAAAATGAGAGCAAAAGGTTGTCTTTTGTACATTTTGTTCAAAAATTCTAGTAACGATTTATTTATACCAACGACTGTACAAGGAAGTTCATATCCCTACAATGCTTCGCGGAAATGGACTAAAAATAAACCTAGAACGTTATTCAGACAAGAGTTATTACGTTTTCGCATACATTTTAAAAGTAAGTTATATTAACATAAGGATTCAAAGATCGCTTTTATGAATCCTCTGGACGAGAGGACACTGGCTCTTGCATGCAACGCAGTCAAAACTAAAGCAGGAGTCAGAGAACTCCTCGTATCCTGGTAAATATACAACAGATAGATAGATAGCTGCAAACCCCAATTTATGGAACTAAATATCTTAACGCTGCCTTGTATATGTATGACATACTTGAAATTTGAAAATTCGCTCACAAACAACAAGACTTTTACCCTAAACGAGAAGACATACAAACAAGATTCACACTCTGACACAAAACACGATTCAACCTACCACCATCTCGCTTAAAAATATACACTACGTTACCCGTATCAATAAGAAATGAAAAAAAAAAACTCCATTTATTCACAAATAAGTGTAAAAAGTTATTACTGAGCAAATGTTAAGTACTACAGTGTCAACGAGTATTTAATGATAAATTCTTGAAACTCGAAAAACAATGTCTTTAATAATGTTAATGTCTATGTTTTTAGAAAAAGTTAGATTATAAGATACTAAAATATTAATTCCTCTCCACACATCTTACTTTTGCTGTGCCCGATGGGGTCCACGATTGTATCAAAAAAAAAAAAAATACAGAAAAGTATGGTCGACTCCAATTGACCTCTAAAGGAACGAATCAATCAATCTACCTCGCTTTTACCAAACTACATATGTCGGGGTCGTCTTAAAGTCTTACTGGATCTGCTATTCAAGCAGCAACAGTAAAAGCAGTGGCTGTAAGAGATTCTGCATAGCTGACTTCCACAACCCAGATCCTGGGTAACATATGACACCCGTTAGTAAGAAGACAAATATTTACGGTGCTTTCCGAGGAACGAAAAAAAAAAAAGAAAGAAAACACGTTTATTTGCGGTGAACATGACGCAAAAGACTGGCTGGTTGTCAGACAGTAGGATTTCTGACTACCCGTAACGTCATTCAAAGATCTAAGAATGATAGTCAGGACCAACGACTTTAAACTCGCTTTCCGAGGCACGGAGGGGTCTTGATGTGTAATGGATGGTCACGCATCTACGGATCCACCGCAGCAAGTGTTGCTTCACCGCCGATCGACCAGTACAGTTATTATTATTTAGCCACGAACCCTATATTTATTGACATCATAACCGCACTAAACTACACAATAAAACGCCATTTTCAAAAACGCGCAATAGATATTGATCGCCATGTTTCTCGCCGCCCGTCATTATATTTAGATGTTACATCAAACAAACTAAAAACGCGAGTACAACGAACTGCGCTGACCGTTCGCCTTGGCAAGGACGTTCTATAAAATAAAAAACAGATGCGAAAAAAGTATTTACTCAAAACGTTTACCGCGCCTTGTATTATCTATGGTTACGCTTAGGCCCGGGGTACACTAGGCTAGTTTTTCAAGCTAGGATATGTTGGCTTGGCACAAGCATGATGAGCCAAATTCTAGTCATAGCACTGCGGTGGAGTATAATGATCCATGTGGTGATGGTACACAAGTCATGATAGTAAAATCAGTGTTGTGGGCGCTACTGGCTCAAAAATTGAAGTAGAACCCCTTCCTATTAAACCATCCCACTAGCTTAACACTAGTCTTAAAATGAGGATAGATCTGTTTACACGAGTACAAACTTACTAGCTTACTATCTTGACTTGAGAAACTAGCCTCGTGTATCCCGGGCATCTGTGTGAAAATATGTTGTTTTTAATAGATCTTAGACGCAGGCGCGACGCGACAGTGCTAAACAAAAACACCGCGTGTCGCGCGACGAGCGGAGCCTTTGTGTCGCGCTGTCGCGTCGCGCCTGTTTATGGGAGCCTTAAATATATAATGCACAGTTAGATATTTTCTCCTTCAAATGGTAAACTACCAGTATACCAATTCTCGTACAAAAAAAAACGGTCAAATTCAAGTTGTAATCTCATCTCAGCGACAATCAACGTCAAATTAACGACATTGAAACGGAGATTTGAATGCGTACGATCTTAAAATACGGGAATTGCGTCTCAGATACCACGTGGAGAAACTGATGTGTTTTCAGAGGCAAGTAAGCGACTTGTTAGTACGAACGTAGGTCATATGAATTTCAAATACCTAAATAGACCGCATACATTCAACTGAATTTAACTATCGTGCGTCAAGCAATAGAGCGACCAAATTCAAGATGGACGATAAATCATCTATGGTTAAACAAAAAAGGGCTTTTAGGGCAGAACTGCCAAATCAACAGCCTGTTGTCTGAACCTCTTAAGAACGTACGCGGCTGTTCACATAACTCCAGCCCAAAACTGTTGAACCCATTAAGCCTCGCCCACAACTTAGACACGTATGTAAAAATACCGCGGCGGGATTTTATCGCGCATCAGATTTTCAACTCTCGGCGCTAAGCAGAGCGTTCAAAATCCAGTGTGCCATAAAATTTCGCCGCGATATTTTTACGTCCGTGGAATGTGGGCTTAGGACGGTGCGTCGCTCGAGTGTTCCTGCGCCGCTATCCGCAAGTCGCACCGCGGCCAATCCTGGCACGCTCTAAATTTTATAAATTACAATTTACTTAAACTTACTTTCACAAGACACAAATCAGGCTTCTGGGGTCTATTTTAGTATGCCATGGGTTTTTTTTTTTGGTTGGGAGATCATCAAATGACTTCTCCCGCTATGGGCGGAGCGGGAGGGCGTGTCAGACTTTTACTGACTAAAACCCACCCGTGTTCCTTCAGTTGCCTGTGCCAAGGCCTCGGTTATCTATTTTCGAATTACCCGCGACCCTGAGGCGTCGGCCCTATCGGACCCCGTCATTTTGTGCTGACATCTCTTTGAGGCGCGCGTGGAACACGACGCGGCGTCGACCCGGGCCTGGTCCTTACCGGACGGCGAGTTACCCATTGCTCGCCGTCCGCAAGCCCGCGCCTACGGTGGCCGGGAATCTGCAGGCGACTCCCGACACCCAGGGCGTCTCCTGCGACGACTAGTGGGGGCGTGAGGGCGCAACTCGGCGCAAGGCTTTCTCCCTCACGCGCTCCGCCTCTGCCTTCGCAAGCATTACTTCTTCGCAGAAGGAGATGACGGCTTTCCATTCTCTCTCTCGCTCCGTACCATGGCCTGGACCAGGGCCGGACGCGAGAGATCGCCGCCGCCAATCGCCTCCGCGAGGATACTGCGGTTCTCCGCCCAAGCTGGGCAGACCTCCACCGTATGCTCCACCGTGTCCTCCGGGAGCATGCCATGGCCTGAGATTTGATCAACGCGCAATTAACTGTTAAGTTATAATCGAGTTGATGTAATGTTCTTACGCTTTGTGTTTACTTCATTGAGTCTCTAATGTCTACAGGTATTTGGTTTAGTAAAGTTATTTTTGCGTGGCACTTGAAATAATTTCGATTTGGCTTGTCGTTTATATTCACGTCATGTTTCACGGGAATTTGAAGTGCTTCTATACAAAGTTTCAGGCGTCTGAATCAGTTTTCGAAACACTTTATCTAGTCCGCCGGAAAAACCTTGCCTGCTCGAACGCTGACAGCGCATCTTCCAGCGACGAAAATGTTACCCCTTGGACCGGACTTTTACTATCGGGAATAAAAAATAGTCACACGGTGCTAGGGTCAGTACTATATTACTGTTATCAAAATGTTCTATCAGGAACAGATACTCAGCGTGCGCTAGAACAGGTAAGGTAAGGTTCCGATAACGAATACCAGTTTTTCATATGGAGCGACTGCCTTTCCGACCAGCTTTGCGCAGTTACTAGGTAACACGATAGCCCTTGGTAAGACTGGTTGTTAGACTTGCGGGCTGCTGACTACCCGTAACTGTAAACTGTCAAATATCTATGAATGACAGCCAGGACGAAAGGATTAACGTGCTTTTCAAGGCACGGAGAGGTCTGGGTAAATAATGGATGATCAGCAGCAATGGATGATTAGCTTACCCTTCGATTCCTATTAAAAAAAAGTCGACTGCAGTTCGCTTTGCATTTGTGTGAGAGCACATAGAGACGCGTCTTTTGCTTGCCAATCGGCCTGAGGCGCTTTGCGTCCCTCGCGTGATCACGTTGCCGTTGGTGCGGTAATGACTCACACAAATGCAAATCTCAGCTTAGGCCTCGCGGACTGTACACGCGCGAAACAATTTTAAATCGATAATATGTCATCAGCATCACGCGGGAATCGATTTTGAGCCAGTGACACGTAGGCAGGCATGTACTGTCATTATCTTTTGATGCAATATAAGATACTAACTATCTTTAATGAGTAGGTAGGTGCTTACGTAAATTTTAGCCACCAAAATGTAAGTCATTCAAACAAGTTTCAATTAGGTAATGATAAGGCCAATAATGGCTTGTTATATCGAATTAAGATGTTTTTTTTTATTATTATTAAAAATACACACAATACATAAACGGCGTGAGTTCTTCTTCCCATGAGGGTAGGCAGAAACTACAGAACGCCACCTGCTGCGAACCTCACCAAATAAAATAAAAAATTAAATAGGTACTAGTTGTTGGTGTCCGGCGTCGTTCGGGGTTTTTCCATCATTCCCAGCCCATCATAATCCACCGGAAAAGTCGGAAAATTTCCGACATTTCCGGTGGATTTTCCTAACAATTACAAACACAACAAAAAAAGAATTATCCAAATAAGTCGCTTTGAAGTGATGCGCGGACAAACATTTTTGGCAATGTTTATTTATTGTTTAAATGTTTATTTATAAGAAGATAATATTTAGGTAATACGAGCTGGTGTCCGCAACTCCACGTCAATGCGCGTATTGTGCGTACGAAAGATTATATTTATAAAGAAGATTATGCATCCCGAATGACCGATCTAACTGGGAAATGTGCCCAATTTAATGTATAGGGTCGCCCTTTATTACGGACACCTACTTATGTACAAGAGGCGAAACATGTGTGTTGATGGGTACGACTGAAAACTCTAGCGAATCTTTACTCAAAACTAAGGTAAATTAGAGGCTTATGGGAGTGGAAACGCCGGGCGATTGCGTCGGAACACACTAACAGTTGCAAATATTGTGGTTTATAGTCTGTTAGGCAATTAGGATGCAGCAGTGCGTAGTAGGTACCTACTCAGAGCGCGTGTATGATCAGATGTACATAATTATATCGATACGTACTGGTCATACACGCACTCAGTACTCGTACGATGTCGTAGCAGGTGGCGTTCTTTCGTTTCTGCCTACCCCCATGGGAAGAAGGCGCGAGTTTATGTATGAATGTTTTACTCAAGTTAAGTCTACTTGTCCTATTACATTTATAATAACGTACCTACTGGAGTTAGTTACACAAATGCTTGCAGTGAGAGCGAATGTGTTGCTAGAAAGTCTAAATTTATAAAAGTAATGCACCAACCTAATTAACCTACATTCGCGAATGAATTAACTGTGGCCGCTTGCATTCTGTCATTGTTAGAGTGCGCGCAAACTAAGTCTGCGCGCGGTCGTAATCGGGAATTATCGTTTGCCTCCATCTCGACGCTTTTATAACAGACTGAAGGTCAATTCTCGTACCTAAAAAACGTTCAAACTCATCTCAGCGACAATCACTGTCAAATTTTTTTCAAATGTTGTGTGTACAATTGAGTGTATTTTTGACAAATTGAGACAGGAATGGCGAACATTTTTAAAAACGGATATCGCCCTTCAGGTGTCAAGAGAGTGTGCTGTGTTCCGTATATTCCAAAGTAGGTAAATAATCGCCATTATTATGCCAAAAGTTATTAAAAGTGCTGGCAGGGATATACCTAGTTATGAAGTTCTAACACGCGTGCAGACTTATCTTGCGCGCACTTTAGTTTAAAGTTGGGAAATTTGCCATTCATGTTTAATTGTTTTCATCTTTAAACTACACATAACATCACGCCTGTTATCCCAGAAGAGTTAGGCAGAGGTGTACCTATAGTACACCCACATTTCGCCAGTTATGTTTAAGTCCCATGTAATAGGGGGCGAGCCTATCGCCACCAACCGGGCACAAATCCAGACTCCGCGCTGCTACTGAGAAATTGTAGATAGAAAACCCAATTACACTTTGCCCGACCTGGGAATGGAACCCAGGACCTCATGCTCAGCAGTAGTTTTATTAATAGTTCTAATAGAGAGATATTTGAAGTGCAAGGGCTGGTTCAAGGTGGCTCAGGAAAAGGATACTTGAAAGAATTTGGGGAGGCCATAGCCCAGTGGTTGAGAGCAGTGGTGGCCCAGTGGTAACGGTCCCGACTTACGAGTTGTAGGTCGTGAGTTCGAACCCAAGCAGGCGCTTTACTTTGTGTAAATAATTTAATCACCACTGCTCTCAAAACGGTGAAGGAAAACATCGTGAGGAAACCGGCATGTCCTAGAACCAAAAATTCGAAGACGTGTGACATCTACCAACCCGCACTGAGCCCGCGTGGTGGATTACGGCTCACTACCTCTCATAGAGAGGAGGCCTGTGTCCCAGCAGTGGGAACGTTATAGGCTGATTATGTATGTTTATGTTATGTTAGCCCAGTGAGACAGACTACTTAAAAAAAAACGTTTTGTAACCGAATGACTGCTTTTCTTCCAAGAAGATGAGCATACCTACTTTCAGCCTGTATCTTATTTTATTTGAGGTCATCGAAAATATTTTTTTCTTCCACCCCCGCGAATTCGCCCCTTTTTTTGCCGATTACGAAATACGAGGAGGAATGTTCCCGGTCATTTTTAATAATTCCTGTAATAAGTAGTTAGTTATCTACGTTTTGATTTATCTTGCAGGTCATGTAATAATTGATATCATTCAATGTAATCTACAAAATTGCAAAGTAAGTATGACTCAGATGATGACTATGTTGATCTTATCTTCAAATTTGTTTGACTTCAAATTACTTATTTTATACTTTTATTTTAGTATTGAATCATAATCTGTTAATGTAAAGAACATAGTTTTTTAAGGCACAGAAACATGTAGCATTCAGCCTGCATTGTACCTTGACCTGCTTTGAAGTTTACTTACTAGGCTAACAAAATAATGCAGGTATTGGTAACTTCAACTTAAATTATGTAAGTAATTCTTACATCAGAGGAATTACAGAACAAAGATAAATAATTTTAACCAAAGATTTCACTCAAAATCTTAACATAACCAATCAATAAATCTGTCAAGCCTTCTTCAAACTATGTTGGGGTTTCAGTCTGTCCAGATGCAGCTGAATACCAATATTTTACATGGAGAAACTGCACAGCTGACCTCCACAACCCAGTAACACAATAATAAAATAAAAAAGTAGTAAAACAATAATGGTAAGATTGATTGTCAGACCTTTGCTCTTCTGAATACCAGTAAGAACTGACCAATAAACCATTAAAATATCTATTAAACGGTTGACATTAATAAAATGGATTACTCATTCTCCTACTGACCCAAAAAGCTTTTACCATAACAAGTAAAAAGAAAAGATAGTTTGTATAATTAAAAAATATTGATTCCGAAACTAGTAGGTGCGTTCATAATATGTCCTTGGGATCACCTGTGAAAGTAAAGCGTACCATGCATAGCTAATGATTTCTATTAATTAATTATGCATACTGCTAGAGTTTTAGTTTCCTGAATGTAACTTGGGAGTCTTCATGGGTCTTCTGGGTGTGAGAGAATAAGTTACTTCTAGGCAAGTCTGCATCATCATTTACAATCAAGTTGAATAGTGGTTAAATAAATGTAGATCAATGTAGAAGATAATTGTAGCTCAGATATAATAAAATTTCCAATCCAGCAAGTTGCCAATAACAAAAATTACTTCAAGAGATTCCTGGCAATACAAAGTAAAACAACAGCTGGAGTAGGTAAGTAAAAACTACAATGTCTTGGTCTGTTTTGTTTCATAAAGTAGGTAGCAAAGTTATAATTTATTCAAAACAATGATAATATGTCATGTCAAAGGCAAGGCATATATTTATATTATATTATTATTAATATTCAGCCAATTGTAAACTTATAATTTTAGGTTAACTTCTATTAGATACTGTTTTTAGTTTTAATTGTTTTGTTTCTGGTTAATATTTGTACACATTTCAAAAACAAAACCAGAGGGAACTTCTTCACCTTGCTAAGCAATGATTATTTTGTACAATGAAAAGATGAACGAATGCCTATTTTTTGTCCATCATGGGTTATTGTATACTTACAAGGTGCACAAAACCAGTATTGGAGCAACTTCAAAGCAAGCAAAATGCATAATAAAATTTTCAAGATAGTCGTATTACAATACAACTATCAGGAAAACTAGGTGAGAATAGTATCCTAATATTTCATGTAAATAAAGATCTATCTATTATTTAAAAAAAAGTCAATCATAGTTGTTCTGGTTCTGAGTTGAGTTTGTTTTCTTGTTAGAATCTTGTATAGTGAGCCAAAGTATTTTTTATTATGCCAATTACAGGAAGGTAGTTTGAAGATATTAAAAAAGGCTAGTAAAGTATTTTAATTGTGTCGCTGATTAAGGGTTTTCATGTATGATACGTAATAGATACGTTCTTGATTAAAATTAAAGTTGAGTCAATAGGAATCCGATAAGAACCGATAAAAGAAGCGGTTGTTTGCACTGCTAACACATAGTCACGATAAAATAAGAAAGTTCTTATTTTTTTGTGTAGAAAAAGGTAAACGTACTAAGTGAAGATCGAAAATAATCGTAACCTCCAAAGTTGCAAGTTACGAATAGGTTAAAAATATAATAAACATATTTTTACACAGACTGCTGCATTCAAAGGTATGATACGCTCCGTTAACTCCTTTAACGGAAGATAATCCACGAAAACAGGTAAAAGCACTCGGAAAACAGCAAGAATTACTGTTTTCTATAACGTTCCACTTATCACTTGATACACACACGTAATACACAGATATCCGGCTTAAGTTAGTACTTAAATCGAAGTTAGTTACGCGGAAAACACATAGAACTCGATACAAAGGTTATTTGTACTAATATTTGATGAATTAACATCAAATAACAAGATCATACGACATCGGAATCGGTTTGTGACTGACTTCGCCACGATCCAATCGAAACACTCAGCGTGAAAACCACACGTCATGCAGACAGAGAGGAACAGAGCTATACAACGGATAGAGAGGTTTTATAGCTATAAAGATAACATCCGTCCGATTACGAAAGGTTACCAAACACATAAGCTATTGTTTACTTAAAAATATTATAATTGAAATACATTTACTAGGATTTTTGAATACTATTTAAAGAAAAAACATTTAGCTTAAACATTGTTTTTATAACAGCGCCATCTAGTATGAAGTAGCTGCACTACTCAAACAGTTCGACATGAGAACAAAGCAGCAATTTGACACTAGATGGCTCAACTTTGCTCAACCATCGCTGAATTCAACAACAAATTATTTAATAAAAAATATATTTCAATTTGATGTTACAGCCAAATAATATTGAGGCAAGAGTTTAGATGCGCAGGCAGTTTTTAGATGTTTTTTTTTGTTGTAAATTAATATTAATGTATTCTGTACATTAATAATAATTTACAACAAAAAAAAAACTGCAGTATTATCTGTTTGTCTGTTTGAGATTTCGGACGATAGTTTTTCATCTCTGTTCGTGTTTAACCGCAGCAAGCGATTTAACCGTAGCGCTATCTATTGAAACATTTCGAAACTCATTATAATATTGCGCAATACTGCTTAATGTTATGAAACTTCGGTAATTGACAGATAACTCCCTTTTCACCACGACAGGCCGACGACGGGTTTGTTAAAAAAAAAAAGCGTTTGGTAGGAACGTTTATACCCTTTTTCGAGTTAACCCTTTAAAATACAGAGGAAAATATGGACCTACTCTTCAGAGTGGCTAGTAATTTTACGTATTATGGTTTTCTTGAATAGCATGAATTTTCACCTAGGCTTTATGGGGATGCTTATTAAATTATATAATTGTTGCAAATGGATCACACGATCATGTTCAAAAGAATACGTTTAATTGCAAGTCACCTGTTTGTCCATACAAATATGATAAATGTCACATAGGTGGTTAACGCGTTAATGGTAAATTTTGATGTGACTTTCACTACCTACCATTTAGAGGATTTATTCCGGTCATTTGATAAGTTATTTAGAACAAAGATAAATACAATAAAGAAATCTTGAAGTTGTAAAGCAGGAGCGGGTCGCCTAAAAACTAAAAACGAAAAAATATAAATACTGTCTGAAACAGAACCTTCTTCGTTAAAGTCGCTAAATAATAATAACAAATGCACGTGCAGTCCGTCGGTGCCAGTGACCACTGATAAAGGTATAAATAATCAAGTACGTAGTCGATATATATGTGGAGTAGGTAGGTAATCACTATTTTCACAGCCACTTAGTTCGTCACTTAATTTATTATCTGTAGTTCAAAGATTAGCAGTGATCATGACACATTAGCGTGTCCACTACACGCTCAAATATCGGAATAGTTTGATTTGATTGAACTTGATTGAGCACTGAGTTTCATTCGCGACATTTTCGCGGGCGACGACGTTTGAAATGTAAGATGTTCGCGTGAAAATTAAAAAGCGCGGGTTGTCAGTGTGGATCGATTGTCGTTGGTCTATAGTTTTTTTTTTTGTTGACATGTATTTCACAGTCCATGCGGAATTATTTTTACCTCTGACAGCAGCAACCCAATAGCAACCTCATTGTGACAAGTTTAAGGATCATTATGAATTTTACAGACTTGTCAATGGCTGCCACCCAACAGCAGTAAAGATCCCTGTGATTTTGACAGTGACGCAAACTCAGAGTTAAAATAACTGTGAACGCAATTTATTTAGTATTTTTTCAGTTTGTGTAGCAACTCACATAATAATTTAATAGTAAAAGTTTACACAGCTTATCACCAATAGGTCAATTATTTAAAAGACGATCGGCGGCGGCGCATATTTTCCCCCAACTTGTCTTTTTTGAGTTTGTGCTCTTTGCGTCATCTTTACCAAGTAAACGTTTTTTTTTTCTATCTTTCTATTACAGTACTGTAACCGCGCTTTTGAAAGTAACTGACGACATCCGCTGGGCAATGGAGAATGAGTCCCTTACTGTGCTTGTATTGCTTGACTTTAGTAGCGCCTTCAACTCGGTGGTTTTCGATATTTTACTAGGTATCCTCAAATCTATCAAATTTCACTTCTTCCGCTTTAGCCTGGTTCAGTTCCTATCTTCGGGGACGCTCTCTGTGTGTTCACCTGGAGGAGTCCGCCTCTGATGGGTGTAGCCTCACTGAGGGTGTCCCTCAGGGTAGCGTTCTTTCTCCTCTTCTTTTTTAAATTTTCATAAACTTTGTTACCAGAGTAATCTCCTCCGTCCGTCTCTGATTGGTGTAGCCTCACTGAGGGTGTCCCTCAGGGTAGCGTTCTTTCTCCTCTTCTTTTTTCAATTTTCATAAACTTTGTTACCAGAGTAATCTCCTCCGTCCGTCTCTGATTGGTGTAGCCTCATTGAGGGTGTCCCTCAGGATAGCGTTCTTTCTCCTCGTCTTTTTTCAATTTTCACAAACTTTGTAACCAGAGTAATCTCCTCTAGTTTTCATCTCTACGCAGATGGCTTGCAGCTTTACCGACATTTTACTGTGGCTGACGCGGGTTCTGCGATTGCTGCAATGAATCATGACCTGGCTTGCATCAGCGTTTAGGCTAAGTCTTTTGGTTTGCAAATTAACCCAACTAAATCCCAGGCCATGATCATAGATAGCAGATTCGTTCTCAATGCGGCTGATGTTACATCTCTGATGCCTTTATATCTCGATGGTGTTTGCATTGACTCCAATTTTTCTTGACGTGCTCAGGTCAATGAGGTCAGCCGTTTTACATTTCTACCTTGAAAACTAAAATTTATTTGGCACAAACACTTATTCAGCCGATTATAGATTATGCTGACGCCTGCTACCTGGATGCTACTGAGGAGCTATTAAATAAGCTTGAGCGCTTGCAAAACCTGTGCATTCGCTTTGTTTTCGGTCTTCGAAAGTATGACCTTGTTTCTCACCTTCGCAAGGAACTCAAGTGGCTCCCAATCCGCCTTCGCAGGAACACTCGGATTTTATGTCTCCTCTTCAATATGTCACACAACCCGTCTATCCTTCCTACCTGCGTGAGCGTTTTTCTTACGCTCGCTCTAGCGACGCACCGTGCAGATCGCATCTTAGATCCCTCCTTAAATCTTATCCTCATAAAACAAGCTACTATTCTTATTCCTTCTCTGTCCATGCTGTAAGACTGTGGAACTCACTTCCGCCTAGCATTCGGGATTTTAAAAACTATTTCTTTATTCAAATGCCGATTAAAACTGCATTACCTTTACTCATAACTTTGAGTATTTATATAATTATATATAGTTTATTTATATATATACATTATGGGCATTATGTATTTGCGTTAGTTTAGTTTTAGACTTCACATTGTTCATATTTTTCTCTTCTTGAGAAATAAGCAGTACCTTTTGTACTTTACTTTGTATTTTACTGTGTGTAGGTACATAGATAATAAAATAAATAAATAAACAGCGTTATGATAGTTTATTAGCGTAATTAATGATCGATGCTCGTTCCACCTTGAATAGAAACTTTTGCGCTGCATTTGTACCTACAATTACTGGGTGGTATCATTAAAAAACAGCGTGGACATAAAATCACAGGCAATTTGAGGCCATCAAGGTCCAATGTCACGGCCGTCGACTGTTGTCTATCTAATTATATTAAATTGTACGTTTATCGCTCAAATATTAATGTCACAAACATAGTCCCATGTTTACTTATGTAAATATCTAGGTAGATAGGCACTATACTCTATATAAACCAACTATAAACATAGTGTAGTAACTAGACTTTTTAAATATTTGTCAAAATGGAACTCAGTACTAATTAAAAAAAAAAAACATGTGCCATGCATGTGTTTATTTTGAAATCATGCTACCATGTTATTACAATTACTTTAAGCCGGCAATACATGTTGGCCAACGTGATCGTAGGCAAATTGATACAAAGCGACTGCTACTGTCTACTTGTTGGCCAAGCCTCAGCCAACGAGAGCTTAGGCAAATTGATACAAGGCGAGTGCCTTTGATTTGTGCAGAAAAACAGACACTGATCCGAAGTTAGACGAGTCGTAGCGAGCGATCCCGAGTGGTGGCGAGGCACGCCAAACGAACCGTATCACGTTGGCGCTCGCCTGCACTCGGCCAGCTAGGCGAGCGTTGACGAGCAATGGCGAGGCTAAACAAATGGGCTGTCTGTATGTTGGTACTCGCCTTCGGTCCGCCAACTCTGACCAACATGTATTGCCGGCTTTAAACATGTTCTTATTTAAATACATGGTTTGCAACTGTTTTTAGCGTTCCGTACCAAAAGGGTGCCAACGGAACCTCTATTGCTAAGTCTCGGCTGTCCGTCCATCCGTCCGTCTGATTGCCACACGGTATCTTTTGAACCATGATAGGTAAACACTTGAAATTTTCATAGAGTGTTTATGATGTCAGATGCAAGAAAAGTGTATAAAACCCGATTGTATAAAAATTTGTCAATATCAAAGTTTAAGAAAGCTCTCGACGCGCTATTAATTGAAAAATTATACTATACTGTTCCAGATTTTATAAATGATAATTTTTTAATCTTTTTAGTTTACCTGTTTTGTCTTTTTTCATTGAAAGTTTTTTAGTTTTAACACCAAACACCTAACACCTTTATGTAAATACCTATGTTTGACAAATAAATATTAATCAATATTCTTATTCTGAAAAATTTAACTTTGCTTTAAAATATTGTACGATGGTACGGAACCCTTCGTTTGTGAGTCCGACTCGCACTTGTCCGATTTTTTATTTGGTAATAAAAGATTATCTTTTTTTTTTTTGTGAATGGCACCTTGCAGGTCAACCTATGAGGTTGTCTTCTGCTTAAATGGACTTGTAAAATATTATCTATTCTAGCCTAGCTATTTAATATGTATGACCAATAGCGCCAATTCAATGTACTTTTATTGGCGCGCAATTTGTTTTGAGATGTAGGTACTTACACTAAATAATTATTAACAACGAATGGACGGCTGCGGTTTTTGTATTCATTGAGGGCTCAAGAGTACGATCTTATAAAGATTCGATAAACGATAAAATAATAATTTATTTCTCAATTGTATTTTTTGTTTTATGCTTGTAAATTAAGTACAATTTATTTATTTTTTCTGGTACACTGATTTAAAAGTAAGGCAATGCTGTAACGATTAGGTAAGGCGCCTAGTAGATTATACGTTGCACGATATTGCTAATTCGTGATAATGTTCTCTGTATCTGCACTCGTGCACTCGCGCTTGGTGCATGTGATGTGCCACAGTCCAGTATTTTTATGCTTAGCGCTGCGATGGCCGATTTCAGCGTAATTTACGCATTTTTTTTTATTTTGGCGGCATTTGTCAACGCAACATTTAATGTTATGGCGTCCGTCGAGCAAGCCATTTAATTTAGGTTAATATAAAGTTCTTAAAACATTCACATTCTGAAGAAAAGTTCGAAACAAAACCGATATAAAACGGTATTAACCGGTATTTTTAACCGGTTTCGAGCATTGATTTCCGTGACGTCAGTGTGATGCGTAGTTCTCGTGTGGCGTTGTAAATGCCGCGACCACCTAATTTTGTTTTCTTATCTGCCTTGTCTTTCAAGATCCGTAACCGCTGCGTCTATAATAATGTATATTATGTTTCTAAACTTACCAGGGTAGTGTTACACTTCCTGGTGACGGCCACCATGTCCTCAGGGTCAGGACTGAGGCTCCTCATCGTAGGCATCACCTCGTCCAACAGCATCGTGTCTGCAATCCTCAGCGGTTGGTTTGTAACCTATAGAAGGAGATATTATATTTTAGCTGCTGGAAAAGCAAAACAAAGTTGGGGGTTTCTGGCAATTATTGCTGAAGAAAATTGGGAAGAGAGAGAGAGAGAGAGGGATAATCAAATCAAAAGTCAATTATTCAAATTAGGCTGAAAATCAGCACTTTTCGCACGTCAAAATGACATAAGACAGACCCCCAGCACGCCCGCCCTTCACCACTTCCTAGTGCTTTAGCTGGGAAGAAGAAGTGGCGCAACAAACTCCCCAGCAGCACAGCTGTCTATTCGGTTAGAAGAACTGGATAATATACAATAGTAAGTAATTAAAAAAACATTAAATTAAATTAATTGCCATTTCGTCAGCTAGCCACGCCAATAAACAAAAATAATAAAAGAAAATGTAAACAAAAATAAAAGCCGCCAGACTAAAAATACAGGATAAAAATAGAGAGAGAGAGAGCACAGAAACTCCACGACGGCCAAGAGGCGACATTTTTAACACTTTAAATTTCCAATTAAACCACCAAATACCTACAATCTTTGAAATTGTCAAGGGGTCGGTCAAACACAACCATGAATTAGGTGTTGCTTTCTTTACAAAACAATCGAGTCAAGTGTCACCGTTTACTCGATGTCGAATTTATCTAATGGCTTCCGTAATTTTTTAAATTGTCTATTTATACCATATCTTCTACATCACGTAGTACATAAACTGATAAACCACAGTAGGTTAATCCGTTTACCTAAAATCATGTTGTGATTGTATCTACCTTTTCTAAAAATCCTGATAAGAATCACAATAAGTTACGCAATTTTTTTTCAAAGGCATCTTTTGTGTACATCTTATGTAATCAGCCTATAATGTTCTCATTGCTCGGCCACAGGCCTCCTCTCGGTGAGAGGGAATGGGCCGCCATGCGAGCCCAGTGCGGGTTGGTTGATGTCACATGTATTCTTATTTTTGGTTCTAGGGCATACCGGTTTCCTCACGATGGTTACCGTTTTTAGAGCAGTGGTGATGAAGTAATTTACACAAAATAAAACGCCTGCCTGGATTCGAACCTACAACATACAACTCGTAAGTCGCTGTCGTTATCACTGGGCATTTCCGTGTACGGATTTCTAAATTCTGTACCCTTTACTTATCAAAGCTTCGTAGGTACATAATTATTAATGTTGTTCGCTCGTGTAACAATCTTTTGCGACTAAAACAAACAGCAAACAGATATGATTGTCTGATAACACCCAGACACACGAAATTCAAGGGCAGTGCTCTGTTGTTCAACTGGTATTTTTATCCTGTGGCTGATTTTACGTCACGGCAAAGATCATAAATAAAGTCAAAGACTAAATTCTGTTTGGCTTTTCATAGGCTTTCTCAGGAAAGAATATTTAGAACTGAAATACACGGATCTTTATTCGGGGAATTTAGAAGAATTGGTAAGAAGTATGTACTGGAAAATCAGCAATTTTTTTCCCGCAAGTAACGACAGATTATCTACAATACAGACAATGTTTGAGATGTAAAAAATTCTGTTGTTTTTTGTCGACTGATTCTGACGTCTGTGTGTTGGAGTTGCATGTGGGAGTTGTGTTTGTAAACGCAACTACTACGCTACTATACCAACAAACTAGTAAACTATCTTTACAGAAACTATTTATATCTACATAAACTAATCTATCTATATACTACTCTGTCAAGAAAGTAATTATCGGGTTAATCCACAAAATATTAGTTATTCATCCAAATATATTCGCATCGCCTTCAAAGTATGCTCCTCCAGAAACGATACGCCGACCAATAATCCAATCATCAAAACATTTTGTAAACGCTTCTTTTCGGAATTGAATTTAGTTCTGGCCGCGAATTCTCCTTTATTTCTTCTGACGAATGAAAAACGGGTGCCACGAAGTGTTACCACTTGAGTTTAGGAAAAAGAAAGAAGTCGGCTGGAGACATATCTGATGAATAAGGTGCTTGCTCGATGGTATTTGTCGAGTTTTTGGTCAAAAGTTCGTTCACAATGATGGCGTTGTGCGAAGGCGCATTATCGTGATGTAAAATCCAAGAATTTTCTTTCTGCTAATTGTCCATTTTCGTCGAATTTGCTCTCTTGAACGCCGCATAACGCTCAAATAATATTCTTCAGTTACCGCTTGACCTTTCTGCAAGAATTCCGAGAGCACAACACAACACCGCGATAGTCAAAGAAAATAGTCAAAATGACTTGTTCTAGCATGTTCTCAGTGTTTCCATACGCGATTAAGTTTTTGTAGAATTTTCAGGTCTTTTGGGACTAGCCAAGCGGTGTTGCCGCTCGGCTAGTCCCAAAAGACCATACCCAAGTGATTATTTACAATGGCCGTACCATTGTAAATAATCACTTGGGTATGGTCGACTCGTGAGACAGAAAGTTAAGCGGCTATCACTATCAAACTTGAATGAGCATTTTCAGTCACTATTTCCTTCACTTTTGCGATGTTAACTTCAGTTGAAGACGTTGATGGCCACCAGAGCGAGGCAAATCTTCCATCACATCTCGACCGATTTGTTCAACTCATAAGTACGTGTTTTAATAAAGTCAATTCACCTTCTGTAACATTCTTAGTGAATCCGAACACGCAATTCCATTGGCGATGCATATTTTAAGACAAACTTTAACTTTGTTCGATGTTTTTGTCCATTATGAAATTCACATTAGTTAAGATCTAACTAAAAAGAGCATTGTGTTTAATTTAGACAACTCATACTCCGCGCCAAAATGAAAAACAGTTGTGCCAATCTAACAACAAAAAAACAAAAAAAATGGAACCATAAATAAAGTATACATTCCCGATACTTTTTTGACTATTAAAATTGGGCTATCAAATACGTGAAGGTTATAAACATAATAACATCATGTTACGACACTTAGGAGCCGAGTAAAAGGACAATACATTTTACACGGTCGAAGTCGCGGGCAGAAGTTAGTTTATTAAATACTAGCTTCCAGCCGCGGTTCCGCCTTCCCCAGGCTTCAGACACAGTTCATCGGATTAGCCGTGAAACATCACAGCCCCGCTCTGCGCACCGCCCGCGCTGCCGTTCTTGCAGTGGTAACTTTTTAACCATCCGTCCAAACTGCTTAGTGTAAAAGACCAAGTTTATATATATACATTAAATACCGAAAGCGATAAAGATATTAATTTTTATAAGAATTAACTAAATACTCTAAAACGTGTATTGTAAAAAAAGTATCCAATTTTAATGTTTTTTATGGCTCATTATTTTGGTTACAATAGCTTCCATCTAAAAGGTAGATATATGCTGTCGCCGACTTTTATTTAGAACTGTTTAAAACAAGAAATCCCACGATACGTTATCATCTTGTAAGTGTAACGGTTAAGGCAGCGCACGCCAGGATAGCTCTCAGGGGGCAGGTTCATTTCCGCCTTTCTTGATAGTTATCGTTATATTATGGCGAAATCACACAAATCCTTATACATTATAGCCTAGGTTTTATTCTGATGTATAAGCTATATTACTGTAAAGTTTCATCAAAATCCATTAGTTTTTGCGTGAAAGATTAACAAACATCCATCCATACTCACAAACTTTCACGTTTAAAATATTAGTAGGATAAGTAGGAAGTAGGATTTACATCAATCGTTTCTGAACTTATACTCACGCCTTCTTCCCATGGGGGAAGGCAGAAACTACAGAACGCCACCTGCTACAAAATTTACATACTCCATTTACTTCTGGATCTATAGTTAGGTAAAAAACCAATTTAAAAAAAAAAACATGTGCGCTCAGTGGACCCCCGTCAGGGACGAAGTTCCTTACGCTATACTCGCACGCTCACACACACTCGTATATTGTATAATAGAAAGAGAGATAAGAAACGTCGCATGAAGGGGGCTTATCGATTTTTCAGTGTGACGATTTCTAACAGTCAACTTCTACCGGAAGCCGCGCTAAGGAACTCCGTTCCAATAAGTTATGCCAACAAACGTAAGTATGATATTACGTAAATTAAATACCCTGCTAATGAATACAATATAGTAAGCTGTGGCTCGCGACTTGTTTTGCCTTTATTTTGTATTTTCTTGATGAATGATCTAATCTTCAAAAAAAATGACAGTTGTAACTTGAACCTACGAACAATTTAAGTCGGTAATCAATTTACTAAGCAATTAATTTCCCCTGACTTTACATCTCTGCCTATTCCTTCATGAAGAACAGGAGTGATGTCACTGACCAACTTTAAAGAAGGAAGAGGTTTCTCAATTCGTCGGAATCTTTTTAAAATTTTATTTATGATATGAGAAGACGGGAAGACACTGACCGCTCACTCCACGCCAGTCTTCACGGTGAGATTTTTACAGAATCGACATGCTGGACCGATTTAAAATAAAAGTTTGAAAGGGTTTACTTTCTAATGGGACCACCCATATAATATTTATTAACGTTGCTTAGGTAGTTTTAGAGTTAGCTTAATGCGTATTTTTCCTACATAGTATATGTGGATGATGTTCTAATATGTTCTTTTTTTATTTATGGCATCTCGCAGGTCAACCTATGAAGTTGTCGTCTGCTTAAGCGGACTTGCCTGTGGTTGCCCTAATAAATTAAGGCCTCCAGCCAGGACTTAAAAAACTTAAAAACTAAGCGACTACATGCTAAAGACACCCCCTGTGGGGTACGGACCTCGGCTTAGGGCGTTGCTGGAAGAGGGCAGCAAGGGACTAGCTGGATCAGGATTTTGGAAACAGACAGATGTTGGGGCGACTTTAAAGCTACCGGCTCAGCGGCGCGGGCTGGCTCGAGCAAGGGTCGGGGAGGGCGTGAGTTTGGGCGTCGCGGCGGGCCCCGGAGGCGAGGACGGTAGGACGGCGATCGGGTTTTAAAGATCGGGTGTTAAGGCCTCCAGCCAGGACTTAAAAAACTTAAAAACTAAGCGACTACACGCTAAAGGCACCCCTGTGGGTTACGGACCTCGGCTTAGGGCGTCGCTGGAAGAGGGCAGCAAGGGACTAGCTGGATCAGGATTTTGGAAACAGACAGATTTTGGAACGACTTTAAAGCTACCGGCTCAGCGGCGCGGGCTGGCTCGAGCAAGGGTCGGGGAGCGCGTGAGTTTGGGCGTCGCGGCGGGCCTCGGAGGCGAGGACGGTAGGACGGCGATTGGGTTTTGGGCTTGTGTAGAGTGCTGGTGGCCTTACTTATCTCCTGGAGGAGGGTAGTGGCGTCGTCGGGGGCGATTAAGGTTTGCCTTGGTCGGCGAATACGGCTAATGCGGGAGGGAGTACAGCGGGCGGCCGCTGAAATCAAGGGATTTGAGTGTTTGATGCCACAGTTGAAGAAACATTTAGAGCGTTTATTAAACTTGTTTATGGTTGGCATTTTAAGGTCGAAGTGGAGATCTATATTACGGACATAGTAGGGGGCACCCGTGACCTTTCTGAGGAAACGATTCTGGAGGGACTGCATCTTATAGAGATGACGTGGGTTAGCGTGCGCATATACAACGCAAGCATAGGTAATGAAGTTTGTGTCAAGAGGTTTTGGTCTAGGTATTTGGCTTGCTTCTCCCAAGGGATGGCTTGCTTCTCCCGGCTTGCCGTAAATAGTGATCTGCCTGGCAAGGGGAGGGGGAATCGACGATGTCTCGAGAAGAGAATCGCCTGACTCTTATCGGGGTTGACCTCGGTTCTTCATTTCCGGAACCAAGCGCTTAAGACGTTTGCGGAGGTTTGGAGAGTACGAGCTATAGCTTTGGGACAGTGACCGGTATAGTAAACGACAGTGTCTTCGGCGAAGACCCAACGGCGGTCCAACTGAGCCTTTTACTCTTTGGGATTTCTCTGGTGAACAGCGTGAAGACGAGAGGAGATAGTACGAAACCCTGAGGGACACCGGCGCGAATAGGGCGAGGGGACGAGAGTGCACCCTCGATGCGATAGCGGAAGGTGCGATTCGACAAAAAGTCTCGTAAGATGAGCACGAGACGATTTGGCACTCCGAGTTGGTAAAGCTTGTATAACAAGCCGTTGTGCCAGACTTTGTCGAAGGCTTTCTCTATGTCGAAGAATAGCACACCCGTCGTCGCGTTACGCTGCTGACCAGCGCACAAGTGCTCTAAGGTGGAACTGTTGGGTACCCGAGTGTTGGGTTCGGAAACCAAACTGCTCGTTGGCAATGAGGCTCTTTGCTTCGGCAACGTCTTTGAGACGCTTATAAATAAGCCTCTCTTAGATTTTGTCGAGAAGATGCAGTAAGCTAATAGGGCGGTAACTAGAGGGCTCAGACTTTGGCTTGCCTGGCTTTCTGGCCGATGACGGTTGCTTCTTTCCACGCTTGTGGGAAGATGTTGTTGCTCAAGGCGCCATTGAAGATGGCGGTCATAAGCATTATTAGAGGGGCAGGAAGGAGTTTGTATCCCTTATTGGTAATACCGTCCGAACCAGGGGCTTTACGAATGTGGAGCCCTTTAATGACGTCGTGCACTTCGTCTGGAGTGACGGAAGGCAGAGGATCATCAGGGCCTTCGACGCGTGGGGGCTCTCCGTTCGACTTCAGCGTCGACCTTATTCAGGTGAGCTTGGTCTACTGGTTGAGAGCTGGGAGCACATTGGGACTCTAGGCTATCAGCAAGACATTCGGCCTCGTCGGGGCTGTCGAAAGCGACGCTCTTGTCGAGGCGGATAAGAGGAGGCATAGAGACTTCTTCAGAGGAACGCAATTTCCTCTGTAAGTGCCAGAATGCTTGATGGTCGGGCTCGAGTTCATTGAGCATCTTGTTCCAGCCCTCAAAGCGCACCTCCCCTATGCGTTTCCTTACAGCACGCAATAAATGGCGCATGTGGGCTTTGTTCGCGTCACAAGGGAAGGAGTCGTAGGCATGAACAGCCAAGTTCTTCTCGGTTATGAAGTCACGAACGTCAGAAGGTAGTTTCCAGCGATGGGCCTCCATCACCGGAACTTCCCGTGAACATTCCGTCAATACGGATTGAACGTGCTCTGTATACGAGTCGATTGCGGCCGTCGTGTCGGCGACTGACACTATGTCCAATTGCTTGTTCGCTTGCTTTCTTCCAGTCGGTTATCATCTGGGTCTGAGGTTCGGTCTGAGGAGTCGATCGGGGCAAGATGCATGACTACTGGGCGATGGTCAGAGTTAAGCTCGTGGAACGTCTCTATCGATTGCAAACGGTGGTTCACATTCATAAGCAGCGCTACATCGAGTACAACGGGAAGCTGATTTGGATTTCCGGGGAAATATGTCGGGCTCATTGGAGCGATGACGTCAAAATTAAGGGATTCGCCTAACTTGAAGACGATTCTACTTCTGGTAGAAGTCGTGCTACTGTTCCATGCCGGGTGTTTGGCATTAAGATCCCCCACCAAGATTCACTCATACCGAAGAAGTTCCCATCTCTCTCCAAAAGGACCTCACTGGGCAGTGAGGTCCTTTTGGAGAGAGATGGGAACTTCTGGACCATTGCCAGGTGGAATATAGGTGGCAATGATGGTGATCGGTTGGTGGCCGGTCATGTAGAGCTCTCCAGATGAGAGAGGAGAGGAGGTGGATCGATTGGGATGCAATCCGAAGTTTTTATAAAGTATATTAGGGTGCCACCCTTGTGGCATCGAGACCTGTCGTTGCGAACTAGTTTATCGTAAACTTGTACATATTTATTTAGACATTAAATAATAATCAACCACTTATTCACAATACAAACAGTAATTTAAGCCAATTTACAAAAAAAACATTCATAATTTAAAAATAGCGTCAAAAAATTCATCCGCATCGCTGTCGACTGGTAATATTGGGTACATTACCAGTCGACAGCGATGCGGATGAATTTTAGATACTGGCAGCGTTGCCACGTTGTATGGCAACGCTTAGCCTCTGGCCAAGGTAAAAGCCAGCCCTTGGGTCACGGGAAGTGTTAACCAGCCATTAGAAATTTCCCTACGATGAGCGCACGGACCCCACGGCACGTGGGTTTCAACCCCAAACGGCTTGAAAATATACCAATAAGGTTATTATACTTACGCCGCTTGAGGTTTTCCGCAGCCGCAGCAGCAGAGCCAGTACAGCTCGCCGAACCAGGAAGATGGGATGGCGCAAGAGTGTCGACACACGTTGCATCCCACACTAGAGGCCTACCCACCTTCCATGGAAATAAAGACATGCCGTCCGGTCTCTTGCCATCGTCGCGTGCCAAGCCATTGGGTTCTAGTACGGCTGGAACGCGGATGGTGACAAGAGCTCGTCGGATGATGTAGTTAATGTTTGCGTGCCGCGCTAAGCGATCCGCACTTCGTCTGCAAGACAGGCCGTGGTGTCCGAGACTGTTGACAAATTCGCCACAGTGACAGTGATGAGGAAAACAACAAGGAGCTCCTAGTCTCAGGGAAGCAGCGAGGCGGAAAGTGGTGTCGTCGAACAAAGTGCCTATGTTCAACGACGGTAGTGCATGAAGCCACAGACCTGACTCCCATTTACCCACAGCCAGCAGGCGCGCACGCTCCGCAAAAGTAGCAGACGTGTTAATTAAATTGTACTGTACTACTCTGCAGACTGGCTCATCCCAACGTCTCTGGGAAAAAGGAATATCGAGTAGATCAGAGTTAGGGCAAGCGAGTCTCCAGGCATCCATAGCCTCGGTGAAGCACGGCACATCAAAATTAATCAGTATGGAGGTAAGGATTTTCCTGATTAATTTCTCAGTGCCATGGACCGAGGATAGGAAAGCCGGTAAACTAATGCTAGAAATTTTGCGGACGCCGAGACCTCCCATACGAATGGGAAGAGTAGCTTGTGCCCAAGCTCGGTCGTCCATGGCCACATTTAAAATCGTAGTAAGTGTGTGCCGGATAATTTGGTCTATTCTTTCTAAAAGGTTAAAAGGCTTCCATAAATAGGAAGTGCGAAGGAAATATGATGTTATGAATATGTTGAATGCATGTTAATTTGGAACAGTCTTTCCGAAATGTCGTTGAAATTTTGTATTTTTTCCTCAATAAAACCGGGAAAGGAATTTTCCAAAATTGGAGACCCAAGGAGACGAAGAGAGCTTTTTTCAACAATTTTGATTTCTGGTGCTATTGCATTAAATTTAGAAAGTGTCGGTTGTCTGTCAGTACTGTCCGCTAAAAATAGTTCACATTTCGAAAGGTTGAGATCAAGGCCAATGTTATGAAGTTATTTTTTTTTTATATTAATTAATTTAATTTAATTCATTTTCCCAGTTTATAGTTGGCAATGATCGGGTTTCGATGTTCGGCTTTGAAAAGGTTTCCTGTATGAGGAGGATGTCTAGCTGATGGTCGCGGAGGAAAGCGGCGATCTCATCGCGTTGACCTGAAACACCATTTGCGTTGAAAATGCCTAATTTAAGGGACCGGGGTTTGGTGCAATTTATTCTCGTATTATCCATTGAGAATTAATATTTAAGTGAATTAAGGACTTGCGCGATCTCGGGATTCGCGTTGAGAATTTCCATTATGCGACGAGCGTTGCCATTTGCAGCAACGATTTCTTCAGCCATTTTGTCCAAGGCTGTGGTGAAGAGGGCCACGTATGTACTTATTACTATTTGGGCACTGTTTCGGCCCTGGGTTCTTTGAGGTGCCACCGGAGAGGCCGTAGGGGCCGCGGGGGCTGCCGAACGCCGACGCTTGCGCGTTTCGTGAGTTTGGGAGAGGAGGACTTTGAGGCTTTATGACAGCATCGGTAATTAGCCGGATGTCCTGATTGGCCGCAGAGTACGCAGCTCGGAGGCTCCACACATTGCTCCATATCCTTAGGACGAGAGCAGTCGGCGGTGCCATGCTCGCCTAGACACTTGACGCATCTAGGGGTCGCTTAGCAGTTGGACTGTGTATGGCCGTACATTTGGCAGCGATGACACTGACCAATCATGTGAGCTCTGTATGGCTTTTCGATAGAAATGCCCAAGAGAGAGCTGTAATTTACATAGCGGGTAGTGGTATTCAAATTTGTGTGGGGTGGGCACCACAAAATTAAGGAAAAAAAAAACACTATAAAGTGAAAAAGAAGTTTGTAGTCGGTGGCAAAAAACGAAAATATACTTTCAAAGACACCAACTTCTAAAAACTTGATAAATGTTTTTATTTTTATCTAGTTAAATGTATACTTATTCCATTTACTTATCGGTCAGAAAACTGTAGTGTCATAAATAGTCTTTAGCAAAGACGTGATGATTTGCAAAAATTCTGCCCCGCATATGCAATTATCTATTAGTAAACAGAACAGAGTCAGTGCAGTGTCTATAATGATGACAAGTCAAAACTCGTTTGTGATTCCACAGAATAGTCAAATTGAAAACTAATATCAAGGTGGAGGATTTGCGATGACATCATTGAAATGATGTTATCAAACAATTCTGTGTCACAATCATGACAATTTCCTGCGCAATCAGCCCTGTTGCCATATTGCCGACTAGCTTACATTTTATCTAAACAATCTGGGCAGGAATAATTTAATACTTGGAAGTAAATATCAATTCCATGACTTGATAACATCTTAATTATTATACCTATCGTACTGTACATAAGTTTATCATGGGACCTCCTACTTAATAAAAGAAAGAAAGAAAGAAAAATATTTTATTTGGGACACGCACAGGAAATACAAATAGTACAAAATATAATTAAGGATTTTTTTTTATTAACTAACTGAATTAACATATTAACAAAACAAAAAACAAAAAAACCTGTGCGAGGCCATAAAGGCTCCTATCTCAGCATAATGCTGCGATATTAAAAAAATAAATAATAAATAACGCAGCGCTGATATTCTTAATCAGAATATCAGCGCTGCGTTATTTATTATTTATTTTTTCAGGCGCTATCAGAATATCTGATAGCGCCCGCTGTGATGCCAGCTTGTTCATCCATTCTAAAAGCTAAATAAGTAGGTAAAGTAAGTAGGTACTAGTTGTGGTTGTTAGAATAAATTATGTAAAATTTTGCGTTTAAACTACGCAGTTCCCCATAGGTGCGAGTAGATATGTCGTGTAGATAACCCACAAGTACATTTATGGTAACTACTTATTTATTAGTGTATTATGTTTTTAGGGTTCCGTACGCAAATGGTGTTTACGGGACCGCTGGTTGTCCGCCCGTCCGTATGTCACAGCTCTGTATCTTTTGATCCGAAATTTTCACAAAATGTTTACTACTTTGGCCGCTATGACAAAAAAAAAGTAAAAAAAACCTAAGTAAAAAGTACTAAATAAAAAAAAATGGTAAAAAAATAAATATACTTTAGTAAAAAGTACTAAATGAAAAAAAGTAGACGGTGGTTCGTGAACGAGTCCAGTCCTTTTTTATAGAGATTCTTGTGTACATACATAATAACATAACACATGTTTTAGTAATAATGGTAGCTGTAAAAACAAGTGATTTGAAGAACTTATAAAAAGTTGTAAAGTATTGCGTTCTTAGATCTTGAATATTGAAGCAAGTCATGCAGTTTATAACATCCTTAAATTATGATCCATTTCAGCGTAAAAACTTAATGACATAACACAATAATATGTGTAAATTATGCTTTATTTCGAACCGAGAAGAATCCAAGAGCGAAGATTGCAAAAAAAAGCGGGAAAAATGCATAGACAACAATGTGCAAATTTTGACATAAAGATCGTTCTTTCTATTCGACGCTAGATGACAATTTTTTTTTTATTATTTTTTATTATTCACAATCACGTTTATAATAGTTAAATTCATAGACTGGATTTTAATGCGACCAGTTTGATATGATGACGCAATAGTAGGTACAATAGTTTATATTTTAATGGAAATTTATACTTGATTTATTCCACTGAGGATATTGTCGACGAGATTTGTTTCCATACGTTTTAGCAGATCCATAAATAGTCTAAACCGGTATACTTATTTGGCGCCGATTCTCTAGTACCTACACCAAACTAAACTAACAAAGCTATAACTAAAATTCCTTATTTTTGGCTAAGAGAATCTTACAGATATTCTGCAAAAAAAGTCTCTAAATTTTAAATTATTTTGATACAACTAAAATCGAATTTGACAATCGCGACACCACGTGGTCTCTTTTTTTTTCCTTTGGCTTAGTAACGTGGTATTCGTTTGCCCTACCCCGTGAATTATTATACAGCCCTCGCAGAGGGGGCAGCCGAGACGTTTTAGGGTTTGAGGGTTCCAATAAGGGGGGGGTTTAAAAAAGATACAGTACTGTTTTAGCACCGCAGTGTCCTCGCGGAGGCGATCGGCGGCGGCGATCTCTCGCGTCCGGCCCTGCACCCTAATTGCGTAATACACAATCAATCGGAATCTGAATCGTTTTGAAACAGATTGCTAATCCATTGCTTCTTGAGTTCGATAAAAATTCTGTTCAACAATATATAGAACGCAATGAATGTACTTGAACCGTCAAAATCAAACAGATTAGTCGTAATCGTTTACGAAAATGTGTTACGCAATTAGGGTGCTGGTCCAGGCCATGGTACGGAGCGAGAGGGAATGGAAAGCCGTAACCTCCTTCTGCGAAGCAGTAATGCTTGCAAAGGAGGAGGCGGAGCGCGTGAGGGAGAGAGCCTTGCGCCCTCACGCCTCTAGTCGCCGCAGGAGACGCCCTGGGCGTCGAGAGTCGCCTGCAGATTCCCAGCCACCGCAGGCGCGGGCTTGCGGACGGCGAGCAATGGGTAGCTCGCCGTCCGGTAGGGCCAGGCCCGGGTCGACGGCGCGTCGTGTTCCACGCACGCCTCAAAGAGATGTCAGCACAAAATGACGGGGTCCGATAGGGCCGACGCCTCAGGGTCGCGGGTAATTCGATAGAGATAACCGTGGCCCTGGCACAGGCAACTGAAGGAACACGGGCGGGTTTTAGTCAGTAAAAGTCTGACACGAAGAGCGGGAGAAGTCATTTGATGATTTACCACCCAAAAAAAAAATATGCCTAAGCTTATTCATATGCTACAATTTTAGTTTATTGATAGTTTTAAAGTCAGGTTAGGTTAATATTTTTTTAATAGTTAGTTAATTAATTTAGTTGATCATTGCGTTAATTTCTATGCTCTTAAATTAATCGATGAAATATATGCAAAAAAAAGCAGATACAAAAAAAAAAAATTCCTAAAAATCACCCGTGTTTGTGATAACCAAAGAAAGATTGCCGATGAACGCGGTAATAGATTTCTTAGAATACCTTCCTAAGAATACGAACTGCGCATCCAACCTTGATGAGCCAAACCATACAACAGTGCTAACATGAAAATCAATACAAATACAGAACCAACCTTGGTACAATTGTGAAAAAATATGTGAACGTATATATTGCCTTAATGCTTATAACATAGTGTTTCTATTGGTAAAAGGAGGAAATATAACAGCTGGGGAGACGCTTGCGCCACTTCTTCCCAGATAAAGCACTAGGAAGTGGTGAAGGGCGGCCATTTTGACAGACGTGTCATGTAATTTTGACGTTCAAAAACTGCAGATTTTAAACCTATTGTAGCCAAATGACATGCAATTTAACGCCACATGCTCGACTTTTTAAGAAAAAACTCCAAACTCCGTCAGAGCACGAACAACGACCTGTCAAAATAAAATAAAAAAAATAGTTGAAAAAAACTAATAAACGAACTAATAAGTAGGTATATTGCTAAATTATATTTTATAATAATTCTTGCAATTGAATATTGCAAACAGTAGGTAACTAATAAAATGATCATCACATTCGATATCAAGCACCCCACGCTTTTTCACTTTTTTATAATAGCCAACTCCAATCTTCATTTGAAAACACTGAGGAAGAACCTCTTCGATATCAACATTTTTGTTTTGTTACGAGATGATATGATAAATACGCGATAAATTGAGTGGGCATTCTTGAACGGTCAATGTCAATGCTCATTTAATTAGCGCTAAATATTGGCGCTAATGTTCCTTCCTTAAATTTCCTTGACCGACGTAGTGTGGCTGCTTCAACCCAATCATTCTCCCGTTAAATCTCTTGATGAACCAAAGAATAAACGGCAATGTGAATGCCCTAGTTAAATTATCTCGATAAATGCTGGTTACACCTATGGCACGTCCATCATCGCGATAATCAACGTCGTTTCCCGTTGGTGTGGCCCCAGCTTTAATGATTTCTCAGTAGCAGTCTGGATTTGTGCCCGGTTGATAGCAATAGGTTCAACCTTATTACATGGATTCTAACATAACTGGCGAAATGTGGGTTTACCAGAGAACTATGCCCAACCCTTCGCGGTTATGTTAGGAAATCGGAAATCGTCACTGCTGTGATTGGTTGGCATAATTTTCAACAGCCAATGAAAAATTTGATCCATTTTAACACGCTTTTATTAGCTTGACCTGTATGTATGTATGAATGTAACGAAATCTTTTAACTTAATTTTCACCTACGTCTAGGAGTCTGATGAACTTGAAATTTTGCACAGGGGTCCAGGGCCCATGACAATACAATAATCTCATAAAATTGTCGTCTTGAGACTAAAAATTCAGAAAATAAATAATGGTTTTTAAAAAAAACACGCTTTAATAGCAAACGAACTAAAAACTAGAAAATAATAAAAATATTAAAAGTTATTTATCTGTATTAAGTATAAATTAAAAAAAAAGTTTTAAGGTAATTGTGTGTAAATGTTATAAAGTCATAAGTTAACATTTTAAATCGACATTAAATGAAATTAATAAAATAATGCGTACGGCAAAAGAGTATTAAATCGATTATTTGGAGGCCATCTACTAGCTTTTGATTGTTTTTTTTTGCATGTGACAAGCGTATTATGACACATACATAAATAACATCATACCTGTAATCCCAGAAGGGTTAGGCAGAGGTGTACCTATAGTAAGTACAACCACATTTCGCCAGTTATCCTTAAGTCTCATGTAATAGGGGGCTTATTGCCGTTTGATGGCAATAAGCCCCCTATTACATGAGACTTAAAGAGAGGGCACAAATCCAGACTCCGGGCTGCTACTGAGAAATTCTAGACAGTAAAACCCAATAACACTTTGCCCGATCTAGGAATCGAACCCAGGACCTCATGCTCAGCAGTAGCGAAGTGGCAATGCGCATTCGTTCATATAGATGGCGCTTATGACAATTACGTACTTGAAATATGTAGCTTCGTATATAAAGGTTTTATTATCAAAATTATAACAATGGTGTTAGTACTACTAACATCCATGAACACAATTATTTAAGATTATCAGCCAATCCCTCAGTTGACTGCTCTTTTTTTTCGTAAAAAATCTGTCGGCTTGCCCTAATTTTGACCCCCAGGCACGCCACTTATATAGGAGGTGAAGCATAGTTTGTGACTTAGCTCCACATCCACACCATGGTGCCGTTTCGTCGGAGTAGCCCCACTTTACGAGGTTCGACTTACACCTTCCAACTTATAAGAGATAATAAAGACATACAAACAAGACTGATAAAGTTTCTTGTCAGTAAAAATGTTAAAGATATGTGCTACAAAAAGTATGATAACTTATTTCCAATCTGTTAAATTATACCAATATATGAAAAAGATGATTATTTGTTGGGTCTAGAATATTATTATAATTATAAATTTAAAGTTAATGTTAAAAACAAGTACAACACACGTAGGGTAAGAGAGAACAAACTAGTTCAACCACAGATAACAAATTATTATGGTACGAGAACATCTAAGTATTTGTTACATAAAGTGTTTAACAAAGTATATTTATTCAGATAAAAAGTAAAGTAAAGGATTACTTCAGACAAAAAAAAAAAAAAAACATTATACAGGATAACAAACAAATTAAATTAAACCATAACAAAAAAGAGCGCCTCTCGTCATCAAACGTAAAAGTTTGGCGACTTTAGAACATAAGTAACACCTCTGTTTATTAATATCATTAAATAAAATAAAAACATACTTGTGTTCGGAGACGATCCAGGGCACTGACGTCGACTGTTGGTGTGGCCCTAGCATGGCGGAAAAATCCCAAATAACCACCACCACAGTTTCAGACACCGATCTACATGGTCCTCACATGATCTGACCAAGATTCTGTCTCGACTTTAAAAGAGACTGAGTTTGTTTCGGCCCTTCTTCTCAGAGTAGAGGAAACGCCGATCACTTCTAGTTTAAAAATAAATGTTAGACGTGTGTTTTTACAAACCTATTTACAGAAATGTATAATTTATTATTTGTAAAAAAAAATACTCTGGTTGGAGCCTCCAAAACACATAACCCGGAAAAGGAACAGGAGGTGTAACATGAAATAAATATTTTTAAAAAAAAAAAACTTCTAATATACGAGTATGTTCTTCTAAGCATTAGGTATAAGAATAGATTCGCGGATCAACCTTGGCGCGCAAAATCAATGCGATCTTCCGTTCGTGCTAACTAAATAAACTGGTCAAACTACTATGTTGACCTTTCAACTCTATACACAAACATCAATCGTACCTATGGATATCATAGTAAATACGCAAAATCTCTTGGGAGATTATAGAAGCATTTATTATTGTAATACAGTAACCTGTTCATTTACTAGCAATATCAAACTTACCATAAAATAACAGGCCACTCAGAAGTATTGCGAAATAAAGTTTTTATGTATGAAAGACTGGCCAGTTCAAATCAAATCAAATCAAAATATTTTATTTCACATAAACCTACATGGGCACTTATGAAACGTCAGAATCTAGGTGCACGGTTCCAATGGGGATGGCAAGTTAAAGCTAATCTCAGATGGCGCTGCGTACAGTTGTTCTCAATGGCGTCAGTATGACATTTCTTGAATCGTGTAAACAAACGATAAAAACGAACATTGTGGGCGGTTAGTGTAGTTTATTTGATAACATGGACGCGAATGTATTCTACTTGGAGCTTGCTTGAACTTAAAGCCGTGTTAAAGAGAAGAGGGGCGTCTGTTAAACGTAGAAAAACTGATTAAGTGGAAAGGTAGGACTCTTGAAAAAAACTTTTTAGGAGCTATTTGCCTAGACCTAGTTCAACGTAGACCTTTGAAATCAATACGCTTACAATGTTTGAACGAATAATTTTATAATTAAATAACTTGGTAGTCGTTAGTATGCATATTTATTATAAATTTTTAAATTTTTAATGTTGGTGAATACTGTCATGTTTTGTATGTATATAAGTTAAAATTATTGAATCAAAATTCAGGATTATATTTACAACAGCTTAACTAATGCATAACTTTACTTAAGTAATTTCTTTTAACTTTTGGAGTTAAAGAGAGATGAATAATTGGTTATATTTTTCCAGGTAAGAGCTGTATGACAAAAACTTTAACTTTAGTACACCACAACTCTCTCCAAATCCAACAGAACCCTCTATCATACTTCTACCATTGGAGATGTACCATGACATAAATATTAACTCTATTTTACCTCGGCTTGAAAGACAATGTATTAGAATATTTTGAAAGGTGAATATTTCTTATCGGTTTTTATTTTATGTGATGGTAGGTAGTTCCTATTTTACTAATACGAAATATTTCTGTCATTTTGAAGATTCAACAAAAAACAGATGCATCAGAAAAATTATATGAAGACAGATTCCTCATATTGATAAGTCCGCATTTATCAATGATCACTTTTATATAAAAGGATTTGTCAAGAAGACAATGAAAAAACTCAACTATCAAGTTGACATCAAGATAGTCCCAGGGTGGCATGGCATGGCATGGCATGTAAGCAGAAATGGACTTATTAGCCCTAAATCTGTACCTTATATACAGAGTCAAAAAAGAGAATTACTATTAAAAAAAACCTGCCTATATGATTTTCAAGTACAAGGACAAATGCACTGCAGTGGCAGAACATTCTGTAATTTATTTATATTGAAAAAGATGAGTTGTTCATAGAAAACATATCATAAAGTAAGATTATTTTACAATAACAATATAAAGGCTGAAATTATGAATAAATATCTGTATAAAGATTATTATAATATAATAAAGACACCTAAAAGTTATTTATGAGTTTTATTTGTGATACACTCTCGAGAAATAGAAGGATGTGGGTTTTGATTGTTTGAAAGATGTTGGAAAAGATTCTTTTGAATGTTTCTCTTAGCATGTCTCTCGTCTCTCACACTAGCACTGGCTGATATCCTTTTCTGGTTCCACAAAAAGAGACTTGGTACTGCTTCTTTCTTTAAAAGTTTGTGTACACAGGGCAAACCTTAAAACAAGATGAACAATGATAAGTATTTAAGGATATTATGTAACGTTAACAATTTAGGTATATAGATACTAGCTTAAATAGAAGAACTATCGTTTAAAACACCCACCTGTACTCACACTTAATGTTTGGTAATAATTTTCATGAAAATGATCTCGACATAACCTCGTAGTCATAGTAGGCTCAGTTTTTAATCCTTACGGCAGCTATCCACTTTCTTCTTTTAATACGATTTATTGGAAATTTGTGTTGGCCTACGTTTTAACACCCAATTACACAACACTTTGTAATTTCTATGTTATTTGTGAACATATTTTATAAGATGCTATACAATTTGACAGATAATTTGGAACAATCGTATACAGCGCCACTTTGACAGTTGCCTTCCCCATTGGTCGTTTCCTATGGAGAAGAGCCGGCAAGAAACTCCATGTATACTCTTTTTAAAATATTTGTCTTGTGCAATTTTTATCAAATTACAGTGTAAATAGGTATGGGAGGACAGTGTAGGCCTGTCAACAAGTACCATATGTTTAACAAATAGACTATGGTCTATAAATTGTTCTCACATTAACAAAATATAAAATAATCTAATAAAGTAAAACAAAAAACGAATTTCAACCAAAAGCCAATAATGGTGAGTTGAAATTAAAATTGTAGGTTTATAATGTCAAATTATGATAATATTACGTCAGAGATAAGTATAAAGTTAATATCTATTAATAAAAAATATAAATTAAACACGGTTATTTAGAAGCAGTTATTAGAAATTTACATAATGATGCCGTTTATGAGGTACCAGGGAAGCCACATGTGCAGAAGGAATTATTGCCAAACTTCCAAGTCTTCGACGTAGTCTTTAATCTTATAATATGCTTTTTTGATAAGGACACGTTTGATGTGGGTTGTGAACTTTCCATCGCTAAGATCTGTAACCGACTTTGGCAACTTGTTATAAAAGCGGATACTGTTTATCAGAAATGACTTGCTTGTTTAAGTTAATCTAAATTTGGGTTTAACAATTTCATTTTTACTACATGTATTTATATTATGGAAATAGCTTCTTATTTTAAAAAGTCCAAAGTATTTGCGAATACACAAAATACTTTCTAACATATAAAGAGAAGGCAGAGTCAGTATATCAATTTCTTTGAATTTGTTTCTAAGAGACTCGCTAGGACCCATTTCATACATCGCGCGGATTGCCCTCTTTTGTAAAATGAAAATTGCATCTACGTCAGCTGCTGATCCCCACAGCAGAACGCCATAAGACATAATAATGTGGAAATAAGCAAAGTATACTAACCTAACTGTGGCTATATCGGTCGACTGCCTTATTTTTCTTACTGCATATGCAGCTGAACTTAATTTACCTGAAAGAGCTCTAATGTGAGCGCCCCATTGCAATTTGAATCTAAAGTAATTCCTAGAAATACAGTTTCTGTAATAGCATCTACTTTCTTGCCATCAAGTTTTAAATTTTAACCCACTTGGGGTACATTTGGTAATGAGAACTTAAGACATTTAGTTATGTTCGCATTGAGTAAAAGGTAATAGTAGTATTCAGATTAGCTGCAAATCATTTCTAAAGAACAGCCAGACTATCATTCACATGTAAGACGACCGTATCTTTTCTATCTATTTTAAAAATAAGAAAAGTGTCATCAGCGAGCGAATAAAATTATATCTGATAAGTTAGCCATCATGTAAGGAAGGTGCCATCGTGTTAATATAAACTAGAAATAAAATAGGGCCATGAATTGAACCTTGATGCACGCCCACCTTAACTAAGGACCCCGAGGGCGTCGCCCCGTTAACGTTTACTTTTTGGTGCCTGTTAAATAAGAAAGAACAAGATTAGCGGCTTGTCCACGAATTCCGTAGTGGTGTAATTTACAGATACGTGTATTGTGGTCAACGCAGTCAAACGCTTTTGAGAGGTCACAGAAAATTCCAAATTGCATCATGGGACTTCTCCCAGGATTCAAAAATGTGACTGATGAGTTTTATTCCCGCATCAGTCGTCGACCTACCTTTCGTGAAACCAAACTGGCGACTATGTAAAATTCCATTTGAATTAAAATGTGACAACAACTGGTCTAGCATGATTTTTTCATAGATTTTACTCAATGCTGGTAGCACAGATATAGGTATATAATTAGAGGATCACTCTGAATACCCGATTTGAAAATTGGTACTACTTTACTGTTTCATTAAATCAGGAAACGTACCGTAACATTGATTTATTATGCCTGTTAGGACAGGGGCAATAATTTCCCAACAAAAACATTCTCTTATATGCTTAAAAGGAGGCGCCTGCACCAACTAAAAGTATGCAATGTTTATGAAATAAATATATTTTGTATTTGTATTCTGTAAAAAACTAGCCAAGTCTCGATGGAGCTGCTTGTTTATCTCTAAAAAGTAATGAAATCTAGACAAAGTCGTGCCAAGTCTAAGACTTTTTTTAAACAACATGCTTTATTGAATTCTTGGCATACTGTAGAAAATAGTGTACCATAGTTTAAATTGGAGTCTTGTGAATGAAAACTAGCTGTTGAAAGATTGCTGTTAACATTATTTTCTCCTTTATTACTCGTATTATTAAACAGTTAAAGTCCATTTTGAAAATATGATTATTTCTAAGTAAAAATAGGTATTTTCCCATTTCAAAATTTCCCTCCACATTGTTTGCGAGTTAAATTATCGTGTCTCATTAATAAATTGATCTGCGCCGGGAACACTTCCGCGCTATGATTATTTTTTCGATTACAAATGTCGCGTGAAACCGGACGAATCGTACGATAGACTTCTAATGGCATTCACGGAGGAAGGCCCTTCTAAGGCAACCGTGTATCGTTGGTATAACGAATTCAAGCGTGGTCGACTAACTTTGGGAGATGAAGAAGGAAGTGGTCGCCCTTTTACGGCTGTTACGGATGAAATCGTGCTAGCAGTGCAAAATATAATCCAAGAACAAGACAATAGGCGATTTACGCATCAAGAGATTCAGCACATACTGCAGGTTGGATCGGGAAGCCTTCACGAAATTCTACAGGTGCATCTTCGCGTGAGGAGGATAGTTTCACGCTGGTTGCCGCACAACCTCACCGATGCGCCTTATCACACCGCGCTCAAAACGAGGGAAACGAGGAAATTTCTGGACAGCACGCCGGTCAAACTCCTGGGTCACCTCGTTACAGCCCCGACCTAGCACCGTGTAACTTCTTTTTATTCTAGAAAATAAAAAATCTGCTCAAAGGGAAACAATTTTCGTCGCCGTTAGATGCGCTGTCAGCGTTCGAGCAGGCTGTAAGCGAGGTGTCTACGGCGGACTGGAGAAAGTGTTTCGAAAACTGGTTCAGACTCATGAAACTTTGTATAGCCTAGTGGAGAGTACTGTCAAAATATTTAAATTAATGAAAAATATTTACCAACAGAACATTTATTTTTATTTTCGCAAAACTTTCTTAGACTCCCACGTATGTATACAAAATAAAAACAAAAGGAAAAGAGCTAAAAAAGTTCGTCCGTATTGCCGTCAACGGGACAAGTGCCCAAAAGGCTGGCAGCATTGCCACGTTGGATGGCAATGCTGATTCTTTGGGCTTAAAATAGGACAGCCCTCTGGTCAAGAGTCTACCAACCGCTTGGCGATGTCCCGAAATAATCGATGATCACTCTGATCCCAAGGCCCTAGTGTTACAACCCCTAGTGGGTCAAACATATTTCGCCCAATAAGGTTGTAATACTTGGGGTCTTGATTATGTATTACAAGCGGTGTGCCAGCTTCTATACAAACATTCATCCCCTTACAAAGGGGTGAGGGTAAGCGGGTCGGTTCGTGGATGGTGACCATCCATTACATATTTATCAAAACCCCTCCGTGAATCGGAAAGCACGTAAATCGTGGGTCCCGGCTGTCATTCGTCGATCTTTGACAGTCGTTACGAAGAAGCCCGAAAGTCTGATCAACGGGTGTCGTGTTATACAGTAACTGGGTTGCCAAGGTTATTTAAACAGTCGCTCCATGAAAAATACTGGTGTTTAAATGTATCCGATGACTGGACGCCTACCCCGAAATATATGAGAGAAGGCTGGGCAGGTTTTGTTCTCTGTCAGCCAATCACGAAATTACGTACTTATTTCATGTCAATTGACGCCTACTATCGCTAGGTCTGCGCCAAATCTTTGTTATCATTTATCAGTGTCCTTGCCTTTATCTGACTTTACTATCTTCCTATTTGATAGTAATTTTAGTGAAATACATTTTAACGGCACCAGTCATCCTCTAGGCTTTTTTAAATATACCTAGCCTCCACGACACTTAACGGAGGAGGATGAAAAGAACGAAGAAAGTATCCCGGGAAATTCAAATGTTGTAACGGTTTTTGCAAATTGCAGGTCAGTGTCAGAAATATGATTTGCGACCGCATAACAACTATTCTATTATTCACTATTTTATTAAACATTGTAACTTGACAACTCGTTAATTTATAATTGGCCTCAAATCTCATGATTTCATTGAATGTCATTCATTAGACTACTAAGAACTTAGAGAGATGTATTGATGATTTTGTTGATTGTAATTCTATAAATATATATTTGATACGGCCGCGAAACATGTTAAGATCCACATCGATACTGACCTGCAAATGACCTGACGGAATAAACAATTTTTAATTATTTCTTTTCTTTTTTTCAAATTGCAAAACGTGGAAAAATTTTCTAAAGCTTTCGCCTGAAATGTGTTAAGAGCTCATCGTATTTTGAGGCAAAACCTTGAACAGCATAACCTTGCAAATGAGTTGATCTCTGTAATACTAAATACTTAGTTAGCCACGAGTTTTTATCTTACAAGGAACAAGTGTTGCATACCTACATTTACATAATTAATGTAATTATAGGTTTAATACTTCATGAAATCTTGATTGGAATCAAGGTTATACATTATAGTTATTTGTGATAATAGGGATGATGACAACTTTTTTATTATTTACTAAAAAAAAAAAAAAATGTCTCCAAATAGTGCAAAGAATGTTAGAAAAAGATCAAAACTGAAAAAAATTTCAAGTTATATACATTTCAGAATAGGTTTTAGGCAAAGACAGCACTATTAGAGAAGTGACGTCAAGACTTTATAACCGTACACCGTATGTTCGTACCGGGCGACAAGGACGGGTATATTCCCTTCCAAAAACTTTTAAAGCGTGTAGCTTCTTCGTATTTACATCGATTTAACAGATTTTTTCGGTTATCTCATTTTTTGTATGCGAAGTCTTTGATATTGCATTCTTTTTTCAAACATTTTAATATTAGTCATAATCCCTATTATGATGTTCCTATAAAAACTCCTCAAGTGCGAGCCACACTTGCGCACCAAAAGATTCACTAAAGGTTTCATATCATTCCATCTCATTTTATATGAAGTAACTACATAGCTGACCTACACAACCGAGTCATCTTAGGAGTCAGAGTATTAAATTTATTGTGACCTAGTTATAAGCCTTATGTGCCCTTGGTCTTGGTATAGTAATGGGATGGCTTTTGGTGACATAAAGAATTAAGTATTATTTCGTTTATTTATTTTTATCCTTATTTTGCTACATTTTTAAATATTTTTTTAAAAGAACTTTAAAAAAAAAAAAAAAAGTGGTCCGCCGGTAGCGGGAGCAGGGTCCAAGCTACTGGTGGTTAGGGCTCCAGAGACAGGAACCTCCTCACAATGCGAGCCGTATCGAGGAGTACTGCCTTCTGAATCAGGCCATTGGCCGATACGACAATCGGCACAATGACAGCCGAGCTCACATTCCACATGTCAACAACCTCGTGTGCTAAGTCGAGATATTTAATTTGTTTCACTTTCTCAGCTTTCACGAGGTTCTCGTCATGTGGAATGGTAACATCGATAAATCATTGTGCGGCGCGCTAATCGATCTATCTATTATTATTATTTATTATTATAATCTTGGTAAGATTGGTTGTCAGACTTACTGGCTTCTGAATACCTGAAACCAGGGCCAGGGCTGGACAAAATACATGCTTTGCTTTAATTGAAATAAAAATTAAAAATACAGTACTTATCGCAAGTAATTAAAACAGGAAATACAAAATATCTTTAGGTAAAATATTTGAAATATAAAATACAAAATACAGTATTTTAGCTGTTTTTAATTGAAATGCGAAATACAAATTACAAAATAAGTAATCTAGACCAGCACGGGCTGAAAAGTAGAGAAAAACAAGATTAATGAATCAGTAAAACCATGAACACTAGATTTTTAAATGTACTGTCAGAAAAACTGCCTCTTGTTGGAGAGTTAATAAAACCTGCTAAAGAAAACAATTTTTCTACAGGTCCTGATGAGTGCAAACTTGTGCACAACTTTATATTTGGATAAGGCTCAAGAATTGAAACCTCCTTGCTTCTATAATTTATGAAGCTGACCAACTCTAATTCCGTTTGAGATGTCTGTGGTTTTAGATCACTGACTTTATTCTCAAAAACAATAAAATCATCATCTTCTTTACTAGTTGTGCTACTCTTGCTTGTTCCATCTATTATTTTCATGTTTTTTGTAACTTGTTTTTATGGCATGAATGGCAAGATTTTGATTTTTTTGCCTCTCATCTGCTGTGGTGTAAGTAAGTAAGTAAGTTTTCATTTGTTGAAACATGGTGTACATGATACATTGCATGCAAGTTAATATAGAAGTACAGAAAGTTTCTAATATGTTCAGTCACATATCGTGGCGTACAACTTGGTAGGAAGAGATGGTGCATAAACCGAGATAATATTCATCAAAGTTCAAAGTAGTCATTATATGAATTAGTCAATAAAATATGAATTACTATAATTAAAATTTCAATTCCAAATTACAATAAAACATAAAATAAAAACATGTAAAAAAATTCAACATCGTCACCTCAAAAACCAAGAAAATTGTTCTCTTCCATAAACTCTGCTATACTGTAATATGCTCTTTGCAACCACATGTTTGGTCCAAGCTGTTTCAGAGCGTAGGCTGCACTACTATTTTTTTTTACTAAGTGCCTCTATTTGAGGTTTCCGATTAAATTTACAATCTATTGTTATTTCCAGAAATTTTGTTGTGTCAGCTTCATTGATATTTATATTAATAAATTGAATATTAAGATTGTTGATAGTTTGTGTATTTAAATTTTTTTTTTTATTAAATTATAATCATTTAAGCAATTTATCATAGATATTAGTGAATTATTAATGTCATGTTCATATGTGTCTATGTCATTACAAGCTATTGTCACAGTGCAATCGTCAGCAAAAAGTGTCATCGGATGTTCAGTTACTTTAGGCAAGTCATTTATTTACAAAGTGAACAACGGAGGCCCCAATACACTGCCTTGAGGTACTCCGTATATAACTTCGCGTTCCTCTGATCTTGAAGTTTCTTCACGTTTACTTTTTTATTTATTTTACTGATTTCTGTTACTTGTGTACGGTTATGAAGAAACGATTTAATTAATTCTAAAACGTTGCATCTAACACCATACGCTTCAAATTTCTCTGCCAGGGAATTATAATGGACGCAGTCAAAGGCCTGTGTCATGTCGCAGAATATGGCACAGACCGGTGTTCCCTTATCTACATTTAGCATGACATTATGTAAAAACTCATAAATAGCCAATTTTATACTTTCATTTTTTCTAAATCCCTTTTTTTCGTCACTTAATATATAATATTTTTCTAAATAGGTATTCATTGTACCATGTATATATATTTCAAACACCTTAGTTTAAGGTAAGAATTTATTAAATTAAATATATTTTTTATTCTCCTCTTCAACTGGTATAAGCGCGATAGGTCTGTAATTTATCATTAATTCTTGATTTTCACTTTTTATGATGCTTTCTGGCAATCAACGCATTTTATAACTAGGGTGGTACGAGTAGTCCATTTAATAAGTTTTCTAAACTGTCCCCTGAGGGGGACAGTTTAGAAAACTTATCAATTCTTACTTAAAAAATGTATATTAATGTCAAAATCTATTTTGAAGCCTCAAGTGTTTGATATACTTATTACAAAATACTTCGGCGTCAGGTATTTGAAATACGAATTACAAATTACATTATAGGGAAGTAATTGAAATACAAATAACAAATACGTATTTTAATTACAACTCTGCCCACCACTGTCAAATATCTAAAAATGTCAGCCTGGACCAAACAAACATGAATAAAGCATGAAGGTACGAAATCCTAATTATAGTTTATATTTATGCATATTTTTCCTTATGATCGGCAGCAGCTGTGTTACCGTCTAAAAATATTGTAAGGCCATGTGTTTGCGAATTACACGTGTCATGGACATGGCGACGGCCGTCTTCCGTACTTAAGACTATGCTGTACTGATAGCGATGCGAGCGCGGAGATACGACAGTAATAATGCACGGGCGTAAGAGGAAACGCGGTCAAGTGGTCGTTGGGATTATTAAGGATGATGTTTTTTTTTTATATTTTTAACTCAAAATAATATTTGTTTGCAAATACTGTAAAAAATATTTTGCGAAAGTGTAGGTAAAAGCCTAAAAAAATTAAAACGATATTATTTATATTTACAATATTATTCCAGCTAAAGATATTCTTATCTATTGTATTGTATTGTAATCATCTAAAAATTATCATTAACGTGTAATTTGTACCTTTGGTAATCTTGTAACATTTTGTAATGTTGTGCAAATTCTATATGGGTGTATTCCTGAAATTAAAATGATTTGATTTGATTTGATTATGAACGTTTTAAAATAACTGTTAGACGTGTGACGTCACGACTATGTAACGTCACAGCTAGCGTCGTACATTGTCCGTACCGCGCGGTAAGAATGGGAATAATACTCCTCCAAAAACTTTCCCTAATTTTATCGATTTTACGGATGTTTTCGATTATCTGTTTTTACTAAGACTTCTTTGAAATTACATTATTTGTTCGAACATTTTTAATATTAGTCATTTCCTACTTTATATTTCCTACTTACGTATTTTTTTGTTTTCTACCTGGTTATTGATACTAGTCCAAATATTTGTTTACGATATAAAGTATCAAATGATCAACTACTGCCTTAATTATGCCCCTATGTTTTGTTTTTGTCATAAATATTCAAAAATAATAATTAACTAACGACCTTAATTTAACTTAACCTTTCTGCCTCCTACCTCTATGAAATTGTAAATAAGTGGTACAGAATAGTACGAATTCTAAATAACTTTGAATAAGAAGGTTTATTATGCTTATTAAAAAACGACAATAGTAGGTATTTAAAACAATATTTAAAATATAATAACAATAATTAAAATAAACAAAAACATTTCCCAAATCGCCTTCATTGTTACATTCATCATCATTAACATTTCAGCCGAAATATGTTCACTGCTGGACACAGGCCTCCCCCAAGCATCGCCAGTTCGACCGGTTCTGTGCCTATACAACTTGTGGGAGGCCTTCCAACGCTCCCCGCGTTGGAAGGCCTCCCCCTCCAAGAGGAGTGTCGGTATGTCGTGGCCGCTCTCCCTATCCTCTGCGGCCAAAAAATGGTAGGCGACGGGGCCATTCATCTGACTCGTCGCAAGGGGCAAGGAGTTGCTCGTAGGCGGAGGGTGGCCAACGCCCTCTTCCAGCCCCTCTAAATGGGTCCAGGGACGGCGGACTTGGGGACGTCCACCACCCCCTATACATAAGGACCCGAGGTGGTGGCGCGTAGTGTTCCACGGGCACCCCTCTTAGACGTTGCGGGGGGAGTCAAACACCTCCCTCCCCCAAAAGGAGGAGGCCCGCCTAGGCGGGCCTCCTCCTTTTGGGGGTTGGTGGAACCAGTCGTGGTTGCGGAAGAATCGTATGTTCCCGCGACCCCGACGTAGGTGTGAGATGGAACACTGGGGTGGTTTTTAGTCAGTAAGAGTCTGACAGATCCCTCTGCGCCCGCCCCAGGGCGGAGGACATCCATGAGGATTTCCCACTGCAGATCAAAAAAAAAAGGCCTTCCAACGCTAGTTCTTCCAGTAAGCTGTCGCCATTCCAGAACCATTCGGCCCCTTTGACCATTTGTTCTGCGAGCAATGTGCTGCTATTTCTTAGGACTATGTCGGTTACCTCGGTTCTGCTGCGATTCAATTACAAGGATATTTTGACGGTCGAATAACGTTAACAGGTGAGCGCTGTGGGTATTCATTTATGCAGTTGTTTAGTGTTTACTGTGGAAATTTAAAAAAACAAGATGGTGGCGTTGGTTTCGATTTTGGCCACACACCAAAAGAAAATTGTAGCGCTTGATACAACACGAACTGTCATTTTAAGCTGGAGCCTATAGCTTTGTATGTCATGTCGTCGTTTCACGGCTATCACAGCTTCGACTTGAGGGGGAAGCGCCAGCGGGGAGACGTGAAAATCAAATTTTCTTACGTTTCCTTATAGTTTTAGCAATTTGCAGGTCAGTGCCAGGTTGAATGTTAATTATTATTTTCATTTATTTATTCAGAAATTAGGTCAATTGTGGTAGTAACAACCTTACTTAGCCTATCTGAATCTTAATTAATAACTAAATCTGAATCTTACTTAATAAATAACTACCTCTGAGTTTGTTTCGGCTTTTCTTCTCAGAGTAGTCAGATAGGAAATGCCAACCTCATCTAGTTTTAAAAAATGTTGACGTGTAAAAGTGTTTGTACAAACCCACTTACAGAAATAAAAATCATTTATCATAAAACAGATGCCCGCTGCCCGGGCTGCTATCGAGTGCAGCACTACCACGCAACCTGCGAAGTAACGAGACAGATTTCTTGCACCATACTGCGTCAAAGCTGTCAGTGCGCGCGTCAAAAAACATCGCCGAAGCACTGCAGAATTGTGGCAGTCGCAACAGCACCCTGAACGCATTATTATATTGGATACGCAAAGCATTGCAAGCCCTTTGGGTATATCTGAACCACAGTGCTCCCGAGAATTGTTGTGCAAATACGCCTTAAAAAGGGCTATGTTAAACAAAATATGATTCGCTACCCTAACAAGTATGTTTTTATTATAATTACAATTATTAAAATAATCAATACAGCCCAAGTTCATATAATGAATTACTATATCATGAAATAGCATTTTAAGATAGATAAAACATTTAACCAGTGCACGCAAAAGACGCAGCACAACACAAATAAAAAATGTTGCATTAATAAATAAAAACAAGGTGTCAATATACAGCAAAAAAATTAAAACAAACCCAAAGAAATAAAGTAACACAATGACATCCTTTAAATCAGACAACGAGCAAAGTGCGGTGTGCGTCCCAAGGTTGCACCAAATGGCATTTTGGTCAACAACAACCTGACACTGACCTGCAAGTTGCAAAAAACGTAAAGAAATTTTAAATTACTTTTCCGCCTTAAGTGCTTAGTTGGTTACAGTTTTCGCACTAGGGGGTTATCTTTCTGACAATGGTAATAAGTAATAGATGGACCATACATTCCATATCGAGAGCCATCCGAGCCTCGGAAAGCACCGTAAATATTTGACAGTCGTGACGGGTAGTCAGAATCCCAAAAGTCTGACAACCAGTCTTACCAAGAGGTATCGTGTTACCCAGTAACTGCGTTGTGGAGGTCAGACAGGCAGTCGCTTCATGTAAAATACTGGTATTCAGCTGCATCTGTTAAGATCTGAATCCGACTATTATATAGTTGGGATAAGTCAGGCAGATTGACTTCAGAAAGAAGCGCAGCGCTTGCGCATCGCTTTCATAATGCAGTGTAGCAGAGGTTATACATATATACTTATCTGCTCAGCACCTATGCTGTTTTTTGCCTGCTTAGTTCAAAGGCCAGTTTTTGCGCTTACTTTAAATTTTTTTGCCTGTTTAAAAAACACTTTGGTAGGTATGTATTAAATCATTCAGCAGAATTTATAATTAACTTTTGACGAAGAATTTAATAATATTTCGGTAGCTTAGGAAACGCTCAATACGTAAATAAAGCTGTTATCCGTGACTTCGTCTGCGATTCATGATGATAGTAGCCAATGTTCTTCAGGTAATGGTCCCGCGGGGTAATTGCGTAACGCACAAACAGTGGAATCGCTTTCATTTTGACAGTACAACAACATTCATTGCGTTATTTACGTTGGTGAGCAGACAATTTTTCAAACATATGCAGCAATGGAATAGCAATATCCTTTAAAATGATTCGGATTCTGAATGATAGTGTCTTACGCAATCAGGCATGATTTGCGTGGCAAGTTCTAGTTTTTCACAATGGTGTTTTTTTTTTTTCGAGAAAAGTTTTAAAAATTAGTTAAGTACAGATTATCATTCAACTAAAAGGTACAATAAAACAAATTCTTCATTAAACAAGGCATTCCTTTTTTTTTACGTTGCGTGATACACGTGCCAAAGATGATTTCCGAAATCACCTACTTTCCGCACATGTTACGTAAATAATTATTTAGATTTTTCTTTTACATTTGCCACTTACTTTTATTAATTAAATTTGGTCTAAATCTGTCAAACAATCTTCTATTTTACGTTCAATTTTGACATGTTTTGACATTTGTTTTTTCTCTGGGGTGGGACTGCTACTAGATTTTGACATTTTAACTTAGGACCAAGTGAGAAATCGCAAAAAAATATACAGCAGTGCATTTTGTCGAGTTATGCAGACAAAGACGAACTTAGAGCAGCACCGATAGCGAGATCACAATAGAAACGAGTTTTGTTGACGAAAGAAAAGACAATATGACAGATGAATAAAATATTTTTTTTTTTACAAAAAAAACTTCTGTCGACAAAACCAGGTAATGCTTCGCATACAGCTGATTTTTCGTCTTACTTTCTCTTTCCCTCTCTTTCGTTCACTTTCACAAATTTTGTAGATCAACTCCATTATTTGATATTATAATTTGGGCAATCAGGTATCTTTATTCAGTATTAAATATTTTTCTATCTATGGAGAACAAAATCAAACACAATATGATTTAAAAAACCAGGCAAACCCATTTGCCCGGTTTTTTAAATCATTTTGTCCGACTCGCAAGTCGGACTCACAAACGATGGGTTCCGTGCGACCGTACAATAACTAACACTAATTTTTTTTTTTAAACAAGTTTATTGTACGGAAACTTCCTTTAATTTTTATTATATTTTATTTTTATTATTTGTTGTTAGGTATGGCGGCCATATTGGTACATACTCTGTGAAAACTTCAAGTGTCTACTCAACTCAACTCAAAGCATTTCTTTCAAATAAACCAATTACAGGCACTTTTGAATTGTCAAGGTCGATCGGTCTGAAAGATGAAGCAAGTTGCCCATTAAAAAGCGTAGTAGGTACCTTACTGACCGATTATAGTTCAAAAGATACAGCCTTGTGACGGACGGACGGACAGCGGAGTCTTAGTAATAGGGTCCGGTTGGCACCCTTGGGTACGGAACCCTTTTTTTTTGTTTTTTGGGTGGGAAATCATCAAATGACTTCTCCCGCTCTGGGTAGAGCGGGAGGGCGTGTCAGACTTTTACTGACTAAAACCCACCCGTGTTCCTTCAGTTGCCTGTGCCAGGGCCACGGTTATCTCTTTCGAATTACACGCGACCCTGAGGCGTCGCGTCGACCCTATCGGACTCCGTCATTTTGTGCTGACATCTCTTTGAGGCGCGCGTGGAACACGACGCACCGTCGACCCGGGCCTGGTCCCTACCGGACGGCGAGCTACCCATTGCGCGCCGTCCGCAAGCCCGCGCCTACGGTGGCCGGGAATCTGCAGGCGACCCCCGACGGCCAGAGCGTCTCCTGCGGCGACTAGTGGGGGCGTCAGGGCGCAAGGCACTCTCCCTCACGCGCTCCGCCTCCTCCTTCGCAAGCATTACTGCTTCGCAGAAGGAGGTGACGGCTTTCCATTCTCTCTCGCTCCGTACTATGGCCTGGACCAGGGCCGGACGCGAGAGATCGCTGCCGCGGTGCTCCGCCCAAGCTGGGCAGACCTCCACCGTATGCTCCACCGTGTCCTCTGGGCGATCCACACAATGGTGACACCTGGGCGTTTCCTCCCGACTTATGCGAAACAGGATCCTACCAAAACAACCGTGTCCGGTGAGTACCTGTGTCAGGCGGAAGGTGAGGACGCCGTGGCGCCCCTCCAACCACTCCTCAAAGAAGGGACTTACCGCCGCTATTGTGCCGTGCTCAGGGTACGGATCCCTAAAAGCGAAACTTCGCATAGCACGCGACCTCGATGAGCCCAGAGCTAGTAGTAATAAATCAACCACATTGCCGAAGATAATCTTACACAACGCCATAAAACAGGTATTATTTGTATATAAAACAAATTTATAGTGTTGAATATGTCTTATTAAGTTTTTCTTCCACTCAAACATAATTAATAACTCTTGACTAAGATCAAAGTACTATTTTGCTAAAACTACTTCATCACAACAAAAACATGACACCTCATTTAGCCATCCAGCCCTTATGATGCTTCGAGGGAATGAAGAATTGAATATGTACTATGTGTTATGTAGATCAATGGTGGCCCAGTGGTAACGGCCGCGACTTACGAGTTGCAGGTCGTGGGGTTCGAACCCAGACATGAGCTTTACTTTGTGTAAATTATTTCATCACCACTGCTCTCAAAACGGTTATGGAAAACATCGTGAGGAAACCAGCATGTCTAAGAAACAAAAAGACGTGACATCTACGAACCCGCACTGGACCCGCATTGTTGATTACGGCCCACTCCCTCCCACATAGAGGAGGCCTGTGTCCCAGCAGTGGGAACGTAATAGGCTGATTGATAATGCATTATGCAAAGTTAAAGTATGCGGCCCTTTAACGTGTTGACAGCTATTTGTTTGACAGAGCCAGATAAAATTGTACTGTCTATCATCAGTAGCGATTTGTCTTAGGTTATTGGGTTTGGCCGTAAGTCTTTGCCATCCCACAGTCAGGTAAAAACAGCGTGTTTTTTAAAACTTCAAGCCAAAACAAATTCTAAATCAATCTACTATCAGTTGTCTCGGCACTGGATAAATATGTTAAAGCCAGTTTATTTTGATTCTTCATAACAGCACTGTGCGCAAACAGAAAAATCCACTACATGCCACATTCAGTTAAATTTTTTAGTTCCATAAATTGCCGTATGTCAACGTATACTGGTAAATTTTAAATTGCTTGCGACAACTTACAATCGATTTAGTTATTAATAATATATGAAGACCTTGGCATAAGTCAGAGCCGTTTAAAAAAATCAATAGCAAAACGTTATTCTATTTCATCGTGAACATCACGCTTGTGGTGGCTGAAAGGGTCGGCAGATGTATAGAACTCCGATATTTTAAAATAAAAAATAAACGAAAAATAAAAAAATGAAACAACATCCACTTACGTAAATTACATTGTTATGTTTGGAGTCACCTTTTAAGCAAAGATTTGTTTTTGTATTAGGTGGTTCTGCTCTTCCAGTTTACATTTACTATACATAATTATGTGTGAGAGAATAAACAATAGATAATTTTGGAAGCACGTCAAAGGTTTTTAAAAATGAAAAAGTATAAAAAATATATAAATACAAGAAATAAGGAATGCGCGCAGTATTATACGTGCGTGTACCTCACACATACTCCATGTGTGAGGAGGTGGTGTGTGTGATGTAGGGGTGTGTAAGGTGTGATTTGTGTACTTTTTGTTTTAAACCCTAATCCGTGGAGTTTCTTCTACATAGGTTCAGTCCGCGAGGCCCTTCGCATTTGTGTGAGTACACATAGCGACGTGTCCTTAACTTGGCAATCGGCCAATCGGATAATCGACCTGAGGCGCTGTGCGTTAATCGCGCGATCACATTAGTGCGATTGATAAACACTCACACAAATGCAAAGCTTAGCTTAGGCCTCGCGGACTGTACTTATAGTAGTCACTTGTCTTTCTCACGTACTCAGGATTCGAACAAAACCGATTAAATAGCTATTATTAGTTGCTAGTAACTTTTAACTTTGTGCATTATTACGCACTAGTAAAATTGTAAACAAAGATTGTACATAATTACAAACAGGTATTAGGGCTATGCTTGGAGTTTCCCTACGTGATCGAATCAGAAAGGAAGGGATACAAAGAAACTGACCGAGTAGAGGAGAACCGAAGTAACCGACATAGCCCGAAGACTTGGCAAACTTAAGTGGCAGTGGGCAGGGCACATTGCTCGCAGAACAGATGGCCAATGGGGCCGAAAGGTTCTGGAGTGGCGACCGCGTACTGGAAGACGTAGCGTTGGAAAGCCTCCCACAAGGTGGACCGAAAACCTTGAGAAGGCCGCAGGAAACCGCTGGATGCGGGAAGCGCAGAACCGGTCGAAGTGGTGGTGCTTGGGGGAGGCCTATGTCCAGCAGTGGACGTCTTACAGAGTATATACAGAGTGACTTATTAATGGCTTAGTTGTAACAGCCGCACGTGTCGACCGATCGGCCATAGAAACGAGTTTTGTCGATAGAAGAATAGACAAAAAAATTGATGAATAAAATAAATCTGACATTTTGTCTATTGTTCATATAAAAGTTGGTCATGCTACAAGTGTTGGTCTGTGGATAGGTGACCATCTTTATATAAGCAGACTCCTCCGTGCCTCGAAAAGCACGATAAGCCTATGGTCCCAGCTGTCATTCGTGGATCTTTGACAGTCGTTACGGGTCGTCAGAACCCCGAAAGTCTGACAACCAGTGTTACCAAGGGGTATATTTCTTTTATTAGATTATTTTGTATTTTCTGAATGTGAAAACGTTGCAGGCCTTGTTGACTGTACATATGTGAGCCATTTTCGATTTTTTAAGCACCTGGTACTTATTGAAAGGCCTATACTGTCCTCCCATACCTATTACATTGCAAAAGCAAATTATTTTTAAAATAGTAACCGTGGAGTTTCCTTCTCCATATGAAACGACCGTTTGAACCGTGCACCTAGCTTCTGACGTTTCATAAGTGCCGATGATTTGATTTGATTGGAGATAGGCAGTCGCAGTATGTAAAATACAGGTACTACATCAGGCTAGTTTTACTTACACTAGAAGCCGATAACCAACACATTTGGGAATGTTTATGAGTGACTTATTAAGTTCAATATTGATTGGCACATAAGGCTACCTACAGTATTGTTTCTCCAACTATTTGATCCACCCAAACGTTGTCTGTAAAAGATCGATTTCAGTGTTGAGACCACCACTTGTCACCTTAAGTAAAATGTTCTACATTTACATACTGTCAAAAAAGTATCGGGAATGGATGATTTGTATATGGTTCCAAAATTTTTTTTTACCTTAGATTGGCACAACTGTTTTCCATTTTGGCGCGAAGTTTGAGTTGCATTTGTTATTTTGGTTAACTAAAGTGCTGTTTTTAGTTGATCATATCTAGTGTGTAATGTGAATTTCTTAATGACGAAAACATCGAAGAAAGAGTTTAAACGTCTTAAATTTTGCATCGCCAATGGAATTTCGTGTTCGGAGTCACTGAAAATGTTACAGAAGGCATAAGGTGAATCGACTTTATCAAAAACACGTACTTCTGAGTGGTACAAAGAGTTCAAAAGCGGTCGAGATGTCATGAAAGATTTGTCTCGCTCTGGTAGGCCATTAACGTCTTCAACAACTGAAGTTAACATCGCAAAAGTGAAGGAAATAGTGACTGAAAATCCTCATTCAAGATTCATTTGAGAGAGATAGCCGCTGAACTTTCTGTGTCTCACGAGTCGATCCGTACCTACCATTTCGAATAATCACTTGTGAAAGACATGTTGCTAGTCCCAAAATACCAGAATGTTCTCCAAAACTCAATCGCGTGAGTCGCTGAGGACTAGTAGAACGAGTCAATTCCGACCCAACATCCATGAAGCGCAATTTTACTGGTGACGAGACGTGGTATTACGAGTTTGACATGCAAACTAGTCAACAAGCTTCGGAGTGGCGCCTTCCAACTGAACCGAAACCGAAAAAACCACGCCAAAGTCTATCAACACTCAAAGTCATGTTGACTGTTTTCTTTGACAATCGCGGTGTTGTGCACTCGGAATTCTTGCCAGAAGGTCAAACTGCAAATAAATAATATTATTTGAGCGTTACACTGCGCTTAAGAGAGAAAATTTGTCGAAAAAAGGCCAGATACTTAGAAAGAAAATTCTTGAATTTTGCATCACCATGATGCGTCTTCGCACAAGGCCATTATTGTGAACGTTTGACCAAAAACTCAAGAAATATCATCGAGCAAGCACTTTATTCACCAGATATGTCTCCAACCGACTTCTTTCATTTTCCTAAACTCAAATTAACACTTCGTTGCACCCGTTTTCAGTCGTTAGAAGAAATAAAGGATAATTCGGGGCGAGAACTGAACTTAATTACGGAAAAAGCGTAAACAAAAATGTTTTGATGATTGTATTATTCGTTGGCGTAAGTGGCGTATCGTTTCTGAAACAGCATACTGTAAGGCGATAAAATAATTTTGGATGAATAACTAACATTTTGTTTTTCTTTTCCCGATACTTTCTTGACATTGTAGTGATATCTTGAATTTAAGTAGGTACATCTTCACGTGACCAGAGGGCTGGATTGTTCTTTGGCCAAAGAATTAGCATTGCCATTCAGCGTGGCAATGCTGCCAGTCTTCTGGGCACGTTTCCAGATGACAGCGATGCGGACGAATACTTCGACGCCTGAGTGTTTTATATTAATTTGTACAGGTAGTTAGTTATTTAGTAATTTAATTTAGTTATATATATGTTGTTATGTTTTAATTAATATCAGTAAAAAAAAAAGAGTGAACAGTAGGTACATAACAAAGAGTATTCCATTTTGTAGATAAGTTGGTTCGTACTTTACACATGTTTACAAACAGCGCTTCCTTGCCAATGTCATTTAATTAAAGCGAGAGATCTTTGACAGTCGCGATATGTAGTCTGAAAGAAGTCAAAAAGTCTGATGACCAGGCTTACCAAGGGGTGTCGTGTTACCGAGTAAAATACTGGTATTCTGCTGCATCCAGTTAGACTCGAATCCAACCACAACATAGTTGGGGGAAAAGCTGGGCAGATGCCAAATATGTATACAAGTCACAGCAAACCTAAATTATGGAATTGTCGACGTTCGTGTTTCCATAGAAAATATTGGGCAAAGTACAACAACATAGTTGGCGAAAGGGTACGCTAGATGATGCAGATAATGATGATGAATTACGACTAACCCCGCCTTCGTGAGGTACAACATCTTAGTGCGATCAGTGCACTGCATTACCTGACCCCTCTTCTAAAGAAGAAGAGGGGAATAGGGGTCAGGTAATTCATGGCTCTGACTGTACATAAGAGATAGTAAGTTTTTCATAACATTAAGCCGTTGGCCTTTACGCCAATCTTTATTACATAAGAATTACTGACGCAACCCGCGAAATGAAAGCCATTGAGTACGTATTACTCAATGAAGTCACTACATGGTGGGGTATAAGTAATGCCATAATGTGAATGTGCCATATTTTGTGCATATGGTAGCGTCATAATTATAATACTCATAATGCGATTTGATTTGACACATGTTGTAGACAGAGAGAGAATTAGTTTACAATGCCATGAAGCGATACACTATGACACAGCTCATACAACGATGGAGATATTGAAACACAAATTCCATCGATTTAAATTGATCGCCAGATTTGAACAATGGCTATCCTGAGCAACCGGCAGCAAGTTCGTCATGCTTCCTTAGATGTCACTGCTTGCGGTAGCGTCGGGGTTCGGGTTTCCTCCTTCCCTCAAATATGGCGAGGGGGGTAATGGCTGATCTTTGCGTTATGCTCGTGAACGGGTGCTGCTTGTTTGGTGACTTGTCGTCTTGCTGTCTATGGTTTTATTATTGTTGTTTTGGTAATTACTTACAATTTTATAAAATCCAGTTCTTCTAACCGAACAGACAGCTGTGCTGCTGGGGAGTTTGTTGCGCCACTTCTTCTTCCCAGCTAAAGCACTAGGAAGTGGTGACGGGCGGGCGTTTTGGAGGACTGTCTTATGTAATTTTGACGTTCGAAAAGTGCAGATTCTCAGCCTAATTTGAATATTTTTTATATATTTTTTTTTTTGATTTTATCAAAATTGAGTCGGCTCAAAGGGCTCAAAGGAGTTTGGACTCTTAGTAGCGTCCATCATGGACTGTGTGAAAGACGATATGGCTAGCTACGAAATTACTACCGAGATGACGCAGATAGAGAAGAAAAAGACATGTTACGAAGACCACAAATGAAGTTTAGACAGGCACTTTACTTTGAGTAAATTATTTCACTACCACTGCTTTCAAAACGGTGAAGGAAAACATCGTGAGGAAACCGACATGTCCTAGAACCAAAAATTCGAAGACATCCACCCGCCCGCACTGGGCCCATGTGGTGGATAACGGCCTTCCCACTTCTGAAATTCAGAAGTGGGAACGTTATAGGCTGATTGTGCTAAACTTATCTGTGTTGTAAGTATTATGTTTCCACATTTCGTCAGTTATGTTGTCAGAAGATGTAATATTATCGTTGGTGATTCATAATCTAATCTTTACCTAAGTATCCATATGTATTTATCAATACATATCTAAAAACTGTACAATTGTCTACTAAGAATGTACTTGTGTTTGTAACAAGCTGCTAATGATTACATCTGGTTGCTAATGCTGGATGCGGGATGCAAGAAGACCAATCACATAGCCGTCAACTACGCATTCTGTTCATCAAAGGAAACATGGCACAAAAATAGTTTAAAACATCGCTGTTTACAGTAGTGCGCAACGTGACGCACGCAGAACATTGAACAGGGGTCGTAGGGGCATATAAACTTGTGTGATAGTACAGTACAAAAAAAAATTTGGAGACGGAGTATAACAATAATTAGTTCCACTTATAGGCGCGGGCCATATTTCAAGACACACACACACACACATCTCTGTACCTAAGTTTCATAAGTAGGTACCTACTTAACGAGGTAAATAATGTATTTTTCTCAGGGACGGGAAAATTCCATCCAATTGTTAATACGCAAGTAACACTGTCTTTCTGTAACCTATTCACGCCTAAACCTCTGAACCGATGTTTGACAGATGGGGGTGGGGGACGGAACCTGGAGAAGGCGTCTGTCTCCTCTTGATCGAATGAAAAGGAGCGTATGATTCATATTCTAAGTCGTATCCTCGAATGCTACTTGACATACAACTCTGTCGAGGAGATCTCAAGGCGTGCCTCGGATAAGACCCTCAAAATCGGTATTAATAGTTTTCAGATTAAGGAAATTATAAGATTCCTTGAATGAGTGAGAGTCGAGGTGATACATCACAAATACGTCAATTTACAATAAACATTCCAAAAACATTTTGAAAACCTGATAAAATATGCTTGTTTTGGTTAAAACTTCCTTGTTGACTACCTCAAGGACGCCTCGAGGTAAATTCCGACGTACCTTATTTTTGACAGTTGGTTCCTCACAACTCAAAACTCACCTCGACTGAGGAAACTGTTTGAGACGAGGAGTAAAATTGCAACTATGAATATCAAACCACTGTGAGGTTGAGTCAAGTCGAGGAAATCATGAGGTTTTGACTTGGAATATGGGTAATAGTCCTTCTGTACCTAGTTAAACTATGAGAAACTTTTAATTCGTCATCCATTTACCTACAATAAAGTTTTTGACTAGGTACTATCAAAAATAGACATTAATTAAAACTTATTGTATCTTCTTCTGGGTCGCTTACATCATGACTGAACGTCGTGTCCCTGAAAGGCTTTCGTAGGTTTATGTACGACGTTCTTCCACTTCGTTCGGTTCTCGACTTCTCTCATGGCGGTCGTGACAGAGAGTCCCGTGTGGGCGGTTGCTTGGTCTGACCAGCGATTAGGTGACCGGCCGCGAGGTCTTTTCCCAATTACTTTGCCCATTACCACCAACTTTTCAAGGTTATCTGGTCCCCAAGGGCAAAGTTACCGAAGTATCCAAGTTTCCGAGAATCCTTTGGTAACAGATCGTGAATAGTCTTATTTTATAGATGTAAAAAAAATACGTCGGTGGAAAAATGGACCCACTTTTTTTTTCTTTTGAAATTATTCTTCTACCCTTGTCACGCACAACAATATTTGTATTGAATGGCGCGAAGTTACTATGGCGTTCTTGTGTTGTGACGACAGATGCTAACAATTCTGTCTCTAAGCTGTCTAGTAGAACTGCGCCATTTTTGGAGATATTGTAACTTTTGTTTTGCAAGCGTGGTGATTATGTCGACGTTCGCACTGGATCTTCAACGCACTGCTTAGCGCGGAGAGCTCAAAATCCAACAGTGGGTTTTTCCGACACGCTGTAGACGCGTTGTGTTGCACTCTATTGGATTCTCAATCGGTCAACACTGAGAGTTGAAAATCCAGTGCATGAAATAATCCCGCCGCGATTTTATTACCTGCCTTCTCTATATAAGAAGAGGCATTTTTCCTGCAGTTTTTTGTGGCTGCATCCACACATGCAAACGCACCAAAGACCTGACGTCACACAAATCCTGCATCGCGCAAGCAAAGTTATCCGCGCGGCTAGTAGTTATTGGTGGTGATTTTATGCTAATGCGGAGCGAACGATCCTGGGTAAGATTCTTTATTTGGGTAAATACTATTCCCATCAGGTTTTTCATAAGGATGACAGCGATGCGGACGAATACTTCGACGCCTGAGTGTTTTATATTAATTTGTACAGGTAGTTAGTTATTTAGTAATTTAATTTAGTTATATATATGTTGTTATGTTTTAATTAATATCAGTAAAAAAAAAAGAGTGAACAGTAGGTACATAACAAAGAGTATTCCATTTTGTAGATAAGTTGGTTCGTACTTTACACATGTTTACAAACAGCGCTTCCTTGCCAATGTCATTTAATTAAAGCGAGAGATCTTTGACAGTCGCGATATGTAGTCTGAAAGAAGTCAAAAAGTCTGATGACCAGGCTTACCAAGGGGTGTCGTGTTACCGAGTAAAATACTGGTATTCTGCTGCATCCAGTTAGACTCGAATCCAACCACAACATAGTTGGGGGAAAAGCTGGGCAGATGCCAAATATGTATACAAGTCACAGCAAACCTAAATTATGGAATTGTCGACGTTCGTGTTTCCATAGAAAATATTGGGCAAAGTACAACAACATAGTTGGCGAAAGGGTACGCTAGATGATGCAGATAATGATGATGAATTACGACTAACCCCGCCTTCGTGAGGTACAACATCTTAGTGCGATCAGTGCACTGCATTACCTGACCCCTCTTCTAAAGAAGAAGAGGGGAATAGGGGTCAGGTAATTCATGGCTCTGACTGTACATAAGAGATAGTAAGTTTTTCATAACATTAAGCCGTTGGCCTTTACGCCAATCTTTATTACATAAGAATTACTGACGCAACCCGCGAAATGAAAGCCATTGAGTACGTATTACTCAATGAAGTCACTACATGGTGGGGTATAAGTAATGCCATAATGTGAATGTGCCATATTTTGTGCATATGGTAGCGTCATAATTATAATACTCATAATGCGATTTGATTTGACACATGTTGTAGACAGAGAGAGAATTAGTTTACAATGCCATGAAGCGATACACTATGACACAGCTCATACAACGATGGAGATATTGAAACACAAATTCCATCGATTTAAATTGATCGCCAGATTTGAACAATGGCTATCCTGAGCAACCGGCAGCAAGTTCGTCATGCTTCCTTAGATGTCACTGCTTGCGGTAGCGTCGGGGTTCGGGTTTCCTCCTTCCCTCAAATATGGCGAGGGGGGTAATGGCTGATCTTTGCGTTATGCTCGTGAACGGGTGCTGCTTGTTTGGTGACTTGTCGTCTTGCTGTCTATGGTTTTATTATTGTTGTTTTGGTAATTACTTACAATTTTATAAAATCCAGTTCTTCTAACCGAACAGACAGCTGTGCTGCTGGGGAGTTTGTTGCGCCACTTCTTCTTCCCAGCTAAAGCACTAGGAAGTGGTGAAGGGCGGGCGTTTTGGAGGACTGTCTTATGTAATTTTGACGTTCGAAAAGTGCAGATTCTCAGCCTAATTTGAATATTTTTTATATATTTTTTTTTTTGATTTTATCAAAATTGAGTCGGCTCAAAGGGCTCAAAGGAGTTTGGACTCTTAGTAGCGTCCATCATGGACTGTGTGAAAGACGATATGGCTAGCTACGAAATTACTACCGAGATGACGCAGATAGAGAAGAAAAAGACATGTTACGAAGACCACAAATGAAGTTTAGACAGGCACTTTACTTTGAGTAAATTATTTCACTACCACTGCTTTCAAAACGGTGAAGGAAAACATCGTGAGGAAACCGACATGTCCTAGAACCAAAAATTCGAAGACATCCACCCGCCCGCACTGGGCCCATGTGGTGGATAACGGCCTTCCCACTTCTGAAATTCAGAAGTGGGAACGTTATAGGCTGATTGTGCTAAACTTATCTGTGTTGTAAGTATTATGTTTCCACATTTCGTCAGTTATGTTGTCAGAAGATGTAATATTATCGTTGGTGATTCATAATCTAATCTTTACCTAAGTATCCATATGTATTTATCAATACATATCTAAAAACTGTACAATTGTCTACTAAGAATGTACTTGTGTTTGTAACAAGCTGCTAATGATTACACCTGGTTGCTAATGCTGGATGCGGGATGCAAGAAGACCAATCACATAGCCGTCAACTACGCATTCTGTTCATCAAAGGAAACATGGCACAAAAATAGTTTAAAACATCGCTGTTTACAGTAGTGCGCAACGTGACGCACGCAGAACATTGAACAGGGGTCGTAGGGGCATATAAACTTGTGTGATAGTACAGTACAAAAAAAAATTTGGAGACGGAGTATAACAATAATTAGTTCCACTTATAGGCGCGGGCCATATTTCAAGACACACACACACACACATCTCTGTACCTAAGTTTCATAAGTAGGTACCTACTTAACGAGGTAAATAATGTATTTTTCTCAGGGACGGGAAAATTCCATCCAATTGTTAATACGCAAGTAACACTGTCTTTCTGTAACCTATTCACGCCTAAACCTCTGAACCGATGTTTGACAGATGGGGGTGGGGGACGGAACCTGGAGAAGGCGTCTGTCTCCTCTTGATCGAATGAAAAGGAGCGTATGATTCATATTCTAAGTCGTATCCTCGAATGCTACTTGACATACAACTCTGTCGAGGAGATCTCAAGGCGTGCCTCGGATAAGACCCTCAAAATCGGTATTAATAGTTTTCAGATTAAGGAAATTATAAGATTCCTTGAATGAGTGAGAGTCGAGGTGATACATCACAAATACGTCAATTTACAATAAACATTCCAAAAACATTTTGAAAACCTGATAAAATATGCTTGTTTTGGTTAAAACTTCCTTGTTGACTACCTCAAGGACGCCTCGAGGTAAATTCCGACGTACCTTATTTTTGACAGTTGGTTCCTCACAACTCAAAACTCACCTCGACTGAGGAAACTGTTTGAGACGAGGAGTAAAATTGCAACTATGAATATCAAACCACTGTGAGGTTGAGTCAAGTCGAGGAAATCATGAGGTTTTGACTTGGAATATGGGTAATAGTCCTTCTGTACCTAGTTAAACTATGAGAAACTTTTAATTCGTCATCCATTTACCTACAATAAAGTTTTTGACTAGGTACTATCAAAAATAGACATTAATTAAAACTTATTGTATCTTCTTCTGGGTCGCTTACATCATGACTGAACGTCGTGTCCCTGAAAGGCTTTCGTAGGTTTATGTACGACGTTCTTCCACTTCGTTCGGTTCTCGACTTCTCTCATGGCGGTCGTGACAGAGAGTCCCGTGTGGGCGGTTGCTTGGTCTGACCAGCGATTAGGTGACCGGCCGCGAGGTCTTTTCCCAATTACTTTGCCCATTACCACCAACTTTTCAAGGTTATCTGGTCCCCAAGGGCAAAGTTACCGAAGTATCCAAGTTTCCGAGAATCCTTTGGTAACAGATCGTGAATAGTCTTATTTTATAGATGTAAAAAAAATACGTCGGTGGAAAAATGGACCCACTTTTTTTTTCTTTTGAAATTATTCTTCTACCCTTGTCACGCACAACAATATTTGTATTGAATGGCGCGAAGTTACTATGGCGTTCTTGTGTTGTGACGACAGATGCTAACAATTCTGTCTCTAAGCTGTCTAGTAGAACTGCGCCATTTTTGGAGATATTGTAACTTTTGTTTTGCAAGCGTGGTGATTATGTCGACGTTCGCACTGGATCTTCAACGCACTGCTTAGCGCGGAGAGCTCAAAATCCAACAGTGGGTTTTTCCGACACGCTGTAGACGCGTTGTGTTGCACTCTATTGGATTCTCAATCGGTCAACACTGAGAGTTGAAAATCCAGTGCATGAAATAATCCCGCCGCGATTTTATTACCTGCCTTCTCTATATAAGAAGAGGCATTTTTCCTGCAGTTTTTTGTGGCTGCATCCACACATGCAAACGCACCAAAGACCTGACGTCACACAAATCCTGCATCGCGCAAGCAAAGTTATCCGCGCGGCTAGTAGTTATTGGTGGTGATTTTATGCTAATGCGGAGCGAACGATCCTGGGTAAGATTCTTTATTTGGGTAAATACTATTCCCATCAGGTTTTTCATAAGGATTTCTTCAGCTCAGAGCCTGAGTTTACGTGCACCGACAAAGTGCTAACGTAGGATGTGGCCGGAGGGGTGTGTCGTTTTGAACCCTCTGTCATGCAGTTGTACATTATCCTTCAATTTGTTTTTGTTAAAGCATTAATTAATTCACTGTGACGTTAATAAGAGCCACATATGAGTAAATATTGGTGTGAAATTATAATTTGTTATAAGTAAGTACCTACTTAATTATTAAATATATGTGGACTAGCGGAATGCACTGGCTTCGCATAACATAACATCACGCCTGTTATCCGCAAAGGGCTAGTCAGAGGTGTAGGTACAGGCCGCGAGGCTTAATCTGAGCTTTGCATTTGTGTGAGTAATTACCAATTGCGCGTCTCAGGCCGATTGTCCGATTGCCTGATTTCCAAACAAAGGAACCGTCTCTATATGCACTCACATAGATGCAAAGATCACCTTAGGCCTCGCGGACTATCCCCTTCCGTTCGAACTCGCAACAAGAACAGACGTGTTTCAAATTACTCCACAGTAAATTACTCCACAGTAAAATTGTAATAACATGCGATATTAGTACATATTTCTAAGTGTCCTACATAACAAGTTTAAGTGCGCAAGTAATTTAACATCTAAATTGCGGAGGTGCACCTCGGCTCACCCGCACCCCGCGAGGAAAAGAAACAGGCGCCATAATTGCTGTCCTGCTCACTCGTTGAAACGTCACATCGTCACGCCGCGCGAAGTTGCCAGCGCATGCAACGTGGGGAACGGAGAGGGTTTCACGTAATTGCTGTTTCACTCACCCTTCGCTGCCGCACTCCGTATCACATAGTACGATACCGGTTTCCGCTACGAAGCTGCTACGGGGACAGACAACACGTATCACATCGGCTACGCAAGGTAACTTTTACATACTTGCTACAAATCTCACGGCACGACTGTATAACTACAACAAACTTGGCTTCTATCAAATTCTACGTCATCTGTAAACAAGACAACAACATGTCGGTATCACGAACACCACCTAAAACAACGAAATCAAACGTGGATGATCCTTTGCATGTTCCTCAGGATTCTGATACTGCATCCGATAGAATCGTCTCTGACAGCGATTCAGCTAGAATTTTTACCGCCTCGCGGAAAAACAAGCGTAAACAAGGAGACTTGCATATGATTGAAATAAGGGAACTGTTTGACGAATTCTCCAAGACACAAACTTCTAAATTTGATGCTCTTACTGAGGCCATGGCATTGTTAAAGCAGGAAACTACTGAGTTAAAAAAATCCGTTAACTTCATGTCAGAGAAGTATGATGAGGTACTGGAAACTTTGGGTAAAGTGCAGAGAGAAAATTCCACTTATAAAGTCCAGGTTGAATCGCTTGAACAGAGAATCGATTTTTTGGAAAGAAAAGCTAGGTCGACCACCATTGAACTGAGAAATGTGCCGCAGTCGCCGACTGAGACCAAGGAAAATATCACACAATTAATTACCAAAGTCGGTGATGTATTACAGCAGTCTATCCAGATTTCTGATATTCGAGATACATACAGATTGAAAACCAAAAATAATGCTAACTCTCCAATCATAGTTGAATTTGCCACAACATCCGTGAAAGAGAATATTATTCAGAAGGCTAAGTTGTTTAATAAGAGCAACAAAGAGAATAAGCTTAATAGTTCACACCTAATGATTAACGGCCCTACGCAACCCGTTTATATCTCTGAGTCTCTTACTCCATATGCTAAGAAATTATTCTACTTGGCTCGTCAACATGCAAAAAAAAACTCTTTCACGGGTTGCTGGCATTCTTATGGCAAAATTTACATGAAAAAAAGTGATGATCAACCAACCATACGTGTTGATAATGAGGTAGATATTATGCAACTTAATCAAGCGTGACTTTACCGCCTGAGCAGCAGTATCATTTCTGATCTAATGTTAACACTGTTATCTTATACTAAGGCCTTATGCCAGTTAAGTTATTTGAAATTTAAGCTCAATCTGATTTATAAAATTGTTTTACGCCATCTTGGCACAGACTTGACGATCACAACATTAACACCCGCACACTTACACACACTCGCCCAACTTCAAATACACTCAACATCCGGTATAATTATATTTGCTTATAAAATTTATTTTTCCTTAAACTTCTTTAGATTTACAGATGGTTTAATCTTAAATTCGATACCATAAATTGTGATATATCTACCGATGTTGACCTCTTATCCGTGGCGAATGCATCTACCTGCTGCATTGATGAATGCTCATCTCTAATCTCATCTACTGGTAAAACTTTAAAAGTCATTACGCAAAACATTAGAAGCATCAACTGCAACCTGGCTGGTATGCTTACTCTTTTGGGTAGGTCCAGAGTTGAATGGGATTTAATAGTGTTAACCGAGTGCTGGTTGCGTGGTGTTCACAATCTTCCTACAATGGATGGATACGATATTTATTCAACTTCTAATAACAAAACCCAAAATGACGGGATAGTTGTTTTTATTAAAAAAGGTATTAATGCTTGTGTGAAGGAACCATCTGTCTTGGACTGTAATAGTCTATTAATAACACTCAAAAATCAAACTTTGATTCTTGCTATTTACCGTTCACCGAGTGTTAGAAATGTTGATATTTTTTTGGAAAGTTTACACAATTTGCTGAATAATGTTGCGTCTAAATATAAAAACTGTATATTAACTGGTGATATAAATATTGATATTTCCGAATATACATTGGACATAAGAAAACACAACTACTTAAATCTAATGGCTTCGCATGGTATGTTGCCAGCTCACCAGTTTCCTACTCACTCAAAATCTTGCATTGACCATGTCATACTCAAAACAAAATTTCCAGCAACATGCCTGTAGCTGAAACCTCCCTTACTGATCATTATAGTGTCATTTTTTCTGTTGATGAGTCGCTTCCTTCTAAGCAGCATGCAAAAACCTTAAAGCGAATTGATTATGCTTCCCTTGACATGGCTGTCCCTAACATTGACTTTGCGCCTCTTTTCGCAATGACTGACGTGAATGATGCTGTAGCCACTTTTACTGGTTCTCTTAATACTGCTTTGGAATCATGCACAAAAACTGTTACTTTACCAAGACGTAAAATAATTCTAAAGCCATGGATAACTCCAGGGCTTCTGAACTGTATGAGAAATAGGGATAACCTCCACCTCAAGTCAAATAAATCCCCTAAAAATACGACTCTCAAGATAACCTATACCAGGTACAGGAATTTTTGTAATGGATTATTAGGAAAACTGAAGAGTGAATATGAAAGGAAGGAAATCGATAATGCAGGAAACAATTCTAAAAAGCTATGGAACGCCATTAAAACAATCACTCACACTTCTCAATCCAAGGAAGTCGCTGCTGAATTGATATCGCCAAGTAACCCTCAACGTTCTGTTGACGCTATAAATGCTTTCTTTGCGAATGTTGGAAAATCACTTGCAGAAAAACATTTATCGCATGAATCTGCGCCAGTTTCTTCAGAACCCCTTCAGCCTAGCTGTCCTCATTCTTTCGTAATGCTTGCAACAGATGAAAATGAGATTAACAACCTAGTTCTTAATCTAAAACATAACTGTGCTCCTGGACGTGACAATTTATCTGCAAATTTTCTATCCCGCTATAGATCTATACTGGTTTCCCCACTAACTTTTATTTGCAACTTGGCATTTACATCTGGAACTTTCCCACAAGCCTTCAAAATCTCACAAATCTTACCTGTATTTAAGTCTGGTGACAGGGACTGTGTTAATAATTATAGACCAATTTCAATATTGCCTACTTTGTCAAAGATTTTGGAGAAACTTATGAATAAAAGACTGATTAACTACTTGGAGACGAACAATCTACTTTCTGCATCTCAATACGGGTTTAGATGTAATAAAAACACTAGTGATGCAGTTCATAAAGTCACTGACTTTGTTGTTCAAAATATTGATAATAAAAAGAAAGTTCTGGCAATTTTTCTCGATTTGTCTAAGGCCTTTGACACAGTCTCTGTCCCCAGGTTGCTGGTCAAACTTGAGCGTATGGGTGTTAGAGGGTTACAGCTTAAACTCTTCACAGACTACGTTAGTAAAAGATATCAATGTGTCAGAGTTGGCGATTGGATAAGTAACGACCTTCCCATTACCTACGGTGTTCCTCAAGGTAGTATCCTTGGACCTACTTTATTCCTCATTTACGTTAATGACCTTTGTGACCTTGAACTCTTAAATGGGAAGATAGTTGCCTTTGCAGATGACACAGCCCTTGTTTTCAGAGGTAGCTCATGGGGCAACACGTTTCAACATGCTCAGGGTGGTTTTGATGCCGTAAACCAGTGGCTGAAATGTAACCTCTTAACATTAAATGTTGACAAAACAAAATATATAAAATTTTCTCTCCGAAAAATCCCACAAATGATTGATATCAGATCAGAATCCATTTTGGCCCACTCCCATATTTGTAGTCGTCTAACAACCTGTAACTGTCCTTCGCTTGATCAAGCGAGCACCATCAAGTACCTTGGTGTCCTAATTGATAGCAGACTCAATTTTGCTCCCCACATAGACCTGGTTTCTTCAAGGGTTCGGAAATTGATATATATTTTTAAAAATCTCAGACGTTTAGCTAGTCCTAAGGTACTTAAAACTGTTTACTCCGCCTTATGTCAGTCACTATTGGTCTACTGTATAACCTCATGGGGCGGTGCGTGTAAAACAATAATTTTGAAACTTGAGCGCGCTCAAAGAGCACTTCTCAAAGTAAGTGCGTTCCTGCCATTCTTTCATCCCACTACCGACCTTTACAAAACCTGCGAAGTTTTAACAGTAAGACAGCTTTTCATACTTCAAACTATCCTCAAAAAGCATAGTTTACTGACTTATGATCCTACAGCTATTCAACAAAAACGTAGAAAACATTCAGTCTGCGTTTGTGAAGCTTGCCACACTCATTTTGCTCAGAGATTTTTCAACTTCTTAGGTAGCCATTTGTACAACAAAGTCAATCATATCCTAAAAATATATCCTTTAACTAAACAACAATGTAAAATAGTGGTTACTAAATGGCTCCTAAGCCTTGATTATACCAATACGGAAAAAACACTGAATATTTTAAAATAGAATTAACATACCGAAAGCACACCTACTCATGGCATACACTTTCACACCATAGCTATATCTACACTACACACAACACTCATATTCATGCCTACACGTCACATATCACACTTATTCGCACCCTATACATACACTGCACTCACACCACTTACATTCACTTACACCACTCACCCGTCAAGTTCACTTATGTACCTCCTTTTATAGTCTAGAATAAGTTATTTTATTGTTAAAAGTTATTTTACTATTAAATTGTCATTTATGTAATTTTGTAAGTTGTTACACCTAGTTCACCACGGAAGGTCACTGATTTCCAAGATACAGGTTTTTACCTAGTTTGGAATTCAGGAGTTCATATAGTTGTAGCCGTCTACTCACTTACATTATATCTTATTATAATTATATTATCATATCTTACTCTGTATCCTAGCTCTTAATAATGAAACTGTATTAGGCTATATTTTTATTGAGTCCAAATAAACGTTATTATTATTATTACTATCGTATCTATAGCAAAAAACACTCTTCGCCAGTTATGTTTAAGTCCCATGTAATAGGGAGTGAGCCTAATGCCATAACGAGGTCATAAACTAATATGTGAGGCAAATTTCATCCAAATCCGTTCTGTAGTTTATCCGTAAAAGAGTTACAAACCATCGATCGATTCTCACAAACTTTCGCGTCTATTAGAAAATATTAAAATAGGATTCATATTCTCCGAAAAATAAAAAGCTTCTACCTAACCCACCGGAAAATAGACGCGTGATGTTTTGTCTTACACGTACCTATTTAAGAATAAATTTAATTATTACTTTAATTTTTATTTTATTTGTACAAATGTTGTATCTTCATTTTGAACCAGGAAAACAACCATTGAAATTTCATCGTGTTTAAATATACAAATATTGCTGTGTGAATAATATGAATAATGGAAATTACTGTTGTAGGTTTGTACAGCTGTTGCTTTTAAAAGCGAACATTTTATTGGGTCAAATAAGGATGTTATTTATCTACATTCAAAATATCTGTCTATCTGTGCTTGGAAACCTCTTCTCTTACAGAGAAAGAATTTGTATTGATCACCACGCTTGCTCAAAACGATTTTCAACCTTCGGTGTTGAGCCGAGCAAAGTTTTTGGGTTTTTCTATCTAGAATTTCTAAGTAGCAGCACGGAATCTGGATTTGTGCCCGGTTGATGGCAATAGGCTCGCCCCCTATTCCATGTGACATAAACATAACTAGCGAAATGTGGGTGGACTATAGGTACACCTCTGCCTAACCCTTCTGGCATAACAGGCGTGATGTTATGTTATGTGTGTATTAAGTAGTCTTTGCGTGAAAGAATAACAAACATCCATCCATATATCCATCCTCACAAACTATCGCGTTTATAATATAAGAGGGAATTTTTCAAGAACTTTTAGGTGGTGCAAGGTAATTTTCTCAATGCCAGATCCTTATACGAGTGACTTCGTAGAACCCTAGGAACATCTGACTCCCGGTCGTGATCTGCAGTGGCCAGCCCTCAATCGATTGCGTACCCAAGAAGGCCGCTACAGACACAATCTAACCTCTAGATGCGCTATTTGCGCTCAATATTGGCAAGATACTCGTAAAAGCAAGGCAATTGCCTGACTTGAAACTGTCTTGCTGCTGCATGTTCTTGTGTCATAACTAATTATGTATGTTCATCTCTTTCTACCAACAGGTATCGGTATGGGTCTTCTCTTTTTTTCGCGCTCTGTATGATTGTTTGTGTACTAGTACGTAGCTGCATTCATGGCATACGTTGTTTTTGAGTGAATTACTGTTCGTGTATGACGTGTCTATTTATAAAACGTCATTGGGGATTAGTGACTCGTCCAACACCCAGTGCATATCCACATGCATATGTCAAGTGCGTTGTTTTTAAAACAAATGACAAACAGCCCAGTGCGACTCAGGTGCTTCTGATCAGACCACGTCCTACTTGCTGGAGCTCCCTAAGTGCCTGATGACCTGCACCTCGGATGACCTTAAGACACCGAACTCTAACTGTTAAAAAAGAATACAAGCAAAACATCGAGGAAGAGTACCATCGACACGAAAAGAAGAAGACCCCGAGGGATTTTTAATTTTTGACAGTTTTTCCATAGACAAACTGTCAGACATCAATATGGATTTTTAAAAAAAACTTACTGTCGTTTGTAAAATCAACTCCAAAAGTGCTCAAAAGGAACAACGTGACCTAAAACAAAATGGGAAAATACAGGTTTTGGCAAGGCCAAACGAGGCAACATTACTATAATGCCACATTTTCAAACTCAACTACCAACTGCTGACTGAACACACACACATACACACACACTATAAAAACTGTAATTTTAATCTGTAAGAAGACCTTGTAATTTAAGGTCTGGTTATGTTGTCCGGCATTTATGCTGAACTGGGCCTATTTGGCGCAGCAGTGAGGCACACCATACTAAAACAATTAAGTTTGAATTAACCTGTCCCATCCCTAGTGATACGTAATGACCTTGGAAGGGCCAATCAGAACGCAGTACCCCGCTTCCTCATACCTCAGCTAGTTGACAGAATTGTTTTGGTGCGTTAGATCAAGCATTGGGTGTCTATGGGTTTTATGGTCGTTGTTTGTTTGCCTTAACCTGGGTCAAATTAATTTCTTTTCTTTATTTAATGCATGCAATCAAAGCCACGGACAGAACTGCATATTAAAACTCACTTTTATTAAAACAAAACAAAAAATTACTAATTTTTTAACATTAACTTCCGTAGTAAAATGGAAAATAACGTAAATTTTGAAACACAAAATGCTACACAGTAATTTAAAATAGTACAGCACCTATTGCCTTCGTTTATTTGTTACTCAAATAAATATAACATGTGTTTCGGAATAATGAAATGTTAATTTACGATTTTGGTTAGCTGAATACAATAACATTAAAATGTTTGGTCATCCGTAACACGTGTAGAAAGTAAATATTTAAACGAATTCAAAAAAGGAGGCGGGTCTTTATATATATAAGTATAATATATATATTCTTTCAGACCAGTGTACTCACAATCCATATAGTATTAGTAACAATGACTTACAAAAACTATGTTAGTAAAACTCTGACATACTAAAACAACTATATAAGACGTGGGCTAACACACGTTGGCACGTGCCTCTGCACCCAGTGCCTTATAAAGGGACTGTCCACTTTGTCACTTAAAGTTTGTAGGATGCTTTTGGAGCTTCCGCGCAACCCACCCATTTAGACGCTGTTATCTTCCTCACAATCCCATGAAAATCGTCAACACGGGCTTCCGCGAACATATGCGAAGCGCTGCAGAAGCGCTATCAACATCCTAAAGCCATTATTATATTGTACGTGCAGGCGTTGTAGGCTCTCGTCTCGTTGTAGGCGTATAAGTCATGTTGTTCGTCTTTGATTGTCTGTTTTTTTTAATATACATAAGCGTATTCGTCGATATTTGAATTATTAATAGACAGGTTATGAAAATTCTTCTTTTGAAATTTCGGAAGTCGGTGACAAAATAAACGAAAATATAAAACCAAAGGCACCGACTTCTTAAATGTATGTAATTTTTCACTCGTATGTTTTTAATGAAAGGGGGTTTTGTTTCACAAATAGAGCACGTTTAAGTCAGGAATTTAGGAGTAAATTTGGACAACAAAAACTACTTTTTTGTATTACCACAGAGCACGGAGAGGACTTGGCGCTTACGGTTGCTGCTCGAAGCGGCAATGACAACACTTTCCATACCAACCAAGAGTGTTGCCGTTTCCTCACACCTAAGGTATATAGGTGCGTACGCTGACGGCTTTGATGGCGATCCGTGATAGGAATTGAGCGCTCAACGCATTTTCGGTGGCACAAATTTTATGAATGCTGCCGTTTCTAGACGCTGCCGACGTGGCGTGCCAAATATAACTGTGACATTTCTAAATGCAAATTCATAATTAGTATAACTCACACATTTTTGCAGCAAGCCTCTAGTTGTATAAGGATCTATTGGCCATCTCCATCTTGTTTTTTTTATAAACAATTTCTGCGAAATTTTCACAAATGTTCACCAACAGCGAGTCGAGCGCCAAAAGATCCTTGTAGCAATGATCCTGCCGGTGTCGGTAGCACTGTTCGTGAACAAACAATGACCGATCTTGTAAATTTTCATTCTGAAACCATTAGAGTCACCGAGTCAGATAAGCTTGCTGCGTTAGAACTAGAGTGTGTCACAAAAGTCCCGCGGCAATATGTGGAACCAATTATTATAATATAGTTAGCAACATTCCTACAACAACCCTAGGAGGGTTGTTGTCCACACACACCTTTCTCTATTTAAGATTGTGCATTTTATTGGCTAGTGTCTGCAATATGATGACGAGATAAATATATAAATCATTGGGGTCGAAACGCTCGGGTCATGGGGCCCGAGTGCCCGTCTCCTTTTAAACAAATTTCTCACCGACTAGTCGACACTTCACGTGCCCAGAGGGCTGGATTGCTCTTTGGCCAAAGAATTAGCATTGCCATTCAGCGTGGCAATGCTGCCAGTCTTCTGGGCACGTTTCCAGATGACAGCGATGCGGACGAGTACTTCGACGCCTGAGTGTTTTTATTAATTTGTATAGTTAGTTAGTTATTTAGTAATTTATTTAGTTATATTTAAGTTGTTATGTTTAATTTGAATTAAAAAAAAAAGTTAAAAAAAAAAAAAACTTAACGGACTTCTTTCGTGACCTCGCTCTTAGGAGGCGTGTCAAAATATTCTTGTTTGTGTAGTGGTATGTAACCCACACATGCACAACCTTGTTAACTCAAGTGTCTATGATGTTACACATCTGCTAAGATCTTACACAGTAATCGACGACCAGCAGTCGGTTACTAGCCGCTGCCTGCGTCACTCGCGTCACACATATTTAACCTAATTTTAGTCATTGTATATCAGCTGTGTTTAGCCGTAGTAACTATATCATTAAATCATTTCGTGATACTGAAAAAACATTTAATTTCACCTCACTATAGAACCTAAATCACGTCCAAACAAATGTTCTATATTTACATGGAGTTGCTAATTCCTTGAAGTAATGCTCGAATGGTCAGTTTGTTTTCTGAATAACAGTTACGGAATCAAAATGATCTTTGGGGGCATTTTTACTCTCCTCTGACTCTTTATTTTCAAATAGTGCCGTTTCTGAGTGCTGTTGCATCTAAGATTTCAGATTTGTGTCTCAAGCACTTTAAAATTAAACCAATTACAGGCACTTTTGAACAGTCAAGGAGTCGGTCAGTCAGAAAAATGAAGATAGTTTTGTCACTGTCGATTGAACTTATTAAGTCCGGTAACAATATAAAACTTGTGTCTGATTACTGACAGTTAAGCTCAAGCTTCAACTTCAACCAACACAGCCTAACGCAGTCCACAACTGCATGCGTAGCAAGACGTATAAAAGGAAGCAACGAGAGTCAAACACACAGGGGTGCAAGTCCACTTAAGCAGACGACAACCTCATAGGTTGACCTGCGAGATGCCAAACAAACAAACAAGTCAAACACACAGACACATTGACGGACAGATTGTAAAAAGATTTCACCCCAACAGTTGAGAGTAGGCTACATAGATGATGCTGATCACACGGCTAAACCGCAAACTCCTGCAATCCTTGAATATTGTGTCGATTCCAACGTGAATTGACGTCACATTCGTTGCATTTATTATGACGCATTGAAAACGCGGCAAGGAGAAACTGTTTACTTACCGTACAAATAAGGATAATAGGTAAATTACAATACATATAATTTTCAATAATTTTAGACAGCAGTGGTGGTCCAGTGTAAACGGCCCCGACTTACGAGTTGTAGGTTGGGGTCGATCCCAGGCAGGGACTTTACTTTGTGTAATTTATTTCATCACCACTGCTCTCAAAACGGTGAAGGAAAACATCGTGAGGAAACCGGCATGTCCTAGAAAAAAAAAATTTAAGACATGTGACGTCGACCAATCCACACTGGGCCCACGTGGTGTGGCAGTGGGAACATTATAGGCTGATAATGTTTGGCTATAATTTTAAATGTTTAGTGTGTGTGGTTCATTGAACGATTGAGTGCAGTAACTTTTCGAATCTATCTATCAACGTTTTTGCTCGCGACTTTGTACGTGTGGACGCGTACATATAGCATAAAACATATCCAATTGGGCTGATGACTAATATTAGAAATGTTCGAACCAACAATGTAATTTCAAAGAAGGAATCAGTAAAATGAGATTAACGAAAAGATCTGTAAAATTTATGGAAATACATTATGAAGAAGCTAAACGCTTCAAAAGTTTTGGAGGAGATTAGTCCTGTATGGACGATGGAGTTGTTTCATACCGTTTGAACTATTCGCATTAAATATTTTATTGAAAAAAAAAACCTATTTCACTCAGCAATAGTGTCTGCCAATCAGTAAAATCATTTTTGTTATCAGATTAGTATTTACTTACGCGAGCAAAAGCAACATATACAGGGTGGTAATGATATCGACTCACAAAATGTTACTAAAGATTCTGTACATGATTCTAAAGCCCCTCATTTTTTTTTTTAGTTTGGGAAATCATCAAATGACTTCTCCCGCTCTGGGCGGAGCGGAGCGTGTCAGACTTTTACTGACTAAAACTCACACGTGTTGGTTCAGTTGCCTGTGCCAAGATGGCAGCGTCGTGGTTTTGCCAATATTTAATTAGCTATAGTGACTAAACTATTGTATATATTTGATTGAAATTTCGTATGTAGACTGGAAACGTCATTATGTATACGCAGTTAAATTAACTTTTGTATTGCCGTCTCCAACTTGTATATCCACATTATTTGATAATTGGGATGATGGCTAATATTAAAAATGTTCATAAAAATAATGTAATTTCAAATAAGACTTAGTAAACATGAGATAATCAAAAAAATCTGTTAAATCGGTGTAAATTTGAGGAAGGTACACGCTTTAAAAGTTTTTGGAGGGGATAATTGCCGTCCTTATCGCGCAGTACTGACAATGTACGGCGCAAGTATGAAGTAACATAGTCGTGACGTCACTTCTACGATAGTGCTGTCCTTGTCTAACAATTATCTTAAAACGTTTATAACTTGGCAATTTTTTTAGCTTTTACACTTTTTGTAATATAGTTTGTGCTATTTGGAAATAAATAGTTTTTTTTTATATAAAAATAAAAACATAACATCACGCCTTGTTTCCCCGAAGGGTTGGCCAGAGGTGTACATAGAGTACACCCAAATTTCGACAGTTATGTTTAAGTCCCATGTAATAGGGGGCGAGTCTATTGCCATCAACCGGGCACAAATCCAGACCGGAGTCTGGAGGCCGGTCCGGAGGGCTGCTACTGAGAAATTCCAGATAGAAAAACCCAATAACACGTTGCCCCACCTGGGAATCGAACCCAGGACCTCATGCTCAGCAGTAGCGATTGCGACCACTAGACCAACGAGGCAGAAAAATAAAAAAGTTGTCATCATCCCAATTGTATTGCTTTATTGTAATATGTTATGTAAACTAAATTATCGTTTGCGTAACAATCTAATCGCAAGTAGCATTACATAATAAATTGATAGTTTTAAATCGTTAGAGCCGTGTGAAAATGACATGATAAGACTTAAAAAAAACCACAAAAACAATAATAATATGCCTACAGCCAGGTAAATTAATTTGATATCAGCATGTGTAGACTAGGCAGTAGGAATGGTTTTCATTTTGATAGTTCAACAACATTCATTACGTTATCTATGTACGTTGTAGAGCAGTCAATTATAACATAACATAACATCACGCTTGGAATCCCAGAAGGGTTAGGCAGAAGTATACCTCTAGTACACCTACATTTCACCAGCTGTGCTTATTAAGACCCATGTAATAGGGGCGAGCCTATTGCCATCAACCGGGCACAACTCCAGACTCCGGGCTGCTACTGAGAAATTCTAGATAGAAAAACCCAATAACACTTTATCCGACCTGGGAATCGAACCCAAGACCTCATGCTCAGCAGTAGCTCTTGCCAGCACTAGACTAACGAGGCAGTCACACAGCAGCAAGCAGTCAATTACCAGTAAACAATGTTTTGTGAAATGTATTGAAAAACAAGATGGCGTCGTTACTTCCCGCCAACGCCAAAATAATGTTGTAGTGCAATAATTTGATATTAATCATCACTGACTGCGCTGTTTTAAGTTGTACGGTGTATGATTATGTTTATTTTATCATAATTACCGTGTGTGTTTAGCCAACATAAAACGCAAAAAAAAAAGACGCGGGCTCCATATGGCCAGCAGCAACAGTATTTTAAAAATCTTAGCTGAACAGCATGATGGACCTGTCATGACACTGTCCGGTTGCTCGTGTGGCAGGGATAAATAATTAGGTGGACATTGTTAATAAGTACTTACTAACGCTTAGTTGAAAAGTTGTTTTTGTACTAACCAGTGGAGCAATGTTGTCAAATTTAATAAATATAACCTGTATTTTTTTATACCATAACTCTAGGGTTATATTCTGTAGGTCCGGCCCGGTTGATGGCAATAGGCTCGCCCCCTATTACATGTGACCTAAACATAACTGGCGAAATGTGGGTTTACTATAGGTACACCTCTGACCAACCCTTCGGGGAACCAAGGCGTAATGTGTTGTGTGTGTGTGTGTGTAAAATAAAACTAAAATTCCTAGAATAGGTGGTCCAAAAATGCAAAGTTTCGGAGAAATCAACAGTCATAATATGTGTGTAGGTATCTAAGTTTCAGTGAAAAAATAATTACTAAATTATTTTTTCATCACACTACCTATTATTTGCAATTTTTACCCATCGATTTCCGAGGATAAAAGCCTTTTTTGTTATAAAATCTAAGTTTCAGTGAAAAAATAATTACTTAATTATTTTTTCATCACACTACCTATTATTTGCAATTTTTACCCATCGATTTCCGAGGATAAAAGCCTTTTTTGTTATCTAGAGTGTAAAAGTGTTTTAAAATTCGAAGGCATCCGATTCAACATTTACTCGAAGTTTTAAATAAAACCAAAGAGTTAGGAACAAAAACGTTTTTAAGACAAAAGTTAGGAATGTTCAAAACCTGTCAACCGAAAATACCTGGTTATTCAGAACCGTAATTATCCGCTTTTTAATTTATTTTAATAAATAGATTCTAAACGTATTTTACTGATTTTCTTTTTTTTGCAAGTTCCTCGTAGTGTGGTGAAAATTGTTATGTTTCACTTATGGGTAAAATTTTTTAGCGTTTCGTGATTTGAAACCTTCGCGACGCTTCAATCCAAGCACTCACGGCAAAACACACTTTTACCCATATGTAAAACAAATTACTATTTATTAAAACCAATCATTCATATTTAAAAGCTCGGAAAATGCGATGTTGTCATATTTCACGTAAGGGTGTCTGTTTAACATTAATAATCGTGATTTTGTCGAATTATTTTGGATGAAAAAAAAAAAGGATGATTGAAACATAATTCATATGCCAGTTGATTCTTTGTTAAGATTTTTGACTTTGTTAAGTTCGAGAAAACTTTGGTAAAGTGAATTTAAGGTGAGACCTCATTCCCATGAATTTAAGGATTGACACTGTTGACAGCTCGTTTCAAGTTCACTTCACGTGAGTTTTCTCGGATGGTAATAATCCCACGGAAACGTGCTACCATGACAAAAAGAAGGCTGCTGCCATTTATCTCCAAGGCAAATTTTATTGAAATTCGTTGACTGGTTTAGGCGTGGAAAGGTAACATAAAGACAGATTACTTTCGAATTTATAATGTTAGTATGGATTTTGGTTTGCGTGCGTGTACCTATGCCCAAATGTATGTGTGAACGTCAAAAAACCTATTAAATGCGAGGTCAGCTAAAACTGGAAATAAACTCGAGCTTGTTATGCAGCCGTGTGAACATTGATTAGTCTAGATTGTGTGGTAGTTAGGCGAGTTGTGGTTTTAGTTTTATAAAAACCAAAATGGCGCGATTTAAACGTAAATAATGTAAAAAAAGTAACCATAACCTTGTGGGGCATCAAGAAAATCACACATTAATTATCTTCAAAATCAGTTCAGTCGTTTCTAAGATTACACGGACTAATAACCAGATTTATGACAAGGCATTATGACCTGTACCCTAATTGCGTAATACATAATCAATCGGAATCTGAATCGTTTTGAAACAGATTCCTAATCCATTGCTTCATAAGTTCTGCTCAACAATGTAACTAACGCAATGAATGTTTCATTGCGTTAGTTACATTGTTGATAAGATTTTTTTTGAACTCTCAAAATTAAACAGATTAGTCGTAATCGTTTACGAAAATGTGTAACACAATGGGCCACTGCTGCTCAGGGCAGTAGTGACCCAGTAGTAACGGCGAGTTTGTGTTAACTAGTTAATCACCACTGCTCTCTAAACGGTTAAGGAAAACATCGTGAGGAAACCGGCATGCCATAGAACCAAAAATTCGAAGACATGTGACACTTACCAACCCGCACTGGGCCTGCGTGGTGGATTACGATCCACTCCCTCTCACAGGCCTGCGACCTGCTGTACAGCGTGTTCCAGAAATGTGGTACAGACCATCAAACTGAACAACTTTGCACCACATAACAAAAGTACACCCTTCTGATATACGGAGATATTTCCCCCCCTCCCCCCCCCCTCACGCATCATCAGTACTCTGCTGATAGTTGAAAATCCATTGATGTTATTAGCAGACAGGACTTATGAGAAGCGCATTCATATACAGCTGCACGAGCTCAGCTTACTGACGTTGTCATAAGATCATCAAGTGCACAGGTGACAGGGCATGTGGCTTTTGTCTGCGGGGAGGTGCCGCATAAGCACATGAGATCTGAGCCGTCCGTGAACCCCCATCTTTGGAGATTGTCTTTGCTCCGGCCGACTTGGGTTCGAATTCAATTTAAAGATTTCCAAGTCAGCCACGGTAACGCATGCCCAGGCGCTAGACTTAGAAATTAATCTTAGTAAGACAACCATAATGCATTTTAGACAACGAGAAACCTTGCGTTATCCATCAAAATTTAATGTAGTAGTAAATAAAGATAATCTAATAAAAGAAGCTGTAAAAGCCCGATTTTTGAAATTTATGAACTTTGTAAAAAAAAATGTACTTCGTCGTATGGTCTTCATACGTTGGCACCTACTGTCAACACAGATACATTACTTACACCATATTACAGGCTTGCTGACGTGAATGAGTGTACACCTTTAAGGTAGATTTTTGAGGAACTGTAATTAAATATTATTAAGATCTCATGTAAAATGTACCAAAAATCACACCAATAAATGAATTTGAATTTGAATCAGTATTAAGATTTGGTATAATTTTTTGGGGCAATTCGAATCAGAAGGACGCTGCGTTCAAAGCACAAATGCGCTGTGTATGGGTTTGGTTTGAAACCACTGACAGTTGCAAACCAATGTTTATTCAGCACAGAATTCTGACACTTCCGTCACTGTAACATATTAGAAATATCACTATTTTTAAAAACCAATCCTCATTTGTTTCCCCTTCTGATTAATAATACAGATCGAAAAGACTTGAGAAGTACAGACTTTGGGTGCAATCACTCCCCGCCAAAACAGCATTTCTAAGAAAAATATTAAAATTCATGGCATTGAAATACAATAAAATTCCTAATTCCCTTATGATAATAAATATTAATTCATTCAACAGAGACCTAAAAAAAATGCTATTAGTACTATAATACTAAAATGTTTAGAAATTTTTGTATGATAGATACATTTTGAAATATTTGAAGTATTTAAAATTCTATTGTTTTTTTTAATATATTTATTTTGTATTGACTGTAATTACGTACTTGAAACGATTGAATTTTGACTAGAACTATTTCCTAATTTATAATTTCCTATTAAAAATAATAAAATTATTTTGTACGTTTTGACGTACAATTTCTACTAGAATCATATTGTGCTGAATTCATGGTAACTTTGCGTGTCGATGTCCTGCCTGGCCACCCTGTTCATACTCGTACTTAGTACACACACGCATCGTAGAAACGACTAAACTGATTTAGTTAAGGTTCTTCCGTTTCGATAAAAAAATTGTTTTCATTATCTTGTAACTTTATTTTATCGTCGTGTTTTGATATTGTATGAACAGAAACAAAGATCATAAAATGAATTATCTTCTGTTTTCGCTTAGCCTTATTTATGCTTTTTGCTCGTCTTCTTAAGGTCCTAGCTCGATGTGGAATAGCCTATTGTTTTCCTCGAGAAATGGGCTATCACATGCAAATAGATTGTTTTTAATCCGACAGGCAGTTCAAAAGATTACCGCGTTCAAACAAATAAAAAACATACTCTTCAGCTTTAGTATACTATGTTTATGTAATAGCCTTGTGGCGTATGTTACGCCTAGGTTTGTCAAATATTGTTTATTTGTTTCGTCAACATCTGCCTTTGCTTTCATTTACCTTGGAGATCGACCTGTGCAGCTGTTATTAAATAATCTTAAATTAAAATAAACGATCAATAATCTTTCTTACACGAGTCAAAAGATCAGAAGGCCTATTCTCGTTACTAAAAACGTTCAAAACTAAGTCGCAGTCTCACTTCGGCGAAAATCAATTGTCAAAAACTTGTCAAAATGTAAATGTGTGTGAAAACGAGAATTGCCAGTTTAATTCTTTGGACAGACTTGTTACATTATAAAGTAATTGCGTCCCACTTGGAGAGATAACGACGAAATAATAATATTAGTAAGATAACATTATATAATCAGTAGGTAAGTAGTTAGGGACTGTTATTATTTGTGTAAAAGATTGTGCAGGTTTATTTAATTGGGTATTTTTGTTCTGTGAGTTGAGTTACTTTTCCAATGTAAGCTGATCTCGCATTGTATAGCATTTGCGTACAATGAGAGGTCAGCTTATACTGGAAATGTATAGCTTGATAATTATGAAGTCGTGTACATAAAATCTACTAAATATAAAATAAAGTAAAAATGAGTTGAACAATTCCTAATGTAATTTCATGTCAATAACTATGTAAACATAATTATGTCTTACGGAATATTCGGTTTACAACACACTTGATCAATGATCAAAATTTAATTAAAAAAGTGAACATATGGAACCCGGAACTACCAAAACTTAAAAAGTAGCACCTTCAGAAAATACCAATTTGGCCGTCCACTATTCTTGTTATCTATTACTAATAGTATCTTCAAATAAATATGTACTGTGGAAGAATAATTACATAAATAAAAACACTTCGCACGTTTCCATTTCTCACATGCCTGTACCCGTCAATGAAAATGCCAAACAATGTTATAATGAACGTCTGACAGAAAAAGAACGAGTAAATCACGGTCGCAAACTACCAAAGAAAGAGACGAAAAATCTTATTCAGACATTCTACAGCTCATCTCACTGATTAGTTTTCTGCGTATTTTTTATAAAAAAACCCAAGTACACTTTCACTTTTATAACAAATCGCAACTATATCTATTAAAAATTATATCAAAAATTATACTCACAGCGAGAAAAGGAGTTTTTAAATCCAGGAAAAGTCACTGCACAACACAAAAAGTAACAAGAAAATCAAAAAAGGACTTTTTCGAAATCCGAATAAAGTAAACAAACTTCAAGCATAACACGGGTAAGTTTAGAAGGCACGGAGGATCGAGGGAAGGCGGTACAGCCAACGGATATTACAATCGGTAGGGTAACACACTGCGTGACATTCGAGCGCCAAGGCGATCATAGAATGACTGGTAGAATAATAACTACTTTATCGTACGGCGATGACGACATTACAAAATAGGTATAGCTAGAGACGAATAAAACATGATAATAATTGATAACGTTTTTATCACATGTAGATGTTTTTTGGTTGGCAAAACGTTGTTCCGGTTTGTTTTTTAGAGCGTGAGGTAACTTTTTTTGCGGATTTCATCACGAAACATTGGTAAGATTCGTGAACGATAGATGGCGTTACGTGCTCTAGGTATTCTATTAAGGAAAATTGTGTTATATTTATAGTTCTAGATGACAGGAGGTATATTACTGATCGAGCGTTATTACTTTATTAGTTAGCATAGAGGCCGCAAATTGCGACAGAACCGATACCATTATAAATTCAATTGGAAATATTTGGAACAAAGATCCTTAGCGCACGTATACTTTTGCACACTTGACGAATTATAACTAGACAGAAAAAAGTGTAATATTTTGTCACATTTTTTTTTTTCAATTAAGTACCTTGTTACCTTCTACACTTGGGAGCAAATAAATCGAGCCACTACCTTTTTTCACGTAAAATGGTAAATATTTTTGGGAATATGGAACGTATCAATTCGAACTATATATCGCCTAAAAGTTAAGTTAATAACCTTAACAATGAGGGTAAATTATTGAATAATAACCTTATTGAATGATAAATTATTGGCTCTGCAAGAAAAATGGTAATTTTGATAGAAAATTTAGTAGGGCTAAAACAGTCCATAAAAACAATAAAAAACAAAATTATTGCAAAAAAAAAATTCTTAATAACTGGTATTACCCCCCCGTGCCCTGATGCATTCTTGTAGCCTATTAGTCATCGATCTGATCAGAGTTACGATGACATATTGTGGTATGTTCTCCCACTCTTCAAGCACAGCGACTTTAAGCTCGGGAATGGATGAAACAGCGGGAACCCTGGCTCGGACTCTCCGTTTTAGCTCGTCCCATAGGTGTTCGATCGGGTTCAAATCGGGACTTCGTGCTGGCCATACCATTTGTTGAATCCCGATCGCAGACAAGTATTCCGTAACGATCTGCGCGGTATGAGGTCTCGCATTGTCATGCATAAACAAGAAATTTTCTCCGACAAAACCAGCATACGGCATTACGTGGTCTTCAAGAATGTCAGTTATGTATCGGTCAGCTGTTAATCCACGTCTACCACTGCCATCGTTGGCGGGGTCGACGAAGACAAAGTTCCGTTTTTCCGTCTAGAGAAATTCCTCCCCACACCATACAAGAACCACCACCAAAACTCACAGTTTCTCGAATGCAACATTGGGCAAATCTTTCACCAGGACGTCTATACACTCGGTTTCTCCCGTCATTGCTAAAAAGACAGATTCTTGACTCGTCAGAAAACAAAACTGACCTCCAGTCTTCTAACGTCCAATTAATGTGTTCTCGAGCAAACTCCAAGCGAGATCGGCGATGAGCTACAGTCAATTTTGGGCCAGTTGCTGGTTTGTGTGATGTTAAATTTCGTTCCTTTAGTCTTCGTCTCACTGTCCACCTACTGATTGCGACACCTCGAACGTCACGTAACGCTTGCTGTAGCTGAACAGCATTAAGTCCACGGTCGCGCAACGAATTGGTTGCAATAAAGCGGTCGTCACGTTCTGTTGTTGCCCGTGGTCGGCCAGTTCCAGGTCGCCGAACAAAAGCACCAGTCTCCAGATACCTGCGGTATACCCGCTGTACCTTTGAACGACTCAAATGAAGTCTGCGTGCCACTTCACGTTGTCCGTGTCCAACCTCAAGTAAAGCTACAACTTGGGCAGCTTCAGTCGGTGTAGTATCCATTTTGTCAGGTTATTTTGATTACACAGACACAGATAAAGACAACAATAACAAGTAATATGGGTATGATTAACAAAAACCTCAAATTTAATCTTTTCTTAACAGAGTACAATAAAAATGTCATAAGCAAATTAAATGCGATAATTTTATTCTGCCCTTTAAACTTTAATTAAAATGAAATTTTGACAACTAACTACCGTCTTTGTAAAGGTTATTAAATACCCTTTTAGGCGATATATGTTTCGAATCGATGCGTTCCATATTCCCAAAAATATTTACCATTTTACGTGAAAAAGGTAGTGGCTCGATTTATTTGCTCCCAAGTGTATTTACTTAAAAACTTTGTTGATTCATTACATTGTGCCTGTTATTTTATACATAATATACAACACTTACAGCATACAGCCCAAAGAGGTAGCTAACAATACACCAAAAGGAACACCTGCAATGTCTACAACAGAGAATTCGATCTTTCTCAGTCCAGCAGATCCTTACGAGGTGAATGCATTAAAAAAAAACTTGAAAAAATAGTCAAACTATGGCATTGACGAACTTCCACCTACATTACTGAGACAATGTGCAGATGATTTAACTCTTCCATTATATAAACTGTTATAACAATCTTTCAAGGAAGGTGTTTTTTCCAACCTCTTGAAAAAGGCCCTTTAAAGCCAATACACAAGGAAAATGAAAAAAATGACCCAAATAACTGCCGCATCCGCCCCATCGCTCTCCTACCAACTGCATCCAAAATATTTGAAAAAGCCATGTGCAACCGTGTCTACGCTTATTGTGAAAAATACAATTTTCAACCCCCCATCTCGGAAAGACTATTTTTTCTCCTAAATATCTGAGCGTAAAAGCAGTTTTTATCCTCTAGTGGATAAAGTAAATTGAATTTAGAACATCGTGTGCACGAAGTTTGTGAATTCGACACATTATTAAACCTTTTTACTTCTACCTCTATGGTGCTCTATTGTTCGGAGTTTTATTTGGAAATTTAAAAAAAAAATTGCTTCGCGCGTTTTTCTTTTCACGTTGATCATATTTATTGTTAAAACAAACCAAGTTAAAAATAAACTTGAAAACCAGTGTAAAACCAAAAATGAGTAATTCAAGCGACGAGGAAGTTTATTTGACGCCTACAGAATTGATTGAAAATGTTGACAATGCGCAAACGAGTTTTCTCCCTCAACAATCACGTGAGAAGTATTTAAAACAGTACGTTATGTTTAACACGTGGCGACTAGCTAAAGGAGCCAAATCTTTCTCGGAAAACGTTTTGTTGGCATATTTTATTGAATTATCCGAGAAGTCAAGCACTCTATGGAGTACATATTCAATGCTTAAAGCAACAATAAAAATGAAAAAAGACATACATATCAATACCTATCATAAATTAGTGGCATTTTTGATAAGAGCGTCATCTGGTCATTAACCCAAAAAATCTAAGGTTTTCACTGCATCTGAAATTGAAAAGTTTCTAAACGAAGCACGTCATTCCGTTTATTTGGCGGTAAAAGTAAGTAACATAATCTAATACGTATACGCATATCAATTTTATTTATTTATCTAATACAATACTTTTTACGTTACAGGTTGTTCTTATTATTGGTATAAACGGAGCATGTCGAACTAATGAATTAACACAACTTAACATCAACAATATTGAGAAACATTCAGATAACTTACTATTAATTAATTTACCTAACACAAAGACAAAAAGAGACCGCAACTTCGTCATTTGCAAGGAATATGTAACAATTGTTGCGAAATATCAAGCCTTACGCCCGCCTAACACTCCAATCAATCGACTTTTTCTACAATACCGCAACGGAAAGTGTATAAGCTTAAGAGTGCCAATAAAATTGGCAGTATCCCACGAGACATAGCAACATTTCTTGAACTTCCAGAACCCATGTTTTACACGCGTCATTGTTTCCGATGAGCTTCAGCCACAATGTTGGCCGATTCAGGAGCTGATCTCCTGTCCCTTAAGCGCCATGGAGGCTGGAAGTCCAACGCGGTTGTAGAGGGATACATAGAGGATTCCGTCCAAAATAAGTCTAAAATATGTGAAGGCATCGTAGGAGCCATTACACTGAAAGAGCCTCAGTCAGATCCTTGGACTGGCCCTTCTACATCAAAAAATGATCCAAATCAAATCAAATCAAAATATTTTATTTCACATAGACCTACATGGGCACTTATGAAACGTCAGATTCTAGGTGCACGGTTCCAATTGGTCGTTTCCCATGGAGAAGAGTATCCGTTACGAAACACCTAGCGATCGCCCTCTTTCGCCAACATTTACGCCAAGGGAATCCAATGAATCAGTACAACTATTAAGTATGACAGATAGTTTACATAAAAATAGTACATAAGTCACTAACACCAACAGTACCTAACAAAAATATGACACTAAACTTAAGTAACTGTAGCAACGTTACTTGCAATTTTTCTTAATTATACCTAAGTATTATTTGTTATACATACCTAATTTAAAGATTATTCTGTAATACGTATTAACCTATCATAATGGATTAGTTATAAACTAAACTGAAATAAAAGTATCTTGTCAATGTTTTTTTTTTGCATTTAGTCATTTCCTCGCTGAGGTGGGATGAAAAGTTACGTGTTGCACTCAAGTGCAAAGATTTTTCACCTTGTGATCTTTTGATTCCGTCGCTAACACTCAGGATCCTAATTTTTGAATCACTCGTTGCACTCGTGATTCAATTTTAGAATCCTTCGCTTGCTCGGTCATCAAAATTGAGCACGCGGTTAAAAAGCTACTTTGCACTCTTGTATAACAAATAACTATTATTTAACGACTGCAAAATGACTTCCGAAAAAACCGATCCACAATCCTCGCCATCTTATCATATATATATACAAGAAGCCCTCAATATCATTAACTCAAAAAAATACGCCATACTGTTGGATATGATAGCTTACGATAAAGTACAATTCAACATCCTATTATACAAATTTTATGGCATAGGGATCCGTGGAAAATGTCATGAATGATTCACATCATATTTACAGCATAGAGACCAATTAGTGGAATAGATATTTATTTATTTATTTATTTATTCACTCTAAATATACAAATATCCTTACAGGCTAGACCCAATACGATATTGTAGTACACTGAAAATTTAAATAGTTCCACTGTTTTAACAATAGCTAATTGTAAAGGTAGCTGTTCTTGTAAATTCACCCAATGTGCAACAGAATATGTCCAAGTCAACAGCAATGAGGTTGAGAGTGCGGAGTGCACTCGTGAGCGGCGCCTCGCATAGTAAGTTAGTTCGCGCGCGCGGTTCGGCCAGCAACCGCGGCTAACGACGACGACTCACATACCCGTCCGGCACTACTTGCTCCACCCTTCGCAATATATCCGCATTGTGTATCTTCCCTCTAATTACTTTAAAGATATAAGTCACTAGTGTGAGTTGCCTCCTGACCCTCAGTCCATTATATCCGACCATACCCAAGACAAATAGAGTTGGATACATCAATGGATAAAATGGATAAACCCCGTATTCCTTCATGTATTTGAACCTAATAAATTTATTTTGTACTCGCTCCAACATGAGACTATACTTAGTTTCATTTGGAGCCCTACAAATGAAACCTGCATTACATTCTAGTTGGCTTCTTACTAAAGCATTATATAATGCCATTATAGCTTTAATATTTGTGAAGTTTTTAACCATTCTAAGCACAAATCCTAGGTTTCTATATGCTTTTTTGCATACCTTAACTATATGATCACGAAACGTGAGACCAGTGGTGAAACGAACTCCCAGGTCCCTCACTTGAGTGACCCTATCCATCGGCACCCCGTCCACCGTATAAGTATATGTGATGGGTGTGTGTGCGCGCGAGAAACTTATGATCACACACTTAGATGTGTTAAACTGCAGGAGATTTCTCTTGCTCCAAGCTACTACTCTGACTATATCTCTCTGCAGTCTTTCGCAGTCATTCAGGTTTGTGATGGGGAGATAAAGCTTGAGGTCATCGGCAAACAGTAAGCACTTAGCATCTTGTACAACGCTTGGTAGGTCGTTAATCATTAAGAGAAACTCGAGAGGCCCTAGATTAGTTCCTTGGCTTACCCCAGATCTAGTGTAATATGCGTTTGATTGATATCCAGCAAAGTCAACATACTGTTGCCTGTTACTCATATAACTTGCAAAAAACTTAAGTAAATGCGGGGTGAAACCGACCCCTGCTAATTTTTTCAGTAACACGTCATTGTCGACTAAATCAAACGCTTTTCTAAAATCGAAATATGCAGCATCGGTTTGTCCTCCACTGTCTACTACCGGTACTACATCTGCCATGTAGTTGAGTAAATTACTTGTTGTATTTCTAGTTGGCCGAAATCCATGCTGCACGTCTGTAAGTTGCGATTTGACTTGCTCAAAAACGCTCCTATGAATAGCCGATTCTAATACTTTAGCCATTGATGACAATACTGCAACCGGTCTGTATTCATCAACTTTAGTTCCCGAACCTCCCTTCGGCACCGGTATGAGCCGGGTAATCTTCCACATCTCGGGAAACACAGCTGATTTAAGGCAAAGATTGTAGATGTGCAACAGCGGTCTCGCTAATTCCATTCGACAATCCCTAAAAATGTACGGCGGAATACCATCAGGCCCTGACGATTTCTTCGGCTTAAGTTTCAGCAGGGCGCGTACCACGTCATCAAACTCCAGTCTATCAAGATGAACCCACCCTGCTCCGTTTTGACTGCCCGCTTCCACTATCGCCACATTCACATCTAATTTAGGTTTATCTACATTATACACTGAGTAAAAATATTCAGCGAATTCTTGTACCGCTTGTTCACACGTCAAGGCTTCTAGTGTTACCTCTTTTAGATTTAACATAAGCCCAAAAAGATTTAGAGTCGCTCGACATTTGGTTTTGTATACGTTGGCGATAACGATCCTGTGCTACTAAAATCTTCTCTTTTACTTGGGTCCTACACTGAGCAAACGTTTCGTAATCATTTCCTAAACCACTACATTTATATTGTTTATGAAGAACAGCTTTGAGCTTTATATCGCGAATTATCTCACCCGTATACCACTCGGGATAAATGTACCTCGAGCGTACACGACTTCGCTTTTTCTTGGGGACACAGGCATCTATAATTAAATAAATCGTGTCATAAAAATACTTTACACTCATATCTAAATCTAAGTTATATAAAGGAGACCAGTCGACGGCTGCGATCTTTGAATATAATAGAAAAAAAAACCGGCTTTATTAAAGTTCCAACTGACATCAGTACGCGCTTCCGATGTCAATGGACTCATTGGCTCTAAGGGGGTACTTGCACGTAAACACGGGCTAACGGATACCTCTAGCGGCGGGTGATATGCGTCCACCGGCACGAGCGCCGCCTCCGTCGCACGTACACTCACACACTCCCCCTCCTCAAATGTACTCAATACTAAGTCCAAACAGCGATCATTGCAATTACTTACTCTGTTGCTCTGAGTAAACCCACAATATGTCATAAGAAACTCATAATATGAAGTAATGCTTGTAGTACATGAATATAAATTAAAATCTCCTATCACTACCACTTCCCGATAATTATTACATATTGTTCAATGATTCTAAACAACAACCCATACTCATTTTCACTACTATTTGGTGGGATATAAACAACACATATAAAAAATAAAAACCTATTACGTAAATCAACAGTGGCACCTACTAGTTCGAAAACATGGTCATCAATGTTTACTCCGCTAGGTACAGTATGATATATATATATATAAATATATGTTAAATATACGTTAAATATATATCATCAGATGATGACTGATATTACAAATGTTCATGAAAATAATGTAATTTCAAAGTAGGCATAGTAAAAATGAGAAAATCGAAAAAATCTGTTAAATCGGTGTAAATATGAAGAAGATACACGCTTTTAAAGTTTTTGGAGGGGATTATTCCCGTCCTTGTCGCACGGTACGGACAATGTACGGCGCTAGTATGAAGTTACATAGTCCTGACGTCACTTCTACGATAGTGCTGTCCTTTTCTATCACTTATCTTATAACTAGGCAATTTTTAAGCTTTTTCCTTTTTTGTAATTTTGTTTGCATTATTTGGAAACAGACAATTTATTGAGATAAAAATAAAAAAAATCATTTACAAAGTTCAAAGATGTAGAGGCACGGTAGGTTTAAAAATGTTTTGTTCCTGGAAACGGGGCTTACAGCTATCCGTTTGTTCAATATTGACTAGAATTCTAATAAGTTTTGTTTTACAGGGTGAATATTGTGGGTGCGTCTGTACTATTACCCCATAATATGACACCGTATTTAAGCCATGCATAGGCATATGCATATTACGTTACCAACGCAGTATTCATGTTTGCAGTTTTTTAGATTTCGTGAAGGTCGTATGAAAATTTTGATAATTTTTATTTAAATTTTTGAATATGAGACTCCCAATTTATGTGTGTGTCTATGTCTAGTCCTAATATGGTGAATATATTTACTATTTCTAACTTGTAATTTTTTAAACTGAGGTTTATACGTAGGTATAGTTTTTTTTTGTCGTGGGTGAAATGTCATTATTTTTGTCTTAAAGTTAAGTTCTAGATTATGTTCCATCATCCAGTGAGTTGTAGTGTCAAGTATTGAATTTAGTTTGTCATTAAGGTTGGTATTTGTTTCGCATGAGGCGAACCTTGTGTTTTGTCTCCGGATGATATGTCCATTACATATCATCCGGAGACAAAACACAAGGTTCGCTGATATGCTTCGGGAGGTCGTTAATATAAACTAAGATTAGGAAGCAGCCTGTTACAGTACCCTGTGGAATTGAACCGTTTATTGGTATGTTTTCGGGTCGGAACAATTCTATTTTTTTGTTTTTGTTTGTTAAAATATTCTAAGGATGATGAGATTTTTTTTTATCTCAATAAATTGTTTGTTTCCAAAAAGTACAAACAAAATTACAAAAAGTGAAAAAGCTTAAAAAATTGCCTAATTATAAACGTTTAAAGATAAATGATAGAAAAGGACAGCACTATCGTTGAAGTGACGTCACGACTATGTAACGGCATACTACGCACTACGCACCTCAATTCATTAACGTCTCATCAAAGTGTAATTATAGCGGGGGACATTAACATCAATCTCAGTACAAGAGACACTGAGCCGCCGCATGAATATAGAAATAGGGTAAACTACCTAAATATGTTATCACTACACGGCATACTACCTGGCCATACTCTACCTACACGAGAATCGAACTGTTTAGATCACTTTTTTGATTAGAATAAACAAAAAGAAGGTATCAGCATCTATTGCCATATTACACACTTCCATCACCGACCACTTCACAAATTTTTTATCATTAGCGAAGATAAAAACCAAACAATCAGTAAAAAAAACTACCTCATCTATTGATTTCGAACAGGCCCTAAAACATCTCAGGGAAAATAAAATTGCTGAACGACTTTTTTGTAATGACTCGGACCAATTAACTGACCGTCTGTTGCACAAATTAATTGAATCTATTAATCATAGCACTGTTGTCAGAATAATTCCCAATAGCAAGCGTACCGTTAAGCCGTGGAAGACTGCCGGTTTATTAAGATGCATTAAGAATCGCAATAAACTCCAAAGAAAAACCCGTAATGATCCATTTAATGACATCTTAAAAATAACCAACCGCCGATATCGCAACTATTGTAATAACCTAATCAAAAAATTAAAAAGAAAATTTGAAAGGGAGCTAATTGCTAATTCCGCAACAAACAGTAAATTATTATGGAAAAATGTTAAAACTTTAACTTACACAAATAACTCAAAGAGTCAAAATACGGAGCTACTAAACATAAGACCAAATTCAACTGAGTCCGTTGACTTCATTAATGATTATTTTGCAAATATTGGTAAGGAATTAGCACAAAAAATTCAACCTTCAGCACACAATTTAAACCCTTTACGAGCGGGTACAATAACCACACAAGTAAATTCATTTGTTCTTTTGGATGCTGATCCTGAAGAAGTGAGCAGGATCTTGATGAGTCTTAAACCTGACAGTGCTCCTGGCTGGGACAATGTATCTACTAGATTTTTTAAACACATAAGCCAGGAAATTGTTCCTATAATATGCCACTTGGTTAATCTTTGTTTTACAAAGGGTATCTTCCCTTCGCCACTTAAGCAATCTATCATTATTCTTGTTCACAAGGGCGGGGACAGAGACGATATTAACAATTACAGATCCATTTCTATTTTACCAGCTATATCGAAAATCATTGAAAAACTAATAAATAATAGACTCTTGACGTTCTTACACAAATGCAAAACCTTGAGTGACCCACAATTTGGATTCAGGCAAGGAGTATCAACCGAGGATGCGGTTACTGCCCTCAGCTCGCTAGTGGCTGATAATCTGGATAAAGGTAGCAAATGTTTGACCATCTTTTTGGACTTAAAAAAGGCGTTTGACACCGTCTCTGTTCCCATCCTCATAAGCAAATTGGAAGCGTCGGGTGTGAGAGGAATTCCGTTAATTTTTTTTAAGGACTACCTCTCAAACAGGAAGCAAAGGGTTAAGGTGGGAGAACACGTCAGTTCTGATGCAAATGTAACATTTGGAGTCCCTCAGGGAAGTGTGCTGGGCCCTACGTTGTTCTTGCTTTACATTAACGACCTCTGCAACCTAAAAATCAGTAACGCTAGAGTGTTCTCTTATGCCGATGATACTGCTGTAGTCTTTTCTGGGAATTCTTGGCACGATGTTGCCAGAAGTGCTGAAACTGGTATGACCCAAATAGCTGAATGGCTCAAAAATAACTTGCTCACACTTAACACAGCTAAAACTAATTATATATGTTTCAGTATATCACAACGAACACAACCAAATACAGATTTTAACTTAAGAGTACATACGTGCTATGATGCAAATAACTGTCAATGTCCAATACTAGTCAAAGTGTCACAAACTAAATATCTTGGTGTTATTGTGGATCAGAGACTATCTTGGTACCCCCACCTTGTACAGGTGATTAACTGAGTCCGAAAATTGTGCTGGATATTTAGAACGCTGAGGTATATCGTACCGAAAAAAGTACCCACCAGCTCAAGTACCCCCAGAAACTTACTCAACGAAATATACATAGCGTTAGTTCAGTCCGTCTTAGTGTACTGCATTCCCATTTGGGGTGGTGCCGCTAAGACTAAGTTCATAGACCTTGAGCGGGGACAAAGGGCTCTAATAAAACTAATGTACTTCAAAAACCATAGATATCCCACGCACAGTCTGTACCAAATTAGCGATTTACTCTCTGTGCGCAAACTATACATAATTAAAACCGTTCTAAAGAAGCACAAAACTCTTCCGTTTGACCCCAGCATAACCTTGAAAAGAAGAAAAAATATAATAGCTCAAGTTCCACAAACTAAAACCAAGTTCGCCGGTTTACAATACAAAAAACGTTCAGCTCAGCTATACAATAGATTTAACAAAGAAATTTACGTGTATATTATGAAACAAAATGAAGTAAAAAAAATTGTAACTAATTGGATAAAACCTCTTAGCTATGATGACACGGAGGCATTACTGGAATTAATCTGAAAAATGGTTGATCTATTTTATCTTTATTTCTAGTATTCAAATTTTGTCTATCACTTATTTTATTAAAAAGATGTAGATTTTTTCTTACATAAATAATATTTTCTTATATGAACTGGCAAGGTACTGTCATAATATTAATCCCTTTAAATAGTTCCCTGAGAGATTCGCGACGAGGAAGATTGTATATGGCTCTGACAGCTCTCTTTTGCAAAATTAAAATGGATTCAATGTCAGCAGCCCGAACCCACAGTAAAATGCCATACGACATAATGCTGTGGAAGTAGCTAAAATAGACCAAACGATAATTCGTCAAGTGTGCAAAAGTATACGTGCGCTAAGGAACCTTCTCACTCCGTACCGTGGCCTGGACCAGGGCCGGACGCAGGAGATCTCAGCTGCCGATCGCCTCCGCGAGCACACTGCGGTGCTCCGCCCAAGCTGGGCAGACCTCCACGGTATGCTCCACCGAGTCCTCCGGGCGATCCACACAATGGAGACACCCGGGCGTTACCTCCCGCCTTATTCGAAACAGGAACTTCGGGAGGTTCCTGTTTCGAATAAGGCGGGAGGTAATGCCCGGGTGTCTAAACAACCATGTCCGGTGGACCTGTGTCAGGCGGAAGGTGAGGACGCCCGTGGCTCCTCTCCAACCACTCCTCAAAGAGGGAACTTACTGCCGCTATTGTGGCGTGCCGAACCGCAAACATCGCAAACGCTCGTCGCACTACACGCGGTGCCTTTATGTCGCGCTGTCGCGTCGCTCCAGTGTCTATGAGCCTTAAAGATTAGTAATGAATTGATTAACGTAACCATTTTTTGACGTTAAAACGTCTCTTAATTTATCAAGCAACGTTTTTAACAAAAATATACATATATGTAGAATGTATAATAACAAAATGTCTATTTTAACGTCTGCCGGAAATTAAAATTTGACCTTGCTTGTGTATAGATTGGAATAATGTTACAACAACGAATAGTAATTAAGTAAATTACCGATAACCTCACTTACACAATATAGGAACAATGGTGAGCCAGTGGTAACGGTTCCTACTTATTCAATTCAAAACTTTTATTTCGGACGCTCATAGTCCATATTTTGTTAGTAGGAATTTTAAAATATGTTAGTACACATAATAAACATAAAATCAAAATTAAATTAAAATTAAAACATAATTAAATTAAAATTAAAACATAATTAAATTAAAATTAAAACATAATTAAATTAAAATTAAACAAAATTAAATTAAGTATATTTAAATTAAATTAATATCATCAGTACCAAAATAAATACGTATGAAATTAGTCGTATGTCGTGGGTTTGTGGTAAATAAGTTTATCACCACTGTTCTTAAAACGGTGAAGGAAAACATCGTGAGGAAATGTTTTATAACCAAAAATTCGAAGACATGTGACATCTACCAACCCGCACTGGGCCCGCGTGGTGGATTACAGCCCACTCCCTCTCACAGAGAGGTGGCCTGTGTCCCAACCAACAGTGGGAACATTATTGGCTGATTATGACACAGTATGGCTGGTAAAAGAGTTAAAATAAACTTCAAGGAAGTGTGGTAGGTCTGAAAGAGTTGTTGTATGTTATGTATTTTTGTGGATGTACAATAAAGTACGTAGGTATAACAAAAAAAAAAAATATATATAAGTAGGTACTACGCAAGCATGTACCTAACAGCCGTATCAGCCGTATCAATAATATGGGCTCCCGGGCTACAGAGCCCCCGAAAGAAAATTCGGAAAACGTCATCCACAACTTCGAATTTATATTGATAAAAGGCCCGGAATTAATGAATAGGTACCTAATGAAAATGATAAAAAATAACGTCAAGCTTTAAGCTAAAGGCACGCTATAATTCTCATGGTCTTGCGTTCTCTTAGTTATATCACAATAACAATCACATTAACTAAACGGCCTTTTGAAACTGCGCGGTAATTGCGTAACACACCACCCATGTTTTAAGTCAAAACCTCATGATTTCCTCGACTTGACTCAACCTCACACCACACTATCACCTAGTTGGTTTGATAACCATAGTTGCAATTGTACTCCTTATCTCAAACAGTTTCCTCAGTCCGAAGTACAGCATAAATACTGTGGTCGAGGTGAGTTTGAATTGAGGAACCAACTGTCAAATATAAGGTACATCGGGCATGTACCTTGAGGCTTCTTTAAGGTATAGTGCGCGCGGAACTAGTTGGCCGCGCCTTAGGTATGTGAGCGGTGGGACGGAGGAGGTAGACTGTGGCTAAGCTAACTCAGTCTGTCAATCGCGTCATCGCGCCCTCCGCCGTCTCACCGCTTACTTACCTAAGGCGCGGCCAACTAGTTCCGCGCGCACTAAGGCCAACAAGGAAGTTTTTAACCAAAACACGCGTATTTTTTCCGATTTTTATTTCGAATTTTGTCTTTTGACGTATTTGTGACGTATAACCTCGACTCACACTTATTCGCGGGACCTCATGTCCCGAATAATTTGAAACTGCTAGAGGTATCCAACCCCAATTTGGCTTTCGGCATGGGCGCTCCACCATCCACGCTATATCGCGGGTGAGAGTTCTGGCGGAGGAAACGGTGTCCCGGGGTGCCCTGGAGTTGTATTCGGGAGGCACTGCGGTATCATCGGGTGCCTCTCTACCTCCGCCGCATCGTTGGGGCTTATCTGGCGGAGAGCTGTGTCACCTACATGGGACGTGATGACGGTAACCAGCGCCACGTGTCGTGCGGTGTTCCGCAGGGTTCGGTCGTAGGGCCGCTCCTGTAGAACATCGGGTACGACTGGATGCTGAGGGGCGAATTCCAACCGGGCGTAGACTTGACGTGTTACGCGGACGACACGCTGGTCACAGCCTAAGGGAATTCGTACAGGGAGGTAGTGTTGTTGGCGACGGCTGCGGTTTCATAGGTGGTGAGCCGCATACGGTGCCTAGGCCTGAAGGTGGCCCTCAACATTTTCATGGGAGGCCATGATGTTCACGGTCCCCGGCGGGCGCCGCCGCCTGGATCACACTTAGTAGTCGGGGGGGTTCGAATCGCTGTCAAGCCCACCATGAAGTACCTGGGATTGGTGCTCGACAGCCGGTGAGATTTCGGCCCCCACTTTCAGCGGCTAGCTTCACTTTATCGGTGGCGCGAGGAAGCGAGGGCGTGGGCCGAGAGGCCGATGCAGCGAAATATGGAGCAGCGTCGATCGCAACTTCGCGAGGTCCTGATGGCGGAATGGCTGGACAGGCTCTCACGCCCTACCACCGGCCTAGTCACCATCGAGGCGGTCCGGCCGGTGGTCGACCTCTGGCTCGGGAGGAGACACGGCTCTCTGTCGTTTCGGGTGACGCAGGTACTTTCAGGGCGTGGGTGTTTCGGATAGTATCTGTATCGCATAAACAGGGAGCTAGACGCCCGGTGTCACCACTGCGTCGAATGCCAGGAGGACACGGCGTGGCATACGCTGGCAGAGTGTGCCGCTTGGGAGGAGCCACGCTGTGCCCTCATCTCAGAAGTAGGCAGTGACCTGTCGCTGCCGACCGTAGTGAATTCGATGGTCGGCAGCGTCGAGTCCTGGGACGCGGTGGTTTCATTCTGCAAAGCTCTCACTCTGCAAATTTCTCACTCCGTTTCCTCAGCCAGCTTCTGGCTGAGGAAACGGAGTGAGAAATTTCGTCCACTCTCCCGATCCTCAGCAGGCGCACCGGGCGTTAGCGGAGGGTGGACAACGCCCTCTTCCAATTCCCCTAAATGAGTCCAGGGACAGCGGGACGTCCGCCGCCCCCCATACATCAGGACCCGAGGTGGCGGCGCGTAGTGTTCCACGCGCGCCCCTCTTAGGAATTGCGGGGGGAGTCAAACACCTCACTCCCCCCTCAACCTGAGGAGGCCCACCGAGGTGGGCCAGCACCAGTCGGGTTTGCGGAAGAATCTTATGTTGTTCGCGACCCCGACGTACGTGTGAGATGGAACAACGGGGTGGTCTGTTGATGAGGTTAATGATTACTTCTCTAGCATAGGCACACTTCTTGCAGATAATATCACAACTTCTCAGTACTCAGCAGGAAACAATACCAATCCTGACTCATCCTCCTTCTCAGACTGTCATCTGGCCTAATCTTTTGACCTACTCAACAGACCCCGACGAAGTTCGAGCCACTCTAACGGGTTTGAAAGTGTTGGGTTTGGGACAAAATACAATTCAACTTTCCAAAAGCGGTACGGGCACAACATTGTACCGATCATGATCCATTTAATAAATCTGTGCTTCGAGCTGGGAGTTTTCCCGGATGCTTTGAAAGTAGCTCTAATAACGCCTGTGTACAAGTCTGGTGACGTGACTTACCCGTCAAACTATTGGCCATTTTCAGTTCTAACGTCCATAAAAAAAAAAATGAAAGTCTTAAAAAGTCTCGCCCCAGGCCTCACGCCTGGAATACTGTCACCATCTCACTTTGGATAAAGGCAGGGAAAGTCTACTGAGGATGCAGTTCTGTCACTAAATCTGCTTTGGTAGGTAGATAATTTGGATTTAGCTGTTTTCCTTGACCTAAAAAAGGCCTTTGACACAGTGTATGTCCCTATACTTTTACATACGGAGGTCCCTCTTGAACTATTTAAATATTACCAGAGCAAACAAAAGCTTAAAATTTGTACATTCACTAGTTCGAATCAACTGTTACTTTCAGAGTCGGTCAGGGCATTGTCCTTGGTCCGACCTTGTTCCTTATTTATTTTAAACACTTATGGAACATGAAGATAGATGCTGGGCTCATTTATTCTCGTACGCTGACAATACCACCGTTGTCTTTGATAATAAGACTTGGGCTAATCTTTTTAGATTCGGCCGACATTTTTATGTCGGTCGAATGTGGTCTGGCGAGAATAGCAGCTTGATCAAATTATAATCTCCTCACACTAAATACTTCCAAACCTAACTACATCTGCTTTTCAAAGTATAACACCTCGCAATCTTCTTATAGTAGAGATCTAAATATACAATTTTTTATCCGAATTCCAATTGGAGGACGTTTCAATTCGTCTATGTTTATTTTTGTGTGTTTTTTGTGGATCGATTTCAAAAATTATTTTTAATAGTTGGGGTATGCTGAATGGGACCACCATACAGATTTTATTAACTTAGCTTGGGTAGTTTTTCTTTTATCTTCAATAATACGTATTTCTTCCACTTAGTGTATATTGATGATGTTTTAATAAAATCCTTACACTGTTATTTACATAACAAGTTAGAAGTGGTTACGAATTTGTGTGGGGTAGGTACCACAACTAAAAAGTAAAAATGAAAAGCCGCCGACTTCCAAAACAACACTACAAAGTAAAAAATTACTTTGATTTCGGAAGTCGGTGTCTTTGGTTTTTTTTTTGTTCACCGACTTATTTTATTATAATCCACGCTTACCTCGTTTGCCCATGCAAAACAAAAATAGGGCGCTGGTGGCGCTCCTGGATTCGCAGTTATCAAACTATTTTGATGACTGCGAAGACCTCACCGATACTCATTCGATTCTGTACTGCGCGGCTGTAGCGGCATGTCGTGTAGCTCACGTCAAATTTCCCAATGACTCTAGAGCTACGCGACCGAAACCAACCGTACCAGCCTGGCAGTGCAGAATTGAACACCGTATTGGTGGGGCCAGAGCGCTCATCGGCAAACTAATCTGCTTCAGAGACGGCAATACTCGTCCAAGAGTGATGCGCTTTGTGAGGCGGGCGTTCTCAGGGACTGATATAAGCTCCCAGAACTATCTGTCCTGCGTCACAGAGCGCATCGACTTCCTGAAGCAGAAAGTGTATGCATGGGCTAACCGTATTCGTAGGTATAAGCGGCGAGTAGAGCGATACACTCAGAATCGCACCTTCCAGAGCGATGAAAGGTGGGTTTACAGGGGTTGGGAGCGACCGAACCAAGGTGTGGCTGACACGTGCCTGCCAGATGATGATGCCATGTGTTCTTTCTGGCGCAGCATCTGGTCGGTGCCTGTCAGTCACACCGAAGGTGACTGGACTCGGGAAGTCGAGCGAGCCTGCAATCCAATACCAGAAATGGGGGCTATTACCATCAGCCCCCAAGATGTAGCTCGTGCAGTCCGTCCGTTGCCTAACTGGAGGTCTCCAGGGCCAGACGGACTGCAGAACTTTTGGATCAAATGGATCACAAGATCGCACGCTCGCTTGGCGGCTCAGTACCAGACGGCTTTGGAGTTTGGTTCGCTACCCCAGTTCCTAACAACAGGAGTTACCCACCTGCTCCATAAATCAGGTAGCACCGCGGAACCCAAAAAATATAGGCCGATCACGTGTTTACCGACGGTCTATAAAGTGCTTACATCCATTTTGAGAGCTAAAATTAACAAACATATAGACACCAACTTCATCATATCTGCCTCTCAAAATGGATGTAGGAACGGGTCCCGCGGTACTAAGGAGCTACTCCTCATTGATATGGCCATTAGCCAACAGGTTCGTCGTTTCCGAAAGGATCTGTCGACATGTTGGATAGATTACAAGAAGGCCTATGACTCGGTGCCACATACGTGGCTCATGAGGGTGCTGGAGTTGTATAAAGTAGATGCAACTCTGCGAACCTTCTTGATGTCATGTATGGGGCGATGGAGGACGGTCCTTCGCTATCCAGGATGTCGGAATATCCTGAGGAATAGCGAGCCGATAAGGATCGAGCGAGGCATATTTCAGGGCGATAGTTTGAGCCCGCTTTGGTTCTGCTTAGCCTTGAATCCTCTAAGCACACTGCTGGAGGATTCAGGTCTAGGCTATCGGCTGAGGAGAGGTGGTCAGGTTATATCTCACCTTCTGTACATGGATGATCTAAAAATCTTTGCCTCCAACAATTTGCAACTAATGGAGCTACTGAAAGTAACTGAAACTTTCAGTAGCGCCATCAGGATGGAATTTGGTATGGACAAATGTGTGGTCATGCATGTAAAGCGAGAGGAGATTGTGGAATCCGTGGGAACCCAACTCTCGGATTCCATAAACGTCAGAGCCCTCTCCGCATCCGAAACCTATAAGTATTTGGGTATGTCGGAAGCGTTGGGCATCAATGGTACTGACATGAAGCAATCGTTGAAGGAGCGCTTCTTTGGCCGCCTGAAGAAAGTGTTAAATAGTCTTCTGTCAGGCGGAAACAAGGTGCGCGCCGTTAACGGTTGGGTCATGCCAGTTTTGATGTACTCTTTCGGCATACTTAAATGGACTCAAACCGAACTCGACGCCCTGGATAGGAGGGTCCGTACACTGCTGACTGCAAACCGAATGCATCACCCACGATCATCGGTAATGAGACTGTATATCCCGCGAAAGTGTGGTGGTCGAGGCTTTTTAAACGCTAAGACCCTACACAATCGCGAGATATGCAGTCTCAGGGAATATTTCCTAGAAGCCGACGTGGGGATGCATCGTGATGTGGTCGCGGTGGACAAGGGCCTCACCCCGCTCTCCTTGGCTAAAGAGAACTGGCGCAAACCTGTAGTGCTTGACACTAATGATCGCATGGAAGTATGGCAGAGTAAGGAGCTTCACGGACGCTTTTTCCGGGCCCTACATGGACCCGATGTAGATCTTTTAGCGTCCGTAGCCTGGCTGCGTTTCGGTGACCTCTTTGGAGAAACCGAAGGTTTTGTCTGTGCAATTATGGACGAAATTATGATGACGAACAATTACCGGAGATTTATTGTGAAAGACGGCACGGTTGACATCTGTCGGGCATGTCACGGTCCGGGGGAATCAATAAGACACATTATCTCCGGTTGTTCTCGTCTGGCTAACGAAGAGTACTTGCTGTGTCTATGCAAGTACTCTTCGTTAGCCAGACGAGACTTGTAGCCAGGATTATCCATCAGCAACTTGCTCTGAAATACAGCCTTGTGGAATCGGAAGTGCCGTACTACAGGTACGTGCCCGACCCAGTTCTCGAAAATGGAAATATCACATTGTACTGGGATCGATCCATCATCACTGACAGGACTATTATTGCCAATAAGCCTGATATAGTGGTGGTGGATCGAGTAGAGCGGCGCACAATGATTGTTGACATAACGGTCCCGCATGACTGTAACCTCGTGAAAGCCGAGAAAGATAAAGAAATCAAGTATCTTGATTTGGCTCGCGAGGTTGTCGACATGTGGGATGTGGACTCAGCAATCATTGTGCCGATAGTCGTGACAGCCAATGGCTTAATAGCCAAGAGCCTCGACAAACACCTGAGGAGGCTCTCGTTGGGCAGCTGGATCAAGGGCGTGATTCAGAAAGCGGTACTTCTGGACACGGCTCGCATTGTCAGGAGGTTCCTCTCTCTGGAGCCCTGACCGCCGGTAGCTTGGACCCTGTTCCCGATACCGGTGGAATACTATTTTTTATATTTTTAAATGTTTTTTTATTATTTTTTTCAGATTTTTTAAAAAATATTTAAAAATGTAATTTATAAGTTTGTAAAATATAATAAAGGAGATAATAATAATAACGTTTATTTTCCAAAAGCAGTGCTATACCATTTCCTTATAGTCTACATTAATATGTAGCTCGGTTACATTCAAAATAATAATAAAAATACATAAGACGCAAAGGAAGCATTTTGCTTATGAACTCCACACTAGGTCGAGGCTCGACCTAGTGTGGAGTGTCGTGTTTAAACTTTGTAGTTTTTTTTTAGGGGTCGGTTCTTTTAACTTTTGCACACTACACACCCTCACACTAGCACACTCACCCATACTTGCACACATCACACAAATACGCGAATTTTCACCTATTTCTCTTTTAAAACTAATCATATATTTTTTGTACTTCTACATTCAATTGCAAATTAATGGTTAGTGCTAAGTGGAAGAGCGGCGTCTCCTAACGCAAGCAATTTGCTTAAAAGGTGATCTCCAAATCTGTATGTAAATACACTTTGTTATTGAAATAAACCAACTTATTTTGATATAGTCAAGGCTCCCGTGTCGCGCTGTGGCGTCTCGCCAGTGTGTACAAGACTTCATTCTGATCACCGCAGAAGATAGAATGTATCAATTTCTCGCTGCATAACGCCAGGCGTTCGCTAGCGTTTCTGCTGGGAAGATGAACTGGAGCAACAAACTCCAGCAGCACAGCTGTCTGTTCAGTTAGAAGAACTTGACTGACTCTACACAGTATGCAACTTTCTAGAACTTGCGATTGGTGAATGTTACAATGGCATGCAAACTTCTTGGGTACATTTGAGCAGGAAACTACAAAAATGGTAAGGAAATTATGATTACGCGCCTCCCCCTAAATAATAAATTGCAAACGGACCCATGTTTGCAAACGAATAAATGATTTGATTTGATGTGATTTGATTATTTGAATAGCACACATAGTTTTACATAATATAAAAAAAATTGCTGAGGAGTTCGTTTGTTTGTTTGAACGCGCTAATCTCTGGAACTGCTAGTCGGATTAGACAAATTACTTTTGCTTTTGATAGCCCAATTCTTGAGGAAGGTTCTAGGTTATTAAAAATCACGCTACGAGCCTCAAGAGCCGAGCAAAAAGAAAAACTGAGTGCGGGCGGCGGATGCGACGCGACGGGTCAGGGGCCTATTTTAAATTAAACGGGGGGTAAAACCGCGAGGCACAGCTAGTAGTCATAAAATAACATAACATAACATCACGCCTGTAATCCCAGAAGGGTTGGGCAGAGGTGTACCTATAGTACACCCACATTTCGCCAGTTATGTTTTAGTCCCATGTAATAGGGGGCGAGCCTATTGCCATCAACCGGGCACAAATCCAGACTCCGGGCTGCTACTGAGAAATTCCAGATAGAAAAACCCAACATCACTATGCCCGACCTGGGAATCGATCCCAGGACCTCATGCTCAGCAGTAGCTCTTGCGACCACTAGACCAACGAGGCAGGTCATAAAATTTTACGGTTAAAAGAATATTAATTACAAACATTATTAAAACACTTAAAATAATGAAGTGATTATTTTAAGTGTTTATAATGTACTGCTGATTATTTTAAGCTAATGGAAAAAAATGTAATACCTATGTATGTACCTAGACGTATTAATAAAATCAAGAAAATGTACTTATTTATTTTGTTAATTTCGTTGGCATGTAAGTAATTTTGACACTACTTTTTACAAAATAAAAAAGAAATAACAACTAACAATTAAGAAGCAATTTTTTCAAAATTAAATCATTCAACTTATTTAATGTTTTTACAGAACCGACAAGAGTAACTTCAACATCTGCTACTTAATCATAATGTATTCAACTGCCTCATTCGTTCAGCAGACTCACGCATTACCGCTGAGCATGAGATCCTGGGTTCGATTCCCAGGTCGGGGAAAGTGTGTAGGTACATAAATTCAAAGGTAAAGACCTAATTTATGGCATTTCTCCGTAGCAGCCCGAACTTGTGCCGGTTGTTGACGCCCTCTATTACATTGGATTTAACCAAAAGAGAAATTTGGGTGATGTACACCTCTGCCCAACCCTTGTTATGTTATGTTTAGTAATACTTATAAGGTAATCTTTGACACAGGTGTGTATGAATCGCAGCAGTGGCAACTCCACAATAATTACATATTTAAGGCATACAATCATGCGCAGTCCTCGCATCGGATATTGCAGCTGATGCGTTCATATTACGAGGAGGCGACCGCTAGGATCACGTATATGAATCCTATGAGGTTTATGTACGAAGAGAGCCCTTTCTATGAAATGGGATACATCACTGGAGAGATTATTGAAAGGTAAAAAAAAAGCTGTCTGAAAAAACGAACGTGGCCAGTCGATGGAAGGAAGTTCTTAATACGATGCTCTCACGCACAAAGTCTGGCATATAATAGGAATCAAAATCAAAAGTCATTCATTCAAATTAGGCTGAGAATCAGCACTTTTCGAACGTCAAAATTACATAAGACAGTCCCCCAAAACGCCCGCCCTTCACCACTTCCTAGTGCTTTAGCTGGGAAGAAGAAGGCGCAACAGACAGCTTCGCTGCTGGGGAGTTTCCCCAGCTGCAAAGCAGTCTGTTCAGTTAGAAAAAATCTTGACTTTATACAATAGTAGCTATGCAAAGTATTCCAAATTTCGAGACACAGAACATCATATTAAATTATCTGTCTTATGTAAGCTAGCCACGCCAATGTACCCAAAAAAGAAAACAATAAAATAAAAACAAACATAACTTACATAAATAAAAGCCTCCAGGCTTATAGGGCACATATGCAATACTCGATAAATTGTTTAAAAAATAGAGATAGAGGGACAGAGAAAGTCGGTCACCTCCTACCTAACGCAGGAACTACGTTCCTAAAATCAAGGGGTGTCGTGTCGGGACACCCGCGGGATACTTGTATAACACACATAAAATGACAGGTAATCGCAAGGGGCTTCATTTTGACAATTGATCCATGTTTATTGCGTCATTTTCGTTGTTGAGCAGACGAATTGACTAGTAATATAGAGATATGAGGAATAGGGTGTAAAATTCACTCATCCTCTATAGAAAAGTCTAGTGGGCAACTGCCCGACGCGACGATTAATTTTATGGTATGAAAAGTTGCGCGGTTAACTGTGCTTGCGCGATGCTAGATTTTTTGTGACGTCAGGGTGATGCGTAGTTTGCATGTGGCGGTGAAGTGAAGATACCACAGCAAAATCAACATCTCAGTACAGTATAACTTGCGAGTTGCGACGTCTACTTGCGTTGTGCACGATACGCGCGCGCGTCACATGTTTCTGTCCGTCGCGGTGACTCATGGCGTCTTAAAAAAAACTTCTTTCGTTTGTTTTGTCCACAGTCGCTGTCGCTTGAGCATGCGGTTCGTTGAGGTGAAGTTCATTTCAAAGCCAGTATCATTTTTCAGACTGCTTCAAGCGATTTCTTTGTTTTATACAAATTATATTGCCTTCCTTTTTCTGAGTGATTGAATATGTTTTGGAATCGTCTTCTCAAGCCCTTTATTTTGATACAATTTGACAACGTCAACAAAAAAAAAACTTTTATTAATTAGCTATCGAGTGGTGTAACTATATTTTGGGTTGAGATAATAGATACGTAAACTCTCAAACTCAAAACTCAAACTCAAATCATTTATTTCAATTAAACCATTTACAGGCACTTTTGAATTGTCAAGGAGTCGGTCAGTCAGAAATATGAAGCTAGTTGCCCATTCCAAAGCGTAGTAGGTACCTATGGAGAAGAACGGGCAAGAAACTCCATGGACACTCTTTTAAATAATAATGTTTTTACATATATCTTAGTTACATCGATTAATGTTGTTCACTATAAGTGAGAACGATGTACAAAAAACCGTACACGTTAAAAGCGTCCAGAGTGCATCAAAACATAATTAAAAACAATCCAGCTAATAATTTATTAAAATAAGCCCTGGCAGCTAAGAGATGACCAGTCCCAACTGACGGCGCCCGTTCATGAACATGACGCATGGATCAGCACCATTCAGCTCAACCATTTTGAAGGGAGCTAAATGATCCGACACACGCGCCACCGTCAGCGAGACATTTGAGTGAGCATGACATACTATCAGCCGCCAAGGCACATTCAAGTCAATCTATGACATTACCCGGTAAATGGTAGCTCTATAGTACAAAGTACTCACATCTGTGCAATGCATCTATATAATAAAAAGGAGATTGAGTTTATATAATGCAAATAAATTCTTACTATCTTCAGCAGCTTCAACAGTGATTCGAATGTCAATTAATTAGTTGTGGTGTGGAGCAGGACCGGCATTAAGCCAGGCATTTTTATCAGTTATGTAGTCCTCCAACCTATAATATGCCTGCCTGAATAGTGTGCGTTTGACAAAGGATTTGAATTTTGTCTCATTCAGTTGAAGTATGTGGGGAGGTATTTTATTATAACATTTTAGACAGTACCCCATGAAAGATGAGTCTACTTTAGCCAGTCTGAAACCTGGTTGAACTAATAGGTCCCGATTTCTAGTACTATAATTATGTCTTTCACCTCTTTTACTGTAAAGATGTAAATTTTTTCTTACGTACATGATGTTTTCATAGATGTATTGACAAGGTACAGTCATGATGTTAATATCCTTAAACAATTCCCTTAGAGAATCGCGCCTGCGGAGATTATATATGGCTCTGATGGCTCTTTTCTGCAGAATAAAAATAGACTCGATGTCTGCAGCCCGTCCCCAAAGCAAAATACCGTAAGACATGATACTATGTAACTAAAATAGACCAGCCTCGCGGTATCTACATCAGTAAATTGACGGATTTTTCTGACAGCGTAAGCTGCTGAACTTAGCCGTCCTGCTAGAGATGTTAAATGAGGACCCCATTGTAGCCTTGAATCGAGCGTGATCCCCAAGAAAACCGTTTTATCGACGAATTCTAGCTTCTCTTGATTCAATACTATCTCACAATCACTACTCTTGACGTTTGGTAAAGAAAATCTTATACACTTAGTTTTATTTCCATTTAGTACTAAATTATTAGCCGTGAACCAATTTTGGACCAGCAGTAGGGCGTTATTTACGTCGTCAAAATTTGAAGCACGTCTATCTACCTTAAAAATTAAGGAAGTATCGTCAGCAAATAACACCATTTGTGGTTGATTTATTAATAAATGGAGTAGGTCATTAATATATACTAAAAAGAGGAAAGGACCCAATATCGAGCCTTGTGGAACACCCATTTTTACCTTTAAACCAAGTGAATTGACACCATTTATTTGAACTTGCTGTTGTCTATCATTTAAATAAGATTTTATTAAACTAAGCGCAAGTTTTCCAAGTCCGTAATGCTCAAGTTTCAAAAGCAGGGTTTCGTGATCGACGCAATCAAATGCCTTGGAGAGGTCACAAAAGATTCCTATGGCGTCTTGAGCATCTTCCCACGCGTTAAAAATATGTTTTAATAAGGTAACACCAGCGTCGGTCGTACAACGCCCTTTGGTGAAACCATACTGTTGCTCGTGAAGGATTTTATTAGTATTAAAATGATTGAGCATCTGACTAAGCATTATCTTTTCAAAAACCTTGCTGAAAACCGGCAACATGGACACAGGTCTATAATTATTAGTGTCTTTACTGTCCCCGGATTTGAAAAGTGGTATTACCTTACTGTATTTCATTAGATCCGGGAAGACTCCTTGATCCACACACAAATTAAATATTAAGGCTAAGTAAGGTGCTATAGTTTCAATTATGGAGGTACAGACTTTAATAGACATTCCCCAAAGATCTTCGGTCAATTTGATCTTGATTTGCTTAAAAGATTTTATTACTGTTAAGGGGTTAATATGCTTAAAGTTAAATTCAATCGGGCAGGCAGAAATATTCGCCCTCATTAAATCAAAAGCACGCGAGGGCGAAGAATTTAAGATTTCAGTGGTTTTTAGTGGGACACTGGTAAAGAAATTCACAAATTCCTGAGCAACTTTTTTGTTATCGCAAATGAGACCACGTGACGTCTCCAGTGTGTAATCAGAATTTTGCTTTTTGATCCTGTTCGTTTCATTATTGATAATTTTCCAAACCGTCTTTATTTTATTGTCTGCTGATTTTACCTTGTTGCTAATGTATAAGGCTTTAGCAGCCTTACAAGTGTTCTTAAAAATTTTTGAGTAAGAAGCAACATACTTATTAAAAGTTTCCGTGTTAATATAAGGCTTAAGGCCATACAGCTCGAAAAGTTTTTCCCTACTTTTCCTAAGTCCTTTAGTTGCCCAGTCACTAAATAAAAACTTAGGGCTGATACTTTTAGACTTCTTCTTAAAAATATTATTAAACTCGGTTTGAACTACCGAAAAGAATTCTTTATACAAACTATTAACATTATTCATTGTAAGGTCCTGATTACTTAACTTACAAATTAAAGTGCTTTTAAATTTATTTAAATTGACAAATGTTATTGGTCTGGATTGTATCTGCACTTTTTGTATCGCTATGTTGGACTCAAAAGTTACGGTTTGACCGCTGTGATCTGAAGGGAGATAATTAACGATAGCTTTATCTAAATAGTCGCAGCAACAAAATACATTATCAATACATGAAACAGAAGTTGTAGTTGTTCGGGTTGGTTCCAAAAACACATTTGACAAATTGAATGATTTAAACAAATTCAATAATCTACTGGTATTTGAATTATTTTCTAAAATATTAATGTTAAAGTCTCCACAGATAATAACTGATTTATTACCAGTTGCAAGTTTAGCCAAAACATCTTCCATTACTGACTCAAATATAGAGAAGTTTTGATAATTTGGGGGTCTGTAAACGCACACTATAACATGCTTATCTAGCTCAACACAAGACAGTTCAACGCTATGTTCAACCGATAGTTCAACTATGTCTTTACGAGCTTTTGATTTTATACAACGTTTAATTAGGATTAGTGAACCACCACGCAGCATTGATTTTCGGTTAAAACAACTGGCCACATTATAATTCTCGTAATTAATTAACATTTCAGAATCTTTTAACCAATGCTCAGTTATGCAAATAATGTCAAACATTGTTTTTTCTAAAAACAATTCAATTTCCAATTGTTTGGAGTTAAATCCTTGAATATTTTGATGAAATAATTTCAAGGATTTCTGCTTAGCCCCTTTTCTACAGTTAACTATTGTAGTGCTAGAAAATACCTTTTTGTTTTTAAGTGGAACTGTAGTATTATTGGTACCTTCTGTTGTCTTACAAACTAGTTTAAATTATCTGAGCTAACCACCTCAACATTAGTACTATTACTAATAGTGGTGCTAACTAAAGGTGACTTCGACATACTACTTATGTCTGGGTTAATAATAAAAGCTAATAGTCTAGCTATTTGACGTCTAAAACTAATCGGCAGATACACAGTATCTCTAGTCGACTTTAGCTTTTCAACAAAAATGTTGGTGTCAAAAAATACAAACTTGTCACTATGGTGACTAACTAAGAAATGCATGTAATTATTTAGCATGTGAATGTAGTTGTTTTGCCTATTTGACAATTGCTCAAAGTATGGGAAAGCACACAAAATTACTTTCTTGCAATTTAACTTTAGTAGTTTGGTGACACTATCAGTGATGTCATCTTTTGTTACATTATAACTATTACCTATAAGTACTGTAATAATGCCATTTGGATCATATTCATTCCTAATTATTGAAGACATTATTTGTGTGTAGGAAGTCTGTGGCATACAGAAGTTTTGAGAAGAATGACTCAGGTTGTTGCTAAGTAATTTTCCTAACCCTCTTCCAAAACTATCAGAAAACATAATGGATAAGGAACCAACTTTACTAGTACAAGGGAGAGAGCTAGCTTCCGTCTGCACTACTTGCACTGGACCTTGTTCAATATCTGGAGTATCTATATTAGGAATGGAGACCTGAGCAAGTTCTGACTGGGACGGGTTCTCCGTTGCCTCAGGTTGGAGCTTGCCAAGTTCGGATTTCCTTTGCAATGAACATTGAGGGCCGCTGAGAGTCAGCAGGTCCACTTTGACAGCTTTAGAATTGCACATGTCCACTAACTCATTTGCAGCAAGGATGTGCTCCTGAATTTGTTTTTCAGACCTTACATACTTAGTATACAGTGAATGAATTGACTCTTCCAGTACCTGAATTTCAGACTGCAAGCGTTGAGTATCAATCTCATAAATGTTTTTGCTGTCTTCTAATTTAATTTGGTAGTTATTTAATTTACTTTTAAGAATACCACGTTCCTTTCTTAGTTTAATATTATTGGAACTGTGTTTTTGTTGATTCCTAAATTTATTGCATTTATTTATGATTTTATTTAGTTTTGCATATTTTTTTATTTTATTTTGACTAACTTTATAACTACTATTATTATGTTTTAATATATAATCTTCAGTAAGGTCTATTGTTATTAAGGACTGAGGGTTGCAATTACTATGAAATAACTCCTCATCATCAGCCTATTTTAGTCCACTGCTGGACATAGGCCTCCCCTAATGAGCGCCATAGCGCCCTGTCTTCAGCTTGACGCATCCAGCATCTGCCTGCAGTCTTTCGCAGATCGTCATCCCACCTGGCCGCAGGGCGTCCTACACTACGTTTGCCGAGTCGCGGTCTCCACTCAAGAACTCGTTTACCCCAGCGGTTGTCGGTTCTTCGCGAGATATGGCCGGCCCACTGCCACTTCAGCTTGCTAATTCTTAGAGCTATGTCGATAACTTTGGTTCTCTGTCGGATGCATTCGTTGCGAATTCTATCCTTCAGAGAGACTCCGAGCATAGCTCTTTCCATAGCTCGCTGAGCGACTTTGAACTGGTGGACCAGCCCTATCGTGAGTGTCCACGTCTCAGCTCCGTAGGTCATGACGGGTAGGACGCACTGATTGAAAACTTTAGTTTTCAAGCATTGCGGTATGGATGACGAGAAGACTCGGCGTAGTTTCCCAAACGCTGCCCAGCCTAGCTGGATCCTCCTCTTGGCCTCCCTCTCAAAATTGTTTTTACCTAACTGCAGAATTTGCCCAAGGTAAGTGTACTCGGAAACAATTTCGAGAGGGTGGCCATGTACGACCACCGGTCCCGGATCAATGAGACCATTGATCATGACTTTGGTTTTATCCAAATTCATGCCGAGACCGATGCGTCGCGAGGCTGAAGCTAGGCCGTCCAGCATCTGGTTCAGCTCCTCCAACGACTCCGCCATTAAAACTATGTCATCAGCGAATCGCAGGTGTGAGATGTAATCGCCGTTTATGTTAATGCCCTTACCTTTCCAGTCCAGCGTCTTAAACATATCTTCCAACGCACTCGTGAACAGTTTCGGGGATATAACATCCCCCTGTCTCACTCCTCTGCGCAGTTGGATGGGTTTGGACTGCTGGTCCTGTACTTGGACACTCATGGTGGCGGCGTCGTAAAGACATCTCAGTACCTCGATATAACGACAGTCTACTTGGCATCGCTGTAAAGATTCCAGAACAGCCCAGGTTTCGACAGAATCAAAGGCCTTCTCATAGTCCACAAAGGCCAGACACAGGGGCTGATTATACTCTTCGGACTTCTGTATAATCTGCCTCACTGTGTGTATGTGGTCTATGGTGCCATATCCTCCGCGAAAGCCGGCCTGTTCCGGTGGCTGGAACTCGTCGAGTCTCCTGGCGAGACGGTTCGTGACCACTCGTGAGAACAGCTTATAGACGTGGCTCAGGAGTGAGATGGGTCTGTAGTTTTTAAGGAGGGCTTTATCTCCCTTCTTAAAAAAGAGCACCACCAAACTCCCGCTCCACGCCTTTGGAGTTCTCCCACTGTGAAGGACAGCGTTGAAGAGGTTCAGTAGTTCCTGTATAACAGGAGCTCCTCCGGCTTTCAAAAGCTCTGATGTTATGCCGTCCTCACCGGGGGCTTTTCCATTTTTAAGCTGTCTCAGAGCTAACACGATCTCGTCTTGACTGATGTCTGGCATTTCGTTGGTATAGTGGCGTGTCAGGGTGGCTCTGGAATCGTGGTGGTCTCGTTGGGAAAATGGGGCATGTGCAGCGTATAATCGGCCATAGAAATCCTCTATCTCGGCGAATATCTCCGGCTTCGACAATACAGTCCTCCCGTCGTGCGTTTTAAGCTTCGTCAGGTGGCTCCTGCCAAGCTGCTGAGTGAATACTTTGGACCCTCGGTTTCGCTCTATTGCCTCTTCAATGAGGCGTGTGTTGGAGCTCCGAAGGTCGCGCCGCACCATCTTCGCAATTCGCTTGTTCAGGTCTGACCTATCTGACGAAGTCGCTTGGGTGGTTTCCCGTCTTTTTGCCAGCAGCCTGAGAGTCTCATCCGAGAGTTTGGATTTCCTGCCAGTGCGCTGCTTTTGGCAGAACTTGATGCCCTCGTCTCTCAACGTTTCGACCAGATTGTGTAGGGTCTCGTCGGCGTCATCAGTGGGATCCAAGGCAACGAATCTATTTCCGAGAGCCTGCTGGAATTTCTCGGTGCCCGACATGATTTGGGTTGGGTTGGGTCGGAGCGTGGACTTCAGCAGACGGTTTCTTTCAAGCTTTAAGTTGATATTCAGAGAGCCTCGGAGCAGTCGGTGATCAGATCCGGTATTGAACCTGTTGATCACTGAGACATCTCTGAATATGTGCTTGCTATCCGTCATGATGAAGTCGATCTCATTTTTTGTCACAGTGTCGGGACTTCGCCACGTCCACTTCCTTTGGGGCTGTTTCTTAAAGAAGGAGTTCATTAGGAACAGCCCCTCCTTCTCAAGGAAGTTGACAAGCGTTTGTCCCCTGTGATTCCGAACTCCGTAACCATGCGGGCCTATTCGGGATTCGTTGCCAGTCTGGGTTCCCACCTTGCCGTTAAAGTCCCCCATAACAACGTTGAAGTGAGCCTTAGTGGTGTTGTGTAAGGCTTTGGATATGTCTTCATACATATCCTCCACTTCATCATCCGAGTGTGCCGAGGTCGGTGCGTAGACCTGAATTACCTTCATGCTATACCGCTTGGATAGCCGAAGGATCAGGTACGCTACCCTGTTCGACACACTGGAGATTTCTTGAACGTTGTTAGTGAGGGCCTTATTAACGAGAAAACCTACGCCACCCTGAGATGTTCTATCGCCCTCGCGAAAGTAGAGAAGATGACCCGAGTCTAGGGTTACGGTGTCCTCCCCCTCTCTACGGACTTCACATAACCCCAGAACATGCCATTTAATGTTCTCTAACTCCACTTCCAACTGCGCTAGATGATGGTCGAGCCTCAGAGTTCGTCCGTTATACGTCGCCAGGGTCAATTTTTTCAGTAGTGAATGGTAGCCTACCGTAGCCCGGGGATTCCTAGCACCCCCTGCCCCGCCGTTACCATAGCCGCTACCATGGCCAGGAATAGCGAGGCGGCCGGGAACTGGGGGCCATTTTTTGGCTTGTATCTTCATTTTGGGGTAATGCCCATAATCCCCACGCTGGGCATGCGGGTTGGGGATCGCAGTTTGGTGATGGAATTGTTCTGCAGGGGGCGCTGCTGCCCGCCCCCCGGTGTATGTCCCTTAGTCGCCTCTTACGACACCCACGGGAAGAGTTGGGGTAAATAACTCCTTGTATAAGTTATTTGTTTCCTTAGCTTGAGTACATTCCTTTTGTTTCTGGAATTTATTTATTTGTACATTTGCATAAACTAATTCTTCTTCTAGGTCCCTAACCTTATGCAAAGCCTCCTCATATAAGTTACTGCAGTTGTTGAAACCATCTGTAATTAACCGCAATTTGTCCCGTTCATCAACAACATCCAGGTATTGTCGATGTAGGTCTACTAGCTCCTGTTTTAAGCTAGTATTTTTGTAAACAACCTTCTCGACTTCTTTCTCACTATCCTCTATTTCCTGTAACAGCTGTTCACATTTACTGTTAGAAGCCTTAAGATTTTGTAGGGTTGTTTTCAATTTAAGCTCCAACTCCTGAGTTGCAGCCTTGCGGGTCATCACAGGCATGGTTTCAGTTCAGGAATAAGTACTGAAAGTAGAATGAAATAAACGGTGAAAACTAATTAGATAGTCAAACAAAAAGGGAAAGCTAGAAATGAAAGAAAAAATGGGAGAAGTTAGTGTTGCTTAAAAGGAAATGAGGTAGTCTGCTGAATCTTATTGAAATGCAACTGATTTGCTCAGATCAATACAAATTTACATTTATTCTATTGACTTTACTTTACTTTTTACTTTTGCATATGTGGGTAGAATGCCTATGTTACAAGAATTCAAGTTTATCAAAGATTACAATTAAAAAAATAACGATAGTCAACGTTATTGTTGTTAAGTACAATGTAAGAATTCCAGAAATACAGTATTTTGATAATTGACATCAAAGTTTCGCTGAGTTTTTATTTTTTATTTTTATATATTTTTTTACAAAGTGACTTAGACCTAGTGCCAAATCAACCAAAAATTGTGAAACTAAGACTCAATAAAATGTGTTACAGAGTCGTGAAGATTGTGTGCTTATTATTAATAAATGTATACAATACTCCCCGTTTAAATTCGCAGATTGGACATCAGCTGCTCGTTATAGGTTGCCGGTAACGGTGGGCTATCAACACTGTGATTGACTTTGTAATTTTGCAGGAAAACAATAATCCTAAGTATTTATGCAGTTACGTTACATTTAAATATATAATTACACCTTAATTACACTTAAAATTTAAATAAAACTAATTATAAAATACGGAACAAAAATTTGGCATGTCACTCAGGCAGTGTTGCCAGCCGAAAAAAGCTGCAACACCAAACTGTATCCCCCGATTTTGTTATAATCATGACGGCAAATACGTCATGAATATCGTATTCACGTCAAAACATGCGCCAATGGCGGTTAAAATCCACAACGTTGTTTTTTTTAAAAATCCGTGTACTCGCGGTATGTTAATTTTTGTTTGGATGCTTTGGAATCGGACATAAAATTCCGTTTTAAATGTTGCACAGTGTACTGGTAATTTTGTAACGATCCGTTTTTTTCGATAAAACCGTTTAATAACTCACTGTTATTGTATGTATTTCTCTTTTTTTTATTCTATAAGCCGTGTATAAATGCCTGCCAGCGTTTCTTGTAGAGAATATTTTTACCAAGGCGTTTCGAATCCCTAAACATTACTGAATTTTTATCGCACAAAGCGACGTGCGCTTCACTTGTAGTTACCAAGTGCACAACACGCTGTGATTGTGTGTAAAACACGGGTGAAATAAGAAGTGTGTGTTTGTGTGTGCGTGTTAGTGTTATGTGCAGACGCCACTCGTCTTCACGAATACATTCTCAGCGTGTTTGTATGGTTATCGCGCCCACGCGCGTGATTTTAACATACAATTTCAATACTGTGCTTTCGCAAGGGGAATTTCGCTCCGTTTCCCGCGCCGCGTCGCGTTGTAGTGTGTGATATTTATACTATATCATTCTATTCCAGATACAGAAAAGTGGTTGAGCACGCACAAAAACCCATCAGATTCAAATTCTACACATTATTCGACGTTTTGAAGCACGTCGAATTAGTTCAAAAATTGTACTTCGAACTGTACCATTTAGTGCGAATGATTCACGAGATACCTCCAAAATGGCGTAAAGAACAGGAATTTGTTGACATTGAAAAGATGGCCGGCCCGGAACTGCTCGCTGGCAAGGGCATTGACGGCAAAGGAAAAAAGTACGTTGTTATGACTCAAGAACAATTATCAGATATGTTTTCGCTCCAACAGCGTCTTATAGATCAGGAGAGAAACCGGTTGAAAGAGAAGAAGAGGCAAAAGAAGAAGTTCGACAAGATAAGACAGGCCTTCTTGCAGGGCTTGATAACCGACATGAAAGGCGTGAAGAAGCCGTATAATACAAAATGGCCGATCGACTATGGATGGGAAATTTCTACAGATTGGTGATTTGGTATTCTCTTGGTACTCTTCCATAACTACATCTTTATTAGGTACTAGCACTTCGCCCGCATCTTCGTCCGAAGGGATTTCGAAAATAAAATAAAAGTTGCCTGTGTTCGTCAGACATAATTTCTGTTTCTTATGGTAAAACCATTTTTCAAATCGGTCCAGTACTTTCGGAGCCTATTCAATACAAACAAACCATCAAATCTTTCCTCTTTATAATATCTGTATAGATCCAAGTCATACACAGGGTTTTGTCGTCGGAAGAATAGAGTAAATGACAGATTGTAGACAGATATCTGTCGTTTTGTCTATTCTATCGGTCACTTTGTCTATAATTGTGTCGACAAAACCTGTTTCTATAGACGTCATGCTACGCGCAAGTGTGCCTGCGCAGGTCGATCACATGTAATATGTTTCAAGAACTGCACAGCATGTCGATTCTGTGAAAATCTCACCATGAAGACTTGCGTGGAGTGAGCTGTCAGTGTCATCCCGTTTTGGTCAATCCTTAACCATCAGTGCCACTGACAGCTTAGTTCACCTAATTTTGCACTTAACCATCTGCATGTCGATTCTGTAAAAATCTCACCGTGAAGACTTGCGTGGAGGGAGCTATCAGTGTCATCTCGTCTTGGTCAATCCCTAGAATCAGTGGCACTGACAGCTCACTCCACGCTCACTTCACCTAAGTTCTCACGGTGAGATGGTTATAGAATAGAACCGATCGTGAAAACTTAGGTGATAGTCTTCACGGTGAGATTTTTACAGAATCAACATGCAGGACTATTCCATAATAGCTTGTATGACACGGGTTCCGAAAATCTATCTTGAAACGAACTTCAACAATGAAAATGAGCGCAATCAGCAATTTTAAACCCAATTCATGAGATGTCAGTGTTAATTTTCCATTATCAATTTTGACACTGACAGCTCTTGAACGCGTTATGACTTTTCCACTAAGATATATTTTTTCCATTCGTCATAAAGCTGTAGTAAGTATCCATAAAAGTCATATATCTCTAATTTCTGCCATGGGATTTTTATTTTTTTTCTTCCACTCCCTTAATAACGTCATTAATTCTTCTTGTGTTTTTAATAAATAAATAAAATATTAAAGCCTTTTTTTTATGTTGCGCGACAACCACGTCAACCCTCTGACAGTCGCCGCTGTCTATGGACATGAGCAGTGCTAGAGTCTTCGCAGATATACGTGGCCAACTATGTTATACATAAGACATGGCGCAAACGCACACTACGCGTCATGCGACTGCACCAGCTCGGCGACTAGACGCAACGACAGGCTGCGGCCGACATTTTCCATATATTTTGTTCAAAGCTTGGCGTCGCTTCGAGTCGCAGAGTCGCATCGACAGGCTAGGGGAACCGCACGCGCATACCTGAGGACAGCCGCATGCGACTGGTAAGCGTCACTCTTCCAATGAGCGCTGAGGATTGTGCACGTGTCTTTGTATTGTGCCTTCGGCCTCGCATGATAAGCACCAAGGCAAGTGCAACTAGAGGCCATATTCTCTCACACGATGAAATAAAAAGACGTAGATGTGTTATCTACTTTTTTTCTTCTTACTCACAGGTTTCTGTAAAAATTTTACCATTATGAGAGACGGTGATTGGGTTCGGTCTTTACGACTATCTCGCTACCTCTTCTCCATCTTGGTTAGCATTGATGTTATGTCATTTAGTCATTAGTTGTTGTGGCAGACATTCTGTTTTTTTAGATTTTACTAAATGACCCGGTGAACTTCGTACCACCTACAATTTATTTGATTATGACTTTAGCTTCTAACTCCAATCCATTGATATAATAGACCTATGTCAGCTTGTCTTCTCCTCGGCATTTGGTACTTCTCAATCCACTTCCATCAAGTCTTAAAATCTAGTTTTTTATTTTACGGAACAACTAAAAACGATTTAACAACCACACGAAAATAATGACATTTGTGACAGACAGTTGTTCAGCACGTCAGGTAGAAAATTGTTCCGACACGAATGCAATTTATTAAAAAAACATGTGAGGTCTGCAACGAACGCTATTCAAATTCAAATTCAAAAAATTTATTTCAGACCCAGGGATCCATATAGTGTTAGTATGAACTTAGCTTATGTTAGTAAACACAATAACATAAAAATACAATAATTTAATATTAATTGGCTACATGAACATGTGCACGCACATGTCTGCCAGCCCAGAGCCTGATAAATGGTCCATCAACCTTGTCCGCCAGTGTAGCTAAAATACTGTTCGGGCTACCCCTGAAACGCCGCAACATCGATGCACACCGTTTACGCATGATGGCATGAAAGTCATCTGTTCGCGCTTCTGCAAACATTCCCGATGCACTGCAAAACCGAGGCAGCCCCAACAATATCCTCAGCGCATTATTATATTGCACGCGCAGAGCGTTGTAAGCCTTCTGCGTATACCTAACCCACAAGCTGCACGAGTAAAACGACTGGCAATAGGCTCTGAAGAGCGTCAGTTTTACCTCGTCAGTGCACCGCGCAAACCTGCGGGCAAGCATATTGCATCGGGCTGCCAACGCCCAGCGCTCTCTATCTATATCCTGGGCATCCGTGAGAGAACCCGTGACCACTTGACCGAGGTATTTAAAATGAGTGACGACTTTTAATGGTGTTCCCTGTAACGTCACCGGTGGAATATTCTTGGGTGTATTATTATGTACTTTAAAAACCACCACCTCACTTTTAGTAGCATTATACCTCAAGCCATGAGCCTCCGCGTACTTCTCACACACGGCCAGCAACTTCATTAGTCCACAGATTGATGGGCTGAGCAGCACCATGTCATCAGCATAACTAATGTTGTTGATCATTCTGCCATCCACAGAACAACCAACCATAGCGCTACTCAGCTCACCAACGAGCCGATCATATCTAACTAGAACTATTCACAATCTAAAATACTCGTGTATCGTCAAAAATTCATCCGCATTTTTTTTTTTTGGGAATGGCATCTCGCATGTTAACCTATGAGGTTGTCGTCTGCTTAGACGGACTTACCTGTGGTTGCCCTAATAAATTAAGGCCTCCAGCCAGGACTTAAACTTATGTATTAACTTAAAAACTAAGCGACAACGCTAAGGGCACCCCCTGTGGGGTACGAACCTCGGCTTAGGGCGACGCTGGAAGAGGGCAGCAAGGAACTAGCTGGATCAGGATTTGAGTGATTTAGGGACGAATTTAAAGCTACAGGCTCAGCGGCGCGGGCTGGCTCGAGCAAGGGTCGGGAGGGGCGTGGATTTGGGCGTCGCGGCGGGCCTCGGCGGCGAGGACGGTAGGACGAATCGGGTTTTGGGCTTATGTAGTGTGCTGGTGGCCTTACTACTCTCCTGGAGGAGGGTAGTGGCGTCGTCGGGGGCGAAATTCATCCGCATCGCTGTCGACTGGTAATGTACCCAAGATACTGGCAGCATTACCAAGTTGTATGGCAATGCTTAGCCTCTGGCCAAGGTAAAAGCCAGCCCTTGGGTCACCAGATGTGTCAACCTGTTGTTTAGAATTAAAGAGACCATGAACACTCGGAGCAACGGCCCGAGAGTTTCAACCCCAATCGGCAAAAATATCGATAAGGTATTATACATACGCCGCTTGAGGTTTTCCGCAACCGCAGCAGCAGTGCCAGCACAGCACATCGAGCCAGGAAGATGGGATGGCGCAAGAGTTGTTATTACGTACTATCAGAACAGAGCAGTTTAGTCAGCAAAGCTTTTATAAGCTGTGGTCGTCGTACAGAGTTGCTACGGGCACTATGAAAGGTTGCATGCGGTGAGATTAAAACACAATATCATCAAGTAAATACATTAAAAAAGAATTGATTCTAGGCACCCCTACCAAAAGGTAGTTTCGTATGGAGAAGGGCCAAGCAACTGTACCGTTACTCTTTTAAAATGTATAACAATATTTGTATCCATTAATTATATTTTTTATGTGAAGTCGATGCACAAATAAAAATACTATACCACAATAGGTAAGATTAATTTAAAATAAAGCAAACACAGATAAATCAATCACGAGATAGTTACATGGTGCTCACATATTTACAAACATTGTAAAAGTATATGATTTTCCTAAAATATTAACTAGGAATAAGTCAGTGGGTGAGGTACATGTCAAAATAAGTATTTTTGTATAAGCACATTAGTTTGTTTATTATTATGACACTGTAGAACTTTAAACTGTGTATTTATATTCCTGTGCCCTAGCAGGGCTCATGTATAAAACCTCAGTATACTTGTAACAACTTATAAACTACATGAATGCAATAAATGATGATTATGATTAAGTAAAAATAACAAATTATACAATTCAAGCAACCAGTTTGATTTCGTCTGGCCTCTAGATTGTCCTATGGAGCAGGACCAGCATGTTTCCAAGCATCCTTATCTGGGATATAATCCCCTAATTTGTAATATGCTTGTTTACAAAGTGTACTTTTAACATGACCATTCTTGCGTAAATGTTCGCCAGTATTTGAACGTGAAAGTTTCAACTGATAAGAACGAAAAGAAATAAGATCTAAATCATCATTATTTAATACTGGGTAGTCTAGCAACTGAGGAAGATGAGCATCTATCCATACAGAGGCAACTCGCTGTCGGTTAAGATAAAAATTGTTATTATAACTATGACTTTTATTTCATAGTATTGAAAAAGTTTCAAAATACATATGTTGGCGCTCGATTTCGACTTGGCTGCCATAGTATGAGATAAATAATGACCTACACCAAAAGCTTTCACGTGAATAAGTTTCATTACTGTTGAGAGTGTGGTCCAAAATGACTCATGGACCTATATATAATTATTAAAATAACATTATTCACTCCTACATCAAACATTTTCGCAGTTTTAGTACAAAGGAGAACTTATTTCAAATGTGAATAACAAAATAAAAATTGAGGTATGGAATCAATTACGAAATAAGTATGAAGGCTGCTCAAAAGTCAAAACATGTCTATGACTTAATCTTTTTTTTTTAAACATGGTTAGACTGCTTTAACGATTGCGTTGAAAAAAGCATTGTCATGTGGAATGGGCAACTTCTTGCGTCGCATAATGGCAAAAATTTTATCCTTATACTCGTGATTTACGATCGACTTTACTGAGAATACATGCTTCTGGATAACGTCACCATTTTATTTGCGACATAGTAGCCAAGCGGCAATGACGAATGAATGTGTCTTTAACGGCCAAACCCTATAACTTAAGACAGATCGCTACTGATGATAGACACTACAATTCTATCTGTCCCTGTCAAACAAAGAGCTGTCAAGACGTTATAGGGTCGCATACTTTGGCTTTATTGGGAGTTAAAACCAGAGATTGATAGGTTTTTATATATCCAGTACGCCAAAATAGGAGATAAATACGTTTTTGGAGAAGAGTGTAATCGGGAGAATAGCCTTTCAGACATAATCTTGGTCAAGCTCTAAGATGGCCATGCAGATAAATGTCTGATATGGTATTTTGAGGAAAGAAACACACAGAATTGGGTGGACCTGTCCTGTCAGTGCACGCATTTGTCAGTAATCGTGTAGCTCGACTCAGAACTTAAGGGGAAGAGTATGAAATTTGGCACACGGATAGACCATGGTTTGGCGTTTCGGTTAAGACTAGGGCTGCAACTGTTTTTATATCACATATGGTGTTTTCGAAGCCATTATCTGTAAATATATATAATTACATTTACAGAATATGGTAGATGGCGAAAAAAAAAAATAAACATAGTAGTTTATGGTTTAATAAAATAGGTATGCATATTTTTTTTGAGCCTTTGTTAACAGGTTACAAAATACCAATAATTCAGCTTTTATGCGATAACTACTGGCTATTTTGTATTGAAATGATAAATCGAATCAAATATGTTTATTTGTTAGAATAAGGTACAAATTGATGTTACAATATTGGTTCCAGAATATTTTTATTTTATTTTATTTGAGATGGGTTTGCTCTTGACTCTAGTTTAGGTCAGAAGTGACAGAGACAAAGTCTACGATGGAGTGAGCTTACCCAGAAGAAGCCTGTTCAAACTAACTTTGAAGAGATTCGTCTTGAATGCGTTCGGGAACACAGACGCAGGTGGTGAGTTCCACTTTTTTGCCGTGCGCATTATGAAGGATGTTTGGAAGCGCTTAGTGCGAATTTCCTGCCATATTATGGCTTACAAATATTTCTGCATTTGTAGAACAAAGCCTAAATCGAGTTCCACTTTTTTGCCGTGCGCATTATGAAGGATGTTTGGAAGCGCTTAGTGCGAATTTCCTGCCATATTATGGCTTACAAATATTTCTTCATTTGTAGAACAAAGTCTTAATCACTAACCTATTAATAATTATGAAATAAACACTAAATATGAATCTATAATCGTTAATTAATAAAGATTGAAATTGGCGTCTGTATCCTGGCTACCTGGTATAGTATCTACTACAGGTATGTGACCGACCCAGTTCTCGAGAATGGTCATGCCATATTGTACTGGGACTGACAGGACTATTGTACCCAATAAGCCTGATAAATAGGGTGACTGTGAATAAAAATAATAATATAAATAACTATAAATACTGTAGACTCGCCGTCTGCGTACCGGCGCATAGTGTTGCTCGACGAGAGGGCCGTGCAATTATTGTTGATATCGCTGTCCCTCATGACGAGAATCTCGTGAAAGCTAAGAAAGATAAAAAAAAACAAGTATCTTGACTTAGCTCACGAGGTTGTCGAAATGAGGATTGTTGACTCTGCAATCATTGTACCAATAATCATTACAGTAAATGGCCTAATAGCGGAGAGCCTCGACCAATACCTCAGGAGGCTCTCATTGAGCGGCTGGGTCATTTTGCGCGGCTTGATTCAGAAATCTGTACTCCTGGTCACGGACGTCACGGTATGCATAGTGAGGAGGTTCCTCCCTCTAGAGCCCTGACCACCGGCAGCTTGGACCCTGTTCCTGATGCCGATGGACCACTTTTTTTTCATATTTTAAATGTTTTTGTAATTGTTTATTTTTTTAAATATTTTAATATGGATTTAATATGTAAGTAAATGAATAAACGGAATAATAATGATTAATAATGAATGTGTAGTTGTTGCATTGGTAGAATAAAGACTTTTTTATTTTTATTATATTACTAACGACCTCTAAATAGGAGGCAGCGTTGCTGGCGACGGCTGCGGTTTCACAGATGGTGAGCCGCATACGGCGCCTCGGCCTGGGGGTGGCCCTCAACAAGTCGGAGGCCATGGTGTTTCATGGCCCCAGGCGGGCGCCGCCGGCCGGATCACACATTGTGGTCGGGGGGGTCCGGATCGCTGTTGAGCCCACCATGAAATATCTGGGATAGGTGCTCGACAGCCGGTGGGACTTTGGACCCCACTTCCGGCAACTGGCGCCCAAGTTGTTGGGCGCGGCCGGGGCGCTGGCAACGCTGCTGCCCAATCAGGGGGGCCCGAGCGCCGCCTGTAGGCGGCTCTATATGGGGATCGTGCGATGCATGGCGCTCTACGGAGCGCCGATCTATGCATCAGACCTTACGGCCGGCAGCATAGCTGTCCTGCGCAAGCCGCAGCGGGCGATGGGCGTCAGAGTCATTCGGGGGTATCGCACGATCTCCTTCGAGGCGGGTTGTGCACTGGCCGGATCCTCGCCCTGGGACCTGGAAGCGAAGGTGCTCGCGTCACTGTACCGGTGGCGCGAGGCAGCGCGCCACCGGTACATATCGAGCAGCGTCGGTTGCAGCTCCGCGAGGTCCTGGTGGCGGAATGGCGGGTGAGGCTGTCACGCCCTACCGCCGGCCTCAGCACCATCGAGGTGATCCGGCCAGTGCTCGACCGCTGGCTCAGGAGAAGGCACGGCTCCCTGACGTTTCGGGCGACGCAGGTACTTTCGGGTCATGGTTGCTTCGGGAAGTACCTGTGTCACATAAACAGGGAGCCGGACGCCCGGTGTCACCACTGCGTCGACTGCCAGGAGGACACGGCGTGGCACACGCTGGCAGAGTGTGCCGCTTGGGAGTGGCCGCGCCGTGCCCTCTTCATCGAAGTAGGCAACGACCTGTGCCTGCCGGCCGTCATGAACGCGATGGTCGGAGGCGCAGAGTCCTGGGACGCATTGGTCTCCTTCTGCGAAACGGCCATCTCGCAGAAGGAGGCTGCGGAAAGGGAGAGAGAGATTTCAACTCTCGACCCGGCCGCAGCAGACGCACCGGGCGTCGGAGGAGGGCGGAGTACGCCCTCTTCCGGCCCCCCTAAAAGGGTCCAGGGGCGAAGGATTCGGGGACATCCGTCGCCCTCCAACATCAGGACCCGAGAAGGCGGCGCGCGCCGCTCACAGACGTTGCGGGGGGAGTACACCTCACTCCCCCCGCCCGAGACGGGGCCCGCGCAAGCAGGACGGCACCAGCCGGGGTTGCGTAAGAATCATATGTTCCCGCGACCCCGACGTAGGTGTGAGATGGAACACCGGGGTGATTTTTAGTCAGTAAGAGTCTGACAGACCCAGGGAACCCTCCCAGGGAATCCATGAGGATTTTCCAGGGGACCCCAGGAAAATCCTCATGGATGTCCTCCGCCCTGGGGCGGGCGGAGGACATCCATGAGGATTTTCCACACCGGGAACAAAAAAAAAAAAAGGTTCTGCCCCCCAGTGGGTTCCCGCATTGACGAGGCGGGGGGGCTCAGTAGCCGTGGTTTGGACCCCCACGGTAAAGCTAAGAGGAACCCGAGGAGGGGCCGCTCGTTAGGGCTTTTGCAGACAAGCCGACGACGTAGTGGCCAAGGTTGCGGTGCGGTATGTCGCTGGCCGCTCTCCTTATCCTCTGCGGCCGAAAAATGGTAGGCGACGGGGCCATTCATCAGACCCGTCGCAAGGGGCAAGGGGTTGGTCGTAGGCGGAGGGCGGACAACACCCTTTTCCAGCCCGTCTAAATGGGTCCAGGGACGTGAGTATGAGTTGAGAGATTGCCCACCCCGGAACAAAAAAAAATATATAGGAAATGTTAATTTTATCCAGGTAGTTCGTTACCGTGGAGAAATTTCCGAGCTCCACGCGGGCCAAGCCGCACGCAATAACTAGTACCTACAACAGGCAGGGTGAAAGGGAAATCGAGGCACACACGTATAGTATAAAAAGAAGGAAAAAAAAAAAAACGTTTATTTGCGGTAAACATGATGCAAAAAAGAACAAAAATACTCAAAAAAAAAGAAAAGGTTGTGGGAAACATGCGTCACATTCACGCAAAGCGGCTATCGCTCAGGGTCCTGCGACCCTATGCAAGACAGAGCCCCAGCGCTGAATTTCAGCGACAGCCGGCGCTGACGTTATGACATCGACCGATGCATCAAACAATTATTAAGACGCTGTACCGGTACAGCAACGGCATACAAAAAATACGGCGATTTATGCGACATATTTTGTTATCCGCAAAGAAACCAAAACTCAACGGGACTATCGGGCCGTCAAGGTTTTGGCAAATTTAAACGGGATCGCCGGCTTCAGCGGACTCCGAATTATACACAATATTTGAGTATAAAAGTTAACCATTTTGGTTTCGTACTTTTTTTTATATTTGTTAGTTTTGGTAATGCTCGTCTAGTGGCAACCACTGATCTTTAAATATTATTTATTTGCGGATAATGTAGTAGACTGCAACATTACTCCTTAAAAAGTTCGTTAACTATTGTAATATGTATATGTTGTAGTTGTTTATTATCCCTTAATAAACTAAAATAAAAGTAAGGAAAAACATGTTTTTCAACTACAATGTTAAGTTTGTTCTATTTTCATCTCAACTAGGTCCCGAATCCTTCATTGCGTGGTCCGACACGTAATTGTAAAAGGACAGCAGGTCAAGTTAAATCCGAATCCATAAGAGATTTTGTGAAACAGTCATGAGAAACTTCTATGTAAACGCAATCAAAATCCTCATCAATCCTTCAAACAATAGTGCTGGAACTGCAGAATGATGCTGAATGTAAAAAAATGCCAGACTATTACATTCACGAATAAAATTAACTACATTAAATTTGATTATCAAGTTGATGGTTCGGTACTGAGCAGAGTATCGGTCATCCTTGACCTAGGGGTCCTCTTCGATACATCCCTATCTTGCCGCGACCATATAATTATAGATAGTATTGTGAGTAAAGCTAAAAGAATGCTTGGCTTTATAATCCGTATGTCGAAACCGTTTCGTAATTATAGTAGCATTATTTTACTTTACAACGCACTAGTACGGAGCTCCTTGGTGGTCCACTATTTAGTCTCCCTATTATTCAACTTATACAAATAATGTTGAATCAGTTCAGGCCCGTTTTGTTAGGTATTTATGTACGAAGAATGGGATTCGAAAAGCTTAACCTGATTACAATAAATGGTTAAGGTACTTTAAAATGATTAGCTTTAAAAAAGAAAGACGTAACCATTCTGACTTTCTAATACTCCTTAAGATAATAAATGGCTCCATAGATGCTCAATTCGTAAACTATTTTAACTTTAGGTCCAGACAACGTAGTTAGCATCATCATCGTAATTTTGAATTGCCCACATCCACCTTAAATACCACATTTAATAGCCCACATATAATTCACGTGTGGCAGGCAATAAAATGAAAGATCCAACTTGAAAGATTACCCTATTCGAGTTCCTGTATTGAGTTTTGCATCATACTCGTACAGACGCTCTCTATTTAATACAAAATAGAGAGCGTCTGTTCGCACTGTTTTCATATCAAAACAGTGCGAACAGTGCACGTCTATGTAGCTCAAATTGGTTTGTTTTGGTAGTGTTCTAGATTAAGTTATTCGAGACACTTTATTTTTAACTTCGGTCTAATATTTATAATGTCAATGTCATACATACTCATTCCTGTTTTTTGCATGGTTACTGAAATGCTAATTTTGAGTTTTATTTAATGAGAATTATAAGTGACTGTACTGTTGGTGTGCTTATTCAAAATAAATAAAAGATAATGCCGTTTATTTCCGAATATTTTGACACTCGCAAGGGAATCAAAACCTTTGTGGTACTTTCAATAGACCTAGAATCATGAATGTTAATACAATGTTAAGTTTATTCATGGGATAAATTCATCCCAACTAAGGAACCCTTCATTGTGCGTGGTCCGACATGCACTTGCCCAGTTTTTTCTTTATGCGCCAAGTTTAGTTCAAATAGATGTATTTCCTTTCTTTCTTATTGTCTTTTGTGGACAGTCTAGTTTATTATTTTTATTATCTTTTTTGATTTTAAATAACATAATTTTATATTTTGTGCATAATGTATATTTTGTGAATCTGAGAACTGACTGTAGAGTTGTAGACCATTTATTACTTTGTTTTTTACCTGGTACTTGTTGACAGGCCTGCACTGTTCTCCCATACCTATTAACATTGTAATTTGAAAACATTGAAAAAGCCAATTACTTTTAAAATAGTAACCGTGTAGTTTCTTGCCGACTCGGCACGTTTCGAAGTTTACCTGGATCATATGAGATAGATACGTGGTTTTAAGTAATTATCTGGTAAATAAAAAGTTGTCTTACTGTAGGTACTCGGCACAACTCGTATAATGTCTGTGTGGTAGAAAGGGGGAGGGAAAAGCTTACCGCAGACTCCTGTACACTGCTTCGTGCTGATGATGGCTTAGCGGCGCGTCCAGGTGTCTAGAACCCTGTACACTTTACTACACATGTATTCTATAGGCGCTGTGTTCGCACTGTGCTCATGCCGCAGAGTACACTATAGTATACTGAAAGCTCATGCGTAGACCAATCGGATTGCTAAGCGAATGAACGATTAGAACGCCGATCACTTAATCAAATCAAACTCTTATTCATTACACATAAAAGCTTAATTACTCGAAGTGGGGTGAAAATAAACCATCCTAAAAATCCCTAAGATTTAATGCAGTAGGTAAAACCCACCATAAAGAGAACGGTACGTAACAATGTCTTCGTGGGAAATCTATCAATATTTGAGTTTAAGTCAGTCATAGTGTATAATCAACAGATGACATTTCTATCATTTTTGGAATGTTTGTTTGTTTGGATGTGAGAGATTGATTAGATCAAGTATCACGTAAAAAGTACGAAACCAATGTGGTTAACTTTTATACTCAAATATTGTATATAATTCGGAGTCCGCTGAAGCCGGCAATCCCGTACGTGACTATAAATTTGCCAAAATCCTAAAGGCCTGACAGGCCCGTTCGGGCTCCAACCGTTTCTCGCGGTTTTATCTCTAATAGTAAATTAAATAAAGATATAACGGTATTTGGGTGGTGTCCGGGTCCAGCCAGATAGATATTATTTATAAATAGTTCATTCAAAACCATTGAGTTTGTCTGACATTTTTGTAGAAAAAATGTAGAAGATGCGTAGTTCGTGGTCGTGGGTGGTCTGCAAGTGACTGCTTGTATATTTTTTTTTTGTTAAATTAAGTGTTTTTTGTGTTTAAATTGACTGTGAGTGGATGAATATTTTCTTTTAAATTGTCATTTCATCGTTGTGGATAGTCATTTGTGCGAAAAAACATGAAAAAAAGTTTTTGTGGGCAAAAAGTTTTACGTACAGAAACCGTTCGTGAAAACCGTAAGTATTATTAACGTCAGTTATTTACAATATTGAACTCTCGTAATAAGAATATTGTTTTTATTTTGTGCTAAGGTATGTTTTATTCGTTAACCCATAATAATTTAGTGATAGTGGGGTACAACCCATTTTTTTTTTTTTTTAAAGTTTGTGTGAGCGCGGCCGAACGACGCCTCAGCATCGCGACGCGACGCCCCGCGTTGCTTGAGGGGACTGAGGGAGCTGGCAGTACATTTTATACAGGCCTTGAGGATTTTTGTCCGTGTCATCATTTTCATGACAGCTGTCACTACGGCCGTAAAGTGCGGACATCGGTCTTTTCGGAAACCGTAGCTTTTCAATGTGTATAGAACATTTTTATGATTAGATTATACTTTTCTAGTGTTGGTAACTGGTGGTGGTGATGGTGGTCTGGTGGCTGGGTGACTGGTGCCTGGCGGTCTGGTGATTTGGTGGCTGGTGGTGGTGGTGCTCTGGTGGGTGGTGGTGGTGCTCTGGTGGGTGGTGGTGGTGGTCTGGTGGCTGGTGCTGGTGGTCTGGTGGCTGGTGGCTGATTGCTGGTAGTCTGGTGGCAGGTGATGGTGGTCTTGTGGCTGGTGGTTCTGGTCTGGTGGCTGGTGATGGTGTTCTGGTCTGGTTATTTACCTACTTATAATCATGATTATATTTATCGAGCGACCAACTTTCTTCGACAGGCCAGTTACGTAAGAATCGTTTCTTCGCAGTAGTCATATTGACCGGATTCCCGAGCTTTTTCATCAAAAACCTTTGCCTCATAATACTCTTCTCTGCTTGCTCACGTAAAAAATCCTTTTGAGCTGTAAAGAAATTGTAATTTAAAAAATAAAACGGTGTAAAACTGTTGTGTACGGCTGTTTGTTTGTTGCATTATAACGGGTTTTCCAATAAGAGGTGTCATTTTGATATTCAAAGAAAAATGCCATTTTTAATATAAATGATCGGATGTTATGATTTCCCACCCAAAAAAAAAAGGGCTGTTAGGAGGGTGACCCCAGGAGTCCCTCGTTTTGAGCGCGGTGTGCAAAGGCGCGTTGTCGTGGTGGAGGAGTAGCCCGCGGAGCTCTGTCGCTTGTGCCAAGCATTTGGTAGTATAGCATTCAGCGTTGATGCTTCTTTAGTTCCGTAAAGGAATTGATACCAAGTAGCCAGTCAAATTGAAAAAGCACGCGATCAAAATCTTCCCCCCGCTTCTCAAGAGGTAGGCGTTGATTCGTTTTGAAACATCCAAACCATCGACTGGCGCTTCGTTTCTGGATCGTATTGATAAATCCAAGACTCATCACTCAAGACACCGGTAATGATGTCATAAACACGACGAGACGAGCCTGCTTCAAATTTGTTTATTATATCATGGCACCATTCCACTCGGGCCTGCTTCTGAGCATCGGTAAGTTGTGCGGCACCCAGCGTGAAACTATCCTTCTCACGCGAAGATGCAAGTGTAGAATTTCCTGAAGGCTTCCCAATCCAACCTGCAGTATGTCCTGAATCTCTTGATATGTAACTCGTCTATTGTCTTGGATTAAATTTTTCACTGCTAGCACGTTTTCTTCCAAAACAGCCGACAAAAGGCGACCACTTCTTTCTTCATCCCCCAGAGTTACTCGACCGCTTTTGAATTCGCAATACCAACGATACACAGTTGCCTTAGAAGGGAAGGGGGATCCATGAATGCCATTTGAAGTTTATCGTACGATTCGTCGGTTTCAGGCGACACTAGAAATCGTAAAAAATCATAGCGCAAAAATGTTCCCGGCGCAGATCCATTTTTTAATGAGACACGATAATTTAAATTGCTCGCACACAATGTGGAGGGATTTTTAAACTTGGACCGTACCTATTTTTGCTTACAAATAATCATATTTTCAAAATAGACTGACTGTAACTGGCCAGTCTCTCATGCATAAAAACTTTTTATCGTAATAATTTCTGAGTGTCCTAATACATGTCAGCTACTGTACACAAAATCCTTGTACACAGCACAGATGTCATTCAATCTGCTCTGCTGCCAATCGGGCAGGTTTTGGAAGATGCTTTGGAAGATTTCGAGATCATGATTCTCGAAAGCGGTCACGTATTACACAAATAAAGATTTACTTAGTATGTTGTTAATCACATCTGAGCCTTTAATAAACAGCATTAGAGAGGTTCCTAAAAAAATTACTGGTAGCCTACCTTCTTTATATCCTGTTCAAACTTCTTAAAGACTCAATGTTAACATTCAGCTGCAGGACTATACTTCTGATTATTCATCAGAAGAAGAAGAAACAAGCGATAATCAAACGAGAATTAGAGAGTATAATTATATGTTTGTTTACAACAAATTTCTACCTATTAGACCTTTTTTTGTGACAAACCTATGTGCCTGACTAGTAGCCGTTATCTGTAAATATGCAGATTTAATTTTAATTTAATTTAAATTCAACTTTAATTTTCATAATAATATACTTTTTTAATATACTTATATACTTTTTTAGGTATGAAAAGGATTTTTTTTCATAGTCTATAACCACCACTCTCTCTCCCTCCCAAAATAGGTCTCCTCACATCAAAACAAAATGAGGAGGTAGTCATTAGGTTATAAGAAAGCCCCTGGGCACCAAAAATCGCTAAATATATTTTCGGCCTGCTAGCATGTTCTACACGAAGCATGTACGCCTTAAATTTGAAATTGTAAAAGAAATTTACGATTAATACCTAGATTATAATAAATATTTCACTGATGGTTCTAAGTGTAAGGATGGTTGGGGAGCAGCATTTTATGACGTTAATAGGAACAGCTCAGGCATGTACAAAGTAAAATCGAATGTGTCTATTATGACGATGGAACTCATTGCAATATATGAAGCTATTATCTCTGCTTGTAACTCGGGAGATCGATATTTTGTGATTTTCTCAGATAGCAAGAGTGGTCTGCAGCATTTAGCTCGTTGTGCCTCTGGCGTCAGAGGTATTTCGATAGCTTACTCCATACTAAGTAAGGTCATAAATCTTACAAATAATGGCACAGTGCTAAGATTGCAATGGGTCCCATCTCATGTAGGTTTGAAAGGTAATTAAGAGGCTGATAGACTGGCTAGATTAGCGGTTACTGAAGGTCAATAATATTATATAGTACCTAATTATGTAGAACAATTAAGCGATTGCAAAACAAAATGTAAAGATAGGTTTAAGGAATACTTCGACGAACGAAGTAGGGAAAAGGGTATCTGGTATAAAACTATACAATATCAGCCTCCTGGAGTACCGTGGTTTGCTATCAAAGAACTGAGTAGGTATCATATTGTTCTGCTTCATAGACTACGCTCTGGTCACTACCCATCCCGCAAGTTTGGTTATTTAATGAAAAAAGTTGATTCTCCCAATTGTGAAACATGTGGAACGGTTGAAGATGTTCCATCTTCTTATGGAGTGTACTAAGACAAAGAAGGAAAGAGAGATACTGCTGAGAGAGATAAAAGTAAATAAATATGATATTGGTCCCTATGTTAAAGTTTTAGCGCAGCCTTCAACTGAGATAGCAAACCTACTTTCTTTTTTGTTTTTAAACCAATAATTTAAATTATATTCATAGATTTGTTAAGAATAGTTTAAGGTATGATGAGGCTGACATGCCACTGTGCATAAAAGCTTATGAAAAAGAAGAATTAAAAAAAAAACAAGTACGCCGTCATGGATATTGCCTAAAACAAGGTGATGACTCTTATGATCGCCATTTTGTCAAGAGTCACAAGTTAGGGTAGCCATGATTATTAACAAGTTCGGCAGTAAAAACTGAATAATAAACTAACAAAAAAATAGTCCAATCATAATAAAAAAAAATAGCAATAAAATGGCTTTAACAGGCTAACATGTGGTTAGTTAACTAAATCGAAAAAGTCGCTAAGAAATCTAACTTTCGAGTAGCATTAGGTTGGTCACAGTTCTATCCTAAACAAAACTAATTTGGTGGGGGGTCGGATTGCTATGTTACTGCGCCAAATTCAGCTTGCGCGTGGTGTGTCACAGTTCCTGAACCTATGAACTGCTGAACTATTTACATTACTGCCCAATCCAACATTTTTACTGTCCATGCATTTATTACCCTAGGTACTTGAATATTATTTTTACTGACATTGTAGAATGAAAAGCCCGGCCAAATTTTCAACCATTTTTTGCATGGACACTTGAGCGTGTTTTACAAGCCGTATAACCTCCAAATCTTTTCTTTGGTCCACGGCTTTCATCCCGTTTGTGATTCCTAAAAAAAATCCTTAGTAAACGTCTATAAAATCACTTGTTTCCAGAGACACTTCAACAGCAACACACCTCATGAAACTCACACAACATGAACAGTGAAAAGTGGTGGTGGAGTGATCAATATTTTTTAGGAAACACTTTTTTATTGTTTCGTTTAGCAGCGCCTCAGATGGTATAAAATAGAAATAGAAAATTCGCCTTGGCATTATATAAACAACTATAGAATCATCCATTGCCTTTCAAGGACTTTTACATAAGGCGTTATACATTTTGCCTTAGGCATTATACAATAAATAATGGCGACTGTATGCAAACGGACGGCGCCACCTTAATAAGTATAAGGACAAAAAATAGAAAGAAAAGGTATTCATTTTGATTCGCACAAGAATACGCAGTACGTAGGTAGCGTGATACGCAATATCACAAACTATATTATACATGAAATAATCAGTAAAACAAAAACAAAAGGAAAATAAAAACCAAGTTCTGTACGAGGGCAAAAAGCCTCGTATCTCAGCCTAATGCTGCGACACTAAAAAATAATGTCACAGCGCTGGTATTCTGACAGGGCTGGCTGTGATGTCACGGTCAGCGACTTACAGTACTACCAACCTAGCTGTGCAATTATTGGTGGCGCTGGTTGTAAACGAAATTCTAAAAGTTAAACAAAAAGTTCAAAAACGGCAGTACAAGTTCGAAAACGGCCGTTGCACAGATAAGGTGGTCGTCGTATACAAAATGCCTTGGACATAGATATGGAAGAGTAATAGATTAATATAATCTCACATCGCAATTTAGGAGGTGCTGTCACTGGACCAATATTTGAGACTGCTGACTCCCGATGACTTCTTGAGGGTCGTGGGTTTGTCTGACCCGCTATAGACCGATTTAAACGCATATCACGCGTCGCCTCGTCGACCATAACATCTACTAGTTTGTCTATCTCCAGCTCTAGGTAGTGCATTCTCTCCAGAGCTATGATGAAATGCAGAGGGCGGTAGTAGCGGACCCCTGGCGGTCTTACCCACGTAGCGTTGTGGTAGGACTTTATTATATCTTGGTAGGTTTCACTCATGAACCGGTATTTCTCGCGAATTCTTCCTGTGGGAATCAGAATCAGAATTTTATTTGCTATGAATGTAGGTACAGTTATAAGATGTTGTCTGAGAATTAATTAGATCGGCTACAGTCTACCTTACGGCGTGCAAATTATTAGATTAATTAAAATATTATTAAACAAAATGAATATATTAAACAAACTGAATGTCAACAAAACAACTTACGTCGTGCAAATTACACTAATTAATATATTTTACAAACAAAAATAATGTCAACAAATCAAAAAACAAATTATAGTGAAGTATTATACAGTTAGGTAAAAAAGTCTTACATGGTCTAAATTGCAATTAATTATTACAGTCATGATCAGGAAAAACTCGTATCATTTAGAAAGTCTTTCACTGAGTAATAACATTTGCCTAAAAGTAATGCCGTTACCTTATATGTATTAAAAAATGTTTAAAGAATAATCCTTAAAACGATGAGGTATTTTATTATAAATGACAGGTCCCATAGTCATAATACTTTTCCTTAACAGAGCTGTTTTGTAATTACCCGAATGTAGTAAGTTCTTGTATTGGGATCTCAAAGGGCCACTACGTGTTCTTATATTCGCCAGTGACGAAAATAAGTTAAGATTGGTCTTTCCGACCTCCTGTCTCCGGAGTGGAGTGATGTGGCGGCAACTACACCTACATGCGAACAACACAACACACTGACGTCACACAAATCCTGCAACGCGCAATCAGAGTTTACCGCGCAGCTAGCATATATACAACTTCCCAACATCAATCGTCGGGCAATCATCAATCAAGGCATGAATTGCCCACCAGATACGACATCCATCTAGTCGGAGGATCCTCCCTTTTCTAAAGAGTATGAGAGAACTTTACACCCTGTTCCTCATAACTCTTCAGGCCTTTCCTAGGCGGAGCCACAACACTCTGTCCTCCGCCTTCCACATCCAGTCTGACCCAGACACCTTTTTGAGGTTATCGGTCTTTCTAGCTGAGGAGTAAGGGGCAGCCCTCCACAAATTAACAGGGTGTATTCAGCTCCTTATCTTGAATCATATTTCACTAGAAAATTTCTCAGGATAATTTTCATTTGTTTAATCGTTTTTTCAGTTACTATTCCTTTTGTTATGTAAAATTACATTCTCTGAAGGCTGCACTCCATTTATGTAAATAAAACAGCTAAAATATTAAAAAAATAAGTAATGGATGTTGAAATACTCTAGCGAACGACGTGGCAGAACATTTACCCAGTGGCGGGGAGGGCGGCCGAAGGCTCCCTGTGCTGCCGTTCGCTACGTGCGTTTTGCCACGGAGAGATATGCGTAGGAGGTAATGAAACAAATCAGGTTTATTGGAATCAAGTATCGTTCCTGAACTTATTTCATGTACCGGTCACATCTTAGTACGATAAACTGAATTCACCCCCTCTTCAGTCAGCACAGACCTGTCCCTTACGCCCTGTTTGATATCGCCAACCATGGTACTCAAAAAAAGAAAATCAAAACGTACCCATCAGCATTCCTATATTATAAGCGACAAATATATCATGTTCCTCTCTAATTCCTATAATTTGTCGCATTTTCAGCAGCGACTCCTTGAACAGATCCTCACAAAGTCGCATTATCTTGAGTTTTTCATCCCACCCCATCCCATCCTCTATATAATAACTAGCAGGCGGGTATGTGTAGGCTAGCGTTGAACATACTGAAAGGAAAACAATACAATGAAATTGATATCTTTAAACAGCATGTAACAAAAACCCTGTCCGATCCTGAAGGGTATTATTTGGTATCGTACTGCGTACACAAATACGTAATCATTTAATGGATACGAGATTATTATTTTTCCCCAATGAAAACAATTAACTTAAATAATTAAAAATAATCATATCAAAGGCAACACTGATCGCTCGACAAAGTCCACCTACAGTTTCGTGTCAAAGAAGCTGCCTGAGCGAGGCGGTGCGTGCTGCCAAACAAACTTATGACTAAAGAAACTTACGTTATGCCTACGCGTAGGTATCAGCTGATATTGTATTGTAGGCATAGACGCTTAATGACCCTGATTTATGACCTGATTCTGTTTATCAAGAAACAATTATTGCTGAGGTAATACTCGTATTATGTGCTTTTGGCAATGTAGGTACCGACTGTAGAAATAAGTTTTAAAACATTTACTTGTTGCATACCTCGGCGATCGTGTTTCACACAACTACCTACAACATTAATACACATTCGACACCTTTTTATTAAATTTTCAAAAAGAGTGCCTACAGCGCGGCTAGTGCAAGGCGTTGGCCTTTGAAATAAGAATAGGTACAAATGAAAAGATTTTGCCGGCCGGTGAAGTGTTGTCAACTTATGAAAATTTACCATATTTAGTGTTAAATTTCGCATGGTTCATAAAAATAAAAAAATAAAACTTTTGGTGTTATGAGTTTAATTTTATTTACTATTTTTTCTAGTACGTATCTTAAACCAGGAATACGCCTTTATTGGAGCGGACAGGGTTTTCGTTACATGCTGTATATTCTATAAATAATGGTCAAGTGGAATGGAAAATGAAAGTGAAAAGAATGCGTTATTTTACATTGAAAATATTTTAAACAAATGTTGGGGTGTTATAGGATAAATAACCAACAAATGCCTTTTCTATAGTTTTTTTGAATTTTTGTTGGTATGTCTGTTTAGATGTGAGAGATTTATAAGAGCAGGTATTACGTAAAAAGTACGAAACCAATATGGTAAGCTTTATCACTCAAATATTGTGTTTAAATCGGAGTTAAGTACATTTTGTTTCTGCTTCATCTCAATCACTACGGTCTATCAAAAATACAATCAATTTAAAGTGTTCAAAAAAAAATTGAATAAAAAAAAAAAATTGTAGGTGACATACTATATAATGAAATGTGTGCTATGTAAAAATAAAGAGTCACGATAACAGTAAAAAAAAAATAGAAACTACAGGAAATTCATCATATAAGACCCCACAATAACAAACGACAAATGTCGCAAATGTCACAGCCAACCAGAGACCATACAACACATAACAGGGGCATGCACAACACTCACACAAACAGACTATACACACAGACAAAATCAGGTAGCAAACGTCATTCATCCAAAGCTAGTACTCAAATATAAACTCATTGAAGATACAAACACTCCTTTTTATAAGTACATACCAAAACTCTTCTAGAAAGTACCGCACACAAACTCTTCTACGATCGCGCCATACTAACTGACGGGACCGTTCACTATAATAGACCAGATATTACCCTTTTAGATAAAGTTAATAAAGTCACATACCTCATAGAAATTGCAGTCCCTAATACACATAATTTACAAAACACAATAGGTGAGAAAAATAGTAAATATGCTGAACTGAAAGAAGAAGTGATTAGAATTTGGAGGCAAGAAAAAGTCTACGTGGTACCCGTTGTTGTCTCCACGACAGGTGTTATACCCAATCACCTCCATCACAGCCTTAAGCTAATAGATAGATAGAATAGACCTGAAAGACTCAATTTACAAAACACTCCAAAAAGCCGAAATTTAACACCTGCAGAATAGTTAGGAAGTTCATGCATATTGAGGAAAATTAAACGCTATATTGACTTGGCTTGCGCCCGTTAATGTAGCTTAAACTAGCCAAAGAGCTAAGACACAAAATTTGTTTACCTAAATAAAAACAATAAATGATATGCTGTTCTGAGTGATAATAAAATTATCTAATCTGTCTATTTGTTTAACATATGGTACTTGTTGACAGGCCTACACTGTCCTCCCATACCTGTTAACACTGTAATTGGAAAACATTGTAAAAGACATATTTTTAAAAGAGTAACCATGGAGTTTCTTGCCGGCTCTTCTCCATGGGAAACGACCAATTGGAACCGTGCACCTAGAATCTGACGTTTCATAAGTGCCCATGTAGGTCTATGTGAATTAAAATATTTTGATTTGATTTGATTTGAATCAAATTGGGTTACAGTTTAAAAAACAAGTTTATTGTATGCAGAGCGAGTTTCGTGCTAACCAATCGATATATGGCGTTAAGCAAATGTCGTGCGGTGTTAAGATTTTCCGCAGAAGAGAGTGACTCATTCATATATTGATATTAAGTATACAAAAATTTAAATTTTTTATAAACATTTTCGGAAATAAAGTAGTTTCGTAGGTACAATACTGTTCTGAACTTTTCCCGTAATCTTGACCTGGCTCTTCTTATCTTCTTTTATTTGGTTCTGGATTTCTATCCAGATGTCGCTTCTCATTCAAGTTCTCACTCAGTTCTCTTCAACCGAATCTTTTTAAGAAAAAATGATGATACATAGAGTGCCGATTTCACCAATGAAACTGAACGCGATCAGCACTTTTAAACGGAATAACAATATTGAAAATGACAGCTCTTTAATGCGTTTTAGATGTGCTGAACGCGTTCAGTTTCATTGGTGAAATTCGCTCTGAGGCATCTTTATAACCGACTTCACTAAGAAGAAATTCTCAATTTAATTCGTCTGTTTTAAGGTTCCGTAGCCAAATAGCTTAAATAATAGAATAGAATGTCTTTATTTGCTTAGAATGTAGGTACATAAAAATATGTTGTTACATTTTTTATAGGATCCATGTACATGAGGTCAAACCATGTTGGGAAGCATCGCCAACACATTAGCACTGCAGATAAAACCCTACAATTCATCTACAGTCCAAGTTCACAAAACCACAAGCAAAAACTTTTCTACCAGACGACCATATTTTTATGCACATGTAACATAAAGTAGAGGATAATAAACATATTACAAAAAATATCATTTATGAAATCATGCACGGAATAATAACATTTATCTACAAGTAATTCTGACAACTTTTTTTTTTGTTTTGTGAAACGGAACTCTTATGTATTGTCATCCTGCCCGTTTGTTTGCCCGTATGTCACACAACCAATTTATTCGCAGGCCGGTGGGTTTTTGCGAATGGGTAATCGTACGAAAGGCGAAACAAAGTAATTGGATAAGTAACGGACTGCGAAGAAACCATACTGTCACGGAACTCTTCAACGTATACCTACACATTGTGGCTCCGGTGCAGAAAATCAGGAATTCAAAATCCAAAATAGCAGCCATAATCAGAGGTGGATTTCAGTAAATGGGTAGCTTTTCAAAAGAGGAACTGTATTTAAGAGGTCTTTCTAGGGGCAAGTTAGAGAGGTTCTAACATCGTATACATTTTTTTTTCGGTTCCAACGAAGGATGCAATACCAATCACAACATAAGTTTTTTTTGCCGGTCTTCGACCAACATTTAATGATCCTTCTTCACTAAAACGCTCACTCAATAAATAGACTGCTCGTCTGGCGGAGTGTGCTACTCCGCCAGACGAGCAGTCCATTTATTGAGTACGGCAGTTGCAGTCTTTTTTGTTTTTTTTTTGGTGGGACATCATCAGATGACTTCTCCCGCTCTGGGTGGAGCGGGTGGGCGTGTCCGACTTCTACTGACTAAAACCCACCCGTGTTCCTTCAGTCGCCTGTGCCAGGGCCACGGTTATCTCTTTCGAATTACCCTCGACCCTGAGGCGTCGGCCCTATCGGACCCCGTCATTTTGTGCTGTAATCTCTTTGAGGCGAGCGTGGAACACGACGCGCCGTCGACCAGGGCCTGGTCCTTACCGGACGGCGAGCTACCCATTGCTCGCCGTTCGCAAGCCCGCGCCTACTGTGGCCGGGAATCTGCAGGCGACTCCCGACGCCCAGGGCGTCTCCTGCGGCGACTAGTGGGGGCGTGAGGGCGCAAGGCTCCTTCCCTCGCAAGCATTACTGCTTCGCAGAAGGAGGTGACGGCTTTCCATTCTCTCTCGCTCCGTACCATGGCCTGGAACAGGGCCGGACGCAAGAGATCAGCGCCGCCGTTTGCCTCCGCTAGGACACTGCGGTGCTCCGCCCAAGCTGGGCAGACCTCTATCGTGTGCTCCACCGTGTTCTCTGGGCGACCCACGGCAGTTGCAGCCTGGCGCCTTGATTTCTATTTATTATCAAAAAAAAAACACAAAGTGACATTTCGTCGCATTGACATTAGAAACCCTGAAGACGCAGTGACTGCATTCGAAAGGGCTGTGGTAGAGAAACAGAAAAGATAGGAAGACTGTTCCTTTTCAATAGAGGAGTAGCAGGTACCTACACCTTTTCTGAGCGACAGATTATTTCCGACGTGCACGCGAACGAAGTCGCGGGCACAGCTAGTATATAGTATAACATAACATCACACTTTGTTTTCCCAGCGCGCGTAACATGGCTACTATAGAAACAAGTTTTAGAAGATTAGACAAAGTACAGACGAATAAAATAAATCTGTCATTTTGGTCTATTTTTCCGTCGACAAAAGTTGGTCATGAGACGTGTGAAAAAAAATTTGGTTTTACCGTGAGTATCTCCGCCCAAACGTGACGCCTGGGTTATACGAAGTCCCATGTTAAAACGGATGAGCCTATTGCCATCAACCGGGCACACATCCAGAATCCGGGCAAAAACCCCGCGAATCAGCCAAATTGCGTCACACATTTTCGTAAACGATTACGACTTAATCTGTTTTATTTTGACAGTTTAACAACATTAATTGCGTTATTTACATTGTTGAGCAGATTTTTTTTCGAACTTTTGAAGCAATGGATTAGCAATTTGTTTCAAAACCATTCAGATTCCGATTTATTGTGTATTACGCAATTAGGGTACAGGACTTCATGTTCAACAGCAGCGCTTGCGACCAATTTAAAGTCTAACATAGCAGTAATAATAATTACAATACTCGGGGGTAACATGAAAAAGTCCATGTTCGCACGGACGTTTTTTTTATATCGCCCACTGGATTTTCAAATCTCGATGTTGAACCGAGCATTGAGAATCCAACAGAGTGCATCACAGCGGTCGAAAAATTACATTGTTGGATTTTCAATTCACGGCGCTAAGCAGTGCACACGCACACACAAACACACACACCCACAATGACACTTTACTTTAGTCACACATCCACATACTCACAATTACACCCTACACAGAGCTGCTAATTTTTAATTACTTTAGTAATTGTTTCTCTTTGTTTAAATAAATAAATTAAAGGAAGGAGCGAGACAACCCCAACACAAGCATTGTTAATTACTTACTCGGGCTGTTTTATTCGAATTGGTAAATGTAACCGTTTGAGACCAGCACCCTAATTGCGTAACACATTTTCGTAAACGATTACGACTAATCTGTTTGATTTTGACAGTTCAACAACATTCATTGCGTTATTTACATTGTTGAGCTGAGTTTTTATAGAACTTATGAAGCAATGGATTAGCAATCTGTTTCAAAACGATTCAGATTCCGATTTATTGTGTGTTACACAATTAGGATGCAGTTTGAGATGGGTCCCAATAAACAACATTTAATTTTTTATTGTTAATAGTTAATTATTTATTTCGTGAATGCCGCTAACTTTTATTATCGTTTTGACTTTACTATCGGCTTTAGAACCCTTGAAAAATTTAAAACGACACCCATGACGAAAAATTTGAAAAGGTTCGCAGACGCCATCTTGTATTTACATTCCTCACGCCAACCCGCCATCGCCAACGTGTACAGGGTATCCTGCGCGACAGCGTACCCTGTACACGTTGGCTGTAAACACGTAACGCTTTTGAGTTACCGCTTGTATTTATATCAGTCTAAATTTTCCATACCTTTTTCCAAAAATGTGGATGATAACTTTTATGGGATCTTCTGTTTGCGAAGTTTGACTCACTAATTTAATTCGAACTTAGACAGGGTGTGCCGTAAGTCGACTTCAAGCCAGAATCGGGTGATACGGGTCAAGTCATAGAAGTTATACAAGTCAAGAACAGAAAAATATGTATTTAAAAAATTACGGGTTTTTATACCCAAAAAAAAACAGAGAATCTACTGCCTGTGGCGGACTTTTAACTCCTGTTGCTACAAATTTTAACTTTTATTATACTTAATAAAAGTTAAAATTAGCGGCTTTTGGTACCGTCACCACCGCGCGCCGTCAAGCAAAATCATAATGATCATATTTGCTATCATATTTCTCGCTCAAGAAACGTACAAAAGATTGTAGATCCCACGTATGTAAAAGTGTTACATAAATATAGTTGATCGCCGACTGTTCACACCACCAGCGAGTACTCGTTTGTCGCAGCGACAAGTGCTATATTTGAAAGGGAGCGGACAGAACACTCGCTGAGAGACTGTCGCTTGTACACACGGCTTCACATTAAGCGATAAAATTACAATATAAGCTGATCTCGTATTGTATATGATTTCAGTCCAATGAGAGGTCAGCTTATACTGGAAATTTATAGCTTGATCTGTAGCCGTGTGTAAGACCACGTTCACTCCGACGTCAAAATATCACGGCGGGATTTTGCAACCCCCTTCTTCGTTTTCGCTTAGCGTTAAAGGTCTTAGCGAGATGTTAAAAATAACTTTCCTCAATATTTTACTATCAAATGCAAAACTAAAAAAGTTTTCAAACCCAACTGGTAGTTTCCGAGGTTAGTGCGTTCAACCATAAATGAAACTCATCAGCTTCATTATATTATAATAATACAGATTAGGATTAGCATTAAAGGTAGTGTTTACTTACTTAATGATATGAAACAAAACAATCTGATTGTAAGGAGTGGCATTTTGAGCTTCTTTTAACAAATTTTGAATTTTATATTAATAAGGGCGAATTTCACCAAACTTTTATACCTAGTAAGTCTTAACCTGAGAATAAATTTTGAATTTTTGACAGTTTTTCGATACTAGAACTGTCAGACGTCAATTTTATTACACGGATTAAAGGTATCTGACTTTGGTAAAAACACCACTAAGAATGATTTTGACATTATTATCAAATACTTTGACATAACCTATTATTAAGCATTACCAAATGTATATACTAACACAAGTGTTTAAGTTGTCTTAGTAACTACCAAACAATTGGATTTTATGATCGGGAAAATAAACGATGTGAATTGATTATAAATTTTAGTGCTACCGGAAATCGATTTTTCATTATTACTGTTAACAGAGCCGGCGGAGGTGTGGGTGAAGTCAATAAAATACACATTACCCGGTAAATGGTAGCTCCATATTACATAGTACTCAAACCTGTGCTATGCATTTATATAACACAAAGGAGATTGAGTTTATACAATGCAAAGATATTCCTTAACCTACCTACTGTTGCTGGAGTTGAACTTTTGGGACATGTTTATAATGCATGGGAGGACAAGTGCGATGCTATGGGACATCTTTTGCAATTTGTCCAAGGTATTCGGTTGTGTTCTTCATGAAACATTACTTAGGAAACTGCACCACTACGGGATCCGGAACGCCTCTCTGGATCTTCTTACTTCTTACTAAAGTGATAGGATTCAGAGAGTTGATGTTAACGGAAAAAGATCACCTGAATGTATAGTAAGAATGGGGGTCCCTCAGGGCTCAATTCTTGGCCCATTTTTGTTTCTTAATTGTATTAATGACTTGCCTTACCTCATAAAGGATATATGATGCAGGCAACAAATGGCTCCTTAAGCGAAGCGTTGCTATACCACAGTTAGAGCAGCGTCAGTTCTCCATTAGAAATAAAAATAAGAGTATAGGCAATCACACTGAGCACTTACCCGTTTATCTCGGGGTTATGTTAACTTACTGCTTGATGCGAAGGAAAGAGGACGTTATGCGTCCAGCAGGGATATTTAAAGCGCAATCCATACCACGACACCGAGTGACGTGGTGGAAATTTGAAAGATTTAGGGATGGCACTCTCGTAAACCGTAACTAGAGACGTGCGTTTTAGTTGATCTGTACGAAATCGACTACAACGCTACATAGTATACGTTTTTTTGTAAAGTCGTTGTCCGTGCTGGGCCACAGAATATACATGTCCTTTGCCATTTCCATAATATTGAACTAATTTTCAATTTCAATTTTCTTTGATTCGATGTTATATATCTAACAAACTAAACGCAACCCTGAAAATGTATTTGTTCGCCGGAAACGGCAGAATATTATGAACTTTAAAACTGTAACCTCTCTGTAGTGTGTGATAAATAAATGTATATTCTATTACTTAAGTTGTAAGCCCCATCATAACTTACGCTGTACAATATTTGAGTTATCCTTCGCATCCGCGGAGCTAAGATCCTCTGCCTCCGCGTCCGCTAAGATGGCCTCCGTTACATGCCTACTTTAAAGCACATACTCAAAAGTATTAGGTAGGTACCTTTTCAAAATATTTACAATTACGATATGAATGGTAGGTAATTGAAAATTTACGATAAAATCGAATACCTAAACAATTAATGAGTATTATAATTATCAAGAAATATGTGTAAGTTTAAATAAAAAAGAAATGTACACTAGGGCAGGGCTATTAAATACGAGAGTCGTGGTTCGTGGCTAAAAATTATAACAGCCACACAGGTCGAAGGTTAAGCTACTCTTGTCACGGCCAGTTCGTGGATAAGTGATCATCCATTAAATATCGAGACCCTGCGTGCCTCGGAAAGCACTTTAGGCCGTTGGTCTCGGCTGTCATTTGTAGGGCTTTGATATTCAGAAGCCGACAACTAGTCGTCTTCAGTCGCTTTTTCTAAAATATTGGTTTTCAGCTGCATTCATATAAACTGGAAGCCAACCACAACGTTGTTGATAAAATACTAGATAGGTTGACTAGGGCCATGATAGTTATTTGCTACACAAGCAAAGGCTGCAAAGTTGTTTTTTGACGTGAGTACTTGTATTGAATCCTGAGCGTAGCGAGGGTTGCAAACGTACGAGACGCCAAATAATTTTGCTGCCGAGAGAAACACAACGTTTCACCTCACTACAGCGAGGAAAATGAGCTTAAACAATAGATTCAATAAGTGTTTTTTTTTTAAATATTGCTGTCGTCGTTCTGGTCAGTGCGATTATTCTAAAAACGAACTTGGCACACTGGCATAATAGTACATTATGGTACTAGTGTGTAACATTCTCCTCGGCTCTCTTAAGCGCCCTCTCAATGGCGCCTCGGCGGTAATCACCAATACACACGTGTTCAATACAACAAATAAATTAATGTTCCTTGTTCTTTCTCATCTCATGTAACTTCTTATTTAAATAGATTATTTTAACTCGTACGTGTTTAATAAATAAAACTTTCACTCAAATATAACTTTTGTTTTCTCTGTAATAGAAGAAAACTTTTAATTCCCCATTTTTTATGTGGCAGAATTGGCGCAAACCCTATGCGCGGAAAATAAAAAAAAATCCTCATCCCTTTAGTCTGTGGCCGATCGCAATGCGCGCGCATAAGAAAACTGATAAATTTTTCCCGCCATAGCGAAACATATTTCACAACTCGTTTTCACTATTGAATTTATAGTTATTTATTAATTAAAATGTCTACAAGTACTAGTTACGAAGAAAATTATTTAAGAACAACGCCACTCCAACAATAAATTGAAAAAAAAAAACTATAACTCACTAGTGAGTTATAGCAATGAAAAAGTCACAGTTTGATTATGGGTGTCATTCTGTGCCTGATTGCGGTGACCATAGAGCCACTTTATGAGCAAGTGTGTTGAAAATTTTTTTTATGCATTTTCTGTGAACTGGCGGTAAAGAAAATTATAGAACAGAAAGATTCGAATTAAGAAAAATCTTTCCAAGCTAGCGGATGAAATGCACGTTTGCACTCTTTCCGAGGTTGTGAGGTGAAAAATATTTCATTGCAATAAAATTATTAGAAAAGGAGGTACTTACCTATTTGACTTGAAGGGGTTATTAATTTATACAGGGTCAAATTATATTAGCTACCGAATCCCTGCAGACGTGACGGGTACCGATATGCAAACATGATAAAACAAAAACATTATTTGAGGTCAAGGTAGTTATATTCTGCGAACCCACTTTGTCGCTGTGGTAGAGCCATCAGCTCGTAGGCTGCATTTTTGCCCTTATCAGCCAGACATGGCGTGATGTGAAGGCGCCAGTGACCACCAGCTTAGTTGTAAGTTCTATGTATTAATTAGGTTAGATAGAATAGTTAGTCTTACATCAAGCTCTGTAAGCTCGGGTCGTTTATTCTAATAAACTCTTAGTTAAACGAGTCCTAATATGTTTTATTTTCAACCATCGCTCCGCTCCCGAAATCTAACTAGGTAGGTAGGGTAGCTATTTACATTTATTTATGGCTTACAAAGGCTTCAAGTTACAGCCACGGTCCAATCTCTTGGTCACTGGCCTATACGAGTCAATATGTTACAATTGACTAGCTCGCTAAGCTCGCTCTTGAATAAAAGCTTAACGAGGTGGGTCCCTCCAATTTTCACAACTAGCTTTGCTCGCGCTTGCATTCTCTCAGTAAAATCACAATGGCAGCTTTTAACCTTCTGACTTAGAGCCAGGATGTTTTAAAAAAAAAAAAAAAAAATACGTAGCCTACTTTTGAGCGTCAAACTTTACAGCGGTTGTGAAGTGCGCTACTAGCTGCGCAGTACCTCTCCCCTCACCACCGCTGATACGTGAATTTGTTACTGCGCAGCGACTTGCCTCATGTTTTGAGCTGTCATTAAGAGGCTGACAACAACTAAAGCGCGGTCATCGCAGACTGCATAGAAAAGAAAGAGAAGCGCAATGACACGACGCTGGTAATTTATTGCAAAAAAATAAAAAATAAAACTATTAGCAAAAATTATATTGATTTGATTAAACAAATAAAGCACTATTACGTTAAAATTTTCCTTGTAGAATAATCTGACAAAAACTCAGAATGATTGCATGTATAATTGGTATGGTTTTTAATCGTTAAAAGAAATTTTTAGAGGTATCTTCGTGATTTTTTTCTATATTATCAAAATAGTTACGTTAAGTTTTCAACACACGATCTAACTAGCATATGTCCTGAATAATATAATCTATTATTCTGATTTTGTTTACTGCAGTGGATCTTATACTTTTAGGCATTATAAAATTTACGTTTAGATATTGTAGTCCCCTTAAATTTGCGTTTAGATCTTGTAGTCCCCTTAAGTTTGCGTCGGACTGTGTCACGTTGGTTTGTGACTATTTTAAGCGTGATTGACTTTTATCCACACAAGCATTTAGTCGTAGACTGATAGGATACGAAAATAAAAAAAAACATTCTTCTATATGTAAAAATATATTTGAACTCAAAATGTGGAATAGGAAATCTGCAGAACTTAGGGTCAACTTTTCATATGAAAGCGGACAACCACTCTCCAAAAACAGAGACAGAAAATTACAGATTCATGACAGTCTATAAATTATGACGAATCCGCTTTCCTAGGAAATCTAAGCTTTAAGAAAAGTGATTCAGTGAAAAAGGATTCTCTAAACATCACACGAAATCCCCGACGATGTACTCAAAAACACAATTTTGACGGGCTTTCGAATTGCGTACGATTACTTGAGTGGTGTTCCAGAAATAGCTGCGTTATGTGGCATTTTTTTAAGTATTGTAAAGCATTATGTTTTTCTCGCGTAACAGATAGGTGTGCAGCTAGGGAGTTTGTTGTGTTGCTTCCTCCCAGCTAAAGCACTAGGAAGTGGTGAAGGGTGGGCGTGCCGGGGGACTGTCTTATGATATTTTGACATTTAAAAAGTACTGATACCCAGCCCTTTTCATAAGGTTTGATTTCGAGTTCAAATTACAATCGCTATTTTGTCAGATCACTATTTATTAACCAGTATTGTTCTGTCGACTGATACCCTTCATCATATCAATCAAATGATTAATCTCGATCGCTTGATTAGATATCTGCTCATACGCGTTTATATGCTCAATCGGTTTCCATTCGTGAAAAAGCCGATTTAACGTCATTGAGATGTCGGACATAATGTTAAATTTATCCATGACGTCACCCATGAGATATCCGATTTCGAAAGTGGACGAATTTTCATAGTGAGACCTTATAAGCTCAGCTCGCTTGCTCTTAAGGTCGCTATCTCTTATAGTTTCATACATGAGTCGAAACAATTTTAGTCTCATACTGCTGTCGTCTTCATTTGGGTCCTTGGCACTGGGACCAACATCATCTTGCCTCCGTTCTATTACCAAAGCTTCCATTCTAGGCATTCGACGTGCAGGCTTAGGTGCTGTTTCTAGACTGGTTTTGACTTCAGTTCCTTGTAAATGGTCCTTTAAGAGAAGTAGTTTGACCGACCAAGATAGTTCATTGTAAATGGAGTCGTTAAATACTTTTGTCAAGTCTTTTAAGTTTTGGACCGCTGAGAAAAAAGCGATTGGATTATTATTTGTTAATTAGAAGGATGCGCTAGGGTTGATGCGCCGGGCATGATGACATGGCAGTTTCATACTGCATTTGTTTGTCCGTATGAAGAGTGGGGTGTTGACGACCCCACATTTTTACTGTAAAATATGGTACACCCATGTTCTAAGTCGTAACCTCGTAAGCTAGTCGACTGATGACCATGTCGAAGAGACCTCAAGGCGTGCCTCGGAAGACCCTCAAAATCGGTATTCACAGTCGTCAGATTAAGGAAATTATGAGGTCCCTCAAATGAGTGTGAGTCAAGGTGATCCGTCGCGAATACGTCAATAATCAATAAACTCTTCACAAAATAAATTATGAAAATCGGATAAAATAGGCGAGTTTCGATAAAAAGTTCCTTGTTCAAGGCTTCCTTGAGAAGCTTCAAGGTGAAACATACATGCGTACCTTACCTTTGACAGTTGGATCCTTAACTCAAACTCACCTCATCTGAGGAAACTGTTTGAGATGAGGAGTAAAATTGCAACTATGAATATCAACCACCTAAGTGAGGTTGAGTCAAGTCGAGGAAATCATGAGGTTATTCCTTACAATATGGGTAATCATAGGGTCCCGTTTCCATGATTTCGTACGCAAAAATTCTAACAAAAACAGTAAACCATCTCGCACACTATGCGACATGCGACTGTCATAGGGTGTGCACCGTGCGCCTACGAGGGCGTGTGACTCCCCTAGCCTATGTACTCTCTGCTCGTGCAACTCGACGGCAAGTGTGCGGAGCTTTAAACAACTCTATGAAAAAAAACTGTCGGCTGCAGTCTGTTGTTGCGTCTAGTAGCCGAGCTGTCGCAGTCGCTTGTCGTATAGTGTGCGCCATGTCTTATAATGATTATGCTAGTATATATACCTATATTATAGATTCCTATATTATACCGAACGTTAATTAGATACATAAAATCAATTACCGCAAAATTTGCAAAACCGCAACATTTTACATGTGGTAAAACCTATATTTTCTGCAATTATTATATTATTCTTCTTCTTATTCTAACAGTTCCTAAAGCCTCCTTACGTTCGAAGCACACGGCTCCCGCTTACTGATGAATGGAAGGACGGTTGAGGCGAGGTAGAGCCTCCAGTACACCCATTCGTTCCACCTACCGAAAATCTCCTTCCTCGACATGAGTTGCTTCGGCTAATTTGGAAGTCTTTAAGTAGACTCCGGACCCAGGTCAGCCAAAGCAATGAAAACCTGCTCAGTATGTCGATTCTGTAAAAATCTCAACGTGAAGACTTGCGTGGAGTAAGCTGTAAGCGTCATCCCGTCTTGGTCAATCACTAGCATCAGTGGCACTGACAGCTCACTCCACGCTCACATCACCTAAGTTGTCACGGTGAGTTGGTTACAGAATAGCACTACAGGTGGAGATTCACGGCTATACCCTGACCATTTTATACTTAAGTCTTGATTTCTGTTTGAAATATTTTCTTGTTTTGTACTTTTTGGGCGTGATTTTTCAGTAGTAGTGTTTTAGTTTTTGAACTTGTACTCTTATTTTTTTTGGTTTATATAACAAAGTCCTTTCATTTGATACCCAACACGGGTATATATTTTTTTGTTTATTATTTCCTTTAGACGGTGCCATATTAAATTTACTGTGACGTCATACAAATCTAACCAGCGGACGAACAAGACGCTTCCAACAATACCTCATTTGTCAAATTACGAAAAGAAGTTTAGAAGTTAGGAACATTACATACATATATAGGGTCAGTCACCCTATATACGTAATTTTCAATAAAATCGTTTCTTTGGGAAAGTTTTTTGTTATGATGAGTACAATCATTTGTTTAAGTATCGGTCACCAATTACCAGTCACTCTATATAAATACATAACGGTCAAAATCAAAACCCTCCGTTTTGCGTCACCGTAGTCGGGTTAAAAAAACACGTTTACACATAATACTTTTATTTTAAATCCCAAGAAAAATTAACTACGCACAAATATATAATGCAGGGTGTCAAAAGGTCCTGACTGTTATAAAAAAGGTCTTTGACAGTCGTCACGGGCAAGTAGAAGCCCGAAAGTCTGACAACCAGTCTTACCAAGGGGTATCGTGTTACCCAGTAACTGGGTTGTGGAGGTCAGACAGGCAGATGACGATGTTAGTTGGATGTACAGAAACGTATAGATTTCGCTTGGTGAGGGTCTTATCACACCCTGCATAGAGAAGAATATCCAAAATATCACAAAGCACGGAGACCCATCGGCGGCCGTGACTAGAGACGGCACTGTCAACACTTTTCATACAAACCAAGCGTGTACTGACACGAAACGTCAAACTGGCAACAATTTATTTTTTGGTTGGGAAATCAGCAAATGACTTCTCCCGCTCTGGGTAGAGCGGGAGGGCGTGTCAGACTTTTACTGACTAAAACCCACCCGTGTTCCTTCAGTTGCCTGTGCCAGGGCCACGGTTATCTCTTTCGATTCACCCGCGACCCTGAGGCGTCGGCCCTATCGGACGGCGAGCTACAAACTGGCAAATATACATTAAATAACACACTTTAAAGATATTACAAAAAAAAGGTACATCGATGGAAAAATTGAAAAGTTACCGACTTTTGAAATGATTCTTCTATCTTGTCAAGCAAAGCGATCATTGTACTGAATGGCTCGAATTTACTACCTATTATTTTACTAATGCTGTCTCTGTCTAGCATCGACTTTAAAACCCATAGAACTTCGATACTTTTTTTTTTATGTGGTTTAATATTTTATTACGTTTCGAAAAATCAAATTCGGACACCAATGTTGTTCGTAAGGTCCCATTTACGGGATTCAAACAAGCGCCACGCGCGCGCGTCATTTGTTTCCGTCCTTCACGTCGCGGTGACTCGTGGCATGCTCTAAACAGCTTCTTTCATTTGTTTTCCCCGCAGGCGCTGTCGCAAGACGCATGTCGCTTTAAAGCCAGCGCCATCGATGAACAGCGGGGCGGAGTATTTGAAATTCACCGACGTTAATTCGTACGTATCGAATGGTAACAAGATACAGATTCCAAAGCTCAGAGACCGACCACGGACCATCGAAGGGTTCTTCTCTCTGCAGCATTGAAGAACGCGCTGGGTGGTACTGTGGCGTAATGCGAAGGCATGCGACGGATTGTTCCGAGTCCGCTAACACACGATGGCGGGGTACAGGCAGTGTAAGCGGGGGTTCACTCCTCATTTTCCCCGTGGCATACAACGGGATGTCGCGGAATGCTCTCGGCAAATCCTCCTCGATGCCGTCCTCCCGGCCGGATTGCATTGGCATTAAGCGTGCAGCTTGTGGCCACAGCTTCAAGACGTCTCTGGTCACTGCCGCGCGGCCATTCCGTGCTCTGAAAAATATCCTCTTCTATTTGCCTTTAGCGCTAGGATCAGGGTAATCCCATCCATAGTTAATGAACGGGAAGCGTTGCTTTGTCACCTTCTTCTCTGTGGGCTTTAATCTATCCAACACCTTCTGCCTGATCTTAAACTTTTTCAAAGTTGTCGATGGGCCACCATACGGAGTTTCAGGATCTTGCGTTCCAGTCTTTATTTCGGCCGAGGTTTTGTCGCGGTACTTGGAGTATAACCCTGAAGAAGAATTGTATTTTCTTTCGGTCTCGTGAAGCATACTACCTGTAAGTACAAATGATCTTGAAATTAGCTGTTCTATGTCATTGAAAGAGGACAGTGTTGGCCCAATGTCTTAGCTTGCTAATTGGTATTGATATGCTATTTGCTAATATGACGATAATTGATAATAAGGATTACGTGAATTTTGAATGAATTCATTCTTCGCCCCACCTGCTAATAACTTCACTCGCAAACGTCACGTGGTCACATGAAACAGATAGATTTCGTATTCCCGACTTGCAGTGGGTGCGACGGAGAGCGCACGTCGACGCGCTGACGTATGAAAATATGAAGTAGTACGACGCGATGAAATCACACTTCACAAAATTTCGCAACTACAATAAATTTTCTAAATGCAAAATGAGCTTTCACATGTTAGCAATGAGTGCGAATACTGCTTAAACCGAAGCGATTTAAACAACAGAGACAAAAAGTATTATAACATCATCAAGACACACAAAGTGGATTCAATACGTAGGTATTATCGAAGCTAACTCAAAAACTACCCCAGCAAAGTTAATAAAAGTTTTAAGGGACCACCGACTAAACTTCATTTACCAAATGAAAAAAGATTTTTTAAATCTGTCCTCAGTTTAACGAACATATCGTTGAACACACTAAAAATAAAGTAGGTACTACTTTATTTTTATTTTTATGTCAGTGTGTTCGTGTGTCGTTGTGGTATGTTATGTCTCATCTAAGCGACAATCAATGTCGCTTTTCGGCTTGAATTTAAACGTTTTTAAAGTACGAGAATGGGCCTCCTAGACCAGCACCCTAATTGCGTAACACACAATAAATCGGAATCTGAATCGTTTTGAAACAGATTGCTAATCCATTGCTTCATAAGTTCGATAAAAACTCTGCTCAACAATGTAAATAACGCAATGAATGTTGTTGAACTCTCAAAATCGAACAGATTAGTCGTAATCGTTTACGAAAATGTGTTACGCAATTAGGGTGCTGTTTTTATCAGATTTGCGGAGCGCGTATAACCTATATATCTTATCATATCTTTTCTAATTCAGCTATAATATCATTGATGTACATGTGTAGAAGTTGATGATGATGGGCCAAACTTACTCAAATGATCCAGTTCCCAGTAATGGTTTTCAATTTCTTCTAAATATAAAATAAGTTCCACGGTGTATAGCTGTTTGACCATAAAGTGACTGGTGTTGTACTTATCAACCATCCTTCTATACTTCTCAAATGTATTGAACATCAAATATCCAACCTTAATTAAAACGAAGAAAAGGTATTTATTTTGGGCTCGTGGCAAAATAATAACAGCCGCAAGGGTCGATAGAGGGGTTAGCTAAGCTTGCTGCGGCCGGTTCGTGGATAGGTGACCGTGCCTCGGAAAGCTCGTTAAGCCGATGGTCCATGCTATTCGTAGATCTTTGAGTTGAAATTTTCACACATGCCTTGTCTCTATTGCCCTTATAACAACAAATAATTAAAAAAAAAAGGAAAAAAATTAAGGCGTAGCCGTTACAAGAAGTTTTGTGTTTACGCAATATTGTACGGTGGTAGGAACTCGACTGGTTTTGATCAATGTTGTGTTTTGTTTGTGAGAAAGGAAAAATAATGTACTTAAACAAAATAATTTGTGACTTGAAAATTCGTGTTGTTTGTTTCGCATGTGGTTGAAAAGGATTTTTCAAATAAATGCACAATTTATGGAAAATTACAAATATTCGCAACAATATTTTCGTTAGATTTTTTTTAAACTACTTTTGAATTTTTAACATTAAAAAATATCATCATCAAATACATGGTCTACTTCCACGTGGCGGAACAACTTTTTTCAATTTCGATACAAAACATATCAGAAACCGTTTGTGAAAAATCATTTATTTTTTTAAACGCGGTCAGTAATGTATTTTTTTCCATCATTTAACAAACCATTTCGACAAAATTTAAAAATCACACAAGTGAAATTAAATCAAAATTTTATTTAATGATAATATTTATTTTTATAATAAATCATCACCATTTTTGCACAGTTTTCATGTACCTACAGTTACAGGCAGTTACAATGTAATTGTGAGTAAACTTGAAATAGTTGAAACGTTGAGTCAGTGTGACCATAAAAGTTCAGTTTTCGTGGCGGTAAACCATTCGTGTCAGTAAGGTCACAATTAGATAAGAAATTGAGAAAAGAGGGTTTTTGTGCACGCAGCATAATACTTGCTTTCCAATTCACTTTAGACATTAGTAGAATGGTCGACATCGGCTTTGCAAGCCATATCGAGAGTAGGAACTCTCGATATTATGGAACTTTATAGGAGAGAAAAGTTCTCCTATAAAGTTCCTTAATGTCGCTTAATACAAATAACCCAGGAACTCTCGATATGGCTTGCAATTTTCGGAAAAAAAATACATTATAAAAAAAGTATCAATATTAATCAAGTAACAAAATCACAATATATAAGGTGTATCTATTCATACACGAAATATTTGAAGACGGACATCTATACGTAGAACAGAAGCTATAGAAACGAAAAATAAGCGACATTATGGAACTTTATAGGAGAGAAAAGTTCTCCTATAAAGTTCCATAATGTCGCTTAATACAAATAACCCAGGAACTCTCGATATGGCTTGCAATTTTCGGAAAAAAAATACATTATAAAAAAGTATCAATATTAATCAAGTAACAAAATCACAATATATAAGGTGTATCTATTCATACACGAAATATTTGAAGAGGGACATCTATACGTAGAACAGAAGCTATAGAAACGCAAAATAATGTTTTATCTAAGCATCTAATTTTTTAAATTTAATTTTTAATATTACTTGACACATAATAAATACTGGCTCTTTCTTATTTTGTAACATCCATTACGCTAGTTTCTACGAAAATACTACGTAGACTAACTACTTTCAATGAAGTGCGCGAGGTCATGGCGGCGCGCTTATATGTCGCGTGGCTTTTATGAATGATCTAAAGAGACCCGAGCAGCGGCGCCAGCGCCGCGCACGTGTGTTGCTTCAGTTGCCTCGCCCCCCCGCCCGCCGCGCCGCTCGCCACCGTGATTTTCAATCCCGCGCGAACCTCATGTTGCACTGCACATGGCTTAACTAATGTGGAACGCATCGCGCTTCGCGCAACAAACGCAACAATGCCGAAATATTGGTATTCCAACCAGGAGTACCAGAACATGGTGGACTGCTACAATGAGGGTGGACTTATTTTGCTCACAGCACAATCCCTCTTCCTAGGGATCCTAGAAGCTGTACACCGGCAACGGGACAATGGGGTCTACATGCTCCCAGCTGCAGACGGAGGCAGGCCTGATCTTACGCCGTTGGATTTCCATGTGTGGGGTAGGGATAAACATGATTTATGGTAATGACGGCCAGACCATTTCTAGTGCGGAACAATAAAACATGAGAAATGTGAACGCTTGTGTACGCAGTGATGGCGAGTGATAGAGACATTATTAAAAGTGCAAGGACACATTATTAAACGTGCAACTGCCGGGTGAATATGTACAACAATTGGTGTAAATTGTGTAAATAAAAACTACGTCGTTATGAGGTTTGTACATTTTAAATTGTTGTAAATACGTTGGTTCTAATATTTAAACACGCTTGCCTAATTATTGTTACAATAATTCGTTGCATACCGTATGCATTGGGATAACTGATTTTCGCGTAAAATAGCCATGTTTCTACCTAAAAGGTTGTTTACCTACAAAAAGATTGGTCAATAAAATCTAAATCTAACCGTAATGCAGTTATTTTATAGTTACAAAGGTCTTTGTGGTTATTTTACCAAAAACATAGCAAGCTAGTTATCCCGTTAACCACTGGGAGACGAGAAACAGCGTGTACCTATAACAGTCCAGTCCACATCTGCCCATCTGGTACGATTTTTGATAAAATAAATTCGCGCTATGCACTTCTTACAGTTTACATCTGTACAAATGCGTAGGTACACAACCTATCAATCAGCTGACAGATACGACTCGATGCACAGTTCGTAACCTAACAGAAGTTATTACCTTATGCGAATTCGCGTTGCGTCAGCAGTTGATTAGAATTCAATATTGTACCTACTTAGATTTAAGTCCAATTGGATATTAAATTCACATTTATTTTTATTGTAAGCGATAACTATGTTACCAAAATAAGACGAGATCGAGTTACGAAGTCTTAGGTAGACTTCGTAACTCGATCTCGTCTTATTTTGTTGGTTTATTGTTAAAATCATCACGCCTGCATTCCCCGTAGAGATAGGCAGAGGTGTATTGTCGAATGTTCATTACAGTTCACCAGTGATATGTTAAACTGAGAGATACGGCACGCGCCACACGGATTCAGACGGACGGGCACCGCGCCCGCGCTTCTGCCCCGCCGCGTCTTTCGTTCATAGAGTAGGCCGTAAAGGTTTTATGCAAAATATATCAAGCAGTTTTAAATTATGATAATTACGTAAAATAAAAAAAACAATTAGATTAAAAATTGTTTTTCGTTTGTATAGCTTCTGTTCGATGTCCCTCCTCAAATATTTCGTGTAAGAATAGATACACCTTATATTATGTCTGTATGAAGTCCAACTTTTGGCGATTCCGAATATGTAATAGTGTGAATAATGTGTGTCAGTAGAACAGTGGCAGTGGGCAGCATATTGCTCGCAGAACAGATGGTCAATGGAGCCGAAAGGTTCTGGAGTAGCGTCCACGTACCGGATGACGTAGCGTTGGAAGGCCTCCCACAAGGTAGACCGATGACCTTGTGAAGACCTTAAGAATCTGCTGGATGCGAGAAGCACAGAACCGGTCGAAGTGGCGATGCCGACGTCGTCCACTGTTGGACATAGGCCTACCCCAAGGCCTATGTCCAGCTGTGGACGTATTTCGGCTGAAATGATGATGATGATGATGATGAGAATAGAAAAGGCGGTCTAGTTACCTCAAACGAAGGTGTATTCATGTGGTGTTGCTTGATGTACTCTATACTGTCGACAAGCTCGTACGTAGATTTGACAATGTCTTCCCCAGTCCTGACCAGCAACGACATTGACTCCAAGCTTTCGCGATTTATGTATTCAGTCCCATGACGATCTGTTTAGAGCACCCCGGAAGCGATCAGTGACAATTGTCAGCAAAAAAAACGGCAATAAGCGATTTGGACTCACGCACCGAAAGTTACCTTCGCATCGGTAGGAAAAAAGTTTCCATTTATATTTTATAAATTCCTAATTTAAAAAGCAGAATAACAGAAATTTAATTAAATTATTGATTAAAATGTTTACGACTGCATAACTAAGTTTGTCAAAAAAAAAAAGATGGAGTTATCGACTGTTGAAATTATTATTCTCCTCTGTCCGGCTGTTTATGTCTACAATCGACTATAAAACGCATAGAACTTCGCCATTTATTAAGATATTTTAACATTTTCTTTTTATTGTCGCTTAATTTTATTTCTACATTTCCAGAAATTAAATTTAAAAAAATTCAGTCACATATTTTATTACATAATTCTACAACTAGGTTTATTCTAGATTTTTCACTTTGCCAACCTCAAAGATAAGCGGGGTAAATTTTAAGTAAAAATGAAGAGACCCGCAGGAGAACCAAGTTTCTACCAAAATAGGCTTTGAATTGCTTAACTTGTGAGCAATTCTCATTGCTCGCAAAACGTATGGCCTTTGTGCACTTTTAGCATTTCTACGGACGATATTGTCTTGGAAGTTCAGGTCCACGACAATAAAATGTATACTTGCACTATGTACATGTCTTATCGTTATCGTGTTGTTTAAGTGAAAGCGTCTTCATATATTTTGATACACCTACCATGCTGACGTTGATGTCCACGGTAATAACGTCACTTTAGAAATTATAAAAGCACACACAGCAGAAAACTGTCCGAGATGCCTTGAATAGATAATACTTTCATTTCTAATAATTATGAGGCATACCTATGCTTCTTTAGAATGAATATTACAACACACAATACAATCATATCGGTCGGTAACATATAGGAATCGGTAAGTATCTTAAATCTGTGTCTAAATGAATAGATAAATATATAAAAAAAACAAATCGATCGGTAAAATACAGGAATCGGTAAATAACTTAAATGCTAAAAAATAAAGTACATTTCTGAAGAAGAATATTACTTACGTACAAAAAGAAGTAAAAAGAATATCATAGAATACATTTTTAAATCCAAGAACACCGCTAAGGCAGACATTTTGAATTAGTATGTCGTCGGTCGTAGGTAATCGTAATTTCATTATACAGGATAATTATATTTTTTATTAACTACTGCTTTTTAGTGCTCACATTTGAAGGTGCCTCGATAATTAAGTTGTATTCACGTGTATACTAATCCTAATAATATCATAAATGAGAAAGTTTGTATGTTTGGATGTTTGTTACTTACACCACGCACAAAGGGCCGAACCGATTCGGATGAAATTTCGCGCACATATAGCTTTTAGGATGAACATACAGGATAATTTGAATCCTGGCAGTACGTTCTCGTGGGATACGACTTACGAGGACATCCGCGCCGGGAAAGCCGAAGACAAAAGCGATTATTGTAAAAAAGGTAGGTATGAATTCATTAATGATTAACTTCTGCTCACAGCTTCGTCCTATGGCATTCTGCAACAATGAAGCTTCGCAGGACTTGTCCAAAATGTCAATATCAATGTCCGCTTATCGTACTAACTGTAGACCCGAATAGCACAGAAATGGTGCCCTGACAACTACGATTTGGATAGATTCCGCCAAAACTGGAAGAAGGACGCGCTTGCTCGAGAAAGAATAGAAGGGTAGAGAAAGGCCTTTGGCGAGTAGTGCTATTCTGTAACCATCTCACCGTGAAAACTTAGGTGAAGTGAGCGTGGAGTGAGCTGTCAGTGCCACTGATGCTAGGGATTGACCAAGACGGGATGACACTGACAGCTCACTCCACGCAAGTCTTCATGGTGAGATTTTTACAGAATCGACATGCTTGAGAGGGACAAGGCTAGCAAAAAACGTCCAAGTGCGCGTCGGACCACGCTCAGTAGTGGTTTTATTGACCACATACAGAAGTTTTTTTTTTTTTTTAAAGCATTAATATTAAACAAAGTTTCCGAAATATCCGCTATCTCCAAAACTATTGACTTAAATACCATAGCCACTGAAAAACATCATAATCTTCTTAAGTCTAGGATCCAACAATACCCCCCACGCTCAAATGTGGATGGTTTTTTTTTTATCCCTGAGTGTGTGCCACCCCTAATTCTTTTTACGTAATTTTACTACAACATGGTTTAGTTTAGCGTTGCACAGAAGAGGTAATTTCTTGAGCCTTATTTCAAATTTTCATCGATACAATGCAAATAGTCACGAGTAAAATGGGTGTGTGACATCCGGACGGACTGACAGACGCTAGACGGACAGACGACTGGCAGACGGACAACCGGACAGAAAGACATGACGAAAGTTCCGTTTTGCCATTTGACTACGCCCCCCTTAAAAGGTGTGTAAAGCCTGCCCTCCACAAATTCCATACTTCGCAAGCCCGTGCGTCTGTTCCAGCGTTGACGGAATGTATCCAGTTCGTCCCGAACTCTCTTTTGTGGACACCATCACGGACGAATATTCAATGTGTGGTATGGCCGTACCTTAACCGCTTGGTCACGAGCTAAACGCTCAAGCGACACGCGTCTTGCTACAGCGACTTGATGAGCGATGCGCGACGGACGTAAACGCGAGCGTGTCGTTTGACGCAAGTCGGGTCGTTTGAAGCCGTGAACGGGGCCTTACACGTGTTTATGTAACCAAAGCATTAATAAAATAATAATTACCCGGTCTATAATATTAAATTACATTGTTAATGAGAAAACTCAAAATAGTGGAAAACGTTGTGTGTAGTGTATTTTTTACCTCTATTATTCAGTTCTTACCTATGTTTACTTATTAATACATTGGTGTTTGTTGTCCCTAACGAAATAAATAAATAAACTAAGTAGTTTTGATAACATTACCTATGCAACAAGGCGAACAAACAACATTATCAAGACGCCAACATGATAAAAATATTAAGTGTAATTTTTTGTAAGTACCGATATAATTATGGGGTAAAAACAATAATTGTTCGAAAAAGTGATGAATTATAAAATTAAAACCTAAATACAGATGAATTTGTTTCTAATAGGGAATACGCATGTATTTTTAAATATTTTTATCCGATACTTTTACATCGTGTTATTAAAGTATCAAAATATTCAAACCAAAAAAAGCAATTGAAATTACTTTATAAACAAAGTTAAAAATAGTCAACCGACATGCGACACCTTCTAAACGCCCTGCATTTTGGCTTTGACCGTAGTATCTCTAAGTAGTCTGTGGCTCTAACATTGACAACGGATTGAATCGCAAACACTCAAAACACATTGACATTTATTATTGTTAATGATTCGCTCTGACCAATGGCGTCGCTTTTCAAATATTTGGATTTCTCACAGTTTTATTGCACTTTTTTTAAAAATTAGAAAACATAATCAAAATATTGATGGTTAATATTGATAATTCTGAAGTAACACAGTTTATTTTAAAAAAAACACCACATATGTCACGCTTCCCGCAACCATCAAAGGGCATTGAAAATGTCTTTAGATCTACAACAAAAAATAAAAAGTGCTTTAAGTGTAAAGTCTGTGTTTAAGTGAAACATTAAACCTACTTTAGAACAGATGGATAAAATACATACAACGCATATATTTTTTTTTCGAAATAAAAGATCTACAACAAATACATTGATGCTCATGCTACATGACACGAGAAAGTCATTTTTTTTTTTACTTTTCCTAAAAGAAAAAATAAGACGCTCTAGATATTGAGTTAGTCTTTAACATAAACATATATGTTTTACCTTTTTTTACCGCCTAAAAGTCTGCCTAGCAAAACCGCCTAGAGGTTTTGGCGATTTTCTCAAAAACTATCAACTTTTTTAACCCCAATCGTTCACGTAACCCATCTCCCGACACCAAAACGAATTCGCGCTTTCGCTGGAAGTCAGAGCTTCTATATAAGCTCTGACTTCCAGCGAAAGCGCGAATTCGCGATCGAAAAAACTATTTCAATGTTTTATTTGACCCTTATTTTAATGACATGCATATTCCCTATTCCGTTTAGTGAGCGTAAGAAATTAACCAGCACCCTAATTGCGTAACAAACTAGGTATACAACGTGTCGTTTTGCATACTCGTCAAATTTCAGGTGCTGTTATGAAAGACATAAATAATCAAATAAAATTACGATACTTACTTGCTCAATAATTAATACCTACATACTTGTTTTTTAAGTTTGACAGTTTTTCAGAATAAACCAATTTCATAGAAGAGAATCGCCCCGCTGCGTATGCGGTAGGCAATGTCGCACGGCTATGTCGCATAAAAGGGCAGTTACAGTGCGGTATCACACGGGCCGCGTGCGCATGCGCGTTCAACACAACCGATTTCCGAAAATTTTAAAAACAAAAAAAAAACTCATTTTATTATTGATTCGTGTCGAGAATTATAAGCATAGTAACCTCCGTGAATTTGACGAGGATGCAAAACGACACCTTGTATAATGAATGTTGTTGAACTGTCAAAATGAAAGTCCCTCTATTAAACATTATTGAAAACATTGTAACAACCTGCGATCGGTAGTGGCAGCCCCATGGCTGCCCTCTCCTCGTGCAGGTCGTGCAGGCGCTCCAGGCCCAGGCGCCGCAGCAGGTCCACCTCGGCCTTCAGCGGCACCTGCCGAACAAAGAAGTCGGCGGTCTAGTGGTCGCAAGAGCTACTGCTGAGCATGAGGTCCTGGGTGCGATTCTCAGGTCGGGCAAAATGTTATTGGGTTTTTCTATCTAGAATTTCTCAGTAACAGCCCGGAGTCTGGATTTCTGCTCGGTTGGTGGCAATAGGCTCGCCCCCTATTACATGGGACTTAAACATAACTGGCGAAATGTAGGTGTACTCTGCCTAACCCTTCTGGGATAACAGGCGTGATGTTATGTTATGCAAAAGCCAATTACTTTTAAAAGAGTAGCGTTGGAGTTTCTTGCCGGCTCTTCTTCTTATGAAACGACCAATTGGAACCGTGCACCTAGCTTCTGACGTTTCACAAGTGCCCATGCCCATGTAGATCTAATGTACAATAACATATTTTTCACCACACTACCTATTATTTGCAATTTTTACCCATCGATTTCCGAGGGTAAAAGCCTTTTTTGTTATCTAGAGTGTAAAAGTGTTTTAAAATTCGAAGGCTTCCGATTCAACATTTACTCAGAGTTTTAAATAAAACCAAAGAGTTAGGAACAAAAAAGTTTTTAAGACAAAAGTTAGAAACGTCAAAACCTGTCACCCGAAAATACCTGGTTATTCAGAACCGAAAATATCCGCTTTTTAATTTATTTTTATTGCTAACACTATAAAATTATGTAATTTTTAATGTTAATTTGAATAGTTCTAATCGTAATATACAGTAAAAGGTAATAAAAGTAATGGTTAACTATACTTAGTGTATCGAAATAAATAAATAAAGTGTATGAAGCATTTGTTTTGAACGTACCTTCTCACTAAGAAATGACAAAAAAGACAAGGCTGTATGGCTCACTTCCTTTGCCTGCATGAGCGAATTATAAAACAACAGGCACTTGAAAGAAGCCTTTGAAAGAATCCCGTTGTGGCCTGCCTGTGTCCCACGCTAACATTCAAAAACTTTTACAACGACAAGTTTTTACAAATTTCTCAAAATGCGATGAAAATTTGACTCCGTCAGAATTAGTTGAAAAGACGGTTTTCTTTTACTGGTTTTCTTTCTTTTTTGCAAGTTCCTCGTAGTGTGGTGAAAATTGTTGTGTTTCACTTATGGGTAAAAGTTTATAGCGTTTCGTGATTTGAAACCTTCGCGACGCTCATGGTTCTTCTTTTAAACCACTCGCTTCGCTCGTGCTTTAATTCTAGAACCCTTCGCTAGCTCAGGTTTCAATCCAAGCACTCACGGCAAAAAACACTTTTACCCACATGTAAAACAAATAACTATTTCACCACACTACCTATTATTTGCAATTTTTACCCATCGATTTCGGAGGGTAAAAGCCTTTTTTGTAATCTAGAGTGTAAAAGTGTTTTAAAATTCGAAGGCTTCCGATTCAACATTTGCTCTAAGTTTTAAATAAAACCAGAGTTAGGAACAAAAACGTTTTTAAGACAAAAGTTAGAAACGTTCAAAACCTGTCAACCGAAAATACCTGGTTATTCAGAACCGAAAATATCCGTTTTTTAATTTTTTTAATAAACAGATTCTATACGTAGTGTGGTGAAAATTATTGTGTTTCACCTATGGGTAAAAGTTTTTAGCGTTTCGTGATTTGAAACCTTCGCTAGCTCAGGTTTCAATCCAAGCACTCACGGCAAAAAACACTTTTACCCATATGTAAAACAAATAACTATTGATTTTGAAAAAGCCATTCCTGATGTTAGTGTGTCACGCGATTACCCAGCAGCACGCGGTACACTTTCATCAGATATTTTGGAACCGGCGACATAATAATTTCCCTTTATTTAGGTGTTGCAGTTCTGCAGGCTCGAGCATATGATCTGATGAATCACTACCAATATAAACATCTTATAAACATGACAGAAACTCTGTGTAAAGGTAAAAACAAAAACCAGACTGCAATCACTTCACTGAACTAACTTGCTTTCACTGTTTCGTTTGTCTAGTAGTCGCAAGAGTTACTGCTGATCATGAGGTCCTGGGTTCGATTCCCAAGTTCGCGGTGGCGAACTCGCGTCCGGCCCTGATCTAGGCCAAGGTACGGAGCGAGGGTGAATGGAAAGCCGTCAACTCCGTCTGCGAAGCAGTAATGCTCCCGAAGGAGGAGGCGGAGCGCGGGAGGGAGAGGCAAACCTTGCGCCCTCACGCCCCTAGTCGCCGCAGGAGACGCTCTGGGCGTCGCGAATTGCCAGCAGATACCCGGTCCTTAGGCGCGGGCTTGTTCAGGGTCGCGGGAAAATCCAAAAAGATAACCGTGGCCCTGGCACAGGCAGGTGGGTTTTAGTCAGTAAAAGTCTGACAAGGCCGCCCGCTCCACTCAGAGCGGGAGAAGTCATTTGATGATTGCCACCCAAAAAAAAAAACCTTCTGACCTTCATTACAAAACTTATCGGATTTTTATTATTATTATTATTTCAGTCGGTTGCCTGGACCACAAATAAATTGTGGTAGGGAAGGAATGGTGATGATATTATCTACGTTCCTTTTTCCTTTTAACCGACTTCCAAAAGGAGGAAGTTCTTATTTCGTCTGTATGTGGTTTTTTTTTGTTTGCTTCTGAGGTTGTCCCCTATTTTTTTTTTTTTTACTTTGCTTGGGTAGTTCTGCAGTAATGCAGCTTATTGTACTTTTTCCTCTTATTGTACTTTGATGATTTTGTAAACTACCTGGCACTGCTATTTACATGGCAAGTAGTGGTAGACGAATTGGTTAAGGGTACCACAACAAAAACATTTTAAAAAAAACAACAGTAATTTCGGAAGTCGGTGTCCATGGTTTTCTTTTTTTTCTTTTTGTGCCACCGACTTCCGAAATTGAAATTATTTTTCAAAAAAGTTTTTTTTTTATGTGAAAATAGCAACCGCTAACTTATTTTCTTCTTTTTTAGACGCATTGTACAAACTACGTATGGCGGATTTAGTACAGAATAGTTACAGAAACACACATGGCTACGAGCTAGGAATAATTTCAGCAAGTCTCATGGTAAAATTCAAACACATGATAAGAATATACCGATATTATTCGAACGCCAAGAGCTTTAAGAATCACGATCATACAATAGACCAAATTATGAATGCCTACTCTGTTATGCGTAAGTATCCTCAACAACACTAATACAATAACGCTAAAGATTTTTTTTGTTTTAATGCGTTTAACTTTGGAACAATCAGTCCGAATTTTAAAAATAAATGGTTTTGCTTTTGATAGCCCAATTATTAAAGAAGATCAACTTGATAACCCAATTCTTGAGGGCTCGTAGCGTGATGTTAAATAGCATTTATGCTATCGCACCTTAACAGCCAAGCAATCATAAGAAAAGTAAAAAATAAGCATATAAATCATTTTCATGGGAAAACGAAGAAATAGCTTGGGCTTGGCGATGCAATGCGACGCGGTGGGAGTTTTATAAAAATGTGGCTGTTAGTTCCATGCGAAACGAACGTTGCGTGCATAATCTAGTCTATAAATAATAAAACAGTATTAAAAAAAATTAACATCATCATGTCTTCCCTTGCACAGTCAGTCCATCTGTTCTTTGGCCTTCCTTTCTCTCTCCATCTATCAACATTTATAACATAACCCGCATAGTAATGGCATAAAATTGGACGTTACTTATTGACATATAATTTTACAAAACCTAGCATATAAACCCAGCTAGATAACTCGATAGACACCTCATTTACTAAAATCCATTCAACTGTTGGGCAAGTTGTACACGGCATGGTTTCTTCACGGAACGAACGCTTCCAAGCTTCCTTAAATAAATAGACACGTAATAAAAGTAAATAAAAAAACCGTCTCCGAAAAAGTGTACTTTAAAAAGGGCGGCAATGCCGTTCTTACGAATTACAGGTCTATCTCACTTCTGAACCATGTCTACAAGCTTTTTTCAAGAGTCGTCACTAACCGTTTCCAGTGCAGGTTTGACGACTTCCAGTCGCCCGAACAAGACGGACTCCGTAAATGCCTTAGCACCGTAGACCACATAGATATGCTGCGGCTGGTTATACACCGAAGAGTATAACCTACCTCTTTGCTTAGCGTTTTTGGACAATGAGACAGGCTTCGATTCGATCGAGACATGGGCTGTATTGCAGTCTCTTAAACGGTGTCAGATCGACTATCGGTAAATCGAGGTGCTGAAGTGCCTGTACGAAAACGCCTCTATGTCCGTCAGACTCCAGGACCAGACCTCGAAACCTATCCTTCTGCAGCGAGGTGTGAGACAAGGAGACATAATATCTCCGAAACTGTCCACCGCTGCACTGGAGGATGTCTTCAAGATTCTGGACGGATGCATCACTCACCTTCGGTTTGCCAACGATATAGTAGTCATGGCTGAGACTATGTAGAACCTCAGTACAATGCTCGATGACCTCAGTAGAGCTTCCGAAAGAGGGGGTCTTAAAATTAACATGGACGAAACAAAGGTCATGTCAAATGCCCATGTAACACCCACTCTCATGAAGATCGGAGACGCTACACTCGAAATGGTGGACAAGTATGTTTACTTCGGACAAACTATCCACTTAGGTAGGTCCAACTTAGAGAAAGAGGTCAATTGTCGAATCCGACTCGGCTGGGCAGCGTTCGGCAAGCTATGCAATATCTTCTTGACCCCCATAACGCAGTGTCTCAAGACGTAAGTCTTTGACCAGTGCGTGTTGCCAGTGAAGTCCAATGGCACTGGAACGCGGTCGCTCACAATGGACCTTATTAGAAGGGCGGTCGCCCACGATGGACCTTATTAGAACGCTAAAAGCAGCACCCAAAGGGCAGTGGAGGGGGCTATGCTTGAAGTTACCCTACGTGATCAAATTAGAAATGAAGAGATTCGCAGGAGAACCGAGGTAACTGACATAGCCCGAAGGTGGCAATTCTTTGGGCTATGTCGGTTACCTTGGAACTTAAATGGGAGTGGGCCGGGCACATTGCTCGCAGATCTGATGGCCGATGGAGTCGAAAGGACGAAATGAACTTTCAGATGTAGTAGAGTTAATCGCTTCGCCGCCACTCCGTCAGTCTGAGCTGACCTCTAGCCCAGGTACGCACTGTCACATTTTTTTTTATCACGTACGGGGCTTGCTCACAAGGGTTTAGGTGTACCCCGCGTCCTAACTAAAAGCCATCGCCGCGCGAGAAATCACGCGATCGACGCGATCGTTTGTATGACTAATGACGTACAAAAAGGCTCAAGAGGCTGTCCAACTTAAATAGAACTGGTGCCCTAAGAGAGTGAGTCGGGGTCGAGGCAGACCACGTAGGAAATGGCGGGACGAGCTGGACAGGTTCCGTGAGAACTGGAAAGAGGACGTGCGGGCTCGCGAAAATCCATTCCATTTTTCGCGAGCCCGCACGTCCTCTTTGCCCAGGAGTGGCAGTTAAAGCTAGTAAAAAAAAATCCGGGCAAGTGCGAGTCGAACTCGCGCACCGAGGGTTCCGTACAAACCTGTAGGTATATAAGACTTGAGTATTTGAAATCAATTTCAATTTAATACCTATACGCGTTATGCGAAAAGGGGTAGTAAGTTTAAAATTATTAAAAATTATAATAAACTTTTATTATATGATGTAACAAAAAAATTACGGTATTCCCTATTTAGTTTCCGTTATCTGTGCTTTATGTTAACAGGAAGTACCCTGTAGGTTTTAATTCCCTTGAGAGTGTCGGAAGTTTGCGGAAATTTGCGGTATAAACGGCTGTTACTTTTGATTGCGTTGGCTTAGAAGTTTGATTTTTTTACAGCGCCAAGGAACAGTAGACCTGAGTATTTGATATAAGTTCCAGCTTGATCTCCACGGGTTCCTGAGAAAAAGGGTCTTGACAGACAGACAGACGGACGGACGGAAAACAAAGTGATCCTATAAGGGTTCCGTTATTTTCCTTTTGAGGTACGGAACCCTAAAAAAACATTAGATCTACAAATCAAAAGGGCTTACTAACGAGAGTGCTACACAACATTTTCGGGGCTCAGTGGTGCTCAAATTATCATTATTATCCCCCCTTTATCATAGTTCTTCTGCTGGAAGGTTGACAATGGCCGTCAATACAACTTTTTATGCGGCTATACTGTGTTCGTCAGCTCACTCGACAGCCTTACCTGCATGACGAACGCAGATTTTGGGTATCTTGCCCTCCCCTTTGCGTAACACACTTACGATGGCAATCCCATTAATTTTAACAGTTCAACGACATTCATTGCGTTACCACGCAGTTGAGTAGACACATTTTTCAAATATATGTAGCATTGGATTAGCAAATTCCTCCAAATCTCTCGGATTTTGATTGAGAGTGTATTACGCAGTGAGGGATGTTGTCTGAGAAATGAAAAAGGCTCATTTCTATGAACGTTAGTTACCTTACCTGATAATGCCAGACATAGTTTGTCCTGTCCAAACAATCCTAATTAATATCAAAAATACGAAAGTAAGTTTGTTTGTTTGTCACGTTTTAACGCTAAAACGGCTGCCGGGATTTGGATGAAATTTGGCACACAGAAAGACCATGACTTGGATAAGAACATAGGGTACTTTTTATTCTGAATCGCAGGCGAAGTCGCGGGGTTAATTTAAAACTCCTATTGAAAAAGGAATTCACATTTTTTTTCAAATTTTCTGGATACCCTTTTAAGCTGTTGTTTCTGTAAGACCTTATTCGTAATATTACGAAAATCTTATAACAAAAAATTGCCAAATGGATCCACCAGTTCTCGAATAATGTGCTTACCAGCGTACAGCAATTCATTTTTATTTATATATAGATGACTGTTTTTACACAGAGAGTGACTACAATGAGCTGGTCCATGAGACAGTATTATTCTATCAAGTTTTAGACGAACACAAGAAGAAGGAGGCTGAGGAATACGCCGAAGCTAAAGTTTTAGCTAAAAAATACAAAATGTCCGTCAGTTCGGTCATGAAATTGAAGAAAAAAGGAGTAAATCTAGCCGGGTCAGGCAGGAGGTCCATGCAGACAGAAAATAAACTGCCTGAAGATGTCGGAAAACGACCTGAGGAAAAGGAAGATAGCCCTAGACAGTTCCTAATGGAGGATCCTATGTCTAAAAATATAAATACATGGACCCCAAAAAAGAAGGATAATAACACGAAAGAAGAAGAATATAAGAAGAAGTTGAGATACACGATGTGGGCTGAGAACTGGAAAGGATTTGACGGCGAAATCGAAGGAGTTAACATCGCCGATACGATCGCTAGGCTCGGGCTTGCTAACGATAGCGATTTTCTTCTAAAAGAATTAAAAGGTGCTGTTTAACCACTCACTACAGCTTGAAAACCAAAACGAGGTCATGCTTTTTTTATTAAATCCTGTTACATCCTACACATAATATTAGACGACAGCCGCGTTGGTCTAGCAGTAGCAAGCGATAAGCATGAAGTCCTGGGTTCGATTCCCAGGTCTGGTAAAGTGTTATTGGGTTTTTCAATCAGGTTTTTTTTTGTAGCAGCCCGGAGTCTGGTTTGTGCCCGGTTGATGGCAATAAGCACGCCTCCTATTACATGGGACTTAAAAATAACTGGGTGAATTTCCCAAACCAAAAAAATCTTCGTGGCATGTATGAAAACGCCACTGCAAACAGTTAAAATACAGTAGATTTTTTTTCTTGATACGAAATGTAGCTTCTTGCGTGGGGCAGTAAATATGTTTTAGCAATTGGATGCGCCATTTATGCGATATTGGACAATAGTAGTTTTGGATGGTTGTACAAAGATGGGAGGGCGCATACCGCTGTTTTGGACTGTAATTAGGCGATAGACGACAGTTTGTACAAACGAAAGGGTGCACAATACCTTACTTGATGCGATGGAGGCCTGGATCGACGATACGATTGCTATTTTCGCGAATCTCCCCTGTTTCTTCGAGTTTGAACACAAGAGTTACTGCGCGCGGGCAGCACTTTTCGACACACACACGAACGCCATATTTTCTTTAGTTCCAGTGTAGCGAAGAGATTGCGCAAGATGGCGCTACTTGTTGTAGCCGTCTTGCTCACATGCGAATGAACGGCAATATGCAGGAATGGGATAGGAATAGGAAGTTGCAAAAACCAAACTTATCCATTAATATCTTGCCAACAAAAATAATTGAAAGGAAATGACAAAATTATAATTCGAATCGAATCAGCGCAACCAGCAATTGTTTTTTCACCACACTACTTATTATTTGCAATTTTTACCCATCGATTTCTGAGAGTAAAAGCCTTTTTTGTTATCTAGCGTGTAAAAGTGTTTTAAAATTCGAAGGCTTCCGATTCAACATTTACTCGAAGTTTTAAATAAAACCAAAGAGTTAGGAACAAAAACGTTTTTAAGACAAAAGTTAGGAACGTTCAAAACCTGTCAACCGAAAATACCTGGTTATTCAGAACCGAAAATATCCGCTTTATTTATTTTAATTAATAAACAGATTCTATACGTATTTTACTGGTTTTCTTTCTTTTTTGCAAGTTCCTCGTAGTGTGGTGAAAATTGTTGTGTTTCACTTATGGGTAAAAGTTTTTAGCGTTTCGTGATTTGTAACCTTCGCGACGCTCAGTAGTTAATTGCTAAATTAATTCAAAATTGAATTTAAGAATAATGTTTAACATTGTAAAAACGACTTATTTATTAAATAATTAAAATTGTTTTATTTACTTATTGTATTTTTTATTTATTTTATCCCTAAGGTAAGTTATTTATTTGAAACTTCAAATTATTAAAAAAAAACGTGATGAGAGTAGGCTTTAACAGTGATTATTTGGAAATACAAATATAATGATACGAAAGTACATAGAATTCATAATTTTAAGTATTCGCCTATGCGAATACAACAGAATATGCCACAGATGCCACAGATGTTAAATTTATTTTAATTCTTCATTATATCGGGTAACTTATACGTACTGATTCTGATGGTAATGTGCCTCGTTTACTTTTATTTAATATGCCAGTAGTTAAAGTAATGACAAACAGTGTTATTATTCTTATATCTACCCAGTTACTGATAAGGTAAAACATTATGTCCCGCGAATTATAGGTACTCATCCCGGTGAACATAAGTGGCACAGGCATAGTTTGCAAATATTAGTGTAGGGCTCGCCCCCGCGTGCTCACTTAGCTGTAGTCAGTCAAAGCTAAGCGCTCGACGCGGACAAAACTAGTTACCTCGCTGCGTCTTCCCGCCAAAAACGTAAGTAATTCATTTCAGTGAATGAGGACAAAAAATCGTTTTGGTGATGCTTTTTACTTGTTTACCAAGTGTTTATGCCACCTTATATATATAACTACTTCAGTAGTGCTCTTTATGTCCAAAGCATTTTCATTATTTTGTTATTTTAGATTATTGTCTTTTCTCTCAATTCGGTGTTCTCATAACGTTGGATTTGGCAGCCTGAAACTGCCACCAATATGAGAAAATCCACCAAAATGACAACAAATCTCATTTCGGTGTCCTAATTTTTTTTTCAGTGGTCATTTATCTCACTTCGATGGGCAGGGCACATAGAGCATTGAACTGATGGCTGACAGGGCAGAAGAATTCTCGAATGGAGCCCACGTACCTTCAAGCGCAGCCTAATAAATGTCGCAGGAAATAGCAGGATGCAGATCGCCTAAAACCGGTTACTCTGAAAATCCATGGGTCGGCATTGCTTTACAAAAAGGTAGGCAGGAACTAGAATTGGGCACGCCACAATAGCGGCGGTAAGTCCCCTCTTTGAGGAGTGGCTGGAGAGGCGCCACGGCGTCCTCACCTTCCGCCTGACACAGGTCCTCACCGGACACGGTTGTTTCGGGAGGTTCCTGTTTCGCATAAGGCGGGAGGAAACGGGGTGTCACCATTGTGTGAATCGCCCGGAGGACACGGTGGAGCATACGGTGGAGGTATGCCCAGCTTGGGCGGAGCACCGCAGTGTCCTCACGGAGGCAATTGGCGGCGGCGATCTCTCGCGTCCGGCCCTGGTCCAGGCCATGGTACGGAGCGAGAGGGAATGGACAGCCGTCACCTACTTCTGCGAAGCAGTAATGCTCGCAAAGGAGGAGGCGGAGCGCGTGAGGGAGAGAGCCTTGCGCCCTCACGCCCCCACTAGCCGCCGCAGGAGACGCCCTGGGCGTCTAGAGTCGCCTGCAGATTCCCGGTCACCGAAGGCGCGGGCTTGCGGACGGCGAGCAACGGGTAGCTCGCCGCCCCGGTCGACGGCGCGTCGTGTTCCACGCGCGCCTCAAAGAGATGTCAGCACAATGTGACGGGGTCCGATAGGGCCGACGCCTCAGAGTCGCGTGTAATTCTAAAGAGAAAACCGTGGCCCTGGCACAGGCAACTGAAGGAACACGGGTGGGTTTTAGTCAGTAAAAGTCTGACACACCCTCCCGCTCCACCCAGAGCGGGAGAAGTCATTTGATGATTGCCACACAAAAAAAAAAAAAAGGAAGGAACTAGAATGCCTAGTCTAGTCTAGGCAGAAAGACGCGGTCACTAATCAGAAACATAGCAAAATCATCTTTTTTTAGTTGTTAAATTATTTTCATAATCAGTATGTGCCTTCTATTTTAGAGAATTTTTTTTGCTGTTTTAGTTTAACAGTTCGTTGAACAATTCGCAAATGGCCCCATACATACTTACCTGAAAATCTCTTCAATCTCTAGGCTAAATATTCCCAGAGTGCCTTGTGACATTGTGCCACGAAGCTGCTTCTTTGTTGTGCTTACATTTTCATTTCGGTGACGGCAAGATACATCATTTCGGTGGTATTAAAAATTCTTACGATATATTGATCCCATCTAACATACAATCGTTAAAATAGACTGAAGGACAGTTAAAAGTTATAAATAAAACATTAAAATAAAATAAAGCACCGATATGAGAATAAATCACGCCATGTTGAAATTGACCCAACTGGCGATATGTGGGTGTACTATAGGTTACTTATAGGTTTATAGTTGGTCTTGAATTCGGTCAAGATAGCTGGCATCAGCATAATCAAGAATGGGCAGAAGAATGATTGTGCAAGCGCAATCTTGATGGCAGTCGGTCGAAAATTACGCAGTCTCTTCAAAGATTCACCGGATGCAAATAGCTTGCTGCTTGCACTTCCTGTAGCTGGGCAGTCCAAAAGAAGTTCTTGTAAATGAATATCCCCAAGTTTTTAACTTTTTCACTGAAGGGGATAACAGTGTTGTCGAAGGAAACATGGGGAAGAGTCGTCCATTCAATCCTTGAGACCGTCCTAGAACTGCCAACAACATCAACCTGCGTCTTTATGGGGTTGACCATGAGTCCATACCTCTTGCTCCAGTCACATATACGGGCCAGAACGCGACTAATCGCTTAGATAGCCTCGGACAGATTTCCAAGAGGTGCTCTAGAGTAAATATGTGAAATCATCCGCAGAAAGATGATAGGAAGAAATTAGTTCGTCGGAGATAAAAAACTGCGAAAAGTAAAGGGCATAGAACGCTACCCTGTGGTACACCGACAGAAGTATTACTCCAGGAAGACAAGGTCTCTCCGATGCAAATAAGTTGCCGACAACCGAACAGGTAACTACGAAACCAGTCAATCACCGTTACAGATATATTAAGGGAGCATGGAATACCAAGCAAAACATCGAAATCAACAGTATTAAAAGCATTACTGAAATCCAGCAAAGCTATAGACCGATAGATTACCGTTTTCCATGGCTGACCTATTTGAAATATATGTTAAAAACTTGAACATACATATTTCTAAAATCCCTGTTGTATTCAAAACACGTTTGTGAAAAGTTTTCTCGATACAAAAAATGTAAACTAACCACCATAATATATTTCTGTTGTTTTCGATTACAACAATTTTTTGACTAAATAGATAAATGCTTCTTAGCATAAGCATAAGCATAATCAGCCTATTATGTTCCCACTGCTGGGACACAGGCCTCCTTTGTGTGAGAGTGGGCCGTAATCCACCACGCGGGCCCAGTGCGGGTTGGTAGATGTCACATGTCTTCGAATTTTTGGTTCTAAGACATGCCGGTTTCCTCACGATGTTTTCCTTCACCGTTTTGAGAGCAGTGGTGATGAAATAATTTACACAAAGTAAAGCGCCTGTCTGGGTTCGAACCTACGACCTACAACTAGCAAGTCGGAGCCATTACCACTGGGGCACCACTGCTAATGCTTCTTATTTTGCAATAAAAACAAGCGTTGTGTCATCGCGCTTCTTTTTCTTTTCTATGCAGTCCGTCAGTCAGTCTTCTCTTTCTTTTCTTGTTGGTCCAGTGGTCGTAAGCGCTACTGCTGAGCTTGAGGTACTGGGTTCGACTCCCAGGTCTGACAGTGTTACTACTTTTATCTTTACGAATATCTCAGTAGCAGCCCGGAGTCTGGATAAGTGTCCAGTTGTTGGCGATTTAGGCCGCCCCCTATTACATTGAACTTAAATATAACTGTCGAATGTGGGCTATAGGAACACATCTGCCTAACCCTTTCGGGATTGCAGGCGGTGATGTTTTATAATATTCATGGCATTACGTTACGGAAGCAGGGAAAGGCCTCCAAACAGTAAAATAAAAACACGCCAGACGTTAAAAGCTTTTAATATATGTACAATATATTATGAAGTCAAGTGTTACATCATCATCATTTTGGTCTAAGCTCGTGGCACAATTTGTTTTATCAAAAATGATCCAGCAGATTCTGCAAAATCGAGTCTTTCTAACATTTAAACTGATCAACACACTGCTGTACCACCTTTGATGAGATTATTAACTTCAGTTTCTTTCTCAAATTGAACCTCGCGACATAAGTATTTAATGTTTTCTTTTAAACAGTTGTAGTATATTTATACACATTTTAATTAAATTGTTATTATTAGAAAAATCGAATACTTTTTTAAATCCCAAAATCTATATTATATTATTTAAGAAAAATCCAATATATCAATCTGATATATTGGTGAATATATGTATAACATTTCTCATACAGTTTACTCCAACAGGACCAATACACGCAAACGATAAGTCGCAGCGACAAAAATCCGCTCGTGTGTAGGTATAAAGCCTTAAGTTTTTTTAATGTTTTTCTTTTATTTAAACCACTTATCTCTAATATAAAATTTCGAACGACCATTTCTGTACATTTTCTATTTACAATTTTACCAAATTATAGAAAAATCGTTTACAATAATAATATGTTAACAATCATACATTTAACATGTTTTTTTTTCTAATGTCTGATAAATAATACGAATTTTCATATCTTTATTGAATTCTACTTTTCTCTTTGATAAACTGGCATGAACAATTTAAAAAATGCTTCTCATTACAGTTCTCTTAAATTGGTAAAAATAACATACAACAACATCGAAAAAAATATCCAAACGCCTCGTGGGGTCAACCGCATGTGATCGCCAAAAGCCGCACTTACTGCTACGAAATAAAGACACTGTCTTCAGTAGTAATAAAACCAGTGTAAGCCGGCATCTTAGCCCGTAGCCTTGAAAATACAACAGAGTGCACACTAGCGCGTCGAAAAAACACACCGTTGGATTCGCAACTTTCGGCGCTAAGCAGAGCGTTGAAAATCCAGTGTGCGCTAAAATCCCACAGCGATATTTTGAGGTCTGTACAAACGTGGGCTTATTCTATTGAAACTCCGTACTGCATTAGGCAAGCTCAAGTTCACAGTTTTTCCACTCACGTTCGGCCTGCTGTGCCAATCACAAGATACGCCAGTTTGAGCAGCTACTCATAAGGCCATTATAAACAACTACTGATCATAATCTTTAAATACACAATAGGCATAACGGACAGTCCTCCGTGCAAAACACGCATGGAGGCTGAGGAAACCGTCACGCATGCGCTCTTTGAATGCACAGGCGTCCCGCGTCACCCAAATTAGAACAGAAATCCTCGGGTCACCCAGATCTTTTGCAGATCTTTTTCTGAACAAACTAGGAGACCTGGTGAGCTGGTTGAAATGACCAACGACAGCCGCCATGGCCCACGTATAATGGTCGACCTGAAGGACTAAAAACAGAAACCAATACCGATAACACAGAAAAACTGATCGCCACCATCACACTACGCGTTAGTTTTGCCTCCCTTTATCTCCACGAAATAACTTCAACACGACACCACTACTCAATGTTTGAAGATATGCACTGTTAAACGCCTGACTTATACTTAGTATATACTACATGATGTGGCCAAAAATTTGTGATTACATCGTAAAATAGATTATTCACCGGTTGAGGCTTTGATGCCGCTTAAATAACACATCTCGACTTAGTAGACAGCAATGTTACTAGGAGAACTTAGGATGCAAGAGCGAGCCAAGCGAGACCGGGACTTGGGGTAAACTGACTGGGACTGGTAAGGTTCGAAGGGGTTGGCTGGGTCTAGTGAAGCGAGCGAACAAAGACCCCCATTCAATTTACTTTTTTTTTACCATTGAGCGGGGCTCCATCGACTATGCCTTATTTTACGCCAAATTTTGACCCGTAGATAATATAAAAATGCTCGCCAATCTCAACACAGAGTCAAATTAGGAAACAACTCCATGAACGCAATTTATATTCGCTAGTGCTTTCAAGCGAAATGTTCAAATGATGAAGTCTTTTTCATCCTATGGTGCGGAGCTGACAGTATTAAACGACGACGTAGAATCTGACGACTCGTTCCAAGGCCAAGATGGGACGGAGTGGTTCGACTTCGTGTCGCAGTGGTAATTTATGACATGAAGGGTCTCGCGAGAACAGTCAAAGGCAGGAGGAGGATGTAGCGGCATCTACATCGCCACATGCGAACTACGCATCACACTGACGTCACACAAAAATCCTGCATCGCGCACGTAGAGTTTACCGCACAACTAATGCTAGTTGTGCGGTAAACTCTGCATACAAAACACGTCCTGGCTTAAATCGTAGGGCAGTTGACCACTGGACACAACACCGGTCTGGTCGGAAGACCTCCCTTTTCTATGAAGAATGAGTGAACTTTACACCGTAGTTCTTATAACTCTATACCAACATTAATAAAATTTAATTAGAAATTACGTACATACATAAACTCAGGCTTTCTGCCCGTGGGGGTGAGCAAAAACTATAGAACACAACCTGCATACGTCATATGTAATGACGTACTGCTTTCACTTCTGAAGCTTACCTTTCTGAAGAACATTACTTAGAATTTACGCTTATAAAAATTAATTCATGCCAATTTATTTAGAGGCTAGGCCAAAAATTCGTATTATACACATACTAATAAGTACTTGAATAGTCAGTGCAACTAAATATTTTAGTCGACTATTTTAAGACAAATAATTAAAAATCGGTAATTTTACATCAATCACACTTCGGAGGGTAGTCAAAGTTTTAAGAGATTTTTCCAAACACTTCAGGATTCTTAAATCAAAGCCTCAAACATCAAATTAATGATGAGTCAAAGAAAAAGTTATGAACTAGACTTACTGGCGATAATGTTTGGTGTCATCATTGTTCTAAATTTGAATTCATGAGCATTTCAAAATACAAAAACACACAAAATGCAGGGTGGCTGGATTTAGCTGCAACGGCTAGTCTGAATGATATGAAAGTGTCAATATTAGGTAGCCGATCGCGGCAGGTCAATTCTCGTATTTAAAAACGTTCAAAATCTGGTCGCAATCTCATTTCATCTAAAATTTGTTTGTTTGTATGTAAGGGGTAATCTCTGAACTACCAGTTGGATTTGAAACGTTCTTCTTCCATTTGATAGCCTAATTCTTGAGGAAGGTTATTTGACATCACGCTAGAACCTTAAACGAAAACGAAGTGACAGCGCGGGCAGGCGATGCGACGCAACGGAATGGGTCGGGGGAACAAGCAGTTTCACGGGGACGAAGACTTAATTAAAAATTTAATAAGGTGTACATTATTAAATTTTTACCGCATAATTCCTATCTAATATTTTCAGTATGAAACAACCCGTCTAAGGTAAAGTCTGAGAAAATTACAAATTGAGCACAAAGTTAAATGGTCCGTATATTTAAATACCAACTTTTATTCTCGTACTGACGTATGAAATGGCTCTAACATAAAAAAATCTGCCTGAATTAGTTTCCTTGGTATTGTTGTACATATTAGAATGACATATGTACAGTAATACTAAGTTTATTCATTTGAAAAAGGACCAGAAAACTATTCTATTTTTGCTTTAATTTTAAGAATCTACAGGCTATCTAATAGTGTTTTCATATCAATCAGTAAAGCTTCCATTAAACACAAAACACCTAATTTGCAAATAATTATATTATGCGAAGAAACATAACTCTCAGACCGCGTTCTAACTTAACGATTCAATTTTCGTTCGGTGAACCGGAACGCTAGCATTTAAAATACATTTACAATAACAACCTATGTTAGTTACGCTATATTCAAAATCCTGTTTTTTTTCAACAAAAAAAAATTGCATCTTGGAGTAAAAAATCTATTTCAAGTACGGTTTAGAGAATATCATGTTCGGAATACCAAGAAATATCTATCAATTCTTTAAGAGATAATCGCTTTTGAATTTTGCGTAAATGTAAGGTATTAATGCTCGTAACTACACCTGTACACATTTAAGTGGAACCGTTTTTGAGCTTGAGTTACGTTCCTTCCTACACATATTTTCATAGCTTATCTACAAGTTCAAATTAAATTAGCAAGAGAAACTGCACAGACGTGACGGATATCAGTATTTAAATACGAGAAAAGGCGTTTTTAACACCCGACAGTTGCATACAAACGAATACGTGTTTTGCCAATTTGATCTTTATTAGTTACTAGAATTGTCGCGCTGAACGATGTCAGGTACGCATTCTCTCGGCGGCCGGACATTAACTAAACCAAGTCCAGAAAAAAAAACACAATCAACAGTTTCACTAGCTAATTTAATTTAGCCCTGTATATTCCTAACTTTTCAAAACTCCGCATACCCGCATTTAATTTAAAAAATACATATACATAATAATACTATTCAAGTACAAAAATCGAAATTATATTACAAATCGAGTTACATCGATATTTTCTTTACATAATTTTTTTTAAGTCATATTTTTTTTTTGAAGTACAAAAATTTCGTTTTATTTTTTTTCAGTCCTCGAAAACATTGTCTCATTTAGGTTTTAAGTTAGATTTTAGTCAGTAAAAGTGTTCGATCTAATATAAATAGCTCGTACAGTCAAAGCCACAACAATGGTAGCACTAGCGCTACGAACTCATCCTTACTGCTACGACATAAAGGCGCTGTCATTATCAAATCGTTACCACTGGTGTCTGGTAACATTTTGATTTGAGATTGGATGAGTTGACTGTACATTTCAGTATTTCTCGAAGCAATAGACAGGAGAGTGGTACAGTAAACCACATTCCACACATTTTAGATGGTGGTGTGGTAGTCATCATCTTACGATTTGTTGATCAATGGTTAAACTCGTAAAAAAATATTACTGTTTTTAAAGGCACATAATTTAAGCAAACAATATAAAAAATATAACAGTCAAGCAGCCGATTGCCAAAAATATTATGAAAGCCCAAAGATTTAAATCGTAAAATTCACCCGGTCGCGTCAAAAGATTGTCACGTTTTTTTTCGTTGACAATGGCATTTAAATAGTATTATCTCGCTCACTCATACTGAAAATCGAATATACCGTTGTGAGCTCACTCTTCTAAGGGCAAATTTCCTAAATGTATCTGAACGCGATCAGCACATTTATACCGCGTTCCAGAGCTGTCAGTGTCATCGTTGATAAGGAATATTGACACTGACAACTCTTGAAAGCAGTTGAGATGTGCTAATGGCGTTCAAGTTTCACGTGAACATTTTTCACGGGACCGGGAGTACGCCCCTGAAGCCATGAAATCTAACAATTTAAATCTTTGTCGAAAGCCACCTTGGAAGATGTTTTTTTTTTTCAATATTAAATCCTATCGACTCTTTAAACATAATTTTGTAAGTTATTTACTAGATAGAACACTTCTTTTATCAATGTACAAGGTCAAATTGAAATAACGAACGAAAATTCAAACACGTGATGGGTAGCGATGTCAAATAAAAACAAAACTAAAAAGACTTAAGGCAGTCATGGGGAGTGACGGTAGAAGTGCAAACTGAAAACTATGGAACAATACTGGCCACCCTTATAGCGACAGGTATACTGTTACCATTAGCATGCCGGTGACGCTAACCTATAAGATTATCTCAACCCAAAAATCGCTCAACGCTCCATGAAGTATTCAGTTCAAAAATCGTTAACTCATAATTTTAAGTGACTACAGCTGATGATGGTCTCATTATTTTTGATTTTATTATCATTAGATATCCATATCCATCACGTCTAAGAAGTTTCACTAGTTAATTTACTTTCACCTCGTAAAGGAAGCTATACATTGTCGTTTATATGAAAATAAATAAATAAAAGAAATGTCGTTTTTTTTTCTACCGTTGTGGAGAAAAATTTGGCTATTAGTTAACCTGAACTTGAATTGAAAACATCTAAATCATCATGTTACGGAAAAACGCACCGAATGTCATACCTAACATCGTTAAAATTCCAATGCAACCAAAATGTATTTAAGACCTTTTCATTACAAAAGTTCAGTTGGGTAAGTGGCAATGAAAGTACATATTTATTACTTCTGAATTCAAGTATAGATTTTGAATGGCGTTAAACATTTACTTTCACAGCAGACATTTTAAACCTTCAATAATTATTACTTGTACTTAGTCCTTCCAAAATAAGCCAACCCACAATATCTGATTACTTACATCACGTCTCTGCAATCCCTTAAGGCAGCGGCGTAACTAGAGTACACCCACATTTCGCCAGTTATGTTTAAGTACATCAATCGGGCACAAAACCAGTCTCTATGTACTTCAAGGCTCTATTGGCGCCTTAATGATATTGACAGGGAGGCGTTGTAACATTTTGTAAAATTGTCACAGAAATAAGGACGATAACATATTTTGTTAGTTTAAACTCAAAAAATATTGTTTGCAATTAGTGCAAACAATTTTATAAAAGTGTTATAGCTTCAAAGATTGCCAAGTTATAAAAGTTTTATAAATAACTGCTAGTCTAAGACGGCACTATCACAGAAGTGACGTCACGACCATATGTAACTTTATACAAGCGTCAAACATTGGGAATAATCCTTTTCAAAAACTTTTTAAGCGTGTGGCTTCTCCATATTTCCATCGATTTCACAGATTTTTTTTTTGATTATCTCATTTTAATGTCTTTGATAAAATTATTTGTTCGAACATTTCTAATATTAGTCATCAAAAAGAAAAAAAAATGTTCATCAGACATAATTTCGGCTTCTACTAAAACAATTTTTCAAATCGGTTCAGTAGTTTCGGAGCCTATTCAATACAAACAATCAAATCATTCCTCTTTATAACATTAGTATAGATAAAACAAGATGGTGGCGCCTGCCGATTTTAGGCACGAATCAAAAGTTCCTTGTGCCGTTGTACTTCAGAAAACGGGAGAAAATTTTAAGTGGGTTGGTTTTTTTTGACAGCACTAAGCTCACTTGTTATTGCATTAAGTCCAAATCATTTGATAATTCATTATTAAGTGGCTAAAGTAATTCGAATCTGCCATACAATCCTGACTTCTCTAAAAAAAAGGTTAGTAGAGGTGTAAGTCAAGCTAAAATTAAATATTCTATAGATTTTGAGAGATGGTATCATCATGAACCTGCATGGATCATCGTAATTTGAACCTTAGGTCAAAATTTTAAACATCAAAATCGTTTATTTCATAATTATATGCCCAGCCGAGATGACAATGTTTTTATCGTTAGACGATTATCGTTTATGTTTCCACTGGGTCAAGACGGTAGAAAAAATATGTATTTGCACTTCTATGAACAATGTTGACATGTACAGTCGACCTCGCAATTGCTTTCTACGGTTGAATGTCACTTATACTACGTCATAAAACGACAAGGTGTATTTGTCAATGTGACAATTTCAGCCTTATTAAAGTATTAATTTACTGGGAATAGATTATTTGACAACAAAAAATATATACATGAATAAATATTTAGTTTAAAGTTGTTGCAAAGAAAAACCTCGGTTGAAAAATTAAGAAGTTACCGACTTTTGATATTATTCTTCTATCTTTATCACGCAAAACGATCATTGTACTGAATGGCGCGAAGTTATAATTGGGTTCCTGTGTTCTGACGTCAGATGCAGTCTCTGTCTAGCATCGGCTTTAAAACGCATAGAACTTCGCAATTTTTTTAGATATTTTAACTTTTGTTTTTTACTGTGGTTTAATATTTTCGAGGTTTCGAAAAATAAAATAAAAACAAATGTCTTGTTGTCAAAAGCGATAATGCAATTACGAGTGCGACTATACGTAAGGCCGAAAAATTGTATGAAAATATATATAGCGTAATGTAAAATTAATGCGGACCACAGTTCATTATACCATGGTATATATGAGCTTCATATAAATATATTAGTCATGACGCGTTGAGCTAAACGACTATTATATAATTCTGTCATCACTTTCAGGAGTTTTCATTATCTCGCAAACCCTTCACACCCCACACCTTCCGGTCTTACCGGATGCAGCTGCATACCTTCAACTCAGTTACTGGGTAACACAATACCTCTTGGTAAGACTGGTTGTCAACTCGGGCCTCGTCATAAAAATATCCTAATACACTTGAAGAGTATAACATTTCAGCACAGTCAGATATCTGTAGACTTCAAAACTTAGGTCTTGCTATCTGCCTAAGTCCTGTCGATAAACTTTACCAATAACCATCGGTCATGTATAGAAACCATGCTCTTTATGAGTATAAAAATAATTTACATGGTATCCCAATCATTTAGATCTGTTTATAAAAAAAGAACTAGAAATAAACGATTACTATCAAAATCTATATTTTATGTAAAAGTCTGTCAAATGTCTTCAAAATCGGCTGAGTAATTCAAATTTGATTCACACCTCTACCCAAAACCAAGCAACAACTGACAACATAAGTCTTAAAAAAAAATCTCTATACATTACAAAAAAAAAAAAAACAATCTGTTATGTTCAAACCTATCTCGCTGACTTACCAGGCCGCTCACATTCTTCCTTACATCTACAATCTTCAGAGATCGAGTCTAATGACATCAAGCTTTCTTGAGACTGTCTGAGACAAGCCCTGCATCTTGAGTCCACAGAGTTCCCGCTCTCAGAAACGGACTCTAACGATTTCAAACTCTCAACAGACGTTAGTTTGTAAGAACGTCTGAATTCTGCAATTTCTTCCTCACTCATATTTAAAGCCAGCAAAGAATCTCGCGCCATTTTACCTAAAGACGACACTTTTTTCTTCTTTTTACTCAATATTGATTCCATTTTCGTTAACGGGCACGGTTTATTCAAACTTTCGGGCAAAGATTTCGGGCTCGATCCGCCTCGGGTGCGTAGTTTCGATCTGCGCTCAGGTATGTCCCTTGGTGTGGTACTTTCCGGTACTTTGAACGCGATTGCCTTTGCTTTAGGACCTTTGTTGTCTGATAGTTGAGATAAATCTTCTAGAGAATTCGACTTTTTGAGTTTCGCCCGCTCGGGAATGATCGGGGACGTTCGTAAGCCGATGATTTCTTTCGCTGTGAATACGTTGTCTTGGAGACTGTCGTCTACGACCAATTCTGGCGAAAGATCTAGAATTTCTTTGATTTCAGCTTCTTTTAATTCTTCTGCTAAAGAGCCTTGCTGGGCTGTCGTTTTGACTATACTCTCTGCTCCTATTTCAAAATCTCTATTTTCATAAATTAAGTATGACAGCGCATCTTTTCCTAAATCTATATCTTGCGTTTTCGATTCTTTCTCTGCTTCTTCATGAACTCTCGACATATCTTCGAGTTTAACGTCATCTATATACGCTAGCTGTAAAGGATTGTCTTCGTCTAAAGTCTCCTCAATAGTAGCTATGGGTGCTAAATCGCTTTGGAATTTAACTTCTTCGATTTTGGGTTCATTTTTTAAAGTGTCCCATACATTTACGGTAGGATTCTTCACTTGTCTGTCTAATTCTACTGCTAAGGCTTTAGTGTTCGTCATGCTCGAGGTTAACGTGTTTTCAGGGCTGATATTTTCTTTGATACCTCTGATAACTTTGCTCGGAAGTTTGTCAACTGATTGTCCGTTATCCGGACTGTTTTGTTTATCTAAAGAATTTTCAGAACCTGAGCTTTTCAGTACAGCAGCGAAAGACCTCGGCCTGGCCACCTCTTTCTCTTTCTCTTCCTGTCCCTCTCTTACGAGATCATCATTTCTCCTATCTACATCTCTCTTTATATTACTAATTACACTTAAGTCTAAATTTTGTACTATTATATCTTCGGTGGTTTTGGTAACTCTATCATCTGCTATCTCACTCTCCTGCGTGGGAAACGACTGGAATTCGCTTAGCGTGTTATCAGTGTCCGTAGAGGGAGTTTTAGAGTCTAACTTTCTTGAGAAAGACTCGTCTACGAATGAGACTTGGACTCTTTCGGAGAGAGTCGAGTCTGTAGCTTCAGAGCTATCTTCTTCTCTGTCTTTCTCTATGGTGCTGCCCCAAGACCAAAAAGAGCTGGTTAGAGAAGAATCTTTACGTGGGGGAGTGTTTGATGCAGATTTTTTCTCATCATCACTAGTCAAACTCCTTGAGAATATGCTGCTTGGGTGCTGAAATAGGCTTAGTAGCTTCTCTAAATGAGAAGGTTTGGCTTCCTTTTCATCTGGTCTGGGTATATGGAAACTGGAAGACGGGGCCACCCAAGAAATCTTCCTCATTCTATCCAAGCCCTTATTTTTTAAAGCTGGCACATCTAGCAAACTTGATGTCCGTTTCGGAGAAGACGTTAAAGTATCAGCTAGTTGGAAACTGTCAGGTTGTTTGCCAGTTTCTTTCAAACTGGAGTTGTTAGTCAAAGTGCCTTCGTTTGAGGAATTATCTTCTCTGTTTTCTGAGGGATGTTGTAAGGAGTATTCTATGCCGGAATCAGCTGATGTAACCATAATCCTGTCCTGTTTAGCTGAATCCAGGGAGCTGACACTGGCTTCCAAACTCGATAACGAATCATGTATAAGTTTTGTCTTCCCAAATATTGGGGACACACTTTCATTTGAACTGAGAGAGAGATTTAAGAAATTCCCACTGTTGACTGGGGTTACTTCGCTCGTAGATTCCATACTACCTTCATTTGACAGAATAGTACCGGATTTCCGTCGATCCAGCTCTTGAACGGTCCTATTCTGCTCGTTAAGACTTTCCATAGAACTCCCAGAGATTTCCAAAGAAGAATTACTATCGAAAGCACTCCTTTCTTCTCGTCTATTCTCCATTAACCTTGAAACTTCTAAGTCAGGACTATCTAAGCTTGATTCACTCTTATTCTTTTTAAGTATAACACTATCAACAGGTACGTTGTCATCTAAACTATTTTTATTTTTAACTAAAACTTTTATTTCTTTTATTATATTTCCTAAGTCTTCTACGATGTTGTCCATAGTGTTTTCTGTTGTTTGGTTGGACAACACTTTGGTGTTCTTTTTATCACTTTTGACCACTTCACTATAGCTTAAATCACTTGTCACTATTGTCGGTTTAATACTAATGTCTATCACATTTAAGTCACTTATAGTTTTTACATTTTTGAGATTTGACAAGTCTGACATTATCTGAGTATCAGACTGAGGCACGATTTGTTGAGTACTCACTTCAGCACTCTTTTTAGGCATATTGTCTAATTCAGTTAAGATCCCAGTTACGATTTTGGAATCAGCGAACTCAATTTTCGAGTTTTCGAAGGTCTCTATAGGGTCGACACTCATTTTTAAGTCTAGAGTTGCATTCTCAACTATATCATTGGACTGGTAAGTAGGATCATACTCGACATTCGATTTAGTCTTACTAGAATCACTTGTAGTGTTATCCGTAGAAAGTTGAGTTATACTCGACGCTGTTGAGTCACTGAGTTCCATGTCGTCACATTCCGGAAACTCTTCTATAGTAGCTATTGAGGTTTTCGGTAGAATTGAATGAGATGGCGAGGTTTTTATCTTACTCGAAGTTTCAATTAAACCTCTAAGTTGAGACGCCGTGTCCATATCTGTAGGTGTATTTGAATTGGAAGACTCAATCGATATTGGAAGCTCAGTTTTGACTTGAGTATCAGTTTTGATAATTTGTATTAGGCTCACAGGCTCAGATTGCAGTCTACTTATAGAGACAAGAGGTGCATTTTGCGATTGAGTCGTTAATTCTGTTATGTTTTGAGTAGCTGCGATAGTCTCTGCTTGAAGTACAGGCTCAGTTGTTGTGGACTTAGCTTGTTTGATACCAATATCCGCTAGACTTGTAGACTCAACCAGTGGTGACATTTTATGTTGAGTAGCCAAGTTTGTTTCGGTTTGAGTTTCACTAATCTTACATAGTATTGGAGGCTCAACAGTTGTAGATTTATTATGATTGTCATCAATATTCTTTTGGCTCGTAGGGACAACCACGATGTGTTTAACTTGTGTCAGCGGTTCTGCTGAGAATTGAGTAACTGTTTCATTTCTTTCTTGAATTACAGGCTCAACATTTTGACTGGCAGGCTCAACCGGTAATTTTTTAAGTTGAATGGTTAATTCAGCAGTCGGTTGAGTTGCTCCATTCTTTGCTTGAATTACAGACTCAACACTAGAAGACTTTAACTGTTTGACGTCAACATTCGTTTGGCAGGTCGACTCAACCTGTAATTTTGCAAATTGAGCAGCAGATTCCGTACTGTGTTGAGCTATAGTATCTTTCTTTGCTTGAGTAAAAGGCACAATATTTTTAATTGTAGACACAACCGGTAGATTCCTATGTTGAGTCGTCGATTCCATTTCTAGTTCGGTACCTAAGGTGAGTTTATCTAGAATTATAGACTCAATACTTATATATTTAGGCTGCTTATTAACATTTTCAGTTTGACTTGCGGAAGCAGCGCTAGGACTAACTTGGCTGCCTGAATAATTAACTTGAATTTTCGGCTCAACTTTTTTTAACGTCGGCACACTTTGGAATTGAGTAGTAACTATATTCTTAATTGCTGTCAAAGTCTCATTTTTAAGTTCAGTCGGCTCATTTTTCACTTGAATTACAGGTACATTTTGAAGTTGAGTTTCAGCTTCGTTTTTGACTTGAAGTACTGGTTCCTTTTTATGTTGAGTCGGTCCATGTGTTAGTTGAGTCGTAACAATATTTTTGATTGATTCTGTAGATGTACGTTGAGCGGTAGCTTCAATTGTAGGTTCTGGTTTTGTTTGTGTCGCTTCTACTGGTTTGATTTCAGATTGAACCGTGAATTCGTTTTTTATCTGTACGGTCGGTTTAACCTGAACTTGATTTATGGGTTCAATCTTTGACTGTTTCATAGCTTCATTTCTTACTTGTGTTGTAATCACTTTCTTACCTGCGGGCTCATTTTCAATTGGAACTACATTTTTAACAAAATTTTCTGTAATAATTGGTTCACTTTTAACAGCAGTAATTTCATTTTTAACTTGTGTGTGTACTTCATTTTTCACCTGTGTCTCGGCATTTTCATTGCCTAGTTGAGCAATGGCTTCATTACTAAATGAGTCACATTTTACTGTTGTATCATGCCTGAGTTGAGTCACAACTTCGTTTTTAGTTTGAGTTAAAGCATCATGTTTGTTTAGACTCGCTTCGTGTTTGAGTTGAGTGACGGTTTCGTTTTGTAGTTGAGTATATATCCCGGGTTGAGCGGGACTGTTAGGCGGGGTGGGGTTGGGATTGTATACTGAGTCGTAGTTTCTTGTTACTGAGAATCTTGAAGGTGACTTCCTTGGCTGACTCGAAGCCGGATGTACCTGAATTTGAGGAGGTTCCATTACCTGAAAAGAATTAATTTTGGGTTGTTTATTTGTTTGGCTTAAATCCAGAATCATCATTTACCTAGCCGTTACCCTACTTTGTCGGTTTCGGTTTCCAGACTAACCGGATGCAGCTGAATACCAGTATTAAAAGCAAAAATAAATTTCTGTAAAATCTAAGGGGCGCTACACATGTCGGCACATACGATTAGGCAGTATTTGTTGTAGCGATGCGCGATAGCGAGAGGTTTTATTCGATTGTTTCGATTGTTCGAACATCTCGATGGTTCTCGATTGTTTCGACTTGAACTCGTCTGTTATTGCGACTGGAGCGTTGCGCGTTCATTCGCGAGTTGTTCCTCGATGGTTTAAGAGTTTCGCGAAATCGCGAGTTCTTGACGTGCGTTGTGATTGCGAATCCAAACTAATTCATCGAGCAATCGAAAACTAGCGTTCGATTCCGTTGACTCGAAACAATCGAAAAACATCTCGACTGTTTTGTACAACGGCGAGTCGATGGTTGGCTCGATGTTTTATTTTAACGACTCCGATTCTTTCGATTGTTAAATCATTTCGGAATCGCCCATCGCTAATTTGTTGAACAACAAAGCCGACCCTAAGCAATTACTACACATGTTAGGCTTTTATTCAGCTCGTGCTGATGAGCAAACTTCGTTCGGCATAAAACCTTATTTAATCATGTTCGGGTCGGCTCGGCACAATTCAAACTACGCCGAGTGTTTTTCGAACATGTATCTACATTTTATATTCGACTTTGCCGCCCGGCTGTGCCAAACTATGTCGAGCCGGGCATGTGTGTGCCTCATCTCTCGTCATTGTTGGAAATAACCAATAAGAATCCTGTTAAATGTCTACAATCGCTACTGCTGAGCATGAGGTCCTGGGTTCGATTCCCAGGTCGGGCAAAGTGTTATTGGGTTTTTCTATCTGGAATTTCTCAGTAGCAGCGCGGAGTCTGGATTTGTGCCCGGTTGATGGCAATAGGCTCGCCCCCTATTACATGGGACTTAAACATAACTGGCGAAATGTGGGTGTACTATAGGTACACCTCTGCCCAACCCTTCGGGGAAACAAGGCGTGATGTTATGTATGTTATGTAAATGTCTAAGAGATTTGGCAATAGGTATTATTGTATTTTAGAAGCTTTACATCATTCAGCAGTTGTTTACAGATTTCATCATTTCAGCCGAAAGACGTCCACTGCTGGACATAGGCCTCCCCCAAGCATCGCCACATCGACCGGTTGTGTTTCCCGCATCCAGCGGATTCATGCGGCCTTCAAAAGGTCATCGGTCCACCTTATGGGAGGCCTTCCAACGCTACGTCTTCTTCCGGTACGCGGTCGCCACTCCAGAACGTTTTAGATTTATTTGAATACACGGTTAAAGACCGTTTTAATCCTTAAAAGGGTCCATGCCTTTTAAGGATTAAAACGATGAAAATGTAACAGTGTATAATTAATTTCATAAACATAACAATAGACTCGCCCCCTATTACATGGAAATGAAACAACAGGAGAAATGTGAGTGTACCCTTCGGGGATTTATGAGCGTGATTTAACAAACGTAATTTTAATATTAATATTTAGGTGACTTAATATCATCTCCTATGACCTATGGAGCCCATAGACCAAAGGCGCCAGGCGGATGTCCATGGTGTGGAAATCTGCAATGTAAGACGCTTCGCTTTTGCGTCGGGCCAGAGACCAAGCTGAAATTTCTCATAAACACCCTTCAGGCCATAGCTCTCATATACACGATTCACCAGTTCATAATATCTGCCTCAAGCAACGCTGCTTGGGGCAGATATAAATTCAAGATAATCTAACAAAGTGCATCCCAGCGAGTCAAAAAAACACAATGTTGGATTTTCAACTCTCGGCGCTAAGCAGAGCGTTGAAAATCCAGTGTGCAATAAAATTCCACAACGCGAACGTGGGCGTGGCTCGGAACATGAGGCGAGTCGCTGCGTAGTAACAAATTCACGTGTAAGCGGGGTGGGAGAGGTACTGCGCAGCGAGTAGCGCACTTCACAGTCGCCGTACTTGAATCATGTTTCTAAACAGTAAATTCATCGTGTATTTACCTGCACGACTCTAAACCGCGAGGGTGAGCAGTAAGCAAGCCTGGTGGGAGTGGACGATGACGACGACGTAGAGCCGCTGCTGTCTGTGGAGGAGTCGCGTTCCGGTGTCACTCGGGTTACCTGAAACGAACGTATATTAGAATTAGAATTAGAGCGTATATTAGAACAAACCAAAACTTATTTGAATATCAAAATGACAACTCTTATTGGAAAACCCTGTAGTTTTGGCGGAAACGGTAACATAACAGACAGAGTTACTTTCGAATTTATAACATTAGTTTAGATACCAATAATTTATATTTCCTTATTCAAATTCCACTAGTTTCACTCGACTGCATAATTGCAATCAGCAACAGACAGGGTTATGTTATCCATTCATGGCTATCTTTGTATGTGGGATTCTTTATAACCTCGAAACACCTTAACAGTTGAATGGATTTTAATATGGTGTCTTATTAACTCGTCTAGCTCGCGCGAAAGCTTGGGCTCATAAGTTAGCTCATATTGATATTTGTAGTATGGTAACATAATTTAGCTTTCAACTGAGCGCGGGCGAGGGCGCCGCCCCTCCTAGTTAGTTACTCACCATGAACCGCGAGTGCGCGTGCGGCGCGGGCACGGGGCTGCCGGCCGGCGAGGGCGCGGGCGAGGGCGCCGCCCCTCCTAGTTAGTTACTCACCATGAACCGCGAGTGCGCGTGCGGCGCGGGCACGGGGCTGCCGGCCGGCGAGGGCGCGGGCGAGGGCGCCGCCCCTCCTAGTTAGTTACTCACCATGAACCGCGAGTGCGCGTGCGGCGCGGGCACGGGGCTGCCGGCCGGCGAGGGCGCGGGCGAGGGCGCCGCCCCTCCTAGTTAGTTACTCACCATGAACCGCGAGTGCGCGTGCGGCGCGGGCACGGGGCTGCCGGCCGGCGAGGGCGCGGGCGAGGGCGCCGCCCCTCCTAGTTAGTTACTCACCATGAACCGCGAGTGCGCGTGCGGCGCGGGCACGGGGCTGCCGGCCGGCGAGGGCGCGGGCGAGGGCGCCGCCCCTCCTAGTTAGTTACTCACCATGAACCGCGAGTGCGCGTGCGGCGCGGGCACGGGGCTGCCGGCCGGCGAGGGCGCGGGCGAGGGCGCCGCCCCTCCTAGTTAGTTACTCACCATGAACCGCGAGTGCGCGTGCGGCGCGGGCACGGGGCTGCCGGCCGGCGAGGGCGCGGGCGAGGGCGCCGCCCCTCCTAGTTAGTTACTCACCATGAACCGCGAGTGCGCGTGCGGCGCGGGCACGGGGCTGCCGGCCGGCGAGGGCGCGGGCGAGGGCGCCGCCCCTCCTAGTTAGTTACTCACCATGAACCGCGAGTGCGCGTGCGGCGCGGGCACGGGGCTGCCGGCCGGCGAGGGCGCGGGCGAGGGCGCCGCCCCTCCTAGTTAGTTACTCACCATGAACCGCGAGTGCGCGTGCGGCGCGGGCACGGGGCTGCCGGCCGGCGAGGGCGCGGGCGAGGGCGCCGCCCCTCCTAGTTAGTTACTCACCATGAACCGCGAGTGCGCGTGCGGCGCGGGCACGGGGCTGCCGGCCGGCGAGGGCGCGGGCGAGGGCGCCGCCCCTCCTAGTTAGTTACTCACCATGAACCGCGAGTGCGCGTGCGGCGCGGGCACGGGGCTGCCGGCCGGCGAGGGCGCGGGCGAGGGCGCCGCCCCTCCTAGTTAGTTACTCACCATGAACCGCGAGTGCGCGTGCGGCGCGGGCACGGGGCTGCCGGCCGGCGAGGGCGCGGGCGAGGGCGCCGCCCCTCCTAGTTAGTTACTCACCATGAACCGCGAGTGCGCGTGCGGCGCGGGCACGGGGCTGCCGGCCGGCGAGGGCGCGGGCGAGGGCGCCGCCCCTCCTAGTTAGTTACTCACCATGAACCGCGAGTGCGCGTGCGGCGCGGGCACGGGGCTGCCGGCCGGCGAGGGCGCGGGCGAGGGCGCCGCCCCTCCTAGTTAGTTACTCACCATGAACCGCGAGTGCGCGTGCGGCGCGGGCACGGGGCTGCCGGCCGGCGAGGGCGCGGGCGAGGGCGCCGCCCCTCCTAGTTAGTTACTCACCATGAACCGCGAGTGCGCGTGCGGCGCGGGCACGGGGCTGCCGGCCGGCGAGGGCGCGGGCGAGGGCGCCGCCCCTCCTAGTTAGTTACTCACCATGAACCGCGAGTGCGCGTGCGGCGCGGGCACGGGGCTGCCGGCCGGCGAGGGCGCGGGCGAGGGCGCCGCCCCTCCTAGTTAGTTACTCACCATGAACCGCGAGTGCGCGTGCGGCGCGGGCACGGGGCTGCCGGCCGGCGAGGGCGCGGGCGAGGGCGCCGCCCCTCCTAGTTAGTTACTCACCATGAACCGCGAGTGCGCGTGCGGCGCGGGCACGGGGCTGCCGGCCGGCGAGGGCGCGGGCGAGGGCGCAGGCGAGCGCAGGCGCGTGCGCCGCTCCTCCTCGCCCGCAGACATGCCTTGCTGCGGAGACACAAATAAAAACTTATTATTTCTACATTAAAAAAAAACCATGAAAATCGTGCCCATATAAAAAAAAAATGCAGATGCCATCTTGGATTTTCATTTTAGCTTCACTATCGGCTTCAGCCCCTTGAAACCTATGAAAATTACAATCAAGCCAAAAGAAAACACGGAGACGACATCTTGGATTAACATTTTGACCTCGCCATCGTCTTTAGCACCCTCGAAAAGCATAAAAACAACACCCATGACGGTATGACATTGTATGAACGCTTTTTCGCGTGATAATTTCTACCAGTCAACTCCTACCGGAAGCCGCGTTAAACAACAACGTTCCAATAAAACACTCTTCAATTTTACAAACATTATGAGTTACAACCCCAGCGCTCCAATAGAGCGTAAGTTATTATATCAACAAATAGGCCAAGTTTCCATACTGTCTATATTTATACGGTAGCGTCAGGTTGTTAGTTGGGCAAAATATGATTCACGACTGTAACAAATGGTTTTACTGAATTATAATCATAAGGATCAGCAATACAACTCTGTGAGTTAGAATTAGCCTCAAATGCTCAATACTAAAAATTTAAACGAAGACTGGAATGTCGCCCCACGTTTCGCTCGGGTGCCTTTGACTGGTGGTGGGGTGGGGGATGTAAGCGGCGCTATAAGGCGCGTGTAGGTTTTTTTAATGTGTGTTTCGAGTCGGCATCTCCGTCGCTGGGCCTCCCCTAGGTAACTAGGGGTCTCACCTGGCGGCGGCAGACCGCCGGGATGTCGTGAAGAAAGCGGCGTTTCACTATAAGCGTCGCGGCGCTCCTACAGAAACAAAATAGCAATCATTCACATGGGCGCGCATTGCTCGCGCGCCCAACCATCTTACCGGCCACTGTAGCCAACACAATGAGGGGCCCGTTTTTACGGGCCAACGGAAAGCCTCCGCGGCCGGGGGGCATAGCCCCGGATCCGCTCGCCGCGCCCCCTTGCGGGGACGTAGCGACTTCCCACGAAGTAATGTGTGTGTTCCTACCGTCCTCGCCGCCGAGGCCCGCCGCGACGCCCAAATCCACCCCCCTCCCGACCCTTGCTCGAGCCAGCCCGTGTCGCTGAGCCTGTAGCTTTAAATTCGTCCCAAAATAACACAAATCCTGATCCAACTAGTCATTTGCTGCCCTCTTCCAGCTATCCCTAAGCCGAGGTTCGTACCCCACAGGGGGTGCCCTTAGCGTTGTCGCTTAGTTTGTATTTAAGTTTAAGTCCTGGCTGGAGGCCTTAATTTATTAGGGCAACCACAGGCAAATCCGCTTAAGCAGACGAGATGCCAAACAAACAAACTTTAATGTGTGTGTGAGTGAGGAAGAAGCGCGCGGACGCATGCGACGGTGGAACATGTACTACAAATTCTAGCCTCACGCAAGCCGCCCGTTCTTTTCTGACATTTTCCAAATCCAAAGGACAATGCTCACTTTGTTAGGTAAGTTGGGTCTCAGTGGCATTTTTTTTGTTTCTGGGACGAGTTTTACTTTATATTTAAGAGAAAACATTATTATTTCATAATTAGAAAACAGTTTTAACTGTTTCACTCAGATTTTCAAATTCTTTTTTTTTTAAACACTAAAAGGCTATGATAACCTAGTTTCTCTCTTACATAATTGAAATAAACTAAAGGGTTTAAGCACAGCAGAAGCCATTTCCATAAAATAATCTGAAGTTTAGTTGGTAAGTATCATAATAGAATAATGGTAAGAAAAATGAAAATGTTTTAACAGCAAACATAAGCATCAAATTTTTGCTCTATTGATCTCACATGATTTACACACAGTCATAGTTTCATCTAATATGGAAGGCTATTGGCCTTTTGCAACACCCATTGAATATGATTATATGAACTCGATATATGAACACAGAATCGTTTCGGAACTGAAGTAAATACGGAATAATTATAAATACTCGACTCAACGTTTGTCTTACAACACGAAAAGACGAAACAAACCAACGGACGCTATTGATTTCACATAGACGTGACAGAGAATTTCACATAGATCGTACTTTTAGTAATGTTGCCTGATTTAAAATTAATTTATGTTTGTAATCGATTCGAAATCGATTGCGCTATTTGTTTTTTTATACTCCATAACACAACGCAAAAAGCGTTTAGATATAAATTTTTGTATCAACTATTCGACTATTTATACCTTTTCACTAGTGTTTTTTTTATTACAATTCTCTAATTATCTAGTTGTAATATTCGTAACACAACACATAACATAACATCACGCCTTGTTACCCCGTTGGGTTGGGCAGAGGTGTACCTATAGTACACCCACATTTCGCCAGTCATGTTTAAGTCCCATGTAATAGGGGCCTATTGTCATCTACCGGGCACAAATCCAGACTTCGGGCTGCTGCTGAGAAATTCCAGATAGAAAAACCCAATAACACGTTGCCCGACCTAGGAATCGAACCCAGGATAATATTCGAAGGGAGGGGAATATTCGTAGTATCATGAAATCGATTAATCATTATGTGATTAAATAATAAATAACTTAGAAAATCTTAGATACCTGGCAACATTTATGGTATCAATTTTGTGAGCGGATGTTAAATATTCATTCATTTAGTTATTTAAAAAGTAACTTTAATTCCAGGGTTAAAAAAAATGCATTATTTAATACATAAACGTATAAAAACTATACATAGTATTTAGTTGAGACACTCGATACCTTCACATGGAACCTGCATTTGAGCATTCTCCTTTGTTAAGATTTCGTACCTACAATTAAACGGAATATCTATTTCTGCATTTGAATCAGTTATGATTACATGGAAATTGCTGTATTGATGATATTTATGATAATATTCTCTAATACCATATTTGTTCATATTTAGATCGTCGGCCGCGAATCATATTTAGATCAACAAAACCTGATAAATGATAATATTCTCTAATACCATATTTGTTACGGCCGCGAATCATATTTAGATCAACAAAACCTGATAATGAAACCTAAATAATGAAATAAGACCTGAAAAATGCAAAAACAACGTAAGAAATTTTTTATTTCGCGGACTACCCTGACGCCTTTGCCAAAATTAAAGTAGATAGTCCTCGACTATCTTTTCTATTTTTTTCCAGAACTAGCTAATGCTGCAACGCATTAGCTAGTCTTTAAAAACTCCAGAGCGCACACAACAACCAAAGTTTCAACACAATCGGTCGAGCCATTTTCGAGTTTTTGGGTAGTTTTTGAGAGATAGAAGATGTAAATGTATGTTATAAATTAATATTACACTTACATAATAATAATAAAGAAATCTAAATGTCTTGTCAATTCGTATAAAGCGTACGAAGCAGGGGTTGGTTGTATAATGAATGATATTAGAATTATTTATGGAACATTGTTTGTTGAGTTTTCAAATATTTGGTGTCCAAAAAATATTATAAATTACTCACTCTTATCAAACAGGCGGTGTGGCACGTGAGACTGATCTTCCTATGTACAGGGTGCGCGCCCTCCTCGTCCTGTCGTACCGGGGGCTCATTTCTTCGACACATTGCGCGTATTTCTCTTGTGAGACGACGTACGAGGGCTGTTTCACTGTCTTCCGCTGTTAGGCTTGTTGAGTCCTGAAAAAGATAACACAATAATTTTGTTATTTATTTATTTTCACAAAAAAACATAATTATATCCTACTAGCTTCTACCCGCGGCTTCGCAAATTGCCCACGGGAACAAAAAGAAGCCTATGTCGTTCTCCAGGATGCCGTTAATCTCCTTGCCACATTTTTTAAAATCTCGGCGTTTCTTCCTATCTCTCTCTTCTCTACTCTGAGCGGAGAGGCCGAAACAAACTCAGTGGTCATAGTCTCATTTAAAGTCCAGACATAATCTTGGTCAGATCATGTGAAGACCATGTAGATAGAGAGATAGACATGTCCAGTCCGTGCACGTATTTGTCATTAATCGTGTAGCTCAGAATATATGTGGAGCTCAACGACTCGACGAACATTCCCAAAGAAAGGATATATGGGTAGGCCGCATAAAGTACTCAAACTGCCAGATTATCATTAAAACTGATAAGCCACAAATAGCAAATAATACATTTCGTAAGAAGACAACGTGAATTATTTGTTAAAATGTTATAAAAATCTTCCATGAGTGTGCACCATGTACCTATCATCATTATTAATTTGTCATTGCTTTTTTTTATGTACAAATTTAGTCAAGCAATTTTATTCTAGATTAATCGCCTTCACATATTATTAATGTATACAAAATATTGTAGAACATTTTAAAATAGTAAGTAACTATGGACTTTCTGGTCCAATCATCTCCGTATGAAACTATCTTTTAAAAGGGGCCACCTAGAATCATTTCTTTGCTTTCCCGGGGCAGAACGATTTGCCCTCAGTAGTTGAGACTCTTTTTTCAAATTATTTAAAAAATATGCATCAACTCGAAAGCGTGAGAAACAATAGTAATCCACTAGACGTAACGCAGGTACTACTTGAAAAGCACGCGCCGCCACGCGCTGCCGACAAAGTTAAAAGCGATTCGTAAATGATCAGAGCAAAAAAAGCTTTTTTTTGCACCTAAATAAGTTGGCATTTTATCATTTATTTTTATTTTCAAAAGTCGATTCTACTTCCCAGACCACGACATGACGCTGCGGGAAAACAACCACTAAAATTTCAGTGTGTATATATTATAAATGTTGACATTTAAAAGTGCATTCCGATGACCTACTTGAAATAAATTCAAATAATTTATTTTCTCTTCACAAACAATCGCATTATATTAATTTAAACAAGCTTAAAAACTATGTGACACTAGTTTGTGAGAGATGTCTGAGACGTCGTTAGTATGCACTAGGAATACCTGTATAGCAGATCGCACACACAGTATGTGAGCTAATCAGAAAAATCTGTGTTATGGTTGAAAATAAGGTGGATACATTATCTGTAGGGAAATTGGGATGATGACTACTGTTAAAAATGATCCTACAAATAATGTAATTTCAAAGAAGGCATAGTAAAAATTAGATAATCGAAAAAATCTATTAAATTGATGTAAATATGAAGAAGATACACGCTTTAAAAGTTCTTGGAGGGGATTGTTTATGTCCTTGTCGCGCGGCACGGGCAATGTACGGCGCTAGTATGAAGTTACGTAGTCGTGACGTCACTTCTACGATAGTGCTGTCCTAGTTTAACACTTATTTTAAAAAGTTTATAACTTGGTAGTTTTTTAAGCTTTTACACTTTTTGTAATACTATTTGCACTATTTCGAAATAAAAATTGTCATCACCCCCATTAGCGGAATGGACTATTTTGGAAGAGTTAGTAATTCCTCAGTTGCTATAAAATCTAAGTAGTGGTTTAAAAAAAGGGTGATCTATTATCTGTAGGGAAATTAGCGGGATGGACTATTTTGGATGAGTTAGAAATTCCTCAGATGCTATGAAATCTAAGTAGTGGGTTTAAAAAAAGGCTGATCTATTATCAGTAGGGAAATTAGCGGGATAGACTTTTTGGAAGAGTTAGTTATTCCTCAGTTGCTTTAAAATCTAAGTTATGGTTGAAAAAAAGCGTGATCTGTAGGGAAATGAGCGGGATGGACTATTTTGGAAGAGTTAGTAATTCCTCAGTTGCTTTAAAATCTAAGTTATGGTTGAAAAAAATGGTGATCTGTAGGGAAATTAGCGGGATGGACTATTTTGGAAGAGTTAGTAATTCCTCAGTTGCTTTAAAATCTAAGTTATGGTTGAAAAAAAGGGTGATCTGTAGGGAAATTAGCGGGATGGACTATTTTGGATGAGTTAGTCATTCCTCAGTTGCTTTAAAATCTAAGTTATGGTTGAAAAAAAGGGTGATCTGTAGGGAAATTAGCGGGATGGACTATTTTGGAAGAGTTAGTAATTCCTCAGTTGCTTTAAAATCTAAGTTATGGTTGAAAAAAAGGGTGATCTGTAGGGAAATTAGCGGGATGGACTATTTTGGAAGAGTTAGTAATTCCTCAGTTGCTTTAAAATCTAAGTTATGGTTGAAAAAAAGGGTGATCAGTAGGGAAATTAGCGGGATGGACTATTTTGGAAGAGTTAGTAATTCCTCAGTTGCTTTAAAATCTAAGTTATGGTTGAAAAAAAAGGGTGATCTGTAGGGAAATTAGCGGGATGGACTATTTTGGATGAGTTAGTCATTCCTCAGTTGCTATAAAATCTAAGTAGTGGTTTAAAAAAAGGGTGATCTATTATCTGTAGGGAAATTAGCGGGATGGACTATTTTGGATGAGTTAGTCATTCCTCAGTTGCTTTAAAATCTAAGTTATGGTTGAAAAAAACGGGTGATCTGTAGGGAAATTAGCGGGATGGACTATTTTGGAAGAGTTAGTAATTCCTCAGTTGCTTTAAAATCTAAGTTATGGTTGAAAAAAAGGGGTGATCTGTAGGGAAATTAGCGGGATGGACTATTTTGGAAGAGTTAGTAATTCCTCAGTTGCTTTAAAATCTAAGTTATGGTTGAAAAAAAGGGTGATCTGTAGGGAAATTAGCGGGATGGACTATTTTGGATGAGTTAGTCATTCCTCAGTTGCTTTAAAATCTAAGTTATGGTTGAAAAAAAGGGTGATCTGTAGGGAAATTAGCGGGATGGACTATTTTGGAAGAGTTAGTAATTCCTCAGTTGCTTTAAAATCTAAGTTATGGTTGAAAAAAAGGGTGATCTGTAGGGAAATGAGCGGGATGGACTATTTTGGAAGAGTTAGTAATTCCTCAGTTGCTTTAAAATCTAAGTTATGGTTGAAAAAAAGGGTGATCTGTAGGGAAATTAGCGGGATGGACTATTTTGGAAGAGTTCGTAATTCCTCAGTTGCTTTAAAATCTAAGTTATGGTTGAAAAAAAGGGTGATCTGTAGGGAAATTAGCGGGATGGACTATTTTGGATGAGTTAGTCATTCCTCAGTTGCTTTAAAATCTAAGTTATGGTTGAAAAAACGGGTGATCTGTAGGGAAATTAGCGGGATGGACTATTTTGGAAGAGTTAGTAATTCCTCAGTTGCTTTAAAATCTAAGTTATGGTTGAAAAAAAGGGGTGATCTGTAGGGAAATTAGCGGGATGGACTATTTTGGAAGAGTTAGTAATTCCTCAGTTGCTTTAAAATCTAAGTTATGGTTGAAAAAAAGGGTGATCTGTAGGGAAATTAGCGGGATGGACTATTTTGGAAGAGTTAGTAATTCCTCAGTTGCTTTAAAATCTAAGTTATGGTTGAAAAAAAAGGGTGATCTGTAGGGAAATTAGCGGGATGGACTATTTTGGATGAGTTAGTCATTCCTCAGTTGCTTTAAAATCTAAGTTATGGTTGAAAAAAACGGGTGATCTGTAGGGAAATTAGCGGGATGGACTATTTTGGAAGAGTTAGTAATTCCTCAGTTGCTTTAAAATCTAAGTTATGGTTGAAAAAAAGGGGTGATCTGTAGGGAAATTAGCGGGATGGACTATTTTGGAAGAGTTAGTAATTCCTCAGTTGCTTTAAAATCTAAGTTATGGTTGAAAAAAAGGGTGATCTGTAGGGAAATTAGCGGGATGGACTATTTTGGAAGAGTTAGTAATTCCTCAGTTGCTTTAAAATCTAAGTTATGGTTGAAAAAAAAGGGTGATCTGTAGGGAAATTAGCGGGATGGACTATTTTGGATGAGTTAGTCATTCCTCAGTTGCTTTAAAATCTAAGTTATGGTTGAAAAAAAGGGTGATCTGTAGGGAAATTAGCGGGATGGACTATTTTGGATGAGTTAGAAATTCCTCAGATGCTTTATAATCTTTGTTATGGTAAAATAAGGGTAATCTTTATCTGTAGGGAAAGAGGGATGGACTTTTTTGGATGAGTTGAGAAGAAGAATTCCTCAATTGCTTTAAAATTTAAGTAATGGAGCCATTTAGTTAGAGCCTTCTAACAAGCCTTTGTTGTTAGCTGATAGATCGTAGTAATACAATTAATTTTATTATAATGAGAACTTAAGAACGTATAAAATCTTTGAGAGAAGCTCGTTCTTAGACCTTTAGCAGTTTTGCAAACCGAGTATTTTCTGCCACAGACTGAGTATATATAATTTAACTTTTTTGGAAAAAAGCTGGACAAATATTGTGAATAGTACAACTTACAGGCGCGGGCAGTTCGTCCAAGTCAATCTGTGTGAGAGTGGAGTTATCCTTTATGGCAGCTAATATAGCTTGTAGACCGGCGCTGCCTAGTCGGTTCTCTCGGAGATCTAGCCTCTGGAAATATTATGCAACGCGATAAGTAAAAAAAAAACAAGGTAACTAGCTCGTAAAGTAACGAATCCTATGCACCACACCTGTAACTTAGTATCAGCCCTGATAAGCTCTGCGATTGCTGTAGCGTCGGGGCCCAGCCTGGAGGCCTGCAGGCCTAACGACACGAGGGCGGAGCCCCGCGGGAGCGCACGCACCGCGTCGTTACCGAGCGCGTTGCGACCGACGTTTAGTACGCAGAGGGATTGAGATGATCGCTGGAAAGAGGAAATATAAAATTAAATCAGTAAGCAAACCAACAATTAAAATAATCAATTTATTGCGAAAAAAGTGTCGTAATTTTTTTTTTTTTATGCCAGCAGCAACCTAATAGCAACCTTATGTTGATAGTTTTAAAGTTCATTGTCAATTTGAAAGACCCCAACAACCTAAAAGCAACCTTATCACAATAGTTATAAAGATCAAAAAGGACCGTACCAAAAAAACAAGATGGCGATTTTTAATATTCCCATTCTGTCACACCGACTCAATGAGTTCGATCTTTGTTTACAAGTGCACTTCAGAAAGTGGAACATTCCCGAGAAAAAATGTATGGAGATGTTTGACATGTGATGTCATATGCCTTTGCCATTCTATTTCCTACACTCTGTGTAAGTTAGAGCAGGAAAGGTATACTCTAGACAGGCAATATTTCCCATCAAATCCGACATGCGTCATTCTGACACAATGAGTCGACTGACAGTGTTGATTTGATTTTTTTTGGCGGGGCTCAATGAGTGGGCTTGTCACTCCAGGGGTTATTTCTACTAAAACGAAAATCAACTTTTTACTACTGAAAATTTAGTTGAATACGGAAAAAGTCCTTAACATATTTGAATTTGTAGCGAAAACTTTACTTTATGATGGATAATTTTAAAGTTGTTTTTCCAAAAACACATTTATTTACATGTTGGGACTAAACTAAAGCGCGTACGCAGTTTAAGCACTCGCAGTCCGCAGGAATTGGTCATCGATCAAAATGCCTTTCATTTTGAAAATTCAACAATATTTATTGTGTTATTTAAGCTGTCGAGCACATGAATTTAATCATGAAAGTGAAAAGGTGTTATGTAATTAGGGATATAGCGCTTGAGTTCTCCGCTAGAGGCGCTAGTGTAGAGTCAGGTCTCTGGCTGATGTCAAATGGACTGAATGTTCGGTGTTTGCGTGATTTTTATCACAAATGCTTCATAATGGTTGTTCCCGAATAATTGTGGCTCAAGTTTTTTTTTTTTAAATTAGGATCGGAATTTGATAGCACTTGAAGGAAGAATAATATTTGTCTGTTTCACGATTACTAATTTCAGGAACATAATAAAAAATAAAATAAAAAATAATTTGAAGTTTTAAAATGTAATAAAATAAAAATAATATGATTTTATGGGTATTTAAAGATATCCAAAACATCAAATACTGACAGGACCTTACTCGCCAGTGGCGCCAACTAGTGAGCACAAAAACGATAGCCCCGATTGGAGACTGTGATCAAAATGGACAGCCAATATGTATTACATTTCGACATACTTATCTGTGCAACGGCCGTTTTTCGAACTACATTTTGAAGGGACGTTCGATCAGTTTTTGTTTAACTCTAAGATTTTTGTTGCCAACCAGCGCCACCAATAACTGCACAAATAAGTTGGTCGTACTATACATCATAGTTCGACCAACAAATTTTATTGTGACCGGCTTTCGCAGATTTTCGTACCAATATATTCTTTGAAATGTGCTTTAGTGTTTACTAACCAACGCTTTACAGAGGTGCGGAGCACAGTTTCTGGTGAGTTGATTGTTCCATAGCACTAGGAACGCCAGCCCCCGAGCCTCGTGACCACCAACTGCAAACATCAGGAAAATGTATGAGAAATGTTAAAATGAAAAATAAATAGGCTGAATAATGATTGGTAAAAGACAAAACTTCCTTGTTTAGTGCTGATTTATCTATTTCCACTCAAAGTGTACGTATTTTTTAAAGAACATAAAAATGAAGCCCCTCTAATGAACCCTTCTAATGATAAAAGTAACCGTCTGTTAATCATTTTGTTTAGAGCTTTTTGTAATAGATGGCGTTTTACTCTTTTGGTCCTTTCATCACAACTTTATTTTATTATTATTTTTACATATTTATATAAAAGAAATCTAATAACATGTTTTTCTGAAACCGGAACTGTAAAATTGTGAGAAAATTGTGTTGCAATTAGTGAGTCGCTGATGCTGCCATCTGTTGAAAAACTGGACGAAGGAAAATTGCCAGCTCGATAGCCAGACTTAGAGAGGTTTCATTTCTTTGTATGGGATGGGGTATCTGTACGTAGTATTATATTATCTGTGGTCCGGTCTTAGGTTGTCTATTTGTATTAAGAACTTTACTAAAGTCGACATATAATAGTTCGAAATACAAAAACTGGCGTGAAGGTGGTCTGGCTAAAGTTAGATCGTGTTTTATAATAAGACGGAGCAAGTACATATGAATTAAAAAGGCACGTTGGTACTTTTATAGAGGTAGGAGGAAGAGCGTGTAAAGTTCACTCATATTTTAAAGAAAAAGGAGGATCCTCCGACCGTACGGTTGTTGTGTCTGGTGGACAACTGCCCGACAAATGATGTCAGGACGTTGTATATGTGCTAGCTGCGAGGTAAACTCTGCCTGCGTGCAGGATTTTGCGTGACGTCAATGTGATGCGTAGTTTGCATGTGGCGGTGTAGATGCCGTTTTTTTTGCATTTTTTTTATTTTATGTATGGCATCTCGCAGCTCAACTTGTGAGGTTGTCGTTTGCTTAAGCGGTCTTGCCTGTGGTTGTGAACTTAAATACAAACTAAAAAACTAAGGACTACACGCTAAGGGCACCCGCCGTCATATGCAAACACTAGGCCCGGATTTGAACCCCTCGTGCATGAGAGGCGTTGAGTGTATCGCCGCTATTAAATGGGTTCTTCGAGGGCCTGGCTCGAGTATGTTATTAGTTTATAAACCTACCTTATGCTTTTTAATGTATACCTTGACACCGATGCGGCGACAATGGCGACGCGGCTGCGGAGGTCGGCGACTGTGACGCTTGCACTGCCAACGCGTCCGCTAAGTGTGCCGTGCCTGCGTCCTGCAATGTAACAATACAATAGATCTGGAGGTGAAGGAGCAAGGTGACGAGTTCCTCCTCGTTCCTTTGCGCCGGCTGTCGCTGAAGACCAGCGCTGGGGCTCTGTCTTGCATAGGGTCGCAGCAATATCCTGAGCGATAGCCGTTTTGCGTGGACGCATGTTTCACCTTTTTTTTTTTTGTCGAGTATGTGTTTTTTTTGTGTCATGTTTACCGCAAATAAAAGTTTTTCTTTCTTTCTTGCTTCCTCCTCTCAAAATCTAAGGACTAGAGAAGTTTATTTTTATTTTTTTACTGTAAGTGGGTTTTTACAAACACTTTTACACGTCAAACATTTTTATTTTTAAAACTAGATGAGATCGGCGTTTCCTATCTGACTATTCTGAGAAGAAAAGCCGAATCAAACCCAGAGGTCACAGTCTCTTTTAAAGTCCAGACATAATCTTGGTCAGATTCTGTTAAGACCATGTGGATTGATGTCTGAAATAGGTCTTTTGAGGAAAGAACCACACAGATTGAGTGGACCTGTCCAGTCAGTGCACGCATTTGTCAGAAATCATACAGCTCAACTCAAAACATAAGGAGCTCAACGATTCGACGAACAATACCAAAGAAAGGACATTGGGTAGGCCGCATAATTACTCAAACCGCCAGACCCAGATTACGACTAAAACTAACTGAGATAATAAAATAATAAAACAAAAGTTTAAAAAAACCCCACATAGTCTTAACATTCACAATAATAACAATAAAATAATACCTAGGTAAGTATTCATGTCATTGTTTATTTTACAGATCATATGAGGACCATGTAGGTAGGTGTCTGAAATGGTCTTTTGAGGAAAGAACAATACAGATTTGAGTGGGCATGTCCAGTCAGTGCACGCATTTGTCATTTATCGTGCAGCTCAACTCAAACGTAAGGAGCTCAACGATTCGACGAGCAATACCAAAGAAAGGACATTTGGGTAGGCCGCTTTAAGTACTCAAACTGCCAGATATAAAAAAATAAAGAAATAACTGAGATAATAATAATAATAAGTTTATTGATCCAAAAATATATACATAGACACAGGTTGTATAGTAGTATATGCTAAGACTTAATCAACTAACAATGGACACAAAGGGAGAAAGAAATAATTGTCTATATTACCAAAAACATTAAATTCTGTCTCCTAAACCTGTATCTTACGAGACAGTGATTCAACCGAGCTGTACTGAAAGTTAGATGAATGATGGACGAGTGTCGATGCCAATCTACTATAAAAAAAAAGATGTGAGTTAGCTGAGTAAGTAATTTTAGATTTATTTGAGAATGAATGGATGGATGGATGGATGCAGGAATTTAGAAAGAGTAGGGATGTGAATGGGAGAGAGGTGTGTGTGTTCGTGTTTGTGAGTGAAATGTTAGTTGGTTTGTATGGGTGTGTGTGTGTGTGTGTTGAGTGTTATGAGGTGTTTGTTTGTGTAGCGTTTAGTGTTCCAATTAAATATTGAATAATAAAAATTGATTTGTTAAGCGATGTATGCCAGTAGAGATTCGGTGTTATCGTAGTCCTCTTGTATGAGCCAGTCTGTAATTTTAGATTTGATATTGAATTTATTTAAGTTTATTATATTTAATTTATTTTGTATAATTTTATATACATGAATACTTAAAACGTAGTATTGGTGTTTTGCAAACGAGGTTTTGTGCTGTACCCCGAGAGGGGTACATATGTTCGCTTTTTTGGGTCAGGAAGGGGTAGGCAGCCATGCACTCTGAGGAAGAACAAACAGCTGACGTACCGTCAGAACTTTGCAGTCAGAATATAGTAGTACTGCGGGGTATCTAAACGGTTTCCTGGTCATAACCTTAAGTACAGCTCTTTGAGCTCTCTCTGCTCTCAGAATAAAAGTCTTCGCTGCTCCACCCCACACGGTTATGCAGTATCCCAGGATAGATTGGCACAAAGTTAGATATACCATCTTGAGATTTTTAAAATCAGCCGATTCTCTCAGAGATTTAAAGATGTGTACCAGACGGATAGTTCGAGTAGTAAGAGTATCAAGCTGCTTGTCCCATCTCAAGCCCTCATCTATGTGCACCCCCAGATACTTTACGTTATTAGTTCTAACAATTGCAGGACAAGAGCACGACATTTGCCGATTTTGGCATGAGTGAGCTGTGATCGAAAAAGTATTCGGGGGTAGGTTGTTACGTCGGATCGCAAAGGGTATATAAAAGGTTTTATCCAGGTTTAGCGTCAGCAAGTTCAGATTAAGCCAGGTCATAACGGAAGTCAGTGTAGATTCAGCCCTAGCTTGCACATCGTGCCACGTAGGACCGTGAATTAAAATCGCCGTGTCATCGGCATATACATAGATCTTACCATCAGGTGTAGACATTCTACAGAGGTCGTTTATATATATTTGAAAGAGCGCGGGTCCTAATATGCTTCCTTGAGGCACGCCGAATGACACCGATTCTTCTTCGCTATGTCTCGATCCTATCCTAACTCGCTGGGTGCGATTTGTCAGGTAGTCAGTAAAGAGTTTCAAAGCCATGCCACGCACGCCCACACACTCTAACTTGGCTATTAGTTTGGGAACAGAAACTGTGTCGAAAGCCTTCGACGAGTCCAAAAATATGCCAAGGCACTTAGTTTTGCTGGATCTAACTCAAACTATAGCAAAGACACTAGGTCTTTGCTATAGTTTGAGTTAGATCCAGTACAGCATTTTCAGTTGAGACACCAGACCTAAAGCCATACTGGTTTTCAGCAATAATTTTATACCTGTCTAAAAAGCTTCTAAGATTTTTGTTTAAAATCTTTTCTGCTATTTTCGAGAGCGAGGATAGAACAGATATTGGCCTAAAATTATTGACACAGCTCCTGTTCCCACCCTTATAGATTTGGAGTTTTTCCGGATGCTCTTAAGAAGGCCATAGACTTCTTAAGAGCATCCGGAAAAACTCCCGTGTCTATGCAAAGATTGCAAGTGTGTGTTATCACCGGTACGAGAGTGTGGCGACATGTCTTGAGAAGCGATGAAGGGATCCCATCCCAGCCTACTGCACAATCGCTTCGCAGCTATAGTATAATTGAATTGACGTCACTGTGGTCTACTTTTTGTATAGCGAGTGAATGAATGGGAAGTGTCGGCGTCATGCTTATGAAACCGGGAGGTTTATCTCGAGTAAGAGGTGTTTTATTAGGGTCATTAAGTATTGCCCCTGCCATGTTTTTACCAATATTACTTACTAAAGAAGGAACATACATTGTTTAGGGAGGATTTAGGGTTATCGGTTATTTTTAATAGCTCATCTGGACTGGAGTGTATTTTACCGGTATTCGTAATTTCCTTAATCGTTTTCCATAACATTTTTGGATTACCGTGGGACTTTTCAAGTTCGCTCCTCTCATATGCCCTCTTCAATTTACGCAGTAGCGCATTACAGAAATTTCGATAGCGTGTATATGTTACATGTAATATTAAATTATCTGGTGATTTTTTAGATTTTGTGTGTAATTTATCTCTAAGCTTAATACATTTCAATAGGCCAGTAGTTATCCATAGTTTTATAATTCTTAGTTTCTTTGTTACATTAAATTGTTCTGAGTGTTTACTTATGGTTGATGACAGTAGTGTAACCAGTTCATTCATAGCGACATTCGCATCTTCAGTTTTGTAAATATTTGTAAAATCTGTATGTTCTAATTCGGTTTTTATTGCTTCTGTATTAATACGAGATTTAGTGAAATTTTTGTTTCCGGTAAAGTTTGTATTTGAGATTGTAAGTATAATTGGTTTGTGATCTGTTATATGCGATTCTACTACCAAACTTGAGGCTGATGACTTTGTTTTTAATAATATGTGATCAAGACAATTTTCATTTCTAGTGGGTAAAAGGTGAGTTGGTAATAGCCCATGGGATGCGTTTAAAATAAGGTAGTCTAACGCCCGGTCGTTCCTACTTCCCAATTTTATGTCGATATTCAGTCACCTACCATTGCAATATTTGGGGAGCTTGCTATCTTCTCATAGATACAACTGAGACTGGTAAAAAAACTATCATAATTAACTTTTGTGGTATTAGAAGGGGAACGATATATTGCAACTACCGAGAGCTTGTTATCAACCTGACATATTAGACTATTCGCAAAGTTTATGGTTGGTTCCCATGCTGTTACATATAGGCCAACTTTTGTATAAATAATTACTCCCTCGTTTTGATTCGATATGTTTTTAGTAGAGTGCGACTGGTAACCATTTAGTACTGGTATATTACTCTCTCTACTCAGCCAGCACTCCGTTAAAACAATTATATCAAAATTTACGTTAATTAGACACAATAATGCTTGTAGACTATCAAAATTTTTATTTACACTACGTATTTTCATATGCAGTAGTTTGATGCTATTGTTAGTTGAATTTATGTATTTTATACACTCTTGAGGGTCACATGAAACAAATAGATAGACAAAATATATAAAAATACTACCACTAAGTCCTCACACGGAATTCAAATAATAATAATATTATACAAAGTAAATATTCATGTCATTGTCATTGTGTATATAATAATTATGAAATGTTAAAGTGTATACAAAATAAAACAAAAGTTAGGTACCAAACAAAAAAAAACATACTCAGTATGCAAAAATTGGAGCAGGTCCCAAGCCTTTTTGTCGTCAATGTAGTCTTTGACTGTATAAAAATCTTTCTGGCACAACTTACGTTTAATAAATGATTTGAATTTATTAAGGCTTAGATCTTGAACGTGGCTTGGAAGTTTATTATAAAAACGTATACATTGACATCTGAACGAGCCACCTATTTTCTTGAGCCTTGTTGTAGGTACAACAAATTTGTGTTTGTTCCTAGTATTTATATTATGGATATCACTGTATTTTTTTAACAATTTTATGTTTTTGTGCGCATACAAAAGATTTTCATAAATATACTGAGAAGACACAGTCATTACATTAATTTCCTTAAATTTCTCTCTAAGTGAGTGTCTCGGACTTAATTTATAAATTGATCTAACAGCTCTTTTCTGCAAAACAAATATAGTCTGAATGTTGGCGGCATTTCCCCACAAAAGAATACCGTACGACATCACACTATGAAAATAACTAAACGGGCTGTCTCTAAATCAGTTAATTTTCGAATTTTCCTAACAGCGTATGCTGCGGAGCTTAGCTTTTTTGACAATTTATCAATATGTGGGCCCCACTGAAGCTTAGCATCCAAAGTTAAGCCCAAGAATACTGTGCTGTCTTCAAGTTTCAATTCTTCGCCTTTTATCAACACATTCGTTTTCACCTGCCTAACGTGAGGTAGCGTAAACTTAATGCATTTTGTCTTCTTTTCATTAAGTACTAAATTATCAACATTGAACCAGTGAACTATTTTTGAGACCGCGTTAGCTGCTGACGTTTAAGTTTAAACAAAAGTGAAGTATCATAGTTAAATTATATTACTCAAACAACGATAGATAAAACAATTAAAAGTCAAATGTTAATTCAAGTCAATTAATGTCAAATGAGTATAAAGCGACCAAAGATAACCTAAGCGCAGAAATAATTAGCAGGTTATCGAAATAAATTCTTATTTCTTGTTTTGTCCTGTAGAAACATAGAAGAAGTCAAACGAAGAATTAACATAACTTGGAGAAAATTTTGGAATTACAAGGAAATAATGAAATCACGCTTACCTGTTAAACTTAAAGCTAGAGTCATGAACTCTTGCCTGCTACCATGCCTTACTTACGCTTGCCAGACGTGGATCTTTAATAGCAAAACCATAAATAATATACAAGTTTGCCAAAGGGCCATGGAACGAAGCATCTTAAACATCAGACTTAGAGACAAACAACGAAACACAACAATCAGAAAGAAGACACAAGTCATAGATGCCTTTCAACACGCTCAAGCACTAAAGTGGAGATGGGCGGGCCACCTGGCGCGATCAGAAGACGACCGGTGGACCTTTAGAACAACCGCTTGGAAAGGCCCACACGGAAAGCGAAGTAGAGGCAGACCAGCAGAACGCTGGGCTGACGACATAGTGGAATTGGTGGGCAAATCGTGGCTATTAGCAGCAAGAAACAGAAAAGACTGGAAATTACTGGAGGAGGCCTATACCCGTCGAGGGGTCCTTAATTAATTATTATTTTACCAAAAGTACATAACTTTTTATAATTATTTAAGGAATAATAAAGGCTTTTTTATTTTTTTATTTATATCAAAATAAATCGGCTGTTTCCTAGAAAAGTGCATCCAGCGGATTCCAGCGCGTCAGTCTGCGTACGCGAACCCATCGAGCCCATCACCTTCAACTAGCTACACAGGTAGCTAAGGAGTTCACCAACAGACAAGCGGAGAGCTGGTGGTAAAAGGTTGGCAGTCCAGCGAATCTATGCCATCCCTATGGCAGGCTTACCAGATGTTTATTACGCCTGGACAGGTAGGCCCGCGCCTGGTGACCGGGACCATCACAGGACACAGCACGTTAAACAAACCTTTCCACAACATAACGGAAATTCCTCTATATGCAGGGCTTGCATGGAGGATGAGGAAAGTGTTGCGCTCTTTGAATGAACAGGTGTCACCCAGATTAGGACAAAAACCCTCGGGGCACCAACAGACCAGGAGATTTGATCAGCATCTGGAGGGAGGTGGGCTGGTTGGAATAACCACCGACGGCCGCCATGGCCCACGCACTATGGTCCACATGAAGGACTAAGTGAGGAAACCAAAAACCAAAAGATGAAGAAGATGTACGGAACAGCTTTTTTTTCAATAACTGCAAATCTAATAATGCAGGGTTGTTTAGAATGAACTGTTTCCATGGCAACAGGTTGCACGTCGATGTCTCAGCGACCATGTAGATTTAGTGCCGATTTTACCAATGCCACTAAACGCGATCAGCACTTTTAAACCTAGTTCAAGAGCTGTCATTGTCAATATTCCATAACAATTTTGACACTGACAGCTCTTGAAAGCGTTTTAGATACGCTGAACGCGTTCAGTTGCTGTGGTGAAATCGGCACTTACTAGGTGAAGGAGATGCTCAATTTTCAAGTGTCCATCCGCCCGTCTATTAAACAGAGAGGTTTGTCTTCGGGCAATGTTGCTACACGCGTAGCATGTAGCAACATTGCCCGCACATACTATTATCAGAGGAATAGACAAAATTACAGAAAGAATAGACAAAATTACAGACTTGTTGCATTTTGTCCATTCTTCCGTCGACAAAACTTGTTTCTATGGTGGTCATGCTACGCATGCTGAACGATTTCCTGTTTACTATGTGTTTCCTTATATGCTATATTTGTGTCATTTTAACATTTTTTTTTTATATTTTTACCTCAAAAAAATGTTTGTTTCGAAATAGTGTAAACAATAATTTAGAAAGACAAAAAATATAAAAAATGAAGAAAAAAAAATGTTTTAAAAATAAGTGTTTGACAAGGACAGCACTGTCGTAAAAGTGACGTCACGACTGTGTAACTTCATACTAGCGCCGTAAATTGTTCGTACCTCGCGACAAGGACGGGAATAATCCCCTCCAAAAACTTTTAAAGCGTGTATCTTCTTCATAGAGATTTCTTCATCAGAAAAAAAAAACTAAATGTATTAAGTTTACGATACCTCATGTTAGACAAGAAGAAACTAGTGTTATTTTAAAGGGTGAAGAGTTGAAACCCGAAAACTCCACAGTATTCTTAGGCATAACTTTGGATGCCAAGCTTCAATGGGGCCCCCATATAGATAAATTGCCAAAAAACTGAGCTCTGCAGCATACGCTGTTAGAAAAATTCGTAATTTAACTAATTTAGGGACAGCGCGTTTAGTTTACTATAGTTATTTTCATAGTATGATGTCGTACGGTATTCTTTTGTGGGGAAATGCCGCCGATATTCAAACAATTTCTGTTTAACAAAAAAGGGCAATTCGTTCAATTTATAAATTAAGTGTCAGACACTCCCTCAGAGACAAATTTAAAGAGATTAATATAATGACTGTGCCTTCTCAGTATATTAATGAAAATCTTTTATATGCACATAAAAATATTAATCTGTTTAAAAAATACAGTGATATCCATAACAAAAATACTAGGAACAAACACAAATTTGTTGTTCCCACTACCAGGCTCAAGAAAATAGGTGGCTTGTTTAAATGTCAGTGTATACGTTTTTATAATAAACTTCCTAGCCACATTGAAGAACTAAGCCTTAATAAATTTAAATCTTTTATCAAGCGGAAATTATGCCAGAAAGCCTATTATACTGTCAAGGACTATATTGAGGACAAGAAGGCTTGGGATTGAGCTGCTCCAATAAGTTTACACAGATATTGTTGATGTTTAATTTGCTATTTAACTTTTTTTCTTTTAATGTTTTTTTCTATAAACGTACCTTTTTATCTAAACAATGACATGTATATATTTACTGTATAAAGTATAATATTGTTTTAATTTTTGTGAATGTGAGAACTATGTCTGTTTCAGTGCTATTGTTTCAGTTTCAGTACTTTACGCGGCCTCCCCAAATGTCCTTTCTTTTTGTATTGTTCGTCGAATCGTTGAGCTTCTGAGTTGAGCTGCACGATGATTGACAAATGCGTGCACTGACTGGACAGGTCCACTCAAATCCGTGTGGTTCTTTCCTCAAAAGACCATTTCAGACACCAGTCTACATGGTCCTCATATGATATGACCAAGATTATTTTCATATTTTTTATTTACACTTTGACATTGATGGATGCAATGACATTTACTTTGTAAAGGATTATACTATTTTAATTATTGTGAATGTGAAGACATTGTGGATTTGTTGTTTTATTTAATGCATTTTTTTTAAATTATTAGTTTTAATCATGGTCTTTGAGTAATTTATTTTCAGTTTCAGTTTGAGTAATTTATGCGGCCTACCCAAATGTCCTTTCTTTGGTAATGTTCGTCGAATCGTTTAGCTTCTTTAGTTCTGTGTTGAGCTGCATGACAACTGACAAATGCGTGTACTGACTGGACCGGTCCACTCATTCTGTGTGGTTCTTTCCTCAAAAGACCATTTCAGACATCAATCCACATGGTCTTCACATGACCTGACCAAGATTGTCTGGACTTCAAAAGAGACTGTGACCTCTGAGTTTGTTTCGGCGTTTCTTCTCAGAGTAGTCAGATAGGAAATGCTGATCTCACCTAGTTTTTAAAATATGATTGACGTGTAAAAGTGTATATACAAACCTATTTACAGAAAATAAATAATTTATCATTTATCATATTTACTTCGATTTAACAGATTTTTTAGAGTTTTGCATTTTTTACCTGTATCATATTGTTGGAGAGGTCCAGCAGCTGTATACGAGAGTTGAATCTGAGTAGGGAGGCTAGTTGCGCCGCGTCGGATATGGACAGTCTGTTGTCACAGAGGCGGAGCTCGCGGATCGAGCTGTTTGATTTTAGGGCTATTACTGTAAGGAACAGAAAGATATTTTTTTAGTGTTGTATAAAAATATTCACTCAATTGCAGGGAAGAGACAAAATTTGCCCACCCCTTTGGAGACGAAACTTTTGTCTTAGTATTTTTTTTTAAAATTTCGATACATGGAAAAAAAATAAAGCCAAACAGTAAACAAGAATAGTTTTTAAAAAAATGGCGAAGTCGATGCTAGACAGAGACAGCTTTACTAGCATCTGACGTCACAACACAGTAACGCCATAGTAACTTCGCGCCATTCAGTACAATGATCATTTTGCGTGACAGACAATTTCAATAAACATATCCACCGATGTTATTTATTTTTGCCAATCGCCTTTTTTTTGTAACGTTTCTAAAATAAGTATTAATTAATGTATATTTTTGATAGTAGTCAAATAATCTATTGGGTCACACCAATAGATTATTTGACTCGATTTCTTGTGGGATAAGTGAGTTCAACGTGGTCATTGCTTAACACGCTTACAATGGTAATGCTTTTAATTTTTGGCAAGTTATTTGAGAAAATATTTACCACAGTACTACCGGCAAACCAAATTAAGGTTATGACTTTAACAGGCTATGTACAGGTTAACCAGAAAAGGTTTGCGCTTCGGTAATCATCGTGTTTTAGAATTAGCACGAACGTCGCGCCAAAATTGACCCAAAACAGACGCAAAACTTCAAAATGTTGTACAGACGCGCTTTGCATGTAATTTTATCTGTGTCGAGTTATTAGTTATTATCTACTCCGGTCGCAAATCGTCAGTTGCCACTCAAAAAATTTGACGAGTTGTTAATCTACAACATGCAATCACGGAAATTCAAAATAAGCAAGTATTGGTTGGTTATACCAGCTCGCTATTAGATATTATCATCGGGCGTTCGTATTTCCGAAGATAGATATCACCTGCTCCCTCAATACTTCTAAACTAGTCGTCGTATTCTTTACTTACCTAGACATAATAAAGGCTCCCCGCACAGACTCACTCGCTGTAGACACAGCGCTCGCAGGGTACAAGTGTGCGCTCGCAGTGAGCGCGCTAACACAGGCGCGTGCGACGCTTCTAGAGGCGCGTCCGACACTTCTAGTTCGGATAGGTCTGCGCTCTGGAAGTTATGAGAAGCAGCTGTTAATAAATCGAAGAACAGAAACCCTACTTCTCTCTTACTTGGTCGTTAGTAGGTATCGGCTGTCATTCGTAGATCTTTGTCAGAAAATCTGACAACCAGTCTTACCAAGGAGTTTCGTGTTACCCAGTGTCGGGTTGTGGTGGTCATAGAGGCAGTCGCTCCGTGTAAAATACGAGTATTCAGCTGCATCCTGTTACAGTGGAAACCGACTCCAACATCGTTGTGATAAGGCTAAGCATTTGATGTTTAATACAATTAAGCGCGAACGAATCTGTGGCCCTAGTGTGAGTTTATTTAAAACGTCTCGACTTTCCGCATCGACCGCGTTCGGCGCTCCGATTGGCTCTTGGCAATCGGAGCGCAACTTTCGAATGGCGAAGGGCCAATCGGAGCGCCGAACACGGTCGATGCGTAAAGTCGAAATGGTTAAAAGAAACTCTCCCTAGGGCCTCAGAACGCGATCTACGCGATCACATCTTAGTGCCGATTTCACCAATGAAACTGAACGCGATCAGCACATCTAAAACGCGCTCAAGAGCTGACAGTGTCAATATGCCATAGAAAATAATGACACTGACAGCTCTTAAACGGAGCTTATGTACGGATCGCGTTCAATTTCATTGGTGAAATCTGCCCTAAGTGATGATTTCACAAATGTTACTGAACGCGTTTTAGATGTGCTGAAAGCGTTCAGGAACGTTGGTGAAATCGGCACTAAGCCGCGTTAAAGAGCTGTCAGTGCCATCACAGTTGCGAAATATTAATGCTGACAGTTCTTGAACGCGGAGATGTAGTGATCAGCTTCAGTTTCATTGGTAAAATTCGACCAAAGTCGGACTCATGGTAACTGTATTCAGCGTTTTGCCTAGGCTTGTACCTATTAGGCTCAAATCCGCCTAAGGAAAAGCATACGCCCACTTACTTTTTTGATCATCCTAGAGGCAGCTTGCCAGCCTCTGATGCCGAACTGCCTCGGCCCAGCGATGGACAGCACTGTTGCACTCTCGTAGTACTCTATCATGTCGAATATCGCCTCCTGGAACACCGACTCATACTTTTAGGGTTGTGTAGAGAGCGCTCCTCTCAACATGGCCGCGCGCTGGCGGCAGTGAACGAGAGGTGCGGGGACGGCGGGGAGCCAGCCGGCCTACGGCCGAGCGCGGGCCCCCGCGCCACGAAAGTCAGTTGCTGCACGCCTCCACGCACGGCTTCGCTTACGCGTTTTTTAACATCTTAATTGACCGTTGTACATTAATTTTATTTCTTAATATACATGTTATACAGTCCACTACAGTTTCATTTTGCTGCACTACGATCTATCGTCGCGATCAGGTTGCGTACCTCAAAAGGAAAAAACGAAACCAATAGAGGATCACTTCGTTGTCCGTCTGAGTGTCTGTCTGTCTGTTTGTCTGACCCTGTTTCTTAGGAACGCGTGGAGGTATGAAGTTGACATTATTATGAAAGACCTACGTCTACGGTCCCTTCGTGCTCTAAAAATCTAGCTTCTAAGTCAACGCAATAAAAAATACGGCGATTTAAGCGATATATTTTGATACTCGCAAATAAATTAAAACCTATAGGGTATTTTAACACCAACCTCCTTGCCCTCAACTCCCCTCGGTCCCATAAACTCCTGCATCTAATCGAATCAGCCAGTCTGCATGTTTTGCCTCTCCAACCCACTCATCACAATATAGTCGGTGATGATACTTGGCTTGACCTGATCCTTACCTCTAACCCTTCCCTAGTTTCCTCACATGGTCAACACGATGCTCCTGGCTTTTCCCATCACGACCTTATTTTCTTATCCTATGTCCTTAAATCCCCTAAATCAAAACCAACGTTCCAGTACCGGCGTGCTTATGCGCGTGTGAATAGCGAGAGGCTTCAACAAGATGCGTCCAATATTGATTGGTCATCCCTGGAAGCAGCTATTTCAATTGAGGAAAAAGTCAGATTGTTCAACGATGTTGTGGTCAAACTTTTTGACGCCCATGCCCCTATCAAGAAAATCAAGTTGAAGCGTCCGCCTGCGCCTTGGATGAACAAGGGAGTTCGGATGGCAATGCGACGGATGGATCGCGCGTTTCGGAAATTTAAAAGGGATCGCTCGGATGACAATTGGACATTGTTCAAGGCTGCTAGGAATCGGTGTAATCAGATGATACGCAACGCTAAACGCCGCCACATCCTAAATAATATTAATTATTCTTCTCCTGCCGATATTTGGAAGTTCCTTGGAACTTTGGGTATCGGCAAATCGCGACATTCGGACCTTCCTAACACAATTGGTTTGGACGATCTAAATCGCCATTTCTCCACTGTTCCCACTCTAGATAGTCAAACCAAATGTCAAACCCTCGCCTACCTTGCTGGTCTGACGCGTCCCAATATTAATCCCTTTGTCTTCACCCCAGTCGGCTCGGAAGATATCAAAAAAATTATCCTCTCCATTAAATCCAAAGCTGTGGGCTGCGATAATGTCAGCCGCCATATGATCGTAGCGGCTATTGATCAACTCCTCCCAGCAATCTCCCACATCATAAACTTCTCCCTGTACACCGGTGTTTTCCCTTCCCTGTGGCGTAAAGCCCTTGTTCGGCCCCTGCCTAAGATACCCAATCCCTCTCTTCCTAGTCACTTTCGCCCAATTTCCATCCTTCCCTTTCTATCCAAAGTGCTCGAGGCCAGTGTTCATAAACAATTCTCCCACTTTATTCACTGCAACACCCTCATCAGTCCATTTCAATCCGGTTTCAGGCCCGGGCACAGTACCGTATCAGCCCTCCTTAAAGTGACTGACGATATCAGGCGGGGCATGGAAGACACAAAAGTTACAATTTTAGTGTTAATTGACTTCTCCAATGCTTTCAACACCGTCAGTCACAAAGTCCTTTTATCTATCCTTTCCTATCTTATGGTCTCTCGAGAGGCTTTGGAATGGTTTTCTTCTTATCTTCAGGGGCGTCAGCAGTCTGTTCGTGCTGGGGACTCTTCGTCGAGTTGGTGTGATCTTGCAGCTGGCGTCCCTCAAGGCGGTATTCTATCTCCTCTTTTGTTCTCCATTTTTATTAATCTAATTACCACCGAACTTCGGGTTGCGTATCATCTTTATGCTGACGATTTGCAGCTTTACTACCAGGCAAATGTGGACAACATATCCGATGCGATTGAGGAGCTAAACCGGGATTTAAGTGTGGTTAAAAACTGGTCTGATCGATTTGGCGTGGCGGTTAACCCTACCAAGTGTCAGGCTATCATTGTAGGGAGCCCCTACAGTATGAGGAAAGTGAAAGGCGTTACTGTACCACCTGTAATGTTTGATAACTCAGTCATCCCGTTTAGCTCCGATGTAAAGGATCTTGGTCTGCATGTCGACACATGTCTTGACTGGCGAAAGCAGGTCACGACTGTAAGCTCAAAAGTCACTGGAACGTTGCGGTCACTCTATCGGTTGAAAAACCTCCTCCCATCACACATAAAGGCTATGCTTGTACAGTCCCTAATCTTTCCCATAATAGACTATGGTGATGTGTGTTACTATAACCTGAATGCAGATCTCCTCAATAAACTTGACCGCCTTCTAAATAACTGCATTCGATTTGTCTTCAATCTACGTAAGTATGATCATGTTTCCGCGCACCGATTGCTTTTAAAGTGGTTACCCATACGTCAGCGTAGAGAGTTGAGGGCTCTGTCTATGTTGTATTCTATACTCGACAAATCTACCTCTCCTTCTTACCTGACCCCCCATGTTCAATACTTATGCTCAGCCCATAGTAAAAATCTTCGTTCCACCAACAATCGTCTTCTACGATGTCCTTCTCACCGCTCTGGTTTTATTCACTCTTCTTTCTTTGTCCAAGCTGTCTTTCTTTGGAATGCGCTCCCTCTGAACATCAGGATGGCTACCAGTCGGTTATCTTTTAAAGTGAAGGCTCGTGAACATATTCGTGAGACGCTTATAAAATCATCTCAGCGCTGATTTGCTGGATTCGTTTTCTCCTCTACCTATCGTTATTTCTCCTGACAAAGTTTAATTGGTTTATATGTATGTATTTAAGTATATATGTATTATTATTTTTCGAGTTATCTATCCCTTTTGTTGCACCTGCCATGTTTTGTCTCTGCATCACCCTAAGGTTGACTGGTAGAAAATGTCTCAGGCATTAAGTCCGCCTTTGTACAGTATTTTTTTACTTGTACATAAAGTGTTAATAATTTAAATAAAATAAATAAATATTTCCCGTTGACCTAGAATTATGAAATTTGGCAAGAAGTAAGGTCTCGCAGTACAAGTAAAGAAAAAACTCCGAAATTTAATTTGTAGTCTATCATTTTTTTTTTTTACGATTACAAACTTACATTTGCAGTTGGAAAATTGACCGTGATGTATATAAATGTTAAGTTTACTCTTGGGATAAATTCATCCCAACTACGGAACCCTTCATTGTACGTGGTCCGACACGCACTTAGCCGGTTTTTATTATTGTATTGCCTTCATAAACTTACCCTCAGTTAATTGAAGGCTACGGTAATGATGCGCCGAGTACTCGTATTATACTCGGTATTCGGCAAACTCGGCTATTTTGGTAGAAATCGTTATCGGCCCAATAACTCGGTTTAGTTGTCGCAGGTATTGGGAACGTACGAAAACGCTTCAAACATTATAAAAAAACAAAATCAAATATTTTTTTTTAAACTTCACAAACAATGGCTTCGAATTTCCGTACAAGACATTTGGACTGCGCAACGCTGGCCAGACATTGCAACGTTTTATCGACAAAATGACGAGAGGACTGGACTTTCGCTATTGCTATTTGGATGACTTCTTGATCTTCTCCAGGACAGTAGCAGAGCACGAGGAGCACCTTCGAATTTTTTTCAACAGGATCACAGAATGACGGACTTCGGCATGTTGATAAACATATCCAAGTGTGTTTTCGGTGTCTTGGAAGTAACTTTCTTAGGTTAGCATATCACCGAGAAGGGCACTAAACCACTTGACACCTACAAGGCGTTTCCTGAGCCCAAAGACGGGCGCACGTAAAAATTGACAAGCTTACAAAACTATGTGAAACTAGTTTTCCGAGTTAGTCGGCAGAGCGCTCGGCTCGTTAAGCATAAAACCGAGCAATACTCGGTACTCGGTTACTTGGTAAAACTTGTACTCGGCGCATCTTTATTTTCAGGGTTATCAATCTGCTGTGTAGTCTCATATTAGTTGTTGCTATTGGAGGACAGCAATAACAACAAAATGCCTGGTGTAAGAATTAAACCAATAATGGCACAAAAAAAATCTGAAATAAGAATCTTTTTTTTTTTTTTCGTTTTTCTATACTAGAACCGCCAGACGTCAGTTTTATTCCACGGATAAAAGGATCAGCCCTAAGTTGATAAAGTTTTTAGAAGCAGGTAAACTAGCATTCTTCATAATAAAGCCATATTCATAGTCATTTATGGGTAAGGAATTTTTACAAATCCACGCACGTGCCTGTCTTGTCCTGAGTGAATTCAGTGAGTTTTTTCTCTCTAAATTGTCACAAAGATACGAGGTCCCGAGTCTGTGTTTTTTGGATACCCTCCTCTTGCGAGAGCCTGAGTATGGATAAAATTGAGTCCGGATTCGGACTCTGTATATCTTCGGTGCTTTGATATGTCGGGTTGCATGAATAGTTCTATACTTCTGACACTGCGCATTGCGCATGACGCGAGCCAAAAACTGCCGAGAACACTCAAAGTGATTCTAGAACCAGGACAGTGTTTAACATAACTAGGAGAGCAAGAAGATTTGAACATTTCTGAAGACTTGCCCGTAAGTTATTCAGAACCCTACCCGAATTTCACCGAAGATTGCCGGAAACTACCGAAAACCAGTAATGCTCTACTCACCGCTCCTTCATCGTCAATAGTGGCATGTTCTAACTCGACTTTTCTGAACTGCACCTTTCGCATGACAGCTTCCAAAGCGTCGGCCGGCGCGGGCCCAGATAGCGAGCATTCGGTAAGCGTGAGTCGGGGGGCTCGCGCGGCGCCGCCAATCGAACCGTCTGGTAGCTCCTGGAAACAAAGATGGATTTTTTATTTTTATTTATTGATCATTAACAAAGTTTGTAATAGACTTAACTTAAGAACAATGCCCCGCAAAACCGTTTTCACGGTTTGTCTGCGGGAACGGAACAAAAGGTTTATTAGTGCGGACACTTAATTCCCACTTATTACACTAAAAAATTCAAAAACAATAATATGTTAACTTATAAGATTGTTTTTTTTTTCGTACTCATATCAAATGACTTATTATCTAACAAAACTACTTAATAACTTGTTATCTCTCAACAATATACCACTTTCCCAAGATCATCGCTTACAGACTCCTGTAAAAGAACTGCTTAAGTAATTTGGCAAATTTACTTTTTATTTCCTGACTCCTTATATCAGCAGGCAGTTGGTTGAGAAGGTATGGTACTCTTTTATCAAGCGTTCGGCCGCCAAAATAATTTGTTATTCTAGGTACATCAAATGACAATGCCAGATCCTGCCCCAGCTATTTACAGGAAATGTCAATTAATGAAAATAATTGTAATGATTAAAGGACCTTTTCACCATAAATTGTTTTTCAGTAGAACTTGCCGATTAAAAATCAATGTTAACAGGAATTCAACTCCTGAATTTCCTATTGCGTTACTTATTGCTCATGATACACAACAAAAAAAAGTTTTAAAAACCAGTTAAACAAAAACTCATATTAAGATAACAATAATAACGATAATGCGTAACGTATATGTTGTTTAAATCGCTTTATAATAATTATTAACTGCACCTAACCTATAATCAATGTCATTATTGTTTTAAGATTTTAACAGAAACCGCAAGTTCTACAGGCATTAGAACAAATGTTTAGTAACAGTAATAAATAAGCTTTAAGATTCTACATGTTGCAGGCTTGTAAATGAGTTTTTGATTTGAGTGGGGCAAAGTTCTATAGAGTTTCTGGCATTGTCCTTTACCTGCTGATACCATCCTAGTAGCGTGGTTATGGGTAACTAGCAAGTAACGCTCCCAGCTGCCATGACTATTAACAAGAAGTATGTATTTATGTTTTAAGCTAATCGGAAGTATTTTACAAATTTTAAATAACTTATTATAATCATCTTTACATTTATTTTTAGTTTTCTTACTCACTAATAGCTTTAAAAATCTAATTTGTTGCGCTTCTAATTTTTCTAAGTTAGTTTTCAATGTGAGACCATAGCAGTCGAGGGCGTAACTTAATATTGGGTCAACTAATTGATGATGGATGGTGTAAGTATCATGTTGTCCGTAGAACAAGCAGACAGAAACGTAAGACTGGGGAGTTTTTTTTTCGGTACAGTTCTTCCTTGTTTAAATATTATGATGTGGTAAAGATTGGACGTTTTTGAGCTGGCTTTTGTAACTTATGACGACAAATTGGAAGGCAATCCATTCTTTTCCGGAACAGACCATCACCACCACTATGTCCGGCACTTATTAAGCGATTAAAGGGCCTGGTGGTCGCTGCGAGCAACCGACCAGTCCCTGGCTAATCTAATTCCTTTTATAAATAATAAAAACCTAGAGGTCACAAACGCTAGGTTTTAAGCTTGAGGTTCTGGCCTCTGGGTTTGATTCGCAGGTCGGATAAAGTGTTATGCAATTTTTCCATCACGAACTTCTCCGTAGTGGCTTTGAGCCTGGTTGTTGGCCAAAGAATCGCCCCCTGTTACATAGGACTTAAACATACCCCCGCCGGACCCCCCCCCACCCCTCCAGAAATACAAGCTTACAATTATTTTATGTTAAGAATTAAGAATTGTCCTCTAACCCGTATCTGCTGCAGCACAGAATCGATGCATGGCGTGTTATGTTTTCGGCAAGCCTCCAGGTATTCGGCCGCAACTTGCGACTTCGTCGTCGACGGCACTGTGGACAAGTAGAATGAAGTTGAATTATTATGTTTTGTTTTTTACTATCGTGGTTTGGCACAAAACCTAGGGAAACAACTTTAGGAAACTGGCTCGGAAGGCGATGATTGTGACAACCACAAACCCGCACTGGTTTCTTAAAAAAGGTCCGAGTCCCAGCAGTGGGAAACATGTACTAATTTATACTAATATAATCTATACCACAAAGATAGTGAGAGATACAGTTTGTATTTCCGTATACATTCAAACTATGGCGTAACATTACAATGGTAACTCAGTGTGAGTTGTGACGTCACCACTTTTTATGCTCAAGTGCTTGACTTACTTCTGTGTTTGTCAAAGTTATATTTCATGTAAATTGGTCTATTTTTTTGCAAGACCTTATCAAATACGCATAGGTATGTGATAAGGCAGCGTTGCGGTATGAAAGGAAATAACATGTAGTGACAATCATTGAAAATAATATGATTAGATGGTTTGGGCATGTTGAGGGGATGAATGAAATGCGACTAACAAAAGGGATTCACAAGTCAGCTGTAATTGAAAACGCTGCGAGGGCCTAGAAGCCCTAGAAACACATAGTAAGCTTATTGGTAATTGTTCTTCCGAAAAATCAGGTGAGCGTTTATGACCAGATTTATGAACGTTAACGAAGCAAGAGGAGTATGTAAGGATCGTAGCAGGTGGCATTCTGCAGTTTCTGCCTAACCCCATGGTAAGAAGGCGTATGTTTATGTATATTATTGGCAAGCATACAAATAAAACACGTGAAAACTATATTTTTTTATCTTATGCCAAAGAGCCCGGTATTATGTTCGATAGCAACACTAAGTACTGCCAACTGAAGCTGATTTTTAGCTGCAGCCCACAAGCGCCATTGAATACGCAGCTAACTTACTTTTGTGTACGCAGACGCTACTTCAGAAAAAGCAGGCAGATTGAATACATTATTTAACACACAAACACATCAAAAGAAACTATCAACAAAGCACTTAAACAGAACTTTCCATAAAATCTCCACAGAACGGTGTCATGATTCGCTTCAAGATATCGTTAATTCAGACATAAACCCGGATATCAGTACAGTATTCACGAAGGGTGACGTCATTCCGGCCCCGTGATGCAATCTGAATGGGGATATAAACCCACTTGGTAAGTATGAGTCATGGCGAGGACAATAAGCAGAAGTAGGTCAGGTTTTATTTTATTTTAATTCTGCATGTGAGTGTATATTTTATTGGATCAGCTTTTACGGCCTCCACGATCGACGATATTTAAATGCCTGCATGGCATGCCTTTCAAAACGGTGAAGGAATACTTCGAGCGGAAACCGGCATGAAGTAAAACCAAAAAATCGAAGGCAGTGACATCCACCAACCCGAACTGGGCCCGTGTGGTGGATTACGGTCAACACACGGAAAGCAGGCCTGTGTCCATGTGGTGGGAACGTTATTATAGCAAATGTTTAAAGGCCGCGCCCAAACAAAAAAAAACTGTTATCGGGGTAAACAATAAGGCACACCTGCAGGCGTAGCATGACCACCATAGTCGGTTTTGTCGATGAAATAATAGACAAAATATCAGATTGTTAGACAGATTTCTTTGACCCCTAACAACAGAAAAAAATTGTAAAGTTCAAATAGGCAGTCGCTCCATGTAAAATACTGATATTCAGCGGTATCCAGTTCGACTAGAAGCCGACCCCAAAACAGCAACCTAATTGCGTAACACATTTTCGTAAACGATTACGACTAATCCGTTTGATTTTGACAGTTCAACAACATTCATTGCGTTATTTACATTGTTGAGCAGAATTATTTTTCCAACTTATGAAGCAATGGATTAGCAATCTGTTTCAAAATGATTCAGATTCCGATTGATTGTGTGTTACGCAATTAGGGTACGTATAGCGTCACCCACCGACTGGAGCCGATTATACCCGATTTAGCGTCACCCACAGAATGGAGCCGAGTATATGCGATTCAGCTTCACCGACCCGAGCGTGACGGTTCAGTTTCGTTCACTGTTCAGCAAGAGCGCAAAGTGCGTCCAAAGAAGTTTTCGCTTCAAAAGGTTGAGAATCACGGCATGGGAGTGTATACAGCCAAGCATGGTGTATGACTCACGTCCAGAAATAAGTATACAAATAATAATAAAATGTAGGTCAATTGTTATTATTTTAGTAATTTATTCACAATATTTGCGTAGGAAAAGATAACTTTGTGGTTCATGAGGTAACTATTCGAATCCGGTTCTTTGTTTCCGTTCTTAGTTTCTTCATCCTTTAAGATTTAGAAAAGAAATAGGATGATCATTTTTTGTTTTTCAAGTCAAACCCTACTATAATTACCAAAGAGTTTTCTCTTATTTTACCAGCCTGGCAAAGGTGCAACCAATAGTACACCCACATTTCGCCAGTTATGTTTAAGTCCCATGTAAAGGGGGCGAGCCCATTGCCATCAACCGGGCACTAATTCGAACTTCGGGCTGCTATTGAGGACTTCCAGATGAAAAAACTCAATAGCCCTATGCCCGACTTGGGAATCAAACCAGGACCTCATGCTCCATGGGTTTTCCATCTAGAATATCTTAGTAGCCCGGAGTCTGGATCTGTCTGGTCGATGGCAATAAGCTCGCCTCCTGTTACATGGGACTTAAAAATTGCTAGGTACCTTCTACAATAGTAAACTTCTGCCCAAGCCTTCAGAGAATATTATACAGTGGAATCTCTCTATAACTCGAACCTCGTTAAGTCAAAATCAAAATCCTCAGTAAGTCGAAAAAAAATGCCATTCCCTTCCGCTGAACCTAAATACGCGGTATCTCGAATTTATTTAGACTTTGTAACTCGAACAAAATTTTATTTCCCTACGAAGTATTGATGATATATTTATATACAGTGGAATCTCTATAACTCGAACCTCGTTAGTCAAAATAAAATCCAAATAACTCGAACCTCGTTAAGTCAAAATCAAAATCCTCAGTAAGTCGAAAAAAATTGCCATTCCCTTCCGCTGAACACTAAATACGCGGTATCTCGAATTATTTAGACTTTGTAACTCGAACAAAATGTTATTTCCCTACGAAGTATTGATGATATATTTATATACAGTGGAATCTCTATAACTCGAACCTCGTTAGTCAAAATAAAATCCAAATAACTCGAACCTCGTTAAGTCAAAATCAAAATCCTCAGTAAGTCGAAAAAAATTGCCATTCCCTTCCGCTGAACACCTAAACGCGGTATCTCGAATTATTTAGACTTTGTAACTCGAACAAAATGTTATTTCCCTACGAAGTATTGATGATATTATACATACTCTATAACTCGAATTTCAAAAAGGAGACTCCGTAAGTCGTAGTTAGTAAAATATAATGACGTCTTACTTGGAATTCCCCGAAATAATAGCAATAAAATCCAAAATGAATGTTAGGGTTCGGGGCTTCTAATCTATGGTTTTTGTCTTGTACACGTGCAATGAATGAATGCATTCATGAAACTTTCTAAGTAACACAGCTGTGAACGTGATGTTTGTTCCTTGTCGACACAGGACACGATTAATTATAGCGGAGCTTGTCCGTCAGTATTATTTTGGCTGTTAACTAACAACAACATGAGTACAAAGCGAAAACTAAAGACTTTGACTCTACGTGGCATAAAAAAAAGACGTCGCAGCTCAATACGGATTGCCAGCAAGCACTTTGTCTACAATAATTAAGAATGAAGCCGAAATATTGCGAAGATATGAATCAAGAGCAATTTATCTAGCAAAAGACGGCGTCTAGCTGAGTTTCCTGATTTAGAAGAATGCTGAGTAAGCATTCTTCTCATGGTTCCAAACAGTGTCGGGACAAAAACATAAGCGTATCTGGGCCTATCTTACGCGAAAAGGCAGAAGTATAAGTAATTTGTTTTAATATGTAAAAAATATTAAAAAACGTAAGTTGAATTATTAATCAAATTCGACTCTAAAAATCGAAATATACACTTAGAAATCGCGCCTCTGTAAGTCAAAATTACAGCAGTTAAGTCTATGTATCTCGAAGTTCTTATTAAGTCGAAAACTCGTTAACTCGATTTTTTTTTGCATTTCCCTTGACATTCGAGTTATAGAGATTCCACTGTATTTGTCTACGTCATCCTCATTTCACCCGAAAGTCGTCCACTGCTGGACATAGGCCTCCCCGAAGCACCTCCACTTCGATCAGTTCTTTATTGGGTTTTTATATCCGGAACTTCTCAGTGGCAACCCGGGACCTGGATTTGTGCTCGGTTTATGGCTATAGGCTCGCCCCCTGTTACATGGGACTTTTAAACATAATTGGCGAAATGTGTGTGCACTTTAGGGTAGGTACACTTCTGACAAACTCTTTCTTGGGTTACAGGCGTCATGTTATGTTACATAGTAACAATCCAGCTGGCTCCAAAGAGGGAGTAGCGCGATAAAACACAATTGCAGATAATTAACAATACCAACTGAGTGGGAGATCTGTTATCGGCATACATTGTATTGGTAAGGCTGTCTGCATGTTGTAATTTTCTTAAATATAAAAATCATTTGCTGTTCGTTCATCCCGCAAAAACTCGGAAATGGCTCGTCCGATTGTGGTGAAACTTTGGTAAGTTGTTGTGTGCGCGCCGGACAAGGTTTTAAATGGCATTGTAACGGCATTGGCTAGTCTTATATTTATATAACAATGAATTGCTGTTCGTTGGTCCCGCTAAAACTCAAAAACGGCCTAAACGATATGAGTTTTTTTTTTGTTTTTGTTTTGTATGCTCTTCTACAGGGGTGGTTTAAAGAATGAGGCATTGCAATGCATGCTAGGCATTAGCTTGTGTATTATACAATATTTTTTTCGTTGTTGGTAAGACACCTTTTATTGCTGATGTGCCCGTTGTGGGTTCAAATCCGTCCAAGTACCAATGTGACATTTCAATTCACATGTACTTTCAGAATTTATCTTGGACAATACTAACATCGGTGATGGAAAATCATCCTAAGGAAACCTGTACCCTAATTGATGCACAATGAATCGGAATCTGAATCGTTTTGAAACAGATTGCTAATCCATTGCTTCATAAGTTCGATAAAAAATTTTGCTCAGCAATGTAAATGACGCAATGAATGTTGTTAAACTGTCAAAATCAAACAGATTAGTTGTAATCGTTTACGAAAATGTGTTACGCAATTAGGCTGCTGGACGTATAGCAACCCAGCATCTGCCCGGGATTCGTTCGCGTGGAAGTCGTAAGACTATAAATACAATATACTAAAACAATAGCCACATTTCCCGCCGAGTTCTTTCTTTTTTTCTCAGGCTTAAGGGTGGTTTAGCGTGATGTTAAATAGCCTATAACCTTAGTCAAGAATTAGGCTATAAAACGTAAAAAGAATGTTTCAAATCCGACTGATAGTTCAAGATTTAGAAGACTTTTCAGCAGAATAAGTTTAAAAAAAAGTTTTTACTTTTAATCGAAGTCATTTAGATTCTTAGCAGACATGCTGCTTTTAATATCCGCGAGTAGCGATTTATTTTCTTTCCCGAAGATTGCATTAACTGATTGGATTGATTGTTGCTTGAGCAACAGCAGATGCATCTTAGTCACGGCGGCGACGCTGAGTTCGGTCGCCATAGCAAATCACACGTTTCAGCGATAACGTCGACGCTGCATCACGTTTTGGCGACTCGTTTAAGTACGGTTTAAAAATTGCGTTTTCTAACAATGCTGAATTGTTTGGCGGAGGGATAACACGTTGTCGCTGTGTCGAGCTTCCGAAAAATGATTAAATCGCTGATTGCTAATGATAAAATTATGCGGTGTTTAGAGATCAGTCCCTGTATCGAGCAACCGAAAATCTAATAAACCGCTAATCGCAGATGCAAACAGTAGCATGTCTGCTAAGGTTCTTATCCTACGTAATAAAAGACGATCAACTTAATACTTTTCTAGTAACCACAACAACAATAAAATCGAATCACCACCTAAACGAGTTCTTACAAAAGCTATTAACTTAAGCTCGGCGTGACTTCGTTGAGAGTTGCGACCTTGTGCGTCACCGTCAGGGACGTATAATGCAAGGGGTGCCTTACACTGGTATGCAAATCTAACATACAACCTGTTACCAGCTCAGTTGATTACTCTTGAATTATGGGGTGCAGTAAAATAGCCTCCATGTCTCCATGAGTCATTATCTTCATCTGCCCGATGGAGTTTTTCATCGCCTAAAATAAAGAAAATTTCATCCCCTAATTAACTCTTTTAGAGAATGAATTTTCAAAACTTCCTTTTTTAGTGCTCACTTTCGTTTTAAAATGAAAACTTGTATGAAGAAATTAATTCAAGATTTATAAGCAGATGTGTGGGCTGGATTTCAGTGTATAACTGTGTAAAATACTGATAATACTGAAATACTGTAAAATACTGAACTATGTAAAATACTGATATTCAGCTGTATCCACAGCTGAATATCAGTATTTTACATAGTCTTGACGAGTGGCAATTCACGTTTGGGCTGGGGTTGCTAATGTCAATGTATCGAATTCCCCAAACCTGGGGAGAAAGATCTGCTGATTCCCCACAAATTCTCCTCAAAATTATTTGAAGAAATAGGGATATTGACATTTTTTTTTATTTTTACTCAAGTGTTATTTGTTTCCAAATGGTGCATGATAAAAAGTGTAAAAGCTTAAAAAAAATTCCAGTAATAAACGTTTTAAAATAAGTGTTAGACAAGGATAGAACTATCGTAGAAGTAACGTCGCGACTATTATAACTTCATACTAGCGCCATAGATTGTCCGTAACGCGTGACGAGGGCGGAAATAATCGCCTCCAAAAACTTTTAAAGCGTGTAGCTTCTTCATATTTACATGGATATTACAGATGTATTCGAATATCTCGTTTTTATTATGTCTTCTTTGAAATTACATAATTTTTCGGACATTTTTAATATAGTCATCATCCCTAATACAAGTTTTTCAACTATTTCATCATCATCATCATCATCATCAGCCTATAGTAGTCCACTGCTGGACATAGGCCTCCCCTAATGAGCGCCATAGCGCCCTGTCTTCAGCTCGACGCATCCAGCATCTGCCTGCAGTCTTTCGCAGATTGTCATCCTACCTGGCCGGAGGACGTCCTACACTACGTTTGCCGAGTCGCGGTCTCCACTCAAGAACTCGTTTACCCCAGCGGTTGTCGGTTCTTCGCGAGATATGGCCGGCCCACTGCCACTTCAACTATTTATTAAGATTTATTTTTTACCTTCTCGTCGGACACCTTTTAACCATATTTATGTTGCAAGCATTTTGCTCGATGGTTTTAACTTGACACTGCCGTCCTGTTTTTAAATCCTTTCTCTTGATGTCATAAAACACCTGTAACAAGTCGATGGCGGTTTTCTGATTTGAAATGTTTAAGGAAACTATAGTTTCGCTCGACCGATGTGTTCGGCAACATCAGGGAGTAAATAAGGACATCACAATTTGTATGTTTGAGTTTTCAAATAATGTTAATCACTATTTTAGCCATGAAACTGTCGAAGTATGAACTATCAATATGATATGAGATGCGCCTCCCTACTCGCTCGCGTTCGCGGCAGTACCAACACTATCCTGGGTGTTTTTACTGATCGGTGGGAGTCCCCCATGATGCAAAGGTGGGCCTACGGCTTCATGTCGTAATTTAATATAATTTAATTTAATTTTGTGTTCACTACTAACATTACTTTTAAGTACATTGTTACTAACAAATTATGAACCTGGTCTGAAATAAACGTTTAATAATAATAATAATATTATTTTACGGTGATATGTCAAAATTCCCGCATTTCCCCCCATAGGTTATTTAGTGAAACTAGGCTGAGAATCAGCACATTTTGAACGTCAACATTACTTAAGACACTCCCCCAAAACGGCCGCCCTTCACTACTTCCTAGTGCTTAGAATGTCAGTCCCCCAATCAACTTGAGATTAACCGCAGTGAGGCGAACTCCCCAGCAAATTGGAACAACTGGTTTGGGCAGTCTCGGTACCTTTAACCACGGCGTGAGCTGTTCCCTTAGAGTACGTGAAAATACGGGAGTAAAATAATAGAGATCGCGTTTAAAACAAGTGAGCCTTGAGTCTGAATGTGTGCCCCGTTGATAAAAAACAATAGGCAAGTCTCCTATTACATGGAACTTAGATGTAAGTGGCGAATAGCATAACATCACGCCTCGTTTCCCCGAAGAGTTGGGCAGTGGTTTACCTATAGAACTGTGGAGCCGGTCAATTTACTCGTCCCGGTACTTTGACAGTACACCAAAATTTTACCAGTAAAAAAATCCAGATGAAAAACCCAACACAACACTTTGCCCGGCCTGGGAATCGAACGCAGGACCTGAGCGCCTACGACCACTAAACCATCGAGGCAGAAGTGGCGAATTATGGATATACTCATAATCAGCCTATAATTTTCCCACTACTGTGACATAAACCACCTGAGGGAGTGTGCCGTAATCCACCACGCGGGCCCAGTGCGGGATGGCAGATGTCACATAACTTCGAATTTTAGGTTCTAAGACATACCGCTTTCCTCACAATGTTTTCCTTCACCGTTTTGAGAGCAGTGGTGATGAAATAATTTACACAAATTAAAGCGCCTGTCTGGGTTCGAACCTACGACCTACAACTCATAAGGCGTGGTCGTTACCACTTGCCCACCTTCTCTCATCTTCTCAGATATACTACCTCTGCCTAGCCTTAACCTTGCTACCTTGCCAAGTAACGTAAATATGGTAATATCATCCCTTACGCGAAATCCAACTATGTAATTCATCAAACGTAGGCGTTACAACGACGAAAACTACACAACATCGCATAGTAATTATAGTAAACATCCAAGGGCTTCCGCAACAGTGACCTCATCGTTCCGGCCTTGGACGATGTCAAGTTCAGTAAATTGTAAACAAGTATAGGGGGTGGCCTGTGGCACGTGAATAAAGCACCAATCATGGTAATATGGCTGAACGAAAGTGTTTGATCTATATTTTAGGGTGTTCAACAATCAAACTGAACGCGATCCGCACATAAACTAGTTTTAAGGGCTGTCAATGTCATTATTCTCTATATAATATTGACATACGCGTTTTAGATAAATTCATTCAATTTCAAATAAATTATATAAACTATGTTCCAAAACAACGTGATGAAAATTTAAACACAATTGGGCCCACCCACTGTTCATAGAGCTCATAATTATGCCCTCATCGTTAAGACCCTAGACGATGTCAAGTTCGTAGTTTACTTGTGTAGGGCTGATTGAGGGCACGTGTAATAAAGCATCGATGGGGTACACATAACATCACGCCTGTAAGCCTCGAGAGGTTAGGCAGACGTGTACATATAATAGTACACACATTTCGCCATTTATGTTTAAGCCACATTTAATAGGGGGCGAGCCTATTGCCATCAACAGGGCACAAATCCAGACGACAGACCCTTCTGCAGCTTTCACGTATTTGAATAATGAACGACTTACGCCCAAAAGTAATGTTTATCAATCCCAATAAAGACTGCGGTGTTTGACGGTTGCTTGTGATTCGCCCTCTCAAAGACTCAGATTGGCAAACTCCGCCGTTGATTGGTTACATGCAAAGATCGGGATGAACATTGGGTTTAAGGTACATTGCAGTGGCTGCCTTAATGAGTGTTGGCGCGCCAGTAAACCAAGTAGGTTCTGGCTTAAGGGCGCGGTAGGATTACGCCAAGAACCGTATGTCAGTAATATACCAGAAGATATTGAAATAGAACTCAGTGGAACCAAATCGAGCTCAGCTTTCAATAGCATACTTAACGTACCCACAGTAAGTTGACATTGGCAACCCTGGTACAAAGCCCTTTCAATTACCAGATAATTACTGAAACCATCTAACGGTCATTCAAAATAAATATCCCAATGTTAAGGGTAATCGAGTCAACAAACTAATATTAACGTAGGTTATTCGCCTACAAAATTATCAAAGTGACTAGTCACACTAGACAACACTGTAATGAGGTCACATTTAAAGTTTAATTGCGATCTGGTTGACTACTAAGGTTAAAGACTAGGTGCATTAAAATAGCTTCCACAGTCCACAAGCCTCTGGGTCCTTCCACCAGGGCCCACGTTAGTATGGCATAGTAATGTATTTTTTATAAACGCACCTACCACTGTTTGTCTTTGCATCACCCAAAGGTTGACTGGTAGAAAATGCCTATGGCATTAAGTCCGCCTCTGTACATTCGCGTGCGTTAAGTAATAAATAAATAATATTTCAAATAAACCAATTACAGGCACTTTTGAACTGTCTAGGGGAAGGTCAGTCAGAAAGATGAAGCTACGCCATTCCAAAGCGTAGTAGGTACCTATGGAGAATAACGGGCAAGAAACTGCAAACACACTCTTTTAAATAAATAAAATTGTTCCAATAAATTTAACACGTAAAATCATTATACACTTGAGAAAAATATATAAAACAAAAGAAAAACAAATTTGAAATTAAAATAAGCCGTGGCAGCAAAGAGATGACCAGAACCCACTGAGGATAATAGCGCCCGGTCACGAACATGACGAATAGCATGGATCATTACCATTCAGCTCATCCAATTTTAAGGGAACTTAACGATCCAACACACACGCCCCCACCAGCGAGGCATTTGAGTGACCTGACATACTCTCAGCCGCCAGGGCACATACAAGTCGATGAAACACGTACCCAGTATATGGTAGTTTTATACTGGCTGTAGGCAGCAACTACGAATTCTGTTCATCAAACTCAGTAACATTGCACAAAAATAATTGTCTGGGAAACAACTTTTATTTTTTGTGTGAAAATTTTCTGTTTGCGGTGGTGCGCAATATAACACACAAAACATTGTCTACATGGGTGCATGCAACGATAAAGGGTTCGTGTGGGTTTTTAAAGTAAGCGTTCATTAAAAACTTTTCCTAAAATACGTCCTAGTAAACGTTGGAATTTATTCCTTCAATATCTCCGTAACCAGAAGGTTCGCAGGTATGGTACAGTAAAAAAAAATAACGAAGGCGAGTACATGTGACTCTCGGCTCCGTTAAATGTCTTTTTACACTCGTTATTAGGTACCTACATAGTGCTCACACATATGTACTATGAAATTGTTTACAATCTTAGCGGTTGTGGAGCAGCATGTCGATTCTGTAAAAATCACACGGTGAACACTGGCGTTGGAGTGGGCTGTCAGTGTCATTCCGTATTGGTGAATCGCTAGTATCAGTGGCACTGACAGCTCACTCCATGCTCACATCACTTAAGTGTTCACGGTGAGATGGTTACAGAATAGCACTACTGGACCTGCCTTGCCCCAACTATGTTGATGTCGGCTTTCAGTCTAACCGGTGCAGCTGAATACCAGTATTTTACATCAGGCGTATCTGGTCTCCACAACCCAGTGTCTAGGTAACAAGATGTCCCTTTGTTAAGACTGGTAGTCAGCCTAGCCTAAGGCTTCTGACGAACCGTAAGGACTGCAAAAGATCTACGAATTACAGCCGGGATCAACGACTTAACGTGGTTTCAGAGACGCGGAGGATGCTTGACATTTAATAGGTGGTCACCCATCCACTTAAACTTCGATCGAAACGAGCCCCTTCATACTCAGTAGATTTGCCATAAGCCGGCAATACATATAGACAGCCCATTTGTCGAGCCTCGCCATTGCTCGTCAACGCTCGCCTAGCTGGCCGAGTGCAGGCGAGAGCCAACATGTATACGGTTCGTTTGGCGTCCCTTCCCCGCCACTCGGGATCGCTCGCTACGACTCGTCTCACTTCGGATCAGTGTCGGTATCAATTTGCCTACGCTCGCGTTGGCTGAGGCTTGGCCAACATGTAGACAGTAGCACTCGCCTTGTTTCAATTTGCTTATGCCCGCGTTGGCTGAGGCTTGGCCACCATGTATTGCCGTCTATAAAGTCGTACCGAACACAAAGAACCATTCACTACCACATTTGCAACATTTCCATGACATTATTATCAATGTAAATCTAAAGTAATGCTTTGAGTCATCTTTTAACACTTCAAAAGTTAGATTTCATACATCTGTTTGATAATGGAAGTGTTGATACCCTCTTATCTCATCTTTTAATACGAGACTTTTGGACCATGTCCAAATACTCGGTTAGTGGCCCCTCGAGACATGATAGATAGAGAAACTATCACTGTTCGTTGGCAGATCCGTACTTGCAAAGGTAAAGGTTTCTGGTGACATCTATACCGCCACAATACGAACTACAGCTGACGTATCCTAGATCGCGATATCAGAGTAAGCTTCTACAAAAAAAAAAACTTCTATTATTTTACAGACAGACAGACAACGCACAGCTTAATCGCTAGGTCTAGGTGAACTAAGAAAGACTTTTCTAAAATTACCATTGTGGTGGGAACAGGTGGACATTCTATAAAATCATCTATAAAACTAAAAATAAATTTCCCCAAATGTTTGTCCGCGCATCAATTCAAAGCGGCTGCACTTTTTTGTTGTTTTTATAATTGTCAGGGCAAGGTTTGTATGTTTTTTTTTGGAAAATCTACCGTGAATGCCGGAAGGTTGCATGTATTTGGTCAATTCTTTTTTTTTTGTGTTGGTAATTTTCAGGACAAGGTTTGTATGAAAGATTTTTTTGGAAAATCCACCGGGAAACTCGGAAATTTGGATGCTATTTCTGTATGGAATTCACCCCGGGCGACGCCGGGCACGAACAGCTAGTACACAATAAAAACATTCATACAATTTCAGTCACGTAGCTTTAATATTAGCAGACAGTAAGACGCTAGTGCTCATCTGGCATGAATAGTATTGACGTAAGCCCATTATCGGCCCACGGTCCATTCTTTGTCACATACTGAACGAAGTTTTACCAACAAATAAATGCATAAAGTCACGAATTTTCCCTTTTTGAAGAACGCCACGTGTTATCATACGTACTCCTATTGCTTCGTCCTGTACTCCTAATCAAATCAATCAAACAAAGTTTCCCCAAAACGCCAGCCTTTCACCACTTCCTAGTGCTTTAGCTGGGAAGAAGTGGCGCAACACACTCCCCAGCAGTACAGCTGTCTGTAAAGTTAGAAGAGAATAAATCTGGTCATACGAGCACAACGCAATCAGGCGGACCATTTGATGGAAAATGATCATCATTGTAATGGGCGCAACAATCTTTTTCTTCCATACTCTATTAGTCGTCATCTCGGTAGTCACTCCCTTTCTAGCTTCTAGCCACATTATAAGCGCGCTATTGCGTTTGACAGTGACAGGAACACTGAACGCAATAGTGACACTTGCTACACACTATTCCCTATACTAATTATAGAGTGTTTCGTGTAGCGCTGCGGAATGGGCGTTCTGCGTTCCATGTGTAACTTGTCTACCATTTTACACACGCTTACGTCAAGTCCTTAGCGTGAACGGAAAACGCTTGGATTTTGTCTAGGCCCCCAGGTCTGCCCCTCAAAACATTTTCCTTATTCCTGAGACATGCCTCAGGAACTTTCGGTGCCACTTTCGCCATCCTCATAAGTATTCATTTCTTTTTCTATTCATTCGCGTAACACCAAACATCTTTCTTAGTACTTTCATCATCATGACCGCCTATTGACATCAGCAGTACAGGCGTTATTAGGCGTCCAGTCGACGTTTTAACAGGCCGGGGGGCAAAATCGAATGCATATTTTGCTGCCCCGCTCTACCGAATCATGTCATCAAGACGCGCTCGCCCAACATCCGTCTTAGAATTTCCACTTTTCATTCATCCTACCACATAACATCATAACAAATAATCTATCACAAATGTATATTGTACGTTCAAGCAGGGAAGTTTATGGGCTGAAAATATGCATGCAGCCTTGACTTGCTATTTCCATAGTTCCATAAGGGGTAGTAAATATAACCTTGAAAAATATGGCATCGTAAAGAATTTGGTATCGCATGTAATGTCTTATTTTTGCTTCCGGAATGAACACGCCCGTAATGTCCGTATCTGATGAAAATTTAAGTATAATCAGAATATAACTTTTCCACTGCTGGGACACGGGCCTCCTCTCTGTGAGTGGGCTATAATCCACCACGTGGACCCGTCGAGGGTTGGTAGATGTCACATATCTACGAATTTTTGGTTCTAGGGCATGCCGGTTTCCTCACGATGTTTTTTTAAGTGCGATGAAATTATTTACACGTAAAGCGCCTACCTGGGTTCAAACCCACGGCCTTCATCTCGTAGTCACGGTCGTTACCACTGGCCCACCACAGCTCCTTGATGCTCCACAATGAAAATGTAAGCTTATGGATCATAAAACGTACCTGTGGATGCCAATTTTTTGTGCCACTTACAAATTTAGTGCTTTGATTTGATTATTTGAATAGTTTAACCCGAAATTCTAATTCCAGATTGTAAGTTGATATTTTTCATTTGAGGTTAATAATTTTATAACTTAAATTTTAGTCGATGATTTTTGCAATTACAGTTTAATAATGTGTGTTATTCAAACAATAATTGTTAGGAAAAAGTGCTTAGACATAAAGTGGAAACCTTCTAAAAATATAATACGAATGTGTTACTCATCCACAGCTCGACTTCACCCACAGCTGGACATATGTCTCTCTTTTCTTGTGCCAATACCCACGCTTCTGTGCCAACCTCATCCTTCAACCCGCAATGGCAACAACGTCGTCCGCCCATCTTGCCACCGGACGCCGACATCTCGTCTTCCTTGGACGCAACTCTCTCACAGCTTCACTGCACCTGTCATCACTGCGACTTGCCAGGTGTCCTGCCCAACTATTTTCGAGTTCCAAAATTCGCTTTCCAATATCGAATACTTTCGTAGGACTTCGGATCTCGACGTTTGAAACTGGGTTTATTAGCCTGATGCCAAGCATGGAACGCTCCATGGCTCTCTTTGCCACTTTCAGCCTGAACACAGCCTCCTGCGTGAGCGTCTACGTCTCAGCAACGTACGTCATGATGGGCAGAACACACTGGTTCAGGGCTCGAAATACCGGTATTTATAGAAACCGGTACCATTGGTTTCGGTGTGATACTGGTACCAAAGTAGTACCTGTACTATTGGTATTTCTAAGCAGTATCCGTAGTGTACCGGTAGGTTTGGGTCACTAGGTTTGGGCCTTTTTTTTTTTTTTTTGATGGGGGGAAACCTTCAAAAGGCGCCCGGGCTATGGGGAAAAGCCCGGGGAGTGTGGGATTTTTAGATCACTAAAACCACCCCGGTGATCACGTTTCGGTTCCTTTACCTCTCAAAAGACCGAACCGAAACCCCCTCTTAGGGCACATCTCTGGGAAGACTGTAAAGGGGTCTCCCCGATACCTAACTGTGCAAGTGTGCAAGGCAGCACGTGACCACTATGCGCCCCCTTCCCTGAGGTCACTCAATAGGCGGGCAGACTCACTCTGAGCGCCGCGACCCCAAATTCCCGCCACTAGGTTTGGGCCTAACAAATATTTCCGTAATTAAGAGTGAGAAAACAGATACAGTAAGTTAAGTCAAGTGGTCGCAATCGTTACTGCTGAGCATGAGGTCCTGGGTTCGATCCCCAGGTCGGACAACGTGTTATTGGGATTTTCTATCTGGAATTTCTCAGTTGCAGCCCGAAGTCTGGATTTGTGCCCGGTAGATGGCAATAGGCTCGCCCCCTATTACATGGGACTTAAACATAACTGGCGAAACGTGGGTGTACTATAGGTACACCTCTGCCCAACCCTTCGGGGAAACAAGGCGTGATGTTATGTTAAGTTAAGTGATAGCTATTAGAAAAACAACTTCTAGGTTGCCAACCGTACTAGGTTCCTCGTACAAATATGAGATTTATGGTACGCGGCGAGTACTTGAAATTGGTACCGGTACTATTAAGGTACCGAAATTGCAGGGAGCCGATAAGTACCGATACTGATCCTGTACTTTTGGTACCGGTTCTAAGCCCTGCACAGCACTAGTTATAGAAGCGGTTCTTCAGACATTGATTGATTTTTTGGCTGATCTTAGAATGTCGTAAAATTTTCCACCCAAGCCGTATTTAATTAATTCCCTTTAATCACTCATTACTAATGATTCCTTAAACTTCGTTCATTAATAATTCCAACCGTACCTAACACCCTGCCCCCAGCTCACGTGACGGGTGGGTGTGAAAATGGCCACGTATGTTAGTAATGCCAGTTCTGGCACGTTACATGGCAATCCGCCATCTCAGGTGGCATCAGATGTTGCGTTGTGGGAGTTGACTCATACGTAATTGTGTTTCTCGGATGAGCTTGGTAATGAATTAGGCGAAAGTTGACGATTAAACTTTGGACCTACGGCCAATATTTGACGAATTTTATCCATAGACAGGCCGGCAAAAATTATGAATTTCCAGAATAACTACTTACTTATTTTTGTTTTACACAGTATTATTAGACAATATTTTTGGCCCAGAAAGAGGCGGCGAGACGACCTGTACCCTAATTGCGTAATACACAATCGATTGCTTCATAAGTTCGATTCAAAAATCTGCTCAACAATGTAAATAACGCAATGAATGTTTGTGAACTGTCAAAATACAACAGGTTATTCGTAATCGTTTACGAAAATGTGTTACGCAATTAGGCTTCTGGACGCGTAGCGCGAGGGCTGTGATGCGGGAAAAGAGTTCCTGGAACGATTTGAGAGAGGCATTTTCCCAGCAGAGGGACAGTTTGGGCTAACAAAACAAAATGTGATTAGATATTTATTAACACTATATTATGCATGCCATTTAACTTATTTTTCATATTTTATGACAGACTTCTTAAAATGAGTTGGTTCTCAATTCGCCTGTATGTATTTTTTTAGACTCTTTGTTACGCGATATCCCCGTCAATTGAGGATTGATTTCGAAAATTCTTTTTTTATGGAGAGGGGGTATGCCTCAGGAGTACCATATTAATTTTATTAACATTGCTTGGGTTACTTATCCAGTTTGTGTATCTTGGTGATGTTATAATACCTCCTCACTGTTTACAACGCATGTAGTGGTATGAATTGGTGGTGGGTAGGTAACACAACTAAAGCGTAGAAAAAAAACTCGAAAAACAAACACCTTAAGGTGAAAAATAACTTTTGTTTCGGAAGTCGGTGGTCAAAAACGCAAACACAAACCCAAGACACCGACTTCCGAAATTGACTGAATGACTAGAATTATGTAGACGACATGATCCAGTCTAGCACTGGACTGGATTGACTCGCTGAACGGGATAGTCTGCCAACCAGTCTTACCAAGCGGTATCGACAATCGTGTTACCCAGTAACTGGGTTGTGGAAGACAGTTAGGCAGTCGCTCCATGTAAAATACTGGTGTTCAGCTGCAGCTGGTTAGACTTGAAGCTGACTCCAGCATAATTGGGGTAAGGCAAGCCAGATGATGACGAGAGAATAGCTCCCATTCTTTTAATAGTTAATAGTCCTTGGCATAACATAGCATAATCAGCCGTTATTATGTTCCCACTGCTGGGACACAGACCTCCTCTATGTGCGAGGGAGTGGGCCGTAATCCACCAAGCGGGCCCAGTGCGGATTGGTAGATGTCACATGTCTTCGAATTTTTGGTTCTAAGACATGCCGGTTTCCTCACGATGTTTTCCTTCACCGTTTTGAGAGCAGTGGTGGTGAAATAATTTACACAAAGTAAAGTGCCTGTCTGGGTTCGAACCTACGACCTACAACTCGTAAGTCGCGGCCGTTACCACTGGGGCACCACTGCTCTCCAATAGTCCTTATGAACTATTAAAAGAATGGGACCTATGTACACGGAGTAAATATCGCCTTATTTGCCACTGTTCTAGTGGCAAATAAGGCGATATTTACTCCGTATTCTTCCACTGTAACTTGAATACACCCACCAAAAACGCCCATCTACCCAACTAAAAACGCTAATCGGTTTACTTTGTTTATTTATTATTGTATTTTCACTGTAAGTGATTATTGTAATCTTTTGAGAAAATAAATGTCTTAAACGGTAACCGGTAGAAAAATATTAAGGGACAGTAAAACAAAAATGGCGAAGTTCTATGCGTTTTAAAGTCGATGCTAGACAGAGACAGAATTATTAGCATCTGACGTCACAACACAGAAACGCCATAGTAACTTCGCGCCATTCGTACAATGATCGTTTTGCGTAACAAGGATAGAAGAATCATTTTAAAAGTAAGTAACTTCTCCATTTTGTTCACCGACGTAACTGTGTTTTTTTTAATAATTAATGCATACGTTTGATGGTAGTCAAATTGGTTCTCTATTGTTGATATTTTCACTGTAGTCACTTTCTCCGTCGTAGTGTGCCTTGTAAACTATTTTGGACCGTTACTCATAGTCCACAAATATTCCTAAGTACTTGCCCCAATGCGTTCTCGTTGGTCTAGTGGTCGCAATCGCTACTGCTGAGCATGAGGTCCTGGGTTCGATTCCCAGGTCGGGCATCGTGTTATTGGGTTTTTCTATCTGGAATTTCTCAGTAGCAGCCTGTAGTCTGGATTTGTGCCCGGTAGATGGCAATAGGCTCGCCCCCTATTACATGGGACTTAAAACATAACTGGCGAAATGTGGGTGTACTATAGGTACACCTCTGCCCAACCCTTCGGGGAAACAAGGCGTGATGTTATGTTTAATGTTGCCCCAATGTCAATACTGCGCAAGGGCCAACTTACATGACGATTGATTAGTATCATTAGGACTGCCTTGTTGGTCTTGTGACCGCGAATCGCAAGCAATTCTGCTGAGCATGAGGTCCTGGGTTCGTTTACCGGGTCGTGAAGTGTTATTGAGCTTTTCCATCAGGTTTTTTTTTTGTAGCAGCGCGGGGTTCTGGATTTGTGCATGGTTGGCAATAGGCTAGCCCCCTATTACGTGGGACTTAAACATAATTGGCGCAATATGGGTGTACTACAATGACATGAATAAATACTTTGTAAAGTATAATATTTTATTGTAATAATTGTGAATGTGAAGACAGTGTTTGTATTTTTTTTTTTTCAGTTAGTTTTAATCATGGTCAGGCAGGCACAGGTTCACTCAATCTGTGTGGTTCTTTCCTCAAAAGACCATTTCCGATATCCATCAACATGGTCTTCACATAATCTAACCAAGATTATGTTTGGACTTTAAAAGAGACTGTGACCTGTATCCTTTCTTGTCAGAATAGTCAGATAGGAAACGCCGATCTCATCTCATCTAGTTTTATAAAATATGATGGACGAGTACCTATAAGTGTTTGTACAAACCTACTTACAGAAATAACTGATTTAGCATTTATCATAATCATTTATTTACTGTAGGAACGCCTCTGCCGAACCTTTCGGTGATTACAGGCGTGATGTTATGTTCTGTTGTACCAATGTCAAAGTTAAAAGCCCAACGTAATTGACGATTGATTAATATCGTATGGCCATGGATATATTTTTGAAGGTCGTGTTCTCGATTACGTGGCTTTTAAGGGATTCGTGAGACTGTTGAGTTCAAGTACTTTATTTGTGGGGTCGTAAGCGACTTGTAAGTATCGAACAGCCTGTATCGATCGACCCTTTTGGAGGATTGTGGAGGCACATAAATAGGCTCTCCCACCATGTAAAATACTGGTATTAAACTACATCAGGTTAGACTGGAATCCGACCTCAACGTAGTTGAGAAGAGACAGACAGATGATCAAAATTTAAACTCTATTTATACCCGTTAAAGTACGTTTTACTTTCAAACTATTTAAACATTCATCCAAGCACAGACGGACGCAGTTCTTAAATGCAAAATATAAAAGTAATTGGACTATGTAAGAATCGCTCCACATACGTTCCTGGCGTTTCTTTCTACCAGGGACCATTTTGGTTACCCATTCAAATCAAGTCATTATTCAAATTACTCTGAGAATCAGCACTTTTCGCTCAACAAAATTACATAAGACATTCCCCCAAAACGCCCGCCCTTCACCATTTCCTAGTGCTTTAGCTGGGAAGAAAAACTGGCGCAACAAACCCCAGCAGCACAACTGTCTGTTCAGTTAGAAAAAACTTGAAACTATACAAATATATGGTAAGCAAAGTAAACAAATTTTCGGGACACAGAACATCATATTAAATTATCTGCCATATAATACATATGTAACTAACCACCACGCCAATATACCCAAAACAGAAAACAATAAAAATCAATGAAAATACAACATAACTTAATACACAAATAAAAGCCTCCAGGCATATAGGGCGTGACAGCTTTCATATGCAGTATTGGAAAGAGTCTTCGATAGGGTTTTAAGGGGACTACTGGATCTAAACGCAAGTTTTATAATTGCTTAAAGTATATGCACTTCAGTAAACAATATCAGAAAAAAAAAATAACATGATATAAGCTAGTTAGATAGTGTGTTGAAAGCATATTACAACTAATTTGATACGATAGAAAAAAAACACGATTATACCCCAAAAAAATTATTTTAACGATTAAAACTATACTTACATATATGCAATTATTGTGTTTTTCTGTCAGATTATTCTACAAGCAACATAGATCATTTTGTAAATATATAGTTGCTTCATTTTTACAATAAATTACCAGCGTTGTGTCATCGCGCTTCTCTTTCTTTTCTACCAGTTTGACAGTTACCGCGCTTTAACTCTTGTCAGACTCTTAAGCAGTTAATCAAAAAGTTAACGATATGGGTAACCCTTTTAAACGGCTTATTTATAGAACCCATTCAACGAGTGACATCATGATAAAGGTAAAGGCTTAGCTCTTAACCGGAGTTGTACGGTCCCCACTTTCGACCCCCGTTGGTAATTAGCTTGAGTTTTTATGTATGTTGTTAAAACATTAAAATCTTGTGACTACGAAAGATAATTCAACCTTCACAACAATAATAACAGTGATAAGGTTAACAAAAAAACAACGAACTTATTGTTATTACTCACGCATGTCATAATAATGTTCTACAATAATAATGAACCTAAATTGAACTAAATAACAATTAATGGGAGCAATAATTCTTGTACCGACAAGCGACATACATGATCTAGTACATAATTGCTACAATAACACATGGCTAGCAAAAACTAACCTTTTCTCACGACTTCGTATGGGTGCAATGTATTATAAATGTGTCGACATGTGAAAACATCGAAAGGAAAATGCCAGAAACTGTATAGAACTTTGCCCCACTCAAATCAAAGTCATTTACAAGCCTGCAATGTGCAGCATCTTAATGCCTGTAGAACTTGCGGTCTCTGTTAAAATCTTAAAACAATAATGTTTTTTTTTTTATTTAATTCTTTTTCATTACATAATATTAAATAACTTAAAACTTATTATTAAAAATCTAAATTACAATATACAAGCTAACACTAAAATATAACAACTACTACTATATAATGTACAAATGTAGTGGCGCTGCGGCGCCCTAGGCCCGCGCGTCTGCGTCGCAGCTGTCAAGCACTTGGTGACATGACTTGTCACATAGACAATTCCTAGTTTTATTGTGGACGTTTTTATAGTGTTTTTCAGTGTAAATATTTATTTTTGTGTATTTTTTTCTAATTATTTTTCATATGTTAAATGCCGCCTGTAGCGACGCCGGAATAAGTGCCAGTCAACCTGCCACATCGCTCGATGCTCAGGTGAGATGTCCGCATTGCTCCCAGCCACGCTTCTTTAAAGGCGAACGAGGGTTGCGGATACACTATGGCCAGGTTCACAAACCTAATGATGTGCCTTTGTGCTCCCCAGCCACAACTTCAACACATTTAGACCAAACACTTTGGAAAACCCTTTCAAATTTAAAAAATTCTACCCCTGTTTTAAAGACAGTTCCCCGGGGCGCAAGGCAGTCTGTTGCTTTAAGTTTGACGCGATGTCTCCGCCTTGCGACCCAGGAGAATTATTATAACGCCTGGGAGCAACTACTCACCTTCTCTTATAGGAATCTGCATGTCCAAAAATATTTGGCAACTAAAAAAAACATTGACAAACCTAATTAAAGACAACTGTAACAATTCGACTACCATTTTAGATCCAAAATCACCTTTCCACAGTAACCTTTCACAAAGAGGGTTATTTTCACATGTAGAATCCAAGTTAAGTGAAGGTGACATCAGGGGAGAGGCCAGGCTACTTTTCAGTAGCGATGTGGTGGCGCCCTACTCTCCAGAAACGCTTTCAGCCCTGGATAGCAAACATCCAGTGCCTGCGGATGGTCTCACCTTTCCCGACCCCCCTCTCTCCCTTCCGGTCCGGATTCAACTCCTTTAAATGTTACTGCCCCCCAGCTGATTGCAGCCGTAGGCTCCTTCCGAAGTGGTTCCGCCGGTGGCCTCGACGGCCTGACTCCTCAGCATTTAAAAGATTGAGCTCAGGCGCCGAGGAAGCTGGTGAGTCGCTTTTGAAGGAGCTTGCAGCTCTTGTTAACCTGATGCTCAACGGTGGTGTGAATGATTCCGTCGTCGATGTCTTGTACGGGGCCAACTTATGGCCCTGCGCAAGAGGCACGGCGGCATTCGTCCCATTGCCGTTGCGTGCGCCTACAGGCGTACGGCAGCCAAAATATGCTGCAAATTGTATTGCGAAACTCTAAGCAACAAATTCCAGCCCCTACAGCTTGGCTTTGGATCCAAAGGGGGCTGCGAGGCTGCCGTACATGCCCTATCTAGTTTTTTAAATTCAAATAAAGGTGAGGTTATCCTCAAGGTTGACGTTAAGAACGCCTTCAACTCCGTAACAACCAGAAATTTATGGTTTTATGTAGCAGTGCTACAGGAACCCATCAAAATTATTATATAAAGATAACGTTTTGGAATCTGCAGTCAGATGCCAACAAGGTGATCCTCTCGGGCCAGTCATTTTCAGTTTGGCTATCCATCCCATAATACAACAACTAAATTCAAAATTCAATGTCTGGTATTTAGATGATGGAACACTAGGAGGTGACGTAGACACTGTTCTAAAAGATCTTCAATGACTAAAACAGCAGTTCCAATCCATCGGCCTCGAACTCAACAAAGCAAAATGCGAAAAAACAGACAATCGACCATACAGAAATTCAATTCAATAGCCCCAGATATCAAAATTTTGGAAAGAAGTTCACTACATCTCCTAGTTTCCCCAATTTTAGAAGACAGCTTTTCACAATTCGTCGACGAAAAAATTAAACATTTTAACATTATTTCGGAAAGACTTTCTAAAATTAATTTACATTCGGCATTCACCATTATCAGATATTGCTGTTTCGGTCCAAATTTTATGTATTTTCTCCGCTCTTCCTATTCTTGGAAGCAGTCACACCTTTTAGAAAAAATCGATCATATTTTTCGAAATACCCTAACATCCATTTTAAATGTGAGATTGGACGACCGTGCGTGGCTGCAAGCCAGACTACCCATTCGTTTTGGTGGGCTCGGCGTCCGCAAAATTTCCAGTGTAAACCTACCGGCGTTCCTGTCCTCGGTCCATAGCACTGAAAAGTTAACCACAAGAATCTTAGCCCGTTCTCAGGTTGACTCTGAAGTGCCGTGTTTGACCGATGCGGTGTACGCCTGGAAAGTGGCTTGCCCGGACACGGTTCTGCCCGAGAACTCGTCTTCCCAGAGACAATGGGATGAGCCGCTCTGCAGGTTGGTACGGAATAATCTTATTAATACGTCCACCAATACTGCCGAGCGTGCCCGCCTGCTGGCTGTGGGTGAATGGGAGTCGGGCCTCTGGCTTACGGGGCTCCGCATCGCTGTCAATGCGGTGAAGAAGTCAACTGCCTCGGACACCATGGTCTTTCCTGCAGCAAGAGCGCTGGTCATATGGTATGGCACGACAGCATTAATGACATCATCCGTCGGGCTCTTGTCACCGCCGGGCTGCCAGCTGTTTTAGAACCCAATGGCTTGGCACGTGACGATGGGAAGAGGCCAGATGGAATGACCATAATACCTTGGAAGTTGGGTAAGCCTTTGGTGTGGGATGCAACCTGTGTCGACACCCTCGCGCCATCCCATATTCCTAGCACGGCGGGCTGTGCCGGGGCGGCTGCTGCAGGAGCAGAAAACCTCAAACGGCGCAAGTATAACAACCCTATTGGGAGCTATATGTTTGAACCGTTTGGGGTTGAAACACTAGATCCTTGGGGTCAGAGTGCTCATCAGTTATTTCGGGACATCGCCAAACGGTTGGTCGACACTTCTCGTGACCAGAGGGCTGGCCAATTTTTTGCCATAAGAATAAGCATTGCCATCCAACGTGGCAATGCTGCCAGCCTTTTGGGCACTTGTCCCGTTGACAGCGATGCGGACGTATTTTTTGATGCCCTATGAGCTCTATCCCCCTTTCTTTTGTATACATTTGTACATAATGACATTGATTATGGGTAAGGTGCAGTTTATAATTGTTAAAAAGCGATTTAAACAGCGATTTTAACATACGTTACGCATTATCATAATTATTATAATCGTATTATGAGTTTTTGTTTTAGAGGTATTAAAACTTTTCTTGTTGTGTGCGCTATAAGTAACGCAATAGGAAATTCTGGGGTTGAATTCCTTTTATCATTGATTTGTAATCGGCAAGTTCTACTGAAAAGAAAGAAAGAAAAGTATTTATTTGCACGCAGGTCGTAAAGCACCAAATACAAATTTAAAAAGAGAGCAACAATAATGTGTGAACTATGAAAAGGTTCTTTAATCATTACAATTATTTCCATTAATTGTCAATTCCTGTAAATATTATGGGCAGGATCTGGCATTGTCCTTTCTGTTGTTTTTAACAGACTTCTAAAAGGGTGGAGGTTCTCAATCCGTATGTCATGTATGTTCTTTTTGGATGTTTGTTAGTATTACCTCCGGCAATTACGGATCGATTTCGAAAATTCTTTATTTGTTTGCTTCAGGGGCGGTCCCATACAAATTTTATTAACTTGGCTTGGGTAGTTTTTCAGTTAGCTTCAATATTACGTATTTTTCCACTTAGAGTATATGGATGATGTTACAATTACTTCGTGTTACTGTTACTAACAATTTTACAATGCAATAGTGTATACAAATAGTAGTGGTATACAAATTGTGTGGGTTAAGTACCACAACTAAAAAGGGATACTGATAAATAAAAACTTTTAAGTTATTTTTCTGCTAATGGTCCATGAAGGAACTATTCAAGGATGAGTTGCCTATGACACTAAAACGCAAGCTCATGGACATGTGTATTCTTCCCATCTTAAACCACCAAACCAAAACAAACATAGCTGACGTGGCTCAAAAGGCTGCCCAACTTAAATGGGACTGGGCAGGAAATGTTTGCCGAATGCCGACCAAAATGTGGGCCCAAATAACACAGAACCCCGCCTCACTGTTCCAGGGCACCAGGCCCTGGGATAGTGAAGCGGGGTCGCGGCAGACCACGTAGGAGATGGCGGGACTAGCTGGACAGGTTCCGTACGAACTGGAAAGAGGACGCGAGGGATCGCGAAAGATGGAAGGAGTGGAGGGAGGCCTTTGCCCAGATGTGGGACAGTATAAGCTAGTAAAAAAAAAATTAGTAATTTTTCACTTTTTCACTTTGTACTGTATTTCATTTGGAAGTCGGTTGTTTTTAAAAGTTTTTTACCCAACAATGTGTGGGTCAGCTTCCAGTCAAACAGGATGCAGCTGAATACCAGTATTTTACATGGAGCGACTGCCTAATTCACACCCACAAACCTGTTACTAGGGAACAAGACAAGTATCCCTTGGTAAGGACTGGTCGTCAGACTTTCCGGCTTTTGAATACCAGTAGGTAACTACTGTTAAAGATCTATGAATGACAGCCTGGACCGACGACTAAGGATGTTTTGTGCTAGACAGTGTCAGGTGCGACTGGTGCGAGCCGTACTTTGGGGTCTTTTCCCTTTTTTTGTGGCAAATCATCAAATGACTTCTCCCGCTCTGGGTGGAGCGGGAGGGCGTGTCAGACTTTTACTGACTGAAACCCACCCGTGTTCCTTCAGTTGCCTGTGCCAGGGCCACGGTTTTCTCTTTAGAATTACCCGCGAACATGAGGCGTCGGCCCTATCGGACCCCGTCACTTTGTGCTGACATCTCTTAGAGGCGCGCGTGGAACACGACGCGCCCTCGACCCGGGCCTGGTCCTTACCGGACGGCGAGCTACCCGTTGCTCGCCGTCCGCAAGCCCGCGCCTACTGTGGCCGGGAATCTGCTGGCGACTCCCGACGCCCAGGGCGTCTCCTGCGGCGACTAGGGGCGTGAGGGCGCGAAATCCCTAGTTTTGGCAGAAGTTTAGGGGACTACAGGACATAAACGCAAGTTTTTAACGCCTAAAATATGATCTACTGCAGTAGACAAAATCAGAAAATGTATGATATTCTTCAGGATATATGCTAGTTAGATAGTGTGTTTAAAATATAACAAAACTAATTTGATACGATAGAAAAAAATCACGAGGATACTAAATTGCTTTTAACGGTTTATAACCATACAAATAGACAAGCAATTATTCTGCCTTTGTGTAAGATTATTCTTCAAGCAAAATATTAACGTAATAGTGTTTCAAATTTTAAATCCAATCAATAGATTTTTCTAAATAGATAATAGCTTTTTATTTTGCAACAAATTACCAGCGCTGTGTCACCGCGCTTCTCTTTCTTTTCTACCAGTTTGACAGTGACCGCGCTTTAGGTCTTGTCAGCCTCATAAGGACGTTTCCTACTCCATATCACTTACGGACATAAGATTACTTCGGGGCCCGAACTAAGAATGAATGACAACACGATTTGATAGTTGTGCCTGTTTCGACGGATCAACTACTTTCGCCGACTTAGGGTGGATTTCACCAATGAACCTAAAACGTGCTTTCCGAGGCACGGGAGGAGTCTCGGTACGTAATGGATGGTCACCCATCAACCGACCGACCTCGGAAAGCTTAACCGTCGATCGGCTTGTGCGGCAGGGCATTATTGGACTGAGTATTGCAAAGCAAATCAAATATTTTATTTCACATAAAGCTACATGGGCACTTATGAAACGTCAGAAGCTAGGTGCACGGTTCCAATTGGTAGTTTCCTAAGGAGAAGAGTCGGCAAGAAACTGCACGGTAGCGATGGGCGATTCAGAGATGTATTAACAATCGAAAGAATCGAAGTCGTTAAAATAAACCATCGAGTCAACCATCGACTCGCCGTTCTACAAACCAATCGAGATGTTTTTCGATTATTTCGAGTCAACGGAATCGACAGCTAGTCTGCTAATTAGTTTGGATTCGCAATCACAACGCAAGTCAAGAACTCGCGTAACTCTAAACCATCGAGGAACAACTCGCGATTAAACGCGCTATGCGCCAGTGGCAATATCAGACTGAGTCAGACTCGAGTCCAAGTCGAAACAATCGAGAACCATCGATATGTTCGAACAATCGAATAAAATCTCTGGCCATCGCGCATCGCTTTTTCCACGGTGCAAGGAAGGTAATATCCGAAAACCACACACGTAAGGTCGCGGTCAACAAGAGTACTAGTAAAATAATGCCATAACGTGGACATAATACGCCTACAGACCATAGGCCTCTATTTAAAGACCTTGAGAGCACTGATGAGGGCGTTGCTCCGAAACGCTTGGCAGACTATTTGGCTGCTCTTAATAGATTTTATCAGAGACTGAAGCGGTTCCGGTCCTTATACCTGGCGTTATCTTTTGATGATCAGAGACTCGATCTGGCTAATGAGTAGAATTTTCTTGGAATTGCTACGCCCAAGTGTCTTATTTTACGTCATTTAAAAATAAATCATACTAACTTTTACAAGCGTCTTCACTCGCGTGGAAGTCGCAAATTATACCAAGGGAACGTACCCTCGGAATAAATAGAAGCCTATGTCCTTACACCGGTCATGGTCTGCCTGTGTGACAAATTTTATCGTAATCTGTTCAGTTATTTTTCATACCGACAAAGTTACTTTCGCATTTACAAACTACGCATCACAGTGACGTCACGCAAAATCCTGCATCGCGCAAGCAGATTTTACCGCGCAACTAGTATATTTACAACGTCGGGCAGTTGCCCATCAGACTCAACTCCCTTCTGGACGGAGGTTTCGTAAGAGGTTCTTTGAGTGCACAGGCGGTACTCAGATTAGACCAGAAACCGTCGGGGCACCCACATTTTACATATATGTTCTTAACAGACCAGGAGATTTGATCAGCTTCTGGAGGTAGGTGGACTGGTTGGAATAACCACCGACGGCCGCCATTGCCCACGCACAATGTTCCACATGAAGAACTAAGTTCGGAAACCAAACCCTCTATCGCAGAACATAGTTATGAACATATTACCCCTCAATGCAACGTCAAAATTCTTCTCGTACATCCTATAATATATAGTAGAGTATGATCGATCACTAGTTGCATTGATCACCACGCTTGCTCATGTAATCACTTTAGGTTATTATAAAACCGTCCCAATGATGAATTTTAATCATACATACTTACAAAATTATTTTTAACTCGCACAAAACCCAATACATTATTCAACTACTTACAATGAAAAAAAAAAAACTGACGAAAAAACCGTCAATGAACACTCTTTAGTACCCATAAAAAATAACCTTGTAATTGGCGATACTACCACATATGGTCAGACCACCATCTGTCCGTGACTCAATAAAAATAACTGCCATCACATGTCACCATATCTTAGAAAAGATAATCATCAGGATGAGGAAAAATGCTAAAAAGATATGCCCTGACGCCGCGCTGTCTGTTCGACGCACGCACACATACACAAGTAGCTAATCAGAATAACACACTAATACAGAAGCCAATGAGAATTCAGAATCAGTCGTACACGCACACAGTGGCAGAAGTAGCGATATGACAGAAGTACTGGTTTTATGTTTTTACACTTATGTAGTAGAAGAGCTCCTAGTGAAAGAAACCATTCGGAAAATTGCCTACTATCTTAAGCATAATCTGCCAATAATGTTCCCACTGCTAGGAGACACACAGGCGTCTCCTCTGTGAGAGGGTTTAGTCCACCACGCACATATGTCACATTTCTTCGAATTTTTGGCTCTAGGACATGATGTTTTCCTTCACCGTTTTGAGAGCTGCTCCATAGTTGACAAATAATATTAACTTTAGTAAAATGGCAATTAGTTTTGGCATACCAATAGCCAGATAGGTGGAAGGCCTGCAAAAGACAGAAGGTAAAACTTGGATGGGACTCTTACTCTCCTCTGCACGCGTACCATGACCAACTTTTGTCGATAGAAGACTAGACAAAATGACAGATATCCTGTATTCATCTCATCTGTCATTTTGTATATTCTACCGTCGACAAAACTCGTTTCTATGGTGATCATGTTACGCGTGCAGGGAATCATGGCACAAAACATCTCAGCTGTGGGTGGAACAGGCTGTCAATGATGATTAAATTGAGTCGAAAGCGCTACTGCTGAGCCTGTTGTCCTGGATTCAATTCCAAGATCTGGCAAAGTGTTTTTGGGTTTTACCCTACCGGAATTTCTGTCTGGATTTGTGCCCGTTTGATGGCAATAGGCACATGACATACTGTAAACATAATCAGCCTATTATGTTCCCACTGCTGGGACACAGGCCTCCTCTCTGTGAGAGGGAGTGGGCCGTAATCGGGCCCAGTGCGGGTAGGTAGATGTCACATGTCTTCGAATTTTTGGTTCTATGTCATGCCGGTTTTCTCACGATGCACCTTCACCGTAACAAACAATGCAATAGGCAAAAGGCTTGCCCCTTATTATATGGAACTAAAGCGTAGTTGGTGAAATGAAGATGCAATTTAGGAATACTCCTGTTCAATCCTTCGGAGTAACGAGGCGTGAGGAATATGTTACAAAAAAAAAACATAACTTGTACATACTTGTATTTTAGAAGATGTATATCTTGGGTCCTATGAGAAGAAGCACCGAAATAAACTAAAAATCTATTTTAAACCTATTTCTCGGTCAATATATTTCAGCCGAAAGCACTAGCGTCAACCTTCAAATCGCAACGCTTTGCGCTTTGCTATTCTAGATTTAAATGGTCAAAATTCTATTGATATGAAATCATGGCCAAATAATCAGTTTCAAGGGTCGATTTACGAAGGTAAAGCTACTCTTGCCACGGTGGGTCCATGGGTGGGTGACCATCAATTACATAGCGATATAATTTCTAGATCTTTGACAGTCGAAAGTCTGACAACAAGTCTTACCAAGAGATATCGTGTTACCCAATTACTGGGTTGTGGAGATCAGATAGGCAGTCGCTCCATGTAAAACGACTTTTCCCGCTCCGGTTGGAGCGGGAGGGTGTGCCAGACTTTTGCTGACTAAAACCCACCCGTGTTCCTTCAGTTGCCTGTGCCAGGGCCACGGTTTTCGCATTCAGTGAGCCTGGCAGCCGACCCCAATATAGTCAGGAAAGGGCTGGGCAGATGATGATTGTGGAGTGTAAGTGCTGTTATTAACACCATTATTAAGGGTCAGCAGACACCGAGACGGGACGCCACGCGATGGTGCTTTAAGAAGCCAGTGGATTCACGCTGCGCAGCGCTCCACCTCAGACCAGCGCGAAACCACTGGTTTCGATGCTTGAAGAGGTAAAGCATCGAAACCGTAGGTGCTGCCTGCAAGAGCGACGCTGCTTCGTGATGAGTCGCGCCACGCCGCGTGGCATCTCGAGGCGCAGCGCGGCGTAGCGCGACGCCGAGGGGCACTTTCTAATTTTCTCATTATGTGTAATAAATAAAGTTATCCGACCGCCAAATGTGTCATTATATTATTTATAATTTTTAGCCAATGTTGTCCCGCTGCAGAGTGCAGGGCAAAGGCCTCCCTTTCTCTTTTCCACTCTTCTCTGTCTTGAGCTAGTTTGATCCACATGGTGGTAGACTTGGCCGATGATTCGTTCGACATGCGGCAAACGTGTCGGGCCCAGTCCCACTTAAGCTTTTTGAGTGACGTTGGCGATTTGTTTTGGAGCGCAGCACTGTGTTCCTAACACGTTCCGTTAATCTGACTCCAAGAATGCTGAGCTCGATTGCTCGCTCACAAACCTCAAGCTTGAAATGGGTCACCCAATGTAAAATGTCTACATTTTTATCTGTAAATTAAAAGGTGGACATAATAAAGAGTATTCTATCTATCTGTCTGTATCACTATCATTAAAAGTGCGCGCCGACCCTTAACCTACAAGACCATTTGCACAGAGTAGGTATAACTTCTGCTAAACTTCTGTTTATCTACACTTATTATTTTATTGTATCTACTGCCTCGTTCGTCTGGTGGTCAAAAGGCCCTGAATTCAATTTCCGGGTCGGGTAGTGATATTAGTATTTTCCATCTGGAATTTCTCAGTAGCAGCCCAGAGTCTGGATTTGTGCCCAGTTGATAGCAATAGGCCCGCCCCCTATTACATGGGACTTAAACATAACAAGCGAGAAGTGGTTGTACCATAGGTGCACCACTGCTGAACCCTTTGAGGAATACAGGCTTCAAGTCATGTTTAATCTACAAGATCATTAAAATTTGTACGAAGTATAACTTCTACTATTCCTCTTCTCTGATCCACACACCTATATTCATGTGTGCGTGACCTGATCATCAAAGGTACGCACGCGACTCTGACACTGAAGTAATATGCGAATCGCTCATTGGCTGCAAACTCAACAAGCGAGCTTGCCAAACGAATTATATGTAGCAACAGTTCTGAGAAACACAAGTAATTAAAAATTATACAGAAAAATATATTCAATCCTTTGTGTTATTCTATAGTAACATATCATCACGCCGGTAAGCCCCGAAGGGTTAGGCAGCGGTGTACCTAGAGTACCTACACACACATTTCGCCAGCTATGTTTAAGGGGACTACAGTGGTGAAAACTTAGGTGAATTGAGCGTGGAGTGAGCTGTCAGTGCCACTGATGCTAGGTATTGACCAAGACGGGATGACACTGACAGCTCACTCCACGCAAGTCTTCACGGTGAGGTTTTTACAGAATCGACAAGCTGGACCTAAACGCAAGTTTTGCAATGCCTAAAAGTATATGATCTACTGCAGTAAACAAAATCAGAAAAATATATAATATTCTTCAGGATATATGCTAGTTAGATAGTGTGTTGAAAATATAATACAACTAATTTGATTTGATACGATAGAAAAACGAAGATACCTCTAAAATTTTCTTTTAACGATTAAAAACCATACTATTTAATAAACATGCAATAATTCTTTTTTTTTTGTTAGGTTAGGTTAGCTACAAGCAACTTATTAACGTAAGTGTTTGATTTTTTTAGTCCAATTAATTTTGTAAATAGACAATTACTTAATTTTTTCGTAATAAATTACTAGCGTCGTGCCATCGCGCTTTTTTTTCATCGCACTATAGTTGTTGTCAGCTCTTAAGCCCTATTGTCATCAACCGGGCACAAATGCAGACCCCGGGCTGGTACTGAGAAAGTCCACATAGAAAAACCCAATAACACTAGTCAAGCGTTTAAAATAAAGTGAAGCGACCTATATCTCAGAACTTAACATCGCCACTCCCCCTTCCACCATATCGCGCGAGTACAAACTAATTAATGATGAGAATAGACGAGTTTCTCGGAAGATATAACTATTAATGTTGATAAGTGTCTTGTCGGATAGATAACACGGTATAAGGAAGGGGTAAGCAGGTATCGTAGTGAAAAAGTAACGTGCAGGTACTAAGGGACTAAACAGGCCTTTTTTTGTGTGGGAAATCAACAAATGGTTTCTCCCCGGAGCGGGAGGGTCAGACTTTTACTGACTAAAACCCACCCGTGTTCTTTCAGTTGCCTGTGCCAGGACCACGGTATCTCTTCCGAACAACCCACGACCCTGGCAGAACAACAGGGCCTACAGTTAGTTTTGTGTTTGTAAACACACCCTACCCTGTTAGCCTGTTACAGGAGACATTCGTCCGTAGTGGATAAAACTTTTAAGGTCTGATAGACTTAAAGTCTGATAGACAAAACAAAAGCCGAGCGGGCGAACGGCCCGGGTGCGACGGCAGTGCACAAGATCAAACGTTTTTTTATTGCCAGCACATCCGTCTGTCACAACCTCGGGCCGAGTTCAAGCGGTCACACCGATCTACTCGGAGCTTCGGCGACGTTGCTCGGGTTTGACGTGCGGTGGACACGCGGCTATAGTAGTAAATGTGTGTAAAGTGTATCGCTCGCTACTTCGGCGCCGTCATCTCGTTCTAGGTGCGTCCTGATCACGGAATAGAAAGAACAAGTAGAAGTGCCCGTTTGTTGACCCGCGTGTGTCACAATTATGCGGAAAAATATGTAAATAAATAACAAGTTTCATCAATTGTAATAGGTAAGTGTTAATTTTGTATGAACAACAAGTAAGCTTTTCGTCAAAGTTGAATTTGTTGTTCATACAAAATTAAGTCTTATTACGACAGACGAACGCTGTTTTTATTTTACATATTTTCCGCATAATTGTGACACGCGCGTGATAGCTGTGTGGGCACTTCCACTTGTTTTTTCTATTCCGTGGTCCTGATAACGGCTGCGGTGGACATACGCGCTTACCCCAGACAGCTGACCGCCGTCGATTCGACGGGTATTACAAAGTAATATCACAATATTTTTTTAACGTTTTTTTTTTAATTACACAGGATTAATTTGCCGCGCCTAACCAACTCAGTCGCCGAAAGGGATCGTTGCAGTGTCGTGTAAGTAAGTACCTCAGATCGGGAGATTCTTCGGAGAGTTCGGAGGAACTTCGCCTTGGCCGTCGTTTCGACGGGTGGTAAGCTAAAAAGCGATATTTAGGAAGCAACCCAAAATAAAAACCTAGTAAAATCTAGTTTATAAATACTTATAGATTTGTTGCTTTTAAAATAAGTGTAAGCACAAAAACTCAGATTTGAATTTTTTATGTTGATTTCGCATATTTATAGCATCTAAAAATTTTCTAGGATCACAGATTTTGTTAAACAGCACAATAAATAAATAAATAAAATGAACATGACATGAACATGGTTCGATTCTAAAATTCTTTCACTTTTGAATTAATTTAAATACTATTTGCCTTAAAAACATACAAAAGCTGAAAAAACAAATTTTATTTATAGTAAAGGGGTATTTTGGAAAATTTGCTATCTAGAGTTAATCCCGCTCCTACCACGCTGACTAACTAATATAACGGCACGGCATGAGCGATTCCCACTCGTATCGAAACGAAACAGAAACATTATGTACAAAATATTCCGTTATTTACTACCTAATCTTACAAATCTCACGTGACACTCGATAAGCTGAGCTAGTGAGCTGCGAGTCCGTGTTGTTCGCTTAATCTAAGAAATATGTGTCAATGCCAACAGACGATAAAAAAGTGATGATAGATGTTAGGATACTTAGTATGGCAACAATGATTTGCTGATATTAAGTTTTGTACTGAAATTCAGCTGTTGTTTATTTAATTTCATAAAATCTGCCATACTCCGTATGAACGTGAAAGTAATTCTCAGATTGGGCCGTTATCCACCACGCGGACCCAGTGCGGGTTGGTAGTTGTCACATGTCTTCGATTTTTTGGTTAGGACATGGCTCTGGTTTCCTCACGATGTTTTCCTTCACCGTTTTGAGAGTATGAAAACCACTGAGAAGATTTTAAATTTAATGCACTGACTCGAATAGAAAGAAACCTGCCTAAACCAATTACATAAACGATCATATCTCTTCTCTTTCGAGCTTTAAATTCAAGTAACTCTGTGACGCATTATTTAGCCGTGCCATTTATCGTGCTGTGGAAACTGTCGTGGTACAATAAAAGATCTAACTGTCTAGCATTTTCTCAACTATGTTGGGGTATTTTACATACAGCAACTGCCTATGTGACCTCCACAACCCAGTTACACAACAAGCTTATCCCTTGGTAAGACTGGTTGTCAGTCTTTTTGGCTTCTGACCAGCAGTAACGACTGTCAAAGATCCACGAATGGCAGCCGGGACCAATGGCTTAAAGTGTTGCCCGAGGCACTGAGGGGTCTCGATATGTAATGGATGGTCACCAATCCACGAACGGCCGCGGCAAGCGACTGGTGCGAATGGTATTATTTAGCCTAGAGCTCCTCAACCTAAACATAATAACAAAAATTTTATCAATAAGGCGATCCCCGACCCGCTGCTAAGTCTCGCTGTCATAGAATTCGCAATTTATTTTAATTATTTAAATAAAGCAATCTTTATTAATAAAATAAAACGTGGATTATTTCGATTTCTAAATTATCTACTTACGCCCACGCTACGCCGACGACTTGGTGCTACTGAGCGCATCAATCTGCGGGCTTAGGACACTCGTACCCACTTGCGAGCAATATGCCAGACTACATGATCTGGCATGTTAAAATGAGTGTGGTCATGGTCTTTGGGGCCAGGGATAGATACCTGGAAGCAGTATCTTCAGTTAGGTTACGCTGGCCTCAAAGACGATGAGGATATTGACAGGGAGCGGAGGACGCTGCGTGTGTGAGCGAACATGATTGCCCACTGTTTCAGGCGTGCCTCTAAACGTCTTACTGCACGTCTTTTTACAGTGGGTTCATTATACTCAAAAATCATACAACACTTCGCGTCCACTACAATAACGCATTCAGGGTGCTGATTGGGTTGCCCGGTTGATTGGGTTCTACACGATGCGGAAGCGGTGCACATCCTTGGTCTGTAGGGTGCGGGGCTGCGCCAACAGCATCCTGTCTGTGATAGCAAGCAGGTTTTATGCGTTTGTGAACCACTGCTGCAAGGTTTCGGCTGGGCCTGTCACCAGTGACGTCACAATCTGTTTCTGTTTTTGGTTTTGTTTTGTCTTTTACGTGTATTACTAACATAGTTTGTAAGTGTAAGTATATTGTTACTAACTAACACTACGAGTCTTTTTGCTCGAAATAAATCATATATTATATACAGTATTACTAACTGACCCCGCAAACGTAGTTTTGCTGATGTTGGCCGATTCTCAGACCTACCCTATATGCACACAAAATTTCATACAAATCGGTCCACCCGTTTCGGAGGAGTTCGGTAACAAAAATTGCGACAAGAGATTTTTATACAATACTAGCACATCTTCCGCGTGTATTTCGAAAAAAAAATCAAAAATGTAGCCTTATGTTCATCAGACATAATTTCGGCTTCTCATGGTAAAACAATTTTTCAAATCGGTCCTGTAGTTTCGGAGCCTATTCAATACAAACAAATAATCAAATCTTTCCTCTTTATAACATTAGTATAGATTAGGTTACTAATTACTATTAGTGTAATCCTAAAATTAATTATAAAGCAAATTCCAAAATATAGAACGTCTACCTTTAGCAACAGCAACAATAATATTAGTCACTTTTTTGCAAAAAGAGTTCTTATGTGTTTAAAACACATAAACACAATTAAAAACGTGCAATGTGATGATAGGATATCGAACATTAATAATGTGCTTTTAAATGTTGTTTATTACTATTAATTAATTAGTCTTAATAGCCTCTGAATAACGCACTATCGCAATGGTTTGCTCGGGGTAGCGGATAATTTAGTAAAATAATAAAACGCATAAACTAGCGTTATCGATCCATAGTGGCCGGTAAGCTTCTCTGTTCCGCAGTGATAAAGAACGGTAAACAAGTTGCATGTAGTTGATATACAGGGTCAAATATGATTAGCTAGATAAACTGCAGCATCATGTCTGCAAATAAAAATCAAAGGTTTTTTTTGGCGTCTACGACAGCTGGTATTGTGTCATAATGTTTTATCGTGTTTAGTTATCTATACCAATCACGTATTTTTTAAACTATTCAGTCTTTTTCAAACATCCTTTTTCAACTCATACTTCATATAACTACCAGCGGTCGTTAGCCCTAAAAGATAACGAATCTTTTTTATTGTGGTTAGCACAGGGTTAATGCACAGGAATACGTAGTACGTAGTAAACTAAAAGCTCCATCCCGCCCATCACGTCTGCGGAGTTATGCTAGCTAACTTAATTTGACCCTGTACCTATGGTTGAAATATTCGTCGGCTCGACAACATAAATAATGAAATCAATATTTTTCATTTGTCTAAACGAATGACATTGGGATTGTGTGTTCCGGGTTGAACCCGTTGCAGCTACCGACCTATCTTGTAGAGTTAGAAAGCTGAAATGGCAGTAGGCCGGCTGCCGAGGAGCAGATGGAGCAGTCCTAGAGACGTGACCACGTATTGCCGTAGCTAGATGGACCGACGATCTTGGAAAGGTGGCCAGGGCAGACTGGATCCGGAAGGCGGAGAACAAGGTGTTGTGGTGCTACTTGGGAGAGTTATATTTTCAGCAGTAGACTACTATAGCTAAAGTTTAGCATAAGTATAGCATAACCAGCCTATAACGTTCCCACTGCTGGGACACAGGTCTCCTCTCTATGAGAGGAAGTGAGCCGTAATCCACCACGCGGGCCCATTGCGGGTTGGTAGATGTCACATGTTTTCGAGTTTTTGGTTCTAGGACATGTCGGTTTCCTCATAGGTTGAGTTTGATAGTGTGAAATTGATTCAGAAGTTGGTGCCTTTTAATTTGTACTTTTATAACACAGACAATTTTCGCAGCAATTCAGCATTTTTTAAACACTTTAAAACACAATTCGAGGGTTTGAAGTAAATTCTTAATCCTTTGCTTCCTAAGCTTGAAAAAATCGTCTGTTCAACTACGATAATAACGCAACGAACGTAGCTGAACTGTCAAAATTAAAAGAACTGCGATCAATATGGATGATGACTAATATCAAAAATGATCGAAACTAATGTAATTTCAAAGAAGACATTGTAAAATTGAGATAATCGAAAAAATCTGTTTAATCGTTGTAAACATGACGAAGCTACACGCTTTAAAAGTTTTAGGAGAGGATTATCCCCCGCTTTGTAGGGTCCCGCCAATTTTTGGCGCTAGTATGAGTTACGTAGTCGTGACGTCACTTCTACGATAGTGCTGTCCTTGTCTAACACTATTTGGAAACAATTTTTTTTTTTTTGTTAAAATAAAAAAATAATGTCATCATCCCGATTGTCGATTATGTGTGTTACGCAGCGAATTAACTAGCGGGACAATCCCGCTAGTTGATTCGCTGTTACAAATTAATACACTTAAAGACACGATCTACGCTTTTCCTGAAACATGAAAATGACTAATAAGCATACATTACTAAATTTTAACATCATAACTATAACTGGTGCTGATCTATTCTATGACTGGTTCATCACTGATAAAGTGATAAGGCATAGTTAAAAGTGTAGACGAGAGTTAAATAATGACAAATAGGCATTTACTTGAACAATATGTCTTTCTTCTTAAATTTTGAATTGTCTAAGGAGGCAATTCCCACCAAACAGGATCCACGTTAAGATAATGAAAAACATATCTAATGTGGATCGCAGATAGGATCAGCGGGTTAATACGCCTAAAGACACAGACACAACATTGTGTCGTGTTGTGTCGTGACGCGGGATACACCAATCACAACGAGTTTTGATTGGCTAACACTGCGTCAGAGGGCGTCACGACACGACACAACACAGTAATGTGAATCTGGCTTTACACGCTAACAGTACTAATTGCTTTCATTTTGACAGTTCAACTACATTCATTGCGTTGTAACACGTTGTTGTGCCGACAGGTTTTTCAAAAATACGAAACAATGGATTAGCATTATTCTTCAAAATGATTCAGATTTTCATTGATAGTGCGTTACGCAATTAGTTACATTCGTAACATTCGATTAGCGATGAGATGACGCTAGTAGAAAAGCCACAAAATTTATGGGATTGACATAGAAGCTATCCAAATGTCACGTGATCACATGTCATAGCGTAGTATCAGTAAAGCGATAGTGGTTGTAGTAAAAGAATCGCTCCGAAGCGAATGCCATTTGTCTAGGCCCTCTGGTTGAGACTCGCACAGACCAAGGAAACAAGACTCAAAAGGGAGAAGGCCTATGCTCAGCAGTGTGTGAAACAAGGCTGGCAATGATGAGCTGTTTATCAAATAGGGATTTCACAGCAGTTTTCCCTCAAAAGTATTTCTGGCAGCCGCCGGGAGGGTAGGAGACGCTCTAGAAAGACCATAGAAATATATATATAAAAAAACAGGAGAAGTGGCACGGAGACGTATCATTATACATTTCATACGGCCGTCTCACTCTTTCTTATTCTATGAGAAGGACATTATATCCTTCAGAAATGTCAAGTGCGTAGTAATCGCAACCGGCATGCGTGTATGACCAGATGTATGAACGTAAACGAAGCAAGAGGAGTATGTTAGCATCGTAGCTGATGGTGTTCTGTATACTCTGCCTACCGCCATCTAACTCCTTTTTTACGAACGCGTGACTTTATGTTGGTTTCCCCTTTCAGAGTCTTGATCAGTCTGTGTTGACAATTTGGCCAATCGTCTAACGAGGCAATACCAAACAGGAACCACACGTTATCCACATTTAGATCATGAATAACATGTCTAATGTGTTATATTTATATTTAGCTCACACAAACTCGGTATTTTCCTAAGCTTCGCACCTACTCATGATTTTGGCAACGGCTGCTAACTCCGCGGTGATTATTTTGTCTAGTCTGCGTGTAGTGGATTGGCCGGTTACGAAAGAAAAATAAATTTATTCATTCATTTTAATAATACAGTCAAAGTTCAGCTTCAGGATGATGGTGATGTTCTTCAGAAAGGTCAAGTGCGTAATACTCGCAACTGGCGTGCATGTATGACCAGATGTATGAACGTGAACGAGGCAAAAGGAGTATGTAAGGATCGTAGCAGATGGCGTTCTGTATTTTCTGCCTACCCCCATGGGAAGAAGGCGTGAGTTTATGTATGTGTATGTATGTGTATAGAGTGAGTAGGCAGCACCATTTATCGCTGCTCTGATAAAAGTCCGATAATGTATACCCCTGGCTCTGCTAATCGCCATTTTATCGCTTTATGAATGAAAATACTACTAACGACCTCAGGGCTGTAACTTCGAGACATTCAGGCATCAGATAAAAGTTTAATAAAAACGATGAAAATTAAAATAGCTTAACATAAAATACAAAACGCCACCTGCTACGATCCTGTTACATACACACTCCTTTTACTTCGTTTACGTTCATACATCAGAGGCCCTTGTATGAGTGAGCGCTCCGATTGGCCCTTCACCAATCGGAACTAGCGGTCCGATTGCCAAGGGCCAATCGGAACGCGGTCGATGTATAAAGTCGAGATGGTTAAAGAAACTTTCACAAGGGCATATGGTCGTACACGCACGCCGCGCCGGTTGGGCCTGCGAGTACTACACACCTGACCTTTTTTATGAACTTCACCAATAAGGTCACTATGTGTCCTTCTAGGGCATCCCCTCTCGGCGTATTCACTCTCATCTGCCTTGCAAAGACTGAAAGATGGTATGGCTGATGACCACCGAGATGACGTCTAATGTAGTTCTTTTATTAGTGATCGATGGAAATAAATCATATTTTTCGCCGATTAAAAATAAATTGTGTTAAGGGCAGGAGAATGAAGTTTTTTGAAATATTTGAGACAAAAATGTAATAATAAATTTATCTTTTTATATCACCCACGAACTGGTATTTTCCCGTTGTCAGCTGATAGTGTTTTTGGCAAGCGTTCTAATGTTGTTATCGTTATAGTTCGTGTTCGTAAATTGATCGTTCAAATAAAATATTCGAGGCGAAATGTTTTTCGTGTTGTTTTCTACAGCGTGAAATTTTTTAGGTGATCACTAGATATTAAAAAAAAAGGTCAAGTCTTTTTGGATGAGACTTTTTTATGTGTTTTTTTTATTGTGGTTGGCAGTTCTGAATCAATCAATGAAGCCTAGCAGACCACTGCTGGACATAAGCCTCTACCAAGTCGTGTTACAACACCCAGTTCTCCTCCTTCCACGTCCAGTCTGTCCCGGTCAATTTTTTGAGGTCATCGGTCCATCTATCCGGAGGGCGTCCCACATTGCCGATACTCATTAGGCCTTCGGTCCTTCAACAAACATGCCTGCCACTTCAGCTTGCTTACTCTGCAAGCTATGAATGTAATTCACACACACGTCACAGTTTCGACTGGTGCTTATTATTACAGCTCCAGGCTACAAAGGCTCCTGCCAGGGTCGCGGGTTATTCCAAAGAGATACCGTGGCCTCTGGCACAGGCAACTGAAGGAACACAGGTGGGTTTTAGTCAGTAAAAGTCTCACACGCCCTCCCGCTTCGGCCAGAGCTGGAGAAGTCCACATTTAAACCGATAAACCGTTACTTAATAAGAATGCATTTTTCAACAGTTAAAACCGCAGAGCACGGAGACGCCTTGGCGGCCGCTGCTAGACTTAGAGGCGGCATCATCAACACTTTCCACACAAACAAAGCGTGTCAGTGGGCGTCACCGTTGACTCGCACTATGACACGACGTGAAGAAACTGACGGCTTTGACTGGACCAATTCCCGTAATTAAAAATGTTCAGAATCTAGCCGCAGTCCCACCGCCGCGACAATCAAATGTCAAAAATGTATGAAAATTAGAGGTATTTTTGACAGTTTGAGACTGAGATTCGAATGAGAACGTTCTTAAAAAAGAAAGAATTGCTCCTCAGTAAGGGTTGGCCCACATCTGTCAGCACGGAATTACCTCTTTTCATGCTCTATCCTTCTCTATCCCTCAGGCTTGTCATTTCCTACAGGCTTAGCATGGCGTTTTCTGTTTCTACTCTACTGTAGAATAGAAATCGATTTCTACGCTCCTCGAAATCTCATTTTCGCGAGCACGAGGACACACTTAGACTCAGGTTGCTTATAGACAGTGATTATCCATAGCAACGGGTTAGTTGCTAGTGATGTGTATAACTACCCATTTTTACCGTACAATTGCGTTTCGTTTCTGTGTAGACAGTAGAAAGTTTTCTACTGTCTACACAGAAACGCCATTTTTGTCTACTCTTCCGTCGACAATACGCTTCTCTAGGGCGCTCGTGCTAAGCCTGCTAGAGCGCGTAAGATTGAGAGCGCGCGAGCGCACTTTCATTATTTTCGCTCAAGCGTACGGGAGCCTTAACGTACTTTCGGCGCCACGATATTTTTGAGTAGGCGCTACTGCCGTTTATAGAAGACGGACGCGGCTACTCCGTAGCTAAATATAATAAATCAATTCTACTGAAGCTTTATTAAAATAATTGCATTTATTTGAATGATTTAGCATCATCATACTGAGCTATTCTCGAAGACACAATAAATTCTAAATATTTTTGATGCATTACATCCTGTTTACAAAATCGTTGGCATGCAACATAGATACTACCGTCTGCCCAGCATTTTCCCAACTACATATATATGAGGGTAGGCTCTCAAATACCAGTAGTTTTACATGTAGCGACAACCACACGAACCTCCACAACCCAGTTACTGGGTAACACTATAAGACTGGTTGTCGGAATTTCGGACTTCTCACTACCCGTAACGACTGTCAAAGATCCACGAATGGCAGCTGGGGCTTTACGAGGCACGGTGGGGTCTCGAAATATGTAATGGATCCATCCATTAACTCTTCCACATGAACCTTCGATCAACGCGAGCGGTTGTTTAAGCTGCAACATAGATGATACAATAAAAACTACTTGGAAATTGCGCAGTGGCCAATCTCCGTCATACATATTGTAGGTAAATAATTCTCTAAGATGAAAATAATCGATCGTTGAAAGACGAGTGTAGCTCGATGTACTTATTACTCGTGGTATGAGATCATTAATTTTATCACTTAATTAGGTGTTTGTTTTGTTTATGGTGGGAGAGTGACTGTATCAATCTTGTCTGCCTTTTCCTACCAGCGTTAGGGTCGGCTTCCAGTATAACCGGATGCTTCTGAATACCAGTATTTTACTTGGAGCGACTGTTTATCTGACCTCCAAAACCCAGTTAATGGGTAACACGATACCCCTTGGTAAGACTGGTTGTCAGACTTTCGGGCTTCTGACGACCCGTAGCTACTGTCAGATCTACGAACGACAGCCGAGACCGAAGGCTTAACGTGCTTCCCGAGGCTTGGAGGGGTCTTGATATGTAAAAATGGTCACCCATCCAAGGTCCAACCGCGACAAGTGTAGCTTAACCGTACTGCTGCTATTACTTAGCTACAAGAAGCCACAATCACAAGCCACGAGAAGTTCTGATCCTATATCAAAATCTTTCAATGATAGACAGCTTCATTAGCCTCTGGTGGTTTATGGCCTCGTACAGGTTTTTTTTTGTGTGTTTTATTATGACTATTAGTTTAAATTATTTTTAAGTTAATGTTTAACTATGTACTGAGCGAGACATAATAAATGATTTTTGTTTCTTTCTTTCACTATTGCAGAGTGCCAGAGCACAGAAGCATAGAATAGAATAGAACACTCATTATTTGGACACCTTACAAATTTACAGATATAAACGGGGGTCTTATTATAATATATAAAATTTATTTTAAAAAAAAACAGTACGTCTTGAGATAGCCTCGAGCAATATCGAGGGGCGCGCGACTACGTCCGCGAGGAAGTCATTTATTTCAAACAAGCTGATGCCCGCGACTTCGTCTGCCATCCAGGATGTAAAGAAGCATAAGTCTTTACCTAGACCCATGGTCTATCAGTATGCCTATATATATGTATGTGTATGTATGTATGTGTTTTTTTTTTGTTAATGTTCCACTTAAAACTACTGAAGATTTAAATTCCTCACCCGCGCTTTCTGCAGCCTTACTTAAAAATAATTTATTTATTTATTTATTTATTTTCCAATGTAAAACCATGCCCTTTGGCGTTTAGGTTTCAGCATACAAACCCCCAAGCTGTTATAAAAGCTTTTAAAGATCTTAAAATTAAATCAACAGAAGATCTCTGGGGAATGTCTGTAAAAGTCTGTAGATCTCTCATCGAAACCCTTGCTCCCTATTTAGCTTTCATATTTAACACCAGTGTAGACCAAGGAGTCTTTCCGGATCTTATGAAACATAGTAAAGTGATCCCATTGTTCAAATCCGGTGATAGTAAAGAGCTCAATAATTATAGGCCCGTGTCAATTCTGCCAGTTCTCAGTAAGGTGTTTGAAAAGTTGATGCTCAATCAAATGTTACGTCACTTTAATAAAAACTCCATCTTGCATGAACATCAGTACGGTTTCACTAAAGGACGTTGTACCACTGACGCCGGTGTCACCCTAATAAAGAACATTTTTAGCGCCTGGGAGGAATCACAAGATGCCATTGGAATCTTTTGCGATCTCTCTAAGGCGTTTGATTGCGTAAACCATGAGACACTTCTGCTGAAACTGGAGCACTATGGGATTAGGAATGAAGCTCTTGATTTGCTAAGATCATACTTGAAAGACAGAAAGGTTAAAGTACAAATAAACGGCACAAACTCATTAGGGTCTGAAATATCAATGGGCGTTCCTCAAGGTTCGATATTGGGTCCATTCCTCTTTTTAGTCTACATTAATGATTTACCCCAGTTACTTCAAAATCAACCGAAGATGGTGTTGTTTGCAGATGACACTTCATTGATCTTTAAAATAGATCGAAGGTCACAAAATCTTGACGACGTGAACAACTCTATTCTTCAGGTCCAAGATTGGTTTACGGTAAATAATTTGGTACTAAATGAGAAAAAAACCAAATGCATTCGATTTAAATTACCTAATGTTAGAAGTAGCGAATGTGACATCATATTGAACGGAGAAAAACTGGAATTTAGTAATCAGACGGTTTTCCTAGGAATCATGCTAGACGAGAAGTTACAATGGGGACCCCATATAACATCTCTCGCGGGGCGACTAAGCTCGGCAGCGTATGCTGTTAGAAAGATAAGACAGTTAACAGACGTTGAAACCGCGCGTTTGGTTTATTTCAGCTACTTCCACAGCATTATGTCATACGGCATTTTACTGTAGGGTCGGGCTGCTGACATTAAATCCATTTTTATTTTGCAAAAGAGAGCTGTCAGAGCCATTTACAATCTACGTCGCCGCGAATCTCTTAGGGAACTATTTAGGAAGATTAATATAATGACTGTACCTTGCCAGTTCATTTATGAAAATATTATGTATGTTAGAAAAAATCTGCATCTATTTAATAAAATAAGTGATAGACATAATATTAACACTAGAAATAAAAATAAAATAGATCAACCATTTTTCAGACTATCTAAAGTACATAGATCTTTTATGGGGTACTGTGTTAAATGTTACAACAAAATACCTGGTGAAATATTGCAATTAAATGAAAGAAAGTTTAAAACTCATGTTAAAAAAACACTTTGTAATCAAGCATATTACAAATTAGAAGATTATATCCTTGATAAGAATGCTTGGAAACATGCTGGTCCTGCTCCATAGGACAATCTAGAGGCTAGACAAAATCATACTATTTGCTTATTGTATTGTATATTTGGTTATTTTTACTTTACTCACACACTGTATTATTCTAAGTTAATATTTTAGGAAAATCATATATTTTTACAATTGTTTGTAAATATGTGAGCACAATGTACCTATCACGTGATTAATTTATATACCTTTGCTTTATTTTTAATTTTTTTGTACCAATAGTGGTATAGTATTTTTATTCTTGGTGCATCGTCTTCACATATAGAAATATAATTAATCTATACAACATATTGTAAAACATTTTAAAAGAGTAACGGTGGAGTTTCTTGCCACTTCTTCTCCATACGAAACTACTTTTTGGAAGTGGCGCCTAGAATCAGTTCAATTTTAATGTAAATTTTGACGTTCAAAAGTGCCTTTTTATGGGCCTATTTGAAATAAATGCTTTGACTTTGACTTTTGCCAAATTTCATACAAATCCGTTTGTCAGCCATTTTAGCGTGAAGGCGTAACAAACACTTTTATAAAATTATTTCGGATTGGCACATTAAAATTACTTTTGAACATCAACATTACCATTAAAATAACATTGATTCTAGTCACCCTTTCCAAAAGGTAGTTTCATACGAAGAAAAATGGACAAGAAACTCTATCGTTACTTTTTTTAAATGTTTTACAATATTTTGTATACATCAATTTATACCGTTCTAGCTGTAGCCCGCGACTTCGTTCGCGATCCAGGATAATATAGCCTGTCTTTACCCAGGTTACGGTCTATCTGAGTGCCAAATTTCATCCAAATCCGTTCAGCCGTTTTGGCGTGAAAGCTTAACAAACAAACTTACTTTCGCATTTATAATATTATGTTAGGATAGTTAACTTCCACGCGGACGAAGACGCGGACAGAAGCTAATCAAATATCTAAAACTGTCAATAGCTACACATTATGACTCATTCCTAAGCCCATTTTCAGCTGAAAACTTGATAATTGATGCTTCAAAGTAAACTCGTTGCAATCGTACCAAATTGATTTTAAGTAACAAACCTATTAACATAGTTTGTGTGATTTTTATCTAAAACGCGTGATGTAATTTCAGTAAAGCGATGATTAATATATGTGTATTTTAGGATGCAGGAAACGGATGCGTAAGCTAAAGGAGTGAGATCATAAGTGTATTGTGACACCATGTTTGAAATAATGTGGTCATAGAGCGTGTTAAGTCTTTGACAGGGTAAGCAACAGATGTTTTTTTGCGGATAAAGAAACTTCTGTACCCTCATTCTGTACCTCATTCTCTGTACCTTCTGTACCCTGATTGTAATACACAATCAATCGGAATCTGAATCGTTTTGAAACAGATTGCTAATACATTGCTCCATAAGTTCGATAAAAAAATCTGCTCAACAATATAAATAACGCAATGAATGTTGTTTCCTTATGTTCAATTAGTCGCAATTGTTTACGAAAATGTGTTACGCAATTAGCTACTGTACCCTAATTGCGTAATACACAATCAATCGGAATCTGAATCGTTTTGAAACAGATTGCTAATCCATTGCTCCATAAGTTCGATAAAAATCTGCTCAACAATGTAAATAACGCAATGAATGTTGTTGAACTGTCAAAATCAAACATTAGTCGTAATCGTTCACAAAATGTGTTACTCAGTTAGGCTGCTAGTCTAGCCGACACCCGATTTTCGTATCTCAGTTGCAATCAAAATCTCCTATGACGGGGATGGCGAACCAATGGCGCGCGTATCACTCAAAATCAAAAATCAAAAGTCATTTATTAAAACTAGGATCAAAATAAAAAATCAAAAGTCATTTATTCGAACTAGGCTGAGAATCAGCACTTTTTGAACGTCAAAACGACATAAGACAGTCCCCCGGCACGCCCGCCCTTCACCACTTCCTAGTGCTTTCGCTGAGAACAAGAAGTGGCTCAACATACTCCTCAGCACAACTGTCTGTTCAGTTAGAAGAACTTGATATATACAACAGTAAGTAGATAACTAACATTACTAAACAGAACATTAAACTAAATTATTTCCATATGTCAGCTAGCACACGCCAATAAACCAACAAAAACTATACTCAAGCAGAAATAAATCATAAAAACGTAAACTGAACAAAATATCTAAATGAAAGCCTCCAGGCATTAAGGGCGTGCCTGCTTACATACGCAATGCTGCATTATGTTTACATAGCTGTAACTTGAAGCCAGAAATGATAAATCCTGGACTTTCAAAGTAAAATAAATAAACAGTTGATTACTAATAACAATAACAAAACCATGGTTAGCAAGATGACCTGTCACCACAAGCAGCACCCGTTCACGAGCATAACGCGATGATCACAGGTGGCACATAACAACAACAAAAAAACCCTTCATTTTTTCCTTTAATTTGAACCTAATTCACAGTAAAAAACAAACCTGAAATCTGAGCGCGCCCGGTTACGATAGCTGCTTCGATTTTGATATCGTTGCCGCGTGTGTAAATGCAAGGGAACATGTGATCCTGTTATACCTTATTTAGTATCTTGTTTGTAGTTGAAGTCGCACTATAAAAGTAGCTTTTAACCATCTCCAGGTCATGGTCTATCCATGTGCCAAATTTCATCCAAATCCGTTCAGGCATTTTAGCGTGAAAGCGTAACAAACATACTTTTGCATATTAATATTAGTTAGGATTCATGTACACCCAATGTATCTTATTAACAGACACGAAAAAAAGGTTTAAAAAACCGGTACATATGTGATGTGATTAACGAGTATTATTCTGAAACTATTTAGTTATTTTCCAGTAGTACAGTCACCGAGTCAAGATTGTTTGTTGGCACGTCACGGCCACATTAAATATCTATTTGAAAAAAAAAACAAATGGCACGTGGGTGTAGAGGTTCGCCTTCCCTGCCTCAGAATCGGCGGACAAAAATCCACTGGATGCCGGAAGCATAGGATCGGCGGTTCTTGCGATGCTTTGGGAGGCACACAATGGACGTCTTCCAACAAATCTGCTACATGATAATGTTCCAAAAACATGATGTGCTTTAAATGTAATATTGATAATCGAGAGAGGAAAAAAAAACCCATAGAACCTTCCCCTCGTTGATAGTTTCGTCGGTTTCCAATTTATCATTTAAACTATACTTAATAAGCGGCCTATTATTATGTAATGTATAAATGATACATTAGCAAAAACGGTGATGGAAAACATCGTGAGGAAGCCGGCATATCTTAGAACCAAAAATTCGAAGACATGTGACTTCTACCAACCCGCACTGAGCCCGCGTGGTGGATTACGGCCCACTCCCTCTCACAGAGAGGAGGCCTGTGTCCCAGCAGTGGGAACATAATAGGTTGATTTTATTACGAGGGTTGCACTAAAAGTATCGGGAATGGAATATTTCCACTGTTCCAGTCATATTAAAATCTTTTTAATTGATATCATTTATTTATTTTAAAAAAGATTCTCGGTCTTGTCACAAGGTTTTGTCAAACTTGTTTAGTCGTTGAGAAAATGGAATTGACTCGAGAAAATTCAAGAGCGATGATTTATTATGACTTTCGAAGTGGTTTAACACAAAAGCAGTGTGTTGACCGGATGATTTCTGAATTTGGTGATGAAGCCCCATCCAAAACCACAATTTATCGCTGGTTTGCTGAATTTCAACGTGGACGTGTCAAGCTCAGTGATGATCCCCGTCAAGGTCTTCCAAAAACTGCAGTCACCCAAGAAAACGTTGATGCTGGGCGTAAGCTGATTGAGGAAGATCGACATGTGACATACCGCGAAATTCAGGCAACTTTAGACATTGGCATGAGTCAAATACAAATAATCTTGCATGAACAATTAGGTGTAAAAAAAGTTGTTTTCCCGATGGATACCGCATTCGCTCTGTGAAGAGCAAAAAGCGGCTCGCGTTACTTGGTGCATCAGAACTCTCGAAAGATTCCACGCAGGATCCTCAAATGCTGTATACAACATCGTATCAGTTGACGAATCCTGGATATACGCGTACGAACCCGAAACAAAAAACCAGTCACGAGTTTGGGTGTTCGAAAATGAGTTAAAGCCAACAAAAATTGTTCGTTCACGGAGTGTTGCAAAAAAAATGGTGGCCACGTTTGTCTCTAAAACCGGCCATGTTACGACTATTCCTCTTGAGGGACAAAGAACGGTTAATGCAGAATGGTATGCTAGCATTTGTTTGCCACAGGTCGCTTCTGAAGTCCGTAAAGAGAACTGCAACCGCCGCATCATCCTCCATCACGACAATGCGAGTTCTCACACCGCACACAGAACAAAAGAGTTTTTAGAGCAAGAAAACATAGAATTATTAGACCATCCGCCGTACAGCCCCGACCTAAGCCCTAATGATTTCTATACTTTCCTTAAAATAAAGAATAAATTGCGTGGACAGAGATTTTCATCACCTGAAGAAGCTGTGGACGCCTACAAAACGGCCATTTTGGAGACCCCAACTTCCGAATGGAATGGTTGCTTCAATGATTGGTTCCATCGTATGGAAAAATGTGTCAAATTTCGCGGAGAATACTTCGAAAGCAATAAATACATTTTTAAGGAATGTTGTGTCACTTCCTTGATTCCCGAAATTTTCAGTGCCGCCCTCGTATATACATATAATATACTAATATTATAAAGAGGTAATATTTGCTTGTATGTAAAGATGTAGGGGGTAATGTCTGGAATAACCGGTCGGATTTCGAAAATTGTTTTTGCTTTTGATAGCCTCATTCTTGAGGAAGTCTTTTAGGAGGATTGGCTTTTTAAAGTCACGCTAGGACCTTAGGAGACATGAAAAAAAAGTTAGACAGAAACGTTAAGTGAATACGAAGTGATGAGATGCCTACCCCCACGTTCTTTTTTTTATATTGTTCGTCGAATCGTTGAGCTCATTAAGTTTAGAGTTGCACGAATACTGACAAATGCGTGCACTGACTGGACAGGTCCACTCAATCTGTGTGGTTCTTTCCTCAAAAGACCATTTCAGACACCGATCTACAAGGTCTTCACATGATCTGACCAAGATTATGTCTGGACTTTAAATGAGACTATGACCTCTGAGTTTGTGTCGGCCTTTCTTCTCAGAGTAGTCAGATAGAAAACGCCAACCTCATCTAGTTTTAATAAATATGCTTGACGTGTAAAAGTGTTTGTACAAACCTACTTTAAAGAAATAAAATCATTTATCTCACGGCGAAGTTGCTAGTTATACATCCAGACCGATTTGTTTTTTTTCCACTGAAAATATTCTAATTTGGGAAAAACGGAACGTCCGTTTTCCTATGGGATTTTTGTATTAACTCAAGGACATGTTAAAATTTTGACAAGATTTCTGTCAGGACAGCTAGTTCCTAAATAATCTAAAAAGTATTATCTCATAAAATAATGCTGCTCAAGTGGACACTGTCTGTCATCAGATATGATGGAATGCGGACGTTCTGTCTCCACAAGGTTATTGGCTAATCAGGAAAAACTAAATTAGCTGCATGCAAAAAAAAAACATATCTAGAATTATAGGCGCTCACCCGCCTCGCATGATCCTCGGCATAGAAAATATACGTGCAACGTTTTTTTATTTTAAATTTCAAGTGGTAAAATAACAGCTCGACCTGATGGTTATGTGGTCAGTGCCATCGGCATATGCAATACCAGCACACGAATCGAATAATCACCATAGAAACGAGTATTGTAGACCAAGATGACAGACGAATAAAAGAAATCTGTCATTTTTCTATTCTACTGTAAGTTTGTCTATTCTATCTGTCATTTTGTCTATTATATCTGTCATTTTGACTATTCTAACTGTCATTTTGTCTATTCCTCAGTCGACTAAACCCGGACATGCTACGCGTACAGAAGTATAGCAGCGTAGTTTAGGATTCTGTAGTGCGTCAGGGATTTTTGCGGATGCGCATGTAGATTGCTTTTACGCAACAATGCGTAAAAGGTTTGCTTCCCTGGTGCGCAGGGTGTGGGGCCGCTCCAACAGTGTCTTAAGCATGGTTGCGAATCGCCGGGACTGTTTATACGAGGGTCACTGTTGTGCAGTCTCTCATAGGATGTCGCAACAGTGACCAACCGCTATTTCCTTGTTTCTGTTTATTGTCTGTGCTTACTAACATAGTCGTAAGTTTTACTAATAATCCTGCTGAGTCTTGGTTACTCCAATAAAGAAAATTTCTATTCTATTCTATAGCTGGTACGTTGTTCATCCCAGAATGTCTCATATCCTATTATTAACGATTATTACACACAGCACCGCTCGCGGTATAAATTCCCGGGACGAGCTGGTGTTCTAAGAAAGTATTTCTGCTACCCATTTCCAGTAAAGGCTCAGCAGCTGCCAGCGCCACGCGACTCAAGTAATACATTTTCTATGAATAATTCATTTAAATTGTTTTGCCAGAATCGTGTCGCACCGCCGCTTCGCGTCTGTCTGCAGGAGCCTTAAGACAATCGGTTGAGCAGCGGTACCCAATTTTTTTTTTCGCTTCCCTTTACATGTTGTATTTTTTTACGACTCCCTTGTCAAAGAAGATAGAAAAGCATGTAGCTCTAGAGTCCAGAGTTATAGTACGAGGGCGGGTCAATAAGTCCGTGACTTTCTGAATTTCTGACCTCTTTACTGAAAAAGCAACACTTCTACTGTCAACAGGCATCTGTCAGTTGACTCCTGTCAAAATTTGAACTGGCTGCGTCAGTTAGTTTGTGTTTGACAGCTATCTTTATCAGACTACCCAATAATTTGAGGAAAAAATGGAAAAGAGTGAATTTCGTGTGCTTATTAAGCATTATTTTTTGCAAAAAAAAAAAACATTACCGAGACCAAGGCTAAGCTTGATAAATACTATGGGGACTGCACCATCGATTTCAATGGTAAAAAAGTTGTTTACTGAATTTCGTTGTGGCCGTACAAGCACTGAAGATGCCGAACGTCCTGGACGCCCAGTTGAGGTCTCTTCACCCGAAACAATCGAAAAAAATCACGATATGGTGTTGGCCGACCGAAGATTGAAAGTGCAAGAGATTGTGGAAGCCGTAGGGATCTCGCATGGCTCAGTGGTTTCAATTTTGAATGATCACTTGGGCATGAGAAAGCTTTCCGCAAGATGGGTGCCGCGTTTGCTCACAGTCGACCACAAACGCAATCGTGTATCAACTTCACAGGAACGTTTGGCGTTGTTTAATCGCAATATGGAGGAGTTTTTGCGCCGTTTTGTAACCGTGGACGAAACATGGATCCATCACAACACACCAGAGACCAAACAACAGTCAAAACAGTGGGTTTCTAAGGGTGAATCGGCGCCAAAGAAGGCCAAGGTGGGTTTGTCAGCCAATTAAGTTATGGCGACTGTTTTTTGGGATGCACGCGGGATAATCCACATTGACTACCTTCAAAAGGGAAGAACAATCAATGGGGAATATTATGCCAACTTATTGGACCGATTCAATGATGATTTGAAAAAAAAAACGATCTCATTTGGCCAAGAAAAAAGTTCTTTTCCACCAAGACAATGCAAGGGTGCACACATGTGCAATTGCCATGGCAAAAATCCATGAATTGGGCTATGAATTGCTCCCTCATCCGCCCTATTCTCCAGATTTGGCTCCGAGTGACTACTTCTTATTCCCAAACCTGAAGAAATGGCTTGGTGGAATAAGATTTGACTCCAATGATGAAGTCATCTCGCAAATAAAGGCCTATTTTGAGGACCTCGACAAATCATATTTTTTGGAAGGGATAAAAAAATTGGAGAAGCGTTGGACAAAGTGTATAGAGCTCAAGGGAGACTACGTTAAAAATAAAACATTTATTTATCAAAAAATCTGTGTTTTATTCCAAAAGTCACGGACTTATTGACCCGCCCTCGTAGTTAGACTAATTAAAATAATTTTGTTATTAATACGTCGCGTGCCGGTGACGTGAGCATACCGGTTCGCAACGCCCCTGGAACAACGCCGCGACACCTCGAGGCGGCGCGACGCACAGGGAACTCCTGGGTAGATGGACACTGAATGAGACAGTCGTTTTGTGTCCTCCATCCAAAGTGTTAAACCAGCCAGTACTTAATAGGAGTAGGCTCACATCAATAGTGCATCGTCTGAGACGGTACTTACATGAAATCCCACATCCTTACTTTATAATTGTGTTTTTTTTATTAGGATGTTTGTTAATCAATCACTTCTTTACAGCTGAACGGATTTGGAAAGGCACACGGATAGACCATGACTTGAATAAGGTCTTACAGCGTTTGTCCACCGCCACCCAGGCCATAGGATACTTATTCCGGTAGCAGGACGTTACCGTAAAGGCTCGTACACACTGGCGCGACACAAAGGCACCGCGTGTCGCGCGACGAGCGGAGGAAAAATAATAGCGTAGTAAGTTAATAAATGAATAAACAAAGTCACGTGAAGCTTACTTTTTCGAGTACCTACATATTTTAAATAAGTTACTCGGACTTAAAGTACCCGTTGGCCATCGGGTTTCAGCACAGCGTCTTACAACAAAACACTGTGGTCAATCTACAAAATTTAACAGATTTCCAAAAGGAAGAGGTCCTCAATTCGTCTATTTGTTTCTTTTTTTGTTTTTGTATGTTTGTTACGCGATATCTCCAGCAGTGGTTGATCCTTTTCTAAAATATTTTTTTAATGTATAGGGTATGCTTCAGCGGTGGTCCCATATAAATTTTATTACCTTTGCTTCGGTAGTTTGTCAGTTAGCTACAATAATACGTATTTTTCCACATAGTGTATATTGATGATGTGATTCACTGATTTTTTAAATAATATTTAACATAGCAATTGATAAACGAATTTATGTGGGGTTTTTATTTTCCATTTCGAAGTTTTTATTTTTTTGTTGTGGTACCTACCATAACTAAAAAATGAAAAATAAAAATTACATCCGGCTTGCAAAAGAAACACATACAAAGTGAAAAATAACTTTAATGTCGAACGTCGGTGGCAAAAAAAAACAAAGACACCGAAATTAAAGTAATTTTTCAATTTGTAGTTTTGTTTGTCTTCTTTTGTGTTATTAAATCTGTCGTTCGACGATCTTTGACTGTCGATACTTGTAGTGAGAACCCAGAAACTGAGGTCCTAGTGTGAGTTTCTTTTACCCATCTCGACTATACTCGTCCGTCAAGTCAAGACGGTTGATGTAAGTTAAAAGAAACTCAAACTAGCCTCTGAAAACCAGTGTTACCCTGCAACTGGGTTGCGGAGCTCAGATAGGGGGTGGTTCCATGTAACCTTAGTATACTGGTATTCAGCTGCACCCGGTTAGACTGGAAGCCAACGCCAAAGTGAGACGAAACAAGGACAACCTGCTTAGGTGGAGATACGCAGATGACTCCACCCTGGAGTGTAAATGAGGTGCTGTCCCACAGACAGTGGTGGACTTATTATTCTGTTCTGTTGTCTGCACGCTACACGAGTTGATGGACGCTACCGAAAGTGCTATGCCATGCATGTATTGCTAACAACAAGCTAAAAATCAGGCGTCGTGTGAACATGGAATGAAACAAAAACGAACCGCCACTAGATTGAAGCTTCTAAATATCTTTAAATCGTTCTCAAGGTCCCAAGCTACCTATCTGTCAAATTTCATAACGATCGGTTCAGTGGTTTTCAGGTTTAGGCGTGAAAAGATAACAGACAGACCGAATTACTCATGCATTTATAATTTCACAGAATGGATAAGTGGCGGGCTGGCGATTTACACCTCTAACTACCCTTCATGGAATACAGGGTGATGTTACGTTACTAAAAATCAAAAGTTTTGGAACTGGTAACCTCTGCCTGTCTTTCTATCTTTGCTCTTAGTCATAATACTTATCAAAATAAGCAAGTTTCTACATAGTAGCCTTGAATGTCCTTGAAGGCTATCAGCTGTTTATATGTTTGGGACAAACAGACGGACAGACACTATGTAACATGTAGATAAACTAGATAGTGGTGTTATGTAATGTTTTAATAAAACAGGAATTGTCAGTCATAATTATAAGAAGATTTTTTAGTAACACATGCATCATAATAATGGCTACGATATGAACGTGAACGAAATGAAGGGAGTATGTAAGAATCGTGGCATGTGACGTTCTGTAGTTTCTGCCTACGTTTATGTATGTACTTGCATCCTAAATTATTAGCTGCTTCATGAACTCCCGTGAAAGTATAGGACAGTCGTTTGTGTTATTTCAAGACATCATCTATCCATCCAAATTGATTCAACCGATAAGGTGTTTTTAGGGGTACTAAACGCCGGAAAGGAATCGGAGATACCGTCATAGCCTGCTGAGTAAGCAAGCTGAAGTGGCAGTGGGCTGGCCATGTTTGTCGAAGGACTGAGTGGAGCAGACGAGCCCTGGAGACCGCGTATCGGCAAGCGTAGTTTGGTACGTTCCCCAGCTAGATGGACCGACGACCTTATCAAGGTGACTGGGACAAAATGTATGCGGAAGGGGGAGGGACAAGGTGTTGAGACAGGGTGTTGTGGCGCAGCCTGAGCGAGGCCTATGTACCTACAGTCGAGGACTGCAATAGGCTGAGTTGATTGATTGGAGTACAAGTATCTTGACTTGAGATTGAGACCGGGGACTTTCACTGGGGAACAAACAAGGGTAGCAGTGAGGAGACGTGCAGGAATTAACCAACCAAAGGTGTGAGGGAGACGGCTGAATTTGTCAATTAATGAGTGTTGATACCAAGTAGATTTATTTATACTAAGTAATATTATTTGGCAAAATTTGTGGGTTTGAATGTAGAGGGTAATCTTCGGAACCACTGGTCCGAAAATTCTTTCGCTAATTTGGAGCTTGAAACGCGACCGAAGTCGCGGAGAGGCTATCCAATACTAATATTATAAATTCGAAAGGAACTCTGTCTGTATGTTCCGTTTTCACGCATAAACCACTAACCGGATTTCGATAAAATTTGGCAGAGAGTTAGATGGCATCCTGGAAAAGGACATTTTGTCCCGATATTCTCACGGGATCGAAATTAGTGGGGGTGAAACCGCGGGGCGAAAACTTTGTTACTTTTACAGGTCTTAACCGCTGAACGGATTTGGATGAAAGGGATAGACCATGACCTAGGTCAGAACATAGTATTTATCCCGGTAGTAGGTACGGTTTCGTGAGATAATTACCGACATCCGCGCGGGCAAAACCTAGTGAACGCTAACTTGATCAGCATTTCAGGAACTGTATGTAATATTGATAATTATTTGGTTTTTGCACAAAACATTTTGACAAGAATTTAAAAAATGTCATAATAACTGATAAGCAATTAGGAATTCATAAATTAAGCAATGTTGATCATTGATTATCACAGTATGATAATTATGATATGAATAATATCATACCTACAATACGAATGTTTTACCTATACATATTTTCTTTCATATTATAAAATATTAGTTTGTCTGTTTTTGCTTAGTAAGTACTTCTGCACTAGGTACTTGATGATGTGATAATCATTAGATTTTTTAAGGTTTATCTTTGTGTATTTTAACAAAAACCTATTGTTTTTTATAATGCCCATGCAAACCCAGGTTTTTCTATATAAATCTATTTAAATAAAGTATATAAATATTCCAAAATGTTAACACAGGAACACTCAATCAAATATCTCGCTGGTGGTGTCGTGTGGGTTGGATCATTAAGTTCCCTTCAAAATGGTTGAGCTGAATGGTGCTGATCCATACGTCATGTTCGTGAACCGGCGCCGTCAGTGGGAACGGGTCATATCTTGGCTGCCACGGCTTATTTTAATTTCCGAATTGTTTTTTTTTCTTTGTTTTGGTACGTTTTTCATTGCGGACGCCTTAAACATGCACGTCTTTCTACATCGTTCTCACATACAGTAGGGCCTCGTTAATCCGGAGAGGCAAAAACAAGACCCTTTCCGGATTATCGAGGCGTCCGGATTATAGTATGCCATATTAAATGTTAATAAAACACATGTTTAACCTTAGTTTCTTTAATAAATTTTTCAAAATTCGAGCTTTCTCACAAATCATATCACCACTTACAGGAACATGCAATCGCCTTTGTTGCAAAAACCACGTAAACAAAGCATCTTCTAAAACAGGATTTTCCGATTGCTTCAGTGTTTTTCGTACACCGGGACCACGTTCTGTTAGGCTAACAAACTTCAAGAGTTTGTCTTTGTTTTTCTTTATGTCGCCTACAGTTGACCTGCCTATACCAAACTTCCGAGCAATGACAGGGTAGCTGTCACCCTTATCTAACATTTCTATAATCCGTAATTTGTCTTTTATTGTTAATGTCGAATGTTTACGTGGCGGCGCCATGATGTTAGCGAGCGCACTTCATTGACACTACGTATTACACGAAAGGCGATAAACAAAACACTGACGGCGCATTGGCTCATGACAGCCCCCGCACCTATTGCCCGGCCGGATTACAGGGATCACCGAACAAGCGAGAGTCCGGATTACCGAGGCCCTACTGTATTATAATTTCAACATTACTGATATAATTTTTCAACACAGTTGCTCATAAAGTGGCTCTTATTACACCGCTTTTAGGTTCAATATGCAGTGTATTAAACACACGTGCTTTTTACTTTACATTACCGTACTCGTGCTTTATATTTATTTATTTTTTTCCTTCATCGCCGTAAAGAGTTTTTATGTTTAAATACAATGAATATTTTTATCATCTCAGACATATGCCCAAGAAAATGAAAACAACGAAATTATTAATAATACCAATACCAAAAAGGCTCCCAGAAACAGGCGCGCCGCTACAGTGCGGCACAAAGGCACCGCTCGTTGCGCAACACGCGGTGTCTTTGTGTCGCGCTGTAGCGTCGCGCCAGTATGAACGAGCCTTAACACAAACAATACGAGTCTGTTTTTTTCCTCGCAAGTGTGTTGAAAAACGTTGTGTGTCACGCGTGTGCATTGATCATTACCCACTGGGTTCACTTATCGCGCTCGCTACGGCTCGCGCGAATAAAACCGCCTCGGGGGTAATGAACCAAAGAGTACACTTGTATCACGTTTATACGAGTGCCCATGGAGTTTCTTGCCCTTTCTTCTAGCTTAGTCAACTAGCTTCATCTTTCTGACTGACCGACCCCATGACAATTCAAAAGTTCCTGTAATTGGTTTATTATAATGTATGAAACATTTCACTTTCCAACTCATCTCAACTCAACGTTGAGATGGAAAGTAAAATGTATGAAAATAATTTTTAATTCGTTTTATTATTTTTATATTTATTCTGTACATTTCTAAATATTTTTATATAACAACATTTTAAAAAAAACTTTAAAAAATATAAAAAATAGTGGTCCGCCGGTATCGGGAGCAGGGTCCAAGCTACCGGTGGTTAGGGCTCCAGAGACAGGAACCTCCTCACAATGCGTGCCGTATCGAGGAGTAGTGCCTTCTGAATCAGGCCCTTGATCCAACCGCCTAACGAAAGCCTCGAGAGCTGATGATCAAGGCTTTTGACCATCAGGCCATTGGCCTATATTTAATAACTATTATTTTTAGCCTGTGTTGTCCCTGCCTATGTTGTACTGCAGGGCAAAGGCCTCCCTTTCTCTTTTCCACTCTTCGCTGTCTTGAGCTAGTGTGGACCAGTCCTGTCTGTAGGTGTCAAGCTCGTCCCGCCAACTTCTCATGGTTCTGCCTCGATGTCGCCGGACGTTTTCGGGGACCCTTATGGTGGTAGATTTGGCCCATGATTCGTTCGACATGCGGCAAACGTGTAAATAAAGTCAACGGAAATTTAAAAGCGCCCATGAAAATAAGGCGCTTTTAAATTTCCGTTGACTATAACATTATAATTTGATTGTTTTTTTATAAATACTACTATCAATCAATCCTCATTTGTCTGTGTGACTGCCTAGATCTCATTACACAATGGATTTTGATGCGTTTTTCACCATCATTCAGATCATTTCCTCCGGAAGGTTTATGTATTGGTACATTATTATTTAACTTAGATAATAGCACAGAATATATCAATGTTTTGACAATCATGTCATGCAAGGGCTGGTTGATAATCTATTATTATTTGCTTCTACCTCTCATCATTTCTCTTATAGAATAGGCCTTCTGTATACTGCAAACACTTGTTTATTGGATTTTTATGACTATTTGATGTTAGTATTGTAACGAGTTTTTTTACACCGTTACATGTATTGATGATTGTAGTCGATTTCGGAACGATTTCTTAATTTTATTTTTTTATCTGTGATACATTTCGTATGACATTTTTGGACGTCAAAATTGGACAGGTCACTTTTGCGATCTTTGTTGGTCAAGTGACATGTCTCTTGATTTTTCCTGAATGGAATCGTAACTAATCTAGTTTATTGTGGCGCTTTAATGCCCTAATCCTAAACCAAAGGACCCGTGGAATGGTCCCGGTGGATATTTCTATCCGATTTTTGGTAAGTTGCTCTTTTCGAGAGAAAATTTCCTTCGACGATGGCGGTTCGTTTGTGACCATCTTACGGTTTTTCGCAGGTTTCCTCGTCGCCTCCCTACGTCTCTTATACCAAATATCTTCACGGTACACCGAGGGAGACGCGAGTTTATATACCTGGAATAAGCGGTAAGTTTTTCGTTGGTCGATGCGTCCCCGCGTGTCCGAGTTCGGAGTGAAATCACATCTCAGAGTTCCTTTTTGTCCACAGCCTACAATTGTGGGTGCTTATTCCACCTTTACTTCAAATAAATTTCTACTGGCCTTCCACGGGGGCTGATTACCTGAGAGGTACCTTCCGGCTCTCGGGGTCAAGCTTCAAGTTACATATTTTTTATATCTTTTTTTCCTATAGAACATAACAGCCTTCAGCTGCGAATTTAAAGATGCAATGATGATATAGCAAGTAAACTTTATATTAATATAATAGTATACATTAGGCTAAAGGTACAATAAACTGGGAACGTTCAAGGTAGTGAGTCTTTTAATCACCATTGACATCCACAGGCCCCCATCCTAAGATTAATGGTCCAATCTCTCCAACTTTATTTATCTGGCTATCTATTAATAGTGTGTCGCTCCACGGCGCCCGAAATTTAATTTCTTACAATAACATACTTTTTTTTAGGAGATCACACACACACACACACACACCTATTCTTTTAATTTTTAATATTACATTTGGCTTCCCAATTAGGGACCGTATTATCCATTAAATTTTTATTATTACAGTATTTCACTGATTTAGTTAGTTATGAGTGGAAACCTTGGGATGGGATGCAATAGAAAGGCCTATATTGACCTTATTCATCACCAATAAGGAAAGAAAGGTCAGACGTATGAATGTAAACAAAGCAAAAGGAGTTTGTAAGGATCATAGCAGGTGGCTTTCTGTAGTTTCTGCCTACCAAGATATAATATTAACCAGCCACGAGTCATTTAATAAACACCTCATTGTCATAGGAGTCACAGACAGTCCTCTGTGCAGGGTCTGCATGGAGGAGGACGAGCCAGCAGCTCATGTGCTTCTGCACTGCCCGGTGGTTGCCACATACAGAGCAAAGTACTTCGGTAACTTAGGTACCCTATGCAAGGCTGTCAGTAACACCAAGGCATTGCTGGCCTTCCTCTGGAGCTGGGGTGGATCAAATTATTGATTTTCCCACTGTACGCATTACGATTAGCACCGTAATGGAAACATTGCATAAACCAATTATTTTTAAAATGTAACCATGGAGTTTCTTGCTTTCTTTTCTCCATAGGACCACATCCAATCGGAACCATGCAACAAGCTTTTTTAGTTTCATGTGCCCATGATGTATCCATATGTAATGTTTTTTATACATATGTGAGTGATGATAATATTATTTTCTGACTGCCTCATTTTTGTAGTGGTTGCAAGCGCCACTACTAAGTATGAGGTCAGGGTTTGATTTGCAGGTGCAGTCTTTTCCATTTGAAATTTCTCAGTAGCAGCCTGGAGTCTGGATTTGTGCCCAGTTGATGGCAGTAGGCGCGCCCCCTATTACATGGGACTTAAACATGACTGGCGAAATGTGGGTGTACTATAGGAACACCTCTGCCTTACCCTTTAGGGACTACAGGTGTCATGTTATGTAATATTATATCCTGTTCTCCATACTTATCTTTCAGTCATTCATACCAGTAGTGCTATTCTGTAAAACTTAGGTGAAGCCAGTGTGTAGTTACCTGACAATCCCTAGATTAGTTGATTCCCTAGAATCAGGTAGCATAAAATTTCACTTAAAGCTTACTTAAATTTTCACAGTGACGTTTATACAGAACAGATGGGCTGATTTATTGACATAATATTTAATTGGTTTTAAATCATTTTCAAATAAAATAAAAAAATAACAAAAGCTGTTCAATTGTACATACATTTGAACAGCTTTTGTTCATTTAATTATAGCAGCTCAGATGGGGTTTGAGAGTTATTTACTGATTGGAGGTTTGTTTAATTTTAGGTTTTTTAATCTGGCAGTGAGTCATATTGTTTTTGTTTCATTATTATTATAAATAAATACCTACATGAAACAATTTGTGAGACAGTTGTTTTTGTTGGCAATCAGGTTTGCTAGGACATCCATTGAGTCTGTTATCTTTATAATAATAAGCAATAATTAGCAGTGGTGGCTTTAAATCTACACAAATATTACTTATACATATATAGAGGTAAAGTTTGGATGAAGGAGGTAAGTAATCTTAGGTAGTACTGATCCAATTTCGAAAATTCTTTCACTGGCAGAAAGCTACACTATTGGCAAGTGCCTTATGAAGTGTTTTATAGTTTACCTGACTACCACGAGGGCGAAGTCGCGGGCTGAAGTGTTTCAATAATATTATAGGTATCACTTAATTAATTTTCTCCTGAAGGAGAATTGTCCAAATGCAGAATGTTAAAATTGCTATCTAGTAAACAGCTGACAGACCTATATTTTAAATGGCTAAAAGCTGACTGTTACAACAGGCAATCCGAAAGTTAAGGGCTTCATTTGTATCTTAAAACAAGATAAGTAAATAAGTACCTAAAGTAATAATCAGTTGTTATTTTGTTATTTGTTAATTATCAGCTGTAGGCGTAAAAAGCACACAAAATAACACAATCTTGTGTTAAATCGCATTGTTTGTCGTAGTAAACACGTTTTGAAGAACGTTAATCGAATTTAACACAAAAATAAGAGTAGAAATTGTCAAAAATATCTTTTACCAATGTTTTTTCGAGAAGGTGGTGGAATAAGGTTCCTCTTACCATCGTGCCAGGGGTTTGCAGGCTCGAAGTACTGTGTAACTATGAGATCCTCGTCAGGGAAACGCACTGACCGAGGAATCTTCTTTTTTTCTTTACACTCATCACTCACTGCACTGTTTTTGTCACCACACTCTTTAAGCTCCGTATTAACACTTTTATCACTCTCAATCGGGCATCCCGTAGCTTTATCAGGGTCGGTAGACATATCTAGCGTGTAATCTATCACATATTACTGCAAGCGAACACATTAGCGTTAGCGGACACAAATCATAAATACCAAAAAAATAATATTCAATTCGTAAACACTTCAGTTTCCACACAAGTAGCTTCGAGATCGATTATTTAATATTATCAACACGAAAACCACGTTATTTCACCGGCCATTGCGTATTTTTTCACGTTTCGTTAGTTTTTTTTCATACAATTTTTTTATTGTTCGTTTCGAATCAAAACATTCCGCACCTTTCATACACCATTTGCCGCCATATTGGATTGAATGAGACAAAAGGACAGTTTTCTTTATGACTGGTAGAGGGCGTCACTTGATGCCAGTGTTGCCATTAACATCAAACTTTTGTTCTCTCTCAAACATTTATCCGAGTGCAGAGCAGAGCATGGACAGTTTGTCCCACAGATCTTATATTATATAGTGTATTATCTATGCCCACAGAGTACACTATAGTATGTTTGTCCGCGACGATAGAACGTATGGAAATCAGTGCAATAATAGGACAAATAAACTGCCGGAAATTTCTGCAATTTCATTGCGGTCATTTCTATCCGGCAGATGTCGTCTGCTCAGCGCTTAATTGGTTTAGTGCCATCTAGCGTGAAGTAGCAAAGCTAAAGAGATTTTTTTTTTTAAAAGCTATGTTGAATGATTTTATTTTTCATAAAATGTATGTAGCATATGTTATTACCATGTCCATTTTATTATGTCCAGATAATATGATAACATAAGTATAGTACAAAGATAGGAAGTCACCTAAACCACTCTTGTGGAAGTGAACAAGTATGACAACTTTAGTCAGTCTAGATTTACGGCGTCCACTCTAACCTTCTACTATGTGGCTTTACGAGTGTAATTTCAACAGAAACAATCGCTCAGCCATTAAGCCTTTGTTACCATACCGTCATCGCCAGAGAGAAATCCATTGATATTTTGTGGTCGAGATATAGATTCATCCTAATTTGCGGCTACTGATTGGCTGCATAGACTAATATATATAAAAATGCTGCTCTCAAATCAAATAAAAAAAATCATCACAACCCGTTCACCCTAAGTTTTCCGCTGACCATCAGCTTAACTAACAAATATCGATAAAATCTAAGAAAATTACGGTCCCCAATAAGTAATATTCAGAGTGGGACCTGAACCCATCTTGCCACTCCCCTTCGGGTACTTACGCACTCTGGTAAGCAAACCCACCAGGGATCAACATTACAAACTATGGTCGGAACAAGGTGAGTGCAGGCAGGCTAGGGAAGCACTCCCTGCTATTGACGGCCGCATCACGAAACAGGTTCTCCGACTAACCAAACAACAGCTGCGTATAGTTACGGCAGCTTTAACTAGCCACGGGTCTTTTAATAAACACCTCTTTGTCATATCAGTTACAGACAGTCCGCTGTGCAGGGCCTGCATGGAGGTGGACGAAACAGCAGCTCATGTGCTTCTGCACTGCCCGGTGGTCCCCACATACAGGGCAAAGTAGGTACTTCGGTAACCCAGATACCCTACGCGAGGCTGCCAGTAACACCAAGGCGTTGCTGCCTTCCTCGAGGAGCTGGGGTGGATCGAATGATCGATTTTTCTACCGTACGCAAAATACGCGCATTGTCGTGGAGTTGCGGACACCAGCCCGTACGTATTACCTAAGTAATATTCAGACGAGCTTGCGATGACGGTACTGAGGGCGACTCAGCGAACGAGTAGTATGTCTTTTCAAACATGGTTAATTGTTACATTTATATGTATTAAAGGTTAATCTATCTAAAACTAAATAAAAATGGTGTGTGCAACGATACAAGTGAAAACTTACGACTGGATGCGATTCAGCGTCGCCGACCGACTGGAGCCGATATACGCTATTCCGCGTCACCGACCGACTGGAGCCGAGTACCCGATTTATCGTCACCCACCTACTGGAGCCGAGTATACCCGATTCAGCGTTACTGACCTAATGGAGACGAGTATACCCGATTCAGCGTTACTGACCGAATGGAGCCGAGTATACCCGATTCAGCGTTACTGACCGACTGGAACCCAGTATACCCGATTCAGCGTTACTGACCGACTGGAGCCGAGTATACCCGATTCAGCGTTCCTGACCGGCTGAAACCGAGTATACCCGATTCAGCGTTACTGACCTAATGGAGACGAGTATACCCGATTCAGCGTTACTGACCGAATGGAGCCGAGTATACCCGATTCAGCGTTACTGACCGACTGGAACCCAGTATACCCGATTCAGCGTTACTGACCGACTGGAGCCGAGTATACCCGATTCAGCGTTCCTGACCGGCAGAAACCGAGTATACCCGATTCAGCGTTACTGACCGAATGGAGACGAGTATACCCGATTCAGCGTTCCTGACCGGCTGAAACCGAGTATACCCGATTCAGCGTTACTGACCGAATGGAGACGAGTATACCCGATTCAGCGTTAGTGATCGACTGGAGCCGAGTATACCCAATTCAGCGTTCCTGACCGACTGAAGCCGAGTATACCCGATTCAGCGTTACTGACCGAATGGAAACGAGATTACCCGATTCAGCGTCCCCGACCCGAGAGTGACGGTTCAGTTTGATTCGCTGTCCAGATAAAACGCAAAGCGCGCAAAGTTTTAACTTCAATAAAACATCGCTTGGGTAACTAAAATTATTTATTCAAACTCAACATCACATAGTCATTTATACACGCGACTTTCTCATATAACTATTCATAATTAAACTATTCGTTTACAGAATTATAACGTTTTATTTTAAATAGCGCAATATTTTACCAATATAGTTAATGGCAACAGACTACAGAGACGGCCTGTATTAAAGTTAGCGTCAAAATTTTACGGCGGCTCAGAAGTGCGCTACTCGCTGCGCAGTACCTCTTCCCTCACCCCCGCTGACACGTGAACTTGTTACTGCGCAACGACTCTCGTCATAGGTATTTCGAGTTTGAAACGGGCTGTTTATGGGACAAATATAAATGACGAAATGTGGATGTACTATTACATATCTGCTAATTCGTTAATACAGTCGTGATGTTAAGTGAGTTTACAATTATTTTAAAAGAGTTAGGACATCAGTCTGCATGCGAATCATGACCACCCTAAAAACGAGACAAAATGACAAATTAATAAAATAAATTTGTCTATTCTGCCGTTGACAAAAGTTGGTCTTGCTACGCGTGCTGATATTTTATATTATTTATTTTATCACCTAATATTCTATGGAGGTTAAATATGTGAGTTTGTATTGTAGGAGGGAAACTCCGGATCCGATACAGAAAATTCTTTCACCAATGAGACGTTACATTGCCGAATGTCATATTTCACGTGGACGAAGTCGCGAAGCAAATGATAAAACAATGATTTGAAGTAACTATTTTTGTACTGAAGACATTTTCTATAAATTATTATGTAGGTATGTAAAATATTGCGTTATAAAAATTGTACATATTCTATGTAATATTAACGTTTGTCATGACCTAGAATAATTACACTTTTTTGCATATTTTTTTCCAAGATTGATATTTTTATTGTTGATAAAACATACTCTCAGATTGCACTTAGTAACAAACACTAATACATATTTTAAATAATATGGGCAAACGTTCCTTTGAGGTGTAAAGCTGCCAAATATAGATATATGTTCAAGAAAGAATTTTTGAAGAATTTATAGTATTTCTTAATAAATTGAGATTTAAAGCAGCATTTTTCTAGAAGAGCGGTGGCTGCCACAGAGTCCACAATTTACAAAAGACGCCACTAAAACATTTTCTTATGAAAGTGAGTTGATGTTTTTTCTTAGAGAGCGTTTGACACCATGAAGCCGTCACTGCAAGCGTTGTATGACGGACACCGCTCTTCTCGTACACTAGCTATAGTTACTCCAAATAATTAAATTGCATTTGAATGCTGTAATGAAACCAAACAAATTGACTTTTCATTATAGAATCACTGAATCAATTATACACTTTCGAATTATTTTGTTTAACAATTTTAAATCGTAACGTATAATATATCGTATTAAATAAATATTTTACAGAAATTATAGGCATGGTCTAACAACCTATTTGTTTTTGTTGGTGAATAAAAATAAGCTTTTGTAACGAAGTAAAAAATGTAAAATGAACAAAATAAATACGTATTGAACCACCTATTAATTGCATACGTCATAGAAAACAAAACAGTGTCCGGGGCGCATATTAACACCTGTACCACCAAAGACGAGGAAGCGACTAGCTATCAACGATTTACTCGCTCAAAAAACTTACAAAAGATAAGAAAACCCGGGTAAGTAAAAGAGATACATAAATATTATTAGTTAATATGTGACTGCTGACACCGCAGGCGATTAGCAAACAGGCAGGGACTCAAGCTGTAACCGTAATTAGCGTTTTTAACACTGTTTTTTTAAACTGTTTTAAAAGAAACATAAATTATTAATGTTACAGATACAATAATGTTACAGAATCGAAGAGTATATACTTTTGTGTTAATATGTGTAACAGAAACCAGCACTTTCAGGTATAATTGCACGGTACTGCAACAACGCGCGGCGGTGACACAGACGCGGCCTTGCCAAAATAGCCGCAATCCGGTCGGGATTGGGGCTATTTTGGCAGCGTTACAATTATTAACACTTTTATACATGTTACTGATATACTACACTTTTGTAAGTTTTTGGGTTAACACATTGAAAAACACATTTATAAGTGTTACATATTTGATTCTGTTATCAATTCAAAAAGTAACAAATGTCGCTTCTCGTACAAGCGGCTGTGGTACAAGTGCTTTACGCTGTTTTAAGAAAAGCTGAATGATATTACAATCGTGCTGTTTCAATAATTTAAAAACGTTTTTATTATATTAATAAAAGGTATTGTTTTTAGGTATACGTTTTTTTTAACATTACAACAAATAGAACAAAGTATTTTCAATGCACAGACATTTTTCTCACATATCAACATAGTATACAATATAATTTTAAATATAATTTTTCTCACATATCAACATAGTATACAATATAATTTTAAATATAGACGCATAATATGGTCTTTGTTTCAAATTTTTTGTACCAATATTATATATTTTTTTATAAAAATATTCGAATTACTTTTCTCAAACATGTTGGACGAATTTTTATATATGTAAATATATATTTTTACATCTAACAAACAGAAGTTTTAATTTATATAATAAAGTATTTTTTATCTTGATGACTATTTTCGACTATATTATAATATACATACAACTTGCTAAAGGCATAATTATAGGTACCAGTAAATTCGGTCGGTTCTCCAACACAATAAAAGCCTCGTATTCCTGGTAAAAAAAAGTTATACAACCTTTTTTGTGTTACAAAATTATGTTGCTGGCAACATTGTATTGTAGAATGTGTGCTGAACTTGTTGCAAGCAACACGAAAACATGTTGCTATAACACTGTCGCGAAGTTTACTATGAATGCAAGTCTTTATTCTTATTTTCATTGGATTATTTTAAAAAGTACGGGTCTCTACTGGCATGTTAGTACATTTTTCAAAATTACTTACCTACCATGTTTTAAATTAGAAAGTTAGGCTAAAGAAAACATACTTTCTTGTATAATTGAATCACAAATTGGTGTCAAAAATATAGTGCCACAGACAAAACAAACTTATCTGAACCGGTGACTTTAATTGGACCTACGAAATCACTATGAAAATGACAAGTCTGTCATTTTTTGTTCAGTCGCCGACACCGGGCCAAATAAGTTAGAGGGACTGTAGCCTAGTAGGTGTTTTTAATGCAATTTTATGCAACTATGGCAGAAAACCCGCACTGAGCCCGCGTGGTGGATTACGGCCCACTACCTCACAAAGAGAGGAGGAGTCTAGTAGTGGAAACGTTATAGGCTGATTATGCTAGAGAAAATAGAAGTAGTGTTACATGTATAATTAAATATGCATGTATAATTGTATATGCAATTTATAATTGTATATGTGATGCGTATTTTTTTACTATTTCTTATACACATAGATGTATGCAAGGTGAGTTATTTATAAAGTTTTGCATAGCCAAATTAAGATATAGCGGGAAATGGCATGTGAATACAAATAATTATAATTGTGATAATGATTGCCATAGCTTATTTTCTTTTTCGTGTTTTTTTTTTTACTTTTTTGTCTGTATTTCTCATAGGTACTTTTCTGTTAATTAAATTCTGTTTAAAAAAATCACCTTGCATATCGCCTAGTAACAATATTTTACTTATAAATTACCGTTTAACCAGCTTTTACCTAGGCCGTCATTTACTATGAACATTCGCAAGTTACGTGACTGCATTTTAATAATTTCTTCTCTCCTATCAGCTCGAACTTTGTGAGAATTGCTCTTATCGTGGTATATTTAAGCTAGTCAGAACGGTGGCTGCGGGATCAATTGCAACATAAGTACAGTTCGCATTTTATACGAAAATTAACCTTATTTTAATAACACTTATGTATATATTCGTACGAAAGGCTTGATCGCATTCGCTTTTAAGAATCTCATTATTCTGTCCTTATATCATCTCGATAGTCATACCCTTTCTAGTCCTATCACCTTTCACACAGTCCATCCATCATTCGCTTATAGGAATATGAACATTAATTTTCATACGAATTAGGTTCATATTCGCTTTAGATATCACGTCTCGAAAAATTTATATTTTTATTGTAAAGGAACATGACTCGACAAACTTCAAAAGCAGAACAAGTGACTATTATTAAACGCAAATCCATATTTTCTTCATTTAGAAGTAGGACCGAAAACGAGTAAGTGGCGTCTTGTACGGACCACAACTAAAATACTAATGCTGTGATATTCTGGCTCGTAATTGGTGATTTGAGTTTGAAACTACTACTTTTGAGTAGTTTCTTAACTAAAAAAACTAATGCTGTGATATTCTGGCTCGTAATTGGTGATTTGAGTTTGAAACTACTACTTTTGAGTAGTTTCTTAACTAAAATACTAATGCTGTGATATTGTGGCTCGTAATTGGTGGTTTGAGTTTAAAACTAATACGTTTGAGTAGTTTCTTTGATGGCGGCGATATGGGAGGACGATATTGTTGCCATCACTGTAAGAATCTGGATAAGGCTGGCACAGGAGCGTGGGGATTATGGCCAGCACGCGAAGCTAGACCACGCGTCTTGTCGACGGGAGAATATACAAAATGATAAATTTATTTTATTCATCTGCCATTTTGTCATGGCCATGTTCGCATGCTACGCGTGCAGCAGATGATGATGAGCGTCGTGGACGATGGGCGTTCGATATTTAAAATTATAACATGACCATTTTACTTACTTGTAGTTACAACAAATAACGGCCCAGGGTAGACTAGGAGACTTATACATAATGTTCCCGAGATTAACAACTATATTTTTGGTCTGTATATAAGTGTATATATGAAACTTAATTAGCATTTTGTATGTTGGTTCGTCTCACTGATTTTATTTCTTTATTTTCAGGTCGAGGACGCCATCTGTAAAATGAGACAATGAAAATTATAATTAATGTTTACTTAGGAAATCGCGAAGCCCCCGTCCCAGGGCTTCGCCCCGTGGCTACGGATGTACATTTGTGGGGTTGTAAAAACAACCGCCAGGTGATACCCCTAGTAACGCCCGGCGGCGACGACCTGCGACGGAGATGCCGACTCGACGCTTATTAATGTCGTGATGGACCAGTACTAAAGGCGTCATAGCTCATGCATAGATCATAGGTTCTCAACGTGGTCGATAACTCCTCCTCGTGGGCGTTTGAGGCTTTAAAGGGGGAGTAGAGGACACAGAGAAAATTAGGGCACGTTGAGTCTTACAACAATATATTATATTACAAGATAAATATAATCGTGGCAATATTATATATATTTTTAGATAATATAGATAATAGCTGTTTAAGATTCACGACAGATGGTAAGTAAAATAAATTCAGGGACTGTAGAAAAAAAAACTCAAAGTACCTATCAACCTATGCACGAAATTGTGGGTGGGCAGGTACCATATGACGTTTTAATTAATTTGTACTTTTGTGTTTATCTTGGAAGTTACTGGTTGGTTGGAAGAAACCTGAGGGCCTAGACAATGTATTATTCGTAACATTCGATTAACGATCACGAATGACTAGTAGAAAAGCCAAAAATGTAAGGGGTTGACATAAGCTATCGAAAGGACACGTGATCATATGTCATAGCGTAGTATCATAGTGGAGCGATGGCGATTCTAGAATTATAATCGCTCCGAAGAGAATGCCATTTTTCTAGGTCCTCTGGACTTATAGTGAATATTAGCTGCTCCCTGCGGTTTCACCCGCATAAATCTTGATCCCGTGGGAGTATCGGGATAAAAAGTACTCTATGTGTTAATCCAGGTCATAAACTATCTGTGTGCCAAATTTCATCCAAATCCGTTCAGTAGTTTTTGCGTGAAAGAGTAACAAACATCCATCCATACTCACAAACTTTCGCGTTTATAATATTAGTAGGATAAGTTTGAAATCGCCAACCCGTCTTGAGCAAGCGCGGTGATCAATGCTCGTGCCTTCTTTGTATGCGAAGAGACCTTTGCTCTGCAGTGGGACAATATGCTGGTAGGCTGGTATTATATTATTAATTATTACTGTCCCGAAACATTTCATGTGTATGATGGCTAACGTTTTACAAGTTTCGGAGACGGCTAACCATCTTCAAACTCAAACAGGGCCACTATTCGAAAAATACAACGACTTTTGGAAACTGGGTGTAGACAGTGTAGACTCTCTGTCTGTATATTATATTTTTACGCCTAAATCAAAACGATTTAGTATTTGTATAAATTTAGTGCGATAAATCGTTGAAAAATTTGTTTTTATAAGAACCTAAATGAGTACTTACAAGAAGCAAGCAAGCCTAGTGATCAATGCTCGTCCCTTCTGTGTATGAGTAGATGTTTTTGCTTCACAGCGGGATATTTACAGGATGTTATCATTAATTGACGCCGGGAATGGACGCCGTAGAAGGACATATATATCTTATTGGTGTTCTTCAGAAAGATCAGGTGTATGAATGTAAATGAAGCAAACGGGGTGGCGTTTTGTAGTTTCTGGTAGCTCATGGGAAGAAAGCGTGAGTTAATGTATGTGTGTAAACAATAAATTTTGATATTAACTTACCATGGTTATCAGTATAGATATAAGCGATCCTCCGAGGCGCCAACTGCTTCCTCCCATGACTTTTTCGCCTCCCCTCTTTCAACGACAAATTTAAAACACCATTATCACTCTCTAAAATCTTCAGTCCGTCGTCCTCCGTCAAAACCATTGACTTAATATTCGAACTCAATTTATCATTCGAAATAAAAACTGTTTTCGCAAACACTTTTTTCTTTTCAGAGACTTCGTTTTTGAAAATGTGATTGACACTTTGCTGTACAAGTTTGTCTATGCGGCATTCGAATATGTTCTTGTCTATAGATTTTTCGAAACATTCTGGTAGTAGGGGTGTTTTTGTCTCTGTTACAGAGACTTTTTTGACTGGGAGTTTGATTTGAGATTCTTTTATTGTTTCTAAGTCTAAGATTGGCACTTCTGTGGAGTCCGAACGCTCTTGCAGTATCTGAAACAAGCATAAAGAAAATTAAAATCCCAATAGAGGTTACGAAATCTCTCCCCTTATCGTCTACATTAGCTGAATATTTTCTCAAAGAAAACGATGACTAATATTAAAAATGTTCGAAAATAATAATGTGATTACAAAGAAGGCATAGTCAAAATGAGATAATCGAAAAACAACTGTAGATCGATGAAAACATGAAGAAGCTATACGCTTTATTTTTATTGTATACGCTCTATACATTATTCCCGTGACGTTACTTCCACGACAGTGCCGTCCTTGTCTAATAGTTATTTTAAGAGTTAACTAACTTTAACTAGGCATTTTTTTTTAGATTTTACACTTTTTTAAATATTGTTAGCACACTATTTGGAAACAAATATTTTTTCGAGTTAAAAATAAAAAAGTTGTCATCATCCCTATTCAAGCCCATTTCTGTAGCCGCAATTAAAAAAGCATTTGAAAGTCTTAACATGAAAAAAATATGAAGACATAGAATTTCCGTTAAGGTTCTTGGAGATATCATTGATACAATGAGGGTTTTCGAAACTTTTTCTGCCACTAGGCGGCGCTTCGTAGGCGTCAGGTCCAAACAGCTGTCAAATAGCACAGAGTCGTAGGTACTGAACATAAATTATTGAAATTCTATTGTATTTGGAAGTGTTATTGATTTTATTATGGATTATTTTTCGTTGGAGTAAATTTATCTCTGCGAATGGCTACAAGCCACTGTTTTAATCGGGTTTTATCTCTCGTAGGGAACTTATGTCCTCCTGTTTTATTTGCACACATAGGCACTGCACAACACTGTGGCATTTTAAACAACGATATTCCGTAAGGAATGATTTTAAGAATAAATAAACCAAAAAATATATAGAAAATTACAATTCGCGTATGTATTTTGACAGTCCATTGGACCTGCCGCTACAGTCCTGCCATCTATCGGAGATCATTTCAGAAAACCCTCATTGCCCCCGCCCTAACAGGCATATTTAATCAACTTTTAGGCAGCGGTACGTTTCCTGATTTAATTAAACGTAATAAAGTAGTACCAATTTTCAAATCGGATAGTGATCCCTCTAATTACACACAAAATACCTACACCTGTGCTACCACCAATGATCAATATCTATAAAAAGTCATGCTAGACCAGATGTTGTCACATTCTAACTCAAATGGGATTTAACATAGTCGCCAGTTTGGTTTCACAAAAGATAGGTCGACGACTGACGAGGAAGTAAAACTTATTAGTCACATTTTGGAATCCTGAAGTTCCAGGATGCAATAGGCATTTTCTGCGACCTCTCAAAAGCGTATGACTGTATTGACCACAATTCACTGATCCGCAAGCTCCCTCTACCAAACAGGCTAGCATCTCTAGTTAAAATGGGCATGCCTCAAGGTTCAATTCTTGGTCCTTTCCTATTTCTAGTTTATATTACTGACCTTCTTTACATGGTGCCTAACTTAACGGATATAATTTTATTAGCTGATGACACTTCTCTTATTTTTAAAATAGATAGAAAAAGATACAGATGTCAACGATAGTTTGGCTGTTCTTTCGAAATGGTTCGCAGCATCTATGAATTAATGAGAACAAAACTAAATGTCTTAAGTTATCATGACCAAATGTACCCCACCTTAATTTAAAACTTGATGGCAAGAAACTAGATGCTATTACGGAAACTGTATTTCTAGGAATCACTTTAAATGCAAAACATAAAAAAACACAGCAATTCTGCTATAGCTACTTAGATTACCTATGGTGTTAGTATTTTCGCGGACAAAAACCTGCACAAACACCATATACTAGAGACCTTAGCTGAGCTTATTACTAGAGAATTCTTACCTGTACTATATACCTGTACAACCTAAGGCAGCTGGCTCGAACGCTGTCTCGTTGTGAGACTAGAGCCCTCCTCTCTGATAAGGCGTCGTCCCTACATTGCCGCACTGCTCGTAATTCTCGAGCTAAACGACGGAGGTGTTCTACACTGCGTCGTCTGCTGTTTTGAGAGGCCAGCTGTAATTAAGTATTTGATATGATTAATGGACATGAATTGAAGTCATGGCTTTGACCCTACAACATATTATAAACTACTACACTAATATTGTACAAACAAATGTTACCTCACATTTGTTTGTTTGGAAGGACGAAGTCGCGGGCGGAAGCCACTGCGTAAATAAATATATGTAGCAGCAGTTTTTTTTTATCTTATCTACCTCCTCTATTTTACAATTATCTACAAATAATACAATACTCTACTGCAGAGTCAGTGAGTCAGCGAGTGCAAACACAAGTAAAAGTCATCAATCCACATGAGAAAAGTTCGTAATCAACCACAAAGCAGATCATATTACGTTAGCTCAACCACAGACACCAGTAGTCTTGGCTAGCTTGATTCACTCACTATTGTTTTGCTATTTGCGTATGTATGTGTGTATGCATCTCTCTGTTCTTGGTATAGCTTATCGAGCAATGCCATCGAGCTTTGGCTATGCAGGTAGAATGACGGAAGGTTTAATCTAGATTAAACCTTCCGTCTTTAACTTGCACTTTTGTACAAATGTTTTTTTTTAATGTTTGTAAGTCGGTTGTATTTAAAACTTGTTAAAAACAACCTACTTACAAAAATAAAAACACTACTTTGGTGAAAAATAACTTTAATTTCAAAACAAAGCTACCTAATCTAAATAACTAAGAACAGGTTTTACTGAGTCAATTCTTGTTGTTTTCTTTTTTGTAGTTTTTTTTTATTGCTAGTTTAATTTATTTATAAGTACAAAACAAAAAATACTGCCTCGTTGGTCTAGTGGTTCGATTCCCAGGTCGGGCTAAGTGTCATTGGGTTTCTGTATCTAGGATTTCTCAGTAGCAGCCCGGAGTCTGGATTTGTGCCCAATTGATGGCAATAGGCTCGCCCCTTTTACATGAGACTTAAGCATAACTGGCGAAATGCGGGTGTTACTATCTGACGTACTTTGTACGTGTGTACTTTGTGTTACTATCTGACATTATGCTGAGCTCTCTCCCAGGCCTTTTTGGGCCATTATAAGCGTTGTTTTCATTCTGCTTTCTTAGTTTTTTTTCGTACTAATGCCAATAATCGCTGCTAACCTGCTTGCAATTCTTTTTTTTGCTGCACAAAATCTGGCAAAGTCCTTACCAAAACCATTCGTTCCACCCGCTGAAGATCATCCACCTGGACATTAGTTGCCTAGAAGTCGTTGTACAGACTCCAGACCCAGGTTGGCCGAAGCAAGGAAAACCTGTTCAGGTGGAGATTCATAAACGACTCAGCCTTGCAGTGTAAATGTGGTACTGTCCCACAAAGATGGGACACTTGATATCATGTCCTGCGTGTCCTCTCAGCTGCACGTTACAGGAACTGATGGACGCTAGTGATGACGTTAAACACGTATCCTAATTCTGGTGCGAGTCCATTTAGATTGCCATCGACACGCTTAGAAGATGACCTTGGTTATGCCACAGGATACTTTTATCCCATTAGTATTTTATAATCAGACTATAATGTTCCCACTGCTGGGACACGGGCCTCCTCTCTGTGAGAGGGAGAGGCCACGCGGGCCCTGTGCGGGTTGGGCGATGTCACATGTCTTCAAACTTTTAGGTTATAGGACATGCCGGTTTCCCCACAATGTAAAGTGCCTGCCTGGGTTCGAATTCACGACCTACAACTCGTAAGTCGGGGCCGATATCACTGTGCCACCACCGCCCAAGTTAAGAATAAGAACTACTTACTCTATTTTTTATCCTTCTCCTCAGTCCCTTTAAGAAGGCCAAGTCTTCCAAGTTCAGCTTCAGAGATTGAACCCGCTCCGAATACTTGCATGTTGACAGGCCTGCTACTTCTTCCACGGTCATGCTGATTCCACGTGCTGGAATGTATGAAAACGGTCATTTTATTAACTTGTTGAATAAAAACCGTGGGAAACCAAAAAAAATACTTTTTGATTAATGGGGATGATGACTAACATTAGAAATGTTCGAAAAAATAATATAATTTCAAAGAAGGCATAGTAAAAAGAGGTAATTAAAAAAAAAACAATAGAATCGATGAAAATATGCAGAAGCTACACGCTCTAGAAGTTTTTGGAGGGGATTATTCCCATCCTTGTCGCGCGGGTCGTGAGTTCATTTCTACGATAGTGCTGTCTTTGTCTAACAATTATTTTGAAACGTTTATAACTTGGCAATTTTTAAGCTTTTACTCTATTTATTATATTGTTTGCAATATTTGCAAAACAAATATTTTGAATTGTCATCATCCCTATTATTATTTTTCTACCCCTATCCCATTTTATTTGTGGTCGGAGCAACATGGCGTCTCCTTCCTTATTTCTCAACAATGATTGCGTAAATATTAATATTAATCCTATTGCGCCTTATAAGTTTCTTTAAACTATACTGATGAGATTTTTGTCCCACAATCGAGCGATCCCAGCATTAAAAAAAAAAAAAAGTAAAGGAGACCAGCCTTACTCATTTTCCAGTATTTTGGTGATTATTTTTTACCTTAATTTTAACAGATAAATTTTGATTTAGAAAATAAATGACAAAAAGATATGATTCCGGCCAGGATCGAACTGGCGGCCTTCTGCGTGTAAAGCAGATGTGATAACCACTACACCACGGAACCAGTTATACTGCATGCCGAAATTCATACTTTGGTACTTTTGTATGGGCTACTTCATTGTGGAGTCTTGAAATAATAAACAAATGATCTCACTTATTCATACAGAATAAGTTTTTGACCAGCAAGAACCGACGAAAATTTCTACGCTAGGGTTGGTCTAGAGACATAAGGTGAATTCACAAAAATTTATCCTGTTTAAAAAAAACAATTAGTGTTCGTTCGTCATGTTAAAACTCCTAATTTAATTTTTTTTTTTTTTTTTTCGCCCTAATACAGAGGTTTTAAAAAGAAAACATTGCGAGGCATGCTCCATTAAGCATAGGATAATGGTGCCGATTCTCTTGTCACAAATGCCTCTAAACTAGACTAAAAATCACTAAAATTTGGTTTAATCCTGTCAAATGATGATTTTCCATTCTGAAATTGACTAAAGTGACACAACCTAACTATAATTTAGTTTGACAGCACTGAGTTATTAGTTTAGTGAAAATGGCAATTTTGCTATTCAGAATTTTACGCGTTCACCTAAAAATTTGATTGTCTAACTAAATCTGAACATGAATCTGACTATTTTTAATCGCGATTAAAAAGGTGGGGAATAAAATTAGTTGGAGTGAACTAAAATTCACACTCACACCTCTGCTTCAGACGGGCAAAAACGGTACTTTGACTTTTTTATTTCTTTTTTTGCTCATATCTTGAAAACGGTGTGTCCTATCACAAAAATAATGAAAAGGACAATGCCAGAAACTCTATAGAACTTTGCCCCACTCAAATCAAAAAGTAATTTACAAGCTTGCAATATGCAGCATCTTAAAGCTTATTTATTACTGTTAACTAAATATTAGTCCTAATGCCTGTAGAACTTGCGGTTTCTATTAGATTCTTGAAACAAAAATGACATTGATTGAGGTTAGGTGTAGTTTATAATTGTTAAAAAGCTATTTTAACAACATGTACGTTACGCATTATCTTAATTATTATAATCATAATATGAGTTTTTGTGTGTTTTATATAACTGTACAATTAAAACTTTTTTTTTTTGGTGTATCATGCGCAATAAGTAACGCAATAGGAAATTCAGGGGTTGAATTCCTTTTATCATGGATTTGTAATCGGCAAGTTCTACTGAAAACAAATGTATTATGAACAGCACCCTAATTGCGTAATACACAATCAATCGGAACCTGAATCGTTTTGAAACAGATTGCTAATCCATTGCTTCTTGAGTTCGATAAAAATTCTGCTCAACAATATATAGAACGCAATGAATGTTCTTGAACCGTCAAAATCAAACAGATTAGTCGTAATCGTTTACGAAAATGTGTTACGCAATTAGGGTGCTGGTCCTTTAATCATTACCATTATTTTCATCAATTGACATTTCGACCCCCTCTGAAACCCCGAAACCTCCAAAACCCATGTAGATATTTTATTTTATATTTTCCATACAAAAAGTAAAAACTTCCATATAACACACGTCGAGGCTGCCTCCGGCTCTAACAAAGACGTTGCGGAACCAAAAGAAAAAAAAACACGTGGACTCGCGATTGTCAAATTCGATTTTAGTTGTGTCAAAATTATTTTTAAATTTAGAGGTATTTTTTTTTTCGCAGAATAGCTTCAAGATTCTCATTATAAAGTAAGGAATTTTAGTGATAGTGTAGTTCGGTGTACAAGAGAATCGGCACTAGTATAAAGGTTGATAGATGGTGGTGTTTTTATAAAAGAAAAATCTTGTTTGGGAGAGTTGAGCGATTTTTGTTAGGGGAAAATCTTATGCGTTCGCGTCATCGCATCGTCACCAACGTGCTATGCAATAAATATACGTGTTGCGCTTATTGTTTCTCGGACTGTCGATAGATGAGAAAAATAGACTATTGTTCTAATGTTAATATTAATTTACAAATAGAAATGATGAAATGTTCGTAAAAAATAACGTAATTTCAAACAAGGCATAGTAAAAATGAGATCAAAAGACAAATCTGCACCCTAATTGCGTAATACACAATCAATCGGAATCTGAATCGTTTTGAAACAGATTGCTAATCCATTGCTTCTTAAGTTCGATAAATATTCTGCTCAACAATATATAGAATGCAATGAATGTTCTTGAACCGTCAAAATCAAACAGATTGGTCGTAGTCGTTTACGAAAATGTGTTACGCAATTAGGGTGCTGTTTAATCGATGTAAATAATTATGAAGAAGATACACGCTTTAAAAGTTTTTGGAGGGGATTATTCCTGTCCTTGTCGCGCGGTATAGACAATGTATAGCGCTACTATGAAGTTACATGATTGAGAAGTCTCTATACGAGCCAGAGGGTCCAGTAGTTTCGGAGCCTATTCAATACAAACAAACAATCAAATCTTTCCTCTATAGAATATTAGTATAGATTTCTTTAAGGAAGGTTCTTTTATAACACTGCCCAACCCAGGAATCCCACATTATGGGGACTGACGAAAGAACTCATCATCTGCCTGACATTTTCCCCCAACTATTTTTGGTTTCGGCATCCAGTCTAACCGGTGCAGCTGTATACCAGTATTTTACATGAAGCGTCTACTACCTATCTGCCTACACAATCCAGTTATCGGGTAACACTATCCATATCACTTGGTAAGACTGGTTGTCAGGCTTCTGCGCTTCTGACTTCCTGGAACAACTGTCAAAGATCTTCGAATGACTGTCGGAAGAAGTGAAAACTTAAAATTATTATGAATCAATAATGGTGGTTTTTATTCTCAGTTTGTAAAATTATTAATTTGGAAATTATCAAAAACAAAATTAAATCATAATAGGGATGATGTTTTTTTTTTTTTTTAATTGTGATCAAAAAAAATTTGTGTTTCCAAAAAGTGCAAACAATATTACAAAAAGTGTAAAAGCTTAAAAAATTGCAAAGTTATAAAAGTTTTAAGCTTAAGTGTCAGACAAGGACAGCACTATCGTAGAAGTGACGTCTCGACTATTTAACTTCATACTAGCGTCGTACATAATCCTTAGCGCGCAACAAGGACGGCAATAATCCCCACCAAAAACTTTTAAAGAGTGTAGCTTCTTCATATTTACACCAATTTAACGGATTTTTTCGATTATCTCACTTTTAATATGCCTTCTTTGAAATTGCATTGTTTTTATGAACATTTTTAAAATTGGTCATCATATCTATTCCTCCCACTACACTGACTGCTTCATTGGCCTTGAGGTTGTAAGAGCTACTGCAAAGATGAGGATGAGGGTTCAATTCAGGGGTCAGGCAAATTGTTATTGGTTATTCCATCTTGAATTTCTCAGTAGCAGCCGAAGTGAAGATTAGTGCCCAGTTGATGGCAATAGGCTCGTATTTCATGGGAATTACACTGGCAAAATGTGGGTATACTTTTACACCTCTGTCTAACCCTTGAAACTACATGTGTGATGTTATATTATGTGATTTAGTTTGTGCCTTATATATACATAATGCAACAATTATAAAACCACTGACATTTTTAAATGTAAGCAAAGTTGTTGAAGTCAAAGAATGTAATTTTCTCCATAACTTATTTATTTCAATAATTATATGAAAGTAAAAATTACTATCAAGATTGATGTCCTTATTTCAAATTAGGTACATTACCACTTATTCTTGTCACAACATTTTAAATAGTATGAATCATACTTGTTGTCCACCAAAATTTTGTTAGTTTTGTAACTTAATATTTCCTGTAATCCAATAAAATTACTGTACAGAAAGTATTTTAATGTCAAAATTCAACTATGTTACTCATTAAGCAAGCAAAATAAAAGATGCCCCATTAAATAAGCCTAGTACAGTGCAACAAACATTCACTTTTTTAATTGATCTTCATGTTGTTTTTGCACAGACCATAATGTAGTCAGCCCAAATGGTGTACATTGTTCAGTAAAATTCTTTGATAAAGTATTTGCGACATAATTATATTATGTATACAATATGAAATATTTCTGCGTCATATTGTCATAACACATTAGACGTCTACCTGTTGATTTATCCGTACTAGAAATACAACTTAAAATATATTATAAACAACTTGCCATCCAATATTTCCTGGTCCAATTGGTACGAGGACGTGTGCTTCCCATTATCGTCCATTCTTCATATTTAACAGTTTGTTTTAATTATTTATTTTTAACAATATCTTTTACGTTATTAGAAAATAGTTCGGTAGGTTAGGATTTCGAGAGCTGTCAATGTCATGTCAAACTCATTTCGTTCAAGCAAGTAGTGTTGGGACAATAACAATTTTTTTCCTGTCACGTGGTAACCGAAAAGAATGATATTTTAGATCAATATGGGAACAACATATGATATCCATACACTATCAATTTTATCGATCAATGGGGATAAAACTGCCATTTGCTCACTTCAAGTCGCTACTATGGACTGACTATGAATTTGACAGCTAGTTGTAACCATCGATATTTTTTTTGTAAGCATACGACTTTTACACACGCAGCTGGTGTGTGCAAAAAATCGGGAACCCATATTTTTGCCAAAGGGATTAGAACACGAAAATTGTGGGAGAACGCTTTACAAAAAAAAAAGACTATGCTATAGTTTCGGAGATATCATCAATCATAATATGTGTGTAGGTATCTAAGTTTCATTGAAAAATACGAGTTATTCATTTTCATTCAAACCAATCATTAATATAGCTAAGAAAATGCGACGTTGTCATATTTCACGTAAGGGTGTTTTACATTAATAATCGTGACTTTGTCGAATTAATTTGAATGAAAAATGAAGAAAAAAAATGTATGAGTGAAACATAATTCATATGCCAGTTGATTCTTTGATATGGTCTCAATCACACCCTAGAGATATGGGATATAAAAAAACTGGTTGTATAATTCTTATAGTTTTCTTATGGTTTATGTTTTTATTTGGCATAGGTACAGTTTAAAAAAAGGTCTTTGAGATTAGTAAACAGACCCCGTGACCCTGACCAGCCTCCCCCCTCCTCCCAACCCGGAACCGCGCATGACAAAAACGTTCAGGGTTGCATATTATTTTGGAACACACTGATTGTTTCAGATTGATCTGGCAGAATGACGTGTGACGGTCTGAATTCAGGATTTGAAAATTTTACAGACAGTTTCATATTTTAAGGAAGGCGAGTAACACTTACCCATAAACGTTCAAATTCAAGTCGTAATCTCATGTCAGCGACAATCAAAGTCAAAAACTTGACAAAAATGTTTGTAAATTTATTGTGTCTTTGACAGATTGAGACAGATCAGAATGCGAAAGTTCGCGAAATATGAGAATTGCCGCTCTGCATTCTGGATATAATTCAGAAAGGCATTCCGGAAGCGTGCAGCCGGCCTTACACGCACGCAGAAAAGTTGATAAATGCAGTGTGACCAAAAAGTTTTTCGTTTCGGGCAAAGGGTGTTATGTTTGTGTTAGTTTAGTCCGTGGGTTTGGGTTCTTGGTTGGTAAATAACGGAGTCCAAAGTTGACAAATGTTCAGTTTATTGAACAAAGTTTCAAAAGGTACCTGTCAGTGTACAACAAAATCAGTATCTAAATTTGTCAATTTTAATAAAGAAAATATTCCAGACTTTTTATAAAAGCAATTTGTTTGTTTGTTTACAATTCTTACGAAATTCTGTGCAAATAATAAAGTACAAAAATTAGCATGAGGCGACAAGTTTGAAATACAAAAATACAGCTTAATTTGATACCATATCAACATACCTTGCTACAACATACTTATTTTGCCTAACAAAACTCTAGCTAAACAATCGACTGATTGTTACTCAATACTTTCTAACAAACGAGATAACAATTTCGGAGCACGTTTGCCTTTCGCCATTCAATATTATATAGTGTATCACGTATGCATTCAATTTGGTGCTGTCTCAAGTTATCAAAAAGGCTTGTCGCTTGCCAACTTAATGGGGAAGGCAACTGTCAAAGTGGCGCTGTATACGATTGTTCCAAAGTATCTGTCAAATTGTATAGCATCTTTTATAATATGTTCACAAATAACATAGAAATTACAAAGTGTTGTGTAATTGGGTGTTAAAACGTAGGCCAACACAAATTTCCAATAAATCGTATTAAAAGAAGAAAGTGGACAGCAGCCGTAAGGATTAAAAACTGAGCCTACTATGACTACGAGGTTATGTCGAGATCATTTTCATGAAAATTATTACCAAACATTAAGTGTGAGTACAGGTGGGTGTTTTAAACGATAGTTCTTCTATTTAAGCTAGTATCTATATACCTAAATTGTCAACATTACATAATATCTTCATATACTTATCATTGTTCATCTTGTTTTAAGGTTTGCCCTGTGTACACAAACTTTTAAAGAAAGAAACAGTACCAAGTCTCTTTTCATGGAACCAGAAAAGGATATCAGCCAGTGCCAGTGTGAGACACGAAAGACATGCTAAGAGAAACATTCAAAAGAATCTTTTCCAACATCTTTCAAGCAATCAAAACCCACATCCTTCTATTTCTCGAGAGTGTATCACAAATAAAACTCATAAATAACTTTGAGGTGTCTTTATTATATTATAATAATCTTTATACAGATATTTATTCATAATTTCAGCCTTTATATTGTTAATGTAAAATAATCTAACTTTATAATATGTTTTCTATGAACAACTCATCTTTTTCAATATAAATAAATTACAGAATTTTCTGCCACTGCAGTACATTTGTCCTTGTACTTGAAAATCATATAGGCAGGTTTTTTTGAATAGCAATTCCCCATTTTGTCTCTGTATATAAGGTACAGATTCAGGGCTAATAACTCCGTTTCTGCTTACATGCCATGCCATGCCATGCCACCCTGGTCATCTATCTTGATGTCAACTTGATAGTTGAGTTTTTTCATTGTCTTCTTGACAAATCCTTTTATATAAAAGTGATCATTGATAAATGCTGATGTTATCATTATGAGGAATCTGTCTTCATATAATTTTTCTGATGCATCTGTTTTTTGTGGAATCTTCAAAATGACAGAAATATTTCGTATTGGTAAAATAGGAACTACCTACCATCACATAAAATAAAACCGATAAGAAATATTCACCTTTCAAAATAATCTAATACATTGTCTTTCAAGCGGAGGTAAAATAGAGTTAATATTTATGTCATGGTACATCTCCAATGGTAGAAGTATGATAGAGGGTTCTGTTGGATTTGGAGAGAGTAGTGGTGTACTAAAGTTAAAGTTTTTGTCATACAGCTCTTACCTGGAAAATATAACCAATTATTTATCTCTCTTTAACTCCAAAAGTAAAAAGAACTATTACTTAAGTAAAGTTATGCATTAGTTAAGCTGCTGTAAATATAATCCTGAATTTTGATTCAATGATTTTAACTTACATACATACAAAACATGACAGTATTCACCAACAATATAAAATTTAAAAATTTATGATAATTATGCATACTAACGACTAACAAGTTATTTAATTATAAAATTAATCGTTCAAACATTGTAAGCGTATTGATTTCAAAGGTATACGTTGAACTAGGTCTAGGCAAATAGCTCCTAAAAGTTTATTTCAAGAAACATATCGTTTCACTTAATCAGCCATTCTTCCTTTAACAGACACCCCTCTTCTCTTAAACTCGGCTTTAAGTTCAAGCAAGCTCCAAGTAGAATACATTTTCGCGTCCATGTTATCAAATAAACTACACTAACCGCCCACAATGTTAGTTGTTTCCGTTTGTTTACACGATTCAAGAAATGTCATACTGACGCCATTGAGAACAACTGTACGCAGCGCCATCTGAGATTAGCTTTAACTTGCCATCCCCATTACACAAAATATAAAAATACACAACTACCAACTTTGACTCTATTAAAAAAAAAAAGAAAAAAAAGTGTGAAGTAAGGATAGGGTAAAGGTTGGGTTAGGTCCGCCCCCCAAACATCAGGACCCGAGGTGGCGGCGCGTAGTGTTCCACGCGCGCCCCTCTTAGACGTTGCGGGGGGAGTCTAACACCTCACTCCCCCTCCCAACACGAGGAGGCCCGCCGAGGCAGGCCAGTACCAGCCGGGGTTGTGGAAGAATAATGTGTTCCCGCGACCCCGGCGTAGGTGTGAGATGGAACACCGGGGTGGTTTTTAGTCAGTAAGAGTCTGACAGACCCCTCCGCCCGCCCCAGGGCGGAGGACATCCATGAGGATTTTCCACCCCGGGAACAAAAAAAAAAAAAAAAGGTTTGGTCAGCTGGGAGCGGGGCGAGCGACCGATGCAGCAACAAATCGAGCAGCATCGGTTGCAGCTCCGCGAGGTCCTGGTGGCGGAATGGCGGGTGAGGCTGTCACGCCCTACCGCCGGCCTCAGCACCATCGAGGCGGTCCGGCCAGTGCTCGACCGCTGGCTCGGGAGAAGGCACGGCTCCCTGACGTTTCGGGCGACGCAGGTGCTCTCGGGGCATGGTTGCTTCGGGAAGTACCTGTGTCGCATAAACAGGGAGCCGGACGCCCGGTGTCACCATTGCGTCGACTGCCGGGAGGACACGGCGCGGCACACGCTGGCAGAGTGTGCCGCTTGGGAGGAGCCGCGCCGTGCCCTCATCACCGAAGTAGGCAACGACCTGTCGCTGCCAGCCGTCGTGAATGCGATGGTCGGCGGCGCAGAGTCCTGGGACGCAGTGGTCTCCTTTTGCGAAACGGTCATCTCGCAGAAGGAGGCTGCGGAAAGGGAGAGAGAGATCTCGACTCTCGACCCGGCCCGCAGCAGACGCACCGGGCGTCGGAGGAGGGCGGACAACGCCCTCTTCCGGCCCCCCTAAATGGGTCCAGGGAGCGACGGATTCGGGGACATCCGTCGCCCCCCAACATCAGGACCCGAGAAGGCGGCGCGCGTAGTGTTCCGCGTGCGCCGCTCACAGACGTTGCGGGGGGAGTACACCTCACTCCCCCCGCCCGAGACGGGGCCCGCGCAAGCGGGCCGGCACCAGCCGGGGTTGTGGTAGAATAATGTGTTCCCGCGACCCCGGCGTAGGTGTGAGATGGAACACCGGGGTGGTTTTTAGTCAGTAAGAGTCTGACAGACCCCTCCGCCCGCCCCAGGGCGGAGGACATCCATGAGGATTTTCCACCCCGGGAACAAAAAAAAAAAAAAAAAAAAAAAGGTTTGGTCTGGTCAGCTGTCAAATGATCAATTCTCAACAGTTTGACTTTGAATTTTGTTAAAAATCGACTAAAGAAGACCACAGACAAACAAAATCTAGCATCAATGTATTTATTGTTTGACAATACATTTTCTACATGTAATTTTCAGTTCTTGTTTTAAGCCGGTGCTGGATTGTTTTCTCGATTTTATAGAAAATAAATGGTAAGTTTAGGATTTATTTTCGTAAAACGTTGTTAACGTAGGCCATTACATTGCAATGTAACGTAGTTTTCGTTATGAAACGAAAATTGAAAGTTCTTCGGTGACAGACACGTTGTCTTCAACGCTTTGTAACGTTTCTATTTTCAAAAACAGATTTTTTTACGAATACATTTCTTTCTATAATAAAATTATTAAAGCCTCAGCAGTGTCTAACATAGTGAGATTATTTAAATTAAAATATTTTCTGAACGACGCTGATGAACTTAAAAATTTGCTTGTACACAGTCGCCACACAAACAACGCTACTTTTTTTTACCGCAGCCGGTTGAGCCCCCAGGAAGGGTCTAGTCCTTGAAACGTTGCTCTGACCTTTTCTTGCCTTGTATTATCGATTATCGGTATTTAAACTTTAATTTTTTGACTGTAGGCGTGTTTTTATGTTATTTAGAGGCTGCTAGTACTATAATTTTATTGACCAACATTTTCTGTCTAGTAGAACTCTGGGTTCATTTAGTATTTATGTGGATCGCTATATGAATAAACGAATACCTCTATAAACAATGAATGAATAGTTTTGTTTAAATGACATGGCAAAGGGAACTGGAAAAACCGAAATGTTTCTGTTAAAGATTTAAGAAAAGTATACATGCTGTGCCCACCCCAATGTCATAAGGGCAGGAAGCTGATAATATATATCCTTACTGTAATATACTTACAACTCATTATCTAGCATGACTTCCAAACAATTTGAGTTGAGCTTACGATTATTGACTGTTATAAGAACCAATTAATAAAAATTAAAATAGTTTAATTTTAATTGAAATTGTGGATCATACAAAATTGGTTTTAGAGATAAAATCCATCTGCATATTACTTTTCCTGATTGGTTCATCCTGTTAGTAAGAGTAAAAATTATTAAATTATCCAATGGTTCAGGGTGCCTGGTCATTGAGGGATAACATTAAAAATATCTTAGTGTAAAAACTAATTCATTATGCAACAAAGCTAAAAATACTAAAAATTTATTGCTGTCCTTAAACATACTTTTTTTTTTTGTGAAAGATCCGTTATCCCAGGGTGGGATGATTAAAAATCATTTTGATGTCTAGTCCACCCCAGGTAAAAAGTAACACTTATCACATGTGCACAACTCCTTAATGTTCTCTTCCTGTGATAACAATTACAGTAATATTGTTTAATAGAACTTCCGTCAATTATAGGATCATTCATCAGTTATGTATAATATGTTTATGAATGAATCTGCCAATATTTTATTCTGCATTTAATAAGTATATTTTATAGGCCGACCTGCCACCTAGGCATGTCTGCCAGCAGTCAATACAATATGTTATTTATACCTAAGATTATAAATAACAAGCTGCTCCCAGCGGTTTCACTCGCATAAATCTTGATCCCTTGGGAGTATCGGGATAAAAAGTACTCTATGTATTAATCCAGGTTATCAACTGTGTGCCTTCTCCAAATCCGTTCAGTAGTTTTTGCATGAAAGAGTAACAAACATCCATCCATACTCACAAACTTTCGCGTAGGATAGGAGTAGGATATACAGGGTGGAAGGGACATCAACGCACAACCTGATACCATACTCAGTACATGATTCGGAACCCCCTGCGTTGATTGATATATTTTGTTAGTTATTTTTAAAAAAAAATGCTACGCCATACATTTTGACCATGTAGTTATTGCAGTTTTCTATGAAACAGCAGTTTTTTTTAATCATAGGTATACTGGTAGAAGTGGGTCAAAAATGACTTTTTTAGTGCGTCGGAAGAAAAAACAAAACAATATATTTATTAGTATTTAAGCCACTGGAATTGAATGTAATAACTACATATTTTTGTTACACTTAATATAACAAAAAAAACTGGGATATGTCTCTTTCGTGTCGTGCCTGTCACAAATGACCATTCTTCTAAATGAATTATTCAAACTCATAAGCTACATAAAATATGCTTTTCTGCTTACCTATCTAGTGCATTTTATGCAAGATTTAAATTTCATTTCTATACTAATAATATAAAGATATAAAATTTGTTTGTAAGTTTGTATGAAATGGCTAAACTACAAGTGGTCAGATTTGAAAAAATCTATTTCCATTTGATAGCCCAATTCTTCAGGTATCACACTAGGAACGCAGAATAACAATACTGGATGAGCTAAGCGAAACCATAGATTTTAATCGATAGATTTGCCCTCACAGCGTAGCGAAGTCCGTAGTTCAGCTCTGTAACCATCTCACCGTGAAAATTTAGGTGAAGTGAGCATGGAGTGAGCTGTCAGTGCCACTAATGCTAGGGATTGACCAAGACGTGATTACATAGACAGCTCACTCCACGAAAGTCTTCACGGTATTTTTTTTACAGAATCGTCATGCTGCTACCTTGCTCCAAATATCGGTCATTTAAAGAAATAATCATCTGTCTTTTTTGTCTTATCCACAGCACAATGACGAGTAGGGGTCGTTATAGCCAGAGCAATGAGTGGGACTCCAAGGACGACAGCTCTGTTTATGAGCCTCAATATCTTGATGACGACAGCAGGTGAGTTTAGGAAAACAAGCTTTTGCCCGCTGCTCCACCAGCGCTGAGGTCGGAAGTTATCCCACGGAATAGTACCTACTCGCGGGATAAGAAATATCCTATGTTCTAATCCAGGTCAGGGTTATCTGTGTGCCAAGTTTCATCCAAATCAGCAGATAAACTTGCTTCATATACCCTGGGTAACAAAATATGGGAAGCATGAAAACTTATATTTCACAACAATTTCAACACCTCTCCCACCACCACCACCACATGAGTTTGTTTCATCGTGATAGATCGTTTAGTTTAAAAGTTATGCCGATTTGTTTACACAGGGTTCACAGCGAACAATAATTGAAAGATTGCTATAAAAAAAATAATGAAACTGTCGATAAAATTAGCTTAGTTCCCTCATTTCGATATGTACACATTATCTACACTTACATTGTGTATATAAGGTGTATCTATTCATACACTGAATATTTGAAGAGGGGGCATCTACAGGTCGAACAGAAAAACTAAAAAAAAAATACATATCCTTATTTTAATAGTGGTGATGTCAACCTGGACCACTGTCGACTTTACATCAAGAATATACCGAAAGGCTTGAACGAAGCGGGACTTCGTGCGGCCTTCGCTAAGTTTGGGATGCTCGTTGAGGCGTACCTCAGCCCGGACCCGGGGAAAAGCTTTGCATTGATCAGATATGAAACTCCAGGGTGAGTAAAGTTTTGGTTTCCTAGGATCTAAGGAAAGCCGTTCCGCCCTATTATAAAGTCATTCGTGTAAATCGTGTCATTTTCATCCAATGATAAAAGAGAGACGAAGACGAAGAAAAATTGGCTACTTAGCCAAGTTTTGACGTGCTACTTGCGGAGCATGTATATACCTCTTTTATAATTTTGTATATGCGCATGTGTGACGCGGGGAGTTTGTTTGGGCGCAAATGTTTGTCTGCCGTGTGGTACGAAGCACGCATGCGCGTGAGCATTTACTGAATCAATGGCAACAGGTTGCGCGTTGATGTTCCCTGTCACCCTGTATATAATCTTGTCTGTTGGAACTAAAAAAAGGCCTTGTTACGCAAAACCTGGTAATACAAGTAGACTGCTGACTAAGCCTCATTAATAACCTAATAATAATTTTGTTACAGAGAAGCCAAACTGGCTATGATGAAGATGAATCACACGGAACCATTAAAATTGCAAATTCGAATTGCCCAGAAAGTAAGTTAATATTTTGTTACGCCTACGAGGGCGGCACTGAAAATTTCGGGAATCAAGGAAGTGACACAACATTACTATTTAAAAATGTATTTATTGCTTTTCGAAGTATTCTCCGCGAAATTTGACACATTTTTCCATACGATGGAACCAATCATTGAAGCAACCATTCCATTCGGAAGTTGGGGTCTCCAAAATGGCCGTTTTGTAGGCGTCCACAGCTTCTTCAGGTGATGAAAATCTCTGTCCACGCTATTTATTCTTTATTTTAGGGAAAGTATAGAAATCATTAGGGCTTAGGTCGGGGCTGTACGGCGGATGGTCTAATAATTCTATGTTTTCTTGCTCTAAAAACTTCAAGGTCGTCCCGAAATCAATAAGTCGGGCAGTTGCCCACCAGACACAACACGCATCTGGTCGGAGGATCCTCCATTTTCTATGCAGGATGAGTGAACTTTTCACCGTTCCTCATACATCTAAAGACATTCCCCCAAAACGTCCGCCCTTCACCAAGTGGTGAAGGGCGGACGACGTGTCGATGAAAATCTAAATGACTCGACTCAGAATACGGCTAAGTGTTTGGCGCCATCACTATACGTCCGGAGCACCGTGGGCAATCAGCATGTATCTAAGCTGATTGGCCACGATAGCAATTCAAAGTTCACTTACAAAACCGGCTCGTCGGCTCGGACGTGCGTAGTCTCGATTAACATCGAAGGGTTCTCACTAAACAAATCTGAAATCCTTTTACTGTATGAATGACTTGAATTTGAATGTTTTTAAATACGAGACATGGCCTTATCTCATAGGTCCACCTGAAAACCCGAATTAAAACTTTAATAAAAGTAATCATTAAAAAAAGCAAAAAACCCTACTGCGAAAAAAGTGAAATATATGTCATCATCTCAAAATTACCTATATTTATGTCTGCAAACCCACACCCCGTAAGAACACCCTAAACCGTACAATCTCATGTAGTCGGAGGCATCTTCTTAGAGGAGATATTCCAAAATGTGTGGAGTTTGGGCCAGGTCCTTGTACACTGTACTTAAAATAGGGAAACACATCTGAAACAGTTCTCAACTGTCCAGTTTCTTTAAAATGGCTTTGTTTGCTGGTAAAACAAAATAAATTACACTTGAAATTGCAACACACAACAAAAACCCGTCATGGCGTGAAGCTGTCAATGATGCAGATATTCATTTTGATTGATTCTTAGTGACGTGTGACACGACGAAAGTGACACTACTGTTGTGACAGCTGACAGTTCTCTCTCTGTGTTCAATGGTCGATCTATAGTTTACTGTCAGTGTTTCAATCACAGAGTAACTAAATCCGCCTTCCGAATTTTTCTCTTTGTTAGGCCTATTGTCTCCTTTGCGTTGCGCAGTTGGCTAAATACTACCCGTATTGCCTTCATACGGATAGAAAATGGGTAGTATTAAGCCTCATGTAGTCGCAGGCAATAGGCCTAACAAAGAGAAAAATTATTATACCAACTAAAATTATACAAATAAATCATAAACATCATTTAACAAAAGCCCTAATGCGTGGTGCACACTTGTTCCGGTCGGCATGATTCGAGTCAGCCGAGGCGGCGAAAACAAATAGATATTTTGCCGCCTGAATGTGCCGAATAATGTATGTAGCATACCTAACAGATTCTCTCAATGATAACATTATTTCTCAGAGTAAGAGCCAGGTCGTCAGAACGAACAAGTATTGGCAAGACAAGAGCACCGATGGCGGGAGGGAGAGAAGTGACAGAAGCCAAGGCGTGAGCAACAGAGATAGAGAAGACAGTGGCAGTGTCAGCAGTCGCGGGAGGCATTCACGGTAAGGATAACTACAAGGAATTGATGGCGCGTGGCCAAATTCGGAACTAACGCCGCCATCTGGCTTTTCTAATACAATTTCACATGTTTACCAACTACGCCCCCATACCATTATGATTTTGTAGGTGTTTCTCGTACCCACATGGTATACAGGCATGCGAACAAGGCTATACCCTGACCAGGGTCGGCCCGTCCATATAGGCGAACTAGGCGATAGCCAGGGGCGCTCTTATTAGGGGGTGGCCATCGGCGGCATCGAAAAATTATACCGGTTTTTTTTACAATTTGGTAATTGCCCCTATTACTTAGGGACCTACCCACGCTTGTGTGTACCCACTTCATGAAAGAAACACTGTTATTCTAGCCCTCGTACGCACGGGACTTTTGTTACTGCAACGATTTTTATCGATAATTGATTTTCAGATTTTTCTTTGATTTGGCAACACTGCTCTGACTGACGCAATAAGTTTTAACCAACGATTGACTATTAAACTAGTTTTAGTATTGTCAAAAACCGAATTAATCGTATGAGTTAGTTTTGAATTTTAAAAGTAGTTACATATTTACTTACTTTGTAAAATACCAAAAATTCAAAAGAACCCCAATAACTTTTAAAAGTTCCTCATCATGTTAAAGTTCAAATAGAATTTAAATATTTACTTTTAAATGGGAGATTAGGTTTAGTTTTTACTAAAAACTGATTATCAAATTCAGTTTTTACTAAAAACTAAATGAAAATTTAGATAAAACTAAAACTTAATTTTCACTTGATTGATTTAGTTAAAACTAATTTAATCACAGATTTTTTGTTTGACTTATCAATCGATTTTTATGTATTGATCCCATCACTGCCTACAAGTATGTTAAACAAACTAACCTGTTATTTGACCACATTTATAACACGACAAACTGATTTATCAGTACACTTACTACATTACAATTTAATGTAGCTATTATTATTACTTTCAGTTCATTTATCAAAATAATAAAAATGTAAGAAAAAATCTGCATCTTTTTGTTTTCCGTGATAGACATCATTTTAACATAACATAACATCACGCCTTGTTTCCCCGAAGGGTTGGGCAGAGGTGTACATATAGTACACCCACATTTCGCCAGTTTTGTTTAAGTCCCATGTAATAGGGGGCGAGCCTATTGCCATCTACCGGGCACAAATCCAGACTTCGGGCTGCTACTGAGAAATTCCAGATAGAAAAACCCAATAACACGTTGCCCGACCTGGGAATCGAACCCAGGACCTCATGCTCAGCAGTAGCGATTGCGACCACTAGACCAACGAGGCAGTCATCAACGAGGCATCATTTTAACACTAGAAATAAAGATAAAATAGATCCACCATTTTTCAGATTATCTCAAGTACATACAACATTAAAATTACTTTTAACTAATTTATATATTTCAATTATTTCAAAATTCTTTTACAATATTAATTTATTATAAATTATTTATTTTTTTCTTTAAAAATACTTTAACCCCCCCTTTAAAATATTTTAAGGGGACCTAGACTATTGCAATTAAATGAAAGAAAATTTATAACTCATGTTTAAAGTACACTTTGTACAAGCATATTACAAATTAGAGGGTTATATCCTAGATAAGAATACTTGGAAACATGCTGGTCCTGCTCCCTAAGACAATCTAGTAGTAGACAAAATCAAACTGTACTCTAATTACGTAATACATAATCAATCGGAATCTGAATCGTTTTGAAACAGATTGCTAATCCATTGCTTCATAAGTTCGATAAAACATTCTGCTCAACAATGTAAATATCGCAATGAATGTTGTTGGACTGTCAAAATCAAACAGATTAGTCGTAATCGTTTACGAAAATTTGTTACCTACGCAATTACGCTGCTAGTTGCTTAATGAATTAAATATTATTTCATTTCACATTGATTCATTTGTTTCTATTTTTTACATAGATTCTTTAATTACCATGTCTCACACATTATTACTAACAAATAAATTATGGACATCATCTACTTTTACAATATTTGTAAACATGTGAGGACCATGTATCTATCACATATTAATTTACCAGCCATTGCTTTATATTTAGGTTATTCTTTTTACATATTGTGGTATAGTCATTTTGTGTGCACGGTGCATTGTCTTATTAAATAATTAATGTTTATACAAACTTTTTGCAAAATATTTAAAAGGAGTAACGGTGGAGTTTATTGCCCATTCTTCTCCATTCGAAACTACTTGGAACGGGCAACTAGAATCAATTCATTGTTTTTGTAAATGTAAATGTTCAAAAGTGCCATTTATGTGCCTATTTGAAATAAATGATCAATAATCAAATCAAATACTTCCTGTTGTGCAGTTGCACAAAAAACGGCGCACGCGGATCAGAAGACAAACTAATTAATAAATGATTAAAATCATGTACATCTCTCCTCTCGTCCTACGTCCCGCGTTTTCAACTACCCATCCCTTTCTTTTCGCACACTATCAAAATTACGAAGCATCATTCTAACATTCTCACTCGGCCAGGAAGCATGCCTTTATGCTAATATCACTTTACGATATTACCGAATAAAGAATCGGATCGGTAACGATTTAATTTTGTTTTCATACCTAGTAAAAATACTCATACCGTTACCTACCTGAGATATCTGTAAGTCCCGCAAAGGCGCAAAATTACTTCAATTTCGAGTGTAATGTCTGTAACTAGCATTTTCGTTAGACACCAGACACTTAATTATATCCTACCAGCTAACAAGCTCATCAAGAACAAAATGAAGCCCAATTTAGTAATAAAGAAATTGAATAAGATATTTACAAAATAATATCCACTTAACAAAAGGTTTAACGGCAATTTAAACGGTTGGTTATGCTTTTTACTCCAAATTGTATTATTCTTTTACCGAAAAATTACAAAGAAATATAGTTTATTTTTATTTGAAAGCAGAGGCTGAATAAATATTTGAACCTTTGCCTCAAAACTTACCCCTCGAAAACTGAACAGCGACCAATAAAATGTATTCTCTTCAAACGAAATCCTCATTGGTTTATTTTGAATTTCATCCTCCAATCACGATTCAGTATAGTACAAATCGTCTGGTCTTTCATTGGCTCGACTCAAATTTTAATAATGGAGGCAAAAGTTTTCGTTCGAGCAGTCGTGTAAACTTGTGTGCTTTCAATTCAAAGTAAACTAATTTGAAACGTTCTTTCGAGAATACTACAGAAATTAGTGTTTTAACTGCGAAGTAGCTCGTAATTTGGGAACCTTGTAAGTTTTTGTGAACCATTTATCGCTATAAGTGTAATAAAGTAAACTTGATAAATCAGCGTCGCCATGTTAAGAAAATATTTTTCGTCGATGCAGCAACAGCAAGACGAAGTGTATGAGTAAGTCGATACATACTTACATACAAACAATATACTAAACAATACTGTTACTAACCGGGACGCGTCCATTTCTTATCTGTAAGTTTATATTTTGTCGGTGATCGCTTGCGAAGAAGACACCTACATTCTTCCAGGGTACCTACCAACTCGCGAATAGATTTCTTTGATAAAATTGGGTGCCCTTTGTTTTACAACAAGGAACCTTTTTTCGGCATAATGTTCGATGACATTGTAATTGAGTATGCACACACTAGTTGAATCCTCGCGATTTCTAGAAGTTTTTTTGAAAGCCTACCCACATGATAAGTTGAAAAAAAAACTTTTTGTTTGCTAAGTTTGACGACTCATTATGTAACTAAACTTTCTCGTGAAAATAATAGTATGTATTACCATTATGTAGGTACGCAATAGTCTTGAGTCAAGAGTACCTGGGTAAGTTCGACCAAAAATAAATTTTGCAGTCGCGGGCCGCCCGCCTGGCAAATGTGATGATCTAAACATCGAAACTATTTTGTATTTATACTTTTAGAAAGTATACATAGAGAACATGCACACATGCAGGAACATGCTCATTGATGATGTTTTCCTTTAGTTTCTGAAAGTCGTAAGTAAATCATCATTGTCCTGCCCTTAAATATCCCAATACATTTGGGGTTGGTATGTCTTTTACTTCTATATTAATGTGAAGTGGTGTTCTAGCTATATCTTTCATTAATGGATTTCATGGATTGTAGGATTGTATTGATGATTTTAAATCATCAATACAATCCTAAAAGTTCAAGTTGTTTGTTTTGTAAATACATACTTGTCACGTTTGCAAATCATATTTTGTACAACATACAACCTGACACTGATAAATTGCAAAAAAGTAAGAAATGCTCGACAGATTGCTCTACAATTGTGACTGGTTCGTCTTCAACCTCAGAAAATACGACCATGTGTCAAGCTATAGGTCTGAGCTCAAATGGATGTCCATTCGCCAAAGAAGAAGTTTGCTCATCTTGACCACACTTTTCTCCTTTCTCAACTCTCCCACTCCTCCTTCTTATCTTTTCTCACTTCCAATATCTATGTTCATCTCACGCTTAGAAACTGCATTCTTCCAACAACCTTCTCCTGCTCTGTCCTTCTCATACTTCTGACTAGTTCATTCTTCCTTTCATATTAATTCCATTCTTTGGAATGAGCTTCCTCATGATATCAGGACGGCCACCAGTTGGTATGCATTTAAGCAGAAATTGCTGAGTTATTTTCAAAACAAATAGCGTAGAGTTGTCTCAACACCTACCCTTAAATTCATACATAAATGTTTATTGGACTGCCTCGTTGGTCTAGTGGTCGCAAATAAGGTCCTGATGTCGATTCCCAGGTAGGGCAGTTGGGTTTTTCTATATAGAATTTCTCAGTAGCAGCCCGGAGTCTGGATTTATGCCCTGCATTGTGATGGCAATAGGCTTGCCCCCTATTACATGGGACTTAGCATAACTGGAGAAATGTGGTTGTGCTGTAGGTACACCTCTGCCTAATCCTTCAAGGATTACAGGCGTGATGTTATGTTATGTAAATTGTAAGCATATATATATTATATTATTAAGTATGTGTACTATAATCAATGTCATTATTGTTAAAAGATTTTAACAGAAACCGCAAGTTCATTGGCATTAGGACAAATGTTTAGTTAATAAGCTTTAAGCTGCACTTTGCAGGCTTGTAAATGACTTTTTAATTTGAGTGGGGCAAAGTTCCATAGAGTTTCTGGCATTGTCCTTTCTAATAGTATTCAGAACATTTAGCATTTAGACCTTCATGCTACTATGTTCTTCTCATTAGACTTTTAAAATCATTTGTTATGGGGGCTCGTGGTTAAATAATAACTGCCGCTGGGGTCGATTAAAGGCTAAGCTACGGTTTCCGCGGTCGATGATGGGTGACCATCCATTACATATTGAGACCCCCTTTGTGCCTCGGAAATCACACAGCTGTTATGGATAGTCAGAAGCAAATCTGTCAACCAGTCTTACCAAGGGGAATCATGTTATTTATTATTGTGTTACCCAGTAACTAGGTTGGGGAGGTCAGATCGCTCCAAGTAAAATTACCAGTATTCTTCATGGAGCTCCTGACCATCCTGTTAGACTGGAAGCCAACCTGACTCACCCAACATCGACAAGTTAGTCAACGAAGCACACGACGAGCAAGTTTACTATTTATCAAAAACCAGGCCTAACTATGGCAAAAAATGCTTACATTTGAAGGAGCACAGCTACACAATAAGATACACTCCACCCATAAGAAACTTCACTCATTCAATGCATTCAAAACTCAGCCTGTATCTAATTGCAAACCAGACATTACTTGAAAAATTTATGCTTTGGGTGGGTCGAGTTTCGGGTAGTTCTAATTAGTATGTGATGGATGTTGTCGAACTTAATATTATTATTTGATTAAGTAATAGTTATTGTTCTCAAGTAAGGGACATGTTATGTTTTTATTGAGAATAAAGTTTCTTTAAACATAACATGGTTGGCAGTTTGATATTGACTTAAACCATAATTATTAATCTCACAATTTACATGTTTTTTGTTTGTTGCAGGGTGTCGGAGCCCATTCCTAGTGGTGACAACAATATGGACGATTTACTAATGGAAGATGACTATGTAAGTGACTGTTTTAAGAAAATTCAATGTAAAAATGGTTTAATAAACAAATATATTGCTGTAGGTGTAGAATCATGTTCTGTATTCATGTAGTTTGCGCGTCGATGTCCCTTTATGTAAATTGAAGTATTCCTTTCAAGACCTGAAAGTGTGAACCAACAATTAAGCAAGACTCATAATAGCATAATCAGCCTATCATGTTCCCACTGCTGGGACACAGGCCTCCTCTCTGTGAGAGGGAGTGGGCCGTAATCCACCACGCGGGCCCAGTGCGGGTTGGTAGATGTCACATGTCTTCGAATTTTTGGTTCTAAGACATGCCGGTTTCCTCACGATGTTTTCCTTCACCGTTTTGAAAGCAGTGGTGATGAAATAATTTACACAAAGTAAAGCGCCTTTCTGGGTTCGAACCTACGACCAACAACTCGTAAGTCGCAGCCGTTACCACTGGGCTACCAATGCTCTGCCCCCCGCCCCCCCCTCATAATGGTGAGGCGAAAATTTATGGGATTCGAGAAAACACAATTTTGTTGTCTAGATTTTTTTTCGGAATTGGTCACTAAATATTATTTTTCTCTCAACTGTCAAATTGTAAACAAAAATATGTAAACAAATTCTCTAATTCATCAAACACTTGAAAGTTACAGGAAGAAGTTTACTAACCATTTTCATAAATCATTTACACACATGAACTTTGAAAAAAGTTGTCTCATAATTGTAATATGACATTATGCATACAAATTATGGGGACGACATCTTCATTTAATCAGCTATGTAACGAGACACGGAAGTTTAATAAAAGTTTAGGAGGTGATGAAACAGTTGATAAGCTAAATATTAAAAATTATGTGTTAAGAGAACTAACTGGTTTATGCCATCCCACTACTTTTAACCTCTCAACAACCCACGCACGTTAAGCATCCATCAGCAAAAAAAAAAGGTCGTCATGACCAGAACCCTAATTGCGTAATACACAATCAATCGGAATCGTTTTGAAACAGATTGCTAATCCATTGCTATATAAGTTCGATACATTAGATTTAAATTACCTAATGTTAGAAGTAGCGAATGTGACATCGTATTGAATGGAGAAAAACTGGAATTTATTAATCAGACGGTTTTCCTAGGAATCACGCTGGACGAGAAATTACAATGGGGACCACATATAACATCTCTTGCGGGGCGGCTAAGCTCTGCCGCTTATGCTGTTAGAAAGATAAGACAGTTAACAGATGTAGAAACCGCGCGTTTGGTCTATTTTAGCTACTTCCACAGCATTATGTCCTATGGCATTTTACTGTGGGGTCGGGCTGCTGACATTGAATCCATTTTTATTTTGCAAAAGAGAGCTGTCAGAGCCATATACGATCTTCCTCGTCGCGAATCTCTCAGGGAACTATTTAAAGGGATTAATATTATGACAGTACCTTGCCAATTCATTTATGAAAATATTATGTATGTAAGAAAAAATCTACATCTTTTTAATAAAATAAGTGATAGACATAATTTGAATACTAGAAATAAAGATAAAATAGATCAACCATTTTTCAGATTATCTAAAGTACATACATCATTTATGGGGTACTGTGTTAAATGTTATAACAAAATACCTTGTGATATATTGCAATTAAATGAAAGAAAATTTAAAATTCGTATAAAAAGTACACTTTGCAGACAAGCTTATTACAAATTAGAGAACTATATACAAGATAAGAATGCTTGGAAACATGATGGTCCAGCTCCATAGGACAATCCCGTCTAGACAAAATCACACTGGTTGCTAATTTAATTTTTATTTTTTTTATTTTTGTTATTACTCACACACTGACCTATTCCTAGTTAATATTTTAGGAAAGTCATATATTTTTACAGTGTTTGTAAATATGTGAGCACAATGTACCTATCGCGTCATTCATTTATCTGCCTTTGCTATATTTTTAGTTCTTCTTACCACTTGTGGTATAGTATTTTTATTCTTGGTGCATCGTCTTCACTTAAAAAAATATAATTAATGTATACAAATATTGTAAAATATTTTAAAAGAGTAACGGTGGAGTTTCTTGCCACTTCTTCTCCATACGAAACTACTTTTTCGAAGTGGCGCCTAGAATCAGTTATATTTTTATTGTAATTTTTGACGTTCAAAAGTGCCATTTTATGGGCCTATTTGAAATAAATGCTTTGACTTTGATAAAAAAATCTGCCGAACAATGTAAATTACGCAATGAATGTTGTTGAACTATCAAAATGAAACAGATTAGTCGTAATCGTGTACGAAAATGTTACCGCAAGTAGGTTGCTGGTCAAAGTCGCGGGGTGGCCTTTGAGTTGGTCATGGTTCACTGGTCGCTTAGTTCGCATGTGTTTAAAACATGTTCGGTGGGCGCCGTTCATATGTAATTTATTAAAACATTTCGGTTGTGTTGACATACAATCTGTTGTGTGTGGCCCGCCCCGAAACCATGTTTATCTAAAAAAAAACTATTAAACGATGTTAAATTGTAACACAATCGGTTCCAGGGATTCTCTGACATCCTCGACCCGAATCTACACCTGGAGCTGGAGAATTTAAAGCTGGAACAACTGAAGGTGCGCGAAGAGCAGCTCCAGTGTAAGCAGAGGGTCATACTCCTAAAACAAGCTGAGAGGAAACCGGTGAGTTCTGTGACATCACATTACATGACACCGACGTGAACAACATGTTAAAATACATACCGGCTACGATCCTTACATACGCTTTTTGTTTCGTTTATGTTCATACATCTGGTCATACCCCGTCTCTGGTCAGAACTTTCTGGAGAACATCACCAAAAGGTCACTATAATGTCCTGTCCATAAAAGGGCAGAATAAGAGAAGAATAACAGAGAAAACTAAGAATTTGATTGAAAAATATTGTCGCAATATTGTCAAGCTGAAATGTCTAATGTGCATGTAATTTACACGGACAACCATATCTTTTAAACTGGAAACAGCAACGCTGTGAAACGGCAAGCATAAGAATAATATTCACATTCGTATGAAACGCTTAAGAGCGGCCGGCACGCGTACGTGTAAACACAGATGTCTTGTGGTTTAAATCTAGATCTCAATTTCATTTTTTCCATTTCAGTTTTCACACGTTTTTCTTGGGACAAGTTTTGTGAAATCTTTGCCATACATTGAAAAAGTAAAGAAAACAATTATAGTGAAACAAAGCATATGTAATGGAGTTTCTAAATGATTTTTTTTTTTGTTTTGAAAACACTTTTTCTTGGAACAAGTTTTGTTAAATCTTCGCTCGCCAACTTCCGTTCGATGTCATCGCGTTTTCAATCTTGCTTCTTTTTCAACCATTGCGTTAGATGAAACAACAAGCTTTTTAATCATGCTCGTGTTGTCGATAAATGGACCGGGAAGGGCCCTCTTAATTTACTTAGCATTCTTAGCAAGTACTGTAAATCTTCTTAGCAAGTACTGTGAATCTTCAGTGGTTATCGCCTATGGTAATATAAATCAATAAATGGCAATATCATGTGCGTGTATTTACACCGGCACCTAAACCCTTCAAATCGGAACACAGAAATGCTGGATGAAGCCAGCAAGCAATAGGTATTTTGCGGTCCTTTTGCCTATGGAAATACAATCTTAGTCGAGATTGGCAACTCGTGATCACGCGTAATACGTTTGGTGTCGAGGTCTCGCCCTGCAACCAAGCGAGATCTCGTTTATTCATGAAGTCGTACTTTTTGAAATTATGTGTTTTTTTTTTTTACTTTTACAAAATTATAACAACACCGACCTGTAATCGTTTATTAAAAATAAAAAAACAATCATGGAATCTGGAAACAAAAAATCAATTTTTATTTAAGTATTCTTAAATATAACAACAAATCAGCACACACCTCACACGCACTAAAAAATTATCTTTATAATATTGAAAATAGCTTCTCAAGAAGCATAGACGTAGACGCTCAGTCTCGAAATCAAGTCAAACCTAGAACGAGATTGTCTTTACACGAGATTTAATCTCGAAAAAAGTATTTAGGGAAGGAGATTGCATTGCATAAATGAGAGTAATAGCAAAATATATGTTTTCTTCTTGGTTACAGATGACTCAAGTGAGTAACCGGTGCATTCTGCCTGATGGGAAGATCGTCGTGCGCAATATTAATGAGAGGTCAGTTTCTTGTATTCAGAATAAGTTGAGCTTTGTCAAAGATACACTAACACAATAAGAAATGAGTAAAAAATGGAGAAAAGAGTGACAAAAAGATATGATTCCGGCCAGGATCGAACTGGCGGCCTTCTGCGTGTAAAGCAGATGTGATAACCACTACACCACGGAACCAGTTAATAAAGATGCTGAATTTACAATTTGGTACTTTTGTATGATCAGTCTAGCCGACAACAAATAATGCAAATTTTCCCCTATGTTATTTTCAATTTATTCTTAGAAATTCTGTTTTTTATAACCACAAATATTTTTGACCGAAAAAATTAAATAAAACTTTTCAATCGTAGATGTTAATATTTGCAAACGTTAATAAACTTTGAGTGCTAAGGTTTATAACCAGGTTAAATGCAATCGCGGCAACTTGAGCAATGTTTTTGTTCGTAGTACTTAATCTAGTTCTATAGTTGATCGAAGATTGAGATGGTAATATGTTATGGTTGACTCTCAAGTTGGCAGGGAACTTATAAAAAAGAATGGCGCACGCCATGGTTTAAGCAAGGTAGAAGTGGGGCTGATCGTCCAGAGTAGGACAAACTGCAAACAGGGCAGACAGCAGTCGTCTTAGTTCGTCCCGATACGATAGAGGTACTTGTAAATGCCAATTTGTAGTGCCACTTACAAGTTGAATGCTTTGATTTATTTGAATACTTAATTCTATCAACCCTAAAGATGATTTTCAATTCATAATTGGGGGATATTTTTATAACCTCAAGTTTCGTCGATAATTTTTCAATGACTATTTATTAATGTTACCATAATCAGCCTATAATGTTCCCACTGCTGAGCTCAGGCCTCTTCTCTCAAAAAGAGGGAGTGGGCCGTGATACACCACGCGGGCCCAGTGCGGGTATGGTTGTCACATGTCTTCGAGTTTTTGGTTATAGGACATGCCGGTTTCCTCACTATGTTTTCCTTCATCATTTTGAGAGCAGTGGCGATGGAATAATTTACACAAAGTAAAGCGACTGTCTGGATTCGGACCTACAACTTGTAAGTCGCGGCCGTTACCACTTGACCACCACTGTTCTCATTTACTTATACAATATGTAACAAAAACCCTGTCCGATCCAAAAAAGGCGTATTCCTGGTTTAACATACGTACTAGAAAAAATAGTAAAAAAAATGTAACTCATAAAAACCAAAAGTTACTGTTTTTTTTAAATTTTAGTTACCATGCGAAATGTAACACTAAATATGGTAAATTTTCATAAGTTGACAACACTCCACCGGCCGGCGAAATCTTTTATTTTTTGCCTATTTTTATTTCAAAGGACACCGCCGTGCACTAACCGCGCTGTAGGTACTCATAACGAGTCCTCGATCCTTTGATGTAGCCGACTGGTTGCCTACTGGCACGCTACTTGTTTGGCCACTTCGCCAGTCTCACGTGGAGATAGCTTACGATCGGATGTCCGTACGTATCACGTGCCACTATCGTATCGCGAACAATGTCGTATACCAATAAGGAATATTTGAATATGTTAATTTTTATTTGTGAGTGAGTGTGATTCGGAAGTAAGTGTGATAAGAACTCGGATTGTGGAAGCTTTCGACTCACTCAAATCGTACACAAGTGCGCTGCGAAGAGTACGTGTAAATTTAATAAAAAGGTGTCGAATGTGTACTAATGTTCGAGATAGACTGGAACGGAAAATGTGGAACACAATCTCCGAGGTATGAAACAAGTAAATGTTTTAATAAACTGATACATTGCCAAAAGCACATCACATTAACTCAATAATAAATGTTTCTTGATAAACAGAAGGTCAGAAATCGGGGTCACTATGCATACAATAAAATATCAGCTGATCCTACGTGTAGGCAAAACGTAGGTTTCTTTAGTCCTAAGTTTGTTTGGCAGCATGCGACAAAGCATCGCCGCGCTCAGGCCGCTTCTTTGACACGAAACTGTAGGTGAACCCTGGCGAACGATCAGTGTTGCCTTTGGTACGATTATTTTTAATTTTTAAAATTAATTATTTTCATTAGGGAAAAATAATTTTCTCGCATCCATTATATGATTACGTATTTGTGTACGCAGTACGATACCAAATAATACACTTCAGGATCGGACAGGGTTTTCGTTACATGCTGTATTATTCTAACAATAATTGCTGGTTAAAGTTCTGAGATAAAAAGTTGAAACCTTCTAAATACAGATGAATGAGTAACTAATTCCCATTCATCCAGGGACCTCTAGATATAAACTTAAGACAAACAGTATTTTCGCTTTAGCATATTGTGCCTATCACGCAGTTTTATTAACAGCATATTATAACGGCCGTCATGAAAATCGGTCATTTACATCAGTATTTGACATTAAGTGATACCCCCCCTGCCCAAAGATTTTAATCACTAGACTTGCTCCCACCGTACTTATACCAATATTCCAAGTCAAAACGTTAAGATTTCCTCGACTTGGCTCATCCTCACTTAGGTGATTTGATATTCTTAGATGCAATTTTACTCCTCATCTCAAACAGTCCTCAATCGAGGTAAACTCACCCCGATTGAGGACTGTTGGGGAACCAACTGTCAAATATGAAGTTTGCCATACAATATAAAAATATAAAAAATCACTCCACCCTACTGAACAGGGTTTGTTTACACACTTTCATTGGGGATATAAATTACATGCGATTAAACAATTTTTTTTCTATGTCTCGTGTCGATGACTTTTCTTGTAGAGTGAGTATTTTAACCGATATTCTGCTCGGAAAACGGCTGCACTCAAATTGTAGCTTTTCTGTAGGATACACCTTTTGGAAGTTGTTATGTTATTGGTACTTAAACTAACAACATTCAAATTAATCAGAACAGTGCCATTTTTTTCGATATAAAGCTCTAGTTTCCTAAGGAAGCGGGGTTTAGTCAAATGTATTACAACATCCGTCATGCCAATCTTCATTTACATCAGTATTTGACATTAAGTCAAACCCCGCTGCGCAAAGATTTAAATCACTAGATTTGCTCTCACTGTACTTAGTTGTTATACCAATATTCTAAGTCAAAATCTCATGATTTTCTCCACTTGACTCAACCTCACTTAAGTGATTTGATATTTATAGTTGTTGCAATTTTACTCCTCATCTCAAACAGTCCTCAATCGAGGTGAGTTTGAGTTGAGTTTGCTAATCTGTTTGATTTTGACAGTTCAACAATATTCATTGCGTTATTTACAATGCTGAGCAGAATTTTGAAGCAATGGATTAGCAATCTGTTTCAAAACGATTCAGATTCCGATTGATTGTGTATTACGCAATTAGGGTACTGGTTTTACACAGAGAACCATTATTGTTTTTTTTTTCATTACCAGCCCCTAGTTTGTGACAGTATGCTCGCTTTCGCCATGGTGTTCTATTTTGAATACTAACAAAATTTATGTATTTCTTACGCAAGACTATCGTCACTATACGGAAAGAGAGTTGTACGATTTAGGTGAGTCATTGCAAATGACAAGTCTTGGTTTTGGCTTTTGTTGTATAAAATCTACAATCGTATAGTGTTTATTTTTTTCCTAAAATATGTTTTTGTGTCAATATCCATGCACCGTTTTTGTTTATTCATGTTACATTTTCACATGCAAAAACATAAAGCAAACAGGTGATGTAACACTAAGGCCGCGATCACACCAAACATAGTCGGGCCACCGACTGAGAATAATACTAATTGAAAAACCGACACCTGGTTGGCACGAAGTTCCTTTTGCTGTTTATTATGCATGAAATAACAGGCGCACATAAATCCACGTTTGAGAAAAACAATAAATAATTAAAACATTATTTTCATTAGACTGCCTCGTTGGTCTAGTGGTCGCAATCGCTGCTGCTGAGCATGAGGTCCTGGGTTCGATTCCCAGGTCGGGCAACGAAGAACCGGTAAAGTACCCATGTTAAATCAGAGCATGGGCATAATAGTTTTATTAAGTAAGTTATTGATACTTATCAAATCAAAAAGAAGAAACAATTAAAAATAAGTACCTACCTGTAGTCAGCTTAAGAATAGCATTGATTTAGGTGCATATCTCTTCAAATTCCAAAAGCACAATAAAAGCTTTTAATGAGCAATTCCCTAAACTTAAGCAAATGAACTTTAAGTATTGATACTTAATTGATTAAGTTTCAATTTGAAAATAATTGCTTTCCTAACATAACATAACATCACGCCTGTAATCCCAGAAGGGTTAGGCAGAGGTGTACCTATAGTACACCCACATTTCGCCAGTTATGATTAAATCCCGTGCAATAGGGGGCGAGCCTATTGCCATCAACTGGGCACAAATCCAGACTCCGGAATGCTAGCGAGAAATTCTAGATGGGAAAACCCAATAACACCACCCGACCAGGGAATCGAACCCGACAACGAGGCAGAACGAGTAAGAGGAGTTGCATTTCTAAAATAAAAAATATACCTAATACTTTGCACCATCACACAATGCCCTTTCATTGATTGACAGAAATCCCAAACATCTAATTAACTAGAATTTTACTTCAAAACCAAAATGCTCCATTTACAAAAGTTCAGCAAATCAGGAAGTCGGACCGGAAGTAAGAGAGGAAGGGGCAAAATCGGAAAACGATTGTTTGATATTAAAAATTCAAATTCTCACGATTCAAGAAAAGAGTATTAAGAAATTGAACTGAATTCTTTTCTAGGCTAGGTAGGTAGATGATATACATTAACATTGATATTCACCCGCTTTGTAAGGACGTAATATTATTTTGAAGATATATTCCCAGAATACATTGTTATTGGGTTTTTCTATCTGGAATTTCTCAGTAGCAGCCCGAAGTCGGGATTTGTGCCCGGTAGATGGCAATAGGCTCGCCCCCTATTACATGGGACTTAAACATAACTGGCGAAATGTGGGTGTACTATAGGTACACCTCTGCCCAACCCTGCGAGGAAACAAGGCGTGATGTTATTATTTCCATTCCTTAATTTTCAACTGACGCGCATCCCGCACGTATACATAGACATGGATTCAAACATACACACTATAGCAGAATTCATAATCATCATCATTTATTGCATTCATGTAGTTTATAAGTTCTTACAAGTATACTGAGGTTTCATACATGAACCCTGCTAGGGCACAGCAATATAAATACACGACGAAGCACGATATAATGTGTGCTACGGAACTTCGTTCGCTCTAAATAGCACAGCCCTCATGTTTAGGCAATAGGATCGAAGTTACAAGCTATTGGCGGTCAGGGCTCCAGATAGGTGCTTCGGACACAACCAACTTTTCTACGGCTTGGACACACGTTTTATAAGCAGCCAATATAAAATTTGCCGCTACACACACTGAGGGCTCTTACAGACAGGCGCGACGATACGGTGCGACGCGATTCTGATAGAACAATTTCCATGAAGTTTTCATAGAAATTGATCCACTATAGTCGCATCGCGCTTGCCTTCGGGAGCCTTATCACGCTAAATCATATCGTGTTTCCCATAGCTAATGAGTCTCCAGTGTTTTTATTTATCCTTCGTGTGTAATATCTAAGCATTGTATAAAATAAAGTCGCATTTCATGTCTGTTTGTGTGACCGCTTAGTTCTTCTAAACTACGTAAAAGATTTTTTACGCTATTTTTACCATCATTTTGGGAATTTATTCGGGTAGGTTTATACGTAAAAACACACTTATCGAAGCCGAGAGTTACTTTCTCTTACCGTTACTAAGTATTTTTTTGTTGTATTGGACCACGTCTGGGAACCTTCTGGTTATGCAGGTATTGAAGATAAAAGTTTCAACTTTTTTCAATATCTACGAAAACAACAACTTTGAATTCCCCCACGACCCCTATACTGTTGGATGCACCCATAAGCACAATGTTTTACGTGCGTTACATTGCGCTCTACCGTAAAAGGAATGTTCACACCAAAACTAGAAGTCGTTTCACAGGAATTTATTTTTGCTCAGTTACTTAGTATGATGAATGCGTAGGTGACGGCTTCGGTAAAACCCCTTTTTACACCCTGTAAATATAACTTGGATGTAGCACAGAAATCTCGATGTTTTGACATTTCGCCACAACAGTACATTGCACCCTTGCACATGGAAAACGTCATAAAAGACACTGTTAAACGTCACTGAAATATCAAGTGTTTTTATCTGCAGGGACTCCCGCGATGCAGACGTGAGCTTCAGCGCCGGAGCTGGAGATTCGGTGAGTCCTAACTTAACACTTATTATTGCATGCATATACTCATAATTACTAACTCATTCATTTAGCTACATATGATGGGCAGAGAAGCTTTTTTAGTTGTAGATAGTAATTTAAACTTAATGTCAATGCTATAAAAGGCACAAGACCTCTTGAGTTGTAACGACTGTAAAATCGCGGTATTTCAAGTTCTATATTAAAAGTCTTCTGCAGTTTAAAGCAATAGCTGTCTGTTTAAAATAAAGCAGTCACTTCCGTTTTGAAAATTCGAAGTTTTTAAATTCTTCCTGATTCAGACACATCTTGTCCAGCATGTGTTGCCAATAGTACACTGCTACAAGGATTTTTTTGGCGCCTGAATGACTTGAAACGTTTACCAACGTAAATGATTATGCAATTGTTTTGTCAAATGTATTGAATAAAAAAAAACAAGATGGCGGCGTTAGTTCCGATTTTGTCCACGCGTCATAGGATCCTTGTACAGCTATACACTTGATTTCTGTGTGTTATGGTTTATGGGACACGAACGACAATCAATTTGCATGAAAAAGTAATAGGTCTAAGTACTTAAGTGTCATTTGGCTAGGTCAATATTAAGGGTTCAAATGATCTTTATAAACTCTCGTTTTCGCTAGCATTGCCCCCTTTTCATTGAATGTCGAGGTAGCAAGACTATAACATAGTTTTAGTATGACCAGAATTCTCTCATCAATTCTTAAGAGCACCACAAACCATGCAGGGTGGACATTGACGTTCGAAATGTAACCATGAATTCAGCACATGATTCTAGACCCCATAGCGTAGAAATTTATCTCCGCTTATCAAAATAAAAGGCTGTTTCATAGGAAAGTGCAATACTTACGCTGTCAAAAAGTACGAAACAACATTTTTTGTTTTTAATAACCGACGAAACATTTCGACGCAAGGGGTTCACAATCTTGTACTTAATCATGGTAACAGATGGCGCGTTGATGTTCCTGCTACCCTGTATACAGTCCGCGAACTCTAAGCTGAGCTTTGTATTTGCGTGAGTGGTCGATCGCACAGCACCGCAGGCCGATTGCCAAGAAAAGGACGCGTCGCTATGTGCCTCGCTGACTGTATCTTTCGATTTTCGATGAATTGTAAGGTTTACTTAACCTTGGAGTATCTTGCGGCTCCCCTACATAGGAAGCGACGATTGAGACCGTTTAAAAAGTGCCCGTGTAGGTATATGTGCGTTAAAATATTTTGAAATTGAATTTGAACAAAATTACACAAATCTAAATAAAAGTACGCAAACCGCACCGCACAATGAGCAGCAAGATTTTCGGAACAAAATTCAATTCATACTGGCTGTGTTGGTATTTCAGGAAAAAAGAAAAATGTATTTATTTGCACCTTAATGAATTGCTAGATCACGTGTGCTGATTTGTAGATGATGTAGCAACTAAAATTGTTATCTATACTTACATAACATTTAAAATAAAGTACTGTGTACTTGCGCGCAACGACCTTTATACCAGACTGTTCTAAAGGCTCGCGTGTCTTCTGAATTTTTGCGGATCTTCTGAATTTAACTCTTTTGAGTTTTCCGGAAATATAAGTCCGTTCTACATAAGGTGTTGAACCGCCGGGAAGGAGACCCTAGAAGGACATGACCTTATTGGTAATTTTCTTCGAAAGTGCAGGTGCGTGGTACTTGCAAGCGGAGTGCGTATCAAACACGCACTCCGCTTGCAAGAACAGATGAATAAACGTAACCGAAGTAAAAGGAGTAAGGATCGTAGAGGGGGAATTCTGTAGTTTTTTTGTTTTATAAGGAATTCTGTGTTGGGGAGAAGGCTTGAGTTTTTAAATGAGCTTTAGCGTGCTCCTCTCCCCGTTTTCTATCCGTACGCGTCCTTAAATCGCACGGAATCACAACATACGAAGGCAAAATTTAATGATTTAATAATTATTTTATGTAAATATTTTTGTTACTGAATTTAAGGCGTTTATTAAAAGGTTTGTGAAAATTGTGATCTTGCAGCATGCATTTGTACTTTAGGCAGGGACTTGACGCTTCATGCATTTTCATCAAAAGTATGAAATCAACACACAGTGTTGCCAGATACATCATGTCCAAATTGGGGAATTGAGTCCGGAAAGACGAATTAAGAAACTGAACCAAAGACGCCGAAATTCTAAAATGTAAAAAAAAAAATACTCCAAACCGATTTCGATAATTCGAGCATGACAAACGGGAAACGAGACATCTGGCAACACAACAGTAGTGTAGCATCAGCACCGTACGAAACATATGGATATCGATAGTTTTGCTTCAGAACGACACCACCATCTGTTCCTGCAAAGTCAAGAACAAGCGTTCCTGGGAAATCCCGCCCACAGATGGTAGCTCCACCCCTTCGACATGCGTTCTGTGCTCCGAAGACCAAAGCGAGAACAAACTCTACCGAGATAAGTTCGCCATAAATAAAATTTCCGACAAAAAATCCGGGTTCTCAAGTAAAAACGTCGATAGTAAAACAACAGATGTTACCTCCCCTAGTAAGAAAACCAAAAAGTCTGACTTTAGCAAGATAACTGACACCTATAGTAAAAGGTCTGACGCGACGAGTAAGTTAAAAAGATGTGGTAGATGTAGGAGCGAAGTTACTTGCGACTTGAAATACAGTGACTTTTATACCGACAGTGATGACGAGGATGAGACTAACAGACTTATACAACTACGAAACGCTGACTATATGGACATTGTAGACGAGGATTTGAAACTAGTAATCGCTTTAGCAGGCTACCCTAAATCCAAGATGAAACTACGACAGATGGAGCAATTCCAACGTAGCCTTACTGACGTGATAGATATGCAGCTAAAAGCCGGACTCCTAAAACGAGTCCCGTCCTTCTTAGATTATTACTTGAATAGGGGAGCACTAGTTTGTATTTGTAAAGATGAAGATACTAGAGATTGGATGGTCAGAGTAACCCCTGGGTTGCAAGAAAGGATGTGTACCAAACTAGTTCTGCTTAGGGCAAAAGTTAAGAGGCTCTGTTTAGCTGTATTAAAGATCCCAAGATCTTGTTGGCCGGCAACAGCCCATGATGCCTTCAAACTCCTACAATACTTCAATCCTACCCTAAAAACGAGTTTATGGAAAATCTACGCCCAAAAAACAATGGATGACGTTGAATTCACTTCATTTTTAATCGATAGAGTGTCAGGGGAAATAATTCGCGGTCCCGCTTTCAAAAATGTTATAGATTATGGGCAGATGGAGTTTGAACTGACTGGATATACTGAGATTTATTACGAATGTTTTCTTTCCAACATGGAGGAGGATTTAGGAAGCGTTGCTTCAAGAGTTAAACTCCTAGATGAGATAAGATCTGCTGAAAGTACGCCTAGAAATGCTTCTGATGGTAGCGCTAAAGCAATTGCCGTTGCTAAAACAGAAAAAAATGTCATTGAAGAGGAAGGTCCACTTGAAACTGAGGCAGAGGACAGGGATGATGTTTTGAACAAACTAGAAAATAGTTTGCAGAAGGACATATTAAAAAAGCTCAAAGATGTCAAATACATCAGTGATAAAGACGAAGTACTAGTCTGGTCAGACGAAACGAACAACTATAGTAACGAAATCGAGAAATCCGATTCGAAGGAAAAAGAGAATCTTGAAAGCAATGTCGCTTCCACATCAGCCGTGGCCGTATCCGATAAAACGGAATCTTTTATCGAAAGTACCGATAATTTGATCTCTAGAAGTAGCACTCTTAATATTGATAGTAACAGAGGTATTGCTTACCATCGCAGAACAAACTATTTACACGTTGAACAAGAATTAAAAGTCGCTATAACATTAGAAGGCTATCCCCAGAACAAACTAGAAGGCACACACATTCGAAGGCTAAAACATTTGTTCAAAGAATATTTGCATAAAGATATGAAAATACAACGGTTTGCTAACTTAATAATCCCCAAATTCCAAGACATTTACTTATCCAATGGAGCTGTTATTTACATCTGTGATAGTCTAGAGACCAAAGACTATTTGACAGAAGTATTACCGAAGTTCATAAATTCGACAGGATTGAAATTAACATTTAGAGATATCAAAAGCTTGGTCAGGTATACAAGAATAGTGATGAGATTGCCAAAAGAACATGCTCATGTGGAATCAGTAGAATTATTACTGAAGCTACAGGCTGTATATCCGGGATTGAAGCCAGACTGCTGGAAATACTACTCAGATGTTGCTGGTAAGCAGAAAAGACAGTTCGGAGTAGACCCTGAATCTTTAGAAGTCATTAAAAGTCCAGATTTCGATCCTCAATATGAAGGAGATAAGCTGACAATAAGGATTATTGATAGACAAAAACGTGATATCTGCTTTGATGACATAAGCAAAGACATCGGTGACGTAGACACTAAGAAGCATAGAGATGGGCTTCTTAAAAAAATGTATATGCCTATAGATCTTGAAATTATGGCTGCCCCATTAACCAGGATTCGTACGAATCACTACACTGACCTCATTGCTGATGACCAGAAACTGTATGTGGGTCCCCAAAACTACCCGGAGTCGAGAATAGACGAAGCTTTATTCCATTTAATTAAGAGAACATTCGAGAATATTGTCGTAGATTCTTTGGATCAATTTGAGATGACCGAAGATAATATACCAAAATTCCACGATATGTACCTCTTTGATGGTGTCATCTTCATCATTTGCCAGTCTATGATGTCCAGAAACTGGATAGAACAGGCCATTCCTGTAGTCAACTCTAAGTTATACATACATCTTAAGGCAACCGAGTTTAGAGGAGCTGTAGGTATCGTAAGCATGGTTTGCAAAACTGAGAAAGATACTGACGAAGTTATCGCGATATTGCAAGAACAAAATCCGAGGTTACGCACCAAATATTGGAGGAAAATAAGCACAGTGCGAACCAAGTCAAGAATAGATATTGTTTTACAGATAGATAAGCTATCAGCTCAAGTGATTACTGCACACAATTTCAATAAATTCGTTGGAGGTAGTGCCGTACAATTTAAGTTAGGACATCTGCAATCTCTACTCAAACCTAAAGCAAGTTTAGAAGAGGTAACCAAGCTACACGCACAGAGATTAAGTAAGAAACTAAGCGAAATAGAAGCTCTCGAAAAATGTAAAGACAAAGTCTCCATGAAACCGAAAGGAAAGAGTTTTGATGACCTGAAAAGCCAGCTCCAAAAAGAATATCCCCATTTAAATCTCGGCCAATGGAGAGTCGTCTCTCAGCACGAGCAAATTGCGCACAACGTATGCAACCTAGCAATCGATGAAGAAACTGATAAAATTAGAAAAAATGAAAACGTTGAATTAAGCGCGAGGGACCGTAAAATATACTTTAGTGGAGACAAGACTGATTTAGAACACCCTGTGGTAATCGAGCCCGTTCCAGTGACAAGCGCAGAACATATCGTACCTGAACATCACGGATACCACAAGGTTATAATAAAAATCCCCGTGAACATTCTACCAGAAAATAAAGACGATTTAAACATCATCTTCGATCTACTCGAAGACAAAAACCCGGGACTCAATACTGAATTATGGCAGATTTTTACTGAAAATGTTTACCCTAGCAACGGTAAATTCACCGTTTATATCGATACGCAATCGGTTTCTGTGCTACAAGGGAAAAATTTCGATTCCTCTATCGGAGGGGAGAAACTCAAATTCTTTTTTAAAGTATGACTTTGCCTTGAATGATAAAAAGACACAATAATGTTTTTGGCGACAACCATGATATTTAATTCAGTCAGGATAGAAATTGTGCCTTTTATTAAATAATTACTTCAGTATTGGTAATAATTTAGTATTTTAGGTTTCGGTTAGTTTTTAATACTAAGTTTTATCTTGCTTGTATTAAGTAGCTTTTCACTGCCATATATACTACCAAATATACTACCAAATATAAGAACCATCCGAAACTCCTAATGCGAGATGTTGAACTAAATATGATTTAATTTGTAACCGTTGGCATTATACCATGTCTCCAGAATCTTGATGTTTCACCGAAAAGGAATCACAGTGTCAAATTTTAGTGGCTATTGCAGTCTTTCCAAATGGAAAATACATGATGGACAGAAAAAGTCATTCGTATCTCTTTGGCACGCTGCCGTAGTTCTTTTTAATACTTCATGTAAGCATGACAAATTATGTGAGCTTTTTTTTCAGCTTACGTTTCTATGCCTAGTGCCTAGTTATTTCATAGGCTTATAGCATAAATTAATTGACAGCTTTTTAAGAGTGGGTCTATCATGTTCTCTTAAAGGTCCTGCTAGTGGTAGCTTTTTGTATCGGGTCGTTGAGCTCCCTGCAACATGGTTGAGCTAAGCGACGCTGATGCATGCGTTACACTCCTGAACGGGTGCCGTCTGTTGGGACTAGTTAGCTCAAAATCGCCATTAAGTTCACATCAAATGGTTTTCGTAGAGCTCAGGAAATGTCCTGTAATAGTTAAATAAAGTTAAAAAAAAACTTCGTATTTCGGAAAGGAAATTTCGGATGTTACAACTTGTCATTGTTTACGCACCGTATCAATGTTTTGAATTGAAAACTACCCACCAAATACGTCTAATTTTAAGATAGTCCTATTAATTTTAAAAGTGATGAATTATTGACGAATAGAATTGTAGAATTAAATATTGACTAATTTCTTGTAATCGTGTTTTATGTCCAGAATTCAATCATTACTTGTTTATTTATAAATACAAGCTGCTGTAGTGTTTTTAAAAATGTTCCCTTTGGAGTCTAATCATGTGGACATCTCCCCGGAGGAGGATAATACACTTGAGAATGTGACATTATTTTCTGTGATCCGGTTCAAAGTCTCGTTATTATTGTATAATCAGACCTTTAATCGAATTTTGTATCGTAGTGGTGATCCCAAAACGGTGCTAAACAAACATTTTGTTTTAGTGCTAAGTTTGACTTTAAAACCTTATTAAAACCGTTTTTGAGTTCCTCCATTATTGAACAAAAAGTTAGTAAAACATTTTCTTCGTTTGTTCATCGTATTAAACGTCCAAGGAGGTACGTTACGATTATGTAACGATTTCCTTGGGACGAATAATTTTTAGATGAGCTTAGAAAACAAACCGGACGTGAGAAACATACAACGGTGTTAGTGACTAAGAAGTATTGTCTGCACCGTCCATTTCCAATCTGAATATTCTGACAACCTTGAGTATAATTCTGCGCCATTTTTACATAATTTCTACTGCTAACAAGGACGAAAACGTTATTTTTAGTGTCAATTTTAGTTTATACTAATTTACATAAGTTTTAGGGTAATTATTTTTATTATTGTTATGTCAGCGTTAAATGGCTGTGCGATGTGATAATGTGACGAAGCACGTATTTTGTATCAAGATCTGACTATTTTTTTCACTTTGTTCCCAACATACATAATATATGGGCATCCATCAAGGGTGCTTTCGCTGTGGAACTCGCAGCATTCGTGAAAAACTGCTTTAAAACTGTAGACCTTATTTCGAAGCATTAATGAAAAGATTTGTGTTTACGAGTCTGATATGAGTTTCATTGCGAAGATGCAGGTGACTAAATCGCCACCCTATTTCAAGCAATAAGAAACATACGATAATTATTTTGACCTTTATGTCAAGGTTCCTTGTTGCATTATTACGACTTTTGGCGCATATTGAAACCTCTGGGCGCATAAATATAATCTTGTTCCGTCCGTCCCCTTCGCGCCGCCATTGCTCCTCAACGCTTAGTTTTATGCATGTTCATTCGAAGTTCTCTCCGTAGTCCGCACTACGGGGGAACAAGACGTCAAAATTTTAACTTAATTTGTTTTAACTTGCTTTCTGTTTAATTTATTAAATGACTTGTTGTTCTGCTTCTTTATGTTTGTTATTAAAGTTATTTGAATCAATATTTTTGTTGTTTTTCTGAGTTAACACATACATTCTGACTAAATTATGAACTGGTAGCTGAAAAGCTAGCAATTGAAATATTTTCATATCTTATTTGTGTTGTTGATTTATTAAATCACATTGATGATGAAAATCATCAAAAATCATATGGCACGTGGAAAAAATCTGAATTAATTCCGCCATCTTGATTCTTCCATACAATTTCACAAATGTTACCCACAATGCCCCATAACAATGCCATTTATGAGCCACAAGATCCCTGTAACTCTAGCTAAGATTGATTGAAGAGACAGCTGATTTCCTAAAATTACAATCATCAGGCGTTAGCTTCAGTTATTCCGTATAACCACCACAAAAAATTCACCCTAAGGTAGAGACTCGGAACCGCATGTTCGAGAATCTACCCAAAGCCTATACATTCCATTTATCCAACTAAGTGGATTCTCGCATATGCATTTCCCCATATTCACTTTAGCGTGGATAAACGGATTATCTGAAGCTGGGCAACGCCCGATGACTGTAATTTAAGGATATTACCTGTGCAATCTTTGGTAGAGAGCTACAAGGATCTTTTCCCCTGTTTATGTTCTTTAGGTTCATCTCTACTACTTTGCTATTATATCTGTACAAAACCTTATTTCCTCCGCGTATGTCTGGTACTTCGGATTCTAATTCACTGCTAATTTGTAAGTTATTTCTTTTGTTTTTTTTTCTATGTTCCATTGTGTAATTGTCATAAAAAACACCATTACCCAGCCATTGACATACAAAACCTTGTTATTGAAGCGAAACTCCGTTCGAACCCGTTGACCAAATCAAGCTATTTAATTGTCCTAGTTTTTAGGTGTAAGGAATTGAAATAACTGAAAACATGAAAGGGGTCATTAATTGTGCTCAACTAGTCCATACAGTTACGATCACATAACTCGACAAATGTAGGGTACAGTTTTTGTCTTATTATAAGAACAACGACCCCTCTTCAGGTTTTCAGCTGTTTCAAAGACACCTTGTAAACTGACTTGCGAAGTTTTAATTTGTTTTTATAGAACAGAAAGGGCAAGCTTGAAAACTAAAGGCCGAACCCAATGACGTATCTATCTCCAATTTTGGCGGCATGGAGGTAGAAAAACCTATTGATCTCTGGTTTTAACTACCCAATAAAGCAAAAGTATATAAATTGTACTATCATCAGTAGCGATCTGTCTTTGGTTATTGGGTTTGACCGTAAGTGCTTGAAAATACATCACTACACCAACCGTAAATGTGGCACATCGTGTTTGTAGAGCACTGTCTTTGTCACTCATACCTGTCAGTCCCTTTCTAAAGATCGATGTATCATCTTTAATCCTTGCATGCGTAGTATGGCCACTATAGTTGTACCCTTGACAGATATTTTACCTCTGACAGCAGCAACCTACGACCTTATTGTTACCAGAATAAAGATCACTGATTTTGACAAACTTCTTCTTCGTGTCGCTGGCACGAAAGTTATTCAAATCTTGTTGGCCCAAAACTTCGCCACTTCCACGGCGATTTTAGATTTAGATTAGAAGTAAAATAACTGTGAAAGGGCTTTAGACAGTGTTTAAGTTAAACGAGTGGCATACTTCAAGGTAAATCGCTTAAAAGTATGTCTCTCGATTAACTTAACATCCTAATATTACTAACAAGAATTATGCTTTCTTCATTGTATTGTTTTCGTTTGGTGGCAGATAGTTCTATATTTCATACTATACTGCACACACAAAGTAACTAAAAACACCATAGCGTCAGTTAGCATGTCTCTAGAATCAATATTGAGCATGCTTATTGAAGAATTGACAGAGTTACAGAGTTCAGTCAGATATTAAGTACGGTTAAAATAGTAATTGAGCCTCTCATGAGCCAAGAGCCAGGCGTGATTTAGTGCAGGCAACACTGGGAACGAAGCTAAGTTTTTTTTAGCTTCGCTCATGTAGCTACCGTGACCTTCATACTTCGGTTCATAGTTCGCGGTGCGAACCGAAGTATGCAAACACGCGGTAGCTACATGAGTGAAGCTTAACGAACTTATCTCCGTTCCCAGTGTGTGTGGTATGCACTTTATGGTCTTTTGCTACTGAGAAAAAGGATTCCTAGTGCCTAGCTGAATCGGTTGAAAACAATTTTTAACCAACTTCTAAGGGGTTGAGCATTCCGCGAGATTTTTAAAACTATTTTTAGTAATTTGTAATAACATGATGAAATGAAACTAGATGAGCTCGTTGTTTTCGAACCGACTACTCTAAGAAGAAACACCGAAACATGTTTTTACTAATAAGTGATCGGCACTTGACAACTGAACGCGTTCAGCACAAACTAAAACGCGTTCAAGAGCTGTCAGTGTCAAAATTGTTATGGAATATTGACAATGACAGCTCTTGAACTAGGTTTAAAAGTGATGATCGCGTTCAGTTTCATTGTTGAAATCGGCACTAATAAATAAAAACCTGTGCAAAAGAGCTAAGTTAAGTTTTTACTTTACCATACACACAATAAACACTCCACACAATAATTGGGCGCAGTTAAAACTTCCTGGACTGCAGCGCGTTGCAGCGCGGCAATGCGTCGTGTGCAGCAGCGCGTCTGACTCTTACTGCGCCGGCTGTGGCATCACGCCTTACTGCTCCAGTCGCTGCCAGAGACGCGACTGGCAGGACAGGCACAGTGCTGTGTGTCACAATCTGGCTAGGTAAGTACCAACCTCGCCTCTAGATTGCATTCCCTACATAATGCCGATTTCACCAATGAAATTGAACGCGTTCAGCACATCTAAAACGCGTTCAAGATCAGTCAGTGTCAAAATTGTTACGGAAAATTGACACTGACAGCTCTTGAACGCGGTTAAAAAGTGCTTATCGCGTTCAGTTTGATTGGTGAAATTGGCACTTAGCACGCGAGATCTCGACACGAGATGGTATTCCCTCCCTAGTGGCGAATATGTAACCATACCATGATTGTAACAATACAGTCGAAAACGGATAGAAATTATAAATGGATCTCCATCCCAATCTTGATCCACGGCGTTTGACGTCTGCTTCTAATTGGCTTTCTTGTACCCGGTTTTTGAATGGAGAACTTTTCAAACTCTACTTTGGTGATTCTTTCAAAGTAGCCCACGAAATTCGAAATTTCCTTCGGTTTTTTGAAAGCCATTAGAATTTTGCGGTTTTTCTCTAAAGCGACTCATGAGTATCAAACTCTGCAGTTGATTGACAGTTCTGGATTGAGATACATTGTTAAATAAAGTCATCTGTTTCCTACTAAATGTTTTTCTTGAATAAAAGTATGTTTTTTTTCGCAGAATGAACAACGAAAATACAAGAGCAGCCGTTCCGCAGCAGCCAACTAATGATTTTGCTGACAATGTGCCTAGGTATAAATTTTATTTTGGTTTTACGAGGTTTCGAGTTAAGGGTTTTTTGATAGCTTGCTATTTTTGCATTTATGTCACAAAAAGTAAAAGGGCAACATGAAAACCTTGGAGGTAGAAGACTTAAAACTAAGGTATACTAATTTGAGGCCGCGCGGCCGCGTCGGGCGGGGAGTCGCCTGCAGATTCCCGGCCACCGTAGGCGCGGGCTTGCGGACGGCGAGCAATGGGTAGCTCGCCGTCCGGTAAGGACCAGGCCCGGGTCGACGGCGCGTTGTGTTCCACGCGCGCCTCAAAGAGATGTCAGCACAAAGTGACGGGGTCCGATAGGGCCGACGCCTCAGGGTCGCGGGTTATTCTAAAGAGAAAACCGTGGCCCTGGCACAGGCAACTGAAGGAACACGGGTGGGTTTTAGTCAGTAAAAGTCTGACACGCCCTCCCGCTCCACCCAGAGCGGGAGAAGTCATTTGAAGATTTCCCACACAAAAAAAAAAAAAAAATGTTATTTTACTTTTATATTACTTTTAGATCGCAACCAGCCACGCCGCTCCGTCGTCCTCATGGAAATACGCCAAATAACAATCCCGAACAAAAGAGAGAAGATTCTGCTGAAACGAGAAACTTAAATGGCGGTTTTACATCAAAGGTACGTTGTTCGTATACTAAATGCCCTTACTTAAGTTATTCGATGCTGATACTGTCCAAGGGTACTTGTATAAAGCAGCGGGATGCCACGGTACAGATCGCAGGTTGATCTACATCTCTATCTATGGTTACAATATTTTACGTCTTTTTATGAGTGAGCGCATAAGTAACCTCGGGACTATTTCAACCGCACCGATCGGTACCGGCTTTTCTTTACCGGTATTCTGATTCTATTTCGACTCGATGGTTCCTGCTTTACATGACTTATAAAAGCAATGCATTAACCAAAAAAATTAAAAGAACCTTACCTTTGATAAGAAATACTAATTACAGCTTTTAAAAGTATTGCAAGTATTGCTTACAGAACAAGTCTACATAATAAATATCTTAAATTCACTAACAGACCACGCACAGTTAAAACCGCTAGGTCTAGAAGCATGAAATTTATATAACGAAAATGTGCAATAAGGAACTATTTTTGAAAATTCATTACCGAAAGTTTGAATGGAACTTCGTCGGGCGCACGGCTTGTGTCACATAAATAATTCGCACAAGATCCTTTGTTTACTTACAGTCCGGCCTTAGAACGCGTACCTGAGACCTGTCCATGCGACAATTCTAGTAACTAATAAAGATCAAATTCTCAAAGCACGTATTCTTTTGTATGAAATTGACAGGCAGGAACGCATTCTCTCGACGGGCGGACTGTAGACCGTGCGTTGTGGAAAAGTAGTAAGTAGAGTTGTTCTTTCCCAAATCTAATCTGTTTTATTTGAACAGGCAAGCATAAAATCTACCGCGTTGAATGGCAATGAAGATCGGTTCAATAACTCCCAGGAGAAGCAAAGACGTCCATTCCAGCATAGGAATGTTAATCAGGAGAAGGACAACGAACCTGCGCAGGGTGAGTTTTAAATCAATGTCGTCCTGACCCAATTTCAATAATTCATGCAAAATTCCCATTGAAAATGCGCTATCTGATTTCCCGAATTTTCCCATTTTCCCGGCCACTTTTTAAATATTTATTGCCGCAAGAACCTGATTCAGACTAACGAACCTTTTAAAACAATAATTTGGAAAATGGATCCGGCCTATCTGAAGTGATGCGCTTACCAACGAACGCCATTAAATTTTTATTAAATATTTTAAAGAAGATATTTAGATAAACCTACATGGGAACTTCTAAAACGTCGAGAACGTGTTTGGTTCCAATTGGTTATTTCCTGTGGATGAAAAGAGCCGGCAGGAAACTACAGAGTCACTTGTTTAAAAACAAAAAGTTGCTTGCCATGAGAAAGAAAAACAAGCACGAAATATTTTGGCGTCGTAGGACAAATGTCTATTTGCCACGACCACCACATGCCACAAACATGCACTTGCTTACACCATTTGTTTGTAAAAATATTATAAGTTCAAAACATTATTCCCACAGTTACAAAACCCGTGTCGTCTAAGAAGACAGAACCCGCCAACAGACTACGCAACGTGTCCAACAGAACACAGTCACCTGCTAAGATGCCAGAAACTGTAGAAGAGCCGAAGCGAGCCGAGCCTGTTAGACCAGCTGCTGCGCCGGCTAAACAGCAGGACTTGGTGCCTAAAACGTAAGTAGGAATATGGAGGTCCTAACAATAATACTAAGAGAGACCAAGAAAAAGGAATAGGAATTGTGTGGCGTGCATCGGAAAATGTGTACTCTCATGCGCACGGTTGTGGGGCAAAATCCGAGCAAGTACCAATGTGACTTTTTTTCTTCTGATAATCACGTTTTGCTTATATGCTGATTCACTTGCACGTTTATTGGTACGGGCTATAGCGGTTTTAACAAGAACATTTGGTTTTGCTTTCTAAATTCAATCAAATAATATAAATATCTTGCTGCACGCGTAGCATGACTGGGTTTTGTCGACGGAAGGTTAGACAAAATTACAGATTTCTTTTATTCATCTGTCATTTTGTCTATTGTTCCGTCGACTAAACTCGTTTCTGTTGTGGTCATGCTACGCGTGCTGGAATTTGTGTAAAGATATCCGTGTGGAGAAGAAACTAGCTGAGTATTACTTTTTGAACTTCTTTTTAACGATAGTTGTTAGAAACAAAAACAGCTATCATAGCCGAAATCGTCATGGGATTACTTTTTTTTTGCACTTTTGAAATTGCACGTAATTTGGGCTTCTGTGTGCTCTTCTGCTGCGTGAGTGCACATATATAGATAGTGTAGGTGGGACGTCGGCCTAGAGCGCGATTGGTTTAAACCGGTTTATACAATCGTCCTGAGACGCTGTGCGTTCACTCGATTGGTGCGATTGGTAATCACTCACACGAATGCAAATCTCAGCTTGGTTTCGCGGACTGTATCTTGTAAAGCCACTTTTCAAGCATGAATAATTTATTTATTTTTTATGAAGGTTTTAGTTCAGAATACATATAAACGTTTGGTTTTTATAATTGAGGTACTGTTCTTGAAGAGTGAAAATGCACTGTCAATGCTATTAATTTGTTTCTGCTTTGTTTTTCTTTACCTATATTCTGTTTTCACTGTTTTATTTGCGCGTTAGATCAATCCCCGAATCCCCCACCGTCAAGCCGGAAGTCTTGAAACCTGAGGAAGCTGCCCTCCCTCCCAAAGAGTCCACTCCTGCAGTGAAACCTGCAAGTGTTAGTGATGTTACTCCTACCAGAAAAATGTCGCCTAAGAAGTGAGTTTATCTTTGGAAAAAGTTATGTAACAGACATACCTACATACACATAAACTCACGCCTGGATTCTCCGAAGGGTAAAGCAGAGAGACACCAAAAGATTTGTTGAATTAATGAGAGAAAGAATGTCTAGTTTCCTAACTACAAGGTTCTTTTTAGGTTACAAAATTACAAATTAATGTTTATTTTTACCTCATCGTCTATACTAAATATGCTTGTGCTTCATGTGAGTTTCTGCTTGGGCTCCCCCTTTTTTTTAATTGCTTGTATATTACTCACGCGGTGACTGAATCAAATCAAATCAACTGAATTTTATTTACTCACAGTAATAATATCTCTCGAAGCGACGCGCGCTTTATTTGTGGTTACCCCGTGTAGTGTACAAACTCGCTGGTAATGTGCGTGTAAGCGCAGAGCACTTTTGAGAGACCCTCAAAAGTAAAGCGCGCATCGCTTCGTAAGATAAAATACTATATAATATTTAAGGGGCGATTCTACTTCTCATACTGAATCACTTTCTCTACGTAACTTGGTTTTGCTTTTGAAGTAGGCAGACAGTACATAAAATAAGAGTTGTCCATAATGTCCATAAAATTAACCTTTGTGGCAGAGCCGTAAGGCACCCACTGTTTTGTTTTGTGTTTGAACTGTTGCCAAATACATTTTATTCTTTCTTTGGAAATAATGATTAATTTATATTTCACCTCTTTAAAACATAGTTTTCCCCCACAGCTACCTCCTCGAGAAAATGTCAGTCGGCGACTCAGTCATAATGTCAGTGGACTCCAAAGCTGCTGACTGTCGCATCAGTCGCGGAGACTACGTGTGCCTCACTATGTCGGAGGCCTTCGAGGAGGACTACCACAGTCTGTGCGAGGACTTTGTGCTGGACTGTAACAAGGACGAGCTGCCGGCCAAGTGAGTTTTTTTTTTTTTTGATAACTGAATAAAATTACGCAGTTCAGTTCAGAATCATGTTCTGACTGAAAACAGGTTGTCTAGAACCACATGCTGAATTTATGGTTTCAGTCGTCCTCGTCCCTGCTACCCTGTATACAAGCTTAGTTTTTGTGTACCCTAAACCTCTTATAGGGTCATTGTCCATATCATAATGAACAACTGTTATGGGACCAACACGCGAATAAAAGCTTGAATAGACAAAAAATTATTTGAAGCGTTGTTTGTGTGATGAGTGCACTACAAGCCTGATTCTGTTGGTTAGAATTTCATGCCACAAGAATGTTTGTGAACTGTGTGTAAGTTTAATAAAATAATAGAAATTTGGAACTAATGTTTAAATTATTTAATGTTTAAAATTAGCAACAGCTGTTGCATGAAAAAAAATCATATTCGAGACATTATCAACAAGAAAACATATTTTGTTCAGTTAACTTTTACTTATTATTATCCACAGACTAACACCCGGCGAAACCATCTCTTACTTCAACCCGGAAGACTGCGGTTGGTACCGCGCGCGATGCCTCAACCCAACCACGCTCGCTTTGTTAGACAGCGGCAGGATCGTCACCGTCACAGCGGCCGACAAGTGCCGGAAATTGCCGAGCAAGTACGAAGCTATCCCCGAGTTCTGTGCTGTACTCGCTAGCAAGACTGTTGAGGTGAGTTCTACATCTTTAAGGTCTAAACAAAATACCTGAACAAACTTTCTAAGTCATTGTACTCATTAAAGAATATGAAAAACGAATTTGCTGTTCCATACGTTTAGATCGCGTAAGAATTGTACTGAAGTAGGGAACTGTAGTTTTTTTATGTTGGCCGAAGTATCTATTTCGGCATAGGTCTTTGTGTAGGAGCTCGTTTGGGGAAGCACTACAATCGTACATATTTCTGTCACCAAGCGGTGCTGTCTTGCAAGGAAGGTGGCACTGTAATAAACGGCACATGAGACAATATCATTTTTTTTCTGGGATGGCGACGCACATGTGTCAGGCGAACCATAATTCAATTAAGTCTTCATAAAATACCAAATTAGGGGTCTAGAATCATATATTATTATTATGCTGAATTCATGGTTATCCTTTCCCTCAATATCGCAGATAAATAAAAAAAAAACTAAATTGTCGTCTTTGTTACAGATCGGAGCCAGTCTCATCTGCAAGATTCTATCAAAAACACCAAACGGGTTCAAAATATCTATGGCTGACGTAGAGACGGACGCTAATTTAGGCGAGGGTGAAGTGTCCAGATGGCTGCCTACTGTTGACTATCCAGCTCCTTGTAAGCATCACTTATCATTGTCTGGTTCAGCTTATCGCTGTCCGCTGCTAAACATAGCTTGGTTTCCTAGAAGTGCGATCCGTCATATTATAATGGTCGTCATGAAAATCTGTAAATTTCACCAGTATTTGACATAAAGACTGTTCACCGTTTTCTATTACGGCTTAACCCAATAACGTATCTATCTCAATGTTTCATACGAATCTTGTTCCTATTTCGCAGCCATTGTTATCCCAGAAGTGTCCCGCCCGCCACTCACCGACGGATCTAAAGTACTGCTAGTACTAGCTGATACTTTGGACAAAGTGTTCGTGCGACCAGCCGACAGCGAGTCGCAGAGGAAGTACAACGATGTGCTACAGCAAGTCTTACTGAGCGCTATGAAAGGTAAGACATCATTTTTTTTACTACTTCTTAATCGTCATCTGTCTGGCCGTTTCCCAAGTCTTCCAGTAAGTCCAACGGATGCAGCTTATTATTACTTATGTAAGCCTATAACATTGTTACTTTTAGGCCGCCCATTGCATGTTTTGTAATGTTTTTTTTAAAATATGTTTTAGTGTTGTACCATAAAGTTATATAATTAATTAAATAATGTTTCTTTTCAACTCAAGATCTTCTCTTAAGTTTTTCCAGGCACACTTATTTCAAGTCTCAAAATTGTTTTATAATTATTACTCTCTGTTTCCCATAGACAAAAATATTTATTTTTATAATCAAGCAAAAAAAAACTAAGATTACTTTCTGACTCCCCAGCTAAACCACTAACAGAGCCGCCTACACCCGGACAGACAGTTATCGGTAAGTTCGTAGATGACTGTCACTACCGCGCGATAGTGCGACGCGTCAATGTGAAGCAGAACAAATACCAGATCGAGTATGCTGAGTATGGTAAGTTATAGCAGTACAATTACAGGGGCATTTCCCCGTATTTTCAAGAATGCATTCTAATCTGTCTCAAACTGTCAAAATTACCTCCTGTTATTGATTGTAGCTATGATGAAATTGTGTCAATTTCCGTATTTATACGCCAATTCCCGTATTTAAATACGAAAATTAACTTTCAATTTTAAGGTAAAGATCATACCTCCCTTCTTCATTATCATCATTATTTCAACCTGGAATCACCCACACAAAGGTCTCACTCTCACACTTTTCCTTTCTGAAATACTTCTCTCGTCCAGAATTTCAATTCGCGTACTTAAAAACGTTTAAATTCAATTCTGAATTTCATTTCGGCTACAATCAATGTCAAAATTGGGATGATAACAATTTTTTTTTTATTTATCTCAAAAAACTGTTTGTTTCCAAATATCGCAAGCATTTTAAGATAATTGTTAGACAAGGACAGCACTATCGTAGAAGTGTGACGTCACGACTGTGTAACTTCATACTAGCGCCGTACATTGTCAGTACCGCGCGACTAGGATGGCAATATCCCCTCCAAAAACTTCTATTTAAATTAAAACTAATATTTTCATTTTATTCCACCCAACAGGTAACGTCGAGGTCTCAACCCTAGAAAATTTGTTCCCCTGTCCAGTTGACTTTGACCTGTCAAATGTCAAAACGCAAGTGTCAATGTTGAAACTTGCCCCGCCCACGGAACTGTCAACCGCCGCCAAAGAGTTCATCAAGGAGCTGGAGGAAGAAGAACTTGTGCTGGTAAGTAGAACACTCTGTTACCATGCGTTTACACCGAGGCATGTATTCTATAAGAAACAATACAATCTCAAACTTGGCATGTGTTTCAATTGAATGAGTCAATCGATCAAGGTTGAGCAACGCTAACCGCGGCCGGTCAGTGTCTGCGTATCGGAGATCCGTGCCTTAGACAACACTTTCTTTCTCCTACTGTCATTCGTAGATCTGTGACGAGGCTTTACGGGTACTCAGAAACCAGAAAGTCTCACAACAAGTGTAACGCTGGGTAAAACTAGATTGTGAAGGCATCAGAATCAGAAACAGATACGCAGTCGCTCCATGAATTCAGCTGCATTCGGTTAGACTGGATGCCGACCCCTACATAGTACACTGTACAATAATCATCACAGAAAGGATTTTTGAATTTTTAATAACACATACATATATAGTCGCCGGCACGTAACTTGGCAAGAATCGTTAAATGTTTTTTCCTTTCTTTAACTCTCTTCTAAACAGATGTTAAAATAATATATATGGTAAGAACCATAAAATAATGACAAGCAATATAATTGCAAAAAAAAAAGTTGTTGCACTAAGTTCAGATGCGTGAACTTACTCCAACTACGCCATTGTAGCTGGCTCGAATGAATACCCTTAAATAATAATAATATCCATCTTTTCTAGACGCTTCCCGACGGCCGAAAGTCATTACCGAGCGGCAGTGAAGCATCTCTCAACATTGCTCGCAACAAAGTGAGTGTGGGCGCGAGACTGACAGAGATGTGCACGCCAGACTGGAAGAAGATCGAGCAGAGAGGCGGCGACGTCGTCGGTAAGAAAGATATAATAATAAACCAGGCCACTCAGATAGAATTGCGAAAATAAAGTTTTTATGTATGAGAGACTGGCAAGTTGTAGTCTGATAGAAATGAATGCCCTTCTAAGGCAACCGTGTATCGTTGGCAAAACGAATTCAAGCGCGGTCGACTAATTTAGGGGGATGAAGAAAGAAGTGGTTACGTATCAAGAGATTCAGCACATACTGCTGGTTGGATCGGGAAGCCTTCACGAAATTCTACACGTGCATCTTCGCGTGAGGAGGATATTTTCACGCTGGGTGCCGCACAACCTCACCGATGCTCAGAAGCAGGCCCGGGTGGAATGGTGCCGTGATATGATAAACAAATTGAAGCAGGCTCGTCTTGGCGTGTTCATTACAGGTGATGAGTCTTGGATTTATCAATACGGTCCAGAAACGAAGCGCCAGTCGACAGTTGAGTGTTTCAAATCGGTGGGAAGATTTTGATCGCGAGCTTTGGCTACTTGGTGTCTATTCCTCTACGAAACCAAAGAAGCATCAACGCTGAATGGTATACTACCAAATTCTTGACAGAAGTTTTCTCCGTTGTGAGCAACAAGCGACCAAACACAGTGCTCCGCGGGCTACTGCTCCACCACGACAACGCACCTTCGCACACCGCGCTCAAAACGAGGGACTTCCTGGACAGCACGCCGGTCAAACTCGTGGGTCACCCTCCTAACAGCCCTGACCTGGCAGCATGTGACTTCTTTTTATTCCCGAAAAAAAAATTGCTCAAAGGGATACAATTTTCGTCGCCGCAAGATGCGCTGTCAGCGTTCTAGCATGCTGTCAACGAGGTGTCTACGGCGGACTGAAAAAAGATTTTCGAAAACTGGTTCAGAGGCATGAAACTTTGTATAGAGGCTAGTGGAGAGTACTTTGAAAACATTTACTTAAAGAACATTTATTTTTATTTTCGCAAAACTTTCTGAGTGTCCCGCGTAATACCAGCCTATTATTGTTCCAATTCAGGGCAAATGCCCACGACTTCATCCGCGTGAAATTTTCGGCCCCCATGACCGGCATTCCGGCAACCTATAGCATAGCATCGCCTGCCCCCCACTACTCTACTCTACTGTTTTGCTCGGTATCTGTGCATTTGATCCATCAAACTAAGTAACACTCCACATTGCTAGGAGGCCTACTGCACTGTAAAATCCAGCTGGACTCCTCAGTTTGATTCAAACGTCTCAAAGGTGAAAGAAAACTGACATGTTACTGATAAATATCTGAGTTAGACTGAATAAATTCATCAATATTTACATGGAGTGCTTACTATCATCATCAGCCTATATTAGTCCACTGCTGGACATAGGCCTCCCCTAATGACCGCCATAGCGCCCTGTCTTCAGCTTGACGCATCCAGCATCTGCCTGCAATCTTCCGCAGCTCGTCATCCCACCTGTCCGGAGGGCGTCCTACACTACGTTTGCCGAGTCGCGGTCTCCACTCAAGAACTCGTTTGCCCCAGCGGTTGTCGGTTCTTCGCGAGATATGGCCGGCCCACTGCCACTTCAGCTTGCTAATTCTTACTATGTCACGTCAGAAAAACATTTTTGGCTGCCTCTTATAGAATCTTATTTTTATCAACAGAAACGGAACACATTATGTTTCAAGACATAGAGTACACGGCGCTGCCGAATGACGGCTGTACTATCGAGGTGCTGGACATAAGCGTGTTGAAGGGCGGCGCCATCTGTGGGTACGACCGCACTGATACCAACGCTGATATGGTGTTCAACCAGCTTACGGCGAAGGTAAGCGAACATCATACTTCTATATAAGAATAGCTCATCTTTTTTAACCTAGAAGTACACTATAAGACTTAAGAGGACTTCCAAGCATCGCTACGGCACTGGTTCTGCGCTTCACGCATCCAACTGACCTTCACCATTTAACCAGATTGTATGTACACCTTGTGCTATCAAAGCCCTCTTTTTTGGTCCTATCGGCCACCAGTTGTGCAAACAACGTGCCGCAGCCAGTGCCGCCCTCACCGATAAGGAACCACCGATTTTAACGGATCAGCCCACTCTCACCCGGCGAAGTGTTTATGTGCGTTACCTGGGTGGTAGGCATTACGATCCGAGTAACAAATTTTGAGCTAATGATTTTTTTCCTAATCTTAATTGTTTGTGCTTTTTGTTTTAAATTGTTTAACTGGAAGAAAATAATTCTTAGTTTTTTTCACATATATTTTAACAAAAAACGAGTTATGCTATAAATTAAGTTTTAAAGTAGTTAATAATAAGTTTATTAATTATATAAAAGGGTATTTATTTATTTATTTAACCATTTATGTACACACATATAAACAGACAAGAAGAATAATGAGAACAGAAAAGTACATACTAAGGTAATGCTTATTTCTAAAAAAATCTCTTCCAGCATACCTGTTGCTACTGATTATATAAAAATAAAAAAATGTAAATTGACACGATCCCTATCAGAGTATGTTACACCCACTGTACGCTTCGGGATACATATTTTAACCATACCGCCTTTAACAGCAGCCGCCGCCGCGGCGTCTCCGTGCTTTTACTATGGTACCAAATCTGAAATCGTTTTCAGATTTGGTTGGATCCATACATTTTGTCGAGGTGAACATTAATGGGACACCGTGGCTACTAAAGTAGGGTATAAGGATGTGCATAGTGCATACGTATAGATTAACGAAAGGGTAAGGGTAGACGTAATGACACGTTTTCGTATGTGACACTAAAATATTCTAGATACTTCGAATACTACTAATAATACTCTAAATACCCCACGCCTCGACCAAATGTGAGAGTCTTATTGATTCTCTGTACCGGGACTGCTCAAGAAACAAAGTTTCGGCGTATAAATTCGGTAATTATACCTAGAAAATCTACGTTAATACATCATTAATAATATATTTTTATCCTTGTTTGGTGACTTCTCAGCCAAGAACCAGACCCCTGTTGTGTATTTAAATTACTGTTTGTCTCGTTATTCGGTCATCTACTTAACAACAACGTATTTATAATGTTGCATTCAACCACCAAACAGGCTATGAACTCTACAGTTCATATGTACATATAAAACAAATTAATGAATAAAATATCGATACGATCACGCGTCGCATAGGAGATCGAGCACCGCAGTAGGTCGTTTTCCATCTTTGAGTTTGTCCGCGTCCAGCTCAAGAACATATTTCTTCAGCTCCGTATCAGCTCCTCTCAAATTCGTACCATTGTCTGAGTACAAGTACCGTGGCGTATAATTTTCGAGACTGCCGTTTTAAAAATCATTTTCTATTTTAGTAATCAACCCAGTCATTGCCATTTGTTACAGATGGCTGACTACTGCAACAGTGAGTTGGGCAGGGAGCCTTACCTACCGAAACCCGAAGAGCTTTGCATTGCTCAGTTACCTCCATGTAAGTTTTTATAGCCATTCTTCTTAACTTTTCCCTAAACACCTTGTTCTATTTAGCAAAACCGCATTGTTTGTTTAGGCTAGCTTTCCTTAAACATAAAACAATGCACACATAACATCTGTCAAGGTTGGAAAATACTGACCTATTATAGTGAACTATAATCATCAAGCATTTGTTTGTGTTGACATAATTCTAGTTTTCATATTAACAACTCCGAACTAAGACAAATGCTTGTGCTAGGTGTGGGTCTCTAGTATTCATGATATCTTCCTTGCAATTCAGCCTTTATTATTAGTCTGTTGTCGCTTATTGAGTATGTTTTGGTCCCTTTTGATAAAAAGTTTTTTGTCTCTCAACAGATCCTCAATGGTTCCGCGCCGTATTCCTAGATCTGGTCTCTGGTCCCGGCAGCAGTGAAGGCAAGATATGCTACCTGGACTACGGCAATATTGCTAATGTGCCAGTCACTTTACTGCGGAAGATGATGCCAGAATTCATCACTGGGTTACCTGTCATGGGGTTGTATTTGGAGATCAGAGGTATGTATTCAGTCAGTCAGTCACTCCATGTTAAATACTGGTATTTAGTTGCATCCAGTTTGACTGGAAGATGACCTCAACATAGATTGGAACAGCCAGGCATATGAAGAGGTATGTTTTGAAGGCAAGAGATGCTTTCTGGTTGCGGCTTTATTGCGAACGTGCCCGTCACCTTACACGGAAGATGATGCCAGAATTCATTACTGGACTACGATGTCATGAGGCTGTATTTTTAGATCACATTTACGACTACAGGGAGTTCTGTAATTATAAGCGAAACTTCACAGACGAGATGGAGAATTCAATGGCGATAAAACATAACACAGAGCTAAAACTTTTTTATCTAACCTCTCGAGTGAAATGGCGTCCGAAAAAAAAAGTTGACTGTCAGCGACTTTACGTCATCACCGCCGGCGGCAGCCGGCCGGCACATGTTTGTAAACAAAGGATGATTTACGACTTAGTTTCTTGGAATGGTGCTTACACTTGAATGTTTTTATATGATAAGAAACATACCTTTAAAACTGTGTGCAGTGTGTTTGAATGTATGATTGTATTGAATTGTAAGTTTGTTGTAAATATAAACAAAGAATTTTTCTCTTAGATTTCAAAGAAATTGCTATAATAAAAAAAAAACAAGCGGTGACCTATATGTTTTAAGGGTTTTAACGCACGGTGTGTATATTCTTAACATAAATAACAAATAAAATACCTGAGAACTTTCTAATAATTCGTAAAATGATCTAATTTCTAGATTTAGGTTAAAAGTAAAACATTTTGACGGACAGGTAGTTCCGCGCCCAGACCAAATAATTCACTGTTTTTTAAATCTGATACGTCGATTAAAAGTATTGGTATCTGTGGTAAGCTTATTAAATGCTTCAAGATATTTGTAAAACGTTTTGGCACTATAATTAAACACTGTACTAAAATACGGTACTGAAGTCACCTACAAGTTTTAACAAAAACTTCTCCCACAGACTTCCCACAAGACGCTTCAGACGAGATGCTGGCCCGAGCCGTGACTCACATGAACATTGACGACGAAGGCAGGGGCACTTTGAAAGTCAGCAACTGTGCGAAGCAGGCCGACGGCATCTACCTAGTCGATGCACCCGAGTTACTGAGAGCTATGAAGGGGTAAGCAGATGGATAAAGAATTTATGATAATTCATATACATATATATGATTCATATTGTCTTACCTAGTAAGGGTTGTGGAGGTCACGAGGAGCAATGCCCTTATTTTTAAGAACGTTCGCATTCTAATCTTAGTCTGAATCTGTCAAAGACCTGTTTTTCATAATTTTTTGTCATTGAATGTCGCTATCGATTTACATGGAGGGACTATTCGTCTGTTCTCCACAACACAGCTACTGAGTAACACGATACTCCGTGGCAAAACTATCTCAATTGTATGAGATGACATAATCAATCAGAAAAAAAAATCTTGACAAAAAAAGTAATTATAGTCTGGTTATTTTGTTTATTTCTTAGTTTTAGGTAAAATAAGTTTATGATTTGTAACTAGTTTATTTTTTGTATTATGTATAACATTATATTATAAGATTAACATTAAGTTACTTTTAAGTTCCACAAAAGACATTTTCTGTTTGACTAATTGTAAATAGTTGTTGAATATTTCATGGACCTTGTCCTATGAAACTTTATGTTTTGACTTATTCTTAACTTTTCTTTATATTATATAGCTGCGCCCCGCAGTTTCACCCGCATAAATGTTGATCCCGTGGGAATATCGGGATAAAAATTACTCTGTTGTTAATCCAGGTTATAAACTATCTGTGTGCTAAATTTCATTCAAATCCGTTCAGTAGTTTTTGCGTGAAAGAGTAACAAACATCCATCCATACTCACAAACTTTCGCGTTCATAATATTAGTAGGATAATCACTGCATTTTATAAAATAAAGTCCCCATCGACGCGTCTGTCTTGTCAAAGTCAAAGCATTTATTTCAAATTGGCACTTTTGAACGTCAACTTATACATTTACATATAATTTATTCTAAGCGCCCCTTCCAAAAGGTAGTTTCGTAGGGAGAAGGAAGGGGCAAGAAACTCCACCGTTACTGTTTTAAAATGTTTAACAATATTTTGTATACCTTGTCTGTCTGAACGCGCTAATAATATTTGTCCATTTGATAGCCCAATTATTTCATCCAAGTACTGGTTCTGGGTTCTTATCCTGTCTTTCTGCTCTAAATCAGTAAGTTTTTCAATAGTTTTCACTATCTCATCAACCCCTGCTACACCCTCCAGATTCACTGTAAAAGAAAACAGTTTGTGTAAAAATTACAATGCAACATTTATAGAGGTATGATAAATAACCTTATGGCGTAATTATGAAAATGTTTAACGTATTACAAATAAGAATTTGGATCAAAATAGAGAAATCGTTTTTGTAAAAAGACAACAATAAATACGAATTCAAACAAAGTATCAAATTAATAGCGCCATACTAACCTAAGAAATCTAACACCACACGTAAACAATCTTGTTTTTGTTTGAATTCGGCGTCTTTCTCCTGTTGTTTTTCTATAAATTTCGACATCATGCGAAATAACATCTCTCGCACTCCACTTTTAATAGTTTTATTCATTTTTTTGTTAGTAAATGCTGTTTCAGAATCACGACAAATCACAAACAACACGACATCTTGTTTTGGAAAGTTGAGTTTGACATTAGTTTATCATTGCCATATAAGAAGTTTGCAAATAATTCGAGTGTCTACTTTCGTTTGCCAGACTGTAGCACAGGATTTGAAATAAAACACAACTGATAAAAACATCAAGCAATAATTTATTTGTAATTTTCATGGACTAGAGAAATTTCCAAAAAACCAGTTATATAAGGTGTATCTATTCATACACGAAATATTTGAACAGGTGCGTCTATAGGTCGAACATAAGCTATAGAAATGTTTTTTTTATTTTTATCTAAGCATCTAATTTTAAAAATTTAATAATTTAATATTACTTAACACACATAAAAATACTGGCTCTTTCATATTTTGTAACATCCATTACGCTAGTTTCTACGAAAATACTACTTTCATTGAAGCGGGCAAGGTCATGGCGGCGCCCTTAGATGTCGCGTGGCTTTTATGAATTATCAAAAGAGGCGCCGGCGGCGGCGCCGCGCACGATGCCCCGCCCCGCGCCCGCCGCGCCGTCCGCTCCGCCGCCATGCTCAGTCTCGCGCGAACTGCATGTTGCACTGCACGCGGCTTAACCAACGTGGAACGCATCGCGCTTCGCGCAACAAACGCAACAATGCCGAAATATTCCAACTAGGAGTACCAGAACATGGTGGACTGCTACAATGAGGGTGGACTTATTTTGCTCACAGCACAAGCCCCCTTCCTAGAGATCCTAGAAGCTCGACAGCGGCAACGGGACTACGGGGTCTACATGCCCCCAGCTGCAGACGGAGGCAGGTCTGATCTTACGCCGTTGAACTTCCATTTGTGGGGTAGGGATAGACCTGATCTGAGGTAATGACGGCCAGACCATTTCTAGCAATTTTGGTGTAAATAATGTTAATAAAAACTACGTCGTTATGAGGTATGTACATTTTAAATTGTTCGCGCTATGCACTTCTTACAGTTTACATCTGTAAAAATAGGTAGGTACACAACCTATCAATCAGCTGACAGATACGACTCGACGCACAGTTCGTAACCAACAGAAGTCATTACCTTATGCGAATTCGCGTTGCGTCAGCTGTTTATTTTTCTATTATTATTATCTAAAAGATGTGTAACACTGTAGAATATGAATGTTTTAATCGAATCTAGGATCCTTTTCCTAAAATAAATAAGAAAATGATTGAAACGTTTCGATGCTCGCTCGTAAAAGTCGTGACCCCACAGAGGTCAGCTGTTTATTCAGATGTAAGTACCTAGTTTACAGAAGGTACTGTTTTTGTAAAACTTCGAGGAGGGTATTCAATATTGTACCTACTTAGATTTAGGTCGTTTTGTATTTTAAATTCACATTTATTTTTATTGTAAGCGATAACTCTGTTATCAAAATAAGACGAGATCGAGTTACGAAGAGAGAGACGGCACGCGCCCCGCTGCTACAGTTGGGCGGGCATCGGGCCCGCGCCTCTCCCCGCCGCGTCTTTGATTCATAGAGCTGGCAGAAAAGGTTTTATGTAAAACATCTCAAGCAGTTTTAAATTATGATAATTACGTAAAATAAAAAAACATTTAGATAAAAAAATCGTTTTCGTTTCTATAGCTTCTAAACGACCTATAGGGGCCCCTCTTTAAATATTTCGTGTATGAATAGATACACCTTATATAAGGGTCTGAAGACACCATTTACCTTTGGAAAGTATCTTCCATGGCCGTTTTTCTTAAAAAATTCCTTGAATAATTTTCTCTATATTTTCGGACATCTTTATTTCTACTTTCTTGAGCATCTTCACTTAAAAGTACCTATGGCAATACCAATTTTCTGCACGATGGACTAAAGTTTTATGAACCGCAGTTGGCGTATTGAACCATGGGTAATTAAAAATAAACTATGGGTAACTAAATGCAGTCCGTACGCAAAACATGTTAAATCTTACAAAGTTAATTTTGTAACTACTATATGATTTTCAATATGGTGTGGAATCTATATATAAGAGATAAACTCTGCAGTCTCTTCCGCATGCTGGAAAAGTACTCTAGCCGTATTTACATCTGTTGATGTCCCTCCTCCTTGGCGCGGCTTGTCTACGTGCAGACCAATTTTTTTTTTTATTCTGGTTGAATCCGTTTTTTTTTTACTGCCAACAATTTGTATATCGGTACCTCTTGCATACCACTTTCCTAGCTTTAACTTGTATCCCAAATGCAAGATGCACTCGGCAAATCGTATCCAGACATGAAATGACCGACAGTCAATATTAAAAAATTTCTTCAGTCAATTATTTGTTATGCATCTTCTAATATGGTTGAAGTCTTTCGAGGTGAGCCCGCACAGATAACACCGCATCACTGATATTGTATCGGTGAGCGCATTAATCATCTAGCCACCAAACATTGTCAATTTCAGATCATGTTTCACATGACACTCATCAGTAATAGTAGGTACCATATAATTGATTTGGTATCTTATATTAGCAGCTTCCAATTTTGATAGTTCAACTGTCTCGTGAGCCATTTGAAGTCTCTAAGGTCGACAGTATCTCGGTGAGGACGGGCGAAGATTTTGCCAGACAATGTTTTCATCGCGAAATTCCGAATCATTCATACTTACAAGGCGTAATGGCACCTACTATTGATGTAATTAACATAACTTCGTCCGTGGATTCAACATTCTGAAATTTTTGCTTATATTGGGAATGACTACTGGAACCGTCACATCCCCACTTTGAAATCAAGCACTAATTTTGACGTCTGCTTCCATTGAGACTTCAAATAACCTCACTAAGTGATAGTAATAGCCTTTGAGCAGTATGTTCCATGAGGTACTTCTGCTCGTGTTTCTGTGATACTAACACCAATTGGGTAACACTTTTTTTTTGCTTTTGTAATAGCCTCATAATTTGGGTATAAATTACAATTCACTTCAAATGCACTTTTTCTTAATACGATTTGATGCTTTGTAAGTTGCCCTTCAATAACCATAGATAAAGCTTTATCGGGACAGAGAGTGGCATGGTTTTTATGCATTCTAGGAATCATATCTTGAGAAACATCTTTAACTAATTTGGATTCTCTGTCTCTCCACATGCTCTATACTTCATTTGCGTAGCATAAGCCAGTTCTGCTGATGTCATTTGCTGTCGTATATTTTCAGTTCTGTGCCGTTTAGCTCGTACAGTTAATTCTGAAAAATCCTTTGGTGGACGGCCACTCGAAACATTAAATCAAACATATACGTCAAACCAATCTCTATGCGCATTGCAAAATTTCAAAATGTTTTTGTGACCTTTCAAGTTTTTCTTTATACTGATGTATTAATTTCTGCAACACTCTTAGCATCACTTTAAACATGAGTAATTTTTAAAGCAGAAAATTCTTTATAGAAATTACTCATGTTTCAAGTGCTCAGCTGTTTCAGCTTTTTTTTACAAAGGAACTGTTTTTCTTTCGAATCCTTTCTTGAAGTAGACTCTATAATATTCAATAAGAGTTCTTCTACTTATATAAATGTCTTCAGAGTTTGATCCTGGTAAAATAGAAAATAAATGAATCATTTATGAAATTCTATCTTAACACCAAAATTCATCAACTTTGTTCAAGGTGCGCAAAATCGCGCATCTAATTCCAAGTGTTTATAAAAAGGGAATGTATAATGTTCATTTAAGGCATATTTCAGGACTGGACTCCATTGGATATGGTACTTTTACTCTAGATATCATCATAAGTTTGATCATCCATAAAATTGCGACTACCTTCATAAGAAATACGAACAAAAAAAAATAATACTAAATAACTCTGATCCTCCTTACCGTAAAACGGGGTGAATAGATAGATCTTCGAACCTTGGGGACCGATTTTCGTAATGTTGCAGTATTTATATCCATTTTTCTAAGCATTTATTTATTGAGTCTTAGGCCAAACTATTGAAATACACTTGGGAGCAAATAAATCGAGCCACTACCTTTTTTCACGTAAAATGGTAAATATTTTTGGGAATATGGAACGTATCAATTCGAACTATATATCGTTTAAAAGTTAAGTTAATAACCTTAACAATGAGGGTAAATTATTGAATAATAACCTTATTGAATGATAAATTATTGGCTCTGCAAGAAAAATGGTAATTTTGATAGAAAATTTAGTAGGGCTAAAACAGTCCATAAAAACAATAAAAAACAAAATTATTGCAAAAAAAATTATTCTTAATAACTGGTATTACCCCCCCGTGCCCTGATGCATTCTTGTAGTCATCGATCTGATCAGTTACGAAGACATTGTGGTATGTTCTCCCACTCTTCAAGCACAGCGACTTTAAGATCGGGAATGGATGAAACAGCGGGAACCCTGGCTCGGACTCTCCGTTTTAGCTCGTCCCATAGGTGTTCGATCGGGTTCAAATCGGGACTTCGTGCTGGCCATACCATTTGTTGAATCCCGATCGCAGACAAGTATTCCGTAACGATCTGCGCGGTATGAGGTCTCGCATTGTCATGTATAAACAAGAAATTTTCTCCGACAAAACCAGCATACGGCATTACGTGGTCTTCAAGAATGTCAGTTATGTATCGGTCAGCTGTTAATCCACGTCTACCACTGCCATCGTTGGCGGGGTCGACGAAGACAAGTTCCGTTTTTCCGTCTAGAGAAATTCCTCCCCACACCATACAAGAACCACCACCAAAACTCACAGTTTCTCGAATGCAACATTGGGCAAATCTTTCACCAGGACGTCTATACACTCGGTTTCTCCCGTCATTGCTAAAAAGACAGATTCTTGACTCGTCAGAAAACAAAACTGACCTCCAGTCTTCTAACGTCCAATTAATGTGTTCTCGAGCAAACTCCAAGCGAGATCGGCGATGAGCTACAGTCAATTTTGGGCCAGTTGCTGGTTTGTGTGATGTTAAATTTCGTTCCTTTAGTCTTCGTCTCACTGTCCACCTACTGATTGCGACACCTCGAACGTCACGTAACGCTTGCTGTAGCTGAACAGCATTAAGTCCACGGTCGCGCAACGAATTGGTTGCAATAAAGCGGTCGTCACGTTCTGTTGTTGCCCGTGGTCGGCCAGTTCCAGGTCGCCGAACAAAAGCACCTGTCTCCAGATACCTGCGGTATACCCGCTGTACCTTTGAACGACTCAAATGAAGTCTGCGTGCCACTTCACGTTGTCCGTGTCCAACCTCTAGTAAAGATACAACTTGGGCAGCTTCCGTCGGTGTAGTATCCATTTTATCAGGTTATTTTGATTACACAGACACAGATAAAGACAACAATAACAAGTAATATGGGTACGATTAACAAAAACCTCAAATTTAATCTTTTCTTAACAGAGTACAATAAAAATGTCATAAGCAAATTAAATGCGATAATTTTATTCTACCCTTTAAACTTTAATTAAAATGAAATTTTGACAACTAACTACCCTCATTGTAAAGGTTATTAAATACCCTTTTAGGCGATATATGTTTCGAATCGATGCGTTCCATAATACCAAAAATAATAACCATAATGCGTGAAAAAGGAAGTGGCTCGATTTATTTGCTCCCAAGTGTATATTTGTTTCTATTCGCGAATGTTTGTAGTTAATTAAAAAACAAAATATACGTGATTTCTATTTACCTTCCATCAGGGGACAATAGCCACACCTGAGGGATGATTAGAAACTTTTCGTAGGGCTGACTCATTGTAGTTTTCCTGAGTGCGTCTTCGTTCTGCTGCGGTGGAGAGCGGTTCTTCTTATGAGCGTAGACCTCAAACCGCCACAGGTAACCGGTTTGTGATTCACAAATGTATTTATTCTTGATGCCTCTATTTGCAGCTTTATTTGGAATATGCTGGCTGGTTTTCAGCCAGACCTTCCACATCAATAGACTCTGTGATGGCGTGTACAACTCCTGAAACCTCTAGTTCAGATATGTCAATACTGGCTATATCTTGAATAGGCGTGCCTCGGAGCTATCCAGTTCTAGCCTACACATGTCTTCGTTCTTGTTAAAGTGAAGACAACAGCTCGAAGCGGTCATGTGTACGCTAAAACCCGGAGTATAGAGTACGTCAGGAGTCGCACCCCAGTACTCTCGACGGCGAGACTTGACTATAACCCACATCGCCAGAATTAGGCCGATGAATACCTATAATTCATCGGCCGTCGTATCAACCCACTGGTTCCAACGATTTCTGGGTACATCCCAGAAATCGTAGGTTGTTGTTGTCAAGTAGCAACTGGGATGCCACCTGCTGAGCGTACCTATTAGTCTCCGTCTGCGTCATTGTCAGCGTCTATTGTCGGACCTACATTAATCTGGGAGAACGTTTCCCTCCTCGATTCAGGTGGAACCGGAGAATACGGAAACTCTCCAATCAAAATCAGTCCAGTCCACCTCCACACCTACAATATTCTAGATGGGTTACAGGTTTTTCTTATTCTAGCATACATTTTATATTTAACAAGTATTCTACATGGGATTACAAGTTATTCTTATATCTATTACTTATTCTAACAAATATATTTAATACACATTTATTATTCATATAGATTTTGTTTATCCGAAAAAGGGTACACGGTATATTTTCTTAGCCTAACAGTTTCATTTTTACTATTTAATTGTGCCTATCGTGTTGTTCTATTTATTTATTGTAAGCTAATGAAATATATTTCTAATATACGTTTAGCATATTTTTATTGTATTGTTTACTTATTTCTGCTTATGACTATTTTAGCTACTCTTTTATTGGGCATTAGGTATGGGAAGTTCGGTACCATAATACGGCAATCTAATCTGCTTTCAGCGTCCAGTCTTTTTATGGCGTGTACCGGGCAGTCGGTTAAGATGTGTTGTACAGTTTCGTGTATGTCTAGTTGGCAGATGGACGATGGGTTCTCTTTGCACCTGGAGCGATTCAAGTATTCCGAGAACCCACCGTGCCCTGTCAAGACCTGTGTGATCACGCCAGTCGGCCTCACCTGTTTCACAATACGGAAGGCAGCTACGGCGCACTGTGGGCTGGATTACGGCTTTCATAGACTTATAATCTTAATGTTTCAAGTGACGACTTTTATGCTTGAATATGATTTGAAAGACCAACTACATGCCTAAATATATAATGATTATCGAATAATATAGGAAAAAGCACTAATAGTTTTTTTTTTTTTGAAAAATTTATATGGAGTTGGTAAGAAAAATCATCATATCTCCGCTCTCGCACAATTGGCCGTTATTCTTTTTCAGGGGATTAATCCATATATTATTTGGAATTTTTTGACATACGCCATGACACGGCCAAAGGTGCGAGTTTTTTTTTTTTAAATTGACAAAGATTATTTTGATTTTCAAAATTAATTTTGTATTAATAATATAAACTTTAACCCTTAAATGCATGAAATTATTTATTTTATCAAAAAAATTATATTATATTCAGGCGAATGGGTAGATTCATGGAAAAATAGTAAAAAAAATCAGTATGCATATTTTCATATATTTTTAATTAAAAAAAGTCCTGTATCAAAAATGAAACAGTATGCATTACGCACTTAAAATATGGTTACAAATTAAAAGTTTGTGTTTTTACTATTATACATGTATTTATTTATTATGAAGGTATTATATGTTAAAAAAATATATAAAAATCTGTTTAATATTTTTTTTTAAGTGTACCATTTGGAGCATTTTATAATACTCAAAAAACATACAATCAGGAAATTGACAAAGCCTTCTTGAATCTGTTCTAATGAGTTCATAGCCAACTTTATCAAGACCAGCGTTTTTAGTACGCATAGCGGGTAAGCTGGTATTTATTTTCTTCTTACTAATTTCTTCAAGACTTGTGCTTGGTCTTCCTCTCTTGCTTTCTCTGTGTTCCGTATTTAGTCATTGTTTCAGCCAAGTCAGCGCGAAGTTCTGCTACCATAAGGCTTTTAGGATTCACTCCCTTTTGTTTATGGACTTTTTGATAAGGGACCCAAGCATTTTTCATAGTAATATCCAAGAGGTGATAAAAAAATCTTATTTACCACTATCTTGTCTTGTCTTCATTTGGATGCGGTATCGACCTAAAAAGCTGTCCAGTAGGTCGACCCCACCCCTATGAGCATTGTATTCTTTTTTAACTTTAGGACAGGAAATAGACAACCTTGTGTTCTCTTTCTTATCGTATCTCTCAATAGTTTTAGAAGGTTCAGTTCCAACATACGTCGAATGAAGTATTACCTGTTTATTATCTTTCCCGCTGAACCAGTTACTTCTATTCCCTCGTAATTTGATACATTTTCATCATAGTGCCCTGCAGGTCATCATATGCTCAGGTATCATTATTATATATATTATGAGGATTCTAGTTATTTACGTTAGTACTAATATTGGCATTGGGCAGGTCATCTCCTTCTAGCACCTGAAGTAGTTCTTCTCTTGAAGGGTAGAAGTCTAACTCGTCCCATTAGTTATCATCCTCCGATAACTCACCGTCTTCCAATCTTCGAAGAATATCCTCTATAACATTGTCCTTGCAACGTATTGCAGCCATTGCTGTAAAAAGCAACTAAAATACATGCACAAATACCCAACCACCAAAAAATTACCGCTTAGAATAAACATATTTTTTCTGTCGTTACTGCATACTGTATCATTTTTGATACACATGAATTATTAGACGAAAACAGCCAAATTCAAGCATAATAATAAAATGAACAATTATAAACACGAAATATTACTACTCACCAATACAATACATTTTTTATAAAGAGAAGACTTCACTCAAACTTATTTTTATCGTCACTCAAAAATGTAAACAATCACCGTTCGCGCCAAAATCGTCCGTTAGTAAAAAACTGTCAGTTTTCATCGTGCGTATTTTGAAAGCTGTAATTTTTTTTTAATTCACCCGTAAGTACAGGTTATGGAAACTTCAAAACATACGGCCAAGTTTGACGTAAGTAAAATTTGTAGCTGGCAGTAGGGTTTGAAATTAGTGTTTCATTTTTGATACGCTATGCATTTAAGGGTTAAGTCTATAGGCATTTCCTAAATGATTTATCAGACCACAAATTTCAATTACCGCGTCAAGAAATGGTAATTAACTTAAAAATATTACTTATAAATAAAACAAAAATGACTAACCTTTCTAATAACTCCGTAACTATTACTACAATGACTGATAATCACGACGAAAAACGTTAGAAATAAAATAATTGTTAAGTATATCATTAATAGGTTTGCATAGAGAAAAAAGTATTTAATAAATTAGTTCTATTTTATTGTACACGTAAGAAATTAAATAAAAATAGTACATTCAAAACAAAAATGGTAATAATTCACCGAAACCAACAGAAAAAAGAAAGGAGTTCCATAATATTATAGAAAGGTATCTATTCTGCATCATTGTTATCGGAGGCCGACTCCGACTCAGAATCAGAGTCTGAGTTTAGCTGGGAAACATCTACAAAATCGAACTAAGTTTCTTGAAGTTTTAATAAAGTTTTTGTATCCTCAATGAAAGTTTTCTTTTGCTTAAAGTCCAAGTGGGTCTTGTTGATGATATAAGTGGATCCGACGAAAGAAGAAGGAAATTAAAAATACCCACATTGGAACTCACTCTGCTCTTCTTACGGGAATTGTGTTCCCTGAATCTACGGAAGTCCTTGTTCCGGGCTTCCGATGCCTCTTCAGAAAGACTCCCGATTGGTACGATTAAGTTACAAGCAATAATATCAGCTCTATGAAGAAGCACTTTATGTACTGTTGCCGACATGTAGAACCAATTATATAGTGCCACGTATCTTTCAGCAGTTTTGTAAGCATAATCTTTGAATTTCTCAACATTTACTTGCTCTCCAGAAGTTATTGCCTGTAAGATGACAGCAAATCTACGGATCAGCTCTGCATCCAAACCTGTGATGGCAGCAGTTTTCTCTGGATCTTTAGAGAATCTTCTTGCGGTATTTCCGTCGTTGGTAGTACCATAGCCTTACTTCACAACATCAATAAGTAGGCAGAGTTCGGTTTTAAAGCAATTTTGAATAATTTTCTTCCTTGCGTCCCTTGCATCTTTGTCAGCTTTTTCTTTTATTGCCCATGTCTTGATATCTAGCCGGTACGAAATGTGTAAGAGGCATTCCATCATATTTATACGAGCATGCAGTGACGAGATTCCGAACTTCATCATGTCTGCTGATGTCGTCTTTCTTCTCATAGCTCCCAAATTGTTTAGCTCAGACGGTTTAGCTAAACAAATGTAACAAGCTGCGTTCGATCTAGCTTCTGAAAGGTAAGTGCATATCTTGGCATCGATCATGGTCATAAGAAGATTATGATTGATCGTATTGCTGTTGCACTTTGTTGGTCGAAGAGCGGATATTTCTTCTTTCATTTGTCATTCTTCTTCCTTCACGACTGCCTCACTTTCTTTTAAAAATGTAAACTGCACCGGACGACAAAATGCTGCTGAACAAGGTTTTGGATTTTCTCAAACGGTTTTCCCCTCACATGTGATTTTCAATGGTGCTAGTGAAGTCATAAAAATACTGGAGTCATCTTGGGCAGAATCAATTTTTTGCGTATACCTGCTCTGGCTGGATGCTCCGTCAAAACCCCATTTGGATATTAAAACCATTTCTTTTCCTTTTAAGTCATCGTGTAGGGATTTTAGTAATCTATTTGCTGTGATATCAAGTAAAGCTTGCAAAATAATTCTGGCGGATGAATCTACTATCTTACTGTGATAAAGTTACCTTGTTGAGGTGGATAACACTCCTTCTTTCCATTTTGCACTCGGTAGTAAGAAGGGTATAAGTCACACAAACATACTTTACCATTATTTTATTTCTTACCTCTTTCGTCGTGATTATCAGTAATTGTAGTAATAGTTACGGAGTTATTAGAAAAGTTAGTCACTATTGTTTTATTTATAAGTAATATTTTTAAGTTAATTACCATTTCTTGACGCGGTAATTGATGTGTGGTCTGATATATCATTTAGGCAATGCCTATAGACGTAAAGTTTATATTATTAATACAAAATTAATTTTGAAAATGAAAATAAACTTTGTCAATTTTTAAAAAAAACTCGCACCTTCGGCCGTGTCATAGCGTATGTCAAAAAATTCCAAATAATATATGGATTAATCCCCTGAAAAAGAATAACGGCCAATTGTGCGAGAGCGGAGATATGATGATTTTACTTACCAACTCCATACAAATTTGTCAAAAAAAAAACTGTCAGTGCTGCTTCCTATATTATTCCATAATCATCATATATTTAGGCATGTAGTTGGTCTTTCAAATCATATTCAAGCATAAAAGTCGACACTTGAAACATTAAGATTATAAGTCTATGAAAGCCGGAATCCAGCCCACAGTGCACGCCGTCGTTACTCTCGTCAGAGTCTGAGTCGCTTCCTGTAACAAATGATAGTTTGGTTTCAAATCTGGTGGACACCAGAAACTAAACATCCCCAAACCAAACAAAAATCACCAAACTTACCGTAGTTGAGGATATTCATCAACTCATCATCTCTCAGGCTCTGACCAGGGCGACGAGGCGGAGGTGGAAGACGAAGCTGCACCGGTGATGATACGATACCGACGGCACCGGGGTGCGTTGTATTGAGGCTGGTGCTGGTGGCGCGGCGGCGGGCCAAGCGATGATAGTCTTGTCTAGATGGACATTTCAAAACAAATAGAAACAAAACAGGATCATTTCGTGAACAGTTTTTCTGGTCGGTACCTATAAACAGTAGTTTAAACATGTTTTTAGTTACGTCGCGTCGGTTAAAAGAAAAATTAGAATTCCTTCCGGCCTACTTCGTTTCTACCCGACTCCCACCATTTTTGGAGTGTGTGTCGTTGTCTGTTTAAAATGTGTTATTGGTCTTTTCCCAGACAATGAATGGAAGCAGATTCAAATGTATGTCAGCGCAGTTTGTCATACAAATAATTTGATAAAGCATATTCGTATACACACTGGTGAAAAACCTTACCAAGGTATGTCAGCCCTGTTTTAACAGTACAAGTAATTTGATTAAGCATATTCGTATACACACTGGTGAAAAACCTTACAAATGTATGTCAGCCCAGTTTTAATCATACAAGTCATTTGATTAAGCATATTCGTATACACACTGGTGAAAAACCTTACAAATGTATGTCAGCCCAGTTTTAATCATACAAGTCATTTGATTAAGCATATTCGTATACACACTGGTGAAAAACCTCACTAAGTTGTGATGTATGTCAGCGCAGTTAATTCTGTTCTCTATTGAGATATGGAAAACTCCATAGTATTTATTTACTGTCATTAACGAGATTTTCAAGATTTCAAATGGGTTTTAATACCCTTTTTTTTCTGATTAGGAGATAATTTCTCTTTTATTTTTACTTATTATAACAAGTCTTTTCGGGAACAATTTTGGATCGTTACCGATAAACATTAATTTTCTTTTTATTTACGTCACGGTTAAAAAGAAAAAATATTTTTTTTCGGTCTACTTCGCGTTCATCGGACTCCAACCATTATTGGAGCGTGTTTCTGATATCTGTCTAGATATGGGCTAATGGCCTTTACCCCCAGACAAATGAAGCAGACTATTTGACCATTATCTTGGTTATCTTGAGATTTTCATGTTTTTAAATATAATTTTTTCTGATCTGGTCTTATTTCACTTATTTTTCCATTTTTATAACAGCTAAATTTTGCACCATCATACAGGGTGAGCAACTCTTTGGCACTTAGGCGCCGCCGCTCCTCATGTAGCTCTGGCACCTGTAGGAGTCATTACAGGCGCAGCGTGCGCCTTTTCTGGCTCTCTATCGTCTCCCGAGTGAGCCTGATATTGAGACCTTGTGGTGATATACAGAGTGGCAGGGCCATGGCACAAACTGTAACCCCGAACCCAGCTTGATTGCTTGCTGCCTGCAAGCGTTTGTGCCTTTTGCCATTGTCGGACCAATCTCGTTGTCGCTTCTTTCTTGTTCTAGTGTTAGATGTCAGTCTGAAGTTTTTAAGTTTGCGGTAATAGCTTTGGACCGTTACCCAGTGTACTCGCTGTGGATCGCTGTGAAAGGAATACCGGCCATCGCGCAGAGGCAGCATGGGTTCCGTTCAGCAAGGTGGTTGAGCTCAGCCGCTAAGAGTTTTGCTGTGAGCAGCAGCTTTTCAATATTTCTTATTACACATTTATTATTCGAGCAATTTTGTGCATTAACAGGTACTTTAAAAAGCGTCCAGTGCTTCACATGAACCCTGTGAGGGCTAACTTTTAACGTGTAAAAATTAATACACATAATTATTATTTCGTTTCCACACACAACATCGCGCTTGTAATCCCAGAAGGGTTAGGCAGAGGCGGAAAGTACACCCTCATTTCGCCAGTTCTGACCGTTCCTGATGTTATTGAAATATTAATTATTTTAATACATCGGTCAGTACCCATGCATTTTTCATGCGTAATATCCAAATCTCCACGCGAGTTTCTCATATTGGCGTAAATTTCAACGCTGAGGCTGAGATTTTTAACCCTTTATAATTCAATAAAATACTATTTAATAAAAAGTGGTTGTTAGGGTAGCATTAGCAAAATAAAAAAACACGATTTTTTTAATTTTCAATTTTTTTAATTATTTTCCTCACAAAAAAATAAAAAGGGGAGTGTGCCATTACGGGTACATTGCTGCAATATGTTCAACTACGAAATATGGAACGTATTAAAACAATTGTTTTGTTTGTTGTTGCATAATGCAACTCCTGATTTTTCACAAATGGTCTGTGATTTGCCAGAGCATTTAGGGAGCTTGCAACGGATACGTTTTTCGACCCATACCGGCCAGTGACCTATTTGGTCTTGGCGCACAGCTGCTGGAGGCGTGAATTGAGCTGGACTCTTGCGTTTTTTCGCCTGGATATCTGGTTCAATGCTTCGGCGTTGTACGTGTGATTTTATCCCCATCTTACGGAGCACCGTACCAATTGCTTCACGAAAGTCAGCAGATGGCAGCAGTGGTTCATTCGTATTCTTGGTTATAAGACCCTTTTGTACAGTAACCATGCATTGGACATGGCAAGGTCAAGGAAATGGTAAAACATTCGAACCTGCCATCTCTTGCTTCGTAGTTTTATTTTACATCTACCCATTATACTATCAATGAGATCGACACCGCCCATGTGGCGGTTGTATTCTGACACCACGTTTGGTCTATCAATGGTCACATACCTCTTGTGGGGCTTATCGTATCTAGATACTTGTGACTTGGGTAGTTCACCCACAAAACTAGAGGCAAGTGTGACTATTTTATTGTCCTTCCAGGCCACTGTAGATATATCTGTTCCTTCAACACAGGCAACATATTCGACTGAATAGCCACGTTCTTTTTTGGATATTTCTTTTTCTGCGGGTAGTATGCAATCGGGTATCCGGTTGCGTCGAATGGTTCCCAAGCTCAATATTCCTTGTTTAGCGAAGTATTCTAGTAGTAGCAAGGATGTGAAGTAGTTGTCAAAATACAGGCGGTAATTTTGATTGCGTGGTATTTGGCGACCTAGCCGGACGACGACATTTGCTGCAGCACCCAGGTTCGGCTCATTGGGCCCAACTACATTTTCAGCTCCAGTTTCTGGCTCAAACTTGTATGCAAACCCGCTCACGCCGCTCAGGACATAGATTTTGTAGCCCCATTTATGGGGTTTCTTAGGATTATATCGCTTGAGGTTGTGTCTAGCTTTCGTAGAACAAATCTGTTGATCCACGCAGAGATACTTCTCGAACGGGACATTGAGGCAAGTTTTATTTAGTTTCGACACAACTGGCCTGATTTTGTAGAGACGGTCATGGTCTGCGTGATCGCGAGGAACCATGTTCGAGTTGTCGTTGAAGTGAATAAATCGTCTGATTTTTTCGAATTTGTTTACCGGCATTGTGTCTTTTACTAGAGGTGTTACTAAACTACCACTCCAGTGTTTCGTCACTCTTGGCAGATGTACTAACGACATGATGAAAACCAGACCAATAAACTGCTGGATATCCGTCTCTGTGACCCGGAATGGCATGTTAGTATCTTTCTGCACGATGTAAAGGTTAGTTTGGTCGGCTATTACTTACTATAAAAAGTTCCTTGGAAAATGTTTTGAAAAAGAACTGTACCGGACTATCAAGTTCTAAAAACTCTGCTGGCAAATCTTCTTCACCTGTAAAGCAGAGTTGCTGCTCATTTAGCTGGATGTTCTATTTTTTCCAGCGTAAATTCAATTTGTGCTTGGCTAGACTGCGTGCTGATGGTCCAGGTCTAAATGATGGTCCTGGTTGAGGTAAGGTTTCAGAAAGAGTTGGCGGTCGGGAAGTACTAATTGAATCCTCAATATTTTCAATTATGGTGTCAATATTCCCTGCATCAACCTCTTCATAATCATCGACTTCCATTGGCACCTCCAAATCCAAACTCAAACCATTTATTTCAATTAAACCATTTACAGGCACTTTTGAATTGTCAAGGAGTCGGTCAGTCAGAAATATGAAGCTAGTTGCCCATTCCAAAGCGTAGTAGGTACCTATGGAGAAGAACGGGCAAGAAACTCCATGGACACTCTTTTAAATAATAATGTTTTTACATATATCATAGTTACATCGATTAATGTTGACACTATAAGTGAGAACGATGTACAAAAAACCGTACACGTTAAAAGCGTCCAGAGTGCATCAAAACATAATTAAAAACAATCCAGCTAATTAATTATTAAAATAAGCCGTGGCAGCTAAGAGATGACCAGTCCCAACTGACGGCGCCCGTTCACGAACATGACGCATGGATCAGCACCATTCAGCTCAACCATTTTGAAGGGAGCTAAATGATCCGACACATGCGCCACCGTCAACGAGACATTTGAGTGAGCATGACATACTATCAGCCGCCAAGGCACATTCAAGTCAATCTATGACATTACCCGGTAAATGGTAGCTCTATAGTACAAAGTACTCACATCTGTGCAATGCATCTATATAATAAAAAGGAGATTGAGTTTATATAATGCAAATAAAATCTTACTATCTTCAGCAGCTTCAACAGTGTTTCAAATGTCAATTAATTAGTTGTGGTGTGGAGCAGGACCGGCATTAGTAAGTTCTGGATCTAAAGTTTACTGTGGTTAACTTATTTCAGATAAAGAAATTAAACTTTGTTGAAGAGGTTATGACGAATCGGTGCCGTTAGTAGATATAAGAAAAGATAAGAATGAGTAAATAGTAATAATCTTTCGTAAGTAAGAGTTAATTGTTGTATTTTTTTTTTTGTTTTATAATATCTGGAACACGATATTTAATAACTACCTAATTAAGATCAAGTCAAATACAAAGTTATGCTTACCGTGGCAATATGATTATCGAAAATTACAGTAAGATTCGTTTTATGTTTACTTAACCTAAAACGGCGTTTCCGTTCCTAGTGGTACCTACTATATTTCATTTGCAGCCACGTCGACTCCGAATTATAAAGTTCGTTCATAGGGGTCACCAATTATGTGTTGTTAACTTATTTTAGATGATGAAATTAAACGTTGTTTGAGAGTCAAAACTTTGTATCATTATTTTATTAACACCCTACTGTTAACCCGGTAAAAATATACACGACGTCAACCTAACTAGGAGACACTATCTACACTATCTAGGAGAGCACTGGCTGTTTAAACAAAACATCGAATACACACTGTGACGTAAAAGTGTTTTCGTGGGGAGCGAAATAACACCACGAAACCTTGTCAGCATAAAAAAATATTATTAAAATAATAGTGGTATAAAGGGGTAGGTAGGTTTATGGTCACAAAGTTCCTTGATTTCCTTGGGAGCTGCACAGTACTCTCCTGGCTTAGCCTGGTGTGACGATGACCGCAGCGGGTGTGCCACGCTGCAGACGCCAGGAAGGTGATGGTCGGCGGACGGTCTCGCCAGACCCGTGGAAGCGAGCTCGACTCGGCCACGCGGGTAAAATAAGTACCCGGCGCGGAGCCCGTTGATATCCGGATCAGCCGGAAGGTGGTGGTCGGGGTCTCAGCGTCTGGATGACGCTGATATCACCGGATGAAATTCTGCATCAATTTAGCCGTAACCTTGCATGGGATGAACCGGAACTTTGGATGGGTTGTGCCGGAACTTTGAATGGGAAGAGCCGGAACTTTGGACCCTGGAAAAAGACGTCCAGCGTGTCACAAGATGGCGCTACTGGTCATCTCCGTGGATTGTGACACCAAAGCCTATGCAAAGCGAGATGTACTAGTGCGCTATGATGGTGGTATGTGGTTATCACAATCAGTACCGAGTTTACAATTTTGTGAGAAGCACGACGTGACTTGCACATTTTGATAGGTTGGAAAAGAATACTTAACGAATATGCAAGGCGCAAATGAGGCAATTAGGTTGCATAATAGAGTTTAAGCTTATGACATGTTAATATCTCAAGCATGCTAGTCATGCTAGTCCTTGCTGTGGGTTGTATGTCTTCTTAATTTAGAGCCCATTATTCAGTCTCCAGATGTTTTTATTTAACATAACACTAAATTAGAATAGTAAACATTAGTTAGGTAAACATAAAATATGTGATGTGACTACATAAGTAGATAGTTCGCCCAAGGAAATATATTCACAATTATGTGAGTTGCCGCTTGATTCATAACTGCGTCAAAAAGCTTACCTTCAATTATGAATACAGGCGATTGGTTTTCCATGTCATGCACAAAAACGTCTTTGTAAGGAGTTCCCCCGTATGTCAACTAGATTATATTGTTGGTATTTGTATTCCATTCTTGTAAGCTTTAGCACCGTCTGAAAAAATGTTTTGATTTTTTTTTGTAGTAGTTATTATAGTTTGTTTCAGTACAAACAAAAACATCAATTTACAATTTCAGTTGTTAAGCGAGGTTGAAGGTGATATACTAATTTACAATCATTATTTTATCTGCAACAAACAGCTCACCCCACATAAGTTACTAAATTATGTCTACACAACAAATGAATGATTGTCCTTAGGTAGACTGACCAATGAAGAACCTCTATCTACATAAATCAATAAGATATGAAGGTACACTCCTACACACGTTATTTCTTTATATATTGGCATAGGTACTTACTTGTCGTGATGATATTGACATAAGTACTTTTCGCTGTGGAGTGTGTGGCCCCTAGTCCTTGCCAAACGTTTTCAGCGATTCACACACAAAAAGAATACGAACTGTAACATAGGCCAACATGTATATGTACCTATGTAATAATTCCTTTTCGATGAAACAAAACGCGAGATAGTGCTAGAAATGATATACATCCCTATAAAATTAGGCAGAATTGAGATCTTTTTTATTACACAATTCCGATTATAGCAAGCGATTAAGATCGCAATTTGTTGCATTACAGAATCGCATTCAAAAACAAAATGTGTTACGCAATTAGGGTGCTGGTTCCATAGATTGGTACACATGGGAGCCAAACATATGAAGAGGACTTCATATGTTTGGCTCCCATGTGTACAAGAGGCTACAAGTGTAGGCTTGTTAATAGAGCCATATGTTCACAAAACGTCAGCAAGTTCTGTTCTGAACTCTGCCAGATTCTTGAGCTTTTTTCGGTCCTAAACCGCTTTTTGACTCGACTGATTTATGTAGGACCCAAGAGTTTATTATAGTGAGGTCTACCTTTTAGGTAGTTAAAAATTCTTATGTACCACCTATTCTTAACCTTTATCCTGTACCTGCCCAATAAACAATCCATGAGGCCAACACAGTCTATATTCTAGCCACTGGGTTTCCGAAGACTTGAAAGACAGTCTGGATATTAAGCGTGAGCGCAGGGCGTTGGCTGTCCGCTGCAGTATGTTTGCTCTCAGATCCTAAAAACTACGCTGTTTACAGCGTCCTTCTATGCATGCAGTCTGTGGGTATACTACACGAAGAGGGCATACTGCGCTCTGCGCGTTCAATGCATTCAGGCTGTTGATGGGGTTGCCACTCTACTGCAGTGCTTCCGGCATGTTCGCAGCGGCGTGAATAGATGACTTTCACGCCATCATGCGCAAGCAATGCGCCTCCATCCTGCGCAGGGTACGCGCCAGCCCCAACAGCATCCTGAATGCTCTAGCAGATAGGTGGGACATTCCCATACTGGGACTGGATACGTCCTAGCTGCCATTGTGGTGTAATAATAAATATAGTTTGTGTTGATTCTCTTTTAGATTTAAATACTATCACTACTTTATAAGTCGTTTGTATAATAACCAAATCGACGTTATGGGTCTGAAATAAAAGTTTTTTTAAATTAATTATTAATTTTTTATTTACCTTTTTCTATTCGGTTTTGTCATACCGTTCAATAGCCTGGACTGGCTATGCTTCTACTAAGGTCGATAGCAGTACTACCTGCTTATTATCTTTTCAGCTAACAGAAGAAATGTTGACATGATTGTGTATTACTCCAACAACGGCCCTCTAAGCACTTGTATTTCCATAACATCCTGCTTTGAGGGTAGATTTTGTTTCTTTGCGCAGTACTTATACATTGTATCCCTTGTTTTGTGAAGTTAAGCGGCCCGGTGTCAACACTGCGTCGACTGCCGGCCGGGACGACACGGCGTGGCATACGCTGGCAGTGTGCCGCTTTGGAGTCGCGCCATGACTTCATCTCAGAAGTATGCAGTGACCTGTCGCTGCCGACCCTAGTGAATTCGATGGTCGGCAGCGTCGAGTCCTGGGACACGGAGACTGCGGAAAGGGAGAGAGAGATCTCGTCCACGCCTTGGGGCCACAGGGGAAGAGGAGTGTCGGTATGTTGTTCGCCACACTCCCTGTCCTCTGCGGCCGAAAAATGTTAGGCGACGGGGCATTTAGTTGACTCGTTGCAAGGGGTTGGTCGTAGACGGAGGGCGGACAACGCCCTCTTCCAGCCCCCCTAAATGGGTCCAGGGACGGCGGACGTCCGCCGCCCCCCATACATCAGGACTCGAGGTGATGGCGCGTAGTGTTCCACGCGCGCCTCTCTTAGATTTGTGCGCCTTAACGTTATGGAATAATAATAATACTAGCCTATTATTGTCCCACTGCAGGGCAAAGGCCTCTTTTCATACAGAGAAGGCATGAAAAACAGGAAAAACGCTTCCTGCTGGCGTAACATTGTTCTATCAGGAAAATTCTAAACGAATGACCGTTGAGAGAAACTATGTATACTATGGTCGAACTCATAAAAATGAAGTTTGTGCATGAATGTGAAATATTATTTTACTTTGAAAAGATTTAATAAAAAATAAACCTTTAGGACTTTTTTTTTCACAAAACTTTGTGTTTCCCACTTACGAGTTTATAAACGATTTAATAAAAACCCATCTATTATTCCGTTATACGTTACAGAAGGCAAGACTAACATGAATTCGAGAGACCCTAACGACACATGTAATCAAGCAAATTATAGGTCAATTACCTCTCTGCAAATCATTTTAATGATATTAAAAATAAAGATATCAAATATTTAATATAAAAATATGTATATATGTCGGAGCTGGTTAGCAATTATAAGTGATTTTTATTGTTAACTATTGTCTAATAAATCGACACATAATTTATTAAGTGCTCTGTGTACGCACCTATTAAGTCTGTGGTACGCACCAAGTACTACTTCAACTCTATTAAAGAATTAGCGTTTAATGATAGAAAACTTACTGCTTTAAACATGTTTGAGAAGGCACCACAGAGTAATGAACAACCGACTGACTGACAGACTATAATCGCAGAATGGATCCTAAAGTCGTTGCATGGGAGACATCGACACGATCTTAGTCAACCTAACGTCGACAAGTTACCGTCGTTCCCTGAGACAGAAGGGTTCATGATAGCTATTCAGGACCAAGTAATAGAAACTCGCAATTACCAGAAACACTGCAAGTTCTTCAAACCATAGACGAGATGATGAGATACGAGAGATGTAAGCGATGCAATAGACCCCCGAAATCATTCAACACATCACGGATGCGTGCAAAGCAGTAGTCTAGACTGATTACAAACAGAGACATGACCAGATAGCGAATATAATCCACCAAAAATTAGCAATAAAATATAAATTAGTTTCCACACCACCTGAAGCTTATTATAAAAATCAACCTGAAACTGTTCTCGAAAACTCCACTCACAAGCTGACAAAACAACACACTACAATAGACCAGACATCACGATAATAGATAAAATTAACAAAACTGCACAAATCATAGACATAGCTGTTCCTAATACACGCAATCTACATTCTACAGAATACTACGAGTATAGCAGAAAAACTTTTAAAATATACAGACCTGAACATTTTAATAGAAATCAGCCGAATGTGGCGGCTTAGCAATGTCACCATAGCTCCTCTATTATTGTCAACAACAGGTGTAATATCTAAGCAGCTCCACCAGTCATTAAGTACAATCGTTTTGCCACTCTACACATATCAGAATCTTCAGAAAGCTGCAATCTGGAACCTGCAGGATTGTCAGAAAAATTCTGCAAAATGACAATGAAACATCAATTGTCACCAGAAACACGAGTGCAGTAACCACCGCACCAACACAATCTCATGGACAAACACACTCACCTTCACAACATCCGTAAAACACACTCACGTGCACACCATCATATCATCATAATTTAACAAATTTCCAGGGGTAGCATTTGGCTTCGGCCCGTACTACCCCGTAAATCCAGAATAATAATATTACTTTTTTATGGGGAAATACAAAGAATTGTACAATTTGTGTTACAATAAAATATGTTATGACATATGGGCAAGTGTGTGATAACAGTTACAGTAAAAGCAACCGAATAAATATACTTTTAATAAACAGACAAAACAAATCCAATGCGAAAGCACCAGAGCAAAGAAGGCAAAAGACAATGCGAAGGCACTGGGGGCAGTGCCTTTGCATTGGATTATCGGTACTTTCATAAATTGCCCTAAAAATGCTGTTGTGACTGCCACAGCTCCTCTGTATCAGAGAGGCAACTCACACATAGGGATATAATAGGTTCTCCGGGTATACTTGACCCACGTGCAGCTTTCACGTGTCAAAGGACTGGCAATAGGCTATAAAAAGGAGCACCTTTACTCCTCTGGAACAAGGTGCAAACCTGCGGGCCAGCATGCTTCACCGGATTGCCAATGACCTTCTCTCTCTCCATGTCAGCATCATCATTCAGATCTTCAGTCATAACATGTCCCAAATTCTAAAATGTAACACCCTGGTGAGAGCCTCACCTCTCAGAGACACTGGAATAACAACGTTGGGTAAGTTACATTTACGAGTACCTCTAAACACCACAAGCTCACTCTCCGTGCTTTCGTTTCTTGGTCTTAACGCGTAGTAGGGTTTCCTCTTCGACAACCTCTTTTTTATTTTACCGTCCTACAGAAGCCGTCGTCAGAAGTGGGGGAGGAGCACACAGGCTCGCTTTCCGAGGGATTAGGGCTGGAAAGGCGCTTGGACACGGGTTCGCTAGTGTCCATAGAAATCGGCGGCCGACTCAACGGATGAGGGACGGAAGGTGCTGGATTATTAAAGGCATCGCTAAATTTTGCGATGCTCGAGTAGAGATCTGCTGCTGGGCAGCGAATTCATAGCCATACTTGGCAAGGAAGTCAGGGTCCATAAAGATGACACTTTGAAGATCGCCACTATAAGAGCGTCTCCCATAATCGGTGACGGGGGGGCTATTTTAGGGAGGAAATGGTGGAAATTAAGTTTCCACGGGGATTGAGTTGCCATCCCTGCCGGGTGTACCTATTGGTGAGCCCTAAGCTTGTGAACCCGTCGCCAGTCTTATTGTGCGGACGGGGCCCTGACCAGTCTAGCGCGAAGGGTGTAGTCACACCCTAAAACCACTAGTTGTGTATTGGAAGGAAAGCTGTCACAAGAGCCGACTAGGAGATCCCACAAGGCCGGTTAGCTCCGAAACCCGTCCAATTGACTGCCTCCCGCCTGCAGGGGTTCAGCAGGAGTGATTGGGACAACACCCCACTCGGCTTTTGTCGCACCGTATGGTTCCCACCGAGGACCATGAAACTGTGGTTTTTACCCGAAGGGGCCTAGGGTAGCTAATCAGGCACACACAACCCCGCGTTTAAATAAACAAGAGTCCAACTTACCTTGAAAAAAGCACTTTATGATCTGAACACGATCAATTTCTTGGTCTGAGATCGGGTGTAGTCGGGGCGACTACGAAAATCGTTAGGTAAACGCAACGAAAAAGACTCAACGACACTGAGACGTGAGCGGGAGAGCGCAAGCACACAACCGTTCGCGACGACTGTCGAGCGTCTGATGCAGCCCAATTTTTTTTGGTATTTTTTTTTTTTTTTGGTATGGCATGTCGTAGTTGACCTTGAGAGGTCGTGACTACTTAACCGGACTATAGATGCAGCCCAAGATGGCAGACGGCTTTTTATATGTATTGCATCTCGTAGTTGACCTTGAGAGGTCGTAACTACTTAACCGGACTATCCTGTGGCTGCCTTAAGCGAACTCCAGCCAGGGGCGAAAAAATTACATTACTTAGCGACTGCTAGCTAATGGCACCCCCTGTGGGGTACGGACCTCCGCTTAGGGCGTCGCTGGCGGAAGGACTGAAATTTGGGGCAGGCTGGATCAAGGTTGGATTTTTATTATTATCTGGGGAATTTAAAGCTACAGGATCAGCAGTAACATAAATTCTTTAAAAGATAAACTTAATAAACACACGCTACAAAACTAAAGGAAACATAAAATATTTTTTTGTCTTTAGGTTACAGAAATTCTTGTAAAGCTTTTTTTTCATCTATCGACCGTCTACGCAGTTTAATTTTAAAATATTTAAATGGGGGCTCCCCTAAGATCTTTGGTAATTTGGAATGCACATAATTATTATGACAATTATTATTTTAATAAGTTGTATCACAAAAAGGAACTGAAGTTTTTGTTGCGTTCCTTGGTCTTTTCACCTTTGAATTTAAAGAATTCATACTGCTATGCTACTACATTCTAGGTATTTCATTACGCTGGGCCATGCTGTAGTCCATTAATAGACACGATTTATGGATTCTTGAACCTTGTCTACGGCTTCCGCTTGATTATTTCGAACAGCCATGATTGCTGTGTCAACAGCACAGGATTTTCTAGCTGTGGAATATCTCAGGTGTATACAAAATACAGGACCGGACCAAGTACACTCCCTTGTGGTACTCCAGCTTTTATCTGCCTAAAGCCTGATTAGGTGTTTCTTTGTCTTGCGTAATGCATAATCAGCCTATTATATTCCCACGGCTGGGACACAGGCCTCCTCTCTGTGAGAGGGAGTGACCCGCACTGGGCCCGCGTGTTGTCCACCCGCACTGGGCCCAGTGAGGGTTGGCAGATGTCACATGTCTTCGACTTTTTGGCTCTAAGACATGCCGGTTTCTACACGATGTTTTCCTTTACCGTTTTGAGAGCAGTGGTGATGAAATAATTTACACAACGTAAAGCGCCTGTCTGGGTTCGAACAAACGATGTACAACTCGTAAGTCGTGGCCGTTACCACTGGGCCACCACTGCTCTTCTTCCTTGTCTTATCCAGCTCCAATTGTATAATTTTCAGACGGTGCCGGACAGTCCTAAAGATAATAATATTGATATTTTTTTTATATTTCCGTGAGAAAACAGATATAATAAGCAAAAGGTTGTTAACCATATGAGGTTCCTCGTACAAATATGAGATTTATGGTATACCTTAATTTGATACCGGTACTTGTTAGGCGTACTACCGGTACCCGTCTGGAACCGGTACTCAAGTACTGAAATGGCAAGACCCGCTAAGTACCGGTACAGAACCTGTACCAGGCCACTCGGAAAGTATTGCGAAAAAAAGTTTTTATGTTTGAGAGACTGGCCAGTTATAGTCTATTTTGAAAATATTTATGATTATGATTATTTGCAAGTAAAAATAGGTACGTTCCAATTCCAAGATTTCCCTCCACATTGTTAGCGAGCTAATTTAAATTATCGTGTCTCTTTGAAAATGGATCTACGCCGGGAACATGTTTGCGGTATGTTTTTTACGATATCAAGTGTAGCCTGAAACCGGACGAATCGTACGATAGACTTCAAATGGCATTCATGGATGAAGGCCCTTCTAAGGCAACCGTGTAGTGTATCGTTGGTATAACGAGTTCAAGCGCGGTTAACTAAAGATGAAGAAAGAAGTGGTCGCCCTTTGACGGCTGTTACGGAAGAAAATGTGCTTACAGTGAAAGTTTTAATCCAAGACAATAGGCGTGGATTTATTTATATTTGCACAATGCACTGCAATTATGTTATGCCATTTACCCCAATATATTTGTCACCTACATTCTTTACAAATAAATGATTCAGATTTTATGTTTCACTCTTGTTTGTCACGGAAAGAATAGGACACTTTCTTTCCCAATGTTTCCTTTTAATATCATAAATGCTAGCATAAGATTTTAGTTCATTAAAATAAAATCAACGGTCATCAAGTATATGGTTATTTTATTTAATCACCCAGTTACATGACACACACAAGACGCAAACCACTAGACTCAAAACTCACAGAGCTGTCAAAAAATATTCAAATACCCACAAATTTATAAAAATCACGAGCGTTGACAGTACCAAGCACGTGTATCACCAAAAGTTCACAAAATATTATTTATGTAAGTAATCAAATTGATTGATTTATCACTTATTTCTCACTTTGGAAACTTCAAATAATTTTTAGGTTACACCTCGAGAATCTTCTACAAACTACAATAGATCGAGATTTACAATTTTTCCTTATTCAATTAATATTTGAATGCTAAAGAAACCTTAAAAAAAACTCGTCAGAATCGACGATGATAACATTGGGATTCCTTTTTTCGCATAATGTTTTTTTTTGGATTATAAATTATAGACAATTGTTTATTTGTTTAACATATGGTACCTGTTGACAGGCCTACACTGTCCTCCCATACCTGTTAATCATTGTAATTGGAAAACATTGTAACAGACATATTTTTAAAAGAGTAACCATGGAGTTTCTTGCCGGCTCTTCTCCATGGGAAACGACCAATTGGAACCGTGCACCTAGAATCTGACGTTTCATAAGTGCCCATGTAGGTCTATGTGAAATAAAATATTTTGATTTTGATTTTGATTTTTTGATTTTCCTAATAATGTTTGGCATAACTATTTTTGTATATATTTTTTGGTTTAATAATATTGTTTTTGGCTTATGCATGTTGACACAATTATCTTGTAGGCTAATTTGTTTTGGAATATTTTTTCATGCAAAAGCTTTGCTTGCTGCAAGAGCAAGCGAAGCGAGCTCGGGACTTGGGGCACCCCAACTCGGTAAGGTTAGGTTCGAAGGGGGGGCATCCCCTTAGTGTTTTTAGGTAGAAGCCCCGCTTAGCGTCTTCGTCGACTACGCCTAAATTTTTAAACTTTAACATTTTTTTTAAACTACACACCTTCGGCGTGGAAAGTTGGGGGGTGACTATAACAGTGCCTACAAATGTCATTATAGCAATAAAGTGCGAGTATTGGTGTCTGACATTTTAGGAGAAAATTACTACGCGTATTAGTAATGCCTTTAAAAATTATGTTTTAATATCATTATGCGTAAATAAATGTTTGCTTTAGAATGTCGTGCTTGAACATTATTATGTATATGCGTAAGCTTTGCGTTATTTATTGTTATGCGGTAAATATAATTAGGATAAACAATTGTATGCTTTGATAAATTATGTCTTATAATTTTATGCAAATGGATAAAGAACCGATAAAATTTACGTTAAAAAAATGTGAATAATATTTATAGGTACACTGAAGTCTGGATACACCTGTACCATAATTGCGTAATACACAATCAATCGGAATCTGAATCGTTTTGAAACAGATTGCTAATACATTGCTTCATAAGTTCGATAAAAAATCTGCTCAACAATGTAAATAAAACAATCAATGTTGTTGAACTGTCAAAATACAACAGATTAGTCGTAATCGTTAACGAAAATGTGTTACGCAATTAGGCTTCTGTTTACTAAGAGTGTTTAAGTGTTGCCATTTAAAGACGCGGCATAAAATACAACACAAATTACGAACAAATAACAATAAAAAAAATAAAAAAAACTCGCTATTTCTTCTTAACCCTGTCTGTTTGTGTTATCTTTATTCTGCCAATATATTTTTCATCGGCGAAGTTTTCGTAAAACAACTCTGGGGACTCAGGCCGTTCCTCTAAAGCTTTTTGGAAACTCCGCACTAAATCTGCTTGCTTGGCGTATAATAATTTGTCTTTCTTTGAATTTTTCGATATGGCTGCTAAAGTTGTGTTGACCCAGGCCTCGTAGTACGGTTTTGTTTGTGCGTCAATCGACGCCGGCGCCCATCTTGCAACCTCAGTTTGTGGGCTTATAGATTCCTTTCGCGAAAATTCGGGCGACAGCACATGTCGAAATTTTCTGTCCCGCTTTCTCTCCGTTTTCTTTCGTACCGGGTCCATATTTTTTTGTTTAATACTCGCTTTACTCACTGTGATTTTAGGTTTAAACTTCAATGGACTTGTTTCAGTGAATTTTGAAACTTTTTGCTGTTTCTTTATAACGGATCCAGGGATTTGTATTTCCAACGGGGTAGAGTTTCTCTGATCTATGAAGGTAACCGCTTTGAAGATTCTCATGGAGCCAGTTTTCGACATAATCGTTTTAATCATTGGCTTCATTTTCTTTGCCGAGTTTCTTTCTACTTTCCAGCCAAGTTTGGCCATAATTTTATCCGGTTTTACAGGGACCTTCTCCGGTTTCTTGTCAGGAATTAAATCTGGTTTCTTTTCAGGGATTAAGTCCGGTTTGTTGTCAGAAATATAAAGATCAGGTTTGTTTGATGTGGTGGACGAGCGATTTAGTTTTTCTTTCGTCTGCGTTTTTTCTTCAGACAACTGTTTTTTGGGAAAATCAACTGTGAAGAAAAGTGCCTGCATTAAAAGTAGTTTTTTTTTAACCTAAAAGTAGCCAAATCATTTATAGCGAAGTTGTCAAATCATTTAATTGAAGTAGGCCATTTAAAGTCACAATTGAATGTCAAAATTTACACAAAAAAATTAACTGATTCTAGGTGCCTCAAAAGGTTAGTTTCGTATGCCGAAGAATGGGCAGGGATTCCATAGTTGAACTTTTAAAATGTTTTTCCTAAACAATCGAAGCTTTAACTAAGCTGGCTGAGGTCGGTCCGTTGACGAGTGACCATCCATAACATACGAGACCCCCCTGTGCCTCGAGAAGCACGTTAAGCCGTTGGCCTAGGCTTTCATAGTCAGAAATCCGAAAGTCAGAAAATCAGTTTTACCAATAGGAATCGTGTTACCCAGTAACACGGTATTCAGTAAAATACTGCAGCCGGTTACACTGCAAGCCAACCTCAATATGGTTAGGAAGACAGATGAGTGGGTAAACACAAAATAAGTGTTTATAGAGAAATTAATTCTTAGAATGGTGAATAGGAATAAAATTAACATGATATTAAATTGCAATTTTTACCATGAAACACAATTTCATTTATTTATATATACTTTATTGTATACCACAAAAATACAGAACAACAAAATAAAAACAAACACTACAAAGTAAACAACATGCGGCCTTATCGCTTTCTGCGATCTCGTCCAGGCAACCTTGGAATAGGCAGTGATTTGTATGGACACAAAATGGGGATGTCGTTGGTGCAAATAATAAGTACTTATACTAAATTATTTAACATATTACTAAAATAGATACACAAATATGTATCTACATATATTAAATAATAGATACATTGCATACATACTAAATATATAAGCAACAAAAGAAAATGAAGACTATAAATAGTTACAGTTAGACGAGAACAAGATCACAATGACTAGTAATGTTCCTTCACAAGTCTTTTTAAAAACATGTAACGTCTGCGCGCGTTTCATTTCAACAAGCAATGTGATCATCGAAGATCTTATTCATCGAAGAGATGGGTGTTTCGTATCAATAAATTACACCTTGTACTCAGAACGATGACATTTAAATTTAATAAATAATTTCGAGGTCTCTTAGTTTGCGTGGTATCGAAACCATAGCGCGACTTTAAACCGGCCAACGCCATGTATCGACAAATAAGGTAAACTTTCATGCTAAATTGGTTTAGGTTTAGCCTTTTAAATATCATAACGTTAACACAATGCATTCCACGAACGAGCGGCTGACAGGACTATTGTGGCCAATAAGCCTGATATTGTGCTGATAGATAGACAACGCAATGACTGTTAATATCGCTGTCCCTCATGATGAGAATCTCGCGAAAGCTGAGAAAAAAAAACAAGTATCCTGACTTGCACACGAGGTTGTCGACATGTTGGATGTGGACTCTGCAATCATTCAACCGACAATCGTTACGGTAATAGCGGAGCCAACACCTCAGGAGGCTATGAATGCGCGGCTGGGTTAAAGGCTTGATTCAGAAAGCAGTACTCCTGGACACGGCACGCATAGTGACGAGGTTCCTTCCTCTATCGAGTTGATCTTGTTATCGGCCCTGTTCCTTATGTCAATGGGCCACTTTTTTATATGTTTTGGATATGTTTTTATAAAAAATATTTAAAAATGTAATTAATATATAAGTGCGTATGTGTGAATTGTGTTTGTTTGTTAAACGTATTTAATGTACATAAAGAAATAAAAGGAAATACCTATTCAGTAATGTGTTCTTTCCATAATAAGGGTCGTAGCAAACTTACTTGCAAAATTTTACTTTACTACACTTTGTGTGGCTGAGATCCCTACACCAAACAGCAAATGACAGATTTACTTTAAAATTGCTAAAAATATGTTCAAGAAACATAACTAAGAACCACCCTGATTAAACCAGCCTTCTATTAAATAAAACCGCTTTGAAATCGGACTACCCGTTTCGGAGCTACTATGCCACAGACAAAATCACAGACACACAACGATAAAGCTGTTAGCCTTTCCTCAACCATGTAGGGGTGTACACACTGGATGCAGCTGAATTCCATTATTTTTCACGGAGCGACTGCCTATCTGAACATATAACAACCCTATTTAAACATCGGGGTTTAAATACATACCCGGGACAGATGGTTGTCGTAATGGCGGTCCAAGTTTATTGGTATCAGTCTTCAAGGCAGCTACTTTACTGTCATCTTCCTTTTTACTTATTATAGACAAATGATCACTTTTATTCATGGCACTGTTCAATTTTATAGTGTACCTGTCTCGGATTCGTTTCCGTAATTCTGAATGAGATTTGGCCATTACATCTTTGTTAGTTTTTTTTTTGTTCGGAAGTTCTTTCTCGGCGATGCCATGGATGAAATATTTCGATTTCGATTCCTCATTGGTTGGTTTCTTCACAACGCTGTTTACTAGATTTTTTTCTGGTTTCCGATTGGTTGCCGGTTTACGTTCACCAGAGTCTCCACGTTCAGGATACGCTACATTCATATTCACCTGCATATTTCCTTCACTTTTTATATGTGTTTTATCGCAGACTTTTTCCAAATCACATAAGTCTTTCACCTTGAAGTCGGTTTTTATATCAGTTGTCTCAATGCTCTTGTTCCGTCTGTTCATTTTCGCAAGAATTTAGAATTTAAAGTTTGTTTCGTTTTGTATTTGATTAAAATTCCATTATGTCAAACAAGATGCCAGCTGGATTAGGACCAAAGAAATTGCATGACATGACCGACATGACTAAGAATTTGTCTTTGGATTACGAATTCTGTAGTTAAAAAATAAATAAACAAAAAATATGGAGTTTTAAGGCCTTGGCACACCTCAAATCACTATCACCCATATTCTCAGACAAACCCTCATGATTTCATCGGCTTGACTCAACCTAACTTAAGTGGTTTGATATTCTATGGTTTTACCAGAGATGTTATCACTAAATTACAATGTCACATAAATAATGAACTTATTTTTATTGCAGTTGCAAAAATTGCGACAGCATATGCTCTGATAACATTGAATGATGATGAACTGCGCGTTTTGATTCAAATACTACCTACTGTACCTCATTGTGCTATTTCAATAAAAACTAGAGTAGGTACATATTAAATGAAAAAGATACATGTTGTCAATTTCTAACCAAATTACGTAACTTGTTTTTTTTTACATATTCTTAAGTTTAAACATATTGAAATGTAGTTATATACTTTTCAATAGCACTGCACATGTAACAAGTCCCTCTCACGACGCTAAAACACAAAAAAAAAACAATATAAACATTGCATACTAAGCAGTGCCGGCCCGGGCAACTACGCCTAGCGCATTAGTTGCGATTACAGAAAATCGATGAGGAACAGGGTTTAAAGCTCACTCATACTCTTTGGAACAGGGAGGATCCACTTACCAGAAGGGTATCGTATATGGTGGACAACTGCCCGGCGATTGATTTTGGGACGTTGTATAAATTCTAGTTGGGCGGTAAACTCTGTTCCGCGATGCACGATTTTGCGTGACGTCAGTATGATGCGTAGTTTGCATGTGGAGGTGTTTACGACATGACCTGACCACCATACTAACGAAACAGTTTTCCCTCGAAATAGTATCATAAAACCTTACCTATTTTACCATACAATACAACCTCTACACCTGTATAAAACCATCAACTAGAAAAATACCTACATTGGTAAAAACGCCAACTTGTTTACGTATTTCGAAAAAATGCAACAAAAATAAAAATGCCTTTTCCAACATTTTTCCACGAACAATAAAAAACATGATCAAACAATATTTTTAAACATGGATAAGCCAAAAACTAAAGTTGTGAAATCGAAATCTTCAAACAGCACGTCTGAGACGAAAAAAAATAATCATAAAAATAATAAAAAGAGCAGAAGTAACGCCGAGTTTCAGCCAAAGACTACACTATATAATCAGGGCATTCAACCTCTACTGAAGAGAAGAGGTGTCTATGTAGAGAAGAAAGACACAAAGCTATCTATTAATAATAGGGAACGAAGTCCAGACGGTGAGTAAGAACATTTACCTACGGTAGATACGGTACGGTTTCGGTGGATTTCACCAACGAAACTGAACGTGATCAGTACATAAGTTACGTTTAAGCGCTGTAACTGTCATTACTTTCTATGGAATATTAACACTGACAGTTCTTAACCCGTTTTAGATTTGCTGAACGCGTTCAGTAGCATTGGTGAAATCGGCACTAAAGACATGTGACGTCTACCAACCCGCACTGTGCCCAGCGCGATGGATTCCTGTACAGCCCTCTCACAGGAGGCCTGTGTCTCAGCAGTGTGAACATTATAGGCTGCCTGATATGCGGTATCATCAAGAGTTGAGATGCCACAAATCCATTAGTAGTGCATCTCTAGTCTTTAAGGGCCTGAACACACGTTACAACCACACCCTGCTCTAAGGCCACACCACATCGCAGCGACAAGGCTATGTGTGAATTGTGTTATATATATATCGATTTCGGCTGTGACAGTCTCAAGACGACGCAGCATTGTGTTTGAGATGTGGCCGGCCGCTAATGCGTGGTATCGCTGGTGGTTACGACGTGGTTATCGACCACGTCGCAACCACGTCGCCCACACTGTTGATTTTGACGGCCAAACGTGGTTCTTGTAAACAAACTATTAATTTTCATAAAAATTTGCGCCCGACTCACCTCATATTTGACGGCCAAATGTGGTCCTTGTAAACAAACTATTAATTTTCATACAAATTAGCGCCCGATTCGAACCCATACAAAAATAATATTTTCTAAACATCATTTGCATTATCAAGTGCAATTTGTTTTATTTACCTCTCTCTTTCTTCAGAGTTAACAAATAAACCGAAGTCATGTCCTCCTCGCCCAATCCCGCGTCCTAGTAGAAACCAGTTCTTGGCATCCGTACTCACCATTCTATCGAAAACTACCACTGGGACCCAATGTCCAGACCGCACTGACAGACTCAGGAACATAAACAAAACAAAGAATAAACCAAAGCAGAGGAGAGACGAAGATGTTGATCACGAAGTTTCGGTCACTACACCAAATATTTCAAAAAGGAAACCAAGATACCGATCCAGAGTTTTAAAAAACTATGCGGATAGTGAAGGAGAGAAAGTTGTCGTCCTACGATCAAGTAAAGATATTGCACTAACACCTTCCAATAACTCTGAATGCATTCATAATAAAAATGCTGTCAGCACTTACGTCGACCCTGAAACTCAAAGATGGGCAGAAAGCTTACCACCGCTAGTCCAGCAGAATCTAGATACCACAGCGCCCGCAGCAAATAATAGTAAAAAAGTCATACTGATTGATAACAAACCTGCAACGATGGTTGATGATGTTTCAAATATGGTTGATAAAAACTTTTATAATTTCTTTGTGGACGTTCTTAAAACTAGTTTTAGTGTTTATAATGTGAAAACAGAATTCAATAAAGAACTACCACCTAGCGAGAACTCTTCTAAAGTCGCTCTAGAGATAAAGGAATCTTTCGCCGGAAATCTTAAAAGTATGCGAAAAACCAAAGAAACAGAGTTCAAAGAGATATCTGACGTATCGCGGAAGCCTTCGTCGAAGTATTTCTACGGCATTCAGCCAGACGAGAGGCAACAGTGGGATGACAGGCAGTTGTTAGAACATTTCCAGCCGGATTTTAATAAGCAATACAGGGTGGAGTCGCCAAAAAGAAGGCGTACACTTAAATCTAATTCGTTTAACTACAAGAAGGTAAAACCTTTACCTTATACCACCAGCCTGACAATGCCGAAGAGAAAAACACAAAAAAACGACCGAAAGAAAGACTTGATCAACTCACTCAAAGAGCAGTTACAAATGAAAGAAAACGAGTACGAAGAGCCACAAAATTTTTACCAAGCTCTGAAAGTAATAGCGAAAAATAAGAGACGCTGTCAACAAGCCAAAGATTTTAGATTATGGAAAAGGCCCAGCGAGGGAGACGTCCACGTTTGTCAATTCAAGCGACGTAGAGTGTTGTCAGCAAAACCAAGCGGAAAGCAATCGAATTACTACGCCGAAACCCGTTTGGATCCTTCCACCTTCAACCCTTACCTTAAGACGAGATACAAGAAGCATAAGATTATTGCAGAGAGAGAAAACGAAATAGATGAATCAACGCATTCCTTAGAAGTCGTCGGTTATGACTATGAAACTAAAAAGTCGAAAGTCCATGTCCAAAGCAATTTTGCGTCGCGCCCTCAGTCACCACCGACCTTAATCGAAGACCTCGGTCTTTTGATGGACTACAGTCAAAGTGGGACTAGTACCATTATGCCCATAATCATCCAATCCGCTCAATTTAAACATGTCCTTGAAAAGATTGCGCGTTTTTGAATAATAAAAATTTTACCTCTGAATTTTCAGTTGATTTTTTGTAATTAATTCCTTGTTGCTACCAACAAAAAAGTTAAAGTCAAAAGTCTGTTCCAAAACTAGTGATGAAAATCTAAACAAATGAATCAGAAAACTTACATGTGCCATAGCCAATTTGAAGTGCCAGTTACAAATGATTGAGTGCTATAAGGAGATAAATAAAACAACAATATTAATTTCCATTATTTAATAATGTCACTAGCCTATTACAGCCCGAACTTTGCATTAGCTAAGCAATTATCGCAATTTTAACTATTCAATAAATAATTTCATGTCGATTTTCATTAATTAAAGCAATTAATTAACCTAAAACGAAATAAAATAAACTAAATTTGCGGCTACATCACCCAAAACCCTGTAAAGCGTGCAATACACATGTTTATTCACAAGGTATTTACAAGGTAGAGACGACAATGTGAAGAAAAAAAAGACTGTTGTTTTTTTACCTAGGGTGTCTAGGTAAAAAAATAATAATAACCTTGACGTTAGGATTTTTTCTGACAGTTGCAAAACATCGATTTTCATCGGTTTCAAAATTCTCTTATTTTTCCAATTCACTCTAAACATTGGCAGAATAGTCGGCATCGGTGTTACTTGCCTAAAAAAATAAACTTGTAATGCCATAGTATTGCCAGTGTTTTAATGTATTGTCTTAATGTCGTCTCCACTTATGTAAGTATAGTCCCAGAATATTGACCTAGTTTGTAGGTACAGTTACGAGGAATACCTCACATTTACGCAAAATTCAAAAGAGTTTTGCTCGTGAAATACAAATTGCAACTTTGAGACAAGACCTTTGAGACAAGACCTTTCATACTAGTCTGACTTCAATGTTTGCTACACCATTTTTGAATCTTGCTTAAGTGTAAGGTATTAATGCTCGATTACACATAAATTTTCAATCGACAACATTGAAACTGGGTATTCTCACATTTTTTCAAAAGTTTGAAAAGACAATATTTTAACATAAGCGCCTAGTCCACGAATTCCACGAAAGAAAAACTAAACTCCGAAAAATGTAACTAGCATAGTGTTTTGGTCCAGCTAGAGTGATCCCCTAGCTCTGTACACATGACCGACAGAATAGACAAAATTACAGATTTCTTTTATTCATCTGTCATTTTGTCTCTTCAAACGTCGACAAAACTCGTTTCCATGGTGGTCGTGCTAAGCGTGAAGGTAAGTAGATAGACTGACTTTAAATCGCGTAATACGCATGTCTGAAACTTGATATAAGTTGGTAATCAAGTAGCTTGCATGCCGTGGTATACACCAATCAGAAGATGGCATTATGGCATGCAAACTACTTACATGCTTTTGTCTCATACTGTCATATTGTACTCGGCCGCCATGAAAATCTGTCACATTCACGGGTATTTGACATTTAGATGTCAAAAAACGCTCGAGTGTTTGGACAGAGCCGTTGTGATTGTTGAGGGCTTTCTTAGGAAACCGAAGCTTTACAGCACCGTACCGCGGAAACAGTAGCATTACCGGGTTTTGTCGAAGAAAAAATAGACAAAATTACAGATAGAATAGACAACATGACAGATAGAATAGACAAAATGACAGATAGAATTGACAGATTTATTTTATTCATCTGTCATTTTGTCCGTGTATTAGTGGGTAAAGAAAACCGCTTATGAAAAATTGATTTTCGAGGACTAGGCGTACATTTCCTATACCTACAACTGTTGGTAGTTACGATAAAACAACTGGCAGGATTAAAATATCATAAAAACTAAATGTTTAATCAAATATTTAAATAAAACATAGGTATTTCTACAGCTATTATGAAACACTCGTTTGATAATCAGAAAATCGTTAAGAGCTAGTCGGCAGTGAGACAGTGTCCTAAGCTTGACACATATTCATCAGTAGTTATGCTACTACTAATAATAATAATGTCGATGGTAAATTGGCACATGCGTAGACTTCCGGATACTATTGATAGTTTGGCTAATCTTTTCAGAGAGTTAAAGCTTCCTCATAATATTGTTGATGCCAATTTCGAATCAAATGCAATAATGTGGTGACAGTTTTTGTGATCAGTTTATTTTTATTTTTAATTACATTAATCTCGTAAACATACTTAATTAAAATCAAATGCTTGCTTGTTGGTTTCAATGAACACATATTTTATAAATCACAATAAAATAAATTTAGATACATACTAGATTCTAGATCATAAAATTAATGAGACCTACTGGGGTTTACAAATAATATATATTTTTAGTCTCTTTTTAACCGACTACGCGACGCAAAGGAACCCTCCTTTGCGTCGCGTAGTCGGGTATGTGTAATGTGTTTTTTTTTACAAATAATACATCATTTAGTAATATAGTATGTTTTCATGAGCTTTGCCCTTATTATTCGTATTTATAACTGTTTTATAAAATAAAGTAAAAACTATCTATAAAATCTGGCAAGTTACCGTCAAGCTTTCCTTGGTACTCTGACCATTTTTTTTTCATATTAAGACAGGAACTATACAATATTATATTTGAGACGCAATTATTAAATATACCCCATAATAATAATAATTCAAGTTTATCCAAATAATAAAAAGCATAAAATTAATGAGACCAATGATATATATCTTTAAGTCTGTCTATTTTGACCTAATAGCGGAGAGCCTTGACCAACACCTCAGGAGGCTCTCATTGCGCGGCTGGGTCAAGGGCTTGGTCCAGAAATCAGCACTCCTGGACACGGCACGCATAGTGAGGAGGTCCCTGTTCCTGGTGCCAATGGGCCACAATTTTTTAAATTTTTAAATGTTTTGTGTTTTTTAAATATATTTAAAATGTATGTATTATGTAAGAAAATGAATAAACGAAATAATAATACATGTTTATTCACACACCCTAATATAGTAAGCTACTTACTACTATGCCATCAAGACAAGATAAGGATATCATGTTACCCAGTTACTGGGTTGTGAAGGTCAGATAGGCAGTCGCTTAATGTAAATTATTGGTATTCAGCTGCATCCGGTCAGACTGGAAGCTGACCTCAACATAATTGGGAAGGCAGGCAGCATGATTGGGCGTATCATACGCCCCAGATCTGTAGGCTTAAAGCGCGATTTTGAAACCGTTATACGCGGAATTTTAAGCCAGTTATCATCATCATTCCTTGGGTGGAGACTGCGTATCGGCAAGCGACGTGTGGAACGCCCTCAGCTAGATGGACCGACAACCTTAAAAAGGTCGCTGGGAGAGACTCGATGTGGAAGGCGCTGGGAGAGGCCTTTGACCTTGACAGAGGCTCCTGCATCCAGCAGCGGATTATAGCAACTAACACCAGTGACAGTGAGCTTCAAACTCTAAGATATGGCGATTCTAAAGTGTACTACTCGCTGCGCAGTACCATAAATTTGTTACTGCGCAATTACTCGCCTCGTGTTCAGAGCGGTCATACAGTTTGCATCGGGCCGTACGCCCATAATATAGATTTTTTTTTGTACGACTTGGCGAATTTCACCTAACTTTCATGCCTAGAATAAGTCTTATCCAGAGAAAAAAATTTGAATTTTTGTCAGTTTTTCCATACGTCACTTTTTTTCCACAGATAAAAGATGGAAGGCTAATTCTCGTCCATAAAAACGTTCAAAATCTAGTCGCAATCTCATCTCGGTGACAATCAATGTCCAAAAAGTTGTCGAAAATGTATGAAAATTAGAGGTAGTCAGATTGAGAAGGCGATTTGAATGCGAACGTTCTTAAAATACGGCAATTGCCCTTCGACTTTGGTAAAACCAGCCCTTAGTAACGGCTACTCCCAATCTTGTTTTGATCTACAACAGGTTTGAACCTAACAACCAAGCCGCTCGCCCAGTGTTGCTGCGGGTGAACAGATTACACCGGTTTACCCTGAGGGGTTAGTCACAGTCATCAGCTGCTTAAAGCGTCTGAAGTATGCCGCGTTAAGATGCTTTTCTCGGCCTGGCTACACGCAGCAACTTGTATAAGCAAACAGTTCGTGGAAAAGTTTTATAGAGAGAAATTCTTTGGTTTTCGAAGTTTAAATTAGCAAAAAAACATGCAGAAGTTGACTTTCGCAAGCAATTCTTACTTGGAAAACTTGAGAAAGTGAGTTTGCCGCCACACAATTTCTGCAAGTAACCTTAATTTTATTTTTCCGGACCTAATGGGAATTTACTGATGTGGCCTCGTTAAAATACTCTCTCAGTGGAATTTTACACTGGCGTCACGTCACCGATGGTATTTAATTGAATTGCCAAACGTTTATACAGAAAACAGGAGGTCCACACCACAGAGCTCGAAATCGCCGCGCCCTCAGCGAGTAGACTAGAGTGCATGCAAATTAAGTCTGCACGCGGCCGAATTCGGTAATAATCGTTTACCGCCATCTTCATGCTTATATCCAGTGTCAAGAGTGTGCTGTCTTCCGTGTTTTCCAAATTAAATAATCGGCATAATTATGCCGAAAGTGGTTAAAAGCGCCGCAGGGATACAGTCTTGAAGTACAACTACAAACACGCGCGCAGACTTATCTTGCACGCACTCCAGTGCGTTGAGCGCACAACCTCTGTCACGGACCGCCTTCAAAGCCGTCAGGTTCGATACGTCATTTGTGTCGTGGTATCAGTAAACGATGACGCACTTGGTTTGTATGAAATGTGCCGCCTCTAGCAGCGGCGAGGAGACTTCGTGCTCTGTGATCCACATCATAGGAAATCATTTGAACTGTATACCGTGTTGCCGCCATCTTAGAGTTACATGCTGGATTATAAAAATTGCAATTTGCGCAAGTAGGAATAGCTATAAGAGCTAAAAATAGTACAGTAACATTTATAAATCTTTTTTCGGCAGTAGAATGGCATAACAATGAACAGCAGTTGGACTGGGGCAGTGTAGTAAGCTATGACCAGCATGATGACTAATATCAGAACTGTTCGAACAAATAATGTACTCTTCGTGGATATATGGAGAAGCTACACGCTTAAAATTTTTTGGAAGGAATTATTCCCGGTAGTATTAAGTTAGGTACATAGTCGTGACGTCACTTCTACGAGCGGGCCATCTTTGTCTAGCAGTTATTTAAAAACGTTTATAACTTGGCAGTTTTTTAAGCTTTTGAATTTTTATAATATTGTTTGTTAATTGCAAAGAAATATTTTTGGTATACAGGGTGGCAGGGATATAGACGCTCGAACTGTTACCATGAATTTTGCATCTGATTCTAAACACACTTGCGAAGAACAACTCGACGGTTACCAAAAAAAAAAGTGGTGGTCAAAATTTATAAACATAAAACCATTTTTTTTTTCGACTACAATTTTTCATGCAAGCGTTCAGAATTGTGTATTGAATCCGTGGGAACAAATGGCGCGCGTCGATGTTCCTGACTGTATTTATAGTAGTACATATATTTATATACAATCATGATCCCTATTACAGACTTCCAGACTCCCAGAGTAAAACAGGAGCGATCTTTACTTCAATTTCTATTGTATGAAAATTTTAGTTTTTTTTTTTTTCTCACAGAATGGTTACCGAAATATAATTGTTTTTTTCACTAACTGGTTTGAAGTAGACACCGCACTTGAAAGATGTTTTTTTTTACAATGCATAATATATGCTCTTAAAAAAGTTTATAATATGGCTTTAACTATGCTTTTAAAAGTGAATTATCTATCTCTGCTAAGTATACTAGCCTGAAATTAAGGTTGAACTACTCTTTCCTAGAAGACTGGTGGCCGCCACTTAATGGCCGCAGTGAAAGCTGTCTTAAAACTGGCATGGATGGCAGCTGCGAAGATTTAAATCGTGCAGCAGGGTTTGATTTTAGGGTGTCAAAAGCGCTCTAGCAATACACAGCAAATTGCTTTTGAAAAAACGTTTCAGTTACATCATTCGATCGCCACCACTCTTCTAGGGAACTTTAGCTAAAACCATACACACATTACTGCATATTTAGAAAATACACTTATGCAAATCTGCATGATCTGCAAGATCTCTACTAGCAAGACTTGCACAATAAAAATCAACTTGGTGATCTTGTGCAAGACATTTTCACAAATCTTGCTAGTATGATTGCACAAGTTGGTGTGCTGCAAGTTTACTGAATTAAGTAGTATTTTTTAAATAACACATTAACTGCGAAGCTATAAAATTGTGCAATTCAGCTGGCAGATTACATTTATCTACGGTTTTTAATCAAATAAATTACAGCAAATGTAAAAAAAATATTTAAATTGTTTAATTTCCTATACATATAGTCACTGATGTCCTAAATTTTTAAGCATTCTGATTGGCTGAATTTAACGCAATTTGTACTTAAGATAAAAAATATGTTTCACAAACCAGCTTAATTTAAAAAAAAATCATTTTGATAAAACTTTTGATTAAAAAATACTGCATAACTTACAAAAACAGCACTTAGATGTTTTGGCATGCAGTTAATGTGTTATTAAAATTTATGTACTATTATTTATCTTGAGGCACTTAACTTTTTGGATTTCGCTGTATGGCAGCATTGCAAGAGCAGCTGTCCGTTTGAACAGGTGAGTGAAATTCAGTACCGCAATCTTCTTCGGCATTGCCACAAGTACTGTGTGACCATCTTCCACTTCAAACACATCCACTTGCAATATCGGGCACATTGAGAGTACGGGACAGTCTGACCTCTCCATAAAATTGTACTGTCTCACTGGCTGCGTGTTGAAAATATTAAATTCTCCTGCCGAGTATGGGGCATAGTAAATACGTAACACTCCCCAGTTAGATCCAACGAAGTACACATCACCATATGGTCGTATGATGATTATATCTCGTAACGGTCCATCAGGAATGGCATGGTTAAGCACGTACATCCATTGGAAATAGACTCGCCAATCTAATTGTTCTAGAAAGTTGAATTTCTGTAGTTGGTGAAGTAAGTTGGAGTCGGGACCAAGGGAACACTTGTATACAAGATCATTACCAACAATGGTAAATATATCACGTTGGAAAGTAAGGACGTTGAGGTGTCCATCGCTGTACCCCACAGACATAATACCATCTCCAGACTGCCTCAAAAATACAGCTTGCAATTTTTTATCATTGAGACTGCATACAAAAATCTCATCATTCAAGTTAACAAAGTACAGAGCATCTTCAGTCAATGTGTAGAGTTTTACGTTATCAAACGTAACATTACTCTCTTCTTCATGCTTATCAAATAGAGCTTTACGTATCAAAAAACAGTGCAGATGGTAACTCAGTATAACTATAACACTGTCATTCTCTGTATACCTCGAGTAATCGCCCGAGATCGCACCGCGCTTAGATTCCTGCAGGGTGTCAATATCATAATAAACGATGGAAGCTTTTTTGTGAACACCTAAAACACCATTCCCTAGTATTTCAAAGTTCCTAATCTCTTCGTCCAAGCAAGAAGCTGAAGAAAACTCGTCAGTGTCTTCTCTAGACACGGCTATTCTCTGCCAGAGAGCCAAAGAACGGTATAAATTGTACCACAGCAGGCCAGGTTTCGCTTTTTTACGTGCGACTGAGTAAATATTTTTGAAATCTTCTTTACAGTGTTTAGACCACAAATCATCGCTTCTAGCCAGCCCGTCGATGATTAAGCCCCATCGTACACAAACCTCACGGCATTTCGTTAAGTCTTTAGCCGGTAAATGAATGAAAATGTTCAATAAAATTTCGGTAGGTAAAGAATACATATGGCAAGTTATTTCGCTGTCGTCTGACATGTTTATTGCCTTCTGGAGTTTTGGTTATAGGCTAGTGTAGGTGATATTTAGTTTAATAAATGTTATAGTTTCATGGTGAAATTTTGGGTTTTATTTTTTTGTGCAGAAATTCGGTGCACTTGATTATAAACAAACACGTTTTGACATTTGACTGACTTTGACACAAACAAACTTTTCTTTTTTGCTTTCTGTCATTGATTCCACAGATATAAAAAAAAATGCTTCCACATAATCTGTGTTTTAATGTTTTGTTTACCACAATCAGACCATCGGATTAAATATTCTGGCCGTGTATTCGGTCATTGGATCATGCTCGGTCGTAGCTGTTCCATACTTTTATTCAAAACTAGCTGACCCGACAGACGTGCTGTGACGTGTGTGTGTTCTGTGTTTGTAATCGTCTTTACAAAATCGTATCGTAACGCTCATTTTAAACGTTCAGCCATTCTTGAGAGATGCGCTTATCAACCTAAAACATTTCCATTTTTTTAAATACACATTACATGGCAAATAACATGCTAGTTTTATATATTAGGTACTTGAGCAGTTTACTCTGTGAGTTTTTAGTTTACTGCTAGATGGGAACGCTCGTGAACGCGCCCAAACCTGGCACAAGAAAGACCGATTGGATATTTTTACGAAAAAAGAAGTTCAACGCATTGGTGTCTTGAATGCGTTGAACTTCTTTTATTCTCTATAGTCCGGTTAAGTAGTCACGACCTCTCGAGGTCAACTACGAGATGCCATACACAAAAAAAAAAAAAACTCGTATTGCTCTGATTTGAGCATGACAGAAATTTGTCGCCCGTTTGGCTCGTCTGAAATATTTACTTGAATATTTGGATTACAGACTTAATGTTTACACCACAAATTTCTTCTTCTTTGATTAGGAGGCGAATGTAGCCAAAACCACAATTTCCAAAATACCACGCTATGAAACAGCAACAGCAAGCACAACTATAATTTTTGACAGCGCTCAAGGTGATTTTAATCTAGGGCATGGTCGGCGTTATCGCAAGATGGCGCATGTTATGACGTCATCTATGACGTAATAAGTCATCTTAAAAAAAAGTTATTTTCAAAATTCTTTTCATACACTAGCTTTCAGGCGTACCAACACCTTTTTTTTTTTTCTTCCCTTAATGGCAATTGAGCCGGTGTCGACTATTCTGCCAGCGTCGCGTTGAGACGGCAGCGTATAGACAAGCCGTCGACTATGTACTTTGTGGTAGAACTACCGATGTTAGTCGCTGAAAAGACGAGGACAGGGGTTAGTATTACATAAATATTGTTCTAAATTATTATCTTATAAACAGCACAAAAAATATACAGTATGTATATATTTACATAATTATTACGCCACCATTACAATTTTATATCATTTTCGTTTAAAAACTTTGTTAATAATTTTGGGATGATGTTAATAATTTTGGGAGAGAAGTGGGATAGAAGAGACCGGAAGTTAGTAGGCAGAGGAATATTACATTTGGAATTTTTTCGATAGAGATCGAAAGATTTGGTGTTCAAAGTGCAGGAGAATAATATATGGTCCAAAGTACCCTCCTCAAGACCGCATTCACACAGGGAACTGTCCCTAACATGGATCTTATTCAGAAACACTGGGCTACAACAATGTCCGAGTCTTAGCCTGCAAAGCGTCGATACAGTTCTTTTTAACAACTTTGGATATTTAAAATACCAAGGTTTCCGCTGGATGTTAGGCTGTATAGCTGCGTAGTAGGCACCCTTGGCTTTTGAGGTCTCATTCCACGTTTTTGTCCATGAGTCGAACAATTTGAGTTTGGCACCATTTCGCAAATCGTAGTTGTGAGCTACGTAGTGCTTTCGATCAGCCGGATTCGATGTGGCATACTTTGCTAACGAATCGGCGCACTCATTGCCAACAATACCCGAGTGACCGGGGATCCAGGCTATCTCGATGTCCAAGCCGTTTTGGGAACACTCAAATAACAAACTCTTAATTTCTACTACGATTTTACTATAAATTTTACTGTGAAGTTGATTTTGTTTTAAGGCCTGAATACTATTATGGGAATCTGAAAAAATTACTGATTTTTTTATTTGATGTGATTTGATATAGTGTATGGCTTCCAAAATGCCAATACACTCTCCTGTAAAGACTGATGCTTCAGGTGGACATTGAAAGAGTAAGGCAATTTTTGAATTTTGAAAGTATACTCCTACTCCGGTACTTTCTGTTTGTGATAACTTTGATGCGTCAGTATAGAAAAAAATCCATCCTTCCCAGTGACGTTTGACGGCTAACTCGAAGTCGCGTCTTGCGTTTTGGGAATTCTTTGATATACCTAGTCCCAAAATGGCTTTTGGTTCGAAGTGAATCGTTTCATATGCAGCGGAAAAGACAGGGAGAATTGGATATTGACAAACAGGCGAGGAGAGGTGTTTAAGCTCTCTGTGCCTATTTATCAATAGAGGAACTGTTTTATTATTCCAATACAGAGAATTATTAAAGGAAAGGTCGATTTGCTCTAAAATTGGGAGTAAAGGATGGGATGAAAGAGAGAATACTTTAGTTAGGAAACGATCTGCCAAATACTGTCTTCTCAGATATAGGCGCGGTTCTGCACATTCAACTTGAAGCGCATTTATGGGAGACGATTTCATGGCTCCAATAATAATTCTCAGGCATTTGGCCTGGATGCTGTCTAATTTCTTGAGCGCTTCTTTGTTGCAAGGCTCAATAAGGAAACAACAGTAGTCCAGAGCGCTCCTGGTCAACGCATTATAGATCAGTTTGAGGGTGTTTGGGTGAGCTCCCCACCACACCCCGGCCAAAGCCTTAAGGACCGCCACGGAGCGTTCACATTTTTTTACAGTGTTGTTGATATGATCAATCCCAGACAATCTCGAGTCCAACGTTACTCCCAGAAACCTAGCCTTATCCTTGACAGGAATGATTTGTCCATCAATATTTATATCTACTTGGGGAACAGAACGCTTGCGGGTAAAAATGACCGCTGTACTCTTTAGTGCACTTAGAGATAACCCGTGATCAAGGAGCCACTGGTTTAGTGAAGACAAAGAGACATTCATCGAAAGAGCGGCATCCTGAATGGAATTGCCGGTTACCAGTAATGCAATATCGTCAGCGTACTGAAGGATTTTGCAATCAATATTTAAAGAAGAGGACAAACTCGCTGTGTATAAATTGTATAATGGGGACTAAGAACAGATCCTTGAGGTAAACCTCTCCAAACCGTTCTTTGTTCAGAATCAACCCCAGGGTTTCTTAACTGAATGCAGCGATTGGTAAAAATGCTACTAATGATACGACAAATCCTAGCCGGGATTCTCAGCTCTTGCAGCTTTTGCCTGAGAACAGGGAGGAGGACCGAATCATAAGCAGCTGATATGTCCAGGAAAACTGCCTCCACAGACTCATTCCTGCTGAGTGCCAGCCGGACCGCTGATGTGAGGATACCTACACTATCAGCAGTGACCAGACCTTTCCTGAAGCCGAACTGAGTCGTCGGAAGCAGTCTCCTGCCCTCCACCAACCACTCTAAACGGTTTTTGATTAGATGTTCTAAGAGTTTAATTAGTACGGACGATAGAGCGATAGGTCTATATGAGCAATGATCGTTAGGATCTTTGCCAGGTTTCAATATCGGAATGACTACTTGAACCTTCCAGTCTGTGGGAATATATCCAGAAGGTAAGCAATAATTAGCCAAGTCCAGGTAGTAATGGTGGGTTTTTGGACCAGCTTTGACAATAAAAGAGTAAGGGAATCCATCAACCCCCGGTGCGGAGTCCTTGACCCGGGATAGCACAGTTTTTAACTCTTCCAAGCTGAATGGCATGTTCATTGGATCATTTGTGTTGTCTATATCATCGATGCCAACACAACTGTCCTCTACACTTGGAACATAAGCTGGAGCGATTTTTGAGAAAAACTGGTATCCCAGTTCTTCTGATAAGTTGTTCGAAGAGGTAGGTGCTAAACTACTCCTAAAACGCTTGACTTTCTGCCATACCACCGAAATCGGAGTGGATGGACTCAGAGAACTGCAATACTTTGACCAACCTGCTCGTTTCTTCTTTTTAAGTACTTTCCTGGACTTGGCTAATATTCGCTTGAAGGCGATGAGGTTATCCAGGTTCATATCACAGTTAACAGTCTCTTCAGCCTCATTCCTGGCCCTGACTATTTCAGTGCATTCCCTATCCCACCATGGCGGAGAAGGAATTTTTTCAGATTGGGGTTTTTTGGAAGGGAAACAGTCATCTGCTGTAGAAGTAATGGTGGATGAAAAGGACAAAAAACATTCCTGGGCATTCATCTCATTGACTTTTGGAAGGGATGATATTCTTAAATCTAAAATTTTTGAATATAAATTCCAATCCCCTGAGTTTAGCCGGTATTTTAAAAGATATTCAAGCTGTGGGTGCGCAATATAAAAAGAAAAAACATTTATATCCTCAGCCTTAACAGCAACAACATTTATGCTATCGCCAACAGAGGGTAGAGGAATTGGGGAAAATGATACTTTGCTATTGATGAGCAAAGCACATCCCCCATATCCATCAGATCTGTCATTGCGAACAGTGCCGAAACGCGGCATCCTGAAATTACTTTCAGGTAAAAGCCACGTCTCCGCAATGCCGCAGACCGATGGTGTATACTTATTAATTAAAAATGAAAGGTCATGTTTCCTAGGAGTAATACTCCTCACGTTCCATTGAAGGAATGTCAGGGGATGGAACATTATGTATGTAATTTAATATTGATGTCAATTTTAAAGCAGCGTGGTCAGGTATTGATTGAGTATTATTTGTCAGAACAGTCATTAACATGTTTGTGATTAATTCCAGTATGTTCTTCGAACTGTCCTCCTTTCTATAGAGCATTGGTTCGGCGGCTTCCGATGGGAAGGCGCAGCCATTTTTGGAGGGGGAAAATGAATAGTTATGGGTAAGGTCTTGATGAGCTTGCTTATTATAGCCAGGAGAAAGGGGGGTACGGGGTTTAAGGTTAAGGAAGACTGTTTTACGGTACGACCTTTGGGTAGTAAGCAAGCTTGAGGACTGGAATTGGTATTTGTTTGTTGTAGCCTTGTTACTAGGGGATGATTTTGAAACATCGGCATATTATCTGGAAACAGGGGGGAAAACCCGACTTGCTTCCACATATGAAATAGATTTTTCCGCCATCAGAGCTTTTATGCTCTTCTGCCGACCCATTTCAGGACAAGCACTGTTATTTGCAAAATGGTTCCCAGAACACGATACACAGAATCCTAACTCAGGGGTGATTTCACATCCATCACCTGGATGATCTTCACCACATTTGAAACAACGAGGTTTCGACCTACAAAGTGTACGGGTATGGCCAAAGCGACAACAAAGGTAGCACTGGATTGTTGGGTATGTGTACCTCTCAACTGGAAGAGCTGAGTAGAAACAATACACCCGTTTAGGCAAAACTTGTCCATCAAAAGTAATTACAACGGTCTGCGTAGGCTTCCATTCAGCTACGCCAGAAGAGGTCACCTTCCGGCTCATCCTCCTGGCCTTCACAACAGCACCACATCCTTCAGGTACCTTAATATTTTTTATGATTTCCTCTTCCGACCATTCAATAGGGATATCCCTAACAATACCCATTCTTGTAATATTGAATTGTGGGATGGAGGCAGTATAATTATGTTGAACTAATAATTTGTTAATAAAAAACTGTTTGCGTCCTAATGTGTCTTAAATTCAACCGACACTTTATTTCTACCTATGCGTTTGACCCCATCGAGGTGTATGTTATTGATGTTATTTGTCGTCAAAAACATACCAAACTTGACCGGTTGTAGCACAGTGCCTGAAGTCTGAACATCTTCAAGGGAAACATGGACAATATACGGCGGATTATCTCTGGCTGTATAAGTAAGCCTGCCAATTGTGATTTTTGAAATCTTTGGTGGAATAATTGGAGGAGTAGTGGGTGTCACAGCGACTCTCTTTCGATTTATAGTTTCGGTATCAATTTTGGGGTCTTGAGTGAGTATTTGGGTGTCATGGGGGAGGGTGATGGTCAAGGCAGGGGAAAGATCAAAGAGTTCATCAAGGGGGTCGGGATCAGGAGGCTTTTTGGAGTTCATTTTGACGGCGAATTTTGTTAAAAACGGGACAAAAACAATACCAACACCTTAACTCGGAGTTTACGGCGTTACACACTATCAGTAGTAATCGCTTTTATTTGGACAGTTCAACAACATTCATTGCTTGATTTACGTTGTTGCTTAGGAATGGATTAGCAAAATCCTTCAAAATTATCGTATGTTACGCAATTAAATAAATTTTAAGCCAATGGGGAACGTAACTGTCAAAGTGGCGCTGTATACGATTGTTCCAAACTAGCTGTCAAATTGTATAGCATCATAAAGAAGTTGATCACAAATAACATAGAAATTACAAAGTGTTGTGTAATTGGGTGTTAAAACGTAGGCCAACACAAATTTCCAATAAATCATATTAAAAGAATTAAGTGGATAACTGCCGTAAGGATTAAAAACTTTGAGCCTACTAGGACGACGAGGTTATGTCGAGATCATTTTCATGAAAATGATTACCAAACAAAGTGTGAGTACAGGTGGGTGTTATAAACGATAAATCTTCTATTTAAGCTAGTGTCTATATACATACATAACTTTATAACAGTTAACATTACTTTATATCTTTAAATATTTATCATTGTTCATCTTGTTTTAAGGTTTGCCCTGTGTACACAAACAAACTTTTAAAGAAAGAAGCAGTACCAAGTGTCTTTTCATGGAACCAGAAAAGGATATCAGCCAGTGCTCGTGCGAGAGATGAAAGACATGCTAAGAGAAACATTCAAAAGAATCTTTTCCAACATCTTTCAAGCAATCAAAATCCACATCCTTCTATTTCTCAGAATCCACAATATAATGTAATACGAAAGAGAGTTAGAAATGTCTTCTCTTGTTACACCTGTTGATTGTGGTGACAATTTTAACAATCAAATTAGCAAAACATCAGTTTCTACCCAGACTGCCACAATGCTGTCTCTTTTTTCAGCAGACCTTTTAGAAAGTCATGATGAGTATGTCAAGTTTTACACTTGATTAGAAAAGTATGGGAAATTTAAATTTGTTTTGTCAACATTACTGCCTATGGCAGATCATTTGAAATACAGGTGTGAGTGGGGTAAGCGGAGCTTCTACTGAACAGCTTAACTAAGACCTATAAGAATTTAAAAACAGAGCTTAATGCTTACTATGTTTAGCTTCAAAATATTTTAAATGTATAATGTTATGCAATTTCCGAGAGTGTATCATAAATAAAACTCATAAATAACTTATAGGTGTTTTTATTGTATCTTTATACAGATATTTATTCATAATTTCATCCTTTATATAGTTATCGTAAAATTATCTAACTTTAATAATATGTTTTCTACGAACATCTTTTTCAATATAAATAAATTACAGAATTTATTGCCACTGCAGTACAGTTGTTCTTGTACTTGAAAATCATATGGCAGGTTCGTTTTAACAGTAATTCCCCATTTTGCTCTGTATATCAGGTACAGATTCAGGGCTAATAAGTCTGTTTCTGCTAACATAAGGGCATTTTATTTCACTAACTGTATCTACACAAAGTAAGACATCTGGTGACGCACTTAAGTACGGCCTATCTTTAGATATGAACATGACATGCCATGCCACCCCGGTCATCTATCTTGATGTCAACTTGATAGTTGAGTTTTTTCATTGTCTTCTTGACAAATCCTTTTATATAAAAGTGACCATTTAAAAATGCAGATCTTATCAATATGAGGAATCTGGCTTCATATAACTTTCCTGATGCATCTGTTTTTTGTTGAAACTGCAAAATGGCAGAAATATTTAGTATTAGTAAAATAGGAACTACCTACTATCACATACAATTAAACCGATAAGAATTATTTACGTTTCAAAATTATCGAATACATTGTCTTTCAAGAGGAGGTAAAATAGAGTTAATATTTATGGTCATGGTACAAGCCAATGGTGGAAGTATGATAGAGGGTTCTGTTGGATTTGGAGAGAGTTGTGGTGTACTAAGTTTTTGTCATACAGCTCTAATCTGGAAAAATATAACCAATTATTCATCTCTCTTTAACTCTAAAAGTAAAAAGAACTACCTATTACTTAAATAAAGTTATGCATCAGTTAAGCTGTTGTAAATATAATCCTGAATTAGTTTGATTCAATAATTTTAACTTATACACAATACATTAAAGTATTCACCAACAATATAAAACTTAAAAAATATGTAATTAATATACGTAAACGACTAACAAGTTATTTAATTATAATATTATTCGTTCAAACATTGTAAGCGTATTGATTTCAATGGTCTACTTTGACCTAGGTCTATGCAAACAGCTCCAAAAAAGATTTTTTTCAAGAGTCCGACCTTTCCACTAAATCAGCTTTTCTTCCTTTAACAGACGCCCCTCTTCTCTTTAACTCGGCTTTAAGTTCAAGCAAGCTCCAAGTATAATACATTGCCGCGTCCATGTTAACAAATAAACTACACTAATTGCCCACAATGTTTGTTTTTTTGGTTTGTTTACACGATTCAAGAAATGTCATACTGACGCCATTGAGAACAACCGCACGCAGCGCCATCTGAGATTAGCTTTAACTTGCCATCCCCATTGTGGGGATGTTTTCTTCCAAACCTAAATTTTGGGGGGATTTTGGGAAAGGTTTGGCGAGAGGAAGCTTTTGCTGAAATAGTTTTAGCTAATATAAAATTAACATATAAATATTGTGTCTCCTGCGGGGGATTTTTTCTTCTAAACCTGAATTTTGGGGGGTTTTTGGGGTAGGGTTGGTGAGAATGCGTGACGGTTATCTAGAAACATTGTCTAATCGATTACAGCGCAATTCGGAATGCAGCCTTTCTCAGCAACGGTGAAAAGTTTACGACGAAATACTCTATGGTACTCTCTGGATATAGACAAGTAGATACCAGCGTTTAGTTTACAAACAAACGAATTGACAATTTGAAATTATTGAAAACGGCGAAAACTTTGATAGTTTGATTTAATTTTGAATAAATTGAGATTTAATTTATAATGATAGTAAACGCATTTAGACAATTAAAAGATGTTAGTAACAACTTCGAGCAACAATTGCGGAGCTTATCCACGGAGTTATACTCAGCCAAAATCGGAGATTCCTTCGAAGATGGGTTATCGAAAAGGTTGCAAGATTTAACCTTTCTCACGTCTAAATTAAGACTTTTGAAAGCAAAACCACTGTCTGGTAAGTGTTGAACATGTTTCACCTAGCTTTGCTGTTATTTTAAAACTTCTACACGCCCGATGTAGACGCCACTTGTAAATTTTATTGGGCACCCATATAACTACGCCCGGCTTTTTAAACGTCGCCTCTTGTACAGAAACACTTCCGTCCGATCATGACCTATGCCAGTGCAGTCTTCGCACACGCCAAGCCCGTTCGCTTCCATAGAATGCAGACCCTCCAGAACAAGTTCCTCCGTAGGATAACAGGCTCCCCCTGGTACGTTCGCAACGAAATCCTCCATGTAGACCTCAGGATTCCCACTATCCGTCAGTTCATGAAACGCATTTCAAAGCGTTTCTTCGAGACCGCCGCGAATCACCGCAACCCTCTGGTTGTGAAAGCCGCTAGTTATATTCCCTCCTCCATTAGTCAAGTCCGCCGTCCCAAGCATGTCCTCACCGATCCCGATGACCACATAACTCTCATTCAGGAGAGCAGTAGGGCCACCAGTACAGTGCACAAACACAGACCGACATTCCGACCTCGCCGCCGAGGTTCCTCGCGAAGATCCCGACGTAATTGTCCCCCCCGACCCTTGCTCGACGAAGTGCCAGCCCGCGCCGTAGCTGAGCCTGTAGCTTTAAATTCCCCGATTAATAATAATCAACTAAATTTGATCCAGCCTGTCCCATCTTGCTGTCCTCCCGTCAGCGACGCCCTAAGCCGAGGTCCGTACCCCACAGGGGGTGCCCTTAGCGAGCGTTCGCTTAATAATATAAGTAGTTTTACGCCCCTGGCTGGAGGCTTTGAGTCCGCTTAAGGCAGCCACAGGATAGTCCGGTTAAGTAGTCACGACCTCTCAAGGTCAACTACGAGATGCCATACAAAAAAAAAAAAAAAAAAACAGAAACACTGGTCAGTGAGTCGCTCAGCCTTCACACTCAGAGGAACCACTGACCAAGCTTATTCTTATTATAGGGGACTTGAACATCCTAACTAATATTATAAACGCTAAAGTAAGTTTGTTAGGCTTTCACGTTAAAACGAACGGATTTTGATGAAATTTGGCAAATGGGTAGAACATGACCTGGAGAAGGACATAGGCTTCTTTTCATCCTAGATTGCAGACAAAGTCACAGGCAACTGTAAGCTAGTAAATTATAAACTGGTGAAATGAGAGTGTAGTGTGAAGCAAACAGTGTGTGTGTCATAGGAAAAAGGCAGAGACCACAAAGGGGTAAGCAGATGTGCGTGGTACTACACACCTAGTGCTTATTTCTGTGGGAACAGAGGTGTGACATTATGCATGATAGAAGCATGTGGCATTCTATAGCTTCTGCTAGTCCCATGTAAAAAATGTGTGATTTTAAATTATATTTGTGAACAAACCTTCAACCCATAGAGGATCAAGCCCAAATCATGTGTGGTTAAACTTTTTCAGGACTACCACAAATCACCGAACAGGCAAAATCAGAAGACTCAATTAAGGAGTATGGAGAACTAGCTCAATGGAAGGTGCTAGAACAGTACATTGTCAAGTCACTGACACAGGCACATTCTGTGAAAACTTTGGTGACCACACCCAACCACAGTTTGGACCCTGAGATGATAGAACGGAAAGAGTAAGTGATTTTCTTTTATACTTTCATATAAACTTAAACTAAGCCTCATGATATATGATTGTCAGAGTATTGGAAGAAAGTTAAAACATACACCATTAACTGTGCCTTGTGAGGCATCCAACTCAAAGTCAAATCATTTATTTCAAGTAGGTATGCTATTTAAACATCAAAATTTACAAGTAATTAGAATAGATTCTAGATGCTCCTTCCAAAAGGTAGTTTCATAGGCTGGATTAAGTGTAACACTGATGTCGACCACATGTACCAGGACTCTGACAAAAAATGGAATTGTATAGTGTAGCATCGACGGTCAGTGAGCGCGAGTCCATATAAATTGGTTGGCAACCAATGCCAGCGCTGATCGTAGGTCGAGTACTAAATCCAGCTTTATGGGAAAGAATGGTCAAGAAAATCCGCAGTTACTCTAAAATGTTAAACAATATGTAGGATACATTAGTTACTAAATATGCAAAGACAATGTACCTAGAATAAAGTTACTACACCAGTAAGTACAAAGTATTAAAACTACTCACGTATAAATGTGTATGTGTATAAATGTAAAAAATTTAGGGAAAATAATCTAAAGTTGATTTGAGATTTTTCCTAAGTTTTGAGTACCTTACTCACAGAATGTAGAATTAATGGCATAAAAATAATAAATTATGTTATTAAATACTAGCTTGATTTTGTCTAGACTTGATTATCATATGGGCTTCAATATAACCGTCTAATCTTCTGATATATGAATATCAATAGCTGTTTGTTAGTCTCGCTAAAACTCGAAAAAACGTCTTAACCAATTTGAGTTTTTATGTTTGTTTTCTCTAACACAGAAGTGGTTTAAAAAATTAGAGGCTTTACATTAGCTTGTATGTAATAGTAATGTTTGTTTACAAATTTTATTTTAAATTATAATATGTTTTAAATGTTCAACTACTTATTTTGCTGTAACATTTAATGCAGTAACCCATGAAAGATAGTAGATACTGAGTACTTTAGATAATCCAAGAAATGGTTGATATTGCTTTAAGCTAGATAAATGAATCAATTATACTTAAATTAAATTACTTACCATAGTGAAGTAAGTTCCATAAACATATTTTGTTTTCAGTTTATCCATGTTAAAGTATTGTTTTTATTTATTTCATATTATTGCATACCCATGGAGTATGTTGCAGAGACACTTTTTAACCTTAACAAGACATATATATCAAGTAATATACACTTTTATTCTCTGAATCCCCATCAAAATCTCACAAAAGAAAGACTGATGGAAAAGTTCATTATTTTATAATATGTCTAATGATCTTATTCCAGAAATATTATCAAAAGTCTGCAAGAGTTTCGCCACCAAGAGTCGCAGCTCCGTCACTTGCAGGTGGTTGAGGCCGAGAAGGAGGCGGAGTTGGCGGCAGTACGAATGCAATGGGACAGAGAACTGAGTGAACTGCGGGACATGAGAGAAGAAGGCCACCAGTTCGAAGAATATGATGTTTCAGGGCCGCTTTACAAGTGAGTATAATATTATTTCATTAAAAGTATATGTCCAGTGTATATGAGCAGTGGTAGCCCAGTGGTAACGGCTGCGACTTACGAGTTGTTGGTCGTAGGTTCGAACCCAGACAGGCGCTTTACTTTGTGTAAATTATTTCATCACCACTGCTCTCAAAACGGTGAAGGAAAACATCGTGAGGAAACCGGCATGACTTAGAACCAAAAATTCAAAGACATGTGACATCTACCAACCCGCACTGAGCCCGCGTGGTGGATTACGACCCACTCCCTCTCACAGAGAGGAGGCCTGTGTCCCGGCAGTGGGAACGTTATAGGCTGATTATGTATGTATGTTATGTATATGTCCTCCCACAAGGTGGACCGATGGCCACAGGAATCCGTTGGATGCGGGAAGCACAGAACCTGTCGAAGTGGCGATGCTTGGCGGAGGTCTATGATATATAGCCATAATCAGCCTTAAAGCCTTCCCACTGCTGCAACACAGGAGTTCAGTCTCTGAGAGATGGAACTGTAAATGTAATGTAAAGTTGCCACCACAATAAACTCATCCTATAACTGTTGGGACACCGGCCTCCCCTCTGTGTAGGCGTGTCACATGTCTCGGAATTTTTGTTCCTCGGACATGCTGGTTTCCTATGTCTTCCTTCACTGTTTTGAGAGCAGTGGTGATGAAATAAATTGCACAAAGTAAACTAGGCCTCCGGGGTTTAAAATACCGACCTACAAACTCGGAAGTCGGGGCCATAACCACTTCTCATAAATAGAAGAATGTTTATTTTTCACAAGGAGAATACCTCACTTCGAATTTGCGCTCATGAAAAAGGCAAAAAGTTGACTCTCGTAAACAGTATCTACCTTTCTACTTACGATATTCATAAAACATCGAGAGTCGAGAACCTTTTTAAAAGGGAAATATTTAAATGATCCTCTAAAAACTTAAAATAATGGATTTGTTAATAAATGAGCCTCTTTTTTACATTCTGGCCTTTTCTCACACTTGGTCGCAGTAAGTAACCAAGGCCACCACGACAAAATGGGTTAGGTCAAAACTGTGAGCGCCGCTCGGCTCGTTTGCTCGACTTGAGCGCGGTTGCTCAAGTCGAGCAAACGAGCCGAGCGGCGCTTCGACAGAGACCGGCGAGCGCTACATCCAAGTTTGTCGCAGTTACAGCCCGCGAGGCCTAAGCTGCGCTTTGCATTTGTGTGAGTGATCAACCAATCGCATCAATGTGATCGCGCGATCGCACAAGGCCGATTGTCCGATTGGCCGATTGCCCAGCAAATGGCGCGTCGCAATGTGCACTCACACAAGTGCAAAGCTCGGCTTAGGCCCGCGGACTGCTTGGCTATTTCGTATTTTTTAACATCAAAATCGGAATTATTTATGTTCCACAAAAAGGGTCATCTATATTAGTGTTAGTGTGTAGGAAAGCAAAATGAGAATGATTCGATTTAAATACATGCCTTTAGTATTTTAAAACCCCCAAAGTAGGTACTTACGTATTATTTTAGGTTCACATAAAGAGGCGCATTCCATTATATTAGTTAAATAATATTTTTAGGAAGGAAAATAGGTATTATTTGAGGTTCGATTCTATTCGACTAAGCTACATCAGTGATTTTAATTTTGAATCCGAATACTTTTATTTCTTTCTTTATTTTCCAGGAAACTTCGAACAGTCGTTGACAAGCTGGAGCTGATGCGTTGGCTGGTGGGGCGGCTGATCACATCCCGGGGTTCCCGCGATTGGCTGGCGTACCCAGACCGGACTGCACATCTTTTAAGACTAGCTTCTAAACCTAACACAGTGGAAACGTTTTTAGAAACTTAATTAAATACTGTACATTACGACCGATGTATCATGTCCGGTCCGAACTTCGCGCACAAGACTACGCAATAGTTTGTTTTTAGGAAGCAAATAGTGAAATGAGCACCCCTGCTCATGTCACTAAACAAAACACTATCACAATGTGTAACAGTAATATATCTGTAACAGTTATAAAATTGTTAACAGTGTTAATAAGTGTAACAGGTAAATGCGGCGTTGCCAAAAGCCAAAGCCGTATTTTGGCAAAGCCGCGTCTGTCTGTCAGCTGCGCGTTGTTGCGCTACCGTGTAATGATTTCTGTTACACATATCAAAACATATAAAATGTTACATTTTGATTCTGTAACATTATTGTAAATGTTACATTTATGAATGTGGTTCTTTTAAAACAGTGTTAAGCTACGGTCTCTACGTCTATGTTCAGACCGGCCGTATTGTACTAGCGAGCCGCCCATGATCGGGTTTTGTCGACAGCTGAATAGACCAAATGACAGATATCTTTTAATCATCTGTCATTATGTCTATTCTTCCGTCGACAAAACCCCTTTCTATGGTTTATAGTCTTAGTGATTGGGTTTTTATGACTTAACTGTGACGAAACATCGAGATTTCTTCATTAAATGTTAGTTTAATATTAATGTATAGTATACACATAAACCTTCCTGAATAAATTCTCCAAATGTAAAGCAACTTTGTAATTACTTGATTATTTTGATAGAATCTCCGGAAAAGCTTTTTTTGCTACAAGGACCATTGCATATCAAGTAATAGACCGAGGGTCGCTTTAATGGTAGGGAGGACGTGTCCTTAGGATAGGAAGGAGTGGAGCCAATCGAGTAATGCACCCTAACAAACATCTGACGTAGGTATTTGATAATTATAAATATATTTTATTATACTATTTGCGAATAGCAGTATGAAACGGACATTCCGCTATCCATTTTGAACCATTAAAAGAGCTGTAACGATTTACGACATCAGATCAAAAATCTGCCATAATTGACGATTAGATTTGACATGACAGTTAGTGATGCCCAATCTTTTATTTCATTTCACACATCCATATCGAGATTACTTGAGTTGACCACCTGCTCGCGGATGTCAATGCATCCGTACCTACGTACTTTTCTTTTAATTAAATCTTTTTCGCTTAACGCTACGACGATTATGTAGTGAAAGAGTTCAACAAAAAAGCGGAGTTTCATAACCTAATTCACGCGTCCTAAATAATTAATTATCTTTTCTATGCAATTACTACACATGAGGTCGTTTGTGCATTTCTCCTATATTTACCACTATTCGATTCAAATTCGTGTTTTTTACGAACAGCATAAAAACGGATCAGAAATTCACAAATGGTCACTGTGCAGTCGTAGTCGATTGTTGTAGGGAATTTTTCATATTTCGTTTTAAAAACGAGTGCAAATCGAAAACGAGTCTACGGGCACTGATCCGAGATTCGTGAATTCACAAAAAAAAAAAAAATACGAAAGCAGAGGTCGCGTACATAATGTGTGCAGCATTTTGCGCTCACTCATACTCGAATATGAGTGAGTGCACAGAACGCCAATAATAAGCATGACTGCTACTTCGATCCGTAAAAACTGACTAGATGTGAGGTCCATTTATTAAGAGGGCTATTCGTATTTTCACGAATCAATAATACGAACCGAATACTAGGTAGTGTACTAGCGCCATACGTGAGATGAATTGTAATATTTCAAATAGTAATAACACGCAGAGTACTGTACGGTATCTATTTTGTTTAAAATAAATCGAAACGCTTGTAGGCATCCCTAATCCTTCTCATGTCATGTCAAATGTTCAATGAACTCAACTGTCAAGACGTCAAGTTATGGAACTTCACTTCACTTTTCAGTTACTTTTTTTTTTTTTTTAATCTGAAAAAAATAATAAAAAAACTTAAAAATATAAAAAATAGTATCCCACCGGTATCGGGAACAGAGTCCAAGATACCGGCAGTCAGGGCTCCAGAGAGAGGAACCTCCTGACAATGCGAGCCGTGTCCAGAAGTACCGCTTTCTGAATCAGGCCCTTGATCCAGCTGCCCAACGAGAGCCTCCTCAGGTGTTTGTCGAGGCTCTTGGCTATTAAGCCATTGGCTGTCACGACTATCGGCACAATGATTGCTGAGTCCACATCCCACATGTCGACAACCTCGCGAGCCAAATCAAGATACTTTATTTTTTATCTTTCTCGGCTTTCACGAGGTTACCGTCTTGCGGGACCGTTATGTCAACAATCATTGTGCGCCGCTCTACTCGATCCACCACCACTATATCAAGCTTATTGGCAACAATAGTCCTGTCAGTGATGATGGATCGATCCCAGTACAATGTGATATATCCATTTTCGACAACTGGGTCGGGCACGTACCTGTAGTACGGCACTTCCGATTCCACAAGGCTGTATTTCAGAACAAGTTGCTGATGGATAATCCCGGCTACAAGGTTGTGTCTATGCAAGTACTCTTCGTTTGCTAGACGAGAACAACCGGAGATAATGTGTCTTATTGATTCCCCCGGACGGTGACATGCCCGACAGATGTCAACCGTGCCGTCTTTCACAATAAATCTCCGGTAATTGTTCGTCATCATAACTTCGTCCATAATTGCACAGACAAAACCTTCGGTTTCTCCAAAGAGGTCACCGAAACGCAGCCAGGCTACGGACGCTAGAAGATCTACATCGGGTCCATGTAGGGCCCGGAAAAAGCGTCCGTGAAGCTCCTTACTCTGCCATACTTCCATACGATCATTTGTGTCAAGCACTACAGGTTTGCGCCAGTTCTCTTTAGCCAAGGAGAGCGGGGTGAGGCCCTTGTCCACCGCGACCACATCACGATGCATCCCCACGTCGGCTTCTTGGAAATATTCCCTGAGACTGCATATCTCGCGATTGTGTAGGGTCTTAGCGTTTAAAAAGCCTCGACCTCCACACTTTCGCGGGATATACAGTCTCATTACCGATGATCGTGGGTGATGCATTCGATTTGCAGTCAGCAGTGTACGGACCCTCCTATCCAGGGCGTCGAGTTCGGTCTGAGTCCATTTGAGTATGCCGAAAGAGTACATAAAAACTGGCATGACCCAACCGTTAAAGGCGCGCACCTTGTTTCCGCCTGACAGAAGACTATTTAACACTTTCTTCAGGCAGCCAAAGAAGCGCTCCTTCAACGATTGATTCATGTCAGTACCATTAATGCCCAACGCTTCCGACATACCCAAATACTTATAGGTTTCGGATGCGGAGAAGGCTCTGACGTTTTTGGAATCCGAGGGTTGGGTTCCCACGGATTCCACAATCTCCCTCGCTTTACATGCATGACCGCACATTTGTTCACACCAAATTCCATCCTGATGAAAATGGAAACCATTACTAATGGTTATACATAGAGAAGTTGTCGCTGAACGTAGGAGTAATATATAAACCTGGTGAGTCAAATATGAATAATTTCTTAGAAACGTACACCTTACAATTAGAACAACGAAGAAGAACGATAGTGTTTGGTGACTTCAATATAGACCTTCTGAACAAGGACAATCAAGGTACAAAATACCTAAGCGAAATTAAAGAAACTGGTTACGAAATATTAAAATAATATAAACAGACTATATAGCACTCGTGAAACCCACACAACAAACACTATACTAGACTATATATGTACAAACATAAGCAACCATTCATTCAGCATGTCGATAGTAGAATCGAGTCTATCAGATCACAAACAAATATTTCTGGAAATAGAAAGATTGGAGCCACGAATAAACAAGAAAAAACATTACAAAGCACTGGATTACACAAAGTTAAATAACTGCGCTCTAACAGCTACCTACAACAATGAAGATAACGACTTTAATTATCTAGAGAAATTTATTTCGGAACAAGTGAATAAGAGCAAACTAGACAAAACAAAAATATTAAACCTACCACAAAAATACTGGATAAACCGAGGTATTATCGATGCAATAAACTCACGAAACAGACAAAATCACATCCAAAAAACGATCACCTAAACAAAAACTTCAATGAAGAACAATACAGAGTAATATACCTAATCAAGACACAAAAGAAGAAATACTACCTAAACTTATTTAGAATTAATTACAATCAACCGAAGAAAATGTGGGACCTGATCAATAATTTAGCGTTGAATAAAATTAAGGACAACAGCCGTGCCCCTCCTAAACTAATGTCGAACGCAGGCCTGATTACAGAAGGTAATGCAATATGTGACTTATTTAACTCATTTTTTTCATCACCTATTGAGTTGACGAATGAGAGACGCAGACCTAGCTAGTTAAATACCCACCACATACCATGTAAACACCAGTAATATTTGTATGTACGATTATAATTACACACACAACATAACACTAAATGAGCTTTCCCCATGTAACACAGATGAAATATCTAGAATTATTGACGACCTAGACAGCAACACAAGCACTGGCCTAGATGGCGTCAGTAGTAAAGCGATCAAATGTTTAAAACTAATAATAATTAGCAGGCTAACTGACTGTATAAACGTGTGCTTATCACGAGGTATTTTTCCCGATACACTTAAGATTGCAAGGGTCAGTCCTATTTATAAATCCGGAAGTAGGTCTGACCCGAGTAATTATAGGCCGGTGTCGGTCTTACCAGTGATATCAAAGATATTCGAACGAGTTCTATATAATCGTCTAAGTAAATACCTAAATGACAATAATTTTTTGATAGATCAACAGTATGCCTTTCGAGCTAAGTCAAGTGCTCTAACAGCTGCAGTAGACCTAATAACGAAAATAAAAACAAATATTGACGAAAAGAATATTGTTTTAGGGACATTTATTGATTTAAAAAAAAGCATTTGATACAGTAAGTCATCAAACGCTCATCCAGAAATTAAATAACATAGGTATCACAGGCAGCGCCCTCGACATGTTCACATCATATTTACAGAATAGGCGACAAGTAGTTAAATTAGAGAATTTCACTAGCTCGGTTCAAAACATTACGTGTGGCTGTCCCCAGGGCTCGGTTATTAGCTCATTACTCTTCCTAATATATGTCAATAATATAAATAAAATAGGACTTAAAGGGCACTTAACGCTATACGCAGATGACACATGTCTATTTTATTTCAATAAATCTATCCATAACATTATAACGGACGCACAAAACGACCTTGACCTGCTGAACGAATGGCTAAAATGTAATTTACTTACTATCAACGCCGCAAAAACATCTTTTATGATTTTCTTTGCCAAAAACAAACCATTACCAGAGTTCACACCACTCACAATAGATAAAGAAATTCTCAAACGATCGACCTATGAAAAATATCTAGGATTACATGTTGACGACAAACTTACTTGGAAACTTCACATCAACCACATCAAAACAAAGTTAACGTCATTACTGGCAGCATTACGTAAAATTTCAAATTGCATTCCAATAAAAGTACCTACGTAGAATAATATATAACTCTCTGGTTAAATCCCATCTTGAATATTTAATCGAGCTATGGGGGTCAGCCGCGAAAACTCACCTAGACTCACTGCAAAGAACACAAAACAAAATCATAAAAACATTATTTCACTATCACTATTTAACTCCGACAGGAATACTATACAAAAAAGCCAAACTACTTAATATAACTCATCTGTACAAATACTCCACTTGTGTACTTATCAAAAAAATCATCACCAAATCTGTTCAATCAAACATACAATTACTGCAAAATCTAACTTACAACGTAAGAAACAAAAACAAAATCCAGTTAAAACCAGCGCATGCTCGCACTAATTATGGCAAAAAAAACAATACTGGTTGAAGGAGCACGGCTGTTCAATAGTTTGCCGGAGGATTTAAAAAAGTGTGACAATAGTGTGTACATTCAAACGCAGGTTATGGCAATACATAACATTTGAAATTACATAAACAGAAAATACAAATGTAATGTCTCCAACACCATAGAGGTAACTATTAGGTCTAATAGGTCTTTTTGATCTCGGACATTGTAAACCGCGCGATCGTTTGTGCGAACGAGAACGAGAAAGTCAAAGTCAAAGCATTTATTTCAAAAAGGCCCATAAAATGGCACTTTTGAACGTCAAAAATTACAATAAAAATATAACTGATTCTAGGCGCCACTTCCAAAAAGTAGTTTCGTATGGAGAAGAAGTGGCAAGAAACTCCACCGTTACTCTTTTAAAATATTTTACAGTATTTGTATACATTAATTATATTTTTATATGTGAAAACGATGCACCAAGAATAAAAATACTATACCACAAGTGGTAAGAAGAACTAAAAATATAGCAAAGGCAGATAAATGAATGACGCGATAGGTACATTGTGCTCACATATTTACAAACACTGTAAAAATATATGACTTTCCTAAAATATTAACTAGGATATTAACTAGGAATAGGTCAGTGAAAAAATGAAGTGAGAAATGATAAACAGTCACTGATTGTTTGACAGATAGGTTCGATGTCTGTGAATGAGAACGAGAGAGAATAGCCGACGAATGACGATGCTAACCGAACCCGAGCGACCGAATCTGCAAGAATGAGATCAGATTCATCAGATGCTGACCACCGAGAGCAAAGACCGAATAGAGCTATTAGAACTAATAGAATGAACTAGTTCACTGTCCGAAATGAACTAGTACGGAGCGATCTTAAAAATGACCGAGCAGGCACAAGACTAATTCTAAGCGAACTGTTACTTTTAAGATCTTATGAGAAATAAAGTTCTTTAAACCGAAAACACTTTCCAAAAGCTAGCTTCCAGTTTAAAGATTTAAACAATGATTTAAAATATCGCTCCTTTATTCAAAAAAAGAAATAACTCAAAATATCTGTTTTGTGGGAAAATGCATTCAAAGTTTGACATGTTTACCTTTGGGGCTTCAATTTATCACAAGAAAATAAATAAATAGGTTAAGTTAATTCCAAAAGTAGGAATAGGTAGCGTAATTAATAAACTAGTTGATTATTGTAAAAAATATAAAAAAAAATCACAGAAAGACGCTTAAATAAATGATAATAAAAAAAGTTCGTTATTATTTCACTTTTCAATAAAATATGTAAACAAATAATTTAGATTTGGACGGAGTAATTGTAAATGTTGCAGTTTTATATTAAAATCATCAAGCAAGTAGACGAATTATTTAATTTTGTTGCATTGTTAACCTTAAAACATAAACTATAAGAGAAATGTTTGTAATTGTTTCAGTGTTGATTAAAATTAAAAATTAATTTTAAAAGCATTTCTTCATTTAAAAAAGACGTGTTTCTTGGTTTTATCCGTATTTATTATAAAAATTGGTTGAATTGGAATGTAGAACCTCTTATAAACACAACTTATAATGTGCTATGTAATTATAAATCAAAACAAAACAAAATCTTTCTTAAATCTTTTTCTTTTAAAGTTTTGCGAAAATAATGAAATTTACAAAATATAAAAAAACTTATATAAAATTAGGAGTGTGATGAAAAATTATTAAGTTTATGGCTAACTCAAGCCTAGCCATAAACTTAATCATTTTAGTTTTATAATCACAAAAATCACCCAATAAAATCAACGAAAAAATGAGATCAGTCATGAGATCAGTGATTGAAATCAAGTATTAAATAAATTTAAAATATTGAATTATAAAACCCTGCATAAAAGGAAGGGATCAATGCTTTTGAGATAAGCTCTTTTAAATCTTTCTTTTTGTTTGCACTTATTTCTTGTTTATTGCAATATGCTGCTTGAAGTGTTATTTCGGTCGTTGATTTCATCTTCTTTCTTTTGTTTCTTACACTAACTTCCTTGTAGTATTCATCCTTGTATGATGTTTTGTAGAAAAAAAAGGTAGGGTTTTCTTTGGCAATTTTTAAAACTTTTATTTCATTCCAATTAACATTATGTCCATCTGTATTGCTTGTAAAGTTATATCCCCATTCTTCTTGTAATATTTTCAAATCATAAAACGATTCAAAATTCATCTCATGCACAATTAACGGAGGCTTAGATTTTTTGGCATTCTTAATTAGAGGTATATACTGGTCGGGTGTATATATTGGACCAGATTTTAAGTTTTTCTTCACCTCCCTCTCGATGAGGCTATGTACGCTATCAGCCTCGTTCTGCGTGTGTCCCCGTATCAAAAATTTATGCGTAATGCTCTTTATGTTCAATGTTTGCACAGCATGTAAATACAGAGAAGTGATGTATTTATTCTTGTTCTGCCCGCAACAGTTGTATGAATAAAATATCACTTCCTTTTCATCATCGTCTTCATCACTTAAAGCTTTCAAATACGCCCATAAACATGATCCAATCTCTATAGCGCCACGTTTAGCATCACACTCTGACCAAAAATAACAATGCACATTTTCGTAGGCTACTTTACATTCCTTTGAGGTTAATTCGGTGATGGTTAAATTATAGCAATTAAGTTTGGACTTATAGTAAAAGGAGGAAGTGTCACCTTTTGGGCACTGCAATACTGCCTCTAAATCATACACAGCTACTCTGATATTTTTGTTAACTTTAATGCGATCATTGATCTTCTCAACCCTACTACGTTTCTTTTCTTCTAAATGTGTTTGATATTTTTCTTCTAAGTCTTTCTTTTGGTTAGCACTAGAATTATAATAGGAGTTGCACAGATCACATTGATCCTTATTGGGTTGGAAAAATGTAAGATTAAGTTCAGTTGTAAATATTTTATAATACGTTATATAAGTACCTGCGTCTTTATTGCTCTGTTGTTGCTTTTCTTTAAAATCATTGTATAAATCTTTAATCGTTTTGCTGCCTTCTATATATTCCTTTGTTGTAGAAGCTCGTGCGTAGTGAGATTCAATCTTAGGGATTGAATTTATGTGTTCCATGATCGCAGCTCGTAATTCGGGGTCAGTTTTTTTATGATTTTGATGTCTTCCTCTCAAATCATTGAGTGAAACATCATTTTCATTTATTTTATTTTGTACCGTAAATATCATACGGTCCGAGATGTCTAACGTGGCCTTATAAAAAGTTTTGCAAACTCATACCCTGCTGTTGTCGACTATAAAATAAAATGCTTTGTTATTGTGCCTGGGTCTCTCAGCGTTCGTGTATCTGTATTTGGGCTGAACATCAACCATACTTCACATACTTGCACTTATGTACGCTCTCTGCTTTGCCAAATCTCCCAAATCCAAAAATTTCCGAAAGAGTTCGTATCTGCTATCTGTATTAATCTTTGTGGTGCATTTAAGTCTGCATTTTTCCGTGCAAGGTTCTTTGAGATGGCTGGAACACTCTTTTGAGTTTTTGACATGGAAACATATGTTTTTCCCTTATTACGCAAACGTTTAATTTTGTTCTGTTTCCATTGGGAAGGATTTTTGGAATGTTTGCGTCCCTTTTTCGGAGCCCTCCTTGAATCAGACGAACTGGTTGAAGAAGAGCTTGATTGACTAAAAAAATTGAATTTAGGTACCTACTGAATATTGTTTCCAACTTCCTTACTCCAAGCTATGATTTTTTGACAGTAATAACAAAAACTATTTTCGAATCGACCCGGGAATCGAACCCGGGAAGTCAGTTATAACATTTTATTACGCGCACCCTATCTCACTTTACCACGCAGCAGCAATGTGCAGGCAACGCATGTGGTTGCCTGCACATTGCGTAAGAAATTTCGTAGAACTCGTCACACGTACACGTCATGAGCGTGTAGTAGTATTATAGGTAGACCAATCCGCTGTCATTATAACCTAGCCACTAGACCAATATGGCAATCCATGTACCAAAATAAATAAAATGTAAATCTGTAATAATAGTAAGTAATATAAATTACTCAACTCGAGAATTTCTGAACTATAGTCCGGTAAGGGGATTTTCATACTCAGGTGTTGTATCGTCCACAATTAAGCCCAATATTTTCCGTGCCCTTGAAGACATTCTAAAAGAGGACAAGGAATATCTATTATTTAAAATTCCTTATCAATCCTGCAACGCAAACAATTTTATTTAAATACTCTTGTAATCTTGTTAATGTTTAAATTTAAAATTAGACATTCCTTATTTTACTAAAAGAGAAAAATAACTGTAAATAAAACGAAGTCGAACCTGACAAATTAAACAGTAAACAGAAACAAACCAAAAAAATAATACGTTTTTAATAAATTATAGTACAATACTGAAATAATACCTAATCACTTTAGGTACGCTCATGCATTTTATTTGAAAACTGCATCAACTTCAAATGATTTCGTAATACGATACGAAACAATTTACACAAAACAGAATCAAGTCACAATATTATCAAAACAAATTACGTCTTCTTTTCTAATAAAGTGAAATAAGTCAAACAAATGCACTTTTTGAATAAATTAAAGCATGCACAATAATTACCTGATAGTAAAACACCGATCTTATTTGGTTTTACTCCGCTCTTTCAATTTTCTTCCGAGATCTTACGTTTAGCAAAGTCGGCGCATCACTGAATGCGATCACTTTACTGGTACCAACTCGTTCGCGCGCGTTAGTCAAAAAGAAAAAAAAAAAATCGTATCGAGTCGTCTGTTGGACTGGACGTATTCTTCGTGCGAATTTAATACACTTTATGGTAAAAACTCGAAATTAGTAAATTTTGAGTTATTTCTTTTTTTGAATAAAGGAGCGATATATTAAGATATCTTTTTTTGTTTTTTTTTAAACGTTGCCCCACACTAGGAATTACTCCTGTATCGTGGGTGCGTTCACAAACATGAAAACTCACATACACAAGACACCCAAACCCGGAACAACTATTTGTAGGTCATCCCGCGACACGCAGCGATGTTTTTTTTGCTTTTGGCTTCGCAAGGTTTGTGCATTCAGCCAATGTCACGTTTAGTTTATTTCAAAGGAAACAAAGAAGTTTTTTTTTCAATTTAAACAGTTTTTCTCAAAAAGGGCGCGTCCGCCAAGTTCGAAGTTTCCTGCGCTTTTCATGGATGAAGTTTGGATGAAGTTAAAATTGTAAATACGAAATGACAATAAGGATAGTTTTGGATGTATTAACAGTAACCCGTACAATTATTTTTGTCTTAGGTTACACCATCGGATTCACTTTGCCATAGATGCTATCAGCGAGCAGACACAGAAGCTGCCAATGCTATATTACCTGAACCAGAGGTTGTCCCAATACCACAACAAACTGAAAGAATAACCTTGCCAAACTATTCAAGAGCATCAGATACACATAGAAGATGCCTATTTTTACAATGTGACAGTACTTCACTTAAAGTAGTTCCATTTGTTTTAAGGGTGAGCCTTTTTCGAGATCATAATTACTATATACCGCCAAATTGTCGTATAAGTGAATTCCATTTAGCAAGGCAGTCATGGACAGTTTTATTTGATGTTGAAAATGTCAACCATAGTTTTTCAGCAAATCATATAGAAGACTTTTGTGAGTTATTGAAAAATGACAACCATATCTTAGATTTAATTACTCACTAAGAAATCTTAAGTTGGAAGTAGCATCCACATCACTTTACTTTATGATCTAGAGTTTTATTTTAATATAAAACGAAGTTAGGCAAATGCAATGGAGATGTAGACATGATTGCTATGTTGATAGCATAAAATATTAATGAGGTTATAACGAATGTAACAAATTGTAGGATTAGTGACGAGTCTGTGTTGTCCACTTATTCTAACAACATAGTGAGCAATCATGAATCTTCATGTTTTACGAAGGAGGATCCACCTATAATACTAACATCCTTGGAGGCTACTACTAGTAAGGAAATGTATTCTCTTCCTAATGGAACTGAAATGGGCATTCTAGACACTTCAAAAATTGTACTTGTGGAGGTCACTCCGGATAACTTTTTAGACTAGTTAGTAAGACAACAGAAGTTACCCCTACAAATAACCAATTATTATTAGAAAATAGTAATAAAGTATCTTCTGGCAATTTAACTCATAATGATAAGAAACCAAAGGGAGTGCAACACACTTTAAAATTATTTAATGAGAATATTCAAGGTTGCTCTTTAAAATTTCTAGAAATAGAATTGTTTTTGGAAAATACCAAGTTTGATGTCATTTTTATAACAGAAAATTGGTTATAAGATTATCAAGTACTGTCAATTAACTCTGATAATTATTGTGTAGTTAGCCATTTCAGCCGAAAACATATGATACATGGCGGGACATTAATTTTAGTTAAAAACAAGATTTAATCTAAAGAACGAAAAGAAATCATCGGTCCGTCTGCTGAACACATAATTGAATTGTCCTGTGTTGAGCTTGATAAGCATGTTATATGCATATACAGACCTCCAGGTTACCAGAATCTATGTGCATTTGATTCTGTAATGGAAGATGTGCTAAAGAATCTTAGTGATAGTAGTAAGTCAATAATCTAATTGGTGATTTCAATAGTAATTTATTAGAAAATAACTTGAATACTGTCAGATTATTAAGTCTTTTTGGGTCATTTGATTTGTCAAATGTTTTTATTGAACCAACCCGAGTGACAGCTTCTTCTGCCACTTTTATATATAATATTTTTTGTAACTGCGATTACATAAACAAACCAATTGTAAATAAGTTGCTATCATGCCATATGTGGACAAACAGTACCATTTTGCTCCTACATGCCTTTACAAAAAAATCAAATAAGGTTTAGGGAAATTTAGGGAAATTGAATAACTCTTTGGCCAGTAAATCATTTGTCCAACGTTTTAATAATATGTGTGAACCAAATGAGTTCTATGCCGAGTGCTTTTCACTATTAAACACACAATTTAATGAAATTTTTCCACGAAAAACCAAAAGTATTTATACAAAGTTCTTTTTTAGGTATTGGGCGACTCCAGGTATTCGTAAAAGCAGGGAAAAACTTTTTTAACTGTATGGTCTAAAGCAGGGATGCACAGACTTATTAAGACTAGAGGCCACTCGGGCAAATTATGAACTGATGGCGGGCCGCCAGAAGTATAGGTAATTAAAGACAATAAAGAATTGATAATAATGTATTAAAATTGAAAAAGAATTTATTAATTTGAAGAAATTTTGAACTCCGAACGAATTTTGTACTCGACTCGAAGTGCTTGGTACGTCATCCCCTTAGATAAAGTATCGTTTTGCGATTAATCCATTGCTTGTCCAGTCACTTAGCGACCGACATATCTAGGTAGTGGTTAAGAAGCAATGTATTTACTGCACAAATAGTAGTCGCTCTGTTAAATGACGACAAAAATAAAGCAGTGTAGTCAAGAAATATTTTACGATTTGTAGTTTTTCATGAATACTTGTATTTATAGTTATAACTTTTTATGCTAATGCTAATTAGTTCAATTTAAAAAAAATGGGTTTTTTATATACAGTGTAATTTACAGTTAGTTTTTGTTACCTATGTATAGTTATAATATTGTAAAACAAAATGAGCAAAACAAATATGTACAAAAAAAAACATCGCTGGCTCTACAATATTATTATTTACCTACAGTATCCGCTATCATTTCTGTGGGAACTACAGGCCCCAAAGCCTACAACACTAAAGTGCCCATGGGACCTGCAGAACCCAAAAGTATAAATCCTGAAATCACTCCAAATAATAACATTCTCAATGTTTATCTTTACAACCGATTGTATGAATAAAAAAAGCATCTATTAAAACGGAACTAACACATTTCAAAGCGTTTGTTCATAGGCATCATAAAAAACATCAAGTGTTAGCAAAATACTCAGAACGGAACCCATAAATCTCCTCTGTTTACGTGTTTACGTAATGGGTCGGCGCCGCGTCGCACCACGCCTAGTGCCACTACGCATTATCAATATCTATAGGTATTCAATGATCGCAAACTATTAAATGCAATTTGTCAGTGTCACGTCAAAATACCATTCAAGTGTCTCGCCATTTTTGATAGATGAGTGACGTGTGTTTATTACTTCTTGGGTGGTCTGGCGCAAAATGGCGCGTATGATTAAAACGACGATATCTCCGTAAATATATACGGGCGGTGTGTAAAAGTTACGTTGTTAGAATCGTTATTAAATTACCTAACAGATTATGTACGGATAAGGCCAGTTTTGCCTTGCAATGTATTAGTAATTCTAGTTTGTATTCAGTGTAAGGGGTTTTTTCTCAGTTTCTTGTGTAAAGATCATTATAATTAAAAAAATAAACAGTTATGTTCCAAAGTTTTTGTTTAATTTACATAAATATACACCATTTCACAATATTCAGGTTAAAAAACACACTTTCTCATTCATTTTTCAAAAGATACAAGCTTCACAAAAACATGACATCATTTAGACGTCTTAAAAACATACAACAAAAAAAGCTCTGTTCATTGTTCGATTGCGAGAATAGTCTCGGCCCAATCGCTTGGAATGATAATAATGTACAGAAAGAAAATATACATGTGTAAAAATTTGATTGCTATCAGCAATTGAAACCGACTTTCTATGCATTTGAATTTATTTTATCAGTTTATGTAATGAGGTTGTCAATCAGTAAAATAGTCTGAATAATTTATTCGCAAGTTAAATCATTTGTGTTCGATAGTACCAGGGTCTCTTCACTTAGTACATTCTTATTTTGTATGGAGAAAAAGACTCGGAGTTTGGTTCGGTCGTTGCTCAACAGATGGCGTACCTGTACCCTTCACATCGATGATGAAATTTAAAAAATCTCATAAAATATTTTCTGAACATGTTTATAAATTATAGTATACAAACATATTATAAAAGAAAATAAATAAAATTAATGCATCATTACATGAAATATTCTTATAGCAACACCGCGCAACACCTAAAGAGTGATACGTTTCATTTCAAGAATTAAAAATAACGCCAAAGAAAAGTGATACTGTTTGATTGCAATTATTTTTGTTTCCACCCACGAAAAGATAAAGTTGATATGTAATTAATATTCTTTTCTTACTTGAAGATTTACCGACAATTTAATAAGTGGTTTGCAAATTACAATTCAAGTCAAATATTTACATCTTATAAACGGTTTTGGGAAAGGAACGTCATTGTCGGCCATGTCATTTTTGGTCGCAAAACAATTTTTTGACACACAATCTTGGTGTTGTTTCGAACCCATAGAATGCGTTTTGGATTATTGAACTGTGGATTTCATTTACGACCTGGCTACGTTTTTTGGATTATTGTGATTTCCCTCTGTTCTGTTTACCTGTGCTCTCTCTTGGACTTTGTCGAACATACCATTTTTCCGTTGACCCCGGCAACATTTATTGGACTCCGATTTTCTATAATGTCGTCAGAAAAAAAATGCTGTGTACCGAACTGCGGTAAGAAATTTTGATTTTTCTCTTTAAATAATCAGGGCAAAGGATTCAAGTGAAAGTGTGGCTATTATTTTTCACTTCAAAACACAAAACTACTCTTACAAACGTCATTGCTCATAAAGGCATAGCCCTAACAAAAACAGAACAAGGCTTATCCCTTAAAACTATAGAGTATATTTACTGAATACTTTAAAATATTAAAAAACTAGCAACCTGCTCAACTTTGTATGTAGGCTCTACCCTTACTGAAGACTTTCTATGAGTATGATAGTAAAATCTGCAACAAGTTGTTTAGTTAAGCATACTGACTTTATGAACTTTATGAACTGGTATTGCTTGGAAGTACAGATTTTGTCGTCAAATGTCATTATTAATAAATATCTTCTTTTAGGTTCGGAAAAGGAAGTCCTTCACAAATTTCCTAACCCTAACAAGGAACCTGAACGCTTTAGAACCTGGATTTACAATATTGGAGGATCAGTTCTGGCCTTGGATAATGACATCATTTTTAAACGCCGCCGTGTTTGTCATTTGCATTTTGAAGTTCAGTACCACACAAGGAGCAAATTCTTAAGTGCTGACGCTATACCTCGACTTTGTTTACCAGGTAAATGGCTTCTTCATTTTACAGTAATAAGGTTAAGTTTTAAAATATATATATATTTAACTACTTCATTAAAATTGAATATCAATTATTATTTATTGTTTGCTGGCTGTGCTCCTTGACTATACTCCATTTACTATAGCATTAGACAGAAGTTTAAAAAGGCTCTTATAGGGGCACACATTGTAATAAAAGTACTACAAACAATATTACAGTCAAGATTGATGACGAGTTAAATACAATAAATTTAAATAACAGCTGACACACTACTAATTTAACCACTCTACCTTCCGAAATTGCAATGCTTTTATTTAGTTTTACATAAAATATTGTTGTGTCAATGTCTAAAATCTAAAAGAAGCCGGGGCGGACAGTACTGGGAATGTTTTTCAAGTCACTATAACTCTACCAAGTCTAAAACATTACCTACTCTCTTCATAAGTTCTAGAAGCATCTGTGTTTTAAATTTTGTAGGTTTATGATGTCATCCATTCATCAAATGGTGTAATTAATCTGCAGGTGTCATTCACTTGTGGATACTTGGCAATGCTACAAATTTTCCCGTTGTTGTTGCTGAATTTTCATGTTTTTTTTTGTTAATTGTTACTGTTTTTCTGTTGTTATTTTATCGTTATTAGTGTAAATTTTGTGTAGTTTGTACAAAGCAGTATGTTTTGTTGAACGATGGACAGGGAGGATGCCCGTGCAGGCCCGAGTGGCTTGCAAGCGCAAAATGTACGCTGAAAGTGTTGGTAACACTGATCAGTATCAACAGCGAAAAAAACGTGGCCCGAAAGTTGATAAAAGAGAATAAAGCAAACACCGCTTCATTCATTCTATAGAAAAAAGAACAGCGATAAATGTTTATAAAGAAATCAAGGGGACCTGGCCCGAAGTTACTCCTGAAATTGCAAAATCATAAAATTATTACCATAAAAATATTTGAAAGTAACATGCATTGTGAGGCAATAACATACATTACTAATCTTATTTAAAGTCATATCTTGTGGAACAGTCTATAATGTACTCGAAGAGTACAATAAAGAAGGTCACCTGCAATCTCCTTGCCAACGGAAATGCTCAAAATGTGACCATTATGATGATATTAAGTTAAGTGGAATGCGAAGAATTTTTTTTTTTTTCTTTTAAAATGAGTAACCAACTGTGGACAAGATTCTGGAAGCCGTTAATAGTGATGAGTCACTACCCGATTTCAAAAGAAGCACTTAAAATTTACCTCTTAAAAGAAGTAGAAAAAGCGCACTAATTGACAAACAAGAGATTGTAATAAGGAGGGTGAAATATCTCCATGAAATTAAGAGATTAAGGAACCAAGGAAAAACATATTATTTATAAGAGACTTGGCTAAATGAAGTTACAGTGCTACTAACATTTATAAAGTTCTTTTGCATGAAAGAGGTTGTACAGAACTTGGTAAGCTATGTAAAACCTCCTTTATGCAGTATTATTAGTTCAACATAAGTTGATATAATATTGTATTTCCATCTATAACTTTTAATAAACATACATGACACACGAAGCAAGGTATGGCAAGATAACACTATTAAGTCTTCAAAGGAAGCAGACCAGGCAGGTTTATCAACTGGTTAAAAGAACCCAACCAGAAAAGGAAGACGGTTTGTCATTGGCCATATTGATAAAACCATTTTGATGTTTTTCTTATGACTACAATTATTGTCACACTACCATTTCATTAATAAAATTATCGCTCCATTGTCACCAAGCACTGGTTAAATTTAATGCCTCCCCACAAAGAAAGATGTTTATGGGTTGATAATGGGTTTATGGTTGTAGGTGACCTGATCAAGGACAGTAATGTTGCAGTCAATTTCGGTTGCTTCTTAAAGGTTAAGATCTATTTCCAGCAGCCAACAAATCTATGCCACCGGTAAACTGTTTACCAATTATTAATTGATGGTGAATTCATACTTAAAGCCAAAAAGAGTGATAGAGTGGTTCTGTTAATGTTTTGGATAATGCGCTATATCATTCGTGGAAAGTGGAGAATCTGCCAACCACAGCCACACGAAATTTTATTAAAAATATTCCTTTTGAGGAAAAAGACCTTAGGGCCACTTTATTACAAAATGTAAAGTAAAAAAAACATTTGTGCCAAAAAGTTTACCACTGCGAGCTTAACCCATAAAATTAGTATGGGCTCAAATGAAGGGGTATGAAGCCCAAAACAAATAAAGTTATATATTACAAGAAGTGAAGCGGTTGCTCCCTCAAGCACTCAAACATAACTGCAGAAAAATGGCAATCTTGCATTGCTCATACAGTTAAGAAGAGGAAAGGTTTTGTCAACTCAATGGTATAATGGATTATGTTGTAGAAAAATTTATTATTAACGTTGGTGAAACTTCTTCATCATCATCATCAGAGGATGATGAATGATTAGTATTGAAACTCTATCATCTCCATTATATCATTAAGGTGGCAAAACCTTTTTTTTTCTTTCATAGCAATAAATCTCATCTTACACATCTTTTTCTGGAAAATATTTTCGTAGTTGGTATTTATTTTGAAAAAAAAAAGCTTGAAGAAAGTGTTCATAGTGTGTAGTTTCATTCTAAATTATTATAGTTAAAATAATGACTTTTGTTACCACCAATGTCAATTAATTATTATCATATGTGATGACTGATGGTAGCAGTGACTAAATTGTTTAGTGGTGTTTTGTGTCGTATTTATTTGATTTGTTGAAAACATAGTATGGACTCGTATAGTATGGATATGACTGCCTCGTTGGTCTAGTGGGCTCTTTTTTGTAATGTGAAATCAAATGGAGTATAGTTAATTTTGTAATATCTATCAAGTATTACGTATATTTAAAATAAAATAAAACATTTACAGGATTTGCACTCATTAGAAGACCACCTCTCATGGATGTAACAAACCAGGGAACCAGCAGCACTCCTGCTGAAATTCTTCTACCACCTCTCATGGATGTAACGAACCAGGGAACAAACACTCCTGCCGAAATTCTTCTGTCTCAAGAACTGCCTCCTAAACAATCTGCTGCTTGTAGCAAAAGAGGTAAGTGTAACATTCTATTTTGAGTAGTATTAATTTATACATTTCATAAGATAGTTATATCAAAATATAAACATATGTTATTACATAAAATAATGATTGGCTTTGAGTACTATTCCAACAGGTTAATAATTTGAATACAATATAAGTTTTAATTTTTATTTGAATGAGATTTGCACTGCTTTACAAATTGGCTACAATACAAACTCTTAGTGGAAATAAAGAAAGCCTATTTTTACTCTGAAGGCATGAGCGTGTGTTAATATTTCATTCATTTGCTTTCAGACACAACCAAGAAAGTGGTCAGCCATGAACAGCACTTGGCAATACAAATTAAAAAGTTGACAGCTAAGAATAATTCTTACCAGATGAGATTGAAGAAAGCTCGAAAACTTTCTACAAATACTGCATTCCAAACGGCGTTAAAGAAATTTAAAACATTGGCCGCAATTTTCACAGTCATGCAGTTTCGGGAAATAAGTAAACCTAAAATGGGACGACGATTTTCTAAAGAGGAGAAAATAATGGCGCTTAGTATTTATAAAATGGGACCAAAAGCTTACAGGTGGTTAAGCAAAATATTTGTATTGCCATCTCCTGTCACACTAAGCAGAATGATTTCAAGAGCTTCTCTGAAACCGGGGATAAACAAAAACATATTCGAACAATTAAAAAGAAAAGTTGAGAAAATGAATTATGATGACAAGTTGTGTACCTTAATTTTCGATGAGATGGCACTCTCTCCACATTTTGATTACAATCAAAAGAGAGATAGAACAACAGGTTTTGTCAACTACACTGGCGAATCAAAAAGAAAATTGGCGGATCATGTGCTGGTTTTTATGATAAGGGGTGTAACAAAAAACTACAAACAGCCCATCTATTACTCGTTTTGCTCAGGGAGTACACCAAAAGAGACTTTAGCTGTACAGATAAAAGATGTGGTAAAGAAGCTCCACTCCATTGGCTTTATTGTATTGGCCACAGTGTGTGATCAAGGCACATCTAATACAAGTGCCATAAATTACCTGATCGAACAAACAAGAAGAAATTATGCAAGAAGAAATATTGATTTTAATAAATCTGTATTTGAAATTGAAGGAAAGCAAATTATACCTCTGTATGATGTCCCTCATCTCCTGAAAGGGATGAGAAATAATTTACTAACTAAAAATCTTAAATTTGCAATAGATGGTGAAGTAAAAGTGGCAAAATGGGAGCATATTATGCAATTATATGAAAAAAATCCAACTTATAAGGGATTAAAAATAATAAAAAACCTTACAGAAAATCACTGTAATAAAGACAGAATACCTAAAATGAAGGTTAAATATGCTTCACAACTATTTAGCCAAACTGTTGGGAAAACCATGGGATATTTAGCCGGTAAGTCCATCATATAAATAATTATTTGCCTTTTTATTACAAACATCACATCCAATTTGTAGTCTTAGTTAATGGTGTAGTGCTGGAGGCAAATCGTTGCAATCGAGAACTAGGACCCAATTAATCCTACAATTAATTTACCTGTGATGATATAAATTCATTTTTAATATGTTACAAAGTGTATACAAATATTTTTGTTTTCACTTTTCAGAGAATGGCATTCTAACAGAGGAAACAAAGGATACTGCAGATTTTATTATCTTTATTGATAACCTATTTGACTCTCTAAACGGAAGCATGAAAAACTCAGGTGTCCGGTCTGGAAAAGATTTATTAACCCTTAACTTGGCAAAATGCAAAGTGCATGTTGGTATGGTATTCTGGCAAAGTACAAAACTTAAAATTAACCAGTTATTTACTTTAAAATGGCTTTAGGGCAGCTTAAATATACCGTAAATAATATTTTTTATATTATTCATTTGTTACTTTATAAAATATTAATAGTGCCCAAAAGGGCACATAAACAATTTCGCTTGAATGAGCTTTTACTGTTATTTGTCCCCTGCAAGGCACTTCGCCGTTTTTGCCTAAAATAATGTAGGCCGGTAAGAATATACAAAATCAACAATAAAACAATATTTTGTATCTGTGAAAATCAGTAATTTATTAAAAGAAATTACAGAATAATATTTCAACAAAACTTATAAATCTTAAATAAAAACAACACAACAAACTTACATATAAAATTATTTATTTGCTTAATTAAGCTTTATCTAACACTTAAAAGCCTCCTTATGAGATCAAAAATATCGAACGCAAAATATAACGATACTTACTAATTCAAAATCTATGAATTACAAAAAAACTTTTCTTACAAATGAACCAAAATATTAGTCCGTGACCAAAACTAGCATAGTTTTAAATATGTACTTAATGTAATAATAATTAATCTGCTCATTATTATATTAGTTTCAGACACACAAATAAAAATTGTCCTCTTGTTATTCCCTTCTGTGAAAACGTACAAAACAATTTCGGTCCTTTTTTATGCACAATCGCATTTCACATTTAGTGCACATAAAAGTAGTTTTTCCCGAATTACATTTTCTGCATCGACCTTTGGTTGTCATTATAGGATAATGGTTGTGTCCATCATATCGTAAGTCTTCAGCAGGCCGTACCTTTATAGGGTTGATTATTATGTTCCTAGATGATGGCCCCAGAATATTATGTAAATCCATTCCTAGTGGAGGTTCTTTTTTTGCTTGTAAGCCTTCAGCGATTTTTAATCTAAATTCTTTTAATCGAAGGTATTTGTCATCAGTCATTAATAAACCATATTCTCGTCTATAAAATAACCACGCATTATTTACAGATCAAGAAGCTGTGAAAAAATTGCCATGTACCACTTGTGTGTTTTATAATATGTTCTGTATATAGCAATCAACATATCGGAGACATCGACACCGCCCATGTGTTTATTATATTCACTTATTATTTTGGGACAGGGTATGTCGATAAATCTTTTAGCGTCCTTACTGTATCTATTACATATGCCCATAGGTTCAAGACCCACATATGTACTCGCGATTAACACAGGTTTATTGTCCAACCACTTTACCATGATAATCTTTTGATCATTACAAACTCTATAATCCGCAGAACCACGTGGTTTCTTTTTTATTGATTTATCGGATTCTAAATCACATTTCCGTATTCTATTTTGTCGAAAAGTTCCGATGGATAAAATGCCCATTTCATCGCGTAGGTATGTCATAAGTTCGATACTGGAGAAGAAGTTATCGAAGTATACCACCGATAGAACTGGATTCTGAATTGTGCGACATAATGTTAATATTACTTTGGCTCCTAATCCCATGGATTTCTCTTTTGTTTTAAATATGATAGCCTGGAAGGTACTTTCTCCACCATATAACAGGAAGTCGTACACAAAACCTGATACGCCTGATCTTACAAATAATTTGTATCCCCATTTTTTGGGTTTTGGCTTGACATACTGTAGGTTTCCAGTTTTTTTTCCTTTGTAGGGTATCATCATTTCGTCAATTGACATGCGACTTTCTTCTTCAATCTTATTGCAATTCTTTCTAATGGCTTCTACCAGCGGCCTTATTTTAAAATATCGGTCAGTACTGTTTTCAATATTTTCATTATTATTAAAGTGTAAATATCTCCTAATTAACTCGTATTTCTTCAGTGACATTATTTGGGCTGTTTGTTCAATCCTTGTTTTCGAACTCCAATAATCGGAATAGGCAGGTAATTGTATTATACCCATCAATAATTCTATCGCAAGAAAATCTTGGATATCTTGATTCGACAGTGCAATATTTTTTGTATTTACTTGAAATGCGTATAATGTACTCTGCTCTCGAATTTGTCGTATTATTTTGTCCGTAAAGAACAATTTAAAATAGTCAATTGGTGATCTGATTTTCTCAGGTTGAGTAAAAACATTTTGTCTAGTGTTATGAACTTCGTATAAAAATACATCTTTTTTCCAATCTAAATTTTGTATAATTTTTCTATTTGATCCTTTGTTTTTTTTATTTGACTTTACTTTGTTTTATTATTATTTATTTTATTTACTTTTACTGATGTGTTACTTTGTCTGCTTTTGGATGTCGTAGGTTTTGGCGAAAGAGCTCGTCTTTTACAAAACGTAGATTTGGCTGAAGAACAAAATTTTCTTTTTGACCTCCTTGGAACGATCGCTGTAATTTCATTATCGCTATCCATTTCAAGATCACTAGCTCCAGGCGGGCATGGACTTGATATTTCTAACGGTGGGTTATTATTGCAGTGTACCATCAATGCAGATTGTGCTTCAAGAACTTCCTGAGATGGGCTATCTTGACACGATATTATTTCATTATTTGAATTTACAGATGACAAGTTGATAGATATGTATGCTGCTGGTGTAGGTACTGAACTGCAAGGTGACAAACCAGTGGCGTTTGTTTTGGCAACAATGTGACTGGGGTTGATCGTGCATTGTATATTTTTGGGTGACTCGGGTATCTCATCTATACTTGAAGAATCTGTATCACTTACTCTATACGTTTGCTCAATAATATGCTCAGAAATATCAGAATCTGTGTCTGACTCTTTTTGCGGTATTATAGCATCCATAATGCGCTAAAACAAAACGAAAAATTATTAAAAGAAAACGTTATTATGGACGTTTGTCTGGTCAAGAGCATAAAAAATAATCAACGCTAAATAAGCAAGTGACCTATAGGTCACACAAACTTAACTAAACCTATTTGGCAATGTACCCTGCAGGGTACAAAAGCTGTTTTCAATAAAGGTCGCAGCGTACCCTACAGGGCACAGTTAAGTTTACAACGAAATATCTAACAAAATACAGCGAAAGTTGGTCAAGTAAAGCGATACAATCATTAATTGATTATTTGACAATAAAACTGTCATGAAATACACCAAGTAAAACAACTAAATAAAAAAATATAAGTTAATTTACCTTAAGGCGCGAGTTCCGTTGTTGACGTTTCAACATTTTGGCGGATAGTTTTTGAAAATAACGTTTTACAAAAACCATGACGTTGACAGATGAATGTTAATGAAATAAGCTATAACTAAAATTATTGAAACACATTGACATTTAATATATTTTGTTTGTATTCTCTATAAATAGACCCGTACACTATAGGTCACATGCTGAAATTCATATCATAATTACACGTGCCCTCTGGTACACTTGCCAAGTTAAGGGTTAAGAAACGTAACACCTAATTCAAATCACAAGGATATTTGGGTGCAAGCCAAAGTTGTTTTAAAGTCGATGACATTTATGACGTCAAAAGGGAATGCTGGTACTGTACCATCAATAACTAATTGGATAAAAACCATAGAAAATATGGGCATTTTAAGAGACAAACTATTCAACGATTTTAAAATTAAATCATTTTGGTGCAGACATTTTAACCAAGATCCTCTTGAAAACTTTTTTGGGAGCATACGTAGTCATGGGGTGAGAAATAACTCGCCCACCTGTGCTGGGTTTGAAGCTGCATTTGCTTCTTTGCGTGTAAATAATATGAGCAGCAATTATTCTGCAGGGTCTAATTGTGAAGAAGATTTTTGTTCCGTTTTTGAAGCTTTTGCCGATTTATTTTTTTCAAAAAATAAGAACGACGAGGCGCAAACCTGCGAAATTGATTTTAGTGATTTAAATGATAATATAATAACAAATTTTGAAACAAAAAAAAGGAACCCTAGAATAATTGGCCAGCTCGAATATGTAACCGGTTAAATATTGCGTAAAGCAAAACAAATTTACAGAAATTGCAAAGACTGCAAAGTATCTTTGTATACAGATGACCCAGCTACAAACAGGTACCTGCAACACAGGGAATACATAAAAGGTAAAAGATACCTATGCTACCCAAGCGAGAAATCAACAAAAAGTTTTTCAGAGATTCAGGATATTCTGCACCATATATTAAGGAATAAAAGTCATATTGATAATTTAAAAAACTATATGAAAACCATATTGTATATTACTGTTAATACACAATTTATACAGTGTTGTTGCCACAAAAATGACTTGATAGAATTTATATTTGACTTCTCAAGTAGGTTCTTTGCTCACAATTGGTGTAAGTGGACCAATAAATTATTAAATGGTACCAGCACAACGAAAGATGTTGATTCGACTGATGAAATTCAGAATCAGGCTTTAATATATTACAGCAAGAGACGAAAAAATAAACAGATTAAGTAATATAATGAATAATATTCTTTTCTTTCTTTTTATTTAGTAAATTATTAGAACTCAAGAATTTTGTTTCATATCCACTTTTGTTTGGGAGGCATTGTTGCCTTCTTTGCTACTAACACTAATGTCCTCCAAATAATTTGAAAAACATGGTTTAAAAATTATACGAACAAGTTTTTTTTTGTAATTGTTCCTTGGTACTCAAAATAAAACTAATATTTTGAACAATTAGCAAATTGTTTCAAATGTAGTTTTATTGTGAGTTATATGTAGTTGCATTGATTATTCATTGGTTAGTTTCTGTAATCGCAAATGGGTGATTTGAGATTACTTGTATAGTATAATTTGTAATTGAAAATATGTTTGTAAGTTCTAAACATAATAAAGCTTTGTAATATTCGATCTTGTTTCATTTTACCGAAATAAACAATAAAAGTGAAGAAACTATGATATAGATGTACAGCTATAACAAGCTGGGTACGCTATATCTACATTTATGCATATATATAGGACGCGTACAATTAGTTCTGTCGTTAGTTACCAGATGGCGCATGACGTAGAGGTCGGCTGAATACTCTATACCCTTATATATAATGTACTCTGTGGATAGTACATTATCTGATGAGTTGCGAAACTGATGAGTTGCGAAACTGATGAGTTGAGAATCTGGTAAGTTGAGAATCTGGTGAGTTGAGAATCTGGTGACATGCTAAGCGATGTTTTGTTTATGGTTCCAAATTAATTTTGTTGTTAAATTGGCACAACTGTTTTCCATTTTGGCGCAGAGTTTGAGTTGCATCTGTTATTTAGATTAAATAGAGTGCTGTTTTTATTTAGATCACAATTATCTAGTGTGTATTGCGAATTTCATAATGGACAAAAAATCGAACAGCACCCTAATTGCGTAACACATTTTCGTAAACGATTACGACTAATCTGTTTGATTTTGACGGTTCAAGAACATTCATTGCGTTCTATATATTGTTGAGCAGAATTTTTATCAAACTTAAGAATCAATGGATTAGCAATCTGTTTCAAAACGATTTAGATTCCGATTGATTGTGTATTACGCAATTAGGGTGCTGTTTGTCTAAAATTTTGTGTGGCCAATGGAATTTCGTGTTCAGTCACTGAAAATGTTACAGAAGGCTTACGGTGAATTGTTTTTATCAAAAATATGAGTGGTACAAAGCGTTCAAAAGCGGTCGAGATGTGATGGAATATTTGCCTCGCTCTGGTAGCCCAATAACGTCTTCAAATGAAGTTAACATCGCAAAAGTGAAGGAAATAGTGACTGAATATCCTCATTCAAGTTTGAGAGAGATAGCCGCTGAACTTTCTGTGTCTCACGAGTCGATTAATATAATTTTAAATAATCACTTGCTTATGAAACATGTTGCCGCCCGCGGCCTGGCTAGTCCCAAAAGACCCGAATTTTCTCCGAAAACTCAATCATGCTAGAACGAGTCAATTCCGATTGCCAACATTCATGAAACGCATTGATACTGGTGACGAGACGTGGGTTTACGAGTTTGACATGCAAACTAGTCAACAAGCTTCGGAGTAACGCCCGCGCCACCCAACTGAACCGAAACCGAAAAAACCACGCCAAAGTCGATCAAAAGTCAAAGTCATGTTGTTTGTTTTCTTTGACTATCGCGGTGATGTGCAATCGGAATTCTTGCCTGAAGGTCCAACGGTAAATAAAGAATATTACTTGAGCGTTATGCGGCGTATAAGAGAGCAAATTCGACGAAACAGGCCAGATTTGTGGAAGGAAAATTCTTGGGTGGGGTAATGCGCCTTCGCACAAGGCCATCATTGTGAACGAATTTTTGACCAAAAACTCAACAAATACCATCGAGGAAGCTTGTTCACCAGCTATGTCTCCAGCCGACTTCTTTCTTTTTCCTTAACTCAAATTACCACTTCGTGGCACCTGTTTTCATTCGGTAGAAGGAGAATTCGCGGCGAGAACTGAACTCAATTCCGGAAAACGCGTTTAAAAATGTTCTGATGATTGGATTGTTCGTTGGCGTAATTGTGTCGTACGAGAAGGAGCATACTTCAGAGGCGATAAAATAAATTTGGATGAAAAACTAACAATTTGTGTATTATTGATCTTTTCCCGGGACTTTCTTGACAGAGTAGTAGATTCGCCTAATAATTTGTCGCATTAAGTGCGTGATTCGGACTCAAAGATTGCAGGCGCGGTTTACTCGTGCATGACATGCATAATCCACAATCCTGGGACACAGGCCTCCTCTCGGTGAGACGGGAGTGGGCCGTTATTCACCATGCGGGCCCAGTGCGGGTTGGTAGATGTCACAATCTTAGATTCTGTTGATGTTTTCCTTTAGTTTTGAGAGCAGTGGTGATGAAATAAATTTACACAAGGTAAAGCGCCTGTGTTCAAACCTACGACCTGCAACTCGTAAGTCGCGGCCGTAACAATACTGGGCTACCACTATTCCCGGCTTACAGGTGGTTTTATTTATTGACATCCCCACTGGGATCCCAGTGTAACAGTGTTACTGTGAAGCTCCAAGGGTTATACTTAACGGTTAGCCTTAGCGCCTGAGAATTACGCCTTGCAATTTGTTGCATGAAGTACGTGATTCGGACATGAAGATTGCAGGCGCGGCTAACATGTAGTTTAATTTACGTCGGTTTATTCCGATTCGATCCTACTTTGTGGGATTTGTGAACTATGCGGCATCTGGTTCCACCTTGCTGGAACCTTCACTGGCCTAGACAAACATCACAAGATGTATGGAATCAAGTTACTAGCGCCACCACAGAGCAGTGTTAAGACAGCATTTACAACGCCACGCGGGAACTACGCAACACACTGTCGTCACTCAAAATACTGAAATGTACTAGCAAACTTAGCAAAGATATCCATGCGATTAGCAAGTCAAAATTCAATATATCATTTCTTTCAAATTCTATAAACTAATAAAAATAAATTACTCTTCAAAAAATATTGTTGCGATTTAATTAAGGGAAACATAATTTTGTTAATTTATTTAATTTAGAAAACCGCTGTTTGTTTTTACAACAACAAAAACCATTTTCTTTAATATATTATGTACCTTATCTTTTTATTACTACCACAATAGCTCATAGTTCAGTCTTCAAGACTTACTAGTTTACGTGGCAATCGGTCGAATGCCTTTTTGAGGTTTCCAGGTGCACCAGTCGGTGAAGTGCTATTCTGTAACCACCTCACCGTAAAAACATAGGTGAAGTGAGCGTGGAGGGATCTGTCAAAGCCACTGTTGTTAGGGCGTAGGTTGGTGGTGGCCAAGACCTTAAGACGGGATGACCCTGACAGCTCACTCCACGAAAGTCTTCACGGTGAGATTTGTACAAAATCGTCATGCAGGCGGAATTTAACCTACTTACAGCACTCTTCAGTTTTCACGGTGATATTTTTGAGAACAGACCGGCCGACCGGCTGGTGAGCTAAGTGAGGTATAAAGAAAATCATCTAGGACAGCAATTAAAGATTTATTTTTAAAGGTACAACAGCCAGCATTTTTAATGTTTTTTTTTACATCTTACAAAACAATATCCATCCATACATTAAGAATTTCTGTTATAGCCGCCTCCGTAAGATTGTGAGAATCCTGGTGAAGGTCTGGTGTTGCCAGCACAAACTGTTCCCGATACCAGGTCTCGTACTTTTGCTCTGAAATAACAAAGAAGGCTTTACTTATTTCTTTATTCTTTTCTAGCTAATATAGATATAGTTGCCAAAATGGGTCGTAAGCACAAACTCCACTTTTAAACCTTACGAATCTTATTTCCTATTACGGCAATTCTTACACGCAGGGACAATGAGGTTATTTTTTTTTGGTATGGCATCTCGTAGTTGACCTTGAGAGGTCGTGACTACTTAACCGGACTATCCTGTGGCTGCCTTAAGCGGACTCAAAGCCTCCAGCCAGGGGCGTAAAACTACTTACATTACTAAGCGAACGCTCGCTAAGGGCACCCCCTGTGGGGTACGGACCTCGGCTTAGGGCGTCACTGACGGGAGGACAGCAAGATGGGACAGGCTGGATCTGGATTATATTATTATTATTCGGGGAATTTAAAGCTACAGGCTCAGCTACGGCGCGGGCTGGCACTTCGTCGAGCAAGGGTCGGGGGGGACAATTACGTCGGGATCTTCGCGAGGAACCTCGGCGGCGAGGTCGGAATGTCGGTCTGTGTTTGTGCACTGTACTGGTGGCCCTACTGCTCTCCTGAATGAGAGTTATGTGGTCATCGGGATCGGTGAGGACATGCTTGGGACGGCGGACTTGACTAATGGAGGAGGGAATATAGCTAGCGGCTTTCGCGGTGATTCGCGGCGGTCTCGAAGAAACGCTTTGAAATGCGTTACATGAACTGACGGATAGTGGGAATCCTGAGGTCTACGTGGAGGATTTCGTTGCGAACGTACCAGGGGGAGCCTGTTATCCTACGGAGGAACTTGTTCTGGAGGGTCTGCATTCTATTGAAGCGAACGGGCTTGGCGTGTGCGAAGACTGCACTGGCATAGGTCATGATCGGGCGAATGCACGCTGTGTAGATACGCAATTTGCACTTAAGTGACAATTTGCTACGTGCATTGAGGACGAAGTGGAGTCTACCTAGAGCGAAGGCGGCGCGCGAACGAGCCGCCTTAATGTGCTCTGAAAACGAAAGGTGTTCGTCGAGAACTACACCAAGATATTTGGCTCGCTTCTCCCAAGGGATCGGCTTGCCGAACATGGTGATCGGTCGAGGGGGGCAGGGGGTATGACGCGGCTTCGAGAATAGAACCGCTTGACTTTTGTCGGGATTTACTTCAATTCTCCATTTCCTAAACTAGGCGCCAAGCTTGTTGACTTGGGTTTGGAGAATGCGAGATATCGAGTCTGGATCGCGGCCGGTGTAGTAAATGGCCGTGTCGTCTGCGAACAGAGCCAACTGTGCCTTGCTGCACTTGGGCATATCGCTGGTGAATAGCGTGAATGCTAGGGGAGAGATCACAGAGCCCTGAGGGACTCCTGCGCGAATAGGGTGGGGGGAGGATAGCGCTCCTTCGATGCGATAACGGAAGGTGCGATTCGACAAAAAGTCCCGTAAGATGAGCACGAGACGATCTGGCACACCGAGTTGGTACAGCTTATATAATAAGCCGTTGTGCCAGACTTTGTCGAACGCTTTCGCTATGTCGAAGAAGACAGCACCGGTCATCAAACCTCGTTGGAAACCGAAGTTGATGTGTTCGACTATAAGGTGGACCTGTTGTACGCACGAGTGTTGGGTTCTAAAACCAAACTGTTCGTTGGGGATGAGGCCCTTTGTCTCGGCGTAGTCTCTGAGGCGCTTATAAATAAGCCTCTCATAGATTTTGCTGAGGACATTGAGCAGACAGATGGGGCGGTAACTACTAGGCTCTGACTTTGGCTTGCCGAGCTTCGGGATACCGATGACGGTGGCTTCTTTGAACGCCTGTGGGAAGATGTTGTTGCTCAGAGCACCATTGAAGATGGTGGTCAGTAGCATTATCAGGTGGGCAGGGAAAAGTTGGAATACCCTATTGGTGATTCCATCTGAGCCGGGGGCTTTACGAGCCTTAAGACCTTTGATGAGGTGACAATGAGGTTAATATAAGACCACGCGATATATGTACTGCACGCGAAGCATGACCATCTTTTGTCGACGGAATAATAAACGCAATGACAGATAGATAGCTTTTTTCAACTGTCAAAATAACAGATGAAAAAAAAACTGTCATTTCGTCCGTCGACAAGTTCGTTTCTTTGGTGAATAGAAAACAGAATACAAGAGCTTTCTTTTAAGTTACTATACTCTATGACAAGAGCTCGCTGACGCTGGCAACAATAAATAGTTCATGTGGAATTTGTGCTCACGACTCGTGCCGTCAGTTATACCTAGTCTTAAAACTATGAGATCACATAAGATCACATAAGTGGTTTTGATATTTATCTGATTTCCATAACGTCTTTTGAAGAGTTTATTGAATATTGACATATTCGTGACGTTTCATCTCGACTCACACTCATTTGAGGAACCTCATAATTTCCTTAATCTGAATAAGAACATCGATTTTGAGGGTCTTCCGAGGCACGCCCTGAGGTCCCCACGACGGAGTTGTGAGTCCGGTACCTTTGGAGGATACAACTTAGAATACGGTGTTAACCCTTTGGAAAGATTGGTTGTTAGACTTTTGGGACTACCCGTAATGACTTTCAAAGAATTATAAATGACAGCCGGGACCAACGGTGTCACGTGCTTTCCGAGCCACGGACGGGTCTCGATATGTAATAGATAGCCCCCCATTCAATGACCGACCTCTGCAAGGCGTTGCTTAGCGAATCGTGCGGGTGTATTATTTCCCCTCACTAGATTGAGGGGTTCGTGGAGCCTGTCAACATATCTGAGCTGCATGATTACTGACAAATGCGTCCACCGCCTGGACAGGTCAACTCGATCTGCGTGGTGCTTTCCTCAAAAGACAATTTCAGACACCAATCTACATGGTCTTCACATGATATGACTAAGATTATGTCTGGACTTTAAAAGAGACTGTGACCTCTGAGTTTGTTTCGGCCTTTCTTCTCAGAGTAGCCAGATGTGAAACGCCAATCTCATCTAGCTTTTAAAATATGATTGACGTGTAAAAGTGTTTGTTTAAACCTAATTACAGAAATAAAATCATGTAATCCTAAACCTGACTTTGTTTCCGTACGTAAAGCACAGCATCATGCTGAGTGGAAGCCTTCTTGTCACAGTGATGGCGTGCAGCTTCCGACTAATTATGTCCTCTGTTCGTATAAATCTGCTCTGTTTTTGTTTTATCTTTTTGAATGCACGTGTTTCTGTGACAAATAAATCTATATTTCTTTTTTTACACCATTTTAACACAAGAAAGGCTGGACCGATTTTTATGATCTTTGGTTTGTTCGATTTGTCTCCTCCCCGAATAACAAATTAACTATCAAAACATGAAAAAAGTCACGAAAAATAGAAAACGAATATAATCTTGTGAGGCGGTAAAGTTTGCAATAATAACTAGTTAAAACGTATTTTTAAAATGGCGTTCTGTAGTTTCTGCCTACCCCCATGGGAAGAAGGCGTGAGTATATGTACCTATGAATGTATGTATGTATTTTAAAAAGCAACTTAGTCTTACCTGTATATAAAAAAGTTATATTCATTTGTGTCCAGTCTTGAGTATATAAAGCGAGGTAAGGTATTCGCCGTCACCCATACTTCGTCGTTAGTTACATGAAGATCTGAAATAGCAAAAAAGGAAAAATATAACAAACAGTGTCATTCGGTTCCTGACATTTGTCGTGATTGAATGAGCTTTTATTTGTTGGTAACATTTTTTGGTTATTTTGTTGTCACGTAAAACTGTGTAAAAAAAAATAATTAAAGACTATGGAAATGTTGATTACGCCTAACACGTCACTATGACAATGAATTATTTTTGTTAACATTTTAAATCTTGCATTCCAATCCGAGTTTTGGCACCTGTCCCACCGCCGACGGAGGAAGCGACTATAAACCATTTGAAGTAAGTTTAGAAAGGACACCAACCACGTTTCGTGCAAATTTGAGCACAAAGGGTTAAAAAAACTAATTACTTGTTACGGTCGTGAAGTCATACAACCTGACAATGACCTGTAAATTGCAAAAACTTAAGAAAATAAGATTTTCGCGGGCAACCTGGTGATTCCCCCGTAAGGCTGTCCTGAATTTGAGTAGGGGACCTATATGTTTTAATATCATACCCATAGGGATTGTAGGAGTTACGTGTATGGACAGAATAAGAAATTAGTATAAAAATAAATCTGAAAGTGGCACCGGTAACTGAAAAGTTGTGTGGACATCGGTTGTCATGGTATTGGCATATGGTGCAGAGGAATGAGAAAAGCGTCGTGAGGAAAGGTTTGAGTATGAATATGGGTGGTGAGCAGTGGTAACGGCCAAGGTCGCTTAACTTTGTGTTAATTATTGCATCACCACTGCTCTTGAAACGGTGAAGGAAAACATCGTGAGGAAACCGGTAAGTCCTAGAACCAAACCATTCGAAGACGTGCCATCTACCAAGCCGCACTGGGCCTGCGTGGTAGATTACAGCCCCTCTCAGCGAGAGGAGGTCTGTGTTGCAGCAGTGGAAACAGTATGGGCTGATTATGTATGAGTGGCTCTTTGAGTATAAGACCAATGAAACGGTAGATGGACTGCGTGAATGATGATATGGCTAGAAAGACTGGTGACTTACGCCGGTCACAAAGAAACTGGAAAAAGGGCAGGATACTGATGATGTCTTAATTATTACGAAAATACTTGACAGAAAATATATAACATGACATAACATCACGCCTTGTTTCCCCGAAGGGTTGGGCAGAGATGTACCTATAGTACACCCACATTTCGCCAGTTATGTTTAAGTCCCATGTAATAGGGGGCGAGCCTATTGCCATCAACCGGCCACAAATCCAGATTCCGGGCTGCTACTGAGATATTCCAGGTAGCAATACCCAATAACACGTTGCCTGACCTGGGAATCGAACCAAGGCCCTCATGCTCAGCAGTAGCGATTGCGACCACTAGACCAACGAGGCAGTCACAGGATATATAATTTTGCGGATTAATTTCTTTAACGGGTGTAACGGAACCAAGGGTCACAGTTTCGTTAAGCGTTAACAAACAATTAAAGACTCAAAGTCTTGAGAGCAGTGGTGATAGATAATTTACACAATGTAAAGGGCCTAACTTGGCTCGAACCTACAACCCGTAAATCACGGTCGTTACCACTGGGCCACCACTGCTCGCCACTCATATTCTTACTTGTGGAGGCATCTACACCGCCACATGCGAACAACGCATCACACTGTCGTCACACAAATCCTGCATCGCGCAATCAGAGTTTACCGCGCAGCAAGCATATATACAACTTCCCGACATCAATCGTTGGGCAGTTGCCTACCAGACACAACACCCGTCTGGCCGGAGGATCCTCCCTTTTCCAAAAGTATGAGTGAAGTTTACACCTTGTTCCTTATTTCTTCATACTCTTCCGTCACGACATTTTCCTCATATCTCCACAACACCCGTCTGGTCGGAGGAATCTCCCTTTTCCAAGAGTATGAGTGAAGTTTACACCCTGTTCTTCATACTCTTCCGTCACGACATTTTCCTCATGTCTCCACAACACCCGTCTGGTCGGAGGATCCTCCCTTTTCCAAGAGTATGAGTGAAGTTTACACCCTGTTCCTCATCTCTTCATACTCTTCCGTCACGACATTTCCATATCTCCGCATCACACGCCCATACTGCAACTACCACTTATCACAACTTTTCAGTCACTGGTGCGACTTTCAGACGACGGAAAACAGAGGGATTTATAAGTTTTAAGTGTGTGATCTGTGTGTTAGTCTGCGCCCTCGTAGCTCCTTCTGAACTTATTTTGTTTTGTTCAGCCGTTTGAAGATTATCAGCTCATTTCTAGCTGTAATTTTGGTTACGGAAATGTTGAAGGTCAAAATTTTCCAATTTTTACTGCCGTTTTTTTCTTTTACGAAAACGAGTTTTTAATGTTATAACACAACTATAAATACCCCCCTGTGCCGTTGCACGCACCCATGAGCACAATGTTTTGCATGCATTATGTTGCGCACTACCGCAATCAGCGATTTTGCACACCAAAAATAATGTTCCCCAGCAATTATTTTTATGCAAATTTTCTAAATTTGATGCACAGAGTGCGTAGTTGACGCCTATGTGATGGGTCTTTTACACCCTGCATTTTCAATATATTACTACTTCCTAAGAGTGAAGACCACCCTACCTGAGGGATAGCTGAGTCTCTGGCTGTCCTGAGCCAGCATCTCCATGTTACTAGGATTTAAAGGTCTTTCCGTATTCCAACAAGAGACGGCATCTCTTCCCACTTCGGCGAAGAACATCACGTTTGTGGCGGTATGGAGATCGTGACTGGAGGACTGGCTGTTTGTACCACGGTCTCCTAAAACCTGGAATACATTATAAATATTAAATTTATTTTGTAAGTAGGTTATGTGTGGGATGCATCGGGAGAGATGGGCCAGAGTTGTTACGCAGTGGGAGCCAGAAGACGTTGGCGCGATGACTTACAGCCTCACTCAATGACGTTTCATCATCATCATCATCATCATCAGCCTATTTTGGTCCACTGCTGGACATAGGCCTCCCCTAATGAGCACCATAGCGCCCTGTCTTCAGCTTGACGCAGTACTTCAGAGACGTTTAATGGTTACTTATACGGAGCCTTAGTAAAAAAAAGTTAACCCACAGAGTCAGTTAACGGTTCCTTAAGGTCCCCTATTGGCAGCAAAGTTTTTATCGATTGATTTTGGCATTTACGTTTGGGGTTAAATATTTTTTTGAATAAGTGTAGTCGTTCTCGTTAAGCGTTTGCAATAATATCTGATGTCGCGATATTTCGATACTTTATTGAATTTGCGGACTTTGCCAGAAGATATGGAGAAGTATTGTTTACTTCTGCCGTTTCTCGGTCTCTAATGATTGTTAATTTCATAATGGTTACCTCTTTATGCTGCCATCTATAATGTCTTTTCAAGACTAATTATAATTTGATCGAATTGAGACCCCATGCCCTCAGTAATCTCGTAGTCCTTTACTAAGAAAGCCCTAGAATGAAATGTGTGCTTACTATTATGCGGGGTCTGTGCATAATCGGGCCTATAACGTGCCCATTTCAGTCGTGACCACCATAGAAGTCGGAAGAATAGACAAAATAATAAATGTATAAAAGAAATCTGCAATTTTATCTATTCTCTCTGTAATTTTGTATATTCTTCTGCGACAAAACTTGTCATGCAACACGTGCACACACACAGGCCTTCTTTCTATGAGAGGGAGTAATTTGTTCGAGTTGACACCCCATGACCCTGTATATATTTCATAGGGACATATTTACATACATTATAGGGAGGGATGATTTCCGACCGTGAGCGAAACCGCGTCCAAAAACTAGTAACAAATATTCCTTTTTTATGTGTACTCACACTGTAAGCCGTCTGGTTGGCTTCCCTACTTTCCAGCTCACATGAAGACACAGAGAACTCCTGACTGCTGACCATAGGATGGAAGTAAGTGGGTCTGCAGCCATCAGGCCCTTCCTGCCCCAAAGCTACGCTGAACACTCCGTCGTTCCAGGTGAAAGATTGACCTGGAATTGAAGGACTTCGTAAATATGACGGGCTATGTTATGTCTCAAGTTCATGGTTTGATCACGCGTATACATACCTTGACCATTCATGATTTTATCTTAGACCGATGAATTTTATGGTTTTTGAAGATTCGTGAGCGAATAATTTTGGAAGGCGAATACATGCTGCGAAATGGGGCACCCAAGGGCACCCAATGGGGCAGTCAGGTAGACTAGTTTGGAAGAGCTACGAGGATTATGACTTCAATGATGATCATCATTTCAGGCAAAATACGTCCACTGCTGGACATAGGCCTCTCCCAAGCGTCGTCACATCGACCAGTTCTGTGCTTCTGCGGAATCCATCCGCGGATTCCTACGACCTTGACCAGGCTCCGGTCCGCTTTGTGAGGGGCGTAGCCAACCCTACGCGTTCGTCACTCCAGAACCTTTCAGCCTCAACTGGCATCCTTTCTGTGAGAAATGCCCTCAATTATTTGGGCCATGTCGATTAAGCCGTTAATTTCAGTTAATGGTGATTAATTCAGTATAAACTCACCTGCTACCCTTAAGTTCCCAGATGTAGGGTTGAAATGGAAATAATTATGCTGCTGTCTCCAGCTGTCTCGCTGTTTGAGAGAGAACACGATAATTCCGTACGAAACCACGTCGGAGATAAATGCGTACGCGTCACTGCAGTCACCATTCTTGATCGCCACTGATATCGAAGCTAGGCCTGTGTAAAGCGGGAAAATTTTTGTTAAGAGGAAGCTTTTTTTTAAGTTGGCAACGTCGCAAATAGCATTAGAACATGTCGCTGTTTTCAATATAAGTAAATAAAATCTGCAATATCGCTCTACTTATAGGGCACTAAAAGGAGATTAGCCATATTGGACCCAAAATTCAAAATTACGGCCAACGAATAAAATATTGTCATCTAAGTCGGGGAAGTCCACCCAAGCATTTTTCACTACGGCACCAAGTCCCTACGACCGTTCCTACAGCTGTTTTCTTTTGTAAGTAAGTCTTATGTAAGTAAGTCTAAGTCTGTTTTACGTACGCCAAGTAGACCAGTGTCCGTACCCCGTCGCATAGCTTATAAATGGATGGAGGCCTAAGCAGCCGAAAACCTCCTTGGTTGACATGAGAGACGCCATTAAAAAAAAAATTGGGGAGGTGTTTTGCGCCTCGTTCGCGCAAAAACCATGCTATCTATGCGAATAAACAAGAACTAAAATAGTTACCTGTACAAAATGTAGTTATTGGAACACTCGCAGAGGTTTGTTGTCATAGTAGGTAATACTTGTTCAAGGTCACCTTTCATTTAATTTGCCCAAACTGTAGTTTTATATAAAAAAAAACATAATACTGGAATTTCAACGTAGGTCGTAGAAAATCGGCGCCGTAGTAAAAATGATAAAAAGAACTTCCCCGACCAGGTAAACACACTATTTTCGTTGGGTATTTGGGTTTTGGGGCCAATTTGTATAAATTATGACTGGTCTCCTTGAATTGCTATAATTAACATCGTAACTCTGATTATTTAGTTTTAGGTGTAAAAAAGTATTCGGAAAGTTTCGAAATGCTTTCACCTAAAACTGTTACAACACTTCATTGTCATTTCAGCCGAAAGACGTTCACTGTTGGACACAGGCCTCCCCCAAACATCGCCACACCTATCGGTTAAATGCTCTTCGCATCCCAGCGGAGTGTCAAGTCTTCATCATCATCAGCCTGTTTTAGTCCACTGCTGGACATAGGCCTCCCGTAATGAGCGCCATAGCGCCCTGTCTTCAGCTTGACGCATCCAGCATCTGCCTGCAGTCTTTCGCAGATCGTGATCCCACCTGGCCGGAGGGCGTCCTACAACTACGTTTGCGGAGTCGCGGTCTCCACTCAAGAACTCGTTTACCCCAGCGTGCAGCGGTTGTCGGTTTTTCGCGAGATATGGCCGGCCCACTGCCACTTCAGCTTGCTAATTCTTTGAGCTATGTCGATAACTTTGGTTCTCTGTCGGATGTATTCAGAGAGACTCCTTGCATAGCTCTTTCCATAGATCGCTGAGCGACTTTGAACTGGTGGACCAGCCCTATCTGAGCGTTCACTTCTCAGCTCCGTAGGTCATGACGGGTAGGACGCACTGATTGAAAACTTTAGTTTTCAAGCATTGCGGTATGGATGACGAGAAGACTCGGCGTAGTTTCCCAAACGCTGCCCAGCCTAGCTGGATCCCTCCTCTTGGCCCCCCTCTCAAAATTGTTTTTACCTAACTGAAGAATTTGCCCAAGGTAAGTGTACTCGGAAACAATTTCGAGAGGGTGGCCATGTACGACGACCGGTCCCGGATCAATGCGACCATTGATCATGACTTTTGGTTTTATCCAAATTCATGCCGAGACCGATGCGTCGCGAGGCTGAAGCTAGGCCGTCCAGCATCTGGTTCAGCTCCTCCAACGACTCTGCCATTAAGACTATGTCATCAGCGAATCGCAGGTGTGAGAGGTCAAGTCAAGTCTTCAAGTATCGCCAATCAAAGACGTCAATGTAGCGCGTGAAATTCAACGTTTTGACGAAATAGTCTTCTTTCGAATACGTTAATGGGCATTAGGTACAGGTTGCAAAGTTCACTCATCCTCTATAGAAAAGGTAGGATCCTGATGCAGGTGGTATACAAGGCGCGCGCGAGCTAGCGTTTGTTTCTGTAGGAGCGCCGCGACGATTATAACAAGACGTCGCATTCTAAACGACATATCGGCGGTTTGTCACCGCCAGTTGAGACCCCTAGTTACCTAGGGGAGGCCCAGCGGCGACGACATGCCGACTCGATGTGCCTACAGAGTAGGTGGATCACAGAGCTTGCCCGATGATTGATGTCGGTGCGTTGTAAATATGCTAGTTGCGCGGTAAACTCTGCTTGCACGATGTAGGATTTTGCGTGACGTCAGTGTGATGCGTAGTCCCGCATATGGCGATGTATATGCCGCCATATGTTGCTTTGTCGCCATGTTTTATATGATTATGATTTAGTAATATTTCATTATAAATGCCGCTTATTGAATTTTGATCAACAGACAATGTAAAACTGCTCTGCAATTGCAAAAAAAGAATGAATTTCGGGCGACATTTAATGAATCACCATAAAAAAACATATATGACCTTACCAGTTGGAGTATTATTGGCAGGCAGGTCTGAGCTCTTGAGCTGGTAGCGCAGGATCTCTCTGTCCGTTTTCAGGTCGAACACCACGATGGCTGGTGGCTGCAGATAGCGAGGGTTGTCTGCGGAAAAAGCGGCTTGTAAAGACATGGTTGAGTCAAGGTATCATTGCGCATTACTGGGTAACACAATACCCCTTGGTAAGACTGGCTGGCAGACTTTTTGGCTTCCAACTACCCGTAATGACTGTCAAAGATCTAAGAGTGACAGCTGAGACAGTTCAACGTGCTTTCCAAGACACGGACGGGTCTCGGTATGTAAAGAACATAGCCTACCCATTCTCAAACCCAAACTCAAAGCATGTATTTAATATAAACAATTTTACAGGTACTTTTGAAGGAGTCGGGCAGTAAGAAATATGAAGCTAGTTGCCCATTCCAAAGCGTAGTAGGTACCTATGGGAAGAACGGGCAAGAAGCTCCATGACACTCTTTTAAATAATATTGTTACAAAAATCATTAATGTTGAACTTATATTTGTATGTGAGAACGATGTAAAAAGACATACCTACACGGTCATGTTGGCCATGACGAAATTATACGGGGTTCCGTTGTCATGTTGGTATTGACGAAATTATAAGGATTCTGTTGTCATGTTGGTCATGTCAAAATCAGGAATCTGTTGTCATGTTGACCATGACGAAATTATAAGGGTTCACTTGCCATGTTGATCATGACGAAATATAAGGGTTCACTTGCCATGTTTACCATGACGAAATTATAAGGGTTCTGTTATTGGCATTTTGCCCTTAAAAGTAGAGGGGCGCGTAGTTTTAAATGAGTAATTCTATACCTGAAATATTAACCAGTTTTGAATGACTCTGAGCCACCACATCCGCCATCTTGCTCGTCAGAGGTACTTAAGAGTTCCAGCACATGATGCCGGTCGACCTGTGCAGCTGCTACTTAGCTTTAGAAAAAGTTCAGAAAGCATTCCTCAGATACCTTTACAATCACTTTTACGGGTTTTTGCACTAAATTCCTGTTGGGTTGCTTAAATTTCAATTCTCAAGAAGTAAGACGGTCGCGCAATCAGATGACTGTAATATTAATTCTTAGGGGGATTATTGATGTTCCTGATCTGCATAATGAAATCTGCAATCTATTTGTCCCAGACAATTACTGTCCTGGCAGGAAACACCGCTTATTGGCTGTTCCAACTTGCCGAACCGGGGCACACTCCAAGTCACCTATTCCTCGGACATTAGCCGTTATTAACGCTGTCCTGAACTCAAACAAAGATCTTGATATGTTTGAATGGAAGATGATACTGTCAGAATGTTTGAATTTCTGTGAGAAGAATGCATGACTGTGTTTAATAAAATAATTATTATTATGTTTGAATAGCGTAATTGGCTTCGTCCGTTCTATTTAATAAATAAATTAATGATTTGCCACGATACCAATAGTTGTTCCATACACAATAAAAAAGAACCTTAAAACTTACTAGGTATCTCAATTGTCCCTGTGTCAACTGTCCATAGCCTCCCGCACTCATCAGCCCTGGTCCTGTATACAGATATCAAAGACCTGGATCTGGCCATGTCAGGGTATGGGGTGAGAGGGGGGGAGCGGGTGCTTCCATGGCGGGAGAGGTCTATGTAGTTCAGTGTGGCTGGTATACCTGGAACAAAGATAAATTGGTAACTTTACTCAAACTCAAACTAATTACAGGCAATTTCGAATTGTCAAGGGGTCGGACAGTCAGTAAGATGAACTAGTTGCCCATTCTAAAGCGTATAGGTTTCAATGGAGATGAACTAGCAAGAAACTCCACGGACACTTTTTTAAAGTATTGATTAGAAATTATTGGTTAAGTACATCATTCATGTTGTAAATATACATTGTGAAAACGATGTAGATAAAGTCAAAAGCAAAAAAAAAATGCGCACATAAATAACATCTCGCCTGTAATCTATATATAATAATATAATATAGCTCACCAAATCTTCTCCTTGGTATGGTGACAAACAGTCTGTTGCCCACCTTCTCGGCGCCCATCGGAACATTGTTGTACTGAATGAAGAACCTGCCGATCTCATCTGGAAAGTGAAACAATATCATCTCACCCCGCGTCCTAATAGAAAGCCACTACGCGATTACAAGTTCGCGCGAACGATGTTCGTACATGACCTACTAACTAGCGATCAACGTACCGGAGTCGAACTGGTGTCTTAATTGACATTCGTGAGGTGTATTCTCGCGAATAAAATGGTTGATTACTAATTCGCTCAAGTTATTACGAATGAAACGATCAAACATACTGAAACCAAACAAGTTTGCTTAAGGCGCTACCCCGAGCAAGCAAGAGCCTATTACTTTATTAATTAATTAAGAGTAATAAACTACATCTAAAAGCACATTATTCATGTTCGATATTCTATCATCACATTGTAGCGTTCTTATTTGCTTTTATATATTACAAATTTATTTAAAATCTCCTTGAAAAAAAGTGACAAAAATGATTGATTTCATGCATCTTTTGCTAAAGGTGACGTTTTAATAATTTGAGAATTACACTAATAATTATATAATTTAAAAAATTCAATGTAAAAAAAAAAAAAATGGTTTTTTTCAAAAGATTCGCTATTCTTCTTAATTAAAATAATTCAGAAAAAAATACTGAATTCTATGGTAAACGACCGTGCGCAGAGAGTGGGACTGAGCGAGACTGAGTCGGGTCAGAGAAGGACCGAACGCTCAAGGTCGTTCAGTCGAGGAAGTTCCCTAACTGACATTCGCGCGAACGTTATCGCGTCGCACCGCACGTGAATGGGGGACAGGGATGCTATACTTCTATCGTCTTTGTGTTTCGCTGTCTAGTTCAGCAAGGTGAATTACATTGCCCTAAAATGCCCTTGAAATGTGACTTATTGACGCGAATACGCCATGCGACCATACATTCTCGACGCATTTTGACATCGAGCGAAAACGCGAACCCATTCGCGTGACGATTGCGTACTCGCGCAGCGATGGCTTTTGGTAAGGACGTGGCCTTACTATATCGAGTAACGAGTTACAGAAAGATCGTCGACTATGTCAATCATCCCAAACCAGTAGTATAGTCCGCGTGCAAGTCCTAGTCACCTCCTGAGGTACGTGATGGGTGGGACGGGGGAGATAGACAAAGGCCAAGCTAGCTCAGTCTGCCAATCACGTCACCGCACCCTCACCCGTGTCACCACCCACATACCTGCCCAGCAGTGCTATTCACCAGGCGCTCACGTACTATACTAGTACTGTAATATCAAAGTCAAAGTCAAAGCATTTATTTCAAATAGGCCCATAAAAAGGCACTTTTGAACGTCAAAATTTACATTAAAAATAGAACTGATTCTAGGCGCCACTTCCAAAAAGTAGTTTCGTATGGAGAAGAAGTGGCAAGAAACTCCACCGTTACTCTTTTAAAATGTTTTACAATATTTTGTATACATTAATTATATTTCTTTAGGTGAAGACGATGCACCAAGAATAAAAATACTATACCACTATTGGTACCTTAACTTGTGGTATCTTAACTTACCATTCGGATCAATCGCTGCAAGGCTCGGAGTGTCAATGGGATTGCCATTTACGTGACCTGGTGGTCCTGAAAATAATAACACAAGGAATTAGTTAGTCATAAACATTTTAGCTCCTTAGCGTGTCGATTGCAATAAATGGATTCGGCCCAGAGTTCGGCTACTTGTTCCGCGCAATCACGAGCGTCCATCAGTTCCTGTAACGTGTACGTGACAGGACACGCAGGACATGATATCAAGTGTCCCATCGTTTGTGGAACTGCACACCATTGAGGCTCCAAGGCGGGTTCGTCTATGAACCTCCATCTGAACATGTTTTCCTTGTTTCTGTTTATAGACTATAACAACTTATAGACACAATTCCACTTCTGCTAATTCTTCAACCAATCAACTCAACATATCGAAAAAAGCATCTTTCAGGTTGTGCCAGAGCACCCTGTCCTCCGCCTTACGCATTCAGTCTGTCCCAGCCTTCTTAAGGTCGTCGGTCCAACTAGCTGGGGGGTCTCCACTTCAAGACTCGTCTGCTCCACCGGCCATCAGTCCTTCGATAAACATGGCCAGCCCACTGCTACTTCAGCTTGCTTACTCTGCAAGCTACATCGGTTACTCCGTTTGTTTTCCGGATAACTTCATTTCTGATTACATCCTTCAAAGAAACATACATACTATTCTATATAGCAGTGAATTGTGCCTTCATTATGAAAATAAACAAATACGTATTCTCGGTAGGTTGTGGAGGTTGTGGAGGCTAGGGCCTCACACCTCAAAAGAAACTCACACTAGGGTGTGAGTTTCTTTTAACCATTTCGACCTTACGTATCGACCTCGTTTGGCGCTCCGATTGGCTCTCACCAATCGAAAGTTGTGCTCCGATTGCCTAGTAGTTAACATAGTTCGGAAAAGATTAAACAGAAGATGATCATGTCTCTTGATAATGTTACTCACTGTGATTCCAATTCTTCTCCTCATCATCATCGTTGAAATATATTTGGTCCATCGATCTCTTGTCGCGTCCAGCCAAGTCATCTTCAGAGAAACGGTCTTGTATTACTGCAAGTAAAAAAATAAACAAACTTTATGTAAGATACTGGTCCATGAAGGAACTATTCAAGGGTGAGTTGCCTATGACACCAAAATGCAGGATTGGTCATCCAGAAGAAAAAACTCAAGGTCTACCAACGAGCATGGAGCGCAGCATACTATGCATTAAATTAACGGATCGTGTTCGAAACACAATACTATGCTCCAAAACTAAGATAGCTAACGTGGCTGAAAAGGCTGCCCAACTTAAATGGGACATGTTTGTCGCAAACTGTGGGCCCAAATAACACAGAACTGGTGCCCTGAGACAGTGAGGCGGGGTCGCGGCAGACCACGTAAGAAATGGCGAGACGAACTGGACAGGTTCTGTGAAAACTTGCGAAAGGTGGAAAGATGCCTTTGCCCAGGAGGTGGACAGTGTAGGCTAGTAAATATGTTTTGAGTAGGATAGGATTATCGATGGCTATTAGAGTAGGGATAGACCAAAGAAACGATGGTTGGACTGTGTGGAAGCTGATATAATATATCGAGATAATGAGTAGGGCATTTCAAGCCTCACTAATATCTCTAACTCATCATCACACTCGACGCACCTCACACACCCCTCACAAATCACACACTCCGCACACCTATCACACCCACATTAATTTAATATACATTCTGTTCAATCCCGAGCGAGCGAGCATGTTTGAATTTAAGATTCATTAATTTCAGGTAAATAACATCCATTGCCAAACATACATTAAACAATAACCACATAAAATAAATTGAATAAAGTCAACTAAATTAAATGAAATAAGGAAAACAGTGGTGGCCCAGTGGAGCAGTGGTGGCCCAGTGGTAACGGTCCCGACTTACGAGTTGTAGGTCGTGAGTTCGAACCCAAGCAGGTGCTTTACTTTGTATAAATAATTTAATCACCACTGCTCTCAAAACGGTGAAGGAAAACGTCGTGAGGAAACCGGCATGTCCTAGAACCAAAAATTCGAAGACATGTGACATCTACCAACCCGCACTGAGCCCGCGTGGTGGATTACGGCTCACTCCCTCTCACAGAGAGGAGGCCTGTGTCCCAGCAGTGGGAACGTTATAGGCTGATTATGCTATGCTATGCTAAGGAAAACAAAATAAAATAAATTAATCAAATTGAATAAAATAATAAATTATAGGGATTCAAAATAAATAAATAAGCAAACAATATAATTAATACCTTCTCTCCGACACTGGTACAGCAAAATGTCTGCTGGAACAATGCCGGATGAAGGGACAGTCTAGCCTTCCTGCAATCATCGCCAGTACGATGTTGGGGCTAACCCGTAACCTGCGCACCAAGGACGCGGCGCGTTTGCGCACGGTCGCGTGAAAGCAGTGAGTGCGCGCCTCTGCGAACATACCCGAGACGCTACAGTATCGGGGTAGCCCCATCACTGCCCTGAACGCGTTATTGTACTAGACGCGGATGGCGCTATAACTTCTGTTAGAGTAGTGAACCCGCAGACTGCAGGAGTACAGCGATGTACAGTACGCCCTAAAGAGAGTAGCCTTAACTTCATTCGAGCACCGCGCAAATCTCCGGGCGATCATGTTCGCTCTAACAGACAACGCCCTCCGCTCCCGTTCCATGTCAGCGTTATCTTTGAGGTCGACAGTCAAAACGTGGCCCAAGTATGTAAACTCAATCACACAATCATATTCCTCGCATACTTGTAACAGCTTCCTCAAGCCGCTGACCGAAGCGCTCATCAGCACCATGTCGTCAGCATAACTTACATTATTGACACATGTACCGTCAATGTGACAGCCGACATGCTGACTGCTGAGCGCCACGATCAGCCCATGAATATACACATTAAACAGGGTAGGAGATATTAAGCCACCCTGCATGACTCCGCATTCAAGTTGATACGCATCTGACATTGCTCCCACCCACCTAACACTATTAGACTGGTGCGCATACCAGTACTGGAACATGCTGATGCGTTCCGGCGGCAAATCTACGCTCCTAAGCTTGCTCCACAGCAGGTCATAGGCCACAAGGTCGAAAGCCTTGGAAAGATCAAGAAAGCACGCGTACACGGGTGTCTTACGATCTGAGTAGTATTTGACGGTAAGCTCAAGGTACAGTATTGCACTTTCAGTGGACAGCCGGGGACGAAACCCGAACTGGTTATCGTGCAGTGCTACCGATCTATTTAACTGAGCGTTAAACACGCAACACGCGCTTTAGACAAACATATTATTATTGGTCTAATAATGGCGAAGTTAACTCAAAAAACTATATACAAACAGCCATTGTATATCATGAACTGAGCAGAGAGACCTTTTGGTAGGTAGGTATTTCATAATTATTTTTGATAAAGGTTTCTGTCATAAATCATGACATTTGTTAAGCGATTAACTTTGACGTGTCTGCTTATCAACTAATAACCGCAGATGGGTCTTGGGGATGCCCAGAATCCCAAATCCATCACAACATCGACCTTTAAACACAAAACATATTCGTATGTTCCAAACAAGGACATAGTAATCAAAAACCGTTTATTATTAACGTACCTTATTATTATTAACGTGTTTTTACTGACTGCGTTTGTAACAAAAAAAGCAGCTAAGTGGGTTTGAAGTCGTGATCACGTGATCTTCTAAATCCAAAGGCTCCCACAAACAACCGCAACGCCACAGAGTTAACACTGCTTTAGCGCTTAAAGGCTCCCTAACACAGGCGCGACGCCACAGTGCGACACAAGGCCACGGCTCGTCGCGTGACACGCGGTGCCTTTGTGTCGCGCTGTAACGTCGCGCATGTTTGTGGGAGACTTAACACTTTTGTTTTGAATTTTCGGTTTTTGCCTCCGACTTCCGAAACTATAGTACCTACCTATACATTACTGCAACAGCCGACGCTAAAATGTTCATTTGTTTCTTTTCATTCAGCTCCACCAGTTCGAGATTTAAATAAAATCTTCGATAAGTTACCTCCTTGGTTGCCATGGGTCGAAGTAAAAAGTTCATCCCATTTTTTAACTCCACGCAACGACAGATTTGAGTTTTCATAGTAATTTATTCGGCCGCTAAACAAGAAAGATATGGATTTTCATGTTAAAATTGCCCGCCGCTGCTCGCATGTATTTGACCAGTACAGCATTTTCGATTTATCATGAAGAACGTGGTCAAAATAATGCTCTGGAAAACATGTAGGAGTATGTATTCGGAGTGGAGTTGATTGTTGATTTCATTCAAAACACTAGATGTCGAATGCTTACTAAAAATACTTGTTTAATCTTAATTTAATTTATTTTATTTGATACATTTTGCTATTGTGTAAAATCGTATTATTTTAATTTAAAGTTACTATCTTGTATTAAGTTTTTCGCAGCAAAGGTACGACTTCACCTACCCACTAATATCTCACCTATCACAACAATAATTTTTTTCAATTCGATTCCGAGACGAGACCTTTCTGCCTTTTTTGTTATATTTGTGTATTTTCCATCGCATCTGTGAACATATATAATTTTTGTTTTATTTTGTAACATAAGTACTAACTATTGAACTAAAGGCTCGTGCAGAATGCACGCTACGCGAATTGCATGCGACACAAAGGCACCTCGTGTCGCATGACGACTGTGCCTTTGTGTCGAGCGCTATTTCGTCGCGTGTCGCGCCTGTTTGATGGAGCCGTTACGCGAACGGTATCTAACACGTCCTTTAATTTAATCATTAATTTCTCTGCTAGTGCTGTACACTTCTTTAAGTGACGTACAGAATACCTAACTTTATTTTTAAGTGAAAACTTCTTTAGCGGCGTTATACACTTTTTTGTAATGGGTAAAAAATGTTAAACTCGCGTCAGGACACGTGACCTGATCGAAAATTTGTAAGACGGATGATTGTTGATTTTTGATTTTTATTGATGGATTTTTCTGAGAGATATACTTTTTAATGTAAAATAAATTGTCATGTTTGTGTACGATAGCGCAATAAATAAATATTGTATTCTACCACATAAATGATAGTACTTTTATACTGATAATTAAAGCAATTCGTGCAAAATTATTGCCCAACCATTCCAAAATATCAAAAATGCACAACGTTAATATTCAAGTTTTCACTTCTGCCGGCACTCCCGGAGTGCAACCCGTCGTTTTTTTTTAGAGTATGACGTTTAAGTGTCATTTCAATAAAATAATATTTTTTTACATAGAATCACAAAAAAAAAAAAAAAAAACAAAGTTTTTAATGCTTACAAATAAAAGAAGTATCGTAAAATGCCAATAGCGGCGCAAGTATAAGGAAAACTTCCAAAAATAGCTAGTTTTTTGTCTTTTTATAAACAAGTAAATTTTGTGTTTGAGTAACAATTATATTATATTACCCACGACGACGCTTGTGGCACAATAGTGTGATGTCATTGTCACTAATAAAGAGTTGAGGTAGGTTTACCAAAAAAAAATTGGGGCCCTTTTTACCCGATCTGTTGTTTTTTTATTTTTATTAAATTGGATTATGACCCAGACTTTTAAAAGCTGTCATTGCGATCTTACAAAGAGAATGCAACAGCGAGCGAATCGAACTAGAAAACTGGAGTATGCTGACTTGTAAAAGTTAAGCTATTATTGTGATTTTATTAAGAGAATGTAAGAGCGAGCCTGACTTAGGTTAGAGTTTCAGTAAAATGAAAATCGTTTATTTGCATAAAATGTAGGTACAAAAGATGTTACATAAAATCTCAGTGCAAAGACACATTCCGCCTTATAGGTCTCACTTTCCATAACTCAAAGCATGATAGCAAACTTAGCTGTGATTTAACCAAATTTTTAACACCACAAATCGATTCAGTATTGCGTTCATTACATTATAATTTAATTCATCTTTTAGTGCAGTTTGGCGTTCTTTGTTTTACTTGAACCATCTGGAGGGGGGGGGGGGCATGGACCCTTGCCCCCCCATGAATACGTCCTTGACTTTAGTACTGCGCTAAGAGTAATATATTTTAAATATAATATTTAATACATTTTGTGAGTTTATAACTTGGATTAACACATAGTAGGATTCTTTTTACCCGGTACCCGTGTGATAATTTCCGACGTACACGAAGGCGAAACCGCAGGAATAAGCTTGTAAAATAAATAAATAAAAACACACCGTTCCGAACCACGCTCCGTAAGTAAACAAATAATAAACATATACTTAACGATGAGTCTTAGTAACCGGAAAAACATGTGTGGCTATAAGGTAGACCACTATATTATTTGTATTTATTTATGGGTTGCAAACCGCAGACAATGATGTAATCAACTAATTCCCAGCTATTGCAATATATGCGTACAAATTTTTCCTTAAGACAATCTTCTGCAATTTTTACGGCAACCAAATTGAGCTACGTTGTAGAACACCGGGCAGTCAGCGTTTCCTACTCCGTATCAGGGGGGCTACTCTATTAGTCCGTCAACGAACATACGGGCCCGTACGAAAGGAGTTCGATACATCCGAATAAACCCTACTCCCGATTTATTAAGTTTTTTGGCCGAGCAAAAACACATGGGGAGTAAAGACAACACACTGTCAAATAGTGTTGTCATTCATTCTTTGTTCGGTCCCCGATGTAATTTTATGAGTTGTCCCCCACTTACGGAAATACAATTAGTATGGAGCCCGAAGTAAGTATGAATGACAACAAGATGTGACAGTTGTTTCTACTCCCAATGCGTTTTTGTTCGTCCGAAAAAGATACTTAATCGGAAGGTGGGTTTATTCGGATGTATCGAACTCCTTTCGTACGGGCCCGTATGTTCGTTGACGGACTAATAGAGTAGCCCCCCTGATACGGAGTAGGAAACGCTCATTACTTCGGCCGAGCCTGCTAATTTCGAGCTTAGTAAGAAGATACACTGGATCGGATCAAATTTAATTGGGGACGAATTCAAAGCTACAAGCTCAGCGGCGCCGGCTGGAACTGGCAAAGGTTTTGACAGACCAAAAAACTACTTTCGGGCCCGTATCTTCTTCGAAGGACCTGAGTGCTGATTTCTCCTATGAAAGTTAACGAGATCAGCACCGACGATGACCGGGTTTGGCCGATGGAAGTATAAATGAGATGATAAGAAATGAATAAAAAGATTTATTTTATTCATCTGTCTGTGTAAACATAATTTGATTTAAAAGAGTGTCCGTGGAGTTTCTTGCCCGTTCTTCTCCATAGGTACCTACTACGCTTTGGAATGGGCAACTAGCTTCATTTTTCTGACCGACCGACCTTGACAATTCAAAAGTGCCTGTAATTGGTTTATTTGAAATAAATGCTTTGAGTTTGAGTTTGTCATTTTGTCTATTCATCCGTTGACAAAACTCGTTTCTATGGTGGTCATGCTACGCATGTTGCACATAAAATACGTTTAAGAGTTGTTAGTGTCATTATTTTCTGTGGAATATTGACACTGACAGCTCTTGAACGCTTTTTAGATGTCCTGAACGCGTTCAGTAACATTGGTGAAATCGGCACTTAGAGAGTTGATAACCTTGCCGCATCGGATGAGCAAATACCATGGTTATGATTATGTACATATTCTTCTCACATAAGTACTTAACATTTCTCAGTAAACTTCAATGCAATGTTTACAAGAGACTAACTCACAGACCATTATCCTTATTTGATTTGCTGACAAAAATACTACTTAGATTCGGGACTTTTGACTTACTAAATTTTTACTCAGTATGTAGTGTGTATGACAGTAATTCATATTTTATTGACTAATTGATTTAATGACTACTTTTAAAATGAATTGAATCTAAAAACTTTGCTTGTTGACAAACTTTACTTACGAAATTTTTACTCAGTATGTAGTCTACGTATGCTACGTGTATGACAGTAATTCATATTTTATTGACTAATTAATTTAATGACTACTTTTAAAATGAATTGAATCTAAAAACTTTGCTTGTTGACAAACTTTACTTACGAAATTTTTACTCAGTATGTAGTCTACGTATGCTACGTGTATGACAGTAATTCATATTTTATTGACTAATTGATTTAATGACTACTTTTAAAATGAATTGAATCTAAAAACTTTGCTTGTTGACAAATTGTAATTATACCTAGTCTTAAATGAATAATGATGATTTAATAAGTACCTAACTAATGTCTTTAATGTAATTTGATGAATATTATCACTGTTTATGCACCCACTTCCTACCAATTTGTAAGACATGAAATGCGGCTACTTGCTAAAACATGTTAAAACTTTTCTTTATGTAATGTATGTATGATGGACAACTTGTTTTAACAAATAAAAAACTTTACTTACTTTTTTTATTATGCAAGATGGGTTTGCTCTTGACTCTAATCTAGGTCAATAGTGACAGAGACAAAGTCTACTTAGGAGTGAGCTTCCTCGAAGAAGCCTGTTCACTCTAACTTTGAAGAGATTCGGGTTGAATGCGTTCGGGAACACAGACGCAGGTAACGAGTTCCACTCTTTTGCCTAGCGTATTATGAAAGATGTTTGGAAGCGCTTAGTGCGAATCGGTGGAATGGCAACTAAGTATGGATGGTAATTAGCAGTAGGTATGGATGTCCAATGGTAGAAGGAGGCAGGTGGGATGAGGTCGTGGAGATCTTGCGCACACTCAACGAAGTACAGTCTATAGAAGACCGACAAGCAGGCAACCTTACGGCAATGAGCTAAGCAGTAAAGCTTGGCATCCACCAGTTTTACGTCGCCTATGAGCCTCTTAGTTCTCTGCGTTCCACTGAGTCGAGCGCGGCAAGTTGATATTTTGCTGAGCCATCCCAAAGGTGGCTGCAATACTTCATGCAGGATGGGACTTGCGCTTTACAAAGAGTTAGAACCTGTCCAGGCGTAAAGTATCGCATCACTCTATTTAGAATGCCCAGTTTTTTTGTCCGCAGATTGAGCTTTGCGCTCAGTGGTTGCGCCAAAGTTGAGACTGGATGTCAACTACATGCCTAGGAGCTCAAGCCGATCAGTTACAGGAACAGATGCACCCTGAAAAGTAGGAGTTTGGTCGAAACGACTCAACTAGTTACTCAGCTCTCACTTACTCAAATAGTAATTCTTTGTGAAGGAGCTCGTCCGTGGAAGTAGGTATGTCTGTCATCAATCTGTCCAGTACCCTAATTGCGTAATACACAATCAATCAAAATCCTGAATTGTTTTGAAACAGATTGCCAATCCATTGCTACATACACAAAAAAAAAAAAGGAAGGAGCTCGTCCGTGGAAGTATGTCTGTCTGTCATCAATCTGTCCAGTACCCTAATTGCGTAATACACAATCAATCGGAATCCTGAATTGTTTTGAAACAGATTGCCAATCCATTGCTTCGTACGTTCGATAAAAAATTCTGCTCAACAATGTAAACAGCGCAATGAATGTTGTTGAAATGTCAAAATCAAACAGATTAGTCGTATTCGTTTACGAAAATGTATGACGCAATTAGGCTGCAGGCTTCTAGTCTACTCGGATGCAGCTGGATACCAGCATTTTACATAGACCGACTGCCTGACTTCCACAACCCTAGGTAACAGAAAGAAAGAAAGATAGAAAGAAAGATAAATTGTTTATTCTGCACAAACAAAACGCACATTACAAAAAGTTGACATAAATTACACACATCCACAGTAGCCAAAGGCCTCGTATTCAGCATTTAAAAGGTTTGTAATTTTGTCCATTGCTTGATGTCACTCAGCACCAAAGACAATACACATTGCTCTGTTTGTGTTGCGACACTGGCAAATGACAATAAAACAAACATTATTTGTACAAAAACAAGCTGCCGATACCCCTTGGTTCTTATCAAAGGGTATCGGCACACTGTCTTAGCACTGGCTGGTCATTTTTTCATTAACACCTACCTATGTTTGTGTTATCGTTAAACTAGCGACCCGTTTCCACTTCACATGGTTTCAAAGTAAGACTTGACAAAAATCAAGATTCATAATTACACCCTGTTACCGTGGATTTAGTGCCAATTTCACAAATGAAACTGAACGCGATCTGCACTTTTAAATCCAGTTCAAGAGCTGTCAGTGTGGTTATCAATGGGGTTCCTTTGGAAAGGGTTGACCAGTTCACATGTTTGGGCCATGTTTTGACTGTCGACCTCAAAGATAACGCTGACATGTTATGGGAGCGGAGGGCGTTGACGAAGGCGATTAAACGCTAGGCGCGTTCATTGGCTAGGGGCCAATGAACGCGCCGATCCTCTCCAAACACAGCATTGATATTGCAAGCTGTTTGTACTGCGTTAGTTCCACGTCGGAACTCGTATTCTCGTATTAAAAGTTACTCAAATTTTCAATTTATCCTTCTTTACTTCAAAAGTTAAAAAAAAAGCCAAACAATCGAATGTAGTCCATTTAAAAAGAATGGAATGTAATAGTTATCGTGTGAAAAAACTTTCACTCTAGAATATCACACCATGCAGGTTTAATTAGACATCATAGTGGCCAGTACGTTGAAACAGCAATTTCAAATTTGAACCCCGATTATCATTCATTGTATACGTATATTTCGACCAACTTATTTGTGCAACGGTCGTTTTTCGAACTAACATTTTGAATGGGACATAGGGTCGGTTTTTGTTTAGCTTTTTTTTTTGTCTACAACCAGCGCCACCAACGCATTTATAAGTTGGTCATACATTCGATGGTACATCCCTGAGTGCCTGCAGTACCTATTGTCCCTCTTTTTCAGTCGTGAAGGTCAGACAGGCAGACGTTTACAGGTATTCAGCTGCATTCAGTTAAATAGTAGCCAAAATCTGAATACGCTACAATGACCCTGACGCCACTGAAATTAAGAGTATCAATTGTGTACTCACCCATAATTCCATTGATGTCATAAGTAATTTGCTTCCATGAGAAAACCTCATTGAATTTTCCGACGCCACGTCCGTTTTGACATCTTGAAGGTACGGACAGCAGTGCCAAGCAAGTGACGGTCAGGAAAAACTGTTTCATTTTGATCTGTAAAACAAAAAAATATCTTGTTTGATCGTAAGTATAGGAACGAGGTTCGAAGAGCTCGTGGGTGATAACGGAAGGGTCGATAAGAAAGAAAGAAAGAAAAATATTTTATTTGGGACACGCACAGGGAATAAGCATTAGCCGCTGATGGGTGACCAGTGACCCTCCATGTCATACTGAGATCTCTTTCGTGTCAGTCGACAGACGTTTGACAGTTGTTTGACAGCCGTTCCGGGTATTCAGAACTCCGAAAGTCAGCTTCCAGTCTTACCATAGGGTATCGTCTGACCATGGTGCTATCTAGTATCTGGGCTGTGGAGCTCCTTGTAAAAACTTGATTCCATCCTGTTAGATTGGAAGCCAAACAAGGCTGATTGTGATATTTCAGTAACCATAACTAAGTATCTTTATAAATGGCTTTTATTTGATCGAAGCTTAAAGGATTACTATTTTGCTTTCCTTAAAATATTATTAAATTTTAGTAAATGTCACTAATAGGGAATACCTATTCATGTGATTCAATTATGGGTCCTTGCGAGAAATGATTGGTCTCGCTGCGCTCGACTGAATACTGTCGGAGTACTTGTTAAATGCGGCAACAAATATCACGCCGAAGTCGGCGTACCCGAGCCAGTCACACTGCAAGCTGTCAGTCACGTGCACGTGCCGAATGCTTTATCAAATTTTGGGCAAATGCCAGTTTGCGTAGTGAAACTGTGTAACAATAATACTACAAAAATCATGAAGGACACTGGGATCACATACCATCATTAAGTATCGTATATCAACAATGTCAACTGACAAATGTCAAGTGGCGATGTCTTACACACACTACAATAATGAGTTGCCGCACTTACGGAGCTATTGTTTGTATATAGTGCGGTATCCAGTCGAGCTCAGCGAGACCAATCATTTATATAAATAAGGGACCCTTCGATCAACAATTGATCGAGGCAGGGTCCATGGTTTTTAAAATAAACTGTATTACTTCAGAAGGAGGATGATGACAATATTTTTTTTAAATGTTTATTTCTTAATAGTGCAAATAGTATTACAAAAAGTGTAAAAGCTTAAAAAACTGCCAAGTTATAAACGTTTTAAAATAAGTGTTAGACTAGGACAGCACTATCGTAGAAGTGACGTAACGACTACGTATTTTCATACTAGTGCCATAAATTGTCCGTACCGCGAGACAAGGACAGGAATAATCCCCTCCAAAAGCTTTTAAAGCGTGTATCTTCTTTATATTTACATCGATTTAACAGATTTTTTCGATTATCTCATTTTTACCATTTGAAATTACATTATTTTTACGAACATTTTGAATAGTAGTCATCATCCCAGTCATGCCTCCATCATTTTTTTATTGTAATTTATTTTTGAGCAACATTGTTTTATTTTAAAGTGCAATAATTTTGGGAAAAAGCGACGCCATTGTTCAGAGCGAATGTGACATAAAAGTCTATAACAACAATGAATGTCAATGTGTTTTTAGGAGTTTTTGCGATAGCCCGTTGTCAATGTCGTAGACTATGACGTCACACCGATTTGTAACTTTGTTTTTAAGTACTTTCAATGGGTAAGGTCGGCAATCAAAGCTAAATGTAGATGGCGTAACCTAACCTAGGTCCCTACAGCCTTGCGAAGGTGCTCGCGTCACTTTATCGGTGGCGCGAGGAAGCGAGGGCGCGGGGCGAGCGGCCGATGCAGCGCCATATGGAGCAGCGTTGGTCGCAGCTTCGCGAGGTACTGGTGGCGGAATGGCGGGAGAGGCTGTCACGCCCTACCGCCGGCCTCGTCACCATCGAGGCGGTCCGGCCAGTGCTCGACCTCTGGCTCGGAAGGAGGCTCGGCTCCCTGTCGTTTCGGGCGACGCAGGTGCTCTCGGGGCATGGTTGCTTCGGGAAGTACCTGTGTCGCATAAACAGGGAGCCGGACGCCCAGTGTCTGGTGACACTGGGCGTCGACTGCCGGGAGGACACGGCGTGGCATACGCTGGCAGAGTGTGCCGCTTGGGAGGAGCCGCGCCGTGCCCTCATCTCTGAAGTAGGCAGTGACCTGTCGCTGCCGGCCGTCGTGAACGCGATGGTCGGCGGCGCAGAGTCTTGGGACGCGGTGGTCTCCTTTTGCGAAACGGTCATCTCGCAGAAGGAGGCTGCGGAAAGGGAGAGAGAGATTGTGACTCTCGACCCGGCCCGCAGCAGACGCACCGGGCGTCGGAGGAGGGCGGACAACGCCCTCTTCCGGCCCCCCTAAATGGATCCAGGGGCGACGGATTCGGGGACATTCGTCGCCCCCCAACATCGGGACCCGAGAAGGCGGCGCGCGTAGTGTTCCGCGTGCGCTGTTCACAGACGTTGCGGGGGGAGTACACCTCACTCCCCCGCCCGAGACGGGGCCGGCACCAGCCGGGGTTGCGGAAGAATTATGTGTTCCCGCGACCCCGGCGTAGGTGAGTGATGGAACACGGGTGGGTTTAAGTCGGTAAGAGTCCGACAGACACCCCCGCCCTCCCCGGGGCGGGGGACATACATGAGGATTGTCCAACCCCAAAAAAAAAAAAAAAGGTCCCTACAGCCTACAATAATTTTGACATATCGATCATTCATTCCGTTTCGTGTTCATTCATGGGATTGGTTTTATTCCACTATTTCGTTATTTTCATTAATTTTAATATTTTATATCAATAATTAATCGATTTGTATATGTCAGAATTGAAAACCTTAATAATATTGCTTATTTCCTAGTCATCACTTTCTTTAAAATGGTGTTGTTGAAATAATTCTCTTCCAATAGCTTTAAGCCACAATCTGCTAAGCTTAGGGTATTTCGGAAAATGGTAGACTAAAATTTTCGAGCATTTAGGAATAGAGCAATGAATCATTTTCGCAAAAAAATAATATAAACCGACTCACGCCTTGCATTATTAGCTTGTTTTGGGAACTAGCTACGACAGCGCCATTTTGACAGTTGCCTTCCCCATTGCTTTTTTGGCGTTGAAAATGTTTACTTTTTAATGGCAATCTAAATTTTATTATCGAATAAAAAATAAAAATAAACTACATGCATATTCCCTATTCGGGTGGTTCGTGGTTGGTTACAGTTCCAATTCCAACCTAACCTAATCCATTTGGAAGGGATAACCTATTTAGAAAGAAGAAAGAAAAAAGTTTATTTGGACACACTTCGTGATACACAAAATACAAAAAAAAAAAATGAAAAAAAGTTTAAACAACAACAGTTTGTGCCTCACGGCTGCGCCAAAAAGGTTTATTGCAGCATTAAAGTCAGGCAGATGCTGTCATAAACTGGTTTTCTAATGTAGCTTTAGGTACAAGTGACGGGGAGTGCAAACAGTTTGAGAACAAGAACTGTCCCAGCAAAACCTGTTCTTAGCATTTAGCGTGGTCGATGCACTCACAAAGCGTAAAATCTCTCCGTGCAGACTTGCGTGGAATGAGTTGTCATTGTCATCCCGGCTTTGTCAATCCCTAGCATCAGTGGCACTGACAGCTCACTCCACGCTCACTTCACCTAAATTTTCACGGTGAGATGGTTACAGAATAGCACCTGTTCCAGGTCCCACCAGTTCACCTAACGTATATACGTAAATTATCGCGGCGAGATTTTTAGACGCACTGGATTTTCAACTGTCGATGTTGAACCGAGCGTTGACAATCCAACGGAGTGCATGGCGTCGCGTCAACAGTCGTAAAAATGTACTGTTGGATTTTCAACTCTCGGCGCTAAGCAGTGCGTTGAAGATCCAGTGACAAAAAAAAGCGGCCGCGATATTTTTACGTCCGTGCGAAGGTGGATTTATACCTACATAGTCTTACGACAAGAAAAAATGCTGTGGGTTATTTGAATATTTGTTTTTATAGTTATAACAATAATAATAAAAACCAAGTTTTTAACTTACTATTTCAGTAACTGCAACCAAATGTGAGAAAAGGGCAAGTTAAGAGTGAAAAAGAAGCTCAAATATTTTTCGCCATCGCCGTACGCCATACGCTAAGAAGTGTTATTAACTACAGAAAACCAGATAATCACATTGTTTTGTTTCGTTAGATTCTGCACGACTCATTGTTGTTGTAGGTAACTTTGAATTAGCTTGAAATAAAAACGAAAACTATGTTTTTTGTAACGAAGTTATAGAACTTCTATATCGCATCAATCATCTAGTAACGAAAAAGGTTTTATGTCCCTTTTTGGTTTTTTATTACAGCCATATACTTAGTGTTTACAATAAAGACTAAAACTTTTGACACTTGAAACTTCTCAGAACTACATTCGACTCGATCTTCATTATTATTAATTTTACCCATGTTTTAATAGGTATTCATTCGGGGTGGAAACAAATCTAATAAATCAACGAAAATAACAATCGGTCTATAGCCGTTCTTGAGTTATAAATGGTGTTACCAACCCGCTTCAATTTATTTATACAGATTTCAAGTTTACAAATTACATTGTTTTTTTTTGTTAGTACAATTTTCTTACTTCTACCGTCAGTCTTCAGTTTGTTGTAAATTCCCTAGTTGGACTTTTTAATCCGATTACGGCAAAGCCAAAACGAAGGGTTATTTTATAAAAGAAATCCTGGGAACATACCCAAAATGTTATGATTTCCACAAAGCGAACTCAAAACCTCCTTCCTGCAAGATTATATTTTTAATTGTTTGAAAAAATGGCGGTACATATACGTTTTCTGTTCGTTTAATAACGATCGTATGATACAGTACTTTGAGATGACAAAAAAAGTTAAAATAAAACAAGCATAGCGAAATGTATGGGATTGGGATCGGTGGTCAAAACACTTTTCTTAAATTCATTTATTATGAATGACCAGGGAGCAATGCGAGCGTGGAGGGTATGCAGAGGTATTTGTGGCTTTGTATGTAATTACATAATACTCGGAACTCCTGATTCGATTCCAAAAAAATACTTTAATAATGGGAACTTACAGTAGTGCCGAGTGTATTTAATTATATTTAATTATTTTTAAATTGTGTTTTTTTTTTGTTTTCACAATAAAAAATAAGCAGACTAAGTCGCGGATGGAAGACAGTTTCAAATAAAATTGCTAAAACGAAGAAAAATATAAAATCACTTACCCTCTTAATTTATTTTATAAATTTTTCCACACCACTGTTTTACAAACCAGTTTTTATTAAATACTCATATTTTAAATCACTATTATTACTATTGCATTATTATTTTTATATTATTATTAATAATAAGCACGCCTGTCTAAGACAAGTGTGTTCTTCCATGTGATAGGATGTGATAATCTAAATGTTTGTTTATCGATGACCCCATATTCTACACTAGTGACGTTCACTGTCGATAGTTTTTGTATCGATAAATCATAAATGATAAATGATAAATGATTTTATTTCTGTAAATAGGTTTGTACAAACACTTTTACACGTCAATCATATTTTAAAAACTAGGTGAGAGCGGCATTTCCTATCTGACTAAGCATAAGTTATATTTAACATAACATTACATCTCGATTGTATTCTCCGAATTTAACGACATTACAGATCGCCAACTGCTACGATTTGAAATTAGTTTCAGATACAAAATTCAAATCAAACCCGTACTTACAATACAATGCAAATTGTGGCACAAAAAACAACAAACAAAAAGTTTGCAACCACTGGTTTTTTGTTAAATCTATTTGTTTACATTTTAATGAGATACTTTTGGAATTGGAAATAGCATTTAAACGTTATATCTTCAGTATAAACTTGTTAGCCTTGACTTATGCAGCGTAAACAACATCGTAGGTCAAGTTCGTGACTAGACTGAGGTTGAGGACTGACGAGTATAGATAATACTTATAACTAACACGATAGTCTATTTCTATATCTATACAAGGGCTATGGAGAGGGGTATGTTTAGGGTTTCCATATATGATCGATTCAGAATATAAGAGATCCGCAGGAGAACCAAGGTAACCGACATAGCCCGAAGAATTGCCAAACTGATGTGGCAGCGGGCAGGGCACATTGCTCGCAGAACCGATGGCCGATGGGGATGAAAGATTCTAGAGTGGCGACCGCGTACCGGAAGACGTAGAGTCGGAAGGCCTTCCACAAGGTGGATCGAGGACCTTGTGAAGGCAGCAGGAATCCGCTGGATGCATAAAGCACAGAACCGGTCGAAGTGGCGGTGCTTGGGGGAGGACTATGTTCAGCAGTGTACGTCTTTCGGCTAAAATGATGATATCTATATAGATATTGTAAACTAGCCTTTGCCCATGGCTTCCCCCGCGTGGATGGCGGAAATTATTTTAGGGTAACGTGCTACCGGGACAAAAAGTAGCCTACGTCCTTCTCCAGGATGCCAACCATCTCCTTGCTGAATAGTATCGAAATCCGTTTAGTAGTTGAGGCGTGAAAAGGTAATATTCAGAAAGAGTTACTTTCAAATTTATATTCACATACGATGGAAGGCGAAGAGTGTTCAGGTAACGGTGAGCGATACATTCAAGTCTGCTTCACAGAAAGGTTGCATAGAGTTAGTGGCCATTGAAAATGGCACCCTGACTGGGAAAAGATATGCTCAAGAAATCCTTAATGAGTATGCAGGGCCATATTTAGTAAGTATGGGTGATGTATCGATTATTACAAAATATGAAGCAATTATATATTTACAAACTATCTTTGATTGATTGGACTAAAAAAATAAAACACTATTTCGTTAAAATGTTGCTTGTAGAATAATTTGAAAGAAAATCAGATTGATTGCATGTATATTAGTATGGTTTTTATTCGTTAAAACAAATGTTTAGAGGTATCTAATTAATTATAATTCCCTGCGTAATCTTACCACGTGTAACGGCAAGGAATCGAAATGTTATATTCTGTATGCTCCAAGATAAATTGTCTATGGCACATTATGAAACCACGGGTGCGTTTTGAAGTTTCGTTCGACAGTATTTGATCCTAAAACTAGTCATTGCAAATACTCCATTGTCTACCTACATCAATCATTCCTAAAGTATCGTTATTTATTTTTAGACATTAAAACCCTTGGCTAATTACTGTTAAACACAAAAATATAATAAAAATATTTAGACAGTAGTGTTAAATTTTATTGAGTTAATGTACAACAAACTACTTAAAATCTATAAAGACTGTAAAACCTACACTGTCTACAAATTCAAAACAAAATCGGCAAACTGGCTCAAGCATTTCAGTTATGACGAGGTCGAAAATTTAATAAACGGGTAATATACTCGTTTCTATATATTATATAAGTATTAATATCTATTTATACCATCACCACTACCACCACCTACACCCATACTACATACTCACCACACAATCATCGACTACATACCACTATATCTACACACAAAGCAGACACACGTCACAAAATGTTTGTTATTGTATTATTTTACTTTTATTGTTTTAATATTTTTACTTTTTTTTTTAATTTTCATCCAAAAGAAAAGAAAGTATAGGTATACTTTCTTTTCTTTTGCATTTTTTTTTGCTTTGATCGGCATAATATTGTATCAACAAAATAAGGCGAAGATACTGGTCCCTAGGATACAGTTAACACTAGTTTAGGAGCCAGGGGATTCATATATTTTTGATGTAATCTTTTGTGTCAATAAATACTTACATACTAATGTTTTTGAATGTTCTTCGTCTGTTTTCAAAAGCTGTACGAGTGAGTTTACATGTGCATATTTTATTTGTTTGAGGATTGTTGTAGATTTTGAAATAATAATATTACGAACAATAACTAATTAGACCATTATGTGATTGAAGGAAATATTCGTGAACATTTTGGACAATAGTAAGGACAATTGTTTCTAACATCTTCAAAATAAGTTTTGATGAATTTTACTCGAACACAATCTTACTTCACTCGAAACTACAACGATTCCGTACGGTTCTTATGCGTGGTATTTTGAATTTTTGACAGTTCAAACCACGGCAACATCGCGTTCACTTCGCGCGGTTTCGTTCATGTGTCATAGCGAATACGTTATTAGCAGATGTCGTGTCTAGCTAAGGAATTAACGTGGTTTCGAAGCAAGGAACCATTAAGTGGTCATAGTGAATTATGGCTTTGAAGAATATCGTATCTTTTTTTCGAATTTTGTTAACTGCAGTGGATCATATACTTTTACGCAATATACAACTTGCGTTGAGGTCCTCTAGTCCCCTTAAATTAATAATACATTTGTAGCCATCTCGCCTCAGCCACACATTATGTTATAGATACATTTATCGACAACAACAACATTGTCACATCACTATTGTCCTTAGCAATGGTAAATAAAGGTTATCGTAATAGGGATGTACCTACGTCTATTTATGTTAATTATTATCTGTTGGTACGATAACAGTGCTCATAACGGAAATTCACTTGATGCATTGCAACCTTATAGCGATTGCACCGCCGAATTGAAGCTTGTTTAGTCAAATTTTCACATATTTAAGAAGCAACTTTATTATATCTCTTTGATAAAAAAATGTTAAAGATGTGTATGGAGATCAAACAAAGTTATTTGCTACCAAAGTGTTCGTCTACAACAAGCGAAGAGCGCTGATGTCTGAAATACACATATTTAATATATAAATAACACAGATGTTAAAAATGTTGTTTTAGAACTAAGTGTAATTAAGTGCATCACCATTAGTTCAATTGGTGTACATATTTTTGAACCAATACATTATTCTGCACACTAATTGCGTAACACATTTTCGTAAACGTTTACGACTAATCTGTTTGATTTTGACGGTTCAAGAACATTCATTGCGTTCTATATATTGTTGAACAGAATTTTTATCGAACTTAAGAAGCAATGGATTAGCAATCTGTTTCAAAACGATTCAGATTCCGATTGATTGTGTATTACGCAATTAGGGTGCAGGTTTAGTAATTTCCTTAAAAAAAGTTTGGATTGTGATTTAAAGTGTTGCACCATAGAAAGGAAAAATAGACATAATTACTGATTAGAGATAGTAGACATTTTGTAAATTAATCCGTCAACAAAATAAATGTGTTTGAGTTGTCATTTAATAGTTTTTTGATTTTGAGTTGACATTGTGTGTATGAGGATGTGAGAAATGTTGTTAATTTTTTTAATGTGTAACAAGTGTAATAAGTGCAATGTAGAATTATTACAAACACAATATTAATTATTAATTAATAAATTGAATTGAACATAACACGTTTCAATGGTGGTCATGCTACGTGTTCTGGTAGGGATAAAACAAAACTTGTTTTTTTTTTTTAAGTTTTATTATTAACGTTACTGAAAAAAAAAACATTATATTAATTCTTCTTCTCGCATACGGTCCCTTTGATAAGGTCTTGAACGTTTCCCCTGTAATAAAGAAAAATACTAATTACCTGTGAAGCTAGAGCTAGGGACATTGAGGTGGAGGAGGGAGGCGAGAAGAATATCCTTCGCGCTAACTATGCCATCTACCTTGTATGCAGGTGTTCAAACTGGCGCGAAAAGTCGCGTGACATCTTAACTGAAAGTTATGGAATATAAAAAAAACAGGTTGTATATGTAGACTAGCTTCTGCCCGCGACTTCGCCTGCGTGATATTTCTTGTCCCCCCGACCCACCGCGTCGCATCGCATAGCCCCCCTCGCTATCACTTTGTTTACGCTCAGCGTTTTTTCCGACTTCTTTTCATTACGCTCGGCTACAAAGAGTCATAGCGTGATGTTACATAGCCTTTCTCAAGAATTGGGCTATTAAATATAAAAATATTTTATCGAATTCGACTGGCAGTTCCAGAGAAACAAATAAGTTTTAACTCTTTGTACTATTAGTATTTCTTTAAACTCAAAATCAAAGCATTTATTTCAAATAAACCAATTACAGGCACTTTTGAATTGTCAAGGGGTCGGTCAGACAGAAATATGAAGCTAGTTGCCCATTCCAAAGCGAAAGTAGGTACCTATGGAGAAGAACGGGCAAGAAACTTCATGGACACTCTTTTAAATAATATGGATACAGAAAAACTTGTTACATCGGTCTTGTTGAAATTTTACATGTGAGAACGATGTAGAAAGACCGGTAATAAAACATAAAAACATAAAAAATCGGAAGAAAAAAGCCGTGGCAGCCAAGAGATGACCAGACTCCACTGGCGGCGCCCGTTCACGAACATGACGTATGGATCAGCACCATTCAGCTCAACCATTTTGAAGGGAACTTAATGATCCAACACACGCGCCACCACCAGCGAGACATTTGAGTGAGCGTGACATACTCTCAGCCGCCAGGGCACATTCAAGTCAATGACAGACGTGCCCAGTATAGGGTAGCTATAAAGTAGGTACTACATAGTGTTCACACGTGTGCTTTGCAATTATACAATACTAAAAGATTGAATTTATACAGTGCAAAGATAGTTTTTACAATCTTCAGCAGCTCCAACAATATTTCCGAATGCTAATCAATTGTTTAGGCGCCCTTGTGGAGCAGAACCAGCGTTGAGCCAAGCATTTTTGTCAGAGATGTAATCCTCCAAATTATAATATGCTTGGCTGCATAGTGTGCATTTGATACAAGTTTTGAACTTCGTTTCATTCAGTTGGAGTATGTGGAGAGGTATTTTATTATAACATTTTAAACAGTACCCCATGAAGGATGAATCTACTTTAGCCAGCCTGAAACCCGGTTGAACCAATTGGTCCCTATTTCTAGTCCCATAGTTGTCTTTCAATCTTTCTTTAATTGAATAATGCTGAAAAAAGTTCAAAACAAAATCACTTTTCAAGCATTCTCATGCAGTTGGTGACAGTTAATTGACGGGGATACGTTACGTACTTTAAATTTGATGTCATAATGGGAGGCCATAAAAAAAACGGATGATAACAAAATCGTGGGATACAGTTTGGTGTTGCATATATGTTGATTTAAAATATAATTACACCGCTCGACAGCTAAAGAATCAAAGAATTTGTTACTTCGAGTCAGGACTGTGACGGCACGACCTCTACCTACCCACCTCAGACAACATTACTCGTTACGTTCACGTATTCACGTAAAACACACTTCCCCTTTTTTAAGTTCAATCTCAGATTTGCAGTCGTGTTTTAACTTATACTTACTTATGCACGTAGAAGTTTGATTCGGTAGTATTGAAAGTTGAGTATATAAACGTAGGTATTTGATTAACTAGTACCCACACGTCGTCGCCAATGATCTTCAGATCTAGAAAGAAAAACGAAGTGAATAATGTATCGTATAATTCTTCTTCTCAATTTGCTTGAGGCCAGCGCAACATTTGTGTTCTTCTTCCATACTCTCTATTAGTTCTAATTTTAGTGGTCACCCTCTTTCTAGCCATATCATCTTTCACACAGTCGTTCCATCATTTCTTTGTTCTTCTCCTACCCTTGAAGCCATTCAAACTCAGTCTTATTTCAAAACAAGGTTTGTCTTTAGACATTGTCATGGGGTCTCAACTCGAACAAAATATAATTTGTCTTGAAAAAAAATCATAGATGGCAGCATAGGTAACCACTATAAAATTAACAATAATTAAAAAGCGATAGACGACAGAACTTCTTTGTTTAATGCAGATTTATCCATTTCCACTCATAATGCACCTTTTTTTTTAAATAAAAGAAAAATTAAGCCTTTAACTTCAATTCGAACCCTTTTGATGATAAAAGTAGCCATCTGTTATTATTTTTGTTTAGAGCTTTTTGCAATAGATGGCGTTTTACACAATTGGTCCTGTCATCAAAGTTTTCAATATTGTTACCTATTTAAATCAAACAACATTTTTATACATAGAAATTTAAAAGACATCTAATGACGTGTTTTTCTGAACCCGAAACTATAAAACTTTATATAAAAGGATTGCACGAAACGTTTTAAAAGTAGGTCGACTCCTAGATGGGGTTGTAAAACTAGTCTCTGGCAATTAGTGAGTCGCTGATGCTGCCATCTGTTGAAAAATTGAACGAAGAAAAGTTGCCAGCTCAATAGCTAGACTTAGTGCCGATTTCACCAATTTCATTAAACACGTTCAGTGCATCTAAAACGCGTTCAATAGCTGTCAATCTCAATGTTCCATAGAAAATAATGACTCTGACAACTCTTACACTTAATTTATGTATTGATCGCGTTTAATTTCATTGGTGAAATGAAAAAAGACCTTAGGGAGGTTTCATTTCTTTGTATGGGATTGGGTATCTTTACGTAGTATTATATTATCTGTGACATGGTTTCAATTGTTTGAAACAGGGATTGACACACAGCTCCTTTTACAAAACTGACAACTTTGTTCGGTCTTAGGTTGTCAATTTTGTATTCAGAACTTTACTGTAAAGTCGGCATAAAGTTCGAAATACAAAAGTTAGATCGTGTTTTGTAATAAGACGGAAAGGGTATAATTATATTATATTAGGGCATTTTTGTACTGTCTTGTTGGTCTGACTGACCGACTCCTTGGTCGGTCTCCTAAGTAGTTACCTATTACAAAAGATTCCTCTTTAAATATTGGTTATATCATTCATGTTGAAATAATACGAGTCCAGAGTAAAAAAAAAAAAAAATACATTCACGTTTGGACCAACAATGACAACCAATTTCCACACAACTTCTCGTTCGCTTACAGACCCTTGAAAAAACATTTTTACAAAAAAAATACAACTGGCTTCCATAAGTAACACTACGAAGTAATAATATAATTAGTTTCGGAAGTCGGTGTCTTTGTATCCGTATTTTAGTTTTTTGCCAACCACTTCTGAAATGAAAGTTATATTATCTAATATATAAAATTCTCGTGTCACAGTTTTCGTTGCCATACTCCTCCGAAACGGCTTGACCGATTTTGATGAAATTTTGTGTGCATCGATAGGTCTGAGAATCGGCCAACATCTATTTAAAAAAAAAAAAAAAAACAAAAAAAAAAATTTGCAAAACAACGTTTGCGGGGTCAGCTAGTATTATATAAAATTTAAATTCGTATCGTTGAACATGCATTTAAAAAAATACTTTTTGGAAGAAAAATAGTCGTCCTTTCGGTCTTTCCACTCACATCTGCCTTGTAAATACCTTTTACTAACAAGAGGTATTTACAAGGCAGATGTGAGTGGAAGGTGAGGTGGTGGCATCACATTTATCCTCTCAACATGACCAATCATCTTAGGATATTAGTTTTTTCAATTTTTGTCACTATATCTTCTTTTATTTATGATCAGCACTGTTGCCTTTTCGTATCATTCCTCAGCCTATCATTCATATATTAGCCCACACGCCTCACAAAGGACGCATTTCCACAGCATTTTTTCTACTTTCATGTCTCTTTTACCACACATTTATACCTGAAATATAAACCAGTTTTGAATGGCTCTGAGCCACCGCAACCGCCGTCTTGCTAGTCAGAGGTACTTGAGTGTTCCAGCACATGATGCCGTCCTGAGCTACGTTGGCATACAGCAGCACTTGGGTGCGGCTGTGGAAGTCGTGGGAACCACTCTGGGACCACGCTCCTCTGACACCTTCGAGCTGGAAAGAAATCATCTCTTGTGAGTAGGTCGGTCCTTTTCATTGGCCACTCTGGGCCCCGCCGATGCTCCTAGTTCCTCCTAGTAGTGGAAGTCGTGGGAACCACTCTGGGACCACGCTCCTCTGACACCTTCGAGCTGGAAAGAAATCATCTCTTGTGAGTAGGTCGGTCCTTTTCATTGGCCACTCTGGGCCCCGCCGATGCTCCTAGTTCGTGCCAGCGTCGTAGCTAGAGGCTGTTAAAAGAGTAGAGCTCGCTTCGCTTGCTCTTGCATCCTGCATTGGAGCAAGCGGGGCTCCAATGCAGGATGCATATCCTAATGTGTCCAGGGCATTATATAGTTTAAAGACGGCCCTGTTTCGCCCGCCCCCATGATTACACTCGCATCGGCCATCCCGAGCTGTGTGTGAGTGCCTGCCTGTTCGGGGAATACCTACTCCTGTATTCCGTTGTGAAAGAAGTAAATACAGAAAAAGTATTTAATGGGCCTCGCACAGGATGATCACAACGTATACTAAATTCATAATCAGCCTATAATGTTCCGATTGCTGGTACACAGTCAGTCCTCCTCTCTGTGATAGGGATTAAGCCGTAATCACCCACGCGGGCCCAGTGCAGGTTGGTAAATGTCACATGTCTTCGACTTTTTAGTTCCAGAACATGTTTCCATACGATGTTTTTTTTCACCGTTTTGAGAGCAGTGGTGATGACAGAATTTACACAAAGTAAAGCGCCTGTCTGGGTTCGAATCTACGACCTACATACAACTCGTAAGTCGCGGCCATTACCACTGGCTCACCACTGTTCTCATAAACTAAATACAGACATAGAACAAAAAAAAGTAGGTACGTGTGTGTCACCTTAAAGTTGGCCTCAAAATCAGAAGTCCTGTCTTTTAAGACCTCGTTGGATACTGAAAACTCTTGCGTTGATATAAAAGGGTGATAGTAAGCAGTTCTCTTGCCAGCACTATCAGGATCCGAAAGAGCAATGCTGAAGAGGCCGTCGTGCCAGTTGATTTTCTGATCTGAAATTCAATATCTTTTTTTTTATTTTTTTTTAGAGAGGTCGAAAATGCATATCGTGACGCAAAGAAAAATAACAAGTTACGGGAAAATTTGAGTCGTGTGACTCAAATTTCACGCAACACCCATCGCTCAGCATAATGCTGCGGACAGCGCTGGTTTTCAGCGACAGCCGGTGTTGACGTATTGACGTCAACCGGTGCAGAATAAAATTTGTTCTAAATTTGACATAAACCTACATGGCGGCCATTAAAGCCGAAAAGTGAAAAGAGTAATTGTTTGAAAAGTGGTGAGTTATATAAAGTTGAAACCTTCTAATTACCGATGAATGTGTCACTAACTCACTTTTTTGAGTGATTGCGTAAGAATTGAACATGAGGAGGGTTTGTAGACTGTAGGACGGTAAGGACCACGGTAAGGACTTACGTGCAACCATAAAGTCAGTAGCTCCAACATCGAAATTGAAGGAAGGATGGTTGAACCTCCAGGTGGACAGCTGCTTCAAAGAGAACACTATCAGTCCGTTTCTTGCTAGATCGTTTATGTAGGCAAAAGCATCGTCACACGCTGAAGACGTCACATCTACTGTTATTGAGGTTAGACCTGAAAAACAAAACAATCTCCTTACGACCGAACCCAATAACGTATGTATCTCAAATTTTGGCGTATTGGAGATAAAAAAAAAACCCATCAATCTCCGGTTTTAACGTCCCAATCAAGCCAAAGTATGCGACCCTATAACGTGTTGACAGCTATTTGTTTGACAGGGACAGATAGAATTGTACTGTCTATCATCAGTAGCGATTTGTCTTAGGTTATTGGGTTTGGCCGTTAGTTAACATCTTAAATTCATTCGGCAGACAACGCACAGCTTAAACTAGCGGTTTCTAAAGTCTGTGTGCGGTGTAGGAGCATGACATTTTGCAAAGATTTTTAAATTTTAAAACTCGCTGCGGTCTGTCATTGCGTTTGGGCGACGTCACAGCTTGCGGTTTGCGGTTGCCGTTAGATAAGCTCCTTTAGACACAGTAGAAATATGGACTTTAGATTAGTCCTTCATATCAATAACTAGCCTTTGTCAGCGGGGTTCAGAAAATATCCCACGGGAGCGTAGGTACTAAATTCCTACCGGAACTAAAACGTTACAATTTCTTTATAATTATTAACACTTTACAATAATAACATGTTTACACTCAAGTGTGTCATTTACCGCTCGATAGTCCAAAACATAATGACTCAGAAAAAAGCATTCGATTTTATGCGTGGCAACGTCGACAAAGTTACAAAATGGTGGCAAACCTCGCGAATTTTGATGGACGATAAACTTGTATAAAAAGATGACTATTTATTTCATATTATCATTAATGTTTTGTATTTGGATTCAAGCAATATTCTACGTGCAACACAATATTTAAGCACACTTTAAATCATGTTTTATCGAACCAAATTACTGTTACTTGTCAAGTTGCGTACTAATAAAACCTTAAACTCACATTGAATTATCTTGATTCATTTTGTAACTATCTGCACCAAGACGGAACATACATCCAGACAAACGGACAAAAATCCTAAAAACTATATTTTCGGCATGAGACTCCTTCCCATACTTTTTTCAATAATATTCAATTTACTGTTTTGACTATTCGTTACATTTTTATTGAACGAAAAATGAAAAAAAAATGGCGATACAGCCGAGAGGCTAAATTTTATTGATTTACCTGAAGTGGTTCCATTTATTAACACATCTGACGGAATTTCGTGTCTCAGCAGTTCCTTGTCAGTCTTCAAATCGTATACTATGATTTGAGGCAGCCTTTCTTGTACGAAGTTGTCTGTAAAATACAACATAAAATGTTTTATTTACTGAGTAGCTTCTGCTCGTGACGTCGTCTGCGTGAGTTTTCTTGTCCTCCCGACTCAACCTGTCGCATAGCCTCACCTGCCCGCGCTAGCACTTCGTTTTCACTTAGCGTTCTTCTTTCTTTTGTTTTATTTTTGCTCGGCTCCTAAGCGCTATAGCGTGATGTTGAATAGCCTGTAGCGTTCCTCAAGGATTGGACTATCAAATGCAATGAGAATTTTTCAAATCCGGCGGGCAGTTCCAAAGAGATTATCCCAAAAAACTTCCAAACAAACAAATAGTAGCTCTTTATAATATTAGTATAGATTAGTAGTTTTCTACCGAATAGATGGGCTGGTTTCCTCACGATGTTTTCTTTCCCCGATGTCAGTGATGTCCAAGCCAAACGAGTTTTTTTTTTTCGTCTAGCTTTTGTCACCTTACGTGCGGTTTTAGAACCAAACGACTTGGTACGTGACGATGGGAAGAGACCAGACGTTATGACGTTGTTGCCTTGGAAGGTGGGTAGGCCTCTGATGTGGGACGCAACCTGTGTAGATATTGTTGCGCCATCTCATGTTCCTAGCACGGCGGGATGTGCTGTCGCTGCTGCTGCGGCTGCTGAGACCCTCAAGTGGGGCAAATCCCTTATGGGTAACTACAGTTTTGAGCCGTATGGGGTCGAAACTCGGGTCATTGGAGCCGGAGTGCGCGTCTTTTCTTTAGGAAATTACTCAACGACTAGTCGACACTTCACGTGACCAAAGGGCTGGATTGTTCTTTGGCCAAAGAATTAGCATTGCTATTCAACGTAGCCATGCTGCCAGTTTTCTGGGCACGTTTCCTAATGACAGAGATACGGGCGAGTATTTCGACGCCCAAGTTTTCCTTTTGTTTTAATATTCGTTTGTATAGTTGGTTAGTTAGTGAGTCATTTAATTTAGTTCTTGTGTAAACATTAAAGCTAAACCAACAAAGTACTTAAGAATTGAAAAAGTCTCATTGTTACTCACTGGGCACTTCCACAAGTCCTGTATCGACCATCCAGAGCCTGTGACACGAGTCCACTCTTGGACGGTAGACGGATACAAAGTTACTGATGCTAGCAGCATCTGGGTATGGTTTGAGGAGTGGAGAACCAGACCCGGAAGACTTGAGATCCACGTAGTTCAGGGTCGAGGGAATTCCTGGAAAAAACAAGGACTTTTAAGTTCATTTTCGATTGCATGATCAGACTAGCTCGTGGCTAATGACAAGTCTATTAAAGGTTGGATAAGCTGTGCTTGCCGAGGTCTTTTCGAGAACATCCATTAATATCGAAACCCCTCCGTGCCTCGGAAAGCACTTTAAGCCGTTGGTCTCGACTGTCGGTCGTAGACAGATTAGAATAGAATTGAATATTCATTTATTTGGTCCTGGGTTCGATTCCCATGTCGGGCAGTGTTATTGCGTTTTTCAATCTAGAATTTCTCAGTAGCAGCCCGGAGTCTGGATTTGCGTCAAATATCCACCCACCTCTGAGAGTTTCCCTAGCAAATTTGAATTGACCCTTAAGATTCCAACTATAGACTAAAACCATTCGTGTATGTGTTTTTCACACATATTCGGCCGGATAACGAATAACAAATCGTGAAAAACAAAACGGGCTGCCTCGTTGGTCTAGTGGTCGCAAGAGCTACTGCTGAGCATGAGGTCCTGGGTTCGATTCACAGGTTGGGCAAAGTGTTATTGGGTTTTTCTATCTAGAATTTCTCAGTAGAAGCCCGGAGTCTGGATTGGTGCCCGGTTGATGGCAATAGGTTCTCCCCCTATTACATGGGACTTAAGCATAACTGGCGAAATGTAGGTGTACTAAAGGTACACTTCTGCCTAACCCTTCTGGGTTTGCAGGCGTGATATTATGATGTTAATGATTTTTTTGCTGCACTCTGGACGCTTTTAACGTGTACGGTTTTCGTACATCGTTCCTAACCCTTCTGGGATTACAGGCGTGAAGGTATGTTTTATTTTCACTTATTTGCTCGGAATGTAGGTTTTTACAAAACAGGTGGTTACAATAATATTAAAGAATCCTCGTACATTCTACCATTTTCGCATGCAAACATTGATGCAGTTCATCATCGAACATCCAAACATTGAAACACAACAAAAAATTATCAGGTAGAAAATCCGTTACGGAGTTGTGGCATTTATTTAAAAGAAGAACTGACAGCCAGTTAATTTTTTAATGTTGTCACTGGTTCCCCTTTTATGGACTTGGTTCTTTTAACTGCCATTCATAAATGGATTATGAATGGCAGTTATGCAGTCGCTCCACGTAAAATATTGGTATTCTGCTGCATCCAGTTAGATGGTAAACAGACCCAAACGTAGTTGGCAAATTTCTAGTCAGGCTTTAATGTTCTCACTGCTGGTCCACATGCAGGAGACATGTTCCCCAGCTCTGTGCGATAAATGATAAAATGTATGGAAGAAATTATAAGATAGGTATGTGGCGGCATCTATACCGCTACATGCGAACTACGCATAACACTAACGTCGTGCAAAATCCTGCATCGCGCAAGCAGAGTTTACCGCGCAACTAGCATATTCAGGATACATTTAAACTGTAACCATGAAATCAGCACACGATTCTCGACCTAATAAACATGTTGAAATTAGTATTTTTGTATAAGCACAGTAGTTTGTTTATTTTTGTGACGCTAGCACTTTAAACTATGTATTTATATTGCTGTGCCCTGTAACAACTTGTAAACCACATGAATGCAATAAGTGATGCTTATGATTAAGACCTGAAATGTTTGACCATTTTTCGTCGGTTTTTTTAAAAAACTGCTGTTTCATAGAAAAATAGAAAAACGCACATTAATCGTAGGTCAGTTGCTCACCGGACACAACATCCGTCTGGTCGGAAGATCCTCCCAGGATGAGTGAACTTTACCTGTTCCTCATACCTCTATAGGTAGTTTAGACTGAGCCCACGTTATCGCGCACTTGACTTTCAACTCACGGTGATGAGCCGAGCTTTGAAAATCCAACAGAGCGCATCTCAGCACCAGACCGCCAGAAGCTGTGTGTTGTCAGTCAGTGAATTTATTAATTTAACACTTTTAGTAGATGTTCAGTGACCCAAATCTAAATACCGGGAACTTAGAAATTCCTGATAGAAAAACCTAATAACACGTTGCCCGTTGGGAATCGACCCCAGAACCTCATGCTCAGCAGTAACTGTAGCTCTTGAAACCGCTAAGCCTGCGAGACAGTCAGAAAAACAAAGACTCTTTTTGGTTCATAATATATTGACGAGAACAATATATCCTAGGTTAAAATCGAATCCACAGAGATGGTGTCTATTCAAATCCTTATTTCCAATTGATGTTATCAAGCAAATTTCAACTTTATGCAAGTGTTTTTGAGGCTGAATTCGGAATGATTTATGCTATTGATGAAGTCATAATAAATAAGTAAAAAGCAGTGAAGTTTTATCGCAAATTAAACTATAAGTGTGGGTGTTATAGTAGGTTTTTACAAAAACACATACTTGTTTTACACATTTAGAAACTTACTTATTTTGCAAACTTCATTTAGGTACACAACTCTTGTGTAAATTTGATATTTGTTTTTCAAACATTTATTTTTACTTTTTCCTTAGTACTAGTCATTCTGAAATCAATGTTATTAGCACAAGTCTAAAGCTGATATTTGTTCACGTGTAAATTATCGGAAAACAAGGATTTTAATAAAAAATTTCGTGGCTTCGACCTTCGAGGAATTTAAGCAAGATTTAATGTTTTCTCAATAATACGGTGGCGCCAAAATAGCGTCTGCAGCGAATGACGTTAATAAAAACGTCATTTATGTTGTATGAAAGTAAGTTGCTGTGTTTTTAAGATCGTTTATTGACACCGTAATGTCAAACCCCGCCGCCTTCATTTTTATGACAGCTGTCACTGCGGCACTTGGGTTGTATTAATGACTTTAATGATTACAATTCTGGAAATACATACTTGTGACGGTCGCGAATCATATTTTGTTCAACATACAATCTGAACTTGACCTTAAAATTGCAAAAATGTAAGAAAATTTGAATTTCGCGAACCATCTGGCGCTTCCCCCTTTTTTTTTGGAATGTCATCATCAAATTACTTCTACCGCTCTGGGTGGAGCGGGAGGGCGTGTCAGACTTTTACTTACTAAAACCCACCCGTGTTCCTTCAGTAGCCTGTGCCAAAGCCCCGGTATCCCTTTCGAACAACCAGCGACCCAGGCCCTAAAGGAATCCGTCAATTAGTGCTGACATCTCTTTGAGGCGTGCCTGGAACACAACGCGCCGTCGACCCGGGCCTGGTCCTTACCTGACGGCGAGTTATGGCGCTTCCCTCTTAAGTTAAACTAACCGTATCGTCTCCTAGGGACGGTGATGAAAACTTTTTCCTGGTACACATCGAATCCTATAGGTATGTTATTGTATTGTGTAAAGAATTTGTCTTCTTCTTCTGGCTCTTCTCGAAAGAAGATACCTCCTACAATCTTCTGGAGAGGCTCGTCTTTGACATCTGAAATTGACAGAACAGTGATTTAACAAACGTTACAATCCTATATTACATTAAATTATTATTATAACTACAACTGGACAAAGATCTTTTGGGGCGTGGTAAAAATCTAAAATAACGCGGCCATCTTGATTTTCCAACTGCCCCGTTGGTATAGAGGTCGCAAGCGCGACAGCTGAGTGTGGAATCCTGGGTAGGATTCCCAGGTCGGGCAAAGTGCTATTGGGTTATCCACTAGGAGTTTGGCAGTTGGCGGCGTGATATACCCCCGTGCTTCGGGAAGCACGTAAATTATTATTATGATATTTTATTTATTTTTCAGACAAGGTCCATAATCGTTAGTCACATATTACAATTAATGCAGACATTTATAACAAAAAGGTGGTTTCATAAAAGGTGTGTAGTCATGATACCTCTCGCCCGAGTTCAGGATAGATTGCCAAGCTATCTGACCAGAAGTCGAACGAAAGCTCTACTTCTCAGCAATTACTTGAAGGATACTGTTAATGCTGCCACGCACTCTGCTTAGTGGCGAGGCGGTTCGCTTACGCATTATAGCATGGAAGCCATCAACCCGAGCCTCCACAAACGTACCCGAAGCTCTACAAGTGGGTCCTGCGCCTGATCTCTCCCCGGTCGTGTCGGATTACCGGCCCACCGGACTATAAGAGTGAGGGAAGAGAGAATGCACCTGAGACTGCGCACACGCTTGTGTACTATAATATCTCCCGCGTAGATGGCTAGTCTCCGCTGAAATTGGCTGACAGCCATGGCCGAAATTCGGTTTGAAGGTGGAGGTTTTTTTCCTTAAATTTTGTTAAATAAAAGATCTTTTGATGAAATTGTTTTTTCATTGTAATGAACAGTATTTGTAATGTATTATTAATAGTTTATAGAGACAAATAAAGAAGAATTTAAAAAACAAAAACATTCAGTGCCAGAATAGACTTATTTTAATATTCAGACTTCGTTATAAGATATACAATATGTAACAAAAACCCTGTCCGATCCAAAAAAGGTGTATTCCTGGTTTAACATACGTACTAGAAAAAATTGTTAAAAAAAAATTAACTCATAAAAACCAAAAGATATAGATGTTTTTATTTTTAGTTACCATGCGAAATGTAACACTAAATATGGTAAATTTTCATAAGTTGATAACACTACACCGGCCGGCGAAATCTTTTATTTTTGGCCTATTTTTATTTTAAAGGACACCGCCGTGTACTAGCCGCACTGTAGGTGCTCATAACGAGTCCTAGACCTTTTGATGTAGCCGACTGGTTGCCTACTGGCACGCTACTTGTTTGTTGCCAATCTCACGTGGAGATAGCTTGCGATCGGATGTCCGTACGTATCACGTGCCGCTATCCTATCGCGAACAATGTCGTATTCCAATCAGGAATATTTGAATATGTTGATTTTTATTTATGGTGTCATGCTAAACAAATCGTTTTTAAAAGTGAGTGTGATTCGGAAATCGAAGTAAGAGCTCGGATTGTGGAAGCTTTCGAGTCACTCAAATCGTACACAAGTACGAAGCTGCGAAGAGTACGTGCAAATTTAATAAAAAGGTGTCGATTATAAGATGTGTACTAATGTTCGAGATAGACATATGGAACACAATCTCAGAGGTATGCAACAAGTAAATGTTTTAATAAACTGATACCTACTGTTGGTACATTGCCAAAAGCACATCACATTAACTCAATAATAATTGTTTCTTGATAAACAAAAGGTCAGAAATCGGGGTCACTATATGCGTCTATGCCTACAATAAAATATCAGCTGATACCTACCCGTATGCAAAACGTAGGTTTCTTTAGGCCTGAGTTTGTTTGGCGGCATGAGACAAAGCACCGCCGCGCTCAGGCGGCTTCTTTGACACGAAACTGTAGGTGAACCCTGTCGAGCGACCAGTGTTGCCTTTGGTATGATTATTTTTAATTTTTTAAATTAATTATTTTCATTGGGGATAATAATTATCTCGTATCCATTAATTGATTACGTATTTGTGTACGCAGTACGATACCAAATAATACCCTTCAGGATCGGACAGGGTTTTCGTTACATGCTGTATTAGATTCATACTTATTTTAAAGATGTTATTAAAAATAGAATATTTGCAAAAATAATTGTTAAAAAATATGTTAAAAAAATGAGAAGTTATCCACTTTTGAAATTATACTTACTTCGATCCTTGCCATGCAAAACGATCATTGTCGCGAAGTTAAGTACTATGCGAGCGTTCGTGTTTTGTGACGTCAGATGCATATAATGCTGTCTCTGTCTACCATCGACTTTGAAACGCACAAATTCGCCATGTTTCTACATATATTTTAAGAATAGTTTTTTATTGTAGCTAAATAATTTTCTAGGTTTCGAAAAATCGAAAAAAAATACAGTCAATTAGTATAGAACTAGCTACGTACTAGTAACAGACAGTTTAATTAAGGTGTTTAAATCCATATCTTTACACTAACTTCTGCCCGCGACTACGTCCGAGAGAAATGTACTTTTTGCTCAACTTCTAGGAATCCTAGTGTGATGTAAAATAGCCTGTAGCCTTCCTCAAGATTTGGGCTATCGTAAAGCAAAAAGATTTTTTTTAAATCCTACCGGAGGTTCTAGAGATACAAACAATAAAACAAACAAACTACACTTGGGAGCAAATAAATCGAGCCACTACCTTTTTTCACGTAAAATGGTAAATATTTTTGGGAATATGGAATGTATCAATTCGAACTATATATCGCCTAAAAGTTAAGTTAATAACCTTAACAATGAGGGTAAATTATTGAATAATAACCTTATTGAATGATAAATTATTGGCTCTGCAAGAAAAATTGTAATTTTGATAGAAAATTTAGTAGGGCTAAAACAGTCCATAAAAACAATAAAAAACAAAATTATTGCAAAAAAAATATTCTTAATAACTGGTATTACCCCCCCGTGCCCTGATGCATTCATGTAGCCTATTAGTCATCGATCTGATCAGAGTTACGATGACATATTGTGGTATGTTCTCCCACTCTTCAAGCACAGCGACTTTAAGCTCGGGAATGGATGAAACAGCGGGAACCCTGGCTCGGAGTCTCCATTTTAGCTCGTCCCATAGGTGTTCGATCGGGTTCAAATCGGGACTTCGTGCTGGCCATACCATTTGTTGAATCCCGATCGCAGACAAGTATTCCGTAACGATCTGCGCGGTATGAGGTCTCGCATTGTCATGCATAAACAAGAAATTTTCTCCGACAAAACCAGCATACGGCATTACGTGGTCTTCAAGAATGTCAGTTATGTATCGGTCAGCTGTTAATCCACGTCTACCACTGCCATCGTTGGCGGGGTCGACGAAGACAAGTTCCGTTTTTCCGTCTAGAGAAATTCCTCCCCACACCATACAAGCACCACCACCAAAACTCACAGTTTCTCGAATGCAACATTGGGCAAATCTTTCACCAGGACGTCTATACACTCGGTTTCTCCCGTCATTGCTAAAAAGACAGATTCTTGACTCGTCAGAAAACAAAACTGACCTCCAGTCTTCTAACGTCCAATTAATGTGTTCTCGAGCAAACTCCAAGCGAGATCGGCGATGAGCTACAGTCAATTTTGGGCCAGTTGCTGGTTTGTGTGATGTTAAATTTCGTTCCTTTAGTCTTCGTCTCACTGTCCACCTACTGATTGCGACACTTCGAACGTCACGTAACGCTTGCTGTAGCTGAACAGCATTAAGTCCACGGTCGCGCAACGAATTGGTTGCAATAAAGCGGTCGTCACGTTCTGTTGTTGCCCGTGGTCGGCCAGTTCCAGGTCGCCGAACAAAAGCACCTGTCTCCAGATACCTGCGGTATACCCGCTGTACCTTTGAACGACTCAAATGAAGTCTGCGTGCCACTTCACGTTGTCCGTGTCCAACCTCAAGTAAAGCTACAACTTGGGCAGCTTCCGTCGGTGTAGTATCCATTTTATCAGGTTATTTTGATTACACAGACACAGATAAAGACAACAATAACAAGTAATATGGGTATGATTAACAAAAACCTCAAATTTAATCTTTTCTTAACAGAGTACAATAAAAATGTCATAAGCAAATTAAATGCGATAATTTTATTCTACCCTTTAAACTTTAATTAAAATGAAATTTTGACAACTAACTACCCTCATTGTAAAGGTTATTAAATACCCTTTTAGGCGATATATGTTTCGAATCGATGCGTTCCATATTACCAAAAATAATAACCATAATGCGTGAAAAAGGAAGTGGCTCGATTTATTTGCTCCCAAGTGTACCTCTTTATGTTATTAGTACAGAAGTATAGATTTAAATTAGTTACATAACATAAACATAACATCACGCCTGTATCCCAGAAGGGTTAGGCAGAGGTGTAGGTACCTGTAGACCCACATTTCGTCAGTTATGCTTAAGTCCCATGTAATAGGGGGCTAGCCTATTGCCATCAAACGGACACAAATCCAGACACCTGGCTGCTACTGAGAAAATCTAGATAGAAAAACTCCCTCTTTGCCCGACCTGGGAATCGAACCCAGGACCTCATGCTCGTAGCTCTTGCGTCCACTAGACCAACAAAGCAGGTCAAATTAGTTATACTAGAGAAATCTCTATGTGTTGTTATGTTTCCATTGCAGTCGTGCGAAGAAGGACGGGTCGCTTATTATTACGTAAAGTATTAATTATGGCAACCATGTCATTAAAATCTTTTTACAAAGACGTTGTTTTTGTCGACAATATCTTAAAACTTCGATCTTTTATTAATAATTTTTATTTTTCATAAATGTCATGTTGTCCTTCTAAGCTTAACTATCTTATTCTAAGATCATTTGTCCAATGACGTCTGAAAGTCAAGCTGTGTGTCCGATTAAGATTACATAACGACTTAAATGACAAACTCTCATACACATTTTCATCCCCTATTAAATTTAAACTACAAGGTTTAAATTTAATAGGGGGGTACCTTTGTAGGGGGGTTCCTCCTACAAAGGAGGAGATGAACTTTCAAAAAAGGAAGGGCCTAAGATTTTTATTTTGTTTTAACATGTTAAGATATTGATACCCATCTGCAGCCTAATTGCGACACACATTTTCGTAAACGATTACGACTAATCTGTTGTATTTTGACAGTTCAACAACATTCATTGCGTTATTTAAATTTTTGAGCAGATTTTTTTTATCGAACTTATGAAGCAATGAATTAGCAATCTATTTCAAAAGTATTCAGATTCCGATTGAATGTGTATTACGCAGTTAGCTGGTCTTTGGAATTTATCCAGATTATTTAATTTGCCCCTGTTTAAGAAACTCGTGCGCAATATTTCGAGCACCTAGACCCAACGGTATAGGAAATGCGTTGTCTGTCAGTAAATTTAAATCCTACTAATATTACAAACTATCTAACGCCTTTTTTCATTTTTGTTTTCAAACCAAACCGTTTTTTAAAGCGAACAAAAAAAAAACAACCGGCTCAGTGTGTTTCGTACAAACGTGTAGGTGTATAAGTAAAAGTTCACACGCGTTTATGAGGAAAGGGTTATAGTAAGTTTAAAATATTTATAAAAAAAAACGTAACTAAAAATTTACGGTTTTCCCAATTTTTCCTTTATCTGTTCTATTTGACGTTGCTTCGTACCAAATTTCAAGATTCTGAGTTCACGCGAAGTATACCCTGCGAGTGTCGAAAATTTGCGGCGTAAACGGCTGTATTTTTTGATTGCGTTGGCTTAAAAGTTTGTTTTTTTCACTGCTCCTAGGGACATTTGACCTGAGTATTTGATATAAATTCCAGCTTGATACCTCCACGCGTTCCTGAGAAAAAGGGTTTTGACAGACAGACAGACGGACGGACGGACAAAGTGATCCCATAACGGTTCCGTTTTTTCCTTTCGAGGTACGGAACCCTATAAAACTCAAACCAGTTAAGCCGTTTTTGAGTTTAAGCGAGACTAGCGTAACGAAAATTAAGAAAGAAAATGATATATAAATATATATTGCAACGATAGAAGGACAGGTGGATGTGAAAGTTTGGCACACATATAGTTTATAACCTGGATTAACACACGCATAACATACATAACCAGCCTTTAATGTTCCCACTGCTGAGACACAGGCCTCCTCTCTGTGCGAGGGAGTAGGCCGTAATCCACCACGCGGGCCCAGTGCGGGTTGGTAACAGGTTAGATTAAAATGTAACTACATTTTGACAAACTTATCTTTTAAACGGCTGTTTTTCGAACTAACATTTTGAATGTGACATACGATCGGTGTTTGTTTTACTTTTTGATTTTCGTTTACTACTAGCGAGCGCCACCAGTAACTGCACAGATAACTTCAATACTCAATATCTTTATTGTTTACCATAATGTGTACTTAGGTGGTAACTATATAATAGAGGTCATTATGGACCCTGTAGGGCACAGCAAAAGTTTAGGAGAGTGGAAGCCCTGTTTCAGGAGACAATCAAGTAGCATTTATACGAGCAAATTTTAACTATAATATAAACAAAGTCAGGAGGTCGCGAATAAGATAATAACATTTCGCTTAACCATTATTTTGTACTTTATCTACAAAATGTACTACAATATTTTAGATTATTTTTACATGTATGATATCCTGTTTATTAATTAATTTATATTTTTTTCTTTGAATAGTTGTTATGGCTATAGTATTAATTTATTATTCTTAAATTATAAAATGTATTATTAATTGCAATATTATGTTTTTTTTATTATTATTATTATCTTATTTATTCATTAATTATCCCTATCACTAATTTATGTTAAACATACCTATAAATTGCGCGATTATCATTAATTACTGTTATCAATTATTATTCTTAGATTACTTTTTATTATATTAGTTATTTCCTTAACATAATAATATACCTTTTTTATTATTATTTATGTTTATCATTTAAATATTCGTCTACGGAATAATAGCATTTGTTTATTAGTATTTTTTTAAGTATTGTTATAAATATATTAATCTTTTCTTCTTTCTTTACTATGACTGGTAGTTTGTTGTATATTTTTATAGACATTACATAGGGACTTGTAGAATGCATTTTTAGCTTGGACGTTGGTATGTTAAGCCTAGATCCGTGCCTAAGTGTGTACTGTGATTAGATGTCTTCGCGTTTTGTGTATAACTCTTGATGTTTACGGACAAATTTACATATTTCTAGAATGTAAATACTGGGGAGGGTTAAAATATTATGTTTTAGAAAATAGGGTTTGCAGCTGTCGGTTTGATCAATATTTACCAAGATTCTAACTAATTTCTTCTGTAGGGTAAAGAGTGTCAGTGCATCTGTACTATTTCCCCAGAGGGTTACGCCGTAGGTAAGCCATGCGTTGGCATACACATAATAGGTGGCGAGGGCAGTTTGTAGATTGGTTGTCTTTTTAATTTCCCGGAGAGCGTATGAAAATTTTGAAATTTTTGAGCGTGTTTTTGTATTTGTGTTTTCCAGTTAATATGTTTATCTATTGTAATACCAAGTAATGTAAATTCGTCAACAGTTTCTAATTTTGAGCCGTTAAGGGTAAAATTTAAGTGTAGAGGAGCTTTTTGATAAGGGTAGAAAATCATTAATTTCGTTTTGGTATAATTAATTTCTAAGTTATGTGTGGCCATCCAGTTACATGTTTTTGTGAGTGTGAAACTGAGTTTGTCTTCTATGTTTGTGTTTTTTTTTGACATGAGACTAATAAAGATATGTCATCCGCGAATAAAACACATGGTCCCTCGATGATTTTAGGTAAGTCGTTGATGTAAACGAGGAATAATAGGCAACCTATGACACTTCCTTGGGGGATGGAAGCGTTAGTTATTTTACTTTTTGATCGGAAGTTTTCGATTTGTCTACTATTGCGGTTAAAGTATTCGATTTCAACTACTTGTTCTCTATTTTTTAAATATGACGTAAGCCATTCATGGGTTTTCCCAAGGATTCCTATTCCATACAGTTTATTAAGCTAATTTAAATTACTAAATTGTAACTTGTCGTACGCTTTTGGTCATGTCCAGTACGGCGTATTCCTTATTATTTATAATATTCAGGGCTTCTTAAATGTATTTATAAACAGCTAACGTGGTAGAACGATTTTTCCGGAAATTGTTCTGACAATCGCTGAATGTTAAATTTTTCGCAAAAAGCATAAATTCTATCACACATAGCTTTTTCGAAGATCTAATTCAGTGTTGACATGCCACCCAGTGCACTACCCGATGGATGGTTGCTGTTTTCTCCTATTGACGCAAAGAAGTCATTAAAAGTATTTGCAATTTGTTTGGGTACGGATCTAATAGTATTATTTTGTTGTAATTGTATGCTACGTTTTTCCTTTCTTGGTTTTTCATTTGTTCTCTAATTTATAATGCTCCACATAGTTTTTATTTTGTTCTCAGATTTTTTTTATTTTGTTTATGTATTGTAATTTTTTTGCAGTGGTTACTAACCTTTTTAATATTTTTTCATATGTTTTATAATGCTGTGTAATTATATGGTTTTTGGTTTTAGTGGAAAATTATTTTAAGAATCTTTTATTTTAGCAGGAGACTTTAATGCCTGTAGTTAGCCAGTACTTTTTATAGTTGGTTTTGAGTTTAATTTTACGTATTGGAATATATTTATTAAATTTTTTTATCAAGAGATCGTTAAAAGAATTATAATTTTCATTTATATTATTGTTTGTTTGTATTATGTCGTGCCAGTTTTGTGTACTTAGTATAGATTTAAATTTTTTAATGTTCGCTTGGTTAAATAATCTTTTATTAGTGTACCAAGTTTTTTTTTTTCGGTGGTTGAGGTATACTGAGACTTGTTATTGTTCCTCTGTGGTCCGACAGTCCGAATTTTTTTACTGTTTTAAACATATTTTTGTCTTCTTCGAAGTTCTTAAATATAAGATCAAGACATGTTGAGGATGCTTCTGTAATACGCGTAGGTTTTTTTTTATATGTTGAGTGAATTGGTATTCTAGCATGAGATCCAGAAACTGGTTCGTTTTTAAGTGTTTGCCTAAAATATTAATGTTAAAATCTCCACCGATAACAATGTTAAATTTATTATACTTAATATTTAAACAGTTTAGAATTTGCTTTAATTTATCAAAGAATATATCTTCCTCTTTTGTATTCCAGTACATAGTAATTATTAAAAGGTTCTGTTTAGGTAATTCAGTAGCACACACTTCCAGTACATATTCTGTAGACATGTTTGAGATATCTATTTTCTCGGTAAACTCTATTTGTTCTTGGAAGAGGATGCATACGCCGCCTCCTCCTCGAATTTTTTGGGCAATATGACGATGCAATATTGTAGCCACTAATTTGGATTAGGGAAATTTTGTCTTCAGATAGCCAGGACTCAGATATACATATAGCTTGATAGATAGGGTTTTCTGTTAAAAATGCTTCTAAAATGTGTTGCTTGTTGGATACGCTTTGCATGTTTTGGAAGAGAATCTTATAAGGTTATGCTTTCAAAAGGAGTGTTACATTAGAGTCTTCGTTGGTGGTAGGTAGGTCGCAGATTCGGTCTACATTGTAATTGTGTTTAGTTTTCTTCAATTCATTAATTTCTGTCATTTTGAGCGTTTCGTTTTTTTGGTTTACTTTCTGTCCTTCAATAAACAATTGATTGTTTTTTATGATTGCAAACAATCCGTTCCTTCGAGCCTGGAGCATTTCTTCTCGCATTAATTGCCTTTCCCTTCGCGTGTTGGTATCTAGGAACTCTGAGATAAATAACCGAGTACCCTGAAGGCATCGGCTATTACTTATTATGCACTTTGCCATTCTCTTGCTAATTAATTTTATGACAAGTTGCCTATTGTTGTTGTTGTTGTAACCACTCTGTGTGTCTCTATGTTAGAGGGTTTGGTTCCCGCACTTAGTCATACATGTGGACCATTGTACGTGGGCCATGGCGGCCGTCGATGGTTTTTATTCCAACCAGCCCACCTCCCTCCAGAAGCCGATCAAAGCTTCTGGTCTGTTGAGAACCTCTGTGTAAGATCCGAGTGTCCCGAGGGTTTCTGTTCTAATCTGGGTAACGCCTGTGCACTCAAAGAGCACGTGCGCGACGGTCTCGTCCGACTCCATGCAAGCTCTGCACAGAGGGCTGTCCGTTATGCCTATTGTGTAGAAGTGTCTCTTCTATATATCCTGTCAGGTTTTCGTTCATCGTGCTGTAGAATAGTTCAATGATTCTGTTATGTAGGACAGCTTGGCCGTGCTATGGAACTAATTATAATAAAATCTAGTTTAAATGTCAAACGATCAAATTCATTTAATTTAAACATAGGTGAATCCTCACGTTCTATTTTTAAATTAATTACATTTGACGTCTGTAGACTTAAACGATGATGTTCGTATGTCCACTGCTCGATATATGCATTCTCCAAGATTGACCACAACGACTGGTCCACAGTTGGACATAGAACTCCCCCAAACGTCGCCCCTTTGACCGGTTCTGTGCTTCCCTCATCCAGCGGATATGTGCGGCCTTCACAAGGTCATCGGTCCACCTTGTGGGCTTTCCAACGCTACGTCTTCCGAAACGCAATCGCCACTCCAAAATCTTTTGGCCCCAGAATAGCTCAAGCCAAGCTTTTAATATAAGTTAGTCAACGAGGTGGTAGCAAAGAATGACTGCTCAGCCGAACGATATTTTTTTATCGCCTGAAATTCTGACAACCAGCCTTACGAAGCGGTATCGTGTTACCCATCAACTAGGTCAGATAGGCAGATAGTCTTTGTTAAAATACTGGGATTCATATAGAAGATCCGGTTTGAGTGGAATAGAAGATCCGGTCCACCGCGACACAGTTGGGTGTAGGATAATCGGCATCATAATTGATGCCGTAGCAGATCTTTGTTCATAATTAAAAGTTAAAAAATGCCAGAAACCTTGGCAAATATCACTCAACAAAAATTTTGTTTTGGTGATTTTTGCTGTTACTTCAAACAAAATGTTGTCTACGAGTATACTATATATATTATGACTTCCTAACTATTTAATATTCTAAATGCGAAAGTAAGTTTGTAAGTTTGTTCTATGTACCTTTTACTGTTGCCCACGACTTCGTCTGCGATATAAAATGAATACTAGGCAATATTTAGAAAGGCTAGGTAGTAATTGTATCGTAATATAACACAGCTAGCTGCGCCTGCGGCTTTACTCGCATAAGTCGCGATCACGTGGGAGTATAGGGATAAACAGTACCCTATTTCCTTACTCAAGTCATGGTCTATCTGTGTGCCAAATTTCAAATTTCCAAATCCGTTCAGCCGTTTTGGCGTTTAAGCGTAACAAACAAACAAACTTATTTTCTTTTTTGATTTCTAGATGTCCGAAATTATCCAACGAGAACGTCTCAAAAGTAACCAATGTCCTTCCTCAGGATGGCTTCTATCTCCTTGGCAAATTTTATCGAAATTCGTTCAGTGGTTTAAACGCGAAAACGTAACATACAGACAGTTACTTTTGAATTAAATTTATTATATTACTAACTGTTGCCCGCGAGTTCGTGTGCAATTTAGGCTGAAAAGTAGCTTATGTCCTTACCCATGTCATGTTCTCTCTGTGCGCCAAATTTCATCGAAATCCATTCAGCCGATTTGGCGTGAAAGCGTAACAAACAAACAAACTTACTTCCGCATTTATAATATGAAATAGTTAGGAAGTTATATAGGAGAATTAAGTATATAATATATTTGGCTTGCATGGATCAGTTAGGAAGTTACGATTAGGATGTATCAGAAAGATGTCTCCCTATATTTTTCTTATTAACACACACGATAAAACAAACTGATTGACATCCGTAAGACGTCCTCGTAATATTGGGTCTAGTTGAAAACCAGCGCCTGGCACTTAGTTGTTTTGTATTTACGCTGGACTCTGCCTATTTGCCGCAACCGTGAGGCACACAACATCTTCTGTTTTTTTGTTTTGTGTGAATTTTGTGTGCGTACCTCGTTCAAATAAATTTCTTTTCTTTCTTTCTTTATCTGGTCATTAATAAGGGTGTGTAAAGACAATCAAACTGAACCACCTAATCCATGGAACCACACCATTATGATATTTATGTGAGAAAAAAGTTATTTAAAAACTTACATTTTACGCCATTGAAATCGTAACCTAGCTGCTTCCATGAAAACACCTCTTCCATCTCACTAAAACGATTGTTCCCTATAAAATATTGGGCACTGCAATAACTAGTTATAACTAAAATGATTAAACTTTTACTTAACATTTTTGCTGAAATTATTTTTGTTTTGTGAACTGCTCGGTAGCCAGTATGCGCGTATACTGGTTTCTTGTGTTTTTGTATTTATTATTCCGATATAAAGCTGTGGTCACGTAGGACATTTGTAGGATATTTACACCACAGATCACAAAATGCGAGACAAAATGAGATGAAACTTGGTCACGTGATTGTTGGAGATCTTTCCATACTAACTTAACAATTAGGGAGGTATTCTTGTTTTGTTTTTTTTTACGATATAATGTCTGCGACCACTGCGATGACTGTATAAGATAATTTTTTAGAATGCATGGATTAAACGCCAACGACCGTTTGGCTGCTAGGAATTTAAAACCGCAGGCTGTCACTGTCAACTTCAAACAATTGAGGGCGACCGATAATAGGTATTTCCGAGTTAATTGAGCAAGATTTTTGAATTTTCGAAAATAGAACAAGGGTTTGGTTAAGCTTATAAAAAATAAATACAAAAATAAAAAACAATAAATATTTATTGACATAAAATAGATAGATCTCTCTGACTGCTGCACTAGTGTTAACTGTGTTGCAGGAGCCAGTGTCCTCTCGAAATTCAACGACAAAAAGTTTTGTTGTTTTATGGGATCCGATCGTTTCAGCGAAGTGCCTATACACTGTGAAAGGCCGTAGTACGCGCGGTGCTACAGCGTAGCATAGTTTGTATTATGCTACGCCGTAGTACGCACGAAGCTACAGTGCAGTACGTACTGTTAATGGACTGTGGACGGGCAGAGCTACAGTGCTACGCTGTAGTACGCACAGAGCTACAGCGTAGTTGATATAGTGCTACGCCGTAGAACGCATGGATCTACAGCGTAGTTCACATCGTACTACGTCGTAGTACGCCCTGCGCTACGGCGTATGCATTATGGACCAAGTTTTTTTTTGTTTTGTTCGGAAGGTGAACTAATAGAGAGTGTTCTTAGCTATGATTTAAGAGAACCTGTTCAGCCGTTTGAAGATGATCAGCTCTTTTCTAGTTGATGAAGCATCTTCCACAGGTCTGTTCGATTCGAATTTTGGTATGCTATTACTTCAATGATATTAGAAGTATATAGTATCCTTGAACTGATGCTGCAGCATCACCTGGGATTTGCAGGATACCCAACTACCTCATCGTTGATGCCAGTTGTTGTTGACAGCAGAAGTATCGTGTTTGGGCTCATTGGAATAGTCTCGATGAATAAATATATAGACGGATTAAGTTAAGAGGCAGTTAAAAGAAGTTATCCTTTCTACAATAGTAAACATTCATTATTGCTGGGCTTCGTCTGTTTGGTGTTCTCATTAGCCGTCTCTCGACGCGACGAAGCCTTGATTTACTCGTAGTACTACTTTCAACTTCTAACTTAAACTTTTATTAAAATATTTCTTTACTTTTTAGAGGTTCTTTTTATACGATAAACTTGTATTTCCCCCGTGACTTCGTACGCTTGATTTTCGTATTTTCTCCTACAAATTCCAACACCCTGTGGCGGCTACTACACCGCCACATACGAACAACGCATCACACAAATCCTGCATCGCGCAATCAAAGTTTACCGCGCAGCTAGCATATATACAACTTCCCGACAACAATCATCGGGCAGTTGCCCACCAGATACGACATCCATCTGGTCGGAACATCCTCCCTTTTCCAGGAGTATGAGTGAACTTTACACCCTGTTCCTCATATCCCTTCAACCCCTTCCACACCTATATAATGAAAAAGACTCATAAAGGTTGTAGCGTGATGTTAAATAGCCATTTATAATAAGAATTGGGCTAGTTCGTGAATTCCTTTGTTATTTGCATAGATAAATTTAGATTATGACTTCACTTTCGTCAAATACTAAGAAAGATAACATTATTACGTCATATACATCACACCTGTAATCCCTGAATGGTTAGGCAGAGGTGTACCTGTACACGTACCCACATTTCGCCAGTTATGTTTTAAGTCCCATGTAATAGGGGGCGAGCCTATTGACATCAACCGGGCACAAATCCAGACTCCGGGCTGCTTCTGAGAAATTCCAGAAAAGATGTAATATAGTAATTTTAAATTAATTTGTTTCATCGCTATATACGCCTGTATGGAATCAGAAGTCTGAAGGGATGATTAAGAAAACCTTTTCAACTAATTTGACCGTCTTCAAAGTCGGTTAAAATTATAGCTCAATCATGAACGAGACTTTACAAAAACAAGTTTATCAACATTTTTAGCACAAACTACATAATACATATGTGATAAACTTTGAATACTAAGTAATAATTAATGTGTGCCTGTATAGCACTTTTTGAACGACGAAATGTCATAAGTCAGTCCCAGTCTCAGTGCTTTGACTGGGAAGCAGAAGTGGAAACTCCGCAACAGCAAAGCCGTCTGTTCATAATCATGGTTATAATTGCTTTAATTGAATGCCGTATGACGTGTTTCGACTTGTAAATATGCTGTCATTAGTAGAACTGTGACAGTCGTTTAGGTTCGAAATCCTGACAAACAGTCTTACCAAGCGGAATCTTGTTTCCTAGCAACTGGGTTTTGAAGGTCATTGAGGCAGCCGTTCCATGTAAAGTACTGGTATTTGGTGCCAACCGGTTAGGTTAGAAGAACAAAGTTCGGAAAAGGCAGGCAAACGAGGATGGTATGACGTCTCTTTGGCAAAGAGGTAGCGTCTGTGCCAGTGACCTCTGATTTACTGAAATCAACCTTGTAATCACTTCTATGATAGTGCTATCATTGACTAACAGTTATTTTAAAACGTTTAACTTGGATTTTTTTTAAAGCTTTCAAACAAACTCAATCTCAAAGCATTTATTTCAATTAAACCATTTATAGGCAATTTTGAATTGTCAAGGAGTCGGTCAGTCAGTAATATGAAGCTAATTGCCCATTCCAAAGCGTAGTAGGTACCTATGGAGAAGAAAGGGCAAGAAACACCATGGACACTCCTTTAAATAATATTTTACAAATATGTTAGTTACATCATTAATGTTGATCTTATGCCTATGTGAGAACGATGTAAAAAACCCGTACACGTATAAATTAACATCACGCCTGTAATCCCAGAATGGTTAAGCAGACGTGTACCTATAGTACACCCACATTTCACCAGTTATGTTTAAGTCCCATGTCATAGGGGGCGAGCCTATTGCCATCAACCGGGCACAAATCCAGATACCGGGCTGCTACTGCGAAATTCTAGATAGAAAAACCCAATAACACTGCCCTACCTGGAAATCGAACCCAGGTCCTCATGCTCAGCAGTAGCGATTGCGACCACTAGACGGCTCCCTGTAGGTAGATGATGCACTATTATTTATCCATATATGTTTCCCATTGGGAACTTCTCAAGAGCCTTTTATTAATTAACCAAGTTTAAGCACTAATTTCGATTTTTCTATGGAACTTCAAGCAAGTGCTACGTCATGACATACGATAGAGGATTACGACCAATTCATTACAACTATAATTTTGGGAGTGAAGTAATTACTCGTGTCACCAACATATACTATTTAGGAGTGACTTTCAAACGCTGTCTGACTTTTAGAGATCACGTTTCTACCCTTGCGAAGGAATCTTTCAGGCGTTTGGGATTCGTTTTGGGAAATGCTCGTGACTTTCGCAATCCTAATGTTATTAGGCTGTTATAGACCGCTCTGGTTCACAGCAAACTCGAGTCCAGTGCCTGTGTTTGGCACCCCTGTACCGAGACTCAAATACAGATGCTGGAAAAGGTGCAGAAAACTTTCCTAAGATGTCTCTTCCAAAGGTTATATGTTGCCAATTTTCCCCTACATGTACCCTACCAACTATATTTTATGGACATTGGGATTTAACTCGTTGGAAGTAAGAAGAGGCCTTGATCAGCTCACACCAGCCAGTAAGACCTTACGGAGACGTATCGATAGCCCAGAGCTCCATGGCCTGTGCTGCCGATTGTTTGTATCCGACAAATACATCGGACACCGTCAGAGCCGCCGGCACAATCTGTTTGCGCAACTGCCATCCAAAACTGTAGCCAGGGCCGCATCCCCAGTCTGTCGTACTCTAAAGATGCTCAATGCCCTTCTGACTGCCAACCCTGAAGAATGTGATGTGTTTACGAATGAATGGAATAAAATTATGCGTACATGTCTGGTTTTCTGTTAGAGAAAGTATGCTAGGGAGTCCATTGTTTCATGTTAATTTTAAATTACACTATATACCAGATAATGATTATTGTATTGTCTACGTAATCATTGTTTCTATGTTATTTTAATGTAATTGGTGTTGTACCGTTTTAATAAACTTTGAATAATTAAATAAACTTCAAAAATGATGATCTTCCGTATAAAGTTTCAACACATATTAAACCCCTCTAAGTGACAAATTTTCATAAATTTTGACTAAGGTCTAACCTTGGTTATAAAATGAATTCTTGTGTAAAATTTCAAGCTTCTAGATCAAGCGGCCCGGTGCGCCCCGCTTGTGGTTTGTCATACAAAATGTTCCTTCTTAATTTATGATAGAGTTTTTTTTTAACGCATTGCGTTGCGATGCATCCCGTCTTAATTAAATCGCTTAATTGATCAAGATACGACGTTAAACAGAGCTGCGATTTGCAACAACAAAAAAAAAAAAACATTTGCCGGCCTGCAGCTGCGAATTCATCCTAACAGTTGTCGCTGTCAAAACCACGGTGATCTTTATTCCCAAAAGCAATAAGGTTGTTAATGAAAGCAATGTAAGCAGAAATATATTGAACAGCAGAAGGCCAATTCCCGTACTAAACGTTAAAAATCTGGTCGCTATTCCATCTCAGCGACAATCATGATTTCCCCCCCATGTTTTCGCCCAGGGTGAGGAAAACACCTAAATGTATATAATGTACTCTGTGGAAAACGCTTAGGGATTTCGTGTCAATACTATAATAAACGGCAGAGCGTGGGGTTTTGGGTTCGATTCCCAGGTCTGGCAAAGCGTTATAGGGTTTTTCTATTAGGATTTTATAAACTCAAAGCATTTATTTCAATCGGGGGGCACGGCAGTGCCCGCGCCAATTCGAGCGCGAAGCAAACACTGCCGTACCATCCTTTACTGGAACCATTTTGCCGCAATTTCAGGCCCCTATTTGAGAACCTCTGGATAAGACCAGAACGCGAAACGAAAATGTTCGTCATCCAGTAAGCTATAATCACATGCTTAAAATCCAAAATTTCAAGTCCTTAGGTCATTTAGGTCCGAAGTTATGCGAAAGCAAAGGTTCGCATTTATGATACTCACTCACTCACTCGTGATCATCAGAATAGAACTAGTACTTTCCATAAACTCAGACAGCTGAAATTTGGTACAGAGTTACGGTTTAATGGCCACATAAAGGGAAAACTATAAAAAGTTGGATAATCGTAGATCTGGAGTAGCTGGTGATCCTGATTAGAAAACACAAGAGCCCAACCAAACTATTAGAGATCGACATACCGCCTTTACAAAAAATATTCAACTTGGTGGGCCGTTTCATTTGATGTGAAAATTCGAAGGTCTGAAGTATCTCATGAAGAACCCTCAGCTGGTCTCAGTTGTATTAGAGATATGGTGGCCAAGTCACATGACAAGGCTAGTTTTTTACAGAAAGTTTTTGGTGGGTAAACCATTTAGAGGCACTTTTGAATTGTCAAGGAGTCGGTCAGTCAGAAATATGAAGCTGGTTGCCTATTTCAAAGCGAAGTAGGTACCTATGGAGAAGAAAGGGCATGATACTCCATGGACACTCTTTTAAGTGGCAGCTAAGAGATGACCAGTCCCAACTGACGGCGCCTGTCCACGAACATAACGCATGGATCAGCACCATTCAGCTCAACCCCGTGTGCCTCGGGCCCTGCGCCTGATGTCTCTCTGTTCGTGTCGGATTGTCGTCCCAACGGAATGTGAGAGTGAAAGATTAGAGAGTTCATCTTAGAATGCGCACGCACTTGTGCACTATAACGTCCCCGGCGTCGATGGCTGGTCTTCCCTTAGAAGACTGGCCGGCATTGCCGAAGCTCAGTCTGGAGAACTATTATTATTAAAAATAAAATAAAACACCAGTATATTACAAAACGACATTTAATAATAGTCTTTATGTTTTCACAATGGTGGCACCTATTTTGTTTTGGCTTCAGTGTTATTGCAGAGATTAACAAGTCTTACTAAGAGGTATCGTGTTACCCAGTAACTTAGCGGTGGAGGTCATATATGCAGTCGCTCCATATAAAATACAAAGAAAAGGGTAGGCAGTTAATGAATGTTAGAATCAGGTCACAGTTAATGACTGTTAAACTCAGGTCACAGTTATGACTGTTAAACTCAGGTCACAGACACGACTGTTATACACAGGTCACAGATAATGACTGTTAAACTCAGGTCACAGATAATGACTGTTAAACTCAGGTCACAGTTAATGACTGTTAAACTCAGGTCCCAGTTAATGACTGTTAAACTCAGGTCCCAGTTAATGACTGACAAACTCAGGTCACAGTTAATGACTGTTCAAATCAGGTCACAGTTAATGACTGTTAAACTCAGGTCCCAGTTAATGACTGTTAAACTCAGGTCACAGTTAATGACTGTTACACTCAGGTCACAGTTAATGACTGTTACACTTAGGGCACAGTTAATGACTGTTTAACTCAGGTCACAGTTTATGACTGGTAAACTCAGGTCACAGTTAATGACTGTTCAACTCAGGTCACAGTTAATGACTGTTAAACTCAGGTCACAGTTTATGACTGGTAAACTCAGGTCACAGTTAATGACTGTTAAACTCAGGTCACAGTTAATGACTGTTAAACTCAGGTCACAGTTAATGACTGTTAAACTCAGGTCACAGTTAATGACTGTTACACTCAGGTCACAGTTAATTACTGTTACACTTAGGTCACAGTTAATGACTGTTAAACTCAGGTCACAGTTAATGACTGTTACACTCAGGTCACAGTTAATGACTGTTACACTCAGGTCACAGTTAATGACTGTTAAACTCAGGTCACAGTTTATGACTGGTAAACTCAGGTCACAGTTAATGACTGTTCAACTCAGGTCACAGTTAATGACTGTTAAACTCAGGTCACAGATAATTTATGCTGGATATTGTTATAAGTAAGTATATTAAAACAAGTAGTACTCGCCATAATGCTAAAGATTTTGGCACAGTTGAACTGTGTGAAGGTTGATATGGCAGAAAGGGAGCGACTCCCTATGTGACAAATAATACAGAAGAATAGGGCATAGTGCGCCAACCTCAAATACATTGGGGTAATGGCAATAGAATTATGAACAATGATGATTTAAACAATTCTTGAGTGGGACATGCCAACATCCCTCCAAGTGCTGAAGTACTGCTTGAAGACAGCTGGCTCCGTTCCTTGAGGAATCTTTACAACTTGCACCTGAGGAAGTAAAGAAAGGATTTAGTATTAATACAAGTCTCGACGAATACTCACGAAAAAAATTCTGCGGAAACCAGATCGGTCTACGGTCCCTTCGGAGCTCTAAAAATATCAGCTTCTAAGTCAACGCAATAAATAAACACGGCCATCAATGCGACATTTTATGGACTAGATTAAATGACTTACAAATGAATACCAAAACAAGAGGGACACTTATGCGTCGAAGTACTCGTCCGGTCATCCGAAAACCTGCCCTGCCAGAAGACTGGCAGCATTGCCAAGTTGGATGGCAATGCTGATTCTTTGCAACATGTATTGCTACTCGCAAAAATAGCAAAATATGTAATTATGGTACTTCAGGTAGACCTAGAATCATGAAATTTGGCAAGAAGTAAGTTCAAGGAAAATGCCCGAAAATGGTTAATTAGCTGTTTTTTTTTCGATGACTTACATTTGCAGTGAGAGAATTGACCTTGACATAATATGGGAGAACATGTTTTTGGCATAAAGTCGTGGGCCTAGTGCGTGATCCGACATGCACTTGGCCGGTTGTTTTATGTATACTACTTACCCATGAAGGATAGTTTTTGGCACTCAACAGCGCCTGCGCTTTGGTTTGAGCTTCAGTCTTTTCCTAAAAAAAAAAAAAAAATAATAAACAGTTCCCAGCAGTGGTAAGTTGGATTGGATTTTTATGCGGTTTCCAGCATCACTTTGAGAATTTATTCCGGAAGGCGTATGTGTAACATTATCAGGAAATCTCGATGTTTGAAGCTGTACGAAGCAGGGACCGGTCGCAAGTAAATCTAAACTATTTGAATATTTTTTTTTGTACGATTGTTTGTTACGCTTTCACGCTAAAAAGGCTGAACGGATTTTGATGAAATTTGGCAATTGGGTAGACCATATCCTAGATTATGACATAGTATACTTCTTATCTCGATTTTCCCACAGAATCTAGACTTATGCGGGAGAAACCGCGGGTTAGTAAATAATAAAATCTTGATAAACTTACCCTCTCGGTGGCTTGCTTGCCGTTCCATACGTAGACACTGCCGCTGACCGTGTCCAAGATATAACTCTCCTGTAAATAGAGAACGAAACCATTAATTTCATGACATTCCACGAAGTCCGAAAAGAACTGAGTTGTATCCAGTCGAGAGCAAATTCTTAATCAGCCTATAACGTTCCCACTGCTGGGACACAGGCCTCTTCTCCCAGTGCGGGTAGGTAGATGTCACATATCTTAAAATTTTTTGGTTCTTAGAAATGTCGGTTTCTTCACAATGTTTTCCTTCACCACTTTGAGAGCACACATTATGTGACTTGAATCTACCAACCCCACACTGGGCCCACACCATTTCACAGAGAGGAGGACTGTGTCCCAGCAGTGGGAACGTTACATACCTTAAGATAATGCTAATAACCTAATGTTAGTGCACGCGTAGTATGACCGGGTTTGAAGAATAGACAAACTGACAGTTAGAATAGAGTAAAATACAAATTTATTTTAATCCTCTCTGTCATTTTGTCTATGCTTCCGTCACAAAACTCGTTTCTATGATGGTCAGGCCAATTTATTCTTCTCAGATCATTAACATTAACACCAAGGCTGTAATATCAAAAGTGTTAAGAAGAGATGTATCAGAAGTGCTTCAGAGTGATGTACCTATAGTACACCCAGATTTTGCCAGTTATGTTTAAGTCTCACGTAACAGGGGCGAGCCTATTGCCACCAATCAGCCCCAAATCTAGTCCCCGGGCTGCTACTGAGAGATTCATGATGAATAACCGAATCAGACTCTGCCCGAACTCAGAATCGAACCCTCATGCTCAGCAGTAGCACTTTCCAACGAACGAGGGTGTCTCAGATCAATGGTTGAAAATTCTTTCTTCCTTACCTGCGGTTTGAGCTGGTCCTGTCTGAATGGTTTGGCGAGTGCTGTCACCTTCACTTTGCCTGAACTGTCAGATACTTCTGATAGAATGACGGATTGTTCTTCATTGCGCTCGAAGGTCTGAAAGCAATGTTGATTGTTCAGATAAATTTGTAACCGGTCTCTTGCTTTTAAGCTAGGGTTTTCTAAGACTGCTGTTTTACTGTCGAATGACGTCACTGAAACGTTATTTTATTAAAGGTGTGTTACCTTAGAGAGCCTTTTTTGTTACCGTAAATTCAAACCCCGCAGTCATAATTTTCATGGCGGCCGTTATGTGGCGGCCACCGCACTTTTAGAAAACCGTAGCTAGACGCTAGCCGTAGTTACGACAATATAAAATCCCCGTCTTTGCTCATCATATTTATTCCTCATTTTTTTTGTTAATGCACCTACAACGGTTTGTATTTGCATATTAAACCTTTGTAGAAGTGGCATTCCGCATCAGTACATTAAATTTGTGTGCTTAAAGAAACAAAAAAAGAGTTACGATGGAGTTGCTTTCCCTTCTCCATACAAAACTACCTTTTGGAGAGGACAACTAGAATCAATTCCAATTATTTGTGAATGACGTTCAAACGTTATTTTATGTGCCTATCTTTATTTAAATAATTCTTGTGTGTGTGTGTTTATGTCACTGAACTCGTCCTCACTTTCCCGGGTGGAAAGATTTTGATGTTTTTTTATGTGTTGTTTGAGTGGGTCTCTGGATGGTTTAGATTCATAATTGGACGGTATGTGGCGCTGCGATCGAGTTCTAGGAAACAGGACAACGCCTGTCCGGCCAGCTAGTTTGAAATGAATAGTTTGTCTTTGAATTTGGGAAATTCCTTTAGTTACCAGGTCATCACCACCGGCGCTCTGTTCGGGCACGAGGTCCTTTGCCCCTGATCCTAGAGCCGTGAAGAACTTCTGTATGTCAACGTCGCTGGTGTATTGGTCTGTAAGCAGAGTGCAAAATATTTATGTCTAACTTTTGTAAGCGGCTTCGAACGCGTGGATGTCAAAAATTATCCCACAGGATCGTATTATCGGAAAAACCCTATGTCCTTTATCAGTACATGGTCTACCTGTGTGCCAAATATCTTTGAAATCTGTGCAGCCGTTAAAGCGAAATAGGAAATAAGCGAGTTATTACATACCGAGTTATTTTCGCATTTATAATAGTGTTGTGAACTGCCACCGACTTCCAAAACTTTGTAGTTTTAAAGTCGTTTTTTTTTAAATTATATTATAAATTGGATGGCATTTTGTACCCTCTAGAAAAATAAATGGGTTTAATAGGTATACGGAGCATAGTTGCGTAGTTTTTGTGACGATTTTCTGAATGATGATTCACTGGCTGATTGACATACTGTTTCTCTGATTGACATAATTATTGTGATCCTGTTTCACTTTTTTTTTTCTGTGATCACGCTGACATTTTTACTATTTATATTTTTGTAATTCCAATGATCTAACACTTACGCTTTATTTGGAAATAAACATTTGCATGTCCATGTGACGGTAAAATGTGGAGAACTATATTATAAAAACACTTATGTACCTTATTATACCCATGTTTGCAAGGGAATAAATGATTTGATTTGATTCTATGGCATAGTTTATTTCATACTTTTCTCTCAGAAAAAAGTAAACTTTTAATACTACTCGTAGAACAATAAAAACAGGCATTTTGATAGAAACTAAAGAACCGTAAATAAGACTTCAATCAATCATAAATAAGACTGGTTGTCAGATTTTGGGATTCTGATCTGACTACACGTAACGACTGTAAACTGAACTAGGTATTGTATATTTATTTTGTTTCTTGTTTTGTTATTTTTATTTATGTTTTCGTATGCTGCACCGGTTGACGTCATCACGGACGGCTGACGCCGAAAACCAGCGCTGGGGCTCCGTCTTGCATAGGGTCGTAGCGTTATGATGAGGGATGGTCGTTTTGTGGTGGATGTGACGCATATTTTCTCCCAACTTGTTCTTTTTTTGTGTTGTGTTCTTATTCTGCGTCATGTTTACCGCAAATAAACGTATTTTCTTCCTTTCTTTCTGAAGTCGTTTATAAATGTCATAAAAACAATCATCTCACTCACCGATAATCTCTACTCTCGCTCTGCCATTGTGATCTTGGTCTCTGATCTGATTAGCGACGGAGACAGCCTTAAGTTTTTCGACACGTCTCGAGTTCTCGCCCTGGTAAACATACACGTCGTTTCCTACATCTAGGATGAAACAGTCTCCTTTATTCATCGAGGAGATGAGAAGGTCCACCTGGAAATAGAGAGAGAAAAGAAAAGAAAAAATTGAAAATGGTAGTATCCAGCCGATGTGTTTTGTAAAAATACACACTGAAGAGATATGAGGAACAGGGTGTAAAGTTCACTCATACTCTTGGAAAAGGGAGGATCCTCCGACCAGATGGATGTCGTATCTGGTGGGCAACTGTCCCTATGATTGTTGTCGGGAAGTTGTATATATGCTATCTGCGCGGTAAACTCTGCTTGCTCGATGCAGGATTGATGCGTTTGTTCGCATGTGGCGGTGTAGATGCCGCCACACACACTCATACATAAATAAACTAACGCCTTCTTCCCATGAGGGTTGGCAAAATCTTTAGAACGCCTCGTGCTATAATCCTTACTCCGTTTGCTTCGTTTACGTTCGTACATCTGCTCATACACGCACGCCGGTTGTAACCTGACCTTTCTGAAGAACATCACAAATAATATCACTATGTCCTTCTAGGGCTTCCCTTCCACTTACATCTGCCTTGTAAATACTTTTTGTTAGTCTCCTTTCATTCATCCTCTCAGCATGACCAATTTATTTCAATTATACATCGTTGAAGGAAAACATTGTGAGGAAACCGGCATGTCTTAGAACCAAAAATTCGAAGACATGTGACATCTACCAACCCGCACTGGGCCCGCGTGGTGGATTACGGCCCACTCCCTCTCACAGAGAGGAGGCCTGTGTCCCAGCCGTGGGAAAATAATAGGCTGATTTAATTATGCATTTTCCTACAGGCACTTTTGAATTGCCAAGGAGTCGGTCAGTCAGAAATATGAAGCTTGTAACCCATTCCAAAGCGTAAAGTACACTAGGTACATAAGGAGAACAACGGGCAAAAAACACCCGAGGACACTTTTTGAAATAATATTGTTACAAATATAATAATAACATCACTAATTTTGAACTTATAATTGTATTATGTAGAAACGATGATTTAAAAAAAAAACGTACTGGCGTAAGGCGATGGGACCAAGTTAGCCCGCGACAATCAAATTTTCATAAGTTTTTTGCAATTTGCTGGTCGGTGTTGTTCAAAATATGATTCGCGACGAATGCAAATAGTTTACTTTTTTTGATATTTTAACTTTGTTAACTTTATTGAGTACGTTGTGGTCTCCTATTAGTAAAAGAGTACAGCTATGTTGAACATTATTTATGTGTCTTTTGTTGGAGATCCTAATCCTAATCGACGGTCGCTGAATACCAGCGCTGTGGCTCTGTCTGGCATTATGCTGAGCGATGGCCGTTTTGCGTGGATGTGACGCCCTTTTTTCCCCTTTCATTTGAAATGCGTCGATTCCATAATTGGAGGAGTATTAGGAATGAAATTTTAAGGACTAGTCACTTTTAGGCACATTTTGTTCCATGAAAGAGAGGAATTATGTAACGCTCCCTGTCTCTCACACCAAATCTCTCTTATTCTTTATTTTTTAAGAAGTTTTACTTCTTTCACGTGCAAGGTCCTGGACGCGAATTTTTTTTTGGGTTTGTATTTTGTCCTTATGCGTCATGTTTTGTGCAAATATATGTGGATAAGTCCTTTTTTTCTGATATAAGGCTATATGGAAAGACCATAATGCTTAGGAATGTGGGTAGGCCGTTGGTGTGTGATGCAACATGTCGACACATGTTGCATAGCAACCTCGCGCCGTCCCATCTTCCTAGCACGGCGGTCTGTTTTGGGGTAGCTGATGCAGGAACAGAAAACCTCAAACGGCGCAAGTATAACCATCTTATTGGGAGCTATAATATGTTTGAGCCGTTTTTGGTTGAAAAACTGGGGCCTTGGGGTCAGAGTGCTCATTTACTATTTCGGGACATCGGCAAGCGGTTAGTTGCTACTTTTAGCCCAAAGAATCAGCATTGCCATCTAGCCTTTTGGACATTTGCCCCGTTGACGGCGCAAATGTAAAAATAATTAATTGTATTTTTTGATGGCCTATGAGTTCTTTCGACCTTTTTTTAAATAAAATATCAAAACTGACCTGTCTGGTTCGGATGTTTCTCTGGCCTTTAATCTGAATTAATCGTTTCTCTGCGCCCGCGTTTGTGACGACATGGTTGAACCCTGAAGCATGACCGCCGCTCAAGTATTGGAGAGCTGAAAAAGAAGACATTGAATTTTAAAAAGAAGAACAATAAACGGTTTTTATTCGAGGAAACACCATAAACGCACACAAATAAAGAATTAAAAATTTCTGTTCCAAAGGTTCATATCTGATGAAAACTTAAACAAACCTTGTCCAAGTTAAAATCTTACGCAGTCATTCTGAGTAAAGGGAATTAGTAGTTGCACAATAATCTGTACCAAGGTTTCAACTTTATATCTTACCACATTTATGTAACAATTATACTCTGAAGTCTGAATAACTAACAAATCAATTGTAATTTAGAAATCATCACCGTAAATTGAGGTAAAAAAATTAACCTCAATTGTCAATGAAAAACATTTTTAAGGTGATTTGAAATTAGAATTTCGGGTGTAAGTAATTCTGGGCACGCCACGTGACGCCACGGACAAGTGCCCTCTTTGAGCAGTGGTTGGAGAGGCGCCACAGCGTCCTCACCTTCAGCCTGACACAGGTCCTCACCGGACACGGTTGTTTCGGGATATTCCTGTTTTGCATAAGGCGGGAGGAAACGACCGGTTGTCACCATTGTGTGGATCGCTCGGATGAGACGGTGGAGCATCCGGTGGAGTTCTGCCCAGTTTGGGCGGAGCACCGCAGTGTCCTCGCGGAGGCGATCGGCGGCGGCGATCTCTCGCGTCCGGACCTGCTCCAAGCCATGGTCCGGAGCGAGAGGGAATGGAAAGCCGCCAACTCCTTCTGCGAATCAGTAATGCTCGCGATGGAGGAGCCGGAGCGCGTGAGGGAGAGAGCCTTGCGCCCTCACGCCCCTAGTCGCCGCAGGAGACGCCTTGGGCGTCGGGAGTCGCCAGCAGATAAACGGCCACCGTAGGCACAGGCTTGCGGACGGCGAGCAATGAGGTATCTCGCCGTCCGGTAAGGACCAGGCCTGGGTCGACGGCGCGTCGTGTTCCACGCAGGCCTCAAAGCGATGTCAGCACATAATGTCGGGGTCCGATAGGGCCGATGCCGTCCGATGAGGCAACGTCAGGGTCGCGGGATGTTCGAAAGAGATACCGTTGCCCTGGCACAGGCAACTGAAGGAACACGGGTGGGTTTAAGTCAGTCAAAAGTCAAAATCTGACACGCCCTCCCGCTCCACCCAGAGCGGGAGAAGTCGTTTGATGCATTCCCAACCAAAAAAAATGGTGTGTATTCAATTAAACAAATCAAAACACTTAATTTGTAAGTGCTTTGAATTAAATTGGCATCAACAGGCACGTTTTCTGATCAATTTGTTTACATTTTAATCAGAAAATTTTGGAACAGACTATTGACGTGTACGTTTTAGACCAAGTTTCACTGTATTTAAACTTTCGGCGCTGAGCGAAGCGTTGAGAATCTAGTGTCAATTCCCGCCGCAATATATTTACGTCCGTGTTAACTAGAATTACCATACGTTAGTCATTCAGTTTTGAAGACCTATAAAGTCGAAGACTGGTGACGTTCAAGTTACATTAATTTGTTGATAGGACGAATGTCCGAACAATTAGATCCTACATTAGAACGATAGTAATTATTCTGTTGTTTCAATTGATTCTCAATGGATGATTGAAGTTCAATTAGAAGTAATTGACGGCTTCAACTAGAGCAAGGAAGTACTTAGGTAGTTGTTATGGTGCTAACAGCTAACTGCTTGACGTCATGTTTTGTTTTGAAAAAGCGCTGCTCGTCTTTGTATTTTCTATGCGTGTTACAAATTAAACATTTGTCATTTTTTGTTTCCTTTATTCTAAAGGTATTATAGACAGCGTTCTCATATACAAAATAAACGAGGATTTCAATACTGTCCCAATTTGTTGAGTGAGGTTGGCACAAATTTTATTTAAAAAAACACAGCGCTTTCTACCGGCGAATAGCAGAACTTCTACCACCAAAACTCCACATTACACGAAGAGATGTCGCTACTAACCTGACGGGAAATATCCTTTGAACAGCGCGCTCTCTTGACCCAAAGTTTCTCTGTGCTGTACTGCGGCACCGTTGAATTTGTCGTCAAGACCAACAGTTAAAATGGCGGCAGCTCCAGACTCGTCCTGAGTGGACTCGCTGCCGATCCAGTAGTGGATGTTCCAGGAAAGGTTTTTGCGTTTGTCTGCAGTTGTCTGAAAAATAAATAAAACATGTTTAGTTTGTAACAAAAACACGTTTATGTGACATAAATAACAAGTTCTTCTTGAATACCTACGCCTACTAACTACTACTCTAGTCTCTCTCTCTCCCTCTTTATCTCCTCTACTTGGGAGGAATTAAAAACACGCATTTGAAGACAAAATATTAAAAGTGGTAGGTAAAAGGACTGATTCTTTTATGCGCCCACTGAATATCAGCTCGGTGCTGTGGGTTTTCCATACCACAACATTATGTTCCCTCAGCATAATGCTATGCTTCCTGGTCTCAGTCTCGACGTAACGTGCAGCTGACGACTGCAGTCCTTTCACAGTTATACCTCTGATATTGCATCACTGTCAAAATCACAGTGATCTTTATTCTCGCCGCAGTAGGCTTCAGTAGTAACAAAACCAGTAAAAGCTGACCCCGCATTCTATTGAAACTTTGTTCTACGATAGGCCTGCTCAAGTTCGAAGCGTTGTCCATGACGTACATTATCTGTACCTGTACATATACAATACATAGAGTAAAAATTAAGTTGTTCTTACCTTCAGTACAACGTAGGAATCTCCTTTGTAGAATTTACCGAAGTCGCCCGCAGCTACAGGGATGGGCTCAAAATCCTGAAAACATGCATTTGAATAGACTAAATGATCAAAAATACTCTAGAAAATATGGAAAACGGATTTTATCGAAACAAGTTCGGCTACTCATCGAGAGATGTCACTATTTTATACATATTTTGTAGTTATTGTAAGTACTTTTACCGTCTCATAAATGATCAAAAATACTTCGTAAAACTTGGAAAACGGATTTCATCGAAACTAGTTCGGGTACTCATCAAGAGATTTCGCAATTTTTTATATTTTGTAGTTACGGTGAGTACTGTTACCCTCTAATAGATGGCATTGTATTAAATTTTCAAATATAAATAACTTTCGCAACGAATCAATAGAGGTCGCTACTTACTTGAATTCTCCACACTTCTACGCCAGCCACGCGACCAGCATTGGCAAAAGCGGGATGCACTCTCGCTTTACTTCTTGCATCCTGTGAGAAGAAATAAATACGTATTAAAATACTTTGTCCATTATAGGGATGTTAATATTATTTGTGAAATCTTTGAAATAAGTGGCACCTGGAACCTGCCAGCCGATATATTCTGTGAAATTTAGGTGTAGTTAGTAGTAATTCCACCTGAAGCTAGGGATTGACCCTATTGACAGCTTACTTCAAGGTCACGTCACCTAAATTTCACGATGAGTTAAACTAATATTCTAAAGAGAATACATTCGATTTTTAATGTGCGTATGTTCATTTGTTACGCTTTCACGCTAAAACGGCTGAACAGATTTGGATGAAATTTGGCACATGGGTAGACCGTAACCCGTTTAGATATTGATGATACCTATCATGTCTGCTGAGTTTTGCTGGCTAATTTAATTTGACCCTTTATAAATGCGAAATTAACTCTAGCTGTCTGTATGTGACCTTTTCACGCCTCAGCCTCACGGCTGATTGAAATTTAGCACACTTCTAACCCATGTGCATCATACTCGTGGAATAATTTCCAACTCCACGCCAGCGAAACCGCAGACGAAGAGAATCTACTATAATACAAATCTTAAATTCATTTATTGACTGACTACCTGTGGCCCGCGACTTCGTCTGCAATCCAGGATGGAAAATACCCTATGTCCTTACCCAAGTCATGGTCTATCTGTATGCCAAATTTCACCAAAATCCGTTCAGGCGTTTTGGCGTAAAAGCGTAACAAACAAACTATAGGTCTACCAGGATCTGATAGCAAAAACAAAGTTTAAAAAATAGCGATTTTCATATGGCAACAAAAAAAATTTCATCTGTTAACTGAAATTTCGAGGAATTGTTTTTGGTTTGGCTTCAAAGAACAATGCCCACTTCCCATACATTTCAAAACCTGATAACGAAAGTTTATGTATAGTTATAAGGTATAGTAGAAACACTACCTGTAAGTTTAGAAAATAATGTCGTATGGTCATTTTCACAATTGAAACGCTACGAAGTCCAAAAAATATTATTGTTACTTTTTAGGTTAGGATTTGCCGTTAAAAAGAAATAAATGTGCTAGAACGAATTATTTAACACTCGAAGTTTAGTCTAAAATAGTAATACTTACTTAATAATACATATCTATGATCTAAAACGTCTTTTTTACTTTGTGAATACCTTATAACTAGCTGTATTTATGTCACTGCTTAGACTCTCGATGATTGTCACTAGCGGTGGGTAACTCCGGAGGTACTGATCCAAAGGAGCCGATACGGAACGCGGATACGTAAACCTTATTTATTCCTCACAATCCTTACCGGCACCGCGGTACCAAATGATTCCGGAGCGCGCGTTCACTGTTCACTCTCGTTCACTCGCTCAAGTCACTCGGAAGTACTCGGAACACGTCGTATCGCTCTAACTAACCAACTGTTCAATTCAAAATGTGCCAAATGATCCAGTGAACCAAATGAATAAAATGTTCTGCGAAACCGGGGAACCAAAATGAGCGAGTGAGTGCCGGTGCCAAACGGTGCCAAAGGAATAAATAAGGTGAACCGGTACCGGACCCGGAGTCGGAATAAGTGAATCAATTCACTTGCCGGAATAAAGATTACCCACCGCTAATTGTCACTATAAATTGAGTGTCGAGCATTAAATGACAAACGTCAAAAAATACGTTTCAATCGTCCTAACTCAATTACATTTTGCATGATTCATTAATTTAATTATTCCTTTATTTTAATGAATCTGTATTATGCATTAACTAAAAAATAAATACTTACTGAGTAAATAAAACGTAAAAAATATATGAAACTCAGAAACAGAGTTGAATAAAGTCCAGTAGCAGGGTGTAAAATGGAACGTTGTAGAAAAGGTTGGTTGAGGTGCGTTCAAAACATGCAAATATGTTTACCCTTGAAGTAGAATAAAAATTAAGAAAAATTGAAATTTAAAAAAAATCCTGCGGTTCTTTTAACATTGTGATAGGCGTAATTCATACACAACTTAATGAGCTGTATTCTAAGATTTATTTCATTTCTATACATAGTCAGGTGAAAAATGGGCATTCTTCTTTCCTTTAAAAAGTTCTACTCCAATTTCCCCAGTATTGCTAGCGTCAATTTCTTTTTTCCCTTTTTGCCATCAGATCCTGGTAGACCTATAACTAACTCAATTCCGTATTTATAATATTAGTCAGGATAGGCACTGCACAGGGCACAGACTAAGTGCTAATTTCACCAATGAAACTGAACGCGTTAAAACACCAAAACTACGTTTAAGAGCTGTCAGTGTCGTTATTTTCTGTGGAATATTGACACTGACAGCTCTTGAACTCAGTTTAGATGTGCTGATAGCATTCCGTTTCATTGGTGAAATCCGCTGAGTCTAAAAGCATGAAATTCTGCATATGAGTTCCTTCTGTAACGAAGGTAAGCGGTAAGGAAGGATTTTTGAAATTTAATCCCCTCAATTCGTCATTTTGATGATGACATTTGAACCCACATAATACATTAGGTGTACGAATGACCTTAATTCTCAGACAATCCATTACAGAATTTAATCAATAAAGTCGGTCATGGCGTGACCTTATAGCTGGCTAGGGGGCACCGCTCCCCATGGTGACGTAAGCTTTGATAAATGGCTGTCTGATTCCCCTAGGTTGATAACAGTTTTAGGGGAAAGGCGAAAAAAATGAGGAAATGTTGTCTATTTTGACTGCTAAAATGAAATCAAATACCTAAGGAAAATCCAAGGGGTATCGTGAAATCTTAATCATAACTTAATCAAAGTCAGTTTGTTACGCTTTCATGCCAAAATGGCTGAACGGATTTGTATAAAAGGACAATGCCAGAAACTCTATACAACTTTGCCCCAATCAATAAAACTCATTTACAAGCCTGCAATATGCAGCATCTTAAAGCTTATTTATTACTGTTAACTAAACATTTGTCCTAATGCCTGTAGAACTTGCGGTTTCTGTTAAAAACTTAAAACAATAATGACATTGGTCATAGGTTAGGTGCAGTTTATAATTGTTAAAAAGCGATTTAAACAACACATACGTTACGCATTATCATAATTATTAAAATCGTAAAATTAGTTTTCGTTTTACAGGTATTTAAAACATTTTTTTGTTGTGTATCATGTGAAATAAGTAACGCAATAAGAAATTCAGGGTTAAATTTCTTTTTAAATTGATTTGTACACGGCAAGTTCTACTGAAAAACAATGTATTATGAAAAGGTCCTTTAATCATTAGTATTATTTTTATTAATTGACATTTCCTGTAAATAGCAGGGGCGGGATCTAGCATTGTCCTTTGGCACACAGATTTATCAACACCTGGGTAAGGAAATAGTCTACTTTTCATCCGAGAACGCAGACGAAGTCGCAAGCAACAGCTAGTGATACCTATTACAAGTAAAAAGGTGTACATACGTTACCTATCCAACATTCGATCTTCAAAAACGGCAAAATGTCACACTATAGATGGCACGTGGAAATAGAACCGCATGCCATAATTATCGGGAGCGAAAAAGAGAAAAGACTATATTCGTAATTTCGCTACATAGCCAAGATTTCCTTTATTTATTGATTGCGTGATTCTACCTGTCATTTTGTCTATTCTTCGGTCGACATAACTCGTTTCTATGGTGGCCCAGCTACGCTTGCAGGTTTAATTCTGACGCAATCACTCACTAAAGGGAATCTTAGCCATTTAGCAAAGTTACTAATATAGTCTTATCTCTTTTTCGCTCCAGATAATTACGACATGACGTTCTACTTTCACGTGTAATCTATTAGTGTGGCATCCATTGTGTCGTTTTTGAAGATCGAATGTTGGTTAGGTAACCTATCTACATCTTTTACCTTATAATATCATCGACAAAAGTTGGTCATGCGTGTGCCAAAGAGATTATCTTTTGAAACGGACGTTAGAAAGAATAGCTAGCAACCGTAACAACATCACGAGTAATTGGTATCGCCTCTCAAAGTCAAGTGGCTCGTGTTTATAGATATACGGAGCAATAAAATGAGAACGTAATAGTAGGTATTATAATTGATGATGTAATAAATAATAAAACTATGAAGGCTCGGAGAGACTGGGGCGACACGCGACGCGAATATCGACACAAATCGATTCGCGTCAAGTGTCGCGCCTGTTTGTATGAGATGTGGAGGCACAATGCCACATGCAAACTACGCATCACAATGACGTCACGTAAAATCTAACATCGCGCAAACCTACTTTACCGAGCAACTAGCATATACAGGGGGATTAAAATCATGTACTGAGCCCATGGTATCAGGTTGTACGTCGATGTCCCTTCCACCCTGTATACAACGTTCCGACATCAATCCTTGAGCAGTTGCCAACCAGACACAGCACCCGGATGGTCGGAGGACTCCTCCCTTTTCCATGGAGTATATGAGCTTTACACCCTGTTCCTCATACCTATAAAGACTTACAATGGCTGCGGGCACTGAGTCAACACTATCTATTACCTATTAATAAACAATCTGTCAAAATCCGGCTGTCATTCGTAGATCTTTGACAGTCGTTGCAGATTGTCAGAAACCAGTCACTCCATGTAAAATATTGGTATTCAACTGCACCCAGTTAGACTGGACAAAAAAACTAAGGCAAGGGGTCTTAATTTTTTTTACGACATGCGACGCAGATCGGCAACGCCACAATGGCACCGTTCGTCGCGCGAAACGCGGTGCCTTTGTGTCGCGTTGCGTGTTGCGCCAGTCTTTAAGAGCCTCAAAGAAAAATGCTCTGTCTGTAATAAATATACAAAACTATTTTGTTTTGAGTTTGCGCACTGCCTTATCGAAAGAACATATGTTTCACATTAACGAAATGAGTGTTGATAAAAAATGATTTAGGAAGACGTTTTTATTTAGTTGCTTGCCAGGAGTATAATCTTAACACATACATATTACATGATGCAACATCACGCCAGCATTCCCAGAAGGGTCAAGCAGAAGTGCAGCTATACAGCATGTAACGAAAACCCTGTCCGATCCTGAAGGGTATTATTTAGTATCGTAGTGCATACACAAATACGTAATCATTTAATGGATACGAGATAATTATTTTTCCCCAATGAAAACAATTAATTTAAAAAATTAAAAATAATCATACCAAAGGCAACACTGATCGCTCGACAGGGTTCACCAGAGTTTACCTACAGTTTCGTGTCAAAGAAGCCGCCTGAGCGCGGCGGTCCTTTGTCGCCTCCGCCAAAGAAACGTAGGACTAAAGAAATCTACGTTTTGCCTACGCGTAGGTATCAGCTGATATTTTATTGTAGGCTTACGCACAATGACCCCGATTTCTGACCTTCTGTTTATCAAGAAACAATTATTATTGAGTTAATGTGATGTGCTTTTGGCAATGTACCCACTGTAGGTATCAGTTTATTAAAACATTTACTTGTTACATACCTCTATCTATCTAGAACATTAGTACACATTCGACACCTTTTTATTAAATTTGCACGTACTCTTCGCAGCGCACATGTGTACGATTTGAGTGACTCGAAAGCTTCCACAATCCGAGCTGTTACTTCGATTTCCGAATCACACATTCACTCACAAATAAAAATTAACATTTTCAAATATTCCTGATTGGTATATGATATTGTTCGCGATATGATAGCGGCACGTGATACGTACGGACATCCGATCGCAAGCTATCTCCACGTGAGACTGGCGAAGTGTCCAAACAAGTAGCGACCAGTCGGCTACATCAAAGGATCGAGGACTCGTTATGAGTACCTACAGCACGGCTAGTGTAGGGCGGTGTCCTTTGAAATAAAATAGGCAAAAAATAAAAGATTTCGCCGGCCGGTGGAGTGTTGTCAACTTATGAAAATTTACCATATTTAGTGTTACATTTCGCATGGTACCTAAAAATAAAAAAAATCAATATCTTTTGGTTTTTATGAGTTAGATTTTTTTTACTATTTTTTCTAGTACGTATGTTAAACCAGGAATACGCCTTTTTTGGATCGGACAGGGTTTTTGTTACATATTGTAGAGCATACAGTTAGCAAGACTAGTTGTCTGACATCTGACTGTCAAAGATAAAAAAGAGGAATGTCCAAAAAAATTAAAAGTAACTTGTTTTTGTTTTTATTAAATAAGACGTATTACTCTATTGAACGTGTTTTTCCTATAATCATAACTTCCCTTGACAAGCATGTTAAATTTAATTTTATTGACATTTCTTCATTGAATTGTTTTTTTTTTACTAGTATCTAGTGTAGTCCGCGAGGCCTTAGCTGAGCTTTGCATTTGTGTGAGTGCACTAGGTAGTGTGTCGTCGGCCTATAGCGCGATTGGTTTAAACCGGTTTATACAATCGGACTTAGGCGCTGTGCGTTGCAGGCGCCATCTTGAATTTACATTATGACCTCTCTAGCGGCCTAAGCACCCACGAAAACTATGAAAACGACACCCATTGCAAAATATTGAAAATTTTCGCAGCCGCCATCTTGGATTTTCATTTCGAATGTGATTGCCTTCACTATCGGCTAAAATAAGATGCCGATATTCACATTACCATTCACATCGAAACCATGAAAACGATACCCAAGATGAAAAGTTTGAAAATTCGAGTTGAAGAAAAGCGTAAGGAACTTCGTTCCTGATGAGGGTCTCCCGACCTCACACGTTTTTATTTAGCCACGAGCTTGCTTCCCACCCAATAACATAAAAAAAGCGTCATGTTACCAAAACCAGATGGCATAATGTAATCACATTAATTCGGGCTAGCTCGTAACTTCATCAAACATCTTGTTTACTTACATCCCAGACAGTTTTATTACCTAGTTTAAACACGTGGATTCCGCCTGGAAGCAATTCCATTGGTACTTATTAATAGTACCTACAAGCCGTGTTTGTGGTTTGGCATCTGCAAAAATTACGCACTTCCAAAAAAACTTTCGTGGGAGCAGTGATGGTCAAGTGGTAACGGCCGCCACCAACGAGTTATAGGTCGTAGTTCGCTTTCATCACCATTGCTCTCAAAACGGTGAACGGAAACATCGTGGAGAAACCGGCATGTCCTAGAACAGAAATTCGATGCACTGGGCCCGCGTGGTGGTATATGGCTCATTTCCTCTCACGGAGAGGAGGCCTGTGTCCCAGCAGTGGGAATGTAAGGCTGATTATGAAAAAAAACTTCATCGACAAATTAATAGCTTCAGGGGATGTTTATTTTTATTTTACTCTTCCTTAATGCTCGTCTTCTTTATATAAGGTACTCTTGTACCAAATTTAATGTAACTAGACCCAAAGGTTTCAGCTGTGCGTTGTCTGTCAGCAAAGTGATTGAAGTTGAAAAACTTGTTCTCCATCTTATACATCGATATACGTCACATTCAATTCTCTAACAGCAGATATGTTTGTAATCGCAAAAGAAAAAGTTATTTGATAACAGTGCATATTAACGATTTTCTGACCTTTTCATTTACTTGTGCTGAAAGGCCTTGCTTCTTGCTAAATTTCAGGATTCTAGTTTAACGGGAAGTACCCTATAAGTTTGGATTCCCTTGTTGCGAGTGTCAAAACAAAAATGCGGCAGTATGCGGCGTTAACGGCCGTATCTTCTGATTGCATTTTAGAAGGTCGATTTTTCACAACTCCATGGGTTTGCAGAGCAGTGGTGGCCCAGTGGTAATGGCCGCGACTTACGAGTTGTAGGTCTTAGGTTCGAACCCAGACAGGCGCTTTACTTTGTGTAAATTATTTCATCACCACTGCTCTCAAAACGGCGAAGGAAAACATCGTGAGGAAACCGGCATGTCTTAGAACCAAAAATTCGAAGACATGTGACATCTACCAACACGCACTGGGCCCGCGTGGTGGATAACGGCCCACTCCCTCTCACAGAGAGGAGGGCTGTGTCCCAGCAGTGTGAACATAATAGGCTGATATTATATATATATGGGTTTGCAGACCTGAATATTCGATTTTAATTTTAACTTGATACCTCCACGCGTTCCTGAGAAAAACTCAAACTCAAAACTCAAACTCAAATCATTTATTTCAATTAAACCATTTACAGGCACTTTTGAATTGTCAAGGAATCGGTCAGTCAGAAATATGAAGCAGTAGGTCACTATGGAGAAGAACGGGCAAGAAACTCCATGGACACTCTTTTAAATAATATTGTTGTTACAAATATATTAGTTACATCGATTATTGTTGACACTTTAAGTGAGAACGATGTACAAAAACCGTACACGTTAAAAGAGTGCAGCAAAACATAATTAAAGACAATCCAGCAAATGAATTATTAAAATATGCCGTGGCAGCTAAGAGATGACCAGTCCCAACTGACGGCGCCCGTTCACGAACATGACGCATGGATCAGCACCATTTAGCTCAACCATTTTGAAGGGAGCCAAATGATTCGACACACGCGCCACCGCCAGCGAGACATTTGAGTGAGCATGACATACTATCAGCCGCCAAGGCACATTCAAGTCAATCTATGACATTACCCGGTAAATGGTAGCTCTATAGTACAAAGTACTCAAATCTGTGCAATGCATCTATAAAATAAAAAGGAGATTGAGTTTGTATTATGCAAATATATTCTTACAATCTTCAGCAGCTTCAAGTGTTTCAAATGTCAATTAATTAGTTGTGGTGTGGAGCAGGACCAGCAAGGGTCCTGACCGACGCTCCGACGGACGGACGGGTTCCTTTTTTCCTCTTGGGGTACGGAAACAGCATTAAATACTTACCATAGATCTTAGCTCTAATTTTATGGTGGCTAATTTATGAACGAAACAGGCACTTCAATCCGTCTTAAGGATGCCATTTATTTAAGTCTAGGTCTATAGATGTTTTGGAACCATAAACAAGTTTAGTATATCTTTAGACACCAGACGGAATGCGCCATCCTATCTTCGTAACTAACTACCAACTCCAGAAAAGAAGTTAAATAATTATTTGAAATTAATTTGTTTCATCGCCATATACGCCTGTATGGAATCAGAAGTCTGACGGAATGATTAAAAAAACCTTTTCAACTATTTTGACCGTCTTCAAAGTCGGTCGAAACGAGACTTTACAAAAACTAGTTTATCAACATTATTAGCACAAACTACTTATTAAATATGTACAAACTTTGAATACTAAGTAATAATTAATTTGTGCCTGTATAGCACTTTTTGAACAACAAAATGACATAAGACAGTCCCCCAAAACGCCCGCCTTTTACCACTTCCTAGTGCTTCAGCTGGCTGCTGCATGTGCAGAAAACCACAAATGGCGCAATATAACCACCTTAATGGGAGTTATGTATAATTATGTTCCAAGTCATTTGGGGTGCCTACCCAGTTTTTCAAGACATCGCCAAGCTGTTGGTAGACTCTTCACGTGAGGGCTAGCGTTTTTTAAACCAAAAAATCAGCTTTGCCATTCAGTGAGGCAATCCTATCTAATATTATAAATGCGAAAGTAATTTTGTTTGTTTGTTACGCTTTTACGCTAAAACTGCTGAACGGATTTGGATGAAATTTGGCACACAGATAGAACATGACCTGTTTAAGGACATAGGCTACTTTTTATCCCGGGTATCAGACGAAATCGCAAGCAAAAGCTAGTTTTAAATAATCTTGCCCAGGTACCACACTGAATAACAAAATCTCTTCCATAGAATAACAAAGCAAGTCATTGATTTAAAAACATTATCGTCGTTATGGTTCAGTTGGGTAAATAGGCGGTAGTAACATACGGTACTGCTGAGCATGAGGTCCTGGGCTCGATTCCCAGATCGTGCAAAGTGTTATTAGTTTTTCAATCTCGATTTTCTCAGTAGCAGCCCGGATTCTGGAATTTGTGCCTGGTTGATGGCAATATGCTCGCCCCCTATTACTTGGCACTTAAGGAGACTACTGGACCGAAACGAATGTTTCATAATGCCTATAAGTACATGATCCACTGCAGTAAACAAAATCAGAAAAACATATCATATTTTTCAGGATATAAGCTAGTTAGATAGTGTCTTGAAATCATATTACAACTAATTTGATACGATAGAAAAAAGAAACGAAGATGCCTCTAAAAAACAATTTTTACGGTTGACAAACCATACTAATATACATGCAATCATTTTGATTTTATGTCAGAATAAGCAAAAGATTAAGAAGTGTTATTGGTTTTTTCTATCTGGATTTGTGCCCGGTTGAAGGCTATAGGCTTGCCCCTTATTACATGGGACTTAAAGATAACTGGCGAAATGTGGGTGTACTTTAGAGTACACCTCTGCCAACCCTTCGGGGAAACAAGGTGTGATTTATTATTATTATATAATTCATTTATTTTTTGCAATAAATTACCAACATTGTGTCATCGAGCTTCTCTTTCTTTGTTACCAGTCTGACCGTGACCGGTCTTAAGCTCTTTTCAGCCTTTTAAACATAACTGGCGAAATGTGGGTGTGGTTGGTACCCCTCTGCTGAACCTTCGGGAAAGAAGGCGTTATGTTTTGTGTTGTCTACGCACTTTTATTTTCGTCTTGTCCTTGGCCAAGTCATGGTCATTCACATTGAGATCACCTCGTACCTAAATCGTTACGTGTTACAAGATATGACGTAATACAGAATTGATTAAAAATAAGGTCATGTTTGAGTTGAGTCCACTCATACTTATTAAGATTGTAATTTGAAAACATTGTAAAAATAAGTACAAAATATACTGTTTCTATTCAATGAATACTAACCACCTCTATGTATACATTATGGTTTGCAATGAAGATTAGTTGATTTGAAATGAATTAAAAGTAAATTATTTTTAAAAGAGTAACCGTAGAGTTTCTTGCCGGCTCTTCTCCATAGGAAACGGCCAAATGGAACCGTGCACCTAGCTTCTGACGTTTCAAGTACCCATGTAGGTTTATGTGCAAAATTTAGATTTTGATTCTGATTTTGATTCTTTACTCATTCTGAGCCGTGAATTAAAAAGTTATTTGATTTAGGGCAGATTTTTCAATAGGCCGACAACTTTTAACTTACCAATAAATATGGCGGTTTGACAGCTTCTGTGTAGAAAACCTGTCAAAATGTCATATTTATTCTTCACATTTCTTACTGAAAAATCAGCCCTTACATATCCAAAGTTGCTTGAAAACTTGACAAGCCCGCTTTAAAAATTTATTACGTAAATATTATGATTTTATTATTTATTTATTTATATCATCTCCTAAATGATCCAACCATCTTTTCTGTGATATGTATATAAAATAACACCAAGAAGCTTATAACGGGTGTGAAGACACATACCGAAGCCGAGAGTCACTTGGAAGCCTGGGTACCTTCTGCTTACGGAGATATTTAAGGTCAAAGTTCCAACTTTTACTGACTTTTTTTACGAAAACAAGTTTTTAATGAAGCAAACTTTAATTGTCCCCACGACCCCTGTGCCGTTACATGCACTCTTAAGCACAATGTTTTGAGTGCGTTACGTTGCGCATTACCTTCCGTAAACATTGATCTTACACACCAAAAATAAATTCGTTTGCCAGCAAATGTTTTTGTGGAATGTTACTTAGTTTGGTAAACAGAATGCGTAGTTGACGGCTATGTGATGGGTCTTCTAACACCCTGTGGAGTGCTACAAGGATCCTTTGGCGCCTGACTGATGTTGGCAGGGGGGCGTTGTAAGTAAACATTTGTGAAATTGTATCGAAAAAACAACATGGCGTCGTTAGTTCCTATTCTGGCCACGCGCCATAAGATTCTTGTAGCGTTGTTAAGTCCATTACTAACTCCATGAATGACACACGATGATATGGTGGTTTGTTGGTATGATGGCTACATTTGCTCCGGTAGTCAGGTCTTGTGATAAGGCCCGCGTTTTAGATCGAATTTCAACCCAGCCAACCAAGCAAACCAAGCCAGTTCAACTTTTAACAATTTATTCCATCACCACAGCTCCCGAACAGTATTAAAAAAAAACTTCTTGAGGAAAAACCTAAAACTCGCAGACATGTGACATTAGCAAACCCGCACCTGGCCCGCGTGGTAGATTAAGACCACTCCCTCTCACAGAGAGGAGGCCTGTGTTCCAGCTGTGGGAATTTTATTGACTGATTATGAATAACAAACCTTGTCAGTAAGAGAGGTGATGTGTCCAGTTATAGGCTGCGTTCTTGTGGCACTGCGGGGGCTGGCGCATACCGCTGCAGCAATCAGGAGTATGATAGCTAGGACCCTCATGCTGTAACAAAGAAAACACATAGGGTTTTTACAAGAGTTCGGAATAAGTTGAGCATAATTTCCTAAAATTCAAGGACGTAAGTAACATAGAGTAACTCCTCCTTCTAAAATCCTGGAATTAGTAGTCATACTTCTATCTGCCTGCCTATTTTAAACTATCTCAGCTGACAGGTAACACGATACACCTTGATAAGACGGATCCTGAGCTTCTTACAAACCGTACCAAATGTATTCGTCGTCGTGTCTAAGTATGAATAAATGGTGCATTTGCACCAACCCCAGCGTGGTTTGACCATACTCGATTAATCGAATGAACCCCAAGATTTGCACTAGCCCCTGAAGCCTTATGCTTCATGGTGCTACAATAAATACCATTTCATAAGGAGTAGACCGGGGGGCGCCGTAGTGGTAGGGAAGACGTGCCCATAGGATAGGAAGGATAGTGAGCCTACCGAGTATGCACTCTATAATCGTAGTCGTGTCTAAGTAGATACATTATTATACATATTTATAACAAGCGTTTCTTATTACTTAGAGATTTCTCCACCAGTTAGTGTGGAAGTGCCTCTCATTGTTATGTAACATGAAAACTAGTTCATTGTTTATAGGTTTAAGTGTAATTGTGAAGTACACAAATCTACACATATATATAACTATAGTTATACAGCATGTAACAAAAACCCTGTCCGATCCAATAAAGGCGTTTCCCTGGTTCAACATACGTACTAGAAAAATAGCGAAAAAAATGAAACTCATAAAAACCAAAAGTTATTGATTTTATATTTTTGTGATCCATGCGAAATTTAACACTAAATATGGTAAATTTTCATAAGTTAACAACACTCCACCAGCCACCGAAATCTTTTCATTTTTACCTATTTTTATTTCAAAGGACACCGCCCTGCACTAGCCGCGCTGTAGGCACTCTTTTAACGAGTCCTCGACCCTTTTATGTAGCCGACTGGTTGCCTACTGGCACGCTACTTGTTTGATGCCAATCTCACGTGGAGATAGCTTGCGATCGGATGTCCGTACGTATCACGTGCCGCTATCGTATCGCGAACAATGTCGTATTCCAATCAGGAATATTTGAATATGTTGATTTTTATTTATGGTGTCATGCTAAACAAATCGTTTTTAAAAGTGAGTGTGATTCGGAAATCGAAGTCAGATTTCGGATTGTGTAAGCTTTCGACTCACTCAAATGCGAAGACTACAAGCAAATTTAATGAAAAGGTGTCAAATGCGTAATAATGGAGGTAGACATGTGGAACACATGCGCTGCGAAGAGTACAAGCAAATTTAATGAAAAGGTGTCAAATGTGTGTCACCGAGGTATGCAACAAGTAAATGTTTTAATAAACTGATACCTACAGTCGGTACATTGCCAATAAGAAAAAGCACATCACATCAACTCAATAATAATTGTTACTTGATAAACAAAAGGTCAGAAATCAGGGTCACTATGCGTCTATGCCTACAATAAAATATCTGCTGATACCTACGCGTCATAAAGTAGGTTTCTTTAGTCCAAGTTTGTTTGGCGGCATGCGACAAAGCACCGCCTCGCTCAGGTGGCTTCTATGACACGAAACATTTTTTAATTAATTAAATTCATTGGGGAAAAATAATAATCTCGTATCCATTAAATGATTACGTATTTGTGTACGCACTACGATACCAAATAATATACTTCAGGATCGGACAGGGTTTTCGTTACATGCTGTATATATTATAAATTAAGCTAAAAGATAAATAATAACAGCCGATCAATCTATAGTTCGATCTATAGTTTAGCTATGCTTGCTGCCGTCGGTTCGTGGTTTGGTGGCCATCAATTACATATCGATACCCCTCCGTGCCTCAAAGAGCACGTTAAGCCTTTGGTCCTTTGACAGCCGTTACGGGAAGTCAGAAGCCCGAAAGTCTGTCAACCAGTCTTACAAAGTGGTATCGTGTTACCCAGTAACTGGGTTGTGGAGACCATAAAGGCAGTCGCTCCATGTAAAATAGTGGTAATTAACAAACAGGCGCTTTTCTTTGTGTAAATTATTTCATCACTACTGCTCTCAAAACGGTGAAGGACAACATCGTGAGGACACCGGCATGTTTTAGAACCAAAAATTCGAAGACATGTGACATCTACCAAACCACACTGGGCCCGCGTGATGGATTGCGGCCCACTCCTCTCACAGAGGAGAGGAGGCCTGTGTCCCAACAGTGGGAACATAATAGGCTGATTATGCAGCTGCGTCTGGTTAAGCTCGAAGCAGATTCCATCAAAGTTGGGTAAAGACGAGGCAGATATATTGACATAATAAAGTCACTTGAGAAAGAAACTGAGAAAAAACAAAGACATTGAGCTTCTAAAGTACGCAACGGATTATAGAATAGAATAGAAAACTTTTATTTCAGACAGGAGTCCATAGGGTTAGTAACAATTTAACTTAACTTCTAGTGTTAGTAGGTTACAGACACAACTTAACGAAATACAATTAAAATTCAGCGTGAAGCTGCATCCATCTACGCAACATCGGGGAATCCCACCGATCTGCGAATACACTGAGAATACTATTGGTGCTGCCGCGAACCCGCATCATCAGGGATGCGCATCTATTCCTAATAATCGCAGCAAAACCATTAATATTATTGTCCGCAAACATCCCTGACGCACTACAACGCCACGGCATCCTCAGCAGTACTCTCAGTGCATTATTATATTGAACGCGTAGATCGCTGTATGCCCGCTGAGTGAAGTTGACCCACAAGCTGCACGTGTAGAAGGACTGACAGTACGCTTTGAAAAGCGTTACCTTAACTGGCTTCGTACATCGTGCAAACCTGCGAGCCAGCATGTTACAACGGACAGCCAGCGACCTACGTTCCCTTTCAATGTCACAATTATCCTTGAGATCTTCAGAAACCCAGTGACCCAGATATTTAAATTTGTCCACTCTTCGCAGTGGTTCTCCACAAAGTGCGACACGTGGAATACACGAGTATGTCACACTACCTGCCTTAAAAACCACTAACTCGCTTTTTGTGACGTTATATTTGAGCCCATGACTCAACGCATAACATTCGCATATAGCGATCAGTCGCCTCAGAGCACCTATCGATGGGCTCAGCAACACCATATCGTCAGCATAACTAATATTGTTAATGCACACCCCATCAATATGACATCCGACATTGGTGCTGCTGAGCTCAAGGATCAGCTGATTCATGTACAGGTTGAAGAGCCGGGGTGAGCTAAGCCCCCCTTGCCTCACCCCGCACTCCAGCCGATACACGTCCGAATGCGAGTCAACCCACTTCACGCTATTGCTTTGACTACTATTATGATGTGTTGTGTTGATGTGTACATAAATATAGACACTATTATGATGTGTTTTTCGCCACAATTTATATAATAATTTTTTATTGATATTGAAGGTTTATTTGAATGATTATTATTAATGATTACTATTAATGACTTGACTGCCTCGTTGGTCTTCGATTACCAGGTCGGGCAAAGTGTTATTGGGTTTCTCTATCTAGAATTTCTCAGTAGCAGCACGGAGTCTGGATTTGGGCCTTTGTGTCGGGCTGTCGGGTCGCGACAATGTGTGCCTGGAATTTCTCAGTAGCCGCCCGGAGTTAGAGTGATGGCAATAGGCTCGCCCCCTATTACATGGGGCTTAAACAAAACTGGCGAAATGTGGGTGAACAGGTACACCTCTGCCCAACCCTTCGGGGAAACAAGGCGTGATGTTGTTTTATGTTATGATATGTTAGATTACTCTTAAACTAAAATTATCAAAAAATAAAAAATATAAATCATATATATGTACATAAATCCAGCGGGAAAGTTTGTTATAAACCTTACGCAAGTGCCTCCCGAGCCGCCATGGCAGTCAAACTCAGCGGAGACTAGGCAACGACTCGGGTGTAATTTTAGTTCACAAGCGCGTTCGCAGACACAGGTACACTCTCTCTTCCCGCACTCTCATGGTCCGATGGGCCGGAAATCCGACACGACCGTATTCTGTAACCATCACACCGTGAAAACTTAGGTGAAGTAAGCTGATGCTAGGGATTGATCAAGACAGGATGACACTGACAGCTCACTCCACGCAAGTCTTCACGGTGTGATTTTTACAGAATCGAAATGCAGGACAAACGGCTTAACTGGCTTTTCAAGGCACTGAGGTATCGCCGCCAGCTTCCTAACTCTGGGCTGTTACTGAGAAACTCCTCATAGCAATACCAAATATCCCTTGCATAGTGCTTGCATCCATGAGACCAAGGGGACAGCCTTACGCATGCAGTGACATGAAACAATAAACAATGATAACTCACATATCTAGTAGCAGTGACTCACAACGAACTCACCTTGGAAGTTCGTTGACTAATAAGGAAGAGGTTATGTTATGAATGGCTCAGGGTTTGTAAGGACTTGGCAGTTTATTCTACGCGTTTTCCATGCGTTTTGTTCGAGTGTTTTTGATTAAGCTAGTATTGAATGTTTATTAAGAATTGTAGGGTAATTAATTACAGGTTTATTTAATGAAGATAAATGGAAAAGTCTTAACTGTCCATTTTTGGCAGCTCACAACCGTTGCCGGTTTATTCGGCAGTCCTGTTTTGGTAATTGTTGATAAAAGTGTAGGTAAGGTACCTACAATAGATTTTGTATATACGAGTTCCACGCATTATTTATATGGCACATATTAATAATAAATTTTGACAATATCCAAATGACATCTAACAGTTGTAAACATTAAAATTATGATATTGTCAAAGCAAGATCACAAGATTTAAAATAAAATTGAAATACTTCTGTTGCTTTCCGTTACTGACGAAGTTATGATTTATATATTTACAGATCACTTATTTGAAAGTGTCTTCTCACGTAGCGTTTTTCAAACGCTCCTTTTAGAGTCTGCTTGAAAAAACGCTAAGTCTGTGGCCGGCCGTACAAACAGACAGTTTAAATGTAGCAATTAGATCATGTTACGTGGTTAGGTTAGCTGAACGATAATTATTTTCCTTAATCAGAGCATAAAAATGTCTGTATCGTTAAGAATTGTTTATACCCATATTTTAGTATTTTATTATTAAGCACCGCAGCGCATCACTATCATCGAACACTTCTATTTTTATCGTTGATTTTTTAATTTAATATCAATGCACACAGATTTTTCCAATTCACTTTAGACATTGGCAGAATAGTCGACATCGGCTTTGCTTGCCTTAAAAAAAAAAATAGAAAGTTGCTGTTTGGTTGATTTTGTCAGAGGTACTTACAACAATTGAGAACGGATTTTACAAGGATCCTTAAGCGCCTGAATGACATTCACAGGGAGGCGTTGTTGATAAACATTAGTGAACTGTCACAGAAAACTTATTAACAAAAAAAAAAATGGCGGCCTTCCTATTTTGAACACGCGCCAAAAAATTATTGTACCGCCGATATTAGGAAATTCCTATCGAATGAACAGTACGGTGGGCCCGACCTCTATTAATCGAACCCAGCAGTCCAGGTGGACTAAGTATTTTACTGTATTTTTAAACCTAGAAAAACATTAAGCAACACTTAAAAATATGTATGTTACATTTCTCAAAAAATGGAGAAGTTCTCGTTTTAAAGTCATCTGACGTCTTCGCGCGATTCTAAGAATAATTCAATAAGGTTATAGGGGAAAATTAGATAATCGAAAATATTAGTTATATCAATGTAAATATAGAATGAATATACATGCTTTAAAAGTTTTTGGAGGGGATTGTTTCCGTCCTTGTCGCGCGTTACAGAAAATGTACGGCCCTAGTATGTAGGTACATAGTCGTGACGTCACTTCTACGATAGTGCTCGTCTAACCCTAACTTTAAAACGTTTGTAACTTGGTAATTTTTTAAAGCTTTTACAATTTTTGTGATATTGTTTTCACTATTTGGAAACAAACATTTTTTTGATAAAACAATAAAAAAAATGTTATCATCTCTTAAGAAAGGATAGAAGAATATTAAAAAAAAAGAATAACTTTAACATTTTGCCACCGATGTAATTTTCTTTTTTTGCAAATCGTCTGTTTTTAATACCTGACATCTTTAAAATAAGTACTTAATTAATGCATATTTTCTATAGTAGTCAAGCACTCTAACACAATCTGAGTGTTTGAATTGCATACATAACATCATGCCTGTAATCCCAGAAGGGTTAGGCAGAGGTGTCCCTATAGTTAACACCCACATTTCGCCAGTTATGCTTAAGCTCCATGTAATAGGGGGCGAGCCTATTGCCATGTATTCTCCATTACTTCATAACGTTAACGCAATGAACATGGCTAATCTGTCCAAAAGAACATAAACAAACAACAACCACAACCATCTCACCGTGAAAACTTTGATGAAGTGAGCTGTCAGTGCCACTGATGCTAGGGATTTACCAAGACGGGATGACACTGACAGCAGATTTTTACAGAATCGATATGCTGAGATCAATGGTCAGTTCAGTTCAGACTAAGGTGAAAAACTTAAACATGCAAAAGACAATTAAAATAAGTGATAAGTTCTTATGTTACCTACTATCGGTAGGCATAGTATTTTTATCTCACGAAACGACGCGCGTTTTATTTGTTGTAACACTTGTGGTACGAGTAGCGTCAGCACACAACACACACACACTTCCGACTTCGTTATTGTCTCGGATGGTACCGAAAGCTCCTGCGCTCTCACAGACATGAGCGTGTTTGTACACTTGGTAACCAGAAGTAAAGCTTCGTGAGATAAGAGACTACTCTAAGTACGTGTACGTACGTACGTATAAAACCCGAAAACAAAATACTATCAAATTCATTGAAATTACAATAAACAAAACTACATTAATCTGTACACGTTTATCAAAATATCATGATAGGGGTCATTGAAGTTTCATAATAAAACATCAATATTATTTTATCAGCTTCCATATTAAAACGTAAACAAAACGATAATTCTGCGATGACCTCATGTTCTAGTATTCATTTTAAAGATTTTATTAATATAAATATCTGGACAGGTCCACTCATATATGTGTGTTTCTTTCCTTAAAAGACTATTTCAGAAAAATCTAACATAGTTCTCACATGATCTGATCAAGATTATGTCTGAATTTTGAAAGAGACTGTGACCTCTGAGTTTGTTTTAGACTTTCTTCGTGCAAAAATCGGATAAGAAATGCCGAACTCATCTAGTTTTAAAACATCCCCTCCCCCCCCTCCGGGCTTCAACAAAATTGAGTCTAAAACTCTAAACATTGTTTATTCCTGTATTTTTTTCTTCGTAGTCACCTCCCCGTCCCCCATCCTCCCAGAAAGAAACATCCCCCCCCCCCGCCTTGAGCAAAAACCTAGATCCTGATTTGACGTGTAAAAGTGTTTAGTACAAACCTACTGACAGAAATATAATAATTAATACCACGTTATTGTGCCAGGAAAGGCAAAAGGTATTTTTCTCAAACTTAGTAGAAGTGAGCATCATCAATGTGTGAATACTAGTTTTATAAAGATTTAAAATTTGTTTGTAAGCTTGTATGTAGGTGGGGATTATCTCTGGAACAATCGGTCGAATTTGAAAACTCTTTTTGCATTTGTAAGCACAATTCTTAAGGAAGGCTAAAGGCATTTAGACATTTAGGATACATACGTTTAGGAGTCGAGAAAAATGAAGAAAAGTGAGAAAGAACGCTAAGTGAAAACGAAGTGACAGCGCGGGGGGGTGACGCGATGCGACGCGACGGGGAACCACCCCGTCGCGTCGCATCGCATAACCCGGGGGGACAAGAAAAGTTCACACGAAGTCGCGAGCAGAACTTAGTACTTAATAATATTCTATAGAGGTAAAATTTGTAAGTATAGCTACAGTATTGTCAAGTATCATAGGATTTCTTTTATTCTAAAGCCGCAGTCTGGACTTAAACATAACTGGCGAAATGTGGGGGTACTATAGGTACACCTCGGCCTAATCCTTTCGAGGATTACAGGCGTGATGCTAGATCGAAACTAATTTCCAAAAATATTATAAAAGTGAAAGTAAGTTTGTTTGTTTGTTACGCTATAACGCCAAAACAAATAAACGTATTTGGATGAAATTTGGCACACCTATAGGCTATGACCTGGGTAAGAACATAAGTTACTTTTCATCCCGGATTGCAGGCGATGTCGCGGGCAACAGCTAGTTATAAATAAAAAGAAATAAAAAAACTTTGGATGTTTGTTTCTTAAGCTTTCACGCTAAAACGGCTGAACGGATTTTGATGAAATTTAGCACACAGATAGACCATGTCCTGGGTAAGGACATAATATACTGTTTATCCCGATGTTCCCACGGGTTCGAGACTTATGCGGGTAAAGCCGCGGGCGCAGCCAGTTATGTTTTATTACGATACAACAACTACCTTGCCTTTCTAAATATTTTTTCTATTCTCATAATTCCCAGGAATTACGTACACTATCCGAGGTCGTTGACCTAGTAAACAACAACTCGTATGTCTGTGAATTTTTGCTAACTTGTATTATTAACTATCCAGCGCCCCTGCTTCTAAATGTGAGGTGCTATGTAAAGTCAGAGAAATAAATTCACATCATTCTTGACAACAACAACAATTGACATCACACGATTGATTGGAAAAAAAACAAGTAAGGACCACGTAGATGTTGTTGTCTGAAATGGTCTTATGAGAAAAGAACCACACAAATATGAGTGGACCAGTCCACTATGATGGTTAAAGATTATTCGATTCATGAATGGAATGATGAAAACCGTTCATATAATATTATCATTAGAAATCATAAATTATAACACATGGATCATCGTATAGCATTGAACTAGGTACCTATTATAAAAGAATTTTATCGGTTACCAATACTATGTATAAATATATATTCAATAGAAAAAAAATATAATCAACGATCTACTTCTAAACTTATAGTAAAAGCGAACACCCCCAAACAAAAAAATCACAAAAAACTGTAGGTAAATCGTAAACAGAACGCGCCGCACATTTAATTCAAATCAAAACAGTACTCGACACTGGCAACAATGGCTAAGGCCGCTTGCCACAACCAAAAACAAACAAAAAAAAAATCAAAACAGAAAAGGTTTTACTCACGTTTTAAAAACAGAACTGAATTATTGTTGACACTACTTTAATCACGCATGCGCCGTTTGAATGCGCGATGACAACTGACAGTTTGACCTAAGATGGCGGCCTTTATTACTGGTTTTATAGACCTACGTGCTTTGATGGCATAACAAAGAAGCGTGGCATTGCTTGTTGTTAGGTTTATTTTTCTTTCTATGACTAATAGGGACAACTGGGTATCGTTGTAAGTCGTTTAGAATGGGTATTCGCCGGTTTTGCTTAGTTCAATCATACAGGCATATTTTGGTAAGTTGGTGGCAGGATTTCGTGAGTGACTTGGCCAGTTTTTTCGTTTATTTCACTTCACCTTTACAAAGAATGAGGTTTTTATTTTTAATCATAGTTAAAAGCTTTGTTAAATTGTGACAGACAGCAACTTGCTCTCATCATGTAGGTACGTTGTCTTTATAACCTGTTTTTTTATATCCCATAACTCTAGGGTTACATTCTGTAGGTAAAAATAATACTGAAACTCTTAGAATAGGTGGTCCAAAAATGCATAGTTTCGGAGATATCAACAATTATAATATGTGTGTACAAATCTAAGTTTCATTGATAAAAATGAGTAATTCTTTTTTATTCAAACCAATCATTCATATTTAAAGCTAAGAAAATGCAATGTTGTCATATTTCACGTAAGGGTGTTTGTTTTACATTAATAATCGTGACTTTGTCGAATTATTTTGTATGAAAATTAAAAAAAGAAAGCATGATTGAAACATAATTCATATGCCAGTTGATTCTTTGATATGGTCTTAATCATACCCTAGAGTTTTGTGATATAAAAAAACAGACCGTGTACCTACCAAGTCAATTAAAGTCAAAGACAATTAAATCAATCAGCTTTCATTCTGAATGGATGCAGCTAGATTCTAATATTTAACATGGAGCGACGGCTTATCTGACCACTACAACCCAGTTAACACGGTACCCCTTGTTAAGACTGGTTATCAAAAAAAAAAAAAAAACACTTATTTTTAAGTTCTTGTAATTGTCTCACTGTAGAACGCTTAGATTGACCGAGTTTTGTCGACGCAAGAATAGAGAAAAATACATATAGAATAGACAAAATGCTAGATTACTTTTATTCATCAGTCATTTTGTCTATTTTTCCGTCGACGTATGTCAACTTGAAATGAAGTTTGACAGAAAGGGACAAAACGGTTCGATGGCTAAAATAGGTCTGTGAAGCGAATGGCTATATTGTGAATAAGACGGTTAGTCTTACGAGGCTATTAAGTATAACCCTCCGCTTTCGGCAAGATGAAACAAGGCGTGATGTAAAGTATATTTTAATTTTTATGCATATTTTATAATTTATTTTTAATCAACACACATACACACAAATAATAATAACACGCATTATTTAATATAAGTATGTTTTATTATCATAACAGTACTGGGAATTATTATTATTTTACATTGCGGTTTAAAGAGAACTAATTTATAATTGTTGACAAATACTTACAATCATTTGGTTTAACCGTCAACCATCTGTTCCTTCTTAACTAGTTGGACTCCCGAGTTTGCTTGCTTAATATTTCTATCATTGACATAACATAACCTGCCTGTCTATTCTATTAAAATTTCACAGTGAAAACTTAGGTGAAGTGAGATGTCATTGCCCCAGTAGTGCTGTAGCCTCTCGGACTGTGGTCCGCGAGGCCTTTTTTTTTTTTTTTTGGGTGGGAAATCATCAAATGACTTCTCCCGCTCTGGGTGGAGCGGGAGGGCGTCTCAGACTTATACTGACTAAAACCCGCCCGTGTTCCTTCAGTCGCCTGTGCCAGGGCCACGGTTACTCTTTCGAATTACCCGCGACCATGAGGCGACGGTCCTATCGGATTTTGTGCTGACAGCTCTTTGAGGCGCGCGTGAAACACGACACGCCGTCGACCCGGGCCTGGTCCCTACCGGACGGCGAGCTACCCATTGCTATCCGTCCGCAAGCCCGCGCCTACGGTGGCCGGGAATCTGCAGGCGACTCCCGACGCCCAGGGCGTCTCCTGCGGCGACTAGGGGCGTGAGGGCGCAAGGCTCTCTCCCTCACGCGCTCCGCCTGAGGAGGGCCGGCCTGGACCAGGGCCGGACGCAAGATATCGCCGCCGCCGATCGCCTCCGCGAGGACACTGCGGTGCTCCGCCCAAGCTGGGCAGACCTCCACCGTGTCCTCCGGGCAATCCACACAATGGTGACACCCGGGCGTTTCCTCCCGCCTTATGCGAAACAGGAACCTCCCGAAACAACCGTGTCCGGTGAGGACCTGTGTCAGGCGGAAGGTGAGGACGCCGTGGCGCCTCTCCAATCAATCCTCAAAGAGGGGACTTACCGCCGATATTGTGGCGTGCCCAGCACTGGGATGCGACAATCGCACCCTCCATGTCGCCATGAGATCCCGCCGGAGCTCTGTCCGCTGTACCGTGATTTCTCCCGGCAGCGGAGTTACACCCGCGGCGTTTTGCCTCCTCGCACCACTCCCATACGTGCGCGAGGGCTTTTGCCTCCAGATCCCATGGCGGAAATCCGGCAAGGAGGCTCGCCGCCTCGCAGGAGACCGTGCGGTATCCCCGGACTAGCCTAATGATCATCCCTTTGGGACGCGTTCAACCGGCGGGCTGGTCGGCGCCTCAAAGAAGGCGCCCACACCGGTGCCCCGTAAAGGGCCATGGACCGCACGACCCCCGCGTAGAGCCTCCGATAGGAGGCGTTTGGAATCCCTTATATTGGGCAGGAGCCGCTTCAAGGCAGCCCCAGCCCGCTCCAGTCTGGGAGCCAAACTCCACGAAGTTCCACCGGCTGTCGAGGACGAGTCCCAGGTACTTCATCGTCGACTCGACGCCGATGTGAACCCCTCCCGCCGTTAACTGGGAACTCGACTGTGGCGCGTTCCGAGGACCATGAAAACACATGGCCTCGGACTTGTGCAGGGCCACTTCGAGTCCCAACTGCCGGATCCTCTCGACGATTGTCGCAACTCCAAGTGTCGCTAGCTCTGCCGCCGCCTGGTGCGAGCTTCCCTGTGCCAGGACCAGCGTGTCGTCAGCGTAGCAAACCACGCTGACGCCACTAGGGAGATCGGCGCGCAGCACCCAGTCGTAACCGATATCCCACAGAAGCGGCCCCAGGACCGATCCCTGTGGGACACCGTATGACTCTCGCCGGTTCCACTCGCCTCGGTGACCGGGGTAGATGACGGCCCTGTCCGTCAAATAGGCCTCGACCACGCGACAGAGGTAGGTCGGCATCCGGTGATACCGCAATGCCTCCCTGATGCAACTCCAGGGCAGGGTATTGAAGGCATTGGCGATGTCTAGAGACACCGCCAAGACGACCCCACTCCGGGCCACAGCATCCCCCGTCGTGAGGGCTCGCACGCGCATGATGGCGTCCACCGTAGAGCGCCCCCTGCGAAAACTAAACGGGCTCTCCGCCAAATCCGGCCCCACCCGCATGGCTGCCGCCCGACGAGGCGCTTTGCAATTACTCTTTCAAAGAGCTTGCCCACCTCGTCGAGCAGCACGATGGGCCGGTAAGCGGACGGAGAGTCCGCAGGGCGCCCCGGTTTCTTAATGAGGACCAGTTTCCCCGTCTTCCAGCGAAGTGGGAACTGGCCCCCCTCCAAGCATGCGCTTAGGAGCCCCCTTAGTCTAGGCTCGAGAGCCTCCAAGGCCAGAACCCAGGCTTTTCTGACTGGCTGGCAAATAGAATAACTAAATTTCACACCAAACCCTCGACTCAAGGAGCAAAACAGTACAATACTTTTTTCTTTTCTTTTCCTTTCTCGAAAATGATGTGACGTATCGCAAAAATAATGGAAATTTCGACATGTAGGCAAATATTTTCCATACAAAATTCCTTATATAACTAGTCGAGGCTGACGGGGTAGGGCAAAAAAGTATCACGACAATACCACGTAGAGTCGCGATTGTCAAACTCGATTTTAGGTGTGTCAAATTTATTTTTAAATTTAGATTTTTTTTAATGCAGAATGATTTTAAGATTCTCGCCAAAAAAGTAAGGAATTTCAGTGATAGTTTAGTTCGGTTTATGAGAGAATCAGCTCCATTATCTAGATATCTACCTACCCTCTTATAAAAGTTAAGCAAAAAAGTTAAAAGGTATTATGTAGGTAAAACTTTAGCAGTAAAATTTTATATACTCAACGAATGTTCAGACAAACCTTCCATTATTTAATTAATGACATTTTTATGATTTAGTAATTACTGCTAACAGGTCAAAAGTGTATCAAAAGAAACCACAGTAGTTGATGCGTCATTCTGCAATAATTGTGACTAACTTAAATTTATTAAATTAAGTCGGTAGGTACCTAATATGAGTGTGTATTGTTTTTTTGGTTTGAGGAAATAGTCGTCATATAATTTCCAAAACGAAAAAACATTAGGAAAATGACTTAGTACCTATTCAGAATATTATGCTTGTACTGTCACATAGGTACTTAAGATGCTGACAAGGATAAAGTGCGGTCATTGTTAGAATGCGGCACACCATGTAACTAGCATATATCCTGAGAAGACCCCATTTTACCACTGCTTGCACTGGTGCCCCCCCCCCCTGTAACTTCTAAAATAAGAGAACGATTAAACTAAAAAAAAAATGCTATGTACATTACCATGCAAACTTCCACCGAAAAATGGTTTGAACGAGAACTAGTAAGATTTATTTTTAATACGTCATAAATCGTAAAACCGCAATTTAAAAAAATACACTATTTTTAGAACATCGATCAAAGTTACAACGAACTATAAGAACTTTTATATTATGTAACTTGCTGCTACGGAACCCTTCATGGGCGAGTCCGACTCGCACTTGGCCGCATATCCTGCCATGATAGGGCGTGCAAATACATTAGTTTCATGTCAGTGACAAAGTCATAGTGTTATATTATATCATGAAATTAATTATTATGATTATGTTATGATTATTACACATTTACATTAGGTCTGTATAGGTTTTATCGACTTATGCTCTAAATATTCCATAATAGTATAATAATTTTTAAATAGTAATATTTTAAACGTCAACATTTATAAAACTTGCAGTTAGCAAACTATGTTTTAAATTCAAATTATGTTTTTTTTTTTTTTTTTTTCAAACTGACATGTATTTTTTTTAATGGTGTTTTATTTATTGTGTTCCGTGCTCATGACATCTTTAAATTATTATTTTTGTTTTTCGTTTGGATTTCTACTATTTTTGACTTAATGACTTATTGTTTTGTGTTTGCATGGTATTTTAATATTCGAGCGCAATGTGAATTGTTACTGAATAAATTGAATTGAATTGAATATGTTGATCTCGGCTTTCAGTCTTACAGGATGCAGCTGAACATATACCTTAACATGGAGCGACTGCCTCGATGACATCCACAACCCAGTTACTGGGTAAACGATACGGTTGTCAGACTTTCGGGCTACTGACTACCCGTAACGACTGTCAAACATCCACAACTGACAGCGCGAGCAATGGCTTAGCGTGCTTTCCTAAAGACTAAAGTCTTCAATCAGTGCGTCCTGCCTGTTTTGAACTACGGAGCCGAAACGTGGATACTCACGGTACGGCTGGTCCATAAATTCAAGGTCGCTCTGCGAGCTATGGAACGTGCTATGCTTGGAGTCTCACTGAGGGATAGAATCCGGAATGAGGTGATCCGGCAGAGAACCGTACTTAGCGACACAGAATAAGCAAGCTGAAGTAGCAATGGGCCGGCCATATTAGCTGTTGGACCGATGACCGTTGGGGTAGACGTGTTCTTGAGCGGAGACCACGAATCGGCAAACGTAAGGCAGGACGTCCTCGCAGGGTGGCTGGTAGCAGCTGGATGAGAGATGCCAAGAGTCGAGCTCAATGGCGTGCTATTGGAGACGCCTATGCGGCAGCAGTGGACTGCTGTAAGCTGATGATGTGCTTTCCGCGTCACGGAGGGATCTTGGTCTATGTAATGCCTATGTAATGAGATGCTTAACCTTAAACGTCGACCCGTGTGTCTGGTTTTATTTAGCCACGAGCCCAAGACATGTTTAATAAAGTATATTAGAGAACATGAAAAATAAACATTGAGAATAACCCTTGTAATGTCTTCCAGTGAGATATAATCAATTTCAAGTGTAATCATTAAAATATAAAACAATAAATACAATTCATAGAAATGTGTTATAAAAACGACTATTTTTGTTATTCATTAGATGTTTGTTGGTTATAAGTCATTAGAAAAATTGCCCTTAAAATAAGTGAACCAGAACGAGAATATAAAGAAATTGCTGTTGCCCTCAACTTCGTCTGTGATCCAAGATGAAAATAGCCTATGTTCTCATCACGCCTGTAATCCCAGAAGGCAGAGGTGTACCTATAGTACACCTACATTTCGCCAGCTATGCTTAAGTCCCATGTAATAGGAGGCGAGCCTATTGCCATCAACCGGGCACAAATCCAGACTCCAGTCTACTTCTGAGAAATCCAATAACACTTTGCTCGACATGGGAATCGAACCCAGGACCTCATGCTCAGCAGTAGCTCTTGCGACCACAAGACCAACGCGACAGTTCATACAAATTCGTTCATCCGTTTTGGCGTGAACACGTAACAACTCACTTTCACATTTATAATATTGGTTAGGATTTGTTAGTACGATAAAAATATAGGTATTGCTTAAAAATAATTGTTGTTCCTGCTGTACTGTTTGACCACGTAGGTGCAGTACCTACGTGGTCAAACACTCTTCTTTAAAACAGCAGATTTCCTTTTTTGATAACCGATGAAAAGTTTCTAAGGCTTTTTTTTTTTGTGTGGGAAATCATCAAAATGACTTCTCCCGCTCTGGGTGGAGCGGGAGGGCGTGTCAGACTTTTACTGACTTATACCCAGCCGTGTTCCTTCAGTTGCCTGTGCCAGGGCCACGGTTTTCTCTGTAGAATAACCCATGACCCTGAGGCGTCGGCCCTATCGGACCCCGTCACTTTGTGCTGACATCTCTTTGAGGCGCGCGTGGAACACAACGCGCCGTCGACCCGGGCCTGGTCCTTACCGGACGGCGAGCTACCCATTGCTCGCCGTCCGCAAGCCCGCGCCTTCGGTGGCCGGGAATCTGAAGGCGACTTCCGACGGCCCAGGGCGTCTCCTGCGGCGGCTAGTGGGGGCGTGAGGGCGCAAGGCTCTCTCCCTCACCCGCTCCGCCTCCTCCTTCGTGAGCATTACTGCTTCGCAGAAGGAGGTGACGGCTTTCCATTCCCTCTCGCTCCGTACCATGGCCTGGACCAGGGCCGGACGCGAGTGATCGCCGCCGCCAATCGCCTCCCTGAGGACACTGCGGTGCTCCACCCAAGCTGGGCATACCTCCACCGTAGGGTCCACCGTGTCCTCCGGGCGATCCACACAATAGTGACACCCGGGCGTTTCCTCCCGCCTTATGCGAAACAGGAACCTCCCGAAACAACCGTGTCCGGTGAGGACCTGTGTCAGGCGGAAGGTGAGGACGCCGTGGTGCCTCTCCAACCACTCCTCAAAGAGGGGACTTACCGCCGCTATTGTGGCGTGCCCAAAGTTTCTAAGCCTGGGTCTATAATTATGTCCTTGCCACCTTGCTTGTTTATGCTGGATAAAAATTAACTTAAAACTTTTTTTATAATAAACTAAAATATGGCGTCGAAAAATTCCTCAGCATCGCGGTAGAACAGTAATATACCGAACACACTAGTGGCATTGCCAAGTTGTATGGCAATGGTCACCCTCCGGTCAAGATAAAAGCCACGGTCACGGGAAGTGTTTACTAACGGTTTAATGATTTCACTTGAGCACTCGAACCCCACAGCCCGAGTGTTTCATTCAACCCACGAAAATCGTATTTGTCCAAAACATTCCAAATACAAACTCCAAACATTTACTTCCTTTACGGTTTAAGAAAATATCGCTCAAAAGGCCTACAATTATTCCCTTTTATGAGGAAAAACATAATAATTAAGGTAAGCGACGGTTTCGCTGGGTTTTAAACTAAAATTAAGTGCGAAATGTGGGTGTACTATAGGTACACCCCTGCCCAACTCTTCGGGGAAATTAGGCGTGATGTTATGTTTCATGTTATTAATTAAGTTTTAAACTTTTAGTTCACACATTCTTTAGGTGTTGCTTCCTCTTTTTAAAGTTTTAAGTGATTTCGATTCCTTCATTACTTCAGAAATAGGGTTATAGAGTGGAGCCTCTTCATCTACGACAGCCTTTTTACTGTAGTTTGTGCCCGGTGCTGTTAAAATTATATGATTAGCCTGCCTCGTCATGCGCTTTTGAATTTGCATTCTTATTGTTAAGGAGACGGATAAGGCTCCCATACAAGTTTGGCTCAGCATGGACATCAATTAAACAATATATGATATGAAGGCATATTTGTATTTAATAGTACTGTTAATATTTTATTACTCCAGAACTCGGTGGTGACGAGATTGAAGACATTTTAGGTTTATACTTTGTTATGACATTTTGACGTTTAAAACAGTAAGCTTGTACATTGTCGTGATAGACTAGCGGTTAAGGCCTCACTTCTCATGCACGAAGTTGTGGGTTCAATTCTTGGCAAATACCAGTGTAACTTTTTCTGCGTGAAGTCTGAAATCGCCAACCTGCAAGCATGCAATACTCGTGTCTTCTCTGTAAGAGGAGCCCTGCAGTGGGTGGGACAATAACAGGCTGTTATTATTATGATTTAAAATTATGTTTTAATCATATTTAACTACGTGTGTACAATAATCTATAGGTATGACATAGACCGGTGCTGTGCTTCTCGCATACAGCAAATCCCCACGCGGGGCCTACCTATGTATAGCAGTGGACTTCTTTGGCAGAATGATGATGATTGTTTTGTTTTGAAATTCCATATTAAAATTCATTACGTAATACGCCATCTAATTATTACGTAATTATTGGCTGGTAGAACAATAACAATCACAGTATGTCAAAACGTCAAACCTATTTTAAATGACAGCTGCGCGACAGATTTATCAAAGGCTAACGGCGCGTGAGCTTTCAATGCCCGGAATGTTACCATTTTTATAAATATTGTTGTATTTTATTTTGTTGAACACTTATCTAGTTATTCTGTGTATGTATTTTTATTTTTTATTTTCATCTTAGCGTTTGCTACACTGGTTGACGTCATTCAGCTCCGGCTGTCGCTGAAAACCAGCGCTGGGGCTCTGTCTCGCATAGGGTTGTAGCATTAAGCTGAGCGGCCGTTTTGCGTGGATGTGACGCATATTTTCCCCCGATTTGTTCTCTTTGGTGTTTGTGTTCGATCACTGCGTCATGTTTACCGTAGATAAACGTTCTTTTCTTGCTTTCTTTCATCACTATTATTTTAAAGCAAACGCTATAATTTGTAAGAACGTTATATATGAATAAGCGTGGTGATCAATGCTCGTTCCTTAAGAAGAGAAGAGGCCTTTGCCCTGCAGCGGGACAAGCATAGGCTGGTATTACAATTTAATTAAACATTATCTTGGAACAATTATATTTTCTTATTGTTGTTGACTGTCTTCGTTGGCGTTGTTGGGCCGCCTAGGTACAGGAGATTGCGCTTTGTAAGCTCGTTGCCAACATTGTGGGTAAATAGAAAAGTTCATAATGTATCATTTCATAACATAATAATTGTATAAAAAATATTTAAGCAGTCGTCGTACATAATAAAATCAAACATTTCATACTAACTTGTTGAGGAGAAATCCATTCAGAAATTATATCATGAATGTGCTATTGCTTTCAGGGTTACGTGTCAGTTTGTGAAAACGAACGCAAATCAGGGATCTTTCACACTTTAGACACATATGACATTAACCAACACCAGGGCTTGGTGTTCCACTTGTACCCGAGTTTGATGTCTGCGTAGCCAGTAACCAACAAGAATGGCAAAATCAAACTCAAAATATTTTATTTCACATAAACCTACATGGGCACTTATGAAACGTCAGATTCGAGGTGATCAACACACAATCATGATCAGACGCAGTGACATAAAATAAAAATAAAAAGTCAATATGTATAAACAAAAACACCCTTCACCCTTATATGACGTTTTGAAGACGTTACTGAAAATGTTAAAAGTCTCCAATCGCGGAGTCATCCACTGTATAATACAACAAATATACCACAGTAAGTGCAGCGCCAGTTCGCCGTTAGAGAAAGGATAAAAATCTGTTGTTCAAAATCGAGTAGCCAAAGTAAATAAACATAAGAAGATGAAATTCCATGATCGCCGGGGTCGGTCGGGAGAGCAGTAACAGCAGATTTCTAGAAACAAAGTCAAAAGTCGTCGTAACACCACAAGAAAACATTCAAGATGCGAGTCACAAAAACCTTTACACGATTATATTGGCTACACACGAATGCACAGAACATATGTACCTTAGAGGGCACGAATGACATAGGCTGCTTTCCGAATTGGGATGTTATCGATTTGAGCGCGCTTACACCCGTTCCGAGCTAGCGTGAGCGCGATAACGATGTCCCGTGAATCGTCATAGGTGACGACATGACATGCGCCATCTTGCGATAACGCCGACCATGCCCTTTAAAAATATCACTGTGAGCAAATTGTCAGCTGTCATAATCGTGATGTCTAAATCGGAACGATAATTATCGATGTGAGCGCTGACAGCGATTATGGTCTAACTAGGAATGCGGCCTTAAACTGTCATGTCATTACATGTCTTGACTTTGTCAAGACAATCGATGTAAGACCGGTAACACACGTACCTAGCTATAATATGTATACAAACTTACATAAACTCACTAATTTTCCCATGGGGGTAGACAGATACTACAAAACGCCCCCTAATACTCGTACGATCCTTACTTAAGTACTCCTTTTGGTTTGTCTGCTTTCATGTTACAACTAAACGTAAAGGCGCGTCGTATTAATGGAACTGATTTATTGTGTTGTACTTTCACGGTGTCAAATATATAATTATTAGGTATAGCAGGGCGTGTGTCTATTTTATTAGAATGTATATCGTAAATGTCACAAAAATATGTCAAAATATATTTAAAATTACCTTACAAAAATAATACAATATCACTCTCGAAGTTCTCAGTGGCAGCCCGGAGTCTGGATTTGTGCCTGGTTGATGGAAATATACATAAATGGGGCTTAAACATAACTGGCGAAATGCGGATGTAACATAACAACTCCGTATAAACTCTTGCGTTTACCGGGCTGCCTGCTTTTTCTACATAAAATGGCAAATAATTGCGCAGCTTGTAACAGGATCATTAGATTGGCACAACAAATTAAATGCTCGAAATGCGCCGGTTACTTTCACACAGTGTGTGTCAATGTGTCGGATATTCGTAAAATGACGGAAGAAACGAAAGCTAACTGGGCTTGTCCGCAATGTCTAAGTAGGGAGCCTAAGAGAGACAATTCAAACACGCCTGTTAGGTCAGTCGGCCCTCACAGCTGCTGCAGAAGTGTGCCCCTGGAATCTGCGCCGCAGAACGTCACGGCTCAATCTCAAGCTGATGTTACTGAACCCAACTCCTTTGCGCCGAACTCCATCGCACTTAGCTCGGTCGCGCCCAGCGCCACCGCGCCCATCTTTTCGCTCGCCCCTACGCTAAATGTCGAAGCAATAAGCTGCTTGGCGGTTGAGTTAAATGCTCCGCGAAGATGTAGGCGTTATGAGCACAAACATAATTTCCCTAACCGAACACATCAAACAATGCAACTCGCGTCTTGAACAACAGGAATCAAGCTTAAAGCACGCAGAGGAAAGATTAATCTCCCTCGAACGACTCGAATCTGAAATTGCCATCCTACAGACTACAGTCGCTCAATTTCACGAGCAACTAAATTTACGTGATCAGGCTAGTTTAAGAAACGAAGTAGAAATTACTGGTATAAACGAGAATGCCAACGAGAACACAATGCATATGGTTCGCGTCATTGGTACTAAGATCGGAGTCCCGCTAGCAGATGATGATATCGACTTTATAAAACGTCCAGGTCCGCGTCGCCAGGAAGCCGGTGATAGTCAATCAGTTGAAAAACTTCGGCGCCCATTGGTTATTCGGTTCGTCCGTCAACATAAAAGAGACGAATTTCTTCGTGCAGGTAAAACCAGACGCAACATTACTTGTTCCGACGTCGAAGTCTCAGGCACCGAACGGAAAATTTATTTCAACGAGCGCCTTACGAAGGCTAACCGCCAGTTGTTTCGAGAAACTAAAATTCGCTCCAAGAAGGCTGGCTTCACTTTCTGCTGGATTATAAATGGGCTCATCTACATCAAGAAGCAGGAAGGAAATCCTGCTATCGCCATCAAATCACTGGAAGACCTTCGTACCCACATTGGCCCAGACTCCAAACCGACCAAAAATTTTGAAGTCGTTCAACCCCTCAACACTACGGATGACGCAATGTGCGGCCGTAGGCCGCACTGTGCGGCCAAAAGTCAAAAAAAAAAGTTTCTAGTATGGGGTTTTTCGTCGTTGGGTTGGCTAAAGGGCCCCCCCTAGAGTTGGAAACCGTCTATAGTTATGCCCCTTTTGTCCAATCCCCCTCAAAATCTCAGTCGGAACGCGACCGTCGCGCGAGCGCTACGCTTCTGCACAAACGCGCCTTTGGTAAACGCTTTCTTCATACGCGTGTGAAATTGGTTAAAAGAAGAATATCGCAGTCAGACAAAATGGAATCTACAGGTGAAAGTAAGTAGAACGAATAAAAAAATAGCTTAAGTACTAATTGTTAAGTAAACAATTGTTATAAATAATAATGTAGGGGCTATTTTTCGATCTTTTATTTGAAAAATTCTCGGGGTTTTCGATCAAAAAGTTAAGGTATCCTGCAGTATCCTGCTTCGAAACTTATAGGAGATATAAATGAAAGTATAAACTATAAAATAAAATAAATTTTAGGTGCGGACTCCTGCGGTCTGAGTTTTTATGAACTTTTCTTTAAAAATAATGCAAAACAGTCAGTTTACAATATGACAACACCTGGAAAATGAAAGCAAATAAAAGTGTCAACATAAAAATTTTTAACAACCCAAGCGAATACGCGAAACTTAAAATGGAAGCAGTATACTGCATGTGAAAAATAAGGAGGGAGACAGAAGAGTAGAAGAGGAGAGCAGTCAGCAGGGACTATACGTGCCGACGCGATGCCGCGCGTTCGTGCTGCAGGGAGCACACTCAGAGAAAAATATCACAGTTTTGACTAAAGTTGCCAAGCCAAAATAGCTTTGGTCGCTCAAGTCATAACAGCTGTAATTTCGAGCTATTCTAACCTAACACACAAGCAATACCTACATTCACGTTATTGCTTGTCTAACACAAAGCTAATATGGCTTGTGTCTACTTAGTTGATACAACTACACCTTACCTTACTATGTGACTGAAGCTAAAACAGGTATGGTTTATCGCCGATACAGCTATATTTTTCTCTGAGTGCAGCAGAAGCGTAGGGATCTATTCAAGCTGTTCTATATGTATATCTATGGGAAAAATCTTTTGTGAGCATCGGGCGAACACTGCTTTAGTGTTGGTCCTTTGCTGAAGCTGGTATGGAGTCATGTGTGTGTGTTTGCACGCGCGAGACGCATGCATGGGATGGGTGCGAGTAATCGTATGAACATTTCATAAGTCTTTTTGACATAATTTTTATACTCAACAATAATTTATCAAACACAACTCCGATTCTTCATGGTGACTATTGATAAAAAAAAAATTTCTTCTATTTCAGGTTTCTATTGTGAATTTTGTCAAAGTATTGTATTTTATTGTAATTTTCTGTAAATTGACAATAAAGTATGCAAAATGATATTTAAAAATTGCTTTTAATTATTCGTTATTATTTTCCATTTTAATTGAATTTTTTCGCATAGCATAGCGCCATATTGGATCCGCCATTTTGAATTTGATAATTCTGATAACAGATTCGTAATCAGCGACCCCAAAAACCCCCCTATACCGATTTTGAGAGCATTTCCTTTATTATTCGACTTTTGGCCGCACAGTTCGGCCTTCGGCCTCACTGTGTGACGGTGCGACCGCTTTCCTCAACTGCTCACACTCTCACTCTAGACCAGACAGTACAGTAGTTACAGCTTAACAGCAACCACTTCTAATTTCTATTACCGACGAGATGTTTAATTGTCTCTTTTTCACTTTTTGTTTCTATTATGTTTATAATCTTTTTTACCCTGCCTCCTCAAGGTTACTATCACACAATCATTTGTCACATGCCACAGGCCCACCTAATCAATCCAACGAGTTCACCTGAAAAGCACACCCACACACTAACACTCACCCACCAATCTCTGGCACTTATCACCCCGTACTTGCATGAAAACAAATTGATAGAAGACAGTTTGACGTCACTAACGAGGCCGCTAAGCTTGTTCTTTGCAAATAGCAAAAATGGCGTTACTTGACGTTTTAGATAACGTAGACAACACAGCCGAAACGAACTGTCATAGCTTCGATTCTGTAGAAACATGCAAGTGCTACCTTAACGGCTCAAAATTTAACTTTAAGATCTTGTCACTTAATATAAGAAGTATACAGCGCAACTTTGACAACTTCTTGGTTACACTGACGCGTCTGGACTCAGCCGTAGACATTATTGTACTGACTGAATGCTGGTTGTCAGACGGCCTCATACTGAACACCTTACCCGGCTACAATGTAATTCGCTCCTTAACACCCTCAAACAAAAGTAGCGGCGTAGTCATGTCACCGAAACGAGTTGCTGACGCCGACAATTGTAAACGCAGACCATTTAGTTCTCTCAATTAATGACACAGTAACTTTATTGGGCATCTACCGCTCTCCATCTCTATCTAATATTAATCCCTTTCTGGATTCGCTCGACTGTACTTTTACCGAACCTAAAACATGGCTCTTCCGTTATCCTTATCGGCGACATTAATATTGACATCTGCTCTCCGCTCGACGGCTGCAATAGTAAATATCTGTGTTTAATGGCTTCGCACGGTCTATTACCGGCCATAAACAAACCTACTAGGGGTAAAGCATGTTTGGACCACATCTTCATTAAATCTTAATTTAAAACTTCTGGTATTGTTTGCAAGTCGTCAGTGACCGACCATGATATGGTTGTCGCAGGTCTGCTCCTACCTGCGTTATCATCGGGTGCCTCTCTACCTCCGCCGCATCGTTGGGGCTTATCTGGCGGGGAGGTGTGTCACCTACATGGGACGTGATGGCGGAAACCAGCGCCAAGTGTCGTGCGGTGTTCCACAGGGATCGGTCGTGGGACCGCTCCTGTGGAACATCGGGTACGACTGGGTGCTGAGGGGCGAGCTCCCGCCGGGCGCGGACCTGACGTGTTACGCGGACGACACGCTGGTCACGGCCCGGGGGAGTTCGCACAGGGAGGCAGCGTTGCTCGCGACGGCGGCGGTCTCACTGACGGTGAGCCGCATACGGCGCCTCGGCCTGGAGGTGGCCCTCGGCAAGTCGGAGGCCATGGTGTTTCATGGCCCCCGGCGGGCGCCGCCGGCCGGATCACACATTGTGGTCGGGGGGGTCCGGATCGCTGTCGAGCCCACCATGAAATATCTGGGATTGGTGCTCGACAGCCGGTGGGACTTCGGACCCCACTTCCGGCGGCTGGCGCCCAAGTTGTTGGGCGCGGCCGGGGCGCTGGCAACGCTGCTTCCCAATTTGGGGGGCCCGAGCGCCGCTTGTAGGCGGCTCTACGTGGGGATCGTGCGATCGATGGCCCTTTACGGGGCCCCGATCTGGGCGGCTGACCTGACGGCCGCCAGCATCTCTGTGCTGCGAAAGCCGCAGAGAGCAATGGCCGTCAGAGTCATAAGGGGGTATCGCACGATCTCCTACGAGGCGGCTTGTGCACTGGCCGGATCCCCGCCATGGGACCTAGACGCGAAGGTGCTCGCGTCACTTTATCGGTGGCGCGAGGAAGCGAGGGCGCGGGGCGAGCGGCCGATGCAGCGCCATATGGAGCAGCGTCGGTCGCAGCTTCGCGAGGTCCTGGTGGCGGAATGGCGGGACAGGCTTTCACGCCCTACCGCCGGCCTCGTCACCATCGAGGCGGTCCGGCCAGTGCTCGACCTCTGGCTCGGGAGGAGGCACGGCTCCCTGTCGTTTCGGGCGACGCAGGTGCTCTCGGGGCATGGCTGCTTCGGGAAGTACCTGTGTCGCATAAACAAGGAGCCGGACGCTCGGTGTCACCACTGCGTCGACTGCCGGGAGGACACGGCGTGGCATACGCTGGCAGAGTGTGCCGCTTGGGAGGAGCCGCGCCGTGCCCTCATCTCAGAAGTAGGCAGTGACTTGTCGCTGCCGACCGTAGTGAGTTCGATGGTCGGCAGCGCCGAGTCCTGGGACGCGGTGGAGGCTGCGGAAAGGGAGAGAGAGATCTCGTCCACTCTCCCGATCCGCAGCAGGCGCACCGGGCGTCGGAGGAGGGCGGACAACGCCCTCTTCCGGCCCCCCTAAATGGGTCCAGGGGCGACGGATTCGGGGACATCCGTCGCCCCCCAACATCAGGACCCGAGAAGGCGGCGCGCGTAGTGTTCCTCGCGCGCCGACCACAGACGTTGCGGGGGGAGTACACCTCACTCCCCCCGCCCGAGACGGGGCCCGCGCAAGCAGGCCGGCACCAGCCGGGGTTGTGGAAGAATAATGTGTTCCCGCGACCCCGGCGTAGGTGTGAGAAGGAACACCGGGGTGGTTTTTAGTCAGTAAGAGTCTGACAGACCCCTCCGCCCGCCCCAGGGCGGAGGACATCCATGAGGATTTTCCACCCCGGGAACAAAAAAAAAAAAAAGGTCTGCTCCTACCTAATCGCCTCACGGCAAATAGAAACAACCGTTTGAAACAGAAAATTGACGTCGAGGCTGCCACTGCCGAAATGATTAAGTCAGACTGGTCTCCCGTGACCAAAAGCCCTTCGTTAAACACAGCAATCGACAACTTCGTTTCAATAATGTCCGCAGCATGTGAGAAACATACAAGAACAATAAAAATGAGCCGAACTATGATAAATATTAAGCCGTGGATAACTCCTGGGCTATTAAGATGCTCGCATCACAGAGATAGGCTCCACAGTTACTCAAGGGATCACCCGGATGATGCTATCAGTAGGAAAGTTTACAGCCGTTATCATAACTTCTACATCTCTCTGCTCCGTAAAATAAAAGGCGACTATAATGCTAGTCTTATATCAGAAAATAGCTCAGACCCTAAAAAGCTTTGGAAATCAATCAAAATCGTAAGCGGAACCTCAAACCGTAACAATGACAATACAGAATTATTACACAGTTGTCAAACCTTGGAGTCTTCGTTAGATAACTGCAATAACCACTTTGCTTCGGTAGGGAAAAAAGCTGGTCGACAAAATTCTCTCAAAAATATCAGAGACACTAGAATCAGTAGTATCTAAATACCAACCTCGTAACACGGTAGAGCACACGCTTTTTCTTCACCCTACTGACACATATGAAATAAGCAACATAATCACTCAGCTCAAAGACGACAGTTCACCGGGCCCGGACTTGCTTACTGTTCCGCTGATTAAGAATACCCCTAACGCCATAGTTGTACCGCTAACCCACATTTTCAACCTGAGCTTAGAGACAGGCACATTCCCTGAATGCTGGAAAGTAGCGGCCGTCACTTCCATTTATAAAAACGGAACAAAAAAAAACCAGAAAACTATAGGCCAATCGCTCTACTTAACACCCTGTCTAAGGTACTGGAAAAAGTGGTCAATACTCGTCTAGTTAACTTTCTAGAAAAGCATCGATTGGTCTCAGACAGACAGTTCGGGTTTCGCCGGGGCAGGTCCACCGAGGACGCCGTGACACTTTTAGTAAATGGAATAGTGTCTCACACGGATAACAAAGATAAGTGCATTGCGGTCTTTCTTGATCTTGCAAAAGCGTTCGACGCGGTGTCGTTGGATTTGCTTCTGCGAAAACTGGACACGCTAGGAATTCGAGGAGTAACGTACGACTGGTTCAAAAGCTACCTCACAAATCGCACGCAACTTGTGAGAATAGACAATCACTGTAGCCAACAGCTCCCTATAAACTATGGAGTCCCTCAGGGCAGCATACTGGGGCCCACCCTTTTCACGCTATATATGAACGGCATCTCCAACCTAGAATTTAATCGCACAGAAATAATAACCTACGCGGATGATACAGTGATCCTATTTCATGACAAGTCGTGGGACCTAGTGTTCCGTCGTGCAGAGGAGGGTTTGTCTTTTATTTCGGAGGCACTCGATAGTAACTTACTTTCACTTAATATCGATAAAACGAAATACTTTGCCTTCTCGAAAACCTCAACCTCTAGTCCTCCAAATGACCTACAACTGACAATACATGCCTGCCCTTCATTGTCAGGCCCAAAACCTGCAAACTGCACCTGCCACCCGATTGAACGCACCTCGTCAGTCAAATTTCTGGGCGTCACTATTGACTCGAGGCTTACCTTCTGGCCACATATCGCCGCTTTGGCTGGCAGAACCAGGAAATAAATTTTCGTAATGAAGAATCTTCGTGACTGCCTGCCTCGGGATCTCTTAAGAAAGGTCTACCTTGCTATCTGTCAGCCCATAATACAGTACTGCATATCTGTTTGGGGAAGTGCCGGAAAAAGTCACATGATTTACGTCGAAAGAGCTCAGAGGGCACTTCTGAAAGTCACGTTTAGGAAACCATTCCGTTTCTCAACTGACAAGCTTTATAGGGAAGTTCAGGTCCCCCGCGTGAGGCAACTTTACATTGTAACTGCTATCGTCCGCATTCACAAGACCCTGTCCAAACGAGCTGATTATGAGGAACTCCTCTCAAAGCGGGTGTTTAGAATCCCAACTCCGCCTGCGAAGTCCCTTTCGGCCAGACGTAGCCCAGCTTATTCTCACCCACACACATTTAACAAGGTCTGCAAATCACTGGACATCAAAGACTTATCAACCGCTCGACTTAAAAGTGTAGTAAAGAAATGGCTTCTGGAACTAACATACACCGAAACAGAATCACTTCTCTAACATTTGCCGACAAACCAATGTGCCAGCAATCAACATCCTTCTCACAGACACTCACACCATAACACACGCTTGACTAAACTAGCTTTGTAAATCGACATATGTATTTCTTTCTGCTCATACGCACTCTGACCCCCAAGATACAAGCCTTGCTTAGTTTGGGGGTCAACGGTCAAACCAAAATTGTGATGTACAAACTTATCTGTGTTCATGTAAAATCAATGTCTGTCATCACCTATTCTTTTAGCCAATAAAACTTTTTGTATATTTTTTTGTAGTATTTTTAATTAAGAAGTTCTATATAGTATCCCCCACATTTTTAACATTATTGACAGACACGACATAAAAGGAGCGTTCAAGATTGTCAAAGAAAAAGAAAGAAACAAAACATTTGAGTTAAGAATAATTATTTTTATTTATAAATTAAACATCATCGGAAAATAATATAAAAATGTTAAACATAATCTTATTCGATAAAATAATAATTACTTACAAGAATACTAGCAATGCGTAGAACATTTAAAGAAAAATTGACTTGCGTAGTCGACGATGCCGATGGAGCAAGCTTGCCGAGAAGTAACTTACTCAAAATCAAAATATTTTACTTTACATGAACCTACATTATGCACTTTTGAAAAGTCAGAATCTAGGGTCCTTGAAAGTTCTGAGTTGAGCTGCATGATTACGGACAAATGCGTGAACTCACAGGACAGGTCCACTCAATCCGTGTGGATCTTTCCTCAAAAAACATTTCAGACATCAATCTACAAGGTCTTCAAATGATCCGACCAACATTATGTCTGGACTTTAAAAGAGACTGTGACCTGTACCCTAATTGTGTAATACACAATCAATCGGAATCTGAATCGTTTTGAAACAGATTGCTAATCCATTGCTTCATAAATTCGAAAAAAAAAAAAAATGAGACCTGGCAGCTTCCTAAATAAGTTGGCGTAGTCAAACCAGATACAGCTGAAGATCAGTATTTTACATGAAGTGACTTCCCGATCTGACCCAGTGACTAGTTACACCTTGATTAGATTATTATTTAAGAAAAACGAAAGCCACTTTTTTTCCTTTCTAAGCATTACTAGCATTTCTGCATGTTGATTCGGTAAAAATCTCACCGTGAAGAGTTGCGTGAAGTGAGCTGTCAGTGTCATCCGGTCTTGGTCAATCCCTAGCATCAGTGGCACTGACAGCTCACTCCACGCTCACGTCACCTAAGTTTTCACGGTGAGATGGTTACAGAATAGCACCACTGTAGTGCAGCAACGGGATTTTAATTTATGAATACTTATAAAGTTTCAGTGGCTAATCTGCCAAAGTCATCCCTGATTAATTGAGAAGGGATGATAGTCATCTACAGAGAGATCAACATGTAAAGTCCAATTGAATAAATAGCCTTTCAGAGGCCCTAGCACGATCGCGTGACGTTAACGTTACGTAAATATAACGTAAATGTAGCGTAATTGTAGCGTAAACGTAGCGTAAATTCGAACGATTTAAAAAATTAAAACACTTGCTTCGCACGTAATGTTTACTTAGTTTTAAGACTGTATTTATGTCTATGAGTGATACTTATTGTGCTTGTCTCAAAAATGTAAACCAAAATGCTTAGTAGTTGTATTTTCGATTAGAAAATCGTTCGATTTTACATTACGCTTACTCCGCACGTTCGTGTTTAGCCCAAAGATAGGTTTGCGCCACTATTATGTAAGAATTCCATTGTAGTACTTGTTGCTTAGAATCAGTAGGACATATTAATATCTTATAGTTTAGTTCCAATCCTGGAAATTCTGTTTGAACGCCGTTGGCTCGACACCTTCGGGTACTTTGGTCACGTGTACCTGTAAAATAAGGAAATTAGTTATTTATTTTTATACTGCAGAACCCTAAATATGAAACTTGTAACGTACTAAATTGGACTAAGCATAATCAGCCTAATTATAATGTTCCCATTGTTGCGTCACAGGCTTCCCCTCTGTGAGAGGGGTCATAATCCACTACGCGGTCCCAGTGCGGGTTGGTAGATGTCACATGCTTTCGATTTTTTGATTCTAGAACATGTCGTTTTCCTCACAATGTTTTTCTTCACCGTTTTGAGAGCAGTAGTGATTCAATAATTTACACAAAGTAATGTGTCAGCTTGGATCGAACAAGACCTACAACGCGAAGTCGCGGCCGTAACCAATGTGCCACCACGGCTTTTAAAATGGGACATGGGAGTTAAAAGAGTGTAAATGAGATTGTAGTAGGTATACATCTCTGCCTACCCCTTATGGAGTTCAGGCGTAATGTTATAAAAGTAGATGACGTAATAACGTGATTGCATTATTACGTCATTAACTTTCTCTCTGGTTGGGGGCACTTAAATAATAATTGTAAAAATAGCCTGTTCCAAACGTCTGTAATCAAACCTCTTTCGGCAAAATTCTTACGCAATAACTCATTATAGGGAATTAGTAACACACTAATTTGTGTTGAGAACGTTTCAACTTTAAATCTCAGTTGTGTTATGTTATAGAATCATATTATTACGTCATATCCCTACTTTCCCTAAGCCAGTGGGTATCTATATTTGTTTGTACATTTCAAGGGCACCGCTTTCAGACAGAATCGATACATTGGCGCCTAAATCCATGAAGGTTACATATACCACTGGCGAATAGTTCATTGCTCTAAATCAAGGATGGTGAACCTTTTTTCTATCTGTGTGCCATTTTAGCTTAAAAATAGATATTGTGGTTACTGTGACTGCCTCGTTGGTCTAGTGGTCGCAATCGCAACTGCTGAGCATGAGGTCCTGGGTTCGATTCCCAGGTCGGGCAACGCGTTATTGGGTTTTCCTATCTGGAATTTCTCAGTAGCAGCCCGAAGTCCGGATTTGTGCCCGGTTGATGGCAATAGGCTCGCCCCTATTACATGGGACTTAAACATAACTGGCGAAATGTGGGTGTACTATAGGTACACCTCTGCCCAACCCTTCGGGGAAACAAGGCGTGATGTTATGTTATGTGGTTACTGTTTCAAAACGGAAAAACTAATTCATTAATTGCCATTCAACGTGTCGATGCTGCCAGTCTTCTGGGCACATTTCCGGATGAGCAGCGATGCGGATGAGTACATTGACGCCTAATTTGGGAAGAAGAAGTGGCGCAACAAACTCCCCAGTTTTTTTGTGTCCCTTTAGTTTTTATATTCATTTGTATAGTGAGTTAGTTAATCCTTGTGTAAATATATTAAAATAATTGTTAGGGCAATATTTAATACTTTTTTTAAACCTATTAACCTCCTAATGATGCACCTACCTTTTTAAATAAATACCTACATTTATCTTTTTTTTTGTATTATAACTACATAAATCATAAAAGACACTGCATTATTAGAAAATATGTCTAGTAGCTAGACTTACGAGTTGTAGGTCGTAAGTTCGAACCCAGACAGGCGTCTTACTTTGTGTAAATTATTTCATCACCGCTGCTCTCAAAACGGTGAAGGAAAACATTGTGAGGAAGCCGGCATGTCTTAGATCAAAAAATTCGAAGACATGTGACATCTACCAACCCACACTGGGCCCGCGTGGTGGATTACGGCCCACTCCCTCTTACAGAGAAGAGGCCTGTGTCCCAACAGTAGTAACATAATAGGCTGATTATGTTATGTTATGTATGTCTAATAATGTGTCTCTTTTTAACCTTCTGGCTTTTTTTCAAAGTTGGTCGCAGTAGCTAAGTTAGGAGCACCCTGACCAAAAATGTGAGGTGAGGCAAGAACTGTGCTACATCCAAGTTGGTTGCAGTCTATCAGTATTTTAGGACACCAAAATGGTAATTATTGGACGCTCACTAAAAGAGGCACATATGATATTACTGTCCATTCATATTTTATACCTGATTCATTAATACAATAAAAATATAGTATACTAACTTAAATAAACTATTAACAAACTAAAATATGGCGTCGAAAAAATCCTCCGCATCGCTGTCGACTGGTAATGTATCTATCGCGGATGGATTGCTTTATTAGCTGTTTTACAAAACCGCTAGCTGTTTTACAAAACAGCTCCGTTATGGAAAACAGCTGAACAACATTCAGTTGCCATTTAACAGGTAGCAGTTTTGTTAAACGTAGTGCCCAAAACTGCTACCCTCGTTTAGACATAATACAGAATGGCTTATCAGCAGTCAGAATAACCTAAATTATGACCAAGTTAGGAAAATGGGTGATTGAGAGTGTTTTACGCAATTCAGGTTCTGAGTATGTACTCACCCAGTCTGGGTAGTCATGCCATTTCAGGTACTGTTCGGCCTTCTTCATTGCTTCAGCTTTTTCCTAGAGCAACAGAAAAATTTTTGGTTGTAGATTTTAAATCGGTGGGGTGTAAGATTTGAAATGGAATGAACTTTTGAAATAGAATTGCGAAATGAAAATAACTAATGATGATATTGAATTACAGAATTAAATAAAATCTACACTAATATTATAAAGAGGAATGATTTGATTGTCTGTAGTTGTCGAAGCTACTTGATCGTTTTGAAAAATTGGTTTTACCATTAGAAGCCGAAATTATGTCTGATGAACATCGGCAACTTTTTTTTTTTCGAAATCCACGCGGATGAAGTCGCGGGCTAAGTGCTAGTTATGAAATGAAGTGGTTAAAAGAAATAATGAAGCTGAAATGATGAATATGAAATGTATACCTTCTCATTAGATCCTCTGCCGACCCATACATAGATACCGCTGTAACTTCCAGTATCCAAGATGTAGCATTCCTGAAAATGTCAAAATGTTTTACTTTAAAATTATTATTGTCCCTACATTAACGACAATCCCTAAGTTACGATTTCTCTGCAAAACTACTAAACAGATTGTGGCGGGTGTGTGGTGGAGCTTGATATATTTTTAAATGTATTTTTCATCTCATAAAGTTCAAAACTTTTCATGATTCCAAAGCCGCGGGCAAGACTATGGGGCACCCAATTCAAATAACATTACATCTCGCCTGTAATCCCAGAAGGATTAGGCATTTCAAATAAAATACGTAATTTTATAATACATTATTAGCTCGACTTAGATAACGATATGTATTTACTGACACCGTCGAATGTTTAGACTCAAGCTTAACACATGCCGTCCATGTGTTAAGCTTTTTGACGTACGAGTACTTGAAAAGGGAGATAAGAATAACATCCAATGGTTTACGTTTGAAAAATTGTATGTTTACATGTTATGTTTTCATGTTTATGGCACTAAACATATAGCTTTTAAAAAAGTGTTAAAATTATAATAAATATACCTACAGTATTTTTTATCTAACTCTAAATGTTACCAAGTGCACAAAAACGCTGTGAACGTGTGTGTAAGCGCGGGAGTTATTTGCTGACTTGTCTTCACGCACACATTCACAGCGTGTTTGAACAATTGGTTACCACAAGTAAAGCGCGCTTCGTGAGATGAAAATACTACACCATTAGTTATTGCAGAAACTTTCTCCAAAACTTTGGCACTTTTCTTTTTTGTAAATTCTTACCAACTTATAACAAGTGATTGGTTATTGTGCTGCTACTTCGGTCAACCAATAGCAAGATTGTGAAGTGATCCAAATTCGGAGATTTCATCTATTTTTTCTTAAAATAAATTATAATGTCGGCACTATAATTATGATGCCTTTTGACGTAAGCACTTTTTTTTTAATTTCCTTAATATTGACAGCTTCATGTGAGGAAACAGTGATGTCATAGGTTTGCAAACAGATCGGATATAACTAGCCGCAGTAATAACGAACTTTTGGGACTTGATTTAATCGAATGGACAAGCTGGTTCCCAAGTGTACAAACACGCTGTGAATGTACAGACGTCATCAAACAATGCAACTTGGTAGGAAATTTGCCTCGAGAAGATTGCTTTTAATTCTTACCTTAGTATTAAGCAAGTCTTGCGTTAGTGGAGGAGGCAGTTTGGTGATCTTGATAGAGCCGGAACTGTCAGAGATCTCGCTCAGAGAAACCTCCACGTTGGCTCCGCGTTCGAATTCCTGCTGGACATAAAATTGAATTAGATCCAATTAAAAAATTAAATGGTTTCCCTTTTAGGCCTGGATTACGTTAAAAAAAAAAGAAATATGAGAAGCAGACAATTTTCTCGTTTATGCCAGGTTCTAACCAAATCATCATCAACACTCTTGACCTTATTCCAATGTATTTTGGGATCTGCGCAACATTTTGTGGCGGCATCTACACCGCCACATGCTACAACGACGCATCACACTGACGCCACGCAAAATCCTGCATCGCGCAAGCAGCATTTACCGCGCAACTAGAATACATACAACGTCTCTATTCAATTCCAAGCAAACAATTTGTGGGATACAGGAATGGATATAAGTACCTATCCGAACTGTTTTTCGAACCTTCTCTAAACTCTCGGTAAGTACTAACTTAAGGGATAATTAAAGCTAACTCTAGTTTAATTCTCACTAAAGCTATTTAAACTAGTTAAACGGCCAGAGGATTGTTAAATTCTGGCATATTCAAAATAGTGATAGTAGTAGTCCTAGTCTTCAGTATTAATCAGAGGCGAAAGACCGCATATTATGCTCGTGGAAGGTTAGTCGCGGGTCAAACAAATCTCCTCGAAGAGACTATCTTTTACCGGATATCCTCGTTACGATACATACGTTGTATATTGGCCAAAATTCAATACAGCAATTATGATAAATTATAATATAACTGAATTATTTTGGCTGCAAAGAAAGCGTCACATTTTCACGAAAGAATGTCTTGTTTCCATCAAACTTAATTTCAAGAGTTGAGCTGATGAAAATGATTATAATTCGGTACTTCATTAATTCATCATACAACGTTATAAGGAGTTCTGTTCGAACCGTCGGTTGAGACGGTCGTCTTCGCTCTCGTAGTGTCTCAATCAACATGTGGTCAAATGGTGCGAGTTTTTTAACGGTTCATTTGCTTGCTATGTGTCTGCCTCAGTGCCATTGCCTCTGTGTCGTTAATTAAAATAATTTTAATCGTTTTTTTTTTATATTCCAAGTCTCCAGTAGACGACTCAGGTAGTCGTATTTTTGGGCGCTAGATGTGGTCGGTGTATTTTAAACAATGAAAACTGCAACTATTGTTCATGTAAATAGTGTATTTTGTTATAAAATGAAATGTACATGAAACTAGTGTGAAACTTATTATTTAACATAAAACGCAACGCAAGGCGCAATAATGCGTACGCCGAGCGCGTGCGCTGTGGTTGGAATTCTTTAGCCGAACCACTACGACTTCGTTGAAATCTGAGTCTGGCGTTATGCAAGCCCTCTGTCGCTATCAGGCGACAACATTTGACATTCGAACGATATCTCAGAACATGAAATACTTCGAAAAGGAAATTAGTTTTTAAATGGACACGGCAAAAGATCAAGAACGCTGCAACTTAGATTTATTAAAACTGGAAACGTTTAGTAGCGAGACCTGAGACGAAGACATTGAAAACAGCAACATTTATCACAGCAGAGCAATGACATAGAAAAGAGCCGAAAAAGCAGTTGAACCCTGCCAAACGATTCACCGGCGAAGCTCGACCTGATAAACCCGGCTGCGACGCTGTTAAAAGATTCCATAGATAAAAATTACCCGTCTCTCCACTAGACCAATGCCTACTCTAGGGTGCATATCCAGTACGACTCGCAATCCTTTCCTATCCTAAGGACACGTCTGCCCTACCATTACAGCGCCCTCCGGTCTACTTCTTGATGTGCAATGGTCTCTGTAGATCCTTGAAACATGAGGTTTCAGGGTCTCGTGCAAATCTTGGGTTTCATTCGATTAATCGAGTCTAGTCAAACCATGCTTTTGCATGGTTTTCATAAATTTTTTCATTCATAATTAATAAGAACAAAGTCATAATAAACGGCGCCGCAATTTATTTTTAACAAAATTTCTCGGGCTACATTGAAGGAATCCCTTTAATATGCCATCACCTTATCTAGTAGATAATCAATTAAGTATACTGACCTCATCGTCTCCACCTTCAGCAGCCTCGGCGACGGAGTCCTTGTCACCAGATCCTAATGTTTCGAAGAACTTCTCGAAATCACTCTCCTTTGAATCGGCATCTGCACAACAATATTTATAAATGTATTTCATAATTCGTTTGATAATACAATACGTATCCTTGGCGCGTTCGACCACAAAATCTACGAGGTATTGGGGACCGTCGCTACACAGCGGTTAGTCAGGTCAATAAATATTAGAGATTGGCCGGGCGATCATTATTTTGTTATGTTAATAGTAATGTGTAAAATCAAGTAATTCAGACAGCTGTGCTTCTGGGGAAAGTTCATACAGAATGGTGATATGACGACTAATCCAAAAATAAATAAAGAAGAAGAAACTTACCAATGATCTCAATACTGGCCCTTCCATTATGATCCTGATCTCTGACCTGGTTGGCTACTTGAATAGCCTTCAGTCTCTCCATACTCTTGGCATTTTCACCGACGTACAGGTAAATCTCGTGGTCGTAGTCCAAGACGAAGCAGTCTCCTTTGTTTAGGGATTCGAAGCTGACGGCCACCTAGTGACAGAAAATGTAAACAAATGTTGGTTTCCGGACTTGTAAATAAATACGGGCTGCGTTTATTTCTGTATATTTATGGCCGCCATTCTTTACAAAAACACTTGCTAGGAAACGACTTTTATTTGTGGTTTGGAAATTCGCTGTTAGTGCTAGTGCGCATTGTGACGTACGTAAATCATTGTGCGTATGTGAGTGCAAACAAGGTTACAGGGATCGTGGGAGCATTTAAAGTTACAACTTGTTTTGCAACTTGCCGAATACTGACTCAAACCCATTTTTGATTAATGGATGTGTTCCGAACTTCAACTTTTCACTTCTAGTAAAAAAATGTTCAATGAAAGAATTGTCCACTGTACACCAATGAACCAAAAGGGAAGCGTCTGATATAAGCTTAATGAAAAACATCATTAAATTTTTATTGGCAATACAGGATTCAGAAATATTGGTCAATCCAATGTAGTTAAGAAATGCAAGATTTTGTTCGATCCAATTTGATGGCTCGACCGTTAAGCCGTTGTTTTCAAAACTGCCTGCGTCATGCAGACTGAAATAGTATAGATTTAGATCCTAGTTGATCGACGAGGTTACAAAATACATAAAATCACGCCTGTAATCCCAGAAGGGTTAGACACAGATGTATCTATAGTACGCCTACACTTCGCCAGTTATGCTTAAGTCCCATGTAATAGGGGGCGAGCCTATTGCCATCAACCGGGTACAAATTCAGACTCCAGGCTGCTTCTGAGAAATCCTAGATAGAAAACCCAATAACACTTTGCCCAGGACCTCATGCTCAGCGGTAGATCAACGAGGCAACATTAACGACCGACACGATCGACGAGGTTAATTAAAAGCAGAGGCGCGTCGTCTCTTATTGTTTACTCGATTTGCTTGTGAGAAAATACGAGTATGTAGGAGAAAATGTTAAAGACCTGCTGCGCTACGCAGTTGGTTGTGGAGGTCAAGGTCAAAGAGGCAGTAACTCCAAATGGAATACTGATGCCAGGCAGATGAGCAGTGGTGAAGACAATATAATGTTAAATGTTACAGGAATTAAGATTATTTAAGCAGTTTTTGAGGTAGAAGAATCCTCAATAAAAAATTAGCTGGCAATTAGGATGATGACTAATATTAAAAATGCTCATAAAAATAATGTAATTTCAAAGAAGGCTTAGTAAAAATGAGATAATCAAAAAAATCTGTTAAATCGTACACCGATTTAACAGATTTTAAGAAGATACACGCTTTAAAAGTTTTTGTTGGGGATTATTTCTGTCCATGTCGCGCGGTACTGACAATGTACGGTGCTAGTATGAAGTTACATAGTCGTGACGTCACTTCTACGATAGTGCTGTCCTTGCCTAACAATTATCTTAAAACGTTTATAACTCAGCAATTTTTTAAGCTTTTACACTTTTTGTAATTTATTTGCGAAATTTGGAAACAAACAATTTTTGCGAGATAAAAAAAATCATCATCCCAATTGACCTATATTCATACGGACAATTTAAATTAATTGTAAAGTAACCTTAGTTTAAATCGGGGAGGTATTGTATTTTAGACATACAGTACAGTCCGCGAGGCCTAAGCTGAGCTTTTCATTTGTGTGAGTGATTACCAATAGCACCAATGTGGTCGTGCGATTACATAGGGCCTCGGGCCGATTATCCTATTGGGCGATTGGCAAGCAAAGGACGCGTCGCTATGCGCACTCACACAAATGCAACGCCCAGATAAGGCCTGACGGACTCAGGACACGCCTTGGGCGTCGGGAATCGCCAGCGGATTCCCGGCACCGTAGGCGCGGGTTTGCGAATGGCGAGCAATGGGTAGCTCGCCGTCCGGTAGGGACCAGGCCCGGGTCGACGGCGCGTCGTGCCAAAGAGATTTCAGCACATAGTGACGGGGTCCGATATGCCCGATGCCTGCCTGGGTCGCGGGTTGTTCGAAAGAGATACCGCACAGGCAACTGAAGGAACACGGGTGGGTTTTACTCAGTAAAAGTCTGACACGCTCTTCCGCTCCACCCAGAGCGGGAGAAGTCATTTGATGATTTCTCAGCCAAAAAAAAAGACCATGGGGACTATAGAAAATATGAGCGAAACAAAAACGATGCGAAATTCGGCGTCATTTCGGTCATTAATTAACCTTAAAAAGTTACAAAATGTCCATTCTTGGCGATAAGAGTGCGGAATCTCGAGCAGAGGGGTGATTGGAAGTAGGAATGGCTTTCACAATTCAACAATATTCATTGCGTTATTTACGTTGTTGAGCAGGCAAAGTTTTCGAACATATGAAGCAATGGATTAGGAATATCCTTCAAAATGATTCAGATTCTGATTCATAGTGCGTTACGCAGTCAGGGTGCAGATTTATCCCTGGCCTTGTTTGGCTAAGAACTCATCTCTAGGTCCTATTCCGGTAATGTTGACATTAGAAAGTGAGGAATTGTGTGTTAGTATGTAAGTAATTGAACTATTTTATTTTTACATGTGTGTCTGCGGTTTCCCCACAATTGAAGTTATTATTATTTGTATGCTCTCGAGTAAAATGTAGCGAACTAACCATCTTATTATAAAATCCTATTGTAATCAAACCTACATTTACGAATAAATTTGATTTAATTTGATTCCCTAATAGTTACCTAGCGTCCATTTAAAATAACATAGGGAGGTACAATAGTTATCTACCACAGACCCGTCACACTTGAACATTTCTTAACATTACAGAGCCATCACCATGAAATAAGTAGGAGCTCATGCATATTCTTCGGGCCCTGGTAGTATACCAGGGTCTACTTAAGAAATATGTAATAGGTTTCTACCACAGACCTGCCTTACGCGAACATTCCTCTTCCCCTTAATCTGGAACAGGCGCTTTTCAGCTCCTGCGTTGATTGTGACGTGGTTGAAGCCTGAGGCGTGGCCTCCGTCCAAATATCTGATGGCTACGAAATAACGAAAAGGAGTTTTATTAAGAATAAGGTTTAATTTTAATCTTATTGTAAGGTTATCTGATTGGCAGAATTATATTTATTTCTTATTTTGGGTTTAAAATATATATTTTTTTAAAGTACCTCCTGCACGCTTAGTATGACTACCTAATAAAAGATTTTTCTCGACAGAAGAATAGACAAAATGACAGATGAAAAGAAATCTGTCATTCTGTCTATTCTAACTGTCATTTTATATATTCTTCTGTCGGCAATCAAAACATTCAGAGACCCCACTTTTTTTGTAACATCCGTCATATAAATTTTGTTTGTATAAATGTAGCATAAACACCCGGACCATAATAACGAATTGAAGTACACAACACTCATCAAAATCTGATGAATTGTTTAGGCGCTATTGTGGAACATACGTGAAACCAAACGAACATAAAATACCTATATAGACTGCCATAAACATTGCCCTTTCTTTTGGCTTCACCTTAGGCGGGTAAAAAGGTGTTACGATACCAGAAAACACGATGAGGTGTTCGATATTTAAAAAAAAAAACCACACCTTTTAATGTTCCGTGGAAATATACATAAAAACATTTAAAAAACACTTTAAAGCTCACATCAAAACATTTAAATCTTCCGTTGAAATATGGGAACATAAACACATCAACAGATTTAAAAAAAGGTATGTTTGATCACCAGAAGCGAATGGGATGACACACATGAGTAGCATAAAAAAGTGCCGTTAAAAATAAATCATAACAGCGGCCGCGGTTGAATGAAAATAATTTATGAACCTGTTTAAATAAATAGCGCTTATAAATCGATTAAACCGTTTTACAAAATATTATTTGACGTTAAAAAGTGCTGATTCTCACCCTAGTTTGAATATCTGAAAAAGATTTTGTTTTATTTTTGATATGTATGTACTTTTAATTTGACTGTTCAACCACATTCATGTAAGCACTAAGGAGACACACTTTTCGAACATAAAAAAAGATAGATTAGCAATATCCTTCAAAACAATTCAGATTGTGGTTGACACTTGTTGCGTGTTACGCAATAAGGGTGCAGTTTTATCATATTTTTTGTCTTAGCTGTCAAAAATCACTGCTGGGTTATGTTTTTCACGCGTGTGTCTTGTATGTGGGATTCTGTAAACCCTCGAAGCATCATTACGACAAGGTTATCGTTATCATTACTACATAATTACTGCGGTGTCTATCTACACGTCTAGGTCGTGCGATGACTACCGGCTATGTTTTTTTTTTTTTTTTAATAAAGTAGCTAAGCCCTCTGACGCAGTTGGTGACATCAATTCTGAGATTGAACTTAAGTCACTTCCACTAACTGCATTAGACTGCTTGAAAAGTGATATTGTTTTGAACTTTTTGGTAGCAATCGCTCGCTTACTGCTCTCAAAACGGTGAGGGCAAACCTCGAAGGGAAACTAATAAATGTCCTAGAACCAAAAATACGAAGACATGTGACATCCTGGATCCGCGTGGTGGATTATTGCCCACTCCCTCTCACAGAGAGGAGGCCTGTGTCCCAGCAGTGGGCAATCAGGTTTTAAGATTTTTGGCGGTTTATGTTAGATGAAAAATCTAAGACATGGGGTTTTTGGTTCTAAGACATGCCGGTTTCCCCAGGATGTGTTCCTTGACCGTTTTGGTAGCAGTGGTGATGAAATGTTTATGCCTAGGACAGCTTTTGTTACTTACCAGGTTGGAAATAATCCAGGAACTGTTTTGATTCGTAACCCTGGGCCTCTCGATGCTGTACAGCAGAACCATGGAACTGCTCATCATCCAAGTTGATTGTGAGGACTGCTGCGGAACCAGCTTCATCCTGGGACGTCTTGGTGCCGATCCAGAAGTGGATATCCCAGGAAAAGCGGGATTCGTCTCCGGTTGTCTTGATGTGAAGATGAGATTACGTGAGATAATTATTGAAGAGGTATTGTGCGCTTCTGTAACTTCTAACGTGACGATATTATCGTGAACGTCGCGCGTCGTCCACGTCGACAACCATAAATTTTATGGAAATAACGTGCACGTATAAACGTTATCGCGGACGGGAATTTAAAAGCCATACATTTTACTTCAGCGTTTACAAGCTCAAACTCAACTCGAAACATTTATCTCAAATAAACCACTTGCAGGCACTTTTGAATTGTCAAGGTCAGTCGGTCAGAAATATGAAGCGAGTTGGGGTTGGGTTTAAAATCAAGTCGCCTGAATTTGAGGAGTCTGACACTGTGCGGGGACAGGGGTTGCAATTTTAGCTGCCGGAGCTGCGTCGAAATATTTAAAATTATTTTCTAGAAATATCGGTAAATCACTAAACAATGCTTGAAATACAACGTTGGTGACACTGAAAGTGACATATATACTCGAATTCACGTCATTCTGTTTCCTCCGAGTTAACATGAAAATAGTCAATTGTTCGTACCCATTACTTACCCCTATTTTCTGTGGGGAAATCGTTATGGATACTCTCCATCTGGGGAGAATGGAGGGGTATGAGTCCTACCAACTAAATTCGCACTGTTCCTACCATAAGTCGGGGGCTCGAGAGGTACGTTCGCCGCACCCCCCACTATGGGTACCTAAAATATGTAGGCGGAGACTGACTTGCAACGTTTGTTTGTAATGTATCATCGGAGGCGAGCTTGGTTCGCGGAAACGCGGCAAACGCTCGCCTCGAGCACTTGACTGAAGCGTGCTCCAATTTTGACTCACTTGTTTGTAAACATGCGCTCGCAATGTTCGCATCGAGCGGCTCGGCTCGCTCTACTGACTTCTGAGTAGCGAGCCGTAACGCGTTCCAAAGGAATTCACGAAAAAACTGAGAGTCGGGTGGAGAGTCCGATGCGTATCGAGCGGCTCGCTGTACTGACTACTTCAGGGGTAGCATTACCACCTCAGAAATGAGTTTATTCGACGGAAGAATGACCAACTTTTGTCGACGGAAATAGACAAAACGACAGATGAATAAAAGTTATCTGTCATTTTGTCTATTTCCGTCGACAAAAGTTGGTCATGCTACTCTTGCTGTTACGCGTTACAGAAACTTGTTATATTACAAACAAACGTTACAAGTCAGTCTCCGCCTTTAGACGTCATTTAATATTCATTATTATAATTCCGCTTGCACTGCTTTGTTGTCGCAAGAGCTATTGCTGAGCATGAGGTCCTGGGTTCGATTCCCAGGTCGGACAAAGTGTTATTGGGTTTTTCTATCTAGAATTACTCAGTAGCAGCCGGGAGTCTGGACTTGTGCATGGTTGATGGCAATAGGCTCGCCCCCTATTACATAAGACTTAAGAATAGCTGGCGAAATGAGGGTGTACTATAGGTACACCTCTGCCTAACCCTTCTAGGATTACAGGCGTGATGGTATGTTATGTTAACACTTACGCTTAAAACGATGTAAGAGTCGCCAGAGTAGAAGTTACCCTGATGAGAAGCAGGCACTGGGACGGGCTCAAAGTTCTAAAACAAAACAAAATAAATAAATATCTATCCTTACAAAGAAAAGTAAGTTATCTTAAACATAATTGATATCGGTAAATGATAAATGATTTTATTTCTCGTAGGTTTGTACAAACACTTTTACACGTCAATCATATTTTAAAAGCTAGATGAGATCGGCATTTCCTATCTGACTACTCTGAGAAGAAACGCCGTAACAAACTCAGAGGTCACAGTCTCTTTTAAAGTCCAGACATAATCTTGGTCAAGTCATGTGAAGACCATGTGGATTGATATCTGAAATGGTCTTTTGAGGAAAGAACCACACAGAATGGGTGGACCTGTCCAGTCAGTGCACGCATTTGTCAGTTGTTATGCAGCTCAACACAGAACTAAAGGAGCTAAACGATTCGACGAACATTACCAAAGAAAGGACATTTGTGTAGGCCGCATAAATTACTCAAACTGCCAGACCATGATTAAAACTAATAATAAAAAAAAAACAACAAGTCCACAATGTCTTCGCATTCAAAATAATTAAAATAGTATAATCCTTTTCAAAGTAAATGTCATTGCATATATAAAGTGCATCAATTTCAAAGTGTAAATAAAATATGAAAATAATCTTCAATCATATGAGGACTATGTAGACTGGTGTCTGAAATGGTCTTTTGAGGAAAGAACCACACGGATTTGAGTGGACCTGTCCAGTCAGTGCACGCATTTGTCTATCATCGTGCAGCTCAACTCAGAACTAAGGAGCTCAACGATCCGACGAACAATACAAAAGAAACGACATTTGGGGAGGCCGCGCATTTGGTGAAGGAAAACATTGTGAGGAAACCAGCCAGTCTAGTCTGTAAAAATCTCACCGTGAAAACTTAGATGACACAGTCCCTAGCATCAGCATGTCGAAATCTCACCGTGAATACTGGCGTGAAGTGAGCTGTCAGTGTCATACCGCCTTGGTCAATCCCTAGCATCAGTGGCACTGACAGCTCACCCCACGCTCACTTCACCTAAATTTTCCCGGTGACAGCTCACTTCAAGCTTACTTCACATAAAGCAAGAAAGAAAGAATATACATTTATTTAGATAAGACACACAACCCAACATAATTATGATCCAGATGTAAAACAAAAAAAAAAAAAACAATCTAGACAAAAAACAAAGTGAGTTGTGATAAATTTGCAGGAGTGTGCCCCGCGGCTGCGCCAAATAACCTAAGTTTTCACGGTGATCTTCAGCAGCCTTAATTAGTATCAGTCTAAAATGTCCAATCCGCCTTGAGCGAGCGTGGCGTTCAATGCTCGTGCCTTCTCCGTATGAGAAGAAGTCTTTGCACTGCATTGTGACATTTACAGGCTTGTTTTATTTATATTTATTTGATATTTTTTACGCTCTGCCTCGTTGGTCTAGTGGTCGCAATCGCTACTGCTGAGCATGAGGTCCTGGGTTCGATTCCCAGGTCGGGCAACGGGTCGGGTTTTTCTATCTGGAATTTCTCAGTATCAGCCCGCAGTCTGGTTTTGTGCCCGGTTTATGGCAACAGGTTCGCCCCCTATTACAAGGGACTTAAGCAGAACTGGCGAAATGTGGGTGCACTAACGGTACCTTATATCTGCCTGACCCTTCAGGGAAATAAGGTGTGATGTTATTTTATTTTTATAATGTTAGGTCAAAATCATCAAGATAAACAACGGGGCAGATGGGAAAGTATCGTCAAACAGTACGCGTTACATAACCGGGATTTGTCGATGGAAGTATAGACAAAACGTCCCATCAGATTTATTTAACTCATCTGTAATTTTGTCTATTCTGCCGTTCTACGGTGGTTATGCTTCTCTTCCCTCGACAAAATCCGTTTCTACGGTGACTTCGCGTGCAGTTAACCGACGTTTGCCCGTTCTTCTCCTTTCTCTAGCTTCAACTTTCTCTTGTAGACTTGTACTGAACGATTCCTTGACAATTAGGCTATCGATCAATTATTACGACTATTGTTATGAAATCAATAGTTTTGATTTTCGTAGGCGTCACGGGTGGGACTCAGAAGCCCGAAAGTCAGACCACCATGACCAGTCTTACCAAGGGGTACTATGTTAGCCAGTAACTGGGGTCGCTCCATGTAAAATACTGGTGTTAAGCTGCATCCGGTTAGACTGCAAGCCAACCCAAACATATTTGAACCAAACTAGAAGAAAAATATTTATTTTGACAGTTCGACAACATTGAGCAGGCAAAGTTTTCGAACACATGAAGCATTGGATTAGCGATATCCTTGAAAATGATTCAGATTGAGATTAATCGTTTGTTATGCAATTAATCTGCCTAAGGTCATACAAATCGGTGTTTTATAGTTGCCAGCAAAAATCCATACTAATATTTTGTAGAGGAAGGATTTGATTGTTTGTTTGTATTGAATAGGCTCCGAAACTACTGGACCTATGTAAAAATTGTTTTACCATTAGAAGCCGAAATTATGTCTAATGAACATACACTTGGGAGCAAATAAATCGAGCCACTTCCTTTTTCACGCATTATGGTTATTATTTTTGGTATTATGGAACGCATCGATTCGAAACATATATCGCCTAAAAGGGTATTTAATAACCTTTACAATGAGGGTAGTTAGTTGTCAAAATTTCATTTTAATTAAAGTTTAAAGGGTAGAATAAAATTATCGCATTTAATTTGCTTATGACATTTTTATTGTACTCTGTTAAGAAAAGATTAAATTTGAGGTTTTTGTTAATCATACCCATATTACTTGTTATTGTTGTTTTTATCTGTGTCTGTGTAATCAAAATAACCTGATAAAATGGATACTACACCGACGGAAGCTGCCCAAGTTGTAGCTTTACTTGAGGTTGGACACGGACAACGTGAAGTGGCACGCAGACTTCATTTGAGTCGTTCAAAGGTACAGCGGGTATACCGCAGGTATCTGGAGACTGGTGCTTTTGTTCGGCGACCTGGAACTGGCCGACCACGGGCAACAACAGAACGTGACGACCGCTTTATTGCAACCAATTCGTTGCGCGACCGTGGACTTAATGCTGTTCAGCTACAGCAAGCGTTACGTGACGTTCGAGGTGTCGCAATCAGTAGGTGGACAGTGAGACGAAGACTAAAGGAACGAAATTTAACATCACACAAACCAGCAACTGGCCCAAAATTGACTGTAGCTCATCGCCGATCTCGCTTGGAGTTTGCTCGAGAACACATTAATTGGACGTTAGAAGACTGGAGGTCAGTTTTGTTTTCTGACGAGTCAAGAATCTGTCTTTTTAGCAATGACGGGAGAAACCGAGTGTATAGACGTCCTGGTGAAAGATTTGCCCAATGTTGCATTCGAGAAACTGTGAGTTTTGGTGGTGACTGGTGGTTCTTGTATGGTGTGGGGAGAAATTTCTCTAGACGGAAAAACGGAACTTGTCTTCGTCGACCCCGCCAACGATGGCAGTGGTAGACGTGGATTAACAGCTGACCGATACATAACTGACATTCTTGAAGACCACGTAATGCCGTATGCTGGTTTTGTCGGAGAAAATTTCTTGTTTATGCATGACAATGCGAGACCTCATACCGCGCAGATCGTTACGGAATACTTGTCTGCGATCGGGATTCAACAAATGGTATGGCCAGCACGAAGTCCCGATTTGAACCCGATCGAATACCTATGGGACGAGCTAAAACGGAGAGTCCGAGCCAGGGTTCCCGCTGTTTCATCCATTCCCGAGCTCAAAGTCGCTGTGCTTGAAGAGTGGGAGAACATACCACAATATGTCATCGTAACTCTGATCAGATCGATGACTAATAGGCTACAAGAATGCATCAGGGCACGGGGGGATAATACCAGTTATTAAGAATATTTTTTTTGCAATAATTTTGTTTTTTATTGTTTTTATGGACTGTTTTAGCCCTACTAAATTTTCTATCAAAATTACCATTTTTCTTGCAGAGCCAATAATTTATTATTCAATAAGGTTATTATTCAATAATTTACCCTCATTGTTAAGGTTATTAACTTAACTTTTAGGCGATATATAGTTCGAATTGATACGTTCCATATTCCCAAAAATATTTACCATTTTACGTGAAAAAAGGTAGTGGCTCGATTTATTTGCTCCCAAGTGTAGATTACTTTTTTTTTTTTTTTCGAATACCACGCGGACGAAGTCGCGGGCGAAGTGCTAGTAATAAATAAAGTATTAAATTTTCCCCGTATGTTTTTTATCGTAATAATTATCAACGATATCGCATCATTATTATAATGTAACAAAATATTAATTAAAATAAATTGTTTATTATTGATAATATCTAGGTACTTAGTATCTAATCTGTATTGGTTAACCAAAATTGATAACAAATAAGTTTTTCATGATTTTATGTAGGTAAGTACCTAATTTTGTTTCATGTTTGTATTAAATGTGTTTTTCATAAATGTTTAGGAAATGACTTCTTATTTTCCCAAATAATATTTTTGGTTCTATCCTATCCTTGTTATGCCAGATCGTATAACATTACTATTATATTAGTAAAACATTGCCTACAGGAGCCAGACTACGCTCGAACTGAATAACGACTACACCACCCGCAATGAGAGTGTAAATATACAGGGTGGAAGGGACATTGACGCACAACCGGTTACCATGGACTCAGTACATGATTCTGATCCGCTGCATAAATCTGCTGTTTCATAGAAAAGTGCAATACCTTCGCGGTCAAAATGTATGGCAGAGCATTTATTTTTATTTTTATAAATGACAAAAAATTTCAACGCAGGGGGGTTTAGAATGAGGACAGGTGGAGCATACGGCGTAGGTCTGCCCAGCTTGGGCGGAGCACCGCAGTGTCCTCGCGGAGGCGATCGGCGGCAGCGATCTCTCGCGTCCGGCCATGGTACGGAGCGAGAGGGAATGGAAAGCCGTCACCTCCTTCTGCGAAGCAGTAATGCTCGCGAAGGAGGAGGCGGAGCGCGTGAGGGAGAGAGCCTTGCGCCCTCACGCCCCCACTAGTCGCCGCAGGAGACGCCCTGGGCGTCGGGAATCGCAAGCAGATTCCCGGACACCGTAGGCGCGGGCTTGCGGACGGCGAGCCATGGGTAGCTCGCCGTCCGGTAGGGACCAGGCCCGGGTCGACGACGAGTCGTGTTTCACGCGCGCCTCAAAGCCGACGCCTCAGGGTCGCGGGTAATTTGATAGAGATAACCGTGGCCCTGGCACAGGCAACTGAAGGAACACGGGTGGGTTTAAGTCAGTAAAAGTCTGACACGCCCTCCCGCTCCACCCAGAGCGGAAGAAGTCTTTTGATAATTTCCCACAAAAAAAAAGTGGGGTTCAGAATCATCTACTGAGTCCATGGTTACACGGTTGTGCGTCGATGTCCCTTCTACCCTGTATAAACAGTATAGTAACAGTATATAACATTATCAGCATCGAAATAATCACCCTTCAACACCCTCACGCAAACGCTAAACACTACTGTACACACTTCTACTTACCAACATACCCTCATTCTAACATACACACACATATACCTCTTAAAAGTCTTTACTAACATCCCTTAATATTCGTTCGTTATTAATTTTCATATCCACACTTGGTACCCTGCAATATCAATGACAATTTTGTAGTGTTAGAACACAACGTATAAGGTTTTTCACAGTGACAGCAAAACCAGTGTTTTTCTGTAATCATATTGAGTAATTTATGTGGCCTAACCAAATGTCCTTTCTTTGGTAATGTTCGTCGAATCGATAAGCTACTTAAGTTTTAAGTTGAGCTGCATGATTACTGACAAATACGTGCACTGACAGGACAGGTCTATTCAATCTGTGTTGTTCTTTCATAAAAAGACCATTTCAGACACCAATCTACATGGTCTGCGCCTGATCTGACCAAGATTATGTCTTATGGACTTTTAAAGAGACTGTGACACCTCTGAGTTTGTTTCGGCCGTTCTTCTCAGAGTAGTCAGATAGGAAACGCCGACCTCATCTAGTTTTAAAATATGATTAACGTGTAAAAGATTTTGTGCAAACATACTTACAGAAATTAAATCATTTATAATTGGAACGTGCCTGCTGCGCTTGAGTTCCTTTGTCCAATCCCCAGGCCCGGAAAAGTGTCATTGTTTTTTATATTTTTTATTTCCTAAGCCTCTCAAGGTGCTGGAGAAGAATGCTTGGGGTTTCATAGACAGAATTTCGCACAAACGTATCCAAGAACTCGGCATCAAACAGCGTCTATCAGCACTAGTACAGTCTCGAATACTAAAGTTTTTTGGTCATGTATTCAGGCGGAATAATGATTCCATTGAGCGTCTAGTGGTGCAGGGCAGAGTAGAAGGTAATAGGCCACGCGGAAGGTCACCGATGAGGTGGACCGGTCAAATCAAGTCCGCGGTTGGAGGCTCTGTTAATGAATGCTCCAGACTGTCAGCTAACAGAACCAGATGGCGAGAGATCGTGAAGTGGGCAACGACCACACCTGCGATTGGACATATTTCATCGTGACTACGACCGCTCTGTCAAGAGCGATATGAAGAAGAAGCCTCTCAGTAACAATCCGTTTACACCATAGAAACGTTTGTCATCATTTTGTCAAAGGAAGCATAGACTTTATGACCGATATTTTGTCTATTCTAACTGTCATTTTGATTATTCTAACTGTCATTTTGACTATTCTAAATGTCATTTTGACTATTCTAACTGTCATTTTGACTATTATAATTGTCATTTTGACTATTCTAACTGTCATTTTGTCTATTCTTGCGTACACAAAAATTGCGTAATTAAGCTACGCGTGCTCGTCTATGGCAATAGGCTCGCCCTCTTTTACGTGGGGCTTCAATATAACCGTTTTTTTATAAGAAAATATTAACAATGCCTTCGTTGTACGTACTTATTTGAAACTTCCATGTTTGTCAAACGTATTCTGAACAAATTTACTAGAGTAAGTAGCCAGCGCCGTTGTGACCGGTAACAAACATTAGAGTCTAAAACTGCACTATATTTATGAAGTATTTTCGTAATGGCTCCAAGAATATATAATAAATTACCGAAATGTATAAGCAATGACGAAAATGTGTGCAAATTTAAAAGTTTTTTTTTTGTTTGTTTTTTATTAGATATGACGTTTAACACTACCTATTGAAGATTTTTTTAATGATAATTTATGAAACATTTCCTATAAATTAACTTTTCTTGAAATGCATGTAAAATTTAATTAAATTGACAGTTCTTTATTTATTTGACATTTATTTATCTATTATTTTTGTTTTAAAACTAGCACTCATTTAGAGATTTGCTTTTTAATTACTGTTTAATTATTTACATCACCAAACCACTATTTATACACCAATTTCATTGGTTAGAGCTCGACCACAATATTATAGTAGATTATTGCATCGAGCACAAAGTAATTTATTATTGCACCGAGAAGGTTAAGAGTTTTGTTGGGCAAATTTATATTTAAATTTGGAACCAGTAGGATAGAAACGAATAACACGTACGTAAAAAAAGTATTGATATCGGCTGGCTGAATAGAGCTAATCCATTGAGATTGGCACCTTTTGGTGCGATTAAAAAAAAACTGTGCAATAATGAAATTTCATACATTTTTATTGCTCTAGAGCATTAGAGACTCGCTTTGTACTGAGTTTTTAGTGTGATTGTGATGAAATTAAAGCATAGTTGGAAGAAAAGTATATTTAAGACCTTATATGAATACATATGTTTACAAATAAAAATTGATTGATTGATTGATATAACTGTGGATGTAGTACATTACACAGCTTTTTTCTAAACTGAACGCTAACAACAACATACTCAACTACAGTCTGTTTACAGATATTTTAAAAACAGTGATATTTATTCCGTTGCAATAGGGTCGCTGTTGGGTTGTTGCCATTGAGAAGTCTGTAAAATCAACAATGAACTTTTTAGTCGTAACTATAAGGTATCTATTGGGTTGCTGCTGCAGAAGTTCAGAGATAAAATAACTTTAAGTGGACTGTAGTCAGTTGGGAAAACAGCTATATGTTTTCGAATTTCGAAAATGCTGTCAACAACAAAGAATGTGTGGCCGTTTTTTTTTTCTTGATCTTGAAATAGACAACAAAAATATTGTGCTTTAACATTACTATAGTCTTGTGCCAAGTAGCAATGCAAACGATTATTCTTATTTTTACGAGATATTTAGATTGATGTCGATGATAAAAGAGGTCTTTTAATAGATTTTTAATGCTAACATTATTTTCTTACACTTTCTGCTTTAAAAAGGAGATTAGAAATATCTCTCATTTGGGAAGTCCACCCAACATTTTTCACTAGGGCACCAAATCTCTACGAACGTACCTACAGCTGTTTTCTTTAAGTCTATTATACGTAGGTACGCCACGTAAGCCAAGGTCCGTAGGTACGCATAGTTTATAAGTTTTGTGACCTGGCATTGACGCCTTTTTAATTGGGTGGGAAATCATCAAATGACTTCAACCGCTCTGGGTGGAGCGGGAGGGCGTGTCAGACTTTTACTGACTAAAACCCACCAGTGTTCCCTCAGTTGCCTGTGCCAGGGCCACGGTTATCTCTTTCGAATTTCCCGCGACCCTGATGGCTTTGAGACCTAAGCAGCAGACAACCTCCTTTATTCACATGGGAGACGCCATAAAAAAATGGAGAGGTGTACGTACGTCTCTACGTTATATATGCGACTAAACAAGTACAAAAATAGTTATAGGAACACTCGCACAGGTTTGTTGTCACAGCGCTTTACTTTTTGTAAATTATTTCATCATCACTGCTCTCAAAACGGTGGAGGAAATTATCGTGAGGAAACTGGCATGTCCTAGAACTAAAAATTCGAGATAATATATGTGACATCTATCAACCCGCACTGGGCCCGCGTGTTTGATTACGGTCCACTACCTCTCACAGAGAGGAGGCCTGTGTCCCAGCAGTGGGAACATAATAGGGTGAATAAGCATATGTTGTAATATAATGGTTCAAGGTAACCTTTCATTTATTTTCAACAATCGGTAGTTTTATATTTTCAACTTAAAAAAATCATCTAAAGGAATGGTCCTAGAGGTTCGGCGCAAACCAAAAAATTATAAGGAGGACTTCCCCGACCAGGGTAACTTTTTTTTCCTTCAAAACAGCGGACTTTGGATTTTGGGCCCAACTTTGTATGAAACGTGACTGGTCTCCTTTATGTACTTGATACTAGAATTGAATTGAATTTTTGAATTTGGAACTGGACGCCATGTGGTTTTCCAGAACGTTATCCAGATCCAGTCATCATAAATCTCGGTTTGATTATCTCGAATCTGTATTTAAATCGAAAAAAATACATTTGAAAACACTGAGTGAAATGAAATAGGCCTACAAGTAGGTAAGACGGGTCTAGAAAAAGCGACGTTTTGACACTTTTAATCACATGAATCATTTTGAAGGTTATTGCTAATCCATTGCTTCATATGTTCGGAAAAATTTGACGCACCGTAAATAACGCAATGAACGTTGTTGAACTGTCAAAATGAAAGCTATTACTCCCGCTGTTTATAGTTGTTGTAGAAACACGAAACGCTTTGTGACCGATTTCCACCTGTCTGAGGTCTTTAATTTATCGCGTGTTCAATGAAAGATGCGAATGTAATGCGTATTTGAAAAAAAAAAACGTTAACTCAAGAATGGGGGCCCCCATTTCGAGGATGACTAATAAGCGACCACTACAAGTTGTGAAACTATGTTTATGTCTATTTTAGAGTTTAAGACTAAGTTTGGTAGAAGAACGGGGGGCAACTACACCCGCTGCCCCTCTGTATCCGCGCCTCTTGCACTGCAATAGAACAACTACCTACTTTTACCGCCATACCCAATAACCCAAGACAGATCGCTACTAATTATAGACAATAAAAGTCTGTCTGTCCCTGTCAAACATATAGCTGTCAACACGTTATACGGTCGCATACTTTGGCTTCATTGGGACGTTAAAAACAGATATAGATAAGGTTTTCTAGCTTCAGTACACCAAAATTGGCGATAGATACGTTATTGGGTTCGCCGGCCGTTAGTCAATGACGTGTTATGAGTGGACGCGCCATACACGAACATTAGCGCACTCAAAAACAGGGTAAGCCATGAATGTAGCTACTTTAATGTACGCACAATCATACAGTGCGCGAAGAAAAGGAAAGACACATACCGATACCTGTTGTTAGAAAGAGATGAACATACATAATTAGTTATGTCATGCAGGAGCAAGACAGTTTCAAGTCAGGCAACTGCCTTGCTTGTCTTGGCAATATTGAGTGCGGGTAACGCATCTAAAGTTTTACATCATTGCTATTAGTAAGATGCATAATTGGGACAACAAGCCGACTATTGAATAATATGATTATTCAATTACGACCGTATTCCTACCAATTAAAAAAAAACACGGACGGAAAAAAAAATTGCAACAGGTGTTAAAAGACCGTCTCAGGTAGTAGATTTTCTACTTTTTATTTTAAGTATAAATGACCTTGTACATATTAAAATAAATTGCTAAGTGTTTTTTTCTTTACTACGATTCAGGACCTCAAAGATGTAATTCGTGAGGCTATCGAGGACATAGGGCAGCCACTTTGCGATTTGGTTATGGTAAATTCCATGAAAAGGATATGGTCCTGTAAGCGTGGTCGTGGTGGTCATTTGCCTGATGTTATTTTCCACTATTAACGGCATACCTTCATCTTTATTTTTCTTTGAATATCAAAATTACATCTCTTATTGGAAAATCCTGTATTATGACTTGACCTATCACCCGATTCCGGCTTCACATCGAGTTACGGGACAACCTTCTGGAAATTACAAAAATAAAACTACAAAAAAGTGTATCTTGTCTCAATGACTTGCATCTAGCAGCATTTTACATTTTTGTCTCACGGACGACAAAAATAGAAGATTAAAAGTAAATGTAGGCGTCTAAAAATAGGTTTTTATTAATGCCTCGTCCCGTCTGTTCGTCCGGGACAAAATATGACAACGATGGAATGCTTATCTAGAAGGTAACCTTGCATAGGTTACCTTCTAGATAAAAGAAATTAAGCCTTCTGTAATGGAATGCTTATGTAGGCATTTCATTACTTAAGGCTTAATTTCAATCCTAGAATCCCAGCCTAGCCTAGCTAAGCCTAGAATCAATCCTATTTTTAATGTAAAATTTTACGTTCAAAAGTGCCTTTTTGAAATAAATGCTTTCACTTTGAATTTGGCTTTCAGTCATCCCTTATTTTTTTTTTTTCTAAAACACTTAACATATAAACAAATTAACAACAAAAAACAAACAAACCTCTCAGGGTTTATCTGTTGCTGGCGAGCCGTGGATTTATATTTTAATTTTATTAATTACATTTTACAGACTTTAAAACACTAAGAGAAGTGTCGTGTAAAGAAACGTTAATAGACACAGTCACATTTTCAGTTGAATTCCTTTTTTTTACTTTATTTATTTAAGGGATTTTTGCACACATTTGCGACGATGTCAATCCCATCGTGCTTTTTACAAGTAACAAGTTACTTCTAAACTTTATAAACTAATCTTAGTCACACAAAGCTTAACTTAACTAATCTAATTTATTATCTATTAAAAAATATATAATATTTTTGCTGCTTCAGACGTAGGCTTAGACAAAATACCATGAAATATTCCAACATTCGTTACCGACAATTACAAAGAGTAGTTTAACGGACACATTCCACCAACACATCCTGTACATCCTCTATTTTTCCTCACAGTTAGGAGAGTCCGATTTTCGCGTCAGAAACGCAAAGTTGTTTCGTGGAATAAGTCCTGACCTCAAACGATGCGCAGCAACAGTTTGACAGCGACTCAGTTCTAATTTCCTGTTTTTAAAAACCTTTGATCCAATAAGACAACCGAAATCATCATCTGCCAACTTGGGGGTCAGCTGGGGTCAGCTTTTAGTCTAACCGAATGCAATATTTTACATGGAGCGACTGCCCAACTGTTACTGGGTAGAACGATACCTCTTGACAAGACGGGCTTTAGACTACCCGTATTGACTGTCAAAAATCTTGGTAGAAATGACAGCTGGGACCAAAGGCATAACGACTACCATGTCAACGTTCAGTTGATGATCGATGTTTGTTAATTCGGTCAAACAATCACACAGTTTTATTTTCGGTTGCCTAGCAACGAAATAACGACAAACTTTCATTGTATTCCACAGACTACGTATTTATTATTAGGACCATCTGTTTCAACCGTTTTACGAGAGATACTAACTCTTGCTATATTTTGGAAGAAGTAAATAACGTTTGACGATTAAAACTATTTGTGTGTCAAAGTTAAAGCCGAGTCGACGGAAAAAGATACTGCTCCGTTGATAAATGACTTTGAAAATAGTCTGAAACCATGCTACAACTTTCATTCGTTTGTTGACGGACAGATTTGTCGATGAAACGTTTTGACAACTAATTCTTTCAATGTGCGATATTTTGAAGAAGTAAATATCATTAAAACTCTTAATAAATGATTGGTATAGGATTAAAACTATTATACTTATTTGTGGGTCAATATTAAAGCCGAGTCGACGGCAAAATATACTGCCCCGTTGATAAATGACTTTGAAAATAGTCTGAAACCATGCTACAACGTTCATTCGTTTGTTGACGGACAGATTTGTCGATGAAACGTTTTGACAACTAATTCTTTCAATGTGCGATATTTTGAAGAAGTAAATAACATTAAAACTCTTAATACATGATTGGTATAGGATTAAAACTATTATACCTATTTGTGGGTCAACATTAAAGCCGGTTCGACGGCAAAATATACTGCCCCGTTGATTTATGACTTTGAGAATAGTCTGAAACCATGACACAACTTTCATTCGTTTGTTGACGGACAGATTTGTCGATGAAACGTTTTGACAACTAATTCTTTCAATGTGCGATATTTTGAAGAAGTAAATAACATTAACACTCTTAATAAATGATTGGTATAGGATTAAAACTATTATACCTATTTGTGGGTCAACATTAAAGCCGAGTCGACGGCAAAATATACTGCCCCGTTGATTTATGACTTTGAAAATAGTCTGAAACCATGACACAACTTTCATTCGTTTGTTGACGGACAGATTTGTCGATGAAACGTTTTGACAACTAATTCTTTCAATGTGCGATATTTTGAAGAAGTAAATAACATTAACACTCTTAATAAATGATTGGTATAGGATTAAAACTATTATACCTATTTGTGGGTCAACATTAAAGCCGAGTCGACGGCAAAATATACTGCCCCGTTGATTTATGACTTTGAAAATAGTCTGAAACCATGACACAACTTTCATTCGTTTGTTGACGGACAGATTTGTCGATGAAACGTTTTGACACCAAAATCTTTCAATAATGGACTTAACATCAACGTAATTTTCGCCTACTAACGTTTCATCCATATGTCCTAATCTAAGAGAGCGGTGAATAGTCTCAAAATGTTTTCCATCACGTGCGTTCGCTGATACTGATGATGACTAACATTAAAAATGTTCGTAAATATAATTTAACTTCAAAGAATGCACAGTAAAAATGAGATAATCGAAAAAAAACTGTTAAATCGATGTAAATATGAAGAAGAAACACGCTTTATAAGTTATTGGAGGGGATTACTCCCGTCCTTGTCGCGCGTTACGGACAATGTAGGGTAGCGTAGTCGTGACGTCACTTCTACGATAGTGCTGACCTTGTCTAACACTTATTTTAAAACGTTTATATCTTCAAAATGTTTAAGCTTTTACACGTTTTTATAATATTGTTTGCACTATTTCGAAACAAAATTTTTTTTTTGAGATAAAAATAAGTAGGTTGTCATCATCCCTATTCTTTGTACGAATAGGATTTTAGACAGGCCAGTCTGCCATATTCATTTCCCACATTTAAGAAACATAAATCTCCATGAGTGGCGATAATGCTTGCGATAATCACTAGCACTTATAATATGTACATATATTCCGACCAGTCGTACTCAGCGCTTTTCCTCCACATTTATTATGCGCACAGCCAAAGTGTAGAACTCTCTGCCAGCGTCTTTGATCCTTTCCAAATTTAACCCCTCTGTCTTCAAAGCAAGAGTGAACAGGCATCTTCTGATCTCATCCATCGCTTTCCATCAGGCTTAATCGAGGTCAAGAGCAGGCCCTTAAGCAAAATTTTTTTAAAGGTACACGCCAGTATTTAACATAGAGCGAGTGCCTTGAGAGCAGTGGTGGGCCAGTGGTAACGGCCGCGACTTACGAGTTGTAGGCTTTACTTTGTGTAAATTAATTCATCACCACTGCTCTCTTAACGGCGCACAGTATTTCGCCTAGAACATGCTAGGTGGACAAAATTCAAGTTTTCATTTCCAGGAAATCTTAATTGCATAACACAAACAACACCCCCAAACTCCAAATTCCGAGAAAAAGTTGTTTTTCAAATGCTTAACTGATGAGTCATAGAGTTCAGAAGTCAGGTAATGAGTTTAATGCAAGCGTTCCGGTCAATCATATGCAATTTAGCGACACTTTTGTGCACATCTCATAGTGGTTTATAGTGATATTGTGAAAGTTTTTTGTGATGGATATTAATACTGAGGGTATGTACTATTATTTAATATATTATTTTTATCAGAATCTATTAAAATAAATTTTTAGCATTTTTTTAACTTAATGCATAAATTTTTGCGTAATTTTTTTCATAAACAAAACTTTGAACGTTCAGGAAATACATTGATTCGCCTCTATTCTGGCTAGTTTTTAGATATATTGTAGGTATAACTGTGAAGTTTGTAAAAATACACATATTGTTCAGCACACTTCAGTACAACATATTTTTTAATATATTTTTTCAGAACACGTTTACTCCATTTCAAGGGTAGCATTTTTTGAAGAGTGGTTAAAACACACGAAGAATGATAAAAGATCGCGAATTTATGACTATCTTTCTTCAAAATTTCACTTTGGTGACATTACTGAAAGCAGCCAAAGAGAAATAAAGTTGAAAATATCCAACTTTTCTACTAAGATTGAAGCCAAATGGTTGGCTTCGGGAAAATCGAAGGAGCGTTTTTTAATTAGAAATAAGACTTGACTGGATGAAGGAGACAGATTACTGTGAGTTCTTTAGCCCCACAACCTTAAACATCGAGTGAGGTTGTGACATCTGCAGGAAGACCTCGCAAAGATTTCGATGAATCGTCGTTTAAGACGAAGAAACGTCGAGTCGTGAATCTCGTAGAATCTCGAAGTGCCAGTGAATTAGTGACTGCTGCCGAAATTGCTATGCGTTCAGCAGGGCAAAGAAAAGTTGCCCATGGGATTAGAGACATTAGTGAAAGGCCAGATAATATTATTAAGTCAAAAGAAAATACCAGTTCCGTTAATCCTAGGCAGTTAAGTAGTGACGAAGCCTTAGCATACTATATAGATTCGAGATAGAATATTAGTACACAGTACTGAGGTCATCAAAGCGGCATTGCTTCCAATTGGGCAACTTTCCGAAGAGGCTCAAGAAGCACGTAACAAAGATTGCCGCAGATTTAGGGAGTACAACACCCGCAAGTGCTCACGTGTTGCCACGAATAGATACTTGCTGTCCATGTTAATAATAACATCTGACCCTTTGATCAATGGCCTTCGTGAGATTCCCCGAAAAAAGCCGGAAAAAATATGTGCAGAAGTATTAAAGTTAATCGTAAGCCCGACCATAGTAGCATCAAGACCGGAAACGTCATCATATTGTCGCACATTACCACAAAATGATGACGATTCACCAGAAGATTTTGATGATGATTCTGATGATTAGGTTAAGGTTAAGTTAGTTTGTACAGTAGGTATTTATTTATTTAATGCATTTTTGTTGTTTGTTTATTATTTTTAAATATTTTTTTTCTGTTTTTACATATTTTTTTTGTTTTTTTATTACAAAATCATACCAAAAACTATTAATAATGCCTCAACATGACTACTTATATATAAAAGCATCGTTAAATATCATAAAATAATATTGTCCACCTAGCATGTTCTACGCGGTACACTGTGCGGCGAAGGAAAACATCGTGAGGAAACCGGCATGTCTTAGAACCAAAAATTCGAAAACTTGTGACGTCTATTAACCCACACTGGGCTCGCGTGGTGGATAACGGTTCACTCCCTCTCACAGAGAGGAGGCCTGTGTCTCAGCAGTGGGAACATTAGAGGCTGATTATGAGTGCATAGCTGACCTCTACAACCTTGTTACTAAGTAAATCGACCCCAAGCCACCAAGCCAAGTCTTACCAATGAAAAACTAGTTGTCAGACTGTCTGGTTTTTGACTACGCGTAACGACGGTCAAAGATCTATAAATGGTAGCCTCGGAGGACGCCCTCAAATGTCCTGTTTTCATGAAATCTCATGTCATTTGAGGACTTTTATAACTTAAAGAGTTGTATCAATGATTGTAACGATTAAAATTCTATCATGTCAATTTGTTTAAATTGTTTTTTTAGATTCTTTTATATTTTGTAAATGTGAGCACGTAGGCCTTGTAGATTTATAGACCATTGTCTAAGCACATGATGCTTGTTGGCAGGCCTACTGATACTGTCCTCCCATTTCTATTACCACTGTAATTTGAAAACATTGTAAAAGACAAATATTTTCAAAAGAGTAACCGTGGAGCTTCTTGCCGGCACTTCTCCATAGGAAACGACCAATTGGAACCGTGCTCCTAGTTTCTGACGTTTCATAAGTGCCCATGTGTAACAAAATATTTTGGTGACGGTCGCGAAACATATTTTGTTCAGCGTCGTTGATCGGTCGATTCATAAGAAAATTTGAAATCGCGGTCTACTCTGGCGATTTCGCCTCAAGCATTCCTACTAGATAAATGTCTCTACTTCGTTGACGACATTTGATATGACCATGCGTTTTTCTCTTGCCAATGAAAGGAAGGAATGTTGACTATTTTTTTTATTGTATGATAGGGGATATTCATAAGCATAGCATTAGCATATAATCCGCCTAAAGTGTTCGCACTGCTGGGGCACAGGCCTCCTTTCTGTGAGACGGAGTGGGCCGTAATTCACCACGTGGGCCCAGTGCGGGTTGGTAGATATCACATGTCTTCGAATGCTTGGTTCTAGGAAATGCTGGTTTCCTCGTGATGTTTTCCTTCACCGTTTTGAGAGCAGTGGTGATGAAATAATTTACACAAAGTGAAGCGCCTGGCTGCATTCCAACCCGCGACCTACACCAACTCTATAAACATTTTAAAATGACAAATTTATTATTATTTCATTTTATATAAGTAATTGAGTTGACATTGAACTATTTTATTTGGATTTAATTTTAAATGATTTTGTAATGTGATTTTCGATTTCCTAATGTGAGTCAAGTTGTTCATTTTAAAATTACCAATGTGTTAAGTGTAATATGGCTGTTGTTTAAACATATGTATTATGTAGAATTATTTCAAACACAATTTAAATTGCTAATGAATAATGTGAATTGAATTTATTCAATTCAATTCACTTTATTCATTAGCAATTTTTTTCCGTTCGTATGAATAGAAGTGAAGAAGAAAAAGAGTGCCACATATGTTTACGTCATTTTTTTCTTTTTACGTGTTTTTTTTTTAATTTTCGTCGAATCGCTGAGCTCCTTAGTTCTGAGATGAGCTGCATGATTACTGACAAATGCGTCCACCGCCTGGACGGCTCCACTCGATCTGCGTGGTGCTTTCCTCAAAAGACCTTTTCAGACACCAATCTACATGGTCTTCACATGATCTGACCAAGATTATGTCTGGACTTTAAAAGAGACTGTGACCTCTGAGTTGTTTCGGCCTTTCTTCTCAGAGTAGTCAGATAGGAAACGCCGATCTCATCTAGCTTTTAAAATATGATTGACGTGTAAAAGTGTTTGTACAAACCTACTTACAGAAATAAAAACATTTAACATACCTCTATCCTCCACACTTCTAATCCTGCCTTCTTTCCAGAGTTGGCAAACGCTGGGTGTACTTCTGGCATTATCTGTTGAATAAAGAGAAGTGCATCAAAATTCAGAGAGTTCAGCTACAACGCTGAAGGTGATTTTCAACTCTCGCTGTTCAGCCGAGCTTTGAGATTTCAACAGAGTGCATCGATTCGCGTCAAAGCCGGCGCGTCGTAAAACACACTGTTGAATTTTCAATTCTCGGCGTTGAGCACAGCGTGGAATATCCACTGCGCGAAAAAATCTATATTTTTAAGTAACTTCTAAAGGTATATTTTCCTCAAAATTATCCGGTCAAATTTCGATCGAAAATTCTTCGCAAGGGTAAAGATTAAAGTATCTATCCCTACACGAATATCATCTCCTTTATAGGATGTTAAAAATTATTAAATAAAAATAGCCATTAATTTCTTGCCTTGGAATCACAAAAAAATATTTAAATAATTTATAACATTCCATAATAATTTAAAACAAAACACAAGGAGGTTAAAAGGACAGTAATCCTTTTTTAAATGGAATTGTGACGTTTTTAAAGAAATGGAGGTTTATAAATAGGCAAAAATAGTTCAGGTAAAATAGTTCGGTTATGTAAATAATGTAGCTTTTTCCTTGCCTAGCATTGTTACAATGAGGCCGGGTTTTTTTTCAATACGTACATCAGGAGGCCAATTCCAGTACTTAAAAAACGTTCAAATGCAAGTCGCATGCTCATCTCAGCAACAATCAATCTCAAAAATTTGTAAAAAAATGTATGTAAATTCGTTGTATTTTTGACAGATTGACATTAGAATTCGAACTTTCTTAAAATACGGGATTTGCCCCTCAGATGAGAAAGGACCGACTTCAAAAACATTAGTTTTGGACGTGTTTTTTTTTTTGTGGTTCCTGCTTTGATTTTGCGAAATTAAAAAAAAATAGGCCTGCTCTTGGCCTCGAGCACGTCTGATAGAAATTGATGAATAAGGTCTTAATTGGAACGAGCATGCCCAGAAAATGCCTGTTAACTCTTGCTTTGAAGAGAGACGGGTTAAATATGGATGGGAATACAGACTGGTTTTATTTTAGACTGGTTCTTATTTTATTTTATTTAAGATGAAGAGATTTGGGCTGAACGCGTTCGGGAAAACAGACGCAGGTAGTGAGTTCCACTCTTTTGCCGTGCGCGCTATGAAGGATGTTTGGAAGCGCTTAGTGCGAATTTCGTTAAGCATGATGAGCAAGCGCTACTGCTAAGCATTCGATTACCAGGTCGGACAAAGAGGTATTGAGTTTTTCCATCAGGAGTTATGGCAATAGGCTCGCCCCCTATTACATTGGACTTAACATAACTGGCGAAATGTTGGTGTACACATCTGCCGAACCCTTTGAGGATTACGCCGTGAAGTTGTTAACCTATTTTGTTTTATTTTATGGTTGTTCAAATTTTCAAGAGTACTTACTGATTTGATTGATGTGTTTGTTTCTGTAATTTATATTATACGATTTTTATAACAGTCTTTAAAATAATAGAGTACCGAGCAGAAGCATAAGGCATAGCCTAGTTATTATTATTTTCAATTTAAACAAAGAAATGGATCTAGCAATAAATACTAAACATTTGAAGTATTAGCAACTTAAATCGTAGGTGACTAAACGTACTGAAATTAGAGTAATAGGGTTATAATTTTTATAAAAATTACTGTTTATGTTATGTTGTTATAGTATGAAACGTTTACTTTGTATTGCGAGAACAATTTCTGAAAATAAACAATACATCAGGTATAGTTTAGTAAAGAGAATTCTATTCTATTATATGCGAATGTATTTTATTGAGAAATTGGCGCCGGCGCACAGTGGGTCGAAACTATGATTTTAGTGACTTAGGGCTCAACTTTGCTTTTTCACTTTTTTTTTTATGCGGATGGGTAGAGCTCATTAACCTCAATAATAATTGTTCTGATGTATTATTTCCTAAACTTTATACTTTGGGTAGAAAAATGTGTTTTGTTATTTTTTTGTATGGAGCGGCTCAAATAAACTTAAATTCCTGCTAAGTAGCGTGTGATCCCGCGTTGAAACTTTATTTTTCATATACCTTGTCTGGTCTATTATCATTTGATGCTATAAACAAATGCATAAAGTTGCAACTCTGCCAAATAAATGGATCGAAAAAAATGAAAAAATACATAGAATAAAAAGCTTCATTTTTTACTTTCGTAAGTTATTTTAAGTTAAATTTGATATGGAATAGTAAGTAAAAGCACGTAATAATACACATAATTACTTAGCAACTAACAACAATACATTTAAAAGGTCCCTAATTAGCTTAAATTTACTAATACTACATATATTAGTAAATTTAAGCTAATTAGGGACCTTTATTTAAAAATGTGGATATGAAATCAATTAATTTCTATTTGTGTGTTTAATTACTGTAATTAGCTTAACCTTTTACCTTATAAAATAACAATGTTTTTCACTTTTAGTCATTACTGTAATATTAATTAGGATAATTAGTTAATGAGGGTAGTAGAAAAATTAGTAAACATTGTTTGTCACTGGATTCTGGAAGTATAAAATGACCATAATTTATTATATACTAACTAGTGTTCGTTTATTCGTACTACTACTAACATCTCGTGATTCTGATCGTCCCTTTTTCGTTATAATGGATAATTTAGTTAACAATTTAGATTTATTTATGATTTTAAGAGAGCAGGTCAAGTCACTGTCGGATAGTCAAAAATTCTTTCAATTCCTACAACATAAAATAAACGTGACCGAAGAGAACAGTGTTGAGCTCCAAAAATTCTGTACGCGCTTTTGTTCAAATATAAGTGCAAGATGGGAACGAAGTAGTCGCACGTTAGCACAGAGATACTGCACAATTGTACGTTCACTTATATCCCTGGTATTATATGCCTTCCAGTATACATAAATTGTTAGTACATGGGAGTGATATAATTAAGCACTTTGGTGCCATACCTATAGGTAAACTGTCGGAAGAGGCAGCGGAAGCTCGTAATAAAGATTTCCGGAAATATAGCGAGAGTCATTCTAGAAAGGTAAGTAGAACGGCGACAAATGAGGATATTATACACAATCTTCTTATGTCTTCTGATCCAAAGATCACAAGTCTAAGACCTCGAATGGTGAAACAAAATATAATGGTTCTCTCTCCAAAAGTCAAAGAGCTTCTGCTGATTTTTCCCACAGAATCCGATATAGATTTTATTGATGTAGATAATTTACAAGATAGTCATAGCGATAGTGAATAAGATTTTTTGGTAGTTTGTAAGTTTCTTGTTTTTTTTATTAGTTTATAAATGTCAAACTCATAATTGAAAGGAAATAGTAATGTTTGATGTTGTTTATAGTTAGTTTTTAGTTTGCTTGTGTTAGTTGTAGTAATGTTAGTTTACCTTTACTAATTTGTATTATTATGTACCTATCTTTACTCACTATTCAGTATTAAATCTAACTTAAAATAACATTTCATAAACATGTTAAAGTCATTAAAAAAAAGAAATTGAAATTCATAGATCCCTAATTAGCTTAAATTTACTACTACTACATATATTAGTAAATTTAAGCTAATTAGGGACCTTTTAAATGTATTATGATTAGTGTGATTAGCTTTAAATTTACTAATACTACATATATTAGTAAATTTAAGCTAATTAGGGACCTTTTAAATGTATTATGATTAGTGTGATTAGCTTTAAATTTACTAATACTACATATATTAGTAAATTTAAGCTAATTAGGGACCTTTTAAATGTATTGTTGTTAGTTGTTAAGTAACTATGTGTATTATTACGTGCTTTTACTTACTATTCCATATCAAATTTAACTTAAAAGAACTTACGAAAGTAAAAAATGTAGCTTTTTATTCTATATATTTTTTCATTTTTTTCGATCCATTTATTTGGCAGAGTTGCAACTTTATGCACACGTTAATAGCATCAAATGATAATAGACTAGACAAGGTATATGAAAAATAAAGTTTCAACGCGGGATCACACGCTACTTAGCAGGAATTTAAGGTTATTTGATCCGCTCCATACAAAAAAATAACAAAACACATTTTTCTACCCAAAGTATAAAGTTTAGGAAAAAATACATCAGAACAATTATTGTTGAGGTTAATGAGCTCTATCCATCCACATGAGGAAAAAAGTAAAAAAGCAAAGTTGAGCCCTAAGTCACTAAAATCATAGTTTCGACCCACTGTGCGGCGCAGCGTTTTTCGTGAAAGGGCCTTTCAACCTATGCGCGCTAGAGTGCATCTCAGCGCGTCGAAAAAACACACTGTTGGATTTTCAACTGTCGGCGCTAGGCAGAGCGTTGAAAATACAGAGTGCGACAAGACCCCGCCGCGATATTTAAATGTCTGTTCGAACGTGGGCTTATTCTATTTAGTATTTTACCCATTGCATGGCAAACATTAATATTAACAAAACTTACTAAACATTTATATTAACATTTCTACAAAAACCGATACGTTCCATCGAAAAGAGGCTAAAAAAAATACAGAGGGTAAAAGAGACAGCGATACAATTCGCAAACGAGTGAGTGAGACAGAAAGAACAATTGTTAACTGGACGTCCTTGGGAGGCAGATGTATTTTGCGTTAAAGGAAAAAGAAAAAGACAAATCCGGCTCCGATTCCTATCGAGTGTTTTATGTGTGTATTTGTCTGTGAGCTTGACTTGCTTTTGCTATGGTTTGTTTTACAGATGGGTGGCTATTTTTATTAAGTAATAGACGTAGACAAAAGTTAATCTTAATACGCTTGCAGGAGTCACACACTGTTACTGGTAAAAATGTTCACTCATCCATAAAACAAACCACAGAACGCGCAAGTTAAGCTCACAGACAAATTCACAAATAAAAAACTCGATAGGAATCAGAGCTGCATATGTTTTTTTCGATAGACAAATTTCTTTTATTTATTTGCCATTTTGTCTATTCTGCCGCCGACAAAAGTCGTTTCTACGACAATATATCAAACTGCATATATTTAGTGACGTTCTCAATACCGTAAAGGCTTTAGCACCGTAGACCACATACATACGCTGCGGCAAGTTATACAGAAGACCGAGGAGTATAACCTGCCTCTCTGCTTAGCTTTTGTGGACTACGAAAAAGCCTTCGATTCGATCGAGTCTTTGGCTGTACTGCAGTTTCTTCAACGGTGCCAGATTGACTATCGGTACATCGAGGTGCTGAATTTTCTGTACAAAAACGCCACTATGTCAGTCCGACTCCAGGACCAGACCTCGAAACCTATCCTTCTACAGCGCGGGGTGAGACAGGGAGACGTTATCTCTCCGAAACTGTTCACCGCTGCACTGGAGGATTTCGTCAAGGTTCTGGACGGGAAAGGGGTTGGCATCAACATCAATGGCGAGTAAATCACTCACCCTCGGTTTGCTGACAACACATCATGGCTGAGACCATGGAGCACCTCAGTGCAATGCTCGATGACATCAGTGGAGCTTCCGAAAGAGTGGCTCAACATGGACAAAACAAAATAAAGGTGCCAAAACACACTGGGTGTTCATGGGCATTTGACACGACCTCACGTAGATCGGAGACGCTACACTCGAAGTCGTGGACGAATTTGTTTACCTAGAACGAATTGTCGAGTTAGGTAGGTCCAATTTCGAGAAAGAGGTCAATCGTCAAATCCGACTCGGCTGCGGCAACATTCGGGAAGCTACGCAATATTTTCTCGTCCCACATAGGTACCGCAGTGTGTCAAGACGAAAGTTTTTGACTAGTGCATGTTGCCAGTGATGACCTATGGCACTGGAACGTGGTCGCTCCCAATGGGCCTTATCAGAAAGCTAAAAGTCACCCAAAGGGCTATGCTTTGAGTTTCCCTACGTGATCAAATAAAAAACGAAGAGATTCGCAGGAGAACCAAAGTAACCGACATATCATGAAGAATCGCCAAACTTAATTGGCAGTGGGCAGGGCACATTGCTCGCAGACCAGAAGGCCGATGGAGCCGAAAGGTTCTGGAGTGGCGACCGCGTTACGGAAGACGTAGCGTTGTAAGGCCTCCCACAAGGTGGACCGATGACCTTGTGAAGGCCGCAGGAATCCGCTGGATGCGGGAAGCGCAGAACAACTCAAAGTGGCGATGCTTGGGGGAGGCCTATGTCCAGCAGTGGATGTCTTTCGGCTGAAATGATGAATGGTGATGATGACATTTTTACATAACTACTCGGTACATAAGAGAACAAAGAATTACAAACAAATGTTAAAAAATTATAGTGAAATTAGAACAGTTTTCGAAATTCAGTGTTATAATCTATACGTGGCTTTCAAAACCGAATAAGAATATAAATATACTACCGCGCTTAGTACTAGTGCACATATTGCGTAAGTATAAAGTTTTCTCTCCGTCGGTAACTATACTCCGGATGCACTCAAAACTTTGGTATCTGTCACTCAAGTTTTTAAAAGGTGTGGAATTACATAGAGTTTTTCATCATGCTAATTTGGTTTTGAAAACCACGTTAGCAGATAGAAAAGAACGTAACTAAAATAGAAAGGATTTTTTTTTAAATTTAATTGAATAGGTTCATTTAGCTAGCCAGTAGCACCTTTTATTTATGTTTTCTATAATTCGTGCGTTTTCTAAATTCAAAATGTATTTTTTTCTAGTTGGCTCATAATCAAATACTTAAGCATTTTCCAACTAGATACGTGTGAAAAAGATACAGTGACGATACAAAAAACAGACACGCATCAATGACTGAGCACTACCGTGTGACTCTGTGCCTAATTGAAAACAGAATCTGTATTTGAAATTGAAAAGACTCATTTACTTATCACTGGGTAGAGACTTTTTCGAAGCGTGTTCTTTTTTCAAACATTGCAATGATATCGGTACGAAATTGAATGTAGGTTTGGGCAGAAAGCTTGGCGCATTATAGAAACTGGTGAAAAATTAAAAACCTTCTAATTACTATTTTAATTACATAGGCCAACTTATGCGGGTAACTAGGCATGATTATAATTGACGTACATTAACAATTTGAAACGGTTTTCAAAGTCTATTTAAAACGTTTATCTTGTATTCAAAAATATAGTATTATAGGTACTTACTTACTAATAGTTTATACTGCGCTCTGGAACGGGCAACTAGCTACAACATTCTGACTGACCAACTCCTTGACAATTCGAAGTATAATATTGGATCTAACAAAATGTGTGCTCAAATCCCAAACTAAAAATAGTAACAAAATGCTCGCCTCAAACGAGTCTCGATTACAGCTTAAGTTTTTTTTTCTTCGTTTATTATGCGGCCAGTATCTGGTTCAACCGCTTTCGATATTTTAAGGGTTGCCAGATATATTTTGTTAACAACAAAAGTACTGTAATCTTCCGTCACCAATATTTTTGCGGAGAGTAAATAAATCCCCTACGCTAATTATGTATTTACCATTAGATCCGTTTCCCTCGGTCAATATTGGCAAAATAAAAGCAAGGCAGTTGCCTGACTTGAAACTGTCTTACTGTTGCATGTTCATTGCGATAATAAACATGCAGCAGCTAGTGACGTAACGACTTATGTATGTTCATGTCTTTCTAACAACAGGTATCGGTATGGGTCTTTCCTTTACTTCGCGCTCTGTATGATCTTTATCACAACATAGCAAAATGATTTTAAAGACGTAGTGTTGTAAATACCTAACGAGAGAGAGAGACATAAAAAAACACTTTGTTTTCTAGTTGGCACATGAATCACATAATCAAATAAACATTTTCCAACTACGTGTGAAAAAAATACAGTGTCGATACAAAAAACAGACACGCACAATGACTGTGTACTAGCGTGTGACTCTGTGCCTAATTGAAAACTGTTTCTGTATTTGAAATTGAAAAGACTCATTCACATTATAGGAACATACTTTTTTGATGCGTGTTCTTTTTTCAAACATTGTTATTGGCGCGAAATTCAATGTAGATAGGTTTGGGCCGAAAGCGTGACCGAATCCTGTTTTAATTAATGAAATGGATGGATAAAAAACTTTCGAAACACTACGTTTTCGAACCCCTTTTAATCCCATAGCTTTCCTAAAAATATTATTGAAGACTAATATTTTGTTGCTTTGATTGCGCCTCTTTTCGTGAACCTGAAATAATTCCTATTTTGTTTCGGTTCGCGCGTATTTGGTCGCAGTTCGAACCTACCAACCCTTTTGGTTGAGGTACCTTCTCTTAGTTACTGCGACCATCTGTGAGAAAAGGCCAGAAGCTTTAAAAGAGGTTTTTTTTTTAAAAGTATTCATCATTAGAAGCGCAAAAAGTTTTAAGGTGTTATGTAGTTCATCAAGTTTTTAGATTATCTGTTAAATTTGTCCAGTACCTACTTAATTAATTATATAGCCCTACTTAAGCGGGTAACTAGGCATTATAATGACGTTTTGTAACGTTAATTTAGTAAAGTTAGTAGGTAGTTAAAATAATTAGCTTTTTAGTTTGACGCTGTTCTCAAAATCTATTATTGGCTACTTTAGTAGGCCACTATGCATTATAAAATATTTTACTAGTCTTTAAAATAGCTGCTATTTGTAGGAAACCAGATTGGGCAAAGCGAAGGTTCATAGCTACTATTATATTACATTTTATTTTTATCTATGGCAATTGTACCGATGTCGACTATTCAGCCAATGTCAGATGTGATACGAAGAAACGTGTCGACAGAAAAAAAAAGTTTCGCGAGATTAAAAATAACGAAAAAAAAAAAAGCAATTGCACGTAGTGTGAGCTGGTCGAGATTTCGAGAAGCCTAAGCCTTAAAAATTCAAAGATCCTGTAAATGTATTTGAAATTGAAAAAAAAATGCTTTGAAATTGACTCCTTTTTATTTATGATCAAATTCAAAGCCACAGCCAAGGGCCTCTACAAGCTAAAAATACTACAATTTGTTTTTTTGTTTTAACCTGTGTTGTCCCACAGGTGGGCAAAGATCTCCCAATACTTTTCTAATTATCTTTATATTGTGCCTTCGCCGGCCAATCGGAACGTGCTTGACTTATGAATAATAATAAAAAAAGCAAGTCTAGTCTGCGAAAGGATAGCCTCAAACGAGTCTCGATTACATAATCATCATATCATAATCAGCCTATAATGTTCCCACTGATGGGACACAGGCCTCCTCTCTATGAGACGGAGTGAGCCGTAATCCACCACGCGGGCTCAGTGCGGGTTGGTAGATGTCACATGTCTTCGAATTTTTGGTTCTAGGACATGCCGGTTTCCTCACGATGTTTTCCTTCACCGTTTTGAGAGCAGTGGTGATGAAATAATTTACACAAAGTAAAGTGCCTGCCTGGGTTCGAACTCACGACCTACAAATCGTAAGTCTTATTTGTTTATTAAAGCGGCCGGTATCTGGTTCGACAGCTTTGATATTTTAAGGGTTGCCAGATACTTATATTTCGTTTTGCCGCGAGTTAATAAATCACCCATGCGGGAAAAATAAATACTTTTTCCCGACAATAAATAATCATGAAATTCAAACGTGCGCCAAGAGCCTATAGCCATTTTTTTCAAGCAATTGATTCTGCCAATAATTCTGGATTTATGAAAATCCGTTAAAACACAAAAAATACTCAGGAATATTCCGTCAGGAAAGTAAGACAATACACTGACGTTGATACAACTCGGTTAGTCTATTTTAGTTACTTCCACAGCGTTATGTCCTACGGTATTCTGCTGTGGGGCAAAGCTGCTGATGTTCAAAATATATTCGTCCTTCAAAAACGAGCTGTCCGAGCAATTTATCAGCTAGGAGCCATAGTTTCTCTTAGAGATTTTTTAAAGATATTGGTATTCTCACAGTAGCATCACAGTTCATCTTCGCCAACATCTTATACATTAGGCAAAATATACACTTATACACTAAAAACAGTGATTTTCACAATGTTAACAAAAGAAATAAGAACAAACTACGTGCTCCCTTTCACCAGCTTCATAAGAATCATAACTCATTTGTTGGGCTAGGTACCTTTTATAACAAGCTACCCTCTTCTTTGCTAGATTTGCCTTTTAATGCGTTTAAAGCTCAATTAAAATCCAACCTTTGTTCAAATATTATTCCATTAACGACTAATTAAACGATAAGAATAGTTGGTCGCTGTAATTAACTCAAGACAATGTTTATGTTCTTTCTCCAGAATCAGCTTAACTACTGACAGGGTATACGAGTTCGTATATTTATTTTAGTTTTATTTGACTAGATAAGTCAATTATTTTTTGTTATCTTCATTTATTATTGACATGATCTACTCATTACAATGTTTTTTTAACGAGTTGTATTGCACTATGTGGTTAGCTAGCGACCTCGATAATTGATCATAAATTATCCTTGCCTGAGCAACCGGCAGCGAGTTCTTCATGCTCCCGTATATGTCACTGCTTGCGGTAGCGTCGGGGATCAGGTTGCCTCCTTCCCTCAAATATGGCGAGGGGGCCAATGGCTGATCTTTGCGTTATGCTCGTGAACGGGTGCTGCTTGTGGTGACTTGTCGTCTTCCTGTCTATGGTTTTGTTATTGTTAAAGTAATTGTTCTGTTAATTTATTTTACTTCGACGGTCCTTGTGTTAATACCATTATGCATAGGTAAGGTGTCACGCCCTTTACGCCTAGATGCTTTTATTTGTATATTAAGTTATGTTGTTTTTTCATTGATTTTTATTGGTTTCTGTTTTGGGTATATGGGCGTGGCTAGCTTACATATGGCAGATAATTTAATATGGTTTTCTGTTTCGTTTTTTTTTTTTTACTTTGATTACCTTATTATTGTAAAGTTCAATGGTTTTTCTAACTGAACAGACAGCTGTGCTGCTGGGGAGTTTGTTGCGCCACTTCTTCTTCCCAGCTAAATCACTAGGAAGTGGTGAAGGGCGGGCGTTTTGGGGGACTGTCTTATGTAATTTTGACGTTCGAAAAATGCTGACTCTCAGCCTAATTTAAAGAATGACTTTTGATTTTGATGATTTTGAAATACATACTCGTTACGGTCGCAAATCATATTTTGTTGTACATACAACCTGACACTGTTCTGACAAATTGCAAAAAAAAACGTTCGAAAATTTGAATTTCGCGGGCAACACTTCCCCCTTGACGCAAACAAAAAATATTTGCACCAATTTCTAAACTAAACTAAGTATTCAGTCTGTGTATTTACTTCATATGATTTTCGCCAAGAAAAATTAAGAGGAAGAAGCTTCCTAAAATTTATGTCTTTTGCATTGTTATTCTGAAACAGTCACTTATACAATCAAAATGGAACTTAAGTGTATGATTTATTGGATCTTTTTCTTTCCAGTGAAGTAATTGTAAAATTTTCGCTGGATTAAGTTTTTTATTCGGAACACTTCAGGATTCGTGCCCGGTTGATGGCAATAGGCTCGCCCCCTATTACATGGGACCTAAACATAACTAGCGAAATGTGGGTGTACTACCTATAGGTACACCTCTGCCCAACCCTTCGGGGAAACAAGGCGTGATGTTGATGTTGTTGTTACGTAAAAAAAACAAGATTGCTCAGCTTGTATTTCTAAAATATTTGCTGTAAGACAATATAGTCACACCTAAATCTGTGACTGGATAATATATCCAGCCACCAGATATTTTTTCTCTAGAACAATTATTACTTTAGTTTTAAACGAAATAAGAATTATTGTGACTAACGTCATTTAGTTTCGTGCTCGAACAAGAGCGCACGCGATATTCAACTTTATTACTGATGCTAAAACTCCGACCTTCCAGTACAAGAGTTTCTGTCTTGAAAAAAAATAATTGTGATAAAACATTAGTAATACAGGTGCGTTTTGCACCGCGAAAACTGCTTAGAAATGAATTTAGAGTGCCTGGAATAAAACGTTCACGATTTCCAAAAAAGTCGGTTTCCCATTTTTTATTCTTGATTACATTTTGACTTCTTCCAGAAGAGCATTGAAAAGTTACCACTGCGCTGGCAGAGATGGATCGATAGCATGGGTGCATATTTTGAATGATATAAATCCTACTAATATTATAAACGCGAAAGTTTGTGAGTATGGATGGATGTTTGTTAGTCTTTCACGTAAAAACTACTGAACGGATTTAGATGAAATTTGGCACACAGATAGTTTATAACCTGGACATTATTATTTAATTAACACATAGAGTACTTTATATCCCGATACTCCTATGGGATCAAGATTTATGCGGGTGAAGTCGCGGGGAGCAGCTAGTAAAAAATGTTTATATAAAAATGACTTTAGCTTTCTGTATACTAAACGTGAATTTCACAGGTAAGGAGATCTATTATTATTTATATGTATTATTTACCTCGCACAAAACAGGTGTTGCATCTACTCTCATAATGAATCATCATAAGAATCCAATTATCACCATTCTAAAGAAAATATTCAGAGCATAACGTATGACGTAACGACGCCATGATTGTTTGCCACGGTTGCTAAGCAACCAACACAATGAGTGACAAGTAAAGGTCTGTTTACATCAATTACATTAAAGGATGCGTATTTTAGTATATTTTGTGAAATAAAATTGATAGAATTTCAAACAAAAGTCGATAAATATGAGCTTGTAATGTACAATTCTAAACAAAACGAGGAATTAGCATTGTACTGTGATGATTGATTTGACACATTACTTTATTTACCCGCACTGCTCCCGCCCGCGTCTTGGATACGCGGGCCCAGTGCGGGTTAGTGGAAATAAAGCAGCGGCCCACTCCGGCTTACAGAGGAGGCATATGTCCCAGCAGTGGGAAAATTAAAGGCTGATTACGCTTAATGATTATTTTAGAGCTGTGGCCAAAGAGACCATTTAATAAAAGAATGAAGAAATCCGTCCAAGTGTGTGTCAAAGTCGCGCGCGTGAAAATCGTGTTTCAATTCTGTCCCCGCTTCGGTTAAAAAGTTACTGCTTAAAAAGCCGTTTGACGTTTGTGCCCTTCAGAGAAGCCTGCCAAGCCTAAATGCCTAAATAAGTAGTCGATTTTATGCATCACTTCTATGTATCGAAATTAAATCAAATATTAACATAAAAAATTAAAACAGAGGAAAATTTACCTACTGCAGTTTTTATTATGGTCTCTCTCGTACACATTTGATTCTTTTTTGGTAAATGTTTATTTTATTATCTTTTTTTTTTCAGTAGGTCAACCACTGAAATATTTTCTTTTTTTTTTGTTGTTGGGGAATCATTAAATGACTTCTCCCGCTCTGGGTGGAGCAGGAGGGCGTTTCAGACTTTTACTGACTAAGCCCCACCCGTGTTCCTTCAGTTGCCTGTGCCAGGGCCACGGTGTATCCTTCGAACCTCCCGCGACCCTGGCAGGCACTGTTGACATACAATGCTAAGAAAAGTGAGCTTTTGATTTTTAAATATAAGTGTAGCTCATTAGATAATGTTCCTCCGGTGACTTTAAGCGGGAAGCCTTTACAGAGAGTCACTCATTTTAAGTACCTAGGGTATGTAGTCACGGAGGACTTATCTGATGATGCTGATATAGAGAGTGAGCGGAGGGCTTTGGCGGTTCGATATAATATGGTAGCCCGCAGGTAGTAAGGATGTTAAAGTAGCTCTTTTCAAGGCATACTGCCAAACTTTCTACACGTGCAGCTTGTGGGTGAAATATACGCAGAGAGCCTACAACGTCCTGCGCGTACAATATAATAATGGATTTAGGATGTTGATGGGGCTTCCGCGCTTCTGCAGCGCTTCGCAAATGTTCGCGGAAGCCCGTGTTGACGATTTTCATGGGATTATGAGGAAGAGGATAGCCTCAATAATGGGTAGGTTGCGCGGAAGCTCCAACAGCATCCTACAATCTTTGTGTGACAAAATGGTCAGTCCCTTTATAAGGCATTGGGTGTAGAGGCACGTGCCAACGTGTGTTGGGCCTCGTCTTTTTTAGTTTGTTTTAATTTATATGTTTTACTAACATAGTTTTGTAAGTCATTGTTACTAATACTATATGGATTGTGATTACACTGGTCCGAAATAAAGATTTATATATACATTGTCCCTAACGGAACCCGTCACTTTGTGCTGACTCTTTGAGGCGCGCGTGGAACATGATGCGCCGTTGACCAGGGCCTGGTCCTTACCGGACGGCGAGCCGTCCGCAAGCCCGTACGGCAACCACTGAATTACTTAAAATATTTTTTACTTGCCTTAATCATTGGGTCCGTAGTTATGTTATTATTTCTACTTAATTATAACATTAAGTATGTAGAAAGAAGTTAGCACACCTAACAATTTAGAGTAACCCGTTTTTCTAGCACAAGTTAAATAAGTTACCAGATTAATTATTTTTTTCCGCTACCAATCAGCAATAAACTAGGATTTTAATTAAATCTGTACATAACTATATCAACAAATACAGGAAAAACCGCTCGTACTTCCGCAAACTTAGTGCTAGGTTTTCCGTATTTTTTGTTGGTTTTTATGACTAACCTTGCGGTACCTACACACGGCTATAGATCAGGCTATAATTTTCCAGTAAGTTTCTAAGTACCGTAAAACGGGGTGAATAGGGATGCAGGGGTGAATCGAAACGTAACTTTACAAGGGGTTTTAACATTGAAATAATTATGTTTGTTGCCAAAAATGTCTCTTATGTATTGACAGTATTATAATTAACGATTAAGTGCCCCTGTTGGCAACAAACTAAGCTGATCTCGCATAAGATTTCAGTACGTTGAGAGGTCAGCTTATACTAGAAATGTAATGATGAGTTTGTTCTTCGAGAATACCCTATCTACCTGCCTACCCTTCTCCCAAGGATACGAGGGTCAGCATCCAGTCTTACGGATGCAGTGTTTTACATGGACCGGCTGCCTATCTGGCCTCTACAACCCAGTTACTTATCCAACGTACAACCCTATCAATCTCTAGTTTTCGTGTCCCGAAGTACGCGTCCCTTTATCATGTTGACAGCTATTTGTTTGACAGGGACAGACGGAATTATACTGACTATACCTTCTCCACAGGTACCTACTACGCTTTGGAATGGGCAACTAGCTTCATATTTCTGACTGACCGACTCCTTGACAATTTAACAGTGCCTGTATTTGAAATTAATGCTTTGAGTTTGAGTTAGATCTGTCTTAGGTTATTGGGTTCGGCCGTAACACGATACCACTTTTCATGACTGCTTGTGTGACTTGCGGGTTTCTGAGTACCCGTAACGACTGTCAAAGATCCGCGAATGACAGTTGAGACTAATGGGGACGGCTTAGAGTGCTTTCCAAGGCACGGAGAAGTCTCCCTAAGTAATGGATGGTCTCGAATACGAGAACAGCCTATGCCGTTGCAAATTGTCAGTCAGTAGGGTTGGATTCGGGTCTGGTTCTTGAGGATGACAACCAATTCTTTGTCAAGAAAATTTGACATCATATTATCATCATGATCAGCCTTTAATGTTCCCACTGCTGGGACACAGACCTGTTCCCTGTGAGAGGGTGAGTGGACCGTAATTCACCACGCGGGCCCAGTGCGGGTTGGTCGATGTTACATGTCTTGACATGCCGGTCAACCGGTAGGTCAAGACATGTTTCATCCTTCACTGTTTTAAGAGCAATGGTGATAAAAATGACTTAGGTACACAAAATAATTAATGCGTGTGCCTGGATTCGAACCTACGACCTACAACTCGTAATTTGCGGCTGGCAAAGTACGGAGGTACCTACAATTTTGGCAAAACAAAAAAAAATGTTACATTGGTTTGGATACAAAACATAAAAACACAACTCGAACATAACTGGCGAAATGTGGGTGTGCTTTTAGATACTTACCCCTCTGCTTACCCCGTCGGGGATTACAGGCGTTATGTTTATGTGTTTTGGATGGGTTTTGTTTATCTAACTTCCAAACGGAGGAGGGTCTCAATTCGTTTGTTTTTTTTTTACGCGATATCTCCAGGAATTGTTGATCGATTTCGAATATTCTTTTTTAATTGGGTATGCTTCAGGGGTGGTACCATATAAACTGTGTGTGGTCACTGTTATTTACATAGCAAGTAGTGGTTTACGAATTTCTGTGGGGAAACCACAACAAAAATAGGGCTAAATTAAAAAACAAAAATAAACAACCGACTTCGAAAAAGACACCACAACAAAAATACATCTAAAAAAAGTTTTTCAGATTTGTCATAAGAAAAAAAGGAGTTTTAATTTAGGTTTGTCAATTAGGGTGCATAGGAAACAAGGGGTTGGTAAAGTCGTTCCGAATAAAGTAATGTACATAACTACTTTGTGTTGTGACGTTGTTTTTGTGACCACCCTGTTTCATGTCATCTACGTAACTCACATAATAGCTTCCCACTTATGTACATAACTATTGTCTCTAATTACATAATAATGAATCATATAATGCTTTATGAAAAACCATCAAGACAGGTAACTAAGCTGCCATTAAATACCTTTAAAAGGCGTTACCTATACATAGTTAACCACCGAGATACCTAATTATATTTTTTTTTTAAACCGGCCAAGTGCGTGTCGGGCCACACATAACATTATGGTTTGTTTTGTCATTGTGTTTCACGAACTGTGTACTTGAAATAAATATCTTTCTTTCTTCTTTCACAATGAACGGTTCCGTAGTTGGCTAAACTTAACATTTTAGTTGAAAAACATGTCGTCCCATACACCGATATAAGTCACGGTCGATTTTCCAGCTGCAAATGTAAGTTCGTGTAACGAAGATTTTTACTATGAGCAGAGCATAAGTGTTGAACATGGGCGGTCAGGTAAGAAGAAGTAGGTTTGTCGAGTATAGAATACAACATAGACAGAGCCCTCAACTCTCTACGCTGACGTATGGGTAACCATTTTAAAAGCAATCTGTGCGCAGACACAACACAACTTATATGTTGTCACATTCAGAGACCAGGACCTAGGTAAGGACAGAGGCAACTTTTCATTCTGGATCGCAGACAAAGTAGCGCACAACAGCTCAAAAATAAAACCTTTACTTCCAAACTAGCTGCGCCTCGCGGTTTCACCCACATAAGTCTTGATTCCGTGGGAGTATCGGTATATAAACCCTATGTTCTTCTCCAGGTTAGGGTTTAACTATGTGCCCAATTTCACCCAAATCCGTTTAGCCGTTTTAGCGTGAAAGCGTTACGAACCAACATACAAAAAATCAAATCTTATCTCACTTTACTATTAGCATAGATGAGTGCAATGCTTTAAACCATCTGAATAAAACTAACTGCATGAAGGAGTACATTAAACAGTAATTTATTTAACTTTGAAACTGCAATCCTGACTAAACTCGCACGAAACACACTTCTTGTTATTAATAATGCATGTCCTAGGTCAATAAACTACACAATAACTACGAATTGAAATACAAAATAAAACTCTAAACCAAAACCTAACCAACTGTTTTCAAAATATTGACACGCGAGAAAAAATAAAAGCCTCCAAACTTTTCTTCAAGATACCAACACAGAAACAATATTATATTAAATAAAAATATTTAAATAATAACACTACAAAGGTCCTAATATTTTCAAATAACATTTCACTGTTTAAACAATAAAAATAAATAGAAAAACACTCACGTTTTTTTTTGTCGAGCAAGCGTGTAATCACCTTGAAGCTAGAATCCGTACTGAATCCACGAATCATTCGTTCAGTGAATCTAAAACGACCGAATGACAGATGCTGTGGACTGTTTGCTGTAGATAAGAACGATGTATGTAACTGTTAGATTGAAGGTCGCTTTCAGTTAGTTTTGCCGGTTGATTGAACTGTACTGAACTTTTTGTTCTTACATAATAAGTAAGAATGATTCATGCTTTGCATAATAGTAAGAATCCTTACTTACCTATACTTATATTAAAAACGCAAAAGTTTGTGAGAATGGATGGATGTTTGTTACTCTTTCACGCAAAATCTACTGAACGGATTTGAATGAATTTTAGCACACAGATAGTTTATAACCTGGATTAACAGATAGAGTACTTTTTATCCCGGTACTCCCACGGGTTCAAAATTTGTGCGGGTGAAACCGCGGGGAGCAGCTCGTGATTTAATATGTATGTCAGTCTACTCACGACAGTTTGGTTCGGAATTTTAAATGACTGTGTTTATTCAGCAAACACATTAAAAATGTTGACAACTGTCAAGTGTTACTGACAACCACTTACAGAAAGCTACGCAGATGATGGTAGCATGCTTTGACGGTTTTAATAATAGAATGAAGACAATCTGAAAACTAGAGACCCGTCTACTTTCAAGGTGCCCACCCAAGATACAGGTAACTACATAATTTGGGGACCACCGTCCATACAAACTGATTGTTAAGATAGTTACAGATAAAATAACCATGTCATAGCTGTACGGTCATCTTTGTAAGAAACAAAAAACCTTTATTCTTTATTTGTGACTGGTTTAATAAAGCCTGAGCCATAAATTAACAGCAGGAATACCGTTTTTTCCCATTCGTAATAAAAATAAAAATAATTAAGATTGTAATCCTTTACCAAGACCATTGTTCTTAGCATTCACGCCGTCCAAGGTCGTGAGTTTGTTTTCCTGCTAAGACAAAAACTATGTAGTGCAATAAAGAGTATGTTCTTCGTTAAAATTCAACCTAATTTTACTGTGAGTTTTTCTGACTTTAATATTAAATGATAACGAACATGATCACGATTGACAGATCTATTACTAATAAATGTTATTACTCAATTGGCGAAGTTATGTCCGATCAGAAATTAAATTGATGGTATGAAATCTCTGTACTACGGAATTGTACTAAATCTAACATAACATAACATGACATCATGCCTGTAATCCCTGTACCAGGGTTAGGTTAGGTTTATTTTTTAATTTAACTACGTTGACCTCGAACTTGACGAATTTATAATCCCATTCTATTAAACTTGACATTGTGTATTGTATTGCCTAATTCAAATTGTTTACTGAGTTTCATCTTGTCTTTCTTATTATAGCTTAAACTGTTTGCATATAAGGCACATCTTAAACTCAAGACCTGTAACATTTACCTACTTTCTGTGCAATTAAAGACAATTTTTAACCTTTTATGTTCTAAGTGTATACTAAAATAAGTGTTCCGACTAAGAAGTCAGAAAACACCATGATTACCTACCGTATGATTTCGTGATATAGAAAGGTATGCCAAAAAAAAAACCTTATAATTGCCTTCATAATTCGGCCGGTGGACTGTCTATGAACTGTTCTATGATTCTGACTGGTTACAATTACGTTTATCTTACTGGTCAATTGCGGTCCCGCTCGAGTATCATAAAATATTAAAAATAAAAAGGATTTTACAAAAATAAAACACTTAGTTAAAAATTACTTAAATTTCGTAAGTCGGTGGAAAAAAAAACAATAAGACAAGAAGTCAGTTTTTTAACACAGTTTTTAGTTTTCATATTCTTACCTACTCCACACCAAATCGTATACCACTACTTGCTATGTAACAATAACAGTGACAGCAGAGGCGCAAGCATCCTTTACCAAATGAAAACATTATTTTCTAATTCGGTCCACAATTAATTGACGAAAATATCGATGAACATACATACATACGAACATAGAACCGCCTCCATATTTGAAGTCGGTTAGTCATCCAATCTTCGATAATTATGTACTAAAACTAAAAATCTTTTTTTTATCAACTATCTTTTTTATGCCACATACTGGGTTCTGGCTATCAGCAACAACCCGCATTGGTCTAATTTCCGTTGAGGGTTGAGGAAATAACGACTTTATCTACAAACAACTCAATTAGTGTATACAATATTGTTACCATAGTAGCTGAGAGTGATAACAACCAGACCACCCAGATTCTTCGCGTGAATATTGAATCAAATGTTCTATACTGTAACTCAACTGACCGCACAAAATTCCAAATCGAACTCATTTGTTTTTTAAGCTCGCGTATTACACTTTTCGAATTGTAGTATTTATGTGTAGAATAAAGAAATAGTACAATAAGGTACTAGTGTGATTACCGCCGAGGCGCCATTGAGTCTTAAGAGATCCCAGGACGGTAATTATCAATACACACGTGTACCATACGACGTTTTTCAACACTCTTGTGAATAAAATATCTATAAAATCTCATTTTATTCAAAAAAGATCGTGTTCAATAGAATCAAATAAATTAATGTTCCTATTGCTTGCTCATTTCATGCAACTTCTTATTTAAATAGATAATTTTAACTCGTACGTGTTTAATAAATTCTATTTTCACTCAAATATAACTTTTGTTTTCTCTGTAATAGAAGAAAACTTTTAATTCCCCATTTTGTAATTTTGTACGTGGCAGAATAGGCGCAAACCCTATGCGCGGAAAATAAAAAAAAACCTCATCCCTTTAGTCTGTGGCCGATCGCAATGCGCGCGCATAGGAAAACTGATTATTTTTTCCCGCCATAGCGAAACATTTTTCACAACTCGTTTTCACTATTGAATTTATAGTTATTTATTAATTAAAGTGTCTACAAGTTACGAAGAAAATGATTTAAGAACAACGCCACTCCACCAATAAAAAAAATAAAAAAAATCTATAGCTCACTAGTGAGTTATAGCAATGAAAAAGTCACAGTTTGATTATGGGTGTCATTATGTGCCTAATTGCGGTGACCATAGAGCCACTTTATGAGCAAGTGTGTTGAAAAATAGATTTATTTGTCACGAAACACGTGCATACAAAATAAATCGATTATAAAAAACATAGCTGATTAATTCTTACAAACACAGAACATAAATTGTCCGCAGCTGCACGCCGCGCCGTGACTGTGACAAGAAGTCTTCCACTCAGCATGATGCTGTGCTATACGACCCACAGCACAGCGCTGATTATCAGTGGTCACCCAAAAATGACGTAGAAGCTAAACAATACAACCGCACCATAGAAACGGGTTTTGTCGACGTAAGATTAGACAAAATGACAGATGAATAAATGAAATCATTTTGTCTTTTCTGTCAGTCGTTTTTGTCTATTTTCACAAGATTGTCATGCTACGCGTGCAGGTCGATCGAAGCAAAGTAGCGACAATAACACTTTGCCCGACCTGGGAATCGAACCCATGACCTCATGCTCAGCAGTAGCTCTTGCGACCACTAGACCAACGAGGCAGCCCTTAACAATTTTAGTAGCTTTATAAACTGTAATGGTTTTTAGTGACATTTGGATCGTCTCACTTAAAGGCTTGACCACACAAAGGCACCGCTCGTCGCGCGACACGCGGTTTCTTTGTGTAGCACTGCCGCACTGTCGCGTCGCGCCACTTTATACGAGCCTTAAATAATAGGCCTAGTGGACGCAAGCACGACGACCGAAAGTGTAGTCCTGTGTTTGATTCTCGGTCAGTTTTGGTCATGTATATGGCAATCGTTTGCAAACTTACTGAACCTTGCATTCTTCAAGAACAACACAGTGTGTAAACTTTTTCAATTACTCTAAGTTCCTACTTGAAAGATAAACTGATAAACGATAAGGCGCTACTGACAAGGAATGGCTCATCTATACGCTTACGCCAGTTAGTATGACGAACTTTTGTCGATGGAAGAATAGACAAAAACACGGATTATTCTTCCGTCGACAAAACTCGATTCTATGCGTGCTGGTATTATATGACGGACAATATGTGGCACGCGTTATGTGTCGAAAAAATGGCGTAACATACTGGATTTTGAAGCATGGCGGTGATACATAATCAAAATAATGATACATAATCAAAGTCTAGTCATTACGTAATTCGAGAAGTAAGTAGTTGATGAAAATCAGCGCTGTTGACGATAGTTTCGTCAGAAGTCACAGCATTTTGCTGAGCAACAACCTGTACTTGCACAGATGCGACGCACGGCTTAATTATTGTTCATAATACTGTTGTTCGTTTGTTACAAAAGTAGTCATTCTTCCACTTTGCAATCGGCATCTTGGTTTTGTTTTTTTTTGGTTTGTTTTATTGTCATTTGCCAGTGTCGCAACACACACGTAGCAATGTGTTTTCAATCAAGCAATGAACATTTTTTTTTAATTTTGTTCTGAATACGAGGCCTTTGTCCACTTTGTTTGTGTGTAATTTATGTATTTTTTTGGTAATATGCGTTTTGTTTGTGCAGAATAACATTTTTTTCTTTCTTCTCTTACTTTCTTTGATTAATTTCAAATACGCACTTAAATTACGCTTTTGGAATTCAACATTTACAAAAAAAAAATGATTAAATCTAGTTGCCCTTTCCAAAAGGTAGTTTCGTATGGAGAAGAATGGGCAAGAAGTGGGAGTTTCTTGCCCATACTTCTCCAAACGATTTTTTACATTACCTACCTAGTCTTTTAAAATGTTCTACAATTTTTGTACTTAGACATTTATTATTTACTGTGAAGACGATGCATCTAAATTAAAATTACTATACCAGAATAGGTAAACATCTGCCTATAATTAAATGTTCCTACTTCTGGGACACAGGCTTCCTCACTTTGAGAGGGAGTGGTCTGTAATTAGGGTTGCCAACTTTTAAAAAAAAAAATGGATTTTCGAAGTCATTGTCTGATAAAACATTGTGGATCATGGCGAAAAAAAAGTACCTAGTCAGCAGGGATCCAGCAGAATATCAGCGTCAGGTATATTTGCCTGACACATGCTGAGCTGGCCTCCCATTTGGTGCAGCCTTGGGACGCACACCGCACTGTTCTCCTCAAATTTGAACTTTATTTCTTTGGGTTTGTTCACTTTTAATTTTTTTCTGTATATTGGCACGTTGTTTATATTTATTATTGTTACTTTTTAACATTATTTTATGTTCTTGTGTGTTGTGCTGCGTCTTTTGTGTGCACCGAATAAATGTTTTATCTATCTAAAGTAAATAGTAGATGTTTAAAAAATTATGATGATGATGAGCCCACAGGTTTTTCTTTAATGTCTCGACTATTATTTAACTCCAAATTAAGATTACACAATACCATTAATTCAGCTTTTACGAGATTAATACTGGCCCGATTACGCTAATTTCGATAATTTCGATTGAAAAGAAATGAAAATCAATTGTGGTAGTTTCGCCATCTGGTGGAAAACTGATGTTTTTTTTTTATGAAAACTCTTATTCAGAACATTCTCAAACAAAAAATATGTCTTGTCGCACTGTCAGTACTAGTGTTAGTGTCGCCATCTGCGGAAATGTTTTCATAGAAACCATGCATATAGAGACAAACACACATATTCACACACACCCTCATTCATACAGCCCAGCACACCTCCACACTCATTCACACATACACACGCCCACTCGCACGCACACCCACCCATACACACACTCTTTCACACTAAATATACATCCACACACTCATGAATACACCTAAAAACATACATTTATACAAAACACACTCTAGCTTCACATTGCCATGAACACGATTTCATTTTTCATTTATCTTTATACGATTGTAATTTTAATATTTAAATTTTTCTGTTTATTAGTTTTATAGAAAAAATGTGTAACTTATACCTAATTAGCACAACGATACGATTGTTAATTACTCAAGGAAGAGCGAGGTTTATCCCATCACAAGTATCTTAGGCTTACTTTCTGGGAAGCCCCAGCAACTTAACTGTATAGACTTAAGATAATAAACACATTTATTTTTTATTAAACCAATATTGTCACTGTGGACGCGGTCCGTCACTGCGTTTGAGCGGCAACGCCGATCTGCCGTCGCTTTTCGAATTGTACTAATTGTTACTAAAACCCACCCGTGCTTCTTCAGTTGCCTCTGCCAGGGACCACGGTATCTCTTTCGAGCAACCCGCGATCCTGGCAGGTTGGAATTGTACCTTTATAGTTCAATTTATTAAAATCGTTTGATATTATTGGCATATTCCGTTTGATAATTCATTTGATGTCGAATGTTTGCTTGATTTTTATCAAATACTAGCTGACCCCACAAACGTTACTTCGCTTCTTTTGTTGAAAAATCGATGTTGGCCGATTCTCAGACCTACCCGATATTCACAAATAATTTTAAACAAATCGGTCCAGCCGTTTCTAAGGAGTTTGGTAACAAACATTGCGACACGGAGGCAAGTAAATTAGGAGCAACCCTAACCAAGAAAAAGGCTTGGCAAATGATAGTGCACTTAAGTGGAACTAACTTTAATCTATGATTCTTTTTCCGGTGACGCTAAATGGTGTGTCGACAATCTGATAAACGTAGGTAATTCTATTGTCTATTGTCAATGTGTCATGCGTTATGGAAGTATGGCCTCTTCCAGATATATCTGAAGAAAATGTAAACAAATGGTTCAGAAAATGTACTTGTACATTCCAATTTGTAGTCATCATATAGTGTTCCCACTGCTGGGGCACAGGCCTCCTCTCTGTGAGAGGGTGTGGGTCGTACCCCACCACGCGGACATTAGCGGCCCATTTTGTATTGCCACTTACAAATTCAGTGCTTTGATTTGATTATTTTAAAACTTGACAACAAAATTCTAATTTTAAATCACCTCAAAGATGTTTTTCAATTGACAATTGAGATTTAATAAATATTCTAACCTCAATTATCGTTACTGATGTTGTTTTTTTTTATTTGTGAGGTATAAAGTAGAAACCTGAATACAGATGAATGTGTGTAACTAAGGGCGAATTTCACCAAACTTTTAGACCTAGAATAATCTTGATATTAACAAAAAATATGGCAGTTTTTCCAAACTGTTAAGGTCAGTTGTCAATTTCATTCCACACTTTCATCATATACTTTGGAACGAACTATAAACATAGGTAATATTATGTCGTACCTACATGATTGTTATGATCTGCGTTATTGCATCCTTGCTTGCTTTACATAACGAGACTGATAGACGTTTTTGTTTGTAACTTAATTGTACATAAGTACCTATTTATTTTCATATTAACAATTGGATTGAGACGCGGTTCTGGTAGATCAATTTGCTTGAAGTTTTCCCACTAGAGTCGCGTCGAGCTGTCTCGTTTTGTTTTCTGTAGGAGCCTTTATGCAAGTATGGGTGTAATATTAGCATTCATGCCACGCCTCGGAAAACACGCGTTGGTCCTGGCTGTCATTCGTAGATCTTTGACAGTCGTTACGGGTCGTCAGAAGCCCTGATGTCTGACCACCAATCTTACCAAGGGGTATCGTCTTACCCAGTAACTGGGTTGTGGAAGTCAGATGAGCAGGCACTTCATGTAAAATACTGGTAACGGGTGACATTAGACAGTGGCAACATTGGTAGCCGGTCGTCAAAAAAACGGTCTATAATATAATTAACTAAGTAAATTATTAAAAAGTGTTTTAATTATGTTAACAACATAAACATAACATCACGCCATGTTTCCCCGAAGGATTGGGCAGAAGTGTACCTATAGTACACCCACAGTGACGGATTTCAAAATATCGTCGATCCCGGGGAGTGTTTTGTTTTAATTAATGTTATTGTTGTTAATATTTACAGACCACAGAACACCACAAAATACTGCTCAGGGTATTTGAGCTACGTCATTCACACACTGGCACGGTTTAAGTCTCCTTTTGCTTGACAACTAGTGGAAGCAATATCGATTACGAAAACATTCGCCCAGATAATAAACACTCCATAAACGAAATAAGCTCATTACGAGCTCAAACTATATTTTTTAGCCTGTAATGTGTCACAAACGCTTCACATAAAATCTAGTTTCATTGTAGCTGCACCCGTTTAGACAAGAAGCCCACCCAGACATAGTTGGTTAAAAGCAGGCAGATGATAACATTATAAATAAATAAAAAAAATGCAATTTTTTTGTCTATACCTAAATTAAAAGGAGGTAAAAATTGTGAGTTTGAATGTAGAGGGTAATCGTCGGAACTACTGATCCTATTCCGCAAATTCTTTCACTAATGGGAAGCTTCAGTATTGCCGAGTGTCCTAGGTTTTATTAATCCATGTTAAAATAAAAAATAACAATGGCCAAACTCATATAAAGGCTAGACATTATTTTATTGTGGTGGGAAATCATCAAAAGAAGTGTCAGACTTTTACTGATTAAAGCCCACCCGTGTTCCTTCAGTTGCCTGTGCCAGGGCCACGGTATCGCTTTCGAACAACCGGCGACCCTGGCAGGCATCGGCCCTAATAGACCCCGTCACTGAGTGCTGACACCTCTTTGAGGCGCGCGTGGAACACGTCGCGCCTTCGACCCGGGTCTGGTCCTTACCGCAAGCCCGCCCCTACGGATAGAAGCTAGACCTAACTTTTGCTTTTTGGTATTAGCTTGTTTCGGTAACATACTACGACAGCGCCATTTAAACAACATTTGGACGTAAAAATATTGCCGCGGAATATCTTAGCGCACTGGATTTTCAACGCTTAACCGAGTATTGAGAAACAAACAGCGTTAAAAAAACACACTGTTGGATTTTCAACTCTCGGCGCTAAGCAGTGCGTTGAAGATCCAGTGCACGAAAAAATCCTTCAGGACTCACTCCCCGCCAAATCCCGCTCTTTTTTGCGTTCTATAAAACCTTCGGAATGAAACTATGAATGAATGAATGGTAAGATAATAAATGGATGAATACTTTTATCAATGACAGGAAACTGACTCACAGATTGTATTTGAAAATGAAAAAATCTAACATATTTATTCTACATTAAATACTTAAACGTGACAAATCAAAAGAGATTAAATATGGCAAGATATCAGCCACCATTCCCTTTTCTGTTGAAGTTAAGTTTCTTGGTAACTCAGCGGAGTTATAGGTACTTATAGCTTCGGTTTCTCGGAACATGGTGGTCAAAACATAACGGCCGCAGTGATGGTTGCCATGACAATGATGGCAGTGAGGTTTGACTTTATTTTGTCAAAAAACGACCTATATGAAAACACACCAAATAATGTTTCAGTTACGTCATTCGACGGTAAATGCGGCCACCGCATTCTTTGTCTCATCGCCTGAAAAAGATGTCAGCACATAATGACGGGGTCCGATAGGGCCGATGCCTCAGGGTCGCGGGAAATTCGAAAGAGATACCGTGGCCCTGGCACAGGCAACTGAAGGAACACGGGTGGGTTCTAGTCAGTAAAAGACTGATAAGCCCTCCCGCTCCACCCAGAGCGAGAGAAGTCATTTGATGATTTCCCACCCAAAAAAAAGGACAGATTCACACACTTACAAGCTAATGGATATTGTTGAACCGTCAAAATGAAAAGCTCATTTTGATGTCATAATATTGTCAGAAGAATTTTTTCAAACATCATCTCTTCATAATGGATTGGATAATTTCCGTCAAAATCTTTCGGAATGTGATCATCTTCAAATCTGAGGTAGAACTGAAATAACTGCTGCTAACTGCATCAGACTGTTTGAAAAGAGACCTTTTCCGGAGTCCTTTTTTTATTTTTATCAGCACCCTTTTATGTTATGTTTTAGGATATTTTCTTCTCTTTCTGCCCAGCCTTTTTTGGGAAAAGGTACAAAGATGCTAAAACATAACCCTGTCTTAGCCGTCGGGCGTAGTCGGGTAAAAAGTAATACTAAATAATTGGGGACTACCACAGGAAGATAGTTGCTTTCACACTGAAAAACATGACCCTATGTTTGCTGTAGCGCAGTTGGGTAAAATGACAAACAATTTTGTTCGTAACATTAAAAGCCAGTTAATAATGGTGCTGGTGTACTTAGAAATAAACGATATCATTGCCAACTCGACAGAATACGTCTGGTCACTGCGCTGAGTCAGGTATTTGTAATTATTCATAACTACGTCATTTTCTAGGTATAGAAAATGAGTCTAGCCCTACACACGTGCGACGTTTTTAAACGTAACGTAGAATAGAATACAGGGACAAATAAAATTAGCCAGGGAAACTCTGCAGGCGTAATGAGTGATGAAACAAACACTAACTTAACACAGTAAGAAGTAGGTACAGTAAAATATTTTATGTTGTTAAGGGTCAACGATCGCAGGTAGCGTTGCTACTTGAAGTATGACTTGAGAAAATATGTTGTATCGTGTTTAGATGTCGATACTGATCATGATCACGTCTGCGTCTGTGAGGATTACACAAAAAAAAACAGTTCGATGTGGAGAAAAAATAAAAACTATCTTTTTTTCGAAAGACTGTCTTTATTGTCTTGTATTGTCGTTTTTTGCCACCGACTTCCGAAAATAAATGTACTTTTCATTTTGTAGTGTTGTTTTTGGAAGTCGGTTGTAACATCTTCTAAAAAAATGCTTAGAGCAATTGTGAGATTGATATTACTTTTTGTATTGGGTTCGGAGCCCAGTTCGCTTTAAAATAGTCTAGAGAGTGCGGTATCGTTGTATTGTTGTTTTGCTCTTCACAATCTGGTAGCTGTCGTAATATTTTACAGGGATAAAAAGGTACTACGCCTGTTGCCTAAAATCCAAAGCAAATATTTACTTTATTCGATATTTATATAACATCTAATATAGGTTATAACATCATCACATGCAACTTCAAGGCACATTCGATCGATCTCCCATATATAAAAAAAAGTACATTCATAGTCATTTATAAAGGTAGTATTACAAATAAGGATTGAAAAACTTACACATACAAATTTAATCAAACCAGAAGTACCTAGGTAAGTAGCTAAACAAAACAGAATATTCTTGTGACAGCCCTAGTCTCTAAGAAAACGTCATGGCAAAGTCAGCATCAATAACACTTTGCATTGGGATGGTAAATTTGCCAACAGTGTAATAGGGTTAAATTACATATAGAGACGTTAATTATCATGATTTCAACTAAATAATACCGTTAAGAATGTGGTATAAAAATTTGACTTACCCACACAATGTCTATCCCACTTATTTTTAGTCAATTTTAAAAACGTTCGAATTTACGTTACGTAAATATCGCGCGTGCCAGGCCCACTCATAGTCATTTCTTCCTTCTTCAATATTAATACTTGCCAATAGATCGAGTAAATTCTATGTAGAATGCCAATAGGAAAAATGATACACTAGTGTAAATAAGGAGCTCGTGTCAGGTCGATCGAAAGTAACGCTAGGTGTGCCTTGGTAAGTTCGCAGATGGGTGACCATGCATTAAATATCTAGACTCCTCCATGCCTCGGAAAGCACGTTAATCCCGTTGGTCCCGGCTGTCATTCGTGGATCTTTGACAGTCGTAACGAGTCGTCAGAAGCCCAAGTTTGAAAACCAGTCTTACCCAGGGGTGTCGTGTTACCCAGTAAGTAGGTTGTGGAGGTCACAACACCACAATTTCAGCCGAAAGACGTCCACTGCTGGCCATAGGCCTCTCCCAAGCATCGCCACTTCAACCGGTTCTGTGCTTCCCGCGTCCAGCGGTTTCCTGCGGCTTTCACCAGGTCCAAGGTCCACCTTGTTGGTGGCCTTCCAACGCTACGTTTTCTGGTACGCGGACGCCACTCCAGAACCTTTAGGCCGCATCGGTCATCTGTTCTGCGAGCAATGTGCCCTGCCCTTTGCCACTTAAGTTTGGCAATTCTTCGAGCTATGTCGGTTGGCTTGGTTCTCTTCATTTCTGATTCGATCACGTAGGGAAACTTCAAGCATAGCCCTTTGGTTGTTGTTTAGCCTTCTAATAAGGCCCATTGTGAGCGACTACGTGCTTGGGAAAGGCCTATGTCCAGCAGTGGACGTCTTTCGGCTGAATTTCGATCGCCGAACTTCGAGCAAATACAGGGTCTCATTAAACTAGTTACCGAAAGTCAGCAGACTGTGTATCGATATAAGCACGTAAAAAAAAATTTTTTTTTTTTGGGTTTTATAGTTTAGAAACCCATCACGTCTATGAAATTTAATTTATGAAATGAAAATTTTAGAAATGAAATTTTATTTAATTAAATTTATAGATTTTTTTAAACTGATATTTCGCATGTAGTCAATTGCCTACATCATCAAATTAATTAATTTTGTTGTTCTAACATGTTCAAATATCCACCCACCTCTGCGGAGTTTCCCTAGCGAATTTAATTTGACCCTGTATGTGTAGGCCCCTTAAGATTCCAACTATTGACAAAAACCATTCGGTGTTTATCACACATATTCGGCCGGATAACGAATAACAAATCATGAAAAACAAAACGGGCTGCCTGCTGAACATGCGGTCCTGGGTTCGATTCACAGGTCGGGCAAAGTGTTATTGGGTTTTTGTATCTAGAATTTCTCAGTAGCAGCCTGGAGTCTGGATTTTTGCCTAGTTGATGGCAATAGGCTCGCCCCCTACTACATGGGACTTAATCATAACTGGCGAAAAGCGGGTGTACTATAGGTACACCTCTACCTAACCCTTCTGGGATTACAGGCGTGATGTTATGTTATGTTATATTATTATCAGCCAATTTATTGTATTTAATATAAATGTTATAATATTCCCAAATAGGCCTTTTTAGAGTCCCGTACCCCGAAAGGAAAAGCGGAAACCTTCAAAAACAAAATCAAAATATTTTATTTCACATAAACCTACATGGGCACTTATGAAACGTCAGATTCTAGGTGCACGGTTCCAATTGGTCGTTTCCTATGGAGAAGAGCCGGCAAGAAACTACATGGTTACTCTTTTAAAAATATTTGTGTTTTACAATGTTTTCAAATTACAGTGTTAATAGGTATGGGAGGACAGTGTAGGTCTGTCAACAGGTACCATATGTTTAACAAATAGACTATGGTCTATAAATTAACAATATACAAGGCCTACAACGTTCTCACATTTACAAAATATAAAATAATCTAATAAAGTAAAATAAAAAACTAATTAAATAATATAGGTATGTCAAATAATGATAATATTATGTCAGAGTTATGTAAAAAGTCAATACTAAAATAAAAATTAAACACCATGTATATACAGACGAACAGGGAAGTGACCTTATAAGGTCACTTCCCTGTCCGTCTGTCTATATGTCTGTCTGTCTGTCAAGACGCTTTTTCTCAGGAACGCGTGGAGGTATCAAGTAGAAATATAATATTAAAAAGGTACGTAAGTCTGGGGACCGTCCCTTGGAGTTCTAAAAAAATCAAGCTTCTTTGTCAACGCAGTAAAAAAATACGACGACTTATGTAACATATTTTGATACTCGCAAATAAATCAAAACCTATAGGGTGCTTCCCGTTGACCTAGTATCATGAAATTTGGCACGAAGTAAAGAAAAGTAAAAATATTTTTTGCGATTACAAACTTACATTTTCAGTTGGAGAATTGACCGTGACGTATATCGATGTATGGGAGAACATGTTTTTTTTTTCAGAATCAGAATCAGAATCAAAATTTTATTTGCTATGAATGTAGGTACAGATATAAGATGTTGTATAATAATGAGATCGGCTACAGTCTACCTTACGGCGTGCAAATTGTTACATTAAATATTATTAAAACAAAATGAATGTCAACAAAACAGGGTCCACTTACGTCGTGCAAATCATTGTACTAATTAAAATATATAAACAAAATAATGTCAATCGATTAGAAATTATAGTGAAGTATATATAGTCAGGTACAAAAGTCTAACATGGTCAAAATTGCAATTAATTATTACAGTCATAATCAGGAAAAACTCGTATCATTAAGAAAGTCTTTCACTGAATAATAACATTTGCCTAAAATGTTAAGTTTGTGCTTGGGATAAATTCATTCTAACTACGGATCCCCCCTTCATTTTGCGTGGTCCGACACGCACTTGCCTGGTATTTTGTAAAGTTGCCATTTTTGTAAAGGTTTTGACGAACAAATAATGATATGTTTTAGTACAAAATAACAACTAACATTGGATACAGTAAGCCATCGTACGCACCTTTCCGCGCACTGTATCGAATATTCAACGATAGACTTTAGCGGAGTGAGTTGAATCCAACGGTGCACTTTTTCAGCTTGCTAGGGATGCACTCTGTTGGATTTTCAACGATCGGTTCGACGCCGAAAGTTGAAAATCCAGAGCATGGTCAAAAATTTACGTTAAAAAAAGCGCTCGTTTGCATTTGGGTTAACGATGAACAAACAATACGTGTCGTGACACGAATTACTCGCAAATGAAAAATAATACGCCTGCGGTGTCGCTACCACACGCACCGCAATGAGATAGGTCGTAAAGTTATTTGGGGTAAAAGAACGCAGTGGGCAAAAGTACGCGGTGCTGTTTTCTCCGTGGGCGTGGAAGAGAAGAGCATCACCGGGTTTTGTCGACGGAATAATAGAGAAAATGACAGATCGAATAGACAAAAAGACATTTTGTGTACTCTTCGACTCGTTTCTATGGTGATCATGCTACGCGTGCTGGAAAATGGTTCGCAAGGAACGCCATATTGTGGCACAAGCCACGAGGCAGTGCTTGTCGCGTTTTCGCTTTAAGGAGCATACAAAATAAATACCATTTTACGCAAAGAAAATTTTAAATACGCAAAGGTACGCAGTCTAAGACACACTTTAGCCTAATATACAAACAACCATTTGATCTGTCGTCGAATATTTATTGCATTATAGGATCCTAATAGTTATGCTTCAAATAGCGCAAATAAACGATCCTAATATCAAAATACTTTTGATTCAATGGAGACAAATAAGCAAAGGTGCGTCCTATTGCCCTATAATCAGTCTATTACGTTCCTATTGCTGGGACACAGGCCTCCTTCCTATGAGGGAGTGCGCCGTATTCCACCACGCGGGCCCAGTGCGTGTTAGCGGATGTCACGTCTTCGAATTTTTGGTTCTTGGAAACGCCATTTTCTTCAATATGTTTTCCTTCGCTGTTTTTGAGAGCCGTGGTGATGAAATTAAATACACAAGTCACAACGTAAAGTGCCTGCCTGGGTTCGAACTCCCGACCTACAAATCGTAATTCGGGGCCAACATCACTGAACCACCACTGCTCCCCCTCCCCTCTCTTCTTTTGCTACAAATGACTCTAATATTTTGCCAAACAACGAATATTCACCGCTTCGGTGCGAGCGCGGCCTAATACTCGGTAAGTTTTCGGTATTCAACAAAATCACTATATGTGGCGTCTCTAATGTATTGTGACTTCGTAACCTATCAATACTGATAACCCAATAGATTTCTCAAAATACCGTGTCATCACTATATTAATACAAACTTGCAGTAAATAAGAGAGCTCGTGCATCCAAATATTTGGGTTTGCGCCAAAAAAGTAGTATTCAGAACGTTCTATAGAATTTGCAATGACTACATGCTCAATTTAACTAACAAAAGCTGATTCATTTTGATTTCACAAATATTTGACCAGTTTTCGGTGTGTTAGCATAAAATCGTCCAATTTATGGTCACTGTAGTATTTGTCTTAATCAGCCATTAGCCCACGTCCGCACTGACGTGAAAATATCGCGGCGGATTTTTATTGCACACTGGATTTTCAACGGTCTGCTTAGCGCCGACAGTTGAAAATCCAACAGTTTGTTTTTTCGACGCGCTGGGTTATACTCTGTTAGATTAGATTCTCAACGCTCGGCTCAAAATCGAGTGTTGAAAATCCAATGCGCGATGAAATTCTGCCGTGCGCATTGGTAGATGTCACATGTCTTTGAATGTTTGGTATTAGAACATGCCGGTTTCAACACGATGTTTTCCATCACCGTTTTGAGAGCAGTGTGTTGGATCATTTAGCTCCCTTCAAATTGTTTGAGCTGAATGGTGCTGAACCTCATATTCGTGAACGGGCGCCGTTATTACCATAATTTATTTTTTCGATTGTTTTTATTTCGTTACTATTTACTGTACTCTGGACGCTTTTAACGTGCAGGTACGTCTTTTTTTACATCGTTCTTAATTATAAGTTCAACATTGATGTAAATATTTTTGTTGTGACAATATTATTTAAAAGAGTGTCCGTGGAGTTTCTTGCCCGTTCATCTCCATGGGTTCACCTACTATGCTAGTTGCGTATGCGCAACTAGCTCCATATTTCTGACTGACCGACTCCTTGACAGTTCAAAAGTGCCAGTTTATGTTTAAATTGAAATAAATGCTTTGAGTTTGAGTTTAATTAGTGCACATAGTGAAGTGCCTGGGTTGGCAACCACGACCTACCGTAAAACCTGGTAACTTTGCCCTAAAAATCATTTTTTGCATTATTTGAGTTATTTTTGAAAGTGTTAGTGTATGTCATATTGTGTTTGTACCACACAATACTTTATGTTCATGTCTCGATATTTATTACTAGAAATATTCGGAAAATGTATGTGTTAGTAAAAATAACAATTTTATTTATGGGGCAAAAAATCGTAGTCTTCTGGCAAGTATGCCAACTTTAAATATTTCCGATTTTATATGCCGTGTCATTATTTAATAAAAAAATGCCAGAGTTTAAATACAGGGCAATGCAGTATTGTGTCAAATTATGAGATGAATAAACATAGGTAAGGTATACCGTGTCCTTCAAAATTGAGTGGGCAACGTCAAAACGCCACCCCGAACATTTTTCTTAAAATAATTATCAATGCCCAGGGCTGTCACCATTGAGAAAAGTCTATATTGAAATATTAAATGAAAAACTTTTTAATGGGAAATATTTTTATGGCCTTTTTAATAATATTCCAAAGTAGTTTTTTTATCATTTCTGGATCTAGTTTCTTTCAATTTCACATTCTGCTTGCTGTACAAGCATTCGATTTGTTAATATTGTTCATCCTACTCGTATAAACACAAAAACAAAACTACTGAAACCAAAAAAGTTAATAAGTTACGGAATGAGACATTATACTGTAATATACTAACAATGCACAGAATCGAAGAGTTCAACATATGGTACTCTTCAATTCTGTGCATAGAAGTAGATGACATATAATCGATCACCAAATAGCAGCCGCCACCTTAAGTACATTACTTTCCCAATCAAAATAGTCACAAACACTATTTGCAATTCGTATCATGAGCGTAAAAAAATAAAATTATAATGAATTAAAAAGTTGCAGGTGACAAACTGACAACCCTACGGGGAAAAAAATGGTGATCAATGTCGTCAACAATGCACCAAAAACATGCATGTATCTTTGCCCATCAACATATCTTACGATTTATGAGCGGCTTTGCATGAAATATTAAGTCAATATTATTCTTTTCAAACATTAACAGTGGCAAAAAAAGTAATTCTTACCCGGTGTAACTGTAACTACTACCATCTTTGGCAAAGTTTTTGTACCAGTTTTTGCGCGCAAAATTTAATACCATTTTCAACAAGTTCTGACAGGCTTCTGAGGTGACATCGGTGGCAGCCGCCAAAAAAATGATGAATTTTCTACCACTCACAAAAATACTTCTAACTGTTGACAAAGAACATCGGCCAAATTTGTATAGACGCTGGACCTGACTTTGATTTTCAGTGTGCAGAAACCAATTACAGTGAGATTGGATTGTTTTTTTTTGTAGTTAACACCAACCTGTTCGAAAATATTATCTAAATAGCCATGATATTTTAATAATGGAAAAAATATTTTTCAGGTTAGAGTTATTAATTGAGTCGATCGAAGAGTCTATAAGAAGAAGTCCATAAAACAATGCCAAGGTCAAAATAACAAGGAAATCCAAAATAGTTCAGTACGTATCACAATTCACAACAACAACAGTCAACATGAATGCGAATGATCGCCGGGTGTGAATCAATGAATCTATTTCGCGCGTCGATGTGCATGTGCTCCGTTGTACCGTGTAGTTTAACAAAACAGTTTCTATGAACTTTTATTTTTTTATGACAAGAATCCAATACCTACATAATAAAAACTTGTTATTTTGATACATTTTTATTTACAGAATCCAATTACATTAATAAGAAAAACGTGAATAATTATAATCTTTGAGTAATATCTCATTTCATAAGCATAACGAATCGTCAATAGGGTGCGTTCTGAACATGTTATTCAAAAAAATTCTACGAAATTACATAAACAAGAAAAATTGTATACCTTTTTTTTCTGGCTTCTTAAAGAGATATTTGTTATGTTTTTACAGTATTCGTTTTTTTTAAATATATGTGGCGTATCGGGACGCATGACGGGATCGTCAGATAAGATTTGGCCATCCTCCCGTGCTAAATATCTGTTTTATTTATTTAACCATCTAAGTACACACATTTAAATAGACAAGAAGAATAAAGAGAACAGAAAAGAACGTACAAAGATAAAGCTTATATATATCGTTTAATTACAAAAACTACTCAACTGGGCAAAGTCAAACCTCAAGAGCAAATTTGCAAGGTTCTACGGTACAAGTCAACTCGTAAGTCGGGGCCGGTACCACTGCTCATACAATAAATGCATCTGTTCTTTTGGGGAACCAACACCTGTCGGCACGGAATTGCCTTTTTTCATGTTCTGTTGCCTTTTCTATCGCCCACGATTGTCATTTCCTTGATCGAGAAAGAAAGAGTGCGCGCGGCGGAAACGGCGATGCGATTCGATATGGGTCAACCCTTGGTCTGCCTTAAGAGTGGGTATTGTACAACAGCTAGGGTTCGAACCAGCGACCACACCCTCGTTCGCTCTACCTGTGGCACTTAAAAATAATGTACCTAAGTATTGTTCGAAATAAAATAATTTATATACAACGTGTAACAGAATGAACGCAAGAGCTCATACACCCTGTAGCAGCTAGCATCAACGTCAACGCGTTGTGTTGTCGCCTGCTTAAGCGGACTTGCCTGTGGTTGCCCTAATAAATTAAGGCCTCCAGCCAGGACTTAAATTTATGTACTAACTTAAGAACTAAGCGACTACACGCTAAGGGCACCCCCTGTGGGATACGGACCTCGGCTTAGGCCGTCGCTGGAAGAGGGCAGCAAGGGACTAGCTGGATCAGGATTTATTTGATTTTGGGACGAATTTAAAGCTACAGGCTCAGCGTCGCGGGCTGGCTCGAGCAAGGGTCGGGAGGGGCGTGGATTTGGGCGTCGCGGCGGGCCTCGGCGGCGAGAACGGTAGGACGGCGATCGGGTTTTGCGCTTGTGTAAAGTGCTGGTGGCCTTATTGCTCTCCTGGAGGAGGGTAGGGATAATGCGATGCGATATTTGCGCAAATACGACGCAGGCATAAGTCATGACGGGACGGATGACTGCGGTATAGATGGACCGCTTGCATTTAAGTGATAGTTTGCAACGGGCTGTTAGAATGAAGTGGAGTCTACCAAGAGCGAAAGCGGCGCGCGCGCGAACCGCTTAAACGTTAGGTTTTGATCAAGGATCACGCCTAGGTATTTGGATTGCTTCTCCCAAGGGATTGGCTTGCCGTACATAGTGATCGAGCTGGGAAGGGGGGGTGGGACTCGACAACGTCTCGAGAAGAGAACCGCCGGACTGTTATCGGGTTGACCTCGATTCTCCATTTCCGGAACCAAGCGACTAAGACGTTTGCGGAGGTGTGAAGAGTACGAGCTATAGCATTGGGACAGTGACCGCTATAGTAAATGGCAGTGTCGTCGGCGAAGAGAGCCAACTGAGCCTTTTTACTCTTTGGGATCTCGCTGGTGAACAGCGTGCAGGCTAGAGGAGATATGTCGGAACCCTGAGGGACTCCGGCGCGAATAGTATATACTTTTTTAATATGTATGCATGTGTATTATAAGTTACACAATATCTATTTTACATCACACCTCACAAGTTATATTTTTTTTTTTATGTTATATTTCTTCCGTTATCGTCCCCTTCAACTTAAGCACCTGCCATCTTATCTCTTCACCACCCTTGGTTGACTGGTAGAGAATGCCTAAGGCATTAAGTCCGCCTTTGTACCTCTTTGGGTTCGAAAAGTTTAAATAAATAAATAGGGTGAGCGGACGAGAGTGCACCCTCGATGCGATAGCGGAAGGTGCGATTCGACAAAAAATCTCGTAAGATGAGCACGAGACGATCTGGCACTCCTAGTTGGTAAAGCTTGTATAACAAGCCGTTGTACCAGACTTTGTCGAAGGCTTTCGCTATGTCGAAGAATAGCACACCCGTCGTCGCATTACGCTGCAGACCAGAGCTCAAGTGCTCTACGATACGGTGGACATGGTGGATACTAGAGTGTTGGGGTCGGAAACCAAACTGCTCGTTGGGAATGAGGCTCTTTGCTTCTGCGTATAAATAAGCCTCTCGTAGATTTTGCCGAGTACATTGAGTAAGCTAATGGGACGGTAGCTGGAGGGCTCAGACTTTGGCTTGCCTGGCTTTGGGATACCGATGACGGTTGCTTCTTTCCACGCTTGTGGGAAGATGTTGTTGCTCAAGGCGCCATTGAAGATGGCGGTCATAAGCATTATTAGAGGGGCAGGTAGGAGATTGTATACCTTATTGGTAATACCGTCCAAACCGGGGGCTTTACGAGCGTGGAGCCCTTTAATGATGTCGTGCACTTCGTCTGGAGTGACGGGAGGCAGAGGATCATCAGGGTCTTCCGACGGGTGGTAGGGAGGCTCTCCGTTCGACTTCAGCGTCGACCTTGTTCAGGTGAGCTTGGTCTACTGGTTGAGAGCTGGGAGAACATTGGGACTCTAGGCTGTCAGCAAGGCATTCGGCCTTGTCGGTGCTGTCGAAAGCGACGCTCTTGTCGGGGCGGATGAGGGGAGACATAGAGACCTCCTCGAAGAAACGCAATTTCCGCTGAAGGTTCCAGAAGGCTTGGTGAGTGGGGTCGAGTTGACTGAGCATCTTGTTCCAACCCTCTGAGCGAACCTCCCCTATGCGTTTCTTTAAATGGCGCTGTAAATGGCGCATGTGGGCTTTGTTCGCGTCACAAGGGAAGGAGTCGTAGGCACGAATAGCCGCATTCTTCTCGGTTATCAAGTCACGTACGTCAGAAGGTAGTTTCCAGCGATGGTCTTCCATCACCGGAACTTCCCGTGAACAATCCGTCAAAACGGATTGAACCTGCTCAGTGAACGAGTCGATTGCGGCCGTCGTGTCGGCGACTGACACTATGTGATCGGGCATCCCCGATCATATAGTGTCAGTCGCCGACACATAGTGTCCAAGTGAGGCGACGTGGTGGATTTCAGTCTTTCGCTTACTTTCCTCCAGTAGGTTATCATCTGGGTCTGAGGGGGGCGGTTGGGATCGCTTGGGCCAGAGCAGGGGGCAAGATGCTTGGGGTGCAGTTGAAGAGCCTCCTCGTGGCGCATCCTGGGCAGCTCCAATCGCCCATCGGTTCTGGTGGACAATTGGCGCTTGCGGCTAATCTCAACAAACGGGGAAGGGCACGGTTCCATTCCCCGATCATCTTTGATGGTCGTGGAAAGGAACCGGGCTAGGGAAGCGACGGCTAGTCCGTCGTTGGAGTTGGTCGTACGTCCACCCCCCCTCTGCTTTCAGAGGGTGAGTTGTGTGGGCGTGGTCTTGTGGGTGGAGAGGAAGAAAACCTCTTAAAAAAATAACTCCAAGGTCGAGCGTGCCGAGGGGGTGTATGGCCGGAGGGTATCCGGTGCCTAGCGCTGAAGGGGGGGATCCAGGGGGATGAAAGGGACCGCACCCTTCAAAGGAAAAAAGAAAGTTGAGAATATTTTACCCCAGGGCGGTACGGACTGCTTTGCAGTCCGAGAATCCGCCACGCATCCGGTTTCGGATGCGTCATGTTCCTCGTATTCTGGGGGGGGGGGGGGGGGTGTCTCGGGAGAGGAGGAACCCGGTCGCAGTCATTCGGGTACCTGCTAAACGATGGTTTGGCGGGCCCTCGAGTGGATGCCGCCGTTCACCAGCGAGAAGCTCAAGCTCAGCTCTCGCGCGTGGTGATTGAACCGCTTGCCACCCATGATGGCAACCAGAGCCGAGGAGGCTCCAGTCATTCCGGGGACCACAGTAGGTCGGATCCGGACCTGAGCAGGCGCGGCAAGGCGCTGCTTAAGAGAAAGACGGAGGAAGAAACCCTGCCGGCGCCAAAGGCGCCCAAGGTGACGAGTGGTCGGGGTCGTGCGGCCGCAAAGCCGGGGCGTGACCCGCTGGGCCGCTTCACGCGCTCTGCTACGGCGGTCCCAACGCCGGCTTCATCGCCGGCTCCGTCGTCGGCTCCTTCGCCAGCTCCGTCGGAGAGCGCTGGGAGCGACGCCGAGCTGGGGAGGGAGGACCTCGCGAGCATAGGCTTAGGCCTATGCTCCAACAGGGCGGAGGCAAACGCTGCCAAGAGGGCGCAGCGGAAGGCTGCCGCAGCCGACGTGGTGGCTGAAATGTCCAGTCGCAACAAGGAGCGACGCGCTGCCCGGATGGCAGCCGGAGGTAGCGTTACCGGGGTGGCGCTCAGAAGCCAGGTGCTGGACAGCGTAGATGTTGTCATGACGGTTGCCACCAAATCAGACAACCTGAGGGGGACGTACATTCGTGCCCTAAAGGCAGCGGTGGACGACATCAAGGAGGCGGTCGGGCTCCTCGTGAACCGCACCAGCACGGAGGAGACGGCGAGGCTCTGGGAGGAGAATGGCCGTCTCCGATCCAAGCTTGAGGAGCTCGAGCGGTAGTTCGCGGCCCAGAGGGCGGCTATCGCCGCCGCCGGCGTCTCTCTCGTCATGATCCCGCCAGCGGTCCAGCCGTCGCCCGACGTGTCGTTCGCAAGCCCTGCTGTCGCGAGCAGTGTCCACGACTGGCGTGTCGCCGCGGAGGTGGAGACGTCGGATCACCTATATATCCGATTCGACGTCTCCGCCCAGACCGCTGGCGGCCGCAGAACATCAGTCCCGCGTTCGGACGGCCCGCGCTGGGCGCGTAAGCGCATCGCCAGGGAGCTTCTCGAGGAGGCAGCCATTGCTCAGGCCTGGTTCCGGGGGTCAGCAACGACCGGACCCGATGACGTCGAGCTAGAGGCGCTGTGGTTCTGCGGGGCAATGACGCAGATATGCGACGCGTCCATGCCCCGCGCCCACGCACAGGGTGCAAGGCGCCAGGTGTACTGGTGGTCCGGCGAGATCGCGCAGCTGCGCGTCGCATGCGTGGTGGTGAGACGCCGGTACACCCGCTACCGGAGGAAACGTCGCCGGGTACCCGAGGAGGAGGCCGCGCGGTATAAGGTGTACCGCGCGGCAAAGCAGACTCTGTGGCTGGCCATCGACGAAGCGAGGACGCGATCCCGGGATCCCGGGGCGCCCGTATAAAGCAGTTCGAGGGCAACTTCGAGCCGCGGCGCCCCCACTTACGGAGTGTCCAACCCGAGCTGCTGGAGGAAGTGGTAGCAGCCCTCCTCCCGGTGAGAGCGGAGCATGTTCCGCCGCCGATGGCTTTGCCCGCAGCCGCAGGATCTGCAGAGGAGGAGGAGAACGCCATCAGCGTCCCAGAGGTTACAAAGGCAGAGATGAGGGCGGCCGTGATGCGGCTCCGGGCCATGAACGTGGCTCCGGGGCCCGACGGAATTCACGGCCTGGCCTTGGCCCTCGCTCTGAAGCAGTAGGAGCCCCAACTGAGAGGACTCTACGCAGCGTGCCTTGTGCGGGGCCAGTTTCCCAGTCTGTGGAAGATTGGACGTCTGGTCCTGCTCAGGAAGGCGGGGCGCCCTGCCGACTCTCCGTCTGCGTACCAGCCTATAGTGGTGCTCGACGAGGTGGGCAAGCTGTTCGAGCGCATACTCGCAGCCCGCCTCGTCGGCCACTTGTGCAGAGAGGGGCCGGACCTGGACGAGAGCCAGTTCGGCTTTCGGCATGGGCGCCCTACCATCCACGCTGTGTCGAGGGTGAGAGTCCTGGCGGAGGAAACAGTGTCCCGGGGCGGGGTGGTGGTGGCGGTGTCCTTGGACATCTACAACGCCTTCAACACCCTGCCCTGGAGCTGCATACGGGAGGCACTGCGGTATCACCGCGTGCCTCTACCTCCGCCGCATCGTGGGGGCTTACTTAGCCGGGAGGTGTGTCGCCTACATGGGACGCGATGGCGGAAACCAGCGCCAGGTGTCGTGCGGTGTTCCACAGGGATCGGTCGTGGCACCGCTTCTGTGGAACATCGGGTACGACTGGGTGCTGAGGGCACGGCTGGGGCGCTGTCAACGCTGCTTCCCAATCTCGGGGGCCAGAGCGCCGCCTATAGGCGGCTCTACGTGGGGATCGTGCGATTGATGGCCCTTTACGGGGCTCCGATCTGGGCGGCTGACCTGACGGCCGCTAGCATCTCTGTTCTGCGAAAGCCGCAGAGAGCAATGGCCGCCAGAGTCATAAGGGGGTATCGCACGATCTCCTACGAGGCGGCTTGTGCACTGGCCGGATCCCCGCCATGGGACTTAGATGCGAAGGTGCTCGCGTCACTTTATCGGTGGCGCGAGGAAGCGAGGGCGCGGGGCGAGCGGCCGATGCAGTGCCATATGGAGCAGCGTCGGTCGCAGCTTCGCGAGGTCCTGGTGGCGGAATGGCGGGACAGGCTCTCACGCCCTACCGCCGGCCTCGTCACCATCGAGGCGGTCCGGCCAGTGCTCGACCTCTGGCTCGGGAGGAGGCACGGCGTCCTGTCGTTTCGGGCGACGTAGGTGCTCTCGGGGCATGGTTGCTTCGGGAAGTACCTGTGTCGCATAAACAGGGAGCCGGACGCCCGTGGCAGACGCTGGCAGAGTGTGCCGCAGAGGCGGGCCGGCACCAGTCGGGGTCGCGGAAGAATCATATGTTCCCGCGACCCCGACGTAGGTGTGAGATGGAACACCGGGGTGGTTTTTAGTCAGTAAGAGTCTGACAGACCCCTCCGCCCGCCTCGGGCGGAGGACATCCATGAGGATTTTCCAACCCGCAAACAACAAAAAAAAAGGAGAGGGCCTCTGCGGACTAAGCCGTTCTGCGCGGAAGGAAGCTTTCCCCAGGGGCTTTCCCTGTGCTGGCGGTCGCTAGCGCGTTTCGCGAGTTTGGGAGAGGAGGACTTCTGGGCCTTAGGACAGCCCCGGTAATTTGCGGGGTATCCCGATTGGCCGCAGGGTACGCAGCTGGGAGGCTCTAAACATTGTTCCCTATCTTTAGGGCGGGAACAGTCGGCAGTGTCATGCTCGCCTAGGCACTTGACGCATCTAGGGGTGGCATAGCAGTTGGACTGCGAGTGACCATGTAACTGGCAGCGACACTGACCAATCAAGTTAGCTCTGTAAGGCTTCTCTATAGAAATGCCCGATAGCCAGATGACCAGGACCATGTCGTAGACAAGGCCCTGTCTCGCTTTATGCAAGCGATGGACGGCGGAGACGGGAACGCCGTGTGCGATAAGGTCGCTCTTAATCTCCTCGGCGGAGATTTCCCGGGGTACGCGCCTTATGACGACGCGAGTAGGGGTTTCCTCCGGAAGGGAGTATGTGTGAAAGGAATAGTTCCTTTCACGCAGGGCGCGGGAGAGATCCCTAAAGTCCGAAGACGTGGGGACTGTTACTTTGATCCCCTGAAGCGTGGATCGGGCATTACTGTAGTTGATCTTGCGATCATCACACGTTTTCGAGATTTCGGTCCATTTGGACTTATCCTGAATGTAAATCGGGGGAGGGGGGTTTTGCTTCCTCGCGGTAGGAGTCCTGTGCGTGTCCTGTTTCTGGGCCTTGGTGACCGGGCCAGCGGGGGCGGTGTGTCCATGCTCTCAGGGCGTGACGTGGTTGCAGCTGCGGAGGGTTTAATGTCTCCGAGACAATGGCGGCTGGGACAATGTTAGAATTAGAATTTTATTTTGTCAGAATGTAGTTGTACAATAGTATGGTATTCATATTTTTTTTAGGTTCTACACATTCTAGCACAACAAATGGTGTACAAATATTCAGATGTATTTCTTATATGATTAAGTAGAATTAATTTTAAGATAAGTGATTTACAATTAGATAAAGATGTGATTTATTATTAGTATATTATTATGTCGTTTATTTATTTTTATGCTTATTTTGATACATTTTTAAATATTTTTATAAAACAACTTTAAAAAAAAAACGTTTAAAAATATAAAAAATAGTGGTCCGCCGGTAGCGGGCGCAGGGTCCAAGCTATCGGTGGTTAGGGCTCCAGAGACAGGAACCTCCTCATAATGCGAGCCGTATCGAGGAGTACTGCCTTCTGAATGAGGCCCTTGATCCAACCGCCTAACGAAAGCCTCGAGAGATGTTGGTCGAGGCTTTTCGCCATTAGGCCATTGGCCGATACGACAATCGGCACAATGACAGCCGAGCTCACATTCCACATGTCAACAACCTCGTGTGCTAAGTCGAGATATTTAATTTGTTTCTCTTTCTCAGCTTTCACGAGGTTCTCGTCATGCGGAATGGTAACATCGATAATCATTGTGCGGTGCGCTAATCGATCTATCACTACTATGTCAGGCTTATTTGCGATAATAGTCCTGTCAGTAATGATAGACCGATCCCAGTACAACGAGACAAGGTCATTTTCGAGAACTGGGTCGGGCACATACTTGTAATACGGTACCTCAGAATCCACAAGTTTATATTTTAAAGCAAGTTGCTGGTGAACAATCCTGGCTACTTGATTATGCCTGTGCAAGTACTCGCCGTTAGCCAGACGAGAACAACCAGAGATAATATGTCTGATGGACTCACCTGGACGGTGGCATGCCCGACACACGTCAACCGTCCCGTCTTTCATAATATGTCTCCGGTAGTTATTCGTCAAGATAACTTCGTCCATAATTGCAATGACGAAACGTTCACTTTCCCCGAAAAGGTCACCAAAACGTAGCCAGGATACGGACGCTAGGAAATCTACACCAGGTTCATGAAGAGCCCGATAGAAGCGCCCGTGAAGCTCCTTGCTTTGCCATACCGCCTTGCGGTCATCGGTAGTAAGTACTACAGGTTTGTGCCAGTTCTCTTTAGCCATAGAGAGCGGGGTAAGCAATTCGGCTTTTAAAAAATATTCCCTGAGACTGCACACCTCACGGTTGTGGAGTGTCTTCGCATTTAAAAAGCCTCGACCCCCGCACTTTCGCGGGATGTACAGTCTCATCACCGATGATCGTGGGTGATGCATCCGGTTTGCGGTCAGAAGTGTACGGACCCGCCTATCCAGGGCGTCAAGTTCGGTTTGGGTCCATTTGAGTATGCCGAAAGAGTACATCAAAATCGGCATGACCCAACCGTTGAAGGCGCGCACCTTGTTTCCGCCCGAAAGAAGACTAATTAATACCTTCTCCAGGCGGCCAAAGAAGCGCTCCTTCAACGATTGCTTCATGTTAACAACGTTGTTGCCTAACGCTTCCGACATACCCAAATACTTGTAGCTTTCGGATGAACAGAGGGATCTAAGGTGTATGGAATCCGAAAGTTGAATACCTTCGGATTCCATAATCTCACCTCGCTTAACATGCATGATTGCACATTTGTCCACACCAAATTCCATCCTGATGGCGCTACTGAATGTTTCAGTTACCTTCAGTAGCTCCATCAGTTACAATTTGTTGGGGGCAGATTTTCAAGTCATCCATGAACAGAAGGTGAGATATGACCTCACCACCTCTCTTCAACCGATAGCCTAGACCTGAATCCTCCAGCAGTGTGCTTAGAGGATTCACAGCCAAGCAGAACCAAATTGGACTCAAACTGTCGCCCTGAAATATTCCCCGTTTAATCCAGACAGGCTCGTCATTCCCCTGGATCTGTTGACACCCAGGATAGCGAAGGACCGTCCTCCATTGCCCCATACAGGAACTAAAGAAGGTGCGTAGAGTTGCATCTATCTTGTACAACTCCAGCACCCTCACAAGCCATGTATGTGGCACCGAGACGTAGGCCTTCTTATAATCTATCCAGCATGTCGACAGATCCTTGCGGGAGCGACGAACCTGTTGTCTAATGGCCATGTCGATGAGGAGTAGCTCCTTAGTACCTCGGGACCCGTTCCTACATCCGTTTTGAGAGGCAGACATAATCGATTTACTGTCAATGAGTGCATTAATTTTCGCTCTCAAAATGGATGTAAGAAGTTTATAGATCGTCGACAAACACGTGATCGGTCTATAATTCTTGGGTTCCGTGGGACTACCTGACTTATGGAGCAGGTGGGTAACGCCTGTTAATAAAAACTGCGGTAGCGACCAAGACTCTAAGGATGACTGGAACTGAGATGCCAGCAAGGTATGTGAACTAATAAGCCATTTCAACCAAAATTGTGCAATCCATCCGGTCCTGGCGATTTCCAATTCGGTAACGGACGGACTGCTCTGGCAACGTCTGATGGCGTAATTAAGACAGTTTCCATTTCTGGTATAGTTTCACACACTCACTCGACATCCTGCATCCAGTCAGCCTCAGTGTGACAGACGTGTGCCGCCCAGATGATGCCGCCACAAGTGCATTCTGGCGCAGCATCTGGTCAGTACCCGTCTTTTGTTCAGGTCGCTCCCAAGCTCTATATACCCACCTTTCATCGCTCTGGAACATGCGATTCTGCGTGTATCGATCAACCCGCCGCTTATACCACCGAATACGGCGCGCCCATGCACAAATTTTCTGCTTCAGGAAGTCGATGCGCTCTGTGACACGGGACATGTATTCTCGAGGGCTTATTTCAGTCCCCGAAAATGCCCACCTTACAAAGCGCATCAATCGTGGTCTTGTATTGCCCTCCCTGAAACTGTATAGTTTGCCTATGAGTACCCTGGCCCAATCGATACGTCGCTCGATCCTGCATTGCCAGGCTGGTACGGTTGGTTTTGGTCGAGCAGCTCCGTCACAGTTTGGAAACTTGACGTTAGCTAAACGACATGCCGCAACAGCCGCGCAATATAGGATCGAGTGTGTATCAACGAGATCCTCGCTGCTCTCGAACACATTCTTAAGTTGCGAGTCCAGGGCCCACACCAGCGCCCAATTTTGTGCATAGGTAGGCGTGGTAATCTCGGTCTAAGTTCGGTCGGAGTGGACCTATACTCGCGAAACGCATCCTCCAGTGCGCTCCTCAATCGGTCGTTGCATTGGCTACTTACTGTTGTAACCCTATCATCTTCTTCTTCAACACCATGTTTGGGCCGCGGTATATCAATGGTTGATGTTTGTACCGCGGTTTGTGCCGGATTGGAGACGATAAGGTTGCTCAGTATCTCTGAGCGCAGCCTATCAAGTGCGGCATCGTCCAACCTGATCCGACAGTCGTTGGGCCGAGACGCTGACGGTTGGTTCTAGTTCCTGAAAGAGAGACAGCATCCTATCACGGTACGCAGTGAGGTGAGTTCCCCCCTCTGTAGACCCATAATATGCGCGCGTGACGTTCTCGTTCATAGACTGAGTCCATCTCATGCGCTGCACACAATCACCGGCAGCGGGGACCCGGCTCGGGGCCGGATGGCCCCTAAGTCCCAAGCTCCTCGGTGGCCGGCCTCTCCCCTGCCGACGAACAGGTGTTGGCGACGTCGGCGGGGAAAAATACTCGTCGCTCGAGCTCGACGCAACGACCGCGGCCGGTGTCGTCACAGTATTCACGGTGTAGCTGGATACCGGAGGCGGCGAGGCGGAGCTGAGCGAAGAGTCCGGTGGTGGTAGGCGTGCTTGTCTGGAAGCTGACCTCGTCAACATTTTTTCATTTTCGGTTTTATATTTTGGTTCATTGATGTTTTACCGGAGGTGACATGACAGATGCGGTAGTTTTTGGTTTAATTACATTATGTTGTAGTTTGATGTCTTTTTTGAATTTTCTGTAGTTTTGCAGGTTTCAGGTTTACTCCAAAATAAAAATGTATTGTTATATTGGGTCAAAAAACTTTTAAAAATTAAAATTACGGAGATAATAGTGTATTTAGTATATTAATTATTATTGTCAGAATTAAGTACATGTCATCTTGTTTTTTTTACAACATTCAATATATTCACCAATGTCATAAAAACAATTATCTAATAACCATCTTGTCAGCTTTTTCCTAAACATGGGGATGGGAAGTTCCTTAAATGAGTTAGGTAACATATTAAACACTTGAATGGCATTTACATATACATTCCTCCTAAACAATTGCAATTTACAATGAGGTACATTCAATTCGTATTTGTATTTATTTCTAGCCGAAGCCGGTTTTTGGTTTACTTCTGATTGCATGCGAAAATAATGCGGATAATGTTTGACTCGCATGCATAGTTCTTTGATGTACATGCAGGGTAAGGGTAAAATATGGAGTTTTTTGAATAAAGGCTTACAGCTATCCAAAAACCAGACGCCAGATATTGCCTTAACACACTTTTTTTTGTACCCGAAATGCCATTAAAATTTCCACTGAATTACCCCATATTATCAGGCCATAAGATAGTACAGACGACACGTATCCGTGATATGCAGTGATTGCTGATCTACGGACACTGTTGATCGTAAACGTTTTATTGCGTATACGAATTTGTCTAGCTTATCGCATACGTAATTGATGTGTGATTTCCAGTTACAGTTTTGATCCACTATTATGCCCAAGAACTTTGTATTAACTACTAGCTCTAGAACGCTGTCTTTGTATTTTATACTAAGACTTTGAAAGTTTGATTTATAAGTTTGAAATTGAATTATTTTCGTTTTACTAATATTGATTTTTAAATTGTTGTTATTAAGCCAAATTATTATGTCATTGATTGCTTTATTAATTTCCTGTTCCATTTTATTTTTGTCCTTACATTTTATTGTCATTGTTATATCGTCAGCAAATAAAATCGTTTCGTGCCGTGTTGCATTAGGAAGGTCATTAATATATAGAAGAAATAAAAATGATCCCACCACGCTGCCTTGGGGCACTCCTACGGCATTGGTTTTATAATTAGATTTATATTCCACTTTATTTTCAACAGCGGCTTTTGAAATTTTCACACATTGACGCCTATCACTTAGGTACGATTTAAGCCAATCATTCGCGTGGCCTCTTATGCCATATTTATCTAGTTTGCTTACAACAGCTTATGATCAACGAAGTCAAAGGCTTTATTTATATCTAGAAAAATTGGTACTACTGTTAAGTTGTAATTCATTGCCTCCGTTATTATTTTGATCAAATTAAAACAAGCTAAAGAAGTTGTGCTATTTTTCCTAAATCCAAATTGCTCCCGTCTTAGCAAATTATATTTGTCCAGATAGTCATATAGCCTTTTTAGCATTGTCTTCTCAAGAAATTTTGACATTATAGGAATTAAGGTTATAGGTCTATAGTTTGCCATGTCTGATTTCTCGCCATGTTTAAATATCGGTTTAACTATTGAGTTCTTTAATGCGCCTGGGACAATGCCTTCTGAAAACGATATGTTAATTAAGTAGCTCAACGGTTTGCATATGTGCTTAGCACATATGCAAACGCTTTTATAATTTTGGTATTTATTTCGCCATAACCGACAGAAGCAGTATTTTTTAGGTTTTGGATTATCCGGAACACTTCCATCGGATCAGTAGGATTTAGGAATATTGTGTTATTGTTATCAATGTCCATAGTTCTATTTATAGCCTCAATATTAAATTTGAATTCAATATTATTTGTCAATTGGATATAGTATTCGTTAAACATGTCACAGATTTTTCGCGGATCGGTGATTTTGTTGGTTTTTACCATTACTTGTTTTATGTCATTACTCTTTTGTGTGTCACCTATTTTTTTATTGATAATATCCCAAGTAGCTTTGCACTTGTTTTTCATATTCTGTATATATCTTTTGTTGTGTATTTGTTGGGATTTGTTAATACAACGCTTAAGTAGGTCACTATATTTTTTATACTTTTTTGTTAATCTATTTTTGTGAGTTTTATTATGAATCATTTTTAAATGTAGATAACGTTTCCGTATACATAACTTCTTTAAACCTTTCGTCAACCACAGAGTCTTGTTTTTTCCGTTCGATCTTTTTATCTTCTGTAGGGGAAACTTAGTTTATAAAAAAGTTGCAATGTCCCATGAAATACTTGAAATGCATCATCCAAATTATCCATAAGATAAATGTCAGAGAATGAAAGCGCAGAAATACAATCACAGAACTTTTCTATATTTTCGTCATGATGGTCCCTCTTGTACTCAAACCAACTTAGCACAGATTTAGGTTCATTAGTCGTCACTGTCAGGGTCTGCCCTGTCTCATGATCAGATAGAGCCAGGTCATGAACTTCACCTTTAGCTTGTTTGATGTTGCTTGCAAATACAGCATGTAACGAAAACCCTGTCCGATCCTGAAGGGTATTATTTGGTATCGTACTGCGTACAGAAATACGAGTACGTAATCATTAAATGGATACTATTATAAATATTGCAATTAAATGAAAGAAAGTTTAAAACTCATGTTAAAAAAACACTTTGTAAACAAGCATATTACAAATTAGAGGATTTTATCCTAGATAAGAATGCTTGGAAACATGCTGGTCCTGCTCCTTATGACAATCTAGAGGCTAGACAAAATCATACTAGTTGCTTATTGTATTGTATAATCTGTTATTTTTACTTTACTCACACACTGACTTATTCCTAGTTAATATTTTAGGAAAATCATATATTTTTACATGGTCTGTAAATATGTGAGCACATCAATGATTAATTTATCTGCTTTTGCTTTATTTTTAATTCTTTATACCAATTGTGGTATAGTATTTTTATTCTTGGTGCATCGTCTTCACATATAGAAATATAATTAATGTGTGGCGGCATCTACACCGCCACATGCGAACTAACGCATCAATCCTGCATCGCGCAATCAGAGTTTACCGCGCAGATAGCATTATATACAACTTCCCGACAACAATCATCGGGCAGTTGCCCACCAGATACGACATCCATCTGGTCGGAGGATCCTCCCTTTTCTAAAGAGTATGAGTGAACTTTACACCCTGTTCCTCATATCTCTAAACTGGTGACCCCGAGTATGAACGTCAGCGCAGCCTTCGTGCAACTACTTCAGCGTGACGTCATCATCACTCCCGCAAGCTTTAGAGCGGCGAGTCACACAGCCAGCCAGCAACCACGGCTTCAACGGGTATCCTGACCATCAGCATGCAGCGCGAGCGCATACCTGGTCATCACCCTCAGCCTCATCAGCAACCTTGGCACAGCACACTGCACATTCGGCCGGTCCACAAGAAGAGCATTAATCACTCTCCTGGTCGAACAGCAGCAGCCAGCCACAACCCGGCGCTGTACCACATCCGACCCACTGGAGCACAAGCAGCGCCACCCCGACTCACTGGGGGCATCTTCGCAGACAGTTCCGACTCACCGCGAACTACGCGACACCTGGTTCCGACCCACTGGAACCTCAGCTGACACTGGCAAAAAGCATCGCAAGATACAAGACTTAGCCCACTATCGACCTCCGGTCTCCGGAGGGGAGTGATGTGGCGGCATCTACACCGCCACATGCGAACTAACGCATCAATCCTGCATCGCGCAATCAGAGTTTACCGCGCAGATAGCATATATACAACTTCCCGACAACAATCATCGGGCAGTTGCCCACCAGATACGACATCCATCTGGTCGGAGGATCCTCCCTTTTCTAAAGAGTATGAGTGAACTTTACACCCTGTTCCTCATATCTCTAAAAATGTATGCAAAATATTGTATAACATTTTAAAAGAGTAACGGTGGAGTTTCTTGCCACTTCTTCTCCATACGAAACTACTTTTTGGAAGTGGCACCTAGAATCAGTTCTATTTTTAATGTAAATTTTGACGTTCAAAAGTGCCTTTTTATGGCCCTATTCGAAATAAATGATTTGACTTTGACTTTGACCAATCACCACAAATAATTACCTTCTTCGATTTCTTTGTGACTCTATTTAGTAATGTTTCCAATTTTTCTAGGAACACTTTTGGATTGCTATTTGGTGTCCTATAAATACAAATGATGATGATCTGATTTATTGTTAATTCTATTCCGGTACATTCAAAATTAAAATTACATGCAATGTCATTTATTAACTTATCTAATTTAGCACAAGTCATCTCATTCTTAATGAGAATGCATATTCCACCTCGTTTAGTATCTCGACAGTATGAATCAACGAGTTTGTAACCAGGAATCTTAAGAAGTGATTCTAATTTGCTTTTAATGAATGACTCACTTAAACAGATTATGTCAATTTCCTTAGAATTCAGAGAGAATTCACTAAGTGCCACCGTTATTTCGTCTATCTTATTAAAAATACCTGCAATGTTTTGATGAAACAATACCAGACTGGATTTACTGTGAGGTACGAAAAAATGGTGCATTTGATTTATGGGAAGGTTCTGTTATGTTTGACTGAGTAGTCATTTTCATTTTATTAAATAAAAAAGGGATAGTTCCTTTCTTAAATTGTTGTTGTGGTTTGTCACTTGGCACTTGTTTTTTTAAGTTTGAAATAATATAGAATGGTACCCTTCTTATTTATCTCTGGCATTTGGGATTTGGACGGCGTTTTTTTAATGCAAACATCTGGCTGCAATAGATCTTTTGTTTTATTAGGAAATGTCAAAAACAAATCATTGTAGGCTATAGAATCTATTTCTAAATTAAGCTTAGAACTTAACCTACTTCTAAAGTCTTTTATTTTATGCAGAAACACATGTCTGATATTCAATTGAATTAATTTACAGTTAATATAATTTGTCACAATCAGATACAACTGTCTATTAAGCATGTATTCATTAAGTTAAGGGTTGTATTGTACATTTGTTATGAAAACTTTTTGCTTTCGTAATATGTATAGTATATTACATAAATTAGACATATATTTGCTAACATTCTTGTCACATATACCAAAAGTATTACTGTCTTTGTTTGTGAATTGTTTTGACATATTTTCACATGTTCTCAGTATTTCGCAGCTTGTGGCAGACGATTTTATCATTAACACTAAACAGACAGCTGTGCTGCTGGGGAGTTTGTTGTGCCACTTCTTCTTCCCAGCTAAAGCACTAGGAAGTGGTGAAGGGCGGGCGTTTTGGGGGACTGTCTTATGTAATTTTGACGTTCGAAAAGTGCTGACTCTCAGCCTAGTTTGAATAAACCGTTGACGCTCACGGGTAAACCTGCCTTAATATTTAGCTTACTAGTAGTTTTCCAGAAGTTACGAAAGTCATGCTTCGAATGATGACAAGCAAGGATATCCATCTTTATCTACTCCCTAATATTTTTTGCACCACTTTAGAAGTGATTTAAAGATTATACGGCTCTCCCGCATCTCCTCCCAAACAAAAAAAAGATTTTTTAAAGATTTATTAAAGATTGAAAGGTTATGAAAAGAGCTATTCAACAACAAATGTCTGGTTATGATTGGTAGCTGGGAAGGCGTCCCATACATTTTGGCCAATCCTCCTTTGATAAAACATTTTTTTTATATCACATTTGAAAGGGTATTTCGCAAGTGTGTAATGTGCTTCAAAGGAGTTTTCCCGTGTTTCTACGTTTATGATTTGATAAATCTCTATTTTAACTAAAACTACGTTGACATACATCACACTTATAAAAGAGGTCACCAGTGTATTTACGAATATGTTGTGTTAAATTACTCTTGTAACTACGTTGACATACATCTGTTTTGTGGTAGGTCACGAGTGTGTATACGAATATGTCGAGTAAAAGACCCATTTTGACTAAAACTACGTTGACATACATCACACTTAAAAGGTTTTTCACCAGTGTGTATACGAATATGTTGTATTAAAGTTAGCTTATGACTAAAACTACGTTGACATATATCACACTTAAAAGGTTTTTCACCAGTATGTGTACGAATATGTTCTGTTAAATGTGTCTTTTTTCTAAAACTAAGTTGACATACATCACATTTTAAAGGTTTTTCTCCAGTGTGTGTAAAAGTCTTAACACCAGTGTGTGTACGAGTATGTTGTATATATTTTAATTGCTGATCACATTTGTAAGGCTCTTTGAAATAAGTGCCAGCTTTGGACGTACGTTTTTGAGTTGTCCAGATAACTTTCGAGTCTGATTTGCTTTTTTCCGTTTCCTCGGCTGTTATTGCATCTTCTGGTTTTATTTTCCGTGTGTCTAGTTTTGGTTTCTTCGCAACGGTCTCCCCTGTGTTCATAAAGCTGGTAAGTACAATACTGGAAGAAGATTTACATGCACATAAAACAAAATAATAGCGCTATGCATGTTGAATCAGAAATTCCGTTTTCGAACGAATTTCTGATGACATTGGCTTTATATTACATCGACATGAATAATATGGTGTGTTCCGAAAGTGATCAAAGTTTAAAGAAACCGTATTCAAGGGAATTTGTAACATATTGATCTGTATTTAGAAGGCTTTAACTTTATATCTCACCCCTTATTTCAACAATAATTGTTGGAAAAAGTGGAAATTTAGTAATGTTCTTCAAGCAACCATTATTGTTAAGTAATTTTTATCTTTTATATAATAAAAGGGGAAACTGAATGACTGCCATTTCAGAGCACAGCCAAAAGTACCAAATCTAGGAACGTGAAGTGTATTACATTGCTGCATTGCTAAATGTAGGGGAGTACTAATATCTAGAATTCAACCTAAGAAATTGCACCTTACAATATAAAGGTTGAATTTCTACAAACCCTTTAGTACTCCATAGACTAGTTATAATTAAAAATCTTATTCTATAAAAGATTTCATTTAATTTGGTAACTTCAACAACTTCCTATCAGGGGAAACATTAGGTTCAAGTTATTTATTTCATAACAAAAATACATTTGTGTCGAAATATTTGCACAGTGGTTACACAACAAAAAGCAAAATAAACAATGAAAATACTAACTTTACAAACATTAAAATTCTTAGATACAAAACAAAGTCCTCAGTAAAATGCTACAAAAATACATTTATCGTCGAAATATTCGGTTTAAAAATAGTACGTTCAATAAATTGAACGTATTACTTTTTATACTACTACTACTACTAGTTTGTCAATGCTGTAATAGGCTTTATTTATTATCAAATCCCCGAGTTTATTTTTAAACATGTTCACATTCTGAATATTCTTTAATTCTGCTGGTAATTTATTAAACAGATTGACAGACTGCACGCGTGACGAGTGTTTCACAACATTAAGCCTTGCCCGCAGTACAGTACGAAGATCTTATCTGCGAGTACCTACCCTATTTTTTCTTTGATCGTCTCTTTTAAACTCGTTTAAGTTTATGTGTAAATGAGTAAGGAGAACTAAAATATAAAGACATGGTACTGTTAAAATTCTATGTTTAATAAAATACTCTTTACATGATTCTGACTGGTTTAAACGAAGCATGGTTCTTATATGGATAATTTAAGATTTTCCATAGAGAACCAGCTTTCACAAGCAGCTATCAATGCATTTAATTTATATTTTAAAGCCTCCATATTGCCAGCAGCTATAACAGCACCCGTATACATACATACATAATCAGCCTATAACGTTCCCACTGCTGGGACACAGGCCTCCTCTCTATGAGAGGTAATGAGCCGTAATCCACCACGCGGGCTCAGTGCCGGTTGGTAGATGTCACATGTCTTCGAATTTTTGGTTCTAGGACATGCTGGTTTCCTCACGATGTTTTCCTTCACCGTTATGAGAGCAGTGGTGATTAAATTATTTACACAAAGTAAAGCGCCTGCTTGGGTTCGAACTCACGACCTACAACTCGTAAGTTGGGACTGTTACCACTGGGTCCGTATCGTCCGCAAATATTATCATGTCAGCATCCGGTAAAATGCCTTGAATGCATTCAGTTAGATCTTTAAGAAATATTTTAAAGAAAAGGGGGCCCAACACCGAACCCTGCGGAACACCACTAGTTACACTAAATGATTTCGACTTATGAATTTCGGCCACACATTCGTGAAGTGATTTAATTTCAACGTCCTGTTTCCTATGGGTTAAATAAGAACTTAAAAGTTTTAAAACATTTTCTCTAACATCGTAATGCTCTAACTTATCCATTATAATTCAATGTTCTACAATATCAAACGCAGAACTTAAGTCTAGGAATAAGCCAGCAACTTTAACATTGTTGTTCAGCTTATTTACTACGTTATTAACTAACGAGTCTATTGCATCTAGTGTCCCTTTACTTTTTTTGTATCCAAACTGATTACGGTTTATTATTTTTAGACTGCTCAAATATCTTACAATCCCCGATATAATAACTTTTTCAAAAAGTTTGGATAGAACCGGTTACAATTAAATGGGCCTGTAATTACCTGGATCGGCTGGATCTGTTTTACAACGTTTCTTAAATAGTGTTAGAACTCTGGCTAACTTAAATAGGTCAGGAAAAACGCCTTTATTCGCAGTATGTCTATATTATCTTTTATTTCGCTCAGCGGTATTTCATCGTGTCCAAATGACTTTTAACTTCTTTATCGGCATGACGGGATCAAATACTTATCAATACGGGACTTATCAATTCTGTCAGTATTTTCAATTAAATGCTTCTTAGCTAGTTCTGGACTACCAGTGTTTAAACATTTACTGTTGTCAAACGTTTCCGCAAAAATGTAAGCAATGGGTTACAATTTTTTATTTTACTATGTTTTGAATATTATAATTTAAATACTTTAAATTATTATCAATTTTTTTTACGAGTTTTATTGTAATTTTAAATTTCTTTGCTAGCGTTAGCTGCTTTATTTATTTGATTAGTTACTTCCTGTTTTTTAACGTTTTTATTACCTTTTTATAAGTTATAAGATACTGTTGACGATATTTTAATAACGATGTGTCACACTAAGCCTTATTTATAATATTTAGTAATCGCTTAATTTTGCTGGATATCCTTATTAATTTCGTTAGCCATTTAGATCGGCCAGTTTTTTTAATGTTGATTTTAATTTTACTTTTTTTTAAGTACTAGATTGTAGTTCTTTGATTTTTCGTTTAAACGTGTTTGTACCTAAATTCCAGTCGTGCTCCAGTAGTTTCTGTCTGAATGCATTATTATTATTCTCGTTACATAATCTCTTAAAACTAACACTTTGTGTATATGTAACTTTTCCAAATATGCTGTACAGAAGCGGTCTGCATGCCCATCCGCTAATCGATTGTGGTCAATATCTGTACTCCCAATATTTCTATCACAGGTGTTGGTCAATATATTATCTATACACGATTCGGAATTATTTCGGACAAATTTAATTGAATCAAATAAGTATCTAAAGTTTTAGCGTTTCAACAATGATTTAAAACAACTTCTTTTATTGTCCTGTTTTGACAAGTTAATATTAAAATCTCCGCAGATAAAGAATATTATGTAAGAGTTTATCTCAATGTAAGGGACATTGAGATAAACTGTTATAAATAAAAAACTCCACATACCTCAAAGCTATCCGTTTTATACGTGTTCTTTTACAAAAGTCCTAGTCCTCAACTTGTGTATTTTAATGCGTTAATACTAAAGAACTACCTCTTGTTTTTTTTTTAACCTTGTGTTGCAAGAGCTTACGATATAATTAGGAAAATCAAATTTTGATACCATTATTTGGTTTAAAAAATGTTCACTTATACTCGTACGAATAAAGCTTATTTCGTTTGGTAATTTAGTTACACTCATTTCGAGTTCATCCTTCTTATTTATTCCGCATACGTTTTGGTGAAAAATAGTAACATGCGAGTGACTATCCTTAAATACAGCCAAGCTGTTCAAACCACCAGCCACGGTAGTAATCTCGAAAAAGCTGACTGTGTTGTTCAACTTCCTTATAGGCAGGATTTGAATATTCAGAATATGTGTCAATTTCTATTATCAGTTGCTGTATTTGATCAAACATGCTAGTTAAACCTGTACTATTAACCTTTCCGTGATTATAATAAGACACAAAGACATAAGTCAAATTTAAGTTTGAGTTAAGTTTGAGTCAATTAAGTAAATATAATTATGAGTTAAATTGTCATTTTAAATTATACTATTAAATGCTTCTATTTGCCAGTTATACATCTCTTTATGGTTTTTTAAAAGTAGGCACGCACAGTATTATATTTGTATGCTTAATTGGCACTACTTTATCCCGTATTAGTTTTACCAGCTTAGTGTAGTCGCATGAGGTCTTGAAATTTTCACCCCCAATTTGCATGACACAGTAATCCTGTCAGGTTATTTCTCTTAGTTTATCCTCCAATCGGTTAATTAATTGTTCTACGCCACAGTTTCTTTTTATGTAATGGCATATTTGAAAGATATCTCCAAAAAAACTGGTAGCAATTGGCAGAATTTTGCTGGTTGAGCTGCTACTAAGGATCACAAGCTTCTTGTCCTTTTCATTCCTAAAATTATTATTATTTATAACTTTCCCTTTCTCTCCACTTCTCTCTGCTGCTCTCTCTTCCACTGTATTGTGCCCGTCTGCGGCGGCACATGTCCGGGTTCTGGCTACGTCCGCAGTATCCCGCTTGGCAGGTGCGCAGACCTTGCAATTACTTTGCATTAATTCTGCAATACGGTCCGTGAGGGCCGCTATCTCAAGCTGTACAACCTTCAAATGTTGCTGTAGGATAACAATGTCTTGTTCCAAGGAGGACATATTTACGTAGTCATTGGTGTCGACTTGCAATCTGGATAACGGCAAAGAGGATGGTGTAGAAAGTATGTTGCGTTTATTTGCCAGAGATTGTCTCTTTTTCTTTGAGGTTGGACCTGGACTTGTAAATATGGAGGGCGACTGGCATAAAGATTTCAAAGTTAATTTTCTGTACTTAACTTACATATTTGCTTCTGTAGATCTGTATTTTCTATCAATAGTCTTTGGCTTTCAATTCTTAGGCTAATACCAAGTCAGACACAGTACCGGTACCGTCAACAATTTATTGGGAGTACAAGATTCAAGTAAATCAGTAGTATCTTGAATCGAAGATTGATGTTTCAACGCTTCAACATGTTCTACATCCTTTGTTCGTAGAGGTTGTTCCGTTGATGAGGGTGTTTTTGTATATGATGTTTTTTTCCTTATGATAATATTGTTTGTACAGTCGGTACTAGCGTATTTTTTAATACTGATGCACGCCATACATCTCCACTTCATCTTTTCTTCCGCGTCCTTGAGGCGATACGTTTGTTCTGGGTACCCATCGCAATCCAATTCATACCGGTTATCACAGGCAGAACACAAAGCAGTGTTTTTTTTATTTTTACCCATTTCTTGCATTTATGCCATGTGTTGTGCGCCATCTTGCTGTGACTTTTAGAGTTTGTTGACATGAGGACTATTTATTCCAGCGCTCTCTTCGTTCAATTTGTTCTTTCTAAAATCCAAATATGATTTTTGGTATTTAGGAAAAGTGATGTTTACACTGTGGGGTTTGATCTCACGACCACTCATGTGCGGCTTCTTAAATTGCAAAAGTTGACGTCTGTTAGGCACCAAGCCAACCGAACGAATTAATTCGGTTCCGAATTTGTTGATCAGTTGCAGCAAATGTGTTTCCTTTATTTAGGAAAGTTCGATGATATGATGTGTGACGGTTGAGATTTAAAACACTATGCGAGTCACTTTTGCACGTCGTCTTTGTTATAACTGTTTTTTTAATGGTGGTTTTGATGAATTTGGGTCTCAATTATTTTATGGTTTACAGTCTTTTGTTTATTTAGATCGTTAATGTTGTATTTTCTTCATATTTCTCAATATAAGGCAGAGTTTATTGCTCAAATTTGAATACGTATTTACTTCACAGTTTGTGTATGAAATCCGTGGACAACACTGTCACTTATGTATTAGGTGATGTTTTATTGGTTCACTTAGGTTTTGTTCACTAAACAGCACTGTTAGTTTTTTTTTTTCTAATAACAGAGCGTTTGTTTTTACTTTAGGCTAGACGCAGCGCCATCTAGCGACCCTCGTGCTAAGCGTGCTTGCTTCTTCTTTTTTCTTTCAGTTAGTTTTAATAGTAGTCTGGCAGTTTTGAGTGCTTTATGTGGCCTACCAAAATGTCCTTTCTTTTGTATTGTTCGTCGAATCGTTGACCTCCTTAGTTCTGAGTTGAGCTGCACGATAATTGAGAAATGCGTGTACTGTCTGGACAGGTCCACTCAAACTTGTGTGGTTCTTTCCTCAAAAGACCATTTCAGACACCAGTCTACATGGTCCTCAAATGATCTGACCAAGATTATATCTGGACTTTAAATGAGACTGTGACCTTTGGTTTTGTTTCGGCCTGTCTTCTCAGAGTAGTCACATAGGAAACGCAGATCTCATCTAGTTTTCAAAATATGATTGAAGTGTAAAAGGTTTTGTATAATCCTACTTACAGAAATAAAATCATTTATCATTACCTATAGAGTAACAAATACTTACTTTTCGTCTTCCTGGCTCTTCGTTTCCTCTTAGATGATACTTGTTCTTCATCCAATTCAGTTTTAAACTTCATTAAAGACACGTCATCTTCTAAATCTGACTCAGAATGGTGTATTGGTATGTCACCTGCAGCTAGACAGCTATTGTCTGAATTGTCCAGTTCTAGCTCTGTAAGTAAACAAAAACAGTCAAGAGTACTCAGTCACTGTCACTCTTTTATTATCAACTAGCAACCCGCCCCTGCATCGCACTGTTTTTATGACTTCGACAAAACATCGTGATTAATTTATTATATGTAAGTTTAACATAAATGTATTATTATTATTCCTTCCGAAATAAATTATATAAATTATGTTGAAAACCGCACATAAATCTGTTGCGCAGTTTAGAAGAATAACGCGATCGTACAGACATGCGAAAAGCGACTTTAATTTATAGCACTTCGTCCGCGACATTGTCCGTGTGGACTTCGTAGTATCTCCTACAAAAAGTAACAACCTCCACATTTTTTAACCCCCTATGGTTGGAAATTAGAAAATAGTTTGCGACATTTTCTTAACATAACTCAAAGAATATTTATACCAATTTTCGAGTCAATCGAGTTACTAAAATCAATCGCAGTAAAATCCTCCCCTGTAAAATTGAATACCCCTACTACGTTACGGGTAGATTTACGAAAAACCCTGATACACCTTATTCTTTATTTTTGGTCTAAAGTATAAATACCGAGTTTTGAGTTAATCGGACAGCGCGTCACAATTTTTCCATACAAACTTTGACACTCCCCATTCCGCCTTTAGGGGGTATAGTAGACCGGTGGAAGTTCGTGGCGCATTTCCGACGTTTGGCTCCCAGACTGGAGCGGGCTGGGGCTGCTTTGAAGCGGCTTCTGCCCAATCTAGGGGGGTCCAAACGCCTCCTGCCGGAGGCTCTACGCGGGGGTCGTACGGTCCATGGCCCTTTACGGGGCACCTGTGTGGGCGCCTTCTTTGAGGCGCCGACCAGCCCGCCGGTTGAACGTGTCCCAAAGGGTCATGGCCGTCCGGCTGGTCCGGGGATACCGCACGGTCTCCTGCGAGGCGGCGAGCCTCCTTGCCGGATTGCCGCCATGGGATCTGGAGGCAAAATCCCTCGCGCACGTATGGGAGTGGCGCGAGGAGGCAAAACGCCGGGGTGGAACTCCGCTGCCGCGAGTAATCACGGTACAGCGGACAGAGCTCCGGCGGGATCTCATGGCGACGTGGAGGGTGCGATTGTCGCAACCCAGTGCTGGACACGCCACAATTGCGGCGGTAAGTCCCCTCTTTGAGGAGTGGCTGGAGAGGCGCTTCGGCGTCCTAACCTTCCGCCTGACACAGGTCCTCACCGGACACGGTTGTTTCGGGGGGGTTCCTGTTTCGCATAAGGCGGGAGGAAACGCCCGGGTGTCACTATTGTGTGGATTGCCCGGAGGACACGGTGGAGAATTCGGTGGAGGTCTGCCCAGCTTGGGCGGAGCACCGCACTGTCCTCGCGGAGGCGATCGGCGGCGGCAATCTCTCGCGTCCGGCCCTGGTCCAGGCCATGGTACGGAGCGAGAGGGAATGGAAAGCCGTCACCTCCTTCTGCAAAGCAGTAATGCTCGCGAAGGAGGAGGCGGAGCGCGTGAGGGAGAGAGCCTTGCGCCCTCACGCCCCTAGTCGCCGCAGGAGACGCCCTGGGCGTCGGGAGTCGCCTGCAGATTCCCGGCCACCGTAGGCGCGGGCTTGCGGACGGCGAGCAATGGGTAGCTCGCCGTCCTGTAGGGACTAGGCCCGGGTCGACGGCGCGTCGTGTTCCACGCGCGCCTCAAAGAGATGTCAGCACAAAATTACGGGGTCCGTTAGGGCCGACGCCTCAGGGTCGCGGGTAATTCGATAGAGATAACCGTGGCCCTGGCACAGGCAACTGAAGGAACACGGGTGGGTTTTAGTCAGTAAAAGTCTGACACGCCCTCCCGCTCCACCCAGAGCGGGAGAAGTCATTTGATGATTTCCCACCCAAAAAAAAAAGGGGGTATAGTAGAGAAAAACTAAAAATTCCTTAGTTTATAATTTACTTAGATATGTATACGTGCCAAGTTTCAATTATATTAACTCAATAAATAAGATTGTTCACACAAACCAAATCCCCTTTTCAGCCACTTGAAGGTAGAATTTCGTAAAGCCCCTTCTTAGTGCTCCCCTACATTATTTAAGAAAGCCGTGTGCAACATTTCACGTTCCTACCACGTTAGTACCAGTAGTTTCGGCTGTGCTGTATGTCAGTAAGTCAGTTTCTCCTTTAATATACAAAGTGGAGATCATGATACAAGAATAAATTAGTATTATTACTAGTTCATGAAAACTCTAGCAATACTAGTTCATAGGAATATTTTGGAACTATCAATTAGATCGTAATACCGTTTTTTTTTTTTTTTAACAAACTAAATAGCATAAAATACAAACACAATATAACACCATGTTTAAATGCGTTCACTAACCTGTGAGCAGAACGGCAACAGCGCGTTGCGACGAGAAGCGCGCCGACATGATGTTTTGGCGACATATTTATTATTAAAAACAATTATACGAATAGTCAGTCACCCTCGAGTAATTAAATCAAATTATTAATCACAATCACTGTTAGATCTCTTAGCTAGTACCTAGTCATTAAATTTTAAGATTTTCTAAATGTCCGCCTTGAGCAAAATTGCTCTGCCATACATTTTGACCGCGTAGGTATTGCACTTTTCTATGAAAAAGCAGTTTTTTTTAAACCGACAAAAAATTTCGACGTAGGGTTCAGAATCATTACTGAGTCCATGGTAACCGGTTGTGCGTCGATGTCCCTTCCATCCTGTATTTGATTGAATTTTTGAATGCAGACTGGGAACGTCATCTGGTATGCGAAGTAAAATTTCTTGTTGTATATTTTTTTTTTTATGGCATCTCGCAGGGCAACCAGGTTGTCGTCTGCTTAAACGGACTTGCCTGTGGTTGCCCTAATAAATTAAGGCCTCCAGCCAGGACTTAAACACTAACTAAAACTAAGCGAAAACGCTAAGGGCACCCCCTGTGGGGTACGAACCTCACCTTAGGGCGTCGCTGGAAGGGGGCAGCAAGGGACTAGCTGGATCAGGATTTGAGTGATTTAGGGACGAATTTAAAGCTACAAGCTCAGCGGCGCGGGCTGGCTCGAGCAAGGGTCGGGAGATGTATTGTTGTATTGTCGTCTCCACCTTGTATATAGACTAGCACTTCGCCCGCGACTCTTTCGATCTTTTCGTGGTTTTCTTTATTATCTCCTACAAAATGTAGCAGCCCTTAGCCCTTTTAAAAAGTATTTGTGGAAAATTTATTATTACGATATTTTAACTTTCTTTGGCTTAACCCAGACACGCAGTGCATTCCCTCAAACACTTACGTGGGACACTCTGAAAGTTTTGCAAACTTTAAAAATAAATGTTCTACGGTTTTTTTTTAATATTTTAAAAGCACTCTCCACTAGTTTCTTGTTGGTTTATATAAAATATTATTAGCACAGATAATGTATGTACATTAGCCCCATCTAGTGTAGAGTATGCTTAATGTATAAACGAACGCATACTTTGTCTCTGGTTGTTCTATATAGTGTCAATGTGAAAAAATATAGTCGTTCATGTGAAAACACGCTTGTTTTATTCTCAAGTTATAATAGGTTATGGGCCCAGAGTTTCTGAGTTGCTTTTAGTTAATTATCTCGCGGAAGAAAGTAATTTTTATTCGCAGTACGGTAATAAGAAAGCTAGTCAGGATAGTAGATAAACTTCTTAGTGCAGCAAGATAACAATGGCGGCAAACTACATTGTAAATGTACCGAAGCTGAAAGGTAGAGAAAATTATAGTGAATGGGTATTTGCGGCGGAAAACTTCCTAATCCTAGAAGGAATGACGAAACGCATCCAAGAAGAAGATGTTAAGTCATTTGCCGAGAGAAGATGTTGAGTGTTCCACGTACGTACTTGTACATTTACAAATCGCTAATTAGGTCCCAGTTAGAGTAAAATGACGCGGTATGAAATCCCTTTTATATTATTATAATTGAACAACTCAGACGCGATTGAAAAAGTTCAAAGTAAGTAAGTCATGCATTTCCGTTGTTATCGTTATTATAGTGATGTGATCTTCTTATAGATCAAAGCTACATAATCTTAAAACCGCGTATTATTTTAGAGACATTGGTGCCGATTCTCTTGTACACCGAACTAAACTAACTAAACTATCACTAAAATTCCTTACTTTTTACTATGAGAATCTTGAAGCTATTCTGCGAAAAAAATCTCTAAATTTAAAAATAATTTTGACATAACTATAATCGAATTTGACAATCTCGAGTCCACGTGTTTTTTTTTTTCTATTGGTTTTGCAACGTCTTTGTTAGAACCGCAGGCCGCCTGGGGCAGCCTCGACGTGTTTTGTATGGAAGTTTTTACTTTTTGGATGGAAAATTTAAAATAAAAATATCTACATGTAGAGCATTGGAGGTTTCTGGGTTGCATAGGGGGTCGAAATTTTTTAGTTCACGCCAACTAATTTTATTCCACACCTTTTTAATCGCGATTAAAAGTAGTCAGATTCATGTTGAGAATTAGTTAGACAATCAAATTTTTTGGTGAAAAACGTAAAATTCAGAATAGCAAAATAGCCATTCTCACTAAACTAAAAACTCAGTGCCATCTTAGTGCTGTCAAACAAAAATATAGCTAAGTTGTGTCACTTTAGTCAATTTCAGAATGGAAAACCGTAATTTGACAGGATTAAACCAAATTTTAGTGATTTTTAGTCTAGTTTAGTGGCATTTGTGACAAGAGAATCGGCACCATTGTTTTATTTGATTTATTTGCACATGTAGTTATATGGAATAACTAATATGATTAACTACGTAGTACCTAGAACAACCAAATGCCGTGGGGTGCACGCACGACCTCTTATTCGTATCTTCTAGTCGTACGAACGCAGGCTTACGTACACGCCTACGTCGCCTTACTGGTCAATATAACAATTTCTTTCAAAATATTGACATCTTCGCTTCCAACTGGTCAATTTAAAGACCTTGTTTGGGAAACTATTATTAACATTGCTGCGTAATATTTAACTCTTAGACTGTATTTTTATATATTCTTTTATATTTGATTGTGTTTTTAATTTTATCACTATAACATTATCACAATAACAGTTAACTCAAACAGCAGCTGTGAGACATTAACAAGCAGTAGACTTAAAAAGACATTGCTCAATAAAACATCCCATACTGTATGGGCATAAAAATATATAATAAGTTACCGATATACATCGAGAATCAACATTCAATTGGAATTTTTAAAAGAAATCTTTAAATCTTTCTGATTAAAAAGGCATTACTCTGTGAAAGAATTCCTTGAAGAAAAATAATTATGTAAGTGTTGTGATGTATTGTGTTCAACGCTCACATCTACTTTGTTAAGCTATATATATGTCATGTCATGTATTTAATAGGCCTCCCCGACCCTTGCTCGACGAAGTGCCAGCCCGCGCCGTAGCTGAGCCTGTAGCTTTAAATTCCCATGATAATAATAATCAACCAAATCTGATCCAGCCTGTCCCATCTTGCTGTCCTCCCGTCAGCGACGCCCTAAGCCGAGGTCCGTACCCCACAGGGGGTGCCCTTAGCGAGCGTTCGCTTAGTTATGTAAGCAGTTTTACGCCCTGGCGAGGCTTTGAGTCCGCTTAAGGCAGCCACAGGATAGTCCGGTTAAGTAGTCACGACCTCTCAAGGTCAACTACGAGATGCCATACCCAATTTTTTTTAAATAAAATAGGCATATCTTCAACCAAAGCACAGATATTATAATACTACGTACAGATACCCAATCCCATACAAAGAAATGACACCTCCCTAAGTCTGGCAATTGAGCTGGCAATTTTTTGTCATAAAAAGGTTCAACAGATGGCAGCATCAGCGATTCACTAATTGCCAGAGACTGTAGTTTTACAACGCCATCTAATAGTCGAACTACTTTTAAAACGTTTCGTGCCATCCTTTTAAATTAAAGTTTATACTTCCGGTTTCAGAAAAACGTGTTAATAGATTTCTTTCATATTTTTAAGTAAAGAAATAGATTTGAAATAAAATGTTTAATTTAAATTTGTGACTATAATAGTTATTTTGTAGACAGGACAAATTGAGTAAAACGCCATCTATTGCAAAGAGCTCTAAACAAAATGATAAACAGATGGCTACTTTTATCATTGTAAGGATTCGAATTGAAGTTTAAAGCTTCATTTATGTTTTTTTGTTGAAAAACGAGTGTGAATAGATAAATCAGCATTTAAAAAAGGAAGTCGTGATTTTTACTAATCTTACTTTAGCCAAAATTCTGCCGTTTATCGCTTTCTAATTATTGTTATTTTCATAATGGTTACCTATGCTGCCATCTATGATTATTTTTGAAGATAAATTACAAAATGTTCTAGTTGAGACCCCGTGACCAAAGGTAGTCGCTCAATACACTTGCAGTAGAATACACGTCTTTTCTTAATAAAATCCTATCCAAAGTAAATTGAACCTTATCCCATCAACATATGGTCGTATTCGAGCCGAACGCAGCAACTACGAAGCGGTAAACATCTGGCCGCTTGAACAAAAGAACCGCATTCCACAGCGATAAGAATTTGTAGAAAAACACCTCGTTATAATAAATAGTTATCATTTTTTTGCAACTAAGTAATTAGCCATACTACGGAAGTTTATGAAGTTTTACGAACAATTTGATTGAATATTTGGATATAGTGAAATAACAATGAATACTACGAAAGAACAACAGCAATATCTTGCTGTATTGGAAGATGGTGCTAATTTACTACAGAAAACGCAAACTAACTTGAAAAAGTGTCCTAAAGTAAGAAAGGTTATATCGAAGCACGTGTGAAAATTATTGATGAGTATTGGATGTCATTCAAGAACGCACACGACGGGTTAGTAAAGATAACCAGGGCTTTAAATACCGGTAAAATTTTCATAACGTTACCTCTGTTTGACAGTTACCGTTAATATTAAAATAACGGTAATAGGTTTAACGTTATTTATGCAATTTTTATCGTTATTCTATTATAACGTTAATTGTTTAATAACGTTAACTATATCGTTATTTGTAAACGGTTAAACTGATGAGGTGAAACTGGAGGTAGTGGGGGGCCGCCCGTCGCGCCGCACTCTGATGCCGTGCGCCCATGCCGATGAAATCGTTGCCTGATTCTTACGCGTGGGAAGAACTGGTAGTATATACCGTATGACTTTTTTTACCGCCTCGAAAAAAATAGGGTATATTAGGTGAACGGACTAGAAGCCGATGGCATGTTTTTTTTTTTTTTTAAATAACTATAAAAGAAATTGATCTATCAATAAATACTACTCATTTGAACTAAACTTTTCATACTAGCACAATAAAAAGAGAAACTAAAAAAAACGAGGGAAAAATATCGAAATTCAAATCATACGCACTCTACTAAATGCGCGGAATTTATCAATGAAATCGTAGCGCGATCCTATTTCATGAAGCCGGCCGGTAGGTAGGTATACTCTCCGCACGTGCCGTCGACCGCTTTGATAATAATATCCTTTCGAAAGCGCACGAGTGCCCGCCGGCACCCCGCGCTCTCAACTTAATTGTTATAATTTTCTTTCTCTCCAGTCATCTGCGATTAGTCACTGTACTGAGTAGTTGTTTACGTTTCCGCGTGTGAATCAGCTGTACATGACGTAGGACTATTCTATAGTAATGTATCCTGTCTGGTGAAAACTTATACGGTGCTAGGCGAATGTACGCAGAAGAAGAACACCTACAGTCGTTGCGAAGAAACGGTATTCCTGTTCCTCAAATTCCCAGCACTGCCCTAATATTACAGACGTATCAGCGATTACTTTATCATGGGGAGTTCCAGCTACCCAGTCATGCCATAAGCAGGGGCCGGCCACCCTTGGCCAGACGCGTTGTAGACGCCATTCTAGATTATTTCCAAAGACACCCGAGAAGGAGCACTCGGCAAGCCGCTCATCGATTTGGCATAAGCCAGTATGTGGTGTGGAAGCTACTCCATTCAATGGATATGCACCCAGACCATTTTTCACGAGTGCAAGGTTTACATGCACCGGACCCCGGGCCCCGCATAGAGTTTTGTCACTGGCTACAGAACCATGCGGAGGCTAACATCTTGTGGAGCGACGAGTCCATATTTAACCGCGTTGGCATTTACCACGTGCACAACGAGCACTGGTTGAGCTTCCAAAACCCAGACAAAGTTAAAGAAATTGCACATCAAGTTCGCTTCAGTGCCAACGTTTGGGCAGCGATGATTCACGATCGCATAATTGGTCCAGTTTGGATAGAAGGTCATTTGACGGGAATAACGTATCTACAAATGATACGTTCCGTCATTGACACCATGTTGGATGACGTTCCTGTGCTCTATTTGCGAGATATCTACTTCCAGCACGACAGATATCGAGCTCACTATGAACGATCTATACGTGCATATCTCGATAACGAATACGGTAATAAGTGGATAGGTCGCGGTGGACCTGTGAACTGGCCGCCGAGGTCACTAGGCCTAACACCACGAAAAGAGTTAAAATTGTACGTAACATCACGGAACATACATACGTACGTACGTTCGACAGAAAAAAATACTCATTACAATAACATGGATTATAGCAACAATAAGAAAAAAATTATTGAACATGCTGATGACGAGTATATGATAATCTATTTATCCATTGTGTTTTCGACAAAGAATTTGATAAAAGAAATTTCTAATTTGGTAATTCGCTCATAGGAGAACTGCAGTACTTACCTCCATGTATGAGATCCCAGGCATGCAAATATATATCAAATTACGTGCGATCACTTAAACATAAACATACACAAAAATAGGACTGCCCAAAAACACGTAGGCAAATCAAGTACATGCCTATGTGCATTGCGGCTCTTGCGTGCCCTAACGACAACAAATAAGTTTATTTTATCCAATCATTTATTATTATTTGAGATGGGTTTGCTCTTGACTCTAGTCTAGGTCAGAAGTGACAGAGACAAAGTCAACGATGGAGTGAGCTTACCCAGAAGAAGCCTGTTCACTCTAACTTTGAAGAGATTCGGGTTGAATGCGTTCGGGAACACTGACGCAGGTTCCACTCTTTTGCCGTGCGCATTATGAAAGATGTTTGGAAGCGCTTAGTGCGAATTGGTGGAATGGCAACTAAGTATGGATGGTAATTAGCAGTACGTCTAGATGTCCGATGGTAGAAGGGGGCAGGTGGGATGAGGTCGTGGAGTTCTTGCGCACACTCACTGAAGAACTTGAACACTACAGTCTATAGAAGACCGACAAGCAGGCAACCTTGCGGCGATGAGCTAAGCTGTGAACCTTGGCATCCACCAGTTTTACGTCGCCTATGAGCCTCTTAGATCTGCGTTCCACTGAGTCGAGCGCGGCAAGTTGGTATTTTGCTGAGCCATCCCAAAGGTGGCTGCAATACTCCATGCAGGATCGGACTTGCGCTTTATAAAGAGTTAGAAGCTGTCCTGACGTAACGTATCGCTTCACTCTATTTAGAATGCCCAGTTTTTTGGCCGCAGTTTGAGCTTTGCGCTCAGTGGTTGCGCCAAAGTTGAGACTGGACGTCAACTCCATGCCTAGGAGCTCAAGCCGATCAGTTACAGGAACAGATGTACCCCGAAAAGTAGGAGTTTGCCAGGAGGTTGCCGTTTTGCAGTGAAAAGACAAGCCTGTGTTTTGGTGGAGTTAAAAGCGACCAGATTGTCATCACCCCACCGGGAGACAAGGCTTAAGGTCAAATCAGTCCTCTATACCATGGCCTCTCTTAAGGAACGAACTTCACCCCCCCTGGTTTTCGGGCTGGACAAGTATCTCTCTGAAACAGTACTGTCATCTGCGTACCCAACAATACCAGGTTGGAGTAGGTCATTGATGTGCAGCAGGAAAAGAGAACAGACCCCTGAGGAACTCCGGCATCAATAGTCATACGCTCAGAGGAGCAGCCGTCAACGACTACTCTAATCGATCGTTCACTAAGGAAGTCTGATATCCAGCTTAAAAAATCAGCGGGGATGCCATAAGCAGGAAGCTTGATGAGTAGACTTGCGTGCCAGACCGTGTCAAAGGCCGAGATATCTAGCGATACAGCTAGTGATACGCCATGTTTCTCGATGGGTTCGCCCCAGCAGTGCGTGACACATACAAGAAGATCTCCAGTTGACCGTCCCCGGCGAAAGCCATATTGACGGTCACTGAGGAGATCATTGTCTTCAAGGTAGGTCAGCAGCTTACTGTTCAGTACCTTTTCCATAACTATGCACAAAATGGAGGTAATGGCGATCGGACGGTAATGGGCGGGGTCTGCACGGTCGCCCTTTTTGGGCACTGGTTGTACATTCGCAAGCTTCCAGGATTTTGCCATCGTTCTTTTTTCAAGAGAGAGGCGAAACAAGCGCGTCAACACAGGAGACAGTTCCGGCGCACACTCAATCCTGCCTTTCTGACAGTTGCTTGAGAACATAACTGTTACAGATTTTGGTCATAATAAAAAAATATTATGTGAACTACCTATTCTCATTTAATGTACACACGGCCACTTATCTAGCAATACCTTTCCAGCATAAGCTGACCTCACATTGTACGGAAATCCTATAAAATGTTTATACTGGAAATGTATAGCTTGATATGTAGCCGTGTCTACCAATTTATTTAATTCAAGAATCAAATAAGCATTTATTATTTTATAATATTCAAGTAACCCAAAAAAAACACATATCTTAACATGATTTTCATTAACAAAGGGTACATGATATTTTTCGTTCTACTCTGCAGGTCTTTAAATTTTTGTTTACCTTTGTTTATTACACCGCACCCTACTATTTGAAAAACATAGAATTAATAATCAATTAATTCAACAATAATATATAAAAACAACAGTATTTCTACTTATAATAAGTAAAATCAGTCTTGATTTCAATATTGGTACGTAAACTCAACAACGAGCAAATCACTACCAAAATATAAAATGTCATAATTTAAGCCATACTTACAATTTACTCATTAGTAATTATTTCAAATTTACAACAATATAACAACATTTTTATCTAAAACTAAACAAAAATTTATTTTGGCTTCAATGTCAATTTAAATAAAAAATGATACATAATGCCAAAACTGGCTGTTAAGAAAATTCACATTTTTTTCAGAAATCTTTTCAATTTAGAGATCAATTTAATACAGTTTCGGATCAACAATTGTAAAGTGATTGCTTACTTAAAAAATACCTATGTAAAATCAAAATCTTACTCATAATTTGAATTTAGTCTTGTTTGTGAATTTGATGTTTTAAACGAAAACGTTCAGTTGAAAATATCTATAACCCTTATTTTGTTTTAACATCCCGTCTTGTAAATGTCTCGCTCGAACGAACGAACTCACTGTAGGTATTACACACGACTGTAGCGCGACGGCGGGTGACGGTGCGGCTGGCGCGAGGCGAAGCGGCAACGGTGCATAGTGATCCAATGCTAAACGAGCGCGAGAGCAAAAAAATGTAAACCTACGTACGGGACGAAAACGTTGCTAAAATTAACGGTAATATTAACGGTAGTTATCGTATTTTGCGATAATGTTAATTAACGTTAATTTATTGGTAATGTTATCAAGCAACGTTAATTTATTGGTAATGTTATCAAGCAACGTTACTTTTTTGTAACGTTTTTAACATATCACAATGAAATTAACGTTATGTAACGGTTAATATTTTGTTATTTGGTAACGTTAACAAGCCAAGTTATTAGGAGTCAAGGAATACGCACAGACTATACAGCCAGATTTAATAAAGGGTCCACCAGGCACACCAATCGCACAAAAAACAAACCTGGGTTGGATTATTTTCGGAGATATCTTTGAAAATCCACAAAACCATACCTACCTTGTGATGCATCACCAAGTTGACATTGACGAAATGTTGAAATCGATATGGGAAATAGAGATTGACAAGGACAGACATTCAACTAAAGAAGATAAGATCTGTGAAGATATCTACGAGAAAACAAAAACTAGAAATGAGGAAGGAAGGTACATAGTAAAATTACCTTTCAAAACTTACAGTCCACAACTAAATGAAATGAGCATAAGAATAAAGCTACAAACACCAGAAGGAAAAACAAAGGAGATAGCCAAACAAAGATTCTTGCAACTTGAGCAGAAGTTTAAGAATTCATCAGATCTAAAACATGAATACACAACAGTCATAGATGATTACATAGAACAAGGACATATGGAGAAGATACCTGAAAGAGAAAGAGAAACAGTATCAGTTTACTTTACGAACTACAGCGTGGTGAGGTACCGCGCTGTAGTTCGTTCTAACAAGGAGACCTCTCGAACACACGTTGTCTTCGATGCTTCCTGCAAAGGCACAAACAACGTTTCACTAAATGAAGAATTATTGGTAGGTCCGCAGCTGCAAGACGACTGTAGGTACCTTCTAATGAAATGGAGAATGGAGCGTGTCTGCTTCATGGCTGATATCAAACAAATGTATCGCCAAATATTGGTGACTCGTGAACACGTCGACTTCCAGCGAATTATCTGGAGACCCGATGAGGGTGAGGATTTCCACGAATATCGTTTGCTGAGGGTCACATTCGGTACAGCATCGGCACCGTATTTAGCTGTTAGAACACTTCAACAAACAGCTGACGATGAAGGAAAGGATCAACCACTCGCTGTGCAATCTATTAAGAGTAATTTTTTTATCGACGATTGGCTTGATGGTGCTGATGACACTGAAACAGCAATTTCTCTAGCCAAAACTGTCACAAACATACTACAAAAGGGCGGTTTTCAACTCACGAAATGGTCTTCAAACGATATTGATTTTATGACATCTATAGATGAAGAAAAAAGATCCACCAACGCACACATAGACATGAATCTTGATGGAACAATAAAGGCATTGGGCATTGTGTGGAACCTGAAAACACATTTCAATACAACTTAACTTTACCAACATCTGAAAGTAGTAAAGTAACAAAGCGAAGTATTTTATCTGACATACAAAGGCTTTTCGGTTTATAGAAATTTATTTCTCATAAGAACTTACAGTCCGCTTATAATGAGATACAAAGTGTTGAATAAGATAATACAAATTCCTCTAGAGTATTAGAAGTTATAGTGTACATACATGTTTCTTAAGCTTATTTTTAAATATATTCACGTTATCGCACTCTTTAATATCGTCCGGCAATCCATTGAACAGCTGTGCTCCTTCAAATAATATTGTCTTTCTACCATAATTAGTGCGTACACTGATGACTTCAAGTTTGTTTTTATATCTATTTCTAAGGTTATAAGACATTGTTTTCTTCTTTAGTTGTATGCTAGTTTGTTTTCGATCCACTTTGTTGGATCGCACCGAGTACAGTGATGGCAAAAATACTGTTACAGAAACTACGGCTTGTAAAGGTTGAATTGGGATCAGAACGTAAGTGACCCCTTACGTGAAGAATGGAATCACATAAGATCAGATTTTACTAGCATAAACGAACAAAGCAAATATACAAATACATGGATTCAGTGACGCTTCGATTCGAGCTTATGCTGCAGCAGTATACATAAGAACTGAAACAAAAAACAAGGTTGAAATAAAACTCATTGCTGCTAAAACAAGAGTAGCACCCCTAAAAACAATATCTTTACCAAGATTAGAATTGTGTGGAGCATTACTTCTCTCTAAACTTATGAAACAAATAGGGCTATCAATGAAAATTCCAACTTCAGATATGTATGCATGGACAGATTCCTCTATAGTTATAGCGTGGCTATGTGGTGATCCCAACCGATGGAAAACGTTTGTTGCCAACCGTGTCGTCGAAATTGTAGGAAACCTAAATAACAAGCGCTGGTATCGAAGGATAATCCCGCAGACTTAGCTTCTCGAGGAATCTTGTTGTCCGAACTGAAAAAAATTGACTTGTGATGGAGAGGCCCAGGTTGGTTATCTGAAAAAGAAATAAAGATTAGTAAACAGGTAGTTATGACAACAGACATGGAAATTAAAACAAAGAAAGTTATTACTCACCTCAGCACAGAAGAACAAGAGAAATCTATAACTACACAATTTGAAAATTTTAACAACTTACCCGAATTACTCAAGGTTGTTTGTTACTGCAAAAGATTCTTGAACTACAAGGTCAACGTGAACATAGATAAACAAATAACTACACAAGAATTAGATGATGCACTGACAATTTGTATAAAAAGAGTTCAAGAAGAAGAATACACAGTAGAAATAGAAAGATTAAAGATTAATAAACAAGTGAAAGGTAGAAGTCCGTTGCGATCCCTCAACCCTTGTCTTGATTATGAACATATCCTCAGGGTGGGCCGCCTCAGACACGCAAAATTACCTAATGAAAGAAAACATCCAATTTTTATCGGAAATAAAAACACATTAGCGCCCCTGATTATCTGACGCACACTTTAAAACACTTCACGAAGGAATTCAAAAGATGGTATGCTATCTACGTTCAAAATACTGGATTTTAAAGGCAAAATCAATGTCTAAGAAACATGTTCACAAGTGCCTCATTTGCGCTAGACTTAGTGCTACTACAAGAGCACAAATTATGAGAGATTTACCCGATGAGAGAGTGACTCCATCCAGGGCATTCTTAAAAAGTGGTGTAGACTTCACGGGTCGCTTTCAGATTTTGTTGTCTAAAGGCCGAGGAAACAGGACATCAAAGGCGACGCAACGAAGGCAATCCATATTGAGCTTGTAAGTGATCTCACCTCAGAAGCGGGTATTGGCGCTTTTAGACGTTTTGTTGCCAGAAGGGGCAAACCTGTGTAGCGATCAAGGACGTAACTTCGTGGGAGCTGACAAAGAGCTCCGAGATGCCTAGAACGAATCAAGCTTACAATTTACTGGTAAAATTGCAGAAACACTAGCCACAGAGGGTACTCAATGGCATTTCATACCCGCTTACAGTACCTCTTTCGGTGGATTGGGAGGCTGGAGTCAAATCTATAAAGTACCACCTGAAAAGTATTATAACAACTCACCTGACATATGAAGAGATGACGACGATACTCTGTCAGGTGGAAGCCTGCTTGAATTCCCGTCCGTTATGTCCCATGAACGACACTGATCCAGATAACACGAACCCAATCACGCCAGGACATTTCTTAATTGGAGAAGCACCTATTGTTGTCCCATCACCCAATATTAAAGAAATAAGGTTATCCAGCTTGTCTCGCTGGCAACACACACAGAAACTTGTTAATGACTTCTGGCGGCGATGGCAGGATGAGTATTTATCCAGATTGCAACAGCGTCCTAAGTGGCATAAAAAGGAAGGAATTTAAGATCGGAGATATTGTCTTGATAAAAACTGATAACTTGCCACCTGGAAAATAGTCCTTAGGACGAATCGGCGAGAAGCACCCTGGTCCGGACGGTCTAACGAGGGTGTTCCATTACAAAAAGAACTGTAACAAAATTGTGTCCATTGCCTCTCAATGGAACCTTGTCTCTTTATAGTTCAAAAACAAAAATGTTGATTAACAGTATTTAAAATATGTTCTTTTGAAATGCAATTGTTAGTTATCGTTTTATGCATGTTAAATATTAATATCAGAGACCCGCACCTACAGATTTGTATAACATTGTTTAGTAGAAATCTCATAACTATGTAATATTTTTAAATCATTGTTTCTTAAAAGACCTACAGGCCTTTTGGTGCGCGGTATGTTGTGATGAATTGTGTTCAACACTCACATCTACCTTGTTTAGCTATATATATGTCAGTAAGATATATTTAATTGGCATATCTTCAACCAAAGGTAGTCGCTCAATACACTTGCAGTAGAACACGCGTCTTTTCTTAATAAAATTCCATCCAAAGTAAATTGAACCTTATCCCATCAACAGTAAGTAATAGATGATTGTGATACTTAATATAAATTGATGTAAATTATAAGTAACCGTTTATTTTCACAAATAAAAATAATGTGGATATTGTAAGTTGAATTAAAACAGATTTTTTAATTAAATTTTTGACCAATGTAAAATTAATAGATTATAATATCATAAATTGTTATAATATTATGTTCTTAAAAACATACCATCACTTTGATGTTCCTCTTTTGGCTCAATAATGTCATCTAGTCCCTCACAAACAGCTGGCAACTCTTCTTTGATAGCAATGCTTCCTGTTTGACAGTCTTCATATATACTTATGTGCACTATTGGAGATTTAATAAACCCAGTGAAAGCCTCTAAGTGGTCATGGTTTATTAAACAATTGGGCTGTAAAGAGATGGTTATTATTAGAGAAATATGCTGGTGGTCACAGTCCGAAATCACAAACATTCCTTCATTATACTAAAGTTATTTAAAAGAGCCTCCACAAGTAAGGATACTGCACAAGCTATTGTTGCATAGCTCGCAATGACATGAAAGAGGACTGTTTTCAAACTCATTATGTGGAGCATTTAACATGATGTAATCATTCTAAACACATTTGTCAAAAGCTTACATATCACCATTCAACACTTAATGGTACACTTGGCTCAAAATCCAGATACTACAGGTATGAGCTTGATAGGAATCACTTCCACATTATACTGAAATTAAAATTATAAGAATGAATGGCTGCTGTAGAATATCTCACCTCAAAATCCTCATTCATCATCTGAGCGAACCGCTCCTCGGCTTCTAGACATTGTCTCAGTAATCGGTAGCATTGCTTCAGTTTAGTGCAGCAGACGAAACAAGCAAGAATCGGTCTACTGTCTTCAGTTACAAACTGCAACAAAATATGTCTCACACAATTTTTTCTTTATTAAGAATTTACTTCTTCAATGCTAAACCCAAGCCAGCAAAAGTTGGTGATTCTTAATGCTTTCAGTGCGTAACTTACACAGAGAAGGCATGAGCATTGATCACCACTCTTGCAAGGCAGATTGATGACTTAATATGCTGCATATTTATTTTAAGTCCAGGTTTCCTCATGCTGTGGTCCTTCACAATTCCGGTGTTTCCCATTTTCACCTAAGACGACACCTATTGAAACTTCATGTAAATAGTATGAATCTTCGTGTAGGAGGCATATATCCTAATAAGTAGTTTACTGAAATTTTATTAAATATATCAACTTACTGGAATATCAGTTAGCTTCTCATAAAGATTATGCAGGTTCCTGTTGACCACTATATACATGCGGACATTCTCCGCTAAACACACCCTACACATTGGTAGTTTTTCCATCGATAAACTCAAAAAGAACTAAATAGAAGCAAACACTGTTGCGTTGCGTATTAAAAACGAGGGGGGCTTGTGTTTTAGTCACTTTTGGAGCGTAGCAGGTGGCGTCCTAAAGTTTCTGCCTACACCCATAGGTAGGAGGAGTATGTTTATATATGCTAAGTATTTTACATAAAAACAGGAATAAAAAAGATACGAATAAATGAAATGAAAAGCTACTTGACTGACACTGACACACACTTGACAGTTGCTTGACATTGACAGATTAACATAGATTTTAATTTTTTAAAGGGAATTTAATGTCAGGTTACTGGGCTATTCAGTCAAGTCTATTTTTAAAGATTTATTCTTTAGTCTTGTTTTTTGGTTCTTAGTCACTTGAAACAGAATGCATTATTATTTCATTTAACTTATTTACTCTGTTTTGTTTAAATGAATACGCATAGTAAAAAAAAAATTAGGACTACTTGTAAGTTCATAGGTTATCCCGGTCGTTAAATAACTCGGAGTTAACAGCTAATTCAGGATAAATCGAATAACTCATCTTGCGCCACCAAAAGTAAGAGGTGAACCTAAATTAAACTTCATAGTGCTATTCCTGTCAAGCTGTCATGCTGTCAACAACAAGTAGTTAGCATTATGCTGTATTCCGAATTGCGCTGTAATCGATTTCAACGGCCTTATGTTAGAGTTTGTGTAGAACTGAATTCTTTTCAAAGACTAAAAGTAATATTTCAGTGTCAAGTGTGAAAATAAATTAATTGAAACTAACGTCGCTGTGAAAAGATAAAACTACCTATGTATTAGAACATTATTTTGTAAATCAATTATGTAACTCTGCTGAGACGAACTAATAACTCGGACATCCACGCTCTGCTAATTTTGAGTGTAATTCATTTTAGTTACTATACTCTATGGTGTAAACCTCATTAGGTTATGGGCCCAGATGAAAGATGGAAACATTCACAAGGAAAATTGGTCTACTAGAGGGGAAGTCGAACTGGGTTACATGGAAATACAAAGCCAAATGTCTTCTACACACCGTACCGAAGGCGCTCGAGGTAGTTGTGAGCACGTTCCAGAATCCCACACCGCCAGCCAACGGAGCTGGAGATGCCGATGCCACCGTCACCGCGTACAACACCGATGTAGCAATGTTTTTTAAATCTGACGAGAAAGCCCTTCTTATTTTGACGACCAATGTGCACGAAGAGACATTTTAGAAAGTCATGAGATTTGCTGAAGCTCGAGAGGTATGGCTTGAATTACATAGACTTTTTGATGGTACGAGTAGTAACGAAGATAAGGCGTACAATCTTTGTATGAACTTTTTGGTTTCAAAAATGACCACGTTGACGATATAGCCACACATAATATGTCGAAACTAAAGATCATTTGGACTCAGCTGAATCAGGAACTAAAGAAAGATTGTTGGTGTTATTTAAACACAGCAAAATACGCAGAACAGCCTTTAATATAATATTGTTAAAAAATTATATTAAACAAAAATAAATGGATTATTGTAATGATGGACAATATCTTTTCACAAGCATAGGACAAGCAAATCTAAAAGTGTTCATAGCAAAACAGTTGTCCTTTTAAAAACCTATTTAAAAGTTCAACCAGCCTGTCTTACAAATCGGCTATTGGGCAAGCATCCCCGAGGCGCTACAGAAACGGAGAGTTTCAACATCATCATGAACTCATTGTGATATTGACTGACGTATTATTATTATTTTATCGGCCTATAATGTAGTAAGCTGCTGCTGGGCCCGACGGCAGGTTCGATTCGGGAGCTGTTACGAGTGTGTGAAGCAATATGTAACGAATCTTGGGCTTGTTTACAATGTAAACAAAATTGCACAGCGACCCAGTTTCAATGCTGATCGGGCTGCCAGTCAAAAGAGTTGATAAATTTAAGTACCTGGGACAACTTCTAACGGGAGATCTCAAAGACGATGAAGATATAGAGCGTAAGCGCAAGGCGCTAGCAGTCAGCGCCAACAGCCTGATACACAGGTTTGCTCGTTGTAGTATTGAGGGAAAGATTACGCTGTTTAAATTGTATTGCTAATCGTTATAAAAGAGTGGCCTGTGGGTAAGGCATACTAGGAGATCGCTAGACGCCAAGCGTATTCAATATAATAACTGCTTCAGGATGCTGTTGGGACTGCCGCGCTATTGTAGTGCGTCTGGTATGTTCGCTTTTGCGCATACCGATGATTTTTACGCCATAATGCGCAAAAAGACTAACTCCATCTTGTCAAGAGCGCGGTCTAGTTCTAATGGCATCCTAGGTACGTTGGTTGATAAGTTCGACGCACCTAGGTTGTCGCACGCAGTGGCGTTCCTTTCACTAAAGCCGAAAAGCCCGGCTTTCAATCTAACGGGAGCCTGTAAAAAGGAGCCTGTAAACAATTCATCTCAATCATGTTGCAATAATTGATGAGAATAAAAACATTATACACAGACATGTACCTAAATGTTATTGCGTCACATGCCATGTTGCCGGCTCATGTTTTCCCGACACGAAACGATAGTTGCATTGATCACGTTATGCTTAAATCAAATAAACCAGCAATTACCTTAGTTCTGGACCCTCTAATTACTGACCATGCTCCTGTTATAGTTTTTTGTGATCTTAAATTAGATATCCCCAAATCACCTTCCCGTAAGCATCACGTAGACATTAATGCTTGCGTGGTGGCTCTTGAGATGTTGATTTTACTCCTGTTATGAGCTGTCAAGATGCTGAAACTGCTGCTTCCATCATTGTCAAAATTGTTTCCTCCGTTGTTGATATAATAGTCGTGTTTCTGTTGTCCCGAACCGGAAACGCATTATTAAGCCGTGGATCACGCCTGGGATCCTTAGATTTATTCGAAACCGAGACAACATGTATCGCAAAGTGAGGAGGGACGCTGATAATAATACTCTTAAAATCACCTATAATCGATATTTTTTTTTTTGCAACAATTTATTAAAGAAATTAAAACGAGAGTATGAACGACATGAATTTGAAAAACATCGCAAGAACCCTAAAGCTACCTGGAATCTCATTAGAACTGTCTCCAATCTTCAAAAGAGTAAGGCCTCGGCCAGTGAGTTGTTATCTATAACTCCTGACCCAACTCAGTCACTCGATTCTGTCAACGACTTTTTTGCAAACGTGGGAACAAAACTGGCATCTAAAATTGTGAACTCCTCAAACTATAATAATAATAAACCATTTATTTCAGGCTACAATAGCCCATAGACATATACCTTACCAACTAACATATTTATCGTATAAAACAAAATTGTATTAATATAAGTAGCACTAGTTAGCCGTGGCCTACGACTGGATGGTACGACTGGATGGTATCCTCGCAACTGTACAGTGCTAGAAACACTCTTGTCCAAGTTATCTGCCATGTTTTCAACCTTCCCCTTACATCTGGATTATTCCCTAAAGTGTTTAAAAAGGCTTTTGTGCACCCTATTCACAAGAGTGGAGACAGAGACAGTGTCAACAACTACAGACCCATATCGGTATTATGAATTATGTCTAAGCTCCTCGAAAGTTGTTGTTTGTTTATTACAAACGACTGCTGGATTACCTTAGCTCACAAAATATTCTCGCAGATAACCAATATGGATTCAGATCAGGCAAATACACAGAGGATGCCATATTAGAATTAATAGGTTCAGTAGCGCAAAATCTAAACAACAAGGATAAATCTATAGCTATCTTCCTTGATCTTTCTAAAGGTTTTGACACTGTCTCTGTCCCCCTTCTACTCAATAAACTAGAAAGGATTGGTGAACGAGGCCTACCGCTTAGTTTGTTTAAGAGTTACCTTAGTGATCGCTCGCAAATCATCAAGATTAACCACCACACTAGTAAGGAAGCATTCCTCACCTATGGAGTACCACAAGGTAGTGTCTTAGGACCTACCCTTTTCCTGGTTTACATAAACGAGCTCTGTAAACTTGATCTTACAAACACCAAAGTAATTGCCTACGCTGATGATACTGTTGTTCTGGTTAGTGGCTGTGACTGGAAGGAGGCTCGGCTTTAGGCAGAGTCAGCGTTGCAAGTTATCATGCGATGGCTCACACATAATTTGCTCACCCTCAACGTGGATAAAACCAGATTTATTACTTTTAGTCCAAGGAAAGCGTCACAACCAGCCCCACCCTTCCGTCTGCCAGCTCATGCATGCCATACAATGAGGACTGCCACCTGTGGCTGTCCTGAAGTTATGCGCACGGACTCAATAAAATATCTTGGAGTCTGGGTCGATGACACGTTGACATGGAGTGGGCAAATAAATTCACTGGTCTCTAGGGTGAGAAAATTGATTTTTGTTTAAAAAAATCTAAGGACCTCTGCCAATTTCGCTACCCTGAGAACTGTGTACTTTGCACTTGCCCATTATGTTTTAACGTACTGTATTTCGGCCTGGGGTGGTGCTGGTAAATGTCTTTTGCTGCGTTTGGAGAGGGCGCAGAGGGCTGTCCTTAAGGTAATGGCCTTCAAACCCTATCGCTTCCCTACCAGCGAACTGTACACGCTATGGAAGCTACCTACAGTAAGGCACTCTTTTGTGCTAAGTACATTGTTGCGGAAGCATTCAAGTTTGTCTTTTGACCCTGAGTTTAGAAGACATAAACGTAGGACTGACAGAGTTTGTTCGACATCAGGTGTTAAATTGGAAATTGTCCGCAGGCAGTTCACTTTCTGCAGTCCCGTGATTTATAACAAAATTAATAAAGTTCTTACTATTTACCCTTGTACTCTCCGGGATTGCAAAAGAATTAGTGATAAATGGCTTCATACTCTCACATACGAAGAAATTGAGAATTTAGTGAAACCCTAAAGATCTTTCATCCGTAAACATGCACACCAAATACACGTAGCGTAGAGTGTGCTCGTGGGGTTCCACAAGCGCACTCAACACTTACACCCTACAGACACGCACTAAACTCACATACAACACCCCCACATGCACAACGTTAAACACTTAAAATTTTATTTTTAATTCTTTGTAACTGTTCTTTTTTACACCCTTTGTATTTTTATCCCTAGAATTTGGAATGCCGTAGTCTCCTTCGTGGAGGTGGGCGTTAATAGCTGCGCCACAGTTTGTAACTAATGTAGCTATTTACGTACGCAATCAATTTTGTAAAATGTGTTTTTGTTCCAAATAAAGATTATTATTATTATTATTATCTCCTTTATTATATTTTACAAACTTTTAAATTACATTTTTAAATATTTTTTAAAAAATCTGAAAAAATAATAATTAAAAAACATTTAAAATATAAAAAATAGTATCCCACCGGTATCGGGAATAGGGTCCAAGCTACCGGCGGTCAGGGCTCCAGAGAGAGGAACCTCCTGACAATGCGAGCCGTGTCCAGAAGTACCGCTTTCTGAATCAAGCCCTTGATCCAGCTGCCCAACGAGAGCCTCCTCAGGTGTTTGTTGGCTCTTGGCTATTAAGCCATTGGCTGTCACGACTATCGGCACAATGATTGCTGAGTCCACATCCCACATGTCGACAACCTCGCGAGCCAAATCAAGATACTTGATTTCTTTATCTTTCTCGGCTTTTACGAGGTTACCGTCATGCGGGACCGTTATGTCAACAATCATTGTGCGCCGCTGTACTCGATCCACCACCACTATATCAGGCTTATTGGCAATAATAGTCCTGTCAGTGATGATGGATCGATCCCAGTACAATGTGATATTTCCATTTTCGAGAACTGGGTCGGGCACGTACCTGTAGTACGGCACTTCCGATTCCACAAGGCTGTATTTCAGAGCAAGTTGCTGATGGATAATCCTGGCTACAAGGTTGTGTCTATGCAAGTACTCTTCGTTAGCTAGACGATAACAACCGGAGATAATGTGTCTTATTGATTCCCCCGGACGGTGACATGCCCGACAGATGTCAACCGTGCCGTCTTTCACAATAAATCTCCGGTAATTGTTCGTCATCATAACTTCGTCCATAATTGCACAGACAAAACCTTCGGTTTCTCCAAAGAGGTCACCGAAACGCAGCCAGGCTACGGACGCTAGAAAATCTACATCGGGTCCATGTAGGGCCCGGAAAAAGCGCCCGTGAAGCTCCTTACTCTGCCATACTTCCATGCGATCATTAGTGTCAAGCACTACAGGTTTGCGCCAGTTCTCTTTAGCCAAGGAGAGCGGGGTGAGGCCCTTGTCCACCGCGACCACATCACGATGCATCCCCACGTCGGCTTCTAGGAAATATTCCCTGAGACTGCATATTTCGCGATTGTGTAGGGTCTTAGCGTTTAAAAAGACTCGACCACCACACTTTCGCGGGATATACAGTGTCATTACCGATGACCGTGGGTGATGAATTCGGTTTGCAGTCAGCAGTGTACGGACCCTCCTATCCAGGGCGTCGAGTTCGGTCTGAGTAAATTTGAGTATGCCGAAAGAGTACATCAAAACTGGCATGACCCAACCGTTAACGGCGCGCACCTTGTTTCCGCCTGACAGAAGACTATTTAACACTTTCTTCAGGCGGCCAAAGAAGCGCTCCTTCAACGATTGCTTCATGTCAGTACCATTGATGCCCAACGCTTCCGACATACCCAAATACTTATAGGTTTCGGATGCGGAGAGGGCTCTGACGTTTATGGAATCCGAGAGTTGGGTTCCCACGGATTCCACAATCTCCCCTCGCTTTACATGCATGACCACACATTTGTCCATACCAAATTCCATCCTGATGGCGCTACTGAAATTTTCAGTTACTTTCAGTAGCTCCATTAGTTGCAAATAGTTGGGGGCAAAGATTTTTAGATCATCCATGTACAGAAGGTGAGATATAACCTGACCACCTCTCCTCAGCCGATAGCCTAGACCTGAATCCTCCAGCAGTGTGCTTAGAGGATTCAAGGCTAAGCAGAACCAAAGCGGGCTCAAACTATCGCCCTGAAATATGCCTCGCTCGATCCTTATCGGCTCGCTATTCCTCAGGATATTCCGACATCCTGGATAGCGAAGGACCGTCCTCCATCGCCCCATACATGACATCAAGAAGGTGCGCAGAGTTGCATCTACTTTATACAACTCCAGCACCCTCATGAGCCACGTATGTGGCACCGAGTCATAGGCCTTCTTGTAATCTATCCAACATGTCGACAGATCCTTTCGGGAACGACGAACCTGTTGACTAATGGCCATATCAATCAGGAGTAGCTCCTTAGTACCGCGGGACCCGTTCCTACATCCATTTTGAGAGGCAGACATGATGAAGTTGATGTCTATATGTTTGTTAATTTTAGCTCTCAAAATGGATGTAAGCACTTTATAGACCGTCGGTAAACACGTGATCGGCCTATAATTTTTGGGTTCCGCGGTGCTACCTGATTTATGGAGCAGGTGGGTAACTCCTGTTGTTAGGAACTGGGGTAGCGAACCAAACTCCAAAGCCGTCTGGTACTGAGCCGCCAAGCGAGCGTGCGATCTTGTGATCCATTTGATCCAAAAGTTCTGCAGTCCGTCCGGCCCTGGAGACTTCCAGTTAGGCAATGGACGGACTGCACGAGCTACATCTTGGGGACAGATGGTAATAGCCCCCATTTCTGGTATTGGATTGCAGGCTCGCTCGACTTCCCGAGTCCAGTCACCTTCGGTGTGACTGACAGGCACCGACCAGATACTGCGCCAGAAAGAACACATGGCATCATCATCTGGCAGGCACGTGTCAGCCACACCTTGGTTCGGTCGCTCCCAACCCCTATAAACCCACCTTTCATCGCTCTGGAAGGTGCGATTCTGAGTGTATCGCTCTACTCGCCGCTTATACCTACGAATACGGTTAGCCCATGCATACACTTTCTACTTCAGGAAGTCGATGCGCTCTGTGACGCAGGACAGATAGTTCTGGGAGCTTATATCAGTCCCTGAGAACTCCCGCCTCACAAAGCGCATCACTCTTGGACGAGTATTGCCGTCTCTGAAGCAGATTAGTTTGCCGATGAGCGCTCTGGCCCCACCAATACGGTGTTCAATTCTGCACTGCCAGGCTGGTACGGTCGGTTTCGGTCGCGTAGCTCTAGAGTCATTGGGAAATTTGACATGAGCTACACGACATGCCGCTACAGCCGCGCAGTACAAAATCGAATGAGTATCGGTGAGGTCTTCGCAGTCATCAAAATAGTTTGATAACTGCGAATCCAGGACCGCCACCAGCGCCCTATTTTTGTTATGCATGGGCAAACGAGGTAAGCGTGGTCTAAGTTCGGGCGACATGAACCGATATTCCCGAATCGCACACTCCAAAGCATTCCTCACTTCCTCATTGCACTGGGTACTTACATTTGTAGCCCTATCATCACTTCCTTCGTCAGCTTGATCAGTGTTGCTTTATTATTATTATTATTATATAATTCGTTGAAACGTTGCTGGAGCGTTTGCTAAGCCGAAAGGCATTCGGCTAAATTCAAAATGGCCTTCTGGCGTAACGAACCCTGTTTTATGCCTATCCTGCTCTTTGATTGAGATCTGGTAGTACCCAGATGCCAAATCAAGAGCTGTGAAGTACATGTTACCAGCTAACGCATCGATCTGATCATCTGTAAGTGGCATCGGGTAATTTTCGCGGATAGTATTTTTATTTAAAGCTCTATAAACAATGCAAATACGGTAACTGCCCGTTTTTTTTCGTACAAGCACAATAGGACTAGCAAAAGGTGAAACTGAAGGGCGAACTATATCGTTTCAAACTAGTTCATCTACATCTATATCCCTTACTATTTCCTTCTCTTTCATTCCAGTCTGTAAGGCCTATAGACTACAGGTGTGTCACAGTGCAGGTCAATGCCCATTTCACAAACCGAAGAGTGCCCCAACTCAGAGAGCCCCTGGCTGGAGGCTTTGAGTCCGCTTAAGGCAGCCACAGGATAGTCCGGTTAACTAGTCACGACCTCTCAAGGTCAACTACGAGATGCCATACATAAAAAAAAAAAACATTGCGAACTCAGTTTGTGTGCAACGTTCGTGAAGTTATCATCACCCGCTACCGAGTAAGTTGAATATTGTAACATTTATTTTAGTTGAAGTTTAATTATATAAATTGATGCTGTTAAATACCGAATAGATTATCATAAGATAATTATTGTTATTTATATTACGACACTATACATTTTTGTAGTAATTAAAACAAAATATATATGAACAACTCTTTTATTTTACAATTCAGAAGTGGGATAAGTAGCTCATTCTAATATGTGTATTTTTTTTCTTTTTTCGGTTGAGAAATATGGAAAAACGAAACGTGCTTACCTCTCCAATTTTGGGAAGTGTTCAAGTGAAACCAGTCAAAAGTGCAGATGGCCGTAAACGCCATCATTCCCTAGAGCGGCAACCACAAGGTTCAAGACTGAGTTTGCAGCAGACACGGGGCCGCGTGCCGGACCTAACTTGCCATCTACCAAGCAAGAGTCGATCGCGCAGCCCTTTGTGCAGCAGTCAGCGGCGTGGCAGCCAGCAACGAAGCAGCAAACGGCGCAGCAGCAAACGGCGCAGCAGCCAGCGGCGCAGCAGCCAGCGGCGCAGCAGCCAGCGGCGCAGCAGCCAGCGGCGCAGCAGCCAGCGGCGCAGCAGTTAGCGGCACAGCAGACAGCGGCGCAGCAGCCAGCGGCACAGCAGCAAACGGCGCAGCAGCCAGCGGCGCAGCAGCCAGCGGCGCAGCAGCCAGCGGCGCAGCAGCCAGCGGCGCAGCAGCCAGTGGCGCAGCAGCCAGCGGCGCAGCAGCCCGCCGCGCAGCCCGAAACACGGCACGAATAGCAACGTGCAACATCTTTCCGCAATACAAGGAACTACAGGTAACGCTGCTGCTTCTAACAGAGGCAGTGGTGATTTAAATACTTAAGTGCGGGCACTGAAGTCTTTGGCCCCAGTTCAAGAAAACTTAGGTTCTTTCAAAAACACTATTCCCGAGTTTGACCCTGCAAGAAAAGAGCATACGATGGGTATGTGGTTACACAAAGTGAATGAGTGTGCTGCCAGTTATTCATGGAATGAAAAACAAATAGTGCATTATGTACTCCCTAAACTTCAAGGCATAGCTAAAAGTTGGTATGAAGGATTACCATCGGTGCTCTTTTCTAGGGACGAATGGCAGGCAAAATTTATAGCGGCATTTCCCTCTGAAGAGAACTACGGTCAAATGTCAGCAGATATGTTAGCAAAGCGTGCACGTTACGGAGACTCCCTTGAAGATTATTTTTACGACAAAATTACTCTTATTAACCGATGTAGTATAAGTGGTAAACGCGCTGTAGAATGTGTTCTACACGGCATAGATGATCGCGCTGTTAGGTTAGGTGCCGAAGCGGCTCAGTATGAGGACTTGGATAAATTGCTCACTTATTTAAGAAATTCCAGAAGTCTAAAACAAACTTCTGACCGTAAACTTACTATAAAAAATCAGCTTGTTACAAATTCCTCTGATAATAAAGCAAAGAATCCAAGCGCCAAAGACAGAGTCCTTCGTTGCAAAAACTGTAAACAGGAAGGTCATTTTGTAGGTCAATGTACTCAACCCATCAAAAAGTGCACTAAATGTATAAGAGTTGGGCATGAGGCGGAAATTTGTTTTTCAAAAATAGTATCGGCGCAACAAAAATCTGTAAACAGGGTAGATACTCGTATCAATGGTACTACTTCAGATAAATATTTTAAAACTGTGCTTATTAACGACATAGAAATGAATTCCTTTATTGATCCTGGTAGTGAATGCTCGATGCTTAAACAATCAGAGTTATCCAAATTGGGGAATATACAAATAAAAACTAAAGATCTGCCTATACTCAGAGGGTTCGGCAATTCTGTTGTGCATGCATTGGGTAAGGTCAATACTCTAATTGAAATTGACGGGGTAAAGGCTAAAGTCGAAATATTAATTGTCCCAGATTGTGTCATGCAGGTTCCCCTTATGATAGGTCAAAACTTTACTGAACAACCTCATGTATTAATACAAAAAAGAAGTGAACATTTTGAAATCTTCCAATATCCGATTGATAATTTCCAATACGAGTATCAAAAAGAAAAAAATTTCAATCGTAAAAATATTCAATTAATGGGTTTAACAATTTTAGAAGTCTATACAGAACCCAAATTCACTGGTGATCTTTACATTAAGGGAGGCTTGCGTAACAAAAATAACTTTTTCCATTTTGTTCTAACAGGAATTTATAAATTTAACATTGATGGATAAGGACAAATTGTTGTAACAAGCCTTAATTCCGAGCCTCTACGTTTAACAGAGAAACAAAACTTCTTCACATAGCCGAGTCGAAACTGAAAGATCAACAAATGAGTCTAATCGGTCCTTCGGATTTAAATATTTCTGGTGAGCTAAGCCAAACTGTGATTGATGACTTGCTTTCCTTGTTAAATAACTATCGACATTGCTTTGCATTTGCACTCTCTGAGTTGGGGCACTCTTCGGTTTGTGAAATGGGCATTGACCTGCACTGTGACACACCTGTAGTCTATAGGCCTTACAGACTGGAATGAAAGAGAAGGAAATAGTAAGGGATATGGTAGATGAACTAGTTCGAAACGATATAGTTCGCCCTTCAGTTTCACCTTTTGCTAGTCCTATTGTGCTTGTACGAAAAAAAACGGGCAGTTACCGTATTTGCATTGTTTATAGAGCTTTAAATAAAAATACTATCCTCGAAAATTACCCGATGCCACTTACAGATGATCAGATTGGTACGTTAGCTGGTAACATGTACTTCACAGCTCTTGATTTGGCATCTGGGTACTACCAGATCTCAATCAAAGAGCAAGATAGGCAAAAAAACAGGGTTCGTCACGCCAGAAGGCCATTTTGAATTTAGCCGAATGCCTTTCGGCTTAGCAAATGCTCCAGCAACGTTTCAACGAATGATAGTAACCTAGTTCTCAATGCCAAGAAACAGAAATGTGTGAAATTCGTCTTACCGAATGTTAGAAACCTAGGCCTCAACATCGTCTTAAATAAAGAGCTGCTTGAAACTGTAGACTCGGCGGTTTTTCTGGGCATAACAGTAGATGCCAAACTTCAGTGGGGCCCACACATATCAAGCCTAGCAGGGAGGCTCAGTTCAGCCGCCTACGCCGTCAGGAAAGTAAGACAATACACTGACGTTGATACAGCTCGGTTAGTCTATTTTAGTTATTTCCACAGCGTTATGTCCTACGGTATTCTGCTGTGGGGCAAAGCCGCTGATATTCAAAATATACTCGTCCTTCAAAAACGAGCTGTCCGAGCAATTTATCAGCTAGGAGCCAGAGTTTCTCTTAGAGATTTTTTTAAAGATATTGGTATTCTCACGGTGGCATCTCAATTCATCTTCGCCAACATCTTATATATTAGGCAAAATATACACTTATACACTAAAAACAGTGATTTTCACAATGTTAACACTAGAAATAAGAACAAACTACGTGCTCCCTTTCACCGGCTTCATAAGTTCCATAACTCATTTGTTGGGCTTGGTATAACCTTTTATAACAAGTTGCCCTTTTCTTTGCTAGATTTGCCTTTTAATGCGTTTAAGGCTCAAGTAAAATCCAACCTTTGTTCAAAAGCATATTATTACATTAACGACTACTTAAACGATAAGAACTGTTGGTCGCTGCGATTAACTCAAGACAATGTTCGTGTTCTTTCTCCAGAATCAGCTTACCTACTGACAGGGTATATGAGTTCATATATTTGTTTTTTTATTATTTTATTTGATGGTATAAGTCAATTATTTTGTTATCTTCATTTATTATTGACATGATCTACTCATTACAATGTTTTTTTAATGAGCTGTATTGCAATATGTGGTTAGCTAGCGACCTCGACAATTGATAATATTATTCTTGCCTGAGCAACCGGCAGCAAGTTCGTCATGCTCCCTTAGATGTCACTGCTTGCGGTAGCGTCGGGGGTCGGGTTTCCTCCTTCCCTCAAATATGGCGAGGGGGGTAATGGCTGACCTTTGCGTTATGCTCGTGAACGGGTGCTGCTTGTGGTGACTGGTCGTCTTGCTGTCTATGGTTTTATTATTCGTATTTATTATTTATTATTCATCGTTTCGGCTCGCTACATGTCTCCGCTTGGGCGCACCTTGTGTTGCTCCGCATCGGTGTCACTGCGGTGAAGCTGTCGACAGTCTCGGGCACCATGGCCTGTCCTGCTACAGGATTGCAGGTCGCATAGCACGGCACGCCAGCATCAGCGATATTATTCGTCGAGCCCTTGTCACCGCCGGTATACCTGCGGTTTTAGAACCAAACGGTTTGGTACGTGACGATGGAAAGAGACCAGACGGTATGACGTTGTTGCCTTGATGGGTAGGCCTCTGGTGTGGGACGCAACCTGTGTCGATACCCTTGCTCCAATGCATGTTCCTAGCACGGCGAGCTGTGCTGGCGCTGCTGCTGCGGCTGCTGAGACCCTCAAGCGGCGCAAATACTGTAACCTTATGGGTAACTACAGTTTTGAGCCGTTTGGGGTCGAAACGCTCGGGTCATGGGGCCCGAGTGCGCGTCTCCTTTTTAGACAAATTTCTCACCGACTAGTCGACACTTCACGTGACCAGAGGGCTGAATTGTTCTTTGGCCGATGAATTAGCATTGCCATTCAGCGTGGCAATGCTGCCAGTCTTCTGGGCACGTTTCCAGATGACAGCGATGCGGACGAGTACTTCGACGCCTGAGTGTTTTATATTAATTTGTACAGGTAGTTAGTTATTTAGTAATTTAATTTAGTTATATATATGTTGTTATGTTTTAATTAATAAAATTATTAATTAAATAATAATAATAATAATCTTTATTTGGAACAAAAACTCATTTTACAAAATTGATTGCGTACGTAAATAGCAACATTAGTTACAAACTGTGGCGCAGCTATTAACGCCCACCTGCAAGAAGGAGACTACGGCATTCCAAATTCCAGGGATAAAAATACAAAGGGTTTAAAAAAGAACAGTTACAAAGAATTAAAAATAATATTTTAAGTGTTTAACGTTGTGCATGTGGGGGTGTTGTATGTGAGTTTAGTGCATGTCTGTAGGGTGTAAGTGTTGAGTGCGCTTGTGGAACCCCACGAGCACACTCTACGCTACGTGTATTTGGTGTGCATGTTTACGGATGAAAGATCTTTAGGGTTTCACTAAATTCTCAATTTCTTCATATGTGAGAGTATGAAGCCATTTATCACTAATTCTTTTGCAATCCCGGAGAGTACATGGATAAATAGTAAGAACTTTATTAATTTTGTTATAAATCACGGGACTGCAGAAAGTGAACTGCCTGCGGACAATTTCCAATTTAACACCTGATGTCGAACAAACTCTGTCAGTCCTACGTTTATGTCTTCTAAACTCAGGGTCAAAAGACAAACTTGAATGCTTCCGCAACAATGTACTTAACACAAAAGAGTGCCTTACTGTAGGTAGCTTCCATAGCGTGTACAGTTCGCTGGTAGGGAAGCGATAGGGTTTGAAGGCCATTACCTTAAGGACAGCCCTCTGCGCCCTCTCCAAACGCAGCAAAAGACAGCCAGACCAGAGAGACAGACAGACAGACCAGCACCACCCCAGGCCGAAATACAGTACGTTAAAACATAATGGGCAAGTGCAAAGTACACAGTTCTCAGGGTAGCGAAATTGGCAGAGCTCCTTAGATTTTTAAAAACAAAAATCAATTTTTTCAACCTAGAGACCAGTGAATTTATTTGCCCACTCCATGTCAACGTGTCATCGACCCAGACTCCAAGATATTATATTGAGTCCGTGCGCATAACTTCAGGACAGCCACAGGTGGCAGTCCTCATTGTATGGCATGCATGAGCTGTCAGACGGAAGGGCGGGGCTGGTTGTGACGCTTTCCTTGGACTTAATGTAATAAATCTGGTTTTATCCATGTTGAGGGTGAGCAAATTATGTGTGAGCCATCTCATGATAACTTGCAACGCTGACTCTGCCTGAAGCCAAACCTCGTTCCAGTCACAGCCACTAACCAGAACAACAGTATCATCAGCGTAAGCAATTACTTTGGTGTTTGTAAGATCAAGTTTACAGAGCTCGTATATGTAAACCAGGAAAAGAGTAGGTCCTAAGACACTACCTTGTGGTACTCCATAGGTGAGGAATGCTTCCTTACTAGTGTGGTGGTTTATCTTGATGATTTGCGAGCGATCACTAAGGTACTCTTAAACAAACACGGACAAGACAGTGTCAAAACCTTTAGAAAGATCAAGAAAGATAGCTATAGACTTATCCTTGTTGTTTAGATTTTGCGCTACTGAACCTATAATTCTAATATGGCATCCTCTGTGTTTTTGCCTGATCTGAATCCATATTGGTTATCTGCGAGAATATTTTGTGAGCTAAGGTAATCCAGCAGTCGTTTGTTTATTACTTTTTCGAGGAGCTTAGACAGAATTGATAATACCGATATGGGTCTGTAGTTGTTGACACTGTCTCTGTCTCCACTCTTGTGAATAGGGTGCACAACAGCCTTTTTAAACACTTTAGGGAATAATCCAGATGTAAGGGCAAGGTTGAAAACATGGCAGATAACTGGGACAAGAGTGTTTCTAGCACTGTAGATTACAGTGGCGGGGATACCATCCCAACCCGCAGCACTAGTTAGTTGTAGGCCACGGATAAGATAATCTATCTCTTCATTGTCCGTGCCAAAAATAGCCATCGTGTTTGGGTGGACATCCAAAGTGCTAGAGTAAGAATTGTTCGTAGAGATAAAGTTTGGGGAGTTCACAATTTTAGATGCCAGTTTTGTTCCCACGTTTGCAAAAAAGTCGTTGACAGAATCGAGTGACTGAGTTGGGTCAGGAGTTATAGATAACAACTCACTGGCCGAGGCCTTACTCTTTTGAAGATTGGAGACAGTTCTAATGAGATTCCAGGTAGGTTTAGGGTTCTTGCGATGTTTTTCAAATTCATGTCGTTCATACTCTCGTTTTAATTTCTTTAATAAATTGTTGCAAAAAAAATTATACCGATTATATGTGATTTTAAGAGTATTATTATCAGCGTCCCTCCTCACTTTGCGATACATGTTGTCTCGGTTTCGAATAAATCTAAGGATCCCAGGCGTGATCCACGGCTTAATAATGCGTTTCCGGTTCGGGACAACAGAAACACGACTATTATATCAACAACGGAGGAAACAATTTTGACAATGATGGAAGCAGCAGTTTCAGCATCTTGACAGCTCATAACAGGATTAAAATCAACAATCTCAAGAGCCACCACGCAAGCATTAATGTCTACGTGATGCTTACGGGAAGGTGATTTGGGGATATCTAATTTAAGATCACAAAAAACTATAACAGGAGCATGGTCAGTAATTAGAGGGTCCAGAACTAAGGTAATTGCTGGTTTATTTGATTTAAGCATAACGTGATCAATGCAACTATCGTTTCGTGTCGGGAAAACATGAGCCGGCAACATGGCATGTGACGCAACAACATTTAGGTACATGTCTGTGTTCGAATCAACCCAATTTGGGGCTATGTTAATGTTAATATATCCAACCAAAATGACGGTTCTATAAGTATTTAGTGAGTTTAGCATTACACCTAGACTGGTAATAAAGTGCTGAATATTTCTATTTGAAGGTGACCTATAAACAGCGATAAGCGCTACCTCATTTTTAAATTTTAAAACAATACAATTTGCATCGGCAAGTATAGGCTTTTCTAAAAGGAACTGTAACTCTACTTTAGTATACACCACAACTCCATCGTTTTGGTTTGTGTGATCCGAGAAGTTAGATACAAATTCCGGTATGGAGGGAAGATGAGGGAATTTACGTAACCAGCATTCCGATAGGACCACGACGTCAAATTGAGTCTTAATACGATGCAGTAATATCAAGAGGTTATTAAAATTTGCAATGTTGCCGATGCTTCCGACAAGACAAGACTTCGGTTGTGAGTATAGTGAGTGTAAGTAGTTACGTGAGTATATATTAATATTACAATGATAATATAACATTAGTGACGTATTTACAAATTTTAGAGCATGCATAATAATAAACAGAAGGAATCCCAAAGTTTTAAATCTTCGAAAAACTAATTCTACGTAGTGAGTAACGGCAATAATATAAGAAGTAAACAAAACAACCACTTCCATACTACAACATACAATAATTAAATTATAGATACCTAGTAATTTTTTCGGAAGGTCAGATTCATCCCTGATCATGTTATGTAGGTCAGACTCACCCCGATCATGATATGTTGGCCTCCATCCTTTTCCCGGACAAAGATTCTGCCATTCTTAATCCAGCAGTACCTGTACTTATTAGTGCTTGCAAAGTCACGGGCCAGGAAAAACGAGCGTTTCATCTTTGGTGAAAGATTTTCGGACACAAATATAGGTTTAGCAGTGCCGCTGATTTTCAGGTCCTCGGTAGACAATTTATTGTTTTGCTTGTTGTACTTTTTATACATTTGAATAAACTTTTCCTTCCGTAAATTGCTCGTAAAGTCCACGATAACCGTCCTGGTGTCGGAGTCTTTGGATCCTATACGGAAAATATCCTTTATCTCGAGTGGCTGAATGGGGACATTAAGGGTGGATCCTATTTGTTCCACAGTATTTAGTAAGCCATCTTTCGACTCTGATTTACTAATAGGTATATTTCTAACTTCCACACAGGACGATCTCGCACCACGTTCTAGGTTCTCCAGTTTATCTTCCAGGGTTTTCAATATCGCTAAGTCATTTTTCCGCTCAGTTTCAATTTGGGATTCCATTGCTTGTAATTTAGATTTAAGGTCGTCGTAGTTTTGCGACAGAAAGTTAACCGTTGATTGTATACTGGAATTTTGAATTTTAATCTCCTCAACATGATGCATCAGGTTCTAGGCAACTTCCGTCATAAAGAGGCTTTAGCTTACTTGGATGACATTATCATCCCATCAAAATCAATACAAGAGGGTATGCGACAATTAGAATCTGTATTGATCTTGCTGTCAGAAGCAGGTTTTCTTCGGCCGTTCAATAACTTACTTGGGGTTTGATATTTCAAGTGAAGGTATCCAACCAGGGTCTGCTAAAATAAAGGCAGTAGAAAAAAATCCCGTACCTAAAGATCAACACAACGTAAGACAGTTTATAGGGCTAGCAAGCTTTTTCCGTAGGTTCGTGAAGGGTTTCTCGATTATTGCAAAACCATTGACACGACAGTTACTCAGATAAAATGCTGTTTGGGTATGGGGGCCCGAACAAAAAAATGCATTCAACACCTTAAAAACAATCTGAGTTCAGAAACCGATATTAGCCCTGTATGATTCAAAATCTATTACAGAATTGCACACCGACTCATGCAAAATAGGTATTGGTGGTATACTGTTCCAAAGAAATGAACAGTATATTTTAAAACCCATAGCTTATTTTAGCAGACAAACGAGCCCTGAAGAGCAAAACTATTGCTCGTATGACTTAGAAACCCTGGCAGTGGTAGCCTCGTTACAGAAATTTCGGGTATATTTAGTGACCGGTTGCAATTCGTTAAGATCCACTTTCATGAAGCTTGATATGATTCCCCGGGTAGCCAGATGGTGGACCCAAATGCAGGAATTCGTTTTTGAAATAGAGTACAAAGCAGGATCTTCTATGGCTCACGTGGACGCTTTGAGTCGCAACCCATCCAGTAGTAATTACTCGGAAAAAAAAAAATCTATCGTAGAAACAGACTGGCTCTCAACAGTACAGAATACTGATTCAGAACTTCAACGGGTTATTGGTATTTTAAGTAACTAGACGAATTTAACGATGTTTTAGAAATAAAAGAAAATTATAAATAAAAAAATGGCAAGTTTTTTAGAATCACACCTGATGGAGATAGATGGGTTGTGCCTAAAGGCGTTCGATGGCAAATTGTCAAACAGAATCATGACGATATTGGTCACTTCGCTCTAGATAAAACGTTAGAAAAAATAAAAACTCACTATTGGTTCCCACAAATGCGTGCTTTTGTTACAAAATATGTATCCTCTTGTCTAGAGTGCGCGTATAGTAAAGCACCTGGTGGAAAAAGACCTGGTTTTTTGCACCCAATCCATAAAGTAGACGTGCCGTTTGATACCATACACATGGATCATACAGGTCCATTTGTACGTAGTAGTAGGGGTAATGTATATATTCTTGTATTAATTGACGCTTTTACAAAATACATCTATTTGAAACCGGTGAAAACTACAAAATCAAACACTACTATCAGAGTTTTGCGCGAGTTCATTAGTATCTTTGGCGTACCTAAACGAATTATATCTGACCGAGGCACGTAATTTACAAGTGATCTCTTCAAAAAGTTTGTGTTAGATAAAGGCATCAAACATGTTTTAAATGCAGTTGCTACTCCACGGGCCAACGTGACCGTTGGCCCGTGTGGAGAGATATAATAAAGTTATTGTTGATTCACTAACAGCTAAATGTGTTGGCTCATCTGAAAGCAAATGGGAAGACCACCTGCCCGATGTCCAGTGGGGTATCAATAATACCTTCAACAAGAGTATCAATAAGACACCTGCAGAGGCTCTTTTTGGGATAAGGCCACAGGGCTCAAGTGATAGTAGAGTAATTTCTGCAATTGGTGACGATATCACTTCAACAAAAAGAAGTCTCGAACAAACTCGTACTGAGATTTCATCTCATATTGAATCCACACAAAAAACTCAAAAAGCAACTTTTGATAAATCTCTTTGCAAGTCTATAAAATATAATATAGGAGATTTAGTAAGAGTTGAACGGCAAATTCCCTCTACGGGTAGTAGTAAAAAGTGAATCCCTAAGTATCAGGGACCTTACAAAATTACAAATGTTTTTGATCATGACCGTTATCAAGTAGAGGACACTCCTCTTACAAGAAAAGGAAACAAAAAATACTCCAGTACAATTGCTGTGGATAAATTAAAGCCATGGATTAGTTTCAATAGACCACATGATGACACCTTAAGCGAATAGTTGGATTACGGAAATTGTAATTGTGTTTTTTTATTTTATTTTTATAGTTCCATAATTATAATTATAGACCAATGGGGTCGATATTTTAATGAAGACCAATGGGGTCGCTATTTTAAGACCAATGGGGTCGAATTTAAAGACCAATGGGGTCGATATTTTAAGACCAATGGGGTCGCAACTATTGAAAAGGACCAATGGGGTCGCATCTTTTGATAAGGACCTATGGGGTCGCAACTATTGATAAGGACCTATGGGGTCGCAACTATTGATAAGTACCAATGGGGTCAAAACTATTGATAAGGACCAATGGGGTCAAAACTATTGAAAGGGCCAATCGGCTCAACTCAAATAGATTTTAATTTAGACCAATGGGTCTGTTATTTTACATTTATACATATTGTTATTTTACTGAATTGTTTCATCATATGATTGATTTGCAGCTATGTACGAGGACATACTTACAATTTACTTGGATGGCCGACTGTAAGCACGTGTCATTTCGTGCCTCTTATTAAGTTATTTTATATCACATTATTAGTTGTTAAATAATTACAGATTATTAATGTCCTAAAATCATAATTTGCCTGCAAAATAATATTAAAATATTCTCAACTGTCAAGCTCGCAATCATCGCGACATACCCGCCTTTATTATATAAAAGAGCGTGCCGCCATCATTGCGAGCATTATAGTCCGGTTAAGTAGTCACGACCTCTCAAGGTCAACTACGAGATGCCATACACAAAAAAAAAAAACATTGCGAGCTCAGTTTGTGTGCAACGTTCGTGAAGTTATCATCACCCGCTACAGAGTAAGTTGAATATTGTAACATTTATTTTAGTTGATATTTAATTATTTATATTGATGCTGTTAAATACCGAATAGATTATCATAAGATAATTATTGTCATTTATATTACAACACTATACATTTTTGTAGTAATTAAAACAAAATATATATAAACAACTCTTTTATTTTACACACATGTTTTCCGGAGTGATATAATGATGTTCCAACATGCATGCGTCTTGCCATGGCCACTATATGGAGACGTAGGCATGGATCTTGGGGACCTTGTATATCTTGTCGGGGGTATTAAAGTGTTCCACCATATTTCTATGTTCACTCTACGGAGATGCAGATGTGGGTCATTGAACAAATGCATATGTTTCATTGTGAGGTGTTCCTGCAAATACTTTGCCATGGCTACTCTAAGGAGGTACGGGGAGGAACACCGCGACATGTTCACTCTCACCTTGCCGGGGCTACACTCCGGAATGGGTGTGGATATTTTCTTTGCAAATATGTATTTGTTTTGGTGTTTTTCGACAAAGATGTGCTGTACTGGGTACGGGTATTCTGCTGTATCTTGCTGTTAGTTTTATATTGTGCTAAATGGAGCAAATACCACCTATGCACAGCACACAGTGAAACGTGAGGGTATAATACACAGTAAAGGAATTTAATACAATGATGATTACTCGAATGATATTTAAAATAGAAATAGAGAATACTATTCTAATCATATCAATATTTTCCTACTATCCTGATTCCGATTTGACTTTGACTTGACAATAATATTAAAAGATTGTGACAATGTCGGATAGGACGTCTGCTAGAAAGGCTTAAACAAATCAAACCGTACTTTACGCAAAAAGCAAAGCGGTACTTCTAAATCAAAATAAAATAGTGTAATGGAGAAGTTAATAGATGCGATAAATAAATGTAACGAAAGCACACTCATGGGCGCCAAAGACGTAATTTCGAACTTCGAACCGAGTCAAAAAAATCAAACGATGACATCTTGGTTAAAGAAAGTGAACGAAACTGCTCAAATATATTACTGGAATGATAAAGAAATTATTAATAACGCATTACATAATCTCGCCGGTCTTGCACGCAGAATATATGAAGGCTTACCGTCAGTTAAGCTTAAGTGGAAGGAATGGCAGGCCAAGTTATTAAAAAGTTTTCCAGATGATCAAAATTATGCGGATAAACTCATCGAGATGCTAGATAGGAAGAGTAAGAAGGATGAAACTCTAGAAGAATACTTTTATGATAAAGCAAAACTTGTAAATCTTTGTGGGATTGAGGGGGAAAACGCAGTAGACCAGGGATGCACAGACTTATTAAGACTAGGGGCCACTCGGGCAAATTATGAACTGATGGCGGGCCGCCAGAAGTATAGGTAATTAAAGACAATAAAGAATTGATAATAATGTATTAAAATTGCAAAAGAATTTATTAATTTGAAGCGTGGCACTGCATAGTGCTTACAATCTTTTTTATATTTGGCTCAAATTTACTTGTAGCAACACGTTAAACTGCTTCCAAACTTTTGTTTGCAAGGCGGTTTCGATTTTTTGTTTTATTATTATTTAGTATTGAAAAGGTTTGTTCACATATATAGGTAGAACCAAATAAGCTGGCACATTTCAGAGCGTTTATGCGCAACTCTTTGTACGTATTTTTATCAATGCAGCGGTAAAAGTTTAGCAAGTCTCCTTCGTTGAATTTGTTGCGTGAATCTTGGTCGTTTTAAATGTCGATAATTTCTAACTGCATTGACTCTGGCGCATTTTCAACTGAAATCGTGAAAGGATTGCTGAATATGTCCAACAGAGGTTTCACTTTTTTAACTCCGAAAATCTGTCTTGAAAAGATTGAATCAAAATATCTAGCTTTTCTACATAACTGAAATTAATCGCAGTTTTGTTGAATTTTTCAGCCATTTTCTTATAATTCGGAAAATGATTGTAATTTCCAGAATTCAATTGCGATCTGAAAAGTGTCAGCTTGCATTGAAAGAATGATACATGAGCGTAGAGCTGGGATATCAGTTGATTTTTGCCTTGAAGCCGTGTGTTCAAGACATTCAAATGATTTGTAATGTCAACTAAAAAAGCCAAATCACACAACCAATCAGGATTTTTAAGTTCCGGGACATCCCTTTGCTTTTCCGCCAGAAATATTCCAATTTCTTCTATTAAATTTAGAAATCGTTCCAGTGTCAATCCACGACTTAGCCACCTTACTTCTGTATAATACAGTAAATCTCCATATTCGCTTTTGATGTCATCAAGGAATTGTTTGAATTGCCTGTGATTGAGTCCTCGTTATTTTATGAAATTTACAGTCGAAACTACCACTTTCATGACATTTGAAATTAATTTTTTTTAGAACAGAGGGCTTCTTGGTGTATAATGCAGTGAAACTGCATGAGATCTTCAGCATTTATGTTTTTTTCTTGCAGATGCTTTTTCAGAAAAGTAAATAGCCCAGAATTGACACCAATCATCGAAGGAGCACCGTCAGTCGCAACTCCCGATAATTTTGATAAGTACAAATCAGTTTTTGAACACTCATCCAAAAGTACATTGACCTTTCAATGAACACATTCCTAATAACTCTTCTAAGACTTCAAAATCTTGAGTAACACCTCGTATGAATATGAGAAGTTGAGCTGTGGAACTAATATCAGTGGATTCGTCGAGTGCTAATGAAAAAAATTCAATGATCTTAGTTTTTTCATTTAATTGTTCCGCAAAGACATAATTCGATAGTCATACGATTCAGTTGAATTTTCTCAAACTTTTTTGCTGCTTCTGGACACATTTTCTTAGCGGCAATTTCTATGCATTCTTTTACAAAATCCCCATCATTGAAGGGGCGACTTCGCTTTGCTATCATTCGAGAAATTTGCCATGTTGCGTTCTAATCCTGGCTATGATTAACACAGCACCTAAAAACAATTACAGTACCTACTTAAATTACCCATCCTTTTTTAAATTACCAAAAATAATTGATTAAATATGTAGGGAAACACATATTAATAACAGAGTTTTACTTACGATTTCAAAACACAATTATACACGGCACTTGACGGGAAATCTACGTTGAATGTGGATCAAAATATATGACACCGGCTAGTCGAGTTAAAATCTACACTAGAACTATTGACACTTCACTCAAATTAAAACCGAACTGTCAGTCGCTTTTTTGTTTGTTTGTTTGGCATCTCGCAGGTAAACCTATTGGGTTGTCGTCTGCTTAAGCGGACTTGCCTGTGGTTGCCCTAATAAATTAAGGCCTCCAGCCAGGATCTGTCAGTCGCTGCGGTTAGCGTGGCTTTTATACCGCGCGTATAGAGTCGAAAACTGTCTGGCGAAATCTCGAAACCGACTCTGGAAGCTTCGTGTATCTACCTACGCGAGCAATCGGGAATTCGGGACTATTGCTATCTCGCTTGCTCTAACAATATAACCCGTGGATAAGCCGCCACCGCGCTGCCGTCGACCCGTCGTCCGTCGCCGCGCCGCCGGCCCCGGCGCTTCCTCAAGAAAACGAATTTAACCGAGATCGGCACGAACATTACCGACCGCTGTTACCGACGCATGCACGGCGCACCGATAAGCGCACTTAACGCAAAACATCCCTCCTGGAATAGCACCAGGACCTCTTCCAGAGGGAGACACTTGTTCAACCTCTCCTCCTCTCAGAATTTCGATGTCATCGCGCCGATGACTACCTACCACTCACTTTCCCCCGATCCCAATCACACCGCCGACGTGCTCGACATGGCGCTCCTACAGAACGTCAACCTACGGTTGGACTCTATAGAAAGTGATACAAGAGCTCGCTTCTGATCACCGTCCAGTAGTCATAAAACTGGTCCCCCACTTAGTTCTGCCCGACTCCACCCTCGCGCGCGCGCGAGACTCAAATTACTTTTCGAACATATTTTTTTGGTTTTATTCTGGAATATAATTAAATATTTTCTCGAATATACGAGAGTATTATTTTTACTGTCGGCGGGCCACCAGTATTCGACCGGCGGGCCACATGCGGCCCGCGGGCCGTGGTCTGTGCATCCCTGCAGTAGACTGTACAGGGCATATAGGATAATAATATCCGTCTGAATGCGTTAGGCTCAGACTTTGGGCGACCAAGTAGGCTACTCAAGTGTTTACCCAATATTTCTTGCAAAAGTATAAAGGGAATAAAGAAAACCCCCATGCAAACTAAAGAAATCATACGAAACATTAACATCCCTCGTTCAAAGTCCGTTGTTACAATTGTTCGGAGCTTGGACATACTATTCCAAAATGCCCAAATGCTCTCGAAAAACGTCCGAAATGCAACCGAATGGGCCATTTAGCAGAACAATGCAAACGTGATGCAGATAAAGATAAAAACAGTTTAAACCCCGTCAATAAGGTACGGTTAATTGCAGCCAGTAAAACTACTCACAATATTTACACAAAAAATATAACAGTAAACGGCATATCTAAAACTGCAGTTGTCGATTTTGGTAGTGAGTGCACGCTTACCAAACAGAGCACGGCGGACGAATTAAAATTAGACACTTCGACAGGGGGACTACCTGTATTAATAGGCTTTGCAGCTGGTGTAGTAATACCGTCAGGTAAGGCTGAACTTCTGGTCCGAGGGTCGTCTTATGAGAAAATGGAAATCACTGACATGTTCACTGGCGCACTGAACATGCGGCAGCAAGACAGTTTCAAGTCAGGCAGTTGCCTTGCTTTTTTCTTGCCAATATGAAGCGCGGGTAATGCATCTGACCGTCCGTACACACTGGCGCGACGGGACAGCGCGACACAAAGTCACCGTGTGCCGTCGTACCGTCGCGCGACGAGCAGAGTTGATCATTGATCACATCTGCCTTAGGTAGCCTTTCCCAACTATACTGTGGTTGGCTTCCAGTCTCACCAGAGGTAGCTGAACAACAGTCGAAAATACTTACGACTTTTTACTTACATCGCCACTTGAGTGTCTTTTTAGAAATGCCAGCAAGTTGGAGTATGAATTGATATCAATACCATGTTTTGTTTTCACTATGCTTTTTAGCATTGAATAGTAACACCACAATTTATATTTTTGAGAAAGTTCCATGAAATAGGCTAAAAACACACTTTCTGAAAACGAATTTGCGTCATTGCTTGTTTTCCATAGGACCAAATCTTGATACGCTTGTAAGTATCTATCGGTCGATTTTTCGGGCAATAGGCTTAGAGTAGCCTTTTTCGCTGCCTCAGAGACTTATGGCGGTGTCGAATTAATAAATTCATCATTACTGGACAACATTTTCTAATAAAACAATACAGCGAAAAGAAAAAGCGCGCGGAATCATTTTTACTTGTTCACAAATTAGCGATGCGCGCGCATTAGCGCTTTTTTAAAGGCAAAGGCACAAAAACAGCCAGTATTACTAATAAAGTAAATTATTATTTTTGTCATTTCAAAATGAAGCGACTGCCTATTTGACCTCTACAACCCAGTAACTGGGTAGCAAAATACTACTTGGTAAGATTGCTTGTCAGACTTTCAGGCATTTGACTACGAGACAGCTGTGCTGCTGGGGAGTTTCTTCTTCCCAGCAAAAGCACTAGGAAGTGGTGAAGGGCGGGCGTTATGGGGGACTGTCTTGCGTAATATTGACGTTCGAAAAGTGCTGATTCTCAGACCAATCTAAATAAATAAAATAAAAACTAAATAAATCTCGCTATCTTAATAAAAGACTTTTGATATTGACTCTCAAAGACCTTTCCGACCTAATAATAAAGACATTATTTTGTACATAATTTGTACCTATACCTAAATTATATCTAGGTAAATATCTAAGAATAAACATTATTGTTGTAAAATGTTTTATGAATCAGGAATCGTCTGGATTCACTTATAAATGCGCATTTATTTAGCAACTGACCTACCACAACATGTCGTAAAAAGGTTATTCAAAGGACAAGACTCGACAAGACGTTAGGATAGTATCAATAATTCATGATAAGGACCGTCCATTTTGCTGAATAATACATTATCCGCATGTTAATAATGTCCTGTTTGTGTTTCTTGTTGATTTTGGCGGCTATTTTTAGTATTCTAATGAGTTATGAAGCTTTGAGTTGACCGCGACAGGATTGGAGGTCAACGGAATGGTTAAACGCTCCATCTATTTTCGTGAACGGTAAACAATTTGGATAAAGTTACGCTACTCGACACTAGATGGCGCAAACTGTCTAAGGTTTTGGTGTGCATGAACACTTTTTTATGGTAAGCAATACTTTGTGAGTTATATGAATAAAGGCATTGTGGAGCAATCGTAATATCAATCTGCATCCCTAGACCGCTAACTATCCCTCAATTCCTAACTACATATATACCTACTTAATTCTATTATATGTATAGGTACTTACATCTAATAGCAGACCTGACAAACATATTCTTACCGATATGAATCTCCATTCAGGTACGTGGCTCCTCCTAAACGGCAGGACCGATTTTGATGTTTTTTGTTGTTCAGTTCAAACAGAAGAATTATATATAAGGATAAATAAATTTTCTACATTTACACATTATTCTGGACAGTAAGATTTTTAGTAAAATGGTAACCAAAATCCACTGGATGATTTTTGAGTTAGTAAGATCACTGTAATTAACTGTGCAAAGAAAAATACCAATTTCTTCCATTATGCATATTAAAACAATTAAAACTGTTTGCGATAAACTTTAACCAGCGGCACTGTTTGATGGCGCCTGTGGCAGCTAACAAATGAAACGTTAAGACTTGGCAATGTATTCACATTCACTTCAGTATCTACTTTAGCCTCATTAATGAGCAGTTCTGGGGATGATAGACTCTCTTACCCATTGATACGTTATTTTTAAACTAGCTGTGCCCTCGACTTCGTTCGCGTGCATGTGGTAGAACAAAAATGTGTCGCTAGGGAAGGTGTAGTTCAGGAGGGGTTCACATCGGCGTCGAGTCGACGATGAAGTACCTGGGACTCGTCCTCGACAGCCGGTGGAACTTCGTGGAGCATTTCCGACGTTTGGTTCCCTGACTGGAGCGGGCTGGGGCTGCCTTGAAGCGGCTCCTGCCCAATCTAGGGGGTCCAAACGCCTCCTGCCGGAGGCTCTACGCGGGAGTCGTGCGGTCCATTGCCCTTTACCTTTGAGGCGCCGACCAGCCCGCCAGTTGAACGCGTCCCAAAGGGTCATGGCCATCCGGCTGGTCCGGGGATACCGCACGGTCTCCTGCGAGGCGGCGAGCCTCCTTGCCGGTTTGCCGCCATGGGATCTGGAGGCAAAAGCCCTCGCGCACGTATGGGAGTGGCGCGAGGAGGCAAAACGCCGGGGTGTAACTCCGCTGCCGCGAGAAATCACGGTAAAGCGGACAGAGCTCCGGCGGGATCTCATGGCGACATGGAGGGTGCGATTGTTGCAACCCAGTGCTGGGTACGCCACAATAGCGGCGGTAAGTCCCCTCTTTGAGGAGTGGTTGGAGAGGCGCCACGGCGTCCTCACCTTCCGCCTGACACAGGTCCTCACCGGACACGGTTGTTTCGGTAGGTTCCTGTTTCGCATAAGGCGGGAGGAAACGCCCGGGTGTCACCATTGTGTGGATCGCCCGGAGGACCCGGTGGAGCATACGGTGGAGGTCTGCCCAGCTTGGGCGGAGCACCGTAGTGTCCTCGCAGAGGCGATCGGCGGCGGCGATCTCTCGCGTCCGGCCCTGGTACAGCCCTTGGTACGGAGCGAGAGGGAATGGAAAGCCGTCACCTCCTTTTGCGAAGCAGTAATGCTCGCGAAGGAGGAGGCGGAGCGCGTGAGGAAGAGAGCCTTGCGCCCTCACGCCCCTAGTCGCCGCTTCCCGGCCACCGTAGGCGCGGGCTTGTGGACGGCGAGCAATGGGTAGCTCGCCATCCGGTAAGGACCAGGCCCGGGTCGACGGCGCGTCGTGTTCCACGCGCGCCTCAAAGTGATGTCATCACAAAATGACGGGGTCCAATAGGGCCGACGACGCCTCAGGGTCGCGGGTAATTCGAAAGAGAAATCCGTGGCCCTGGCACATGCAACTGAAGGATTAGGGTGGGTTTTAGTCAGTAAAAGTCTGACACGCCCTCCGTCTCCACCTATTCGCTCTATTTACAAAAAACTGAAATATTTATCAATATATATTAGGTTTGTTAATAAAGTCCTTCTCAATTCAGTACCTACATTAGTAAACTAGCCTTTTCAATAAATGAGCTGCATGTTGAAGACTTGCGTGGAGTGAGCTGTCGGTGTCATCCCGTCTTGGTCAATCCCTAGCATCAGTGTCACTGACAGCTCACTTCACGCTCACTCCACCTAAGTTTTCACGGTGAGATGGTTACATGATTACTGTTCCTGGAAATTACACCTCTATTCTGTAAAAATATCACCGTGAAAACTTAGGTGAAGTAAGCTGATATTGAGTTGTCATATTCCACTTGACGCTAGAGATTTGACCCTTTTGATAGCTTTCTTCATCTGAGTTTTTATGGTGAGTTGATACAGAATGTATGGACTCGGTTTCTAGTCTAACCAAACGCTGCTGAATACCAGTATTTTACAACGACTGCCTTTCTGACGTCCACAGCCCAGTAACTGGGTAGCACGATACCCGTTGGTAAAACTAGTTGAAGGACTTGTGGGTTTCTGACTGTCAAAGATCGATTGACAGCCGGTACCAAACGCTTAACGTACTTTCCGAGGCACGGAATCAGAATCAGAACTTTATTTGCCATGAATGTAGGTACAGTTAGAAGATGTTGTACTTACATAAATTAATGAGATCGGCTACAGTCTACCTTCCCGCGTGCAAATTATTACGAATCCAAACAAAATTATGTCAACAAAACAAAAATATAGTGCAGTCAATTAATTATATTCAAAAATCAAAATCAAAATGAAAATATTTCATTTCAGATAAACCTGTGGGCACTTATGAAACGTCAGATTCTAGGTGCACGGTTCCAATTGGTCGTTTCCTATGGAGAAGAGTCGGCAAGAAACTCTATGGTTGCTCTTTTAAAGTGGAAACTTGTAATTGGCGTTCTTCTGGATTTGTTAGCTGTAAGTTTTCTTAAAATTAATAAAATGTATAAACTAAAGGTATATATTAAAAGGTATATAGGTATATTAAAAGGTATATATTAAAAGAGTGTCCATGGAGTTTCTTGCCCGTTCTTCTCCATAGGTACCTACTACGCTTTGGAATGGGCAACTAGCTTCATTTTTCTGACCGACCGACCTTGACAATTCAAAAGTGCCTGTAATTGGTTTATTTGAAATAAATGCTTTGAGTTTGAGTTAAAATAAAAATATTTGTCTTTTACAATGTTTTCAAACATAACATCACGCCTTGTTTTCCCGAAGGGTTAGGCAGACGTGTACCTACAGTACACCCACATTTCGCCAGTTATGTTTAAGTCCCATGTAATAGGGGGCGAGCCTATTGCCATCAACCGGGCACAAATCCAGACTTCGGGCTGCTACTGAGAAATTCCAGATAGAAAAATCCAATAACACGTTGCCCGACCTGGGAATCGAACCCAGGACCTCATGCTCAGCAGTAGCGATTGCGACCACTAGAGCAACGAGGCAGTTAACGTTTTCAAATTACAGTGTTAATAGGTATGGGAGGACAGTGTAGTCCTGTCAACAAGTACCATTTGTTAAACAATTAAACTATGGTCTATAAATTTACAATCTACAAGGCCTACAACGTTCTCACATTTACAAAATATAATATTTAATAACAAAATAATCTATTAAAGTAAAATCAAAATGTATTAAAAATTGTAGGTACCTACATTATAGTCAGCTACTTATTGCTTTGCTTTATGCCTTGGTCTTGATACACGTAAAGGTTTTTACATAATAGACTGGCAGTATGTTATACAACAAACAAGTTCTCTAAAGTCATGTCCTTCCACCCAATTTCTAATACTAACAAAAGGAAAGTTGAATTCAAAATCAATAATACATTTTGCTGGACCTTTACTAAATGGTAATGCTTGACGCAAACTATACGACTTCGATATGAAATTCAAATGTTTGGAGAGAATAACAACTTACCGACGTGTTGTTTTCGTGACCATCGTGGTTTTAAATGTGATGTGGTCAGCAGCAGGTCAGCGCGCACAGCATGACCACCATAGAGACCAGTTTTGTCTAAAATAAAAGAAATCAGTCATTTTGTCTATTCTACCGTTGACGAAACCCGGGCATACTAACCGTGTCGGATGAATACTGAATTGATATCACATAGATGTAATGAATAGGTTTTGAGAAAGTTTTCCGACTTTTTGCTCACGCGATGCGCACACTTCCACACTGTGCTGCGGCACCGCATCGCTTCACTGATGTTCCGCACGCGTGGGAGCGCCAACACCATCCTGAGCGTGCTCAGCCATAAGCTGGCCAGCCCCCTTCTGGTGCACTAGATTCAAGTACAAGTGCGTGTGCCCGGGCCCCAGAGGGCGGCAAATGCTTAAATTAATTTTTAAATGTAACATAGTTTTTCTACTAACAATAACACATAACATAACATAACATCACGCCTGTTATCCCAGAAGGGTTAGGCAGAGGTGTACCTACACCCACATTTCGCCAGTTATGCTTAAGTCCCATGTAATAGGGGGCGAGCCTATTGCCATCAACCGGGCACAAATCCAGACTCCGGGCTGCTACTCAGAAATTCTAGATAGAAAAACCCAATAACGCTTTGCCCGACCTGGGAATCGAACTCAGGACCTCATGCTCAGCAGTAGCTCTTGCGACCACTAGACCAACGAGGCAGTCTACTAATAATAACATGGACCAAAAATTTACTGAAATATTTGGTTGCCCAAGCATCCATTTATCACTCATAAAAGCATTGCAGGCATTATAGGCTAGCTGCTAAGCTTCACTTGCTGCGGTTGGTCGGTGGATGGGTGACCTGCTAAGCTTCACTTGCTGCGGTTGGTCGGTGGATCTTTACATACCATGACCCAAGTTCCTTCATGGTACACTTATCAGATATCTGAGGTCATCGGAAAACTTAAGACAACGAGATGCCGATGAATTCCACCAGTTTTTATGACAAGTCTTTTACAGTTGAAGCAGTACGGTTATGGAATGCCTTGCCCATGTCGATAAGGCGTGCTCAATCACTGTCCACTTTTAAAACTCTGGTAAAAAGACACATAATCTCTCCTTAAACATTATATGGGTATCCTTGGTCTTGTTTCGTGTTTATTGTTGTAAATATATGTGTAGATAAATACATATTTTATGTATTTGTGTATATAATGAATATGTAAATGACTACCTACTACCACCACTGACTACCTGCAGTATTGTCTCTCCTTCACCCTTTAGTCCATCCAAAGGTTGTATGTAAAAGATCGCTTTGAGCGATTAGACAGCCCATTGTGTCACCCAATGTAAAATGTCTACATCTGTGTCAGTAATTTATAAGGTGTACATTATAAAGAGTATTCTGTCTATCTATCAAGACCTCTCCGTGCCTCGGAAAGCACGTGAAGCTTGGCCTAGATCTTCGACAGTGGTTACGGATCGTCAGAAGGCGGAAAGTCTGACAACCAGTCAAAGTTGCTTGGAAGATATCGCCGAAAAAGTTTTTTTTTTTTTTTAGTGTGTGTACAATAAAGTATAAATGAAGACAGAAATGAAGAAAGCAAAATTGTTTATTCTGCACAAACAAAACGTACGTTACAAAAAAAATACATAAATTACACACATACACAGTAGCCAAAGGCCTCGTATTCAGCATTTCAAAGTTTTGTAATTTCATCCATTGCTTGATGTCACTCAGCACCAAAGACAAAACACATTGCTCTGTGTGTGTAATGACACTGGCAAATAAATATAAATATATCGTACTACCCAGTTACATTAAACCTGTACCCTAATTGCGTAATACATAATCAATCGGAACAGATTACTAATCCATTGCTTCATGAGTTCGATAAAACATTCTGCTCAATAATGTAAATATCGCAATGAATGTTGTTGAACTGTAAAAATCAAACAGATTAGTCATAATCGTGTACGAAAATATGTTACGCAATTAGGCTGCCGATCTAGCTAGTCCCTTGCTGCCCTCTTCCTGCGACGCCCTAAGCCGAGGTCCGTACCCCACAGGGGGTGCCCTTAGTGTGTAGTCACTTAGTTTTTAGTTAGTATTTAAGTTTAAGTCCTCTGTAAGTCCGCTTAAGCAGACGATACCCTCATAGGTTGACCTGCGAGATGCCATGCACAAAAAAAAAACCAGGACTAGGTTGTGGAAGTCAGTTAGACAGCAGCTCCATATTAAATACTGGTGTAGCTGCTAGCTGCAAAACATCAAAAGATTCGTCCGTCGGCATAGCGAACGCTTCACTGACGAGTAGGTTTTTTTTTTTTTTTGGGTATGGCATCTCGTAGTTGACCTTGAGAGGTCGTGACGTAACCACTACTTGTGTAGAATTTTAGCATTAAGTCTGTACATATTTTAGCACTAGAATACATATCAAACACTATCATCTGGAGTTTCACTTGAATACCTACCAAGCGCTACAGTGGTGACCCCGACGTGATTTGAACACGCAACCTTCTGATGCATCATCTGTCTGCGACCCCAATGCAAAGTTACAGATGAGGCAAAGCATTACCACACTGCAAGTTAGGTTAAATGGTCTAAAGCGGTTTCTAAGAAGAGCGGTGGCCACAACATAGCGTCTACAATATACCGGCGACTTTACTGAAACATTATTTAGGAAATACATTTTGTATTTTTTCCTATAGAGCGTTTTTATAAAGAGAGAAAGAAAGAAAAAATCGTTTATTTGCGGTCAACATGACGCAGTGATCGAACACAAACACCAAAAAGAAGAACAGTTGGGGGAAAAAATGCGTCACATCCACGCAAAAAGGCCGTTAATAATGTAATAAATAATGCTACGACCCTGTGCGAGACAGAGCTCCAGCGCTGGTTTTCAGCGACAGCCGGAGTTGAATGACGTCACCCGTTGCAGCAAACGCTAAGACTAGAACCGTAACTAAACCAACCGTAGCCGTAAATTTTTGACACCGTAATGTCCCCGCTTCCATCATTTTCATGAAAGCTGCGATACGAATCCGAGCATTGACGGTTCGAAGAGTTGCGCACTAAATTCGAATTTAGAACATTTGATTAAAAACGTAATTGTTCGGATTCGAATCGGATTCAGATCGAATGCAGTGTGCAAACGCTCTAAGACGAGGGGTCTTAGAACGTTTGCGCACTGCATTCAATGTGCATTTTAAAATCCATAAAAATGGTACTTTTTAATTTACCTGCAAGAAAATATTAAGTGTTCTTCCATCTACTGATGTCATACTAAAATCTCTCACACAAAGCCTTAGCACCCAACAGATGCCTACTCACACACTCTACTTACTACAAAAAGCCAGCATCCTTAACAGCTGTCGCATCACGCGGAAGTTCCTGACTTCTTCAACACTGTCATCCAAATTTTCTATCGAAATGTCGAGTCACATACTTGGTCCCGACCCGAGTGTAAGGTATCTTAACCTCTCTTAAATGAGAAGAAACATAAAGAACCTGAAAATAATAATAATATGTTTATTATGTAAAAAATGGAGGAGAAAGAAACATTTTGCCACGTTGTGTGGCAAAAAAAAAACCAGCCCTCTGCTCACATGAAGGGCGCCCAACCGCTTGGCGATAATTCGATATGTTTCATTAAAATATGACCAGTGCTTGGAACCGCTACCAAAAGTACAGGTTCCGTATCGGTACTTTTAGTGGTTCTTGCCAATTTGGTATCTGGGTACTGGTTCCAGACGTGTACTTAATCTAAAAAATAATTACCGGTACCAATTTCAGGTACCCGGCGCTTACTACAAATCTCATTCCTGTTTGTACGAACAACCTCGTACCGTTGACAACCTTGAAGTTAGTTTTCTAATGCCTATTAACTATCCTTCTTACTTACTTTATCTGTTGTCTCACTCTAACTTGTTATATGTTTGGTACAGGGACAGTACAGATACTGATTAAAACTACCAATAGAACACTATCAATAGCAATCGCTTTCATTTTGACAGTTCAACAACATACATTGCGTGATTTACGTTGTTGATCAGACAAATGTTTCGAACTTAAGAAGCAGTGGATTAGCAATATCCTTAAAATATTCAGATTTCGGTTTAGTGTGTTACTTTATTAGGGAGCAAGTTTGGTTCCCTTCAAAATTGTTGAGCTGAATGGTGCTGATCCTTTAGTCATGTTCGTGAACGGGCGCCGTCAGTTGGGACTGGTCATCTCTAAGCTGCCACGACTTATTTCAATAATTAAATGTTCGGATTGTTTTTTCTTGTTTCTAGTTGCTGTCTGTACTCTTGACGCTTTTAACGTGTACGTCTTTTTTACACCGTTCATCATTGATGTAACTAATATTTTTGTAACAATATCATTTATAAGAGTGTTCATGGAGTTTCTTGACCGTTCTTCTCCACTACGCTTTGGTATGGGCAACTAGCTTCATATTTCTGACTGACCGACTTCTTGACGATTCAAAAGTGCCTGTAAATGGTTTAATTCAAAAAATGCTTTGAGTTTGAGTTTTGACTACTTTGTTACCGGTATCACACCAAGTTCAATGGCACCGGCTCCCTATTTACCAAACAGAAAACACCAGTATTTCAAGACCTGCCTACGAGTGCTTTAACCAGAGGTCTGACGCTTAGCAGTACATCAGGGTCGTAATTCAGGTACTTAGTTCTGTTAATAACAAGAAACTGTGACAAGTTGTCATACAGCTATTCAAAAATGCTTTGATGCTACGTAGAGGTAACAAAACACACAATCCCTCATTGCGAAAGTAACACTAGCACAGAAAGTTGAAATGATTCAGATACCTACATCTTTCAAACTACGGAATGGTTCTGAAAAATAGTTAATGGTAAACCCTATCACACTTTGCCTGACATGGGAATCGAACGTTCTGTGGTCGCGTTATGACCACAAGACCCACGGGGCAGACACCAAAGTATCCCACCCCTCTGGCTATAGGTTTTTGACAGAGCGTTATCCCGAATCGAGCGTATCCTTTCGTCCGTCTATAGTCTATACCCACTCGATAAACTTAACGTGGTGGGACATTGAAGCAGAATCTTGCTCATGCATTCTGCACCCGCTGGATCAGCTTTTCGCTTCCACCGAGAATGCACGCCCCACACACAGTGTCAGCGTAAATGTTACTCATTCTTCTGCCTATGTGACAAGTAAAGCTCTCTCTCTCTCTCTCTCTCTCTCTCTCTCAAGAAAAATAAAACCAGGTTCTCAACTCTTAAATGTAGTATCCAACCGGTATTATTGCGGAGATGCGGAGATCAAAAAGGCAATTTCAAGAACGTTCACATTTTAAATCTCAATAAAAAACTTGACAAAAGAACCTCTAATTTCAAACTTTAATTTCTAATTTTTGACAAGTGTATCTCTTTGATTGTTTCGAACAAAATCGTTACCCGATACATTTGTCTTACAGCCAAACCCAATAATCGAAGACAGATATATAAGCTATTGATGATAGACAGTACAATTCTATTTGCCTCCGTCAAACAAATAGCTGTCAACACGTTATATGGTCGCCTAATTTGGCTTTATTGGGACGTTAAAACCAGAGATTAATAGGTTTTTCTGTCTCCGGTACGCCAAAATTGGAGATAGATACGTTATTGGGTTCAGCCGTAAGTGGACAAAAGTATTAGTCTAGTGTGTATGCGTGCACTCCGCTCTAATTTTGCTATATCATGCTAGATGGCGTCACTGAGACATAGGGTCACAGTTCTTCTATGAAATTTATTTGTTTAGCCTCGTGGCGGGTGTAAAAAGACAATTAACGAAGCCGAGAGTCACTTGTACTCCACATTATTGTTTTTTTTTGTTGTTGTAATGGACCATACCTGGAAACCTTCTGGTTACCATTATTGGTAGGAGATATTGAAAGAACTGACGTTTTTTACGAAAAGAAGTTTCTAATGATTCTCTAACACAACTTTAAATATACACCCAGGACCGCTGTACCGTTGCATGCACCCATAAGTCGAATGTTTTGCATGCACCCATAAGCCCAATGTTTTGCATGCACCCATAAGCCCAATGTTTTGCATGCGTTACATTGCGCACTAAAGCAAACAGCAAATTTTTACACCAAAAATGAAAGTCGTTTTCCAGCATTTATTTCTGTGCTATGTTACTTAGTTTGATGTACAGAATACGTAGTTGACAGCTATGTGAAGGGTCTTTTTACACCATGTCACAACCATGTATATTATGTAGGTATTTAGAAATGGCCTTTTGGCTTCCCTTTTTTAGAATTGTTGCACTCCCGTTGTCTTTAAATATGTACTTACTTTTGTCGATTTCTCTTGTAACAAGACGTGTAATTAGACTATTGAGTATTTATAAAGTGCCGTTCATGGATAGTTCAGAATATTTATGCCCACTTTATCAGCCCTGCGATGGTGTTGGGAGAAACGACTTGCTGCTTCTGACGGATTTCAGATCGTATCAAAACGATGCAGCGAAGGGTAATTCGTACACTAGAACTCCCACAGCAGTGCTGTTCTGTTACCAGCTCACCGTGCAAAACTTAGGTGAAGTGAGCGTGGAGTGAGCTGTCAGTGCCACTGATTATAGGGATTGACCAAGACGGGATGACACTGAAAGCAAACTCCATGCAAGTCTTCACGGTGAGATTTTTATAGTATCGACGTGCTGTACGCGTATTATGGCCAGTTCTTCAGTTATTCACACTTTTTTTTTACTTATCTCTGACAGCAATAGCAAACTATTGAACGATTGTTAAAATAATTGTGAATTTGTCAATGTCAGCAGGTAACAGAAAATTGATTACAGCGCCCAACCCTTCAGGAAAATCAGGATGTTTTGTTATTTCTGGGTTATTGTGTTGTTGATGATAACAAAATAAAAAACCTAAAAATCATTTGCAAGTGTTAACTATAATTTCATTTCTACTTCGTCTATTGATCACAATTCTTTTCTATAAACTATATCGATTATCAAGTCAGCCATTGTTGTTTTGTTTCGTATAATAATCGAAAATATTCAGTTCATTCACTCATATTAATTTCAAATACTTTAATTTTTATTTATCGTCACTATTTTTAATAAGATTACAATTGATTTTTTAAGATTTCAAATCTAGTTTAAAAACAAGATGGCGTATTTTGGTTCTACAAAAGCGTACATAAAAATAATGAATTTAAACTAGATACAATACATTTCTTTGGAAACCCGCCATAGCTTTCGATAACATACAATAAAACATTGAAACTAAGAATGTCATCTTTTGAAGAATCTAGTTATTTTAATTATTTAAATATCTTCTATTTGATTATAAGTGTTTTTTACAATTCTTCCCCTATTAAGTCTATATTTGATTACTAACTATAATGTTTTTACCAGAGTTGTACGTAAAAATCACATCAAACACTCTTGAATCACAAAAAAAATAACCGAAGAAAAGTAAAGATAAATCATGATATTGAAACGTTAAATCTACTAGCTACTAAATGTCGTCAAACAAAATTTTCATTTAGAGGCATCACGAATATATTACGTAAAAATTAAAAATCCTATTCTTCGGTCAAATTAAGTATAAACAGCCAATTTTGACGAGAAATTGTATAAAACAAGGATCTAAGGAAAGTAACTAATAACAAATGATCGATTCACTACTATACTATAATGTTAACTAAAATACTACACATTTCTAAGGAAAAAATATGTTTTCGTGACTATGCTGCCAATAAAAAAAATGATAATATCACAACGACATAACAAAATTTTACTAGTCGATTATGTATAGGAAATTTGTCACGAAAAACATATTTTTTCTCGACTACACAAGCGATAATCCACCAGGCAAAAAACAGTCGTTTTTTTAGCTTCTGAACCCAATTACCTATGTCAAATTTATTTTGACGTAAATGCATACTTAGCTATTAAAAAACTTATCAAACTACAAGTTTGTGTAAACAATATTTAAACATTAGTAATAATTGTGAGCAGCGAACCATAATTTATCAGTACATCCATTTCCATTTCCACTAACAGGAACATTACGTGCCATTTTTTTTAATGTTTGAATTTCGAAAATCAGTAAGTGGGTAAGTTACCACAATATAAAAAAAAATAACTTAAAAATCAATTATTTCGAGAAATAAATAGGTTTGAGCGAGTATTCCTTGGTTTTTCTATGTTCTTTAGAAAGAGGTGTCACAGTGTAGCTAAAACGATTAATAATTAGGCAGAACGGCTATACCAAAATAATAACACCAGCGTATTGTCCCACTGCCTCTTCTCATACAGAGAAGGCACGTGCATAAACACAAAGACAAAACTACGAACATAAACAAAAAAAAATCCTTTGGCTAGAAAATAATGTACTTTACAATGTCTAGAATACGAATACAAATTGCGTTTTTAGCGAATCGAAAATATGGGGAACCAAAATCTATCTAGCTGTCTTATTTTTTCTATTATTTAGTGGTACTATCTCATTGCAAAAAAGATTGTACCTTTACAAAAATATCCAATATTTAGAGGTTATCTAATGTACCTTCAAACATATAAGCAAATTTTTTTTCATCTAAGAGCTATTTAATTAATAATGAACACTAAAAATATCGGAAGAAAATATATCTATTTACTTACTAGGTACTGACCTCTTAATTTTTTACTTCAAATACTTACAATTATTTTCAAATAAAAAAAAGAAAGAAAACCTACTATCATTAAACCTGACATATGATCTGACATTTCACGACAGCAAAAAAAGGCATTAAAAAAACCGAACGACTCCAGTTTTCTGGAACGAAACACAACACAAAAATGAGCTAACTAATTATTCCAAAAACCGCGGAGATAGTGCGTAACACACTACAAATTGCAACATCTTTCATTTTGACAATTCGACAACTTTCATTGCGTTATTTACGCTGTCGAGCCTACGAATTATTTAAACTTATGAAGCAATGGAATAGGAATTTCCTTCAAAATCCTTCGGATTGGAAAATATGAAGCTTCTGCCTACACCTCTAGCAAAGAACACATCAAAACCAAGCCCAAATAATTTACATTACAACTTAATGTTTCCTCGGCATCAAATATAAGTTATAAGTATCTTTTGGCAGTGCCGCACACGCTGGTTTTTGCCTCAAATCCTCCAAATTCTCAGCCCCGATTTCAAATTCCTGCATGATACTGGCAAACATTACAAAACTCGTTGTTGTGACTAAAGTCTGGCCGATGCAAGTCCTTTTTCCTATGCTAAAAGGCAGAAAATGAGGTATATTCCTCCTTACTGACCAGACCTCTTTTTCGGTATCAGCATGCTTTGTCGCTGTCGGTCTTTCGCTGTCTGATTCCATTCCTGAGTCACAGAGGGAGCTTCTTCGCACTCTGATTTTCGTTCTTTCTAGGAAGCGTGCAGGGTCGAATTTTTCCGGTTCATTCCAATAATCCTCTGAAGTGTTTAACTCGTAATTGTTGATGAAGACTATTGTGCCTTTTTCTACTCCGTATCCTGAGATCGCTGCGTTTTCTGTTGCGACGTGAGGGACGATTGGTGATGATGCGTATCTTAAGCATTCTAGGACTGTTGCTTCAGTGTACGGTAAGCTTTGTCTGTCGAGGAGTGTGACTGGCCGCTTTCCTTTCGTCAAAGAGTCCAGTTCTGCCCTAATCTTCCTGCCTACTTCTGGATCTCTGGCCACAGCTGTCAGACACAGCATAACTAAATTACCAACAGAAGAATGACCGCCTAAGAAGTCTTCTAGCATGAAAATGATGGTATTCCTGTCGACAGTTGGGTCTTCACGTAGAACTTTGAGTAGACCATCCAAGAAATCTTTTTCAGGGCCTTCCATGTCCAAATTCATCTCTCTCTGCTCGACAATTCGGGATAGAATGAATGACCTGATATCCGTTGACCAATTCGACAGCTTATCCAAATGCTTCTTATAGAATGGAGACAGCCAAGGCAAGAAATCAAGAGCATAACCCTGGTTAATCTCCCAGAAAATTTCGTCAAAGTGTTCAACGATTCTTTTGAAATCTTGGTCAGTATCTGCGTCGAATCTGACATTACACATATAATGGCAGAACATGTTCATTGCTGTAGTCATTAAGATTGGTTTTATATTGATGCTGGCACCTGAAGATCTAGTGATACCTTTCAACGTCTGTATTAATTCTATGGATTCGAATGTAGCGACGTCTCCTATTCTTGCGAAGTTGTCTGTGTGTTGTTTTGGGCCGCAGTGACGACGGGCGAGATTTCTTCTGCGTAGCTGGAGGTTTGACCAATCACAGAGCGCCAATGCTGGAACAAGGAAACGAACATGTTAGATGGATGCATAAAGCGAACGGTCAGGCTAGTTTCCTAGGAGTCAAATACTGATGAAAATTACTGATTTTCATGACGTCCTGACAGGTCTTAGAGGACACCGTAGCTTCACGGACATCTCACAGTATCTCAGAGCCTAAAAGATGAAAAAGGCTGTCTGATAAAGTTAAAGAGAAAAGTAAAAAAAAAAAAAAGTAAAAAAAAAAAAAAGTAAACGAAACAGAAAATTACTTCTAAGATTTTAATGTTAATATTTAACCATGTTTAATTCTGAAGAAATGTGTGCTTATTTATTAGACCCTGCATCCTCAATCGACACTTAACTTTTACAAGTTCTGTCGTTCATTCTGCCTAACTTTTTCCTATGTCAGGTTCGCTTCTAGTCTAACTAGATGTAGCTAAATACAAGTTTTTTACATGGAGCGACTGTCTATGTCTGCCTCTCTGACCTCCAAAACATAGTTAAGGGGTAACACGATACCTCTTGGCAAGACTTTGTTGTAGGACTTTCGGGTTTCCGACTACGCGTTACGACTGTCAAAACGAATTAACAACAAAACCAAAGGCGAAGCGTTATCAGTTCCTGAAAGACATGAGCTTTCGTTCAAGGGAGGATGAAGAATGAACGCACCCTTCTGTCATGTTGACGAACGCGACGTTCTACCAAAATGTCAAAAAATCAAAATCACTTTTGTATTTTGTCTGTCTCTTGTCTACTTTTGGATACACTCTTTGCAAGGATAGCTCTGCTTTATTATTTCATTTTATTAATCTTTCTCTTAATCTAGTCAATCCATAACTCCACATGAGTTTTTATCATACCATCTGTTATAAAAAAATAACAGATTAGCAGTACAGCAATTAAGTTAAGTAACATTTACGTTACGCAATGTTTATTGTCTTTGGTCCCTGGCCATCAAGCAATGAAAAAATTGTCAATTGCTTGAATACGGGGTTTTTGGCTACTTTGCACGTGTATTTTAATAAGTCTTTAATTTTTATAACGTGCGTTTTGTTTGTGCCGAATAAACATTTTTTTTTCTTTCTTTCAATTAAATAGACAATCTAAGTTGTAAATAAAGCTAGCTAAGCATAATCTAAGCTAACGTTAACTTAAGTATTACATATTCATGCACTACGCTCTGATTCTTTTAAACTTTTTCTAAACTGAAGTTCAAATCAATTATGGGAATAAATGAGTCGTGAAGTTGTAAATAAAGAACACAGCACTGCAGCATATATTATATCCATAAGTATACGTATGAAACAGTTCCGTGATCGACCGACAGACGCCTATATTTCCCCTAAAAGGTTATATATATATGTGTTATGTAGGCACAGTTAGCCTCTAAAGTATTTATACATAAGGGTTGGGCAGCCGTGTACCTACAGTTCACCCCATTTCGCCAGTTATATTTAAGTCTCATGTAATAGTGGGCGATCCGAGCGCCAATCTAGACTTAACCCACACACAAGACAAGAATTGATTTATCTGTCCACAATATTCGTTTCTTCATATTGTATTTGGGCACTTAATTAAAGCTACTCAATAATGCAGTATTACAGAGCACAAGTTGGAGCCTGTCAAATGAATTCTAGTCAATGGTTTTTTTTTGAGGCTACCAGCACTCTCATTTCGCCAGTTATGTTCTTGTTCAAGTCTTATGTAATAAGGGGCGCGCCTATTGCAATTATGATGAGAAATTCCTGGTGTTAAAACCGACCCTGGGCTTTGAACCCAGGACCCCAATCTCCGCGACTAGACCAACGAAGCATTATGCCCATTTGTTACCTACTACGGTTTGGAATGGGCAAATAGCTTCATATTTCTGGTTTCCATAGTACACATTATTGTAATGGTGAGTATAATTCCCCTTTTTGGAATCCAACATCATTTAAATCACACCCAAACTCATACTCCATTAAACCATTTACATGCACTTTTGAATTGTCAAGAAGTCGGTCACAAAGATGAAGCTGGTTCCCTATTCCAAAGCGTAGTAGGTTTCTATGGAGAAGAACAGGCAAGAAGCTACACGGACAGTGTTTAATATTACGTTACAAATTTTCAGTCACACCTCTGCGTCTGCCCATTCTTTTGGGCAAGAATCAGGCGAAATAGTAAAATATAATACCTATTTCACGACATACGTCATAATATAATTGAAAATGAAGCATTTCAAATGTATGTCAAGTGTTTTCTTTAATAAATACCAGTCTCTGCACAGGATTCATATTTCGCACAGAATGCTAATAAAAGTAGGAAGTGTACCATAAACAAAGTGCGTATTGAATTTCACTTTTTTTGGCACTGACATTCATGTAGCAACAGCCTAGTTTTAAATGACGAATACGAAAAAATATTGTAATCACACCAGTTTTCTTAAAGGTTTGGTCAGAGGTAGAAACACCTCTGACCAAACCTTTAAGAAAAATGGTGGGCATTCACAAACTTTTGGGAAATTTAGTTTTTGTCTACTACTAGCTTTGGCCCGCAGCTTGGCCCTCATGGAGTTCTAAAATTATGCCAGGGGAACATACTTCCGGGTTAAAAAGTATCGAAAATGCGAAATGTTAGTGTATCTTGTTCGCTATCTCCTGACTTTGATTATTCGAAAGTTCTAACAAAAACAACGGAATAACCTCTCTACAACAGGGTTTTCTCTCTCCTACCCTTTTGCTATTTCCTAAAAGATCCATAATGATCTGGATTATATAGTTACCACAGTACTCATTAAGGTAAAACAATAAATATATTGAGTATCTCTCTAAACCCAGGTCATGATCGACCTGTGTGCTCATCAAAATCTGTTCAGCAGTGAAATGATAACAGACAGAGTTAGTTTCGCATTTATAATATAAGTACTGTATAGAGGTGAGCCTATTGCCGTCATACATACACACAAATAAACTCACACCTTCTTCCCATGGGGGTAGGCAGAAACTACAGAACGCCACTTGCAACGGTCCTTACAGCCCTCATCAGCCTTAGGGTCCTTTGGCATCGTTTACGTTCATACATCTGGTCATACACGCACAGAATCCTTTGAGAAATTTAAACAAGGGTGATGTTATATACAAGTAGTTAAATACTGTTATACTAAACTATATAGAAGACCAAGTCCCATTTTTAAAAAAACATTTAAAATTTCATCGTAATCTAAATACTAATTGTATGAGTAATTTATACGGCCTACCCAAATATCCTTTCTTTGGTAATGTTCGCCGAATCATTGAGCTTCTTACTGACAATTGCGTGCTGCCTGGACAGGTCCACTCAATCTGTGTGGTTCTTTCCTCAAAAGACCAAGATTATGTCTGGACTTTAAAAGGGACTGTGACCTCTGAGTTTGTTTCAGTCTTTCTGCTCAGAGTAGTCAGATAGAGAATTAAAATATTATTGACTTGTAAAAAAATTTTGTACAAAGCTATTTACAGAAAAAAAATCAGCTATTATATAATGAAAACGTAGGTGAATTTCATGTATTTTTGACGGATTGAGTATACGACCGTTCTAAAAAAACACGGGAATTATATAATGTATAATTATTATATAATTATATACATTTAAATATATACAAATATATATCCTACTAATATTATAAACGCGAAAGTTTGTGAGTATGGATGGATGTTTCTTACTCTTTCACGCAAAAACTACTAAACACACTCTGTAAACAAGCTTATTACAAATTGGAGGATTATATACAAAATAGGAAAGCTTGGAAACATGATGGTCCAGCTCCAAAGGACAATCCAGTCTAGACAAAATCATACTGTTTGTTAATTTAATTGTGTAATTTGTTGTTTTTACTCAACTCACACACTTATTCCTAGTTAATATTTTAGGAAAATCATAATGTATTACAATGTTCGTAAATGTGTGAGCACCACGTGATTCATTTATATGTCTTTGCTTTATTTTAACTTTTTACCAATTGTGGTATAGTATTTTTATTCTTGGTGCATCGTCTTCACATATAGAAATACAATTAATGTATAAAAATATTGTAAAACATTTTAACAGAGTAACGGTGGAGTTTCTTGCCCCTTCTTCTCCATACGAAACTACCTTTTGGAAGGGGCGCCTAGAATCAATTCTATTTTTAATGTCAAATTTGACGTTCAAAAGTGCCTTTTTATGTGCCTATTTGAAATTAATGCTTTGACTTTGACACATGGCTTTTCAACATGGCCTAACCAGCCCATTTGGAACTGGATAGTTTGTTGCGCCACTTCTGCTTCCCAGCTAAAGCACTAGGAAGTGGTGAAGGGCGGCCGTTTTGAGGGACTGTCCTAAGTAGAAGATCTGTTTATTAATCTGTGGATAATGTTGTCAGTAGTGTGTTTGTTACTTCTATTAACTTCTACCAATTTTTACCTGCTGTTTGTTGTCCCTAATTAAATAAATAAATAAGTAATTTTACGTTTTAAAATGGCTGGTTCTCAGCCTAGTTTGAATTGGTTTTTGATCTTGAATCTAGTTCTAGGATCTGATAAAACAAACCTAGTTACAGATGTGACCTATTTATCCTGCTGACCTAACAATGTCAAAGAGGCGCCTCGGCGATGGTACTATTAGTAATAATAGAATGAGACACTATTATAATAATACAATTAGAGCGATTTAGTAACTTGAGCCCACAGTCCCAAGGGCGGACGGCTTAAAGCATGAGCTGAAGCGATTTGTGGGTTCAATAAAAGCTTATGGCTTTAATTCAAGAAATAATAAAGTAACTGTCCGTGCATTAGTGATAAAACTTGCACTAAGAAAATGGCTCTTACTGCTACGACATAAAAACACCGTTAACATGTCAAATTGTTAAAACTGATGCTGTTGACTGTACATGAGTGTTGGTCTTGAAAAAGACAAAAATAATTATGAAATTGCCGATTTATTTATTAGTAAACTTGACATGTATGTAAATGCTTACTTAATTCAATTATCTCCATGTGAAATGCATACTATTTAGATACATTTTAAAGTAACTCTGTCTTTATGTTACCGTTTTACGTCGAAACCACTGAACAGATTTCGATAAAAGCCAAGGAGATAGATGGCATCCTGAAGAAGAACACGTACTCATTGTCCAGATGCGAATCACGCTGGCAGAAGCTAGTACAACATACATAAAAAATATGAATCTCAAGAAAAATAAGACTCAAAACAAAATTAATGCGAACAGAATTTGACAACATCCATGCAGCAACCTCTTACAAACGACCAAACTTGTGACTTGTACAACACAGCAAGATAGTATGTCACTCGATTTAATAAAAATCTAGGTCCTACGTTTAGATGTAACACGAACTGATACGTTTGTGATTACAAGCATTTTATTCCGATGATGAAGAATCTGGTCTCCTGGTCTTACTTCTCTGTTGACCACACAATATCATAGAAGAAGAAGTAAATCCACCATCTGGCGAGCCTTTCCCTAAAGGTCTAACAGGATGAAGCTGAGAACCAGCATTCTGCATGGAGCGACTGCGTATCAAATGTCTCGCTGATGGTGGCGTGTGTTGGGCGTTAAATGCAGTAAGATGAAATTCACAGAATACGTGCAGGTAATTCTGGGCTCTATCATGTAGTCCGGAACCCTTGGAGCGCGATTCTGACCCGCACTTGGCCAGTTTTGTTAGCTAGGTCTACCGACGACATCTTTATTTTGTTCAAAATACCAATATGCCTACCCTTTACCAAAACACAGGTGTGATGATATGAAAATCGCAAAAAAAATGATGCGTATTATTGTTGGAAAAATCGAGCAAGTGTTGCATCATGTATACTATTATTGTTTGTATGTACGGGGTAACCTCTGGAACTGCCGTTAGGGTTTGAACAAATCTTTTTGTATTTGATAGCTTGATAGCCTAATTCTTGGGAAATGCTAGCTATGTATAATCGAAAAAAAATTGGTTGTCATGACAACGTCATAACAAAACATTGATGAAATATACATATATGAATAAAATTGAATCATTATCATTAATTTTTAATCTTACATGAATAAATACATAACATCACGCCTTGTTTCCCCGAAGGGTTGGGCAGAGGTGTACCTATAGTACCTATAGTGGGTGTATTAATAACTATGCATAATTATTTTTTCCATTTACTTCTAAAGAAGAAATTTTTTTTTATCTATCATCGATTTTATGAATCACCATTCTTACTACGATTTACTTCGTAACGTTCCACTTTTTCGTGCACAAGCCAGCCGGTTCATCGATTTATTAGACGTTGTTACGTTAAAAAGTCAGAAAGAACGATAAGCGAAAACGAAGTTGTTGTAGCGCGGGCGATGCGATGCGGAGGGTCGAGGGGACAAGAAAGTTCATCTCTTGGTCACATGCACTACTCCTGAGCATGAAGTCTTGTGTTCGATTATCAGGTCGGGCAAAGTGTTATTGGGGTATTCAGCTGCATTCTGTTAGACTAAAAGCCGACCTAAATTGGCAGATTGGCAGTGACAGATTGATTGAGGCATAAAATGTGTTGTAGTTTTTTAATGAATGAAACACAAACGCTTATTTGGCTAAATAAACAGTATAAAGTAAATTGCTGATTCTAATAATTTCTGTAATATGTTTAAATGTGTATTAACGTACTCTGTAACCGGATACATCCATCCTAACTTATATTATAAATGCGAATGTATGTTTGTTAGTTTGTTACGCTTTTACGCTAAAACGGCTGAACGGATTTGGATGAAATTTGCCACATGGGTGGACCATGACCTAGGTAAGCACATGGGGTACTTAACATCCCGAATCACAGACTAAGTCGTAGACAACAGATAATCCTACTAATATTATAAACGCGAAAGTTTGTGAGTATGGATGGATGTTTGTTACTCTTTCACGCAAAAACTACTGAACGGATTTGAATGAAATTTGGCACACAGATAGTTTATAACCTGGATTAACACTTAGAATACTTATTATCCCGATACTCCCGCGGGATCAAGATTTATGCGGGTAAAACCGCGGGGAGCAGCTAGTACTAAATATAATAAATTCGAAAGTAACGTCTGCCTGTGTGTTAGCAGTTCACGCCTAAACCAATGAACGGATTTCGATTAAATTTTGCAAGGACTTAGATGGCATCCTGGAGGAGGACATAGGGTACTTTTGGTCCAGACAGCCATGGGATAATTCCCGACATTAAATCCATAATGGTGTAGGTTGAGTCAGAGAAAAACAGGGTGTAAAAACAACCATCACATAGCCATCAACTATGCATTCTGTACACCAAACTACGTAATGTTGCACAAGAATAATCGCTGGTACACGAATTTTAATTTTGTTGTGAAAAATCGCTGTTTATCTAACGCACGCAAAACATTGTGCTTATGGCTGCGTGCAACGGTACAGGGCTCGTGGGGTTATTTAAAGTTCTATTATAACATTGAAAACTTCTTTTCGTACGATAAATGTCTGTAAAAGTTGGAACGTTGACGTTCAATATCTCCATATCTTCAGTACAATAAAATGATTTGTGGGTTCACGCTCGGCTTCGTTAAGTATTTTTTCACCCGTAATTTTTTGTTGTTCTAAGGCCATTTCATAGAACTGTCAACGAATAACAGTTGTTATTTATATATACATACGGACACTTAAGTTGTAGTGACTCTGTTTAATAAATAATTTCTCTGACTTTACCTAAATGTAACACTTTTGTTTTTTCAATTAGCTTTGTATTAGGAACTCCCCTGTAATAGCGGGCGGGCTTAAAGTCTACATCACTATGCCCGACTCAGGAATCGAACCTGAGTTTAGCGTCCTATACGCTCAGAACGTTTAACATGACAAACTTTTGTCGACGGATGAATAGACAAAATGGCAGATAGAATAGACAAAACTAAAGTTTTTTTTTGTAATAATCTGTAATTTTGTCTATTCCTACGTCGAAAAAACTCGTTTCTATGATGGTCATGCTACCAGCAAAGAGGCAATCCAAAGAATCTTGCCAAAGATGTCGTTTTAATATTTTTTTAATGGCTTTTTAGATTATCCACCAGGAATTTCTCAGAAGCAGCCCGGAGTCTGGATTTGAGCTTCGTTGAAGGCAATAGGCTTGCCCCCGATTACATGGGACTTAGACATAACTGGCGAAACGTGGGTGTCTATAGGTACTCTTCTGCCTTATTCTACGGGGTAACAGGATGATGTTATGTTTTTTGTTAGTTCTAGTTGATTGATTAGTTGACAGACTAGTTTTAGACTCAATCAACCCTTATAAAAGGGGTCCCGGTTGAGCCTCGGCCTTTAGGCATAACCAATTAGTAAAACCATAAACAAGATATTCTCTATTGTTAAAAAGTAGACATAAGGATGGACGTAGGCTTTCAATAGAACCTGGACCGAAAGTGCAGTTACCGAGTTTATATTATGTCATGAATAAAAAACCTCATAAACTCGACCTCTTCTTCTTACGAAACTGGCAACATTTTAAAAGTATTTGGACTTTTCCATGTAGCATTAGGCTCTTTTCCTATCAAGTATGACTCAAATACAACATAAGAACAATAGACTGTAAGACTTAGACCATTGCTATTCGAGAAAAATCTTTTAGAATTTTAACTAAAAAAACTTCGGGGTAGATTAAAGGATTCTTGAACGATGCTCAAACTTGGCACTTATTTAAAACTAGATTCAATTAGTTTGAAATAAGAAAATTATATAAATATCACAGTCATTAGTCTAGAACTTTTAAAATGATATCTTAGAAACGAATTTGGTAGCTGCAGTTCAATTGTTTTCCAATCTAATCTTACTTAAAATGTACTATTTCACAATGAAACATCTAAGAACATATGTAAATGTTGATATTCAGCCAACTTAATTGGGAAAAGCTAGAAATTAGTGATGTTCTAAGAAAATAAACCATCCTCCATTGACATCGTCAGATTAGTTTCCAAAAAAACAAAAAAGTCGGGAAGTGACATCAGATTCCCGTATTTTTAAGAAACGTTCGCATTTTTGCATTCTTATCGGTCTCAATCTGTCAAAAACACCTGTAATTTTCATAATTTTTTTGACATTGATTGTCGCTGAGATGAGATAGAGACTTGAATTTGAACGTTTTTAGTTACGGGAATTTGCCTTCAGATTGTAACGAAGTTGCTCTCGCTGTTTACTATAGGTATAGTAAAACAAACCCATCTAAATGGTGTCAAGTTTCAAGTGTCAACAGTTTTTTTTAATACAAAAAAAAAAGGTGCAAGGTACTTAGAACCTTTTTCGTTTCGTGACGGTTTCTAGGTCTTAAAATTTCATTCCTACCGCAAGCTCCGTTAAGTTACGGTTTACACATGCGGCCGTAATGTCCAATACAGAGCGGTTTTTGACACCTCAAAGTTAAATACTGATGAAAATTACCGATTTTCGCGACGTCCGCTATGAATGTGACGGAAACGGTCTTCTAGGAAACCGTGGTTATAAAGAACTTCGTTTCAAAAATAGATATTAGGTACTTACAGTTGTTCCTGTCTCCTGCAAACAGCTGATGAAAGCGTATGAAGTTAGGACGACCACCGAAGAATTTGCCGTTTTGATTCAAAACCTCGCGAATTAAATCCAGATTACTGACAACCAGACATTTAGTAGTTCCCATTTTAAGGCTATATATATCCCCATATTCTTTTGCCAAGTCCGTAAAAGACTGGAATGGCGATTCGTGCTTGCCCAGGAGGTGTAAATTACCTATTATGGGCAGAGGTGTAGGACCCGGAGCCTCTTTCAAAACCACAGTTTTATTTTCACCGTACTTCGTAACTTTTTTGCAAGTAACGGTGTTATTAAAATAAATTTTGTAGACCGCTATTAAGAAGACGGTTATCAAAAAGAGTGCACTCAACATCTTGATTTTTTAGAAAAAGATTTTTTAGAGTGGCTACACCGGTGGCGGGAACGACTATTCCGGCAGCACTGACTTGTGGTTGCGAGGGCGGCCATATTTATAGCGAACGCGCGAAATTTGCATTCGTATTTTGAATTTACAAATTGCATTTGCTGCTGTTTCTGTCAAAATGAGGTGGAACATCTATGGAGATTTTTGTTTTGGGAACGCAACTAAAGTTTTGTGGTTTGTTTGATTTTCACGTTCGATATAAAATTCTATGTTTTGATTTATTCTTACTTTTTGTTTTTTTATTTCCTGCTTGCACCACTGAAGCGTCGGTTTCCAAGGAAAGCGGTTCCGTCAAATTATTTAACGGCTGACATAAATTCTGTAATTTTCACCAACATTTTGAATGAAGGCGTGGAAATGGACTTCCGTTCCGTTATTGTGTGACCTTTCACCGCTTTCTTATGAATCCAAAATTTAATGCCTAAATACGTTTAGCGCTAAACGAATTTAAAACATTGTTCTGACTGTGGCAACTTCAACTGATTGACAGAAACAGAATGCAGCATTAAATATGATTAGCGCTAAACACATAAATTTGTGGTTTGTGGCGCAAGCGACCCAAGTTTACGTTGATTAAAATAATATTGTATTAGAGATTTCCATCGCTCTGCTTCACGCCGAGATTTGAAAATCCAACAGTGTCAAATCAAATCAAAAGTCATTTATTCAAATTAGTATTTATTCGCACGTAAAAATTACATAAGACAGTCCCCCAATACGCCCGCCCTTCACCACTTCCTAGTGCTTTAGCTGGGAAGAAGAAGTGGCGCAGTAAACTCCTCAGCAGCACAGCTGTCTTTTAAGTTAGAAAAAAAACTTGAATCTATACAATAATAGGCATTTAATAACAATTTCGAGTGTGTTTTTTCGACGCGCTTGAATGCACTCTGTTACACAATTTTCATGTAAATGCGAGACTTACCTTTTTCTTCTTCTACCTAGACTTTCCTGAAGTCTCTTGGGTCAACTTCCAGCCTTCCTAGATGCAGCTGATACCTGCCTGTCGATTCTGTAAAAATCTCACCGTGAAGACTTGCTTGGCGTGAGCTGTCAGTGTCATCCCGTCTTGGTCAATCCCTAGCATCAGTGACACTGACAGCTCACTCCACGCTCTCTTCATCTAAGTGTTCACGGTGAGATGGTTACAGAATAGCACTGCTGTACATTAACATCAAGCGACAGCCTTTCTGACCTCATCAACTTAGTTACCGGGTAACCCCTTGTGCAGAGCTTTCGGTCGTAATATGTCCACCAACCCGCACCGGCCCCGCGTGGTCGATTACGGCCCACTCCCTCTCTCAGAGAGGAGGCCTGTGTCCCAGCAGTGGGAAAATTATAGGCTGATTATTCGTCACAATAATAGCTTAAATGTTTTCAGTTCTTTAACTTGTCTTAATTGCAAGTAGTTTGAAAATCTGCTTCCGTTTAACAAGAATTTATGAGCAAACTCATTGAAATATGTATTTAGTGCGTAGTGAAATATGTATTCAGAACTCCTGTAGTCCTGTTATGTTTGGGCTACCATATTTTAATGTATTTTGACCTTTGAGCATGTTACTGTATTTTGTTCGACTTAAAGTTAGTCGGAAAATTATGAAATTCTGAAAAAAGTTGTGGTAATTTGTAAAGTTCACTTGGAGTGCAGTGGTTGCCCAGTGCTCACGGCCCCGACTTACGATTTTAAGTCGTGAGTTGGAACCCCATAATTTCATAACCACTGCTTTAAAAAACTGTGAAGGAAAACATCGTGAGGAAACCGGCATGTCCTAGAACCAAAAATTCAAAGATATGTAACATCTACTAACCAGCACTGGGGCCACGTGGTAGATTAGGTACAGCCCGTTCCCTCTCGGTGAGAGGAGGCCTGTGTCCCAGCAGTGGGAACATAGGCTGATTTTAATGACTTGGACCCTCACTCAAGTGACCGCACACAATTTGAAATTGAACCTCATTTGATTGGTTTTTAAAGTAAGCTAGAAACCCACAGAAAACCCATTATATAATAAAGAAGATGACATTACTTTTTATTTTTAACAAAAAAAAAGTTTCCAAATGAGTGCAAACAGTATTATGAAAAGTGTAAAAGCTGAAACAATTGCCAAGTTAAAATAAGTGTTAGAAAAGGACAGCACTATCGTAGAAGTGAAGTCACGACTACGTAACCCTGATACTAGCGCCCTACATTGTCCATATCGCGCGACACGGACGGGAATAATCCTCTCCAAAAATTTTCAAAGCATGTAGCTACTTCATATTTACAACAATTTAACAGATTTTTTCGATTATCTCATTTTTACTATGCTTCTTCTTTGAAATAACATAATTCTTTCGAACATTTTAAATATAAGACATCATCCCTATTGTTATAATTATTAGGTATTTATTTAATAATAACAAAGTTATATTCGCAGTTTACACCAGACACACAAGTTATCGGTTACTACCTGGTTACTACAAGTAAACATCATTCACGTAGTAGCCTAGCGTTTTCCGAACTACATAAGTCGGGGTCAGGTTTCTGAAAGTAGCAACTAAAATATCAATATTTGAAATCTGCCTATCTCAAAACGGTGAAGGAAAACATCGTAAAGAAACCGGCATGTCGGTATACCAACCAGCACTAGGCCCGCGTGGTGGAACACAGACCACTCCCTCTCACCGAGAGGAGGCCTGCGTCCCAGCAGTGGGAACATTATAGGCTGATTAATATTATGACAACTGCATAACTGACTTCCAAAACCCAGTCACACGATACCTCTTCCTAAGACTGGTTGTCAGACTTTCAGGCTGCTGACGAACCGTAACGACCGTCAAAGATCTTGGAAGGGCAGCCGGGACTAACGGTACAGTACATCGCTTACAATATGCACTGACTTTATTGATTGGTCTTTAGCGCTAAGAATTCTCAAACCGAATTCTTGCACTCTATCCATGGCAGCACTGCTTACAACTTAGGTCTTCTTCTTCTTGTTCGTGTCAATGGCACGACACTTGTTTTAAATACAGTTGGCCCAAAACTTTGCCACTTCCACGGCGTTATCGGTGGCAGCACACAGGTCACTTTGGCTGCATGTTTCTGGGCACAGAGGGCAGGATAGGTGTGGAGCATTGTTTGTGACTAAGCTCCACATCCATGCCCAAAACAATGGTATACTGGCATGATGAATGTGGACAAGTTTTAAGACAGCACTGAGTAAATAGATGTTGATCGTTAGTCTAGTGGTCTTAAGCGCCACTGCCTGCCCTGGGTTATTGGCTGTTTACCCGATGAACGGTTAAGCAAAAAAGAGGGTTGTGATTTTGACCGATATGTATGTATGTAGGCATGTATGTATGTTGCTTCATCTGTTCCCTCATAACTTCTTAACTGCTTATCGTAATTTGACAAAAGAGGTATTGTTGGAAGAGTCGTTTTCGCTGGTTATACGCTATATGACGTCACATCACGCTCTAAAGAGTACGAAGTAAGAAAATATTTCGGGCAGAAATTAGGCCACTGGCCGACTGCCTCGTTTGTCTAGTAGTCGCAAGCGCTACTGCTGATCTTAAGGCCCTGGGTTCGATTCCCAAGTCAGGCAAAGTGTTATTGGGTTATTCTATATAGAATTTCTCGGTAGTAGCCCGGAGTCTGGATTTGTGCCCGGTTGATGGCAATAGGCTCGCCTCCTATTACATGGGACTTAAGCATAACTGGCGAAATGTGGGTGTACTATAGGTACACCTCTGCCTAACCCTTGTGGGATTACAGGCGTGAAGTTATGTTATGTTATATGAATATGAACTTCGCAAGTGATGATGATGAGATTTAACAGCGAAACTTACAGTGATGAAGCTTTCAAAATGTTTTAATTTCAGCATTATCTCTTTCGAAAGAAAATCTTTTGCTCATAAAGGAATGGAAAATTTCATCTACAATACTTTAAATAACATATTTTGTATGTATAAATTTAAATTTTCAATAAAAAGTTTGAATACGAAGACGTTTATCGAAGGTGTTGCCAGGTAATAAATATTTTGGAATGAAAATGTATTAGTTGGTCTTCTTGCTCATGTAAAGCCTGTTTGATTTGTATACTACATCAGATGTTGCCCGCGGCGTCGCCTGCGTGGAGGTTGGAAGTTTGATAAAAAGTATTCTATACGCTACGTCATGTTCTACCTGTGCGTCAATTCTTTACTAATATTAATTATAAAGAGGTTTTTTTTGTTTTAAAGTTCGTATGTAGGAGGTAATCTCTGGAACTACTATTCGGATTTCATATATATATTTTTTTGCATTTGATAGTTCAGTTCTTGAGGAAGCATATTTATTGTCACGCTAAGACCCTTATAAGACGAGAAAAAGGAAAAAAGTCAGAACGAAAGCTTAGCGAAAACGAAGTGATGGCGCGGCCAGGTGACGCGATGCGATGCGAGGACGAAGACGCGGGCAGAAGCGATTTTCATATAAATCCGTTCAGATTTTCATGTTTGAAAAGGTAACAGACGATCAGGAAGAGTAACTTTCGCGTATTTAGAATATTACTCGATAATGTCCTTTTTTTGTGTGGGAAATCATCAAATGACTTGACTTGGAGGGCGTGTCAGACTTTTACTGACTAAAACCCGCCCGTGTTCCTTCAGTTGCCTGTGCCAGGTCCACAGTTACTCTTTCGAATTACCCGCGACCCTGAGGCGTCGGTCCTATCGGACCCCGTCATTTTGTGCTGACAGCTCTTTGAGGCGCGCGTGGAACACGACACGCCGTCGACCCGGGCCTGGTCCCCACCGGACGGCGAGCTACCCATTGCTCGCCGTCCGCAAGCCCGCGCCTACGGTGGGCGGGAATCTGCAGGCGACTCCCGACGCCCAGGGCGTCTCCTGCGGTGACTAGGGGCGTGAGGGCGCAAGGCTCTCTCCCTCACGCGCTCCGCCTCCTCCTTCGCGAGCATTACTGCTTCGCAGAAGGAGGTGACGGCTTTCCATTCCCTCTCGCTCCGTACCATGGCCTGGACCAGGGCCGGACGCGAGATATCGCCGCCGCCGACTCGATAATGTCCTACGATATACGATAATGACAATGCGTTGCAATAACTTTTAAAATATTCTCCGGTCGAGCCATTTTCGAGTTTTTGCGAGACTAACGGACGGCAATTGATTTTTATATAAAAAGAAGAATAAGAAGCTTCTTTGTTTCTTCCTCAAGAGTGAGGTTATCAAATGCAAAAATAATTTATCATTTCCGACTTCGTCGACGTTCAAAAGATTAGAGCGTTCAAACAAACAAACAAGCAATCAAACTAACTTTTCAGCTTTCTTATTATTTAGAGATAAATTTGGAAGCTAGACAACATCAAACTGATTGATTTTATTAATTTGCATAAGTTTATTTTTTCTGTAGTTACTTAAACTCACACACAATCATTTTTTTTTTTCGGAAAATAAATATCTTCCTTTACAATATTTAAAAAAAAATGTGCACCGTCTTTCACATCATTAATGTCTTCACATATAATTAAAATACTTAATGTTGAAGTACATAATATCGTAGAACATTTTATAAAAGTAACGTTGCAGTTTCTTGCCCATTCTTCTCCTAACGAAACTACCTTTTAGAAATGGCGACTAGAATTAATTCTATTTTTGATGTAAATGTTGACGTTTAAAAATGCCAGTAATGTGCCTATTTGAAATAAATTATTTGACTTTGACCGTTTTGCATTTGTGTCAGTCATTACCAATCGCACCAATGTGATCGCGCGAGGGACGCACAGCACCCCAGGCAGATCGGTTACACCATCTCTATGTGCACTCACACAAATGCAAATCTCAGCTTAGGCCTCGCGGACTGTACCTAATTTAAGATTAAACTATGTCATTATGGCCTGGAAGTCAAGGGATATTTCATTCTTTTTAAGTGAAATTACTTTGGTAGATTATTAATAACAGAGGCAAGGGTCGATCGAGGTCGGTTCATGGATGTGTGACCATCCATTAAACACGGTGCCATGGGACATCGCCGTGTAAACTATAACCATTCATATGCATTAATTACATGATTCTGAACCCACTAAAAAAAATCGTCGGTTATAAAAAAAAAAAGCTATTTCATTTACAAGTGCAATTCATGAAAAGTCATAATGTATGGAACAGCTCTTTTAACGTGCTTTCCGAGGCACGTAAGGATCTCACCCCTGCTTTGCGAAGCACGTAAGGGTCTCACCCCTGCTTTGCGAAGCACGTAAGGGTCTCACCCCTGCTTTGCGAAGCACGTAAGGGTCTCACCCCTGCTTTGCGAAGCACGTAAGGGTCTCACCGCTGTTTTCCTCGGTACGCACGATAAGCCGATGGTCGCCGCTGTCATTCGTAGATCTTTGACAGTCGTTACGGGTAGTCAAAGTTCCAAATTTCAACAACCAGTCTTACCGGGTATCGTCTAACCCAGTAACTGTGTTTTGGAGGTCAGTTCAGCAGTCGCTCTTTGTAAAATACTGGTATTCAGCACTGGAATCAAATCCCAACATAGTTGTAAATAGTCTAGAATGACTTTGAAAGTGACCGAGAGTGAAAATAAATACAGTTATTTGCTAAGAGGCTGCAATGTTATTTTTTGGCGCGAGTACTTGTGTGTACTACGTTCGCGTTCAAATCTCAGTATCAATCTGTCAAAAATACAATCAATTTACTAACATTTGTTTTTGACATTGATTGTCGCTGAAAATAGATTGCTACTTGAATTTTAAGTAAGTTTGGCCTTCAGAGCGTAGCGAAATCTTCAAAGGTACGAGACGCAGAATAACTTTGATGCCGAGCAAAACACACAACTTTTCACCTCACTACAGCGAGGAAAATGCTAGTTGCAAGAAAAATAACTTCTATATTATGAATATTAATATACGTATTTTAAACCGTGCGAAGCCAAAAAAAAAAAAAGAATACGTATTAGATTAGTGTTAATTTTTTTTTTTTCAAGCAGTCGTCGTGGTTGCCAGTGCGATTATTCTAAACATTATTTTGGCGTACTGAAATAAAATAAGTACTTATTACTTAATGCATTTTTAGTGGACTGGCGGTATAGAAAATTATTAACTAGAAAGGTTCGAATTAAAAAAAAAGCTTTCCGCGCTAGTGGATAAAGTGCACGTTTTACTCAGATTTGGAATGATAAACAGAATCTTTTTGAGGTTGCGAGGTGAAATAAACTTTTGTTCCATACAATATCGTAACCCCTCAAAATCGGTATTCATAGTTTAAGAAAATTAGAGGTCCCTCAAGGATTGTGAGTCGAGGTGATAAACTCAAAACTCAAACTCAAACTCAAATCATTTATTTCAATTAAACCATTTACAGGCACTTTTGAATTGTCAAGGAGTCGGTCAGTCAGAAATATGAAGCTAGTTGCCCATTCCAAAGCGTAGTAGGTACCTATGGAGAAGAACGGGCAAGAAACTCCATGGACACTCTTTTAAATAATAATGTTTTTACATATATCTTAGTTACATCGATTAATGTTGTTCACTATAAGTGAGAACGATGTACAAAAAACCGTACACGTTAAAAGCGTCCAGAGTGCATCAAAACATAATTAAAAACAATCCAGCTAATAATTTATTAAAATAAGCCCTGGCAGCTAAGAGATGACCAGTCCCAACTGACGGCGCCCGTTCACGAACATGACGCATGGATCAGCACCATTCAGCTCAACCATTTTGAAGGGAGCTAAATGATCCGACACACGCGCCACCGTCAGCGAGACATTTGAGTGAGCATGACATACTATCAGCCGCCAAGGCACATTCAAGTCAATCTATGACATTACCCGGTAAATGGTAGCTCTATAGTACAAAGTACTCACATCTGTGCAATGCATCTATATAATAAAAAGGAGATTGAGTTTATATAATGCAAATAAATTCTTACTATCTTCAGCAGCTTCAACAGTGATTCGAATGTCAATTAATTAGTTGTGGTGTGGAGCAGGACCGGCATTAAGCCAGGCATTTTTATCAGTTATGTAGTCCTCCAACCTATAATATGCCTGCCTGAATAGTGTGCGTTTAACAAAGGATTTGAATTTTGTCTCATTCAGTTGAAGTATGTGGGGAGGTATTTTATTATAACATTTTAGACAGTACCCCATGAAAGATGAGTCTACTTTAGCCAGTCTGAAACCTGGTTGAACTAATAGGTCCCGATTTCTAGTACTATAATTATGTCTTTCACCTCTTTTACTGTAAAGATGTAAATTTTTTCTTACGTACATGATGTTTTCATAGATGTATTGACAAGGTACAGTCATGATGTTAATATCCTTAAACAATTCCCTTAGAGAATCGCGCCTGCGGAGATTATATATGGCTCTGATGGCTCTTTTCTGCAGAATAAAAATAGACTCGATGTCTGCAGCCCGTCCCCAAAGCAAAATACCGTAAGACATGATACTATGAAAGTAACTAAAATAGACCAGCCTCGCGGTATCTACATCAGTAAATTGACGGATTTTTCTGACAGCGTAAGCTGCTGAACTTAGCCGTCCTGCTAGAGATGTTAAATGAGGACCCCATTGTAGCCTTGAGTCGAGCGTGATCCCCAAGAAAACCGTTTTATCGACGTCACGAAACGTCAATATTTAATAAATAATTCAAAAGACATTATGAAAATCGGATAAAATGCGCGTGTTTTGGTTATAAGACTTCCTCAAGAAAGCTTCAAGGTACGGACGTACCTCATATTTGACAGTTGGTTCCTCAACTCAAACTCACCTCGACTGAGGAAACTGTTTGGGATGAGGAGTAAAATAGCAACTATGATCAAACCACGTATGTGAGGTTGAACCAAGTCGAGGGAAGCGTGAGGTTTTGACTTACAATACGGGTATATGCCTTATGCTTTATCAGGTTTGCGTTGCTTTGCATTTTTTCAGACTTCCCAGTCTAACTATTATTATTTCACAACATTACATATCGCCTGTATACCCTGAAATGTAAGACAGAGGTACACTACTAAGTACTTACTTGGCGTCCATAATTATTTTTCCTGCACATTTTTGCGATATGGCCTACTTTGTTGCATGTATTGCAAAGTCAAAAGTCAAATCATTTATTTCACATAGGCACATAAATGGCACTTTTAAACGTCAACATTTACAAAAAAAAATTGAATTGATGCTACGAATAGTTGCCCCTTCCAAAAGGTAGTTTCGTATGGAGAAAAATGGGCAGGAAACTCCACCGTTACTCTTTACTCAAATGTTGTACAATATTTTGTTATTATACATTAATTATATATGAAGAAGATGCCATCACCTCGATTAACATTGTTAAACCACAATAGGTAAAACGAATTAAATTTATAACAATGGCTGATAAATTAATTAGGTGATAGATACATGATGCTCACATTTTTATAAATATTGTAAAAGTAGATGATTTCCCTAAATTTTTTATAAAGTAATTATTTTGTGTGTGAGTTATAGTACATTATATACATATTTGCGAGGAGACAAATAAAACTCGGACTTTCTTAAACGAATTAATCTTTAATCTCTAGTTAAAATTTTTTGAACAATTTGTAAAATTGATTATTACGTTGCCAGTTGGGTTTTTAATGTTGTCAAGTTATTATTTTAGTTACAATTTCACCAGTCTCTCTCTCACTCTCTTGAGTGAAAGTAGGAGAAACGAGACCACATAGTTGCGGCTGCGGCGGCGGTGACGATGGTGGAATGTACACGTCTGTGCTCGTAGATGGTCGAGAGTCAACACTTGGCTCCAAATTTATATTCCTTGTAATGCGGGAGATAATTTCTTTTTCTTGTTTATTTCTCATCGAGTTATCTATGTAGCTACACTGTTCGTCCGCCACTCTCCGTGGCGTTTTAGTGTCAATCTTTGTGTATTCATGTGGATTATCCAAATTTAAGAAAGTGGCAATTTGTTTCGGCATTGCTCCAATTTTATTTATGCCAATGGGTTGGCTAGTGCATTTTCCATTTTGGTAAAACTCTGTTAGACATCGCTTTTGTTGAACGGAGCGCTTCGTATTTCTTCACTATGTCGTGAAAAGGCCCCTGCATTGGTAAACGATCTTGGAATTTTATTATTTGTGTTTTTGCCTTGGACAAGAAGAACCCGCCCCTGGTTCTCGACATCATTAGTTGTGATGTTTGCCAACTCTTGAAGTCTACATGCACCATTTATGCCGAATATTAATACAACCTGAAAAGAGTTAAAAACAGCGTAAAAAAAACACCTATATTGTAAAGAAATACGAAAGTGCAAGAAATTAATTTCAATATTTTTTTCAACTGACCTTTGTAGCCAAACATCTGCAATCCGGAGCTTTTATAGGAACTTCTAGACATTGTCAGCCGAAAATACTTTTCGACTTTTTACTTACATGGCCATTTGAGCGTCTTTTAGAAATGCCAGCAAGTTGAAGTATGACTTGATATCAATACCATATTTTGTTTTCAGTGCCTTTTAGCAGTGAATAGTAGCACCACAATGAGCTTGACTTATATTTTTGAGAAAGTTCCATGAAATAGGCTAAAAACACACTTTTTAAAATGAATTTGCATCTTTGTTCGTTTTCCATAGGATGAAATTTTGATACGCTTGTAAGTATCTATCGGTCGATTTTTCAGGCAGGAGGCTTAGAGTAGCCTTTTTCGCTACCTCAGAGACTTTCACCAGAATTAACAAATTCATCATTAGGTACTTGATGACGTTTTCAAATAAAATCAATACAGCGAAAAGAATAAGCGAGCGGAAATAATAATAATTTTTACTTGATCACAAATTAGCGATGCGCGCGCATCAGCGCTCTTTTTAAGGCAAAGGCACAAAAACAGCCAGCATTACTAATAAAGTAAATTTTATTATTGTGTTTTGTTACAAATAAATGGTTGTAATTAATTGTCAAAATTAATTAAATAAAAGTATTAAATGTTTAATTATTACATTTTATCTCCCAAAGTTAATTTTATTCATAAAATGTTGACCACTTTTCTGACATAAAAACTCCGTACCGTTCGTTTTAGACGGAGCATCTTGATAAACCGTGCGTTTTATATAACAATAACGCACAATTACGTAATGAGATACGTTACGATATTGAAATTGGTGAAATAAGAGACCCTTTACGAGCAAATGTGTTATAAAATGTATTTTTATCCGTATCTGTCCCAAAAATCGCAGAACGGCCGTCTTTTGTCTAAATAAAACCTTAGTAAGATCTGAAATGAAGTTTGTCCTACATCTACTTACATTAGGTTTCAGAATTAAGAATTTGAAGTGGAGAACTTAAATCAAACTCTATTTTAACGTTGCTTAAGGTAGATAAAAAAAATACTTACAAAATTTCTATTTTGCGGGCTAAATTGAAGTAACCTAATTTTTTTAATCTATGAAACTCAATTCTCAAGCATAAAATTCCCTCTTAAATACGATTACCTCATGTCATATGCAATTTTGATATTATCTTGGGCTGCAATTAGGAGACGTAAAATGGTTTTCAAATCTGTTTCGGTTTTCTAACCGTTAATTTCCCTAAAACAAGGATGTGTAGATGTGTTTTTCAGGACCGAAATACACTTATTTGACCATTTAAAATTTACTCTAAAACAGACAAATTCCTTCCCAATTTAACCCCACGTTAAGTAACGCTAAAATATACTAACAAATTCTCATTCTCAATTCAGAAATGAACGCACCTCACTATAAATACTTAGGGTTCCCAATATGGATATGTAATGTTTTATTTTTACTTTTAACTCTAAAACATATTTGCATGCAAATAGTGCAAACAATATTATAAAAAGAATGAAAGCTTTTTTTCTGTAATTGGCATCTCACAGGTCAACCTATGAGGTTTTCGTCTGCTGAACCGGACTTGGTAGGTTGGTTGCCCTAATAAATTAAGGCCTCCAGCCTGGATGAATAAAACCTTAAATATTTGCAAAGTTTTAAACATTTTGAATTAACTGTTAGACAAAGACATCACTATCATAGAACGTCGTCGTCGTCACGAATAAATAACTTAATACTAGCGCCATACATTGAAGCGTGTAGCTTCTTCATAATTATTTCCATTGATTTCAGAGATTTTATCGATTATTTCATTTTACTATGCCTTCTTTGAAATTATATTATTTATTCACACATTTATAATATTAGTCATCATGCCTATTAATAATAATAATTGTCCCCCATACCTCTAGGTATTCCTTTTTTTTTTTTTTTGAATGTTTATGGCATGGCTAATAGGCCTTTATGCCAAACCTCTAGGTATTCCTACTCGTGCCAAACTTAGATAAAAAATGTAATTGTACACTTTCCAGTCATCGCGCTCTCTGCTTATTTAATGCAGGCTGTGACCTCTTTGTAACCTTATCTCGTTGTTACGAATTAGGGCAGCATCCACATGTCGTGTGTCACGTCTGCACAGGTTAACACCTGAGACAACGGTAGGTAGGCAGAGGTCGCGGATGACAGCGCGAGTTTCAAACTCAAAGCATTTATTTTCATTAAACCATTTACAGGCACTTTTGAATTATTAGTTTTTTAAATGTTGCTGTGCCCGACAGGGTCCATGATTGTTTCTATTCCATGAATACAAACCACCTGTATGAGTACATTCTGGATTGCAATAAAGATTAATTGAATTGTCAAGGAGTATGTCGGTTGGTCAGAAAGTTGAAGCTAGTTGCCCATTCCAAAACGTAGATCTCTAAGGAGAAGAACAGACAAGAAACTCTAAGGACACTCTTTTAAGGGGACTGCAGGACCTAAACGCAAAGAATGTGATCTTCTTCAGGATATATGCTAGTTAGATACTGAGTTGAAAATAATACAACTAATTTGATACGGAAAAATATCACGAAGATACCTCTAATTTTTTTTTTCAAATGCTTTGCAGAAGTTTTCTGTGTTGTGAGCAACGAGCGACCAAACACAGGGCTCCGCGGTCTACTGCTCCACTACGACAACGCGCCTTCGCACACCACGCTCAAACTGCCTCTCACCCTCCATACAGCCCTAAACTATTACCGTGTGACTTATTTTTATTCCCGAAAATAAAAATAAAACTGCTGAAAGGGATGCAATTTTTTTACAACCGCAAGATGCGCTGTCAGCGTTCGTGCAAGCTGTGAACGAGCTTTCTACGGCGGACTGGAAAAAGTGTTTCGAAAACGGGTTCAGACGCATGAAACTTTGTATACAAGATATTGGAGATTAGGTACTGTGAAACGATTTAAAAAAAAAAAAACTTATGGAACATTTATTTTGATTTTCGCAAAACATTCTGAGTGTCCCACGTACATGAAATCATTCTGATTTTTTGTCAGATTATTATTAAGCAACATATTAACGTAACATTGTTTCTGTTTTATTTGTCCAATCAATAGATTGTTTGTAAATAGATACCTAGTGTTGTGTCATCGCGCTTCACTTTCTTTTCCATTATATAAACATTGTTTGTTGTATTTATTTTGTTGAACACTTATATAGTAATTATGTGCATGTATTTTATTTTAATCTTAGCGTTTGCTGCACTGGTCGACGTCATTCAACGCCGCTGCCCCAGCGCTGAATTTTCAGCGCTGGGGCTCTGTCTCGCATAGGGTCGTAGCATTAAGTTGAGCGATGGCCGTTTTGCGTGGATGTGACGCATATTTTCCCCCAATTTGTTCTCTTTGGTGTTTGTGTTCGATCACTGCGTCATGTTTACCGCAAATTAACGTTTTTTCTTTATTTCTTTTCAAAGTCAAAGTCAAAGCATTTATTTCAAATAGGCCCATAAAAAGGCACTTTTGAACGTCAAAATTTACATTAAAAATAGAACTGATTCTAGGCGCCACTTCCAAAAAGTAGTTTCGTATGGAGAAGAAGTGGCAAGAAACTCCACTTAGGTACTCTTTTAAAATGTTTTACAATATTTTGTATACATTAATTATATTTCTGTATGTGAAGACGATGCACCAAGTATAAAAATACTATGCTACAATTGGTAAAAAGAATTAAAAATAAAGCAAAGGCATTTAAATTAATCACGTGATAGGTACATTGTGCTCACATATTTACAAACAATTGTAAAAATATATGATTTTCCTAAATGATTTTCTTTTCTATGCAGTCTGAAAGTGACCGCGTTTTAGCTCTTGTCAGCCTCTTAAAAAAAACTATTACAAAATTCTTGGTACTTACATTTTACTTAATGTTGCTTCTAGTCTATGGTGCCAGGAACATCGATGCACAACCTGTTTTCTTGAATTCAGTCCATGATTCTGAACCCACTGCCTTAAAAATTTCGTCGGTTATTTAAAACTAAATAGCTGTTCCAAACTCAAAGCATTAATTTCAATTAAACCATTGACAGGCACTTTTAAATTGTCAAGGAGTCGGTCAGTTAGAAATATGAAGCTAGTTGCCCATTCCTAAGCGTAGTAGGTACCTATGGAGAAGAAAGGGCAAGAAACTCCATGGACACTAGTATAAATCATGTTGTTCTTACAAATATACTAGTTACATAGTTAATGTTGATCCTATATGTGAGAACGATGTACAAAAACCGTAAACGTTAAAAGCGTCCAGAGTGCAGTAAAAAAATATAAAACAATCTACTAGATGACCAGTCCCAACTGACATCGCCCGTTCACGAACATTACGCATGGACCATTCAGCTCAACCATTTTAAAGGGAGCTAAATGATCCAACACACGCGCCACCGTCAGCGAGACATTTGAGTGAGCGTGACATACTATCAGCCGCCAGGGCTCATATTTCTAGCATAGCTCAATATTCAAGTCAATATAAGACATTACCCAGTAAATGGTAGCTCCTTAGTACAAAGTACTCACACCTGTGCTATGCATTTATATTGTACATTTTAGCCGCGTAGGTGGGCAACACCTTTTTCTATGAAACAGCTGGTTTTTAGGTTTCCGTACCTCAAAAGCTAAAATCGGAACCCATAAAGGATCACTTCGTTGTCCGTCTGTTTGTCTGGCTTTCTGTCAAGACCATTTTTCTCAGGTACGCGTGGAGGTATCAAGTTGAAATAAATATTAAAAACATTGATCTACGGTCCCTTGGAGCTCTATGAAAGTCAAGCTTAGTCAACGCCATAAAAATACGGAGATTTATGCGACATATTTTGATGCTCGCAAATAAATCATAAGCTATAAAAGGTTTTTCCCGTAAACCTATCTAATCATGAAATTTGGCAACTTTTGGGTCTCACAGCAAAGGAAAAAGTCCGAAAATTGTCAATTTGTAGTTTTATCATTTAAAAAATCTTGCTTTTTTTGCGATAACAATCTTAAATCTGGAGAACTGACCGCGACATATATTGATGTTTATGAGAACATGTTTTTCAACTACTTCTTGGGATAAAAATTCATTCCAATTACGAAACATTTCAAAATATATTTTTTCGATAAAACTGATCATGCAAAGTTCTAGGATCCTGATAGAGTTCCCTGCAGATAAAAACCTCTTCACAAGGAGCTTCCATAATCCACCAAGACTTCTCCTACCATCACATCACCTAGTAACTGGTCAACAAAGTCATGTGCAATAATTGAGACATCGGACGTGCTCCTCAAATTTCAACATGAATGATGTTGCAAATATTTTTCCAAAAAATTGGTATCCGTGGAGTTTCTTGCCCGTTCTTCTCCATAGAAACCTACTACGCTTTGGACTGGGCAACTTGCTCCATCTTGGTGACTGACCGACCCCTTGACAGTTCAGTTTGGGCTTTAGTCCGTTGCCATCCCAAAGAAGAAGCTGACACAGTTTCCGTGTGCCTGTTTTATCCAAAGCTACTAAATAACATCTACCGAGAAATTACTGCTTACAATAGTTTGGAGAGAAACGAAAAAAAAAGATAACTATTTAATTTGGGAAACGCATAGAAAATACAAACATTGAAAAAAAGAACTTTAAGTCTAACTAAATCATTAAAACAACAAAAAAAAGGGGGGCCTGTGCGAGGTTCAGAAAGACTCCTATCTCAGCACGATGCTACGATAATTTAAAAAAAACCAGTGAGGAAGGCCGGCAGGGTAGGACGCCCTAAAGCTAGGTGGAGCGACAATCTTCGCAGGGTAGCAGCTGGATGGGAGTTGCCGAAAATCTAGTAAAATACATAATGGTGTGCAGTTGAAGAGGTTTTTGTCCAGCAGTGAACTGCTATATTTGGGAACGGTTTTATAAATTAGTGAATCCAAGGTCAGTTGTTGCACAACCAGTCCTACCAAGGGGCATCGTGTTACCCAGTCATTGGGTTGTGGATGTGTAAAATACTGGTAATCAGCAACATCTGGAAGTAAACCCTAACTTATTTCGGAAAAGACCAGCCATTTAATGATGAGAACGGACGTACTAATCCCCATTATCGTCAAGGCCCTATCCTCGCCTTTTAAACACGTGTCCTTGTGTCCTATTCCCGAAATGACTCATCTGAAGGCACGTGCCGGACTGCAACATGTGACTTCACAACACATGCCTTTCGGACCTGAATTAAAGCTGTCACGTTTTTGACCATGCGGCTTTGTGTACGCTTTCAAATCTGACCCCAATCTGCTAGAAAGAGCGCAAGGATTCTTGGTCTCATTCTTTTGGATGTACGCAAAGAGTTTTGTTGTGTAACAATGTAAGGATTTGATAGAAAAACCATCACCAGCGTGAAGGTGGAATTATCCTATGGGAACGTACTACCGATATAAAATGGCCGAGACTTTTACCTTGATACCTTGGGCCCTTTTTGTATTTTTTTTTTGCGTGGGAAATCATCAAATGACTTCTCCCGCTCTTTTGCGGGAGGGTGTGTCTTGGGTCCTGGCACAGGCAACTGAAGGAACACAGTAACAATCTTACACGCCGTCGCACTCCGCCCAGAGCGGGAGAAATCATTTGAATATAACCCACCCAAAAAAACGACGTCACTGCTACTTTGTATTACAGGAATTAAAGATAACTCGTGAAATGTGGGTGTACTAAAATCCTCGAAGGGTTTGGCAAACGCGTACAAACATCTCTGCTTAGAAACCTTCGTGAAAAACGTGATGATTATGTAAAAAAAAACTAAGACAAGAATGGAATACAAACACAGAATAAAAACAACTTAGTTGTGTACCACAATCCCACAATGCTGCTTCAAATAGGTCCAATTCAGCATATGGCAGCTTTGAATATAAATCTTTTATATTCAGTCCCACTAAGAGAATATCGTGGAAAATGTGAAAGAGTTCGTGCGGCACGCATAGAATTCCTGGATTTGTCGACAAAATTACAGATAGAATAGACAAAATGAGAGACATTTGTTTCATCTGTGATTTTGTCTATTCTTCCGTTCAAAACTCGTTTCTTTGCTGATCATGCGTCGCTCAAAAGAAAGAGCCCACCATACTTTTTGTACTGACGAACAGTTACTAGCTTATTTTAAGATAGGAGCTTCTTCGGTCTCGCTCAAGTCTTTTTCTCCTATGTTTTTATTATTATTGTATAAACGAGTATTTCCTTAACGTGTGCCAGTTATTGTTTTCTATCTTCGTTTGTTTATTCGGCTAGAAAGGTGTGTGCTTGCATGATTACAGCTTAGGCACATTTGACCATTCAACTGTCTTTAAGGTCTCCAATGTGTCAAGAAATCCCTTGGTGCCACCAAGGGATTCTCTGACAAATTGGAGACAGGTAGGCTGTGGCTGAGGGCCACTTGCTTATCCTTTAGACCAAAATTGTAAAATTTAATTCGGCTAGTTTTGCGGGATCCTAACCTTTAAAACCTATCCCCTGTCAATAAGGTCCCCTCAAGATAGTTCTCAGAGAAGATGAGCTGCATCCGTACTCAATATAATACCGGTTGTAAAAAAGACACTTAATGAAGCCGAGAGTCACTTGTACACCCAACAATTGTCATCATTTTTTGTACCGGACCATACCTGTGAACCTTCTGGTCACGGAGATATTGAAGGTCAAAATTCTTACTCTTACAGACGTTTTATTACGAATACAAGTTCTAATGTAATAGAATAGAATAGATCATTTAGCTGTCCGAAACATGAGTATGCATACACAAAGCATGCAAGATGTTAAATACATTGCAGAAAGGATCTCAGTCATGTTAACCTTGTCGGTGTACAAATATTTATTTTAAATATTATAATAGAATTGGATCAATTTAAAAATAAAACAACCCCTCACCCCTGTAACAATGCATGGACCCTTGCACTATATTTTGCGTGAGTTGCACTGCCTAAAATTACATTCGTTTCCCAGCCACTGTTTTAGTGCAATGTTACTAAGTTTGATGTACAGCATGGTCTTTTAACACCGAGTTTAAATGCAAAAGTAACTCGGTATAAATGTTACCTTTTCACTAAACGGCTCAAAAGAGTTGATATACCATGACCTTGGGTGGGACATAGGGTAATTTTTATCCATGTAGAACCTATGTTACCGTGCGATAAAATTCGACCTCGATGCTGGCGAAGCTGCGGGCATAATCTAGTCAAAAATGAACCAGATGGCAGAGACACTAACCTAATTTGGCTAGTTTTGGTGGTAGGTAAGTCGGAATCCGGACCGGAAGTCTAAGAATCAGTATAACATAACGATGCCGAATTTAAACTATGCTGCGAAAAAGCGCTCACTTTTATTGACCAACCTCTGAATTGAACCCAAGACGTCGTCTATCCTTACAACCACAGCACCTACGTCACTGTTCTTTGTTCACAAAATAGGCCAATTTCTGAAACAAAGGAGAAAAACAAGTGTTTACAGGTAACGGAGTTTGACCTATTCCTCGAATAGTCTAGAAAATATTTCAATGACAACATTTCGTCACCCACCTCTGATTCCATTCATCATTTCAGATCTTGCATCTCATTTTGGCTACCTAAATTTCGTACCTCCATCCCTCTTCAGCGCAGGAGTTAGGAAACCGGACTGGATTTAGAAATTCGACTTTTCCGAATGTATAATTAATGTGAGTTATTTCTGTAGGACGTAAACAGTTTTTGGAAATGTCGAGTGAAATGCTATTGGAGAAAAAAAACAAGGAAAGATTAATGTTTCTCGGTGGTCTGACGTCATTTAGATTTGTTTTATGGATGCTTCGGCGAATTATTTGTCACCAAAGAGCAGTTACCACCCCAAGGAAGTGACGGAGAAATTGCTTTGCATTGCTTACGAACGTTTGTGTGTGTTTTGCGTTTTAGATTTTACATAACACAACAACAGCACGATATGCACGATTACTGACAAATGCGTCCACTGTCTGGACAGATCCAGTAATTCTGTGTGGTTATTTCCTCAAAAGACCATTTAAAACACCAATCTACATGGTCTTCACATGATCTGATCTAGATTATGTCAGGACTTTAAAAAAAGACTGACTCTAGAGTTTGTTTCGGCATTTCTTCTCAAAGGAGTGTGATAGGAAACACCGACCTCATCCAGGTTTAAAAATTTGATTGACGTGTAAGTGTTTGTACAAACTTATTTACAGAAATAAAATCATTTTCGCTCCGGTTTTCAATGCCAGAAATGTTAAGTCCCATGTAATAGGGGGCGAGCCTATTGCGCCCATCAACCGGGCACAAATCCTTATATTTGAGAAATATCAACATTTGTTTTTCATTTATTTTCGATCTAGGACTTTCATGAAAAAAGGCTTTGCCTTGGGTAGTTAAAGGCCGATAAGTCTGCCAACCAACCAGCAGTGTGCGCTCGTGGTAGATTACGGCACACTCCCTCTCACAGAGAGGAGGCCTGTGTCTCAGCAAAGGGAACATTAAAGACTGATTATGATGACCGCTGACCCCTTAATTCCGGCTTATTTAGTTTATGTATATACTCGTATATATAAGAATGGCGATTCCGATACTATTTACAGAATAAACAATTTCATTTCAGTGTCTGCATTGAAGGACTTTTTATAGAAATCAGAAAGTTAAAGTCTCTGTCTCAAAGACATGCTTGTAACCTTTAACTGTTTTCTAACCTACTCCACTAACCTATAAATGAGAGAAATAGGGCAGTACACTGTTCATGTGTCAACTTGACGCGTATATAGTACGGTAATGTATGTAACATTACGCAAGAGTACCAACTTAAAGACATTTCTTAATGTGTTGCAATTTTGCCCGTACAGGGTCAAATTAAACTAACTAGCTAAGCTCCGCAGACGTGATTTGTATTGATTTGTCAGTGCGACAATGCTAGTAACTAATAACGATCAAATTCGCAAAACACATATTCGTTTGTATGAAACTTACAGGTGTCAGGAACACGTTCTCTTGACTGTAGTCGATAAGTACAAGCGGATTCAATATATTTATTGATCCAGAAGAAGAAGAAATATTTAAGTAGAAGAAAGTCAATTACAAGTTTCCACATTTATAAACTTATATTTATAATGACCAAACAGTACAAACAGTGTGAGAGTTAAACATAGAAACAACTGAATATAATAAACATAAATAAAATACGTTACACAACGTTATTGATGATGCTATAAAACATTCTGATCCGTTTCTGCAATAGTCATTGTATGCGTGCAGTACGCATACAATGACTATTACAGAAACGGATTTTGTCGACGTATGTGATATGACTAAACGACAGATGTGTGGCGGCACCTACACCGAGACGTGTCGACTACGCATCACACTGACGTCACGCAAAATCCTGCATCGCGCAAGCAGAGTTAACCGTGGCTGTCTCCCACCAGACACGGTACCCGTCTGGTCGGAGGATCCTCCCTTTTCTCCTCCATTATTTTGTCTCGAACACTACTATTATCGGCAAAGGAAAAATATCGTGAGGAAACCTGGTCTTATCTATACTAATCCATATCTACATAATCTATCTATCTATAATATTTTATACAGGCTTTTTTTTCGTTTGTTTGTATGTAGGGGGTAATCTCTGGAACTACCGGTGAGATTTGAAACATTATTTTTGAATTTTTTAGCCCAATTCTTCAGGAATACTTTGAAATCACGCTATAGACCCTTAGGGGCCGAGCCGAATGAAAAAAAAACAGAAAGAACGCAAAGCGAAAACGAGGTCAAAACGCGGGCAGGTGATGCAACGGGAGAACCAGCAATTTCAGAAGTGGAGGGTTAATATAGATCTGGGTTTGTTCGACCCAGGCCGGGACCATATCGAACGGCGAGCTACCCATTGCTCGCCGTCCGCAAGCCCGTGCCTACGGTGGCCGCGAATCTGCTGACGATTCCCGACGCCCAGGGCGTCTCCTGAGGCGACTGAGGAAAACGCGTGAGGGCGCAAGCTTTGCCTCTCCCACACGCGCTCCGCCTCCTCCTTCGCAAGCATTACTGCTTCGCAGAAGGCGGTGACGGCTTCTCATTCACTCTCGCTCCGTACCATGGCCTGGACCAGGGCTGGACGCGAGAGATCGCCGCCACCGTCATGAGACGGTGTTGCTCCGCCCAAGCTGGGCAGACCTCCACCGTATGCTCCACCGTGTACAGTTACAGGCTGCTATTATTATTAGGTGAATTATATTATGAGTATTCTATCTTCCTCGATGCTGCCTCGTAGGTCCAGTGGTCGCAAGCGCTTCTACTGCTTCTTCTTCTACTTCTTCTCAAGTCTACCCAAGTCGAGCGTCAATCGTTTGTTTCAGGTTAATTGAAATAGGTTCGCTCCCTATAACGGTTTACTTTAAGTACAACTCTGCCTAACTTTTCGGGGGATCCAGGCTTGACATTATGTCTATTTTTCTGCATACCATATAGTCACATGTCACGATTAAGATTATTTTTATTGATATATGTTATCAATCAAGCAACAACTAACATGAGGACTGACAATGAATAAAATTGCATAGGTTTTTAGAAATTGGTAGGCTCGTAGATAAATATTAACAGCCGCTCGGGTCGATTGAAGGTTAAGCAACACTAGCCGCGGTCTGCTCGTGGATGGGTGACCATTCATTATATCGAGTAGTTAAGCCGTTGGTCCCGGCTGATATTGGTCGATCTTTGACAGTCAGAAGCCCAAGTCTGACTTACCAAGGGGTATCGTGTTACCCAATAACGTAGTAACTAACACTAAAACTAGTCCATTGTACGTGTCCCTCACCCATATTAACAACATTTTGCTGTATGACGAGTGCTTGGATGTATTTGCGAGTCCTGAACTGAGATTTCTGAACACTGCTACTCGATACCTTGAGTCCATTGCCACTCCCAATGCAATCTCCTTGGAGTATCTGTAATTACTAGTATTGGCCGATAACTTGTTTGTGTGGTACAAACTGTTAATATAAGTTGGTCATCCTACTAATACACTCGATCCCAAAATTAACTGGTCAGTCACAAAAGTCCGAATATCTCACGAACTACGTATGCTATCATAATGAAACGAATACTGTTCGATTGGGTATTTAATGATACAAAAAGTGAATAAATTGAAACTTATGTGTACCTTCATTCTTATTCTCAAAATAATAAAAAAACTAAAGTAAGATTTTTTTTTTCTGAAACTTAAATTTTTTGTCCCCGAGCTCTTCTTGCAGCTTCCAGGCGATTCGGCATGCTGAACACCAAATTTCGGAGCCGGTTCTGAGGAATGGCTTCCCATTCCTCCACCAGTGTTTGTCTGAGCTCGGATAGCGTGATTGGTGGGGAGTCCCATGCATGCTCTATGTTTAAATAAGGGCTTCGCGCTGGCCACTGCATCAGTTCGATACCGACCTCTCCAAGGTATTCATTTACAATTCCGGAGGTATGGGGACGCGCAATATCATGCATTAATATGCCATCCCGGTCCATCCTCACCATGAAAGGTCCCACATGCTCATTCAGGTTCTCCTCCACGTACCTCTCTGCATTCAGAGTGCCATTTTGGATTAGCACGAGCTCGGTGCGGGCCTCGGCAAAAATTCCAGCCCAAACAAGTACTGAGCCTCCGCCGTGAGCCACTTTTTCCACCACACAGTCTTGATGTAAGCGTTCCCCTGGTCTTCTGTACACCAAATGCCTACCATCATGCTTGTAAAGCTTGAATTTCGATTCGTCCGTGAACATTACCCTAGACCAATCGTCCAGTGTCCAGTGTTGGTGCTCGCGCACGTATCTCTGTCTTGCAATTCGATGTTGCCGTTCCAGTTTGAGGTCATTTGCGGGCCTTAATGGCTTCAAGTTTGCCTCAGCAAGACGTCTCCTCACTGTTTGTGTGCTTAAATTGCTACCACCAAAGCGAATAAAGTGTTTCTTTAGACCAACTGCAGTTTGAAAACTATTTCGGAGCATTGTAGCCACCAGGTATCTGTCATCCCTGGCCGTTGTGCATCCTGGCCTGCCATTTCCTGGACTCCGAAGGTGCGATCCGGTCTCTCGGTACCGCTGGACTATCCGCTGAACAGTCGACAAAGATACACCAATGTTCTTGCTGTTTCACGCTGGCTCCGCCCAAGTTACAAGAAAGTCAGGATTCTGGTACATTCATCTAACGTGACTGCCATGCTCCACCTCACAGAATACTGATTATGTACGTGGAAGTCGTTCACAATATTTTTTTTTTGTGACAGAACAGAAATGGATTGAAACCATAATGACATAAAGCAAAAATTTTGTTTTAAAAAAATTCCATTTTTCAAATTTTGTTTTTTTTTGTAAATAAGTTTCATTCGTTAGCCAGTATAAAAAGTATGTACTAAGAAGCGCAACTAAATAGTATTTATTCTGTTTTTTATTTCATTGATCTAACTCTTACAGTTTTGTAGATATTCGAACATACGTGACTGACCCGATAATTTTGGAACCGAGTGTATAATAAACGCGAAAGTTTGTGAGTATGGATGGATGTTTGTTACTCTTTCACGCAAAAACTACTGAACGGATATGGATGAAATTTGGGACACAGATAGTTTATAACCTGGATTAACACATACGAGTCCTGATACTCCCACGGAATAAAGAAATATGCGGGTGAAACCGCGAGGAGCAGCTAGTTAATAATAAATAGATAAAAGTTAGTGGATTGTTGAGGCCAGGTAGGCAGTAACTCCATGTAAAATACTTGTGTTCACCTTAATAAAATACAATTTCGTTACATGGAGTAGAAAGAGTATAGCAATAGACAAGTCATTAAATAATCATAACTAGACAAGGACACACTTACTACATCAAGTAGTAAGAGAAAACGAGACAGATATATATCTTCTCTATCGCCTTGGCGTATCTATGCAAACTTTTTGACAAACCCAAACTACAACGGGACCTTAAAAACGGCTGTCACGGTACGGTTTTCTTGGCAAAAGGCGCGCCGCATCGCAAGGGATTTCAAAAAAAAACCTGCATCACTTTAGTACACACGCCAACATATCAAGCTATAAATTTCCAGTATAAGCTGATCTCGCAGTATATAGGACTTCCGAACAATGAGAGGTCAGCTTATACTGGAAATGTAAAGCTTGATGTGTACTCTACAGGCATTACGCACAGCGCTCGCCATGTGCACGTGTAGCACGGCAAACTTTATTTCTGTAATGGAATGCAATGTTAGATAATTATTAGTTTAAAGCAATATACATTATCGTTATGGGTGTCTAATTCGTCGTTTTTAAACGCGCCGGTGTCGAAAATAAGAAATCAAAATCCAAAATAAATGGCTGCCATAACCAGAAGGGGATCTTAATATTTACTAAGATCCACCTCTGGTTATGGCTGCCATTCACAGCTTTCAGTCTTTCGAGGGGCAAGCAAATGTTAGAGAGGTTCGAACATCGTTCACAGAGAAGCATTTTCAAATTAAAACAAGTTTTTTTTTTCTTCTGTTTTTGATTAACATTTTTCAAAAAAAGCGCTCTTAAAGCGTGATCCTTCTTCACCATGATAACGATGCAGTACACTCCTCCAAACGGGCAGTCGATTCTCAAAAATCAAAGTAACACTTTGTCGCGTTGATGCAGTGACTGCATTCGAAAGGACTGTGGTAGAGAACCCCATGTAGCGCTTCCAACCAAAATCGGAAGAATCTGCCTTTTCAATGGAGGAGTGGTGGTACCATATACCTTCTCTAAGCGGCAGATTATTGTTTTCCGAGATAAACACGAACGAAGTCGCGGGCACTTTTACATTTATAAAGATTTTGTCTTTTAAGGAAAACATCGTGAGGAAACCTGGACTTTTAAAGTCTGAAATCGCAAACCCGTCTTGAGTAAGCGTAGCGATCAATGCTCATAATTTATGCCTTCTCTCTATGAGAATAGGTCTTTGCCCTGCAGTGGGTCACTAATAATAGGCTGGTATTATTATTATTGTCTTTAAAAACAGTAAAAAAACAGTGTTTAAAACATTAATACGGTTACAGTTCAGCCTCTGCACAAACGTGCACGAGCTTCATTGATTGCACTGGAGAACTTGATCTATTTCAGTTCAAATTCTTATTCGAAATGTGAATCTATCTGAAGTGCGCTTAGCTCTAACCGACTACATTAAATAGTACCGTACAGTAGTAGAGTTTTGTTGACAGAATAATAGACAAAATTACAGATGAATAAAAGAAAAAAAATCTGCTCAACAATGTAAATAACGCAATGAATGTTGTCGAACTGTCAATTCAAATAGATTAATCGTGATCGTTTACCAAAATATGTTACGCAATTAGGCTGCTGGTCATTCTACGCGTGCAGGTCACAAGTGTCTGTCAAAGACACAGCAAATTTATACAATTCTCTATCTATGGTATCCTTGGTTTTTTTGTTTACAGCCCAACAAATTGCCTTACTCAGTTTTAGAACAAAACATTGTTAGACTCGTATGTTATCAAAAACGAGACGCAGTATTTTCGAACACCGGATGTAAATGTAATATTTTTTTATGTCCAGCCATACTGTTGACCCAATTTATTCCGTTCAGTTGAATTCGGGAAAAAAAGTGGCGGAATATTTTGTGGACAATTTTGACTTTGATTATGTGGTGGGTGGGTTCTGTAGACTATTTACTCACATAACATAACATCACGCCTGTAATCCCAGAAGGGTAAGTTGCAGTGGTGTACCTATGTTAGGTACACCCACATTTCGCCAGTTATGTTTAAGTCCCATGTAGTAGGGGATGTCCCCTATATCCCCTCATCCGTAGGGGGGGGCGGGGGGTAGACTATTTAGTTTCTTTGGAATTGATTTGAAGGGGTTGAATATTAAGATAGGCCCTAACAGTCATTGGTCTGTACATATTGTAAAACCAACGTAATTTTTATTTTATTTTGTGAAATCGGCTTACTCTTGACCTCGATCTCGCTAGATTGAGATTGAAGCGATGGATTAAGTCTATGACAGTACAAGCAAGACTAGGAGATGACACACGGACGCTGGCAGAGAGTTTTATCAGCAGGGACAAAAAGTTGCATATTTCCTACCTCAGGATTACATCTCCTTGCCAAAGGAGGTGTTTTTTATTCCATACAACTGTGGATAAATAATGTACCTTAAGAACAAAGGCACGAAAATACAGGATAAAAAACGCAGATTCAGAAGAAAAAAAAATTGGATTTATTTAGACATTTGGTACCTGAAATTGTTATTCAAAGATGATATATACTTGTAACACAAGTGATTTAATCTGGCAATCTAGTGATACACTTCTTCTGAAGTTGCGTTTCGTTACTTCATTTTATAAACGAACCAAAACGATATTAACCTTAAAAATTTACTGATTATTATGTTATTTTTGCATTAAAAACAGTTATTTTTTGCCTAGAACATATTTGTGAAATATGTAGCAATTATACTGTTGTTTCACATTTCAGATATATTTATGCGTTTGGTTAGCTTACCAAAAGACTGTGCTGCAAGGCTGATCTTGTTTTATTTTTTGTTCACCGTAAGTGTCATTCCGTTTCGTTTTTGACAGCTGTCACTGCTGATAAACGTTTCGTTGAACGCAGTTACGATGTGAGGTAGTGATTTTGTATATAATTTTATTTCCTAATCTATCGAATAGTGGAGGATTTTAATTAATGGTAATAACACATTTTATTTTAAAGAATTTCAGTAGTAATTTGTACCTCGATACAAGTTTTGGCCGAAAAAACACCTCCTTTTTGTTGAAATCCGTTCGGTAGTTTAGGCGTGAAAAGGTATCTTATGTACAGAGTTACTTTCTAATTTTTAATTTTAAGTATGGATGGATATGTAATATGTATAATTTTATTGATGTATATACAGATGCAGAACGGATTATGATGCGGTTTTTACCTTTATTTATTTTAGAGAATTTATTCGGGATTTTGTTTTTGTGTAGCACTAGTTAAATTCGATGTATTTCTATAAAAATTGTCAAGAAGGTAGATGTCATCCTGAGGAAGGACATAGGTGACTGTTTGTCTCGGTAGGACGTTCTCGTGGAATAATTTACACATCCACGTGGGCAAATAGGCAGAAGCTATGTTACACATTAAACAAAAAAAACTTAATGTGTTGTCAAGGCTATAACATATAAAGTAAAAATTATGTTTTGACTTTAAAAGGGACTATGACCTCTTAGTATCGATTCGATTTTGGTCAGTCAGCTAGGGAATACCGGCGCCATCTAGTTTTAAAACATTGACCGAAACATTGACGTACAAAAGTGTCTTAGAAGATCTACTCTCAGAAATCAATACCATACTCTAGTTACATAATAAAACACTTAAATTCATTAATTCACAGACATAACACACATCCTAAACTGCTTGGTCTAAAAGCATGTAACTTTGCGCAATAGTTCCTTGTCTTTTTGGTTAAATACGGAATGAAAAGTTGTTTGGAAGTTTGTCATTTTGTTATGTAAACTCATTGGACACACGGCTTCTTTCGTCATAATTTCCAATAAATAAGGTTCAAACCAGCAATGCGCTTGATGTTAGTTGAATCGAATGACGACGAAATTCAAACTTTTTTTAAACAAAAAAAAACGGATAAGGATCTCTAATAATCGCAATTTTACGCGGAAACCATGTCCAAAATTACATGAATATGCTAACAGCAGCCGACCTTCCTGCCAAGACGGAACGCGCCAAAATATTCCCGAAAAAAAGAAACAAGAAATTGTTTATGCAACCATGTTTTTTTTTAAGGAAGCCTGCGTGTTGCCAGGTTTTTTTACGGGTATTTTTTTGGTAATTTTATGTTTATTTATTTTATGTTTAGAATATTAGTGTGTTTATCACCTACCTAGCTTGTTGCTATAGACAAATATTGTAGGTTGTCTTTTCTTTCACGAATTGAGTAAATTTTGAATCGTCTTTTTTAAGAATCATTAGATGGAAAAACCTTTTTACCAACTAGGTATGTTGTGTCGGCTTCCAGTTTAATTACATGCAGCAGAATACCAGCATACAGTAATGCCTGTCTGACCAAAACCCAGTTACTGGGTATCACGACCCACCCTTTCACTTCAAGCTCACTTTATCCATGTTTCCCTTGGTAAGACTGGTTGAAACTCTGGTTCGGCTAGTAAAACCCCATGTGTAACACTAGTACGGCAGACTAGTGCTTTAAATGTGGACCTATTGATCATTCCCCCAGATACTCCTAATGCCACAGCAACTTTCAATGAAAGATATGTCGGCGACTCTGTTTTTTTCTCCAGATAATTTGTGCCCGGTAGATGGCAATAGGCTCGCCCCCTATTACATGGGACTTAAACATAACTGGCGAAATGTGGGTGTACTATAGGTACACCTCTGCCCAACCCTTCGGGGAAACCAGGCGTGATGTTATGTTTTTTTTATTTTTATAACCTAATTCATTACTAGTATTATTGTACAAAGCAACTTGAAACATACGAGTAGCACTCTAAGGCCGCGTTAAACCCAAAGCTATTGTCGCGCGGTTATACGATCTTCGCGATCGTTTATACGCATTAAGGCATCGTCCTAATAGAACGCGAATGCGCGATCATCGTAGGTTCGCGCGAATTTTACTCGTACGAACGCGCGATCAAACATATTGAACTCGAATAGGTGTGTCCTAACTGACAATCGCACGACGCTGTTGCGTGACTCCAAATGTTTCTAAATCTATTCGCACGAACTTAGTTCGTACGAACGCGCGATCAAACATATTGAATTCGAATAGATGTCCTAATTGAAATTCGCGCAAATCGCGTCGACGTAGCGGGGCACCGCGCCCGCGCCCCTCTCGCCTCTCCGGCCCTTTTATTTCGTAGACTTGACAACGACGCAGCGCTGAGCGCACGCCGTTGCTCGCGTCTTCAATTCGCGCGATGATCAGTAGGACACCAGTTTTTGCCATCGCGCGTACACGCGGTAGTCGCATCGCTTACTCCCGAGATGATTCGTGTTCTATGAGAACGATGCCTAACATGACATACTCGCGCGTTCAATCAAGTCTCATATGTACGTCATTATTCAGGTTAACGATCATGGATCGCGAATTCGCGCGACAGCCGCTTTCAGTAAAGACACAGGGTAACCCCGCGTGTATTCCACTCATTTTTCATTGAAACCTGAAGACCTCATTTTCGGGAAACCTGAAGACCCTCTGTTGATGCAATCGCGTATATTCGCGCGACGATCGCGTTCGCTAGGACAACCCACCTGCCCGAGCTAGCACATCGTCGCTAAGCGTTCTTTCAGACGTTTTTTTCTTTTTGCTCGGCTTCTGATGGTCATAGCGTGATGTGTAATAGCCTATAGCATTCCTCAAGAATTAGGTTTTCAAATACATAAAGAACTTGTGCATGCTAAGCTACTATTATACTACCATTGTAAGAACTTTTGTTACCATATTTATCGGCAAATAAATCTTTGACTTTGACTTTGACAGCTCCAGAGATTACCCCCTACATACAAACTTACAAACACACAAAAAACATAGAATTCCAAGACGAACAGGCTGCAACGCAATGAAGTGAATAAGCTCATGAAGCTCATGGTAAAGGTTATTTTAGAAGAGGTGGATGAAGAAATTTGTGTGATAAAGAAAAAAAAGTTATGGGTTCGAAAACGTATTGTACAAATACGTACCTACATTAATGCAGATTGCTTCACTTGTTTGTTTTCAAAATATGGCGACAGAACTCATGGTCAACATATTTAGAAACAAATTTTTAAAACGCCCATTCAAAAAAACGGATGATAACAAAATTGGGGGATACAGTTTGGTGTTGCAGCTACATTACTATCATCTACATCCAAAATATATTACACCAATCGATAACTAAAGAATCAAAGAATTTGTTACATCGACTCAGGACTGTGACGGCATGACCTCTACCCTCCTCAGACAATATTACTCGTTACCTTTACGTATTCACGTAAAACAAAAGGCCGTGTCCAAGACACAGCCCTTTTTGAGGCAGCTAATAAACTTGGCTAATTTTGACAGGCTGAACCTGTTAAAATGTGCAGCGACGTATGGTCCGGTGCAACTAGCCCGTAAAAATATAACAAAATGGATTGACTTGATTAAATCACTTACTTAAGAGGCTGACAAGAGCTAAAGCGCGGTCACTGTCAAACTGCATAAAAAAGAAAGAGAAGCGCGATGACACAAAGCTGGTAATTTATTTCAACAACGCACACCCGTAATCCCAGAAGGGTTAGGCAGAGGTGTACCTATAGTACACCCACATTTCGCCAGTTATCTTTAAGTCCCATGTAATAGGGGGCGAGCCTATTGCCATCAACCGGGCACAAATCCAGACTCCGGGCTGCTACTGAGAAATTCTAGATAGAAAAACCCAATAACACTTTGCCCGAGCAGGGAATCGAACCCAGGACCTCATGCTCAGCAGTAGCTCTTGCGACCACTAGAACAACAAGGCAGTATTTCAAAAAATGAAGCAATTCAATTCAATTTATTCACTAACAAATTACATTGTGTTTGAAATAATTCTACATAATAAACATAAAATACACTCGTAGAAAAAAAAAAATAAAAAAAAAATAATAACAACACAACTCCCATCATCTAAAACACATATTATCCAATGTCAACTCGTTAAATTTAGGAATCACCAAAAAAAAAAAAGTCATTCGTTGACAGGAGAAAATTAAATATTATTACAAGTCGTCAACGGAGTAGAGACACTTATCTATTAGGAATGCTTGATGATTTGTTATAAATGCAGATGTATAAATCAAGCTTTTTAAGTGATGTGGTAACTTGTTAAAAATTTGAACTGCTTGATATTGTGGACTGTGCTTCACTATGTTGAAATGAGGACTTATCTTATTTCTCAAAACCTTCCTACGTGTGCTCTCCCTAACCAGTCTTTCCTCATCTGTCTCATATTCATGCATGTACTTCTTAAGATTAGTCAGTAGTACTAGAACGTAGAGACTGGGTACTGTGAGGATGTTTAAATCCAAGAAATGTGGGCGACAGCTCTCTCTTTTTGAAATACGGACGATAGTACGTATAGCTCTTTTTTGAAGGACAAAATCTCTTTGGCAGTTGTAATTATAGCTATTCCCCCAAAACTGTATGCTATACATTAATTTAGACTCAACTAGCGCGTAGTATACTATTTTTAATCTTTTTATGTCAATTACGTCTTGAAGGGTTCTTAGCGCATAACACGCAGATGACACGGATGCATCCATGGCGGCTAGTTCCTTCTTCCAATTCAATAAGTCATCTATATGCACCCCCAAGAATTTAGCTTCTCTCACGAGTTCAATTTTGTCATCATTTAGTCTTATTTCCATGTTGTCGTTATTACGAGCAGTTGTTTTGAATAACATTATATTGGTCTTTGTATTATAAATTTTTAGTTTATTTACAGTAAACCATGAATAAAGGTAACTTAGAACTGCATTAACTTTTTCCGTGATTTCTTTAATGTCATTTGCCCCAATAATGGCATTCGTGTCATCAGCAAAAACCACAAGCTGTGTGTCGGGAAGTATTTTGTTTATATAATTTATTAAGTCATTGGTGAACAAAATGAACAAAATGGGTCCCAATATAGATCCTTGCGGAACACCGGCAATAATATTAAAAAAATGTGATTTATAATGTTGTCTGTGTCCATCTTGCATCTCACTGATTTCTACAAACATTTTTCTGTTTTTTAAATAGGATAACAAAAGTTGAGATGCTTTGCCTCTCACTCCGTAGTGATTTAGTTTAGCTATGAGTAAATCGTGATCAACAGTGTCAAATGCTGAGCTCAAGTCCAAAAATACACCAGCTACTCTGATTTTATCATTTATTTTATTGATTACATCATTAACCAGAGTATATATAGCGTCTCCTGTGCCAACATTTTTTTGATATCCAAATTGTCTCCTATGCAAGACTTTGTTTAAGTTTATATGAAGTACAAGCCGAGATTTAATCATTTTTTCAAAAATCTTTGAAAGCGTTGGCAGCAAAGAGAGCAGCCTTTTTTGTGAATCGGTATGATCTTGGCTATTTTTAGCTGTTCAGGGAATATTCCATCAGTAATACACTTATTAAACAAACAAGAAAGTGGTTCAGCAAGAATATTTAAATGATCTTTAATCACAGAGATAGGCATTTCGTCATATCCACAAGAACGTTTATTGTCCATCTTTCTGACTATATTAGAAATTTCATTTGGAGTGGTAGGAGTAAAACTAATTTCGTTTTCGACCCGTTGTGTACTCTGCTGCAGTAACAAAATCGCTTCCTCATTTTTTTTTAAACTGGTAAGACATTTGTTATCAAAATGTTTTGCTAGGGTATTAACTACTTCATCGGGTTCATCAACTATTTTGTCGTCAATTTTAAGTAATAGATGATCCATAGGCATAACTTTAGATCCGTTTGTGCCAGATTTCCTTGCTAGAGTTTGTTGAATTTTAAATTTTTTCCCTTACTGTTATTTTTTTAGCATTCGTAATAACCCTTCTATAAATTCTGATGTATTTATTTTTGTAATTCAGAACACTAGTTTCAAGATTATTACTACCATTATTTGCGCACAAAAAGCGTTTCATTTTACTAGAGATTTTCACACCTTTGGTGACCTATTTCATTTTAGTACTCTTTATAAGGCTAATTAAACGCTTCTTTTTTTTGTAACTTTTCTTAAAAATCTCTGAAAACTTCTTTACAAATGCATTAATTCCCATATTATTCCAGTTATGTCTCAATATGTTATGCTTAAAATATGTGCCGTTATTATAGACGAAAACTCTCTTATTTATAATAACATGCTGTTTGTTATTTCGTGACTTGCTTGTCAGAGATTACAACCGAAAATTACCTAAAAGACCTCCATGCCCATCAGCCAGACCATTATGGTCTACTTCACATTCCTTTATATAATATTCGGGCAGATTAGTTAAGATATTGTCGATACACGAATATGAGTAATTTCGAATAAAAGTTGCAGTGTTAACAAGATGGCTAAAATTGTAACATGTTAATAAGCCGACCAATTCAGTACGTTTTTTACTATCTAAAAGTAAATCTATATTAAAGTCTCCACATATTATGCATTTCCTATTAAATAAATGTTCCAGCAATTTTTCCATGCGTGTCATGAAAAGTTCAAAATTCTTGTCATAAGGACTACGATAACAACAACATATGTATAGACCAGTATCGATATCTTTAATACAACATATTTCAAAGCTGTCCATCTTATAAAGTTTGTTAATTACATCTATATTCTCTACTTTTCTATCAACATGTCCCAGGATCAAACTGCCACCTCTAGTCTTTTTACTTCTGGTGTTGCATGAAATCAGGTTGTAGTTATCTAAAGAAAAATTAATGACGGACTTGTCGTTTAAAAAATGTTCACTTATGCATATGAAGTCTACTCTGATTCCAAGAGATTGTATATAAACTTCCAATTCATTCTTCTTATTACTTACACCACACAGATTCTGGTGAAATATGTTGATACTTTGTAAACTAGGTGTGAGTATTTTATTCTGATTACGGTTACTACTACTGGCCTGCAAACTAGAATCCACCATTTTACTAACCCCGAAAAAAAGCATCAGCTTGCTGTGTTGCATTGGCACAAGTTTGACTACACGAAGGCTCTGAAATTATATTTGGCATTGATCTAGGAACTAATTGGAAGTAATATTTTAAAGTGCCTTTTTGTGGAATATTTTTAGTACTACTAGTAGAGTTACATTTTTCGGTCTTCCAAGAAGTTAAGTTTTTGCGCACTATGTCGTTACAGTATTTCATATAGTTGTTTCGATACTGAATTCGTAAAATTTCTCTTAAAAATAGCCGTGACTTTATTTTTGTATTTTGTTTATATCCACTGTCAATAAATTCTACATGCTTCAAATTATCACATATAAGACTAAGAATAGAATTGATTTTTGACGTGTTCATGTATCTTGCATTGTGTATATTTCCAACTAGTACATTTGTGTGTGAGATATTATATAAGTTATAATGTAAGAAGGATTGGAAAGTAATCGAATTGTCATCGTTTGTGCCTGTCAATATTATTACAAAGTCTCTTTTATCAAAGTTTTTACATAAATAAATGCATGAGTTTACTATTTCATTCGTAGGTGCATTCGGTTTTATTATAGACAGTACCTTAGCAATAATCTATTTGCAAAAAATCTACTGATTTGACTTAAAAAATAAAAGAGTATTACGTTAAAATGTTGATTGTAGAATAATTTGTCGGAAAATCAGAATGATTGCATGTATACAACCTGTTTTTTTATATCCTATAACTCTAAGGTATGATTGAGACCATATCAAAGAATCAACTGGCATATGAATTATGTTTCAGTGATCCTTTTTTTTTCCTTTTGCATACAAAACAATTCGACAAAGTCACGATTATTAATGTAATACACCCTTACGTGAAATATGACAACGTCGCATTTTCTTAGCTTTAAATATGAATGATTGGTTTTTATAAAAATGAATTACTCGTATTTATCAATGAAACAGATACCTAGACTAATCGAGGTTCTAGTTTTTGTAAAATTGGCAACCTCGCAAAAGTAAAGATTCGTCGTACTGGTGACAATTTTTGACCTAATTTAATTATGATTGATGATATCTCCGAAACTATGCATTTTTGGACCTTCCTATTCTAGGAGTTTTATTATTTTTATCCCATATAGTTATGGGATATCAAAAGAAAACAGGTTGTATTAGTATTGTTTTAAATCGTTAAGAGAATTTTTTTAAGGTATCTTCATGTTTTTTTTCTATTGCATCAAATTAGTTGTATTATGTTTTCAATACACTATCTAACTAGCATATATCCTGCAGAACATCACACATTTTTCTAATTTTCTTAACTGCAGTGGATCATATACTGTTAGGCATTTTAAAACTTGCGTTTAGGTCCTGTACACTTAACTACTCGACTACATTTTTTGTTGTTCAGACATATATACTTACTAAATTACTCACTTGACTATACTACTAACATAGTCCGAACCAGGGTAGACCATAGACCATTTTCCAATACAAGACACATAAAGCAAATGATTTAAAAGATTTTAAATAAACGTGGCGTATATTTTGGTCACGTTCTGAGCTAGAATCTTATGCACATAATATATTACTTATGTGTTTAACTTAGTTTTTGCATTAAACGTCTAGATTGGAGACTTTTTGTGCCTACATAAGTAAGATTGGCTGGCTGAACCAGTTGCTAAATTATTAACTCAGCCTATGGCAGTCCACTGCTGGGCTTAGTGGTCGTCGGTCCGTCTAGCTGGGGGAGCGTCCCACACTTCGCTTGCCGATACGCCATCTTCGAGCTCGTCTGTTCCACCGGCCAGCGGTCCTTCGACAAACATGGCCAACCCACTACCACTTCAGCTTGTTTACTCTGCAAGCTATGTCGGTAACACCGGTTCACACCGGATAGCTTGTTTTAAAATTTTATACTTCTAAGAAACTCCAAGCACAGTCCACTTCATAGCGCGCTGAGCAACCTTAAACTGTGTCATGCTAAATAAGCTCAGTTTGTGACCAATTCTTCTCGGGGGAACAGGACACCCCGAAATAGGGTACAAAACTGCTAACAGCCACTTTATTTAAAAAAAAAAAAAAAAATATTAGCCAACCTACTTTATTGAGATGGTATTTTTATTAAAGCTCGCGAAATCTGGGCCCGCGCGGTGGAATACGGCCCAATCCCTCTCACAGAGAGGCTTGTGTACCAGCAGTGGAAACATCGATCAAACTCGCGATTTCCATAACAAATAAAGCGCAAGCGCTACTGCTGAGCACGAGGAACTGGTTCCGATTCCCAGTTCGGGCAAAATGTTATTGAGTTACTCCATCAGGAATTTTTCAGTAGTGGACCAGAGTCTTGATTTTTGCACGGCTGATGTCATTTTCCCAATATGTTGAGTATTTTACACGGAGCGACTGTCTAACTGACCCGACAACTCAGTTACTGGGTAACACGATACTACTGGAAAGGCTGGCTTACAGACTTTTGGACGCCTAACTAGACTACCCCGAGGCACGGACTAGTCTCAAATTCTATGACCACGAATCGACCTTCGATCGACGACTATTATTTCTTTAATAATATACGATAGATAGCTATGAAAGAAATAAGATGTCACACTCAAAGCCAAGGACAAGACCGCATAAAATCAACGCTTACGTCAATATAAAAAAAAATAGAAAGATGTAGAATGAACGATATTTTAAAGATGTATGAATGTCACAGGCATTTCAAAGTCAAAGTCAAAGCATTAATCAAATCAAATCAAAATTTATTATTTCTCAATAGCGAACCTGGCAGACGTCGTCCTGCCCGAATAGCGCCACCTACCAGGTCCGATGGTGAGTCTAAACCATCCAGGCACCCACTCAAACTCACACAAAAAAGTTGACGATCCGGTTAAATTTATATTACGTTTATTTCGGATCATACATTTAACACACAATCCATATACTATTAGTGACAACGACTTAAAAACTATGTTAGTAAATCTTACAAACTAACCTAACAACAACTAATATCTACGTGGCTCAACACAAGTTGGCACGTGCCTCTGCACCCAGTGCCTAATAAAGGGGCTGTCCACCTTGTCAAATAATGTTTTTAGGATGCTGTTGGAGCCTCCGCGCAACCTACCCATTATTGACGCCGCCCTTTTTCTCATTTAGGCATGGAAATCATCAACACGGGCTTCCGCGAACATCTGCGAGGCACTGCAGAAGCGCGGAAGCCCCATCAACATCCTAAATCCATTGTTATACTGAACGCGTAGGGCGTTGTAGGCCCTCCGCGTATACTTCACCCACAAGCTGCACGTGTAGATGGTTTGGCAGTAGGCCTTGAAAAGATACACCTTCACATCCCCACTACAGCGAGCAAACCTGCGGGCTACCATATTGCAGCGAACCGCCAACGCCCTACGCTCTCTGCCCAAATCTGCATCATCAGATAAGTCCTCCGTTTAGGAGGAGTTCAGTTCAGTGACATACAGGCGTACAGAAGAATTATACCGTATGATTTTTTTTTACCGTTTTGAAAAAATTGTGTTTAATTAATAGGTGAACGAAGTAGAAGCCTATGGCATAGTTGTTTTAAATTTATTTTTCAGAAATTGGTCTAGCCATAAATACAACACATTTAAAGTAAACTTTCATACTAGAACAATAAAAACAGTCATTTTGATAAAAATTCATGAACCGATAAAAAATATCGAAATTTATGCGTACGAACCGCTCGCGCATCCTCGCCCGCCCGGCAACCTAATTGCGTAACACATTTTCGTAAACGATTACGACTAATCTGTTGTATTTTGACAGTTCAACAACATTCATTGCGTTATTTACATTGTTGAGCAGATTTTTTGATCTAACTTAATAAGCAATGTATTAACAATCTGTTTCATAACGATTCAGATTCCGATTTATTGTGTATTACGGAATTAGGGTACGGGTCCCGCGCGCTTTTTCTCTCTAATTTCAGTACTTTTAGTCGCTTGTCATTAGTCACGGAGCACAGAGTACTAATAGTAATATGGAAAACACGGAAGTGACGTCGCGTTGTTTAAGTTGCTAGTACTTCAAATTCTGTAATGTATTGTTTAATGCTGCAAGACCAATTTCTTTGTTTGTTTTTTGTTAAATTAAATACTATGCCAACTTCTACTCCGTTCACCTATTTATACCCTGTTTTTCAAGACGTTAAAAAATTTCATCCGGTATAAAACATTGTATAAAAAATAAACCTACGTGGGCACATATGAAGCGTCAGAAGCTAGATGCTATTCCAAATTCAAACAATGCCCTTAAGCTTGATGCTATTCCAAATTCAAACAATGCCAAAAGCCCTTTTTAAAGGCACATAAAAGTGAAGCGTGAGTAATAAGATAATTATTATAGGAATACTTTGCCTCCAAATCTAAATATTATGATTTTTTTTTTTTTTTTTATCTTATCCAATTCCATCATGATCATGAGTAATCATGACTCATAATTCGGCAAAAATATTCAGCCTCTAGTGTTCCGTAACAGTGAGTGGGCTGTAATCCACCACGCGGGCCCAGTGCGGGTTGGGTTACATTACTTATGGGTGGCTAAATCTAATAACTACATGGTTTGCCCTCCTGCTAGACTAACGAGGCAGCCTTAGTACCAACATTTCCCTAAGTTTCTAGTCTTTCAGCTCAAAGACGCTTTTTCTTAATGCCTGCAACGTCTGCCGATTTACATTTTGAATTTCTTATTTGGATTTACGGTTTTTCGTGTCCGATTTTCACCTATTTACATAACTTTGCTTATTTAACTGGATACCTAAGTAGAATCAGGTAACTGCGTGTCCAGATTTTCAGATGTCAATAGATTTCTTGAAAGTTATTCGAATTTTGAAAAGACTTTTTCGAATGGCTTGTTAACGGAAAAACAGATCATCAAACTAAATGTCAAATGATGTTATTTCATCGAGTTAGTATGTACAGTCTATTCACAGTAACCCAAAAGTAACGAACTTGAAGATCATTGTGATTTTGACAGACTTTTTAATGCCAGCAAAATAACAGCAACCAAAGTTGAAAAAAAAAATACACAAGTTCAACCCGAATTCTCAAGTCAAACACTAAACTTAGAAACTGAGACGGGTTAACTGCTAGTATATGCCTATGGCATTAAGTCCGCCGCTGTACAATACCTAATGTGCGTGAAGTATAAATAAATAAACTCAAGTTAGTTCCTGTAAACGTAATTTGATTTAAAAGAGTGACCAAGGAGTTTTTTGCCCTATCTTCTCCATAGGTACCTACTACGCTTTGGAATGGGCAACAAGCTTCATTTTTCTGACCGACCGACCTTGACAATTCAAAAGTGCCTGTAATTGGTTTATTTGAAAAAAAAAAAAACTTTAATGGACTAGTTTTTGTAATTAAGTTTTCACGTATAATGATTTTGTATAGTTTCAGCTATACACACGTATTTTTATTTGGTATAGCTGCAGTAGTTTGCTACATAAAAATATAGTTTTTTATCTAGCAAACTACTGCAGCTGCAAATGGCACGATGCGCATCCCTGGAAAAATGTCGTTTTGACGGAAAACGTCATTTTTGGCGGTAGAAGCTATTACGGTCACCCCGTCGTCGCGTCGCCGCGTCGTGGCATTTGAGTGTGTGATTATGACCGTGATGCAAACTCAAGGTAAAAAAAAGAAAGTTGTGGATATTTCGAAGACAAGGCCGTGTGCTAAACGTTTTTTTTTTTTTTTTTCATGGCACCTCGCAGGTCAACCTATGAGGTTGTCCTTGTAAATTTTTACGTGAATGCGTAAACGTAACAAGTAATATTGTCTGAGGCGGGCACAGGTCGTGCCGTCGCAGTCCTGACTCGACGTAACAAATTCTTTGATTCTTTAGCTTTCGAGTGGTGTAATTACATTTTGGACGTAGATGATAGATATGTAGCTGCAACACCAAACTTTATCACCCGATTTTGTTATCATCCGTTTTTTAATGGCCTGTTTTGACAGGAAATTAAATGTGAACTGACTCTACTATAACTTGTTTCATTGTACGTTTTTGTTCCTGTCAGTACGTGGCATCAAATCATATCAGCGTAAGTTTGAAAATCTGTCTGCTTATTTTTACTACTGCCTTGTTGGTCTAGAATCGCAAGCGGTTCTAATGAGCGGGCGCAGTCAGTGGGGACTGGACATATCTTGGCTGCCACGGCTTATTTTAATTTCCGAATTGTTTTATTTTTTGTTTTGTATGTTTTTTTATTACGGACGCCTTTAAAGTACACGTCTTTCTTTCTACATCGTTCTCACATGTATAATTTCAACATAACTGATGTAACTAATTTTCTGTAACAATATTATTGAAAAGAGTCCATGGAGTTTCTTGCCCTTTCTTCTCCATAGTTACCTACTACGCTTTGGAATGGGCAACTAGCTACATCTTTCTAAGCGACCGACCTTGACAATTTAATAGTGCCTGTAATTGGTTTATTTGAAATAAATGCTTTGAGTTTGAGTTTCATGAGGTCCTTAATTCGATTCCCGGGTCTGAAAAAGTGTTATTGTGTTTTCCATCTGGAATTTCTCAGTAGCAGCCCGGAGTCTGGATTTGTGCCCGGTTGATGGCAATAGGCTCGCCCCCTAATACATGGGACTTAAACGTAACTGACAAAATGTGGATGTATTATAAGTAAATCCTTGCCAAACCCTTCGGGTATTAATAATTTTACGTTTATTGCGGATCACACATAAAAGTGCAAACAATCCTTATTGTATTAGTATCAACAACATAAAACTATGTTAGTGAAACTTACAAAACTAACCAAACAACAATACGAACATATATACCTACGTCGCTCAACACAAGCCTAATACAATGGCTTTACGAACAATGTTTTAATAAAATTTGTACAAATACAGGAATGATGTTATGTGTCAGTTTTATTGCATTGAGGTACTGGTCTTTCAGAAACCGGATGCTAAAGTTACAGGCTGGATATTTTCAGTGTGGTTGGCTTATATCAAGAATGTCACGTTCCCGAAATCAAAAGACGGAGACTGACTTGCAACGTTACAAAACGGCGATACACAAGACTAAGTGAACACTCGCTTCGAGCACTTGAATGCGTGCGCCATTTTTGACTGATTTGTTTGTAAACATGATTGCAATGTTCGCATCGAGCGGCTCGTTCACAGAAGTCAGTGCAGCGAGCCGTAACGTGTTTCAAAGAAATTCACTATAAAGCTGATAGTCGAGTGGAGGATCCGGTGCTCGCATCGAGCGGCTCGGCTCTAGCGACTAGTGTAACGCGTTACAAAAACTTGATACATTACAAATCCATGTCTCGTATCTAGCCTTATTTCTATTGACTAGGTACCTACGTCTTTAGTTGACTTAATTGAGCCTTAGCAATTGAGATTATGTCATGCTCACTCTAATGTCTCACTGATGGTGGCGCGTGTATTACCTAGATCATTCGTTCCTTTAAAAAAGGTTGAGCTGAATCGTGAACAAGCGCCGTCATGTCAGTTAGGACCGGTCATCCCTTAACTGCCACTGCTTATTTATTTATTTATTAGATATGTCCGCTTTAACGTTCGGGTCTTTTTATCGATCACACATGTGTAATTTCAACTTGAATGTTGTAACCAATATTTTGATAGGTAGTGAAGATTTAAGAATGTCCATAAATAATGATTAAAGAGTGTCCATGCAGTTCCTTGCCCGTTCTTCTCATTTTCTAGGTAACCTTCGCTTTGGAATGGGCAACAAGCTAATTTTTTCTGACTGACCGACTCCTTGAAAATTCAAAAGTGCCAGTAATTGGTTCAATGAGGGTTTTCGAAACTTTTTCTGCCACTAGGCGGCGCTTCGTAGGCGTCAGGTCCAAACAGCTGTCAAATAGCACAGAGTCGTAGGTACTGAACATAAATTATTGAAATTCTATTGTATTTGGAAGTGTTATTGATTTTATTATGGATTATGTTTCGTTGGAGTAAATCATGCCACTGCTTTAATCGGGTTTTATCTCTCGTAGGGAACTTATGTCCTCCTGTTTTATTTGCACACATAGGCACTGCACAACACTGTGGCATTTTAAACAGCGATATTCCGAAAGGAATGATTTTAAGAATAAATAAAACAAAAAATATATAGAAAATTACAATTCGCGTATGTATTTTGACAGTCCATTGGACCTGCCGCTACAGTCCTGCCATCTATCGGAGATCATTTCAGAAAACCCTCATTGAAGGTGATACTATGAGTTTGAGGTTGAATGCATTTACGACTAACCAAATATAGTCCTAAAAAAACAAAACTCGAATAAAATTTAAAAGAAAACATGATAATTCACGGTCAAAAAATATTGGCTGTGAACAAACATCAGTCCGCGTTCTAAATTCAAAAACACAGAATAGATTATTCATTACGGTTGACAGTGACGCACGAATGTCATCCATATTGCATTAAGATGTTTTTCGTTCGGATATTCGTATGAGTGATGTTTTAATAAAATATGTTTGTTGGTTTTTTATAAGCTTGGGTTGCTGTTTTTTTTGTTTTTGTTTTTGCGATAGACGTCCTGTATGCTTGTAAAACTAAATAAGTAGATAACACTATTGTTTGCCTAGTTTCTATGTTTTGTTTCCACTTAAACCTACATGGGCACATAAGAGAATTAGTTAAATGTAAAGTCAGATGGATAATTGTTAACCAACTACCAACTACGATGCCTATCTCAAAACCTATCTTCAAATAACAACTGTCATTTTTTGACAGTTGTTTGACAGTTGGCTGTAACACAGTAAATTGACGTAAGGTCAATTCATTTCCCTGCGTGTACATACGTTAGTAGATAATAGGGATGATGTTTTTTTTTATTTTTCATAAAAATATTTGTTTCCAAATAGTGCAAAGAATATTAGAAAAAGTGTAAAAGCAAAAATTGCCAAGACACATATAAACGTTTTACAATCAGAGTTAGACAAGGACAGCACTATCGTAAAGGTGGCCTCACGAAAATGTAACTTCATACTAGCGCCGTACAATGTCCGTGCCGCGTGACGAGGACGGGAATAATACTCTAAAACTCATGTTAAAAAACACTTTGTAATCAAGCATATTACAAATTAGAAGATTATATCCTTGATAAGAATGCTTGGAAACATGCTGGTCCTGCTCCATAGGACAATCTAGAGGCTAGACAAAATCATACTATTTGCTTATTGTATTGTATATTTGGTTATTTTTACTTTACTCACACACTGTATTATTCCAAGTTAATATTTTAGGAAAATCATATATTTTTACAATTGTTTGTAAATATGTGAGCACAATGTACCTATCAAGTGATTAATTTATATACCTTTGCTTTATTTTCAATGTTTTTGTACCAATAGTGGTATAGTATTTTTATTCTTGGTGCATCGTATAGAAATATAATTAATGTATACAAAATATTGTAAAACATTTTAAAAGAGTAACGGTGGAGTTTCTTGCCACTTCTTCTCCATACGAAACTACTGTTTGGAAGTGGCGACTAGAATCAGTTCTATTTTTAATGTACATTTTGACGTTCAAAAGTGCCTTTTTATGGGCCTATTTGAAATAAATGCTTTGACTTTGACTTTGACAAAAAACTATTAAAGCGTGTATCTTCTTCATATTTACATCTATTTAACCGATTATCTCTTTTCTACTATCCCTTCTTTGAAGTGACATTTTTACGAACATTTAAATATTAGTCATCATACAATACTTACAAGTTTTAGCGACTTGGCCCCCCTGTACAGTCAATAATTGTATTACAGGAAGGTAGTGGAAGGCCTTCCACTTCCGCTGCTAAAGCCAGTAAAGTGGATGAAGATGGCTTTAATCTGGCTGAAGGCAAGAGGGGTCGTACCGCTCCTGCAAGTGAGGATGTCCGCGCTGCAGTACCCACCATGCTCCTGTAAACCTCCATCAGGAGAAGCCAAGATCTAATCGGTGCCGCGGAACGGAAGTTGCTGAAGCTGTCGCGGTTGGAGTCAACCAGGACTATATGTTTTAAGTCCTTCCGCGATGCAAAAGGCTTTCTTTCTTAGTTTAGATATTTGGCTGGCAGGAGTTATATACAGAAGTTACAAGGACGCACGATCAAACCAAGCTCCCAAGTGCAGTGTGTTATGATTTTGTGTTTTTACAATTATGTATTTGGTATAATTAAATATATTGTATTTGGTATTTATGCCATGGCTCTTTGTTGCCTGAATTAAATGATTTATTATTATTGTTATTATAACCTCATGGATCAACACTTAATTTTAACTGCACTTCAATTTATATCACAACCCTAAGAAATTTGAAGGAAATGCATACTTTTGTTTGAAAAATTCGTCTGCTTGAATACGCAACGTAATTAATGTTGCTGAATTGACAAAATGAGAAGCAAAAGCAGTGTAACGCAATGGGGAAGGCAACTGTCAAAATGGCGCTGTCGTAGCTACTTCCCAAAACAAGCTAATAATACAAGGTGAGGTAGTCATTATTTAATTTTTGCGAAAATGTCTCTTTGTTGTGTTCAAAAGTACTCTGAAATTGGTATCCACTATTTTCCGAAAGATCCTAAAGAACAATGCCCACTTCCCATACATTTAAAACTTGATTATGAAAGTTTATCTATAGTTATAAGGTATAGTAGAAAGACTACCTGTATGTTTAGAAAATTATTTCATAATAGTCATTTTTACGATTTAAACGCTACGAAGTCCAAAAAATATTAATGTTACTTTTTAGGTTAGCATTTGCCGTTACTAAATATAAAGAAATAAATGTGCTAGAACGTATTAAACAACGCTCGAAGTTAAGTCTAAAATACAAATACTTCCCTAATAATACAAGGTTTTCCAATAAGATGTGACATTTTGATATTCCAAGAAAAATGCAATTTTTTAATATTAATGATCAATCAATCAATCAAATTTTTATTTGTAAACATAGGTACACATAAAAGGTCTTAAATATACATATTATTGTAGTCGAGCACTATGTTCTACCAATGAAATTGGTGTACAAATAGTAGTTTTAATATAGTAAATTAAACAGTTGATAAAAAACAAAAGTCCAAATGATTACTAGTTTTATAACAAGAATAAATGCCAATTAAATTAAGAACTGTCAATTTAATTAAATTTTACATGCATGTCAAGGGAAGTTAATTTATAGGAAATTTATCACAATTTGTCATTAAAAAAATCTTCAATAGAGTAATACGGCTTGTCTAATAAAAACAATAGCAAATTACTTTTAAATTTGTAGACATTTTCTTCATTCCGTATACATTTCGGTAATTTATTATATATCCTTGGAGCCATTACGAAAACACTGTTTTTATATAGTGCAGTTTTAGACCCTACTGTTTGCAACCGGTCACAACGGCGCTGGCTACTTAATCTTTTAAATTTGTGCAGATAATTTTTTACAAACATGGAAGTTTCAAATATGTACAACGAAGGCATTGTTAATATTTTCATATTAAAAATATGGAAATATTAACAAAACGGTTTGCAACTGTCCGTATTCTGTAAGTTGCAGATAGCTCTTATGCATCTTTTTTGGCACTTAAACACTGTATGTTTACCCGTTGCATTGCCCCAAAATATAATTCCATACCTCATTGTTGAGGCTACTAGACCATGATATGTTGTTAATACCGTTGTCCGACCGGCTGTTTTACTTAACATATACAAGGCATATGAGTATTGGTTTAGTTTACTACACACACTTTGTCAATATGTGAATTCCATAATGTGTTTTCTATGTTTAATCCGAGAAATTTATATCAGATATTATGATCAGATATTTATTTCATTATAAAGAGGAGGGTATGCCGTTAATAGTGGAAAATACATCAGGCAAATGACCTCCAGGACCACGTTTACAGGACCATATTCTTTTCATGAAATTATCCATAACCAAATCGCAAAGTGGCTGCCCTATGTCCTCGATAGCCTCAAGAATTCCATCTTTGAGGTCTTGAATAGACGCTGGGCTGTTGGCGTAGACTTTATCTTTCACGTGGCCCCAAAGGAAGAAGTCGCAAGGTGTTAAATCACAAGATCTCGGTGGCCTATTGTGATCAACTCTTCGAGAGATAACACGGTCTGGAAACTTTTCCCGTAAAAGTGTTTTTTTATGGCTGGAATTGGATGGTATTGATCTAGACAACGTTTACTTTCAACAAGACGGCGCTACGTGCCACACAAGCAAATAAACCATTGATCTCCGTTTCAATTACATATTACATGATTATTTAATTTAATTATGATGTTATTTTTAATTAATCTGCATTATGCAAATACTAATAAAACAAGATTACTGATTATATAAAATGTAAAATAATCTATGAAACTCAGACACACAGTTGAATAAAGTCAAGTAGCAAAATGTAAAATGGAACGTCGGTCGTAAAAAAGGAAAGTTGAGATGCGTTCAAAACATGCTAATAAGTTTTCTCTTGACGTAGATTAAGCAAGAAATATTAAACAACATAGACCCGACCGTGAACGGGTGATAACTAATCTGCTCAAATTGAGAGCTGTACAGGTAACAGTGAACGATACTACAAGGGCCATTGTGGCGAAGGGCTGCCCGCAGGGGGGCGTTCTCTCGCCGCTTCTGTGGAACTTGGTTGTGGAAAGCCTCATCAGTACACTTAATGACAAAGGCTACTTTACTGTGGGCTATGCTGATGATATAACCATAATAATAAATGGCACCCACGAAAATACCCTATGCAACCTTATGCGACAAGCCTTAGAAATAGTAGAGGACTGGTGCAACCAGCTATCTGTCAACCGCACAAAAACTGAACTGATTCTCTTCACAAAAAAGAGGAAACTAACGACACTACAACTACCACGCTTCTTCGGAACTACCCTAAGCCTATCAACTGAAACCAAATACCTAGGCATCTATTTGGACAAACAGCTGAATTGGGCAAAACACACGAACAACATCACAACAAAAGCCAGTATATCTCTGTGGCAGAGCAAGCGAATGCTAGTCAGAAACTTGGGGATTAACCCCAAGGTCACTGGCTATACACTACTGTTATTCGACCAATTATCACGTACGGCTCGTTGGTCTGGTGGCCTAGGACAGACATGAGCACAGCCCAAAGAGATCTAGAAAAACTGCAGCGGTTTGCTTGTTGTGTAGCAATCACTAGCTGCATGAGAACTACACTCACTGCTGCCCTACAGGCAATGCTTGGGCTGCCACCCCTACACCTCATGCGGGAGGAGGTGACCCTGGCTGCCTTCAGGCTCCATATATCGGGAACCCTAAGCAAGGACTCTAGGGTCAAAACACACGCGTTAAGGAGGATGCGGTCATACGACAACCAAAGTTGACATCACCCTGCGACAAAACCTCGAAGCGACACTATTTTCAAAAGCACTACAACATAGTACTCTCAGAAGAACAGTATGACTACTCAGGCCCAAATGAGCTGAGAGTATACACTGACGGCTCAAAGACCGGATCTGGGACCGGAGCCGGAGTCTTCTCACACGACCTTAACATAAACTTATCAAGTCCGCTGGGAATGTTCAACACCGTCTATCAGGCGGAGTGTGTGGGCATTATCCAAGCGGCGCATGCCATAGAAACCAGGAAAGTTACGGACAATCATATACGCATACTTTCCGACAGCGCCTCAGTCCTCCAATCACTGGAGAAAAAATGCATCACCTCGAGTTTAATACTAGAATGTCACAGGGCTCTAGAACGAGTAACGGTACCCAACCGCAACACAGTAACACTGCAATGGATAAAAGGACACAGCGGGTCACTAGGCAACGACGCAGCTGACGAACTAGCCAGGAGAGCACCCAGCGCGTCGGCCTGCGGGCCTGAACCCATCATACCCATCCCCTTCAACCAGGTACGCAGGTGGCTGCTGGAGTCCACCCACACACAAGCTGAGAGGTGGTGGACCTCGGCATCAGGCTGCAGGCAGTCCAAGGAAGCTTTAGCAATAGGCATAACGGACAGTCCCCTGTGCAGAGCTTGCATGGAGTCGGACGAGACCGTTGCACATGTGCTCTTTGAGTGCACAGGCGTAACCCAGATTAGGACAGAAACCCTCGGGACACCCAGATCATACACAGATGTTCTCAACAGACCAAAAGCGTTGATCGGCTTCTGGAGGGAGGTGGGCTGGTTGGAATAAATAAACCACCGACGGCCGCCATGGCCCACGTACAATGGTCCACATAAAGGACTAAGTGCGGAAACCAAACCCTCTAACATAGAACATAGAATATTAAACAATATTTTTTGCCTGCGTTTCTTATAACAGTGTGATTAGCGTAATTAATATACAATTCAATTAGCTGTATTTTAAGATATATTTCATTTCTATACATAGTCAGGTGAAAAATGGGCATTCTTCTTAGAAAATTGTGGCTAAATAGCTATTTTAGAGATTTTTTAAATTAAACAGAGTTCGTAGTTACGCCGGAAACATTTTGAAGAAAGTGATATCAAAGAAATGTTAAAGGTATAACATTTTAAGACACTATCCATGTCAAATTCGTGATTCAATAAATTGATATCACCGAAAATAACAAGATGGTGAAATAAAACCAAACTCAAATATCAAAATTGTGGGCCGTAGGGACCGAACTACGGTGGAGTGACCATAGCTACAATGCTCTGACTAACCTTTCCATTACCTCGCTGGTAAAGCGCCAGAGTAGTCAGCCAAGTTTTATGCAATTTGGTGGTTGTATGTTGATTTAAAGTATGATTTGTACAAATATGTATTTACAGAATTATAATCATTAGCATCAGATTTATTTATTCACAAATTAAACAGCCGGGCAGCCCTTTAACAATTTCACTAAAAATTAATAAACTAATCTTACAGCCAATTACGGATTTACAATTTAGTAGCTACACTTAGTGTATGCACAGAAACAAACAGGATGACAGGCTAGCACCATCCAAACATACCTAGGTGTGCAGTGTGGGTGGGTGTGAAGTTGTTATGGTGTATGGGTACTACGAGTATAATCAATACTATTTAGAATAGTTGGCCAATTCATCGCACACAACAGTTACCAATACTTGAAGATGTCAAGATTTCATGAAATATTCCTTCAATAGGATTACTTGGTTTTAAAGAGAATTTTTGATGACTTTCATGATTATAATTCTAATAAATACATACTTGTTACAAAGCGTATTTTTATCAATTTACACCTAATACTGACTAGCAAGTAACAAAAAAAAAGATCATTTGAATTTCGCGGAATCGTAGCTTGGCTTAGGTACACTTACTTTCTTCCCATAAAGTAAAAGAAAAAAAAGGATTGTTTTTGTTTCTAAATTTAAAAATCTATAGGTACTAATAAAAAAAACTGAAGAGTTTGTTTGGTTGAACGCTCTAAACTCTGGAACTGACAGTCGAATTTGAAAAATTGGTTTTTCATTTGATAGCCCAATTCTTGAGGAAGGCCATAGGCTAACATTGCGCTAGGACCGTTAGGAGACGATCAAAATGAAAAAAAGTCAGACAGAACGCTAAGTGAAAACGAATTTATATCGCGGGTACTTATCGAGGAAATGAGTTAAAAGTTAACATCAACTTTTCGGTTGAATTAGGCCAAACTTATTGGTGTTTCATTTCGTAGCGTTTTTTCCTGTCCATAGTAGACCACACCGTACTTGTTAAAATCCTTGCATAAAACAAAAGCAACACGCCATGAAAAAATATGACGTAATTTTAAATTCAAAATAAGAAAATAATATTTAAAATTCTTACTTCTATCCGAACGCATTCGAAAAACTAAGATGGCGTCCTAACGGTAGCGTTCAAAACAGTGTCAGCCAATTTAATTTTACAATGTGGCGATAATTTTATGTATTTATTCGGGACGTACGAACTGACTGAAGTTACAGTTACTGAATTATTACATATGTTAGTTTTACCAATTGATGCAATCTTATGAGGCCTTTTTCTGAATTAATGTTTAGTTGCTGGCAATCTAGAACGTTGGTAATGCATTAATCTCAATTTGAGACTACTGAAATAAAATAACTCCCTGACTGATTAAACAGCCTCGTTGGTCTAGCGGGCGCAAACGCTACTGCTAAGCATGAGGTTCTGGGTTCGATTCCCAGGTCGGGCAAATTCTTATTGGGTTTTTTCATCACGAATTTCTCAGTAGCAGCCCGGAGTCTGGATTTGTGTCCCATTGATGGCAAACGCTCGTCCCCTGTTACATGGGACTTAAAACTTGACTGACCAAAATGTGGGATACTATAGGTACACCTCTGCCTTACCGTTCTGGGATTACAGGCGTGAGGTCATGCTACGAAATGGGAAAAAAAAAGATTTTATTCTAACATTAGCTGAGATATGTACATCCATAACTGTCACAAGGGAAAATCTTTTTATCGATACTAAGCGCTGATTTTACCAATGAAACTGAACGCGACCAAAACTACTTTTAAGAGCTGTCAGTGTCATTATTTTAATGGAATATTGACACTGACAGCTCTTGAACGCGTTTTAGATGTGATGAACGGTCGGTACGGAATCAGTAGCATTGGTGAAATCAGCACTTAGTAACGTACCTATAGTTACACATATTCTGTGGAAAGTCCAATTGTCGACTGTTGAAACTTTCACAGAATAGTAGTTCTATATAATAAAACACATAACCCTGTCTTTGATGTCGTACAGTCGGGTTATAAGGTAAAATTCGTTGTTTAAAAATATATAGAGATATGAGGAACAGGGTGTAAAGTACAAGTTATAGATACTCTGTATCATGAAAAGGTTGCCGGCATTTCTGGCGGCAACAATTTCGCTGGCCATTTTCCTGGCGCGAGGGGTAAGGAAGGTTGTGAACGTGCTCGAGATCACGTTGAAGGCGTCCATCGGGTTCTGGCCGACCACGCGGGTGGCTGCGGGTGGAGCTGGAGCGGCGAGAGCGGCTTTGTTAACGGGCACAGGAATGCCTGGGGGCGCGTTGACGCGGATGCGGGGGTTCATTAGTGGAGGGATGGCCGCAAGAACGGGTCTGGGAGCTAAGGCTGGAAAAGCCTGCTGGTGGTGAAGGTAGTTCCAGGGCGAGGGCCTCTGAGGACTGAGTCGCTCCTGGTAATGTGTAGTTGGCCACGCTTGAGCGTAGCGGGGGCTTTCCCTTTGCTGACGGGCGTCTGCGCGCTTCGTCAGCTTGGGAGAAGTGGATTTGGGAGCCTTGGGGCATCCACGATAGTTTGCCGGATGGCCTAACTCGCCGCACAGCACACAGCTTGGCGGCTCTGTGCACAAGGTGCGGTCTTTGGAACGGGAGCAGTCTACAGTGACGTGTTCGCCCAGGCACTTGACGCACCTGGGTTAGGCATGGCAGTGCATCTGCGAATGCCCGTACAGCTGGCAGCGGTGACACTGCCCTATGAAACCGGTCTTAAATGGCTTTTCGATCTGCAATCCGGTGAGGTTGCAGATAGTTCTGACATTGAAAATGGGTTGGTGACCCTCAGTAGGAGGACAGACCACGAGGACCATGTCAAATAGCACTCTACCTCTGGCGCGGTGCATCCGGTGCACCTCGGTGAGTGGGACGTTCTGCGACTGAAGGTCGGCTTTAATTTCGTCCGCGGGGATTTCCTTGGGGATCCTACGGATCACAACCCTAACTTGACGGTCTTCGGGGAGGGCGTAGGTGTGGAAGGACACACCTCTTAATCGTAAAGTTTTGGTTAGTTCCCTGTAGTCGTTAGACGTAGGGACTTGAACCTTAGACTTAGCGCTGGTGTAACCGATTCTTAACTCGGTGCACCATTTGGCACATCTGTCCATTTCCCCTTGTCCTGAATGAACACAGGGGGATGGGGGGACGATCTTTTTTGACGCAGAGGGCTGGGCAGAGGGCTTGCGAGCACTGTGGCTGAGGGAAGAGGTGGTTGAGGCCGAGGCGGCCTGGGAGAGGGCACTGACGCACTGACAATGAGATGGCGAGTGGAGCCACGGGAGCGGAGGTAGAAATGTCGATTAAGGGTTTTTTGGTGGTCCTTGTGTCAGGACTCCCTTTCTCTTTGAGGCTCCTCTTTATTGAGCCGACCGTCTTAAAGACGCCTTCGTCGGAAGATGGGGAAAAGCTTTCGGAGTTGCTCTCCAGATAGGGTGAGGTCGAGCGAGGGGATGGCGCGCTGGTGTCCATGTGGACAGCCGGCGGCGAGCAACTTGGAAGTTGCGACGGAGAGGGAGAGGGCTCGAGGGCATCGCTAAAAGTAGCGATGTCTGAGCTGGCGGTGCCTACTTGGTCAGACGGATCGGGGACGGACTGCTGCAGAGCAGCAAATTTCGCGCCATACTTGGCGAGGAAGTCGGGGTCCTTGAAAAGGACCTCTTTGAGGAACGCCAAGAGGAGGGCGTCCCCCATGGTCGGAGGAGGGGGGGCTATTTATGGGACGGAATGGTGGAAATTAAGTTTCCACTAGCCTAATCCTATACCTATCTCTCCGGGTGGATTGGCCCGGGGATGAGTTCCCTCCCTGTCGGGTGTAGACAGGGAGGTATGTACCTATTGGTGAGCCCTAAGCTTGTAAACCCGTCGCCAGTCTTATTGAAAGTCAAAGTCAAAACATTTATTTCAAATAGGCCCATAAAAAGGCACTTTTGAACGTCAAAAATTACATTAAAAATATAACTGATTCTAGGCGCCCCTTCCAAAAGGTAGTTTCGTATGGAGAAGAAGGGGCAAGAAACTCCACCGTTACTCTTTTAAAAAATGTTTTACAATATTTTGTATACATTAATTATATTTTATATGTGAAGACGATGCACCAAGAATAAAAATACTATCCCACAATTGGTAAGAAGAATTAAAAATAAAGCAAAGGCAGATAAATTAATCACGCGATAGATACATTGTGCTCACACATTTACAAACATTGTAAAAATATATGATTTTCCTAAAATATTAACTAGGATTAAGCTAGTGTGTGGGTAAGTAAAAAAAATAAAATAAAAAATTAAATTAGCAACTAGTGTGATTTTGTCTAGACGGGATTGTCCAATGGCGCTGGACCATCATGTGTCCAAGCATTCTTATCTTCTATATAATCCTCTAATTTGTAATAAGCTTGTCTGCAAAGTGTACTTTTTATTCGAATTTTAAATTTTCTTTCATTTAATTGCAATATATCACAAGGTATTTTGTTATAACATTTAACACAGTAACCCATAAATGATGTATGTACTTTAGCCAATCTGAAAAATGGTTGATCTATTTTCTCTTTATTTCTAGTATTCAAATTATGTCTATCACTTATTTTATTAAAAAGATGTAGATTTTTTCTTAAATACATAATATTTTCATAAATGAATTGGCAAGGTACTGTCATAATATTAATCCCTTTAAATGGTTCCCTGAGAGATTCGCGACGAGGAAGATTGTTTATGGCTCTGACAGCTCTCTTTTGACCAATCAAGTGAAATGGGGTGACACTCTATCTAGCATTAACAGGTGAGATTGTGGTGTTCGCCAAGGGGGGTTGACTTCTCCGGACCTGTTTAACCTTTATATCAATGATCTGATCGTGGAACTCAGAAGAACCAAAGTTGGCTGTCACGTAGGTAATGTCTGTGTAAATAGCTTGCTCAAGCTATGCTGATGACATGGTTCTTTTGAGTCCCTCGATTAAAGGCTTGAGGAAACTGTTGTCTGTCTGTGAGCGTTACGCAGATGTTCACGGACTGAAATATAACGTTCTCAAAACCGAGTCAGTGGTATTCAGATCTGGAGCTGGTCCGAGTAACATACCCAGTCTGAATTTGAATGGTGCGACCATAAAGGTTGTAAAGCAGTTTAAATACTTAGGGCACATTTTGACGGACAGACTTCAAGACGATTGCGACATAGAAAGAGAGCGTAGGGCCCTCTCAGTGAGGAGTAACATGCTCGCGCGCAGGTTTGTGAAGTGCACCAAAGACGTAAAGAACACTCTGTTCAGAGCTTACTGCTTGTCAATGTACACCTGCCAACTTTGGTGTAACTACACAAAAAAGATGTACAACTCGTTAAGGGTTCAGTATAATGATGCTTACCGAACCCTTATGAAACTGCCTAGATACTGCAGTGCCTCGAGCATGTTTGCCGAAGCGGGGTTCCCAGACTTTTACGCCATCATGAGGTCAAGGGTCGCGTCTTTTTGGCTAAGTTTGAGGCGCTCTAGTAACAGCATTTTGAGGGTTGTCTCTTGCAACCTAGCAAGCCCCATATTTGTGCACTGGAACTCTGTTCACCTAAGTGAGAACAAAAAATGAAGAAATTATGATACCTCTAAGTTTTGATTTTTATGTTTAATTTTTATTTCTTTACTGTATTTTTTTTTTTGTATATGGGTATTTTGCCTGCATTAAAACACTATTTATTTATTTATTTTATTTTTATTTGCAAAATAAAAATGGATTCAATGTCAGCAGCCCGACCCCACAGTAAAATGCCATACGACATAATGCTGTGGAAGTAGCTAAAATAGACCAAACGCGCGGTTTCTACATCTGTTAACTGTCTTATCTTTCTAACAGCGTAAGCGGCCGAGCTTAGCCGCCCCGCAAGAGTCCCCATTGTAATTTCTCATAAAGCGTGATTCCTAGGAAAACCGTCTGATTAATAAATTCCAGTATTTCTCCATTCAATATGATGTCACATTCGCTACTTCTAACATTAGGTAATTTAAATCTAATGCATTTGGTTTTTTTTTCATTTAGTACCAAATTATTTACCGTAAACCAATCTTGGACTTGAAGAATCGAGTTATTCACGTCGTCCAGATTTTGTGACCGTCGGTCTATTTTAAAGATTAATTATCTGCAAATAACACCATCTTCGGTTGATTTTGAAGTACTTGGGGTAAATCATTAATGTAAACTAAGAAGAGGAATGGACCCAATATCGAACCTTGAGGAACGCCCATTTCCATTTCATAACCTAATGACTTTATGCCGTTTACTTGAACTTTAACCTTTCTATCTTTCAGGTCTGATCTAAGTAGATCAAGAGCTGTATTCCTAACCCTATAGTGCTCTAGTTTCAGAAGAAGGGTCTCATGGTTTACGCAATCAATTGTGCGAACGGTGCCCTGACCAGTCTAGCGCGAAGAGCGACACACCCTAAAGACACTAGGTGAGTAGCTGTGGAAGGAAGACTGTACACCAGAGACGACTAGGAGATCCCCCAAGGCCGGTTAACTCTGGGACCCGTCCAATTAACTGCTTCGCCCTGAAGGGGTTAGGCGGGTGTGATTGGGTCAACACCCCACTCGGCTTCGTTGGCACCGTATGGTTTCACCGAGGACCACGAAACTGTGGTTTTACCCAGAAGGGGCCTAGTGAAGCTACTCACAAACGTCTGTTGAAGAAATGAGATTTGCCTTGAAAAAGGCACTTTTTAATTGATTAAAATCGCAATCAATTTCTTGACTGGATTTTGAATCGGTGTAGTCGGGGCGACTAAGATGACGTCACGTGGTTGCGACGAATAATATCAGGAAACACAACACTGAGCCGGGAGCGGGAGAGCGCACAGACACGTTCGTCCGCGGCGAGAGTCGAGCGTCGAGAGGCAACGATTGATTTGTTTGTTTGTTTGGCATCTCGCAGGTCAACCAATGCGGTTGTCGTCTGCTTAAGCGGACTTGCCTGTGGATTCCCTAATAAATTAAGGCCTCCAGCCAGGACTTAAACTTATATACTAACTAAAACTAAGCGACAACGCTAAGGGCACCCCCTGTGGGGTACGAACCTCGGCTTAGGGCGTCGCTGGAAGAGGGCAGCAAATGACTAGCTGGATCAGGATTGATATTATTTACGGACGAATTTAAAGTTACAGGCTCAGCGGCGCGGGCTGGCTCGAGCAAGGGTCGGGAGGGGGGCAACGATTGATGTCGGGAAGTTGTTTATATATGCTAGCTGCACGGTAAACTCTGCTTGCGCGATGCAGGATTTGCGTGACGTCAGTGTGATGCGTTGTTCACATGTGGCGGTGTAGATGCCGCCACAAACCCTCTAAATCACTTTACAAAAAGAGAACGGAGTAGGACGAACGAATGATTTTAGAAGAGAACGAAGTAGGACCTCATCACAACACAAACAGTTAAAATTTTACATACACGCTGCAATTACTTGGTTTTGGCCCGTAAGTGTAGCTGAAAACCAGCCAAAGAGCTGAGAAGAAAACACTTTTTCCGAAAATAGGATTACGGTGGGGGGGTGCGTTTTTTTTTTCTCTATATCTATAAAACGCGAAAGTTTGTGAGTATGGATGGATTTTTGTTACTCTCAAAAAACTGCTATCCCGATACTCCCACGGGTTCAAGATTATGCGGGTGAAACCGCGGGGAATAGCTAGTACTTAATAAATTACGATTTATTATCATAGAAGAAACTGAAACTGGGAACTTGGAAAGAAACTATAAATCCGTTATCTATTGATATAATTAGGTACATAAAAATTGTGCCTGTTTAGTCATTAAACAATAATAAAAACAGCCAGGTGCGTGTCGGACCACGCACAATGAAGGGTTCCGTAGTTGAATGAATTCATCCCAAGAACAAACTTAAAATTGTAGTTGACAAACATATTCTCCCATACATTCCAACTGCAAATGTAAGTTGGTCGGCTATAACTCGATAACTTGTAAAGCCTACTTATCGGTGATAGCTTAGCTTTCCTTTTAACTGCGATATATATACTAGTGACGATAATTTTTCCCATCTCAAAAACAACCTATTAGCTAGCACCAAAATCTAACAAAAATTAGCAATATAAAGCTTAATACTTCGAAATCAGAACCATGAATAGAAAAATGGTTTTTACTCACCCCCAATATTTTTAAAGAACTTTCCAACGACACCCCATACCGTGGGATAGACGAGAAAAAAATATTCATCTCCTCCCTGCACGTAATGAATAAAAATTTTTACCACTATGTCTGCGTGACTAATATGTATATCCAAGCCAAATTACAGCTTTCTAGTACTAAGAGTCACTGAGCTAGACTGCGGGCAGACGAACGGAAACCTCAGCACCGGATTACGCAGGAATACTTACCGATATGTTGTTGACTCCATGTGTTTTCAATACTCAGGCGTCGAAATAAATCGTGCGGGCACGAACGCGCTGCCCCCGTGTATGCTTATGCGCCATCGCGTGCTGGTTGAAGTGGGTGTTTTGCAAACGTTTTTTTTTACCATGTGAAAGAGACAAATGTAAAAAAAAAAATGTGCAAATTTGTGCATTACGGTACCTACTGTGGCGGAAATCAGCTGCATCCTTCCGGAAAAACTTAAAGTCAGGACGCCGGTTGTTCAATCATTAACATTTGCGAGAGACTGGTGCCCGAAAAAGGCATAAAATACCTGTGCTACGGGTCAGAGCTTCTCAAAACGTACATATTATTATGTACATATTAACGTAGCGACATGAACAAGAAAAAAATTGTACGTGGGACATAAAAATAAACGTTCTGTAGGTTTTTTTATTATTATTAAATCTTTTCAAAGTACTCACCACTAGCCTATATTCAAAGTTTCATGCATCTGAACCAGTTTTCGAAACACTTTTTCCAGTCCACCGTAGACACCTCGTTAACAGCCTGCTCGAACGCTGACAGCGCATCTTCCGGCGACGAAAATTCCCGGGTCTGCGTCTGAACATCGGTGAGGTTGTGCGTCACCCAGCGTGAAACTATCCTCCTCACGCGAAGATGCAAGTGTAGAATTTCGTGAAGGCTTCCCGATCCAACCTGCAGTATGTGCTGAATCTCTTGATGCGTAACTCGCCTATTGCCTTGGATTACTTGAACAGCTAGTTTTGATTCACAAGACCCCAATTTAAACTATGGTACACTTTTTTCTACAGTATGCCAAGAATACAATAAAGCATGTCCTGTAAAAAAAGTTACAAAAATTTAGTGAATGGGCCACTGCTGGCATTAGAAAAAGCAGAGATATTTTATATAGGTTGTACCACGAGAAATCATTGACGTCTGATCAGACTCTTCATGATTATGTAAGAAATTATTCTAAAATATTCAAAAGAGTCTGCGCTCACGCTAAGTCTAAATTTATAAGTAAAAAAATTGGTATTTCCCCTAATAAAATAAAAGCTGTGTGTCAGGTAATTAACAAAGAAACTGGAAACACAAAACAGCGAGATCAGAATGACTTGTCGTTAAAAATTGATTATGAAACCATTTCAGATAAGTTGAAGGTTGCTGAGTCACTAGAAAATTTCTTCACCAACATCCCAATTGAGGTTACGAAATCTCTTCCCTCATCATCTGTATTAGCGGAATCTTTACTCAAAGAAAACTTCAGTAAGGACATTCCTAGTTTTAAATTCGAGCCTATTTCTATTGTCACAATAAAAAAAGCGTTCAAAAGTCTTAACATTAAAAACACTGAAGACTTATGGGGGATTTCCGTTAAGGTTCTTGGAGATATTATTGACATAATTGCCCCTGTCCTAACAGGCATATTTAATCACTGTTTAGACAGCGGTACGTTTCCTGATTTAATGAAACATAGGAAAGTAGTACCAATTTTCAAATCGGGTAGTAAGAGTGATCCCTCTAATTATAGACCGATATCTGTGCTACCAGCATTGAGTAAAATCTATGAAAAAATCATGCTAGACCAGATGTTGTCACATTTTAATTCAAATGGAATTTTACATGGTCGCCAGTTTGGTTTCACGAAAGGCAGGTCGACGACTGATGCGGGAGTAAAACTGGTCAGTCACATTTTGGAATCCTGGGAGAAGTCCCAGGATGCAATTGGCATTTTCTGTGACCTCTCAAAAGCGTTTGACTGCGTTGACCACAGTACACTGATCTGTAAATTACACCACTACGGAATTCGTGGACAAGCCGCTAATCTTGTTCTTTCCTATTTATCAAACAGGCAACAGAAAGTGAACGTTAACGGGGCGACGTCCTCGGGATCCTTAGTTAAGATGGGCGTGCCTCAAGGTTCAATTCTAGGCCCTTTCTTATTTCTAGTTTATATTAATGACCTTCCTTACATGATGGCTAACTTATCAGATATAATTTTATTCGCTGATGACACTTCTCTTATTTTTAAAATAGATAGAAAAGATACGGATGTCTTACATGTGAATGATAATCTGGCTGTTCTTTCGAAATGGTTTGCAGCTAATAATCTTTTACTCAATGCGAACAAAACTAAATGTCTTAAGTTCTCATTACCAAATGTACCCCAAGTGGGTTTAAATTTAAAACTTGATGGCAAGAAAGTAGATGCTATTAATGAAACTGTATTTCTAGGAATTACTTTAGATTCAAAATTGCAATGGGGCGCTCACATTAGAGCTCTTTCAGGTAAATTAAGTTCAGCTGCATATGCAGTAAGAAAAATAAGGCAGTTGACCGATATAGCCACAGCTAGGTTAGTATACTTTGCTTATTTCCCACAGTATTATGTCTTATGGCGTTCTGCTGTGGGGATCAGCAGCTGACGTAGATTCAATTTTTATTTTACAAAAGAGGGCAATCCGCGCGATCTATGGGTCCTCGCGAATCTCTTAGAAACAAATTCAAAGAAATTGATATACTAACTCTGCCTTCTCTATATATCTTAGAAAGTATTTTGTATGTTTGCAAAAACTTAGGACTTTTTAAAAAAAGAAGCGATTTCCATAATATAAATACACGTAGTAAAAATGAAATCGTTATACCCAAATTTAGATTAACTAAACAAGCAAATCATTTTTGATAAAAAGTATCCGCTTTTATAACAAGTTGCCAAAGTCGGTTACAGAACTTAGCGATGGAAAGTTCAAAACCCACATCAAACGTGTCCTTATCAAAAAAGCGTACTATAAGATTAAAGACTACGTCGAAGACAAGAAAGTTTGGCAATAATTCCCTCTGCACATGTGGCTTCCCTGGTACCTCATAAACGGCATCACTATGTAAATTTCTAATAACTGCTCCCAAATAATGGTGTTTAATTTTTATTTTTTATTATTAGATATTGACTTATAAATAACTGTGACATAATATTTTTATTATTTGACATTATATATGTCGGCGCATCATCGCCGTTGTTTGTCGAAGTCAGACATATTGGTTTGCACCAATATATCACACAAATACACGGTAATTGTGAATGGCAGGAAGATGTTTTAAGAGAGCACAAAGAAAATACCTTACTTCAACTCGGGGTGTTTATTGCACGGGCAGCGTATAAAGAATCTGTTTCCAATCGCATTACAATAGCTTTTATACACAAAATTACCGCCAAACTTTACCGCGAATCTTTACCGCCAATTAAAATTTATATAAATCAAGCGGGTATGTCAAAATAATTCCCTAAGTCTATTTGGGGTGACGAAATTCGAAATTACTCTTTACAAACAAGTTATGGCTGTATCAGAAGTCCGATCATTGGTATACATTAAATGAGTATGTTGAAAAAGCATCAATAAAAATAAATGCATATTCAGCATTATTATGTGTATCGTTCATACGTCCAGTTATGTCAGCATGTACGGTGTGAAAGGGAATTGCAATTTTTTCTATTGGATGAATGGTTATTTGTTTAGTTGAGAGATTTATTTGTTTACTCCTTTGCGAATCCTACAACTAACACAATGGGGATGATAACTTTTTTTTTTACCTTTATCTCAAAAAAAAAATAGAAATTGCAAATAATATTATAAAAAGTGTAAAAGCTTAAAAAAACTGCCAAGTTATAAACTTGTTTTAAAATAAGTGTTAGACAAGGACAGACTATCTTAGAAGTGACGTCATGACTATGTAACTTCATACTAGTGCCGTACATTGTCGGTACCGCGCGACAAGGACAGGAATAATCCCCTCCAAATTTTTTTAAAGCGTGCATCTTCTTCATATTTACATCGTTTTAACAGATTTTTTTTTTCGATTATCTCATTTTTACTATGCCTTCTTTGAAATCGCAATACTTAACGAACATTTATAATAGTAGTCACCGTCCCAATTTGCAGTAAACTTTCGAACTATTATTGACATATAGGGAAACCAATATTGCTTCCTTAATTTAGCTAAAACCTTTTCCCAACTGAAGTGTTGAAGATTATCATGATAGTGAGAAATCAGATTCCATCTATAATTACGTGGCACGATAAACTTTACGTCTAAGCAATTTATCTTAAGATATAACATAAGTGTCAGCAATGTCTTTTGGGATTTATCAGAACGAAGTTGTTTAACTATGTTTTTAAGAACTGGATCACGTTATTTTCTATTAGCAGCCAGTTATGATCAAGTGGAGCAGAGTTTACTGAAAATTCCAATTAGATATTTCCGATAGGGATTTTACAGGAGCTCGCTACGGCATTTCGACTAAAAATGGGTATAAGAAAGTCTACTCTTCCTATACTCAATATCAAATTGGAAAGTTTGTAAAAATAAGCATCTACCATACAAAATGTTTAAAAGCTTTAAGTGAAATAACGCGCTTTACCTAACCTATAAATCTGATCGGCAATCAATGTAAACTGGGGCTGCTAAGAGGTCTTGGATTATACAGTTTATTTAAGTTCGTTCGACCATCTGTAGGGTCAACGTCGAACAATATTATCCTTTTCCTTTAATATAATAACCAGAAGTGAAATAGCCTTTAAAGTTGTTTTAAATTTAGTTTAATTTTTCCAACGTGCTTAGGGTTAGCCAGGTCGGTATTTATTTTTGTTGTCAACTGTGCTAAAGAACATTCAGAAATAATCATATCTATACCTTTATTTATTAATGTGATAGTAAGACCCGGAATTTGCACTAAATAATAGACAATTAAAAAATTAAACTAGGTTTGGTGATCTTCTACAACAAATAGGTCTAATTCTACACTAACTTGATCGATCTCAATAATCGCCGAGATACTCTGGGAACAAGTGACGTTCACACCACCTATTCCCTTAAAAACTGCATTATCAGTCCTTTACCCGGAATCGAACCAGAAATGCTTTTACGATGAACAATCTGCGCCGGAATCAAATAGGCAAGGATATGAAGTAGCTCCAATTTTGACGGTAGTCGTGCAATGATTGATAGGACAACAAAACCTGACGGTTTTTTTTTCATTCATTTTCTTACGGAAACAGGATTTTTAGGGCAATAGTTACATTCAATGCGTAACCTAAGAGGCTAGCTTTACAGAAATATCAGAGGCTGTATTTTGTGTCGATTTTCCCTACAGTCACGAACTCTGCGACCAGGTTTTTTTTACAGTTGAAACATTTTGGCTACTGACCTAATAAGGAATTACGGGTTAACGAAAACTGGGGTCTTTTGTTAAGGTGATTTTTGTCTATACTATTAGTTTTGAGTTGGTCACGTTTAAGAAAAGTTTTCAGAGCGGAGACTAGTTTGGGCAAAAAGTCAGGCGTATTACGTAACAATTCACATTTTCACAAAATCAGGGTAGTGACCCAGTGACCCAGGGTAACCAGTGACAAAAGCATCAATTACCTCGATGTCCGTGGTTTCAGGCCGCACTCTCTTGAACAGCGTCCATCCTGTGGTTGCACAGTAATCCTCGTTGCTGCTTGCATGTTCCAACGTGTAGTCGCGCCATCGCTGGACGTCATCAGCATACCGGAACTCTTCGCGGAACGTCTGGATCTAGTCTTGCTTAACTTGCTCCCACGTAGTGGATTGTAGGGACCCGGAATCCAAAAGACCTCAGTAGGGGCTAGGTGTATCCCACCGCTGCTGTCGGCGCATCATCGCCGTTGTTTGTCGAAGTCAGACATATTGGTTTGCACCAATATATCACACAAATACACGGTAATTGTGAATGGCAGGAAGATGTTTTAAGAGAGCACAAAGAAAATACCTTACTTCAACTCGGGGTGTTTATTGCACGGGCAGCGTATAAAGAATCTGTTTCCAATCGCATTACAATAGCTTTTATACACAAAATTACCGCCAAACTTTACCGCGAATCTTTACCGCCAATTAAAATTTATATAAATCAAGCGGGTATGTCAAAATAATTCCCTAACATTTTAAATCATTCAATCGGATGTGTCAACACACATCCTTAATAATATTAACTCAAAGGAAATTGCATTTTTAATAATTCAAGCGGAAGTGTCAAGATAAATCCTTATTACCAACTAACTTAAAATAAAGTCAACCGGAAAAGTACAATATTTTAAATAAATCAAAAGGAAGTAGGTCAAATAGAAACTTTAACATAAATTCAACCGGAAACCACAATATTTTAACTAAATCAAAATAATAACTTTGCATAGACTAACCGGAAACACAAGTATTAATTTAATAAATTACATGTAAGTCAGATTGAGTACAAATTAATCGAAACAAGTTAAAATTAAAATCATTAAATGGTTTGGCGCCCATATATACCTACAATTTTAATTAGTTTTGATTTTATTCTATTAGATTATTTCTATATTTGGTAAATGTGAGAACGTCATAGGCCTAGTGGATTCTAAATTTATATACCATTGTCTATTTGTTTAACATATGGTACTTTTTGACAGGCCTACACTGTCCTCCCATACAATAACTTTGCATAGACTAACCGGAAACACAAGTATTAATTTAATAAATTACATGTAAGTCAGATTGAGTACAAATTAATCGAAACAAGTTAAAATTAAAATCATTAAATGGTTTGGCGCCCATATATACCTACAATTTTAATTAGTTTTGATTTTATTCTATTAGATTATTTCTATATTTGGTAAATGTGAGAACGTCATAGGCCTAGTGGATTCTAAATTTATATACCATTGTCTATTTGTTTAACATATGGTACTTTTTGACAGGCCTACACTGTCCTCCCTTACTTATTAATACTATAACTAAAAAATATTGTAAAAGTCAAATATTTTTAAAAGAGTAACCATGGAGTTTCTTGCCGGCTCTTCTCCATAGGAAACGACCAATTGGAACCGTGCACCTAGAATCTGACGTTTCATAAGTGCCCATGTAGGTTTATGTGAAATAAAATATTTTGATTTTGATTGATTTTGATTAAATTTTTCACTGCTAGCACGTTTTCTTCCGTAACAGCCGTCAAAGGGTGACCACTTTTAGCCTTAGAAGGGCCTTCAAACTCAAACTCAAACTTAAAGCATTTAATTCAATTATACCATTTACAGGCACTTTCTAATTGTCAAGGAGTCGGTCAGTCAGAAATATGAAGCTAGTTACCCATCCCAAAGCGTAGTAGGTACCTATGGAGAAGAAAGGGCAAGAAACTCCATGGACTCTTTTAAATATTATTGTTCTTACAAATAGAAGTCATCAATGAACGCCTTCTAGTGGCCTGCTATGTCAGCGGGGATAAAGTTGGTGTTCTCCTTTGGTGACCACAGCATGCACAGAAGAGAAGAGGGATGAAGTCTGTGTCCCAGCGAAGAGTACATTAAGTGTCGGCTGATTATACTAAAACTTGAAAACCCACCGACAAGGTAGTGACTCTAAGAAAGTATTGCGAAAAAAAGTTTATGTGTACGAGAGACTGGCCAGTTATAGTCTATTTTGAAATTATGATTAATTGTAAGTAAAAATAGGTTCGTTCCACTTTCAAACAGTGTTTGCGAGCTAATTTAAATTATCGTGTCTCATGAAAAAATGGATCGGCGCCGGGAGATAACTTTTTTACGATTTCAAGTGTCGCCTGAAATCGGACGAATCGTACGATAGACTGCAAATGGCATTCATGGATGAAAGCCCTTTATGGCAACCGTGTATCGTTGGTATAACGAATTCAAACAGTGTAAAAACACTCACAGTGACGCAACAACACAGCAGTGAAACTTTTAATCCAACACAATAGGCGAGTTACGTAACAAGAAATTCAGCACATACTGCAGGTTGGATCGGGAAGCCGTCACGAAATTCTACACGTGCATCTTCACGATGGGTGCCGCACAACCTCACCGATGCTCAGAAGCAGACCCGGGTGGAATGGAAAATAAATAAAAAGTCAGTTGAAAGGAATACAATTTTCGGCGCCGGAAGATGCGCTGTTAGCGTTCGAGCAGGCTGTAAAAGAGGTATCTACGGCGGACTGGAAAAAGTGTTTCGAAAACTGGTTCAGACGCATGAAACTTTCAAAGTACTCACCGTACTTTGAAAGTATTTAATAACCTCACCGATGCTCAGAAGCAGGCCCGGGTGAAATGGTGCCGTGATTTTATAAACAGGACATGGTTTTTATGTGCACGGACAAAGTCCCAATAATATGGATTGCAAAAAAACGTATATTATTTGAATTTCCATCATGAATTTTATTTCTCCGCATAACTCGGTGGGAAAATATCAACTTTAAAGTTTTGTTTGTTTTATTTTGATTTCCATAGTTACGAATGTTCCAATTCTTTGAAATAAAATGGTAATTAGTACAAATTTGTTTTTCGAAACGACATATGTGTTAACTTGTAATTTAGTTAACAGAGTAAGAAAAATAAGTAAGTTTATGCGTGTTTAGTGATAACGGAACTAAAAGAAAAATTTGCCATCAAACGTGCACAAATCTAGACTCCAGGCTGCTGCTGAGAAAGTCAATATAACATTACATTATTAATAAGCAAGTTAGGATCTTTATTATCAGATACTCAGTGCACATTATTGTAATGTTTTAATAAGGTAATTAAAAATATATTTGGACATATTTTTGTGACATATACGATATTCTTTCTGACAAAATAAACACACGCACAGCTATACCTAATAATTATATATTTGACACCTCATGTATACAACATAATATATCTATTAATACGACGCGCCTTAACGACTTGATTTATGAAAGCGGACAAAGCAAAAGGAGTAATACTCGTAGCAGCGCAGTGCAGAGCGTTTCGGGGGGCACGGCAGTGTCCCCGCCAAGTCGAGCGCGAAGCAAACACTATCGTACCATCCTTTGCTGGAACCATTTCGCCTCATTTTCATGCCCCTATTTGAGAACCTCTGGATAAGACCAGAACACTGAAATTTTCGTCATCCAATAAGCTATAATCACATACTTAAAATCCAAAATTTCAAGTCTGTAGGTCATTGAGGTCCGAAGTTAAGCGAAATAAAGTTTCGCATTTATGACACTCACTCACTAACTCATAAGCATCAGAATAGAACTAGTACTTCCCGTAAACTCAGCTGAAATTTGGTACAGAGTTAGGATTGAATGGCCACATAAAGGGAAAACTATAAAAACTAGGACAATCGAAGATCTGGAGTACCTGGTGACCCTGATTAGAAAACACAAGAGCCCAACCAAACTATTAGAGATCGACATACCGCCTGTACAAAAAATATTCAACTTGGTGGGCCGCTTCATTTGATGTCAAAAATCGAAGGTCTGAAGTATCTGATGAAGAACCCTCAGCTGGTTTCAGCTGTATTAGAGATATGGTAATGCCCCCTTCTAATATTGGTACATAAAAAAATCGACTGACATTGCAAAAACCCAGCGTCGTGGCACACATCTTCTAATTTAATGTAGCCTATAGCGTCCCACTGCTGGGCGAATACCTCCCCTTCTGCTTTGCCCACGTTTCTACAAAAAGAAGTGAAATCCCACCAAAAACATTCTGTAAAAAACTAGCCAAGCCTCGATGGAGCTGCTTCTTTATCTCTAAAAAGTTATTCAATTTAGACAAAGTCGTGCCAAGTCTAAGGTTCCTTACTGCGATTTCTTTATTATTATAGTTAATGTTATGTGACTTGGCCATTGAAGGGTACACAAGGGTACAAAACCAGGTGCTCCATGACACCATTGCACCAATCTGTCGCCAAAACCGCTACCCATTGACGATGGCAAATTGCCACTTGGAAAACGTTGATTCAATAACCAGTCAATTGTAGGCTTGATAAAGCTGCGTATTTCAATAATACCTATGTATAGGCGAGCCTGAAACAAACAGTATAAAAATTATTTCCAGTACAGACGGACTTCTAATCATAGAATGTTCAACGGCTAAGTCACACAACATTAACTATAATAATAAAGAAATCGCAGTAAGGAACCTTAGACTTGGCACGACTTTGTCTAAATTTCATTACTTTTTAGAGATAAACAAGCAGCTCCATCTAAACTTGGCTAGTTTTTTACAGAAAGTTTTTGGTGGGATTGTAGTTTCTGCCTACCCCCCTGGAAAAAACGGTGAGTTTATGATGTTTGTATACATCTTATAGCTATGTACGTGTGTTACGGGTCATTCGTGTTTTGCCAATAAAATGGTGTATAGGTTTTTGTGACTCGCATCTTGAATGTTTTCTTGTGTTGTTACGACGACCTCTGGCTTTGTTTCTGTATATCTGTTGTTACTGCTCTCCCGACCGAAACCCGGCGCTCACGGATTTGCATCTTCTTATTTCGATTTACCTTGACTACTCGATTTTGAACAACAGATTTTTGCCCTTTTTCTAATGAGGAACTGACGCTGCACCAACTGTGATATAGCAACGCTTCGCGTAAGGCGCCATTTCTTGGATTCGCATGAAATTCAATATGTTATAATACAGTGGATGACTCCGTGATTGGAGACTTTTAAAATTTTCAGTAACGTCTTCAACACGTCTTATATAAGGGTGTAGGGTGTATTTGTTTATGCTTATGGAGGTTTTATTTTTATTTTAGGTCACTGCGTCTGATCATGATTCGCGCTGGTTTCTGGCTAGGCAGACTAAACAAACGATTTATAATCACGTGTGAATTGGATGAAATTTGACACACAGATAGTTTATAACCTGGACTAACTTAGAGGGTACTTTAAATCACTGTATATTTTCCGACAGGATCCGCAGGAGAACCAAAGTAACCAACATAGCCCGAAGAATTGCCAAACTTAAGTGGCAGTGGGCAGGGCACATTGCTCGCAGAACAGATGGCGGATGGGGCCGAAAGGTTCTGGAGTGGCGACCGCGTACTGAAAGACGTAGCGTTGGAAGGCCTCCCACAAGGTGGTCCGATGACCTTGTGAAGACCGCATGAATCCGCTGGATGCGGGAAGCGCAAAACCGTTCGCAGTGGCGATGCTTGGGGGAGGCCTATGTCCAGCAGTGGACGTCTTTCGGCTGATGAATGAATTTTCCGACATCATGATTTGATCACTACGCCGGCGAATACCTACTCGTTTGTCACAGCTACAAAAGCTAATAAACTGAGTACTCGCTCTACGACACTCCTGTTTCGGTCTGATTTGAGAGGGGTTTAGGTCCGTACGTAATCAGCGTGAGCGCGATAACGATGTCCCGTAAATCGTCATAGATGACGTCATGACATGCGCCATCTTGCGGTAACGCCGACCATGCCCTAAATTAATATCACCGTGAGCGCTGTCAAAAATGATAGTTGTGCTTGTGCTGTTTCGTAATGTGGCATTTACAAAATTGTGGCTTTGGCTACCGTCGCATCCTCACCAAAGAAAAAGAAGAAATTTGTGGTGTATGTACAAATAAATACAGTAATCCAACCATTCAAGTGAATATACCTGACGAGAAAAACGGGCGACAAATTTCTGTCATGCTCAAATCAGGGCACTATATGAAGTAGTGTCAATGCGTTGAACATCTTTTTTCATAAAAAAATATACAATCGGTCTTTCTTGTACCAGGTTTGGGGTCATTATGTAAGCTTTAACGTTGCGCGAGCACTGTGAGCGCGTTCACGAGCGTTTCGAATTGTTGACAGCTCTCAGCTGTCAATCGTGATATCTAAATCGGAACGCAAATTATTGATGTGAGCGCTGTAAGCGATTATGGTCTAATTCCGAATGTATCGTCACTTGGCGGACAGAAAACTCGCTGAGAGACTCAAGTTACTCTCGCTGTACGTCTTTATAAACTTGCAGTCTGTGGGTTCATTATACTCATAAATCATACAGCGCCCTTCGCGTCCAATACAATAACGCATTCAGGATGCTGATGGGGTTGCCCCGATACTGCAGCGCATTGGGGATGTTCGCTGAAGCTCACGTGGACTGTTTCTACACGATGATGCGAAAGCGGTGCGCATACTTGGTCTGTAGGGTGCGGGGCAGCGCCAACAGCATCCTGTCTGTGATAGCAAGCAGGCTTGATTGTGCGTTTGTGAACCACTGCTGCAAGGTTTCGGCCGGGCCTGTGACGTCACAATCTGTTTCTGTTTATGGTTTTGTTTTTGTCTTTGTAAGTGAAGTACTAACATAGTTTGTAAGTATATTTTTACTAACGATATGAGTGTTGTTGCTCGAAAAAATGATAATAATTATAAATATACTCGTACATACGCATGCAGTTTTTTTTTAATCTCACGACGACGAAGCGACGCGCGCTTTATTGTGGTTACCATGTATACAAACACGCTGTGAATGTGTGTAAGCGCAGGAGCTCTCGGTCCGAGACAATGGCGAAGTCGGAAGTGTGTGTGTTTTTTATACGCTGACGCTACTTGTATTTACGCACAGATTCACGCGCTTCATGAGATATAAATACGGTAACACACTTGCAATAACAAACCGAAAGATTTTGAAGGAAATTGCTAATCAATTAGTATTGCTAACGTAGTTAAATAACGCAATGAATGTTGTTGAACTATGAAAGGCATGCCCATGTGTGCGCTGGTTTCGAACCCCGGCTCTACAAACCATTTTTTTTTTCAAAAAGCTTATTTGTTGCTCATACAAAATTAAGACTTATTGCAACTGACGAAAGTTGTTATTATTATATTATTTTTCGCATAATTGTGACACACGCGGGCACTTTACTGACGGGCACTTCCAGTTGTTTTTTCTATTCCGTGGATAGAATAGACAAAATTATAGATTTCTTCTATTCGTCTGTTATTTTGTCTAGTCTTTCTTCACCAATACTCATTTCTAAGGTGGACATGCTAGCCGTGCAGTTCGGATTCTGGATTCGTGCCCAGTTTACGTCAATCGGCCCACTCTAGGACACTCACACCTAAGTAACTACTTACCACACTAAGGTTGAATATCATTTGCCTGACATAAAACGACAATAGTTATTTGATAAGCAAGTCTGCAAAAGTTGGCATGATGGACTCAGGATTGAATTTAAATATAGAATCCTGTACCCTAATCGCGTAATACACAATCAATCTGAATCTGCATCGTTTTGAAACAGATTGCTAAACCATTACTTCATAAGTTCAATAAAAAAATATGCTCAACAATGTAAATAACGCAATGAATGTTGTTGAACTGTCAAAATGAAACAGATTAGTCGTAATCGTTTACCAAAATGTGTAACGCACTAAAGGCTGCTGAGCGTAGCGAGGCGAGGGTTTCCAAGGTATACGCAGAATAACTTTCTCATCATTACAGCGAGGAAAATGCTAAGTGCATTTATTTTTTTCATTCAGATGTCGTTCTAGCCAGTTCGTTTTTTATTAGATTTTAATGCATTTTCAGTGGACTGGCGGTATAGAAAATTATTGAATAGAAAGGTTCGAATTTTTAAACTCTTTCCACGCTAGCGGATAAAATGCACTTTTTGAAGCGGATTTCGAATGATAAGCAGAATCTTTCCGAGGTTGTGAGGTTAAAGGTCTATTTGTGTGATAGTTAAATGGTTTGAACCTGAGGTAAGTTGAAATATTCTGGAAAGTGCTGCTTAAAGTTATAAAGCGATTGCGAGGAATGTTATTAGGTGGGAATATTTTAAAGTATGATTCACGTGCGTGGTATGATTCGTTTGCGTGCGTGCTCAGTAGCAGCCCGAAGTCTGGATTTGTGCCCGGTAGATGGCAAGAGGCTCGCCCCCTATTACATAGGACTTAAACATAACTGGCGAAATGTGGGTGTACTATAGGTACACCTCTGCCCAACCGAACAAAAAAGTTATGTGTGTTATGTGTGATTCACGTGTAAAAGTGTTTGTACAAAACCTACTTCCAGATATAATCTACAATACGACAGATGAATCATGGCCGGCCCGAACATTGCGCAGGGGGCTGCGCAGTAAAGTTTTAATGAATCAATGGTGACGTGAGGCGAGTGTGAGTCAGAGGACATGCGCAAAAATTCGGGGAGCCTATGTTCAGAACGGCCATGATCAATCGACCGTATTGTACTCTCAAAGCGGTGTAGAAAAACATATTTTGGCTGAATGCACAAACCGTGCGAAGCCAAGAAACAAAAAAAAAACAAAATAACATCTTGAGGAACCGGCATGTCCTAGAACTAAAATTTCCAAGAATTGTAGTGCTATTCTGTAACCATCTCACCGTGAAAACTTCGGTGAAGTGAGAATGGAGTTAGCTGTCAGTGCCGCTGATGCTAGGGATTGACCAAGATGGGATGACACTGACAGCTCAGTCCACGCAAGTCTTCGAGGTGAGATTTTTACAGAATCGACATGATTTCACATGATGGTGACAGTACCAAACCGCAGGAGGCCTGTGTCGCAGCAATGGGAACGTTATAGGCTGATCATCCGCATGCATTTGCACTTTTAAACAAATCTGTCGAAACAGGGACTAACTACGAATGATTAATACGTTGTTTTTTTAATCAAACCTAGGAATTCTCAAGTACCTAAGTATTTAGGATAACATATCTTTACAGGCGATATTATTCAAAGCCGATGGCCGTGAAAATTATTGATTGTCGTACCAAATATTAACACCGTTACCGATAGTAGGAGATAAGGGAGTTAGGAAGAACCGACTAGATTATCGTAAGGCAATATTAGTCATTTACTTATTCCAGTAACAATGATGCATACACTAAATTCAGTATAACGGCAATACGTCGTTATTATCAAGAGAGGTTTCTTATGCGTGGGTATGCGAGCGAGGAGATGTAAGTAGATTAAAGTAAATAATAATATTCTGAATAACCACAAGTCTCTGATCACAATAGGGAATGAATAAACGACGTTACACCGAGTACGTGAGGCGCGGGCGCAAATCAATCGACCACTGCATTGCGGCCAAGGGGGCCGGGCCCCCCACAGACGATTCAAGTAATACTGGGAACGGCTTACTGAAAATCAACAGAACTTCTTTTAATGTCACGAAATCGTCTTCGACGTCACATATATTAGCTTCTTAACTATTAAATTCGTATGACATCATCAGATTTTTTTCGAACTGGTTAACTACGAGCACGACTCTGCCTTAAGACGTAGCCAGTTCGTAGTCGTTCTTAAAAGATAGCGCGGTTCGAATGGCCTGGCGCCTTCAAAGTTTATGCGGCTTCTCTCAAAGCATTTGAATGATGTAACCATAATTTGATTTAAAAGAGTGTCCGTGGAGTTTCTTGCCCGTTCTTCTCCATAGGTACCTACTACGCTTTGGAATGGGTAACTAGCTTCATCTTTCTGACCGACCTACCTTGACAATTCAAAAGTGCCTGTAATTGGTTTATTTGAAATAAATAATTTGAGTTTTTGAGTTTTTTGCATAAAAAATATTTAGTTAATAAGTACCTACAATGAATGGTAAAAAGAAAAACTAAACAAATAAATCCTAGGTTGGGTGCTAAAATTAATAAGCTCACTTCACTCGCTCGGTACGCCACGGGCCCGTTGGTAAACAAGGTCGATATGTTCAGTAAGAAGGCAGTTTGGAGTTGGAGGCCCCTTACGTAAGCAAAATATAAATGTAGGGTGCAAAAATTTTCGAGCTTGCTCTTACATCTCTTATACCTCCAAATTTCAGCATAATGAGTCGACCACGAAATTCCTCTTTCAGTATGAATGGTCGAAAGTACTCGAAATAACCTAACCTAAACCTTCAAGGCGGGGCTTAAATTTGGGGACATGACTTACTTCGACAAATAAATCAATCAGGGCTAACATGAAAAACACGAGAACGCTCTCTATCTCGATTTCTCGAAATTTGACTACGATTTTGACGTCATCCTAATGCCTTTTTTTTTTTTTTTGTTCCCGGGGTGGAAAATCCTCATGGATGTCCTCCGCCCTGGGGCGGGCGGAGGGGTCTGTCAGATTCTTACTGACTAATAACCACCCCGCGGTGTTCCATCTCATACCTACGCCGGGGTCGCGGGAACACATTATTCTTCCACAACCCCGGCTGGTGCCGGCCCGCTTGCGCGGGCCCCGTCTCGGGCGGGGGGAGTGAGGTGTACTCCCCCCGCAACGTCTGTGAGCGGCGCACGCGGAACACTACGCGCGCCGCCTTCTCGGGTCCTGATGTTGGGGAGCGACGGATGTCCCCGAATCCGTCGCCCCTGGACCCATTTAGGGGGGCCGGAAGAGGGCGTTGTCCGCCCTCCTCCGACGCCCAGTGCGTCTGCTGCGGTCCGGGTCGAGAGTCGAGATCTCTCTCTCCCTTTCCGCAGCCTCCTTCTGCGAGATGACCGTTTCGCAAAAGGAGACCACTGCGTCCCAGGACTCTGCGCCGCCGACCATCGCGTTCACGACGGCCGGCAGCGACAGGTCGTTGCCTACTTCGGTGATGAGGGCACGGCGCGGCTCCTCCCAAGCGGCACACTCTGCCAGCGTGTGCCACGCCGTGTCCCCCCGGCAGTCGACGCAGTGGTGACACCGGGCATCCGGCTCCCTGTTTATGCGACACAGATACTTCCCGAAGCAGTCATCCTAATGCCTAACCTGACCGTTAAGCTCGAGTAAACTCGAAAAAGACATTTTGACACTTCTGTATCTCGCGACGAGATACCGATCTAGCAAGTTATTAAAAAACAAATAATTTTTATCATTGCAACATAGGTCGATTTTAGGCATGGAATTAGTATGTTCTTTATTGATTTTCGTCCACCTCTTTTAATTTATGTTTATTTCCTTTTAACCGACTTTTTTGACTGTTTTTCTTCGGCATGTTAAAATTAAAATATGAAATTAGTGACACTTTATATACTCACTAGATAATCACCACAATTGATAAATTGGCCGACAGTCACTATTCGACAAAGCGAAGGTTGATATTGTAACAATCACCCTAAAACACATGTTATTGCTGTTACTCACCAACTTTGGGGAATTAACTGGCGATTTTCGTAATTATATTGCGTAGATTTGATATTGCCATGCAGCCATAACTCCCTAGATTTCGGTAATCACCATAATTGGCAATGATACTGGTTACGAGTATTACCGCACGTGATGCTCATCTAAGTAATAGTGTTCGCCTGCGCCACACCGCCGAAAAGACTTCATTCCAATGTATATAGTAGGTAATTTAAAACTAAGTATTTTCATTATTATTATGTTGCATAATACAATTAGGACCAAAATAAGTATAATTCGGAATTTGCCAAGTTATTTTGGATATTTTATTTTAATTTTATTGTATCATGTTTTTGTCTACTCATATCGTCGTCAAAATCGAGGACGACTAAATTAGTAGAGTACATCACGATTTTCTCATGTTGAATTGTCAAAATGCGAGATAAATTGTAAAAAACATGTTAGGGTTTAACGAGAAAACATCAAGTTTGACAGAACTAGTCGAGTATTTTGTATGGCTGCGCTGTCTGGAAACGAGAAAAGTGGCAGAAATGGACGTGACGTGAAAACGCGAGAGTGAGTAACTGTCGCGTGTGTCATGTTAGCCCTGTAGAGCTATTCTGTAACTATCTCACCGTGAAAACTTATGTGAAGTGAGCGTGGAGTGAGCTGTCAGTGCCACTGATGCTAGGGATTGACCAAGACGGGATGACTCTGACAGCTCACTCCACGCAAGTCTTCACGGTGAGATTTTTACAGAATCAACATGCTGCTGGTGGGTAGACACGGCTGAAGAACGAGATAGGATTTAAAAGGCTGCTAGCAAGATATACAAGAAACCTGAAACGGAAAGTAGCGAGACCTCAGACGAAGATATTGGAACAACACAGCATAGCAGAGACCGGCTGCGACGTGTGTTAAAGGTTAATATTTGAGGAAAAGCACATACTTTTACAATGTTTGTGAATATGTGACCACCATGTACCTATCACGTGATTGATTTATCTGTCTTTGCTTCATTTTAAATTCTTTTTACTTATTGTGGTATAGTATTTTTATTCTTGGTGCATTGTCTTCACTTATATAAATATAAATAATGTATACCAAATTTTCGAAACTAAAAAGAGTAACGGTTTAGTTTCTTTGCCATTCTTCTCCATACGAAACTACCTTTTGGAAGGGGCGCCTAGAATCAATTTTATTTTATAGTTAATGTTGACATTCAAAAGTGCCTATTGTGTGCCTATTTGAAATTAATGCTTTGACTTTGACTTTGGAAGTCCCTGTTGTGAGCGCGGTGTTTGAAGGCGCGTTGTCGTGGTGGAGCATTAGCCCGCAGAACCCTATGTTTGCTCGCTTGTTGCTCACAACAGAGAAAACTTCTGCCTAGTATTTGGTAGTATATACCATTCAGTGTTGATGCTTCTTTGGTTCCGTAAACGAATTGACACCGACAAATTGAAAAAGCTCGCGAGCAAAATCTTCCCCTCGCTTCTAGATCGCTTCATCGTTGTTAGGCGTTGATTCGTTTTGAAACACCCAAAACGTCACCCAAACTTAATTTTATTTCAGTGACAAAATCGCGAGTGGCGCGCGCAGCTCGCGTGCATTCAGTTTCGTTCCCTTTCGCGCACGCTCAAATCAAATCAAATAATATAATAATTATATAATAATTTATTCGCATAGAATGAAGGTATTGTACAAATGTTGTTTTAATAAATATAGTGAGCCGGGTACATTCTGCCTGAGTTTTGGCATGCATTATTTAACAATGTCATTATAAATAAGCATAAATGCATACAATTATGAAATAGAGTGGTACCAATAAATTATTGAAACAAGTCAGAAGTGTATAAAACACTGTCAGTAATATTAAACTGTTGAGATGTCACACATAGGGTCATTAAAACAAATCGCTTAACGTATAATAACATTTTTATGCTGTCCGGTAGTTAATTAAATATTTTTGGGCCCATGCAGAAAACACTTTTCCTAAGTAGTGCTGTTTTATAACCACCGATAGTTAAGAGGTTTTTGTATTGACTTCTCACAGGACCTTTCTTGGAGTCCGAGACTTTAGCAAACAATTTTATACAATTATCTCTAGGTTTAAGATTACACATAGCTCTTATACAACGTTTTTTAAAGCGCAACGCTCGCGGCTCTTGCGCCGTTCGCGCACGCGGGTGGCCGGCGAACTTGAAATGCACGCGTGCAGCGCATGAGCAGCTCGCGAGCATCGCATTTGTGGCGCGTTCGCCAGATGTGTACGCACCCTTAGAATTTGTACTACTCATTCGTTTCTTTTGAATTTAATATTCTATCTTTATCCTAATTCTGTGACCTTTATAATTATTTTTCAACACACTTGCTCATAAAGTGGCTCTATGGTCACCGCAATTAGGCACAGAATGACACCCATAATCAAACTGTGACTTTTTCATTGCTATAACTCACTAGTGAGTTATAGATTTTTTTTTAATTAATTGGTGGAGTGGCGTTGTTCTTAAAAAGTTTTTATTCAAAAAAATATCGTGTTCAATAGAACAAATAAATTAATGTTCCTATTGCTTGCTCATTTCATGCAACTTCTTATTTAAATAGAGCATTTTAACTCGTACGTGTTTAATAAATAAAACTTTCACTCAAATATAACTTTTGTTTTCTCTGTAATATAAGAAAACTTTTAATTCCCCATTTTGTACGTGGCAGAATAGGCGCAAACCCTATGCGCGGAAAATAAAAAAAAAACCTCATCCCTTTAGTTTGTGGCCGATCGCAATGCGCGCGCATAGGAAAACTGATTAATTTTTCCCGCCATAGCGAAACATTTTTCACAACTCGTTTTCACTATTGAATTTATAGTTATTTATTAATTAAAATGTCTACAATTACTAGTTACGAAGAAAATGATTTATGTTGTACACCGCCCGATATAAGATGTGAAGCCCTTAACGTTATGGAAAGTTTACTACCTGAAAACTCCAAGGAAAAATTAGTTTTTATTGATATTTTATTCACAAGAGTGTTGGAAAACGTCGTATGATACACGTGTGTATTGATAATTACCGTAATATTACACACTAGTACCATAATGTACTATTGTACCTACTCATTCGTTAATTTTAAATGCATTGACATTATATTTATTATGTTGCAGTACTTATTGTGAAATATTGTGTTACTTTATGTAATACTAGCTGTTGCCAACGACGTCGTATGCGATCCAGGATGAATAGTAGTTTAGGTCCTTCTACAGGTCATGGTCTGTCTCAGTGCCAAATTTCATCCAAATCCGTTCAGCCGTTTTGACGTGAAAGCGTAACAAACAAACAAACTTACTTTCGCATTTTTTTTTATTGCCTATGATGGGTATTGCCTGAATTAAATTAAATTAAATTGATTTTAATTTTAACTTTTTAAATATTGTATGTGCGTAGCTTTGCCGTCATCTATTATAATAGAATTTAACAAGTCTTTGAGCCACGAGGCTCACCTCAACTCACCTGCAAATAATACCTGATAAAACCAACAAAAAAGCTTAAAACAAGAAGATCTCTTTTCACGGGGAAGTCGATTTTGGCGATTTCTGTACCCCTTGGTGAAATGTCATGACATTTGGATCTAACCCTCCCACCAATCACACGTGAGATTTTTTAAGTGCGTATTTTTTGTGTAAATACCAGGCCTCTCAGAAAGTATTGCGAAAAATAGTTTTTATGTATGAGAGTTTGGCCTGCAGTCTATTTTGAAAATATCATTATTTGTTAAATGCGTTGTCAGCGTTCGAGCAAGCTATAAACGAGGTGTCTACTTACGGCGGACTGCAAAAAGTGTTTCGAAAACTGGATCAAAACTTTGTATAGAGGCTAGTGGAGAGTTCTTTGAAAAGATTTAATAAAAGAATATTTACCTAGAGAACATTTATTTTTATTTCTGAGTGAAAACTGGAGTGTCCCACGTAAGTAAGTCTGTGCTTTATTACGTTGCATTTATGACTACCGGGGCCTATTCACACAACACATAACATACCATCAAGTGAAGATCTGTGATCCCCGAAGAGGTAGGTTTTAGTGTATTTACCATTTCGCCAGTTGTGTTTAGTCCCATGTAATAAATCTACTTGTAATGGACTTATTTAGAACCCTGAAATTTAGCAAGTGTGGTGATCAATGCTAGCTCCCTCTAAATATGAGATGAAGCCTTAGCAACGTAAGGATAGCATTATCAGCCTCATGTTCTCACTGCTGGGACTCAGACCTCCTCTCTGTAAGAGAGAGTGGGCCGTAATCCACCAAGCGAGCCCAGTGCGGGTTGGTGGGTCTAAGCCGATTTTCTGACGATGTTTTCCTTCACCGATTTGAGAGGAGTGGTAGCCCAGTAAACACGGCCGCGACTTACGAATTGTAGATTGCAGGTTCGAACCCACTTTACATTACGACAGCAACGCTTTTTTTTTTTTGGGTGGGAAATAATCAAATGACTTCTCCCGCTCTTGGTGGATCGGGAGGGCGTGCCAAACTTTAACTGACTACACCCACCCGTGTTCCTTCAGGTGCCAGGGCCACGGTTATCTCTTTAAAATTTTCCGCGACCCTGAGGAAATATGCGGGCCTGAGGATAAAGAACAATGTCAGATGTCCATTGCAACTTTGGCTCAATATTAATTTGTCACAGACAGTGAAAATTCTTACGTTTTTTTGTGTAGTTTAATGTAAAAAGCTTTTCTGTGATTTCCACTTTTACACTGAACTTTTATAAAAGAAGTTATTCACACATTTTAAATTGGAGGTTATGTATTTTTACAGAGAGTAAATTAAATGCCGTTTTATCCGGAACACATTTATACCAGAATTAATACAACGTAGACTAAATCACACTGGTTGTTAATTTAATTTTTTATTTTAATTTTTTTTTACTTACTCACACACTGACTTATTCCTAGTTAATATTTTAGGAAAGTCATATATTTTTACAATGTTTGTAAATATGTGAGCACAATGTACCTATCGCGTGATTCATTTATCTGCCTTTGCTTTATTTGTTATTCTTCTTACCAATTGTGGTATAGTATTTTTATTCTTGGTGCATCGTCTTCACATATAAAAATATAATTAATGTATAAAAATATTGTAAAATATTTTAAAAGAGTAACGGTGGAGTTTCTTGCCACTTTTACGGGCCTATTTGAAATAAATGCTTTGACTTTGACTTTGTAGTTCACAAAATGTGTTCTATGGATAAAACACAGTAAGACTATAAAGCAAACGCAGAGGAATTCGAGAAGGAAACAAACGTACACATAGAAAAACACCGACAACAACAAAGATGTTTGACATGTTGCCATCGTCAACTCACTGTCAGTTTAAGCGCGTGCGATTTTGACACAACTGCAGAAGACATTACCTAACAGGGTTGCCATTGCTCAGGAAAATCGATTTCTTGAATTTCGTCTTTAAATTCTTAAAAAAATACTACATGTATCTATAATAAACACGGTGAACGTATTATTAAGGTAAAAACTATAATAATAAAATACAATTGTAAGGTGATGAATAAAAAGAGTAAATCGCTTTAATTATAGAGAATAATCGATTACAGTGGCAGAACAAGTAACTACCTGACACTTGTTTCATTTAAAAAGAAGACCTGTCATTCAAGAACATTAATACTCGTAATAAAATGATTACTTATTAAAATAATTTTTTTTTCGAAAAGTTCTCGAAAAATAAATATTGTTTAATAAGTTGGAATTTTATATTTAAATTATTGTAAGTAAAATCTTTGTGTCCGTTTGAATTTAGTTTTAAAAGTTGTGTAGGCCGAAACCTGACATTGTCCTTTAAGTGAGATTCAATTCCAATTGAATAACTAGGTGTTTAAAGATTATCTTAATTTAATATTTTGTATATAGATAAACCTAATTTAGTTTTAAAATATTTAAAGGAAAATATACAATATTTTTTGGAGGTAAAACAAGTACTTAATCTGCATCGGTAATGACGTCACAATCCTGTTAATTTGCTGGGTTACTTATGTACCAAGTAGGTACATAAGTACCCAGAAAATAGGCACTTAAAACGAGTCTGAAAACCAGGTCAAGTGTCAAAGTCAAATAATTGATTTCAAGCAGGTCAATAAAAAACACTTTCAAACGTGAAAATTAACTGGAAAGTGTAATTATTGATTCTAGATGCACCAAAAGCTAGTTTTATAAAAAGATAATGGGCAAGAAACCCCATGAAGTTACTCTTTTAAAATGTTTTAAAATGTTTTGTATAATAAATTATAATTATTTGGGAAGGCCAAATAATATTAGATAGAGCAGCATGTTGTATCTCTAAAAATCTCACCGTTAATGACTTGCGTGGAGTGAGCGTAAAGTGTCATCCCGTCTTGGCCAAACCCTAGCATCAGTGGCACTGACAGCTCACTCCACGCTCACTTCACCTAAGTTTTCATGGTGAGATGGTTACAGAATAGAACTACAGGAACACAACAAAACATCATGCCTGTAATCCCCGAAGGGTTCGGCAGAGGTGTTCTTAAGTACACCCACATTTCTCTAGTTATATTTAAATGCCATGTAACAGGCGAGCCTATTGCCATCAACCGGGCACAAATCCGAACTCCGGGCTGCTACTGAGAAATTCCTGATGGGAAAACCCAATGACATTTGGCCCGACCCGGGTATTAAACCCTGGCTCTCACGCTCAGCTACGCCTGTGATCAATAGTCCAAAGAGGCAGCAAATCCATTAATGCCCACAGACTTACTAATTGAATTAAGAATAAGCTTGTGCAGCAGGATTGGTTTCACTACAATACTTCAGGGGGTAAGAGTATAAAACTCGTTGGAAAATATCTGCTTATATTTTAGATATCAAACCCTTACTTCCTCACTTACATTATAAATGTGAAAGTAAGTTTTTTTGTTACGCTTTCACGCCAAAACAGCTGAACGGATAAAGATGTTATTTTGCTGACAGATAGACCATGATCTGGGAAGGTCATTGGCTACTTTTCATCCGGGATTGATTCACAGCTAGTAGTATATGGGTGCGGACGCTGGGGACTCGTGGCTCGCTAATCAACAGCACCACAGGTCGATCAAGGTAAGGTAAGCAACGCTTGCTGAGATCAGTCTGTGGATGGATTACCAATCATTTATATATACATACTGAGACGCCTACGTGCCCCGGAAAGCACATGGAGCTGTTGGTACCTGTTGATATTCGTAGATCTTTGGCAGTCTTTAAAGGTAGGAAGCAAAAAAGTACCTGTTGATATTCGTAGAACTTTCACTGTGTTTATAGGTAGATGCAGAAGCAAAAAAGTCTGACAAACCTTCTTACCAAGCAGTAACGAATCCAGGATCTTCGTTTGGGGGGAGCTTAACCCGCTGAGGGTAGGTTTTAGCAAAGTCAACACCAAAAAAGCACACATTTTATTTTGCTCAACGCATAACAAGCCTGCTCGTATTACTTTTCGCATATTCCTAAATGACTACGTTAGTTAGAGTCAAACGTTTGGCTGTTCTGGGTGCCTACACTGAGATCTCTAAAGGTTTCACAATACGACACGCCTCTTGGAAATTTTTATCTAAGTACCAGGCCACTCAGAAGTATTGCGAAATAGTAGATTGTATCAGAAGGGAGCAAAATAATATTTTTACGGAGAGGGCAGTTTTTTTAATCCAGAGCGAAGTGAGGGAGGGATTCAATTCAATTCTATAGTAGAATCCTGAACGTAGCGAAGGATTCAAAGTACGTCGCCCGAGCCAAAAATATATTTTGCGCCCGATATACACTCTACTTTTCATCACCCACTATGAAAAAATAAAAGACGCCTCATGTTTTATTCTAATATTATTATTTAATACAACAAAGAGTAACAACTAAATCGAAAATAATAGTATTTAATAATAAAACAACTAAAAACTTATATTAACATTTGAGACATTTTGAAAATTAGAAAAATTTATTGTTAGTTTTATTAGGAATGGAGATTGTTACAGATTTTATATTCAGTGTGTTTGAAGATTATCCATCACATTTCTTGCGTCAGTTCTACGAGGGCTGCACTAAAAGTATCGGGAATGGAATATTTCCACTGTTCCTGTCATATTAAAATCTTTTTAATTGAAAACTCCTTGGTTTTAAAAATCGAATATCTTTTATTTAGTGGTCTAGTGGTCGCAATCGCTACTGCTGAGCATGAGGTCCTGGGTTCGATTCCCAGGTCGGGCAAAGTGTTATTGGGTTTTTCTATCTGGAATTTCTCAATAGCAGCCCGGAGTCTGGATTTGTGCCCGGTTGATGGCAATAGGCTCGCCCCCTATTACATGGGACTTAAACATAACTGGCGAAATGTGGGTGTCCAGGTACACCTCTGCCCAACCCTTCGGGGAAACAAGGCGTGATGTTATGATGTTATGTATTTAAAAAAAGATTCTCGGTCTTGTCACAAGGTTTTGTCAAACTTGTTTAGTCGATGAGAAAATGGAATTGACTCAAGAAAATTCAAGAGCGATGATTTATTTTCAAAATCAAAATCAAAAGTCATTTATTCAAATAAGGCTGAGAATCAGCACTTTTCGAACGTCAAAATTACATAAGACAGTCCCCCAAAAAGCCCGCCCTTCACCACTTCCTAGTGCTTTAGCTGGGAAGAAGAAGTGGCGCAACAAACTCCCCAGCAGCACAGCTGTCTGTTCGGTTAGAAGAACTTGATTCTAAACAATTGCAAGTAATTACCGAAACGCCAATGACAAAAAAAAAAGAAAAAAAAATGCATGTAAATAACACAAATACATAAATAAAGCCTTCGGGCCTAAAGGGCATGGCAGCTTACATATGCAATACTGGAATTATTATACAAACAAATAAAATAAATAAATGATAAACTAGGACCATCAAAGTAAAATAAAATCAACAGAACAATTACTGTAACAATGATAAAACCAAAGACAGCAAGACGACCAGTCACCACAAGCAGCACCCGTTCACGAGCATAACGCAAAGGTCAGCCATTACCCCCCTCGCCATATTTGAGGGAAGGAGGAAACCCGACCCCCGACGCTACCGCAAGCAGTGACATCTAAGGGAGCATGACGAACCTGCTGTTGGTTGCTCAGGCAAGAATAATATTATCAATTGTTGAGGTCGCTAGCTAACCATATATTGCAATACAGCTCATTAAAAACATTGTAATGAGTAGATCATGTAAATAGTAAATGAAGGCAACAAAATAATTGACTTATACCGTCAAATAAAAAATAAAAAATATATATGAACTCATATACCCTGTCAGTTAGTAAGCTGATTCTGGAGAAAGAACACGAACATTGTCTTGAGTTAATCACAGCGACCAACAGTTCTTATCGTTTAAGTAGTCGTTAATGGAATAATATGCCTTTGAACAAAGGTTGGATTTTACTTGGGCCTTAAACGCATTAAAAGGTAAATCTAGTAAAGAAGAGGGCAACTTGTTATAAAAGGTTATACCAAGCCCAACAAATGAGTTATGGACCTTATGAAGCCGGTGAAAGGGAGCACGTAGTTTGTTCTTATTTCTGGTGTTAACTTTGTGAAAATCACTGTTTTTAGTGTATAAGTGTATATTTTGCCTAATATATAAGATGTTGGCGAAGATGAATTGAGATGCCACCGTGAGAATACCAATATCTTTAAAAAAATCTCTAAGAGAAACTCTGGCTCCTAGCTGATAAATTGCTCGGACAGCTCGTTTTTGAAGGACGAATATATTTTGAATATCAGCGGCTTTGCCCCACAGCAGAATACCGTAGGACATAACGCTGTGGAAATAACTAAAATAGACTAAGCGAGCTGTATCAACGTCAGTGTATTGTCTTACTTTCCTGACGGCGTAGGCGGCTGAACTGAGCCTCCCCGCTAAGCTTGAGATATGTGGGCCCCACTGAAGTTTGGCATCTACCGTTATGCCCAGAAAAACCGTCGAGTCTACAGTTTCAAGCAGCTCTTTATCTAAGACGATGTTGGGTCCTAGATTTCTAACATTCGGTAAGGCGAACTTCACACATTTCGTTTTCTTGGCATTGAGAACTAGATTATTTGACGTAAACCAATCCGTAACCATTGAGAGTGCACGGTTTACGTCGTCAAAATCTTGTCTATTCCTGTCTACTTTAAAAATAAGAGAGGTATCATCTGCAAACAGTACAATGTCACAGATATCGTTTAAATAGAATGGTAAGTCATTGATATACACTAAAAACAAGAATGGACCCAGTATTGAGCCTTGAGGTACACCTAACTGAACTGGTAGCTCGGAAGATTTCACACCATCGACATCTACACATTGGAACCTATTATGTAAATAAGAATTTATTACGTTGAGAGCTTCGTTTTGGACACCGTAATGACGTAGTTTACGCAAAAGCGTGTCATGGCGCACGCAATCAAAGGCTTTAGAGAGATCACAGAAAACTCCAATAGCATTTTGCGATTTCTCCCATGCATTAAATATGTGTTTCAGCAGAGCAACAGCCGCATCTGTAGTCGAACGTCCTTTTGAAAAGCCATATTGTTCATTATGAAGTAGGCTATTTAGGTTAAAATGTCTTAGCAACTGATTAAGTATTAACTTTTCAAATATTTTGCTAAATGCTGGTAAGATAGAAATAGGCCTAAAATTGCTAATGATATTTTTATTACCAGATTTAAATAATGGTATGACTTTACTACTCTTCATGAGGTCAGGAAAAGTTCCTAGATCAACACATTTATTAAAAGTAATAGCTAGATAGGGGGCTACAATGTCTATTATATTACTTAAAAGTTTAATGGAGATGCCCCAGTAATCACCAGTGTTTTTAGACTTAAGAGTGTTAAAGACGTTAATTACATCACTAGGCGTTACATGTTCGAAGCTAAATAAGCGAGTACATTTTTGCACACTACTATTCAAAAGGTTCTCAGCTTTAGACGGGGACGAATTTAAGGAGCAAGTCGTAGTTACAGGTATGTTGGCAAAGAACTCATTAAATGCCTCAGCTACGTCAGCTGCCTTACTAACTAATTTGTTATCGACCATAATCTCAAGTTGATTTTCTTGTTTAACCGACTTACCCGTTTCATTGTTAATAATTTTCCAAGTGGTTTTTACTTTATTATTGGAACTTTTAATTGAATCACTTAAGAATTTTGATTTCGCAATAGCACAAATCTTTTTAAATAATTTTGAATATTTTTTTACATACTCTAGGAAAGGAGTATCAAACCTGTATTTTTTCAAACCATATAATTCGTATAGTCTCGCTCTACTTTTATAAATACCTGGAGTAGCCCATTGGTTGAAGCCAACGGAAGTGCCATTAATGTTAATGGTTTTGGTCTTGAAAATAGACTGGTATTCTTTTTGCACAACATCAAAAAGGGCTCCGTAAATTTCGTTAGGATTCTCGTGTTCTACTAACGATGGTGTAATTCTATGAGCTATATTATTTTTAAACTTTTTACAACGACTAGCTGTATAAGGCCTGCATTCAAGTTTATACGGTTTTTTATGTAATGTCATGGGGAAGCACTATTAGCACTTTCGAAGTGGTTTAACACAAAAGCAGTGTGTTGACCGGATGATTTCTGCATTTGGTGATGAAGCCCCATCCAAAACCACAATTTATCGCTGGTTTGCTGAATTTCAACGTGGACGTGTCAAGCTCAGTGATGATCCCCGTCAAGGTCGTCCAAAAACTGCAGTCACCCAAGAAAACGTAGATGCTGTGCGTAAGCTGATTGAGCAAGATCGACATGTGAAATACCGCGAAATTCAGGCAACTTTAGACATTGGCATGAGTCAAATACAAATAATCTTGCATGAACAATTAGGTGTAATAAAGTTGTTTTCCCGATGGATACCGCATTCGCTCTGTGAAGAGCAAAAAGCGGCTCGCGTTACTTGGTGCATCAGAACTCTCGAAAGATTCCACGCAGGATCCTCAAATGCTGTATACAACATCTTATCAGGTGACGAATCCTGGATATACGCGTACGAACCCGAAACAAAAAACCAGTCACGAGTTTGGGTGTTCGAAAATGAGTTATAGCCAACAAAAATTGTTCGTTCACGGAGTGTTGCAAAAAAAATGGTGGCCACGTTTGTCTCCAAAACCGGCCATGTTACGACTATTCCTCTTGAGGGACAAAGAACGGTTAATGCAGAATGGTATGCTAGCATTTGTTTGCCACAGGTCTTTTCTGAACTCCGTAAAGAGAACTGCAACCGCCGCATCAACCTCCATCACGACAATGCGAGTTCTCACACCGCACACAGAACAAAAGAGTTTTTGGAGCAAGAAAACATAGAATTATTAGACCATCCGCCGTACAGCCCCGACCTAAGCCCTAATGATTTCAATACTTTCCCTAAAATAAAGAATAAATTGCGTGGACAGAGATTTTCATCACCTGAAGAAGCTACAAAACGGCCATTTTGGAGACCCCAACTTCCGAATGGAATGGTTGCCTCAATGATTGGTTCCATTGTATGGAAAAATGTGTCAAATTTCGCGGAGAATACTTCGAAAAGCAATAAATACATTTTTAAATAGTAATGTTGTGTCACTTCCTTGATTCCCGAAATTTTCAGTGCCACCCTCGTAATACTTTCAGGAGTTTCTATACATTCTATACTTTCACTGTCACTTGAGGAACTCATTTTTCAAAACAAAACCATGAATTTCTAAAAATCCGTGAAAATTGACGAAAACGCGGGTTGTAGTTAGCGCGTTTTTAATTTGTTTTTTTTATTTATTATTCAAACGCCGCGCGGCGCGACTGTGGGCCGTCGTACCAGCCAGTGCAAAGAGTACTATAATAAGAAGCCAGTCTTAATTCAAACAATATTTGCGTTCGATTTCTTATGCGCTGAACACTATGATATTCCAAAATCAAAAAGTGCGCGGCAAAGATAATTGCGGCGCACATAAAAAGAAGATTAAAAACTCATTACTGCCCGCTAAAAGTTTCTTAAAGAAAACACTACCTTTGAGTGCACATAAAGGCGAACTAAGTCGTCCTTTTCGAATAGATGGGATGAAAAAAAGTTTTTATGTACGAGACTGGCCAGTTATATTCTATTTCGACAGAATATGATTATTTACGCGGCCTACCCAAATGTCCTTTCTTTTGTATTGTTCGTGGAATCGTTGAGCTCCTAAGAACGAGTTGAGCTGCACGATGATTGACAAATGCGTGCACTGACTGGACAGGTCCACTCAAATCCGTGTGGTTCTTTCCTCAAAATACCATTTCAGACACCAGTCTACATGGTCCTCATATGATATGACCAAGATTATTTTCGGATTTTTATTTACACTTTGACATTGATTGACTGTAAGTATACAATGACATGTTAATTTACTTTGTAAAGTATTATTATTTTATTTATTGTGAATGTGAAGACATTGTGGATTTGTCGTTTTTTTAATGCATTTTTTTTATTAGTTTTAATCATGGTCTGGCAGTTTGAGTAATTTATGCGGCCTACCCAAATGCCCTTTCTTTGGCAATGTTCGTCGAATCGTTTAGCTCCTTTAGTTCTGTGTTGAGCTGCACGACAACTGACAAATGCGTGCACTGACTGGACAGGTCCACTCATTCTGTGTGGTTCTTTTCTTAAAACACCATTTCAGACATCAATCCACATGGTCTTCACATGACCTGACCAAGATTATGTCTGGACTTTAAAAGAGACTGTGACATCTGAGTTTGTTTCGGACTTTCTTCTCAGAGTAGTCAGATAGGAAACGCCGATCTCATCTAGTTTTTAAAATATGATTGACGTGTAAAAGTGTTTTTACAAACCTATTTACAGAAAATAAATCATTTATCATTTGTAAGTAAAAAAGGTACGTTCCAATTTCAAAAAAGTCACCCTCCTTACAGCTCTGACCTAGCACCATGTGACTTCTTTTAATTCCCGAAAATAAAAAATCAGCTCAAAGGGATACAATTTTCGTCGACGGAAGATGCGCTGTCAGCGTTCGAGCAGGCTGTAAACGAGGTGATACGGTGTTTCGAAAATTGGTCCAGACGCATGAAACTTTGAACAGAGGCTAGTGGAGAGTACTTTGATAAGATTTAATTAAAAAAATATTTACTTACAGAACATTGATTTTTATTTTCGCAAAACTTTCTGAGTGTTCCACGTACGATCTTTCCGGTGTTCTTACTACACTTTCTACCATTTCATAAAAAGGTTGAAAGGTTGAGTTAATGCAACAGCCTGAAGTTGCCGTGAAAGCGACACAGTAACTTCAAATACCTACTTACAGCGGCTGTTCCCGTCAAAGGAAAGACTAAGTCGAAACTTGAAAGAAATTGAAAACTTATCTATAATAATATTATAAAGAGGAAAGATTTGATTGTTTGTTTGTATTGAATAGGCTCTGAAACTACTGGACCGATTTGAAAAATTGTTTTACCATTAGAAGTCGAAATTATGTCTGATGAACATAGGCATTTTTATTTTGTTTTCGAAATCCACTCGGACGAAGTCGCGGGCGAAGTGCAAGTTACTTAATAAGTTAAGGATTATTGAACACAATTATACCTGAGATAGTGTACGTGTAGCTTGCTAAAAAGTTTAATTAGAATAACATCAAGGTCACTTTAAGATTTTGCATGAAAGAACACAGATGCTTTTGGGGAGGGCTTGAGCCCCCCCTCCTGGTTCCGCCACTGTCACCAAGGGGTATCGGTTACCCAATAACTGGATTACGGAGGTCAGACAGACGTCGTTTCATGCAAAATACCTGTTGGCACTGTATATTATATCCTGTGGTTACATCGGAAGCCGACGCTAAAATGTTTTTGGAATAGGATGATGATAATGCAGACGCAAAAATTTACTTTTTCCCCTATTGTTATCTAAGTATTCTAAATCTTGTGTCATGCTATTTAGGCAAGCACTATGTCAAGATTAGAACCTTTAATTTGAGCAGCAGCCACTTAACCACTGGGTCACTACATCACAACAAGACCAGAAAAACAAACGATAAACTTGATAAAACCCATAAACCAGAAATCATTTCATTTGCTTTGAAACTAAACCTGTAAAAAACTATCGAATATAAATCAGAGCATACGTTCAAGGATGTATACAGTACGCCGCGAGCCTTGGTTGAACGCGCACGCATGTCTGTGCCCTTTTATTTTTTTAATTCACGTTTGCTGTGGTTTCGCGCACTTTTTCGATAAAGATGGCCTATTGACAGGTATGTTTTTTTAAACGTTTTTTTACTGTTGGTGTTTTGCTTTGTTTGGTTTACTTGCATATTATCACACATCACTGTATTTCCTGAAAGGGTGTAGGCAGAAGTATAGTTTCACTCTTCTTGTTCAATAAACGTCTTCAAATTTGGGAATCCTTCTTTTAAGTTTAACGCAATCAAACTAGACGAACTTTTTTCTTGATCTCGGAGTTGGAATCAAATCAAATCAAAAGGCATTTATTCATATTACACTGAGAATCAGCACTTTTTGATTTTCAAAATTGTAAATGCACTGTCACAAGTTCCTGAAAACGCCTTCAATACTTCCATGTTATATCTGGGAAGAAGGGCGCAACATACTACCCAGCAGAAGCATTGGTTGTTGGTATCTAAGTATGCAGGTATGTGTGGTTTACACAATTTTTCTCAGTTTTAACTATTAAATGAGGTACCTACAAAATATAGGTATATTTCAAAGAAATGACAAGACAGATTTATCGTTACCAAATAAGTACATATGTACTACTTATTTTTAATTTACTATCCTTCTTAAAACGTACACAGATAATTTAAATATACCTTTCGATAAAAATACTATAAATGTGATTAAATAATACTTTTAGATAAAAGAGGTACCGAAAATATTTTACACGATTGAATGCTGTTCTTCTACGGGTCTAGGTATATTTTTTTCTGCATGTTCATCGATATTTTCATCAATTGCGTTCCAATTTTGAAAATGTATTTTGGTAGAAGAAGTTCGCGTGGTCGTCTTTTAAGTTTGCTTTGGTAGTTTTTGAGTTGGACTTTGTGCATTTTGATGATGTTAGCAAACTTGTTTTCACCGTTGACATAACAAGTAGTGGTAACTAAAATTGCCGTGTTTGTGTGAATGACTACCAAACATCCAAACAAACGAATTACTGTCAAATTTATTTATTTTTATTTATTTATATATACTTTATTGTACACCACAAAATGACATAACAAAAAAAAATATCATACTAAAAACATACAATGGGCGGCCTTATCGCTTTCTGCGATCTCTTCCAGGCAACCTTAGAATGGACAGTGATTTGTCTGGACATAAAATGGGGCTGTCAGTGGTGCAAGAAATAAATATACATTAAACTAAAATAGGTACACAGATATATACATATTAACATATCCTAAGGAATAGATACATAAATACATACATATATGCGAAATATAAGAAACGTAAATAAATGATAATTACAGTTTACGAAAGCAAGATCACAACGACAAGTAATGATCCTTCACGAGTCTTTTAAACGCAAATAACGACTGCGCGCGTTTTATTTCGACAGGCAGTGTATTATATATAATAAGTATTAGATGGATTTAACCCTAGAACTCTACACATAATTGGAGTGGAATTATCCTAGCCTGGGTGCCAGGGCACCCTGTTATTTACTTCGACTAAATGTACACTTAGGTTACCATAAAAATGGAAAAACACTTTGCTATTATTCCACACATTTAGCGCATATTTTATTTTGATGGCCACCACAGATGGCCTTTTTGCACTTGCTACAAAGAAACAAATGCTTTGCCTGTTCTTTGAGTAGAGACAAAACCTGCATCGCTCTTGTTTGGAACGTTAAGTGCCGGTGGTTCTAGCACATCAGCATGTCGATTCCTTATAAATCTCACCGTGAAGACTTGCGTGGAGTGAGCTGTCAGTGTCATTCCGTCTTGGTCAATCCCCAGCATCAGTGGCACTGACAGCTCACTTCACCTAAGTTTCACGGTGAGCTGGTTACAGAATAGCAGCAGATTTCTTCAAAATTCCATATATAATTCAGCGGATATAAGTGTGTAAAAACGCCCAATGTATAGAGCAATAAGTGCCTGATAAATTCATCTTCAACCATTTGTCATGCATTATGTCACAGAAACTGTAGCCTAAACGCAACACAACTCTAATTTAAAAAAAAAAACAGAATATTGAAAGGAATAAATACCATTAATAAACGGGAAACAATTGAATAATGACCTATTCTACTATCCAAGGGTGTTACAGCACCCTGTAATAATAATTCACATTAATTACCGGTTCAACACAAAATGGTGGGCACAATATAACAAGAGAATAGAAAAAATAACAAAGCTGTAAAAAAAACAGTTACCACCGGTTAATACAGCACCCTGGCTAAAGTTCTAGGGTTTAGTACATATGTACTTACTGCTAGTAGTCATGTGTGTTTGTATGTTATCATCTATCGATTTAATCTATGTGTTATGTTGTCACACATTTCGGCGCTTTTCGATAACGAACGACTAATCAATTGCTCACCTTTGATAACGATTACATAGGCATAGTACGATATGATTCACAAACATTATTTAAATAATAAATTGTCGCCGATAGTACGGATGTCATCACGAAAATCAATAATAATGAAGACACCGAGTTTTCTGAGCCAGCCACACGTCGACAAAGTTAAGTCGAACGAATTGCTCAAACGAGGTGAACTGTTTCCCGAGACCGAGGGTTTTATGCTGGCCATACAGGTTCAAGTAGTAGCATAATAATAAGCATAATCAGCCTATAACGTTCCCACTGCTGGGACACAGGCCTCCTCTCTATGAGAGGTAGTGAGCCGTAATCCACCACGCGGGCTCAGTGCGGGTTGGTAGATGTCACATGTCTTCGAATTTTTGGTTCTAGGACATGCCGGTTTCCTCACGATGTTTTCCTTCACCGTTTTGAGAGCAGTCGTGATTAAATTATTTACACAAAGTAAAGCGCCTGCTTGGGTTCGAACTCACGACCTACAAATTGTAAGTCGGGACCGTTACCATTGGGCCACCACTGCTGCTGCTCCGGATCAAGTAGTAGCCACTCGTAATTACAAAGTCCATCATAAAGGACCGACATCAGCCGACTGACTTATGCAGACATTGCAACACTGCCTCTGAAACCATAAAACATATAACAGGAGCGTGTAAAGCACTTGCACAAACCAATTATAAACACCGCCATGATCAAGTTGCTGCAATTATGCATATACACTAACAGTTAGCATATAAATATAAACTTCTATTATATAAATATAAACTATGGAGATCGGTGTCTGAAATGGTGTTTTGGGGAAAGAACCACACAGTTTGAGTGGACCTGTCAAGACAGTGCACGCATTTGTGCACTCAGTGCACGCATTTGAATTGCCAACGTTTGCTTCGAAGCCCTGGAAATGAACGTGCGAAACACATCGCCATTCGCTGAGCCATTGCGCCAACTGCTCGTAGTCAAACTCAACTCAAACTCAAACCATTTATTTCAATTAAACCATTTATAGGTACCTTAACCTTTTGAATTTCCAAGGAGTCGGTCAGATAGAAATATGACACCCCCCAGAAATACGTGTATCACTACTTGTTATGTAAATAACATTGTTAGGCAATTATTAAAACTTAATCAATAAATACTAAGTGGAAAAATTCGAATTAATTAAACTACCCGAGCAAAGTTAATACAATTTATATGGAGACCACCCCTGAAGCATCCTCCCTCCCTCCTATCCATTTAAAAAATCTAAAATTGCCGGAGATATCGCGTTCCAAACATTAAACAAACGTATAGACTAATTGAGAACATCCTCTTTTTGGAAGTCGGTAAAAAAAACGAGTCTTTATACATACATATATACACATACTCCACCTTCTTCCAATGAGGTTAGGCAGAAACTACAGAACGCCACCTAATACGACCCTTAAATACTCCTTTTGCTTTGTTTACGTTCATAAATCTGGTCACACACGCACGCCGGTTGCAAGTACTACGCACCTGACCTTACTGGAGAACATCACCAAAAAGGTCGCATAATATGTCTTCCACTCACATCTGCCTTGTAAATCCGACGAATGTACAACATACGAATTGCAATCATCACATAATAGGAAAGCTTCAAGCAATTCGCAGTAAAGCTTGTACTAGCGTCTCGCTTGAGTAGAACCTACGCATAAACAAGTGAATATTAATTATTATGCTCACGGATCGCTGACCAAAGCTGACTAACCTTGACCCATACTGATCGGTTGATCAGTTAACAGCACAGCAGGGTGTTGAGCTGTGGCGAAGACTATGTCCAACCTCCTGTCCTGCCCTCTGTGCCCCAAAAACGCAGCAAAACTTACTTTTCGAACGTCTAAATTTAATAAGACAGTCCCCCAAAATGCCTGCCCTTCCTAGTGCTTTTGCTGGGAAGAAACTCCCCAGAAGCACAGCTGTCTGTGCAGTTAGAAAAGCTTCATTCTATACTATAGTATAAAAAGTAATTAACGTTACGTGACACGAAACATTACATTATATTATTTGCCGTTATATTATTAGTCAGAAAACACGCGCCAATATAGCCAGCGACGTCTGCGCTGCCAGCGACAACGCTGTGAAAGTGGCGAAGTTTTAGACCAACAAAATGTAATACACCAAAGAATATTTATCATTTATCTGTGTAGTCGTAGAACCAGGTTCATGAAAGGCCTTGTCCACACTTGTATCATTTAATTTATTTGTCGTGGATGGATGGCGCCACAGTACAGCGGACAGCGCCATCTAACAATTTGATTCATAAACGAATGATCATGTGATCGGAAACGCAAGCGAGCCCTACCGCTTGGACACGATCGTCGGTGGAGGGGATGCAGTGAGAACTGGTGGAGAGACCGAGTGTTGCGACAGTCAACAGAATACGGTCGAGTTTGGACAGTCTTGAAAAACGCTCAGTACCAATGCAGGTGTCCGTTTCCGTTGCACGTGTTTATTTCGTTAGCCAGTGTATTAAAGTTATTTTAATTCGAATTATTTTTTCGTTCGAGTACCCACTACAGTGCCCACACTAAAATGTGTCGGATCGTGAAGAAGAACCGATGTTTCGCATCTCGGCCACCCCTGATCCGACATATTTATAAATAAATCAGTGCATGTCTAAGCGTAGATAGATATTCTTTTATAAAGTTTTACGTAAGCCCACAAACGAGGGGATACTGAATTTGACAAACTTGTTAATGGCAGTAAGCCAACAGCAACCTTACCTTCAACGGCTTTAAAGATCACTGTGATTTTCACGGTGATGCAAACACAGAGGTAAAATTACTGTAAACGGACTGTTCACTAAACTAATACAAAACATGTGCGAAGCCAAAGAAAAAAAAGAAAAAAAATAGTTGAAGATCTATTTAAGAGCGTTTTCGCAATGCATGCGATCCGAATTCGAATTAAAGATCCGAGTGTAATCCGAATTGAGAATGTCCTAAATTCGGACGGACAGAATTCGGATCAAGTGCGCCTACCCCATACAAATAGCACTATGGCTACTTCGGACCGACATTTCTCGGATCCTGAACTGATGCATTGCAGAAACGCTTTGAAAAACGTAAAAATATCCCACCGGGTTTTATTCGCGCATCGGATTTTCAACGCTCTACTTAGCGCCGATAGTCGAAAATCCAACAGTGTGTTTTCTCGAGCCGCTGTTGACGCGACGCGATGAGCTCTGTTGGATTCTCAATGCTCGATTCAACACCCAGAGTTGAAAATCCAGCGCGCGAAAAAATCCTGCCGCGATGTTTTTACGTTCGTGTGAAAGTAGTCTAACGCAAACTACGGGAGGGTCTAGACAAAGTGACATTTTATCTGCGAAAACGACGATAAAATGGTCAAAATGTATGGGGCTAGCATAAGGTACCAAGAAGTTTGTGTCAACCCTTTTGAATGTCGTTGTAGAAATACGTCAAGCTTTAAAAGCGATCGAGGGATTAATGTTTTATTTATAAAAAGTAAATATCGCCTGACCCGGGGTTCGAACTCAGGACCACGATCAGAAGTCGCGCTTTCGACAACCGACACCAAGCAATTTTTCACTGCCAATAAATACCGTTAAGAGGGTGTTCTTCTCATCAATGCAACTCTTGCTTTGGGACCAATCGAAAATTGGCAAAAAATAGACTTTATACAAAATTGTCCAATCTCCTATGTTCATCATAAGATGGACATAGCAGATGGGACAATAGACATATAAATGGGAAGGTCGTTTTTTTTTTCAAATTCGAAATTGTTCCCATTGTAAAAGTTGTTAATATTGATGAGTAGAACACCCTCTTAAATGTTGTCGATTGTTTTCAATGTCATCCTGAATCCACAGTGCAATGCAAAGTCGTGGATTTAAAATTCAAATAGGTTAAGAAAAGAAACAGCACATCAGCAGGCGTAGCATGATTGTCGAAACGGAAGACAACATGAAAGATTGTAGAAAGACTCCTACGGCACGATGTTAAAATTCAAGAAAAGGTTGACCTTTTGTCAACAAAACACACTCACTCACCACTCACACACACTGACTCTCACTCACTCTCACTCACTCTCCCTGGTCACTTTCTTGATAAATGATAAATGATTTTATTTCTGTAAATAGGTTTGTACAAACACTTTTACACGTCAATCATATTTTAAAAACTAGGTGAGATCGGCATTTCCTATCTGACTACAATGAGAAGAAACGCCGAAACAAACTCAGAGGTCACAGTCTCTTTTAAAGTCCAGACATAATCTTGGTCAGGTCATGTAAAGACCATGTGGATTGATATCTGAAATGGTCTTTCGAGGAAAGAACCACACAGAATGAGTGGACCTGTCCAGTCAGTGCACGCATTTGTCAGTTGTCATGCAGCTCAACACAGAACTAAAGGAGCTAAACGATTCGACGAACATTACCAAAGAAAGGACATTTGGGTAGGCCGCATAAATTACTCAAACTGCCAGACCATGATTAAAACTAATAATTTAAAAAAAAAATGCATTAAAAAAAACAACAAATCCACAATGTCTTAACATTCACAATAATTAAAATAGTATAATCCTTTACAAAGTAAATGTCATTGCATATATATAGTGCATCAATGTCAAAGTGTAAATAAAATATGAAAATAATCTTGGTCATATCATATGAGGACTATGTAGACTGGTGGCTGAAATGGTCTTTTGAGGAAAGAACCACACGGATTTTAGTGGACCTGTCCAGTCAGTGCACGCATTTGTCAATCATCGTGCAGCTCAACTCAGAACTAAGGAGCTCAACGATCCGACGAACAATACAAAAGAAAGGACATTTGGGGAGGCCGCGTAAAGTACTCAAACAGCCAGACCATCATCATTAAAAGAAGAGAAAAAAAAATGCAAAGACCCACATAGTCCGCACATTCACAAAAATTAAAACAATATTATACTTTAAACAGTAAATATATACATGTCATTGTTTAGATAAAAGAAACGTATATTAAAAAAAATACACAAAAGGAAAAAAAAAATGCAAATTACACATCAATTATGTCTCTGTAAACTTATTGGAGCAGCTCAATCCCAAGCCTTCTTGTCCTCAATATAGTCCTTGACAGTTTATTAGGCTTTCTGGCATAATTTCCGCTTTATAAAAGTTTTAAATTTATTAAGGCTTAGTTCTTGAATGTGGCTAGGATGTTTATTATAAAAACGTATACATTGACATTTAAACGAGCCACCTATTTTCTTGAGCCTGGTAGTGGGAACAACAAATTTGTGTTTATTCCTAGTATTTTTGTTATGGATGGACTTGAGAAAGTGATTTGTCTTCTCTTCGTGACTAGTACTAACGTGGTCATGCTGTTGTTTTGTAGATATCAGAAACCAGAAACAAAAGTTTTTCTTTATGTAGGTTTTCATATTTTTATTTATTTAAAATATTGTGTACTATTACGGCTGTCATTCGTAGATCTTTGACAGTCGTTACGGGTAGTCAGCAGCACAAAAGTCTGACCACCAGTCTTACCAAGGGGTATCCTCTTACCCAGTAACTGGGTTGTACAGGTCAGATAGGCAGTCGCCCCATTTAAAATATTTGTATTCAGCTGCATCCTCTTTGATACCCAATCATGAAAGTATCATTTCGAACTACTTTTTGAATTAAATTTGATTTATCCACGTTCATTTATAACGAAATGCAGGAATAAGTAGATAAAGTTCGTTGCGATTTGTGGCTTTTCTAGTACTCTAACCTCAGTTGTTCTAGAAGAGACTTTTAATCCTTTCACGCAACTGCATCGATTGGCATCATAAAAAGAAAACGTGAGAAATTAAGTTTTTCTACCTGACTGTGTATTTTTTCCAAAATCTGTGAATGTGGTCATCAATTACTTAAAAATGTATGTTAAATTAATGCAGATTTTTTGGGCTAAAAATAGGCCAGCCCTTAGGTCACGTGTCGACCAACCGCTTGGCGTTGTCCCGAATTAGTCGAAGAGCACCCTGACCCCATTGATCTAGTGTTTAAACCCCATATGGCTCAAACATATATCTCCCAATGAGGTTGTTATACTTGCGCCGTTTGAGGTTTTCCGTTCCTCCAGCAGCCACCCAATCACAGCCCGCCGTGCTAGGAAGATGGGATGGCGCGAGGGTGTCGACACAGGTTGCATCCCACACCAAAGGCCTACCCAACTTCCAAGGCATTATGGTCATTCCATCTGGCTTCTTCCCATCGTCACGTACCAAGCCATTTGGCTCTAAAACAGCTTGCCAGCAAAAAAAACAATGGGACAGTCTCCTACCAACGACTTCGTGAAGATACAACGGTTTAGTTACCTGTCCATACAAGCCCGTCTCAAAAATCCAACATATTTGTGTAGGTAACTCTTGAGCAAAATTTCATGCTTCTAGACCAGTTCAGATTTAAAGTTCTGGACCCAGTGGTCTTATGCTTGCGTTGTGTGTCGCAAGGAGATTCCTACTTGAAAAACCAAATAACAATTTGCCCAACGCGTAGATCCAACCCAGGATCTACGCGTTGGGCAAATTGTTATTCGAAGGACAAAGCTGACTTAGTGAAGTTAAGCTTAAGTTCTGATTTGAGCTGCACGATTACTGACAAATGCGTGCACTGACTTGACGTGGACAGGTCCACTCAAACATGTTCTTTCCTCAAATACCATCTCAGACATTTCTCTGCATGGTCCTCACATGGCCTGACCAAGATTATGTCTAGACTTTAAAAGAGACTGTGACCTCCGAGTTTGTTTCGGTGTTTCTTCTCAGAGTAGTCAGCTAGGATAAAAGCGAACTCATCTAGTTTTATAAACAAAATTCATTTTGACTTGTAAAAGTGTTTTATTTTTTACCAATTTACAGAGCATGAGGTCCTGGGTTATATTCCCGGGTCGGCATAAGTGTTATTGGGTTTTTCTGTCTGGAATTTCTCAGTAGCAGCCCGGAGTCTGGATTTGTGCCCGGCTGATGGCAATAGGCTCGCCCCCTATTTTCAAACTCAAACTCAAAGCATTTATTTCAAATAAACCAATTACAGGCACTTTTGAATTGTGAAGGGGTCGGTCAGTCAGAAAGATGAAGCTGTTGTCCATTCCAAAGCGTAGAAGGTACAGCTATGGAGAAGAACGGGGAAGAAACTCCATGGACACTCTTTTAAATAATATTGTTACATAAAATTAGTTGTTACATCAGTCATAGTAAAATTATACATTGAGAACGATGTAGAAAGACGTGCACGTTAAAGGTGTCCGTAATAAAAAACATACAAAACAACAAAAAAAATCGGCAATTAAAAATAAACTGTTGCAGCCAAGAGATGACCAGTCCCCACTGACGTCGCTCGTTCACGAACATGACGTATGGATCACCCTTAAGCTCCACCATTTTGAAGGGAACTTAACGATCCAACACACACGTTACCACCAGCGAGACATTTGAGTGAGCGTGACATACTCTCAGCCTCCAGGGCACATTCAAGTCAATGAAAGACGTACCCAGTAAATGGTAGCTTTATAGTAGGTAAATAGTACTCACACATGTGCTATGCAATTATACAATACCAAACACAATACTATTACATGGGTCATGAACATAACTGGCGAAGTGTGGGTGTACTATAGGAACACCTCTGCCTAACCCTTCAGGGAATTCAGGCGTGATATTATGTTATGCTATTTACAGAAATAAATACCATTAATCATCATCATATATCAATGCATCAAGTACATGACCTATATACGAGTACTTGTAAATAATTTGCAATTTAGCAGTGTATGCAAGGTCGCCATTTTACCTATAATTCAGCTGCTCACATTGGTTCTTGACATTTGACACTTACACGAGTTTCACTGGAAAGTGTCGATACAGTTAACGCTTCCTTTAATTAGATAATATTATGTAATTTTTGAGCCGTTTGAGTACCCAACATAAACAAAATTGATGCTAGACTCGAAGAGCTAAAGTCACACATTAAGAGGATGGGAAGGGGTCAACAAGGTTTGACATCGTGTGAGCAGAGGGAGGGACGACACAGACACGTATAAATCTAGAGAACTAAAACTCAGACCAATTCTAATTATGAACTTTAAAATATTCCCAACTCAATCAATTAAAATTAAATTAAATTAAATTAAACTTTATTTCAGACCATAGGTCCATATTTTGTTAGTATTTTGATGTTAGTGACAATAGTGCTTAGGTTACTAGGTTAGTATTGTTAGTTTTTACAAAATTAACTATTTATTAAGGCCTACTGCTGTGGCCACCCAGTGCCCCTGAAAGGGACAGTCCGCTCTGGACGCGATCATTTTCAGAATGCTGTTGTCACTACCATGCAGGCGCTGTAGTAACGAGGCCGCTTTCTTTCGCATGATGGCATGAAAACCATCTGTGCGAGCCTCTGCGAACATTCCAGAAGCTACAACGCCATGGCAGTCCCAACAGCATCCTAAAATCATTATTAAATTGAACACGCAGGACGTTGTATGCTCGGCGCGTGTATGACACCCACAGGCCACTCGTGTAAAATGATTGACAGAGCGCCTTAAAAAGGGTAACTTTGACGTCTGTAGTCTGTAGGCTGTAAAAATATTCATAACATAGCCGTCAGCTACGCGTTCTGTTCATCAAACTATGTAAAATTACACAAAAAACCAATTGCTTTGAAACAAATTATATTTTTGGTGTCAGAAATCGTGTTTTCGGTAGTGCACAACATATCGCATGGGTGCATGCAATGGCGCAGGGGACGTGGGGGTATTTAAAAAGTGTGTTATAACATTAAAAATTCGTTTCCTTAAAAAAAAAACGTCAGTTAAAGTTGGAAGTTTTGACCTTCAGTATCTCCGTAACCAGAAGGTTCCCAGGTATGGCTGGACCATACAAATGGCTTCGTTAAGTGTCTTTGTTGGTAACGCCCGTAACCGCTCGGTGGTGGACAATATAAAGTTCAATTTAAAATTGCAAAATAAGTGATGTCAACCACCACCTGTGACAACGACGGGTCTCCAAAAATCATTAAATTCACGTGACTTAATTTAAGGACGGACTAGTGGTTTGAGGTCATATGATTTAAGCTTTCTTCCAACCCGCTTTGGGGATAAAACCCAGGACACACTCAGAAATCGCAAAAGCGAAAATTCCTGTGATGATTTGATCTCGCTCTTGATCTTAACCCTAAATTGAATAAGATATTACTACTCTGTCAAGAAAGTACCGGGAAAAGATCAATTAAACATAAAATGGTAGTTATTCATCCAAATTTATTTTATCGATTTCAAAGTATGCTCCTTCAGAAACGATACACTTACGCCAACGAATAATCCAATCATCAAAACATTTTTCAAATACTTTTTCCGGAATTGAGTTCAGTTCTCGCCGCGAATTCTCCTTTATGTCTTCTAAAGAATGAAAACGGGTGCCACGAAGTGGTAATTTGAGTTTAGGAAAAAGAAAGAAGTTGGCAGGTGACATTTCTGGTGAATAAGGTGCTTGCTCGATGGTATTCGTTGAGTTTTAAGTCAAAAATTCGTTTACAATGTGGTGTTGTGCGAAGGCGCATTATCGTGATACAAAATCTAAGAATTTTCTTTCTTCAAATCTGACCTTATTCGTCGAATTTGCTGTCTTAAACATTACGGGCATATGTAAAAAAGTCGGAAAAATCTAGTCTACCTGTGACGGTCGTTTAATTCCTTATATTTTGCTGTTAACAAATATCACCCGACCTATCACCCGACTCCGGCTTAACGTCGACTTACGGGACATCCTAAGTACATTATAAAACGTCCCGACACCAAAACAAACATTTGCTAAATCGGTCCAGGAGTTCTCGTGTGATGCGCTTACCAACACCGAACAGCATTTTATTTTTGATATTTAGACGATTTGTAAGACATTAATAGATTTCCTTTCCTCTTTTCAGATGCAAAGAATTCTTCAGTCCACCATCTTAAAAACACCCATTCAAAATGGCCGACTACTGCAACACCGCTGACAGTTTTTTGAAAAAGGAACTTACATTTTCCGAATGTCAAAGTGCGATGCAGAACAAACAATTTAAAAAAGATTTTCTCTTATTCTATGTGAATTTAGTATTTATAGTTTCGAGAAGTATTTTTGAGTTTATTATTGACAATAGTGTTTATATAGTTTCCGCTGTGGTTGTGTATTTTTTGTTGGTTATAATATATAAGAGTTACATCAATCCGGTGTTTTATAAAAAAGTGAGTATTTTCGGAATTTACGTTTTGATCATAATTATATAATGAGCAAATAAAGCCTCTTTTCTTCAGCTGTGGTTGCATTGGCTTTTCGATTTTAGCCTGGAGGTTTTCTACCAATTTACATGTAATATATTGGCTGTCTCAGAACACTTGGTGAGGTGGAGCGCGGTGCGTCTACGCTACAGTTGACGGGTTCGTTTCCCGTACCACGTAGAACTATGTAACTTAATGCATCCGCCATTTTACCTACATATTCCCTTCGATGACTGCTTTAAGTAACATTTAACTAAAGTAGCATGTTGTTTAACAACGAAAAAGGCTTTCGTCCACCAACGGACAGTATTGAGAAATCCAGGCAAACTCAAAATTAAACAAATGAACATAATAATGCACCTCCTAAAGCGTTTATAATATTTGTTTTAGGAACTAACAGAAATCGGCTTCGAGCACATCGCTTCTGGCCCAGACCGTGACCGACGGATATCTAGAGCGCAGGCCACAAGACGGATGGGTAGTAAGATACCTCCTCCATATCCTAATGGATGGTTTGCAATAGGAGAGAGCAGAGAACTAAAAGTTGGCGGAGTTAGTGCTGTGGATGCTTTAGGTGAGTGGCGCCATCTGTTATTGAGTAGCAAAAGTTTTCATTTTATGGAACATTGTAAAAGAAAATAAATCTAAACGAGACTTTAAATTGTTGTAAGCAAAAAATAATTCTTTACGGTGGATCAATTTCAAAACAGATCATTTTGCGGCATGGAATCTTTAGCAAATATTTATTGGTATCAGTAACGCCATCTAGTGCTGCTCGATACTATTGTCTGTAAAACGAATAAGCGTATTATAATACGCATGTCTTTAGTTTACAACTAAACAAATTGTATTTTAGACAAACCATGGGCACATGGCTTGTCTAAATGGGCATTTCAATTAGCAATAATTACGAAATTTCACACAAAGTTTTATCCAATTAGCCATATAAATAAGGAATTAATTTTATAATGAAATGAATGAAAACGTTTAACGAAAGTGAGCACTAAGAAATGATTTGTGCTTACTTAATGAACTCGTGTGCGAAATTTCATGCTTCTTGACCCAACAGTTCAGTTTGTTTTTGTTGGATTTTAGGCCAAAACCTCTGTATCTACCGCGGAGAAGATGGTGTCGCTCGCTGTGTGGACGCCTACTGCCCTCACTTGGGCGCCAACCTGGCAGTCGGTGGCAATGTGAGCGGCAACTGTATTGAGTGTCCCTTCCATAAGTGGAGGTTCGGAGAAGATGGCGCGTGTGTTAGTGTGCCCGGAGTCGAACATGGTAAGTTATAAGATATGATTTTATTACCTAGTATAGGAGTTCCACAAGAAAGCATTCGTCGAGGTAATCTCAGTTGCTACAGCTAAGTGCTAAAAGTACGTTCGCATCAATAGTTGAACTAATGGGTTTCGAACTCACAACCCCTAATCTGACTGACATCGTATCTTTTGAGTTAGGTTTTAGCTCAAAAGCACCGCCTCTTGTGTTCCATCTGTCATTTAGTGCAAACATTATCCGATACGGATTAAACGTAATCTTATTAAGAAATTGCGTCCTCACGCCCCCACTAGCCGCCGCAGGAGACGCCCTGGGCGTCGGGAGTCGCCTGCAGATTCCCGGCCACCGTAGGCGCGGGCTTGTGGACGGCGAGCAATGGGTAGCTCGCCGTCCGGTAAGGACCAGGCCCGGGTCGACGGCGCGTTGTGTTCCACGCGCGCCTCAAAGAGATGTCAGCACAAAGTGACGGGGTCCGATAGGGCCGACGCCTCAGGGTCGCGGGTAATTCTAAAGAGAAAACCGTGGCCCTGGCACAGGCAACTGAAGGAACACGGGTGGGTTTTAGTCAATAAAAGTCTGACACGCCCTCACACCCTCCTAGAGCGGGAGAAGTCATTTGATGATTTCCCACCCAAAAGAAAAAAAAAAGCTGGCAATACATGTTGCTCATAGTTGGCCGAGCGAAGGCGAGCACCAACGTGTATACGGTTCTTTTGACGTGCCTCGCCACCACTCGGGATCGCTCGCTACGACTCGCTCTCACTTCGGATCAGTGTCGGTTTTTCTACACAAATCAAAAGCACTCGCCTGCACTCGGCAACGCTCGCGTCGGCTGAGGCTTGGCCAACATTTAGACCGTAGCACTCGCCTTGTATCAATTTGCCTACGCTCGCGTTGGTTGAGACTTGGCCAACATGTATTGCCGGCTATAGAGTTAATTGCCCTTGTTCAAGTTCAAGGTTAATTAGGTCCCTACCCTTTTAATATATTGTATACAGAAGATGTTGGTAAATCTTTATCTACACTAATATTGTATAGAAGTAACATTTGTTTGTTTGTTTGTTTCTTCGTTTGTAACATCACGCTATGACCCTCAGGAGCCGATCAAAAAGACAAAAACGTCAGAAACGCGGACGAAGACGCGAGCAAAATGTTTTAAAAAATACACCTTTGTGGCTAGCTCAAAACTTAAGAACATGGTCACACCTTTTTTAACGCCAAATGTTTTTTTTTCTCTTAGCTCCCAAAGGCGTATCAATAAAACATTGGACGACAGTTGAGATGGACGGGGCCATCTGGATCTGGCATGATGCAGAGAACCGGGACCCGCTGTGGAACATGACTGAGGTGCCAGAACTGAAGCACTGGGGGTACAGAGGGAGGAATGAGTTCACAGTCAGCGCTCATATACAGGTTAGTCATGCGGTTGTTACAGCCCTATACTGAATCATCCTCTTCATCCGACTTGCCTTCTCCGAACCTCAGACCAAGTACAAAATCAAGACAGCGCTGTCAGTGCGCGGTATTCGCATAACACACGAACTGTAAGAATGGCTTTCATTTCAACCCCTTGTTAAAATGGTACCTTAGTGTCCCCGTGCACCTAGCTTCTGACGTTTCCCAAGTGCCCATGTAGGTATATGTGAAATTCTGGTTGTAAGTCTTTACATATCATAATCAGCCTATTATGTTCCGACTGCTGGGACACAGGCGTCCTCTCTATGAGAGGGAGTGGGCCGTAATCCACCACGTGGGCCCAGTGCGGGTTGGTAGATGTCACATGTCTTCGAATTTTTGGTTCTTATACATGCCGGTTTCCTCACGATGTTTTCCTTCACCGTTTTGAAAGCAGTGGTGATGAAATATGTAACACAAAGTAACCGTCTGGGTTCGAACCTGCGACCTACACCTCGTAAGTCGCGGCCGTTACCACTGGGCCACCACTGCTCTCAAGTATTGTAAGTCTTTACAATACCGGATATTAGAAATACCAAATTTTCTTCGTACAGAAGCGATACTGCTCGTAATATACGTCCTGCTTCTATTGACTAGCTTATTTCTGAACGTATGCGGAGAGTTTTTATCAAGTTTGTGGCGGCATCTACACCGCCACATGCGAACAAACGCATCAATCCTGCAGCGCAAGCAGAGTTTACCGCGCAGCTAGCATATATACATCTTCCCGACAACAATCATCGGGCAGTTGCCCACCAGATACGACATCCATCTGGTCGGAGGATCCTCCCTTTTCCACGAGTATGAGTGAACTTTACACCCTGTTCCTCATACCCCTAAACTGGTGACCCCGAGTATGAACGTCAGCGCAGCCTTCGTGCAACTACTTCAGCGTGACGTCATCATCATCACCCCCGCAAGTCACACAGCCAGACAGCATCAACGGCTTGAACGGTTGTCCTGACCATCAGCATCAGCGCAAGCGCATACCTGGTCATCACCTTCAGCCTCATCAGCAACCTTGGCACAGCACACTGCACATTCGGCCGGTCCACAAGCAGAGTGCTTAATCCCTCTCCTGGTCGACACCACCAGTCAGCCACCCCGACTCACTGGGGCATCTTCGCAGACAGTTCCGACTCACCGCGAACTATGCGACCGGTTCCAACCCACTGGAACCCAACTGGCATTGGCAAGCATCGCAAGATACAAGACTTAGTCCACTATCGACCTCCGGTCTTCGGAGGGGAGTGATGTGGCGGCATCTACACCGCCACATACGAACATCGCATCAATCCTGCATCGCGCAAGCAGAGTTTACCGCGCAACTAGCATATATACAACTTCCCGACAACAATCATCGGGCAGTTGCCCACCAGATACGACATCCATCTGGTCGGAGGATCCTCCCTTTTCCACGAGTATGAGTGAACTTTACACCCTGTTCCTCATACCCCTAAACTGGTGACCCCGACGTGATCTGCATATCCCTTCACTGGTGACCTCCGGTTTTCGGAGGGGAGTGATGTGGCGGCACCTACACCGCCACATGCGAACAAACGCATCAATCCTGCATCGCGCAAGCAGAGTTTACCGCGCAGATAGCATATATACAACTTCCCGACAACAATCATCGGGCAGTTGCCCACCAGATGCGACATCCATCTGGTCGGAGGATCCTCCCTTTTCTGAGAGTATGAGTGAACTTTACACCCTGTTCCTCATATCTCTAAACTGGACTCCCCTCCGAAAACCGGGTGTCGCAAAAGTTCTATGATGATGAGGGATTGAGGAATCTTTACTGACATCTAAACTGCGGTGTACATGCGTAACACACTTTATTTATAATTCCAGGAGATACCGGAAAATGGCGCTGATGTAGCTCACTTGAACGCTGTACATTCTCCATCATTATTGTCAGGTTTAGGAGAGAAGTATCCGTTGTTGTATGACTTAATAGGTAAGTAATCTTCTATAATTAATATACAGGGGTCCCGTAACTGGACGTAAAGCCGGAGTGGGGTAAAAAAAAGTTAAAATTTGTAGCAACAGGAGTAAGGCCGTCACAGGCAGTATTTTTTTTTTTTTCAATGCCCGTATGGTTTTTAAAAACATAGCAAAGATTTTTTTTTTGATTGACTTGACCTATCACCCGATTCTGGCTTGACGTCGACATAGGGGACATCCTGTATACATTATGCTTAGTGAACTCACGTATTTTTTTTGTAGGATTAGGGATACAGAAACTACTGAATACCTGCTTCGTCCACGACTTAACACACTCGTGAACATGAAAGTATGCACCTGTGACCGATTGCGTCCCGGCTTTTTTTTTAGGTTGGCTGACTTTTGCCAACCCCTCTGTTTACTGCTTGGTCTTACCCACATTTCGCCTGCTAGATCCTTTGTGATGCAAGGCAACGCCTAGTGCCAAAGACAAACAAATCACAAATCCAAACTCAGAGCTGGTAGGAGAACTTCCAAAAACAATTCTCGTACTTTAAAAAAATTAAAATTCAAGTCGCCATCTAGTCTCAGCGACAAGCAATGTCAAGCACATTTCATTTTTATACACTTTGACATTAAATGGACTTAATATACTAGGTATACGAGTACAATGACATGAAAATTTACTTTGTAAAGTATTATAATATCTTAATTATTGTGAATGTGGTGGCAGTGTCGATTTGTTGTTTTTTTTATATTTTTATTTTTTAAAGTTAGTTTTAATCATGGTCTGGCAGTTTGAGTAATTTATGCGGCCTACCCAAATGTCCTTTCTTTGGTAATGGTCGTCGAATCGTTGAGCTCCTTAAGTTCTGTGTTGAGCTGCATGATTACTACTGACAAATGCGTGCACTGACTGGACAGGTCCACTCATTCTGTGTGGTTCTTTCCTCCAAAGACCATTTTAGACACCAGTCTACATGGTTTTCACATGTTCTGACCAAGATTATGTCTGGACTTTAAAACAGACTGTGACCTCTGAGTTTGTTTCGGCCTGTCTTCTCAGAGTAGACAGATACGAAACGCCGAACTCATCTACTTTTAAAATACAATTGACATGTAAAAGTGTTTGTAAAAACCTACTTACAGAAATGAAATCATTTATCATTTATCGTTTTCTAAGTGATTGTTTTTTTGCCAGATTGAACATAGGCCCAGCTGACCTGCAGTATTATGCGACCCATACTGATATAGTATTTTTATCACAAAAAGCGACGCGCGCTTTACTTGTAGTGTACCAAGTGTACAGACACGCTGTGAATGTTTGTGTAAGCGCAAGAGCTCTCGGTACCGTCCGAGACACGGGCGAAGTCGGAAGTGTGTGTGTATGTGTGTATGTGCTGACGCTACCCGTCTTCACCCACACATTCGCAGCGTGTTTGTACACATGGTTACCATAAGTAAAGTGCGCGTCGCAATACTGTACTATTTTTGAATCTACGTATCTATACTTTCGGGGAATCCTGGCGTGATTTTAAATGTTTGAACTTTTTAGCGTAGAGCCAAGGTACTTAAATTCTGTGTTATTATAATTCCAGGTTGTCACGTTTGGTCAGCAAATTGGTCTAGAAATGAAGACCATACAGCGAATATGAGTTTGACACACGACTATAGGATAATGAAGCATGATCTGTGCCACATTGACGTCAAAGTGACGCAGGTATGCAGCACCAATACTTTTTTACGGACTTCAAAAAAAGCAGGAAGTTCTCAATTAGTTTGTAATATGTTTATAAATGTTTGTTACCTCTGTACTCCGTCATTTATAAACCTATCGAGTATCGAGTATACTTATCGAAATTGGTCTGTCTCGTTCTAAAGAGTGGTTTTTGAGTTAGCTTCAATAATACGTGTTTTTTCTTCTTAGTGTAGGTATTTTGATGATGTTTGGATAACTTTTTGTCACTGTTATTTAATTAGCAATTGAAGATACACGAATTCGTGTGGGGTATGTACGATAAAAAAAAGTGAATTTTTTTATTTTAAAAAAAAACGTCTTCGTAAAAAAACACTACAAAGTGAAAAGCAACTTTAATTTCGGAAGTCGGTGGCAAAAAACGAAAATACAAAACTAAGGATACTTTCGGAGTAAAAGTAATTTTTCACTTTGTTAGTGATTTTCAATAATCCACCAAGCAGGCCCGGTGCGGGTTGATGGATATCACATGTCTTCGATTTTTGGTTCCAGGACATATCTGTTTGCCCACGATGTTTACTTCACCATTTTGATAGAAATGGTGATGAAATACATATTTAAAAGAGAACATTGGAAAGAATACCTAAAAGATTTTGCTTGCTTTGATACCGAAAGAATAATTATTTCATTGAATTCCACGCTTAAGATATTTATTTGCATTAGTTTTATCCTAACACCTATATATATTTACAGCAAAGGTATCGCTAGACACAAAATACTTTTTCAAGACAAAAATATTCAGGCAAAAACAAAAGTAAAGCAGCTTTCTTCTTCTAACTAACAAATCGATTCTAAGAAGCAACAAGAAACTTTTTTAATTGATGCTAGACACAAGGGGTGAGGCTTGGCACCGGGACCCTGTTGGCACACCTACCGCAAAGACAGGATAACGTTAGTTTTGGGAAAACTTAAGACCTTTATCAAAGACCTGAAAACAGTTACTTTGTTCAAAATGCGACCACTTTTCACTTTACCATGGCTTCAGTCTTACCAAGGGGTACCCAGTAACTGGGTTGTGGAGATCAGTTAGGCAGACGCTCCATAAAGTCAAAGTCAAAGTCAAAAGTTTATTGCGAACTAAGTGTACAATGTTGATGTTATTTTATGATAGCACTTATGACTTAGCAGCCTTTTACAAGCATTGCAATTTTATCATTCGCCTGCCCTTATCATCCTAAATTGGCATGCATTAAACATTATTTTATCATAATTATTTCCTTAAATTAGTATAATTCGTTTGATAAATTATAGTTATGTCAAAATTAAAAGTCAATGAGTCTAATAAAAAAACAGCAATATTTATGTAACATAACATAACATCACGCCTTGTTTCCCCGAAGGGTTGGGCAGAGGTGTACCTATAGTAAACCCACATTTCGCCAGTTATGTTTAAGTCCCATGTAATATGGGGCGAGACTTTTGTCATCTACCGAGCACAAATCCAGACTCCGGGCTGCTACTGAGAAATTCCAGATAGAAAAACCCAATAACACGTTGCCCGACCTGGGAATCGAACCCAGGACCTCATGCTCAGCAGTAGCGATTGCGACCACTAGACCAACGAGGCAGTCAATATTTATGTCAGGTAGTGCAAATTAAAAATATCTTAAGAAGTTAAATAGGATAGACTTAATCTTATTGTTTGTATAAGACAGATCGCCACTTTTGTACATGAGAGAAACACGTTATTTTAAGCTAGACTCTAAATATTCTTTTACTGAGTAAAAACATTTTTGGATTAGGTCCATGTGGAAGACCGACGCCAACACCGCTGTAAAGTCAGGTAGTTGATGGTAGGTTCAGTATAACATATAACATCATCAGCCAATAACGTTCCCACTGCTGGGACACAGACCTCCTCTCTGTGAGAGGGAGTGAGCCGTTATCCACCACGCGGGCTCAATACGGATCGGTAGATGTCACATGTCTTCGAATTTTTGGTTCTAGGACATGCCCGGTTTCCTCAAGATGTTTTCCTTCACCGTTTTGAGAGGTGATGAAATTATTTACACAAAGTAAAGCGCCTGCCTGGGTTCGAACTCGAAGCTACAACTTGTAAGTCGGGGCCGTTACCACTGGGTCACCACTGCTCTCGTGTTCTTCCCAAGTCATTCTTGAAAAATTCAGTGTAGGATTTCTTATTTTATTAAAACCTCTTTACTTCCCACAGATAGGCCCCGGCCACGTCCGCCTCCTGCTGGATACTCCAGTAGGACCGATCCTAGTGTCTCAATCAGTAACACCACTCGGTCCGTTGCTGCAGAGGGTCATACATCGAATGTTCTCGCCAACCTACAACGCGCCCTTTGCAGCCATGTCGGTCAAATCTGAGGGTGATATGGTGAGTTTTGTATTTTTATAAACCAAGATTTGTCAAGGTTTGTTTAACTTCACACGTTGATGTCTGCTTCCAACCTGTCTAGATTGAGGTAGATGATTGTCAAAAATATGTGTATAGTGCTCATAAGGCACTGGGTTTTTGGCTAAGTGCCAAAAACCCAGTGCCTTATGAAGGACTGTAGAATAGGAATGATGACTAATGTTAAAAATGCTCGTAAAAATAATGCAATTTCAAAGAAGGCATAGTAAAAATGAGATAATCGAAAAATCTGTTAAATCGATGTAAATATGAAAAAGATACACGCTTTAAAAGTTTTTAGAGGGGACTACTCCCGTCCTTGTCGCGCGGCGGCACGGTACAGACAATGTGCGGCGCTAAGAATGAAGTTACATAGTTGTGACGTCACGTCACAACTATGTAACTTCATCTATCAACTATGTAACACTATCGTAATAGTGTCGTCCCTGTCTAACACTTTGGAAAACGTTTATAACTTGTTTTTTTTTTTAGCTTTCTCACTTTTTGTAAGTAATATTGTTTGCACTATTTGGAAACAAACATTTTCTTGAGATAAATAAAAAAATATCATCATCCCTATTGATAGTTAACGATGATTCGTGGCCAGTCCGAACCTAGAAGGCTGTGCCATAAAAATGTAAGGAACCAAATGGTGACACGAGGCGAGTTTGAGTGGAAGGACATGCGCCAAAGTTGTGAGAGCCTATGATTGATCGGACGTATTGTATCTACCATGTGACAAAACGCTGATTTGAGAAAGCACCAAGAAAGGAAATCTTTGGAGGTCTACCTACTACAATGCGCGAAAGAAGTCGCAGGATCTTTCGCATACCCCAGTAAAAATTCTAGGCGGAAGATTAGTTTTTTTTTTTTTAAACCTCTAACGATGGATTTCACCAGTGAAACTGAACGCGTTCATCACATAAATTCCAAGTTCAAGAGCTGTCAGTGTCAATATTGCATAAGAATTTTGACACTGACAACTTTTGAACGCGGTCTTTAGGTGCTGAACGCGAGTAGTAGTTTCTCTATATAGTGATCCTCTTAATGCGTTATCATCTTAAGGTTGAATTTTACTTGCATTTAAATAACCATGGTCTATTTTTTTATGTGACAGTTAGATACAGTGCATTCAGAGTAATTTTACCTCTAACAACACAACAGCAGCAACCCAATAGCAACTTTAGCACAACGGAATTAAAGATCACTTTGATGTTGACAGTGTTGCAAATTGAGAGTTAAAATAACTGTGAATGGACTTTAGTTTAAATCTTGGTGAAGTTTGGTACCTACATCGTCCAAAAACATTAATATTTCCAACACATTTTACTTCAAGCTGTGCATTGTCTATCAGCAAGATACTCTTTTTTAATAAAATATTAACTTTAAAACTAATTTACTCTTTCACAGTTCGAACGCGACATCTTAATTTGGAACAGCAAGCGTTTCGTCTCAGCTCCTGCTTACGTCCGCATGGACAAGACGATTCGTGCGTTCCGGAGTTGGTTCTCACAGTTCTACAGCCCGCATAGTGTAACATTTAGGGAGGCCAATCAGAACACTCTTGATTGGTGATGAAGTGGAGAAGGACATGACAAATGTATTCGACTAAGGGCCAGTTCCTTCAACTAAAATGATCGAGACGCGCGTGAACAACTGCGACTGGCTGTTGTTAAATCATTCAACAAATCACTGAAGTTTACGCGCACTTGACAATTTGTTGTGTTTCACATTCATTATTTTGCGATAATTTTCGTTCAAGAAACTGGCCTTACAAAAGATGAACGTGTTATTGAATGAAGGTCATTGTGTAATAAATTCAGAAACTGCGGGTTTAATTAGTTAACTTCTCTTTTTAAATTAAGTTCCAAGTGTTCCAACTGTCTTCTTTCGACAATCGTAGCGAAGCGAAAATCACCACTCTTTGTGTAAATGCGCCAGTTTAATTTATGCATATTGACCAAATGTAATGAAATAAATGACTGTAGAGTATTAGGTAATTTTACAGATGTGTGATTTGATAATTTAGTTAGGTTTTACAATCTGAATATTTATGATAGTGTGTTATCTGTAGTCCTAGCCAACGCGATCGTCGCGTTCATTTTGTTCGGCGAATAAGAACGCGACGTCAGAGGACTTCTGAACGATTGAGTGGCATAATTATGAACGCAACGTTCGCGTATTCGTTATTTTTGGTTAGTACGCGTAGGTACTTAGGTATTGTATACTTTCACAGTATTTTGTTATGAAGACATGAATGTGAGTTGATGCCAAATAGTACAATTAAATAGTATTTTATATAAAATGTGTTTTATTTGTGATCAAATCCAATAAAAGCTTGTTGGCTACTACCTACACTACACTGATGACATGACACCTTGATTAAAGCCAAATTAGCCCCGTCGGTCACGTGGTCGCAATCGCAAGCGCGTGTGGGAGAAGCGTAAGGATAGCCCGGGAAGTTCAGATGTTCTTACGTTTTTTTTGCAATTTGCAGACCAGTGTCAGGTTATATGTTGCACAAAATACGATTCGCGACTTTAACAAGTATGTTTTTACAGAATTATAATCAAAATAATCATTAATAAACTCTTTAATTTAGAAAAGCTCATAAATGTTATTTTCCAGAAATGTATTTATAGAAATCATAAAAGCCCTCAAAGGGCTTTTCTTGCTCAATATAAACCGATAATGATTCTAATGATTATAATTCTGTAAACACATACTTGTTACGGTCGAGAATCTATTTTGATCAACATACAATCTGAGACTGACCTGCATTTACAAAAAAACGTAAGAAAATTTGAATTTCGCGGGCAACCTGGCATAAGCGTGCGATCCCGGTGAAAACACTACCCACAGAGTATTAATCCTTCCGACCGAATCGAACGAATCGAGAGGACATTACTCAGTGGATAGTGTCGTATTAAATAAAACATACATTTACCTATACCTTATCATTTATTATTAGAAAGAGAAATTTTTGACAGTTTTTAGTTAAAATTTAAGGTGAGACCACATTGACATCGGTCGCAGCTCTAAACTCAGCGTACTCAATAAAACCATCGTTATTTTTGTCAGTCTGTTTCAACGCTCCTTCCACCATTTCCTCTAAATCAGAATCTTTGTAAGTTATGCCATTATCTTTGTCAGCTTCTGAAAAAATAAATACATAGAGTGCCTAGCATTTTTTATTTTAATATGGACCAAAGCTTAATACAAAAACTAAACGTTATAGCGTGCATATCAGCTAGTGTTTAAGTATATACGTAGCACGAGTCCATTTTTATTTAAGCATAGGTCATTATCATCATCATCAGCCTATTTTAGTCCACTGCTGGACATAGGCCTCCCCTAATGAGCGCCATAGCGCCCTGTCTTCAGCTTGACGCATCCAGCATCTGCCTGCAATCTTTCGCAGCTCGTCATCCCACCTGGCCGGAGGGCGTCCTACACTACGTTTGCCGAGTCGCGGTCTCCACTCAAGAACTCGTTTACCCCAGCGGTTGTCGGTTCTTCGCGAGATATGGCCGGCCCACTGCCACTTCAGCTTGCTAATTCTTAGAGCTATGTCGATAACTTTGGTTCTCTGTCGGATGCATTCGTTGCGAATTCTATCCTTCAGAGAGACTCCGAGCATAGCTCTTTCCATAGCTCGCTGAGCGACCTTGAACTGGTGGACCAGCCCTATCGTGAGTGTCCACGTCTCAGCTCCGTAGGTCATGACGGGTAGGACGCACTGATTGAAAACTTTAGTTTTCAAGCATTGCGGTATGGATGACGAGAAGACTCGGCGTAGTTTCCCAAACGCTGCCCAGCCTAGCTGGATCCTCCTCTGAGAGGGAGGCCAAGAGGAAGCATAGGTGTAACAGATCAAAAGGAAGTCCTGAAAGTAGTTTGTTCCTAATCGACTACTGAATCGATTTCAGTAACTTTTAATATTTGTTTTCATTGTGTATTTTGCCATACTGGCCGTAGATTGAACCAAAGAAAATTAAATATTACTCCATTGTGATAAGACTCAATTTTAAATGCATAAAGTAATGTTAGGGTCCACACGGTTATCTTATTAGTATTAAATAGCTATAAAAAAAAACAGTTTTGGTGAGTGTATTGTGCTTTTAACTCAATACTATAATTGGGGTGTATGAGGTCTTGGGTTAAGTTTGTATACAGTAGTGCTATTCTGTAACCATCTCACCGTGAAAACTTAGGTGAAGTGAGCGTGGAGTGAGCTGTCAGTGCCACTAATGCTAGGGATTGACTAAGATGGGATGGCACTGACAGCTCACTCCACGCAAGTCTTCACGGTGAGATTTTTACAGAATCGACATGCTGGTCCGTAAGTCGAAGTCAAGCCGAAATCGGGTGATAGGTCAAGTCATAATAGATACGAGTAACAGATAAATATATAAAAAAACTTAGCTATGTATTTTAAAGCATACGGCCGTTGGTCTAGTGGTCGCAAGAGCTACTGCTGAGCATGAGGTCCTGGGTTCGATTCCCAGGTCGGGCAACGTGTTATTGGGTTTTTCTATCTGGAATTTCTCAGTAGCAGCCCGGAGTCTGCATTTGTGCGCGGTTGATGACAATAGGCTCGTCCCCTATTACGTGGAACTTAAACCTAACTGGCGGAATGTGGGTGTACTATAGGTACACCTCTGCCCAATCTTCCCCGAAGGACAAGGTGTGATGTAATGTTATGTTATAAAAAAATCGAGAAAATCTACTCTTGTCATCTAACCTTTTTTATATTTTTCTGTTAACCATTATGACTTCACGTATTCCGTCTTGACGTCGGCCCTGTTTATATTACAAATATATATGGAAGGGCTCGAGGCTTATTTAGCCAACATACTCAATAACAACCGCACGGATCGATCGAAAGTTAAGCCACACTTATCGCGGTCGTATCGTGGATGGGTAACCATTCATTACACATCAAGACCATTCCGTGCCTCGGAAAGCATGTTAATCAATTTGCTGTCACTCTTAGATCAAAGACAGTCGTTTCGGGAAGTCAAGTAATCTGACAACCAGTCTTACCAAGAGTATCGTTTCACCTAGTACCCGGTAAAATACAGGTACTAGCTGCGCAGTTCATTTGATTGCCAGTCACGCCCCACTAATGCTATAATCCTATTCTGTAAGCATCTCACCGTGAAAACTTAAGTGAAGTGAGCGTAGAGTGAGCTGTCAGTGCCACTGATGCTAGGGATTGAACAAAACGGGATGACACTGACAGCTCAATCCACGCACGTCTTCACGGCGATATTTTTACAAAATCGACATGCTGTGCGTCAAGCGACTGTGGGTCTCTGTGGACGATCCCGCCTACATTTTCATACAAATCGAAGCTTGCAGGTACAAAGCAGTAGCGGTACATTTATGCACGTGGGAGGTTGTGGGCAGCATTGGCAAAACATATCGTATAAAAAATGGAACCCAGAAAGAAGTGTAGAGTGTAGAAGACCATTTTTTAGTTGCAGTGACACAGAAATGGTGAGAAAACTAAAAAGGTTCATAAATAAAGAGGTAAAGCTAGCCATTGAAAAGTCAAGACTCAAGATTTCAAGACCCATGAAATTTAGGTACAGAAATGGAAAAGTATGCCTACCTAGTAGTTTTATTTGATTTTAGCTCAGAAACAAAAAACATCGCAGGTGTAAAAGAAAATAGGTATAAAATACTCACCCAGAATCAAACCTGTAACTGAGTTGTAGGTTTAATAAAAAATCAAATGATGACATATAATAATGAAAGTATTTATTTTAAACAATTGAAATTAAAACAGTTTCAGAGTATAGAAAACATGGCAACAAAGTTATAGAGGTCATCGAAGCGCGAACTGTTACCATAGATAAACTCGTAGCACATGATTCTAGACCTAGGCCAGCAGCGTTGAAACTTTTAGTAGTTTTTTTTAATTTTTATTAGCTATTTCATACTCACACAAATTATGGAAAACTGGATAAGTATGGGGGGGACTTTTTCCCAGCAGTGGGGCAAAATTGGTTAACAAAACAAAAGCTGTTTCACACAAATATGCAACCCTGGTACCTGGTCTAGCATCATGTAGGCACACACGGATACATATCCAGCCATACATTTCCAGTTTATGCAGATCTCGCATCGTACCTTTATAATGTTATTTCAAAGAAGGCATAGTAAAAATGAGATTATCGAAAAAATCTGTTATATCGATGTACATATGAAGGAAGCTACAGGCTTATAAAGTTTTAGACGCACGGCCACATATAATATAATACTACCACGGCTTAGGTACTTCTTGTAGCAGTAATACACCAGTGTGTCCAGCAGTGGACGTCTTTCGGCCGAAATCATCATGAGGTATGATGATCGTGGCTAGGCACGAGATGAAAGGGCGGGGGATAAAGCCTATGTGTTAGATGAAAGCTTTAAAACGGGGGCGATATGGGATGAAGACGTAAGTAGCGTGGCCTGAGGTCAGTTTCTCAAACAAAAAAATATTACAAAATCAGTGTGACAAATTGTCAAGTGCGCGTAAAATAATATTATTGGTTTGTTGAATGATTTATCAACGCAGTATTTTAAGCGCGCTTGACAATTTTTCACATTAATTTTACGGTAATTTTCGTTTTATAAACTGGCCCATAGTGTTGGATGGATGCCTTAAAAAAGGGACTTGGGATAAAGAGCAGCAGGGTTATCGCGTAAAACACTAACAATTGCAATGTCATATTTACGTTGTCAACCAGACGAATTTTTCAAAAATATGAAACAATGGGTTAGGAATTTTGTTAAAAATCTTTCCGATTGTGAAAAAAAATGGGGCGTGGGTAATATTGCCAATTTCACCAATGAAGCTGAACACGATCACCGCCTAAACCATATTCAATAACTGTCAGTGTCATGATTTTCTGTGAAAAATTGGCACTGACAGCTCTTGAATGTGGTTGTGATCGCGATCAGTTTCATTTGTGAAATTGGCCCTTGGTGTCAGCTTGTATTGTAAAAAGCGTGGTTCACATAGTAGTCTTCTTATCTAGCCCCAGACAACTCCTTCTCTTTCTCAGCCTGTTTAGCCTTATAATTACTGATCCTATACTCCAAATAGTCAACGTATCCATCCTTATTGATGTCAGTATGCTTGAACACGTGCTCAAGAAGTTGTTCCAGCTGTTCGTCTGTATAGGTCTTGTGGGTTTTATCCACTTGTCCTGAAATCATGAAGAAAAAAATGACGATAGAGAAAATTACTGGCGAAGTTTAAACGTGAACCATGGTGGTTGAACAATTTTCAAACTTCAAAATTTTCAAACAAGACTAAAAGCATAACGGTGAAAAGATGTCAACCGCCGTTGCATGCGTTTGTACGTATTCGAACGCACTGCCGTTGTCTGCGGTTGTACGCTATTGAACATTCTACTCCTAATTCTGTTAAACATTATACTCCGTGGTAAAAAAATGGCTCATCGAGTTCTAGAAAAAAATCGGCTTAGTAGAGCATCGTCTCTTTCATTCATACCTGTATGACAGTGTCTTTCTAAAGTTTTATTTGTCATGTTACTGTAAATACTGATACCACAGAACACAGAATCGCCGCCAGAGCGTCTAGAGGCGGCAGTATAATTAAATTCGTGGTTCCGAAAGTACGTGCAACGCTTTCTTCTGTCACGGACCGCCTTCAGGCACCTGTTTCAACCACCGCCGGCGATTAAAAAGTCGAGTTAGCAACTAAAAACGAGCTGGCGAGCAGCGAGCGATTACTAAGTAGCTGGTATGCGTAGTATCAAGCGTGAGTCTCTCAGCGAGTGCTTTTCCAGCCAAAGCGAGCGTAGCTGTGCGAGTACTCTCTGTGATAGCTCTTGCCGCTGCGACGAACGAGTACTCGCTGGCGGTGAGAAACGTTAGGAATCTACATTACACATATTAGTACATTTCTTGACCATTATCTTACATTTTAAGGGTGTGAGCCCGGAGATCTGTCATACAGGTCCCGAACCCAGTATAGACTCCAGCTCTCACAAAGGTTTGACTCTGCCTGTAACCTGATACCACGTACCAAACTTGTACCATTTTGAGAGTAATAAATTACAAAATTGAATTGAATTGAATTGAATTTACCAAGAAAATCGTTCATAGCTCGTTGCTTCCTCGTCGGCGGTGGAACAGTACGCGTGGCATGAAACGAGCCTTGTCGACGGAAGAATAGACAAAATGACAGATGAATAAAATAAATTTGTAATTTTATCCATTCTATCTGTCATTTTGTCTATGCTTCCATCGACAAAACTCGGTCACGTACGAATGCAGGAGCCTCAAAGCGTCAGTACCTATCTACACTTTTTGTATGTCTTAGTGCGAGTAAACGGTAACTTTGTTACAAAAAGTTTTATTGGCAAAATTAAAAGACAGACAGTAATCTTACATAATTATTCACTACAGTTTAACCAAAAATCAAAAGTCATTTATACAAATTAGGCTGCGAATAATCACTTTTCGTATGTCGAAATTACATAAGACAGTCCCCCGGCACGCCCGCCCTTCACCACTTCCTAGAACAAGAAATGGCGCAACTAACTCCCCAGCAGCACAAGTTTAATTGCAACTCGCTGGGTTTCTATGAAGTCACAGATAATATAATACATGAAGTGTTGACAGTGCCGCCTCTACGAGCTACCACCGAAACGTTTCTGTGCTCTGTGACTAAAATACCCCACTAGCCCGTCTGGCGATGTGACGGCGTAATTACAACCTCATAACTTTTCATAGTAATTTGGTTCGTTCTACTTTCAGCTACCGGGTCAGTAGGCCTAGACAAATGGCATTCGCTTCGGGGCGATTCTATTTCTACAATCGCTATCGCTCATTCTACATTCTATTTCTACATTCACTATGACACTGCGCTATGGCCTATGATTACGTTTCGAATGTTACTTTGGCCCTCTGATTAGTTTGTGGCACTTTTAAAACTAGCATAAGCAGTTTTCCAAAAAAAAGAATGATCTTCGTGATATATCTTCTCTCTTCGGAAATACGAACGCACTATGATGAGAATTGAACTGTTACAACCATGGCATGACTTATCTATTTTCTATTACAATGTTTACATAATAATTAACAACTATATGCAATTTCAAAAAACTTTTGAGTGACAAATGACGATTAGAGACCCGGAGTAGGTAACCTAACAGAGTATAAGCTTCATAAAAACGCGCAATGACAGTTGCACTACAAAGCGCGGAAGTTCAAAACTTAGAAGCTTTGCCTCGATGCACGACGTTCGTGGTAATGCAGAAACACGAAGATTCCCGATTTCTTTGGAAAACTATATATTCATAGACCGGCGCGCGTTGTGCATGTCCCCCTACATTAACATTAAATACTTCATACAAACTTACAAAATATTATAGGTATGATGATGACATTACTTACCCCAGTTTTAAGTAGGGTTTTCCTTCATGCACACACATTCACAAAACATTTTCTGCCTCATGTTATAATCATGGTTTGACAGATTATGGCCCGGCCCACACACTAAATGGCTCAAGTTTAGGTGCACTTTTACGATAAGTACATTTTTATCATAAATAGATTTTGTTATCTTTGGTAGATATTTTATAAGCCGACGAAGACAATTACGCTACGGCAACATTGTCGTAATAACGCGAACTACACTTCGTGCGCTCTCTCTAGTACTCCAGTACCCCAGTTGTATTAAAATTTTAATATAACTAGAGTACCCAATCGATGCAGCCCATCGTACAACAGAAAGCGCGCGAAGTATAGTTCGCGCCATCGTAATAATGTAGCCGTAGCATTTCATATTTTATTGGACTAAAACTTCGCTACTTCAAAAAATCGGTGAGAACTGAGAAGGCGAAGTCGATATTGCGAAATACGTTGATTTGTCTTGTCGCGTTTGATCACTCCATTTACATGTTACTCTTCGACAAGAGTGCAGTGCAGACAATCTGAGCCAGTTCATACATTTAAATTATCTTGTGTAAACATTTCAGTGTTTTATAGTGTTTTCTTTTCATAGAACAGATTTTTAAGTGACTTTCCTTTGGCGGCGTTTCGATAATTGGAAGAGAATTTGAGAGTGAAATTTCAAGGATGAGTCACCTTTAGGCACATTTCGTTACATATGAGAGAAGAGAGATATCTCTGTCTCTAACACTAACTCTCTCTTATACTTTATGAAGTTTCACTTCTATCACGTGTAGGAAGCTGCACACTCAATTTATTCAGTTCAGTTCTATAATGTTGTAAAAAAAAACTTCATCTTACGCTCACGATCTGATAGTATCTTAATGATCAATTACAAAGCAACAAAAACAAAACATTTACGCGTGTACAATACGGCCGATGAATCTTGACCGGTCCAAACTTTGCGCAGAAGGCTGCGAAATAACATTTTTTCACACAATCTCCTCATTTTTTTTAGAACCAAATGGTGTCCCATTTGCTTCCAAAAAAATTAGGTGATTCAGAGTGAGAGAACATGGTCAAAAGTTCGGAGAGCGTATGTTTAGACCAGCGATGATTCATCAGCCGTATTGTAAATCGGCTTATTCTGACACAAGTACAATGGGCCGTACATCGGCGGTAACACTTTGACCTTGATCTGGCCTAGCGTAGTCGTAGACCATCCTTACATACCAAGACAAGACCCCTCCGTGCCTCGGTAAGCAAGTTAAGCCGTTGGTCCCGGCTTTGACAGTCGTAGTCACAAGCCCGAAAGTCTGACATCCAGCCTTACCAAGGAGTATCGTATAACCCAGTAACTGGGTTTTGGAGGTCAAATAGGCAGTCGCTCCATGTAAAATACTCGTACCCAGCTGCATCCAGTTAGATTGGAAGCCGACCCCGACACAGTTGGAAAAAGGCGCGGCAGATTATGATGAAGAGCCAGTTTATATAGGCTTTGTTACCACTGACGTACGGCCTACTTTACCATAGACAAAGTTATGCTTACATTTAGCGACGTCCAAAACCACGTATCAGAGTGATGTTCCTTTCCTAGTGTACCAAGCAATGGTACTATTCCCAGGAATCATTTTGAATGTTGTAATTTTATTTCAGTACGGTTTTTTTTTTCAATTTTACAAGGTGTTTTTTTATTTCGTGAATGTAATTTTTTATTGAAAAATGTGCAATCTTTTCAACAAATACTTCTTACTTTTTTATTTTACCAAAATATGTATGTACGAGATGGTTTGTATGAAAAAATGTGCAAATATTTCTACACTCTTAGGTATAACTATTGTTATTTATTTTTCAACAAAACTCAATATTAAAACAATATTGTACATTTTTTTTACTTAACGTTATGAATGATTTCCACCAAGCGGCCGCATCGGATCGGAAAGGATACGAACGAATGCGGCGAAAGCCGATCGCATCCGGCAGGATGTCGACGCATAAGATCGGCTCCGTACCGTCGCTTGCGGACGTATCCGTTTCTGCGCTTAGTCAAATAGATCCCTTTCTACCGTGTTGATGTGTTCAAATTGTTAAAGTGCCTTAATATTGTTTGCAATAGAAGAAAATAATCATATAACAAATAAGAGGAAAAGAAGGATGATGATTTACGGATACGACGACAGGCGAACGGAGCCGATCGCGCGTCCTAGCGTAGTTTATCGCGTGTCGTGGAAGACGCCCGTGATCAAGCTGCAGTGTTGCCAATTTAGCGACTTAGTCGCTAGAACTGACGGCTTTTGCTCATGTCTTAGCGACTAAAATAAAGTTTTGACGACAAAAATTGTTTAGCGACATATCTGGCGATTTTTGGAGTACAAATTAAAACAGCCCTAGCAAGTACTCGTAATACCGTCGGAAGTGCTGCAACTTATTGGAACAAACAAAAGTTATTCCTTTGCAACAAATAACGTTGAACACTAACATCAGCTTCTGAGCTCCGCAGTTGAAGTAGACGTTCAACCGTCTACTTCAACTGCGGCTGTATCAGATGAGCATGAGACTGAAGAATTAATTGAATTATTAAGTGACGCTGATGAATAATAATTATACATTACAATTTCAAATAATAAAAAAATTAAGTATTTTTGGCAAATTGTGATTAAAACAACAAATTATTTAGGTGATTGTTACAATAATGTTAATATAATTAAAAGTTAGATGTTGTTGCACCTTTATATTATTTACTTAATTAATATTATAATCTAATTATTTATCTTTCAATTTTCACCTATCCTAATATTTCACACCGCCTTTTCTGTCCCCGGCAAAATTATAGGTATTCTCCCAGACAAAATCGTGGATCCGCTCCGTTGGAGTTAATTTTAGTGACTTTCTAGCGACTTTTGATTAAGTGTCTAGGGACTCGGAATTTTTGGAGTTGGCAACACTGTCAAGCTGCTGTGCGCGGCAAGGTAATAGACTTTAAAAACTGTGTACACGATTTAATATCTTTTAAAGATTGTAAAATCCGTCCCGTTCCCATCCGATGCGATGCGAGCGGTTTTGTGGAAATCATCATTTAAACATTGTTTTTTTAGATCTAATTATTCCCTGGTTCCTTGACACGTTCATCTACACGTGTCTTATATTCTCCCCACGATATGTACCCGTCATCGTTCACATCCATGTCCTTCATTGTATTGTCAGTCATGGCTGCCAAATCATTATCTTTTATTGCAATCATTTCTTTGTTTTCTTGGACTGAAATTGGGTAAAAGATTATGGTAGTTAAGATTCCTCAATTGGTCGAAATGTCTCTGAGAACTTTTTGGGAATGGAGATGTTTCAAAATGTATGGAGCCTGGGCCAGGTCTTTGTACACTATACTTAACAATAGGGAAACACTAATTTAAAACAGTTCTCACCTATCCAATTATTATAAAATGGCTTTGTTTGCTGGTAAAGCACAAAAACCCGTCATGGCGGTAAGCTGTCATTTTGGTTGAATGACGTTTGACATGACGAAAGTGACTGAAGTGACAGCTGACAGTTCTCTCTCTATGTTCAATGCTAGACCTCTGGTTGACTGACAGTGTTTTTAAGCACAGAGTAGCTAAGTCCGCCATTAGGCCATTTTGAAAGTCAATAAAAATAATTGATAAATATCAATTTACTACCACAACAGTATACATTGAAATGAATTATCTGTACTTTCCCGAATTTTACGGAATTTTCTCTTTTTTTGAGGTACATGGACCTGACCCTTTTTAAAAACTCTACTTTATCGAAAAAAAAAGTTGTACAGTTATAGTTTTGAAAGATGTTAGATGAAGTGTAAATCTGTTTTGTTAGTATAACTGCGGAACTTTATAATAATCGAAAAATAGATTTTGTAAAAAATAAACGCTATCTCTAAAATAATGGGTTGAAAGACAGTAAAACAAAGAACATACTTACTAGTATTATATGGTTAAAAAATCTATGTTTAGAAAAGAAAAAAACATTTAAATCAATACAAATTTTATTGATATTGACACCGTCTTACACTATTACTTACTGTTACACAACCAATAAAAAGAAAACATAACACTTTTATCACACAAAGTCGTGAAACTAAAAGAGAAGATCGAAGGAAGGCCATTTTGCGAGAGTTTAAGCCTTTTAAACCCAGTATTTATTATTAAAAAAAGTTGATAAAAAAATAATTTCATTTCATTATATATAGAAGACTACTTTATACATTTTTTACACATTTACAAAGGTTAGCACAAATCATAAGAAAAAATAATCGGCATGAAAAATCAACTTTTTTTTTTGAGACTATTTGCCAGGCGGTATTTTTAAGATACTAGTATTTCAGTAGTAATTGCCTATTATATATTGTATATATATATTGTATATATATATTGTATTATATATATTATTTACATTGTAGGGGTTGCCAAAAAGGCAGCTAGTTAGACGATGACTTTTTATTAAACACATTAAATGTGTAAAAAAGCACTTGACAAATTGTAGTAAAAACATAAAATTAGACAAAAACTAAGTATTTAAAAAGAAATAACTAGATAGAGTGGAGAGAGTGTACGTTTAAAAAATAAAATTTAAACTTTATTTTACCTATTTTTAATGTATGATTACAGAAAAATAAACAAAATATTTAACAATCACAAGAGAAACAGATCTAAAATTCGATTTTTTTATTAAAAGAGAACTTTGTATTTGAGTAAATATAGAACATTAAACAAACCGAATTTAATATAATAAATTCGATTAGTTTAATTTTAATTTTTACTTAGAACTCCATTTCTTCAATACTCTGTGGTTTTGACAGATCGTTGACATTATTTTCCATTTATTGGACACTCTTTTTATCTCTGTATTATTAATTATTGTATGTGTATATGGGCCAGAAATACAAATAACTAAATTGGAAGATCATTTTTTTCAGCAGGTTTAAGAAACAAAATATACAAATAATTTAGATAACATTGTTTTTTGTTTGTTAAAGGTCTCCGTGCCAGTTTCTCGAAAAAAAATATCAGAAAATTAATGTGACAAATTGTCAAGCGCGCGCAAATTTCTGTGATTAATGATTTATCAACACCACATCGCAGCGCTAAAACTGGCCATAAAACTTGATTTGTTAGCACACGGCTAACATAAATAATGTATATTCTAGTTACCTAGTAATTACAAATGTTTAATCAAACGTGAAAGTATATTGTTTTAATGCAACTCTGAAGTTACAGTTACGGGTGGGAAAACGACAGAGATAATTATTTCTCGTCTTTATCCGTCAGGGATTATTCACAGCAGTCAAAGTCAGATGAAAATTGCCACGGACGACATCCTTTCACAGTTATTTTACGTATGACACCATCCTTACTATGAACCTTGTACCAATGAGAATAAAGATCACGGTGAGGTAGAAACTATCTTCTACAAAAATAAAAATGAAATGCTGTTCGTTGGTAAGCGCATCACTTGAGAACTGCTGTCTCGATTAGGCAATTTTTTTAATTCAAAATTTTCGTAATAGTCCGAATTATGTTTTTCTGCAAAGAAATATTGTAAACGTTTCACGGAAAATATTCAAATTCGGGAAAAACAGAACGTCCTTTATATGGGGTATTTGTTTGGGTTCAGCTAGTCAGAAATAAAATAACTATGAAAGTTATCTATGCTTGGCTGCCTCATAATATTAAAATGATGTCGAGTATCACTTAAATGCCAGAATACAAAACTATTTATTCACATGAAAACAAGAAAAATAGGTAGGGCAACACAACATTGACAAAGAAGTCGATAGTGTCACTCGCGAATTAGTCTTTTATCATGTTCTTATTATTGTATCAAAAATTCTTATTCATCTAATAACTGCATCAAAAAAGTATTTTATACAAATCTCAAACATGTTCAGTTCATTTTTTCCGGAATGTTGCTTGAGATAGTTGGGACTAGGTAGCATTAGGGATGATGATTAATAATCAAAACATTCGAACAAATAATGTACTTTCAAAGAAAATCTGTAAAATCCATGGAAATATGAAGAAGCTACAGACTTTTAAAGTTTTTGGATGGCATTATTCCTATCCATCTCGCGCGATAGGACTATGTACGGCGCTAGTATGAAGTAACTTAGTCGTGAAGTCACTTCTACGATAGTGCTCTCTGTCTAACAATAATTTTAAAAGGTGTGTAACTTCGCAATTTTTTAAGCTTTTACACTATTTTATAATATTGTTTGCAATATTTGGAAACAAATATTGACGTCTTTGTTTGTAAAAAGTTCCAAAAAAAAATATTTACACACCTTTCTTTTTATCTTGAAGATATTCTTGTTTATAAAACACTCATAACGACATGTTTTGATCAAATTATGTGACTTAAGAACAGCTGAACGAATTTAGATTATATTTGGCACTCAGATGAACCATGTTTAACACATAGGATACTTTAGCTGAAATTTTAGTGGTTGTTTCCCGCAGCTAAATGATATGGTATTGTGAAAAACAAAGCTTTTTTGCTCTGAACATTTACGAATCACTGTCTATTTTGTCGGCAGCGCGCGGCGGCGCGTGCGTTTCAAGTAGTAGGTACCTACGGTACGTCTAGTGGATTACCATTGTTTCTCACGATTTCGATTTGATACATTTTTTTTTTTTTATCTCCATGATTTTTTCCATCCGATAGTACTATTGAGAGCAAATCGTTCTGCCGCGGGAAAACAACCATTAAAATTTCACCGTGTATAGTAGATACCTTGAAATGCATGTGAAATAGCCAGTTTAAAATGAACTTATCTCTACCCTGAAACGCTACCTAGCCCCACTATACAAGATTTTTTAAACTTGGTTTCCGCCCTCCTTTTGTTGACTTTTTTGCTGCGCTCTCACGAATTCTGGATAGTCTATGTATCCATCCCTGTTATGGTCATCCATATTTAAAATAGGGTCTATTAAATTAACTAATTCGTCATCTCCGAATATTTTTTCGCCTACGGGCGGCGTACCGGCCTGTGGGGCCTGTTTGTGGCCTTGCTCTGAGTATAAAAAAGTTGAAATGTCAAAGTGACAGGACGGAAGGCGGGAATTTCGTTTTTTTTTTAAATCAGAAGTGATAGTGACAGGTCGTTGTCGGAGTTGTTGATTTTTTTGTGTTTTAGTGATAGCGTAAATTAAAAAGATAAAATATGAGACATTACAATATTATTAGAAATACATAAATGTGCATTAAATCGACCAAAATAATGTAAGAATAAAGGTTTAATTCATTGAAATACCCATATTGTTTACCGAAACGAAGATGGCGACCGAATGATGATACGACCCCAAGCGGCAGCGACGACACACATAGAAAAGGAGACAAACACACAATGAGTTTTTATAATACACAAATAATGTTTTCTTTTTTATTGTTGCCATTTTTTTACAGAATAAGGATTTATTCTTTAGGAAAAAAATGTTGGCAAGTGTATAAAAATGGCAAAAATAATCATGATAAAAAAAGTTTCCTTTTTTTTTTTTTTTAATAGGAAGTAGTTTTTTTTCCTGTCATTTAACTGGTACCCTTAAAACATATACATGTAACCATTCCTTCACCCAGTACAACTACCATAACCCACAACAATATACATAAAATAAATAACTGAAAAAAAAAACCTATGATAGAAGTTCTCCAAGAATAAATTAGAACTAGTAAATCTACATAAAGAGATATTAACGTCTTAAAGTAAAAAGTAACCATAGAAGAAATATTAAACAAAAAATCAAGTAAGAAATAATAATATCTGCTTTCTACGAAGAATGTCCGATAGAAAACTTGTCGAAATTGCCATATTATTTTCAAGATACAAACGAGCTGTCCACATAACGGTGATAAACGCGTGACGTATACGCAACAAGGAGCCTCCTTGATGGCTAAACTGACACGATTTTACGCGCGTAAAACACCATTCAGCCAGGGGATTTAGTTGTCTCTTGCCAGCTTAAATTGACCGAATATTCAAATCACAACTGTCATTCTTTTGACAGTTATTTATAAAGGCTTTTGACAAGACAAATGGACGTAAGGTGTTATTTTACTTAACAATTCACTTCATTGATATTACATGTAGAGTCTAGGCGAGAATCTAGAAAATAAATCTGTAATTTTGTCTATTTTCTTTCGTCGATAAAAAGTGGTCAATCTTCGCGTGCAGAGCCGCTTGTTCTGTCATTTTTCGCGGAACTTCTCTTGACCGGCAAGACCAAGAATTATGGAATGTCACTCACCGTGCCAATGTATAAGAGACTTGATAAGCTCGCATCCGTCCAATTTGTTGTTATTATCAGCGTCGTGCATCTTGAAGTAATGGAACTGTAGCTCTTGTTCTGACATCTTTGACGTGTCAATGGGTACCTCCATGTGTTCTTGGATGTGACTGTAAAGGGAAAGATATATTTATTTATATTTTATTAATAATTATTTAAGATATATTATACATATACATAGATAGATGTATAGAATATGGAGCCTCAAACGTCTAAACTGCGTTCGATATTTAGTTTCCAAAGATATGTATTTTGCCTGCCTCGTTGGTCGCAAGAGCTAATGCTGAGCATTAGGTCCTGGGCTCGATTCCCAGGTCGGGCAGTGTTATTGGGTTTTTCTATCTAGAATTTCTCAGTAGCAGCCCGGAGTCTGGATTTGTGACCGGGTGATGGCAGTAGACTATTATCTATATCGAAATGTGGATGTACTATCGGTACACCTTTGCCTAACCCTTCTGGGATTACAGGTGTTATGTATTTTGGAAAATCAACTTTAAATGTTAGGTTCACTTTGTGCTACAACTTCAAACATTTAACGACGTTCTAACAGTACTAGTTTAACTAAAATCAACCTTTTTTACGGGTCATAAATTTGATATTCGTTTAAGTGGAACTATTATCAATTGGAAACAAGGATTTGAATAGACTTTATACTCCACAGCCAAGAGACTTTCCAATTAATCAATCTGCCTAGCCTTGGGGTCAGCTTCGTGTCTAACCGGATTCAGGCGGAGCTACTGCTTATCTGACCTCTACAACCCAGTTACAAGGTAACACGATACCCCTGCACTGCCTCGTTGGTCTAGTGGTCGCAATCGCTACTGCTGAGCTAGAGGTCCTGGGTTCGATTCCCAGGTCGGGCAACGTGTTATTGGGTTTTTCTATCTGGAATTTCTCAGTAGCAGCCCGGAGTCTGGATTTGTGCCCGGTTGATGTCAATAGGCTCGCCCCCTATTACATGGGACTTAAAAAACATAACTGGCGAAATGTGGGTGTATTATAGGTACACCTCTGCCCAACCCTTCGGGGAAACAAGGCGTGATGTTATGTTACGATACTCCTTGGTAAGACTGGTTGTCAGACTTTCCGACTTCCGACTACTCGTAACGGCTGTCAAAGATCTACGAATAGCAAGAACCTAATTATAAGAAGACAAAACCCTCGACCATATTATTAGCTTAGTTGGAGCTCAAACCATTCATTAAAATTAAACCAACGAAACCAACGAGAGCAGTGGAGAGCAGTGGTGGGCCAGTGGTAACGGCCGCGACTTAGAAGTTGTAGATCGTAGGTTCGAATCCAGACAGGCTTCGACAGGCGCTTTACTTTGTGTAAATTATTTCATCACCAATATTCTCAAAACGGCGAAGGAAAACATCGTGAGGAAACCGGCATGTCTTAGAATCAAAAACTGGAAGACATGTGACATCTCCCATTCTGCACTGGGCCCGCGTGGTGGATTACGGCCCACTCCCACTCACAGAGAGGAGGCCTGGGTCCCAGCAGTGGGAACATAATAGGATGATTATGCAAACCAACTTAACAACACAAAAATTTTCAAGGATTTGGTTGGTCAGTCAGAAAGTTGAAGCTAGTTGCCCATTCCAAAACGTAGATCTCTATGGAGAAGAACGGGCAAGAAACTCCAAGGACACTCTTTTAAATCTAAAGGTATTACAAAATCCTGGGTACATTATTATTGTTGCTTCTTTAAGTGAGATTAAGTAGCTTATAGCGTTGACCAATATTGAACAAGACAAGATCAAGACTCAGGCCAAGACCACGACCCAAGACTAAGCAAAGAGCAAGACTTAGACCCAGGCCAGGACCACGGCCAAGACCCAGGCCAGGATCAGGGCCAAGACCCAGACCAGGACCAAGGCCAAGACCCAGACCAGGACCAAGGCCAAGACCCAGGCCAGGACCAAGGCCAAGACCCAGGCCAGGGCTAAGGCCAAGACCCAGGCAAAGACCCAGGCCAGGACCAAGGCCAAGACCCAGGCCAGGACCAAGACCAAGCCAAGACCAAGGCCGAGACCCAAGATCAAGCCAAAACCCAAACAAGACCAAAACTTTTTGACTTTCACTAGTTAAGCTTGGCCTAGAGTCTTGATCATCAGCTGTAAAAACTCTATTTGGAGCCATGACCGGCCAAGATGTCAAAACCTGTTCAAAGTTTTTTTTTGGGTTTTTAAGATCGTTATTACTTTAGTAATTTCTTACAAATAATGAATGTAAAAACTTACTCTCTCTCCTGATTTATGTTAGCGGGGTTCAACAGCTGCGGATCTGGAATTAAGGAAACAACATTAAAATAACCTCCAAAGCTAGCAAGACGAAATAGTACACAAGGCAAATAGTCATCAAGCTATACATTTCCAGTTTTAGCTGACCTCGTATTGTGTAGGCTTTTCGTACAATGAGAAGTCAGCTTATACTGGAAATTTATAGCTTGATCTGTAGCGGGCCAGGCACCCTAATTGCGAAACACACTTCCAATCCCAATGCGGGAGTTTTGAAGTATTATCCATTGCTTCATTGGTTTCAAAAATACTGTTTCGTCTGCTCAACGTAAATGACGCCACGGCCCGCGTGGTAGATAACAGCCCACTCTCTCTCAGCACTCGCAGCAAAGTGCTGACTATGAGCTATTCCATTATATCCTTGCCAAGTCTTATCGAAATTTGTTCAGGGGTTTAAGCGTGAAAAGGTACAGTCCGCGAAGCCGCTGAGTTTTGCATTTGTGTGAGTGATTCCCAATCGCACCAGTGTGATCGCGTTAGGGACGCACAGCGTCTCAGGCAGATGGTCCGATTGGCCGATTGCCGAGCAGAGGACGCATCGCTATGTGCACTCACACAAATGCAAAACTCAGCTTAGGCCTCGCAAATTATAATATTAGTATGGACATTACAAATGCGAAAGTATCTGTGTTTGTCTGTGGGGCCGTTCAAATATTACGTAAGCAGATTTATTACAATCATTTACCCCCCCATCCCCCTTGTCAGCAAAAGTAAGCAAAGCTCTTACCCCCTCCTCCCATGCATAAGTAAAGATTTTTCAATTATAAATGTATTTTTTTTATATTGTAATTATAATGTTATAATTACAATTTTAAAAATAAGAAAATAGATTTAGGATAAAGATTAGATTTTTGAAAATGCGTTTCGTTTTCAAGCATAGACAATGTGAGGGTTGCCATTTGTGTAAAAAAAAAAAATAACTACCGATGACGTAATCATCATCTAGACTACCCTACCCCCCATTTCATCCAAAATAAGCAAAACAAAGAAATAGTGCTTACGTAATACTTGAACGGCCCCTGTTACTTTTTCACCCCTAAACGGCCTTAAATCATGTCGATTCTGTAAAAATCACACCGTGTAGCCGGGCGTGGAGTGAGCTGTCAGTGTCATCCCAACTTGGTCAATGCTAGGGGCATCAGTGTCATTGACAGCTAACTCCAAGCTCACATCACATAAGGTTTCACGGTGAGATGGTTACAGAATAGCACTACATAACCTGGGTTATGATCTAAGATATTTTTTATCCCGGTAGGTCGGTCCTGTGGGATAATTTCCGACCTCCACGCCGTTGACGCTGCGAGCCCAAGTTACTATCCAATTACAAAAATAAGTTAAGTTTTAATTACCTCCATGATGAGCGTGTCCATGTTGCTGTTGTTGTTGGAACTGTTGTTGAGGCGGCTGCTGTTGTTGAGGCGGCTGCTGTTGTTGAGGCGGCTGTTGTTGTTGGAACTGTTGCTGTTGTGGGGGAGGAGCCTGGTACTGTTGCTGTGGAGGGGGAGGGGGAGGCGGCTGGTATTGCTGTTGTTGTTGCTGTTGTTGTGGTTGCTGGTATTGTTGCTGAAAGAGTTTTGAATGGTCATAGTTAACGATTTATTTATAAAATGTTGACATTAGTGAAGATTAAATTGCTTCGAATATAAAGTTCTTAGTCAAAAAAAAAGACAAATTATTTCATTTTTCTAAACCATTAACAGCCACTTTTAACGGACAGCACAAATAAATTAAGTAACGCGGATTGTTCATTCTAAAACGTAAATATATGGTTTCACATGAATTATTGGATTACGCCTCTAGCGGCGAAATCCTTGAACGCTTTTAAATCGCTGTCAAGAGGCTGACAAAAGCTAAAGCGTGGTCACTGTCAGATTGCATAGAAAAGAAAGAGAAGCGCGATGACACAACGCTGGTAATTTATTGCAAAAAATTATTCAATTATCTTTTTACACAGAATCTACATAAAACACTATTACGTTACGTGAATGATTGCATGTATATTAGTATGGTTTACAAAAGTTTTTTTTTTTTATCAATGTTTCTTCGTGATTTTTTACAATCGTATGAAATTAGTTGTATTATGTTCTGAACACACTATCTAACTAGCGTATATCCTGCAGAACATCACATATTTTTCTGATTTTGTTTACTGCAGTGGATCATATACTTTTAAGCATTATAAAGCTTGCGTACAGGTCCTGTAGACCCCTAAGTTTTTAAACAGCCAATTGACAATTCATATCATAAAGTACTTAACAATGTATGTGCTCGAAAATAGGGTTTTCCAAGCAGGCAAATTGTACGGAAAGTGCCACTTTTCACACTAGTGCATTTTTTTTTTCAGTTTTTTTTTTTAACTCCGTCGTCAGCCCGACGCAGTTTTTATAATTGTAGTTTTTGTTACAAATTATTTAAGTACCAGTCATATAAAAAGCTAGAATTAAACGAACACTTCATTAAACGCGTTATTAATTACTCTAGATTTTGATTTTGATCATTACATTAATTTTCAATATTGTATATATTTTTATTTGCTTGCACAATGCATAGTAAACGTTGTATGATACTCGTGCGTAAGATGATTTCCGACTCGTGTCGGCTTAAACACACGTCGGAAATCGCCTACTTTCCGCACTTGTATCATAAATAACTATAGAAGAGTTATTTTCATCATTTGCGAGATTTGGTTTCCAGTCTGACGTCATTCAGCTGAAAACCAGTATTTTACAGGGAGCGACTGCCTATGTAACCTGCTGCTGCTGCTTATGTGACAGCCCTTCTTTGCTTCTGACAGCCGGTCCCAACGGTTACACGTGCTTTCCGAGACACGGAAGGGTCTCGAAATGTAATGGATGGTCACCCATCTACTAACCGACCGCGGCTAGTGTAGCTTAACCTACGATCGACCCTAGCTTATTATTTAGCCGGTGATGAAATAATGTTAGAATAAAAAACTTACTTGCTGCGGGGGCGGTGGCGGCGGCTGCTGATAATTCTGTAAAATGCAAAAAAACTACTATTAGACTATTCTACTATTAAACAATTTTCGTGTCGCAATGTTTGTTACCAAACTCCTCCGAAACTGCTGGACCGATTTGTATGAAATTTTGTGTGCATACCGGGTAGGTCTGAGAATCGGCAAACATCAATTTTTCAAAAAAACGTTTGCGGGGTCAGCTAGTATATTTGTATCTGGTAATATTGACATTACTGTCTAGACTACTTAGCAGTTCGTACGCGGCGATTTTTTTATGTGCAATGGATTTTCAACTCACTGCTCAGCGCCGAGAGTTGAAAATACAATGTGTTTTTTTGTCGCGCTCGCTGTTGGATTCTCAATGCTCGGCCTAACACCGGAGAGTTGAAAATCCAGTGCACGATATTTTTACGTCCATGCGAACGTGTGCATAAAAAGATATCATTCCGTGTTAAAGTTGTTATTGGTTGCAAGTAATTAATTTAATTATGATAATTAAAAAATAATTTGTAATTTATTAGACCATTAACGAAACCATTAACTTGACATAAATCATAGAACTAATTGACAATTCACTTACAACTTTTATGTTTTTTTTTTAAACATAAAAATAACATAACTTCACGCCTGTAATCCCCGAAGGGTTAGGCAGAGATGTACCTGTAGTAGGTACACCCACATTTCGCCAGTTATGTTTAAGTCCCATGTAATAGGGGGCGAGCCTATTGCCATCAACCAGAAATCCAGACTCTGACGACTGAGACGCTGCTATTTAGAAATTCTTATGAAAAAATTCAAAAACACTTTGCCCGACCTGGGAATGGAACCCAGGACCTCATGCTCAGCAGGAGCCCTAACGGCCTCTAAACCAACGAGACAGAGTCTTCGAAACACTCTTTTTTTTGTAGACAATAATTGCGAATTCCGTAAAAACTAACTTCTATATCCTACTAATATTTATTTATTTAAACTTTTCGAACCCAAAGAGGTACAAAGGCGGACTTAATGCCTTAGGCATTCTCTACCAGTCAACCAAGAGTGGTGAAGAGATTAGATGGCAGGTGCTTTAATTGAAGGGAACGATGATGGAAGAAAAATAACTTAAAAAATAATAATATAACTTGTGATGTGTGATGTAGTATAGATATTGTGTAACTTATAATACACATACATACATATTAAAAAAGTATATACTTACAATACATATACACATATATATATATATTTATATATATTTTATAAATTTAATGGTGAAAGGTGTTGAGCCGACTCTACGCTATTTGAATATGAAAATAACTCTGCATATAATTTCCGCTTAAATGCATACCGATTGGTGGCCGTCCTGATATCAAGAGGAAGCGCATTCCAAAGAAGAATGGACTGAATATGAAAGGAAGAATTAACAAAGTCAGAAGTATGAGTAGGACAAAGCAGGAGAAGATTGTTGGAAGAACGCAGTTTCTTAGCGTGAGATGAACATCGATATTGGAAGTGAGACATAAGATAAGAACGAGGAGTGGGAGAGTTGAGAAGGGAGAGAAGTGTGGTCAAAGCGCGCAAACTTCTTCTTTGGCGAATGGACATCCATTTCAGCTCAGACCTATAGCTCGACACATCGTCATATTTTCTGAGGTTGAATATTTTAAACGCGAAAGTTTGTGAGTATGATGACTGAACGGATTTGGATGAAATTTGGCACACAGATAGTTTATAACCTGAATTAACAAATAGAGTACTTTTTATCCCGATACTCCCACGGGATCAAGATTTATGCGGGTGAAACCGCGGGGAGCAGCTAGTTTATAATAATGGATTCATGATGCAAACTAGAAGCCCTTGTAATATCGATGTCGTCAACATTTTGTTTTGCATCCGACGAAAAGTTTCTACGCTAGGGACGTTGTATTATAATATCTGTGGCTAGGGAGTCTAGAATCCTGCCAGGGTCGCAGGGTCGAAAGTGATACCGTGGCCCTGGCACAGGCAACTGAAGGAACACGGGTGGGTTTTAGTCAGTAAAAGTCTGACACGCCCTTCCGCTCCACCCAGAGCGTCAGAGAGAAGTCATTTGATGATCTCCCACCCAAAAAAAAGGCCTGCATTCATGTTTAGCTTGTGTGTCAATGTCCCCATCTATAAAGTTATAATTGCGGTCATGAAAATTGACTCCGCAAACTTAGTAAGTACATGCTTCCATATCATTTGAACGTGTTTTTTTAACTTTCATTTACTTAACTAACATTGAGATCAAACGTGACAAAATAGGAATTATAATATCATCAACATACCTACACATCCTACAGAATGCTGTGTTTGTAGATTATATTCAAAGCATGCATAATTCTTAGAAAGATTTCATTGGCGTATTGTTCGTAATGGTGTTAAGTAAGTCAACCTCATTGACTGGCATAGAAATTATACAGAATACATAATATTAATAAATATGTTAAAAGTAAATACAGAGGGTGTAAAAAACAACTTAACGAAGCCGAGAGTCATTTGTACTTCCCAGCATTGCTACCTATATTTATATACTTAATGGAATTTTGACCTTTATTTGCGGAGATATTGAAGGTCAAAATCCCACTTTTACTGGCGTTTTTTACGAAAACCAGTTTAAATACCCCACGATCCCATTGCATGCACCCATAATCGTAATGTTTTGCGTACCACGCGCAAAACATTGTGATAATGGATTCATGTAATTACGCACTACCGCAAACAGTTTTCACACCGAAAATAAAATTCGTTCGCCATCAATTATTCTTGTGCAATGTTACATATGTTTACGTACAGAACGCGTCGTGTATGTAAGACTGTTGTTGGTCTAGTGGTCGCAATCGCTACTGTTGAGCATGAGGTCCTGTACCCTAATTACGTACACAATTAATCGGAATCTGAATAGTTTTGAAACAGATTGCAAATCCATTGCTTCTTAAGTTCGATAAAAATTCTGCTCAACAATGTAAATAACGCCATGAATGTTGTTGAACTGTCAAAACCAAACAAATTAGTCGTAATCGTTTACGAAAATGCGTTACGCAATTAGGCTGCTGGTTTTGATTCTCAGGTCGGGCAAATTGATATTCGGTCGGGCAATTTATGTTCAGTTGATGTCAATATGCTCGCCCCCACTCCCTATTACATGGGACTTAAACCTTAAAAAATTGCCAAGTTATAAAAGTTTTAAAATTAGGGTTGGGCAAGGACAGCACTATTGTAGAAGTGACGTCACGACTACGTACCTTCATACTAGCGCTGTACAATGTCCGTACCCCGCGACAAGGACGGGAATATTCCCCCCCAAAAACTTTTAAAGCGTATTTCTTCTTCATATTCACATCGACTTAACATAATTTTTCGATTATCTCATTTTTACAATGCCTGCTTTGAAATTACATTATTTTTACAAACATTTTTAATATTAGTCATGATCCCTATTATGAATGGAGCGAGAACTGAATTTATAACTTCTTCTTTGCCAGCATACAACTTAATGTACTCTGGAAAAATCTCAACGTGAAGATTTTGGAGGTGCCTGTGAAAGGAATGAGGAGTGCTTCGGAGCCCTCAGGGATCCCTACAACATGGCCTGTGAGGAGGGCATATGTGCCTGTTCGAACGGGTACTATGAATGGCAGAGAGGCGAGTGCAGGATGATTGGACACGGTGAGTGTACTTTGATTAGAATGTATTGAAATCTGTAGTGAAGATTGTGGCAGAGCGATGCTCTTCTTGTGTAGACGAGACACAAGATGGTGCGTTAGGCCAAGTTCGGAAATAAAATGGCGACGATCCGGTTGTGTGTTCAATAGATGAACATTTACTTAAGATCAGTATGTCGATTCAGTAAAAATATCACCGTGAAGACTTGCGTTTAGTCAGCTGTCAGTGTCATCCCGTCTTGGTCAATCCCTAGCATCAGAACTGACAGTTCACTCCACGATCACTTACCTAAGTTTTCACGGTGAGGTGGTTACAGAATAGCACACTACTGGTCCCAATGTAATTTTTGGTCGGCGCAACATATCTTTTTTCCATACTTCTTCGTCATCATGTCGGTAGAAAAAGAAAGGGGGTGACTTTCTAGCCATATCATCTTTCACACAGTCCATCCATGTTCGTTAGAAGTTTCGTTCGTTTTGTTTTCGAGAAATAAAAATAAAAACTCTATCTTACTGACAATTTAAAAATGTTTTTTCTTTCTGACTTTTTTTTATTTTGCTCGGCATCTAGCATAATAATATGCTTAAAGCATAATCAGCCTATAACTTTCCCACTGCTAAGACACAGGCCTCCCCTCTATGAGGGAGAGTGAGCCGTAATCCACCACGCGGGCTCAGTGCGGATTGGTAGACATCTCATGTCTTCGAATTTTTGGTTCTAAGACATGCCGGTTTCCTCACGATGTTTTCCTTCACCGTTTTGAGAGATGAGAGCAGTGGTGATGAAATTATTTACACAAAGAAAGCGCCTGCCTGGGTTCGAACTCACGACCTACAACCCGTAAGTCGGGACGTTACCAGTGGGCCACCACTGCTCTCCCTCGCCTCGGCTGCTCGCCTCCTTGCGTGGTGATAAATAGTCTTCCTCAAGAATTGGGCTATCGAATGCCATACAGAATTTTCAAATCCGACAGGTAGGTAGTCCCAAAGATTACCCCCTACATACAAACTTACAAACAAACTTTACCTCGATAATGGTATAGAAAAATGCATTGGGTTTAAGTTAAAAAAGGTAAAGTTAATAGAGCTCTTAATGTGAGTTATTCGTAGGAAATCAATAGCACCATGTTTTCACATTATTTTATCAGTTGGAACTAATTGTAACATAAGCTCAAGGTGTTAAAAAATTTAATAGGTCTTTTATTACAATCCTTAGCCATAAAAAAAGTAATTAAAAATAAACGATTGAATTTATGAACTATTAGCTCCTGCCCAGCACAAGATATTCAGCCTATAATGTTCCCAATGCTGGGACACAGGCCTCCTCTCTGGGAGAGGTAGTGGGCCGTAATCCACCACGAAGCCCAGTGCGGGTTGGTAGATGTTACTTGTCTTCGCATTTTTGGTTCCAGGACATGCCGTTTCCCTCACGATGTTTTCCTTCACCGTTTTGAGAGCAGCGGTGATGAAGTAATTTACACAAAGTAAAGCGCCTGGGTCCGGACCAACGACCTACAACTCTTAAGACGCGGGCGTTACCACTGGGCCACCGGGCCTGATATACAAGTAGCAACACAACTATGTAATTATTCTGAAATTCTAGGTTCTGCTGTGGATTGTCAGAAGTTATTATACCATGGAAATGTGTTACTGGACAATAAGTAGCCTCTGTCCTTCTCAGGGTGCCATCTATGTCATTATCAATTTTTTTCTTCCAATCTATTCAGTGGTTTAGGCATGAAAATGTTATAAATACAAAGACAGAGTTACTTTCGAATTTATAATATTAGTATGGATTAATTACCAGAGCAGTGGTGGCCCCGCGGTAGCGGCCGCGACTTACGAGGTGTAATGTCGCAGGTTCGAACCCAGACAGGCGATTTACTTTGTGTAAATTATTTCATCACCACTGCTCTCAAAACGGTGAAGGAAAACATCGTGAGGAAACCGGCATGTCTAAGAACCAAAAATTCGAAGACATGTGACATCTACCAACCCGCACTGGGCCCGCGTGGTGGATTACGGCCCTCTCATAGAGAGGACGCCTGTGTCCCAGCAGTGGGAACATAATAGGCTGATTATGTATGTAATTTGCAAATTTCTTGTGTTGTGTTGCTTGCATTAGACACAATTGAACAGTCATGTGTATGGTCAGTGACAAAAGTAATTATTTTTGTAAACAACACCTAAATTTATAACAGCTGGAGTTAAATGGTAACGCTTTTATTTCTGTAAGTATGTTTGTAAAACACTGTTACACATAAATCATATTTATAAACTGGATGGGGTCGGCATTTCCTTTCCGAGAAGAAAGACCGAAATAAACTACAAGGTCACAGTCACTTTTAAAGTCCAGACCTAATCTTGGTCAGATCGTGTGAAGACCATATATTGGTGTCTGAAATGGTATTTTGAGGAACCACATAGATTTGAGTGGACCTACACAGTCATTGCACACATTTGTAATTAATTGTCTAGGTCTTTTAATATTACTTTAATTCCAATTAAAATTAAATATTTAGCTCAATAATTTCGATTCAATCTTAGGTACCTATTAATCAAATTTTGTTGGTGACTGTTTATTTTACTGGCACCTTTAAGATAAATTAATAAAGCCTGTGGGGTGGCAGCAATACTTACAATAACTAAGAAATTATATCAGATTTTGTAAAATCATAAACTCAATTATTTATTCAAACATGGAATACCAGGTGATACATCACCTGGTATTCCATGTTTGAATATATTAGTATTATTATAATGAGTCAAGATCTGTACATACCTAATGTAATAAGGAAAATTGTTGCATGTTCTGTACATTAAATTTTTAGGAAAATGTTATGAGATTTTATTAGTGATTTACACTAACTATACTTTTAAAGTAAATAAGCCTGGTATGCAAAAACATATTTATTAATTTCATTCATTCATTGGTTAGGAATCTACATACCTACATTTTAACTACCTGACCATCATGCCCACTTTCACTTTTTTCTCTTTCTTTACACAACACTGATGGAAATTCTGCCTATATCAGTGGTAATTTTAGTAATTTAGACATGCAAACTATTTTAAGACTTACCTGATAGTTCTGTGGAGGTACTCCTGGAGCTACTTTTTGCTGGTACTGCTGAGATATGGTGCACTGCAGCAGTGCAGCCAAGAATAAAAATCTCAACATTTTTAATAACTGAAAAACAAATACCACATGAGATCACAACCTAAAGAACCTATCAAACAACTTTTTTGAATTACCATTTACCGCGACAGACAAAAGCAACTAGGCAAGTTTGTAGTAATCATAATTATGTATTCTTTTTTTTTTTACTTCGGTGTGAAAAAAATGTATGGAAAATTAATTTAACCTGTGTATGCAAACTTCTGACGTGGAATATGAGTGATAATATCCTTATCGAATCGAAGTTCTGATAATATATTACCCTATTTTCACCGTATGTGGATGTGTTTCGCAAACGTTTTCAAAAGATACCTGCACAGAGTACAGATACCTGGCTGGGCTGGGATTCCTACACGTCACGTCATTTATTTTTTGACATTGACGTTTGCGTTTCATTTCACAATGTTATACAGTAAGCTGCTTTCACAAATTAGAAACCATCACAATATTTTGTATAATGTTTTTTTTTTTCAAACAAGATACTATTTTTTTTTAAATAAGCTGTCCAGCATGAAAATAATAATATAATTTTTGCATGTATATAAAAAAAGAGGGGAAAGAATCAAGGGCCAACAAAAAATTCGTCCGCGTTGCTGTCAACAGGAAAGTGCCCAAAAGGCTGGCAGCCCGCAACACTAAACTCTTTGGCTGGCAGCATTGCCACGTTGTGTAACGATGATTATTTTAGTCTGGATTTGTGCCCGGTTGATAGCAATAGGCTCGCCCCCTATTACATGGGACTTAAGCTTATCTGGCGAAATGAGGGTGGTCCTATAGGTACACCTCTGCCTAACCCTTCTGGGATTACAGACGTGATGTTATGTTATGATAATAACTTTAATTTAAAGGGCCACAAGGATCTTTTAGCACTTGAAAGCGGTAGAGAGTAGTTATATTCTTTGCTTGAAAGACATTGACAGGAAACATTTTCAGCACGTTCACAATATTATGTATTGAGTTTATAACACTGTCAAAATCACAGTGATTTTTAAATCCGCTAAATTAAGGTTGCTGTCATTGACAAGTTTGTCAAATTATTATTTAACTTTACGTTTGTTCCAATGTTTTTTTTTTAAAATCTTAATTATAATTTAATTCCAAATACTGCAAATAATATTACAAAAAGTGAAAACTCTAAAAAAAAATGCTAAATTTTAAAATAAGTGTTAGACGAGGACGGCGCTATCGTAGAAGTGACGTCACGACTATGTAACTTCATACTAGCGCCGTACATTGTCCGTACTGCGCGATAAGGACAGGAATAATCCCGATTTAACAGATTTTTTTCTATTTACTCTTTTTTACTATGCCTTCTTTGAAATAACATTATTTTTACAAATATTTTAAGTAGTCATTATCCCAATAGATGGTTGCTATTGATTTGCTGTTATCAGCGGTGAAATAAATAACTGTGAATGGACATTGGAAAAATTTAATTTAAGATAAATGATCTAAGCATGCAGTAGATATGCAGTTAAAGGTATAGAATAAAAACACAACAAATTATTCACATCAATTTATTTATTGGTATTATTGAGCGTGAGGACCGAGTTGAGCTCAAAGTTGATACAGACGTATAAAAAACATTACTTACCTAAATCAAAACATTAATGGTAGTAAGAACATAAACTAGTTATACATTACAAAACCAATATGTACTAATCCTGCCTGCTGGTTTATGTGGGAAAGATGTACAAACAGTCTTAATATAGACATTTGTCATTTGTCTTGCGCGAACGGTAAGCGAGGCTCAATAATGCTATTCTGTAACCAGTAACCATCTCACCGTGAAAACTTAGGTGAAGTGAGCGTAGAGTGAGCTGTCAGTGCCACTGATGCTAGGGATTGACCAAGACGTGATGTCATTGACAGCTCACTCCACTCAAGTCTGATTGGATAGATTTTATTTTGACTATACATGCTGAAATAGGAGTCACGTTGTCACGGTATGTAGAAAAGTTTGAGAATTAATTAAAAAACCCCTAGCGCTAGTCGCGGTTTTTCCTGACAAACAAATATCAACATTACGACTCATAAATAAAGTCGAAAACAAAAAACCTAAACCGCGCACCTCAGTCCGCATTGAAGTTCTCGCGGGCTGATGGAAACTTATTTATTTTCAACCTCATAAAGGTTGATATTTAATTGCCAGTGAAAAACGCGATGCGTTGCCGCTTCGCCAGATGTGTTCCGGTTATCCGGTATCCCAAGTTCGTTACTACAAAAATCACAATAAGACATGAATAAAAAAAATGGTACTCTCCACCATGAGTAGATGATAAAACGTTGACCTTGAACTAGCATAGCGTAGTACGGAGTTTCATCATAATATGAGGCCAGCACCCGAATTGCGTAATACACAATCAATCGGAATCTGAATCGTTTTGAAACAGATTGCTAATCCATTGCTTCTTAAGTTCGATAAAAATTCTGCTCAACAATATATAGAACGCAATGAATGTTCTTGAACCGTCAAAATCAAACAGATTAGTCGTAATCGTTTACGAAAATGTGTTACGCAATTAGGGTGCAGGTTATACTGGTTTTGTTCCCTCTAACGCACGGCCTACTACAACAGCCCGATTAAAACTTTATGGCGGCTCGGAACATGGCGAGAGTCACTGCGCAGTAACAAACTCTCGTGTCAGCGGGGGTGAGGGGAGAGGTACTGCGCAGCGTGTAGCGCACTTCAGATCCGTCTTATAGTTTGGTAATGCCCTACGAAGAAAATAAACAGATACGTACATAATTTAAACCAATTTGAATTTACGAAGCAATTCCACAGAAAAGTCATTATTCATTCTGCGGCATCTGTCTACCATCTCAGGGAATCTGTTATGTTTAAAATAGTAAATGGCCAGCTTGATTTCAGATTGTAATCTTAAATCTTGAAATTCACTGTTGGTTCTGGTGCTGGTCGTCAAGACAAATTCGCGGTCGCGTTGATCGAAAAACATTTCCATAGAGATCGCGGTGTATTTATCGTCTAACGCGTTTCCCTGTATTGTGATGTTGTTAACGATTTTTTTCACGGTTTCCTCGTTCCCAGATGCCATCGTGGGACCTGTAAAGAATATTTCTGATTTAGTTTGAGGGGCTTGTGACCAAGTCGTAACAGCCACGCGGGTTGGTCGCTTGTCGCCGTTGTTCCGTAGATGGGTGACCATCTTTACATATCAAGACCCCTCCGTGCTTCGAAAATCACGTTAAGCCGTTGGTTTCGGCTGTCATTCGTGGATCTTTGACAGTCGTTACGAGTTGTCAGATGCTCGAAAGTCACACAACCAGTCTTACCAATCGGTATCGTATTACCCAGTTGCCGGGTTGTGGAGGTCACTCAGGCAGTCGCTCCATGTACCTAAAATACTGGTATTTATTTATTTATTTATATTTCCACAATCACTGCTATCATTACAGGAAAAACCCTAATGCGGTAGCGTGGTCCTTATTATACTATCTTAAAATAACATATAACATACAATATTACTTTTGTGAATTCATTCAGAGAGCAGGAAAATAAATCGATCCTGTCAGCAGTGTCATTGAGTGCGTGCAAGGCGCGCGTCAGTGGCGCTTTGCTGAGTAAGTTGGTTCGTGGCACGAACCAACTTACTCAGCAAAGCGCCACTGTTACTAGCAGTGCCACACACACGCACGAACTTCGTGCGTGTGTGTGGCACTGCTAGTAACCGTGGCTTCCTGCGTCGCAATGCGTAATTGTCAGATTCATTCAGACAAAACTCCTTCAAAACACCGGAATTATAAGTCTTACCGCGTAATAGTTGGAATACATATGTGGTTATAGCTAAGTCCCTCCTTGTCTCGAGTTTGTTGTATCCAACCATACCAATAACGAATAAGGTTGGGTACATTAACGGATAGAAGGGATACACACCGTAAAGCTTCATGTACAAAAATCTGGTGTATACGCTCCAACATGAGGTATTATTATTATGTATTCAGGTGCAGGAACCGGAAGGTTCCACTGGAAGCCACCCCTACATATTTGGTATAAGGCTAGGCAGACAGTTTATTTTTTTATAATATTTGCCCGCGACTTCGTCTGCGATCCATGATGAATAGTATCCTTCTCTACGTCTCAGTCTACCAATCTGTCAAATTTCATAACGATTGGTTCAGTGGTTAAGGCTTGAAAAGGTTACAAACGTACAATAGTTATTTGTTTTACATATGGGTAAAAGTGTTTTAGCCGTGAGTGCTTGGATTGAAACCTGAGCTAGCGAAGGGTTCTAGAATGAAACCACGAGCGAAGCGAGTGGTTTAAAATAAGAACCGTGAGCGTCGCGAAGGTTTCAAATCACGAAACGCTAAAAACTTTTACCCATAAGTGAAACACAACAATTTTCACCACACTACTCTAGATAACAAAACAGGCTTTTACCCTCGGAAATCGATGGGTAAAAATTGCAAATACAATATGTAACAAAAACCCTGTCCGATCCAAAAAAGGCGTATTCCCGGTTTAACATACTTACTAGAAAAAATAGTAAAAAAAATGTAAGTCATAAAAACCAAAAGTTATTCATTTTTTTATTTTAGTTAGGATGGGAAATGTAACACTAAATATGGTAAATTTTCATAAGTTGACAACACCGGCTGGCGAAATCTTTTATTTTTGTTTATTTTTATTTCAAAGGACACCGCCGTGCACTAGCCGCACTGTAGGTACTCATAACGAGTCCTCGATCCTTTGATGTAGGCGACTGGTTGCCTACTCGCACGCTACTTGTTTGGCCACTTCGCCAGTCTCACGTGGAGATAGCTTGCGATCGGATGTCCGTACATATCACGTGCCGCTATCGTATCGCGAACAATGTCGTATAGTAATCAGGAATATTTGAATATGTTTTTTTTTTATTTGTGAGTGAGTGTGATTCGGAAATTTGAAGTAAGAACTCGGATTGTGGAAGTTTTCGACTCACTGAAATCGTGCACAAGTGCGCTGTGAAGAGTACGTGCAAATTTAATAAAAAGTGTCGAATGTGTACTAATGTTCGAGATAGACTGGAACGCAAAATGTGGAACACAATCTCCGAGGTATGCAACAAGTAAATGTTTTAATAAACTGATACCTACAGTCGTCGGTACATTGCCAAAAGCACCTCACAATAACTCAATAATAATTGTTTCTTGATAAACAGAAGGTCAGAAATCGGGGTCACTATGCGTCTATGCCTACAATAAAATATCAGCTGATACCTACGCGTAGGCAAAACGTTAGTTTCTTTAGTCCTAAGTTTGTTTGGCGGGATGCGACAAAGCACCGCCGCGCTCAGGCGGAGGCGGCTTCTTTGACACAAAACTGTAGGTGAACCCTGTCGAGCGATCAGTGTCTGTGGTATGATTATTTTTAATTATTTAAATTAGTTATTTTCATTGGGGAAAAATATTTATCTCGTATCCATTAACGGCTCGTACACACTGGCGCGACGCCACAGCACGACACAAAGATACCGCGTGTCGCGCGACGCGCTGTGTCTTTGTGTTTTGCTGTCGCGTTGCGCCTGTTTGCGGGAGCCTTAAATGATTACGTATTTGTGTACGCAGTACGATACCAAATAATACCCTTCAGGATCGGACAGGGTTTTCGTTACATGCTGTATAGGTAGTGTGGTGAAAAGTTACTTTCGAATTTCTATCGGGTGTAAAAAGACACTTTACGAAGCCAAAAGTATTTTTTGTATTGGACCACTGGGAACCTTCTGGTTACGGAGATATTAAAAGTCAAAATTAAAATTTTAGCTGACGATTTTTACGAAAACAAGTTTTTAGTGATACAACACAACAAATTACCAGCACGACCCATGCACCGTTGCGTGCACCGATAGGCATCATGTTTTGCGTGTGTTACATTGCGCGGGTCTATTAACACCCTGTATAGTCCGTAAGTAGATACGTTAAAGTTCTTTTCAATTAATATGTTTATTAAAGGGACCTTACATTTACAGCTAAATGTCAGTCTATTTTTTTTTTTTTTTTGGGAAAACAAACAGACACAGTAGTTTAAAAATAAACGGAAATAACTTAACATTTTAACTTATCAAATACCCACTTTCCACAGATTACAACTTAAAAATTTACAAACTGATGGCAAACGTCAACAGTAGTCAGGGCAAAATCGATTTTATTATTGAACAAAAGAAACTAAAAAAAGAAAAACAAAAATCTTGTTCTCGTGTATTGCATCTTACGGGTCCTCTACTAATAACAATTTGTTTAGGCATACGGAATCTGCTGCGGATCGCTCATAATTATTTAGAATTAGTGTGTCGATTACATTAAATCGCTTTTGATACGCATCGACTAGGCATAGACGTGAGCACACTTTTGCCTTAGATTTACATAAACTTAGGTAGCTCAGTAGGTATCATTCAAATAAGTCGACCGAATTATCGAAATATCAAAACACTGGAAAACTCAACTGCGGGGTGGTTAAACTGCGCAACACAAAATTTTACCATAATCACCAAATCACTTCCGCTGGGGCCCAAGTCAAATAGGGATTCGGCCTTAAACTACCACGCAGGCCCAGTGCGACTTGCGCATCGTATGCCTAAGCCTAGAGTTGGTAAGAAAGACGCACAACGATTACGCAGGCACCGGCAACGTATATAAAGCAGGGGAATATCGCCGCGTTTCCTTGTAGTGTCCGAAACCGCGGTATGGCGGGAGTCGTATTTCGCGGCTTTTGTTTAAATTTTATCACGAAAATTAATCCAAAACATATTTACCGAATGTCGTTTTCACGGTGGCTCGTCTCTAAGATGTCTTATTTAGAATACTTAACACAATTTTTACGTTTTCTAGTATCGTTAAATTATAAAATAAGTGCAGTGAGATGAGACTTGCGTGGCCTTCGGAAAGTGTTGGCTGGAGTGTGTGGAGGGCGCATGCGTGAAAAGTGGATCGATAATCACAATCTCAGGTGAATAAAAATATGTACATAATTTTAGTTAAAAATAGGTTGATGACCCCTGTCTAGCTGTGGTTTGGTAATTCATAATACGTTTTTGAATTATTAGAATGAACGCCTTTTCACGCCAACATGTACCTATCTTATAAACTATGCGAACTCGTAGGTGATACAAACGCAATTAATTTTTTTGAGCTGAAATAAAGCCTAGCTAAACAAAACAAAACTCCTAATACTTATTTACGACTTACAAGTTTAATGCGTCCGGAGATAAAATTACAAAGACTGAAGATTCATTTAAATTAATTACAGCTTGTGAAATTGCACTGGTGCACTGTCTGGCAGCCGCGGCCACTGACGGAAAGGGCTCGGTCAACGTAGAGCAATTTCGATATGTACCAACTACGAGAAAATGTATTCGAGAGCGTAATCGACACTCGATTACACTTTTCAATATTCAATCATGTCAACGCATAATACAATTTTATGAGGCCCCAGACTTATTTCGTGTACACTTTCATGGGTTTTTACACATCTATAATCATTTCAGGAATCCATTGTCCTTGTTTACCGTTTATAGTACAAGTTATCACATAATTAAATAACATAAGTCGACAACTAATAAGTTACAGGTATATTATGTATAGTCTATCCCCTTTTAAAAGCATTTTAAAATAAATATGAAAAAAATATTTTATTGAAGAATCGCAAACCGCATGGCTTGCGCCTTACCTTTGTCGAAGTTGATTTAAAACCTAAAAGACAGGATGCTGGATTTATTTTTTGATCAAATCGACATAAAACTTGAAAAAAGTACGCTGTCGAATCTGTCAAATAAAAATCAATAGGGCAAAAGCTTCAGAATAGCCCGCGAAACTCAAAATTTTCTAACGTTTTCTGCAATAGGGATGATGCTGATGATATATTAAAAATGTTCGTAAAAATAATGTAATTTCAAAGAAAGCATAGTAAAAATGAGATAATCGAAAATACCAGTATCTGTTAAATATTTATGTCAATATGAAGAAGATACACGCTTTAAAAGTTTTTGGAGGGGATTATTCCCGTCCTTGTCGCGCGGTACGGACAATGTACGGCGGCGCTAGTATAAAGTAACATAGTCGTGACGTCACTTCTACGGTAGTGCTGTCTTTGTCTAACCCTGATCTTAAAACGTTTATCTTGGGCATTTTTTAAGCTTTTACACTTTTTTGTAATATCGTTTGCAATAATTGGAAACAAAGTAATTTTTTAAATAAAAATGGAAAAATTATCACCATCCCAAAGCAAATTGGGATGATGATATGATATGAATAGGGGTGTATGATAATCAAAATATGATTCGCGACCGTAACAAATGTGTATTTAGGGAATTATATTCCTTAAAATGATCGTCTATATATTCATTAAAACTCTCTAAGTTAGAATTAACATCAAATGTCATGATTTTTAATTAAACCTAGTCATTCAATTGACCGATGATCGAATTATTTTACTAATTTTAAGTATTAGTAATTTTTTTAAATAGTTATTCGTCAGATGAACGCATTTTTAAACTCACACAAAAAGCTTACACCATAATGTACTGGAGGATGATAAACAGCACCCATTTCTTTCATGATCTGAAAGATTTTGTAGGAAATTCCAATTCATTGCTTCTTGTGTTTGAAAAATGTATCTGCTCGACAACTTTAAAAACGCAATGTATGTTGTTAACTTGTCAAAATTAAAGGCATTATATTTGTGTGGTCCCCGCACCTGTTAAATACCTGGTACTTTTCATGTTAGTTCCATATTTCGCCACGTTCATAGAGAGCCTTGTGGGGCCGTAGATAGATTTCTGACGGAAAATCACAACAACAATATTGGAATCTCAATATTCTTGTTGGCAAACACTGCAACTCAAAACCAATAGTGTCAAATAGACAAACCAGTGATGCCACCCTATAACCTTTTCGGCCCAGATCTAGCTTTTAACACTGGTTGAACCCGTTTTTCAATCCTGTAGCCCGAAAAGGGCAATCTATCCCTAATTGATAATTTTAAGAAAGATTCACAAGTACCTAAAAATACAGAAGCCCAGCAGGAAATAATCCAATTCGTCAAACTCGTTTCATCTTTACCACATTCAAATGCTGATGTGGAACGTGACTTCAGTTCCACGAACTTGATATAAACAAAAAATCTAGTGGTCGCAAGAGCTACTGCTGAGTATGAGGTCCTGGGGTTCGATTCCCAGGTCGGGCAAAGTGTTATTTGGTTTTTCTATCCAGAATTTCTCAGTAGCAGCCCGGAGTCTGGATTTGTGCCCGGTTGATGGCAATAGGCTCGCCCCCTATTACATGGGATTTGAAGTAAACTGGCAGAATGTGAATTACATACATCTAGGTACACCTCTGCCCAACCCTTCTGGGATTACAGGCGTGATGTTATGTTATGTTATATAAAAACACTAATGTCGATGATTTCACGTATGGAGATTAAAAAACCTGTTGCTCTGTCCACATACATACATACACTCTCGCCTTCTTTCCATGAGAGTAGGCAGAAACCACAGCACGCCACCTGCTACGATCCTTACATACTCCTTTTGCCTCGTTTACTTTCATAGATCTGCACCCTAATTGCGTAATACACAATCAATCGGAATCTGAATCGTTTTGAAACAGATTGCTAATCCATTGCTTCTTGAGTTCGATAAAAATTTTGCTCAAAAATATATAGAACGCAATGAATGTTCTTGAACCGTCAAAATCAAACAGATCAGTCGTAATCGTTTACGAAAATGTGTTACGCAATTATGGGTCAGACACGCGCGCCGGTTGCGAGGGCTATGTAAAGCTCTGTCCACATGAGGTAATATTGGTGATATCACTCACGTTATAATACAAAAGGGTGGATGCAATAGTAAATACTCCTTGAAATAAGGAACTAGAATCCGCGCAACCGCAACCCTCAACTTTCACAGCTGCAACTACAAGTATTAAAGAAACAGTCTGAGGACGATTTTGTTTTTTAATCATGTAATCTGTTATAGAAAAATTATAATATAAAATGCGTATTTTTATAAGCATTATTGGCTTTCATAAGCCCATTTTTTATAGCAGTTCTACCCTGTTTCAGCTTCGTAGCCAGTCTTCAAAAAGTATGGTGGCAACCCTATATTGTAAAAAGTAATCTGTGGTGGCAACAATGAGATAGGGATGGCGATTCTTTTCGAAAAAGATCGATTTTTAAATCGATTCGAATCGTGACCTAATGAATCGATTCACAAAAAAATCGAATTTCCGAAAAATCGATATTTTTTCAAGTTTTCGTTTATAATGTAATATTTTATTAAAAACAAGGTACATATTATAATTTAACGATCTCTTATCAGTAAAATCAGGTAATTCGATAATAAAAAATATTTTCATTACCATGTCAAACTAACAGATAAAGTATAAAATAAGACATTTATTTTCTACATTTAGAAATTTTACAGAGTTAATAGATAATGTAGCTTATAGTTCCCAATGCCTAATATATCGCTTTACGAGAATCACTCAATCAATCAACATTAAACAAATGAAATAAATACCAAAAATCAATTATGGCTGGCATGACGCAACTCAGTCCAGTCACAGATACAAACAAAAACAAAAAGTCAAAGACTACAAACGTAACTTTTTTTATTCAAGAGATGCGAAGGAATCTAAACATACATCCATCTCGCGAGTTTTTGAATAATTAATTCTTTAACCGGCAGCACTCTTATAATACGGATCCATTCAATTAATTGTAAATAGTTTTATGTTTTATACCAAAAAAAATCGAATGTCGATTTTCAAGGGTGAAATATCGATTCACCGAATCAATTCAGTACTACATATCGATTTAAAAAATCGATCTTGTTGGCTCCAAAAATCGATTCTTCGATTAATTGATTTCAGATCGCCATGCCTACAATGAGACAAACAAAAAGTCAAAAAACCGGCCTGCGCCTGCCTGCTGGAGCTGAATTTGTGTTTTTACGCGCGGATTTTGCAATTTGAAGGAATTTTCAGAATTTAGCAAGTTTTTAGGTCGCTGCAAAGATGGATGATGAACAACCTGTACATTTGTCTGAAGGGATAAATATCAGGTAACACTCTTAATCAATCATAAAAGTTATAACTTACAAAAGCACTATGTTGCAGATATTGTGGTAGTTTGATTGCAAAACCCGGCACATTATCTATTTACCTAGAGCAAACCGACATTTCAAACAACCTATCTCGACCTCCAATGCTATCTCCTCACATATATTTAAAAAAGAAATTTGTTTTTTTTCTTTGGAATATGCACCGGCCTATCATTGTTGATAAGACTTTCATCATTTGCTTATAGCAGAAGCCCACCCAGACAGAGTTCGGAAAACTGTGGCCCTTTTAAGACTCCCAAAAATGATTAGTATGAGCATTAGGCATTTGTGTCCCACATCAGGGCAAAGAGCTCCCATTCACTACAAATTACTCCTACCTAATGCTATACGTGGCCAATCTTTTAGAAAAGAGTCTAGTTCGAAACATTTCTCCCAGAAATTATTTTAAAAACAAAATCAACAGTTTGGTCACAAGCGTAGCTAAAGTTGTCACATCCTTTAAAGTTTGCTGCCCCGCAGTCTCTAAGGGCACCAAAGACATTAAATTATTAACTTAACTATAGGGAACAAAATCATAATCCAATACATTTGTCCTAGTGGGTCAATGTTGCTTGGTCTAGTGAGGTGCGCCTACATGCCCTGTAATGTTTCTATATCATGCTAGATCACTGAGACATGGGATTACATTTTTTTCTATGACATTTCTATGCATAGCCTTTCTATAGTAAATAACATAAATCTCTTTGAAGGGCACCTTTTAATAAGTTGGAGTTTCTTGCCGGTTCTTCTCTATAGAAACCTACAACGCTTTTGAATAGCAGTGGTCTATTACATTGTATAAATAGCTTGCATCTTTCTGACTGACCAACCTCTTGACAATTCAAAAGTGCCTATACTTGATTTATGTAAAATGGCGGTTTAAAAACTTCTGTGGCGGGTTGGAGTAAACATGTTTTTGTATTTAACTCACATGTTTTTGTTTTTCTGTTTGAGTTTTGCAAGAAGTCTTTGTCTTCATACAAAAACATGTTTACTCCAATCCGCCACAGAAGTTTTTAAACCGCCATTTTCTAAACACACTTCTATTCAAAGGATTTTTCTTCCTTTACTTTAAATCTTAGTATGGTATGGGCATATGACGTGGAAGAATGCAGAAAATGTTGAGAGGAAAGTTTTGAGTATAAATGTGAGTAGGTAGGTATAAAAGTAGGAGAAAGCCAAAGAAACAAGGGATGTACTTCATGAAAATGAAAACAAAATATTTTATTTCACATAAACCCACATGGGAACTTATGAAAGGTGCACGGTTCCACGGTTACTCTTTGAAATAATATTTCAAATTACAGTTTTAATAGGTATGGGAGGATAGTGTAGGCCTGTCAACAAGTACCAGGTGCTTAAAAATTAGAAAATGGTCTATAAATCTACAGTTTACAAGTCCTACAACATTATCACATTTACGAAATATAAAATAAAACCTATTTGAACCAAATGACATGATTGCCATTCCAACATAATCAAATCTGTGAAAGATGAGATGGCTAGAAAATTACGACTAATAGAGAAAAAGATGCAACGTCTTTTTCTTCCTCACATCTTTTTCTTCCTCTCTAATAATCCTAATTTCGCCAACCACAAAAAAACTTGAATTATTTGTTTTTATTGTTTTAGACAACTAATGGAGGGGAAACCAGCTGAGTTTTCAATAGACCTGGATTTCAAAAAGAAGAAAGGAATTACTTTAAATTTTGATGATGATGATGATTTTGACATTGACAGGTGAATGAATATGCTTGTGTTCTTTACTGACATTGGTCAATGAAAAAGTATTGTGAGAAAACCTGCAGCCTAATTGCGTAAAGGCGATATTACACTGATCAATTTCGGTTCAATATTGTTTTCAATTTTATTGCTTCAATGGCATTGATACATCTAAATACATTTCAATGCGATTGCGGAATCTCATTGAAAGCTTAGATTCACCGAACGCCTTCAATGGAATGTTAACAATATTGGTAATTGTTCAATGCGGTTGAAACGTGTAACATGAAAATTGAACGATGACTCATTCCGCGCACCGCACGACAGCGATGCATGTAATGCATGAAAGCTGGTAAGACTTATCTCATTAGTGTATTTTCCCAACCATTTCAAGAAGTTCATTAAATTGACTTTCTGTCATTCGCAAATGGTTCAAATATGATCTATGGATGGATGTTCTTCTGCCAATTCTACTAATAAGGTGTTTGAGGCTCCTTTAGTTATCCTTCTCGAAATCCAGGGGCGCACCCACCACCCAGTGGGTGCGCCCCTGGATTTCGAGATTTTATATTTTTTATATTATTCAACTCATTTAGTAAAAAGTCGCAGATTAAAGAAATTCCCGCACGTATGAGTTGGCGCGACATCGCATTGCGCTGTGAACATTGAATGTTTTTAAATAATTTACGTGTTTATTGGTAAAGTCGTTCAATGTGCAATATTCAATGCTTTTCAATGGAATTGTTTCAATTTGGTGGATTCGTGTAATATCGCCTTAACACATTTTCGTAAACGATTACGACTAATCTGTTGTATTTTGGCAGTTCAACAACATTCTTTTATTCTGTTATTTTTTTCTATAAAAGTATGGAATTCTTAAAATACAATTTTTGTAAAAATAATGCGGGGATGCCAGGAACACCGGAAATGCATAACTAGTTGGGTATATGGTATTGAAGCGACTTCAAAAATCAAAAAGGTTTATTTATTCGGAGGTCATTAATCATAATTACATAATATACAAGCCAACAGCCTTAAAATAATAAATAAAATGAACAAGAATAAAAAAAAAACAAGAAAATATACATAGGCCTGTGGCGGCTTCTACACCGCTACATGCAAACAACACATCACGCTGACGTCACACAAATCAGAGTTTACCGCGCTGCTAGCATATATACAACAACTAGTAGTGATATTGGGTTTTTCTATCTAGAATTTCTCAGTAGCAGCCCGGAGTCTGGATTTGTGCCCGGTTGATGAAAATAGCACTCCCCAACTCTTCCCGTGGGTGTCGTAAGAGGCGACTAAGGGACATACACCGGGGGGCGGGCAGCAGCGCCCCCTGCAGAACAATTCCATCACCAAACTGCGATCCCCAACCCGCATGCCCAGCGTGGGGATTATGGGCATTACCCCAAAATGAAGATACAAGCCAAAAAATGGCCCCCAGTTCCCGGCCGCCTCGCTATTCCTGGCCATGGTAGCGGCTATGGTAACGGCGGGGCAGGGGGTGCTAGGAATCCCCGGGCTACGGTAGGCTACCATTCACTACTGAAAAAATTGACCCTGGCGACGTATAACGGACGAACTCTGAGGCTCGACCATCATCTAGCGCAGTTGGAAGTGGAGTTAGAGAACATTAAATGGCATGTTCTGGGGTTATGTGAAGTCCGTAGAGAGGGGGAGGACACCGTAACCCTAGACTCGGGTCATCTTCTCTACTTTCGCGAGGGCGATAAAACATCTCAGGGTGGCGTAGGTTTTCTCGTTAATAAGGCCCTCACCAACAACGTTCAAGAAACCTCCAGTGTGTCGAACTGGGTAGCGTACCTGATCCTTCGGCTATCCAAGCGGTATAGCATGAAGGTAATTCAGGTCTACGCACCGACCTCGGCACACTCGGATGATGAAGTGGAGGATATGTATGAAGACATATCCAAAGCCTTACACAACACCACTAAGGCTCACTTCAACGTTGTTATGGGGGACTTTAACGGCAAGGTGGGAACCCGGACTGGCAACGAATCCCGAATAGGCCCGCATGGTTACGGAGTTAGGAATCACAGGGGACAAACGCTTGTCAACTTCCTTGAGAAGGAGGGGCTGTTCTTAATGAACTCCTTTAAGAAACAGCCCCAAAGGAAGTGGACGTGGCGAAGTCCCGACACTGTGACAAAAAATGAGATCGACTTCATCATAACGGATAGCAAGCACATATTCAGAGATGTCTCAGTGATCAACAGGTTCAATACCGGATCTGATCACCGACTGCTCCGAGGCTCTTTGAATATCAACTTAAAGCTTGAAAGAAACCGTCTGCTGAAGTCCACGCTCCGACCTAACCCAACCCAAATCATGGCGGGCACCGAGAAATTCCAGCAGGCTCTCGGAAATAGATTCGTTGCCTTGGATCCTACTGATGACGCCGACGAGACCCTACACAATCTGGTCGAAACGTTGAGAGACGAGGGCATCAAGTTCTGCCAAAAGCAGCGCACTGGCAGGAAATCCAAACTCTCGGGTGAGACTCTCAGGCTGCTGGCAAAAAGACGGGAAACCACCCAAGCGACTTCGTCAGATAGGTCAGACCTGAACAAGCGAATTGCGAAGATGGTGCGGCGCGAACTTCGGAGCTCCAACACACGCCTCATTGAAGAGGCAATAGAGCGAAACCGAGGGTCCAAAGTATTCACTCAGCAGCTTGGCAGGAGCCACCTGACGAAGCTTAAAACGCACGACGGGAGGACTGTATTGTCGAAGCCGGAGATATTCGCCGAGATAGAGGATTTCTATGGCCGATTATACGCTGCACATGCCCCATTTTCCCAACGAGACCACCACGATTCCAGAGCCACCCTGACACGCCACTATACCAACGAACTGCCAGACATCAGTCAAGACGAGATCGTGTTAGCTCTGAGACAACTTAAAAATGGAAAAGCCCCCGGTGAGGACGGCATAACATCAGAGCTTTTGAAAGCCGGAGGAGCTCCTGTTATACAGGAACTACTGAACCTCTTCAACGCTGTCCTTCACAGTGGGAGAACTCCAAAGGCGTGGAGCGGGAGTTTGGTGGTGCTCTTTTTTAAGAAGGGAGATAAAGCCCTCCTTAAAAACTACAGACCCATCTCACTCCTGAGCCACGTCTATAAGCTGTTCTCACGAGTGGTCACGAACCGTCTCGCCAGGAGACTCGACGAGTACCAGCCACCGGAACAGGCCGGGTTTCGCGGAGGATATGGCACCATAGACCACATACACACAGTGAGGCAGATTATACAGAAGTCCGAAGAGTATAATCAGCCCCTGTGTCTGGCTTTTGTGGACTATGAGAAGGCCTTTGATTCTGTCGAAACCTGGGCTGTTCTGGAATCCTTACAGCGATGCCAAGTAGACTGTCGTTATATCGAGGTACTGAGATGTCTTTACGACGCCGCCACCATGAGTGTCCAAGTACAGGACCAGCAGTCCAAACCCATCCAACTGCGCAGAGGAGTGAGACAGGGGGATGTTATATCCCCGAAACTGTTCACGAGCGCGTTGGAAGATATGTTTAAGACGCTGGACTGGAAAGGTAAGGGCATTAACATAAACGGCGATTACATCTCACACCTGCGATTCGCTGATGACATAGTTTTAATGGCGGAGTCGTTGGAGGAGCTGAACCAGATGCTGGACGGCCTAGCTTCAGCCTCGCGACGCATCGTTCTCGGCATGAATTTGGATAAAACTAAAGTCATGATCAATGGTCTCATTGATCCGGGACCGGCCGTCGTACATGGCCACCCTCTCGAAAATGTTTCCGAGTACACTTACCTTGGGCAAATTCTGCAGTTAGGTAAAAACAATTTTGAGAGGGAGGCCAATAGGAGGATCCAGCTAGGCTGGGCAGCGTTTGGGAAACTACGCCGAGTCTTCTCGTCATCCATACCGCAATGCTTGAAAACTAAAGTTTTCAATCAGTGCGTCCTACCCGTCATGACCTACGGAGCTGAGAAGTGGACACTAGGGCTGGTCCACCAGTTCAAGGTCGCTCAGCGAGCTATGGAAAGAGCTATGCTCGGAGTCTCTCTGAAGGATAGAGTTCGCAACGAATGCATCCGACAGAGAACCAAAGTTATCGACATATTTCTAAGAATTAGCAAGCTGAAGTGGCAGTGGGCCGGCCATATCTCGCGAAGAACCGACAACCGCTGGGGTAAACGAGTTCTTGAGTGGAGACCGCGACTCAGTAAACGTAGTGTAGGACGCCCTCCGGCCAGGTGGGATGACGAGCTGCGAAATATTGCAGGCAGATGCTGGATGCGTCAAGCTGAAGACAGGGCGCTATGGCGCTCATTAGGGGAGGCCTATGTCCAGCAGTGGACTAAAATAGGCTGATGATGATGATGATGATGACAATAGACTCGCCCCCTATTACATGGGACTTCAAACATAACTGGCGAAATGTGGGTGTACTATAGGTACACCTCTGCCTAACCCTTCTGGGATTACAGGCGTGATGTTATGTGTGTGTTCCCGATATCAAATTTCGGGCAGTTGCTCACGAGATAAGATATCCATCTGGTCGGAGGAAATTAAAAATTTGCTGTCAGCAGGATAAGTGCCCAAAAGGCTGGCAGTGTTGCCACTTTCAATAATTTTAATTTTATTTTAAACAAACCTATTTGCTTTAATTTTCAGTGAAGGTGATGATACTTTGAAGGTAATAGAACAGTCGGCAGACAAGATGATGTTGTCGTCGCCAGAGTACCACTCCTTTGAACAGCTAGCTTCTAAGATGGTCGACTGCGATCCCAACGGCTATGTAAAGATACTGATTCTTGAAGAAGGTAACTATTAGTAGCCTGTAAGGCCTGTGAGATCAGTGGTGGCCCAAGGCAACGACAGCGACTTAAAAATTGTAGGTCGTGGATTCGAACACAAGCAGGCAATTTATTTTGTGTCTACATTATTTCATCGCCAATGCAAACAAAACGGTGAAGGGAAACATTGTTAAGGAAACGGCGTGTTCTAGAACCAAAAGTTCACATTTTCTAAGACATGCGACATTATGCCAACCCGGACTGTGCCCGCGAAGGTGGATTATGGCCCAGTCTCTCTCACTGAGTGGCAGTGGAATTATCCAATACCTTTTTTTTTTGTAGGCAAAGGCCTTTTAACATAGAAAAGGCTATATTTGTCAAAGTGTAATTACAACTAACAACTTTTTTTTTTGCAGCGGATGGTCCCTTGGTTCCTCCGAATGCAGAAGTGATAATCCACCATGCAGCATATTATGAAAGATCTGACATTCCCTTCGATACTACACTAACTACGAACAGGGGACAACCACTTGTGAGTATTTATTTATTAAAACTTAAACACAAGTAAAACAATTCTGTGCAAAGGTGGACTTAATGCCTGGTCCATCCATTTTCTACCAGTCAACCTTAGGGTGATGCAGAGACAAAACGTGGTAAGTGCAACAAAAGGGATAGATAACTCGAAAAAAGAATAAAATACTAATACATATATACATACATACATAACATCACGCCCCGCCTCCCCGAAGGGTTGGGCAGAGGTGTATCCACAGTACACCCACATTTCGCCAGTTATGTTTAAGTCCCATGTAATAGGGGGCGAGCCTATTGCCATCAACCGGGCACAAATCCAGACTTCGGGCTGCTACTGAGAAATTCCAGATAGAAAATCCCAATAACACGTTGCCCGACCTGGGGATCGAACCCAGGACCTCATGCTCAGCAGTAGCTATTGCACTTAACAGATTAAACTTTGTCAGGAGAAATAACGATAGATAGAGGAGAAAACGAATCCAGCAAATCACGAATATGTTCACGAGCCTTCGACTGGTTGCCATCCTGATGTTCAGAGGGAGCGCATTCTAAAGAAAGATCGCCTGGACAAAGAAAGAATAGTGAATAAAACCAGAGCGGTGAGAAGGATATCGTAGAAGACGATTGTTGGTGGAACGAAGATTTTTACTATGAGCAGAACATAAGTATTGAACCTGGGGGGTCAGGTAAGAAGAAGTAGGTTTGTCGAGTATAGAATACAACATAGACAGAGCCCTCAACTCTCTACGCTGACGTATGGGTAACCATTTTAAAAGCAATCTGTGCGCAGACACATGATCATACTTACGTAGATTGAAGACAAATCGAATGCAGAAGGCGGCAAAGTTTATTGAGGAGACCTGCATTCAGGTCATAGTAACACACATTGGCCGCGATCCAAGTTGGCCATAATCGCTGACAGCGCTCATATCGATCATTTGCGTTCCGATTTAGATATCACGATTATGTCAGCTGAGAGGTGTCAACATTTCGCTTACAGTGATATTTCTAAGCATGGTCGGCATTATCGCAAGATGGCGCATGTCATGACGTCATCTATGACGATTTACATGACATCGTTATCGCGCTTACGCTAATTCGGTACGGACGTAAGCCCGCTCAAATTGATTAAATCCCAATTCGGAATGCAGCCATTACCATAGTCTATTATGGGAAAGATTAGGGACTGTACAAGCATAGCCTTGGTGTGCCATCACATCGAGGAGGTTTTCAACCGATAGAGCGACCGCAACGTTCCGGTGACTTTTTTACTTGCAGTCGTTACCTGCTTTCGCCAGTTAAGACATGTGTCGACATGCAGACCAAGTATTGACTTCTATTCTCATTATTAATGTATATTTATACGGCGTCGCCCGCATGGATGTCGGAAATTATCCCACGGAAACTTGCTACAGCATACAGGGACAATAAGTAGCTTATGTCCTAGACGACCAACGAAACGAGTTTTTGTCGACTGAACCATAGACAAAATGAACAAAAGAAGTTTGTCATCTCTGTCATTTTGTCTATTCTTCTTGCTACGCGTGCAGGAGGCTATCTATCTTTTGGCCAAGTTTTATCGAAATCCGTACAGTGGTTTAGATGTGAACAGACAAATACAGACAAGAGTTACTTTCGAATTTATAATATTAGTATGGATAAGTATAGAGGTTGGCAGGAACGTCCACAAGCAACATGTAACCATTTATTCAGCACAAAATTCTAGACCATAGAAAATTTTCAGTCAGTTACCAAAAAATTAAACTGCTATGTCATAGAAAAGTGCAATACCCGCGTTTCAAATGTTTGGAACAGATATTGTTTTCTATCTGGCGATACATTTCATCGCTGATGTTCGATAATGTTCAGAATCATGAACTGAATCCATTGTAGGTTGAGCGTTGATGTACAATGCAGGCAGATTGATTTTTCGCATAATCTTTTTGTAACGCACAGCCGCGGCTGCGTTTTTCTAAACTAAAACAAGTTTTTATTGGTGCTTTACTGTTTTTTATTTCATCACCACTGCTCTCAAAACGGTGAAGGTAAACATCGTGAGGAAACTGGCATGTTCTAAAACCAAAATATCGAAGTCATCGTGACATCTACCAAACTGCACTGGGCCCACTTGGTAGATTACAGCCCACTCTCTCTCGAAGAGAGGACGCCTGTGTTCTAGCAGTGGGAACATTATAGGCTGAATACCTATGCTATTTAGATATCGATACGCTTCACGTCTGCGGATCTCCGCAAAACGTGAAGAAAAAAAGGCGTATCTAAGCAATTTTTTTTACCCTTTCTTGATGACCCACCGTTCTCCTTTTTTCCTCCAAACCTCCCTGTCTTGTGCGATGTTTCCCCATGTTGACCCTGAAAACTTATCACGTCTTCCACCTTCGCCGTAGTCTTTCTCGACGGCGATGTTCTCGTTCAGGTGCCCAACTAACTAAGTAACTGACAGTAGATCCCAAAATTCAGTGGAGCCCACATATATCTGGGTTCGCGGAAAGCTCAGTTCGACCGCCTATGCCGTCAGTGAATTTAGACAATACACTGACTTTGATACAGCTTGGTTAATCTATTCTAGTTATTTTCACAGCGTTTTGTCCTATGGCATTCTGTTGTGGGACAAAGACGCTGATATTCAAAATATATTTGTTTTTTAAAAATGGTGCTGTTCAAGCAATTTACCAGCTAGGTCCTAGAGTTTCTCGGAGAGTTTCTTTTTAAAGGAATTGGTATTCTCACGGTGGCATCACAATCAACATAACTGGCTAAATTTACCAGCTAGGTCCTAGAGTTTCTCGGAGAGTTTCTTTTTAAAGGTATTGGTATTCTCACGGTGGCATCACAATCAACATAACTGGCTAAATTTACCAGCTAGGTCCTAGAGTTTCTCGGAGAGTTTCTTTTTAAAGGTATTGGTATTCTCACGGTGGCATCACAATCAACATAACTGGCTAAATGTGGGTGTACAGGTACACCTCTGCCAGTGTTGGCCCAAAGTTAATCTGATTAACGATTAAAAATTAATGATTAAAAATCATAATCAAAAAATTTGATTAAGATTAATTAATCATAATCAAATTTAAAATGATTATGATTATTAATCATAATCTTTAATCGTTAATTTGATTATTTGATTAACTAATAACTACTTATTTATTTATTTTATTAATTGGAAGAGCAACACTAACAGCTTATGCAAAACATAAATATGCTACTTCAAAAGCAGTAATAAATAAACTAAAATGGAATTCTGTATAAAAAACAATTATTTCAAAATGTAAACATTCCTTATTCCAATTTCACAGACTTTTACTGCGTAAACACCGGGGAGGGGGTGGGACAGAGGTACTTCGCGTTAGCTTCTCACTCTCCCACTCTCTCGTCTTTTATAGCACTAAACTACTATTAAGTATATGTTTAACACTATCTGGCTGAAAGACGCTCGCTCGCACTCGGTTGGCGATATTTTTTTCAGATTTTGCAACTTTTTGTGATATTGTTTCACACAGTGATTAACTTAAAAACAAACATGAATTGTGATGATGACTCTAATAGTAGTGGTGTTTTGATGGATGTACTAGTTTATAATCAAGTTAATCAATTAATGATTAGTGATTAATGATTAACGTCAATAATCATGGTTAAGATTACTTTTTTTAATCATTATTATTCTAATCATGATTAATGTAATCTGATTATAATTAATCAAATTAATTAATTGATTAATGCCAACGCTGACCTCTGCCCAAACCTGGATCCCAAATCCGCTCTGCCCGGGGAAACAAGGCGTGACCAACATCTTATATATTAGGCAAAAAATACACACAAAAAATAGTGATATTCATAATATTAACACTCGAAATAAAGACTAACTAAATGCTCCTTTTAACCTTCTTCATAAGGTTTATAACTCACTAGCACTTCGCCCGCGACTTCGACCGTATGGATTTCGAAAAAAAACAAAGTTGCCTATGTTCATCAGACATAATTTCGGCTTCTAATGGTAAAACAATTTTTCAAATCGGTCCAGTAGTTTCGGAGCCTATTCAATACAATAAAACAATCAAATCTTTCCTCTTTATAATATTAGTCTATGTATAGATTTGTTTGGTTTGGTGTAACCTTTTACAACAAGCTTCCCTCTTCTTTGCTAGCGTTTAAAGCTAAAGTAAAATCAAACCTTTGTTCTAAGTCATATTTTTGTATCGACAACTACTTCAGCAATAAGAATAGTTGGTCTCTGTAATTAACTCAAAACGAAAGAAAGAAGATAGAAAAGAACGCAGTGATCGAACACAAACACCAAAGAGAACAAATCGGGGGAAAATATGCGTCACATCCATGCAAAACGGCCATCGCTCAGCTTAATGCTACGACCCTATGCGAGACAGAGCCCCAGCGCTGGTTTTCAGCGGCAGCCGGCGTTGAATGACGTCGACCAGTGTAGCAAACGCTAAGATGAAAAAAAAAAAAAAAACATACACATAATAACTGGATAAGTGTTCAACAAAATAAAATAAACAATATTTATAAAAATGGTAACATTCCGGGCATTGAAAGCTCACGCGCCGTTCGCCTTTATTTTATTTGACAGCTTAAGTACATTTATATTTTCGTTTATAATTGACTTATTCTACTCATTACAATGTTTTTTTTTAATATGTTGTATTGCGACAAGTGTGTGAGTAGCTAGCAACCTCGACCATTGCTCATATTATTCATGTCTGAGCAACCAGTTCTTCTGTATTATGTAATTTTGCCGTTCAAAAAGTGCTGATTCTCAGCCTAGTTTGAATAAATTACTTAAAATTTTGAATTAACTTTAATGAAAAATTAATCATAATTATTTCGACTTTTCAGCGAATCCGCATGGGCGTCGGAAAGATGCTCCCAGGCATTGAAATCGGACTGGCCCATGTCAAGGGCCCCAAGGCTCGTTTCCACCTGCTACTACAGCCAGCAGCGGCCTGGGGCCCACAGGGCGTACTGCCCTTAATACAGCGTAAACCTGTGCTCTTGATGATCACGCTGTACGATGTGCGTTGCGTCGATGCTGGATCTAGGTGAGTCGGAAAATATTAAATTATTTGATTTGCAGGAATGTCTCGCTGACTTTGTCCGTATGAAGTTTCTTTGTCCCTCGACCCACTCTGTCGCGTCGTATCACCACTTCGATTTCGCTTAGCGTTCTTTCAAACATTTTATTCTTTTTGCTCGGCTCCTAAGGGTCGCGTGATGTTAAATAGCCTATAGCCTTTCTCAAGAATGGGGCTACCAAAATCACAAATAATTATTAAATCCGACTGGTACTTCCAGTACACTAACTGCGTAACACATTTTCGTAAACGATTACGTCTAATCTGTTGTATTTTGACAGTTCAACAACATTCATTGCGTTATTTACATTGCTGAACAGAATTTTTTATCGAACTTATGAAGCAATGGATTCGCAATCTGTTTCAAAACGATTCAGATTTTGATTGATTCGTGGATTACGCAATTAGGGTACAGAGATTATTTCCTACATACAAATTTTACTCTTTAAAAAAATAATAGTTTTTACAATGTTTCAAATTACTGTGTTAATAGCCCAAGTAACACAGGAAGCATTTTAACAAACGAATAGTAAATCTATGTAGAACTTAAGGTCCATATAAGCTCTTATATAAGTTCACCGAGCATCTTGACGCTCTATTTTGGCATTTCAAAACTATTAGGATGCTTAACACTGTATAACGGTTGGATGTTGGCATATCAAAATGCTTTTATAAAGCCTTTAGTGTTATTGCAGCAAACCACAACGCAATTGTCCAGCTATCAGCTGTTTTTAGTGCATTTGGATCTACAATAGCATTTTTAAGTAGTAAATAAATGCTCAATGCAGTTTAAAAGCATAAAAATCAACCAGTATAATGCCACGTAAATCCGCTGTACAGCTTTCAGCAATCTTTTGTGCCTTAGGGTCTACAATAGCGTTTTTAAGTAGTAAGATAATGCCTAATGCAGTTTAATAGCATAAACTTGTACCGTTATATTACACTGTAAATCCGTTATACAGCTTTGGGCTGTTTTTAGTGTCCTTTGTTGTGTAATAACGCTTTTAAGTAGTAAGTAAAAGCCTAGTACTGCTGAACAGCATAAACGTGAATCAATGTAATGCTTGTATTTTTAAAGATCAACTGAGTTCTGTTGTATAGCTTACAGCTCTTAAGTCAAACACACGTGAGTTATTGTAATGCGTAAAGCTGTATCTAGGACGTTCATTTTACTGTATTCGTAAAACATTTGCGGTCATATTGGGGAAAAGCTCATATTATATGATCCACAAAACAGCAATTGTTATGGTGGATATTTAGATATTTTATATTATTAATTTAACTGTGTGCCTATCCGTGTGTGGGTTACGATCATAGATAATATGCTAATAATAATTTAAGTTGTGATCTCATCGTACGTGTAACTTATTATAGCTAAAAAGAAAAAGCCGTTTAAAGTAAGAGTAAGAACCGGAGGAATCAGGCGAAAAATATAAAAGGAACACTTCGAAATCGATCAATGCACAGCAGAAAAATTCGTACGAAGTGAATTGTAGCGATATTAAAGAAGGTTCCGTACGTCACCAAACTCAAGAAGGACCTGCCAACATTGGCAATACACATAGGTAATACGCAATCCTCGTGTTTTGAAAAATCTTTTTTAGAATATTCAACAAAATCGTGTTTATTCCTGTCCGCTTTATGCTGAAAATGTAAGACCTGAGAGCTCCGACGAAAATGAAGATGACAGTGATATTAATAAATATGTAAAAAGTTCTTCATTTCGTGAAAATATAAGAAAATGGGCTATTGAAAGCAATATTAATCAAATAGCGTTAAAAGAACTCGCGAAAATTATGAATGGGAAAGGATGGATTCCGCAAATATTATCTATGTTTCCAATGACCATTTTAAAAACACCTAGATTTGTTAATATACAAAAATTGAAGGTGGCGAATATTGGCATAACGGAATAACTAATAAATTAACTTTGCTATTGGAAAACTGGACAAATGGTCAAAATTTCGACCGTTTGCCAAATTTTAAAAGCTCAAAGAAAGAATTTTGGCCAATACTGATATTGTGATATTGCCCTTGATCCTAGAGTCCTACAATATAAATTATTATGTTTGCATCATCATGAATACTCATATATCATACCACTATTGCATACGTACCAATAAAAAACGTTATTTCAAGTACTGAAGTTTTTATTTATGTAGATTAAGGGTAACAGTTACTCTGGCGTGTTATAATTTTTATGGCCATAAGTTCAAAATTCATTATTTCTTGATTTTGAACACCGGTCGTCCGGGGTGCAAAAATGCCTGTGTCATTCAAGTCTGTGTCTGAATTGTCTTCCATTATTGATAATTCAGCTTCTGCAAGCTGATAGGTTCTAATACTGTTCCTTTTTAAAATGCAGTCCATTAATCTCCATTTTTTTATCGGGCTTGGATTGCTCATCTTTCATTAATTTGTACTGTGACTTTTTAGGCGGCCACCACAAGTTACCATTTTCCTCCCACAAAGAAGGTACAATAACTAGTATTGTTTTACTTCTCTCTATCGTCTGTTCTATTTTGTACGGCATTAGGTATAAGGTTGGTACAAACAATTCTGAAAATAAGAAAAACATTAAAAAGCATCGACCATAAAAAAAGTGCATTTTCTGAAGTTTTTGACCATCCTAAAGTGTCTGTATATTCAAGTACTCGAATGGAACTATCGACTTTATTTATTTTTTGTTGATAGCACCATAATCATTAAAATAAGCCATGCGCAGGAATAGTTGTGTAGATAATGCATTCAGAAAGCCCTTTTATCATGTCTTGGCAAACGGATTCAAGTTGTACAAAAAATCTGGAATGTGTTTTATTGCTTTGCTCAAGGATTCCCAAAATTGCGTTCAAGTGGTGGCACTATTTCAGTCTACATCAAGTCTACTGGTATACTGGTGAACCTATATAGAACTCTATCGTCTGTTCTATTTTGTACGGCATTAGGTATAAGGTTGGTACATAAAATTCTGAAAATAAGAAAAACATTAAAAAGCATCGACCATAAAAAAAGTGCATTTTCTGAAGTTTTTGACCATCCTAAAGTGTCTGTATATTCAAGTACTCGAATGGAACTATCGACTTTATTTATTTTTTGTTGATAGCACCATAATCATTAAAATAAGCCATGCGCAGGAATAGTTGTGTAGATAATGCATTCAGAAAGCCCTTTTATCATGTCTTGGCAAACGGATTCAAGTTGTACAAAAAATCTGGAATGTGTTTTATTGCTTTGCTCAAGGATTCCCAAAATTGCGTTCAAGTGGTGGCACTATTTCAGTCTACATCAAGTCTACTGGTATACTGGTGAACCTATATAGAACTACTTCATAGACCATGCCACTATAGTGGTTCATCAAAAGTCTTCTCTATGGCCTCTGGCTTAATAATTGTTCATGTGTGAGTGTTTATACTGCTGGAGGCATTAATTAAACCTTTTTAAAAGCTCACCGGCAGCTATAGACCGACACCATTTTGTAAGTATTTGATAACCAAAAAGTATTAACATTCGCACCCATTTACAAAATAAATAGACATTTAGAATAATTATATAACTTAATTTAATACAACCCAACCAATACTATAATGTTAATTATGCAAAATTCTTTCTGTACTAGGAATACACAATTGTTTTGATTATTTCACACATATCTTTATATAACATTTTATATTAAAACCACAAAATATCGAAAGCGCGTGAAAATTTTCAATAAAACTTGTACAGACATTAACAGTAAACTACATTGCGCAGTGATATTTGAAGGCATGAAATAACAAAAGAGTCAAAAACTTACCCAGTATGATACATTTTGTTTAGATGCAATTCAATATGGTGCCACTCACTCAGTTTTGACCGTCTTCATCCACAATATATTGCGAGAGAATAGTTAAATTACAACGTTAATTGTATTATAACTTTTGTACCGTGGCATTAGAGATGTTTTTGCAATGATGTAGGCTTTATTTAAGTTCCAACTGTGAACATTTAAACAGCTCCAATCATTATTTTACTACAGTCTAATGCTAGTCTAATGCTTTTGTATTGCAATGAACATCTTAATTATCTATAAAATTGCTAGTATAATGCTTCTGTAATGCGATTGGCAACTTTATTCACCGTATTAATGCTTCTATAATGCGATTGATACTTTCTTTGACCACAATAATGCTAACATAATGCGCCTGTAAAGCAATTATACAACTTTGGTGAACCTGTTTAGGATCTAAAGCCGTATAATTTGTGCCCAAATAAGCATTACTGTAGAAGTATAAACGTTTGTAATGCTACTATAGAACTGACTCAAAATGCGAAAACGATACAGAAATGCTGTAAGTCGGCCGATATAATGCTTTGGTGTGTTACTTGGGAGGTATGGGAGGACAGTGTAGGCTTATCAACAAGTACTAGGTACTTATAGGAAATGGTCAACAAATTGAAGCATCTACATCTCACCCTCACAAAATATAAAAGAATATAAATGAAAAAAAAATAAACATTAAAAGCCAAACCGCGCGTGTTGGATTATTTAGCTCCCTTCAAAATGGTGGAGCTAAATGGTGCTGTGCGCTTCATGTTCGTGAACGGGTGCCGTCAGTAGGGACTGGTCAACTTTTAGCTGCCACGGCTTCTCTCTCTAATTTTGCATTGTTTTTTTTTGTTTCTTTTACTCTGGACACTTTTAACGTGCACGTATTTTACATCGTTCCCATAGACAATTAAAAATTCAACATAAATTATGTAGGTAACTAATATTTTGTAACAATATTATTTAAAAGAGTGTCCATTTAATTTCTGGCCCGTTTTTCTCCATAGGTGCAGTCCGCGAGGCCTAAGCTGAGCATTGCATTTGTGTGAGTGCACGTGTAGATAGTGTAAGTGTGACGTTGGCCTAGAGCGCGATTGGTTTAAACCGGTTTATATAATCGGCCTAAGGCGCTGTGCGTCCCTCCATTTGGTGCGATTGGTAATCACTCACACAAATTCAAAGCGCAGCTTAGGCCTCGCGGACTGCACATACTACGCTTTACTATTTCTTAAAGATTGGCAACTAGCTGCAACATTCTGAATGGCAGACTCCTTTGACATTTCAAAAGTGCCCGTAAATGGTTAAACTAAAATAAATGCTTTTAGTTTGAGTTTGTTGTACGTCTTTCTTGATTTTAACTACAAGGTGAGAAGTATTGCTTCTTGAGCCGCTGAATTCAAATGCAACTCAATTTTAAGTCGCCTCTAAGTCTCATGCTGTCTCTGTCACTTTAGACTGTATTGTAGCGATAGAAATACTCATAAGAACGTCTTAGGCTCTTAGCCCAGGTTTCGCACCGGCGATTTTTTACGCGACGATTATTTATCGCGCACTGGATTTCAGGTTTTCGCGTTTAACAGAGTGCGTCCTAGTGCGTCAAAAAACCACACTGGTGCCGATTCTCTTGTCACAAAAACCTCTAAACTAGTCTAAAAATCACCAAAATTTTGTTTATCCCTGTAAAACGACGATTTCCCTTTTCTGAAATTGACTAAAGTGAAACAACTTTACTATAATTTACTTTGTTAGCACTAAGATGGCACTGAGTTATTAATTAAGTGAAAATGGCAATTACAAATTATGCTATTCTGAATTTCACGTTTTCAACAAAAAAAAATATTGTCTAACTAAATCTGACTATTTTTAATCGCGATTAAAAAGGTGTGGAATAAAATTATTTATCATGAACTAAATTTCTTTGCTTGAAGAATTTCATAGTTGTTTTGTGATAGTTTAGTAAGGTTAGTTCTGTGTACAAGAGAATCGACACCACTGTTGGATTTTCAACTCTCGCCGCAAAGCAGTGCGTTGAAAATCCAGTGCGCGTTAAATATCTCCGTGCGTACGAAGACTAAGGGTCTGTGGTGAACTCGATGCACAGTAATCATAAGAGATAAGTATAGGCTGTTAGTTGCCTAAATGAAGAAAAAAAAGGGTTTCAGCTATCTAAATTGAATCCTTGTTGAGCACTGGTGACCCATGCCCCACCCATGGTAACGGCGGCGACTTACGAGTTGTAGGTCGTAGGTTCCAACCCAGACAGCCGCTTTACTTTGTGTAAATTATTACAATACCACCGCTCTCAAAACAGTAATGGAAAACATCGTGAGGAAACCTGCATGTCCTAGAACGATAAATTCGAAGACATGTGACATCTACCAACCCGTACTGGTCCCGCGTGGTGGATCGTAATCCACGGGCCTCTTCTCTGCGAGAGGGAGTGGGCTACGGCCCGCTTCCCTCTTTCGCTGAAAGGAGGCCTGTGTCTCAGCAGTTGGAACATTCAAGGCTGGTTATCTATGTATGTATAAAGAGCTAAATATTTTACGGGTAGGGTATGTCAAAACTTCAACTAGTAAATCGGAAACACATTCACATCCTCTTGAATGCAACCCGTATAATGCAGTGTAAGATTTTAACCTCATAACATTCACTCCACAGATTCAACGACCTACCAAAGGCGGAACAAGCAAAATTCGAAACGACAATTAAAACAATTAAAGATATACGCGCAGAAGCCAAAGACCTCTTCAACAGGCACAAGTACACACAGGCCATAAAGAGTTACCAACAAGCCCTGTCCGTACTCTCACTATCTCGCCCCGAAAACGAGAAAGAAGAAGTGGAAATTAAAGATCTAAAAGTCACAATATATGTTAACTTAGCCATCTGTTACTATAAAATAAAGAAACCAAAATATATCATCGGTATGTGCAAACATATCGACAGATGTATCGATATTAATAAGCATTGTAAAGGCATCTTTTATTACGGTAGAGCTTACGAATTGTTAGGCAATACTGATGAAGCAATATCTTGCTACAAAAAAGCGCTAAAACTAGAGCCAAAGAACAAAGAAATCGGACAATGTTTAGCAGAATTAGACGAGAAAACAAAAAAGTCGGCGGTAAATGAGAAAGTTATGTGGCGTAAGGCTCTAAGCAACGAGTCTGAGGTTGAAAAAAAAGTAGTCTATAATGTCGATGACGACTTTAAAAATGGCGTCGCCGCCATGTGTCAAGATTTGGCGGGACGAAGTGATTTTGCAAAATTCGATTTGCCAATGGGTTTGAGTAGGGACGAGATAATTTGTATTAAAGATTTGACGAGCCAGTTTAAATGTTTAGAAGTTCATGAAGACGGTGATGGTAAACGAAAAAAGGTGTCTGTTATTAAAAAGATGTAATTACCATTTACTAGCTATACACGGGATCTTCATCATGATGCACTCCGTTGGATTCTCAATGCTCGGTTCACACAACACACAACACCGAGAGTTAAAAATCCAGTGCGCGATAAAATCCTGTCGTGAAATTTTTATTTCCGTGCGTACGTGGTCTAAAGCTTTGGTTTCCTAAGAAAGCTTTGACAGGGTCACACAATAATGGCTGTACAAATGCACAGCATTTCCCGACGCCTTAATGTCAAATACTGGTGAAAATTACAGATTTACATGACAACCGTTATGATATGACGGAATCGCTCTTCAAGGAAACCGTACGCCGATCGTGTTTTTTCAATACAATGTCATTTAAGCGCCAGAAGATACCAGAACGCGTAGCGCGACCGGGTTTTGTCGACCGAAGAATATACAAAATGACAGATATATAGACAAAATTACAAATTTCTTTAGTCATCTGTCATTTTGTCTATTCTTCCGACATATGGGGTGTGGCTTTGTCGTGAATACGTGAACGTAGGAGGGTAGAGGTCATGCCGTCACAGTCCTGAGTCGACGTAACGAATTCTTCGATTCTTTAGATATCGAAAAGTGTAATTATATTTTGGATGTAGATGATAGATATGTAGCTGTAACACCTAACTGTATCCCCCGATTTTGTAATTATTAGTTTTTTTCTCATTGACCTCCTAATAAGACAGCAAATTTAAAGACGTATTTAAGTCAAAACTCGTAAAAAAAAGTCCTGTACATTTAAAGTCCGGCCGTCGTCTAGAGAATGTGTACCTGAGACCTGTCAGTGCGACAATTGTAGTAATTAATAAAGGTCAAATTTGCAAAACACGTATCGTTTGTATGAAACTGACAGGCGTCAGGAATGCATTCTCTCGACGGCCGCACTTTAAGGGGGATGTCATAAGTTAGCCCACCTTTGTAATATTATGATTATTGCTGTGACACATGCCAAATGTTTATTTTAAAACTGCCTCCTCATCAGAATCTGTGATCTTTGCGATTTCTGACTTTTGCAGCGGCCTGTCTATCCATCATAAAAAAAATGTTAGTTGGAGTCTCCTGAGAAATGGAGGTTTTGCGTTCAGTAGACATTTTGCCATGTGGACCTTTTCATAATAAAAAATGTTAGTTGGAGTCTCCTGAGAAATGGAGGTTTTGCGTTCAGTAGACATTTTGCCATGTGGACGTTTTGCGACTGAGCCATTGTTACATGGGACTTAAAATATAATGTGATGAACTGTGGGTGTATAATGAATCCATATTGTGTTAGTAGTAGTATAACTTAGCTTAATGTTAGTTTAACATTAAATTAATAACAATAATAACTAATGAACTATTGAACTCTTCGTTCAATGTTTCACTAGTTTATTCGGGCAAGTGAGTCTGAACTCTTACTCACTTTCGCAACAGGGGAGAGTCCCACCGGTCCGAAAACACATTCAGGATGCCATTGGAGGCTGAGCGCAAGCGAGCCATCATGGAGGCGCAACGCTTCCGCATGATCGCGGCGAACCCGTCGACGCACGCTTCCGCGAACATCCCTGACGCGGTACACCGCCACGACAACCCCGAAACCACCTTGAATGCGTTATTGTACTGTACGCGCAGGTCACTGTATGCCCGCTGGGTATACTTGGTCCACAGGCTGCACGTGTAAAACGACTGGCAGAAGGCCTTAAAAACCGTTTTCTTAACAAAATCAGAACAGCGTGCAAACCTGCGGGCCAGCATGTTGCAACGGACAGCCAGCGACCTGCGCTCCCTGTCTATGTCTACATCGTCTTTTAAGTCATCGGTGACCCAGTGACCCAAATACTTAAACTTTGAAACCCGACCTAAAGGAGACCCAGAGAGTGAAGTTCAGGCAGCTGTTTGTAGGTTAGAGTACCTGATTTAAAAACCAACCATTCACTCTTATCGGTATTGTACTTGAGCCCGTGAGCCACCGCATAACCTTCACAAATTTTAAGAAGCTCTCTCATTGCACCCATAGATGGACTCAGCAGCACCATATCATCGGCGTAGCTCACCAACAACACCAACCAAGGTTCACCAACAATTGTTACCACAGATAGGAAAATAAAAGTAATTGTGTCTTAAATCTCAGGCAAACACCACATGCAAAATGCTCTTTGCAATTATAAATTTAATTTTAAGGACTTAATGTACTTAAATTCCAGAGAGTTTAATGTATTAGAAAGTAACTACTACGTCTGACAAACGTCGATATTGAGTCTGCGTGGACGTCAACCAGGTCGCTGCGTTCGTTTATGAGTCTGCACATGCGGGGTATAGGTGAATCAGCACCAAACACTGTACGGCGAAGAGGTGTTATAGGCTCGCGAGGTGGTCTACGGGGTACTCTGAAATTGAACCTACATACTAATTGTGGGCAGTCAACGGTGTTATTGAGCAGTTTATAAGCGAATCTTAAATCCAAGAGCTTGTCTTAGTCTGCAAAACAATAAGTTTCCCAGACTGTATATCCCGTTCGCTCTATGTTTCCAAGTCCTCTGACCGTCAGCAAAACTATGAAATAACGAGAAACCTGAAGAATATTAAGGTGCCGAATAAGTAATAATAACACACGTTTGCGATGACGTTGCTTACGGCACTGAAAGGGTGCGGTAGGCTGTTGAGGGGAGGATACTCGCATTCCACTGACTGGCAAACTTAGAGCGAACGGATAGTACATTTAGAATTTAGTTAATAAGTTACAGAAAGATTCTGTTCTAATTAGAGACTATTATTAATTGTTAGTGTTTTTTTACTAAGTTTTATTTCTAAGTTTTACTTTTGTTAAATACCCTTTTTTTGAGTGTTTTATCCAACAAAAATAAATATTCTCAAACTTATTACAGTAAATTTTATAATATATGTAGCTTGTGGGTACCTATAGCCAAATATTGTTCCTAAAATAATTGAGTCAAAGTTAAATATATTTTATATAAATAAATATAATTATAACATATTTATAAAACAGCAGCAGAATTTTGATTGTTTACACGGTGCAAATTTCTGGAACATAAAATGGCATGGCGAATGCGATTTTATTGTACGTGCAATTTTCCGTGCGTGCAAGTTTATTGGACGTGCTGTTTACACTTGTATCAGTTTTGAACAACAACTCAGTTGCCTGTATCGTGCAACAATTGTATACATGTTGTTTCGACCGTGCCGGATTGTTGCTTCGATTTATTGGTATGCCCCAGGCAATAAAGGATCAGCCGAAAAACAAACAACAAAACGCACGAGCATTCAACTGTTGTCAAGTTTTTAAAAATTTACGCAAAAACACCACAAAAGCTTTTTTCAACTATAATTCAGTTTTGATTTAGTTCATTAGCAGTTTATCAATGAAAAACCCTTGTCACAATGTAGATAATTAAAGTCTAATCTAATAACTATTAAAGCCTATGAAAAGAACAAAGAATCTATGAAAACCTAGTCATTCTGTCATTACACAATATTAATCAGCCAGGGTTGAGGGTACCTGCTTGGAAACATGTAAATTATACATAGATGATTTTTTATTATTTCATGACCGATGTTTCCCACCACCCCTGTGTACGATTACCCTGCTCGACCCTACTAGCATTCTGAAAAATCACGTTGTTTTTTAGACTAAAAGTAGATTGTTATGATTGAGTACCTATAATTTTACTTTTTAAGTTTACATATTTTTTAAATAAATATTTTAACCTGAATAATGTATTACATATTTTCTTTTAGAACTAACTAATAATTCTCCTTTAACAGTAAGAAAGGCTGGGACAAAAGCCTCTTCTCTGCGAGTGGGAACAATAAAGGCCTCATATAATCGCCCAAGAAAGGGATACATTATGTCCTTTTTCTAGAAGTTGGTTGTAAAAAGGGCAGACGAGAAAAGGTAGTTGTGTGAAAGACATTAGATTCAAGGGCTAAATGGAAGAAAAAGTATCAAAGGGGCCGTTCAAGTATTACATAAGCACTATAGGGGGGCGGAGGATTTTTGATGACATAGGGGTGGGATCTAGATGGTAATTACGTCAGCAGTTTTTTTTATTGGTTTACAAATTGGCAATGCAATCAAACTTACACACTAGGAATAAATAAAAATAACAGATACAACATTGCATGCCCAAAAATAGTGAACACAGCAGGCACAATGTGTGATCTATATATAATTAGATGTCGGACGTAAGCGACTCTCGTCATGGGATGACTGGTAAGAATAGCGGATTAAAACAGATGAGAGGTTATGGGTCGAGCATAATGGTGTGCGATTGGAAAGGCCTACATATGAAAGCTCAATAAAGACAAGCCAGCAGGGCTAACATGCTAGACGCTAGTCTTGTGTAGTTCATGAACGATGAACGAATAGGAGCCGAATCTTTGCACTGTACTAAAAGAATCGTTTCCGAACTCTGACTTGTAATCGCTCTATTAGGTCTAATAGCTCCTTTCGGACTCGTACATTTTAAACCGCGCGATCTTATTAGGTGCGAATTAGAACGAGAAATGCAATGATACGTCATACGAATTCATTCGATGTCTGTGAATGAGAACGAGAGAGAATAGCCGACGAATGACGATGCTACCCGAACCCGAACGACCGAATTCGCCATTCTAAACGTTTTCTACATTACACAGTTGCCAAAAAATTAAGTAGGTACTGTGCAGACAAAAACAAATGTTTTGGTTTCATTCTTATATTACTTATTTTAATAATGGAAAAACGATATTTTAATTTTACGATTGATCAGAATGACAGTCCTAAGCCTGTTCAAGTATGAAGGAAAATCAAATGTGTTAAATTAATACTATGACTTGGTCACCGTCACGGCGACACAGATTCTGATTTAAATGCTAAAAAATATCTTCCATTACATCATCTTAAAGTACCTAAACGTAGTGATTTAGTACAATGTCTTTGTTACGTTACTGCATAAAGACCATAAATAAAGAGCGTGTTGCTCCCGGGTCCGAGCCTCGCTTAAGGAAATGCTGACTGACCGACTCCGAGAGCGAAGAACGAATAGAGCTGTTAGAACGAATAGAATGAACTAGTTCACTGTCCGAAATGTACTAGTACGGAGCGATCTTAAAAATGACCGAGCAGGCACAAGACTACTAGACGCGACATTTAGTCACTCTCGTATTTTCTCGTCGCTAAACCATTTATAAACCGTCACTTTACTCGTTTTCTGACAGCACTGCCATAAAAAATATTCGACCCATTCTGTCAAACTTGATGTTTTCTCGTTAAACCCTAACATGGCACTTATTTAATCTCGCATTTTGACCAATCCACATGATTTTCCAATTTTCTCTTATTTAGTCGCCCTCAATTTTGACGACGAGACGTGTAGAAATAAAATAAAAAGTCCAAAATAACATGGCAAATTCATAATTGAGGCCATGAGAACCATAGTGGCCTAACTAATTTTTTTACAATATTGAGTTTATGATTTTTTACAATTCAAATTGATCATTTTGATAGAACCAGAGTGGCCTAAAAGTGATACAACGAATTTTCACTAGATGGCAGCATAATCATTGTTATGGTTTTAAGTCTGTGATCTAAATTTGAGGTGCCATACTGGCTTATGTAAGATAGGCCACTATGGTTTAAGCCCTCTTTAACTTCACTGTCATGATGACATTAGTTAGGCTACTTTTTGACAGTCTGTGGATGACAAACGTCATTATTTTCGCGCCCGATTCGATAAACTAGTTATTCCCACACCTCCCACAGATCAAAGAGGAAACCATGTGCCTTCAAATAAAACTCCAGAGAACAAAATACAAATTTTTAAAAACTTTATCAATAAATTTCCCAAATATGAGTCACATTATACCCTACACAAGAGCACAAACCGAATGTATTTAGCACCTGACTTGGGCTTGCCTAAACTGATTTCTTTATATAAAGAAGAAACACCACCTTCTGAACAAGTGTCAAATTTTATGTTTAGAAAAGTTTTTAATCAGCAATTCAACCTATCTTTTCATGCACCAATAACTGATTCCTGTAAAAAATGTGATAATTTTAAAATAAAAATAGAAGCTGAAGAATCATCTATCAAAAAGGATGAACTTAATTCTCAAAGGAAACTACATCTCTTAAAGGCTGAATCTGCAAGAAATAATTTTAAGATAGATAAGAATAGAGCTGCAGATGATTCTGATTTAACAGTTATAGTATTTGATCTCATGAAAACTTTACCTACTCCTGTTATTTCTACAGGAATTTGCTATTATAAAAGACAGCTTTGGACTTACTGCCTGGGAATTCATAATGCTAATAATGATGAAGTAACCATGTATGTGTGTGTTGAAACTATAGCTTCTAGGGGTCCTCAGGAGATTGGTTCCTGCTTGTTGCGTTTCATCAAAGAGAAAGTCAAGACTAAAAAGTTAATTATGTACTCAGACCAGTGCGGTGGTCAAAACAGAAATATTAAAATGGCTACTCTTTGCCAGTATATTGTTGCCCATCCAGATTACACAGTAGATAACATAGACCATAAGTTCTATGTCAGTGGGCACTCATACTTAGCATGTGACCAAGATTTTGGATTAGTGGAGAAAAAGAAAAAGTTTTTCAAAAATATTTACTTACCGGATGACTGGACTACTGTTATTAAGGCAGCTAGGGACAGGAACCCATTTGATGTCATAAAAATGACAAAAGATGACTTTATTTCAACAAAAAAGCTGGAGAATATCATTACCAACAGGAAGATAACTGCTGAAAAATCAAAGGTACAGTGGCTCAGCATGCAGTGGCTTTTGTTTAATAAAATGCATCCATTTAAATTATTTTTTAAATATTCTAATAATGAAGATGTTTTATTTGAAAATGTAGATTTAAAGAAAAGGGGCTCTACAGATTTGACTGGTATTAAGCTGGATCCTTTATTTTATTAGATCTTTTGCCTTTTATACCTCCAGTGCATCACAGCTTTTATACTGGTATTAAAGATAATGTGTCAGTAAGAAATGTCATAGATGTTGAGGATGACATTGATAGTGACTAAGAATACCTATTGCTGTTGATGTTGCTTTTTTTATTAAGTGTTTTTTAATAAACAATTGGCCTAATAACCATTTTTTTTCTAACCTTTTTATAAAAACCTACATGTATCTGTGTATAAAATGTAGAAAAATAGCAAAAAAGCTATTTTCTCACTATTAAAATCATAAATTGGAACATTAATAGGTCTAATAAAACATAAAAGTAATAAAAAGTATGTATTCTTAAGAGTGCTAGTTGATTAAAAAAATACTGTTTCTATTTTCTATGGTACTCAAAAAGCTTGTCTATTGAATTAGGCCACTATGGTTCTCATGGCCTCAATTATACTTATTTTACTCATTATTTTATTATAAAACATATTAATAAAAATACTTGGTTATAAACTACTATTTACATTGGAACGAAATTCCTTTCGGCGGCCGCGAGAAAAACCGTGGCGGAGGGGAGCACTATTACATGGATGAGCATCACGTGCAGTAATATATAGTCTCTTTGCCAATTATGGTGATTATCCAAATCTAGGAGGTTGTGGGTGTATGGCAATTTCAAACATTTGCAACATATTACCTAAAGCCACTAATTTTGTATTTAAATTTTTTGTAAAAAAGTCGGTTAGAAGAAACGAAACACAAATTAAAAGTATACGTAGGCAGACGTATCGGCCGATGTTGCAATGATAATTGTTTTTAATAACTTGCTACATCGGTATCTCGTCGTGAGATAAAGAAATGTCTAAGTGCCTTTTTCGAGTTTACTCGAGCCTAACGGTCATGTTAGACATTCTAATAACGTCAGTTTCGTATACAAATTTCGACAAATCGAGAGCGCGTTCTCGCACCTGTCATGTTAGCCCTGAGGTCGTAAACTTTTATCACAGATAATATAATAATACGTACAGATACCCAATCCCATACAGAGAAATGAAACTTCCTGGCAATGGGGAAGGTCGGGCAAAGCTAATTGTAGATGGCGTGACCATAGCTAGGTCCCTAAGGTCTTCAATAAATTTGACATTTCGTTCATTCATTCCATTTTGAGTTCATTCATGAGTTTGATTTTATTTCACTATTTCGTTATTTTCGGTGATTTCAGTATTATAAATCAAGTACTTGACATGGAAAGTGTCAGAATTTTAAACCTTGAATACTTCCTCGTAATCACTTTCTTTCAAAATGTTTCCAACTCAAACTCGAACTCAAAAAAATCTCTATGAATAGCTTTAAACCACAATCTTCTAATTTCAGGTTCTTCGGGAAATGGTGCACTCCAATTTCAGAGTATCTTTGAACACAATAACGCGTCAATTTTCGCTAAAATAAAATAAAACCACTTCACGCCTTGTATTTTTAGCTTGTGTTGGGAACTAGCTACGACAGCGCCATTTTGACAGTTGCCTTCCCCATTTAGCTGGCAATTTTTTGTCCTCCAATTCTTCAACAGATGGCAGCATAAGCGACCTGTAGTTTTAAAACGCCATCAAGGAGTCAACCTACTTTAAAAAAGTTTCATGCAATCCATTTTATATAAAGTTTTATAGTTCTGGGTTCAGAAAAACATGTTATTAGATTTCTTTTATATTTGGAAAAAAATATAATAAAAAAAAGTTGTCTGATTTAAATAAGTGACAACATTGTAAACTGTGATGAGGCAGGACCAATTGAGTAAAACGCCATCTATTGCAAAAAGCTGCTTTTATCATTAAAAAGGTTCGAATTAAACGTAAAGGCTTCCTTTTTAAATGCACTTAGCATTATGAGTGGATATATAAAAGATAAATCTGCACTAAACTGGGATGTTTCGACTTTTACCAATCATAATTCTGCCAAAATTCTGCCGTATATCGCTTTTTATGATTTTTTTGATAATGGTTACCTATGCTGGCATCTACGATTTTTATTCAAGACAAATTATAATTTGTTCGAGTTGAGACCCCATGATTATAAGATGTAAAAAAAATATAGATGATGGTGTGGTTGCCGTGGTTATTTACATCATCCTTAGTTTTATTAACGTAAAGTGAACCATAATCAATCATCCAATTCATTTGCACGCACCCATATATATATAAGTACTCTGTGGCACGCACACTTTCCTATTTGTACTTTTAAGGAGTCAACCGCATGTAAAAAGAATAATTGAAATTTACAATCGTCTTTTTTACTTAGCATTAAAGTCGCTTTTCTTAATTCAAGTACTGCTACTGTGTTTCTGACAGTAAAACAGTGACAGAGAAATATTTTGAAATAAAGAGATAAATATTGTTTTAATACTGCCAAAAGCCCTGAAGCCCTGTAGTCTAGTCAGTAAAACTTCATTTCATTCACCATCAATCTTTCAAATCTTCACCTGACTAGGGCTGCTTTCCGAATTGGGATGTAATCGATTTGAGCGGGCTTACGTCCGTACCGATTACATCCTAATTCGGAAAGCAGCCTAGGGGTGCACTCCGAGTTAGAAAATAATCGCTGACAGCTTACAATCGTAAATTTGCGTTCCGATTTAGATATTGTTGGAATTTGAGGATCTAGATGTTCCAACTTGACACCTCCAGGCAGTAGTGCAGAATGTACTAAGTTTACGTTTAGATTGTAGTGAAATAAACTAGTGTTATTAACACAGCAAGAACACGAATAAGAATATCACTTTTGAATAGACTACTTTTTTATATTGTCAAAGTTCAATGGCAAAAATCAACATCAACGAGTTGTAGCTAGGCAACCATTCTAATTTCTCCTTTTTGTTAATGGCCTGCTACAAACTCTAACACTTTCCCTCTTTGATTATGTTAAAAAGTTTCAACCAGTCCAAGTTGACTTCTTAACTGGACAAGTCTTGGTCTTGGCATTGCTTTGGTAAGCATGTCTGCCAACTGAGTGGTTGTGCTTGTTCTCTTCACAAATATTTCTCCATTAAGTACCTTTTCTCGCACAAAGAAATGTCTAATTCTTATATGTTTAGTTCACTTGTGGAATTCGGGGTTTTGTGCCAGGCGAAATGCACCTTCATTATCAACTAGAAGCGTTGGGAAAACTTTCAGCTCTGTGAGTTTGGACAATATTCTCTGCAACCAAATTAACTCTCTTGTAGCTTCACTTGCTGCAACGATTTCGGCTTCTGTTGTTGGGATTGCCACCGATGCTTGTCTTTGGCTTAACCATGTTACCGCTCCTCCAGCGTATAAACATATAACGCCTGTAGTTGATCGACCGGTTTGCTGATCTCCACCATGGTCAGCATCACTGTAGCCAACAATGAAGTCATTGGAGTGGTCTGACTTGTACTTTATACCAAATGAAGACGTTCCTTTCAAGTATCTAAATATCTTCTTGACCATCTGCCAATCTGTCTTATCAGGTTTTTCAAGTTTTCTCGATGCCACGCTGACTGCATAAGCTATATCGGGACGTGTTCCGACCATAAGATATGCCAAGGCACCTACAGCTTCTCGATATGGAAAATCATTGCTTTCACCATCCACTTTCCCTGTCTCAAAGGTTAACTTCCCCAATTCTTTTTGTACTGGAGTTGAAAGGGGGTTACAGTCCGTCATATGAAATCTCTCCAGAATCTTTTTCGTATAAGATTCCTGTTTAATGGTTATATATCCATCTGAATCTCGCTCAACCTCTAAACCAAGGTGTTACGCACAGCACTAGTCGACGTCAACGCCTCTAGTAGAGATGGGTTGTAACAGGTCAAACACGATATCTGTTATCACTGGTACTGTTACACAAAAATAACAGATCCAAATATCTGTTATTAAATAACAGCCTGTTATTTTTGGACGGATGATAAATACAAATTTAAATCTCAATTGAACATCGTCTTTGTCTTTGCTTTTTGAATCGAAAATCGTATCCGAAGAAAGACATGGGTAATGTGAAATTATAGATTACGTAAGTCGGCCGTATGCCAGTTGTAAAAGGCTAGGCAAAATGATTGTTTTTTTTTCGAAATTCCAAACTGAACACTTCCTTCATACTTAATCGCAGGCATAGGACTGTCAGTTTACTATAAATTTAGGAACTTTAGTACATAATCAGAAATTGATTACGTTTCTCAAACTGGCGTAGTTAAAAGTGTTCAATTAATTTTATGTACATAACTATTCACATTATCACCTATTGTATATCTACATGACTATTTACAGTATCACCTATTCTATATCTACTTTTATATTTAATATTTACATATTTGATTAAGAAAGATTAGTTGCTGCAATTTCCTAACTCCTAACCGGGTCCGCCTTTCATTAAGGATATTCCCTGCAGCAGAGAATACCCTTTCGCAAGGAACCGACGAAGCCATTGCGTTAAAATTTTTGTTTACCATTTCACATTTCGTAACAAAGGAAGCAGCAAGGGAAGCAGTGAAAGAAATCAAATTTCAAAAATTCAAAATGTCAACAAATAAACCAGCCAAATTACCTTCAATTGAATATCATCTTTAACTCTATTGAAATAAAGTCGTACATATTTGGGACATTTTGCGACCAATACCGTCAAACCAAAGATAATATAGATAAAAGGTATCCTTAGACGGACATTATAATAGTTTTGGTTGCATCCCTTTCCAAAATAATGTAGAACAAAATATATTTTTTTGTCATCAATATCAAACAAACCAAGAAAATTACTCGTAATAAAATATAAGTGATCATCAAAAAATCGTAAATACCTGCAGGCTTAGCACGAGCGCCCTAGAGAAGCGTATTGTCGACGGAAGAGTAGACAAAAATGGCGTTTCTGTGTAGACAGTAGAAAGTTTTCTACTGTCTACACAGAAACGAAACGCAATTGTACGGTAATAATGGGTAGTTATACACGTCACTAGCAACTAACCCGTTGCTATGGAAAATTACTGTCTATAAAGCAACCTGAGTCTAAGTATGTCCTCGTGCTCGCGAAAAAGAGATTTCGAGGAGCGTAGAAAGCGATTTCTATTCTACAGTAGAGTAGAAACAGAAAACGCCATGCTAAGCCTGCTGGAACATTTTGCCGCCAAGATAATAAAGGAATTCGGATACGATCACATTTTTTTTGGTTGCATCACAAATTGCCATAAAGAAAATTGAATAAAATTTTATTTCATTTTTTATAATGGTCACTGGTCAGTAACAGGTCAGGTAACAAGTAACACGGCCTAATTTGAGAGTCACTTTTTTGTAAATGATCGTTCTTGTTAGACCACCAACTATATTTTAGGGATAATAAATACTAAGTGCTTCTCTTTTTAGCGCAGTTGAACCGCTTTAGTAAGAGTGAGAAGTAAACTTATTTTGAAATAAATAATAGGTGCTTCTCTTTTTAGCAAGGGTCATTCTTTGATGAGGGAGAGAGAAAAATTGATAACCCTGTTATTTTCCTTCCTTTGTGTGAGTGTGTATGAAAATAACAGCCGTGGTAACAGTCTGTGTGGGTGGACTTATTTATTGAAATAACAGATTTAACAGCCGATATTTTGAGTAACAGATAAGCTATATTGGTAGGAACAATTGTTATTTGTTATTTTTAAATATCTGTTATTTCTATCTGTTACGATAAATACGCCTCACCCCTAGCCTCTAGCGGATGAACAGAGAGGGCGTTCGGGAGCGAATGGCTCCGCGGTAAAAGAGACTTACGTTTGGTGTTCAATTGAGTTGATTATAAATAGTCATAATAATACAGTTCCATCTTATACAGTTGTTTTAATTGAATCCAAGATACACAACAGAAAATGGCGACGAGGATGGGATGTGTCGGTGAAAAAATAAAAAAATAAGAACTCATAAGAAACCGCGTGGTCAGATATAACCTTTTTAGTGCGTACTGAGTTTTCCAAGTGTTCCCATACTTATTCCTTGCTATCCAAGGGCTCCCTATCCTGTGATGATAGCCCGCTTCACAATTTCCTATTTCTTACCGAATACTAAAAATGGAGCAATTGTCACAAGTACTAGCACAAATGATGGAAACCATGCGTGGCATGCAAGTACAGCAAGCAAATCTACAACAAGCGTTACAAAACCAAGGTACAAATAAAATAAGTGGCATTACATTACATCCTTATGATGAAATAAATGAGTCATTTTCAAGTTATTTACAAAGATTACAAAACTACATTACATTAAAAGGTGTGAGGGATTCCCCAACAAAACTACAGATTTTTCTAAATTGCATTGGGCCTAAGTACTATCAAGTTTTGAAAAACATCACGGCACCTGAAACACCTGAATCTAAATCATTTGAAGAACTGGTAAAAGAGTTAAGCAATCATATTTCACCTGAGCCCGGGGAAGTAGCACAGCAACACAAGTTCTGCCTCAGATCGCAACAGGAATGCGAAAGCATTGCCAATTATGTGGCTGCACTGAAAGAAATTGGGGGAAAATGTAATTTTACCTGTAACAATTGTAAGAGTTCAACTTTGGAGACACACCTTAGAGTACAGTTCATTAGAGGTCTGCGCAATACGGAAATTAAAGAAAGGTTATTACAAGAATCACCAAAAACCAAATTCGAGGATATTATGAAAATCGCTATGGCGATAGAAACTTCAAAATCTGAAACTAAAGAAATGGGACAAGAAATACAAATAAATAAAATATCGGTAAATAAATACAAGAAAAATACTAAAACTGCAAATACAAATAAGGAAATGAAAATAAATTGTTTTAGATGTGGAAAAGATAACCACAAAGCAAGTCAGTGTCGGCTAAAACACAAATTATATTGCAAGAAATGCAAAATAAGAGGACATTTACAGTCAGTATGCTTCAAAGATCAGAAACAGCTACAGCTGGAAGAAGAATATTCAGAATCTGAAAATGATGAAGAAATATATGAAATACATAAAATACCAATGGAGAATAGCACAGATAAATTTAATATTACACTACAATTAAATGGGAAGTCACTTACCTTAGAATTAGATACAGGAGCTGCAGTTACTACATGTTCTACAGAATATTTCAAAAATAACTTCAGTAACCTGAAACTAAGAAAGACATTAGTTAAATTGAGAACTTACACTGGTGAAAACATACAACCCATTGGAACTGCTGAACTAAATATTAAATACAAAAATAAACAAATACAAGGAAGAATTTTTGTAATTGATAGAAAAGTTGACCCAGTGGTTGGAAGGGAATGGATAAGAAATCTAAATCTACAATTTGATATAAATTCCATTAATAGAGAAGAAAATGATATTAAAGAAAAAGAATTCAAAGAAAAATTACAGAAATTACTTGAAGAATATAAAGAATTATTTTCAGAAGAGATTGGAAAAATAAATGATTATCAAGCTACATTCAAATTAAAAGAGGGAGCAGTACCCATATTCTTGAAACCACGTCCAGTGCCATTTGCACTCAGAACCCAGGTGGAAAATGAGATAGACAGATTGGAAGCTGCTGGAATATTAGAGAAAGTCACATATTCACAGTGGGGTACACCCATAGTCCCTGTAATAAAACCAAATGGAAAGGTACGTCTATGTGCTGACTATAGAGCAACATTGAATAAAAATCTGGAGAATGATAACTACCCAATACCAAGAATTGAAGAAATATTTCAAAAACTAAGTGGTGGAAAATACTTTTGCACACTAGACATAAATCAAGCATATTTACATTTGATGACAAATGAAGATACTGCAGAGATGCAAACCATAAGTACATGCAAGGGGACCTACAGGGTAAAAAGATTGATGTTTGGAGTGAAGATTGCACCAAATGTTTGGCAAAGATATATGGACCAAACCCTACAGGGAATGGAGGGTACAGCGTGTTTCTTTGATGACATTGCCGTACAAGGCAAAACATATATACAATTATTACAAAGAATTAGAATCATATTTCAGAAATTACAACAATGTGGATTACGCCTAAATAAGAAGAAATGTCAATTTTTCCAAAAATCGATAAATTACCTGGGACACACAATAAATGAAAAAGGATTACATCCTACAGATGATAAAGTAATGGACATAAAGAACAGCCCATGTCCAACAGATGTATCATCTCTTCGCACTTTTCTTGGGATGATTAATTATTATCAACAATTCCTACCCAACCTGGCATCAAAGCTTAATCCTCTCTACAAGCTATTACAGAAAGATACAAAATTCATATGGTCAAAACAATGTCAGAACTCATTTCAAGAGTTGAAAGACGAAATCTGTGGTGAGAAAGTACTTATACCATTTCATGAAAACTTACCTGTTACTTTAGCTACAGATGCATCACCTATCGGATTTGGAGCTGTGTTGTCACACATTATGCCAGACAAAACGGAAAGACCAATAGCATTTGCATCAAGATCCCTATCAAGAGCTGAAAAAGGCTATAGCCAACTAGATAAGGAAGCAGCAGCACTAATATGGGGACTAAAGAAATTCTTTCAATACTGTTATGGAAGAAAAATTACACTAATTATTGACAACCAACCATTGGCAAGAATACTACATCCAGAAAAAGCTACACCAGCTACTACAGCTATAAGGCTGGTACACTATGCAAATTTTCTTGCAGGTTTTAACTATGAAATAAAGCTACGCAAGACTTCTGAACATTCAAATGCAGACTACTTTTCAAGATTACAAAATTCATCTAATACTAGTCAAGTAAAAATTACAGATGATGATGCATTCTACTTAAATCAAATAGCTGAAATGCCAATAACATTACAAGAAGTCAAAGAAGCCACTAGTAAAGACACAGAATTACAAAAATTATACATAGACATCCAATCAGGAAAAGAAAATTCAAATAGACTTCATGAATTTTCCTTACAGGATAACTGCATATTTTATGGCATAAGAATAGTAATACCTAAGAAACTACAATCTAAGATCTTAGAAGAACTTCACACAGCTCATACTGGAATTGTTAAAATGAAAGCACTAGCAAGAAGCTATGTGTGGTGGAAAAATATTGATGCAGACATTGAACAGATGGTAAAGAAATGCAAAGAGTGTTGTTTAATGCAGAAGAATCCTACAAAAGTACCAGTACACATCTGGGAATACCCAAAAGAACCATGGAGTCGCATTCACATTGACTATGCGGGACCATTCATGAACCAATACTTCCTGATTGTTGTGGATGCTTATACAAAGTGGTTAGAAGTCATACCCACTACATCTACAACAGCTACAGCTACTATTAACATATTGAAAAAAGTATATACAACATTTGGCTTGCCAATCACACAAGTCTCTGACAATGGAAAACAATTCAGATCAGAGGAAATGAAAAGATTTCTAAAAGAAAACGGAATCGAAGCTAAATTTACGGCACCTTTTCATCCAGCGACGAATGGCCAAGCAGAGAGATATGTGCAAACTTTTAAAAATAAAATAAAAGCTATGGGAAGTGAAGAAGGATCTCTACAAGACAAATTACAGAAATTCCTGATGGTGTACAGGAAAACACCCAATAGTACAACGGGGTTGAGTCCAGCGGAGATGATGTTCAAAAGACTGTACAGAACAAGGATTGATTTAGTAAAAAGACCAAAAGCAAAAGAGTACAAGAATGAAGAAATTAAAGAAAATAAAGAATTCAAAACGGGAGACAGAGTACAGGTAAGAATGTATGACGGAAATAAATGGAAATTCGGGAATATAAGAAGCAGAACAGGCAAACTACATTATGAGGTAGAGGTAGATGGCAGGATTCACCAAAGACATGTGGATCAAATCTTAAAGACATCATGTTTGAGAAAAAACCTGGACACGACCTACATGTACAATTCAAAGCAACCAGAAGTTATATCTACCCAAAGTGATCCCAACTTAGAGTCAGCTGTGCAGCCTAGCCCTGGAAAGATGAAAGAGATATCACATGCACAGGAGGCAAGAAAGTCGCAAATGCCTGAAACAATAGAAATTCCTACAGAAGTTCAACTGGAACCGCAACCAACAGAACCTGTGAGTACATTACCTTTAGAAGTTGCAACTGCACACACAGAGATGGCACCACGCAGCAGCAAGAGAGTCAGGAGACCGCCAAATCGCCTGAACCTGTAACAACGTATCTATAACGAGGGAGAGATTGTTACGCGAAGCACTAGTCGACGTCAACGCCTCTAGCGGATGAACAGAGAGGGCGTTCGGGAGCGAATGGCTCCGCGGTAAAAGAGACTTACGTTTGGTGTTCAATTGAGTTGATTATAAATAGTCATAATAATACAGTTCCATCTTATACAGTTGTTTTAATTGAATCCAAGATACACAACACAAGGTAATATGATGCAGGCATTGTAGTCATTTTCAGCTTCTTTCTTAACTCATTTAGAAAAGCTTCCGTAACTTCTGCGTCTGTAGCAGCTACTAGGCCGTCATCGACATACAATGTTATTATTAGTTTCTTTCCTTTGATTTTCTTGACAAACAAACAGCTGTCGGCATCACTCTGTTTAAAGTCTAATTCCAGAAGAATCTCGGCAAAACAAGAATTCCAAAACGTGGCGCTTGTTTTAGTCCATATGAACTTCTTTTCAGTTTCCATACTTGTGCTGAACCATCATTGAAGCCGTCAGGTTGCTCCATATAGATCTCTTCTTTTAGTCTTCCGTATAAGAACGCTGTTGTAACGTCAAACTGTGTCAGGACCAATCTCTCTTTAGCTGCAACACTAATTAGGGCTCTGATAGTTCCCATCCTTGCAACTGGACTAAATGTTTGGTCATAGTCGACACCCAACCGCTGCTTGAACCCCTTCACCGCCAGGCGAGCTTTGTATTTGTCGGTAGAGCCATCAGGATTTCTTTTAATTCTGAAGACCCACTTTGAGGGAAGCGCCTTTCTATTAGGTGGTAGTTCACTTAAAGTCCACACATCATTAACTCGTAGAGACTTTATTTCACTCTTCATGGCTTGTAGCCAGTGTTCAATGTCTTTAGTTTGAATAGCATCTTTAAACGTATCAGGAAACGACTCTACTAGACAGATAAAGTCACACTTTTTAGGGGGCCTCAGAGTGTTTCTGTCCCTCAAGTTGTATCTTGGTTCATTAACAACGATCGTTTCTACAGGATCTATGTCTTCAGCATCATAGAAATTGTCGCGTCCTTGTAGATCGTTTTCAGGCATGTCCCTTTCTCCGTCGAGATTTTGATCACCATTATCTGAATGTTGATCTTCAGTTCTTTCTTCCTGAAAAAAAGTGTTGTCTTCCTCTAACTCAAGATCCTCCGCCTCTAAATCATGATCTCTGGCTTCTTCTCCCTCTAGATCATTATTTAGCTCATTTGACTTATTAACATCAATATTAGTTGGAATCTTGTATTCAACATCTTTATAGAAGGTTACGTCTCTCGATCTCTGAGTTTGGTGATCATTTTCGTATCTAATGAGTATCCCTTTGACAGCTTTCTTGCTTAGTTTTTTTCGTTTCTGTTTCGGTACATGAGCGTAGCATTCACTACCAATAATCCTCAGGTGACTGATTTTGGGATTCTTTCCATGCCACAATTCAAAAGGCACCTTGTTCTCCACTCGAGAAGGGCCTGTACGATTGAGCACGTATGTCGCGGTATTGATCAATTCTGCCCAAAGCTTCTGTGGCAGCTCCACTTTTGAGTGCATCATTGAACGTGCTGCTTCTACTAACGTTCGGTTCTCGCGCTCGCTTACACCATTTTGTTCGGGTGTGTACGGCGTTGTGAGTCTTTCTGTAATTCCATGCTTGTGTAAAATATCTCGAAAATCCTTGTTGTCAATTTCTCCGCCATTATCCGAAAGAATAGTTTTGATTAAATATCCATTTGCTTTCGTTTCAGCTATAAATCGTACTTATGTTAGTACGATTTATAGCTGAAACGAAACTTGACCTCAGATTTTTGTCGTATAAAGTACACCGATTTGTAGCTAGAATAATCATCTTTGAATAACACAAAGTACCTGTATTTAGAAAAACTTTCTTCGAAAGGACCGCCGACATCCGCGTGGATCAATTCACCTATGCTTGACGCTCTCTGTCTTTTACCGAATTTTAGACGGTGTGTTTTTCCAAAAATACACCCTTCACATTTGAGACCATCACTGTTTATGTCTATACCTAGTTCTCGTTTCACTAGTTTCTTGACCTGTCTAGGATTCTGATGTCCAAATCCCTCATGGTATAATTGGAGAAGATGTTCTTGTGACGTCACTACATTCGCTTGAATATGGTTATCTGGGATTACAGCTTTTATATTGAGCTTATATAATCCTCCATTGCGTTTTCTATTCCCAATAATCCGTGTGATTCCATCTATTACCAACTTACATTCTGTTGCAGTAGAGGTAAAAATGCTGTTTGGAATCATGTCTTGTGCAGCTAAACCCGAAAATAAGTTCCTTGTTAGTGATGGCACATACCAAACGTTGCTGAGGGTTATATATATATATATTTTTTTTTTTTTTTTTTTTTTTTTTTTTTTTTTTTTTTTTTTGTGTATGGCATCTCGTAGTTGACCTTGAGAGGTCGTGACTACTTAACCGGACTATCCTGTGGCTGCCTTAAGCGGACTCAAAGCCTCCAGCCAGGGGCGTAAAACTACTTATATTATTAAGCGAACGCTCGCTAAGGGCACCGCCTGTGGGGTACGGACCTCGGCTTAGGGCGTCGCTGACGGGAGGACAGCAAGATGGGACAGGCTGGATCAAGTTTTGTTGATTATTATTAATCGGGGAATTTAAAGCTACAGGCTCAGCTACGGCGCGGGCTGGCACTTCGTCGAGCAAGGGTCGGGGGGGACAATTACGTCGGGATCTTCGCGAGGAACCTCGGCGGCGAGGTCGGAAAGTCGGTCTGTGTTTGTGCACTGTACTGGTGGCCCTACTGCTCTCCTGAATGAGAGTTATGTGGTCATCGGGATCGGTGAGGACATGCTTGGGACGGCGGACATGACTAATGGAGGAGGGAATATAACTAGCGGCTTTCACAACCAGAGGGTTGCGGTGATTCGCGGCGGTCTCGAAGAAACGCTTTGAAATGCGTTTCATGAACTGACGGATAGTGGGAATCCTGAGGTCTACGTGGAGGATTTCGTTGCGAACGTACCAGGGGGAGCCTGTTATCCTACGGAGGAACTTGTTCTGGAGGGTCTGCATTCTGTTGAAGCGAACGGGCTTGGCGTGTGCGAAGACTGCACTGGCATAGGTCATGATCGGGCGGATGCACGCTGTGTAGATACGCATTTTGCACTTTAATGACAATTTGCTACGTGCATTGAGGACAAAGTGAAGTCTACCTAGAGCGAAGGCGGCGCGCGAACGAGCCGCCTTAATGTGCTCTGAAAAAGAGAGGTGTTCGTCTAGTACGACACCCAGGTATTTGGCTCGCTTCTCCCAAGGGATCGGCTTGCCGAACATGGTGATCGGTCGAGGGGGTGAGGGGTTGCGACGCGGCTTTGAGAAAAGAACCGCTTGACTTTTGTCGGGATTGACTTCGATTCGCCATTTTCTAAACCAAGCGCCAAGCTTGTTCACTTGGGTTTGGAGAATGCGAGCTATCGAATTTTCATCACGGCCGGTGTAGTAGATGGCCGTGTCGTCTGCGAACAGGGCCAACTGCGCCTTGCTGCACTTTGGCATGTCGCTGGTGAATAGCGTGAAAGCTAGAGGAGAGATCACAGAGCCCTGAGGGACTCCTGCGCGAATAGGGTGGGGGGAGGATAGCGCTCCTTCGATGCGATAACGGAAGGTGCGGTTCGACAAAAAGTCCCGTAAGATGAGCACGAGACGATCTGGCACGCCGAGTTGGTACAGCTTATATAATAAGCCGTTGTGCCAGACTTTGTCGAACGCTTTCGCTATGTCGAAGAAGACAGCACCGGTCATCAAACCTCGTTGGAAACCGAAGTTGATGTGTTCGACTATACGGTGGACCTGTTGTACGCACGAGTGTTGGGTTCTAAAACCAAACTGTTCGTTGGGGTTGAGGCCCTTTGTCTCGGCGTAGTCTCTGAGGCGCTTATAAATAAGCCTCTCATAGATTTTGCCGAGGACATTGAGCAGACTGATGGGGCGGTAACTACTAGGCTCTGACTTTGGCTTGCCGAGCTTCGGGATACCGATGACGGTGGCTTCTTTGAATGCCTGTGGGAAGATGTTGTTGCTCAGAGCACCATTGAAGATGGTGGTCAGTAGCATTATCAGGTGGGCAGGGAAAAGTTGGAATACCCTATTGGTGATTCCATCTGAGCCGGGGGCTTTACGAGCCTTAAGACCTTTGATGAGGTCGTGCACTTCGTCGGGCGTGACTGGGGGCAGTGGATACTCTGGGTCTTCGACGGGAGGGAGGGAGGCTCTATGTTCGACTTCAGCGTCGACCTCAGTGAGGTGAGCTTGGTCTACTGGTTGAGAGCTAGGCGAGCATTGGACTTCTAGACTGTCGGCTAGAAGCTCAGCCTTGTCGACATCATCGAAGGCGATGGTCTTGTCGGGACGGATCAGGGGGGGCATGGAGACTATTTCTCCGGATCTGAGCTTCCTCTGGAGTTGCCAGAAGGCTAGGTTATAAATTCCTTTCTTCTATTTATATTTGATTCAACTACCACCGATCCTTTCCCATTCGCAGGAATGGTAGTTCCGTCTGATAAACTTGTTGTGATTATGAGCAAAGCGCTGCTGTCAGCTTTTCCATATTTTACCATTGCTAAATTATAGGCACCAACTTCTGCATCACCAGCTGCTACACTCGGTTGGGTTGGTTTCTGGATTTTACCTTCTGCTGCCTCCATAGCACTCTCTGTACCACGCAGCATAATGGATACTTTGTATTTTTGTATTTCCATTGAGCCCAGTTTACCTTCCCTTCTAAATTTCCAATCTTCAATTTAGCAGTAAAACTTTCCATTCTGGCGCAGGCCCAATAACCTGTTGGAATTTGAGGATCTAGATGTTCCAACTTGACACCTCCAGGCAGTAGTGCAGAATGTACTAAGTTTACGTTTAGATTGTAGTGAAATAAACTAGTGTTATTAACACAGCAAGAACACGAATAAAAAGATCACTTTTGAATAGACTACTTTTTTATATTGTCAAAGTTCAATAGCAAAAATCAACGAGTTGTAGCTAGGCAACCATTCTAATTTCTCCTTTTTGTTACTGGCCTGCTACAAACTCTAACAGATATCAGGAATACGACAGCTGAGAGCTGTCAACATTTCGCTCACAGTGATATTTCTACAGGGCATGGTCGCCGTTATCGCAAGATGGCGCATGTCCTGACGTCATCCATGACGATTCACATGACATTAGTCTTGTGCCTGCTCGTTCATTTTTAAGATCGCTCCGTACTAGTTCATTTCGGACAGTGAACTAGTTATTTCTATTAGTTCTATTCGGTCTTCGCGCTCGGTGGTCAGCATCTCATCTCATTCTTGCAGATTCGGTCGGCATCGTCATTCGTCGGCTATTCTCTCTTGTTCTCATTCACAGACATCGAACGTATCTGTCAAACAATCAGTGACTGTTAATAATTTCTCGTTCTCGTTCGCACAAACGATCGCGCGGTTTACAATGTCCGAGATCGAAAAGACCTATTAGACCCAATAGACCGATTACGAGTCAGCGTTCGGAAACTCTAGTACAGTGCGAAGATACGTTTCCTATTCGTTCATCGTTCATGAAGTAGGTAGAGATAAACTACGATAACATGGCGCGCCCCTCCAAATTACTGTTTCAATGTGTGTAGTGACATCCTTACGAAGGAGTTTGTATGTAGTTGTAAGTATTCGTCTTCAGTAGCGGTGGGTAATCTTTATTCCGGCAAGTGAATTGATTCACTTATTCCGACTCCGGGTCCGGTATCGGTTCACCTTATTTATTCCTTTGGCACCGGCACTCACTCGCTCATTTTGGTTCCCCGGTTTCGCAGAACATTTTATTCATTTGGTTCACTGGATCATTTGGCACATTTTGAATTGAACAGTTGGTTAGTTAGAGCGATACGACGTGTTCCGAGTACTTCCGAGTGACTTGAGCGAGTGAACGAGAGTGAACAGTGAACGCGCGCTCCGGAATCATTTGGTACCGCGGTGCCGGTAAGGATTGTGAGGAATAAATAAGGTTTACGTATCCGCGTTCGGTAACGGCTCCTTTGGATCAGTACCTCCGGAGTTACCCACCGCTAGTCTTCAGTAGCAGGCCGGCAGCGGTCTGAGACAGTCGAGTTATTAATATTACGTCGCTCAGTAATACAAAAGTACTGATTGCAAAACAAGTTAGTCATGGAAAATTCAAGAAAAAAAATAATGCGGAGTCAGGTAATTTTGTATGTTTGTGAAATAAGTTTAGTTTTCTACACAAGACTACATGACATCGTTATCGCGCTCACGATAACTCGGAACGGGTGTAAGCGCGCTCAAATCGATTACATCACAATTTGGAAAGCAGCCTAGTATATAGTTTAGTATAGCCACTCCGGATTGAAATCTAAATTTAGGCTAAGATGACACGTAAAAGTCTATTTGTTTAGTGCCAAATTGTAATTTATAAGGTTTGTATTGTTAATTTTTTGATTGATATGATGATTTTCCTAATTGTAATCTTTTAATTAATTCTTAATGTGTATTTAATATTTTTAATTTTCACATGTATTCTTATGGACTGGTTCTGAAATAAATGAAATTTAATTTAATTTAATTTATAGTTCTGTTATCTGTGTCTTCAGTTCCTATAAAGGCCTAGTAGCCATGCCATAAACATTAAAAAAAAACATCTCTCTCCACTTCACTTTCGAAGTTTCGATGAAAGGGAAAACTTGTCAAATGTCAAATAAACAAAAGTGCGACTGAAGGACGGTGCAACATCTTTCGACAAATCTAATAATAATTAATTTAATTCTCTCACTCAGACACTGCAATAAAACATGTAAGTTTAAAACAATTTATTTAAATATTGACATCTTATTTTACTATAAATTCGAAGGACAAAAAAGATTGCTTGGCGTTAATGTCGCTTTAGCGGGTAGAAAATGTTTGAAGCACAGCAAAAAGTGTTATTATGCTTACCAGTACCATTTACATAATTTAGACATTAAGGTTTTCCAACATAATAGGTTTAACGATTCGCATTTTTGACGCATGCGATTTTACTGTGTCTGCCTATTGCTTGGTTCTCGCAAAGCCCCCACACCCCACAAGTCCCACAACGTCTAATGAATACATTTACTCCGTTTAAACACTAAGAAACTGTTTCCTTTCACACTTCCGTAATTAATCGCGTTCACGTCAGCGTCTGTAAGTAAAGAAGTTAAATAAATTTGTCAAAAGCTATGAATGTGTACGAAAATAGTAGAATAAAACTGCAGGGGTGTTACCCGCCCTGGCTCTGATCAGTCACAGTGGCGCGCGCATTTTTTTTTTTGGAATGGCATCTCGCAGTTCAACCTGTTAGGTTGTCGTGTGCTGAAGCGGACTTGTTAGTGGCGCGCGCAGATTTTCCACCCCCTTTATACCCTCGTTTCGACCTGCGTCGTACACACTGCGACAATTTTCTGCAAAATTTTGCGATTTTAGACCTTAATCACATATTAAGCGTACTTATAGTACAGTATGCTGAAAAAATACTAGAAATTAAGAATGGGAAACTTTTGTAATATTTTGAGTGATATCATGATAGTTTGACAAAGGAATCACTGTGGCTGAGGCCATATGTAGTGAAAGTCTTCATCTGCCATGAGACATAGTTTTGTATAACCTTATTTTAAATAACCTTTTTTGAAACAGTGATTTAATAACAACATACTGCAATCACCAATCAACCTGTTATGTCCGGTGATTATGAGCATTTTAAATAAAACTTATCTTACATAGTAGTTTTATAACCAATATTTATTGGCAAGTTTTAAGTAAATTTACAGTTTTAGCACATTTTAGTAATAAAATTATTTACAATTTACATAAAAGTAATGACAATATTGTTTTTATATTGCATAAATCACACACTGTCTCCGCTGGCATCCAAGCTAAAATTAAGCTTGCATAATGAGTGCCAGCACTCTCTTTATTAATTCCCGCAACTTCGTCCGCATGAAATGTCCCCTTCTCATCGCATCGCCTGCCCACTAGTTTTCGCTTAGCATTCCTTTTTTCTTTTTGCTTGGATCCTTAGATTTCTACATACATACATACCTAAACTCACGCCTTCTTCCCATGGGGGTAGGCAGAAACCACAGAACACCACCTGCTACGATCCTTACATACTCCTTTTGCCTCGTTTACATTCATACATCTGGTCGTTGCGAGTACTACGCACCTGACCTTTCTGAAGTACATCACCAATAAAGTCACTATATGTCTTCCTAGGGCGTCCCCTCCCGGCGTTTCCACTCACATCTGCCTTGTAAATACCTTTTGTTAGTCTCCTTTCACAACATGACCAAACCATACTCTATTCTTTTAGAAAGCATACTCTTTTCTTTTAGAGTTCTATCTTGATGTTAAATATGCCTATGACCTTCCTCAAGAATTGGGCTAAGAAATGCAACTAGAATTTTTCAAATCTGACTGGTACAGACGTTAGCGCGTTCAAACAAACAAACAAAAAAACTTGCAGCTTTATTACCTAGTTCATAGTAAAATTGGATTCGTAGCCATTTTTTGAATACTAAAACAAAATAAAGATTGAAAGTGACATAAAAATGTGTAAAATTATTCTTGGTTTTATCTTAAATTGAGTTTTATCTTTAAAACAACTGACACTCCCTCTCACAGAGAGGAGGCCTGTGTCCCAGCAGTGGCAACATGATGGCTGATTATGCTTTGAAAACAAGATTATTAGTGTCTTTCACTAGCATGCATAAATTATAATGACAAATGATTATATTTCTATAAGTAGGTTTGTGCAAACACAACTTTTATAGGTCAATCATATTTTAAAAACTAGATTAGGTTGGTGTTTCCTATTTAACTATGCTAAGAAGGTTTGTACTAACAGTTTTACACAACAATATTTTAAAAACTAGATGAGGTAGGCATTTCCTATCTGACTACTCTGAGAAAAAAAAGCTTTACCAAACTCAGAGGTTACACTCTACTTTAAAGTCCAGATATAATCTTGGTCACACCATGTGAGGACCATGTAGATTGGTGTCTGAAATGGTCTTTTGAGGAAAGAATTGCACAGATTTGCATTAACTGCTATGTTTGAAGAATGGGGTTATTCTGAAAAGGGGATTACTTATAAACTGCCAACAACTTGCAGTGCAGTTTGGCAGATGTTATATTAAAGTTGAACTCTGCAACGGTTAAAAATTAAAACAAAGTTACTCTTTATTAAATGCATTTTATAAATAACAATATAAATGTAGAAATTTTATAATGGGTGACAATGTAAAATTTTCGGCGGTTATATCGCTAAAAGCGTACTTTGGATGGATTAAATGGAAAAGAAGAGACAAGACAATACTACTGGTAGTCAGTGGTGTACCATTTACATATACAATTAATACATACATACACAAAAGATAATATTTATCCACACATATATATGTCGTCGCAAGCAATTTCAAGACGACAACATTATCAAATTACTTCCCGTTGATTTCATGATATTGGTCAAGCTGTAACTTAATTCTTATTGGTTGATCGTTTAGTACAGTGAACGCCGTGAGGTGGCGCTTTGATTTCCAGCCATACCTACACGTGGACAGAGTCGATCAAGAAGGCTAGATTCGCATTGCTGCGACTGACGCCATAGTGTTCAAATCATACGATCGAAACTGTCAAGTTCATCGTATAAACCTTTATTCCTTTTAAATTACCGAATAAAACGTGACTGTGGTTTGTACTTGAATCTACGTTTTACTGGTTTGCCCGAGTACCCACCTTTATCATGGAACCCGTACCAAGAAACGATGACGATAGTCCTGATATCGATACGCTCACGCTTCCGCCGTCATATATATACAATAATAAACACAAAACAAGTGCAAGGAAATTATGTGAATTGATGATGTATATATAAGGAGACAATAAGTGTTTTTTAACCAAAATTTTAAAAGTGGACAGTGATTGAGCACGCCTTATCGACATGGGCAAGGCATTCCATAACCGTAATGCATGAACTGTTAAAGAGTTGTCATACTATATTTTAATTACTAAATGGTAAAATATATTGAAACTATTTACATAATTATTATCAAAAAATTATCTGTAGGCTTAGGTGTGTACATAAAAAGGTTTTTTTTTGAAGTAATAATCGTGCATTCTTTTGGTACCTATATCAAGAACAGATGAGATGAGTCATAGTCCGTCAAGTTAGGATTATAAGCAAATGTGTTATTTTATTCCTTACAAAAATTTTGAAACCTTATAAATACCATATTTACGAGTTCATGTAAAATAAAAATAACAGTTATTTTTAAGATACATGAACTCACACTTAATTTCCAGGAGGGTAGGCAGCTGCCAGGGTCGCGGGTTGTTCGATACCGTGGCCCTGGCACAGGCAACTGAAGGTACACGGGTGGGTTTAGTCAGTACAAGTCTTACACGCCCTCCCGCTCCACCCAGAGCGGAAGTTGTTATGTCCGCTCAAAAAAAAAATGGGGGGGAGGGGGCAATGGTAGCTTTCATGGCGTTATTTCACGTTGTTAAGCAGACATTTTTTTTTAAACTTGGAAGCAATGGTTAAGCAATATCCTTCGGAATGATTCAGATTAAGATTGATAGTGTGTTATGCAATGGTGCTGGTCATACACGCACGCCGGTTGCAAGTAGATACTACTACGGTTGCGTTTTATGATCTTGTTATTTTTTTTTTAACTGACTTATTCGTCTCCGTGTAAAATACTGGTGCTCAGCTGCCTCGGTTATACTGGAAGCTGACCCAAGATAGGAAAAGGCTTAATGATAATACACTTATTTAGTGGTCAGCCAGACTCATCTTTCCCTCCCTTTTTAACTGACTTCCAAAAAGAGGTGGTTCTCAATTCACCTGTATGTTTTTACGCGGTACCTCCGGTGAATGAGAATCGATTTCGAAACATCTTTTTTCATTGGATAGGGTATGTTTCAGGGGTGGTAAATTTTATTAACTTTGCTTGGGTAGTTTTCCAGTAAGCTTCCATAATACGTATTTTTCCACTTAGTGTGTGAGGAACAGAGTGTAAATTTCACTCACTCTTTTCTAGAAAGGGAGGATCTCCCGACCAGATGGATGTCGTATCTGGTGGGCAACTGCCCGACGATTGAAGTCGGGAAGTTGTATATATGCTAGCTGCGCGGTAAATTCTGATTGCGCGATGCAGGATTTGTGTGACGTCAGTGTGATGCGTTGTTCGCATGTAGCGGTGTAAATGCTGCCACATGTGTAATGATGATGATAAGTTCCTGCCACTGTGATTTACAATTTTAAGGAATTTGTGTGGGGTAAAACATTTTTTTTTTTCCAAAAAAAACCAACACTACAAAGTGAATCAAAAACTTTAATTTTGGAAATCCGAGGCAAAATACAAAAATACAAAACCAAAGACATCGACTTCCGAAACTAAAGTTATTTTTCACTTTGCGTTGTATTTTTTGGAAGTCTTTTGTGATTGAAGAAATGGTTTTTTTTTATTTATTTTTTGCCGCAGTGACAATGGAGCCCCAGCCGCATGACATGATCTCCTGCCCCTACAACATGGCGCATCAGGTGGAGTACTATAGGATGCATATCCACTTACAAAAGTGCCGCAAGCAGCATCCGAACAGTGGGAAAGTTAACTGTCCGTTTGATGCCACGCATGTGGTCAACGAAGTGGAATTGGACGTGAGTATTTCTTTTTTGGGTGCAGTGTTGGCTGGTGGAGTGAGGTTGTGACAGAGTGGCGTCCAAGGACTGGTCGGTGTCGGTCGTCCGGTGGCGAGTTGGGTGGACGATATTGGTGCCATCGTGGGTAGTACCTGGAGGAAATTGGCACAGGAGCCTATGAGAGGCCTATGTCCAGCTGTGGGTGAAGTCAACAACAACATTTAGCATTGGGTCTAGTTGAAAACCAGCGTCAGGCACTTAGTTGTCTGGCATTTATGCTGAACTGGGCCTATTTGCCGCAGGCGTGAGGCACACAATACTATTTTATTCTGTGTGAATATTGCTCGCGTAGAATCACCACCACTGAATACGAAAAACAAGTGGAAGTGCCCACGCAGCTATCACGCGCGTGTCACAATTATGCAGAAAAACATGTAAAATAATAACAACCTTCGTCCGTTGTAATAAGATTTAATATTGTATGAACAACGGGTTACACATGCGGGTTAACTGACCGGCACTTCCACTTGTTTTTTCTATTCCGTGGTGGCGATGCTTCGCGGGCTCGGTCTAAAAATACCCATTACATAGGAGTTGTCTGTTCATCAAACTAAGTAAAATTGAGCATAAAATATAGCTGCGAAACGACTTTTAGTTTTGGTGTGAAAAATCGTTGTTTACAGCAGCGCGCAATGTAGTGCACGCAAAACATTGTGCGTATGGGTGCATGCAACGGTACAGAAGTTGTGTATTCAATGTTAAATCATAACATTTAAAACTGGTTTTTCGTGAAAAAAATATTGGAACGTTGACCTTCAATATCGTAGCCAGCACGGTAATTGCGCAGCATAGTATCAAATACAATCGGAATAATTTTAAACGATATTGCTGCTAATCCATTGCTTCATATGTTTGAAAAATGTGTCTGCTCAACAACGCAAATAACGCAATAAATATTGTAGGACTGTCAAAATAAAAGCCATTCCTACTGTTAGTGTGATACGCAGTTACCCCGCAGAAGGTTCACAGGTACGGTCCAGTAAAAAAAAAACAGCTGGCAATTTTTTTTTTTTTTATATCAAAAAAATATTGTTTCCAAATAGTGGAAACAATATTACAAAAAGAGGAAAAGCTTAAAAAATTGCCAAGTTATAAAAGTTTTAAAATAAGTGTCAGACAAAGACAGCACTATCATAGAAGTTACGTCACAACTAGGTAACTTCATACTAGCGCCGTACATTGTCCGTACCGAGCGTCAAGGACGGGAATAATACCCTCCAAAAATGTTTAAAGCGTGTTTCTTCTCCATAATTGCATCGATTTAACAGATTTTTTCGATTACCTCATTTTGACTATGCCTTCTTTGAAATTACATTATTTTTACGAACATTTTTGATATTAATCATCATCCCTGTGGCGGACCACGCACAATGAAGGGTTCCGCAGTTGAAGTGTCATCGATATACGTCACGATCAATTCTCCAACCATTACTTACCGACACCCCTCCGAGCCTCGAAAATCATCTTAAACCGTTGGTCCCGGTTGTCATTCGTAGATCTTTGACAGTCGTTACAGGTCAGAAGCTTATGGTAGTAAGAAGTACCGTGTAATCTTGTTACGCAGTGACTAGGTTGCTGTGTAGTTGAGAGCAATTGCTCCATGTGCGATCTGCACAACACCACAAAAAAATCTACAAAGAAAAATTTGAAATGTGAATGCGACAAGCAGCGGAGGGGCGTGCAATTTTAAAACAGACGATTTCTACTGTCATTGCATTGCATACCAATGTCTGTCGACTGTTTTCTTCCGAATCTGTTCAATCGTTTTAGCTTGAAAGCGTAAAAAACTAACAAGTCACTTTCGCATTTATAGCTTAAAATAATCTCACGGGAACTTGCTACTGGGACAAAAAGTAGCCTATGTTCTTCCTCAAGATGCTATCTATCTCCTTGCAAAATGTTTTCAAAATCCGTTCAGTGGCTTAGGCGTGAAATGGATACAGACAGAGTTACTTCAGCATTTATAATAATAGTATGGATTTTAACAATCCACTTTGATTGCCTCAAGGGTCTTGTGGTCGCAAGCACTCCTGTTGAGTATGAGGTCTTGGTTTCAATTCCCAGGTCGGGCAAAGTATTATTGGGGTTTTTCCATAAAGAAGCTGCCCGGAGTCTGGAATTGTGCCCGGTTTTGGCAACAGGCTCGCTCCCTATTACATGGGACTTAAACAAAACTGGCAGAATTTGGTTGTACTTACATACATCTATTTTAAAACAGTCAACAAAGGTTGGCTACATCATAAAGCGTTATTGGGAGGAAATTAATTAACATTCAACAACCAAACACTTGTTAATATTGATACCTATGACGCACGACGAATTATCAACAAAGATTTGCTTTTTAAGTTGCCCTGTCAATTATGCAGAGCAAATACAGCAAGGTCAGCTTTTACTGGGAATGTATAAATTGATAATAAGTCCTTATGTGTTCAGTCATTGTTATGGCTATAACTTAGAACCTCGTCTTGATAATTGTTTCCCTGAAGGATTGGAGTAAGCTATAGCACATATTTCGCCGAGGTAACAAGAGCTAAAGCGTGTCACTGTCAGACTGCACAGAAAAGAAAGAGAAGCGTGATGACACAACGCTGAAAAATGAGCAATTTTCTTTACAAAAAATCTGTTGATTGGACAAAAATAAAACACTATTACGTTAAACATATCTACATAATCTAGGGATACCGTAATCCTATAACTCAGAAAAAAAAAACAATGAAGCAATGACCCGCATAGTCCAAACATTCACAATAATTAAAATAATATTTCTAATCCTATTAAAACTATTTACGAATTTATAGTTTAACTGCCTCGTTGGTCTAGTGGTCGCAATCGCTACTGCTGAGCATGAGGTCCTGGGTTCGATTCCCAGGTCGGGCAACGTCTTATTGGGTTTTTCTATCTGGAATTTCTCGGTAGCAGCCCGAAGTCTGGATTTGTGCCCGGTAGATGGCAATAGGCTCGCCCCCTATTACATGGGACTTAAACATAACTGGCGAAATGTTGGTGTACTATAGGTACACCTCTGCCCAACCCTACGGGGAAACAAGGCGTGATGTTATGTTATGTTATAGTTTAAAATGTTTTTAGTTTCCGTATAAAGTTTCTAAACAGGTTGAAACCCCTTTTATTCTATTTTCAGAATTTAAAAATGTTAAATAAAACAAAAACAATAAACAACAAAATACGGCGGGAAATTGTTTTATTAATATTAATTCATTTAGATTGTTTTTCTTTTTAAATTTAACGTGCCGTGTGAGCTTTAAGAGTCATGTCATGTCGTCATTTGAGTCGAGATGAAATGTTACGAGCCGTGGGCATGTTAGAAAAGGGTGACTTTTAACGCGTCGTTAATGAGGCCCTATACACCAGCCAAAACGTGATATCAAGGTTGTGGTCACGTTATCGCAGTACTGGGGATGTGGCTTAACGGCACACTGGTAGATAACGTGTTACTACGTAGAGACAGGATCGATTTCTATAAATGACTGCCAGAAGACAACCCAATATCACAGCGATGCAACTAATACAATGCCTCCAGGAGGATCACCAGCTGCTGGTAAGCGACCAAACCGTGCGAAGGACCGCTACGTGTTCCAGCATTGCGACGTGGCAATCGCGGTCGGCGGCTTTCGTGAGCTCGGGAGCATTTACCATGGAGTGACGAACAATGGTCTCTGGTGCCGTTCACCGATGAGTCCCGGTGTGGGTTTTATCCGGATGCACGAAGAACACGCGTTTGGAGTACTCCAGGGAGTGTTAGTCGTCTACGGCAACCTCAGGAGGTCCACTCATACCAAGGCGGGACAATCATGGTGTGGGCAGGGATTCGTCATGCCCGGACGAATCCAGCTCGGTTGGATCCAAGGCAACATGACTGCACAAAAATACCATGAGGAGGTAGTAGAGCCTGTGATCCACACAAAATCCAAATGGGCCAGGAATTTCTACTCATGCACGATAATGCTCCTTCCCATACGGCGCGGCTGGTGTCGGCCGCATTCAAGTGTTGGATTGGCCTGCACAGTCGCCCGACTTAAATTATATCGAGCATGCCTGGGACATGTTACATCGAAAAGCTTTGAGAGATTTCCCGCAAAATTTGACAACGGATCAACAACTTTACGAACACTTGCAAAGAACATGGGACTTCATACCGCAGCAAGACATTGACAATTTTAAGAATGAACAATCGATGCCGATGTGTAATTAATGTAAGAGGTGGCAACACTGATAATTAATATTTAGATTTTTTCAATTTTAGGATAATGGTTAGGGAATAATTTTGCACGAATTGCTTTAATTATCAGTATAAAAGTACTATCATTTATGTGGTAGAATACAATATTTATTTATTGCGCTATCGTACACAAACATGACAATTTATATTACATTAAAAAGTTTATCTCTCAGAAAAATCAATCAATAAAAATCAACAATCATCCGTCTTACGAATTTTCGATCAGGTCACGTGTCCTGACGCGAGTTTTTTTTTTTTGCCATTACAAAAAAAGTGTGCAACGCCGCTAAAGAAGTTTTCACTTAAAAAAATCGGAATGATCAATATGTATGGTTTTATGGTTCGTATTCGTTAAAATATTTTTTTTAGAGGTACCTTCGTGATTTTTTTCTATCGTATCAAATTTGTTATACGTGTTACGTTTTTAACACTATTAACTAGCATATATCCTGAAGCATATATATACATATTTGGCATTATAAAAATTGGGTTTAAGCCCTGTAGACCATGTAATGGGGGCGAGCTTATTACCATCAACCGGACACAAATCCAGACACCGGGCTGCTACTGATGAATTCCAAATTGAAAAATCCAATAACACTTTGTCCGACCCCAGAATCGAAAACAGAACCACATGGTTGGGCTGTTTGCCACCTCTTGTTAGTCTAAATCCGGAAGAAACAAAAACAGCTTTTTTTTTAAATGTTTTATTTTATTTTGAACTTTAAAATATTTGCTCTTGTACTGATTGACACATTTAAAAATCTGTTTGCATCCCATTTTAAAATTGAAAAGCCGATTTCTGCCTTGACACTTTCTTTTGTCTATATATACAATATGTAACAAAAACCCTGTCCGATCCAACAAAGGCGTATTCCTGGTTTAACATACGTACTAAAAAATAGTAAAAAAAATCTAACTCATAAAAACCAAAAGCTATTGATTTTTTTATTTTTAGTTACCATGCGAAATGTAACACTAAATATGGTAAATTTTCATAAGTTGACAACACTCCACCGGCCGGCGAAATCTTTGATTTTTTGCCTATTTTATTTCAAAGGACACCGCCCTGCATTAGCCGCGCTGTAGGTACTCATAAAGAGTCCTCGATCCTTTGATGTAGCCGACTGGTCGCTACTTGTTTGGACACTTCGCCAGTCGCACGTGGAGATAGCTTGCGATCGGATGTCCGTACGTATCACGTGCCGCTATCGTATCGCGAACAATGTCGTATACCAATCAGGAATATTAGAATATGTTAATTTTTATTTGTGAGTGAATGTGTGATTCGGAAATCGAAGTAACAGCTCGGATTGTGGAAGCTTTCGAGTCACTCAAATCGTACACATGTGCGCTGCAAAGAGTACGTGCAAATTTAATAAAAGGTGTCGAATGTGTACTAATGTTCTAGATAGATAGAGGTATGTAACAAGTAAATGTTTTAATAAACTGATACCTACAGTGCTGCCGTCCTTACGAAAAGTGCAATAACTCGGGTTTTGCGCCGAATTGAGTTAAGTACATATTCAGAATTTGCAGACCGAGATCTATACATTCTTTTTAGACACTTTTTACGTATCTATGACGAAGCCGGTTTTAATACTAAGCCTAACTGCAATATCTAGGTCTTTGCTTTATGATTTACATATCAAGACCGAAATAGCTATAGATAGGAATTATTTCCTTACGCTATTTAGCAATTTTACTAACTATGTCCGCAATAAGTATAGTTACTACATTTATAATTAGCATAGTTCGTAATTTGTAATATTCATTTACTAGTTATAAGTGCAATAAGTTTAAGTTATTGCAGATATGATACGGAACCTTTTAATAATGTACTAACTATTTCTGCAATAAGTAGAGTTACTGCATTTACATTTAGCATATTTCGTTACTTGTGATTCTCATTTACTAGATATAAGTACAATAAGTTTGAGTTATTGCAGTTATCTTTAGGAACTTTTATTATTAATTATGGGAGGAATATAAAATTTATGTATCAAGTACGTATATTGCACTAATTTTTAGGAAGATTAAACGAATACAGTATACCTACGCGAAATAAATTGCAATAAATTCATCATTTATTGCGTTTATAACTAGCACCAGGGGGTGAGGGGGTACGAGGGGAGTAAAAGATTATCAGAATGAATACAGTAACTCTTCTGTTAGTGTTCAAAATTATGACCTAACATTATTTTATGAATAATCTTTTGGAACAACCGTTACCAGACATTCTCTCAAGTGCTATGAAACCCTACCAGAAGAATTTGACAACATGAAAATATTTATCTGTAAAATTCTTTTGAAGATTCCTACGATAGTGTCATTGATAAACACTACTGCCCTGATTTTATAGTTTCAGATCCTGATTCTGATTCACCTATTTGTATTAAAAGAAATTTACTTGAACGTAAAAAGACTAGAAGTAAAAAGACTGAACGCGAAGAGCTAGAACGTGAAGAGACTCAACATGATAAGACTGAACGCAAAGAGGTAGAACGTGAATAGACTGAACATGATGAGACTGAACGTGACGAAGCAGAACTTGAAGAGAATGAACGTGAAAACGCAGAACGTGGAGAGCCAGAACATGATGAGACTGAACGTAACGAGACTGAATGTGAGGAGACTGGACATTAATATACTGACAATGAGGAGATTGAACGTGAAGAGACTGAGTACGAAGATACTGAACATGAAGAGACTGAACGTGAGGAGACTGAACACGGGGAGATTGAACGTGAAAATAGTGAAATAGAGGAGTACGTAATACCTGAGAATGAAAAAGGACTGACTATAGCGGGCTTGCCAAGGACAAGACGTAAATTTGATGTTTCCCTTGCGGATCGACAAAGACAGAAAAAAGAAAACGCACCGTGTAATGGTAAATGTTGTAAAAAATGCACAACTAAGATTTCAGAAGAAATAAGAAGAGAAATACATGTTCGGTACATAAGTTTAAATTGGGAGTCGAGAGGTTTATTCATTAAAGGAATGGTTGAACCGAAGGAAATAAAAACAAGAACCACTAAGGAAGGTCGAAATAAGAATAGAAGAGCTGTTTCGTATAACTATAATTTTCAAGTCAAACATGAAAAAATGGATGTTTGCAAAACTTTTTTTCTAACGACACTTGGTTACAACCCACAAAATAACAGACATATTCACTCGGCACTCAGTAAGGAAGTTGATAATCAAAAAGACGAACGAGGATCATACAAACGCAAAAATGTCATTGACAGGGACGTAATCAAGGACCATATACAAAGTTTTAAACCAACAATTTCACATTACCGTCGCGAACATGCCCCTAATAAGCTTTATCTGCCGAGTGACATCAACGTAACTATGATTCATCAATGCTTCATTGATAAATAATTATCCCAATATGTCGATCTCTTTTGAAACATTTCGAAAGGTTGTAAAAGAAATGAATATATCCTTTGCTCATCTTGGGCATGAAGAATTTGAGCAATGTGCTCTCTTTGAATCATATACTGGATGTTCTCAGGAAAAATGTGACCTATGTATTCAAAACAATAAACATAAGTCACGATACACTGAATCCAGAGAGGAATATCAACGAGACAAAGAGCAAGGTCTTACTGACAAAGACTGCATATACTTTTCTGTTGATTTACAGAAAGTCATAATGTTGCCACGAATGGATTAATTTAAAACTGCGATATTTTGTCCTCGCAACATTACATTTTTAATGAAAGTTTTGTTCCACTTGGAGGTAGTAATGGTACAAATGTTCCTTATGCAGTGCTTTGGTACGAAACTGTCTCTGGTAGTAGCCAAGAAGATATTATTTCTGCATTCAGATAGTCTTTTATTCATGAACGCGACATGAAACATATCGTTTTATGGACCGACAACTGCGCGGCCCAAAACAAAAACTGGGCGTTTATGTGTTTTCTGGTGAACATAGTAAATAGTCAGCTGATTTCTGCCGAATCAATTACCGTAAAATATTTTGAACTAGGCCATACGTTCATGTCGGCTGATAACTTTCATCATCAGGTTGAAATGGCATTAAAAAAGAAAAAGAAAATTTATGATTTTGGTGACTTTGTAGATGCCGTAAAAATGGCCAATTCAATAAGAAGCATAGTAAAAGTGATGACAGTATCCGATTTTTACAGTTATGAGGATGTGTCGTCTCAGCATAGAATCCGAAACATGGAACCCAGAGTCTATCTAAAAGACATCACGGCAATCAGAGCTGAAAGAGGGGCATTCACAATAAAGCACAGAGTTACCCACGTGTCTGATTGGAAAGAACTAGATTTTCTACTACAAGTAAAAATTATTAAGAACAAATGCTTTCCTAATTTTGCAAACAAGAATTCATCGAGAGTAATAACAAAAGAACGAAAAGATAGAATAATAGCAGACTTAGTACCTTTGATGCCTGAAAACAGGAGAGGCTTTTGGTTAAACTTACCTGAAACGTCCCGAGATTCGAACCTAGACTAAAAATATTTAATCAGGTTATTTGTTATATCAGACTGATGAAAACATTGATCTCAAATTGTGCCTTAAAATAAAAAAGTTGGTTATATTTTTGTAAGTTTATTTTTAATGTTAACGATTGTGTACTTTAACTACTTAACTATTAAAATGTTTTAACAAATTAATATATTTTTGATATGTGTGTTCGTATTCAACTGTAGTAACCGTTGATTTTTAAATTATGGGTAATTTACCAGAATTAATACGTGAGAAAGCGAAGTGATTCCTATTATTATTGTACTTTTTTAGGTTGAAAAAAAAATATTAAAATTAGAACCGATTTCAGATTCTTTTAAAAACACATCTGAACGCAGATAAGATGAGTAGACTTGGCTTTACCAAAGACAGTTTCATACTAAAGGTCGATCGGTGCGAGGAGGAAAAATTTAACATCTCTGTTTTTCTAACAAGTTACAACTTAGTCGTTTAAAACTTATCTCTTACTAATGAAAACCGCAATAAATAAGAATCTTAATGCACCTTTGTTTAGGAAACAGTTCATAAAAAAATTAATGCTACTACTCAAAACTGCATCATGTTGATTTCCTAACCATTAGTGCAATAAATAGGTTACTTATTGCGGTTATGACTAGTAAACATTCTTTCTACATAGTAATAATACTTAATATTATAGAATTTATTGGGTTTTTTTGGCGAGAATAAATGCGGGAACAAACATTAAGTACCACATAACATTCTCTACATTGTTAAATATCATGTAGTGAAAGTTTCAACTCGATGCCATGTATAGTGATGGAGATACAAACAAAACAAAAATAAAATCTTTATCCGCGTTTTTCTCGAAATCAGGTTTAACCTAGTTATTGCACTTTTCGTAAGGACGGCAGAGTGGGTACATTGCCAAAAGCACATCACATTAACTCAATAATAATTGTTTCTTGATAAACAGAAGGTCAGAAATCGGGGTCATTGTGCGTAAGCCTACAATAAAATATCAGCTGATACCTACGCGTCGGCAAAACGTAGATTTCTTTAGTCCTACGTTTCTTTTAGCGGTGGGTAACTCCGGAGGTACTGATCCAAAGGAGCCGGTACCGAACGCGGATACGTAAACCTTATTTATTCCTCACAATCCTTACCGGCACCGCGGTACCAAATGATTCCGGAGCGCGCGTTCACTGTTCACTCTCGTTCACTCGCTTAAGTCACTCGGAAGTACTCGGAACACGTCGTATCGCTCAACTAACCAACTGTTCAATTCAAAATGTGCCAAATGATCCAGTGAACCAAATGAATAAAATGTTCTGCGAAACCGGGGAACCAAAATGAGCGAGTGAGTGCCGGTGCCAAAGGAATAAATAAGGTGAATCGGTACCGGACCCGGAGTCGGAATAAGTGAATCAATTCACTTGCCGGAATAAAGATTACCCACCGCTAGTTTCTTTGTCGGCTTGCGACAAAGGACCGCCGCGCTCAGGCGGCTTCTTTGAAACGAAATTGTAGGTGAACTCTGTTGAACCCTGTCGAGCGATCAGTGTTGCCTTTGGTATGATTATTTTTAATTTTTTAAATTAATTGTTTTCATTGGGGAAAAATAATTATCTCGTATCCATTAAATGATTACGTATTTGTGTACGCACTACGATACCAAATAATACCCTTCAGGATCGGACAGGGTTTTCGTTACACCCTGTATAATATATCAAATTCTATACTAAAAACACGCTCGCAGGCGGCGTACCATACAGGTATTGACAAAAGGTATGGAACTACTAGCTGTTGCCTACGACTTTGTCTGCGATCCTAGATGAAAAGTAGCCTATGTCTTTACCCAGGTCATGCCGTATGTGTGTGCCAAATTTTATCCAAATCCGTATAGCCGTTTAGTCTTGAAAGGGTTACAAACAAACCAACTTACTTTCACATTTATAATATTAGCAACGGTTTTCTTAAATGTGTCTCACACTCCACAAATTGCCCACCTCAAATCTAATCTTTCATTTGATTCTTATACAATGCTGTCTTGAACCGCTAATTATTCCACCAGCGCGAGCGAATTCTAAATTCCGGGAGAATTTTGTTTATTTGAAATTCCTTTCGGTAGACGGGAGATTTAAATTTCATTCCTGAATTCCGGGAGAGTTGGGAACCCTACCTTGGGGTCAGCAGTACGCTTGCGACCACTTTATCAACGAGGCTTGCCATTTATACCTTACAGTTACATACGCAAATTACAAAAGCGTTTTTCACGTGAAATAAAAATTGCAATTTTGAGAAAATACCTATTTCTTATTGGTATATTCACGACAGCATATAATATCTATCAATACTATGAATCTAAAGCAGTGGTATCGGCCCCGACTTACCGAGTTGAATGTCGTGTGCTCGAACCCAGACAGGCGCTTTACTTTGTGTATTTAATTTCATCAACACTGCTCTCAAAACGGTGAAGGAAAACATCGTGAGGAAACTAGCATGTAACAAGATAGTTACGGATGTTGGGGTTTTGAGAACCAATGAAAGACATAGTTATAATTTCCACTTATTAATTTATTCACTTTATTCGGCAGGAGAGGTGTGTGTACGTTCTCGGTTAGTCCAGAATAGCGGTGGGTAACTCCGGAGGTACTGATCCAAAGGAGCCGGTACCGAACGCGGATACGTAAACCTTATTTATTCCTCACAATCCTTACCGGCACCGCGGTACCAAATGATTCCGGAGCGCGCGTTCACTGTTCACTCTCGTTCACTCGCTCAAGTCACTCGGAAGTACTCGGAACACGTCGTATCGCTCTAACTAACCAACTGTTCAATTCAAAATGTGCCAAATGATCCAGTGAACCAAATGAATAAAATGTTCTGCGAAACCGGGGAACCAAAATGAGCGAGTGAGTGCCGGTGCCAAAGGAATAAATAAGGTGAACCGGTACCGGACCCGGAGTCGGAATAAGTGAATCAATTCACTTGCCGGAATAAAGATTACCCACCGCTAGTCCAGACGGAACACTAGCGTCTTAACTATATTAAAGTTATGCACAATGTAAATATGTATGAAAGAGAAAGACTCTCAAACTACTCAAGTGGGACGGATATATTTTGTCGTATTCCAACACGCCCCCTCAAAATAAATCCTCTTTCTCAAAATAAATTATCAAATAATATTTACAATAATAATATCGCACACCTTCCTTATCTGGGAGTACAATTGTTTAAATGGTCCACCATTCCTTTTCGTTCATCCTAATCCTGAGGAAAAACCCAGGAAAACCTAATCAGACCAAGTGATTCTTATCTATAATTAGATTCTTTATAGTTAACAAGTAAATCTTATTTATTCTATAAAATTATATTATACCAAGTTTCGTTTTCATGTGTGAAAAACGCACTGTCGGTAATGACTTCGTTAGTATGTCAGCTAGCTGATTACCTGTGGAAACATAAATAATTTTAATAACATTTTTCTCTACCTGTTTTCTTGAAAAGTGATACTTTATATCTACATGTTTTGATCGTTTGTGACTTGTAAAGATTACTTGCAATGCTTATACACCCATTATTATCCTCATAAGTAGGAATTGCATTGGGTAATTCAATGTTAATACTGGTCACTAACGATTTTAACCACAGGGCCTCTCTAACAGCTTCAAATAAAGCCATATACTCGGCTTCAGTGGATGAAGCTGCAACTGTGAGTTGCCTCTTTGTGTTCCAGCATATTGTGCATTGTTCAAATAATTTAAACAAGTAACCTGTTGTACTTTTGCGACCTATTTCATCACTTCCCCAATCAGAATCAACAAAGCCAGTCAATATGTTAACTGTATTGTCACTCCGCACGTAAGTTAACTTGAGATCCATTGAACCTTTTAAGTAACGTAAAACCCTTTTTAAATACAACCATAGTGTACTGTTGTTTTTGTTAGCAAATCTACTTAGGATGTTTACACTAAAGCTCAAATCAGGACGAGTGCATACCATTATATACATCAAGCACCCGATAAGGTTTTTACAAGGTGCCTTTGTTGTTTCATTTGAATTCAATGCGGTATAATCTATTTTAGTTTCCAAAGGTGTATTGACAGTTTTACAATCAATCATGTTGAATTTTTTTTTAAACTGTTTTTATGTACATTTCCTGGTCTAATGTTACTTTGTTATTATATCTTTCGACTCTGATTCCTAAGAAACAACGGATATCTTTTAAGTCTACCATTTTAAACTTGTTCATTAAATAGTTTTTAAAACTATTCATGGTATTTATATTAGCCGTTGAAATTACAAGATCATCGACATAAAGTACAACATAAATGTTTTCAAGAATATCACCCGCATCTAGAATGTAAATACAACGATCAGCTGATGAGTATCGAAAACCCTTCTCTATTAAAGCTTTTTCGAACATTTGGAACCCACAGCGTGCAGACTGTTTTAATCCATACAATGATTTGTTCAATTTGCATACTAAATCATTTGCATTTGGGATTCCTTCAGGAGTTTTCATAAATACCTCTTCTTTTAGTTTCCCATTTAAAAATGCAGTTTTTACGTCCATGTGGTGGACTAATAAATTAAATTGATTTGCAAAAGCTAATATGAATCTAAAACTGGCAATTCTTGCAACTGGTGCAAAAGTTTCATTATAATCAACCAAATATTCCTGGCTAAATCCACGAGCTACTAAACGAGCTTTATATCTTAGTGGTTTTCCAAATTCATCATTTTTACTGTAAATACCCACTTACAATCGATGATATTTCTATTTTGGGGTCTTGGTACCAGTGTCCAGGTGTCATTTTCAGTGAGTGATTTAATTTCCTCATTAATAGCATTTTCCCATAAAACTTTATCATTCCTGGATGCTATTTCTTTATAAGATGAAGGTATTTTGCACATTAAAGATTTAGTGTAAAGCAAATGGTTCATAGAATTATCATCTTCATTTTCGTTATAAGATACGGTGGGCAAGTTTTTAATCCTTTCACTTTTTCTTTGACTGTTTGGAGTCAGTTTATTTCGAGATAAAGTCAACTTATTTTGAAATGAAGAACTGTTTTGATGCATATCTGTTTCACTTACAGATTTATTAGGTGGTGGACCTAATGATTCTGGTATTTTGTCAGTTTGTTTACACATTTTCTCTACGTTGTGGTTGTCAAAGTTATCAGAGTTAATACAATTTTCAGGCAAAACTCTGTCAGACTTCAATGGTCTGTTTAACAAGAAATTAATCTCATCAACTATCACATCTCTGACTTTTACAAACTTTTCGTCTACCACATCCCACACCTTATAACCATTCGGTTCATAACCAATTAATATCCCTTTCAAGGATTTTTCATCGAATTTGGTTTTCCTAGTTTTATTTACAAAATAAACAGTTGAACCGAAAACCTTTAAATATTTAAGTTGTGGTTTTTTATTATGCCACAATTCAAATGGTGTGTTAGCTGTTTTCAGTGCTTTTGTCGGGCTTATATTTATTAAATATGTAGCTGTCAACACAGCCTCACCCCAGAACGTTTTGTCTAATTTAGCACCAGAAATCATGGCTCGACTTCGTTCTGTTATTGTTCTTATCATTCTTTCGGCAATACCACTCAAAACAGGGGTATGCGGCACTGTTAAGTGGTAACTAATACCTTTTTGCACACAGTACTTTTTCATTTCATTTGACAAATATTCACCACCATTATCACAATACAAATTGACAATTCTCGAACTAAAATGAACTTCACACTTTGCAACATAATCTTGAAACATAGCAAAAACATCTGATTTATGAGCTACTAAGTATGTCGCACAGTAGTGTGTGTATTCGTCAACAAAAATTACAAAATAGTTTTTGTCGTCAAGTGTTGAAGGAGTGATGGGACCACACACATCAGTATGCACGTTATATAGAGGTCGTTTTATAATTTTTGACTTTGATTTATTAAATGGCAAACATGCTTGTTTTCCTTTTATACAAGCTTCACATAACTTATCATTTGGTGTAACATGATTTATTTGTTCATTATCAGAATAAAATTGTTTACCTTTTATTTGCACAAACTTGGATTTGCCCATGTGGCCAAGCCTTTGATGCCATAATTCATAATTATTATTGTTTACGACCATATTTGATGAGCTTCTAGCATTTAAAGCACATTTTTCAAGTGAGAAAGTAATACCAATTAAATTATTCAAAGACTTACCCTTTGTTACCATCTTACCCTCGTTGTATATTTGCACACCACCGTTGTTGCCAAAAACAATGGTCATTCCAGCTTGTTGCATTTTCTTTAGCAAGTTGTAAGGAATTTCGGAACAGAAAAGGACATCCTGTAACATTCCCTTTATACCCAAGTGGCTGGTTACTGCAATATTTCCCTTCTTCGTTGCTCGTATATATGTTCCATTCTTAGCAACTGAGATGTTTATTGGTTTTTTCAGCTCTATAAAGTTTCGTGCCAGATCTTCTCTATTAATTAAATGATCTGAGGCACCCGAGTCCAAAATAAATGTAATCTCGTTTTGAGCTTCACGATCATTTCCACAGCCTCCGACCATAAAAGCAAATCCTGAGATATTGGAATTTTCAGTATCCGTAATGTTTACAGTTTGAACTGTTCTGTTGTTTTCGGAACGTTGTTTCGCCTGCTTGCTATAATAACAATTCTTTTGTACATGACCCTTTCTTCCGCAACTATGGCATTTTATTGGTTTCAGTCCTTCAGTTTTCGGTTTGAATGAGGTTTTATAAAACTGTCGATTCGAGTACCGTCGCATGTTTGAATTTCTATAGTTTTGTCTGTCTTGAGTTTTCGGTTTTGTTGTAGTTTCAGCTTGGAGAACTTTCATGCTTGTATCGCGTCTTTAATTGATTAATTTTATTTCGTGATCAAGAAGTCTAGTTTTGACAAAGGTTAAGGTCAGGTTGTCTTCTGCTAATGTTTCAATCGCTGTGACGACACCATCATAGCTATTAGGTAATGTCATAAATAGATGTGTTACCTTATCCACTTCTTCTAATTTTGCACCTGCAGCGATTAATTCGATTAATAAGTCTTCGAATTCTTGGAAGTGTTTCGTCAAGGGGTTTTCTTCTTTTAACTTGAAATTCAATAACCTTTTCCTCAAAGCTAATTGAGTCGCTATGCTTTTCCTTTCGTAGATGGAATCCAGTTTCATGAATATTTCCTTCGCTGTATTTTCTTCACTTGTAAGTCCCAGCAATGAATCCGATAAATACTCTATTATCGTATTCTTAGCGATTCTCTGTCTTTTGTGCCACTCACTGTCCGGTTCTTTAGGAGTTTCTTCATCAATTATATTAAGCACTTCAAGTTCATTTAATAAATTACGTATTCTAAGTTTCCACACACTATATTTGTCCCCGTCAAACGGTTTAATATTTCTTTTCATTTTAAGATTGTCCATTTTATTAAATCACTTAAAGAACCACTAAAAGTTACTTAGAATGTTGTTTAGTCTAAATCACTGGGCCCATAACCTGTTGGGGTTTTGAGAACCAATGAAAGACATAGTTATAATTTCCACTTATTAATTTATTCACTTTATTCGGCAGGAGAGGTGTGTGTAAGTTCTCGGTTGGTCCAGACGGAACACTAGCGTCTTAACTATATTAAAGTTATGCACAATGTAAATATGTATGAAAGAGAAAGACTCTCAAACTACTCAAGTGGGACGGATATATTTTGTCGTATTCCAACAACGGATTGTCAGATTTTCGGGCTTCTGACGACCCGTAACGACTGTGAGGCATCTACGATTGACAGCCGGGACCAATGCCTTGACTTGCTTTCGAGGCACGGAGCGGTCTCGGATGGCCAACCTTCGACCAACCCGTGCGAGAGCCGAGACCTCGTAACTCGTACCTAACTAGTCAATATAATAGGGATTGATGACATTTTATTTTATATTTATCCAAAAAAAATGTTTGTGTCCAAATAGTGCAAACAGTAGGTATTACAAAAAATGAAAATGCCAAGTTATAACCGTTTTAAAATAAGTGTGAGACAACGACGGCACTATCGTAGAAGTGACGTCACAATTACGAAACTTCATACTAGCGCCGTAAGTCCGTACCGCGCATCAAGGACGGGAATAATCCCCTCTAAAACTTTTAAAGCGTGTATCTTCCTCATTTTTACATCGATTTAACAGATTTTTTCGATTATCTCATTTTTACTATGCCTTCTTTGAAATAACATAATTTTTAAGAACATTTTTAATATTAGTCATCATCTTAATCAATCTAATCTGGTTGGACACAAATTGTTGCTTGTTTAAGGAAAACGCTGCAGTACCAAATACTGATTTTCCTTAATTGCCACTGTGGTTTAGAAATGGTGAATTTTAAGGATATTATTGTTATTATTATCTGGTGACCTGTAATACAGGTTTTTCTAAAACTACTTCAGGCACCAGCTCTCACAATGTGACCTAGAGAGCTCAAAACTGTTAACTACTTCAAATCCATTGTGAGAGAAAATAAATAAAAACTTATTATTATTATTCATTATAACAGTCAGTAGTTTGGAGGACAAAGACCTCTTATCGCTTACAGGAAACATATACATTCATCGTCACGCTTCCTCAAAGCAATCTATCGGTATTATTTAGACTATTACCAGCACCACAGTTGCGTAAAACACTTTGAATCGCTATCCGGCAAACCTAATACATACATTGTTTCAAAACAACGCCTGTAACCCACGAAGGGTTACGCAGAGACGCAAGTACCTTATAGTACACCCACATTTCGACAGTTCTGTTAAAGTCCCATTTAACAGAGGGCGAGCCTATTGCTATGAACCAGTTTCAATACAAATACAATAATTGACTCCTAAGAAATTCCTGAAGTAAAAACCCAATAACAGTTTGCCCGACTTGGGAATCGAACCCTGGACCTCATACTCAGTAAGTAGCGTTTGCGAGCACTAAACCTGCCGGTCTAGTGGTCGCAATGGAAGCTAATGTGTCGCCGCAGTCGCCACGGAAGGTGACGGTCGGCCGGTGCATTCGCCAGACCCGTAGCGAGCTCGACGCGGCTATGCGGGTAAAATATACACCCGGCATGGACCTCAATGTTGCCCGGATTTTCCGGAAGGTGGTGGACTAGAACTCAGCGTTCGGATGCCCCTGATATTTCCGGATTGAACTTCGGTAAGCCGGAACTTGAAGACCCGTTGGCCTAATGGTCACGAAGGCAATCTTGATTGTTATGAAAGTTTGACAACGTAAATAATCCAATCAATTATGTTGAACTGTCAAAAAGAACGCATTGAGATTGTATTATTATGTGTGGGTGCTGGGGTTGCCAACCTTACTACCTACTATATTAGAGGTCTAAAATAAAAATATATAGTAGGCGAAACTACAATATTTTCATTTCAATACAAAATGGCGAAATAGGCGCAATAGCATTATAATCTCTTATAAGCTGAATTAATGTTATTTTGTAACCTTAATTTAGGGTGAAAAAATGCTTAGTTATCATGAAAAAACCAAAATAAGCCACAGGAATTACTCAAACCGCCAGACCAAGATTAAGATTGAAACTGATCGAGAAAAAAAAAATGAAAAATGTTTTGTTTACTAATCCACCTACCTCAGGACGATGAATGTTACCTAAGGTTACAGGATTTAGCCTAATGTGATAAATACGCAACTAACTTAATCTTAGATCTATAGATTTAAGACAGCTAATTGCTCTCTATTGTTCTATTAGTTGTCTATAGACAACTAATTTGTAAACACTGCATTTCTTGTGAGTTCACTCGGAAAACAACAAAATAAGTCCGGCTCACTCGAGATAAGGTTGACCGTAAAAAAAATATGAAAGAAAAACGAAATAATATTTTCATCAGATCATTTGAGGACCATGATGGAGATGCTTACTGTTTTTGTTTCTCTTGCCCACAGTACCATGTATCCACTTGCCCAAAACGACACATGCTGGACACACAGCTGTACGTAATGGATGACGACCACCGGCCCGTCGTGCCGGTGGTACATTCGAACCAAAACGACATTGGAGCAGATGACTGGGATAATGTGAGTATTAATTTTTGGTTTTACATGACGTGTGCTCAATGCGTGCAGTGCTTAACTATAGGGTGCACACTCACACTCGTTCCAATCATAAGGGCACGTCTTCCCTACCATTAAAGCGCCCCCCGGTCTATTCCTTGAAAATGCAATGGTCCTTGTAGCACCATGAAGCAATAAGCATGAGGCTTCAGGGGCTAGTGCGAGTCTTGGGGTTCATTCAATTAATTGAGTCTGGTCAAACCACGCTGGGGTCGGTGCATTTCATTCATTCATTACAAGACGTGTGCTCAATGGGAGTTCCCATCGGCAGGAATTACGAACTTTCTTGAACTCTAAACTACAACTCAAAGCTTTTAACCTCACATAACCTCACGCGTATAATCCCAGAAGGTTTAGGCAGAGGTGTACCTATAGTACACCCACATTTCGCCAGTTATACTTTAGTCCCATGTAATAGGGGGGAGCCTATCAAGGCTTTTATTTCAACTTGATTATTTCCAGGCACTTTTGAAGTCGGTCAGTCAGAAATATGAAAGCGTATACCCCCCATGCCAAAGCGTAGTAGGTACCTTTGGTGAAGAACGGGCAAGAAACTCCATGGATACTCTTTAAAATAATATTGTTACAAAAATATTAGTTTCATAATTAATGTTGGAACTTTCACTAAATCTGAGGACGACGTAAAAAAGACGTACACTTTAAAAGTCCCAACTGACGGCACCCGTTCTTGAACATGACGCATGGATTAGCTCTATTCAGCTCACCCATTTCGAAGGGAGTTAAATGATCCAACATACGTCACCGTCAGAGAGACATTTCGCCGTTGGTCCATGAATGGGTGACCATCTTTAAATACCACGACCCTTCCATGCCTCGGAAAGCACGTTAAGACGTTGGTCTCGGCGGTCATTCGTGGATCTTTGACAGTTGCCAGTTGTCACGGGTCTTCCACACTTGACAACCAGTCTTACCGTATCGTATTATCCAGAAACTGGGTTGTGGACGTATAATAGGCAGTCGCCACATGTAAAACATAAGACTGGAGGCTCACCCAAACTCTTGGTAAAAGTGAGGCAAATGATGACCTAATCTATGATAATTTTTATTTACAGGAGCCACACCACACCACCTACAAGCCAGATTTCTCGAAAAAGGGGGCTCACGTGATCCAGAAAATCAAGGGGGCCACCCCTTCGGAGCGGCGCAAAGCTCGGATGGAAGGCATCAAAAATTATAAACCCATGTAATAATTGTATTTTTGTAATAAAGATCTTTAAAGGCCCACTTGTGACACGAATTGTTAAAGCTTTCGTTTCCTATGAAAGTTGTTCCTTCATATCATAATGGCCGTCATCAACTTCTGTCATTTTCACCGGCTGTCAAACATAGCTCCCTATTTTGGGCAGTCTTTCTTAAGGGACCAATGCTTAAACAAATTGAACGCTTAACTATTTTAAAACATTGTGTTGTTTCTGACAATCGTTTGAAGATTAGAGACTGAGTGATGTTTTATTTAAAGCATGAATTTAGCCGATCCTCTAATAATTTTCAATTGGCAATACTAAAAGTATTGTTGTAGACTAAAAATTATGATTGCGCCGCTTTTTGTGAACCTTGAATAAGTCCAGCTTTTGGATCCTAAAAATACTAAATGACCTAGTAATTTAGAAACTGTCCATCATTAGAAGCTCAATCACAAATATTATTGAACACTAATGATTGCGCCTCTTTTTGTGAACCTCAAATCATTCATATTTTGGGGTCCTAGAATTAATAAATAGCCAAGTAACTTTGTTTCATTAATTAAAAAAAAGTGTTCAATTTATTTAATTCGTTTAGCGATAAATAACAGTGTTGCAAGCTGGCTTAAGCACTGGCCATACAGAAGCGAATACCGCGCGTCGATTGTTTTTTTGATTTGGAAGTCACGTGACGTTTCACGCCAGATTGAACACCTACATACAAGTCAGTTGACACAATCGGCGCGAACAAGTATCTTCCCGCATCCCGCGAGGTATTCGCTTCAGTTTGGCCAAAGCTTTAGATGCTGTTCATTATTACGTTCGACGATTTGAGGTGGGAGGGTCCGAAAAAATCTTTTTTTTTCTTACTTAGAAGGGGTCTAGGTTGTTATTACGTAAGATCACAAAAGTAAGCCAAAATTAAAATTTCGAAACGCACGCAGTCCCGCACCGCTTTTTTATAACACAAACCAACGCGTTTTATATTTTAGTAGATACTAATTTTACGTAAGATTAAAAAGAGGTGGAGGGTTTCATCCAACTCTTATTTTTTCTTACGTACGGGAGACGCCCGGTCAGAAAGTGGTTCAAATGGTTTTATGTTATAAATGAATAGCCCTTTATTTTCTATACAACCCGTTGAGTTACTTGGTCTGCACCAAGTTTCCACGAAAAAAGTAAATGACCTATAATTTAATTTCTTGCCGAATAGTATATTACAGATGTTGGTCTTCAGAATCCCTTTTTATGTATACTATCTAAATTGATATCTTATTTTTTTTTTAAATACAATGATTATATTATTGCAATATAATTTCCGAATGTAAATAGTTTTTTTCTGCCTTTTTTTTTGTAGTGCCGCGTACCGAGGGAAAAAAAATCTGTTCTTGAGTTACAAATTGTACTACGCTGTCATACATAAAAAAAAAAAATCTGCGTCTACTTGAGAACTTCCTCCTTATTTTCGCAGGTTTAAAAGGTCTATCAATGAACAGACAAGCTTTTTAGTAATAGTATCCGGTAAAATATTCATTATTGCACTATACAGCCGATAGTCGAGTGATTTTTGGTCATGCTAATGTTACATACAGTATGTTTATATCACGAAGCGACGCGCGCTTTACTTGTGGTCACCAAGTGTAAGAACAGGCTATGAATGTGTGTGTAAGCGCAGGAGCTCTCGGTACCGTCCGAGACACGGGCGAAGTCGGAATAGGGACGCTGACAATTTTTTTAAAATCTCAAACAATAAAATTCGTTTCCAAATAGTGCAATAAACATTTCAAAAAGTGTAAAAGCTTAAAAAAACGCCAAGTTATAAACGTTTTAAAATAAGTTAAAGACAAGGACAGCATTTTCGTAGAAGTGACGTCACGACAATGTAACTTCATCCTAGCGCCGTACATTGTCCGTACCGCGCGACAAGGATGGGAATAATCCCCTCCAAAAACTTTTAAAGCGTGTATCTTCTTCAAATTTACATCGATTTAACAGATTTTTTCGATTATCTCATTTTTACTATGCCTTCTTTGAAATTACATAATTTTTACTAACATTTGTAACCATATTAGTCAACATTCCTATTGTGCACATGGTTACCACAAGTAAAGCGCGCGTCGTTTCGTGATATAAAAATACTGTAGAGTATGTCTGTACTTATGAGTATGATGTGTTGCGCTTGGCCAGCAGTGAAAGCAGAAAGTTTTTATGACTGCCTTTTGTTTTTTTGAGCTTAGGAAATACGAGTAATACGAACTTTCTCACGTTTTCTGCAATTTTGCAGGGGGTGTCACATTGTTATAATCATCATCATTTCAGCCGAAAGACGTCCGCTCCTGGACATAGGTCTTCCCCAAGCACCACCCCATTCGACCAGTTCACCTTGTGGGAGGCCTTCAGTTCACCTTGTGGGAGGCCTTCAGTTCACCTTGTGGAAGGCCTTCAGTTCACCTTGTGGAAAGCCTTCAGTTCACCTTGTGGGAGGCCTTCAGTTCACCTTGTGGAAAGCCTTCAGTTCACCTTGTGGAAAGCCTTCAGTTCACCTTGTGGGAGGCCTTCAGTTCACTTTGTGGGAGGCCTTCAGTTTACCTTGTGGGAGGCCTTCCAAAGCTACGTCTACCGGTACGCGGTCGCCACTCCAGAACCTTTCGGCCCCATCGGCCATCTGTTCTGCGAGCAATGTGCCCTGCCCACTGCCACTTAAGTTTGGCAATTATATATTGTTGAACAATTCGTGACCAAAACAACCCTCATAAGTTCATAAAACCCCATTGAATGACTATTTCTGTAATGGCCATTCAAGGGGAGTATAAATATGAACTAAGTGAGATTTAAAGATATTAATAAGAACATCTGGTTACGGTCGAGAATCATATTTCGTTCAACATTCAACTTGGCACTGACCTGCAAAATTCAGAAAACGTAAGAAAATGTGAAAATTCGAACAACCTGGCGCTTTCATTTACCGGCCGAACCCAATAACGTATCTATCTCCAGTTTTGGTGTACTGGAGATAGAAAGACCTATAAATCTCTAGTTTTAACGTCCCAATGAAGCCAAAGTATGCGACCCTATAACGTGCTGACAGCTATTTGTTTGACACGGGCAGATAGAATAGAGATGATGACATTTTTTAATCTCAAAAAATTTTTGTTTCCAATTAGTGCAAACAATGTTAGAAAAAGAGGAAACGCTTAAAAAAATGTCAATTTGGTAAGGTTTTAAACAAGTGAAAGACAAGGACAGCATTATCGTAGAAGTGACGTCACGACTATGTAACTTAATGCTAGCGCCATATTTTGTCCGTACCGCGCGACAAGGACGGGATTGATCCCCTCCAAATTTTTTGAAGCGTGTATCTTCGTGTGATTTAACAGATTTTTTCGATTATCAAATTTTTTTCAAACATTTTTGAAATAAGTCATCATCCTTAGTGGTCTATTATAAGTAGCTGTGTATTGTATTATAGTGATCTGTCTCTATGTTATTGGGTTTGGCCGTAAGGCGTACTTCAGAAAGTGATGTAAAACAATTGACACTCACAACATTGTTTAAAAGTAGTTGCAATTTAACTGCCTGTTTTTGATACAAAAAATAGGTACAACTCGATTCAAACTTTACGGCGGCTCGGAACATGAGGCGAGTCGCTGTGCAGAAACAAATTCACATGTCAGCGGGGGGGACGGGAGCGGTACTGCGCACTTCAGGGCCCTCATATAGTTTTCAAATGGGCTTTACTTGTAAGTCTTTAGAGAAAAGTGATTTAGGCCTATATTGTAAAAGTGCTAAGATATTTTTAAATACTTTTAAGTAGTTAATTATAAAATTAAGGCTTTTATGACATGCACAAAAATATGTATAATATTCAAAAATAAAATATTAATATGTCCGTACTTGTAATTATTTATTTGGTTTAGCATTTTTTTCTTATGACGTATCACGCCCAATGTTATAGTTCGGCCATTATTTTTTTAAACTGTAACTGTAGAGTGTTCTTGCCACGGAATAGAAAAAAACAAGTGGAAGTGCCCACAGAGCTATTACGCGCGTGTCACAATTATGCGGAAAACATGTAAAATAATAACAACCTTCGTCCGTAGTAATAAGACTTAATTTTGTATGAACAACAAATTCAACTTTGACGAAAAGCTTACTTGTTGTTCATACAAAATTAACACTGATTACAATTGATGAGTTGTTATTAATTTACATATTTTTCCGCATAATTGTGACACGCGGGTCCACAAACGGGCACTTCTACTTGTTTTTTCAATTCCGTGGTTCTTGCAGACGGAAACGCGAACAATTTGAACCGTGCATCTAGCTTCTGACGTTTCTTAAGTGCCACTGTGTTGTGAAATAACACGATGGTGTGGGTGTTGGGAGACAGTTCAGGTTTTTTTTTTGTAAACCTTATAAAGGAAAATAATAAAAATGGAAAAAGCAGTAAAATAAATTAAAAACTAAAACGCATAATTTAAAATTAAATAAAATACAATGTATCGCTTCTGTTTGTGTCAATTTAGATGTTACGTAGGTACAGTCAGCCCTAAAAAGATGTATACACGGACAAGGAAACATTTAATTGTCAACAACCTTTGTTCTTTATCATTGTATCTACCTTATAGGTACACAAAACAGTACTTACTTATACAATTTATTTTATCTAAACAAAGTAAAAAAAAACATCTCTAAACCCTATGACTAAAACAAGGTTATCATCATCACAAAATATATGTATACAATAATTGTTCAATGACGAGGTTAACAAATTCATTTAATTCAAAATTTCAACTTTTTGGGACTGTACAAGCAAATTTAATTATTTTTAAAGGAATACCTCCCGACAACACATACCTAGGACCGATTACATAGTTTTGTTGGTCTCTTGCATGCTAGAGAGAGGGAGGGACCAAAGATTTAAATATTATGTGTGTTACATTTCAATTTTCAATATTTCCGCCCGATCATGACATATACCACTGCAGTCTTTGCACACGCCAAGCCCCATCGCTTCCGCAGACCCTCCAGAACAAGTTCCTCCGTAGGATTACAGGCTCCCCCTGGTACGTTCGCAACGAGATCCTTCACGTTGACCTCAAGATTCCCACTATCCGCCAGTTCATGAAACGCATTTCAAAGCGTTTCTTCGAGACCGCCGCGAATCACCGCAACCCTCTGGTTGTCAAGGCCGCTAGCTATATTCCCTCCTCCATTAGTCATGTCCGCCGTCCCAAGCATGTCTTCACCGATCCCGATGACCACATAACTCTCATTCAGGAGAGCAGTAGGGCCACCAGTACAGTGCACAAACACAGACCGACATTCCGACCTCGCCGCCGAGGTTCCTCGCGAAGATCCCGACGTAACTGTCCCCCCGAACCTTGCTCGACGAAGTGCCAGCCCGCGCCGTAGCTGAGCCCGTAGCTTTAAATTCCCCAGATAATAATAATATAATCCAGATCCAGCCTGTCCCATCTTGCTGTCCTCCCGTCAGCGACGCCCTAAGCCGAGGTCCGTACCCCACAGGGGGTGCCCTTAGCGAGCGTTCGCTTAGTAATGTAAGTAGTTTTACGCCCCCGGCTGGAGGCTTTGAGTCCGCTTAAGGCAGCCACAGGATAGTCCGGTTAAGTAGTCACGACCTCTCAAGGTCAACTACGAGATGCCATACACAAAAAAAAAAAAAAATTGTCTCGCTCACTCATGATGAAAATTGTATCTATCTTTTCATGCGGGATGTGTGAGCACTCATATCAGTATAGACACTAGTCTCAGTATGGCTTAGTACGGCGAGGGCAAATCGAATGATTTAATTCTTTGACGGAAACTGCTACATGTACCTGATTAAAAGTATCCTTTATTTTAGTTCAGGTTACCTGATGCTAAATATTAGTAGTGTTGGGCGATATAAATCGATATTTCAAAAAATATCGATACATGTACGCGATATATCGCTTCAATCCGATATTATCGAATCAACTAGTATCGAATGTAATATCGATATATTTCATCCGATATACCAAATATCGTGGTCCAGCGGAATTGGAAAACAAATAAATGTAATGAAAGTCTTTCAAATGAGTTATCGTTTTATTTGAGGGCTACAGTCAGTAGATTTAACGAAAACCCATTAGAAGTGTGGGCAGACTATTAAATACAGTTCCCAACGTTATACAATGTGGCATTAAAATATTTAACTATGGTGGCTAGCTCAGTTCTGAACGACTATTCTCAAAGGCCGCACACGTTCTTACACAACAGAGAAGCAGATTGCAAGCCAAAAGGGTAAACAAAATTTTATTTTTGCAAGGTTTAGTGAAAAAGTACTGGGATTTATAAATCTTTCATATTGGTATGGTAGAAAAGAAAAAGCTGCTATTCTTTACGCGCAGATGCTAAACATGGTTTTGGGTGGTATGGTCTTGGATTCTTTTTCGTATGATTTATAAAAAAAAGTTGATTTGTTTCTTCTCTCATAAGTGTTTTTACTCATAATTAACCTGATCCCTATTTAACCCCTAGACTAGTTAAATACAAGTACTTACTTAAGATATTTTTAAAATATCGATATATTTGTTCGATATATCGCAAAGTATCGATATAACACTACGATATATTATATCGAAAAAAATATCGATATTTTTTTTACATGAACATCCCTAAATATTAGCCAACATTTTAGTCACAAGCACAAACTTTCACAATTTTATTATTAGTAGGATATAGTTTTGGTGTCTATTTCTAATCTCCAGCCAGTGACATAACATTCCATTGTAGTTAGTATAAAAAAGAAGTGAAGAGTGAGTATGAAAAAAGTAAACTAGATATGAAATACCAGGCACTACAACTTTAGTCTCTAAAGTGGGCAACAAATTGACAATGGGGGCGTTACCTCACCTGGCGAAGTCGCCAGTGCCAATGAAATGTATACTTTTTTCTTTACATGTATATGGCATGGCTACGAGGCCTTTATGCCAAAATGAAATGTATACAGTTGTATTGGGTCACAGATAATATAATACTACGTAACCGGGTGAATTTTAGAGATGAGGCAATAAGAGTAGGTACCTTAATCGTTCTGGGTGTAGCTACGGGGAAACGGTCGCAAGAGTATATCCCTAACTTTTTTAGAAATATAGGCCGGCAACAGATTTTGATAAAAACGTACAGTCAGCAAAAAAGGGCTATTAAAAAAAATGCGTTTTGATGCCATTCGATCCTGTTTCTCTTATGGATCAAAATACTATCGGACCAGCTGATGTTTGCTTACTAGAAAAAGCAGAAGTCGCGAAAACTTTTCCCATAAGTACATATCATAGGAAATTAGACTCACAACTTTCTTTTTATGTTTTCAACGATTGAGGTTACAGCCGTCTCAAAATCCACACTGTAGGTATAGTGGGTGGCAAACCCGGCGTCCGCAAGGTTATGCAGCCATGGCTCTTACACTCAAGCTGAAATATGGTATTCTAAACAAATTTTACCAAACGTTTACCTACATCAAATGTTGCTAGAAACAATGTTTATTTGAACCTTTCCAGCTGCTAGACACACTGGCAAACCATTTGTTGCCAGCACACAAAAACATGTTGTTGAATTTCTAACGGAAAGGTTCAACATTACCTTTTTTTTGTGTATGGCATCTCGTAGTTGACCTTGAGAGGTCGTGACTACTTAACCGGACTATTCAACATTACCATGCCCTCGACCGATCACCATGTTCGGCAAGCCGATCCCTTGGGAGAAGCGAGCCAAATACCTGGGTGTCGTACTAGACGAACACCTCTCTTTTTCAGAGCACATTAAGGCGGCTCGTTCGCGCGCCGCCTTCGCTCTAGGTAGACTTCACTTTGTCCTCAATGCACGTAGCAAATTGTCACTGAAGTGCAAAATGCGTATCTACACAGCGTGCATCCGCCCGATCATGACCTATGCCAGTGCAGTCTTCGCACACGCCAAGCCCGTTCGCTTCAACAGAATGCAGACCCTCCAGAACAAGTTCCTCCGTAGGATAACAGGCTCCCCCTGGTACGTTCGTAACGAAATCCTCCACGTAGACCTCAGGATTCCCACTATCCGTCAGTTCATGAAACGCATTTCAAAGCGTTTCTTCGAGACCGCCGCGAATCACCGCAACCCTCTGGTTGTGAAAGCCGCTAGTTATATTCCCTCCTCCATTAGTCAAGTCCGCCGTCCCAAGCATGTCCTCACCGATCCCGATGACCACATAACTCTCATTCAGGAGAGCAATAGGGCCACCAGTACAGTGCACAAACACAGACCGACATTCCGACCTCGCCGCCGAGGTTCCTCGCGAAGATCCCGACGTAATTGTCCCCCCCGACCCTTGCTCGACGAAGTGCCAGCCCGCGCCGTAGCTGAGCCTGTAGCTTTAAATTCCCCGATTAATAATAATCAACAAAACTTGATCCAGCCTGTCCCATCTTGCTGTCCTCCCGTCAGCGACGCCCTAAGCCGAGGTCCGTACCCCACAGGGGGTGCCCTTAGCGAGCGTTCGCTTAATAATATAAGTAGTTTTACGCCCCTGGCTGGAGGCTTTGAGTCCGCTTAAGGCAGCCACAGGATAGTCGGTTAAGTAGTCACGACCTCTCAAGGTCAACTACGAGATGCCATACCCAAAAAAAAAAAAAAAAAAATTACCATGCATGCTATGGTTTTAATATGATGCTCAGATGCTGCCTAGAGATGGCCTTAACATCTTTTTTAACAGGTCGGCCTTACTCCTAATAATATAAGCTAAGCTACTAAAGCTTTAAAAAGTAATTTTCGTTCAAAACTAAATCATAACGCATAAATTAACATCCCATAAATTTACCTAATTTGATATGTGTCTTATTTTAAAGACGTCTACATTGTTTATGTAGTGACTACTTCGATCAGAAGTTATCGTATATTGGAATAAATTTCATAATGTGGTATAACATTTTGTTTCACTTAAACTTTCATAACCACCCTTCTTGGCTTTTTTTTATGAAATCAGATCACTACAAACTGAATAAGAGCTTGTGGCTCTTAAATGTCAGTTTTCCACATGGTCGTCACATGACCTGCCCAAGATTATGTATGGACTTTAAAAGAGACTGTGACCTCTGAGTTTGTTTCGGCGTTTCTTCTCAGAGTAGTCAGATAGGAAATGCCAATCTCACATAGTTTTTAAAATATGATTGACGTGTAAAAGTGTTTGTACAAACCTATTTACAGAAAATAAAATCATTTATCCTCTACTGAATATGGGCCTGGTCTATTACTGAAAATACAGACATACACATACATAAACTTACTTTGTTCCCAAGGGGGTAGGCACTAGGCAGAAACAACAGAATGCCATTGCTACAATCCTTACATACTTCTTTTGCATTGTTTGCAATCATAAATCTGGTCAGACAGACATGCCGGTTGTGAGTACTAGGCACCAAATCTACTGAAGAACATCACCAATAAGGACACTATTATGTCCTAGGTTGGTTGTTGATTACTACTATAAATGAGCCTTAATATTATCTTAAAATTCTTTTTATACCCTCTTTTATACCATTTTATTGTACCTATGTTTAACAAATTAATAAATGACTTATGACTTATTAATTAGTAAACAAAATGAAAAACCAAATTATAAATTAATATTTTTATTATTTATTCTTCTATATAATCTTTGTCCATTTTTTCAAACTTTTCTTTCATGTCATCGGGCACTTCTATGGCTGACAAATCTTCTGCGCCAACCTCATCTTCTTTTTGTATTAAAATATCAACTACATTCTCACAAGATAGTTTTACTTTTGGATCTTTCTCCCATTTGTGATATTCTCTTAGAATATAATACACTCCGTTGTCCCTTAAAATCTCTCTCCCTTTACGTCTCATACAAAACTTGTTTAATGTTTCCAAAATCATTTTACGGATATCTATATCGCTGTCTCTCTGCTTCTCTTTAGGCAGATATTGTAGTGAAATTGGAAGTGTGTCCATTTCTTCATCATCATATTCTTCACCTCCCATTATAGGGTTTAATAAGTAGGTTAATAGTTCCATTTCATTGCTTAATAAAAAGTCATGAAATTCTGGGTCAAATGATAAGTTTCTTATCGTACCCATTGCACCACCTCTCCGTATGTTTGAAAGCTCATAGCTACAAAATGGCAGCAGTTTTATTAATGGAATGTGAGGGTTTTCTTCTGTCAACCATTTGCGTATGCGATGACAGCATGACAGATTTGAAATCATTGGTCCAATGAAGTTTAAGTTAGATCCTTTTTTGTTGTAGTTTATATTTACGTAGGCATTTAAAATATCGTTTAAATGCGGCATAAATGTGTCTAGTATCGCATCTAGTTCTGTTTCTACCCGAGTAATGTTTGACAAGATCATAGCTGCTGCGTCAGCATCCTTTTTTTCTGGATTCAAAACATAACCTATAAACAATTTTACGATGTTTCTAGTTTTGTCTGATTTAAATTTGAGCAGCTCTATAACTCCTTTTGCACTCGCTGTGATGTTTACTAGTATTAGTAGCGCGTTTTTTGCGATTTCTTCTACTCTATCGTCAGTTAAAGAAATAATATTTTGTAATAGTTTTTCGCGCGATAATAGAGTGTTGACACCATCTTCACTGCCTGATAGTCCCACTAAATGGTCCACCGCTATGTGTTTTAGGTCTATCCGTGAATCGTGCTTCAAGAATTGGAGTAATTCGTCCAGTGGATCTGCGGCCATGACAATTTTTGCACAAAAATTGGAAAATCTAACCTTTAAACAACAACTTAAAACGAACAACACGTTCATTCAATGTATTAAATGTATATGATGACAGTATGACATTGGCTTCATTCCGAATTGCGCTGATAAGATGTAATCGATTTGAACCTGCTTACGTCCGTACCGAATTAGTGTGAGCGCGATAACGATGTTATGTCCCGTAAATCGTCATAGATGACGTCATGACATGCGCCATCTTGCGATAACGTCGACCATGCCATAAATTAATATCACCGTGAGCGTTGTCAAAAACGATGGTTGTGCTTGTGCTGTTTCGTAATGTGTTATTTTCGAAATTGTGGTTTTGGCTACAGTCGCCTCCTAACCCAAAGAATAAATTTGTGGTGTATATACAAATACTGTAATCCAACCATTAAAGTGAATATAGCTGACAAATTTTTGTCATGCTCCAATCAGAGCAATACGAGAAGTAGTGTCGATGCGTTGAACTTCTTTATTCCTAAAAATATCCAATCGGTCTTGTGCCAGGTTTGGAGTCATGTTAGCTATAACGTTGCGCGTGCACAGCGCGTTCACGAGCGTTCCGAATTTTTTAAAACTCTCAGTTGTCATATAATCGTGATAACTAAAATCACAACGCAAATTATTGATGTGAGCGCTGTGAGCGATTATGGTCTAATTCGGAATGTACCCATTGATGACTTTGTCAGTTTGTCATTTGATAACACTTGTTATCAGTATCAACGTTTCGTTACTCAAGATTACTAGCATGAAAAGTTATTTCAAATACTTTCTTCTTTCCAATACAATATTATTATTCAACTTACTTTCTTTTTCTTTATACCTGTCAATTTAGCAATGATTGTAAGAAATTGCTGACTCATAATAATCATTAATGTCAAATATATTTAAAAAAAAAGATTAACTTTTATACTGTCATCTAGTATCGAGTAGCTAAAACTAACTTGTTCAAGACCGGTAAAAAATTACGAAAATAACCACTAGATGGCAGTAAAAGTTATAAACAACACAGTGGGCGAACATTAATAAATTACTTTATTTTGTCATGAAACACGCAATTACTTTATTGGAATACGTACCTTAATTTATTTATTGCATGTTAGTGTTATAGAACCATTTGTCATACTTACTTTTTGATTTTTTTCATGTGTAACTAATAATTATAACCTACAAAACACTAAATTTTGAGTTGTCACGATGATGATAAGTAATTTGTTAATGTCAATAATTAGTAAGTTATCCGATATTAATATAATAATAATATAACATAATATTTATTGACACAGACCTTGTTACATTTGAACAGATATACAGGACACATTCAAGTTTTCTTAAATTTATAATGAAGGCATCTGTGTCTGAACTAGATATAAAGATATCTGTATCTCAGACATCAGCGCTCATTCTTATGATGACCATTACATTACTAGTTTAATGAGTCATTTTAATGAATTGAGGTATATCATTGAACAGAAAAAGAAAAAAGTTTAAATCAAAATAATCAAAAAGGTATGTGGAGTGTTAACCTCTCGGTGAGTTGTGTGAAAATGTGTGAAAGAGTACATAATATATTTGAAGATAATACTTTTACATATATTTTTTTATTTAGCTGGTATATATTACCTTTTCAACGTTGATAACTTAGGTATTATTAGCAGGATACTAAACGACATACCTAGGTTCTTGGATGTCTTAGTTCTCGATAGCAGGTAACTGCCAACCGTAATATATATTATAGTATCCTACCCCTACAGATAGGCCTAAATACTATATTTAAACTTTAAAATAATTTAGTAGGCGAAACTACTATATTTTCATTTCAATTCAATGCAATAGCCAGGCCAGTACTAATCTCATAAAAGCTAAAATAATGGTATTTTTTAACCTTATTGTAGAGTACAGCAATATTTATCAGTCATAAAAAAAACTGGTTTATTAAAGGGCGAAAGAAGCAAAAAATATTCTTTTTTTTCGCCATCTATCTACTATATTTTTACTAGCAATGACTTTTAAAATACTTTTGATAGAAACAAAGTTGGCAACTCAAGGTAAAGGTAGGTGAAGCCTGCGTACCTGAATAAAGCATTTCTTAGAATTTTTAGGACGCTATTCCGATGCCGAGTCCTTTCAGATTGCCAGACATAAGAAATTCTTGTACAAAATTTCAGGCTTCTAGAGCGGTTTAGTCTGTTCTGTATGTTCTAGATAGAAAACTCACAGAGTTAAAGCGATATCCTTTACCAGGAAATAATGAAACAACGAACGTATCAAGGACAGCAAAACAAAAAATTGTTACTACCTACTAATAATTTATACATAATATCTACTGATACGTTCGTCGTTTTCTTTCGAGGCCGCGTATTTCGGTGTGGAGTTTTTCGTTGTAACGTGCATTCGTTGTTCCGTCATTCGTTATCAAATGTGTTTGTTGTAAAGATATTTGTTGCTTCGTGCTTTCGTCATTACATTATTCATTCGGCGCTGCATAATTCGACGTAGCATATTTCGTAGTCACGTAGCAGACTACTATAAAATTACCTTTAGCAAAACTGTACAGAAAAAACGGTATTTTGAAGTGCGTTCAGTTCATGAGTTGCCTAAACTATACTAATGTGATTATACCATTAAGGACTATTTAGAAGACAAATCAATTGAATATTTCAAACTCAAACTCAAATCATTTGTTTCAATTAAACCATTTACAGACACTTTTGAATTGTCAAGGAGTTGGTCAGTCAGAAATATATAAATGCTAGATTTGTTGACATCGCTAATCGTGAGTACATTTGCACGCCATGGTTATGAAAGGATACGCTGAAACAAATTGACTGTAACACCTTATGTACCATATTCATGCAAATAAATATTTTTGATTTGAAGAAAATAATGGACACATAAAACACGTAGGTAGATTGTTTAAAAAATCAACCTCAAATGACGTTTATGTTCATCGAAAAAAAATCCTAATTTCCAAAAAAAATTCTTTGTACATAAACAGTAGGTATACTAAGATATATTACGTAGATTAGTGGAAGGGAGGGAAGGACGTTTTGTTGAATTTAGGGAAAATTGGTGCCGCAGGTTTTAAAAAAAAGGCTTGTACGGCTTGAGAATCGCCCCCCCCCCCCTTCCTCAGTGAGACACATTTGCCCCCGCTTGAGCGACAACCTAGACCCGCTCCTGAAAAACTCATTGTCGACAATTTTTGTTTCATTATGTTGTAGCTATGTGTAGCCAAAAAACAGTCGTTGAAATACTTAAGTTCTGGGGGTCTCTTCTCAAAGCACGAAATCTTTAGTTTCAGCCGTTACAGGCGTTTTCCCTACGGTCTTACTCAGTATCACCTACGGACATGGGCGCGGGCAAGTTTGTTTTCAGAGGGTGCACCCCTCTTCAGCTCCACGGTGCCAGGTCGATCATTGTTGCGCTTCACCGCGCATATGTAAGGACAGGTTGTCGTTTTGTCCATTCATACAAGGAGTAACTTTGTCAAGTGACTTTGAAAGAATGAGGGATGCAAGAGCGAGCAAAGCGAGCTCGAAATTTTTTGCATCTCGCCTCGAATGGGATATGGTTTGTTTTGTCCATGCATACAGAAAAAGGACTAAATGTGTCGATTTATAAAAGAGAAGATTTATGAAAGAGCGAGCGAACTAAGCAAGCAAGCAATGTAAGCACCCCGCCAATTCGATAGGATTTTCGGAAACAGGAATTCGGTACTTTTTGGTACAAAAGTTTTAGATTGGGAGACTGCAGAATGCTAGAACGAGCGAAGCGAGCTCGAAAATTTTAAGATCTCGCTAAGAATCGGATGTTTTTTAGTTCTGAATGTTTTACACCTATATTTTATTTTGAAGCCCATGAGGTGCAAATGCACCCTCTTGCACCCCGCTCCCGGCGTCCATGCCTACGGACATAAGATTACTCCGACCTAAGAACGGATGACAACACGATTTGACATTAGTCCTTACTCCCAGTGTGTATTCGTCCGTCCGAAAAAGTTAATAAAACGGGAATAGCGTGCATTCCGATGCCTCGGACTACTTTCGGTCGTGCCCATATCTTCGTTGATAGACTTTGAGAGTTGACCCCCAGAGTTGAGCTACACGATTGCTTACGAACGCGTGCACTGACTGAACAGGTTCACTCAACTACATAATTTTGAGGCTTACTTATAACGGCCATCTTAACTCTAATTTAGAATCTAGACTATCGTAACTATAGTCATGAAGTTTTCTTTCCACGCGTTTGCTGAACCCTGGAATCCAATCGCTAAGCGTGATGTTAAATCAGTAGGTAGGTACGGTTTAACCCTGATATAATCACGAGAACCGTGTAGTAAAGTCAAATCGATCAAGATAATCGTTTATAAGTAAAGGTTGCGTTTATCGTGATATAAGAAAGGGCGGGACACGCGAGCTTTTGTTTTTTTATTTATTTGAATTACATAAGGAGCGAGCGAATCGAGTATCGGCCCCGAATTTTAGCTAATTACTAATATGTAGTTACACACACACACATCTACATTTCGTCTGTAAATGTTAGATCCTAGCAGTCGTATGTAAGTCGTAAACGGGCGAACCTATTGCCATCAACCGGGCACAAATCCAGACTCCGGGCTGCTACTGAGAAATTCTAGATAGAAAAACCCAATAACACTTTGCCCGGGTAACGAACCCATGGCCTCATGCTCAGCAGTAACTCTTGCGACCAACGAGGCAGTCCGATATTCATATACCGGTCCCTAATAATAAGTATGTAACTTCAAGGTCAGGTAATCTAAGATACCACTGGCTGTGCCTACCTCATCATCTGCCAAGCCTTTTCCAACTATGCTGGGCCGCCTACCCAGTTTTTAATAACATGGTACCCCTTGGTAAGACTGATCGTAAGACTTTTTGGTTTCTATCGTGTACCTACCTAATCATAATAATAGCTACCTTATCCGTAAAAGACAAGCCCTTAAGTTGGAAGGATACAACCTTAGTGCGTCAAAATCGGAATAGAATTACTTAACCTAAGTTCTATTGAATGACTGAAAATTACATAGTCTAACAGCTTAAATGATCCATTATTTTCGCCATACCTTCCTTATCTTAGATCTGAATAAAAATAGCCCAAGGTGCCTCTAACCTCAGGCAGTAAAAGTAACACGTAATTTAGCAGCATACGTAAGAGCTATGACGTCGCAGTACGTCATCATTTAAAATGTATGGTGTTGGTAAGCAGGATTTGTCAGAGAAGGGAACTCACAAAGAACAATGGAAAGCTATGTACAAGTCCTTTGCACAGCAGTGGGACGAAGCCGAAACGGAGTGGGATGAAACCGAAACCGTAGGCCGATGATATCAGAGATTTGCTGATGTGATAAATAATATTAATTCATTTCTGTAAATTAGTTTTAAAAACATTAAAAAAAAATACCACCCAGTTTTTAACAAGATGAGTTCGGTGTTTCATATCTGACTTCTCTGAGAAGAAACACCGAAACAAACTTCTCTACGTTTTTGATATAATTATATATTTTTTGTACCGGACCATACCTGAACCTTCTGATTACGGAGATATTGAAGGTCAAAATTTCAACTTTTACTGAAGTTTTTACGAAAAAAAGTTTATAACGTTATTATATAAACAACTATAAATACCCCAACGAGCTCTGCACCTTTGCATGCACCCATGTTTTGCGTGCGTTACGATGCGCACAAAAAAAATGTCTGTTCTTGGCAATTATTTTTGTGCAATGTTACTTTGATTGACAGAATGCGTAGTTGACGGCTATGTGATGGGTCGTTTTACATCCTGTATTGGTCTGGTCATACGCGGACCATGTAGAAGAGTTGTATAAGAGCTATGTGTAATCTTAAACCTAGTTTTAAGAAAAAAAGTTCACGTCTTTGAAAATTCTTACTTTTCCATCGGTATAATACTCGTATATATTTTTGAAATGGCAATTTTTGTAAAAACTAATATAAAATTGTTTGCTAAAGTCTCGGACTCCAAGAAAGGTCCTGTGAGAAGTCAATACAAAAACCTCTTAACTATCTGTGGCTATAAAACAGCACTACTTAGGAAGTGTTTTCTGCATGGGCCCAATAATATTTAATAAACTACCGGGACAGCATAAAAAGTGACACCCTTCAACAATTTAAAAAAAAACTTAAGGCTTTTTTGATTCAGAGATGTTATTATACGTTAGGCGATTTTTTTCAATGACCCTATGTGTGACATCTCAACAGTTTAATATTATTGACATTGTTTTATACACTTCTGACTTGTTAAAATAATTTATTAATTTGTACCACTCTATTTCATAATTTTACGCATAAGCTTCATTGTTAAATTTTGCATTTCAAAAAGATCAGGCAGAATGTACCCGGCACACTATATTTTATAACAACTTTATTGTACAATACCTACATTCTATGCGAATAAATGATTTGATTTGATTTTAGATTAGTGTCTGAAATGGTATTTTCAAGAAAGGACCACACAGATTTGTGAACTAACCGTATGTGCGCATGTAAACACCGGCAGAAGATTTTCTTATCCAGCTGATTCCTGCGGCCTTGACAGGTCAATCAGTCCGACTTGTGGGAGGCCTGCCAAGGCTTTGTCTTCCGATTTGCACCCGCTACTCCGCTGGAGGCGAGAAACACATGACGGGTAGAAGTGGCAGTGCTTGAGGGAGGCCTAGGACCAGCAGTGGACGTCTTTCTGCTGAAATGATGATTATGACATACCCTTAAAGTCCGGACACAGCAACGCTAGCAGCTTCCCGGACAAGATCCTTCAGAATGAGCTCTAATACAACGGAAAGTAGAAATAACATATAGCTTCGCAGGTTGATACAAAAAATAAATTCGTAACCTCTACACTCTACGCATCGAGCTACGCCGCAGCACGCACTGCTACGCTCGCGTGCTCTCTTCGCTTTAAGAAGGTTTTCCGAGATTTCCTTTTTTTGTGTGATTGATTTTAGCGAATTCCTTTTATTTTTAGTAAAACTATTCTTCAAGTTCCACGGTTCCAGTCTAGTTGAACGGAATATCGCTGGCAAGGGTATATAAGGTGAAATACTTGGGACATCTATTGACTGCTGACCTAAGACTTTGATGATATTGAAAGAGAAAGAAGGGCGCTGTCGGTCAGAGCTAATATGATCGCTCGCAGGTTTGCATGCTGTTCTAAAGAAGTGAAGAAAACCTTGTTTAGTGCATATTGCACCTCATCTTACACGTGCAGCCTGTGGGTAGATTACACTCAAAAATCGTACAGCGCCGGGTATTGATGGGGCTGTTCCGCTTCTGTAGCGCATCAGGAATGTTTGCTGAAGTTCGTGTTGATTGCTTCTACGCTACGATGCGAAAAAGATGCGCATCCCTGGTGCGCCGGGTGCGGGCCAGTCCCAACATTATACTGCGTTGTATCGCGAGCAGACTGGACTACTTGTGTGTGAATCGCTGCTGCAAGCTTTCCACATCGGTGTTGAGCTTGTAGCAGGGGTTCTCAGTGATATATATGGCAGTGGTTAAGTGTGTAGGTTAATATTACTAACACAGTAATTAAGAAATTAATAAGAAATATTGTTCCTAACATAATATTATATAAATAAATAAACCCCAATGTATCATAAGCAGTCTTAAAATGTTTCTAATCAATTAATTGTATTTTTAAATGTTTTTAAAATTTTGTAAATTTTGCAAAGAACATATGAATAACAACCTTGCGCTAGCAGAAACGTTGGATTATTAACTTGGTGTAGTGTTTGGGTCAACAAGATACAGGCTGTGCCTAGTTTGGGGCCCGCTGCTTAATCTGACAAAGTCTTCTGTTAGTGAGAACCTCATACCATGCTACTTGTATATTTAAGAACTTGTGTAGACTAATTAATAATAATAATAAATAAATTATAATAACCCCCTATTGTTATCGAAAATTTTACGATATGGTAGTAAGAGAATGTGTCACAATCTCAGTTGGATGTTATTACTGAATAAATATACTACACTGGAATTGTATAATCTCATTTTCGTCCTAGCATTTTACAAACATTGCTGAGGCCGGCTTCTGGTCTAACCAAGATGCGGTTGAATATCAATAATTTACATGGAACGATTGCCATTTGTCTGACCTCTACGACATAACATGTATATACCTAGGTACAAAGCGACTTTTGTACGTACTCAAGATCACCACATCGATATTTGATCGGTGTCTTCGAAACTTGAAATACACTGTTACAAGGATCTTGTGACCAAATCCAGTGGTGGCCCTGTGGTAACGGCCGCGACTTACGAGTTGTAGGTCGTCGGGTCGAACCCAGACAGGCGCTTTACTTTGTGTAAATTATTTCATCACCACTGCTCTCAAAATGGTGAAGGAAAACATCGTGAGGAAACCGGCATGTCTTAGAACCAAAAATTCGGAGACATGCGATATCTACCAACCCGCACTGGGCACGCGTGGTGGATTACGCCCCTCTCCGTCTCACTGAGAGGAGGCCTGTGTCCCAGCAGTGGGAACACAATAGGCTGATTATGCTATGCTTTATGCTAAGGATCTTGTTTGCCAGGGAGGCGCTGTTTGTAAACATTTAAATGATTTTGTGAAATGTGTGGAAAAAGCAAGATGGCGGCGTTAAATGAAATAAACAAATGAGTTCGCTGTCACTAGCGTGAAGTTAGAATTGAGGTTAGCAGGTTTTTTTTTACTTCACTTAATTTTGTCCACTGGTCTGCCAAAAAAACGTACCGTGTTATTACTGTCTTACTAATAATTATGTGCCTACACATTACAATGACGCAAAGCGGTTAATGACGTCAGTATTGCGTGTGAAACCTATTTTAAATAATGATTTCGCGAGCTATTTTTGGTTTCACGCTATTTTTGATTCATAGACAAAAGAGGGTGAACTCGCGTGAAGAGGTTAATTTATGGTAGAAAACGTATTATTAAAGAGGAAAAGAATACAATTTCCGACCTTAATACAATCAGTAAGAAAGCTGTGTTATATTTTTCAAAGGCATTTTTGGAAGTTAAAATAATAATGCACAGCAGATTTTTACAAAGTGTAGGTAAGTGTAATACCTCAAATGCCGAAAAGATTAAATTGAACTCATGATTATGAATAGTTTTTATTAAGGGACCAACATTTTGAAGGATATTGCTAATCCATCGCTTCATATGTTCGAAAAATTTGTCCGCTTAAATAACGTAATTAATGTTGTTGAGCTGTCTAAATGAAAGCCTTGTCTACTGTTAGTGTGTTATGAAATTACCGCGCTGGAATTGGAAACAACAGCTGTTCCATTAATTTTGTCAAATCTATATAATGTAGAAGGAAACCGTGACAGATTTGGTGATCTATCAACGCATAGCTCAAACTGCACTGAGCGGATTGGGCTGAAATTTGGCACACAGATAGTTAAGACGTTGGCATACACTAAGAATGTTGAATGTTTTTTTTGGAAATTCGCCCTAAAAGTGGGTGAAAAGAGGGGAATTTGTTTGTGTGAAAAATCTTATTCAATGACTTAATAAAATTTAAACTTGGCACGAATACATATCTTAGTAAATTAAGGAGGATTGAGGGGTGTCAAAGTTTGTTTGGAAGAATTTTAACGCACGGTCCGATAAACTCGAAAATCAGACCTTAAATTTAAGACAAGAAATAATAAATAACGTGTACCTATCAGGGTTTTTCGAAGATCATACTCTGAAGGAGCACTGGGGTTATTCAAGTTTCGAGGGGAGGACTTTACTGCGTGGCTTGATTAACAAAAAAATGGCTATGGAAACATCTAAAAGATGATTTTTCGAATTGATTTTTCAAATGATTTTTCAAATTGCTCCCCTGTGGGGGGGGGGGGGGGGAGAAAGAGGGGGTACATTTTATATGAAAAACCTTATTCCTTTGGTTAATTAACTTGAAACTTGGCAATATTTTCCTCAGTAAATAATAAAGGCTTTTAGTATTTTTAAACAGCACCTCACAGAGGATTTAGAGGATGTCATGGTTAGTAAGTAAAGGCGCTGTCGGATTTACTCTTAACTAAGTAGTAATATATTCTCGTACATATTCAAAGTACTTCGAGGGAAGGTACATAATGTGGAAAAAAAAACTACGCGAAATCTGGACCATTTCAAAAAAGAACTATTAAGAATTTTGATAAATAAATGCTATTACTCACTAAAGGACTATCTAGACGACGATTCTATTTATTATTACACCTCACCTATTTTGAGGATCTTGAATCTTGTTTGACATTAACATTAATATGACACTTAATTAATCTATTTGACATTTATTTTAATTGATTGTATTTTTAAATTTTTATGCCTTTTAATATTGACTTTCTTACTGATGTGAAAGTTTACGTAATTCTACCACTTAATGAAATTTTATAAGTTAAATGTATGGTAAATAGTAAAAATTTGACAATGTTATTTATACATCATTCAATATTTTTGTACGCCTTTGTGCAAAACATAGAAGATCTACCTATCTGTAACATCTCACACTCTGTTGTAATTAGACCTATGTTTACAAATAAAGCATTCTGATTCTGATTCTTTGTTCCGGACAGGTACGTGTGGCGATGACGAAAGTCACGGCTGCTGGAAGAGCCGCGCGCTCGGACCTATCTTATTAAGTGAGGCGCCACTGACGCGTGCACTCCGCACTCTCAACCTCAAAGCTAGTGACACGGACCTTTTCTATGGTTCTCTGAGTGAGTTCACAAAGAACGCATTGTATGTTATAACTTACAAAATGTAATTATTATAATAAGTTAGGATATGTACACTATCGCAATAGGTCACCCTGTAATGATAGATGTAAGTTGGAAAATAAATAAATAAATAAATTTAAAACAAAGAACAAAAAGTACGTAATTTAGGGTTTTTCATAAATCAACTCTTAACGGGGTGGAAAAGGCGTAATTTTGGATTTTACTGCTTGCTTCAATTAATTCGAAAATGGGTATAAATAATTTTAAATCATACAATGCAAATGTATCAACCGATGGTGTTGTTATGTGCATAATCCGAAGTGAAATGCCAGTTTGCGTAGTGTGACACTGTGTAAAAATAATACTACAAGGAATAAGAAGGACACTGGGATCACATACCATCAGTAAGTATCGTTGATGTTGAATTGTGTTACCAGCTGCTCAACTGTTACCCGAGTTAATGGAAAATATGTTATGCTGTAGTCTATTAGTTAAGTTATAAATATAGCGCTGAAAATACGAAAAAATTAACAATACATTAAAAGCGAATGTATAAAGTATATTTGTGTATAGGTTAGGCGTAGGTTTCTTCTTTTGAAAAAAGGAAGGTATGTATAACAGTGATTAGGCCTTATTTTTAATACTTTTTATATATACGACGAACTTTTTGTTTCGTTGTTCGATCAGGTTCCATGGGGAAAGTTGTACAGTTTCATTTTCAATCACCCCTTAGTAACATTTGTACACAATTATGTGTGTAGATTACAAAGATAAACATTCAATAATTTATAGAAATAGGTTAGTTACATGAAATAGGATATATAAAAATCCGACTGGTACTCGTCGAGATAAGCGAGTTCAAACAAAAAATATAAAAGACAATCTCTTAAGGTTTATTACATTAGTATAGATTTAGATACATTTATAAGTATTCGGGTCAATTTTTATGTGACTAATATAGATCAGTGGAATATGATTTTTCAAATAAACAGTGTCCTTTCTTTTCACGAAACGCTTTTTTTTTAAACAAACCCTTTGTTTAAAAAAAAAGCGTTTCGTGAAAGTCGTTTAGAAAGTTTATTTCAAATACAAGGCTCTTAGGCACTTTTGAAGATCAACATATACATTAAAATAGAATTGATTCTAGTCACCCCTTACAAAAGGTAGTTTCGTATGTAGAAGAATGGTCTCTTTTAAAGTCCAGACAAAATCTTGGTCACATCATGTAAAGACCATTTCAGACACCAATCTACATGATTGGTGTCTGAAATGGTCTTTTGAGAGAACCACACAGATCGAGAGGACCTGTCCATTCAGTGCACGCATTTGTCAGTAATCATGCAGCTGAACTCAGAACTAAGGAGCTCATCGATTCGACGACCATTACCAAAGAAAGGACATTTAGGTAGGCCGCATAAATTACTCACACTGCTAGACCATGATTAAAACTCACAGAGAAAAGAAAAATTCTGATTGCGCGATGCAGGATTTGTGTGACGTCAGTGTGATGCGTTGTTCGCATGTGGCGGTGTAGATGCCGCCACATCACTCCCCTGCGGAGACCGGAGGTCGATAGTGGACTAAGTCTTGTATCTTGCGATGCTTGCCAGTGCCAGTTGGGTTCCAGTGGGTTGGTACCAGCCGAATGTGCAGTGTGATGTGCCAAGGTTGCTGATGAGGCTGAAGGTGATGACCAGGCATGCGCTTGCGCTGCATGCTGATGGTCAGGACAACCGTTCAAGCCGTGGTTGCTGGCTGGCTGTGTGACTTGCGGGAGTGATTATGATAACGTCACGCTGAAGTAGTTGCACGAAGGCTGCGCTGACGTTCATCACGTCGTGGTCACCAGTTTAGAGATATATGCTAGCTGCGCGGTAAACTCTGATTGCGCGATGCAGGATTTGTGTGTCGTCAGTGTGATGCGTTGTTCGCATGTGGCGGTGTAGATGCCGCAACCGACGAAAACATAAAAAAAAAGAAACAGATTGTTTTCACATTCACAATTATTAAAATATTTTTTTTCCATAATTTATATATGTAAATACCTACTATAATAATATGTAGGTGTGATGTAGAGTGTACATCTTTGCTTAACCATTCGAGAAACACAGGCATGTTATTATTTGTTTCTGTTATGTTAGATAGGGTAGTGATTGTGAGATAGTATTGAATCAAGAGCAACTATTAACTAATTCGTCTATAAAACTGTTTTCCTGGGGATCACGCTCGACTCAAGGCTACAATGGGGTTCTCATTTAACATCTCTTGCAAAACGGCTAAGTTCAGTGCCTTAGGCAGTCAGAAAAATCCGTCAAATTATTGATGTAGGTACCGCGAGGCTGGTATATTTCAGTTACTACTACTAGTTCAACCAGGTTTCAGACTGGCTAAAGTAGACTCATCTTTCATGGGGTACTGTTTAAAATACATACATACATACATAAACTCACGCCTTCTTCCCATGGGGGTAGGCAGAAACCACAGAACGCCACCTGCTACGTTCCTTACATACTCCTTTTGCCTCGTTTACGTTCATACATCTGGTCATACACGAGCGCCGGTCGAGAGTACTTCGCACCTGACCTTTCTGAAGAACATCACCAATAAGGTCACTATATGTCTTCCTAGGGCGTCCCCTCCCGGCGTTTCCACTCACATCTGCCTTGTAAATACCTTTTGTTAGTCTCCTTTCATTCATCCGCTCAACATGACCAAACCATCTAAGCATACTCTTTGCAATTTTTGTCACTACATCTTCTTTTAAACCACACCGTTGCCTTATCACATCATTCCTCAGCCTATCAAAGTCACACTACACATGCTCCGCAAGGAACGCATTTCCACAGCATTTATTCTGCTTTCATGCTTCTTTTGCCACACCAAACATTCACTTCCATCCATAAGCGTTGGCACCAGCACACTATTGTGAACAGCCAGTCGTGCCTTCTTGGACATCAACTGGTTGGTCACAATTGCATGTGTACCACCATTCGATTTATTTCCCGCATTCACTCTCCTTTCGACATCTCCATCAATCTTACCACCCCTTGTAAACAGACTCCCCAAATATACGAACTTACTTACTTGCTCCACAATCTTACCATTTATTTTCACATCACACACCGATACATCCTCTTCTCTTTCAAACACCATGACTTTCGTCTTGTTTACATTTATATTCATCCCTTTCATCTTATATGCTTCATCCATCACAGTAACAATGTCTCGCAACTGTTCTGCTTACGATGCAAGTAGCACTTGATCGTCTGCATAGAGCAGGCATTTAACAGGCAACTCATTCATCGTCAATCCACATTCACCCTCTTTCAAATCCTTCAGACAGTTATCCATGTACAGGTTGAACAGCCACGGTGACGCTACACAACCCTGTCTAACACCCCTCGAGAAGGAGAACCAGTTCGAGTATGCCCCATTTATCCTTACACAAGCACTGGAATCCTTGTATAAGGATTTCAGTGCACGTACCAACCACCCCGTACAACTATAGTGTCGACCACAGTTTCTCCCTCCACACACTGTCATAGGCCTTCTCCAAGTCCACGAAAGCACAGTAGACTTTCTTATGCTTTGCCAGATGTTTTTCGGCTATGCTTCTTAAGGAGAAGATTTGGTCCATACAGCCCATTCCCTCTCTAAATCCTGCCTGCGCATCCCGTATTTTCTCATCTCTCACTCTTATCACTCTGTTTATCAAAACCTTCGCATACAGTTTGCCGACAACACTCAAAAGACTAATGCCGCGGTAGTTTTTACACTCCTGCTGAGAGCTTTTTCCCTTATATAGTGTTACAATTACAGCCTTACACCAATCATCCGGTACACGGCCATTTCTCCAACACATATTAAAGATTAGGTACAGCAGGCTTGCCACCACCCCGTCACCGCCCTTAAGCAGACACTCTGTCGTACCCTGCAGCTTTGCCGACTTTCATCCCTTTCAGCGCTCTTACAATCTCATCTATTTCTATATCATTCTCTTCATCTACTTCTGAGCTTGGGTCTTTAAAACTGGCGTCTGCCCAGTTACCCACTCCTTGCACACTATCCTGACAAGTAAACAAACTTTCAAAGTATCCCTTCCAGCGTTCCAAGACCTTACTTTCTTCGCTCAGTATACATCCATCTTCTGCTCTTATAACATTCATACTCGATGTTCCTGTCACTCCGCGAGCCAATCTTACCTGTTTCCAAAACAGCTTAACATTGGCTCTGAAGTTATCAGAGAACTTCCTGTTATACTTTTCTTCCTTTTCATCCTTTTTCATTTTTACCATCTCTTTCACTTTAATTTTCATTTCGGAGTATTACGTCTTCACTCTTTCCAAATCATCGGTCACATTTGTTGCCTGATTCATCCTATTTTGGGCCTTACAGGCTAACACATTAAGCCAGGCCTCTTTCTTCTTCCTCACAACCTCTTTTACTTCACCATCTACCCAAGAATCATTCGTTCTACTACCACACTTCCTCTGCGCCAGATCACATACTTTTGTGGCTACTTGCACCATACTATCTTTTGCTATCTCCCATACTTCTTCTAGACTGTAATCATTCGTATCATCAAATATCTTATCCGTCTTCACTTTTAATTCCCTCTTATATTCCTCTTTTACTTTCAAATCTTGCAGTGCTTCTACTTTTATTCTGTCTAGAGCAGTCACAGGAACTCGAACTCGGTGACGCCAATGCCTGAACAGACCATCCACCCGACACATAACCAGATAATGATCAGTCCCTACATTAACACCCCGATATGCTCTAGTATCTGTGTCTAGTGTCTTGCCTTTCCCACGTGTAGCTGTGAACCTTTCTATGATTAAACATAGTGTTCATAACTGACAAACAACTGTTTCAAATGTTACAATAAAAAACCTCCCTACATACTTCAACAGAATGAGACGAAATTCAAATCCTTTGTAAAACGCACACTGTACAGAATGGCATATTATAAGTTAGGGGATTACATCGCTGATAAAAATGCCTGGCTCAATGCTGGTCCTGCTCCACACCACAACTAAGTAATTAACATTTGAAATACTGTAGGAGCTGCTGGAAGATTGTACGAATATATTTGCATTGTACAAACTCAATCTCTTTTATATTATATAAATGCATAGCACAGGTGTGAGTACTTTGTACTATGGCGCTAGCATTTACCGGGTAATTTCTTATATTGCCTTGAATGTGCCCAGCAGGGCTAACATGCCAGACGCGACAATTACTCACTCTCGTATTTTCTCGTCGCGTCTATACCGTCACTTTACTCGTTTTCTGACAGCACTGCCACAAAATACTTGACTTGTTCTGTCAAACTTGATGTTTTCTCGTTAAACCCTAACATGACCACCTAATTTATCTCGCATTTTGACAATTCAACATGAGAAAATCGTGATTTTCTCTAATTTAGTCGTCCTCGATTTTGACGACGAGAAGAGTAGACAAAATTATGATACAAAAAAAAAAATTGAATTTCCAAAATAACATGGCAAACTCATAATTATACTTATTTTCGTTCTGGTTCTATTAGACAACATGAAAAAACTTAATTGAAATACTGAATTGACATAATTGATTTGATTGAATTGAATGAAAATACTTAGTTTTAAAGCACCTACCTACCTACCTACCATTGGAATGAAGTTCCTTTCGGCGGCCGCGACAGATAGTTTGGCGCAGGGAAGCACTATTACGTAGATGAGCATCAAGTGCAGTAATAATCAGTCTAGTTTGTCAATTATGGTGATTATCGAAATCTAGGGAGTTACGGCTGTACCTGCCTACGCAACATAATTACGAAAATCGCCAGTTAAGTCCGCAAAGTTGGTGAGTAAAAGCAATATCATGTGTTTTATGCTGATTGTTACAATATCAACCTTCGCTTTTTGGTTTTGTAAATTCATTGCATGCATAATTTGAACATGAATGATGTAACCAATTTATTGTAAGCATAATTTGATTTAAAAGAGTGTCCGTGGAGTTTCTTGCCCGTTCTTCTCCATAGGTACCTACTACGCTTTGGAATGGGCAACTAGCTTCACCGACCTTGACAATTCAAAAGTGCCTGTAATTGGTTTATTTGAAATAAATGCTTTGAGTTTTTTTACTGTATGTTTCGGAAATACAGAGTAGGTATTCTAGTTTTTTTTATACTTAGAAAATAACTAATGAAAATAATTGATTAGGATGTATATTAAATTATTATGGTGGGTTAAATTTATAACCTAGAGAAATCTTTTAAGATGTGGTGCTTTATGGTTCTTGTGTATAAAGAAAAGGACTGAAACTCTTTTCTCTCATTAGGTAATTTATAATACAACTCTGTGCTTGTTCGATGACCTCTTCGATATTGTTTCCAAATAAATACTGACTAAAACCCACCCGTGTTCCTTCAGTTGTCTGTGCCAGGGCCACGGTATCTCTTTCAAACAACCCGCGGCCCGTGCCGGGATGCTGTTATAGCTGCCGACAACATGGAAACCTTGAATTGTAAATTAAATGTGTCGATAGCTGCTTGTGAAAGCTGGTTTTCTATGAATAATCTTAAAATAAAAATAAGTAAGACAAAATGCATGATGTATGTTTCCTACAAAGCTTTAGTCAACGTAGAATCCTTAGGCAGGAATATTGATATAGTAGTGCTATTATGTTATCTCACCATGAAAACTGAGGTGAAGTGAGCGTGGAGTGAGATGTCAGTGCCACTGATGTTACGGATTGACCAAGACGGGTTGACATTGACAGCTCACTCCACGCAAGTCTTCAAGGTGAGATTTCTACAGAATCGACATACTGATCATAAGTAAATGCTCGTGTATTTAACACACGTACGGATCGTCGACATTTTATTTCAGAACTTGGCCTAACGCACCATCTTGTGTCTTGTCTACACAAGAAGAGCATCGCTGTGCCACAATCTTCACCACAGATTTCAATACATTCTAATCAAAAGCACACTCACCGTGTCCAATCTTCCTGCACTCGCCTCTTTGCCTTTCATAGTACCCGTTCGAACAGGCACATATGCCCTCCTCACAGGCCATGTTGTAGGGATCCCTGAGGGCTCCTGAGCACTCCTCATTCCATTCACAGACACCTCCAAAATCTACCGACTGACAACAGTCTGCAACCTGTTTAACAAATTACCAGCAGGATTTAAGAATATTCAGAATTTGTACATGTTTAAATTAAAGTCAGGGCTTTGTAATAAATAAAGCCTATTACAGCATTGACGAATTTTGTAATGACGAAAATCTTAAAACAATTATTAAGTTAAATTTATTACTTTTAATGCTTATTATTTCGACATTGAATGTAATTTTGTAGCATTTTACTAGGGACTTTGTTCTGCATCAATAAGAATATTAATGTTTGTAAAGTTAATATTTTTAATGATGGGCGAGGAACGAGGTTACTTTTATTAGAATTGTTTATGTTGCTTCTTTGTGTGTACCTACTGCGCAAATATTTTCGACACAAATGTATTTTTGTTGTGAAATAAATAACTTACTTGAACTGGCATGACAAAAAAAAGCGACTTTAATTTTTACTAGGAATTAACATAATACAGGGTTAGGTTAGCTAGAGAAACTCCGCAGACGCAATATCTAAACATGACAAAAGAAAAAAGAAAAAAAAGGAAATGTTTTTTATGCATAAAAACATTGTTTTTACAACATATGTTTTTTCATGGGGTCATAGACCGTAATTAATGTATAGTCAGTAGAAATATCAGTTAAAAATGTGTTTTTTTGGTTAAACTTCACAGACGTGTTGGGTTTCGATATCTAAACACGATAAAACAAAAGAAAACAGATTTTCTCAACTCAAACAAAACTACCAGCGGTCGTTGACCCCCTAAAGAAACATAATTTGATTTTCTCAAAATCGTCATCTAATTTAGTTTATTGCATTTTGCAGGTCAGTATGCTACTCTTAATCCTTCATTGCAACAGCGAGTACGGAAAGCCTCGTATAGATTTAGATGCGACATAATAGTTACATACAGTTTACATACGTAAATATTATACTTACTCGTATAATTATAATCAGCAATAGAGAGATATATTGATGCTTTCTACACCCGCGTGGACGTCGGAAAGTATCACGGAAACGTCCCGTACTACACAACCTGTCCCTGACTTGCAAATTGCAAAAAATGTGAGTAAATTTTCATTCCGCGGGCTTCCTCAGCGCATCCCCCTTAAAGGAGACCAGCTCATCCCGCTTGCCTTTGCGTTGGCGCTTAGCACATTTTGATCATCTGACATGCGGGAGATGTGTCAAACCTAAATTATTAACTTACCGACAATCGGTATATTTTGACATCATAAGTCTTCCTATTGAAAAAATCTTTTTCTGAGGACGTTTGCGTAAAGCCATAGTCGCATCAGCAGGATTCGCTTCAGTTCGGCGAGAGTATTGTGGCGGCATCTACACCGCCACATGCGAACAAACGCATCACACTGACGTCAGACAAATCCTGCATCGCGCAAGCAGAGTTTACCGCGCAGATAGCATATACTCGTATACTTCTACTTCCCGACATCAAAACGTTGGGCAGTTGCCCACCAGATACGACATCCATCTGATCGGAGGATCCTCCCGTTTCCAAGAGTATGAGTGAACTTTACAACTTGTTACTCATATCTCTATAGTATTACGTGAACGATCTTCAAAAAATAAATTCTCAAAAACTCCTCTTAAAAATGAATCGATCGTAAACTAAAGCAAATCCTACATCCGTGATTCATTCACAACGGAATCACACTTAGCTATAATCTTTAGTATGCGTGTGTTTTGAAACATTGTATCACTGATAAGGTGATATCACACAGCTGCGAAACAAATGTTTAAGATTATCGATACCTATATTTGGTAATCTCGAACACCTGCATAATTGCCCGATAGTGCGTAGACTTGCGAATTTATAGACGCATAACAGTGACGTCACGCAAAATCCTGCAGCATGCAAGCAGAGTTTACCGCACAACTAGCATATACAGGGTAGAAGGGACATCGACGCACAACATGATACCATGGATTCAGTACATGATTCTGGAACCCCTGGAGTTGAAATGTTCATCGGTTATCAGAGATCTGCTGTTTCATAGAAAAATGCAATACCCACGCGGTCAAAATGTATGGCAGAGCAATTTTTTTTTAAATAACCGACAAAAAATAATCAACGCAGGGGGGTTCAGAATCATGTACTGCATCCATGGTATCAGGTTGTGCGTCCCTTCCACCCTGGATACATTGTCGAGCATTTGTCCACCAGACACAACACAAGGAGCGAGGAGGATCCTCCTCGCTCGAATCATGTACTGCATCCATGGTATCAGGTTGTTGAGCATTTGCCCACCAGACAACACAAGGAGCGGGAGGATCCTCCCTTTTCCACAGGGTATGAGTGAACTTTACACCCTGTTCCTCATGCCTCTTTACTATAAAGGTTCCTTCAAACAGGAGCGATTCGCGTTGCGTGGCGCGCCAGTCTTTACAAGCATTAAATAGTAAAATATTATACATTTTGTTTTGTTTGGCCCCGGTCTAAAATTCCGATATATCTGGTGAAACGCACGATTAACTCCTAAAATATTAGAAATATAGATATGAGATAATGTTTTATTCGGCTTATTATTAAAACGTGCCTCGCCTCAGGGCGTAGTGTTTAGAGTGTATTTATGTAATTAGTTTAATTAATAGTTTATAGACAAATAATTAAAATGTGGTCTGAAAAAGTATTTTTTATAATAGGTGAGTTATTAAATTAATATTTTATACACGGTCTCCACTCAAGGAATTGTCTCTTTTGGTCTTTACCTCAAGGAGTGGAGACCACGTAACGGCAAGCGTTGGGAAGGTCGCCCAGCTGTAGGTATTAGTATAGATTACGAACAGATGGATTTTAAATGCATAATGGATGCAATAATCGAAGTGAGTAATTATTATTCTAACTATAATTTCCATATTAATATTTTAAATTCGAAAGTAACTCTGTCTTTATGTTACCTTTTTTCGACTAAACCACTAAACGGATCTCGATAAAATTTGGCAAGAGCATAGTTGGCTTCCTGGAGAAGGACATAGGCATATTTTTTTTCCTGGATGTATGTTCCGGATTGGTGCAAAAACGGCTGAACGGATTTGGATGAAGTTTAGCTCACATATAGTTTATGACCTGGATGAACTCATGGGTACTTTTAAATCTCAGTAGTACATTCCCGAGTCATCCGTCGTTTCCGACATCCGACATCCGATCGCTGATGAAGTCGCGGACTACAGCTAGATAACGATAAAGATTTCATTGCAATCAAGCCATATAAAAGTGTGAAAGTGACTGGTTATTTTTTAATGTGTCTCGGCTTAAGGATGTGTCATTATAAAATGGACTGACCGTAAGGTAAGCAGCTGCCTCACTGGCAGCTGCTGGTGGCGACATTGTCATCAGTTTAAAACACAAACCAAGAGTGTCACTGTTTACTTGACAAATGATAAATGATTTTATTTTTGTAAGTAGGTTTGTACCAAGACTTTTACACGTCAATCATATTTAAAAAACTAGATGAGATCGGCGTTTCCTATCTAACTACTCTGAGAAGAAAGGCCCAAACAAACTCAGAGGTCACAGTCTCTTTTAAAGTCCAGACATAATCTTGGTCAGATCATGTGAATACCATGAAGATTGGGGTCTGAAATGGTCTTTTGAGGAAAGAACCACACAGAATGAGTGGACCTGTCCGGTACCCGCATTTATTAGTAATCATGCAGCTCAACTCAGACCTAAGGAGCTCAACGATTCGACGAACAATACAAAAGAAAGGACCATTCCGTAGGCACTAATGTCATTTAGAAACTGACGGCTTGTGACTGAATTTGTGAGCTCAACGCAGTTTCGATGAAAATAATTCTGGAAGAAGGAACTACGGTTTCAAGACACTGTCAGCTTGGTGACTCCGTGCACTGTGGGATTAACGAACTTGACGGCTAGTACACACTAGCGCAACGCGTCAGCGTGACATCCCTATTTGCGGGAGCCTTAAAAATGTTGCTAGGCGAAGTGAAGTGGAGCGAAGTTTTTGTGTTTTAAATGTGAATTAAGTGGATTTCAATGATAAAAAATAAAAAGGGAGACATGAAGTTATACGGATATACCCATCCTCGTTAAGCTGTAGTTCTACCAATCTTCTTTGACTTATAATAGGTGGTGCAAAAGTCATGACCATAACGGGAGATGCAATAATTCTACTTTTAAATTTGTAAAGTAAATGTATACAAAAACACGTCCAAAAGACATGAATCGATGAACTGTTTAAAACAAACAATCCAAAAAAGTCTAACGGTTTAGGCAGCGCACGCCAAGACAGCTCTCAGATGGCAGGATTTTTTCCGACTTACTTGATGCTTATTATTGTGGACAATGGGTTCAATTCCTAGGTCGGGCAACGTGTTATTGGGTTTTTCTATCTGGAATTTCTCAGTAGCAGCCCCGAAGTCTGGATTTGTGCCCGGTAGATGGCAATAGGCTCGCCCCCTATTTTAAGGGACTTAAACATAACTGGCGAAATGTGGGTGTACTATAGGTACACCTCTGCCCAACCCTTCGGAGAAACAAGGCGTGACGTTATGTTTATGTTAAATCACACAAAACCTTTATAAATTGTAGCCTATGGGTTATTCTGATGTGTATGCTATATTCCTGTTCAGTTTTATCAAAATCTGTTGTGTAGTTTTCCATCTTCACAAACTTTCGCGTTTATAACAATAATTATAAAAATACTCTTCTTCTCTTTCTTTCTTCTCTACTTGACTGCCTCGTTGGTCTAGTGGACGCAATCGCTACTGCTGAGCATGAGGTCCTGGGTTCGATTCCCAGGTCGGGCAAAGTGTTATTGGGTTTTTCTATCTGGAATTTCTCAATAGCGGCCCGGAGTCTGGATTTGTGCTCGCCCCCTATTACATGGGACTTAAACATAACTGGCGAAATGTGGGTGTACAGGTACACCTCTGCCCAACCCTTCGGGGAAACAAGACGTGATGTTATGTTATTATAAAAATAATATTTATGTATAATAATAATTTTACAGGATAGTAGGAAGCAGGATTCTCGGCTTCGTTCTATAAAATTATTCATATCTATTCACGTAGTAAATATTTACTTAGTGATTCAGACTGGCTGATAAAACACTGACGCCTCGTAACTGAACGAAAATCAACACTAAACTTTCTAACTTCGTATTAACCTATGGAGGTATGTGGAAACAACAGTACGCCACCTGCTACGATCGCCACATACTCCTTTTGCCTCGTTCACGTTCATACTTCTGGTCATGCATGCACGCCGGTTGCGAGTACAACGCACCTGACCGTTCTTTAGAACATCACCAATATTATTATGACCTCCCGGCGTTTCTACTGAGATCTGCCTTGTAAATTCTTTTTGTTTTAAGAACTTCTATCAACAAACTATACTTTTTCAGCTTGCATCCTGCACAGACACTCGGTGCTTTCAATCTGGACGTGCACCGAGGACACAGACTGCTCGTCACCATCAGGGTCTGTCTGCCAATCCGGAATGTGCGTCTGTCCGAGTGGTCAACAGTTGGTGCTGGCCGGAACCGCGTGTGCTAGACGTAAGTACCTAGATTTTATTTTGTTTGATCATCTTCATCGGCCTGCCTTTGGTGAAATCGGCACTTAGTACCAATTTCACCAATGAAACTGAACGCGATCAGCACTTTTAAACTCAGTTCGAGAGCTGTCAGTGTTAATATTTTCTATGGGATATTTACACTGACAGCTCTTGAACGCGTTTTAGATGTGCTGAACGCGTTCAGTAACATTGTTGAAATCAGCACCCAGTGTCATGGTGACATATTCCACAGACAATAATTATACTGGCAGCTCTTAAACGTAGTATATGTGCAGATCGCGTTCAGTTTCATTGGTGAAATTCGTTATTAAACTGAACGCGATCAACACATCTGAAACGCGTTCAAGAACTGTCAGTGTCAATATTCCACAAATAATGACACTGACAGCCTTAAACTTAGTTTATGCTGGAAAGCTTGGAAACATGATGGTCCAGCTCCATAGGACAATCCAGTCTAGACAAAATCATTCTGTTTGCTAATTTAATTGTATAATTAGTTGTTTTTACTCAACTCACACACTGACTTATTCCTAGTTAATATTTTAGAAAAATCACAAACTTTTACTGTTTGTAAATATGTGAGCACCATGTACCTATCACGTGATAAATTTATATGTTTTTGCTTTATTATAACTTTTTACCAAGTGTGGTATAGTATTTTTATTATTGGTGCATCGTCTTCACATAGAGAAATATAATTAATGTAAAAAAAAAGTTTGTAAAACATTTTAAAAGAGTAACGGTCGAGTTTCTTGCCCCTTCTTCTCCATACAAAACTACCTTACGGAAGGGGGGCCTAGAATCAAATCTATTTTAATGTAAAATTTGACGTTATTCTTTGACATTGTCCTCTCAATTTAACCAAAGGTTAATTTCACAAATTCACCAATAACATTGTCAAAGTCAAAGCATTTATTTCAAATAGGCACATTAAAGGCACTTTTGACGCCACATGCACCAAGAATACAAATTTACTATACCACAGGAGTAAAAAGACTTTAAGATAAAGCAAAGACAGATAAATCAATCACGTGATAGGTACATGGTGCTCACATATTTACAATCATTGTAAAAGTACATGACTTTCCTAAAATATGAACTAGGAATAAGTCAGTGTGCGAGTTAGGTAAAAATAACAAATTATACAATTCAATAAGTAACCAGTTTGATTTTGTCTAGCTTGTGCTCGTTTGTGTTTCATCCCGTTGTTCCAATTAGGTATATACCTACTCGTTTTTTTTTAAATATGAATAACTTTTGAGAGCAGGATTACTTACTTACTATTCATTTTCTAATAAACATTTTATTCCAACAGCTGCACCGTACTTAACATCGCCTTGTATGGATGACCTTCAGTGCACGAATCTACTCACAAGTTTCCAGTGTCGTAGGGCGGAAGGTGCCTCAAATGCAGCAGGTTGGTCTAAGATTATCACTAAGCTCGTCAAAACTGTCAATCACAGCTAATAACGTGCACCTGACATTTTGTCACATTAGTTTTGCGATAAGTATCGTTTGAGAAACTTGCCAAATGTAATCTCAGCCCGAACAGCCCAAATGACTGTGGTTGTTATGGCACTGAATTGGAACCCTATTTATAAGTATTCTATCAAATTACTTGATTAATTTACTCATCATAACATCACGCCTGTAGTCCCAGAATGGTTAGGCAGAGGTGTACCTATAGTACACCCAAATTTCGCCAGGTATGCTTAAGTACCATGTAATAGGGGGCGAGCCTATAACCATCAACCGGACACAAATCTAGACTCCGGGCTGCTACTGAGAAATTTAAGATAGACAAACTCAATAATCCTTTGCCCGACCTTGGAATCGAACTCAGGACCTCATGCTCAGCAGTAGCTCTTTCGACCACTAGACCAACAACGAGGCAGTCACAAAATCACGGTCAGTCACAAATCAGTCAAGTCAGTTTACAAATTACTTGAAATAATATACATACAGGGTGGCAATTGCACGAACATCGACGAGGAAACTGAAGCCACGAGTTCAGCTCATGAAGTTTTCGTTGGTTTAAAAAAAAAACTTTGCTTTTTCATAGGCAAATGCAATATTTATACGGTCAAAATGTAAACAGCATTTTTTATATAATATCTATATACAGAACACATAACATCACGCCTTGTTTCCCCGAAGGAGGTTGTACATATAGTACACCCACATTTCGCCAGTTGTGTTTAAGTCCCTTGAAATAGGGGGCGAGCCTATTGCCATCTACCAGGCACAAATCAAGACTTCGGGCTGCTACTGAGAAATTCCAAATAGAAAAACCCAATAACACGTTGCCCGACCTGGGAATCGAACCCAGGACCTCATGCTCAGCTGTAGCGATTGCGACCACTAGACCAACGAGGCAGTACCGTAAATATCCGACGAACAATTTAACGCAGAACCATATACTGAATCCACAGGTTGCGCATCAATGTCCTGAATACAAGGCCAAATTGAATTAGTTAGCGAAACTCCACAGTCGTGATGTTTAAGCACGATAAAACATATTAAAAAGATTTGAAGAACTATCATGCCAATAACGCACGATAAAAACAAATACACATCATAATCATCTTCTCCTTTCCAGAAGGCCAATGCGACTGCAAACCAGGCTTCCACTACTTGGTCGGTCGCTGTTGGAAATCGGTAGATTTTGGAGGTGCCTGTGAAAGGAATGAGGAGTGCTTCGGAGCCCTCAGGGATCCCTACAACATGGCCTGTGAGGAGGGCATATGTGCCTGTTCGAACGGGTACTATGAAAGGCAGAGAGGAGAGTGCAGGAAGATTGGACACGGTGAGTGTGCTTTTGATTAGAATGTATTGAAATCTGTGGTGAAGATTGTGGCAGAGCGATGCTCTTCTTGTGTAGACAAGCAAGACACAAGATGGTGCGTTAGGCCAAGTTCGGAAATAAAATGGCGACGATCCGGACGTGTGTTAAATAAACTACCATTTTCTTACGATCAGGTAGTCGGTTTTGTAAAAATCTCTCCGTGAAGACTTGCGTGGAGTGAGCTGTCAGTGTCATCCCGTCTTGATCAATCTCTAGCATCAGTGGCACTGACAGCTCACTCCGCGTTCACTTCATCTAAGTTTTGACGGTAAAATGGTTACAGAATAGCACTACTGAACTAAAAGTACGTGAATCCGCTACAAAACGTACATTTCTTCGGATGTAGATTTGTAGAACCATTCACAAATTGAGTGCTTTGATTATTTGGCTGCATAAACCAGAAATCATAATTTTAAATCGTGAACCTTTTCTTGACAATTGAGTTTAATTTTAAAACCTCAATTTTCGTCGCAGATTTTTCAATTACTATTTAGATAGTAATGTTATTCAAATCCAATGACACCTTCTAAATATATGTGAATGTGTAATTCTAATTCTATTAACGTGATTGCTTTAGAATTTGACCTGAACAGCACCCTAATTGCGTAACACATTTTCGTAAACGATTACGACTAATCTGTTTGATTTTGACGGTTCAAGAACATTCATTGCGTTCTATATATTGTTGAGCAGATTTTTTATCGAACTTAAGAAGCAATGGATTAGCAATCTGTTTCAAAACGATTCAGATTCCGATTGATTGTGTATTACGCAATTAGGGTGCAGGACTTGGTTTGGCCGTAAGTCGATTTAAACTATACCGTATTTGTATTTCTATTTTCAGCTGTCGGTGATGGCTGTATCTTGGATGAAGACTGTCAGTTCACCAATGGAGTCTGTGACCCATTGAACTTTAGATGTATTGACAGTACCAGCCGTAAGTCCAATTATTACCTACCTTGAAAATTCGCTAATACCAGGTTTCAACCTAAATCTATAGAGGTATGAGGAGCAGGTTGTAAAGTTCAGTTTTCTCCGTAGAAAAGGGAGGATCCTCCGACCAGACGGGTGTTGTGTCTGGTGGGCAACTGCCCGACGATTGATGTCGGGTCGGGAAGTTTTATATAAGCTAGCTGCGCGGTAAGCTCTGATTGCGCGATGCAGGATTTGTGTGACGTCAGTGTGATGCGTTGTTCGCATGTAGCGGTGTAGATGCCGCCACATCACTCCCCTCCGGAGACCGGAGGTCGATATTGGACTAAGTCTTGTATCTTGCGATGCTTGCCAGTGCCAGTTGGGGTTCCAGTGGGTTGGAACCGGGTGTCGCATAGTTAGCGGTCAGTCGAAACTGTCTGCGATGATGCCCTATAATAGTGAGTCGGGGTGGCTGACTGCTGGTGTCGACCAGAAGAGGGATTTAGCGCTCTACTTGTGGACCGGCCGAATGTGCAGTGTGTTGTGCCAAGGTTGCTGATTAGGCTGAGGGTGATGACCAGGGATGCGCTTGCGCTGCATGGTGATGTTCAGGACAACCGTTAAACTGTGGTTGCTGGCTGGCTGTGTGACTTGCGGCAGTGATGATGATGACGTCACGCTGATGTAGTTGCACGAAGGCTGCGACGCAGTTTTGTAACTAACCTAGTTATTTGTGTACCTACGCAATCAATTTTGTAAAATGTGTTTTTGTTCCAATAAAGATTATTATATTATAACTGAAGTTAACATCGCAAAAGTGAAGAAAATATTAACTGAAAATCCTCTTTCAAGTTTAAGAGAGATATCCGCTGAACTTTCTGTGTCTCACGAGTCGATCAAAACCATTTTAAATAATCACTTGGGTATGAAACATGTTGCCGCTCGGTTAGTTCCAAAAGACCTGAATTCTGTCCAAAAACTCAATCGCATAAGAGTTGCTGAGAACATGCTAGAACGAGTCAATTCCGATCTAACATTCATGAAACGCATTGTTACTAGTGACGAGACGTGGGTTTACGAGTTTGACATGCAAACATCCATCTGGTCGGAGGATCCTCCCTTTTCTAAAGAGTATGATTGAACTTTAAACCCTGTTCCTGTTATCTCTTTAACATGACAGCTGATAAACCGACCACTACACTTGATGCCGGATAATTCCCTGCACATTTTCAAATATTAGGACAATCTTTAGGACTCAGGTTTTGGCCAAAGTCTGCTTTTTGTTTTTTTTTAATGGTTATTGTCCGATAGACAATGACAATTAAAACATTCCAAAAACTAATAATCTTTTTCGATTCCAGCCTCCACATTCGCACACGTGGTAAAAAACAACGTCACCACTAGATCTACATCTCTGTCTACATCTCTCTCGAGAAGCCACGGCAGCACATGTGACGTCACCAACGAATGCCCGGAGCCCTTTCAGTGTTCTGCATTCGGTTTCTGTGTCTGTCCTAGAGGATACTATCCTAATGTTGCTGGCACCACGTGTTTTGCTGGTAAGAACAAGTTTTTGTTTACATCACTGTCAAAATCATAGTGATCTTTACTGCCTTTGTAACAAGGTTGCTGCCATTGACAAGTGTGTCAAATTCAGAATGATCTTTATTGTAGTTAGAATAAGATTGCTATTGGGTTGCTGCTGTCAAAGCTAACATAACTATGACTGTACAAGGATTTTATGGCACTCGAAAGGCTGTTGGTATACATTTGTGCAATTGGTTTTATAAATGTATTTAAATAAATATATACAGTTTAAAAAGCACACTTTAACTTTAACGTTTTTTATTATTTTCTTCTTTTTGGTTCTTTTGCTATATAAGCGTGTTTTTTTTTAAACTATAATGAATTTTCTGAATTTATTGTCTCAAGACGACAATTTTTTTTTTTAAATATGAGGTTATTGTATTGTCATCGGCCCTGGACCCTTGTGCAAATTTTTAAGTTAATCAGAGTCCTAGAAGTAGCTGAAAATGAAGTTAAAAGATTTCGTTACATGCATACAAACAAGCTAATAAAAGCGTGATAACAAGATGCCGGCGGTAGTTCCGATTTTGGCCACAAGCCCAAAGAAACTTGTAACGCTTTATGTATCATTGCCTCGTTGGTCTAGCGGTAGCACGCGCTATACTGCTGATCATGGGGTTCATTGGGTTTATCCAACAGGAATTTCTTAGTAACAGTCCGGGACCAGTTATTTTTCTTATAAAACTTTTTTCCTTCTAGCTACGCCATTTCTTTGCAAAAATCAAATGTTTTTATTATCTTTCCAGAACTCGGTACCACTTCTACTGAAGAACAATGTGCTGGTTTCCTGGCTGAAGTTATAGATGGCGTGTGTGGCTGCCCAGCTAACGTGTACTTCGATGTAAACATGAGGGATTGTGTTAAAGGTAGGTAAAAAAATTGAAGAAGCTAATTTGAACTTAATATGACGGCCATTGCTTCGAAACAGAATCACAGTGCTGGATTTTTTCTTGCCTCCTCTCATTAGTTATTGTTAGCGGTGCGCGCTTTACTTGTAGTTACCAAGTGAACAAACATGCTGTGAATGTGTGCGTAAGCGCTGGAGCTCTCGTTACCATCCGGGACAATGGTGAATTCGGAAGTGTGTGTGTGCATGTGTGTGTTACGTGTTGATTTCGCTTCGTGTTGTAAAAATACTGTAGCAAGCTTGACTTTATACCATAACATTGTGTGGAGTAACGGTGTCTCCGATTCTCCACTCGAGAGGTGAGTGATGGCCGAAGCTAGAGACGGTATTGGCAACACTTTCCGTACAAACCAAGCGTTATCGTAAACTCAAGGAAACTGACAGTACTTGAGACAATTCTGGTAATGCCTTTGATAGTCGAATTTGCGTTCAGCGCGATGAGCAGTCCGAGGAGAGCAGTGTTGGCCCTGTTGTTACAACAGGGCCAACACTGCTCTCCTCGGACTGCTGGTCGCGACTTACGAGTTGTAGGTCGTAGGTCGAACCCTGACAGTATCTTTACTATGTGCAAATTATTTCATCACCACTGCTTTCAAAACGGTGAAGGAAAACATCGTGAGGCAACCGGCATGTACTAGAACAAAAAAATTGAAGACATGTGACATCTACTAATCCGCACTGGGCCCGTGTGGTGGATTACGCCCTCCCTCTCACGTAGAGTAGGCCTGTGCCCCATCAGTAGGAACAGTATAGGCTGATTGCGCGGTCGCGAATATTATTAGTAGGTACTGGCGTCTCTTTAGACGCATGAGGGAAATGTAGTGGGAAAAGTATTGAGTATTAATGTAGTTGGTTATAAGAGCAGAGGAAGACCAAAGAAGATGATATGGTTGAGAAAGAAGGTGACTATGGAAATGACGACTAAAAGAGAAGCATGTAAGGAAAAGAGATGTTGTCCTGAGCCCAAATTAATTGGGATCAGTGCATGAGAATGTTGCTGACGACTGGCGTCTCTTTAGTCGCCTTGCCTGATTTCACGTTATGTGGTGTTTACTGCATAAGCAAACACCCCAGCTCTGGGCGAAGCGGAATGCGTGTCAGACTTTTACGGACTAAAACCCACCCATGTTCATACCGTTGCCTGTGCCAGGTCCACGGTATCTCTTTCGAACAACCGGCGACCCTGGCAGGCAGTAACGCAGCTTGCGGTAGGAGTTGACTGGTAAAATCGTCACGTTATGAAAAAGCTTTATGCAGCCTCCATGCGACCTTCTCTCTTTTTCTCTGTCTCTTTATATTATATACGAGTGTGTGTGCGTGCAGGTAGCGCGTTCAACCGGGTGTTCCAAGACACCGCCAGTTTTTTTGTTCTTTTTTGTTTGCGTCATGGTTTGCCGCAAATAAACGTATTTGCTTTTTTTCTTTGTTTCTAAAGCCTTTTTTACTTTCCAGCTTCCCGCCGAATCACTGACTCGTGCGTAAACGATCAGATGTGTCATACCTTCGGAGCAGCCACGCGCTGTGGCGAAGAGCATGGATGGTTCTTCCGCAATTGTGAATGTATCACGGAGCAGGCAGTGTGGGATGCTGGGAGAAATATGTGCAGATTATTTGCTGGTAAGTGTCAAGTCAAGTATCGAATCCGACTCGGCTTGGCAACGTTCGGGCTGCTACGAAATATCTTCTCGTCCCACATACCGCAGTGTCTCAAGACGAAATTCTATGACCAGTGCGTGTTGCCAGTGATGACCTATGGCACTGAAACGTGGTCACTCACAATAGGCCTTATAAGAAGGCTTGAAGTCACCCAAAGGGCAATGGAGATGGCAATGCTTGGAGTTTCCCTACGTGATCAAATCAGAAGTTAAGAGATTCACAGGAGAACCAAGGTTACCGACATAGCCCGAAGAATTGCCAAACTTAAGTGGCAGAGTGTAAGGTTCTAGAGTGGCAACCGCGTACCGGAAGACGAAGCATTAGAAGGCCTCCCACAAGGTGGACCGATGATCTTGTGAAGGCTACATGAATCCGCTGGTTGCGGGAGGCACAGAACCGGTCGAAGAAGCGGTGCTTGGGGGAGACCTACATCCTCTTTCTTCCTCTTAGAACAGTCTTTGGCTGAAATGATGAAGTGTCAAGTCCACAGCAGCCCACGGCTGAGTTATGCGCGTGCCCACCTTTCCACTGAAAAGTTCTTTGATATTTCGTTGTGTTTCCAAATTAGCACAAATTCCGTCATGAATTTCTGAGCAGCAGCCCGGAGTCTGTGTGCCCGGTTGATGCCAATAGGCTACCCATTACACGGGACAAATCTACACCTATGCCCAAACCTTTGTGGAGAACAGGCGAATTATTCAAGGGTGTATGTTTCCTTTCCCAGGTATCGGCGAAATCTGTGAAGAAGACAGTGACTGCTTGGCAGGCAACTTGGAGATCCTATGCATCGCAAACGACGAGGGTCAGGGCATATGTACCTGTCCCGTAGGCACCTCTAACATTGATGGATTATGTCTTACGACTGGGTTATGTGAGTATAATATTGTAATTTTATAGACATACTGGCGACCCGGATGCAATTTATGAGTGCAAGTTTCGAGCGGTAACCTAACAAAAAAAGTACTAGGATTGCATGAATTCAGGATAGTATTTTATTCGTTTCATTAAACCTCTGTTCATCTGGAATACACACATCGATGTGCAACTGGTTACCAGGGATTCAGTACGCGATTCTGAAACCCCTTTTTTTTGGGTACATTAGTCATCAAATGACTTATACCACTCTGGGTGGTGCGGAAGGGCGTGTCAGACTTTTACTGACTAAAACCAACCCGTGTTCCTTCAGTTGCCTGTGCCAGGGCCACGGTGTCTCTTTCGAATATCCCGCGACCCTGAGGCATCGGCCTTATCGGAGCCCGTCACGAGTACAAATTTCAAGTCGGTTTAAAAAAAACAATGCTGTTCTCATACATTTATTGTACTGTTCTATGAAGTAGCAGATTTTTTTTGTTGATAACCAACAAAAATTTCTACTCTCCCTAGAGTAGAAATTTTTGTTGGTTATCAACAAAAAAAATCTAGAATCTCCCTGTCTGAATTCATGGTTGAAACTGAAGATTGCGCTTTATATGTCTCTACCACCCTGTGTACAAAGATTTGTTATCATGTTCTATGTTAGAGGGTTTGGTTTCCGCACTTAGTCTTTCTTGTGAACCATTGTACGTGGATTATTTATCATTCGTGGATTTGTTATCATTGTCATTCTCCAGATTTCATCTTAATTTATTCGGGATTGATGGCAAAATCTGAAGTGTTAATAGTTTATTGACTTTCGTTGCTGGCCCAATAGTCGATGGACCGAGATAAGTTTTTACCAAGCCAGATAATATTATACTACGTAGAGTGCACACGTACGTCTCCACTAACCACAAATTTTTAGCAATTATTTTTTAAACATCATATCAATGTCAATACTTGGCAAAGGGGGCACATCTTATATTATTTTATTGTTATTATTGTGAATGTTAAGACTATGTGGGTCATTTTTTTTTTATTTTGTTTTTTTTTATTTTATTATCTCAGTAAGTTTTAATCGTAATCTTGGTCTGGCGGTTTGAGTAATTATGCGGCCTACCCAATGTCCTTTCTTTGGTATTGTTCGTCGAATCGTTGAGCTCCTTATGTTTTGAGTTGAGCTGTACGATTACTGACAAATGCGTGCACTGACTGGACAGGTCCACTCAATCTGTGTGGTTCTTTCCTCAAAAGACCATTTCAGACATCAATCCACATGGTCTTAACATGATCTGACCAAGATTATGTCTGGACTTTAAAAGAGACTGTGTCTGAGTTTGTTTCGGCTTTTCTTCTCAGAATAGTCAGATAGGAAATGCCGACCTCATCTAGTTTAAAAAAATTGTTTGACGTGTAAAAGTGTTTGTACAAACCCACTTACAGAAATAAAAATCATTTATCATTTATCATCATCAAGCCGAAAATAATGCACTAGGCCAATCGGACGTTGAATTTCCGTAGCTGAAGCGTAGCACTTTCGTAAACTCTCTCGTAGCACGCGTAGCTAATTTCCTACGAAGGGCTACGAACAGAGACACTCGCAATTTTTATATACTGCCACCAGTTGGCGCCAATTTCACCAGAAGACTTCCATTTCGACAATTAATATAAAACATATGATTACGTTCATCATTCGTTTCATTCATTCGTTACTCATTCAGTCACTAATAAAGAAAACACGGCACCATGACAGGTGCCCGGACGGTGAAGTCTCAGTGCTGCCACCTAGTGAACGTCATTTCAGAAACACTCATTGTTTTGTTTCTTCCAGCGCTCGGTGAAGAGTGCCAGGCGACTCAGGAATGTACGGAGACTGAACACACTATCTGTGATGCGGGTCGGTGTTCCTGTGACGTTGGATATCAAGAACGTGACGATATCTGTGCTCCTAGTAAGTTACACAAAATTCAATTGGTTTAAAGATTTAACAGAAAGACGTAGTTCAATTATTCTTAGGACCATTCAAACGAAACGCACTTTTAAGTTTCTGTTACGTCTTTCTTAAGATTGTTTTCACTAACAGTAGATGATGATGATGTTAATAAAACCGCTCCGTTGCGGGTCCAATAATATTTAGGCGTACGTACACTAGTATTTTTTTTTAATTATTGGAATTTGTTCTTGTTCGTCATTTTTAAGGTACATTTTCTACCGATTAAATCCCTAGTTTTTTTTTACCCTGTAATCGATGTAATAAAATTAGAGCATGTTCCAGATTTTAGATTTTAGTATTTGTAGCAAGATTTGAATAGACATGACAGACCTATCATAGTAGTAGCTTTACATTCAAATTATTATTTTTGCCAGAACGAACCTACATTCTCAACAACGTATAATCTTAAAATTGTAATGACCCCTTCATGTTCTACCATGTAATGGTAGAATAATTACATATTAATAAATAAAATAAACCGAATAAATAATGAATGTTCTCTTGTACAAAGCTTTATAAAAACACAGTAACAACAAATAAAATATTAGGATTTTTAAGGCATAAAGCATTTTTTTTTCAAATATATATGCATTTCAGTTCAAGAGATAAAAATTACTATGCTTAATGTGAGCAGGGAATATAAACAATGGTATAGTAGGTACGAACAACATATCTGTGCAAATATTGGTGTCGCTGTTTGTGAACGAAAGTCAAAAAGTCAAACGTCGTATGTCCCGTCCCATTCAAAATAGTTCGAAAAACGGCCTTTGCACAGATAAGTTGGTATTGAAAATGTCATAGCTATTATAATTTTCAATCAAACCTTTTTTTTCTCTTTTGGCTTCATTCAAACATTTGAACGTAAGTACGTTGACAAGTTTTAGGGGGCCGCAGACACGAACGGGGCGCAGATAACGCCCCACGCGTGATTTTTACACTCAAATTTTAAAAAACGCGGGGGAAATTTGACAATTTTTCCCGCGCCCCGTCACGTGGCGCGTGGTAGAGTGTAATGCGCCTTAAGGCAGGTTGACAAAGTGTAAAATACGTAATGTGTTCTTTGCACATGCATTCCTGTGCCTCAATAAGTATTGCATATTTATGGTCACCACCAAGCACCTGGGTTTATATATCAACGTTAGTTTTACATCGAGATCATGCATCGTCCTAACATCTTTCTCTTCTTCCCAGCTCTTGGCAGTCCATGCTTGCTAGATACGGACTGTGCCATAGAGCACACAGTGTGTTTCAACAACTCAAACGTCCTGACCTGTCAGTGTGATGGAAACTTTTTGGAATACAGCGATACATGCTGGCCTGGTAAGTTCACTTACTCGTACGACCGAACCAATAACGTATCTATCACCAATTTTGGCGTGCTGGAGATCAAAATTCCTATCAATCTCTCAATAAAGCCGAAGTATGCGTCCCTGTAAGGTGTTGACAGCTATTTGTTTGACTGGGATAGATAGAATTATAATGTTTATCATCAATAGCGATCTGTCTTTGACTGAAAATAGGGTATTGGGTACGGCCGTTAATTATGTGTTTGTGCGAAAGCAGTGGTGGCGCAGTGGTATCAGTCTCGACTTACGAGTTGTAGGTCGTGAGTTCGAACCCAGGCGGGCACTTTAAACTCTGTGTATTAAATTTAATCACCACTGCTCTCTGAATCCATCAGTTTTACATCTTTATAATATTAGTTTAGATTCACTGCTTCTATGGTCCAGTGGTCTCAAGCGCTTCTGCTTAGCATGAGGGTTCGATTCCCGGGCGAGTAGCCCCGAGTCTGGATTTTTGTCATTTTGATCGCAATATTCTTGCCCTGTATTACATGGGACTTAAGAGGACCTAAACGCAAGTTTTATAATGCCTAAAAGTGTATGATCCACTGCAGTAAACAATATCAGAAAAAAATATCAAAATCAAAAGTCATTTATTCAAATTAGGCTGAGAATCAGCACTTTTCGAACGTCAAAATTACATAAGACAGTCCCCCGAAACGCCCGCCCGTCACCACTTCCTAGTGCTTTAGCTGGGGAGAAGAAGTGGCGCAACAAACTCCCCAGCGGCACAGCTGTCTGTTCTGTTAACAGAACTGGATTCTAAACAATTGTAAGCAAATTACCAAAACATTAACTTAATTGCCATACGTCAGCTAGCCACGCCAATACAAAAAAAAATATACAAAAAATGAATGTAAATAAAACTTAAAACATAAATAAAAGCCTCCAGGCCTAAAGGGCATGGCAGCTTACATATGCAATACTGGATTTATTATACAAAAAAATAAAATAAATAAATGATAAACTAGGACCATCAAAGTAAAATAAATTAACAGAACAATTACTGTAACAAAAATAAAACCATAGACAGCAAGACGACCAGTCACCACAAGCAGCACCCGTTCACGAGCATAACGCAAAGGTCAGCCATTACCCCCCTCGCCATATTTGAGGGAAGAAGGAAACCCGACCCCCGACGCTACCGCAAGCAGTGACATCTAAGGGAGCATGACGAACTTGCTGCCGGTTGCTCAGGCAAGAATAATATTATCAATTGTTGAGGTCGCTAGCTAACCACATATTGCAATACAGCTCATTAAAAAAACATTGTAATGAGTAGATCATGTCAATAATAAATGAAGATAACAAAATAATTGACTTATACCGTCAAATAAAATAATAAAAAAACAAATATATGAACTCATATAACCTGTCAGTAGGTAAGCTGATTCTGGAGAAAGAACACGAACATTGTCTTGAGTTAATCACAGCGACCAACTGTTCTTATTTAAGTAGTCGTTAATGGAATAATATGCTTTTGAACAAAGGTTGGATTTTACTTGAGCCTTAAACGCATTAAAAGGCAAATCTAGCAAAGAAGAGGGCAACTTGTTATAAAAGGTTATACCAAGCCCAACAAATGAGTTATGGACCTTATGAAGCCGGTGAAAGGGAGCACGTATGATATGATATTCTTCAGGATATTTGCTAGTAATATCATGTGTTGAAAATATAATACATACAACTAATTTGATATTATAGAAAAAATCACGAAGATACCTCTAAACCTTAGATAAATGATAGGTCTCGCGGCGCTTAGACTAGAACCCCTCGTGTCGACCACAACATGATTGGGAAATTGACGACTAAGGTTGAAATTCACGCAGCGACACCAATCATTTATCTAAGCCTCTAAATATTTCTTTTCACGATTAAATACCATAATAAATGTATATTATTCAATACCATAATAATATAAATTTATTATGGTATTTAATCGTAAAAAGAAATGTTTAGAGGCTTAGACAAATGATTGGTCTCGCTGCGTGAATTTCAACCTTAGTCGTCAATGAATTTAATATCTCTCTCTTTATTTTCTCTGGTTTATATTTTTAGTATTTAACAGTGGAAAGTTGTAAATGGCCTTCAATTTCATATTGTTTATAGAACACTATAAGTTAGCTGGAAGTTTCCCGCTCGCTAAAATGCTTAGGAGCAGAGAAAAAAAATCAGAAAGAACTCAACGCGAAAACGAATTAATAGCGCGAGCAGGCCATGGGATCCGACGGGTTGGATCGGGGGAATAAGAAATCGTTGTTTGCGCGGACAGAAGCTAGTTTATGTCATACAGGTCGTCCCGTAAGTCGACGTCAAGACGGAGTCGGGTGATAGATGAATAGTTAACGAAAAAAAAATGCAACAGGATTTAAAAGACCGTCACAGGCAGTAGAGTTTCTGATTTTTTTTACACATGCATACTTCGATTAAAAATAGTACGATCGAAGCATGCATAACAAAGATTATTGTTAAATATTTTTCTGTTAACTATTAAAACTAGACCTATCCGCCGATTACGGCTTGACCTCGACTTACATAACATACATAATCAGCCTATTATGTTCCCACTGCTGGGACACAGGCCTCCTCTCTGTGAGAGGGAGTGGGCCGTAATCCACCACGCGGGCCCAGTGCGGGTTGGTAGATGTCACATGTCTTCGAATTTTTGGTTCTAAGACATGCCGATTTCCTCACGATGTTTTCCTTCACCGTTTCGAGAGCAGTGGTGATGAAATAATTTACACAAAGTTAAGCGCCTGTCTGGGTTGGAACCTACGACCTACAACTCGTAAGTCGAGGCCGTTACCACTGGGCCAACACTGCTCTCCTCGACCTCGACTTACCCTGTATATATTACTTAGTTCAGGAGCCAGCTGTTCAAGCTGTTTTTAACCTCCACTTGTATGATCATGTTTAGGTAGTGTATGACTAACTTTAACAAAGAGTTTTTATTTTCTTTTATACAATAAACTTATTATTTATATTTGATCTTCTTTTGTTTACAGCACTAGCGGAACACACAGAGGAATGTGACGTGCCCTTACAATGTACAGAGCTTCTGGGGAGTGGCAGTTACTGCACGGAAAATACCTGTGTTTGTAGTGACGACCACCACTTCAGAGACGGACGCTGCTGGCCTAAGACTGGTAAGTTATTTATTTATTGTTTATTGTGATGATATACTTCGATTTTGCATGATGTTGGCAATGATGAGGTCGATGATGCGCGCTTCTCTATCTACTCTCACGACGGCTCAGTTAGATACCTGTTTTCTGCACTTGACACGGTAGAACGCAGAGCAAAAAGGCTTATAGGCGACGAGACGTTGGTGGCTAGGCTTCACAGCCTGGCTCATCGGCGTAATGCTGCTTGCCTGTCGGTCTTATACAGACTGTACTTCGGAGAGTGTGCGCTGGAGCTCCACGACCTGATTCCACCATCGGACCACCTTTAACTAACGGACTACTAGACGTACTGCAGTTGCATCTGCACTTGGTTGATATACCAGTCGTACTCAGCGCTTCCCCCCCACATTTATTATGCGCACAGCCAAAGTGTGGTACTCTCTGCCAGCGTCTGTGTTCCCTTCCACATTTAACCCGTCTGCCTTCAAAGCAAGAGTGAACAGGCATCTTCTGGGCACGCTCGTTCCATCATAGCCCTCATCCAACGCTTTCCATCAGGCTTGATCGAGGTCAATAGCAGGCCCATTCGGCAATAAAAAGAAGTGTAGACCTTAACATTCATAAAAAAGTGTAGACCGTGAAATTAAAAAAAAAAGTGTAGACCTCGAAATCTGTTGTAGGTATATAGGTTTTATTAATATAATTCTATACATACATATATACCTGTTACAGTCGCGACACTGATCTGCAAATAGCAAAATAACGTAAGAAACCTTGCACTTACCCCTTAAACTATTAACAGCCAGCAGCAGGCCTGAGGCGCTGGTAATCACTCATACAAATGCACAGCTCAGCTTAGGCCTCGCGGACTGTACCTCACAGTTATATTATTATCTTGTTGGATATTTGGGGAATGATCAAGAAAAAGATAGAATAGCTTGAGTATTATTTTGCTAGTTGCAGAACTTGCATTCACTAAGTAAAATTACAATGAAAACTTCAAGCGACAGGCGCAGTCTTATTCTCAAACTCTTGCATCCATTTAGTCAAATCACACTTTCGAGCTCGCTCTTCGGTGAAAACTTAGCGTAAATTTGTCTGAACGCACCAATTTTCTAGCTCGCTTCGCCCACTCTTGCATTATAATAGTGAGGTCACAATCCCGAACAGAATACTATTACATAATTTTTTTTGTAAAAAAAAACGATACGTAAACGAAACGTTCTTTTGAGCTTCGCCGCAGTTGGGTTTATGGGGTGCCGACATATTTTGATACTGTGCCTCCTGTGTGTATTCATGCATCCTTGCAATGTAGTCTCTTCTAATATTTCTATCATTTGTCTCCAGGTCTATTTGAATCATGTACCAGAAGTAGCGACTGCTACCTGGGCGATATTACTGACAGAGTTCAGTGCAGAAACAGTTTGTGCCAGTGTTCCTTCGACTTTCCCTACTCAGAGGAGCTTCATACTTGCAGTAAGTATCTTTGAAATCGTTTATTTTTTACTGAGGTGACGCTTGAAATGACAGAGGGATATCGTTACAGATTAAACATATACCGGTCGGCGCAGCATTAGTTCAAACTCAAACCAATAACAGACTTTTTAATTTTATCGAATTATTAATTCATAACTAGGGCTATGTTGACTACCCCTGAAACGTCACTTTGACACCGACATTTGTTTGTTTACTATTTTTGTCTCGAATTCCATTTCCGATTATTTTCAATTTCATACAAATTAGCGCCTGTCTACGTGTTTCGTTGTGTTAAGTGTGGGGCGGTAATTATTTTTCTTTTGTTGCAGCCGGAGTCGTTGGTTCCAGCCCAGGTGGCTCATCGGCTATTGCAGGCAGTATTTTCACAATAGTGTTAGGCATATTTTACGTTACGTTACATTAAAATAACACCTCAAGTCTTGCCGGTAGTAAGGAATGTCAAGTTACATTACAATCGGAAAATACAGAGCTGTAATCCGTTCAGTTATTTTACCTACCTCTGACAGCTGTAACCAAACAGCAACCTTATTACAACAGCAATAAAGATCACTGTGATTTTGACAGACTTGTCACTGGCAGCAATCCAACAACAACCATATTGACACTGGCAGAATAGTCGACATCGGCTCAGTTACCAAAGAAAAAAACACTTCTTTCAACGATTACGATAACTGTGAACTGAAAAAAAATAATTGAAATGTTCTCAATCTGTCATAGTTTTGGCTGAAAGCGTTACATCTAATTTATACTGGTCAATTAGACTGAATGATTAATTTGTTGTTAAAATGCGGCAGTTAGTATTACAAACCAGAAAGAAATACAATAATTTTATTTTTACAAAGATGAGGACAGCAAAACAATTACAGCAAAGAAAAAGACAAATAAAAGAATAAGAAACAACTAAAAGAGAGATGGAGTTAAAGGTATTGTAAGATAAATTTAATTTGTAAATATACTCAACACTTTTCTTTATAAACATGTTTGTGTTTTATTTCTTCAAGAATGCTGGTTTTAGCTAAAAGTACCTAGAAGAATACTACTGTGCGTTTTATCTTTGGGGTTCTGATGGAAATGAAATGCAGACAAACTTTTTGAAATACTTATTGTTTATTCTGGATAAATTATACAGACTGATACTAAGTAGAAATAGACATAGACGTGGCCCGGCGGTGGTATGTAAGCGTATGGCGAAAGGCCCCCTAGCGCTCCGTTACAAAAAAAAACTGTATAACTTTTACTTTATTTTCTATGGTATGTTGACACTGACAGCTCTTGAAAGCGGTTTAGATGCGCTGTACGCCTTGCAGTACATTGGTAAAATCGGCACTCAGTCGTGAAATGAACCGTAGGTTACATTGATAGTACAATGTCAATGTTTATTTATATATTTTTTGTGACTGGGCAATAAAAGGACTTAGGAAAAGTAGGGAAATTTTTTTCGAGGTGTATGGCCTTAAGCCTTATATTAACACGGAAAGTTTTATTATGTATGTTGCTTCTTACTCAAAAAAATTTAAGAACACTTGTAAGGCAGCTAAAGCCTTATACATTAGCAACAAGGTAAAATCAGCAGACAATAAAATAAAGACGGTTTGGAAAATTAACAATAATGAAACGAATAGGATCAAAAAGCAAAATTCTGATTACACACTGGAGACGTCACGTGGTCTAATTTGCGATAACAAAATAGTTGCTCAGGAATTTGTGAATTTCTTTACCAGTGTCCCACAAAAAACCACTGAAATCTTAAATTCTTCGCCCTCGCTTGCTTTCGATTTAATGAGGGCGAATGTTTCAGCCTGCCCGATTGAATTTAACTTTAAGCATATTAACCCCTTAACAGTAGTAAAATCTTTTAAGCAAATCAAGATCAAGTTGACCGAAGATCTTTGGGGAATGTCTATTAAAGTCTGTACCTCCATAATTGAAACTATAGCACCTTACTTAGCCTTAATATTTAATTTGTGTGTGGATCAAAGAGTCTTCCCGGATCGAATGAAATACAGTAAGGTAATACCACTTTTTAAATCCGGGGACAGTAAAGACACTAAAAATTATAGACCTGTGTCCGTGTTGCCGGTTTTCAGCAATGTTTTTGAAAAGATAATGCTTAATCAGATGCTCAATCATTTTAATACTAATAAAATCCTTCACGAGCAACAGTATGGTTTCACCAAAGGGCGTTGTACGACCGACGCTGGTGTTACCTTATTAACGCGTAGGAAGAGGCTCAAGACGCCATAGGAATCTTATGTGACCTCTCCAAGGCATTTGATTGCGTCGATCACGAAACCATGCTTTTGAAACTTGAGCATTACGGACTCGGAAAACTGGCGCTCAGTTTAGTAAAATCTTATTTAAATGATAGACAACAGCAAGTTCAAATAAATGGTGTCAATTCACTTGGTTAAAAAGTAAAAACGGGTGTTCCACAAGGCTCGATATTGGGTCCTTTCCTCTTTTTAGTATATATTAATGGCCATTTATTAATAAATCAACCACAAATGGTGTTATTTGCTGAAGATACTTCCTTAATTTTTAAGGTAGATAGACGTGCTTCAAATTTTGACGACGTAAATAACGCCCTACTGCTGGTCCAAAATTGGTTCTATGCTAATAATTTAGTACTAAATGGAAATAAAACGAAGTGTATAAGATTTTCTTAACCAAACGTCAAGAGTAGTGATTGTGAGATAGTATTGAATCAAGAGAAACTAGAATTCGTCGATAAAACGGTTTTCTTGAGGATCACGCTCGACTCAAGGCTACAATGGAGTCCACATTTAACATCTCTTGCAGGACGGCTAAGTTCAGCAGCTTACGCTGTCAGAAAAATCCGTCAATTTACTGATGTAGATACCGCGAGGCTGGTCTATTTAGTTACTTTCATAGTATCATGTCTTACGGTATTTTACTTTGGGGACGGGCTGCAGACATCGAGTCTATTTTTATTCTGCAGAAAAGAGCCATCAGAGCCATATATAATCTCCGCAGGCACGATTCTCTAAGGGAATTGTTTAAGGATATTAATATCATGATTCTACCTTGTCAATACATCTATGAAAACATCATGTACGTAAGAAATAAATTACATCTTTACAGTAAAAGAGGTGAAAGACATAATTATAGTACTAGAAATCGGGACCTATTAGGTCAACCAGCACCCAATTGCGTAACACATTTTCGTAAACGATTACGACTAATCGGTTTGATTTTGACGGTTCAAGAACATTCATTGCGTTTTTTAATTGTTGAGCAGAATTTTTATCGAACTTAAGAAGCAATGGATTAGCAATCTGTTTCAAAACGATTCAGATTCCGATTGATTGTGTATTACGCAATTAGGGTGCAGGTTTCAGACTGGCTAAAGTAGACTCCATCTTTCATGGGGTACTGTCTAAAATGTTATAATAAAATAACTCCCCACATACTTCAACTGAATGAGACAAAATTCAAATCCTTTGTCAAACGCACACTATGCAGGCAGGCGTATTATAGGATATGGGATTACATAACTGATAAAAATGCCTGGCTTAATGCTGGTCCTGCTCCACACCACAACTAATTAATTGAGATTTGAAATACTGTTGAAGCTGCTGAAGATTGTAAGAACATATTTGCATTATATAAACTCAATCTCCTTTTTATTATATAGATGCATTGCACAGATGTGAGTACTTTGTACTATAGAGCTACCATTTACCGGGTAATGTCATAGATTGACTTGAATGTGCCCTGAATGTGCCCTGGCGGCTGATAATATGTCATGCTCACTCAAATGTCTCGCTGACGGTGGCGCGTGTATCGGATCATTTAGCTCCCTTCAAAATGGTTGAGCTGAATGGTGCTGATCATGTTCGTGAACGGGCGCCGTCAGTTGGGACTGGTCATCTCTTAGCTGCCACGGCTTTATTTTAATAATTATTTTTTGGATTGTTTTTAATTATGTTTTGCTGCACTCTGGACGCTTTTAACGTGTATGGTTTTTGTACAACGTTCTCACTTATAGTGTCAACATTAATCGATGTAACTAATATATTTGTTACAACAATATTATTTAAAAGAGTGTCCATGGAGTTTCTTGCCCATTATTCTCTATAGGTACCATGCTCTATAGGTTCTACTGCGCTTTGGAATGGGCATCTAGCTTCATATTTCTGACTGACCGACTCCTTGACAATTCAAAAGTGCCTGTAAATGGTTTAATTGAAATAATTGATTTGAGTTTGAGTTTATCTGCCTAGCCGTTTCTCAACTATTTTGGGCTCGTCTTTCAGCCTACCCATGCAGCTAAATAGGTACCAGTAGTACGGGTAACACAATAGTTAGACTGGTTGTCAGTCTTTCAGACTCCTGACTACCCGTAACGAATGTCAAAGATCTACGTCAAATTCAAATTCAAAATATTTATTTGCTAGAAAATACATTGTTCAACAAGGGAAGATCTTAAAGCTTAAAAGTAATTGTATTCTGCCTGCAAGCAAGACAAACAAAGACTGACCAATGCGTGCACTGACTGGACGGGTCCACTCAATCTGTGTGGTTCTTTCCTCAAAAGACCATTTCAGACATCAATCCACATGGTCTTCTCTCTTACCTCTGACCTCTGAGTTGGTATGGGCCATTCTTCTCAGAGTAAAATATGATTGAAAGGTAAAAGCGTTTGTACAAACCTACGTGAAATAAAATCATATACAACTCGGGGGAATCAACATGGCACCTGGCTCGAATGACGTTTGTTAAATAAAGATTTAAAAAAAATGTTATATTTTTATTTTGTTCTATTAACATAATATTACACCATAGTTTGACATGACCAGTTCCTAAATGTTACGTACCGTTCTCTATATGTTGGGTTTTACCTACTGCATTAAATCTTAGGGATTTTTAGTATAGTCTATTTTCACCCCACTTCGAGTAATTAAGCTATTATGTGTAATAATAAGGGTTTGATTTGATTAAGTGATTCGGCATTCTCACGTTCATTGGCTGCGCAATCCGATTGGTCTATCGCATGAGCTATAAACATTGCTAAAATAAAAAGGTTTTTCGGTGTATTCGTGATTACCACCCCCTCAAGATACGAACAATTATACGAACACAGCGCGTATGGAATACATGTGTAGTGAAGTATAGCAGGGTTCTAGACATCTGGACGCGCCGCTGAGCCGTCACCAGCGCGAGGCAGTGTGCAGGAGTCTGCGGTAAGCTTTACTATTAAAGACAAACATTGGCTATTAATATAATTGATATTAAAAAAAAAAAAAAAAATATCAGTATCAGTTCCGAGGCGTTACTTCCTCCGAGTTTATACTGTCAAAGATTTACAATTGACGGTCAAGCCGTTGGGCTTAGCGTGCTTCCGAAGACATATATATGTATTGGATGGTCACCCATCGTAACTTAACCTTGAAGATCGACCCGTGCTGCTGAGTTATTTAGCCCGCGCCCATGTTAATGCCAATTTTCTGTAATAAATCCATTAATTAAGGTCATTGCTATTTTTTACTACAAAATTTAAAATTAATAAAGCTGGAACACCGCCTTTTACGTTCTTATCAATTTTAAGAATCATCTAATACATTTTTAATATGCTTTCTGTGCTGTAATTAATTATAGAAAACTCATAATTTGAAATTTTTGTGCGTAGATATGATTAAATATCAATTAAGGGTTCAGCTGTACAAGGCTTGTTTTTAATTACACTTTTACGATGTTGCTGTTGGCAATGAAAACGTTTAGGGACAAAGTATCCCCGTTCGCTTGGAGAATTTAGAAATATTATTTGCTAAAGGAGAACGTACTCGGAACAATGAAAACGTACAAGAATATTATCTGTGAGTTATGTGACAGCGTCGCCTTCTCTCTGTCACTTCAAGCAAATGAAAATTTACCTACAAGCTATTGTTTTGTGATGAATAAAAGTAATCCATAAAATCCACTGCAATCGTAATATTCGTCAACCCAACATAGTAAATAATACAAATAAAATAGATTTCATTATGTTCACTCTTATGTATTGACTACATCGTATAAGGAAAGGCAAAAGACCACGTGACCACATGTACTTTGGTGTTCATTTTATTTACTCGAATGTCTCTGGTACAAGAGCAAATTTTTTTTTTTTTTGTTGAACTAGTGTCGATTAATTTTTGAAAAAGATATACAGGGTGTAAATATACCCATCGCGTAGCCGTCAACTACGCATTCTGTGCATAAAACTAAGTAACATTGCACAAAAATAATTGCTGGAAAAGGACTTTAATTTTTTGGGTACAAATTGGCTGTTTGCGGTAGTGCGCATTGTAACACAACACACAAATTTTTTTTTGGGTGGGAAATCATCAAATGACTTCTCCCGCTCTGGGTGGAGCGGGAGGGCGTGTCAGACTTTTACTGACTAAAACCCACCCGTGTTCCTTCAGTTGCCTTTTTTTTTTTCCTTTCCCGGGGTGGAAAAGAGGGGTCTGTCAGACTCTTACTGACTAAAATCTACCCCGGTGTTCCATCTCACACCTACGCCGGGGTCGTGGGAACACATAATTCTTCCGCAACCCCGGCTGGTGCCCGTGCCGTCTCGGGCGGGGGGAGTGAGGTGTACTCCCCCCGCAACGTCTGTGAGCGGCGCACGCGGAACACTACGCGTGCCGCCTTCTCGGGTCCTGATGTTGGGGGGCGACGGATGTCCCCGAATCCGTCGCCCCTGGACCCATTTAGGGGGGCCGGAAGAGGGCGTTGTCCGCCCTCCTCCGACGCCCGGTGCGTCTGCTGCGGGCCGGGTCGAGAGTCGAAATCTCTCTCTCCCTTTCCGCAGCCTCCTTCTGCGAGATGACCGTTTCGCAAAAGGAGACCACTGCGTCCCAGGACTCTGCGCCGCCGACCATCGCGTTCACGACGGCCGGCAGCGACAGGTCGTTGCCTACTTCGGTGATGAGGGCACGGCGCGGCTCCTCCCAAGCGGCACACTCTGCCAGCGTGTGCCACGCCGTGTCCTCCCGGCAGTCGACGCAGTGGTGACACCGGTCGTCCGGCTCCCTGTTTATGCGACACAGGTACTTCCCGAAGCAACCATGCCCCGAGAGCACCTGCGGCGCCCGAAACGTCAGGGAGCCGTGCCTTCTCCCGAGCCAGTGGTCGAGCACTGGCCGGATCGCCTCGATGGTGCTGAGGCCGGTGGTAGGGCGTGACAGCCTAACCCGCCATTCCGCCACCAGGACCTCGCGGAGCTGCAACCGACGCTGCTCGACATGTTGCTGCATCGGTCGCTCGCCCCGCTCCCGCACTGCCTCGCGCCACCGGTACAGTGACGCGAGCACCTTCGCCTCCAGGTCCCAAGGCGGTGATCCGGCCAGTGCACAACCCGCCTGGAAGGAGATCGTGCTATACCCCCGAATGACTCTGACGGCCATCGCTCGCTGCGGCTTGCGCAGGACAGCTATGCTGCCGGCCGTCAGGTCAGACGCCCAGATCGGCGCTTCGTAGAGCGCCATGGATCGCACGATCCCCATATAGAGCCGCCTACAGGCGGCGCTCGGGCCCCCCAGATTGAGAAGCAGCGTTGCCAGCGCCCCGGCCGCGCCCAACAACTTGGGCGCCAGCCGCCGGAAGTGGGGTCCGAAGTCCCACCGGCTGTCGAGCACCTATCCCAGATATTTCATGGTGGGCTCGACAGCGATCCGGACCCCCCCGACCACAATGTGTGATCCGGCCAGCGGCGCCCGCCGTTGCTTCAGTTGCCTGTGCCAGGGCCACGGTTATCTCTTTCGAATTTCCCGCGACCCTGAGGCATCGGCCCTATTGCACCCAGTCATTTTGTGCTGACATCTCTTTGAGTCGACCCGGCCTGGTCCCTACCAGACGGCGAGATACCCATTGCTGACCTCAACTGTATGCTCCACCGTGTCCTCCGGGCGATCCACACAATGGTGTCACCCGGGCTTTTCCTCCCGCCTTAAGCGAAACCTCCCGAAACAACCGTGAGACAATCGCACCTTCCATGTCGCCATGAGATCCCGCCGGAGCTCTGTCCGCTGTACCGTGATAATGTAACAAACACTTAACACAGTGCTATTGGGTGCATGCAACGGTACAGATGTCGTGTTTTAACATTAATTACTTGTTTTCGTGAAAAGAGGTCAATAAAGTTGGAATATTGACCTTCAATCTCTGTTACCAGAAGGTTCCCAGGTATGGTTCAGCACAAAAATGATTACAACCATTATATGAACTTCGAGGGTTGTTTTTTATGAGTTTTACTTGTTACGATCGTGAATCATATTATGTTCACCATACAACCTGACAACACATCTGACAATGACATGCAAATTGCACAAAACTTAAGAAAATATAAATTTCGCGGGCAACCTAGTTCTTCCCCGTTAGAAACACGTCGTGTGCGTTCGTGTTCGAACTGTGTGCGCCCACTAGAGTGTGGTTCATAATTAACGCATGCGCGGGGTAAATATAACGGAAATTCGAACGATTTAAAAATTCAAAATTCTCGTTCCCAATTCAATACTTAATTAGCATTTTAAACCAAAATGCTAAAGAATATTTATATTTTCGATTCAAAAATCTCGTCGCAACGGCCATCGAATCCACGTTAGTAACGTTTACGTCGCGCATTCGTCCGAGGGCATCAGTTTCCAATCTGCGGGCAGGTTCCATAAAAGAAAGATCAAGAGATCATTTTTAATCCCTCTACCGACCTCTGTAGATCCTAGCATGAATACTAAAAGCTCCTGACCTTTTGTCTAACATGAGCAGCTTGCGTGCCAAGCTAATCTAAGTCTAATCGATCGAACGGAAGCTTGTAGGGACGGCCTGTGGTAGCTTATCAACAAACTGGGCCTTTAGGAAAGTTTACCAGTGGTGTAAGTACACGTTCGCACGGACGTAAAAAATATCGCGACGGGATTTTTTCGCGCTCTTGATATTCAACGCACTGCTTAGTGCCGAGAATTGAAAATCCAACAAAATGTTTCTTCGACGAGCTAGGATGCACTGTGTCGGATTCTCAATGCTCGGTTCAACACCGAGAGTTGTAAATCCAGTGCGCGTTATGTAGTTAATCGGGTGGTAAAGGGTACCTTAGGAAGTTTGGAAGCCAGGTGCACGCATTTAACGCCAGTATTCCCCGAAGGGATAGGCAGAGTTGTACCGATAGTACTGTGGCGGCACCTACATCGCCGCATTCGAACTACGCATCACACTGAAGTCACGCACAATCCTGCATCTCGCAAGCAGGGTTTACCCCGCAACTAGCGTATATACAAAGTCCCAACCTCAATCGTCAATTACAATACCGTTCACACACTCATGACGGCCCTATAGCCCAGACATCGGTTAGCTCTGACAGGACCAATCATCTACTTTGTAGGAGCGTCGAGAGTCGAGACGCCTTCTTCATAGCAGGTTGTCGCCTCCGCGCCTCACCTAGGTAACTAGGGGTCTACCTGGCGGTGACAGACCGACGAGACGTCGTAAAGATAGCGACGTTGTTGAAATATTCACAGCAACCATTCACATGAGCGCGCGTAGCTAGCGCGCGTTAAAAGTAACCACCTGCCATAAGACGCAAAGATAATGAGGAGTCCGTATTTACGGGCCACAGTGTAGCATCCGATCCGCGCGATTACAACCAGACAATAAATAGACAATAGTAGGGCAGTTGCCCACCAGACACGACACCCGTCTGGTCGGGGGATCCTCCCTTTTCTATAGTGGATGAGTGAAATATACATCCTGTTCCTCATGCCTCTATAGTACACCCACATACTTCCAGTTATGTTTAAGTCTCATGTAATAAAACATGTCTCATGAAATACATTTTCCGATCCGGAAATCAAACCCAGGACCTCTTGATCAGCAGTAGCGCTTGCGAGCACAAGACCAGCGAGACAGCCAGGACATTAGAGACATTGGAGGTTGAAGGAAATTGTGAAGCCGGAATCAAAAGAGTCAGTCAGATGAAAATCTGGTTAGGTATATACCTAGATTCGGCTGCATTTCAAAATCCGAATACAGCTGTGGGTATAGTCGAGTTTGTTCATGCGTGCATGATGTTTCATATAATTTTTTTATTCTTTATTTGGTTACGTAATTTTATAATCGCAATCTCAAACTCAAAGCATTTATTACAACTAAACCAATTACTGGCACTTTTGAATTGGGTGATGCCCATTCCAAACCGTAAGTACCTATGGAGAAAAACGGTCCAGAAACTCCACGAAAACTCTTATATTTTTTTTTTTTTTTTACATATAATCGGTTACAGCAGTCATGTAGAAATTAAACATGTGAGAACGGCGTAGAAAGAAATGCAAGTTCAAGCGTCCGAAATAATAATAAAAAACCATTCAGAAATTAAATTAAGCCGCAATGCATATGGCAGTCCCATCATCCCCTAAATACACACTGCTACGGGTTATATTTGGGCCATGAACCTGAACAGGCTCTTCGCATCATCGCCATTTGGTTGACACAAAATATTATGGCATGTATGTACCTAAATCAAAATCCAACTTTGGAGACCAGCCAGTGCTTCCAAGAAAATGAAAGTGGAAACGGCACATACTATAAACTAAAACAATTATCCAACGCACCATGTTTTATCAAGACAACAGAGATCCACTAAATCCTCAACATTCCGATGGTCACCGTGGAGATAAGTACACATGGTGACAGTTACGAATCCCGAATGCTAAGGCATCCGAATAAGCTTGCGAGGCAACTTACTATCCCAGAAAGCATCCACCAATTAAATAAGCGGCGCGACTTTTTCGACCAGAACAGTCAGTCTGAAGAATGACTTCATATATATAGGGCACACTCCACTAGGAGTGGAGCCCACATGCCGACAAAACCATCTCATCTGCTCACAGTAAAGACTGAACGCATGATAAAACCGAGAGAGAAAAAAAGAAACTATCTAAATCAAGTTGTTTCGACCTCGAAACCCCAAGCAGATCATTTCTTTCAGACTCTTATCGAACGCGGCACATCAATAAGTGATATAAGTCTTCTACAACTCGACACAAGAAGCATTTACTGATCACCGAAGTTCTGCGTAAAATCACCCTGGGCCTATATTGAAATCTAATAATAATTTAGGTACCTTTTCTAAATGATCAAAACATTGATGAGGCAGGAGAAAACCAGTCTCTACCATAGTAATACATTCCAACCAAAACAATCAATCTATCTCAACTCAATCAATCAATCTCAACTCAATCAATCTGCCTAGTCTTTTCCTAAATATGTTCAGTTCGGCTTCCAGTTAACTGGATGCAGCTGAATATATTGGACCTCCACAAGCCAGTTACTGACACGATACTCCTTGGTAAAACTAGTAAAGTTTCACGAATTACAGCCGGAACCAATGTGCTTTCCAATGCACGGAGAGACTCTACATGTAATTGATCCCATCTACAGACTGACCGCGGCAAATGTAGTTCGACCTGTGTGGCTATTATTAGTAGCCGCGAACCCCTCCAACAACTCAATAAAGGCCTCAATCCACAACAAAATTCGAATCTCAAATTGTATTGCTTTATTTCTTTTGAAATTTACTCCATTCCTGACATTACTCCTAGTAACATAGCGCTGTAATACGAGTCGAAAATTCCTAATTACTAACTAAAGGGCAATCACGCACGCCGTGGCACGAAAGAAGGTTACTTTAAGTAGGAAAAACCACCTTTGTACCCGCGAAAATAAGCTCTGTGTTACCTGTGGTAAGTTTGACAGTTGCCTGCGGAAGGTTGGTAGTGTTTTATTTTTTTAAATCAGTGGCAGTGCAAAGCATGTGTCGTGTTATGCCAAAGGTCAGATCGTTAGGCATATGATGCCCTTTCTTCAGTGGAGGGGAATGAATTTTTAACGGTTGAATCGTTTACTACGTCTACTTGATTTTAATTGGAAAACCGCTGTTTCTGGTAAAATACACGGTTTAAATATTTTTATTACGGACGACGGTCTAGGTGAGAGGGAATTTAATCCTTGCATCATCCAAGGGCATGGGTGCAGTCAAAAAGAGTACTAACCTTGAAACTGCACATGTTACCTATTACGCCTACGCTCATGCATGGCTCAGTTACTGCGTGATATTGTGGGGAAACAGCACAGACGCACCGACGCTTTTCGCACTGCAAACAAGACTATTAAGAATATTATTAAAAATAGAAGACACAGTAAACCGACAGCTGTAAACCAATTAGAATTTTGTTGTGGATTGAGGGCTTTTTTTGATAACTTTATTCATTTTCAAGAACATAAAATACTCACCCTCCCCGGCCTATACATTCTAGAAATTTACAAATTTGTTCGAAAGTACCAACGCGTTTCCACCACAGGAGAAAATATACAGTCAAGATACACATTACGTCACAAAACAGATTAAACCTACCAAGATCTAAGCTAAAAATGCACTCAACAAGTACCCTAGTCATGTCAATGAAACATTCGTAAAAATAAAAATAAAATAACATAACATAACATAACATCTCGCCTTGTTTCCCCAAAGGGTTGGGCAGAGGTGTACCTATAGTACACCCACATTTCGCCAGATAAGTTTAAGTCCCATGCAATAGGGGGCGAGCCTATTGCCATCTACCGGGCACAAATCCAGACTTCGGGCTGCTACTGAGAAATTCCAGATAGTAAAACGCAATAGAATTAAAAATGAACAAAAATTTAATTCATTCACAAATAAATTGAAACAATTACTATTATATAAATGCTATTATACGAGTAATATCAAAGAATATCTAAATGACAAATTCTAAATGACATGATTTACAAAATGGTCTTGATTGAAATATTATTACTTTTGTATACCAAATAATTAATCCAATTAAAGCGTTCTTCTTCTCTCATACTTACTTCATTTTATCCCTTTGCTGTGCCCTTACAGGGTCCATATTTTTTTTCCTAGCTTTAAGCCCTTTTTAACATCTTCTTACAATGTGGAATGCAATCAATAAATGATTATGATTAATGTTTAGTAAGTGAAATTAATTCTAAGCTATAATAATCGTAATACGAAACTTTTTATTTCAGAATAAAATTCCATAATAATTCAACTTTGTTAGCACATGTCGACTTAAAAATTATGTTAGCGTACAAATACAAAACAAAACAAAAATGTATCAAAAAATTACCGATTTGTACAGGAGCATGTGCCAGATGAAAGGGCAATTTAGTTTGCTGGCAATGACACTCAGGTGACTGTTGGTACACGCACCCTGCGCAACAAGGACGCTGCTCGCTTGCGCCTGATTGCAGAGAAGCCGTCAGTCTTGGCGTCCGCGAACATCCCTGAGGCACTACAGAAGCGTGGCAGCCCCAACAGCATCCTGAATGCATTATTGTACTGGACTCGAAGAGCATTAACGGCCTTTTGGGTGAAGCTAGTCCAAAGGCTACACATGTAAAATACTTGACAGTATGCTTTGAAAAGAGTAATTTTAACTGAACCTGAGCTATGATCCACCTCCAATTCTGCCAACTGTTTTCAAAATGACCTCTGCGCTGCCGCAGACGACGCTGTGGAAGTGGCTAAGTGTTGGACCAACAAGATCTGGAATACTGTCGATTTAGCAATACGAAGAAGAAGAAGAGGGCAATTAGTTGTTAAGAAAATTGATAAACTACGTCAGTTATAGCCATTTCATGCTACTGTCAAAGAAGACAGTTGTGATTTGGACAATGTAAATTGGTAGTCACTTTGTCCAACAATAGGGGAATAATTCAACTAAGGGCCAAATGTAAACAACTGCTTCAACCGACGTTGGTCGTTGGTCTAGTGGTCGCAATCGCTACTGCTGAGCATGAGGTCCTGGGTTCGATTCCCAGTTCGGGCAACGTGTTATTGGGTTTTTCTATCGGGAATTTCTCAGTAGCAGCCCGAAGTCTGGATTTGTGCCCGGTAGATGGCAATAGGCTCGCCCCCTATTACAAGGGACTTAAACATAACTGGCGAAATGTGGGTGTACTATATGTACACCTCTGCCCAACCCTTCGGGGAAACAAGGCGTGATGTTATGTTGTTGTAAACAAAAACTATACCTACTTCAGAATTATTATAACTTCTTAGTGAGACAGTTTTTTTTTATGTGTCAAAAATGTAAAGAAATTATTTTTTTTTAAAGCGACGCCATCCCTCAGAGTAAATGTGACGTCAAAGTCTATCATGGTCCACTGCTGGACATAGGGCTACCGAAGCACCGCCACATCGACCGGTTCTATGCTTCCAGCGGATTCCTGCGGCCTTCACAAGGTCATCGTTCCAACTTGTGGTAGGCCTGCCAAAGCTACGTCTTCGGTACGCGGTCGCCACTCCAGAACCTTTCGGCCCCACCGGCCATCTGTTCTGCGATCAATGTGCCCTGCCCACTGCCACTTAAGATAGGCAATTCTTCGGGCCAGGACGGTTTGCTTGGTTCTCCTGCGGATCACTTCATTTCTAATTATATCACGTGGGGAAACGCAAAGTATAGCCCTCTCCATTGCCCTTTGGGTGACTTTGAGCCCGGGCACTAGGGGATTTTGATTTACCCTTGACATTACCTACTCGTACCCAACAACAACAAAAAAACAACTATTTGAATTTGGAACCATAAACAATTCATCCATTCCCGATACTTTTTTGACAGAATGTACATATGCTAGAACCAAAAAATTCGAAGACCATCAAGAAGATTTTAATAAAATTTGGCACACAGATGGACCATGATCTAGGTAAGGATTTAAGCTTCTTTTCATCCTGGATCGCAGACGAAATCGCAGGCACCAGCTAGTTGAAGTATAAAACTGTCGCTGTATCTCACTGACTCGTATGTAATCTCACCGTGAGTACTTAGGTGAAGTGAGCTTGGAGTGAGCTGTCAGTGCCACTGATGCTAGGGATTGACCAAGACGGGATGACACTAACAGCTCTCTCTACGGTGAGATTTTTACAGAATTGACATGCAGGTGGAAGGCCCTCGCGCAAAACGCCGAGGCGTAAATCACGGCACAGCGGACAGAACTCCGACGGGATCACATGGTGACGTAGAGGTTGCGATTGTCGCAGTGCTGGGCACGCCACAATAGCGCCGATAAGTCTCCTCCTTGAGGAGTGGTTGGAGAGGCGCCAAGGCGTCCTCGCCTTCTGCCTGACACAGGTCCTCACCGGACTTTTACTATTTACAGACTCGAACGAGTCAATTCCGACCCAACATTCATGAAACGCATTGTGACAGGTGACGAGACGTGTGTTTACGAGTTTAACGTGCAAACTAGCTTCGGAGTGGCGCCTTCCAACTGAACCTTTAAAATCGCGCCAAAGTCTATCAAAAGTCAAAGTCATGGTGACTGTTTTCTTTGACTATCGCGGTATTGTGCACTCGGAATTCTTGCTCCTTGAAGGTCAAACGGTAAATAAAGATTATTATTTGAGCATTATGCGGCTATTAAGAGAGCAAATTCGACGAAAAAAAGGCAGATTGGTCGAAAGAAAATTCTTGGATTTTGCATCACGAATATGCGCCTTCGCACAAGGCCATCATTGTGAATGAAATTTTTGACCAAAAACTCAACAAAAACCATCGAGAAAGAAACAAGTCAGCTGGAGACATATCTGATGAATAACATCAGATATGTCTCCAGCTGACTTGTTTCTTTTTCCTAATGTCAAATTACCACTTCGTGGCACCCGTTTTCATTCTTTAGAATACATAACTGAACTCAATTCCGGAAAAAGCGTTTAAAAAATGTTTTGATGATTGGATTTTTCGTTGGCGTAAGTGTATTGTTTCTGAAGGAGCATACTTTGAATCCGATAAAATAAATTTGGATGAATAACTAGTATTTTGATATTTTCCCGGTACTTTCTTCACAGAGTAGTATGCCGGTTTCCTCTCAGTGTTTTCCTTCACGGTTTTGAGAGCAGTGGCGATAAAATTAAATACACAAAGTAAAGTGCCTGCCTGTGTTCGAGCTGACGACGCTTCACGCTCGTAAGTCGGGGCCGATAGCACTGGGCCGTTATTTTTATCTAACAAAATAATAGAATAGAAGATCACCAAAAGCCTAGGTAGGACTTCGACAACACTAGTTCCGAACTAGATTTTATGGATATACCCTGCTACCGATATTAAGTACAAACAAGGCCGAAAGAGTAGTTACAAAATTAAAAGTCATTAGACCATGGAGGCTCATCATCTAGCCTAGCTTTTTACCAACTACGTTCGGGTCGGCTTCCAGTATACCCGGATAAAGCTGAATACCAGTATTTAACGTGGAGTTACACAACCCAATTACTCGGGAACACGATACTCCTTGGTAAGACTGGTTGTCAGACTTTCGGGCTTCTGACGACCCGTAATGACTGTCAAAGATTAACAAATGACAGCCGGAACCAACGGAGGCACGGAGGGGTCTTATGTAATGGATGGTCACCCATCTACAAACCGACCTCGGCATGTGTTGCTTAACCTTGAAGATCGACCCTTGTGGCTAGCTACCTACCTACTCAATAACTATTACTTTTAGCTTAATGACCTTTAAAATACGACCAACTTATCTGTGCGCATCTGAGTGTGTATTTATGGCGCTGGTTGTAAACGAAAATCAAAATGTTGAACACAAACCGATCGTTTGTCCCATTCAAAATGTTAGTTCGAAAAACGGCCGTTGCACAGATAAGTTGGTCGAAATATACTACATAATTAAATAGATGACTTTGAAAAAAACAATCGGCATTGCCAATGTCCTTTGCCTTGTCAGAATAAAAGGTCAAATACATTACATTCAATTCGAAAATATACCATTTCTATACAAACGAATTTAATACCTTGAGCTTTCTTGACGTACTTCATTCACTTAAAAGGTTACATACTTACTAAGTACATTAACATAATGAATACTAACTTTTCTTCGGGCTTTGCTCGAGGGACGTTGGAAATTACCCAAGGGAACGTGCTACCGTGATAAACATAATATTATCCAAATCCATTCAGTCATTATAACGTGAAAAAGTTTACAGACAGACACATAATAAATGAAATTATAATCTTTATCATTTTTATTTTATATGTACATATTTATGTTTCTAAATAAAAATAAAAACAAATTATCCATAGACTACGTAGTACAACGATAAGGCAAAGGTATTTTTATAACTCCAAATCGTAATATCTTTTATGCAGGTGAACGATTTCAACAAAATAACCAGAATTTACCAGAGTTCTTCATTAAATCGCTATTCTCTAAAGTTCCATTCCATTCCATTGGGTACGTATTACTTTAACAGAACTTTCGATATACCAAATTTTCTTAAACATCAAACAGTCTAAAGTTAAAGGAAGAAAATTTTGTTACCATTTTCAAAAACCATCCACGTATCTACATGAATTTTGACACCAGTTATCTAAAAAATTTACTATGGCTTATGCATACAAATTACGGGGAAGACATCTTAATACGTCAAATTACAATTCAACCTGTGTATCAAGTAAATTATCCGTAGTCTATGGTACTTTTCCCGCCAAGTTGGATCGCAAACATGGCCGCTAGCTGTCAAGATAGCTAGCGTTCCGCCATGTTTGATTAAGAACGTTGTAGTGCAATTATTTTAAGTGGTATCTAGCGTTGTTGCAATATTTTTTATCTATTTTTGGTCGAAATATATGTAAGTACCTAAATACACACTTTATTTGAGTAGGTACTTAGTTGATTATTTTTATCGTCCATTGGTGTTGTGTTGGATATACGACCGGGGTCCAAAACCAAACCAGCCAATCCCTTTTTCAGAATCGCTAAATAGATTTTGTAGGTATACGAATACAGGTATTTTAGGGTAATGCTTTGCAAAGAAAAAAAATTACACAAAAAATATATGTGATATTGTGATGTTCAGGTTCATTACATCTCTAAAAGAAACAGTAATATGAGATTTATATTTTCTAAATCAATGAGTACAGTATGTACATACAGCCCATAAAATAAACTATTGAGCAAATTGATACATGATGATTGTGTTAGAGCCATTTCATACAACTGTCAAAGGATGACAGTTGCAATTTAATTATACGTACAGACCATTCAAGTCAACGATTAATTTCACTGACTTTACCAAAGCAACATTAAAACTAAATCAGGTGTTACATTATAGATTTCTGCCTACACCATGACGTAAAACCTACCTAAACTTATTAGCAGCATGCAATACACTCATGCACTAACACATTCCAGGCGTGTTTCTACTGTAATTGTTTAGTGAAGTTTTCTTTATGTAGAGTACAAAGCATACAATGGAGAGTTGGTTAGTAATTGTTCCTACAAATGTACAATCTAACCGTTTCCTTGAAGTTTCAACAGTGATTCTAGATAAAAGAAAGTTAGAAATATGCATATCTTTTGTAAGAAATGCTATTCTGTAACATTCAGCTGAACCCCACTGAAGTGACCGCACACCTCTTTTTTGTTATTCCGTGCCGCACACAATTCGAACGACAACTCATTTGTTGACAGCGAGACATCGTTCGAAATTCGAGTTAAAATTTCGAAATTGAAGTTTAGAGAACAACACAAATTTTGCTCCGTTGCTGTGCATGAAAAATTTATAAGTTTTACCAAGGGTACATAATAATATGGACAGGACAGTATGGAAACTAGGCCTATTTGTCGAAATAATTACCTACGCTCCATTGGAGCGTTAGGATTGCTGTTTGTGATGTGTTGGATGTTTGTGAAATTGAAAAGTGTTTTTTTTTGGGCGAAGTTCTTTAGCGCTGCTTGCGACAGGAGTTCACTGCAAGAAATCTTCACTCGAAAAAGCGTTAATACATGAACAAGATGGCGCCTGCGGTTATTTTTTCTTTTGTTTTGTCACGTATGTCGTTTTCATAGTTTTCAAGGGTGTTAAGTCGATAGTGAAGTCAAATGTAAATCCAAGATGGTGGCTGCAATTTTTTTTTCAAATTTTTCTTCATGTGTTTCGTTTTCATGGTTTTCCACCTATGGTTTAGCCGCCATCTTGGATTTACATTTTGACCTCTATACCGGTTTTAGCACCCTTTGAAAACTATGAAAACGACACCCATGACAAAAACAACTGAAAATTTTCGAAGTAGCAATCTTTGATTTTAATTTTGGTTTCAGTACCTTGGTAAACCAAGAAAAAGACAGACCCAGATGATAAGTTTGAAAATTTTCGCGATCACGCGATTGAGAGCACCGCGACGTTCGCTTTGGTATCTCGTCGAAGCGCGCCTCTGTGTGAGTGTGCCATTTCGAACGTTTGTTCGTAGTTTCCGTACTGTTCATATTTATATTGTGCCAAGGGGTATCGTATTACCCAGTAACTGGGTTGTGCAGATGATGATGATTACTTGCTGACCTGACTTCGTCCGGTCCAAATTTCAATAAAATATCGCTTCTGGATTTTCAACACTCGGTGTTGAACCGAGCATTGAAAATCCAACAGAGTGCATTGAAACTCGTCGAAAAAAACACTGTTGTATTTTAAACTCTCGGCGCTAAGCAGTGCGGTGAAGATCCAGTGCGCCAAAAAATCCCGTCACGGTGTTTTTACGTCCGTGCGAACGTGGACTGAGAAGAAGATGCAATCAGACTAGATACCAAGTTTCCTCGCAACTTTTTCCTTTAACGTAAGTCAGTGGAGCTGAACATAACATAACATAGACATGTTAAATAAGATTGGAAAACTGTATTTCGGGTCTGCGCAACAAAACATCACACTTTTAGACTAGATACTATTAAATTATACATAAAATTTGTGATGTTACAAAAAAAGACAAACTTTTTATACGCCTTTCCGGAATTGAGTTCACTTCTCGCCGGAAATTCTCCTTTATCCCGGTAGAAGACCCGAATGAAAACGGGTGCCACGAAGTGGTAATTTGAGTTAAGGAAAATGAACGAAGTCGGCTGGAGACATATCTGGTGAATCCTTATTCACCTTTGGCCTATTTGCCTTGTGCGAAGGCTCATTATCGTGATACAAAAACCCAGAAATTTTGTTCCATTAATCTGGCCTTTCTCATCGAATTTGCTTACTTAAATGTCTCATAACGCTCAATTAATATTCTTTACCGTTTGACCTTCCGGCAAGAATTCCCGAGTGCACAACACCACGATAGTCAAGAATACAGTCAATATGACTTTGACTTTTGATCGACTTTGGCGTGTTTTGTTCGAACACTTTGCATCTGCTGAACTTGTGTTGAGCCACGTAGATTTCAGTTGTTGTTAGGTTAGTTTGTAAGTTTTACTAACATAGTTTTTAAGTCGTTGTTACTTATACTATATGGCTTGTGTATTATTTTATGTATGATCCGTAATAAACGTAATATATATATAATACGTACGTGTTTTTAATAAAGTCGATTCACCGTAAGCCTTCTGTAACATTTTCAGTGACTCCGAACACGTAATTCTTTGTTCGATGTTTTAGTCCATTAAGAAATTCGCAATACACACTAGACAATAATGGTCTATATAAAAACAGCACGATATTTAATCGACATAATTGATGCAACTCAAACTCCGCGCCAAAGTGAAAAACAGTTGTGCCAATCTAACATTTTTTTTTTTTTTAACCACAAACGAAACATCCATTCCCGATACTTTTCTGTCACAATGTAGACAATTGTCTATTCCTTAAGCATATGGAACTTGTTGACAGACCTACAGTGTCCTCCCATACCTATTAACACTGTTATTTGAAAACATTGTGAAAACCAATAATCTTTAAAACAGTGGATTTTATTGTCGGCTTTTCTCCATAGAAAACGACAAATTTGAACCGTGCACATAGCTTCTAACGTTTCTTAGGTGCTCATGTCGGTTTTTGTGACATAAAATATTTTGATTTCCAATTTGATAAAAAGCCCCAAATTCATAAAAATGTCCGGGCACATCACCCTAAAGACAAATCCATGATGAGTTGCAAAAATCTCAATGTGAAAACATGAAGTGAGTATGCTGGCTTCCGTGGACCAAACCCAGTTATGCCAAGCATGCTGCTACAAGAATGTAACTTCTTGGATACAAATTAAACATTTAAGTCTTGTACTTCAACACATTGCATGGCGTTAATATGTTAGTCGGACTAATAGCAGTACCGGCTACTACCTAATGTGTGGGCGCAGTGCTAGCGAAGCTGGGACGTTGGCTTTGACGGAAGCGTCCATTCTAATGGACATTGGCTTTTTTTTGTTTCGGGGTGGAAAATCCGCATGGATGTCCTCCGCCCTGGGGCGGGCGGAGGGGTCTGTCAGACTCTTACAGACTAAAAACCACCCCGGTGTTCCATCTCACACCTACGTTGAACGGCTTTCTAATATAATTCCTTATACCTTTCAAAGCCTGCGGTGGTATTCTGTAAAAATCTCACCGTGAAGTCTTGCGTGGAGTGAGCTGTCAGTGTCATCCCGTCTTGGTTAATCCCTAGCATCAGTGGCACTGACAGCTCACTCCACGCTCACGTCACCTAAGGCCTGACTGGTAACACATAGCTTAACACGCCTCATTCAACTGGGCCTCATTGGAAGGCTGAAAGTCACCCAAAGGGCAATGGAGAGGGCTATATGTATTGAATCAGAAATTCATATTTTTTCGAAACCCCGTCTGGTGTCGGCCTCCTCGGGTTGGGGGAGTGAGGTGTTTGACTCCCCCTGCAACGTCTAAGAGGGGCGCGCGTGGAACACTACGCGCCACCCCCTCGGGTCCTGATGTGTGGGGGCGGCGGACGTCCCCGAGCCGTCCCTGGACTCATTTGGGGGGCTGGAAGAAGGCGTTGTCCGCCCTTCGCCTACGACCAACTCCTTCCGTCGAGTCGGATAAATGGCCCTGTCGCCTACCATTTTTCGGACGCAGAGGATAGGGAGAGCGGCCAACGACATACCGATACTCCTCTTCCCCTGCGGCCCCACCGCGTCCGCCATCAAACGGGGCGACCCCGTTAAGGCCGCAGAAGGTAGGGAGAGCGGCGCGCCGCAATACCCGGCACTCCTCTCCCGCTGCGACCTCACCTCGGGTTCCTCTTAGCTTCACCGTGGTGCCCAAGCCACGGTTACTGAGGACACGGCGTGGCATACGCTGGCAGAGTGTGCCGCTTGGGAGGAGCCACGTCGTGCCTTCATCTCAGAAGTAGGCAGTGACCTGTTGCTGCCGACCGTAGAGACCGACCCTTTCGGTCCCATCGGCCATCTGTTCTGCGAGCAATGTGCCCCTGCTGACTGCCACTTAAGTTTGGCAATTCTTCGGGGTATGTCGGTTACTTTGGTTCTCCTGCGGATCTTTTAATTTCTGATTCAATATATATAGCCCTCTCCATTGCCTTTTATGTGACTTTCAGCCTTCCAATGAGGCCCAGTTGAGGGCGTGTTAAACTATGTTTTACCAGTCAGGCCTTCTTGTCACGACGTGGATCACTACGTTATTTTATCAGTATGGTATAATTTTGGGATCACATGGGTAGTTTCATACTGCATTGGTTTTTAACCGTATGAACAGAGGAATTTTGTTTTTTTTTCTCTTTATTAAGGAGCTTTGTCAGAATACTGACTATGTCGCTCCATCATAGCCAAACTTTGAATTTTAACTATTTAAAATGATTCTAGTATATTTCATACAGAGTTTTAGCTTCGTCCGACATAGGGTTAACTAAAACACTGTTTAAAGTACCAATTCCAAACATATTTTGGGAATCAAACAGATCTCTCCTGAGGCGTCCGCCCCGCTCACACTCGATCAAGACAAGCTGTACGTCCTCGATTATTCCACATTTCTCGCAATTAGGTGAAGGTGTGATACCCATGAGGAACGTAAACTTCCTCGATGGGATGGGACCCGATCGAAGCCTCATGGTAGTAACAATATATTTTCTATTGAGGTAACAGTAATCTATCCAGGGAAGTAATCTATACTGTCTAAAATGTTATAATAAAATACCTCCCCACATACTTCAACTGAATGAGACAAAATTCAAATCCTTTGTCAAACGCACACTATGCAGGCAGGCGTATTATAGGTTAGGGGATTACATAACTGATAAAAATGCCTGGCTTAATGCTGGTCCTGCACCACAACTAATTAATTGACATTTGAAACACTTGAAGCTGCTGAAGATTGTAAGAACATATTTGCATTATATAAACTCAATCTCCTTTTTATTATATAGATGCATTGCACAGATGTGAGTACTTTGTACTATAGAGCTACCATTTACCAGGTAATGTCATAGATTGACTTGAATGTGCCTTGGCGGCTGATAGTATGTCATGCTCACTCAAATGTCACGCTGACAGTGGCGCGTGTGTCGGATCATTTAGCTCCCTTCAAAATGGTTGAGCTGAATGGTGCTGATCCATGCGTCATGTTCGTGAACGGGCGCCGTCAGTTGGGACTGGTCATATCTTAGCTGCCACGGCTTATTTTAATAATTAATTTGCTGGATTGTTTTTAATTATGTTTTGCTGCACTCTGGACGCTTTTAACGTGTACGGTTTTTGTACATCGTTCTCACTTATAGTTTCAACATTAATCGATGTAACTAATATATTTGTAAGAACAATATTATTTAAAAGAGTGCCCATGGAGTTTCTTGCCCGTTCTTCTCCATAGTGACCTACTGCGCTTTGGAGTGGGCAACTAGCTTCATATTTCTGACTGACCGATTCCTTGACAATTCAAAAGTGCCTGTAACTGGTTTAATTGAAATAAATGATTTGAGTTTGAGTTTGGAATTACTAGAGGTTCAGGTTGAATGGTTTTGTACCAGATACCTTTTTCTCTTGATCTCACATCATGAAATTCTTTCCACAATTTATGACAATATGTTTTAACCAAATAGAAGTTATCTGAGAAAATTGGTACTACATCTAAAGGAATACCCTCTCCACAGGCCCTCTTAGCGTGAACATCCACTACCTCATTGCCATGTATCCCGATTTGTGACGGAAACCACTGCAGTACTACTAATTTAAAATTCTGTTGAAGTTCCAGAATCTGATCAATTATTATATAAGCTATCGGTGTTCCTCGAAATATCGAGTTAAACCTAGCCACATGTTGTAAAGAACTCTTGGAGTCAGTATTACAAACTTACTATGATTTATTGATTGAGTGTATGATAAAGCTTCACTGATTGCCAACAATTCAAGATACATTATAGACATGTTCGAGTCAATACTAAAACCCATAGATATATTTTGTTGAGGGTCATAAAAGCCGCTCCGGAATGACAACATAAATCATTTAAAACAAATGGCTGAAATCGTTTTTTTTTGCTTTATTTACTCCGTTAATGTTAAAGTTAATATTTTTAGATAAATCTATGTTACTGACCCAAGATTGATAACTAAACATCTCTAATTTCTGGCTGCAGTGTATTCGCAAGTCTTAAAATTAACAAAGGCTTATTCTTCCTTTTCCACAAAAGTATCTGAGGTAAAAGTTCATCTAGCAAGTTAATAACTGTAAGACTGCTTAACAACGACTTACACTTTAAATAAAACTTTCCGGCCAAATAGTTTCTACGAATAAATAGGGGCTGGAGACTTAGTTCACTATTCATGACATGAATTGGTGTAGATTTTATAAAGCTACCAATGATCGTCATGGCTTGGTTTTGGACTTAGCCGAGTTTATACAAGTTTGAGTGACAACTATCTCCGTACAGAAAGCTAGCGTAGTCCAGACGACTTCTTGTTTCAGATGAATACCCCAGTTAGCTCCAGATACAGCTTTAAGGACATTGAGAAATCTTGCTGTTTTCATATGGGTTTCATTTATATATTTGGCCCATCTTAGAGAGGGATCCAGCCAAAGGCCCAAATATTTAACATTTTCTACTACCTGCAAGATGGAGTTGTTCATTTTAAGAACGCATATTTCATAATTTTTACCTTGTTTTTAAATTCATGTTTTAGTTTTAGTCGTTGAAATCTTTATGAAAAATATCTTTATGACTACGAAACAGATGATGACAGGCTGGTAAGGGAAAAAACGCGTAGAAAAGACTTTGGGAACAAAATCACCCCGGCTTTTGGAATAGTTAAGCATAGTCCACAGTATCAGTCAGTTAAAATATTTAATACGTTACCGCTAGAGTTAAAAAGCATATTGTACACGGGCTCACTCAAGGCAAGGCTCAAGGCATTCCTATTGGAAAGATGTCTCTACTGATTAGATGATCTGTAATTCTAAATGTTTTATTTTTATTTATTTTTTCAAACTGACATGTATTATTTGTTTATGGTGTTTTATTGTGTTACGTGCTCATGGCATCTTTAAATTATTATTATTGTTTTTCGTTTGGATTTCTACTATTTGTGTTTGCATGGTATTTTAATCTAAATAATATTTTATAATTTTAATTGAATTGCTTTTATTGTATTTGTTATTGTTTCATGCTGTATTATATTCGAACGCAATGTGAATTGTTACTGAATAAATTGAATTGAAGTTGAATTGAATCTCTAACCCGATATCAGCAAGGAGTTTGTCAAGAAAGATCAGTGAGTTCTGTAAATAAAAACTAGCTTGAGCCACACTATCTGCAACGGAGTAAACACCAAAGTCATCTGCATATTGTGAAACACGGACATGATCGGAACAATTTTTTTTAAATAAATCTATAGTAGCTACATTAAACAGTAACGGTGATTGAGGGTCGCCTTGCGCTAAACCCCTGCCCGTATTTCTTACCATACATAAATCGTTTACTTTAATATTTAAACGTCTCTCACGAAGGAACTCCCAAAGGTCAACAAATCTTATTTCCTACACCTAGCCGATCTAATGTTAGCAAAAGCTGAGTTATATCTACATTATAATAGGCATTAACGATGTCTATGAATCAACCGACTGTGACACAATTGGTACAAAAACCTTTTTGAATCCTAGTAACTAATATACTTAAATTATCGAAACAAGATCTACACTTTCTAAAACCCAAAGTGGTATCGGCAAACAAACATTTACTTTCAAAATAACACTCTCATCTCTTTTGAATAATTGTTGAAAGATTTTACACATACATGAAATAAGTGAAATAGGTCTAAAAGATGATACCATATTGTTGTCTCTTCCGGGCTTAGGAATAGTAATTCCGGGAATGGAAAGCCGTCACCTCCTTCTGCGAAGCAGTAATGCTCGCAAAGGAGGAGGCGGAGCGCGTGAGGGAGAGAGCCTTGCGCCCTCACGCCCCTAGTCGCCGCAGGAAACACCCTGGGCGTCGGGAATCGCAAGCAGATTCCCGGCCACCGTAGGCGCGGGCTTGCGGACGGCGAGCCATGGGTAGCTCGCCGTACGGTAAGGACCAGGCCCGGGTCGACGGCGCGTTGTGTTCCACGCGCGCCTCAAAGAGATGTCAGCACAAAATGACGGGGTCCGATAGGGCCGACGCCTCAGGGTCACGGGTTATTCTAAAGAGAAAACCGTGGCCCTGGCACAGGCAACTGAAGGAACACGGGTGGGTTTTAGTCAGTAAAAGTCTGACACGCCCTCCCGCTCCACCCTGAGCGGGAGAAGTCATTAGATGATTTCCCACCCAAAAAAAAAAAAAAAGGAATAGTAATTCCACCAATTTCTCGCCATTGATTTGGAACTAGACCTAAGGAAAGAAATGTATCATACAAGAATAATAATATTAATTTACCATTATGTCAGAGATATTTAATTAATCATAGAAAATGATATTTCATCATTTCCTGGACAGGTTTCTTTGGATTTAATGCTTTTATTAAGTTCTACTAAAGTTATTTGCGAATCTAATTTTGAATTTTGAGAATTAAACAATGGTTTACAATCAGGGATATAATCGTTAGTCAAACTATGTAGCAGAAGACTTGCTTTATCATTATCAATAAAATGCCTGGGAGTTTAATAACCTTTTATCCATTTCAATTTTCGCCAAAGGTCACTGATAGAAGTATTTTCATTCAAAGAAGAGCAAAGTTCCCGCCAGGAATTATTTTGAGCACATTTTAAAAGTCTTGGAGATTCTTATTTTTTTTTTAAAGTGATATATAATTTGTAGGAGTAGGGTTACTCCTAAATACCGCCAAAGTTAAACGTCGAAGTGCCGCCGACTTTGAAAGTTCTACATTCCAATAAGGTTTTGGGTTAAACTTACTACTAGGGTTGAAACATAACTTATTTACAGGAATAAATTTATCTGTCGCCTTTTGTAGATTTTCCAAAAAAATATTTTAAGTAACTTGGGGATCCTCTGTTATAGTAAATTAATTGAAAATATTTTGTAGAAAATCGGTATACTTCTTCCAATCAACATTTTTGAAGTTTTTCTTTTTGAAAAAGGACCTGTGTGAGCTAAAAGTAGTACTAATTTTTATGACAACATGATCACTATTTAATGTTTCACAAGTAGCCCTCCAGTCGAATCTTAATGATATGTCTGAAGTCACCATAGTTATGTCGGGGGAAGATTGTCTCAAGCTACCACTCACTATTTGTAGTCGCGTTGGGCTACCATCATTTAAGATGACATAATCGTAATCAATCACGGAATTCAGAATCTGTTTGCCCCTCGCTTCAATCTTATGCGACCAATTTGTGTGATGATCATTAAAATCCCCCAAGATCATGGTCTTCCTACAGCCAAGTGAAAATAAATAATCCCAGACCCTTTGATCTGTGTGAAGTTCTGGAATTTGATTTGATTTTGATTGATTTAAAGCCAGAATATTTAAGAAACTGCTCAAGTGTGTTGAACTGACGGTTTGCCTTTTGAAGCGAACCGCCTAAGACTGAAGATTTTTTCTTTCAGCGGTATGGACACCACAAAGCGTCCATCGTTCTGACGAGTGGTATTCTTTTTAAAGTTCTGCTTACAGGAACGCTTCTACGCTTACGCTTACGCTTCTCAGGAGATAGGGAGAGCTTGGCTCTGAAAACAACATGAGACTTGATCGGCGCCAAAGTTTAAATATAAAACCGGCCCTGTGCGAGTCGGACTCGCGCACCGAGGGTTTCGTACAAACCTGTAGGTTTAGGTGGGTAGGTGGGTTTTTTGGCAGGCAATAAATAGTAATAATGTTTTGAATTTCATCACAGTTAAACAATTTTACTTTTACCATTTCTAGACCCGAGTTGTTATTCGTCAAAGGGACGCGTATTGCCTGAATCGACTTGTGTGTTACAACAGCCACGCCGCCATAAGAAAGGTCCTCACGAAAAATGTTGAAGTTACTAATATTTAAGGGTGTATCCGGATGAAGCCACGTTTCACAAATTGCAGCTACATGTATATGTTACCGGTTCAATAACTGTTCAAATAATTTTAATTTAGGCTTAAGACTGCGAGCATTCCATTGCATCACGTTTAAATCAATACTAGTTTCCGTTTTGTTAACCATTATCACCCAAAAACAATCTAATAATCATGAGATTATTAAAAAATGAGGTAAACCAGTCTGAGCATATATACTAATTATGGCTTTGAGACTAGCGACTACGATATCTTTCTTTTCTTTAATAAACTCCTTGATCTTTCGTATAACTTCGCTAAATTACCATGATTTCCAGTGTGTCTGATCAATATTTTCTGACTGCGACGCCGGACCAGGAAGGTCTTCCGCCGATTTTTCTGAATCCGAAGTCTCAATTTGTGCCATCACATTATTTGCGATTTGATAACGTGCTTTCTTCTTCTTATTACTTTTCTTTTTATTTCTTGATTGTCCAGAACTTGAAGGATTATTGCCATCGACTGTTTCAACATAAACTTCTTGAAAAGATGCTACTGAATCTTGCTTGCCTTTTTGAGCATCCCGTTTACGAGTACTTCTACTTTCAATGATCGGGCTTGGAGCTCGTTGAACATCTTGTGTAAGGAGTGAGGGATAATCAGAATATTTTGAAAGGGCGGTTTGATACGTGCTTGACATCAGTTCTCTTATGCGCTTTTCTATTTTATATATAGGGCCTCGTTGGTCTAGTGGTCGCAAGAGCTACTGCTGAGCATGAGGTCCTGGCTTCGATTCCCAGGTCGGGCATAGTGAAATTGGGTTTTTCTATCCAGAATTTCTCAGTAGCAGCCCGGAGTCTGGATTTGTGCCCGGTTGATGGCAATAGGCTCGCCCCCTATTAAATGGGACTAAAACATAACTGGCGAAATGTGGGTGTACTACAGGTACACCTCTGCCTAACCCTTCTGGGATTACAGGCGTGATGTTGTTGTGTTATATAGGGCAATGTTTCGACATAGCCTCGTGATTACCTGAGCAATTAGCACATTTGAATTTAGTTTGTTTTATTGCTGTAGCTATCATGATACACAAGTATCATGGTAGCTACAGCAATTTGGGCACATTGCTTTACTTGCCGGACACATTTTAGAGATATGCCCAAATCTCCAACACTTAGAACACTGTGTCACAGGAAACGTATAAGGTTCTATTCTTATTTTAAGTTCAAATAACAGTATGTGTGTAGGTAAGGAAGAACCTTTAAAAGCAATTCTGAAAGTTCCACTTGGAACCCATTCTCATCCATCTTTCTTATTGGGTCGTTTAGCTGTTACAATTTTCTTTTCCGAGTAGATATATTCTATAAGTTCTTCTTCTGATAAGCCTGTGGCGGCATCTACACCGCCACATGCGAACAAACGCATCAATCCTGCATCGCGCAAGCAGAGTTTTCCGCGCAGATAGCATATATACAACGTCCCGACAACAATCATCGGGCAGTTGCCCACCAGATACGACATCCATCTGGTCGGAGGATCCTCCCTTTTCCAAGAGTATGAGTAAACTTTACACCCTGTTCCTCATATCCCTAAAAGCCCAATTCGATATCTCTTATAAAGCCGTACGATATACCAACCTCCCATGTCTTTTGTGTTCGCCAACCAAGTGTACTAAATACCGGAGAACAAATAAATTTATCTGCACTGCCTTGGTTACCAAACGTGACCAGCAATTTGCAAGGATTTATATATTTTATTTTGTCAATGTCCATCATACCATTTTGTTTTAGCAATTTTGCAAGTGCAAATTGTTTCGGAATCTTTTCCTTAGAGGTTACGGTAGCTTGTTTTGGTGATTCTACTGACACAGTCTTGTTATGTTTTGCCTTCTTGTTAACATTCTTCGATATAGTTTGCCAACCTTCTTCATTATTCTCGGTTCTTGGTCGTTTCCCCTCTGATGTTATTGTATCCATTTCTATTTCGTATTTTAATTGTGTTTGTTCATCTAATGTATAAGTGTTTATATGTCCGTCATAATTTTCATCGTGATTTTGATCGCTATCCATTAAACACAAAGTTCATAATTTCTTAACAGCACACGCGACCGCAAGCCGATAGCTAAAACAGGTTTTTTGTTTACCACTAATTAACAAAAGACGTGTATAGATCGCACCGAGTGTGATTACGAACTGGAATGTTGATTTGTGATCCCAACTTAATACCGTAATATATCGTTAAGTCTGTCTCACGAAAGAAGTTTCGCAGCCGTTAAATCTTTGTTGATTTTAGTTTCTCAACATCTTAATGCAGGCACTGGTTAATAAAATGTACAATCATAAAAAGAGAAATGTGTCTGAGGTAGGAGGGTTGTTGTAGAGATGTTGATAAGGATATAAATTAGTTTCACTTGTTGCCTCGGGATTTCTTCGTAAGATTGACACTGGTCATCTCCGTGTAAACAAACGGGTCCAATACCACACGAAATTTATTTATTGCTAACGACAAACCAATTCTATGAATTATTAAGGAAATAGCACATCATGATGGAGACAAACCCTGTGTAATCTTCTAAAATCCTACTAATAATAATATAACAATATATAATAATAATAATAATATAATAATACATACCTAAACTCACGCCTTCTTCCCATGGGGGTAGGCAGAAACCACAGAACGCCACCTGCTACGTTCCTTACATACTCCTTTTGCCTCGTTAACGTTCATACATCTGGTCATGCACGAGCGCCGGTTGAGAGTACTTCGCACCTGACCCTTCTGAAGAACATCACCAATAAGGTCACTATATGTCTTCCTAGGGCGTCCCCTCCCGGCGTTTCCACTCACATCTGCCTTGTAAATACCTTTTGTTAGTCTCCTTTCATTCATCCGCTCAACATGACCAAACCATCTAAGCACACTCTTTTCAATTTTTGTCATTAAATCTTCTTTTAAACCACACCGTTGCCTGATCACATAATTCCTCAGCCTATCATTCAAAGTCACACTACACATGCTCCGCAAGGAACGCATTTCCACGGCATTTATTCTGCTTTCATGCTTCTTTTGCCACACCCAACATTCACTTCCATACATAAGCGTAGGCACCAGCACACTATTGTGAACAGCCAGTCGTGCCTTCTTGGACATCAACGGGTTGGTCACAATTGCATGTGTAGCACCATTTGCTGTTAAACTTTTATTTTTGATTTTTTTAGATAAACAATGACATCTTTATATTTACTGTTTAAAGTATAACATTGTTTTAATTTTTGAGAATGTGAGGACTATGTGAGTCATTGTTTTTTTGTTCTTTCAGTTGTTTTAATCACGGTCTGGCTGTTTGAGTACTTAACGCGGCCTACCCAAATGTCCTTTCTTTTGTATTGTTCGTGGAATCGTTGAGCTCCTTAGTTCTGAGTTGAGCTGCACCATGATTGACAAATGCATGCACTGACTGGACAGGTCCACTCAAATCAGTGTGGTTCTTTCCTCAAAAGACCATTTCAGACACCAGTCTACAGAGTCCTCATATGATCTGACCATGTTTATTCTCGGATTTTTACACTTTGACATGACGTGAAAATTTACTTTGTAAAGTATTATAATATTTTAATTATTGTGAATGTGAAGGCAGTGTGGATTTGTTGTTTTTTTTTATCTCAATCTATTTTTAATTTTTAAAATTAGTTTTAATCATGGTCTGGCAGTTTGAGCAATTTATGCGGCCTACCCAAATGTCCTTTCTTTGGTAATGTTCGTCGAATCGTTGAGCTCCATAAGTGTTGTGTTGAGCTGCATGATTACTGACAAATGCGTGCACTGACTGGACAGGTCCACTCATTCTGTTTGGTTCTTTCCTCAAAAGACCATTTCAGACATCAATCCACATGGTCTTCACATGACCTGACCAAGATTATGTCTGGACTTTAAAAGAGACTGTGACCTCTGAGTTTGTTTTGGCGTTTCTTCTCAGAGTAGTCAGATAGGAAACGCCGATCTCATCTACTTTTAAAATAGTATTGACGTGTAAAAGTGTTTGTAAAAACCTACTTACAGAAATAAAATCATTTATCATTTATCATTCACTTTATTTCCCGCATTCACTCTCCTTTCGACATCTCCATCAATCTTACCACCCCTTGTAAACAGACTCCCCAAATATACGAACTCACTTACTTGCTCCACACTCTTACCATATTTATAATTAATTATTAATATTAACGAATTCATTTTCTTGATCGAAATCTACATCGCCGAATGCAAACTACCTCCCTGAGGTAAGCTCCTCAACGTAAAAATACTAGTACCTATTGTAGTAGTCTTAAAACCGGCAGATCAGTGCCGAGATGCAAAAAAATATACCAACAGTTAATAATATTAAAAATTAATGATAATATTATTCATCAATAATAATAATATTAAGTTTGTGAGGATGGATAGTTGGATGTTTGTTACTCTTTCACGCAATAATTGCTGAACGGATTTTGACGAAAATTAACACACAGATAGTTTATGACCTTGATTAACACACAGGATACTTTTATCCCGGTAGTACGTTTTCTTGGGATCATTTCCGACCTCCACACATGCAGACCCGTTGGCAAACGCTAGTGTTTTATAAAAAAAAGTCGCTGTGTTCATAAAATGTTCGGGCACATCAGGATTGGACAAATCTACGATCAGCTGTTAAAATCTCACCGTGAAAACTAAGGTGAAGTGAGCTTGAAGTGACCTGTCATTACATATCTGCTGTTAGGGATTGGCACTAGTGATAGCCCACTTCAGAATTTTCACGGTGAGATTTTTACAGAATAGCACCGCAGGCTTTGAATGTTTTTGTATTCCACGTGCGCCTCAAAAAGATGTCAGCAGTAATTGAAGGGATCCGTTAGGGCCGATGCCTGCCAGGCTCGCGGGTTGTTCGAAAGAGATACCGTGCCCCCTGGGACAGGCAACTGAAGGAACAAGGGTGGGTTTTTTGTCAGTAAAAGGCAAAAAAGAAGACTTTCTAGTAGTAGAAAACCTTAAAACTATGTTTTTTATTGAAGAAACCCTCTCACTGCGCCAACAACCTAGTCACGTCATACATAATACAGTTTAAATTCTTACAATAATACTGTTTTCATGTTATTTATAGTCAGGCTTACACCTGCTTATGTTGTATTCGCTTTAAGAGGTCTAGACTAAGGTAATATCGAACGTCGTTGTACGTTTTTAAAATGTAGAATTTTCTATGACTTCTGGTTTGCCGCATGTCGAGCAAGTTATTATTGGCTTAGGCCAGAAACGCTTTGGGCCGTGCCTAGATTTTAAGAAAACTGACAGAAATGAAGAACGTTAATTTGCGGTAAACATGACAACAACATGAAACATGCGTCACATCCACGCAAAACGGTTATCGCTCAGCATAATGCTGCGACCCTGTGCAAGACAGAGCAACAATTATTAAGACAATGTACCAGTACGTACAGCGTACTTAAAAACAAAAAAATTGAATGATTTGAGGCCGTTGGGACTATCGTTACGGGTCGTGAGAAGCCCAAACTTCTGACAACCAGTCTTACCAAGAGGTGTCGTGTTACCCAGTAACTGGGTTGTGGAGGTCAGATACGCAGTCGCTCCATGTAAAATACTGGTGTTCAGATGCATCCGGTTGGTTTAGAATCCGCCCACACTCGTTTAGAAAATATGGGCAGATTAATTAATATGCCTTGTCTAGAATTGTGACGAACGGATTCAGTGCGTAACACATGGCCAGTTGTCAGCTTTAATTTTTTAAACAAAACTCATTGTGTTATTAACGTTGTGGAGCAGACAAATTTTTCGAACATATGAAGCAATGGATTTGCAATATCCTTCAGAATGATTCAGATTGTAGATGATAGTGTATTACGCAGTATGGCTTGCCCCCTGTAACATGGACCTAAACATAACTTGTAAAACGTACATCTCCGCCTAACTGGTCTGGCAATAAGAATATTTTTTACAGTTTGAATGTCCTTTCTTTGCGGTTACTGACAAATGCGTGCACTGACTGGACAGCTCCACTCAACCTGTGTGATTCTTTCCTCAAAAGACTATTTCAAAAACTACATGGTCTTCGCATGATCTGACCACGATTATGTCTGGATCATTTTTAAATTACCAGCGTTGTGTCATCGCGCTTCTCTTTCTTTTCTATGCAGTCTGACAGTGACCGCACTTTAGCCTCGAAACAAATCCAGGCACCGCACCAGTCCCACTGCGATTAACGAAAAGCGAGTAGAGGCCCAGACTACATGAGAGTACAGTAGAGCTAGCAACTAAAAACGAGTGGGAGAGGAATAAGCAGCGAGTGCGCGACGGCGTAGAGCGTTTATTTGCTGGTAAAGAGCTACTGCTGAGCATGAGGTCCTGGGTTCGATTCCCAGGTTGGGCAAAATGTTATTGGATTTTTCCATGTAGAATTTCTCAGTAGCAGCCCGGAGTCTGGATTTGTGCCCGGTTGATGGCAATAGGCTCGCCCCCTATTACATGGGACCTAAGCATAACTGGCGAAATGTGGGTGTACTATAGGTACACCTCTGCCTAACCCTTCTGGGATTACAGGCGTGATATTATGTTAAGTATTATTATCTCACGAAGCGACGCGCGCTTTACTTGTGGTTACCAAGTGATAGCCTTTGATAGCTCTTGTCGCTGCGACAAACGAGTAATCGACAGTCAGCTATTAACAATTAATATATGTATATCGCCTCTTATCTGCCTCGTTGGTCTAGTGGTCGCAATCGTTACTGCTGAGCATGAGGTCCTGGGTTCGATTCCCAGGTCGGGCAAAGTGATATTGGGTTGTTCTATCTGGAATTTCTCAGTAGTAGCCCGGAGTCTGGATTTGTGCCCGGTTGATGGCAATAGGCTCGCCCCCTATTACATGGGACTTAAACATAACTGGCGATATGTGGGTGTACTATAGGTACACCTCTGCTTAACCCTTCGGGGAAACAAGGCGTGATGTTATGTTTATGTTATGTATATGTATATATCTTTTACTTACACGGAGGTCCCGTATAAGTCACAATCTTTTGTACGTTTCTCAAACGAGAAAATCGTTTATAACTCGCTTCCTCATCGGCGGTGGTACAGTTGCCCATCCGTGTCCAGACCTAAATCTTTTGTCGTCTCACACATAGACGAGAAAAGGATGATGAAAGCGGTTCCGTCCGAAAATCTGTAATCTTTATCAGTATTTGACATAGGGAGTCAAAAAATTCTGTGTTTTCGGACAGCCCGTAAAGTTACTCCGAAGACGTACGAAGGTTTTTTTATATCGGAAAACGAGTTAAGGCTCGTGCACAGTGGCGCGACACAAAGGCACCGCGTGTCGCGCTACGAGCGCTGCTTTTGTGTCGCGCTGTGCCGTCGCGCCTGCCACATGGAAGCCATTATGGAACTCAAATGCAGGATACCTGGCAAGGCGCAGTGAAGGTGGAGTAAGGCAGTGACCGAGTGGCGTCTAAGGGCTGGAAGACGAAATGTCGGGCGATGTTGTTGCCATCGCAGGTAGAACCTGGATGAGGCTGGCACAGGAGCGTGGGGATTGGCACAAGAAAAGAGAGACCTTTGTGGGTGAAGTCGGGCTGTGAATGATGATGATGAACGCTACGTTTTCCTAGAAGAGCATTTCCGTCACTTTCATAGCGGACGTCATGAAATGAAAATCTGTAATTTTTATCAGTATTTGACAATAGGGTGTCAAAAAACGCTCTGTAGATCCGCTCTAGGAAACCGTAGCTTTAACGGGTGACCGTTTACCGCTTTCTTGAAAAACCAAAGACACATTTATTTAGCAAGCAGGTACATGGCAACTTTAGGAAACACACAACACTTCCTTGCTACGCAGTAGGTTTGTAACAAAGAGTTACGATAACATAAGAATTATATTTTCCCCCTTTGACCCCGAAACGTAACGTCGGATATAATATACAGCAGTGGGGGGCGACCCCTAATTTTATACCGTAGGTATACAGGTTGTGGTTAAGTTTAATTTTATACTTTTCCAGTCCTGCAGTGACGATTGTATTATTATTATGTCGTTTATTTATTTTTATTCTTATTTGCTACATTTTTAAATATTTTTTTATAAAACAACTTAAAAAAAAACATAAAAAAAAAAACAAAAAAATGGTCCGCTGGTATCGGGAGCAGGGTCCAAGCTACCGGTTGTTAGGGCTCCTGAGACAGGAACCTCCTCACAATGCGAGCCGTATCGAGGAGTACTGCCTTCTGAATCAGGCCCTATATCCAACCGCCTAACGAAAGCCTCGAGAGATGTTGGTCGAGGCTTTTTGCCATCAGGCCATTGGCCGATACGACAATCGGCACAATGACAGCCGAGCTCACATTCCACATGTCAACAACCTACACCGAATTATTATTATTATTAATTTGTCAGATAACATGATCCAATATGGTTAGTAACAACAGGAGCTTATAAACTATGTTAGTAGGTAAAGAATTAAAATACCACTTACCCAGAGTGAGTAAATAACAGACGCACAAGTCGATTGAAGGTCGCCGTCGCTTGCTGAGGTCGGCGGTGGATGGGTGACCATCCACCAAATGTCGAGACCTCTCCGTGTCTCGGACAGAACGTTGAGCCGTTGCTCCCGGCTGTCATCCAAATGTCGAGACCTCTCCGTGTCTCGGACAGAACGTTGAGCCGTTGCTCCCGGCTGTCATTCGTAGATCTTTGACATTCGTTACGGGTAGACAGACACCCGAAAGTCTCGACTGGCGAAATGTGGGTTTTATAGGGAAGATCACTGCTGACTGATAATAGGTTTTCTGATAACGTGATTTTTAAAAGAAAATTCTGTTTCTACTTTAGCTACAAATTACAGGACTTCACTGTCCCAAGGCTGGCCATACTTTTACATTCAACTTTATCTATGCCTTTCCGGCCAATCACTGAAAAAAAGTTCATAAAAAAACTACGTTCAAATAATTATTCTTTCAAACAGCCTGTATACCAAGAAACTACAGCAACCTTGCTTTCTACCTTGGTCTTTAGTACCGCGGCAAGCATCGTGCAACTTAGACGCAAAAACTAACTGTAACTATATCAAACTCAGTCCCATTTTAGACACCACATAGTCTAAACGTGAATTAAAAGTTAACTAAAAAGGCCAAAACTAAACAGAACAAGTTAAAAAAAGAAAAACGTTTGTCTAAAAATGGAATTCTAAAATTGAATGTTTTAAATCGTTGTTGATTAATGCGAACGCACGCTTTAGCACTTTTGTTTTTGGTTTCATCTTTTTTTTTTTTGAGCGTAGATTTTATCCTGTTTCAAGAATGGAATATATTTTTTTTTAACTGTGTTTAAGTGTAATTTTTTTTTTCTAATTTAGTTTGCGTTAAGCAATTATGTTAGATAAAAAAAACAAGAAACAGGATTAACTGTTTAAATATATTTTACTGTTGGGATACATTTATGTGTTCATGAAAAATACGTGGATTCAAGAGAAATTTCTTAAAAGCTTATTATTCTAAGCACCGCAGCTTTTTGCACTGATAACTATATTTTTTTACCTATTGTAAATAACTCAAACACACGTTTTCGTTTTTGGTTGATCAACGTAAAGAAGTAATTTTGACGAATAACTCAGTATTTTTTTATTTAATAGAATAAGTATCTGATTTTCCTCCTTGAAATATTAAACATGGTTTCCATTCAAATTAGTTGATCAATCAAAGAAAAAGTTAAATATTGTAGAAATAAGTAAACCGGCAATAATTTTATAAATTTAAAAGTTCCTCTAATGGCTACACACATGTTTGTTTTATAACTAAAGAAGTAAGGTGTTTTGTTTCAATTAAACAGTTTATGCTTGATACGAGTATAATTAATTGGCTTCATCGTGCGACAGGGGGACGGACTGGTAGACAGACTGCATAGGTATGCTTTTGTAAAAAAGACCCGTTGGCACCCTTTAGGCTACATTCCCGGTAAAGGACAATTTGTCACATTAATTTTGCGATAATTTTCGTTTGAGGAACTGTTCCTATGTCTACGGATATCCAATCTTTTAAACTAAATCAATGTGGTTTTAATACATTCGTTGCTTGAGTTTGTTACTACTACTGTGTGAGTAATCGAATTTCAAACATGGTTCTATTTCTATAAATCTTTTGAAGTTAACCGCTTCAATTACTTGTCTGCGATCCAGGATGAAAAAAGCTTGTCCTTACCCACGTCATTGTCTAACTGAGAGCCAAATTTCATCTAAATCTGTTCAGCCGTTTTGTCGTGAAAGCGGGTAAAACTGGGTATTCTGAGTCGTAAAGTTTTACGAGCCTCGCATCGTGCCATAAAAACATATCCACGATAGAGACATATTCATATATTCCTTATGACGAGACAAATACTTTTGAAAAAAAAAAGTGGGAACTGGTAGTAGTCCTTTACGTCATTCCAGAGACAGAAATTCTGTGACCAAAACGAACTTTGAGGCTGTAAATTAAGGGAAGTGCCAATGTCATCATTCTTACCGAGTTTTGGGATGACGCTTAAAGCTCCATCAATTTTTATTATTAAAATGCGTATAGTTTTTATTGAAATAATCATTCAATTTCTTGAAAAAAACTGACGAAACAAACACTTTTGCTTTGTCCAGAGACAAAATATTTGTCTGACACATGTGTGTGGTCTTTATTTTAATATTTTTTTTACAAATACCTATTTTCCTCTGAGGTTTGATCAATATTAATTAAAATAATATTCTTAGATGGTTTTATCAATTAAAACTAAAAAAGAGTAAAGGGCAAATGTGTATTCTTGTGTAGTCTTGTATATCCATATATTGTTCGCATGGAGACAGAATTAAATCAAGGGCGATGGAAGCAGACAATTGATTTCATTTCTAAATGCATTCTTAAATGCTACTGTTTGCAATAAAATATCAACTTTTAAAAACAAAAGAAATTAAAGACTTGCTAGACTTATCATCTATTTTCATATTCGTTTCTATTTTTTTATTATAGGTACCTACAGAGACTTGTAAATAATACTTTTATGTCCCAGTAATTCATGTTTTTTCTCTCTAAATTGTATTGATCAAACCTTCGAACATCTTTTATAGCTAGACCATTTATGTCTTTTCACATAGCTTTATAAATTATGAAGTACTTCAGTCTTCAATTTTACATCTTTGTTGATTTTTAAAATCATTCAAAAATAGACCAGTCAATCTATTCTGTAAAAATCTCACCGTGAAAACTTACGTGGAGTGTCAATAAGTTAATTAATAGCATCAAATGGAATGCAGTTTCACTTCATCTTATTTTTCACGGTCATATTATCCTACAGTTGAAATCCATTCCTACGGTCGAAATCTGCTAAAAAGGCTTATTTAAATGTTTTGGTCTAGCTATTAACCCTTAAAACCTCTGTAACGAATCGTTCTTTATTTAAAAAATATAAATAACACCATGGTCCACCATTTTTATATCGTTCATTTATTATTCTGACAGCTAATATATTCAAAATGGTGGCTTATTGTTACGTAGGGTATTAGTAAAAAGGCCCATGAAAATAATGAACTAAGCTGACGGGCTATTTTCGTAATTATAGGGTTTCGGATTGACTTTCAAAATTCGAAGCATTGTATACTTTTGTGTTTGCCATTTTGATGTATGTCAGCTGTCATAATAATTTGTATCAATTGCCAAATCGGGTAACAGTGTTTTGTAAATTACTCATTCTGACAATAGTTATGCGATATTGGTATGAAATGTGAGTAAAATGCGCCAAATTACTCACTCACTTCTTTCATTTTTTTTTAATAGTTGACAGACTGTAAAAAGGTACCTGATTAGCTTCAATACGGTTCTTTGACGCATTTTCCACATCGAAAACAAAAACTAAATCAAATCGCAGTTCCAAATTCGAACCGCCATACCATAAGCAAGGACATACAACGTAACCATCCGTCGCTCAACCGATTTTCGTGAACGTAAACTGTTGCGTTTCAAAAAACGAAAATGTTTGGAATTTTCGAGATGTGCCGGAAGCAAGTTGCTGCTCTCATTCTGCCACTTGTGTTGGCATCGCTGACGGGTTACTCCTCCGAAGCACTCAGCACTTTTGGTGTCTCCAACACGAAAGCGCCGTCGCCGGCAGCTCCAACAGCACCACCCGGTAAATATATTTTTTTTATATAATGGGACATTTCACACTGCACATCCACAGATTGGACTAGAAAAAAATCACTGATCACTGTTTAAAAAAAACATGGTTCTGAAAAAAAAACACATTTTTTATTTACACATTGGGTGTCATGTTTTTGAGTGTTAGAAGCACGAGTGGTTGATTTTTAATAATTACAGGTACATACAGAGGATATTTTGTCCCATTATATGAAAAAAAATGTTTGCCTAACATGCACAGGCGATTCATATTCAATGGGCGACCTTTGAAACGAACAATGTAGGTTTACATGAATTGAAATAACGTACAAAGCTTTTTTTTTTCATAAAAGAACTTAATAACGTTAAAAACAGTAAACAATCTGTATATATTGTACATACATGACATTTTTACACAATTATCTTTACACTTATTTTTCCAATTTTAAAATTAAGGGTTTAGATTTGCAGAATCTGTTTGAAAATTTAAAATGTGGCAAAGGAAACCTAGTTTTTTGCCTATATTTGTGTTCTTATGGCTGATTGGACAAAGTTTCGGAGCGTTTAGCCCCGTTTTTGGCGTTATTAAAACTGATTCTCCTCTCAAAACACCGGCGCCTACTACGCCTTCGGGTAAGATTTTTTTTATATAATGGGACCTTTTTCTTCAATATTAAACTTAAAATCTAAATAAATTGACGTGTACAGATTAAAGAAACTTAAAAATTAATATGTTTTTATATTATTTCATACATATTTTTGTAACTTGTGTCTGGCTTGTAAATATTTTGCCTTTTAATATTTTGATTGTATTAGTAAGTCTTGTGTTTATACAATGTTCATAATTGTTAATATTCTATTCAAAGCTTGAACTAATCAAATTAACTTGTATATTAATCGTCTATTAGTCTCATTATATAAATATACAGTAATGGCAGCGTCACAACGAACAATTACATAACACAAAACACACACACCATCGATTTAAAAACAATTCACTGTTACTCTCTAGAACTAAGATGACACACAAAATTCCTCTGATTTGAAATTGAAGTATGTGCCAGTTAGATACAGTTTTTTTTTAAATAAAAACATACGGAACAAGCACGGATCTTTAACGGGGCGCAAAAAAGGCGAAAACAATTGAAAATCATCGAGGGTCGGTCAAAGATAAATCTTTAGAATTTTTAATTATAATTCAATGCAATTGATACCGTAAAGAGTGAGTTCACACATGTCGTATATGGCGTTTCAGTGGAAGTATGCGACAATATGGTGTCAGACTTGTCAAAATGATACAGAAACGCGTCCATCTTTTGCCGCAATAGAATTCACCGATTTCGATTTTGGGGTCGGTGATCCCATCTTGTCGAACAATATCTGTCGATATAAGTATAGTAGGTGGGTTAAAAGATCTGTGCCTGCATTCCCGACCTGCACTCTTGAATTTGTGATTCAGAAGAATACGTAAACTAAATTTAGACGCCTTTTTAACACTAAACAACATTTTAAATATTGATTTAGGCTGATACACTACAACATTTTAGCCGTCTCGCTCAAGAAAAAACACTGCTTAACATCACATTTAGGTACTACGACAATTTGACAAACGCATTGGCGCCAAAAGTCAGACATCTTATTCCATAGACAAGCTAATTATACTTTTTTTTTCATAGACAATTACAAACTTTTTTTATTATTAAAACAAATTAGAAAAACACATCAAGGTTTTACCAGTGTAAAAAATGTGGTGCAGGAGGCAAATGTTCGCCTTGGTGCCTATTATTATAGTCGGTTGGCTAAACATACAGTGCACAGATGGGTTTGGCATCTCGTCCTTTGGGAAGGCCAATACAGACCCGCCAAAACCTGCGACAACTTCCGCTGCCCCTGGTAAGAATTTAAAACAGTATATTTCATTTACAAAAAACATGCTTTCATACATTTTAATAAAATAATGCAATACACTCACATACACTCACATACAACCGCTGTTTAATAAGCATGAGACAATGTTGTGAATAAAAAAAAGGTTGTTGTCGATGTTTCAGGAGGATTATGTTAGTTTTAAGGTGTATTTCTTAGGAACTCTTTGACAGAAAACCGTTCTACAGCATTTGAGGATACTGAAAACTTATAAAAAAATAATAAATATAAAATTCTGAGGTGCAGAAACATACAGTACTTACCAAAACTATCAGTCAACCCAACGAGAAAATGATACAAGAATACAAACCAAAAATGTCCTGTTAGATAAATCATTTATATTTAAAATTTCTGACACCACACCACATCTTAACAATTATTTATTAATTTAAAATGTAATTAAAAAGTAACAGAAAATATTATTACAAAATTTGAATCCGATTTGGTTGATTGATTTTGTTTATTTCTTATCAAAATTCTTAACACAAGGTTGTCTAAAATACTGGGAAGACCACTTAATTACCATATCTAAACACTATTCTATATATTTATGTAGCTCTACGTAAAACATCATCTTTAGATAGTTGTACAAAAATCACTTGTAGCGAAATTTGCCCGCATTGGTTTGAAATTCAACAACAAAAAAAAATACATAATATTAAAATAATGATTCCAACATTCTTAATTTAAAAAATCCACACCTTTTTTCATTCATAGACAAATAGAATATCTTAAAATATTGTGAATTCAATATTGGTATACGTACTTTTTCGCGCGTTGAGATGTGGTGTCAACGAAAGGCCGCGTCGGCCATTTTACCGTTACTTCTTATTGGATGGATGACTGGACAATCTGATGCTCTTACTGCCTTCGGAAAGAGTAATACTGCTGGACCTACCGTGGCTCCGACAGTGCCCCCTAGTAAGTATGCTAGGAGAGTTGCGTTAATTCGAAATTCAAAGTTTAAATTTTCAATAACTGAATTGTGGAGTTTCTGTTACCTACTTGAGTTCTCTTTGGTTGGGAATGATCAATGAAAAGCCTGATTATTAAAAAAAACTTTGAAAGATATTCCCTTCAAGGCCGAATTTATCATACAACATAAGATGAGATTACTAAGTTCCTACCACCACGTCCTAATAATTATCCTTGAGTCGAACAGTTTAACGGAAAATCTGTTGGTCTATTCCAAAAATCACACCGGAGGAACTTATCATATGTGAAGTGAGCTGTCACTGTCAATAGTGTCAATCCCTTGCATTATGTAGATGACAGCTCACTCTGCTCACTTCATCTAAGTTTTTACGATGCGATTTTTTCAACATTGACCGTCTGGTATTGTGTCTGGCTATTATGTTCGCCTTTTTAAAAAAAGGGGCGTAGTTACTAGGTTACACCTCCGACTAGCCATTTGGGAAACATAAAAATAAAACTTGCGTTTAAACATGAATTCGAATTTTAAAGTAACTCTCCATAGCCAAGTGTGTAGTTTGACAATGTGAATGAATGCTTCTTTTTCATGTAACTTTATGACATTAGTGCACGTTTCAAATAATTCACAAGAGCAAGAGCACAAAAATAAATGGCAAATAATTTACCGCAGTATCTATGGAGAAAATTAACAAATAAAAAACTATCAATGTCTTCTTTCAGTTATTTTCAGAAATAAAATATCTTTTTTACAATCGAAATTCTGACTTTACCCATCTTTATGGGATGGCCTGGAAACAAAAGGTTGATGATCATTAAAAAATCTACCATTGATCTTGTTAAACCGGCAGCTATTTTTCTATTACAACTGAATAAATAGCATGTCGAATTATTGTGTGAACTTCAAATGTCATAATGGCTACTTTTACAATAAAACTGGCCTTAACATCCACATCGTGCAATAATTTTAATGTTATGGCTAATTACGAGAAATGATGTTATAAAATAAAACAACATAACCTATTAATTGAGAACCGTTAAGAAATGTAGTTACTTACTTATAAAATGAGCGAAAAAATATTTGTTAAAATTCTCTATGGTCTCTAAAATTGTTGCACATATATAGTCGTTCCTTTTTCAAATTATTTGTGTGTGTTTAATATTTCAACCAGCGTAAGTATAAATCTTGTTTTTATTAATGATTTAGTATGCATAACTTTTAAGAAGTATTTTGTTTGTGTTTTTCTTTTAGATTTATTTTTTTTATAACCAGGCTGTAGGCATTTTAGAATGTAAGTAGGTAGATCAAGAAGAAAATGTACAGAAGTAGATATCTCGTTTTAGACGAAATCTGAGGCGCTGATGCTCGTAGTTTTAAGAGAAAATATTTATATCCTACACATGAAAAAAATGTAGCTTTTCATTCATTACCTCCTCGAATCTCAATATCTCTGTTTCAATATCCTCCGAGGCAATAGCCTAAACAATATCCTCGTATTCTTCTCCCACTCAATGTCATGAGTAAAACTACGGAATATAAAAAAAAACAAGTGGAAGTGCCCACGCAGCTATCACGCGCAGACCTTCGTCCGTTGTGATAAGACATAATTTTGTATTAACAACAAATTCAATTTTGACGAAAAGTTTAGTTGTTGTTCATACAAAATTAAGATTTATTACAACTGACGAAAGTTGGTACATTAATTTTCATAAATTTCCGCATAATTGTGACACACGCGGGTAACTAACGGGCACTTCCACTTGTTTTTTTCTATTCCGTGGGTAAAACTATCCAGCACGCGAAACATGTCCACCATAGAAACGAGTTTTGTCGACGGAAGAATAGACAAAATTCTATCAGTCTTTTTGTAAATTCTATCTGATAGTTTGTCTATCCTATCAGTTTTTTTGTCTATTATATCTGTCATATTGTATATTCTATATGTCAATTTGTATATTATACCTGTCATTTTGTCTATTCTATATGTCATGTAAAACCTGGTCATGCCAGGCGTACTGCATAGTCGATACCGATATGAATAATTATACCTGCCTCCATTTTCCTAACTATGGACGGGGCTTCAAAGTCTAAATGGATTCAGCTGAATACCAGTATTTCACATGGAGCAACTGCCTCCACAACCCAGTAACTGGGTAACACGATAACCCTTGCTAAGACTGTCTGACTTCTGACGACCTGTAACGGCTGTCAAAGATCTACGAATGGCAGCCGGAACCTACATTTAAACGTGCTTTCTGAGGTACGGAGGGGTTTTTACGAAGTTACGACCGACATAGGCTACTTCTTGTCTCGGTAGTACGTTCCGGTGAAGCCGTGCACCAAAGATTATCGAACTATAAAATTCAAAACAATCATTAGTGTTCTTACAAAACTGCCACATTGACAAATGATCGTTCATAATACACCGTCAATTGTTTCGATACCAACCTTCGAAATAATAACCAGTCACGTCTTAAATGAAATATGATGCTCAAATTGTTATGTGTGTTCTTCACGATACGACCTTTAGTTTCTTGGGTACCAACAGAAGGGGTTAATTTCCTTCAAAATATTGTGAGAGTAGCTGCATCTATGGTACGGTTCCCCTGTTCCTTAAATTAACATCACACCTGCAATGCCTGAACAGCTAGGCAGACGTGCACCTCCAGTAAGGTACACCCACATTTCGTCAGTAATGTCAAAATGGATCAAAATGGAGTGGATGTCACACCAGATCCACCAATGGATGGAGGATGTGTAAGACATTCCGGTTTTGTCTTCACACAAACACACCAGCACATCTAAAACGCGTTAATGAGCTATTAGTGTCAATATTCAAAATTAAATAATGACACTGACAGCTTTTAAACTTTGTTTATGTGCTGATCGTGTTCAATTTCATTGGTAACATTCGCCCTTAGACAGAGCACATTTATTAGATTAAAAACAAAAATCGGATAAATAGTTTACCGAGTTGTAATTGTAATAACGGACAGACAAAGGGGCGCTGCATTTCATGATAATAAAATTATGCTATTTTAAGCAGGTTGAATATTATGAGCTTAAATATTTTTATTGGAAATTCGGTGGATGAAACGGAATAATTTAAAAAGAAAACCAAGTTTTTTTTACTAGACTTTTAAAAGACCCTTGTACATTTCGCAACTTTATGGTAAATTCGAGCATTAATTAAAAAAGCTATAAAATCCTTGCAGATTTATTTACTCAAAACCAATGGTGGCTGGTCTATTTATCCATAGATAAAAAAATCTTCACCGCATGCATTTTATTATTGTATGTGTACACATGTTTGAGCAAAAAAAAAAAATCTTATCTTATCTTATCCTAAAACAACTCAACTACCTACTAATATGCCTGTACAAAAACCATAAGCAATCTAGATTCAAGTGCGTAGATACTAAACCCTGTTCGAAATACAAACGAGAACCATAAACATAGACCTTTTAAAGATCAATTTTCTTTGCTAAGAATGTCTTTGGTTCACTGAATGGTACTAAATGGCACAGAACGCATAAAAAAAACTATATTGCATGCTTTGGAAAAATGATCGCTATCATTTTTATAGAAAGCTGTCACATAAATCTTTGATTTGACGTACAAAACACACGCCGTGGTAGGAAAACACGCATTTATTTTACCTATGGATAAAACAGCGTTCTGATTTAGTAGCAGCCAGTAGTAAATATAACAGTAATATCCGACTGTTTATGATATATAGCTTTCCGTATGTAGCTTGAAGCTGGTCTTAACTGGTAACTGCGTTATGGTGGGCAGATGGGCCTTTTGCTTCATGTAAATAACTTATATTCAGCTGAATTCGGTTATACTGGAACCCGATGCAATCATTGTTTTGAAGAAGCTAGGCAGATAATTGTGACTTTCCGCATGTAACATACGTTTCAATCTTTCCTGTAATGAAATCGGCATTTGAAAACCTTGATCATACTTAGAAGTTAGAGACTTTTTATAGTGTGCAATGCAAAATGCGACAATCGTCGTCGTTATACAGAAGAACTGATAAAGTCATCAGCTACGTATTTTGACATTTCAGACATCAATCCACATGGTCTGACCAAGATTATGTCTGGACTTTAAAAGAGACTGTGACCTCTCAGTTGTTTTCGGCCTTTCTTCTCAGAGTTGTCAGATAGGAAACGTCGACCTCATCTATCTATTTAAAAAAATATGATTAACGTGTAAAAGTGTTTGCACACAAACCTACTTAAAGAAATAAAATAATTTATAATGTATAATAAATTGACAAGTTGAGAAAATATTGCAAAATATTTGATGAATTTGAACGGTTCTAAGGTTAAAGAGTTGGGCGTCAGACGCGTCAGTGACAAGAATTACGCTTTGGTTAACCATTACTGACTTCGGTAGAGGAATACATCATGAGGAAACCTGAGCTCATAAGTTAATGTAAGTCTGAAATCGGCAACCCATCTCGAGCAAGCGTGGTGATCAATACTCGCGCCTACTCTATATGAGAAGAGACCTTTGCCTTGCAGTGGGACAATAATAGGCTGGTTTTAAAGTACGGACTAAGTAAAGTTTATAAATCTAGGCCTAAAACAAGTACCAAAGCTGGGCAGCATACAACCCGAATGTAATTTTTTCTTGGTTGGCTAGTAACATAAAAATAATGCTATTCAAACAACCCCTGCTTTTTTAATGAAAGGTATTAAATTATTCAGCATGATTTGTCAAAAAGGTTGCGTTGCGATAATATCCTAACATAACAATGACCTCTTTGGAACAGTGTTGCGGTCGATATTATAACAAACGGCTATCGTTCAAGGGTTGACTATAACTTTATTTATTTAAGAACTTATACGTTATATTTGTAAGCCATTAAAGGTACCTATAGCCTTTAAGGGCAAATTTGAACAGACTTTCACGCCTATATTAAGTCTTACATTGAGAATAAATTTTGAATTTTTAACAATTTTTCCTTACTAGAACCGTAATACTTAAATTTTTATCCCACGGATAAAAGACTTGATCTGACAAAAAAAAAATAAGAAAAAAACATTTTTCTAAACAGTAGTTGCCAAACTGCAATATTTATTCCTCAGATTTCTTACGCTTCGAAAGTTGAAGTCGATTCTGTAGTTAATAGATACATCGCATATTTCAACCAATATTCCCAGAAAAGTAATTAAATAGGAATATTAATAAAATTATGAAAACTGTTTTGATTAAACACCGGTTTACGGTATGCAAGATGTCATACGAAATGCCTTTACCGCGATTTCGACGCTGATACGGCACGGTTACTAGTTTGCAACGACGCGGTTACGGCGTAGCTCGCTGCTACGCAAGCCTATGGTAAAAGTATAGTAGTATCAATCCGTCTCTCTTAGAAATAGTGTTATAAAGAAAGAGAATACGTAGAAAAAAAAACTAAACACACCACCATTTTACCACTGCAAAAAGACAATAAATAAAAACCCCAACAACATTAACACTTCGTAAGGAAACTAGCATGTCCTAGAACCTAAAATCGAAGACATGTGACATCTACCAAACCGCACTGGGCTCTCTCCCACTTACAGAGAAGAGGCTTGTGTCCCAGCAGTGGGAGCGAGATTGATTGTGCAACCACAATTCTATGTTGGTACATAGAATTACACAGTTACTACATTACATAAGGAATTCTAGCATCAACTAGATATATGAAAACATTAAAAGCTCATGCCGTGGTCGAAATATTAGGTAGCCAGCAAGGTTGTAGCTAGACTAACGTTCTAGGGCGCTTACATAACATCACGCCTGTAATGTCAGAAGGGTTAGGCAGAAGTGTACCTATAGTACACCCACATTTCGCCAGTTAGTCTTAAGTCCCATGTAATAGGGGGCGAGCCTATTGCCATCAACCGCGCACAAATCTATACTCCGGGCTGCTACTGAGAAATTCTAGATAGAAAAACCCAATAACACTTCCCCGACCGGGGAATCGAACCCAGTACCTCATGCTCAGCAGTAGCTCTTGCGACCACTAGACCAACGAGGCAGTCCATTTCTAGGGCGCTTGTAATTCATAATCAGCCTACAATGTTCAAATTGCTGGGACATAGTCCTCCTCACTCAAACTCAAACTCAAATAATTTATTTCAATTAAACAATTTACAGGCACTTTTGAATTGTCAAGGAATCGGTCAGTCAGAAATATGAAGCTAGTTGCCCATTCCAAAGCGTAGTAGGTCACTATGGAGAAGAACCGGCACGAAACTCCATGGACACTCTTTTAAATAATATTGTTGTTACAAATATATTAGTTACATCGATTAATGTTGACACTATAAGTGAGGACGATGTACAAAAACCGTACACGTTAAAAGCGTCCAGAGTGCAGCAAAACATAATTAAAAACAATCCAGCAAATTAATTATTAAAATAAGCCGTGGCAGCTAAGAGATGACCAGTCCCACCTGACGGCGCCCGTTTACGAACATGCCGGCGAGGGAGTGGGCCCTAATCTACCACGTGCGGGTTGGTAGATGTCACATGACTTTTATTTTCTTTTTTCGAATTTATGTTTCTAGAACATGCCGTTTTCCTCATGACGTTTTCCGTCACCGTTTTGAGAGCATTGGTGATGAAATAATTTACACAAAGTAAAGCGCCTGTCTGGGTTCGAACATCGAGTCTCGAAGTGGCGGCCGTTACCACTTGGCCACCACTGCTCGATCTAGCCAGATCCATTTCGGTAAATATTGATGTAACGTGTGACATGAGTTAAAATTAGTGGACACTGAGTAAATAAATTTAGGTTGAAAATTGTATTTAGCTTTTGACACCCTTTGGGCATATTAAAAAGCGCTATATCACCTATATATATATATATATATATATATAATCTTTATTTCGGACCAGTGTAATCACAATCCATATAGTATTAGTAACTATGTTAGTAAAACTTATAAATTAAAACAACTAAAAAAGACGTGGCCCAACACACGTTGGCACGTGCCTCTGCACCCAGTGCCTTATAAGGGGTCCCTCCATTTTGTTACACAAAGTTTGTAGGATGCTGTTGGAGCTTCCGCGCAACCTACCCATTATTGACGCTGTTCTCTTCCTCATAATCCCATGAAAATCGTCAACACGGGCGTCCGCGAACATTTGCGAAGCGCTGCAGAAGCGCGGAAGCCCCATCAACATCCTAAATCCATTATTATATTGTACGCGCAGGACGTTGTAGGCTCTCTGCGTATATTTCACCCACAAGCTGCACGTGTAGAAAGTTTGGCAGTATGCCTTGAAAAGAGCTACTTTAACATCCTTACTACAACGGGCAAACGGGCATTGTATGTGAGTCCATGTGACGCAGCATAGGACTCACAAACAGCCAACAACTTCCTGAGCGCACTGATTGATGGACTCAGCAAGACCATGTCGTCTATTGACCATTGATTCTATACAATAATATGCAAAGTAATTAACTTATGGAAACACAAAACATACATTTACATTATTTGCCATATTATGTCAGCTAGCAAACGCCTATAAACAAAAAAAGTTATGACTTAACGCCCACCCTTATAACTTCAGAGTATAATCATGAAAACGAATTAACCTCTAGATATTCAATTTTTTAAATGGTGCAAAAGTCCTTCTCCTTGAATTCAAAACTACAAAGCTGCAATTTTAAAACGAAACGCAGCAGTAAATCAGATAAAAATGTGGTAATTTTCTTTTAAAACACTCTAGTTCACGTACGATTATGCAGATTAAATAACTACTTAAAATTACATAAAAGTTGCTGGTGGAATTACACTGAATTGTGCCTTATTATCGTAATTATAAAAAGAAGAATTGAAGAAAATAGTTTTATGGACAAAAGCGGTTATTCTATTACGCGCTAAATAAGTATACGAACGTAAATAACGACCCGAGCTTTAATTTAATAATGTGGCCTGGACCGTTCCCACTGCTGGGACACAGGCCTCCTCTCTGTGCAGTGCAGCTTGGTGGGTGTAACATGTCTTCGAATGTTTGGGTCTAGGACATGCCAGTTTCCTCACGATGTTTTCCTTCACCGTAAATTACACAAAGTGAAGTGCCTAATTGGGTTCGAACCCACAACCTACAACTCGGTAAGTAGTAGCCTGTAATGCTGTTAAATTAGATCAGCATGTCGATTCTGTAAAAATCTTGCGTGGAGTGAGCTGTCAGTGTCATCCCGGCTTTGTCAATCCCTAGCATCAGTGGCACTGACAGCTCGCTCCACGCTCACTTCACCTAAGTTTTTACGGTGACATGGTTACAGAATAGCAATGCAGGTACATAATACATTGCGTTTTGAACCGCATAGTATTATTTTTCAGGCATCATAAGTATTCTATCGGTGTGTTGTCCATTGTCCCCACTGAATTCTTTTTAAAATTCCATAGTACTGTACGAAAATTCTTAGAAGCATTTCCTCAAGAGCCAACGCTTTTAAGAAGGTTTGTCTCCTTTTTTTCTAGGAGGACTATTTGCTCTTTTTTCATGAAACCTATTTTGGCAAAATTCGCTTTTTGGGCAATTATTTTGTGAGTGGTCTGTGTGAGGAAGAGGGTTTTTTTCTTTGTCTCTGTTTCATGCAAGGATATTTTCATTGTAGTCTCGAATAAATAAAACCTGAACTGAAGTGAATTTTGCGGGCCATCTTCGCCCCCTTAGTTAATGCTAAAGTGGAGTTAGACAACTTGGTTCCCAACTTCGAATTGTCAGTTCAGAAATCGGATAAGTACCTAACAAGCTGATGCCACCGTGACTTCATTCGGAGACACAGCTCAAAATCAGAGGAAAACGTTGGATTTTCCCCGGGATCCTTTTTGAATCAAGCAATTTGACCTAATGACCTAAAATACCAACCCCACGCAATGTTCTAACCACGCAATATCTATTTTACTCCAATCCTACGAAAACGCCCTCCAAGTTAATTTATTCACCAACCTAGTTCCGCTAGTCGGTAATAGATGGCGCTGTCCGATAGCTATCGGAAGCAGTTTAGATTAACACATAGCAATCACCATTCTATCTTGATATCTTGATAGACGTTGTTAAAAGGGATACGGAGGTCAGATTAAATTGGCTTCCTTGCCTGCAACGGGCCACTGTATCTGCTGATTTGAAATTTGAATCGGAATTTGAATAAAACAGTATTTTACTAGAATAGACTCTATTTGTTTGGAATTAAAGCTTGTAATCGTTTATTTTTGGGTAATTATATAGCGTTTGTTGTTTTAATCAATATTGCTACAGCTCTTAATTAAAATTTGCGTCTAATAACAATTCATAAACTTCAGTAGTGTGCCTAAAAGTAGGAAACTATTTTTATCCGGTTTTTCTATGACATCGAGGAGAATAAGCCTATCTGCTATCATTACCTCGAAATTTTTACGGCCAGAACGACATGAAAGTCCAATACAATCAAAAATCATTGATCCAAATTAATTTACTGTCACTTATGTTAAATTAGATAAATCCTTTTTAGGGAAATTCCGTACCTCGAAAGGAAAAAACGGAACCCTTATAGGATCACTTTGTTGTCTTTCCGTCCGTCTGACTGTCTTTTTCTGACTGACCTTTTTCTCAGGAACGCGAGGAGGTATCAAGCTGGCATTTATATCAAATACTCAGGTCTACTGTCCCTTGGAGCTGTGAAAAAATAATACATCTAAGCCAACGCCATAAAAGATACAGCCGTTTATGCCGCAAATTTCCGCAACTCTTCTCAAAACCAACTGGGTACTTCCCTTAAACTCAGAACCTTGAAATTTTGTACGAAGCAACGTCTTATAGCACAGATAAAGGAAAAATTGCGAAAAACGTAAATTTTTGGTTACATCATATAATAAAAATATTTTTAATAATTTTAAACTTACTACCCCTTTCCTCATGAACTCGTGAGAACTTTTACTTATATACCTACAGGTTTGTACGGAAACCTCGGTGCGCGAGTCCGACTCGCACTTGGCTGGTTTTTTTTTGTAGGAAAAAGTCGTAAGGAAAGTTTTGGGTATGAATGTGGATAGTTATAAGAGTGGGGAAACACCAAGGAAACGGTAGATGACAACTAATAGCGGGCACAGCTAGTATAAAATATACATAGGTCGCTAGCTTACCTAAAGTCAATGTAATAAATTACTAACACTACTGGTACTAAGTCCTACATTAACTTGTACCTAGAAAAAATGCACAGGTATTCTTAAAACGCCATTTTGTTTAGGAACACCATGAGTTCGGGTATTTTTCGGACACGTTTTTGCTACCTTCTTGAAAATCGTTACCTTTTCATTAATGCAATCAATAAACTTGAATACGAGGCATCAGTAATATCACACAACCTTTGTATTGTAAGTATATTATCTTCTTAAGACTTAGACTTGTAACTGGGCAGGCCCCAGTGGTTACTGTAGTGCTATTCTGTAACCATCTCAACATGAAAATTTAGGTGATGTGAGCGTGGAGTGAGCTGTCAGTGCCACTGATGCTAGGGATTGACCAAGACGGGATGACACTGACAGCTCACTCCAAGACTTTTACAGAATCGACGAGCTGGTTATGTGCAGCCCAAAAGTCTGAGCCATAAGAGTAAAATATACAACGGTTGTGTTATATAACAACCTCGTACCAAGAGGTATCGAGATAGATACTCGCTTCATATAAAATACTGGTATTCGCCTGCATCCAGTTTGAATGGAAGACAACCACATTACAGTTTGGAAAAGACTAGACAGATCGTCGAATCAAAAAGCAGTTCCTTTCCTTTTATAGTTACTTTCAATCTCAAATTGATCACTTTATTTCATCACACTTACTTTGATTTGAAGTAATCAGCCGATGAGTCATAATAATATAGTAAACATCTCCAATAGTTATAAACGTGGTCTGGCAGTTTGAGTCATTTATGCGGACAACCCAAATTGTCTTTCTTTGGTAATGTTCGTCGAATCGTTGAGCTCCTTAGTTCTGAGTTGAACTGCATGATTACTGACAAATGCGTGCACTGACTGGACAGGTCCACTAGATCTGTGTGGTTCTTTCCTCAAAAGATTCACATTTCAGACACCAATCTACATGGTCTTCACATGACCTGACCAAGATTATGTCTGAACTTTAAAAGAGACTGTGAACTCTGAGTTTGTTTCGGCCTTTCTTCTCAGAGTAGTCAGAAAGGAAACGCCGATCTCATCTAGCTTTTAAAATATGATTGACGTGTAAAAGTGTTTGTACAAACCTACTTACAGTAATAAAATCATTCATCAATAAAAACCAACAATGTTTTTGGCATACATGCTAAAACTCACTCTGTCTTTCCATGGGGATAGGTTCCAGTTGGCACGCGTGCCATTAGTGGCATGTATCGAAATAATTTGGGCACGGTATAATTTCAGGAACCGAGGCACCTAAGTCACTAAATTTTAAATAAATATAAAACTTTTAATTTTAAAATTTAGGCTCCCACAAAACGGCGCGACGCCACAGCGCGACACAAAGGCACCGCTCGTCGCGCTTCACGCGGTGCCCTTGTGTCGCGCCAGTGTGCACGAGACTTTACAAAAAAAAATAAAGGTATAATTGTGGAAGTACCTTTATAGTTGCAAATAAAGACCATTGTTGTGAAAGTAGGTATGTGTATATAGTTTTTTTCCAATAGTCACTAAGTCAAAATTGTTTGATGGCACGTCATGGCTACATTCAACATTTATTTGAAAAAATGGCACGTAGATGTACAGAGGTTCGCCATCCCTGCTCTATCTAGCATATCGTATTACCCAATTACTGGGTAATGGAAGTTAGATAATAAGTCGCTTCATTTAAAATACAGGTCTTCAGCTGCATCCGTTTGAATCCGGACTGGAAGCATACATCCCCCTCAGCAACCCAGTTTATTTTAACCAAGGCCCACACAACCTCGCCAACAAAAACCGATAAAAAAAACTGCGAGACAGTTTACTTTACGAAGCATTTATGGTCCTCCTTCTAACCTTTAGACTCCTATCATATATTATGTTATGCCTCCGTTATTTGCATATCTTGGCACGCGATGTTGGCTCTTGGCCGTTGGCGTTGGGGACAAATGTTTGTGCCAGACCTTTAACATAAATACACACGACGTTATCTTGGCATTAATAGAGGTGGATCGGATGTGTAGGGTGGTATGTGAGAAGGATTATGTGGAGCTAATACAAGTTTAGGTACCTACTTAGTGAAAATTTGGCATCGGTCAGTTGTAATTTTTGTCAATTCTCGGACTAAAATCTCGTAAATCAGTAATGGCTTTCATATTGACAGATCAACATTATCCATTGCTTCGTCTGTTTGGGAAAACCGTCTTCTGTACCACTACGTAAAAATTAACGTAATCTGTTATGATGTTAAAATAGCTCGTATGATGAAAGAGGAATATAATTCCTGCATGACAGATTTCGTGGACAAAACTCGTTTCTAATGTAGTCTTGCTAGGCGTGCAGCGGGGTAATTGCGTAACACAATTACGATTATTGCAATGTCTTAAATTTTGACAATTGGACAACATTTATTGCGTTATTTACATTGTCAGGCATACTATTTTTTTTTAAATATTTATGACTCAATAAGTTAGGAAGTTCCTGCAGAATCCTTCAGATTGTTAGTTCGCTGGTATAGTAGAGACGTATTTATATCATCTAGCTGTCACTTTCAAACCAATCGGTCAACCAAATGCCGAGCGTATGATTGTTAATCAAAACCTTAGGGCCTAAACAAATGGTAATCGATTTTAAAGCGTTTCAAATTACTACAACGCCTTTTAACAGCATCGACATTAGCTTTACTGGTACCTACTCTAGGGGACAAAAAAAAACAATGATTTGCTGGCTGATAATGTAGATGAAACCTATCACTGTTACTATTGTGATAGGTCAAATAAATTACGTATTATGAGACATATCACAAGTTAATGAAATTAAAAAAAAGGCTGGATGTGCCTGTTCTTGACTTCGATCACGCCTGAAAGCGATGCATAAAGTCTATGACGGAACGAGCGTGCTCAGAAGATGTCTGTTCACTTTTGCTTCGACGGCACACGGGTTAAATGTGGAAAGGAACAGACACCGGCAGAGAGTTCCGTTATTTGGCTGTGTTCATAATAATAGTTTCTAATATTGCCCATTCGCAAGAATAGAACTAGAGTATACATAAGTAAAATTATGTAGTTTCATAGACTTTGTAGACATGTATCAATAGTCTGCAAGAATGCTAGTAGGTAGTTAGGTACATAATTAAGGCAAGTCATCATAATTGAGTCTGAAATGTTCCAAATCGCTTAATCTTTTGGTGTATTCTGTTCCAGCCCGACCATGCTCACGACAGGCAGAATGCGCTGGCATCAGCAGCAGCTCATGCGTCCGCACGCACTACGACCCGATCACTCGCTGCCTCTGCGGGGACAACCAGCCGCCTGTGAATGGACAATGTGACTCTCAGACTAAAGGTAAAGTACACTGAGTAATTATCTAGGAGCTCATATTGGCTGAAGATTAATAGCAAAAAGGTATTTTTGAATGCAATTAAAGTTCAGTCAAAATAAAAATTAAAAACATTCTAAAAGGTCCTAGGTCGTCCTACAGAGATTCGCGGTTGTCATTTTTGCTATAGTGAGAAAATATCGATGAGATTGCCACAGGAGCGTGGAGATTAACACACGTTAAATGATGTCCTATTCCTCGCAGTCGGTGTGTAGATGATATTAAGCTCTATTTTTATCTAATTACGTGTCAATTGGGTTGTTTGTGGTCACCCCTGCCAATGGCTTTGCAGGAGAAGTACCATCTCTGAGATGAAGCTGAAATGTCTCACCGTGCCGTCGTCATGTCGGCAACCATACCCCTAGATAGCTAGCCTTCCTAAATATTTAAATACTAAGGAAAGTAGGAAGCTCGTAGGAAGATCCGTCGAAACGACCGATATAAAAGGTGTTTTTTCAGCTTTCGTATTTTTATGAGTTAAATAATCGCTATGAAATTTGGAAGCGGCTTCATATTTTTTTTTTTTTTGTAAAAAAACCCGGGATTGTATACAGTGGTGGAAGCGACTTCAAAAATAAAAACCCCTGGATTCTATACAATAATATGTAGGTAGATATGCAACCGATTCTATATATACAGAAAAAAACACAAAATTTGTTGATTCCGGAACCGCGGGATTTTGTTCATTTTTATTTAACAATATCTGAGATCCTAGAAAAATGTAAGATCTATTTTCTTAAAAATACTACAAACATGCAAAATCAACATAAAATACAACAGTAGTTTTAGGGGTACACATAACAATTATGAACAACAGAATAATAAGTATTTATAAACTAGTTTTAAGTAGGTTTCTATGGTACGTCATAGAAACCTAGTTGCTTCCAAAATAAATAACATACCGGAACACAGCAACATGGCTTGCCGAAACAAATAGTTATAGCGGTACCTAGTACTTCTTAAGAGACACACTTTTAAGTAGCTATATGTCACAGTTTGCCACAAACACTCACTCTTTTAAAATAAAACATTTCATATGGGTAAATAACGGTACAAAAAGTTCTTAAAAATTACATCGAACTCTTACCTACAATGTCTTTAACTTTGGCGTGTAACTTTTACGTACTATGCAATATAATATATACTATACTTTTTTTTCCTTTTAAACCCATCAAGTCCTCATTAAGTTTTGTGTGGAGTTAATCCTTAGAAATACCCTCAACCCCCGAGAAACCTGTACAGCTTTGTCGGTCTCTTAGCGACTCAAACCTCAAGCACGAAGCTTCTTGCGCTGGAAGATTTCCTCTCTACTTCTTTAGTAATTATTTATTTTGGACGCATGAGGAACAGGGTGTAATTTTCACGCATCCTCTGTAGAAAAGGGAATATTCTCCAACCATACTGATGGCGTGTCTGATGGGCAACTGCCCAACGATTGATGTCGGGACGTTGTATTTAGGATTTACTACGTGATTATGAACTCCCCTGCGTTTAAATATTTCGTGGGTTATGAAAAAATAAAGTTCTGCCAAATGCCTTTTGCAGTTTTCTATGAAACAGCAGTTTTTTGTTTATAACCGACGCAAAATTCCCAAGCATGGTGGTTTAGAATCGTGCGCTGAATTCAGGGTTTCAGTTTACGCATCATTGTCCCTGCCAACCTGTATATGCTAGTCGCGCGGTAAACTCTGCTTGTGCGATGCAGGATTTTGCGCGACGTCAGTGTGTTGCGTAGTTCGCACGAGGCGTTGTAGATGCCGCCACATTCTCAAGACACAATTTAGCCACTCTCACTTAGTATGTTTTTCCTAAAAACCTGCAAAAAGTTAACGGTAGTCCTTAATATTTCAACTCTCATTTACCTTAACACTGAAAAAATACGTGCTTAACCCTTATCAACCCCAACGATTTATTTAAATGCCTTTCAAAAACCCACTTCAGCAGCGTTTCATGTCTGAAAATCATAATTGTAGCTGCTCGCTGGTAAATTATAACTTAAATTAGAACTCTTACTTAGTACTTAAATTTGAAAGATTGTGATCTTTTATTAATGTTTGACACGTAAGGTTTTGAATGCTTACAATTGTACACGAACACTCCAACCAACAGTTTTCTTTAATTTGGTCCTGATAACATTTCAGGGTCGGTTCGGCTTTTCATTATAATGGTTTAATGTTATTATCACGGCTGGTATGGGTCTACGGGTTCACGTGATTTCGATCCTGGGGTGGAAGGAGTTAAATGAGCTGACGCGTGATCAAGGTTAAGCTTAATTGGAGGTTCGAAGGTTGGCAGTTATAGAACCGAAGAAATATTAAAAGGATACATGTCTTAGAGAATTAAATATCAGTTTTTGTCACGTTAGCTCACAGCGTATTGGAAAAATGTAATTAAATGAAAGTCAAAGTATTTATTACTAGCACTTCGTCAGCGTGGATTTCAAAAAAAAAAATTGCCTATGTTCACCAGACATCATTTCGGCTTCAAATGGTAAAACAATTTTTCAAAATCAAATCTTTCCTCTTTATAATAATTAGTATAGATTGTGATTTTTGGTGATACAGTAGGTCATGGAATTAAGTAATGGTAACTCAAAAAACTACCCATTTGAGCATACACCATTTAACAATTATATAAATTAAAATCGAAGTCAAGTACTTTTAAAAAAAATTACAAAAAAAAAACAATATTTCGAACTTATTATAATTTTCAGAACGCAATTAATAAGTCATGCTTTTGAATTTTCGAGCCTAAATCACATCATTATCATTTAGTTTATTACATTTTGGAAAGAAGGAGGAATTCATCAATGTTACAGTAGCATTTTTTTTCTTGTTTGGCAACTTCAAAATTATTTAATCTCCGTTTAAATAGAGTCAAGTGTCAAGCTGGTTAATGATTCTCTAACACACTGCCATGAATACCCACTGTTATGAAGGTTTACCAAAATATGGAATAAAATCAACGACGTGTCGTTAAACGCTTGTCATGTGATCGGACAGGCTGTTGATAATTCAGACAACCACTTACTTAAATCATTTGACACGCGCTTGTTAATTTTTGTTGACTTTCTCGGAGTTTGTTCCAGAAACTGAGTGTTAGAATTTTATTCAAATCACGTTAGAATTTTAATCGAAGCGCGTTCGCATCACGGGCTGTAACTCATAATTTCCAGCTACTGTAAATCTACTTTTTCGCCAATCTTTTTTTTTCTTTTGGCTTTTCACGGTGTGTATATTCAGCCAATGCAGAAATGGCACGTTTAGATAACAAACTTTTCGGTAATCTCTGCCTTTTTAACAGCATCTTTATAACAAATCTGCCAGTATCAAAGCCATTTACAACCTTCCTCTTCTTACCCACAGCCCTCTACCATGTATGCGCCAACAGCGACGAATGTAATGACGGGCTGATCTGCGGCACTCCGAACATCACTGGCACTGCACCGCTGCATCTCAGAGTGCATGCGCCGTCTGACAAGATCTGCCTCTGTGACGCCGAGACCGGGTTTACTGAAAAGGAGCATACTTGCAACGGTGAGCATAACTCGGTCTTTCACGCTTTAGTTAGAAACGCTAGGTGCCTGATAAAGGAAATGTTCCAAAATGTATGGAGCCTTGTACACTATGCTTAAAAATGGGAAAACGCATTAAAAACAGTTCTCTGTCTAATTACATTAAAATGACTAAGTTTGCTGGTAAAACACAAGAAATTACACTTTAAATTGCAACACAAAACAAAAACCCGTCATGGCGGTAAGCTGTCATCTTGATTCATTAATAACGAAAGTGACACTGTTGTGACAGCTGACAGTTCTCTCTCTATGTTCAGTGGTAGATCTATGGTTTACTGTATTTCATTCAAGGTGTAACTAAATCCGCCATTACGCCATGTTGAAAGTCGATAAAAATAATGAATAAATATCAATAAACTACCACAACGTTTTACATTTAAATGAATTATCTGTATTCTTCACGAATTCTACGTTTATTCAAATATTTTTGAGGTAGTGTACCTGTACCCTAATTGCGTAATACACAATCAATCTGAATCTGAATCGTTTTGAAACAGATTGCTAATCCATTGCTTCATAAGTTCGATAAAAATTCTGCTTAAAAACGTAAATAACGCAATTAATGTTGTTGAACTGTCAAAATCAAACAGATTAGTCGTAATCGTTTACGAAAATGTGTTACGGAGTTAGGCTGCTGGCCCATTTTGAAACATCTCCTTTGGCATTACAAGAGTGATTGTGATTGAAGCACTAGTGGGTCCTGAAGTTCCTTTCTGACCCGATGAATACAGGAGCTTATGTGAATTCACTACATAAAGTGGCCTAATAATTTGACATATAACAGCCGCTAGCTCCTGTGGTTATCCGCAACTAGCCGCTTAGTAGAAAATGAACTTAGAATTAGATTTACCAAAGTTACGAAACGGTTTACTTCTTCAAAATCTGGGCAGTACACGCACTCTTGTAATTAATACACTTACCCCGTTACCACGAGCTACACGCTCAAGCGAAAGCAACTGCGAAGGAAACCAATGAAGGACGTGGTTTAGTTGGAGCATGCTACGAAACTTGCGGATTGACGGACCGGAAAACGTAACGCGCGCGCGTGTCGCTTGACCCAAGTCGCATCGCTTGAGGCCGTGAACGGGGTCTTAACAAGTCAGCTAGTTCTATGTTTCTGAATCTTAATACAAAGAAAATAAATGTATCTTTTTTTTTTCAGATGCCGATATCCTGAAGACGTCCCTGCTCGCCATCTTCCTAGTTTCATGCATAAGAAAAATTTTAGCTTATTAATCTAATTCATTCACTGATTTAATTTCATACCTTTTTGTGATATTCACGTTTTTAAGACCATTGGAAAATCCGGCCATTATTCGTTAATGAAAATCCAAACATTTTATCAAAATGTGGAATTTATATTTTATTTATAGAATATTATATAATAAGAAAGTGATCAGAAATCGAGAGCAGTGGTGGTCCAGTGGTTACGGCCGCTACTTACGAGTTGTAAGTCGTGGGTTCGAACCCAAGCACTTCTGATACTATAGCATCAGCTTAATCAGATTCCCACCGCTGGGGCACAGGCCTCCTCTCTGTGACATTATTTAACCAAAAATTAGAAGACATGTGACACCCAGCAACCCGCATTGGGCCCGCGCGGTGGATTATTGCCCGCTCCCTCTCACAGAAAGAGGAGGCCTGTGTCCCTACAGTGGGATAGTTATAGGTTGATTATGAAATCAGATAATTCAAAAATTCAAACAGGACAATCAATTATATTTTTTTAATACTTAGGTTCCGGATTTTCCAAATTAAGAGTTATTCGTAGTTTATAATTCACGGGTTTTTAGAAGTAATTTAAAAAGAGATATATGTAAAATCAAATTTTACAATAAAAAAACAGTTAAAGCTAAAATATATTTGCGAATTTATTCATTGATTTCCACTTGAGAATTTAGTACAAAAACACATATCTTAGCTTTTAAATAAAAATAAACTTAAATTGCTTAGAATGAATACATAAACAAGTGAAAAATAATTAATATACGTCCATTCATTATAAGATTTAATTGTAAATAGTTTTAGTACCAAAATTAAATAAGATTAATTAATTATTTTACAGAATGAACAGATAACAATATTTTGTTTGTAAAAAACAATCTAAACATAAACCAGCTTCATCTTGTGAGAAAAATCACATTGTCAAAACCAGTCAGTCCGCTTGAGAGAAACAATGCCACAGCCGGGCAAAGTTTTCAAACTTAAAACAACCCTCTTTTTGCATTGAGGGTTAAACAATAGGTACCTAAGTATTCAAGTAAATGGTTGCTCAAATATTACAGCTCAAAACTGAATAAAAGTTATCAGTTTGCTCAAGTTCGACGACAATGCTCAAGTTTCCGAGTGAATTTTATTATTAGAAATAGGTCTCACCAGCCATTTAACTGGATCCTTGGCAACTATCATACAGCTGCTACCAGCCACTCTGCGAAGATTTTTACTCCACCTAGAACCCTCCCCTTAAATCCCTACCCCCTCCCCTCCCCCTCCTCCCCTTCTGAATACTCTCCCCATAAGTATCATCATGAATCATCAATGATCGCTAATATTAATCAGTTTAACGGTGATGAAAAAGTCTGTTCATTCTGTAATTAAAAGCTTAAACATGAAACTTAAAATCTAATAAAAAAATATGAAGTAATCATAGGCATCACTTGTGTTTAGTGTGAGCAAATATCATTATTTTTTATAATTATAAATGTAGGCTAACGTTATGAGGCATGAAGTAGAAGTAGCATCTTCATTTGTCACAAACTTACTTAAACGGACTTTTTATTAATTTGTGACGGTAAATGATTCATTAACATCATCTGCTTAGCCTTTTCCAAGCTATGGTCGGGTAATTAAGTAAGTGATCGTCTAATGAAGATGTATCCCAAAAAAAAAAGATAACCTGGTCACCCTACCTGCCTCTCTCAGCTAAATAGAAAGTAAAGTCAATTTTCGTAGAGCCATTTTTTTTATATTAATAAATAAACTAATTATTAAAATTATAACAAAAGCTTAATGTTTTAATGTAATAACATCATGAATTTTAGAATTTTATTGTAAATTAATTGTATATGAAAACATTTAGCAGATTTAAATATGTAATTATAATATTTGAAACTGTAGAACATTTTTTTGAAAATAGTTATGTATAATGTTTGAGAATTAATAAAGAGTTTAAAATTTTATGGTAGTTTTTTTTTTATGGTTCAGGTAATTACATACCTAAATTATGAAAGTTGTGGTCAAATTTAAGACTGAAATCATCAGCATATACAGCATCATAAATTTGGGTCAAGTAGGTAGATTTGGATGGAACAGTTGATAATTTTATTCGGGATTACGATGTTCAACATCTTCAAATATTGGTACAATAATCAGACGAACTGTGTCTGACACAGTCAATGGTCAGGCACTCTTTCCGATTCGTACAGGCTGGAGTGCGGCGTGAGGCAGGGGGGGGGGGGGGGGTTATCATCTCCAAAACTCTTCAGTCTGTATGTAAACGATCTCATAGTGGAACTCAGCAGCATGCGTGTTGGATGCCGGGTGGGTGGTATTAGTGTTAATAGTATCAGCTACGCGGACGACATGGTGCTGCTGAGTCCTACTGCAGGGGCGCTCGGAGAGATGTTGAAAGTTTGCGAAGCCTATGCCGAGTCACATGGACTTATATACAATACCAAGAAGTCAGTTCATGGTCTGTAAGGCTGCCGGTAAGTGTTCTCAATCTGTTCCACCCATTATTTTGAATGGTGTTAACTTAGATAGGGTATCGCAGTTTAAGTACCTTGGACATTACCTCGCCGACGACCTTAAAGATGTTGACATAGAGAGGAAGCGCAGGGCTCTGTCAGTCTGCAACATGCTGGCCCGTAGATTCGCCCGCTGTGCGAACCAAGTCAATATCACGCCATTTAAAGCGTATTGTCAGGGTCTGTACAAGGGTAGTCTATGGGTTTGCTGTTCCAAAAAATCCCTGGACACCTTGTGCGTCCAATACAACAACATTTTCAGGATGATGTTGGGACTTCCTCGTTTCTGCAGTGCCTCCGAGATGTTCGCGCAGTAAGTTTCCATGCAGTGATTCGGAAGAAAGTAGCGTCACTTATGATGAGGGTACGAGGGAGTCACAACAGCATCCTGAAAGCTATAGCTGAGGATGTACGTGCTCCTGTGTTGAGGCATTTCGTTCATCTGGTGATCTTTTAGGGAGGTATCTCCCTATTTGTTATATTGATGGGGCGGGATGTTGCAGCACAGGGGCATTTGTACAGATGTTTTTAAAAGAAAGATGTATGAGATGAGTGTTGTCCTTTGTATTTGTATTTAAGTACTAACAATAGTTTCTAAGTTTTTGTACTAACCTTTTGGACCTAGTTGTCCCAAAATAAACAATTTTGAATTTGATGTTGATCCCATGTTTAAAGTTGTTCAGTTTGATGGTCTGACCCTTAAATAGGCCATCATATTTGAAAAATTTGAAAAAAATATATGGCAAACAGGCACAAGACTAGTTTTGTTCATTCCCGTGGACCAGGTTTTTTTTAGTAAGTGGATTCGATCCCATGAAAGAACTATTGTAAACTATTTCTGAACATTAAATACAACGCCATCTAGTATTGAGTAGCTCCACTAATGCAATCTTCATGCTTCTTCAGTACTTCTACTGATTCGTCAACAGATGTCACTAAATTAGGTTTACAGAAAAAATAATGTAGTAAAAGGTGTACGAAAATGGGTTACGAATAAACGAACGTTTATTATTGTATTTCATTTAATATTTACATAAAAACACAACGTACTAATGTGCAACCTAATGCTTGTGTACATATTGCTGTGAATATTAATTGTCTTTAAAAAAAAACACTCCTTGTAGGTATTAATTTTAAAAAACCTGAGCCAGGAAATAACATTACAGTAATATATGTTATTTTGACTTACGCATTATAACGCACGGACCCATTAATTATTTAGAAACGTCAATAACAGTTTCCAAGTTGTTTTAGAAACCGATTTATAATTTCAACATTGTAGCCATAGGGGTTCCGTGGTGTAGTGGTTATCACATCTGCTTTACACGCAGAAGGCCGCCAGTTCGATCCTGGCCGGAATCACATACTTTTTGCGATGATTTCGTTCTGTGCAAAAAACACAGCACCTTGTTTTTTTCATTTAATTGAGGGCAATTCAGTGGCTAACTTATCTAAATTTACTTATAACAATTCTCAAAGATAAAAAGTTTTTATCAACAAGCGCAAAATTATACTTACTTAGATATATTAACTTACTTTTGAAGAATATTTTAAACGAAACTTAATAATTTTGTTTTATATGTTTTGGGTTCAGTAGTAAACAAGGAACCCATTTATGTAGTGTCGCCATGTTCGTTCGTCCGACCGTCTGTCGCGCAGCTTAGCTCAGAGACTCTTAATAGAAATCTGTAATTTGGCATGCGTATACATACAAGTCACGCCGACAAAGTTTAAAAAAAAACGAAAAAAAAATTGGGTGTCTCTCCTACACGTATGAACGATGAATTATTTTTTTCTCGTCTTCTCATGGTGTGAGGTGTCGTTAGAAAGGTCGTTCAAAAATATTTCGGTTGAGTGAAAACCATCCATGGATCCAGGTATCTGTTTGCGAAGAATTAGGCTGTAAAGTGCAAATTTTTGTTAGAGTCTGGTGTCCCCCCACCTGCCAGCTTACTGGTTGGTTTTAGATATGTGAAAAAAATCACGGCAGTAAATATAAACGAAGTTAAAAGAATAACTATCACTGTTATGTAGGCTTTACAAGTTAACGATTAACAGTTGAAGAATAATGAAGCTCAGTGGTGGCCCAGTCGTGACTTACGAGTTGTTAGGTCGTAGGTTCGAACCCAGACAGGCACTTTACTTTGTGTAAATTCATCACTACTGCTCTCAAAACGGTGAAGGAAAACATCGTGAGTCTTAGAACCAAAAATTCGAAGACATGTTGCATCAACCAACCCGCACTGGGCCCGCGTGGTGGATTAAGGCCCACTCCTTCTCTGTCTGTCTGATTAAGTATGTATGTATGAGTAATAGACCAAATCGACCAACTTTCATTTTCAGTTGAAATGTATGGGAGAACATGTTTTTCAACAATATTAATTTGTTCCTGTGATAAATTCATCCAGCTCGGAACCCTTCATTGCGCGTGGTAGGACACGCTCTTGGCCGGCATATAACAAAAGTAATAAGGTATTTTCGAGGCACGAGCAGGTATAATATAAAATCTTTTGTGTTACATTTTTGTGCTTTCGTAAGTTAGCTTGGCAGATACCTAATTTAATACGCTTGGCGCGTATCTTCCGGTCCTCCTAAAGGTAAACGATCACCGTCAGCTAAGGAATCCTGTAGTACCAGGTGTGCTGCTACCAGAGACAAAGCTTACCTACATGTCCTGAACTGTTACCTGTGATTGTACACTCCATTCACAATTATTTTAGCAACCTTATTATTACAAAATATTTTATAAGAGTAACGGTGGAGTTTCATGCCCCTTCTCCATACGAAACTACCTTTTGGAAGGGGCGCCTAGAATCAATTTTACTTTTATTGTAAATATTGACGTTTAAAAGTGCCTTTTACGTGCCTATATGAAATAAAAGCTTTGACTTTGACTTCAAATTTAATTTTTGAAAGTGTGTTGTTAGTTAAGATGTAAGAAAATCTGTTTAGCCGTTTGGAGAGTATCAGCTTTTTTCTAGTTGAGGAAGGTATGTGAACATCTTCCACAGGTCTGTAGTGCTATTCTGTAACCATATCACCGTGAAAACTTAAGTGAAGTGAGCGTGGAGTGAGCTGTCAGTGTCACTGTTGCTAGGGATTGACCAAGACGGGATGACACTGACAGCTCACTCCACGCAAGTCTTCGTGGTAAGATTTTTACAGAATCGACACGCTGATCGAGTCGAACGGGATCGGGAACTACTAATGAAAACGCCAAACAGACGAGGTCCAGCAATAATTAATGTAAAATATTGTAGAAAGGTTAACTGTCAACTATACATTGGCCGTCCCCAGAAGCGACGATGCTTTGATCAAAATATAACCTACAACTTCTACTAAACTTAAAGGTCCAATACATATTATTGTTTTTACTTTTTAGAAGTTTTTATTTGTGTCGGTGTTTTTTTTTTAATTTTTAAATTAACCTCTTTATTTTCTCCAAAATCGAGCCATGTCACGTTGTACTGGGATCGGTCTATCATTACTGACATGACTGTTATCGCTAATAAGCCGGATATAGTGGTGATAGATCAATTAGCGCACCGCACAATGATTATCGATATTACCCTTCCAAAGAGAGACAAATTAAATATCTCGACTTAGCACACGAGGTTGTTTCGTTAATATTTTTGTTACTCGGTAAATGATAAAATACTTAACGTGTGTTCAAACGTAACCTGCACTGGGCCCGCGTGCAGGTGGATTACGGCCCACTCATCGAGAGGAGGCCTAGGCTGTGTCTCAGCAGTGGGGACATTTAGGCTGATTAAGTAACTTCCTTTTTGTATTGATGGCGTTGAACTAGCTATTTATAGTGTAGAAAAACCAGTAGTCCTGCATATGATACTAAGTATTGTATGCATAATTTGTAAGGAATGAGACACACTGTCCAAGCAACGAAGCATCAAAAGTGGGCTGGGCACCTCTTTCCCCTTTTCCTGGTTTCAGTTTTCGCCCTGAAGTCTCAAACTCAAAAACTCTTAAAGTACTACACACAAATCTGCCAATCCTTTAATAAAATACAAGCGTAATGTTAATGTGGTAAAAAATACTTGAAAAACCTGCTTTAAGATGATACTCTTTATACTGATACTCTTTATCCTCAATGTACTCTTACCTTTATTTAAGTATTAATATTATGTTGCTTTGAAAATCCGGTTTGACTTTTTATAAACTAGTACCTCGTGAGGCTCCTATCAGTATAGACGTGTTTCAAGTTCGAAAAGTTAGTGTTTTTATTTGAAATTCTCGTAATTGGTGAGTAATTTTGATATTATTATTTAAATGTTTGATTATTATAATTTATCTAAGCGACTGTGAGAACAGGAAAGACCGGACGGATTAGCGTCCGTGTTTTGAACTTTCAATTTGTTTTTTTTTTCTGTTATGCTGTTTGGTAAAGGTCCTTCCCATTTTGACGTCTTTTTTGGCAAAAGTATTTAATCATTACGTATGACTTAAATGATACTTTTCTAATTTATTGATACAGAAATTATAAAAAAGAAAATGACATTTAAATAAATTATAGTATTTTGTGCCAGTGACATCCGCTTCATAATATACTAATATTAATTGTGTTACACACTATCTATCTTAAACTGAATCATTTTGAAGGATATTGCTAGTCCATTGTTCACATGTTCGAAAAAATTGCCTGCTCAACAACGCAATGAATGTTTTTGAACTGTCAAAATAAAAGCCATTCTTACTGTTTGTGTGTAACGCGATTTCCCCGCAGGTCTACCGGGATTTTACCGGGGCTTTGGTATAAGTATTGGTTTACGCGGCGCAGGCAAATAAAGCTCCTAGTCGACATGATTATTCCGACATCTTAAACAATCATCGTCATATTTTATATAATTATACACCTAAACCTTCCTCATGAATCACTCTTTCCATTGGTGAAAACCGTATGAATATCCGTTCGGTAGATTTTGAGTTTACCGCGTTCAGAAAGGCAGACAGGCGCGGCGGAGATTTTGTTTTACTATTGTGTAGTGATGCGGATTTCTACGGGGTGTTAAGTAGAACGAGGGACACACTTTAGGGGAGTGCAGTACGGCCATGAAAATGAACAACATTGAGTAAAGGACCAACTCTTAATAAGAAAAAATATTAAAATATGCTGTTCCCTACGTATTTTTTTTAATATTTCAGTGGTGGTCCCTTTCGCGGTAAGAAGCAAAATTTTAGGTAATTGACAATAACGCATCGCTGCAACAAATAAGGTTAGAAACAGCGATGCGTTTGTTGTTATAGTTGAATCGAATGACCAAATTTTGCAGATTAAAAAATAAATGCACGACTCAGTGGTATTTCTATCATTGGTTCTATTCCCGTTATTAACATTACATAAAATATAATTGTTTACGCTCAACATTTTGTGAATTAAGCGACGAAATTTTGAGCTCAGTTTTACGTTTTTTAAAATCATGATTCTATTTAATTTTTATTAAATATTTTGAATTATTCTTTTCTTCGAACATTTGACGATACACCAAATTTTTTTCTGGCTTTTAGTTGTACCAATACGCATAACTGTGCTACGTTTGGGCAGCACCTTAAGTTATTCTTATTCATGAGTACCTACAGCACGCGGTGGAGTTTTTTGCCCATTCTTCTCCGTACAAAACTACCTTTTGGAAGGGGCAACTAGACTGATATTTTGTTGTTGTAAATGCTGACGTTCAAAAGTGCCATTTGAGTGCCCATTTGGAATAAATGATTTGACTTTGACTTTGACGTAGGTACTCATGAATAAGATATAAATCAATATTTTATATATTGATATATATTCCTCTCAGCACTTGAAGCTTTAACAATGTTGTCGTAAGTAAGCGCAATTTAATGATAACATTTTAAGGTTGTGAGACTTTTATTTTTTGGGTGGGAAATCATCAAATGACGTCTCCCGCTCTGGGTGGAGCGGGAGGGCGTGTCAGACTTTTACTGACTAAAACCCACCCGTGTGTGTTCCTTCAGTTGCAGGGCCACGGTATCTCTTTCGAATTTTCCGCGACCCTGAAACAAAGCCTGGAGATCTGTCATACAGGTCCCGAACCCAGTACAGACTCCAGCTCTCACAAAGGTTTGACTGTGCCTGTAACCTGATGCCATTGTACAATTTTTTTACCTTTTTGAGATAAATAATTAACAAAATTGAATTGAATTGATGAGACGACAAAATGACCACCTACGAGCATCCCTGTCGCACTACAGAAACGGCGTATATCTAGCCCACAGGCTGCTCGTGTAAAAAGCAGTACAGTAGGCTCGAAAGAGCGTGATTTACAGACTGCTATGACAGACGTATCCTATTAGTAATAGGGTCCTGTTGGTACCCCCTGTGTACGGAACCCTAAAAATTAAAATTATGAGACGAGGTCATAATTATTGTAGACTAGCACTTCGCCCGCGACTCGTCGGCGTGGATTTCGAAATAAAACAGCCTATGTTCATCGACATAATTTCGGCTTCTAATGGTAAAACAATTTTTCAAATCGGTCCATTAGTATCGGAGCCTATTCAATACAAACAATCAAATCTTTCCTCTTTATAATATTATAATAGATGAGAAAAAGTGTGTTCAACAACTAAAACCTAAAAACGAAACTAGAACAAAAAAATCGTAAACCTCCTTCGGATTCGCCGTAGTCGGGTAAAAAGGTATAAAAAACATATACCAGACAGACAAATAAAAAATCAGGAGTCACACGTCATGTAACTATTGTAACTAAGCCATAAATCGAACAGATTACGTGTGGACTCCTTTGTTATTCAAATTAATTTGGGGCTTACATTTTTTTTTTGGAAACGTGCTAATTTAGCCCTTTCATTTTATTGTACCCACCACGGCATCGTATTTTTTTTAGTTCATGTTAATGTCCATTAGATGGCGCCACATCAATTTAATGTGACGTCACAGCCTATAACCTGCGGACGATCAAGACGCTTCCAACGAGACATTATTTGTCAAATTATACGTAAAATAAAGTATCCTATAGTAGAAAAAAAAACGTAGGTTTAGTCAACCGACCTTGTAAATCCTTGACCTCTGTTGACCACAATTCCCAATCAATTGAAACTTCACTAACGACCGCACCCAATCAAAAGAAAAATTGATTTATTTGTCACATAAACACGTGCATACAAAAAGATAAAATCAGTCGATTATAAAAAATAAAAACAAAGCAGATTTACGACGACGTATCTATCTCCAATTAAACCTATGAATCTCTAGTTTTAAAGTCCCAATAATGTCAAAGTATGCGACCCTATAACGTGTTGACAGTTATTTGTTTGACAGGAACAGATAGACTTACACTGTCTATCATCAGTAGCGATCTGTCTTAGGTTATTGGGTTTGGCCGTAAAGTTACTGATAGAAAACATAGTGTGCCGTGCCGTGCTGTAGCCCCGTGGTAACGGCCGCGACTTACGTGTTGTAGGTCGAAGATTGTAACCCAGACAGGCGCTTTACTTTGTGTAAATTATTTCATCACCACTGCATTGGGTTTTTCTATCTAGAATTTCTCAGCAGCAGCCCGAAGTCTGGATTTGTGCCCGGTTGATGGCAATAGGCTCGCCCCCTATTACATGGTACATAAACATAACTACACCTCTGCCTTACCGAAGGTAACGAGGCGTGATGTTACGAATCGATAATTATGTCCTTCAAAAGATAACAATTATATTTCAGCATTTATATTCGTCAGATTGTGTTTAGCAGTTTTGGAGAGAAATTACCAAAGAGACAGATTAAACCTATCTAGAGAGGATTTTATCACGCATTGAATTTTCAAATCTCGGTGTTAAGCCGTCGCGTCGCTTCGTAAAAACACTGTTGGATTTTCATCTCTCGGCGCTAAGCCGAACGTTGAAAATCCAGTGTGCGACAAAATCCTGCCGCGATATTTTAACGTCCTCAGGAACGTGGCCTAACTTTCACATTTTTTTATTTATGGTTGGTTTTTCCCCGTTTCTACCTACGTGAGTGTAAAGCTTCCTACTTGAGAATTACGCCGAGAGGATACAGATAAAATAGGTTGACAGTTGCATCTTCCTTTCTATTCTAATAGGCAATATATTGACAGTCAGCGAGGCCGAAGCTGAGTTTTGCATTTGTGTGAGTGATTACCAATCGCACCAATGGAGGGACGCACAGCGCCTCCGGCCGATTGCGCGCTCTAGGCCGACGTCACACCGACACTATCTATATGTGCACTCCCACAAATGCAGCTCAGCTTAGGCCTCGCGGACTGTACCTCCCTACCTACACTATACATGAAAGAATGAAGTTATTAACTGTTAATATGTGTAACAGAAATACGCAGGTTTAGGTATAATTCATTGCACGGTATCTCAACAACGCGCGGTAGACAGACAGCCGCAACGTTGCCAAAATTGCCTCAATCCAGTCGGGATTGCGGCTATTTTGCCAAAGCCACGTTTACTTGTTACACTTGTTAACACTGATAACACTTTTACATATGTTATAGATACAGATTGTTACACTTTTGTAAGTGTTTTGTGTTAGCACATTGAAAAACACACATTTGTGTGTTACATTTTTGATTCGGTTATCAAATCAAAATGTAACACTGAAGGTGATTTTAGTCCGTGCGACTGACATCTGTCAGCACGGAAACGCCTTTGTTCATTTCGCCGTTCGCTTCGCCGATTCCACCGCGCGCACTCTATCTTTCTGGAATCCTGGGTGATTGAAAAGGACAGAGCATAAAAATTTGCGATGTCGTGCTGACAGATGTGTAGATTGTATTTTTTATAAACCTTTCTTCTTCTAGGCGTGTCAATGGTAATCTAAATCAAAGGTTCTCAACCACATTTTTTTCATTTGAGTTTGGGTTTGGCGGAAGGGTCTGTCACACTATTACCAACCCTTATTACAACTCTTAAAAACCACCCCGGTGTTCCGTTCTCACACTTGCACCGGGGATCATGGGAACTTGTGCACCTTCCACGATCCCCGGCTAGTGATTCATATCCGCGGGGGGAGTGAGGTGTCAAACTCCCCCCGTGACGTCCAATAGGGGCGCGCGTGGAACTTTTTATTTTCAGCGTGCACCTTGAGTTTTTTTTTCCAGATAACCCGAATTTTACATAACATAACATAACATCACGCCTGTAATCCCCCAATTTTATGGGTTGGTAAGGGGTTGTCAACAAGGAACCCTTATAGTTTCGCCATGACCGTCCATCCATCCGTCCGTCTGTCCGTAGTTAGTACTAGAAACGCACCGCCACTTCGGGTCCATTAATATTTTAGGACGTCCCCAAGTCCCCCCCCCCCCCCGCTCTCAACCTTTCCGCAGCCTCTTTCTGTAAAATGACGGTTTCACAGAAAGAGATCACCGCATCCCGCGACTCGGCGGTCCCGACCATCGAACGAGCGACGGCCGGCAGCTACAAGTCGGCTCCCATTTCTGATACGAGGGCACGACGCGGCTCCCCCCATGCGACACCCACGCCGTGTCCTCCAGACAGTTGATGCAGTGATGACACCGAGTGTCCGGCTCCCTGTTTATGCGACACAGGTACTTTCCGAAGCAACCATGCCCCGAGAGCACCTGCGTCGCCCGAAACGACAGGGAGCCGTGCCTCCTCCCGAGCCCATTCGTCGAGCACTGGTCGGATCGCCTCGAGGGTAGCGAGGCCGGCGGAAGGGCGCAGAAGCCTGTCCGGCAACTCCGCCACCAGGATCTCGCGAAGCTGCGATCGACACAGCTTGATCTCTCGCTGCATCGGTCCACCACCCCGCGCCCGCACCTCATCGCGCCACCGGTACAGTGACGCGAAGGCTCTCGCCTCTAGGTCCCAGTGCGGAGATCCGGCCAGTGCACAAGCCACTGCGTAGGAGATCGTGTAATACCCCCTTATAGCCCTGACGGCCATCGCCCTGTGCGACTCTGCCGCGATGCTGCCGGTGTTGGAGGTCAACTAAGAAATATATAGATATGTGTTCGGGGAACGTCGGTGGTATACTAATTCGATTTTGCCGCCTGACTGACCGCCGAACAACCGAAGATAGCCGATAGAACCTTTAACCGTAGTCCAACTATAAATAATTACATACTTGGCAATCCACAGGTTGCAGGTTTAAGGTTCAAAACCTCAAATATCAATGAAGCTAACTTGTCAAAGTATATGTAGGTGTACGAAGAGAACATCATAACCGGTTGAGTGGTTACAGTGCTCCACCCATACACATAGTTACATAAACTCACGCCATCATCCCACTGGGGTAGGCAGAAACTTCAGAAGGCCAATAGCTACGATCCTTACATACTCCTTTTGCTTCGCAGGGGCGCAAACTTAAAAACGCAAAATTAAGCAATTCCTCTAAATGTGATTCGTATTTTGAATTATGTGAATGAATGGTACGCAGATAATAAATATTATGAATTGTCAGCTTGTGACCATTTTACGATTTCTTCAAAATGGCCTTTCTTGGGCCCGCTGCCGCTGGTCATACACCCATGCCAGTTGCGAGTACTGCTCACCTGACTTTTCTGAGGTAATTAAATGCACGCCTAGAGTTTGAAAACTAAAATTATACCTGCCGTAAAGCTAGACTGATATTATAAACAAAACACTTGAAAAAAATCATTATCACCATTTATGTTCACAAAACCAGTAATTTTGCAAATTGCAACTCTGTTTTACGTTGTATGTTGATCAAAATGCGAATCGAAACTGTATGAATGATAATTATCAATTATTTCATTTCAATCGTCAAACTTTGGAAATTTGCTCCACCTTCGATTTTTTTATTATTATTTCATTTGTATGTAAATTCTCTTTCTAATTCTTCTTCATAATTGGAACGAATTTCCAAAGTTTGACCATTGATATGAAATTTTTGATTAATATTCAGTAAATATGTATAATTCCCACAGTAACCATTTAAATGTAAGTAAGTAGATACTACCTTAGTCATCTTAATGTTTTATTTTAAAAGCAAAACTAATGTATATTAGGTTTTTTTACCTGCCTGTGTCAGTAGGTATAAGGCAATCTTGCAAAAAAATTAGGTAGCCCGTATATTATTCAAAATTTGTAAATCCGTTATTATGTGGGTGTGTTAGAATGCAGGTTAAAATAACATAGGTTTTATGTTAGAAGAGTTGCAAGAGGCATGTGGAATGTGAAGTGAACAATTAGTTATCATTTAAACAATTTTTTTCAATTCAATTCAATTTATTCAGTAACAATTCACATTGCGTTCGAATATAATACAGCATGAAACAATAACAAATAAAATAAAAGCAATTGAATTAAAATTATAAAATATTATTTAGACTAAAATACCATGCAAACACAAAACAATAAGTAATAGTAGAAATCCAAACGAAAAACAAAAATAATAATTTAAAGATGTCATGAGCACGGAACACAATAAAACACCATAAACAAATAATACATGTCAGTTTGAAAAAAAAAATTAAAAAAAAAGCAATCAACATAATATATATATTAAGTAACTGCCTGCCTCGTTAGTCTAGTGGTCGCAAGAGCTATCTAGAATTTCTCAGTAGCATCCTGGAGTCTGGATTTGTGCCCAGTTGATGGCAATAGGCTCGCCCCCAATTACATGGGAATGGGACTTAAGAATAACTGGCGAAATGTGTGTGTACTATAGCTACACCTCTGGCTAACCCTTCGGGGAAACAAGGCGTGATGTTATGTTTATGTTTCAAAAGACCACGTGAAATGAGTATCTTCTCAAAAAGAAGTTATTCGACGATTACTGTGCACATTGTGCTTCTCGTGGGGTGGATTTAGGGTAGCTCCACCCTGGCACTACTTTACTGCGTAGAAAAGGACTCCCCGATACAACTTCTTCGCGCCTGCATCTATACAACGCGCAAGGAAAACATTGATAGCGCGATGTAGAATTCTCTCATAATAAATAACTTTAAAGCCCCAAATAACATCCAAACTCATAATAAATTTTATTTTATACTGTTAGCTAATCTTAAAACAGATTACTCTAAACGGAATTAGCTGTTTTGATGTGAGTTGTAGGCGAAATACCGATGTACATGCTTCAGGAGCGACAGTAACGCCATCTTGTATCGGTATGAGGCACTGCTAGTTGTTTTAATTTGTGTATAATAATTATGACGTCATAATTAGGCTCGTATCAATCGACACAAATAAACCGCTTCGTAGTTTGACAAGACACGTATTTAGTTAATAGTACAAACTGTTACATATTTTTCAGAGGTAACAGTTTTGTATATTAGGTATTATATGTATAAATTATAATTTTTTGTTCATCTGTTTTTGGTTTATCTTTTTCACTCTTTTAGAAATCGGTTAAAAATAATTTTGTATCTTATCTTTCGTTTAGCATAGATAACTCGCAGCTGGCAGCCTATGCAGAAGTGTTGAGGCTTCTCTAACAACACTCACAAAAACGAACCAGTATCTAAGTACTGAGAATTGGGGGCGATAACAGTAACGGTATCGAGCGCAGAGATTAGTAGTTACAATAAAACCTTGATTAGAAAAAGTGTTGTTAGCTATATCAAACAATTTGACGGGCATCTTTATTTTTTATTTTCTAATGTTGATAGCTCTTTGATAGTCCGTAAAATGAGAACGTCAATAAACAAATTAACAATAAACAAACAAGTTATAGTAACTTAGCAGTTTAGTTATGCCTGTTTGTTTTGGTATCCCATAACTCTAGGGTATGATTGAGACCATATCAAAGAATCAACTGGCTCATGAATTATGTTTCAATCATACTTTTTTCATTTTCTTTTTTAATACAAAGCAATTCGACAAAGTCACGATTATTAATGTAAAACAACCTTACGTGAAACATGACAACGTAGCATTTTCTTAGCTTTAAATAAATATGAATGATTGGTTTGAATAAAAATGAACTACTCTTGTATATCAATGAAACTTAGATACCTACACACATATTATGATTGATGATATCTCCGAAACTATGCATTTTTGGACCACCTATTCTAGCAGTTTTAGTATTATTTATACCTACAGAATATAACCCTAGAGTTATGGGATATCATAAAAACAGGTTGTATAGTTATAAGCTTAAGGTACCTAATTACTCATTAGCGTAAAGGCTTGATTGTAATGTAAAAGAAGTTAATAAAGAGAAAAAAATTCAATCCTTTTTCAATAACTTCTCAAAAGTGTGTTTATGTTTCGAAAAATCGATTCTAAAGAATAAAAACATATTTTGGATTAAGTACTGTTTGGAATCAAACATTTTGAGGTCTGTGGCTTTACATTTTCCTTTCCATAAAGATATATTGTTGGTTTTTTCATTGGCCATTTAGGAAAGAGGAAAAAATCATTGATCTTTTATTTATCCTTAACACACGAACGGTAACATTAGAAGGAAAATATTTAAGTAAAGACCGGATTTTACGCAGATGCATGTTTGCATTTTTTCTTTTTTCAGGCTTTTGCTGCATATTTTACCTAAAAACTAACTTACAACAGCGCTACTGCTGAGCATGAGGGGTTCAATTTCCTGGTCTGGTATGGTAGCAGCCCGGAGTATGGATTTGTGTCCGGTTGATGGCAATATTTTTTATCGAACTTATGAAGGAATTGATTAGCAATCTGTTTCAAAACGATTCAGATTTCGATTGGTTGTGTATTACGGAATTAGGGTACAGGTTGTATGTTGAACAAAATATGATTCGCGACCGTAACAAGTTTGATTTACATAATTGTAATCGTTAGAATCATTATTGATTTATATTGAGTTAGAGAGATGTATTAATAAGAAATTCTGTTATTACTCTTTCTATGTTTGCCAGCACTCCGTCATTTATAAATCGATTTGAAATGTCTTCTTTTGTTTGAAAGGGTGTTCTTACCGAGTAGTTCTAATGAGTAGTTTTTGAGTTAGCTTCAATAAGACGTATTTCTTCCAATTAGTGTATGTTGATGATGTCATAATAACTAGCTGTCACTGTTATTTGGCAAGTGAAGTCTCGTGCACACTGGCGCGACGCCACAGCGCGACACAAAAACACCGCGTGTCGTGCGACGAGCTGTGTGCCTTTGTGTTGCGCTGTGGCGTCGCGCCTGTTTGTGGAGAGCCTAGGTGAGGTAGGTACCAAAATAAAATAAAAAACGACTTCTTCGGTTTTGTATTTTCATTTTTTGCCACCGACATCCGAAGCTAAGGTTATTTTTCAATTTGTATAAGTTATTTTTTGGAAGTTGGTTGTTTTCTTTAACTCATGAATCGACGTGCGCTTTAGGGTTGCCCCACATAATCTTACGCGTAATCTTTCTCTTCCGAAAAGGATTCCGTGCTGACAGAGATGTGGGTCAAGCCTTACATAGGTCGTAACCAAGGGGGGTTCAGAATCATGTACTGAGTCCATGGTAACCGTTTTTGCGTCGATGTCCCTTCCACCCTGTCTATGTATACTATAATATCCTACTAATCCTATAATAATAATATTATTAACGCGAATGTCTATGAGGATGGATGTTTGTAATTCTTTCACGCAATAATTACTGAACGGATTAGGATGAAATTTGGTATACAGATAGTTGAATTAACACATAGGATATTTTTTATCTCGGTAGTACGTTTCCGTGGGTTAATTTCCGAACCCAAGGGCATAAGCTAGTACTTTCAACCTATGAGGTTGTCGTCTGCTTAAGCGGAATTGCCTGTGGTTGCCCTAATAAATTAAGGCCTCCAGCCAGGACTTAAACTTAAATACTAACTAAAAACTAAGCGACTACACGCTAAGGGCACCCCCTGTGGGGTACGAACCTCGGCTTAGGGCGTCGCTTGAAGAGGGCAGCAATTGACTAGCTGGATCAAAATTGATGTTATTTTGGGACGAATTTAGAGCCACAGGCTCAACGACGCGGGCTGGTTCGAGCAAGAGTCGGGAGGGGCGTGGATTTGGGCGTCGCGGCGGGCCTCGGCGGCGAGGTCGCTAGGACGGCGATCGGGTTTTGAGCTTATGTAGGGTGCTGGTGGCCTTACTACTCTCCTGGAGGAGGATAGTGGCGTCATCGGGGGCGAGGATTTCGATAAAATTTGGCAAGGATATAAATGGCATCCCGGAAACGGACTTAAGCTACTTTTTGTCCCGTTAGCACGTGCTTGTTGTTTGGACATCGGTTGTCATGATATGAGCATTTGGTGCGAAGAAAGGAGGTAAATGTTGTGAGAACAGTTTTGAAAATGGAAGTAGATAAAGTATATTAGTATAGTAATCTTGGACTAGCGGTTTGAGTAATATATGCTGCCTACCCAAATGTAATTTCTTCGGCATTGTTCGTCGAATCGTTGAGCTGCACGATTACTGACAAATGCGTGCACTGACTGGTTAGGTCCACTCAATCTGTGTGGTTCTTTCCTCAAAATTCAAGTCTCACATGACCAAGATTATGTACGGACTTTTAAAGAGATTGTTTCGGCCTTTCTTCTCAGAGTAGTCAGATAAGATACGCCGACCTAATATAGTTTTTAAAATACGATTGACGGGTAAAAGTGTTTGTGCAAATCTACTAATAGAAATCACCAACTCGTCTTGAGCGTCCTCATCGTGCTGATCGATGCTCGTGGCTTCTCTGTATGCGAAGAGATCTTTGCCCTGCAGTGGTACAATGTAATGATAACGTTGTAGAATCATGTGTCTCTGTCTAGCGTAGAAATTTTTCATCCGTTATCAGAAAAAAAAAACTGCTGTTACATATAAAAGTGCACGTGGTCAAAATTCATGTTTTTTTTTATAACCGACTTGTAATTTCTACGGTATCGGTAGCGGTCTAGAATCATAACTAAGCAGATTTCTAGATTGAAAATGTACCGTTGAAAACTAATTTAAGGGTGAGAGCCTGCGCGTTACCATGGCAACGGAGTAATAGATTTTCACTAAAGCCAGCTGGAATTTTCAGAGCGTTGTTAAAATTGCAATTAAAGTTTTAAAAGTTCTTGTTTGAGTCTGACAGCCTTCATACGTGTTGGGATGTCTCTACGCTATTTTTATGAATAATTAATTTAAATTTTATGAATTGAAAAAGTCACAGCACTTACCTTTAACATACTCACCTAAGTTTTTAGGATTAGAACCGGTTGTAATAAGGAAATCGATTATTTATTTCCATAAATTAAACCTTTTTATGTAGCTATACATAGACCTTATTATGTAAAAGATGCCTAGAACTTGTTGATTGCATGTATACACATGTACATCCTGTACTCATTCTTTGTTATTAGCGGTAAGTTTAGATAAAATAAAATACAAGAGGTGTTTTAGTAAAAAGGGGTGAACAGAGATGCAGGCGTGAATCTAAACGAAACTTTAAAAAGGATTTTAACATTAAAATAACATAATTTGTTGCCAACAGGTGCACTTAATCGTTAATTATAATACTGTCAATACATGACCGACATTTTTGGCAATAAACATAAATATTTCAATGTTAAAATCCCTTTTAAAGTTTCGTTTCGATTCACCCCTGCAGGCTTAGCACGAGCGCCCTAGAGAAGCGTATTGTCGACGGAAGAGTAGACAAAAATGGCGTTTCTGTGTAGACAGTAGAAAGTTTTCTACTGTCTACACAGAAACGAAACGCAATTGTACGGTAAAAATGGGTAGTTATACACGTCACTAGCAACTAACCCGTTGCTATGGAAAATCACTGTCTATAAAGCAACCTGAGTCTAAGTGTGTCCTCGTGCTCGCGAAAAAGAGATTTCGAGGAGCGTAGAAAGCGATTTCTATTCTACAGTAGAGTAGAAACAGAAAACGCCATGCTAAGCCTGCTGCATCCTTATTCACCCCGTTTCACGGTATAAATTACACAATTATAATCATAATCATTTATTTGTCAGAATATGGTACGGGCAATGTGAAGACAACATTCCTTTCTTTCTAACTAATACGTATTATGACTGCGAAGGTAGGTTTGATTGTTTATCACGCTTTCACGGAAAACGGCTGAACGGATTTGACCCAGATAGACCACGACTTGGGAAGGACATAGGCAACTTTTCGTCCTGGATCGCCGACGAAGTACGCAGCAACGGCTTGTACGATAATAATTAAAAACATAGGCAATGTTATTGCATAAGAGTATTTTGGAGCTATTACATAAATCCAAATTCAAATGATAAATGTTTTTTTTTTTTTGTAAGTAAGCAGGTTTGTACAAACACTCTTAAACGTCAATCATATTTTCAAAAGTAGGCCGGCCTATCCTATCTGACTACTCTGTCTAGACACAACCTCTTTTAAAGTCCAGACATAATCTTGGTCAGATCATGTGAAGACCATGTTGATTGGTGTGTTGTTGGTGTGGTTGTTTGATTGGTTGGTCTTTTGAGGAAAGAACCACACAGATTGAGTGGACCCGTCACTGCCAGTCAGTACACGCATTTGTCAGTAATCATGCAACTCAAATTGAAAACGTTATTTTTTCAAACAAACTAAATACTAGTGTTGGTCCTACTATGGGTTTTGCCAATCTTTGACTAGCTACAGTGACTAAATTATGGGATATATTTGTTATACGAAATACTAAATTATTGTTATGTCATTGTCTCCATTACAATTAGACATTGCTTAAACAGGCTGTGAAATACCCATCACATAGCCGTCAACTGCTCATTCCGTACTAAACTAACATTGCACAAAAATAATTACTGGGAAAAAAATATTTCTGGTGTAAGAAATCGCTGTTTTACGTAGCGCGAAAATTAACGCACGCAAAACATTGTGCCTAAGGGCGCATGCAACGGTACAAGAGTCGCGTGGGGGTTTTTAAAGTTGTGTTATAACTTTTAACTAGAGATCGGATTTTCGGATGCAAATTTACCTACCTAAAGTTAAATTATGCTCTAAAAGTATAGGAGCAACCTCTTCAAATTTTTTTATTTACACCGGGATGCCATTAACACCGGAAATGCATAACAAGTCAGGTGTTTACTATGGAGGCGACTTCAAAAAATAAGTATTATAAAAATGGAGTCTGTACAATATTAGGTAGGTAGAGATGCATCCTATTCTCTAGTCTATAGTTCTATATTCTATAGTTCTATAGTTCTATAGTTCTAAAGTTCTATAGTTGTATAGTTCTATAGTTATATAGTTCTATAGTCCTATAGTTATATAGTTCTATAGTCAGAAAGAACTCAAAATTTGACGATTCCGGAACAGCGGAATTTTTTCGATGCAAAAGCGCATTCCATATTAGCCCACTTTCAACTAGGTGAATATCCATAAGGCATTCCACAAGTCGGTATTATTTCTCCTTCGCTATTTTCCATCTTCATTAATTTTAAAACTCACTGTCTTCGGTGTTCGTATCATCTCTATGCTGATGACCTTCAATTGTATACAGCTGAGCGGGTGGAAGAATTTGTCGGACGCAATAGCAGATGTAAACCGAGACTTAGATGCTATCAAGGAGTGGTCTGATCGTTTTGGTGTGTTAGTAAACCCCTCAAAGTGTCAGGCCATTCTAATTCACGCATGATGAGAAGGGTGGCGCTCAGTTCTCTTCCTCATCTTATTTTCAATGGTATCGCCATTCCCATTACCCCTACTGTGAAAGATCTCGGTTTGCATCTTGACTCGGCACTTAGCTGGCAACGCCAGGTCTCTAGTGTTAGCCAAAGGGTCTACGGTACTCTGCGTTCTCTGTATCGTCTGAGAAACTTTTTGCCTGGTAAGACGAAAACCATGCTTGTGCAGACTTTGATTTTCCCTATCATCGACTATGGTGACGTGTGCCACTTTGATTTGAATGCGGGTTTTTTGGATAAGCTCGACAGATTGCTCAACAATTGTATCCGGTTCATATTCAACCTTAGAAAATGTGACCATGTGTCGAGTTATAGGTCTGAGCTCAAATGGATGTCTATTCGCCAAAGAAGAAGTTTGCGCGCTTTGACCACACTTTTCTCCCTTCTCAACTCTCCCACTCCTCGTTCTTATCTTATGTCTCACTTCCAATATCTATGTTCATCTCACGCTAAGAAACTGCGTTCTTCCAAAAATCTTCTCCTGCTCTGTCCGTCTCATAATTATGACTTTGTTCATTCTTCCTTTCATATTCAGTCCATTCTTCTTTGGAATGTGTTTCCTCTTAATATCAGGACAGCCACCAGTCGGTATGCAATTAAGCGGAAATTGCAGAGTTGTAATATGTACGTGTGTATTATAACCAGTATCCGGAATAGGTAGAGTATAAATACCTAAACTTGGCGGGAAGGTATAAATACCTAAACATGGAGTGGTTAAAACCACCAAAAAATTTAATTTATTTTTATGGCATCCTGCAATCCCGGGAACTGGTATTAAGTAGTAAAAAATTACCTATTATAAAAGTTCCCGGCATCACGGGATTAAAAAAAATATATATTCTGTGGTTGGTGAGAATTATATCGTGTTGTTGATAAAAGTTTAGGTTAAGTATTAATTTACTAAATACAAGTTTAGGTATTTATACTCTACCTATTCCGGACACTGATTATAAGTTACATAATATCTATTTTACATCACACATCACAATTTATATATTATTTTAAAGTTTTTTTTCCATCATTGTTCCCATCAATTAAAGCACCTGCCATCTAATCTCTTCACCACCCTTGGTTGACTGGTAGAGAATGCCTGAGGCATTAAGTCCTCCTTTGTACCTCTTTGGGTTCGAAATGCTTAAATAAATAAATAAACATTCGATCTCTAGTTATAACAAAAAACAATGTGTTCGTAAAAAACTGACATAAACGTTGGAATACGAGGGCGGCACTGAAAATTTCGGGAATCAAGGAAGTGACACAACATTACTAGTTAAAAATGTATTTATTGCTTTTCGAAGTATTCTCTGCGAAATTTGACACATTTTTCCATACGATGGAACCAATGATTGAAGCAACCATTCCATTCGGAAGTTGGGGTTTCCAAAATGGCCGTTTTGTAGGCGTCCACAGCTTCTTCAGGTGATGAAAATCTCTGTCCACGCAATTTATTCTTTATTTTAGGGAAAGTATAGAAATCATTAGGGCTTAGGTCGGGGCTGTACGGCGGATGGTCTAATAATTCTATGTTTTTTTGCTCTAAAAACTCTTTTGTTCTGTGTGCGGTGTGAGAACTCGCATTGTCGTGATGGAGGTTGATGCGGCGGTTGCAGTTCTCTTTACGGAGTTCAGAAGCGACCTGTGTCAAACAAATGCTAGCATACCATTCTGCATTAACCGTTCTTTGTCCTTCAAGAGGAATAGTCGTAACATGGCCGGTTTTGGAGACAAACGTGGCCACCATTTTTTTTGCAACACTCCGTGATCCAACAATTTTTGTTGGCTTTAACTCATTTTCGAACACCCAAACTCGTGACTGGTTTTTTGTTTCGGGTTCGTACGCGTATATCCAGGATTCGTCACCTGATACGATGTTGTATACACATTTGAGGATCCTGCGTGGAATCTTTCGAAAGTTCTGATGCACCAAGTAACGCGAGCCGCTTTTTGCTCTTCACAGAGCGAATGCGGTATCCATCGGGAAAACAACTTTTTTACACCTAATTGTTCATGCAAGATTATTTGTATTTAACTCATGCCAATGTCTAAAGTTCTTCCTCAATCAGCTTACGGACAGCATCAACGTTTTCTTGGGTGACTGCCGTTTTTGGACGACCTTGACGGGGATCATCACTGAGCTTGACACGTCCACATTGAAGTTCAGCAAACCAGCGATAAATTGTGGTTTTGGATGGGGCTTCATCACCAAATTCAGAAATCATCCGGTCAACACACTGCTTTTGTGTTAAACCACTTCGAAAGTCATAATAAATCATCGCTCTTGATTTTCTCGAGTCAATTCCATTTTCTCAACGACTATTTATTTAAAAAAAGATTCTCGATCTTGTCACAAGGTTTTGTCAAACTTGTTTAAAGTTTGACAAAACCTTGTGACAAGATCGAGAATCTTTTTTTAAATAAATAAATGATATTCGATTTTTAAAACCAAGGAGTTTTCAATTAAAAAGATTTTAATATGACAGGAACAGTGGAAATATTCCATTCCCGATACTTTTAGTGCAGCCCTCGTAGGGATGATGACATTTTTTTATTATTCCTAATTCAAAACAATGTTTGTTTCCAAATAGCGCAAACAATATTACAAAAATGTAAAAGCTTAAAAAAATGCCAAGTTAAAAAGTTTTTAAAATAAGTGTTAGACAAGTACAGCACTATCGTAGAAGCGACGTCACGACTATGTAACTTCATACTAGCGCCGTACATTGTCCATACCGCGCGACAAGGACGGGAATAATACCCTCCAAAAACTTTTAAAGCGTATAGGTATCTTCTTCATATTTACACCAGACCATACTGGAATGGTATAGCTTGATATGTAGCCACATGTGTACTAGACTCTGCCCGCGACTTTGTACTCGTGAAATTTATGATTCCACCGACCCACCCCGCCGCGCCTTCCTCAAGAATTGGGGCTATCAAATACAAAAAGATTTTTTGAAATCCGACTCCATCAGTTCCACAGATTATAAACTTACAAACAAACCATTTACAACTCCTCATAGTATTAGTATAAACCATCCACCGACCAGCACCAACCACCAACCACCACCAACACCAACCAACCACCATAACCATCTAGGTACTTATTTTTTCCTTGTATTTTTTAAAAAGGTAGTTAAAATGGAAAAAAAAAGGTTGAACTAAGCAGTGCAATCTTCTTATTTTTTGCAAAAAATTATAGTTTTTATGTCTAGAACCTGTACCTATGTTGCGTAGCACAGAGCACGGAGAATCCTCAATGGTCATTGCTGGAGGCGGCATTGTCAAATGTTTAAGGCACTTAGATCCGACAGACCTTGCGCTTACTAGTCTATTGAATCCACGGGAAACATAAAAAGGCAGTGTTTTAACTTCTGAAAAAATACAATATCTTATTTAAGGATCTGGAGGACATGCAATCGCTTTTAATAACACGATTAGGTTAACTTTACTGGATAGAAAAAAAAACCAGTTACAAGGGGTAACTCACTTCGTAATGATTAATCAGTCTAATATCTACAAACAACCTTTTTTTTTACTTTTACAGATTGTTCAGCACAAATTGCTGAGTGTACATATGTATGTATCAGCCTATTATTCTCTCACTACTGCCACACAAGCCTCCTCTCTGTGAGAGGGAGTGGGCCGTAATCCAGCACGCGGGCCCAGTGCGCATTGCTAGATGTCACATGTCTTAGAATTTTTAGTTCTAAGACATGCCGGATTCCTGACGATGTTTTCCTTTACCGTTCTGAGAGCAGTGGTGATGAAACAATTTACACAAAGTAAAGCGCCTATCTGGGTTCGAACCTACGACCTACAACTCGTAAGTCACGGCCGTTACCACAGGGCCAACATGCTAAGTTTGTCTTGATAAAATGATTAAAATAATTATTGTGTTTGAATACCTACCAAAATGAGCGAGCGCTCATTCTCGAGCTTATGCTTGGGCTCGAGCGCCGGATTGTTGGGCCTTAAACACAAGCCAAGCGTGTCACCGTTTGACAAATGATTATCAGTAACTGAAATTTGGTGGTCAAATATATATAGAAAATACTGGTATTCTGCTCATCCAGTTACACTGGAAGCCTGGAAGCCAACCCCCAACTTGGAACTTAGGAAGATAGAAACTGCCATCTCCAAACACTGCGCGTGCGCCGATTCCTAGCTCTGTATCTTACATACCTATCTTACAAAACTAGTTCAATCAAGTTTCTAGGGAATGTGGTCTAAGGTTTTTGATCTTTTTTCATGATAACAGAACCACAGAAGGTTTACATACTGCGAACTTCGTTAGCATAAGAATTTTCTTGTACAAACTTCACCACCCCAATTAAAAGGGGTGGAGCGGTGGAGGGGTGGGGGGGATTTAGTAGATTCTTCTTCTCCATACGAACCTACTACGCTTTGGAATGAGCAGCTAGCTTCAACTTTCTGACTGACAGACCCCTTGACATTTCAAAAGTGCCTGTAATAGGGATGATGTTTTTTTTTTAATCACAAAAGAATGTTTGTTTCCAAATAGTGCAAACAATATTACAAAAATTGTAAAATCTTAAAAAAAATACTATAAGTGATAGACAAGGACAGCACTATAGTAGATGTGACGTCAGGACTATGTAACTTCATACTAGCGCCGTACATTGTCCGCACCGCGCGACAAGGACGGCAATAATCCCCTCCAAAATCTTTTAAAGCTAAAGTATCTTCTTCATATTTACATCGATTTAACAGATTTTTTTCGATTTTCTCATTTTTACTATGTCTTCATTGAAATTACTTATTTTTACGATTTTTTTTTTATATTAGTCATCATCCCTATCGATTTATTTGAAATAAATGCTTTGAGTTTTGGAGTTCAATCCGCCTCTTCTGTTCCCACTGCTGGGACTCAGGCCTCCTCTCGGTGAGAGGGAGTGGGCCGTAATCCACCACGCGGGCCCAGTGCAGTTTGGTAGATGTCACATGTCTTCCAGTTTTTGGTTCTAAGGCATGCCGGTTTCCTTACGATGTTTTCCTCCACCGTTTTGAGAACAGTGGTGATGAACAAAGTAAAGCGCCTGTCTGGGTTCGAACCTACGACCTACAACTCGTACAGACAGTGTAGACAGACAGTGAAAATTGACGATGGTTATTCTTAAATGCACACGTACAATAATTTACATCCTTAACTCCTTAACAAATGCAGAGGAAGCAAAAATATATTTGCCTAGTTTTGCATTTTTGGATGAAACAGTAATTCTTGTTTTCTGCAAGAGGTGCTTTCGTGGTTCCAAGTTAAAACAGCCGCAACTCGGCGAGATTGGTCTTTGGCGCCCGTCCGTGCCTCGTGAAGCACGTTCAGCCATCGGTCCCAGTAGTCATTCGTACATCTTTGGCAGTCGAAACGGGTAGTCAGAAACCCGAAAATCTGACAACCAGTCTTCCCAAGGGGTGGCAAGTTACTCAGTAACTGGGTTTTGAAGGACAGATAAAGAGAAAGAAGATACGTTTATTTAGCACAAACTAAAAGGCACACAGTATGACTTATAGCAGATAAAAAAAACAAATGAAAAGTGCAAAGTGCGATGTAAGAAAAAAGCAAAGAAGTTTGCCTCACGGCTGCGCCAGAAAGGTACAGTCGATTCTGTAAAAATCTCACCGTGAAGACTTGCGTGGAGTGAGCTGTCAGTGTCATCCCGTCTCGGTCAATCCCTGGCATCAGTGGCACTGACAGCTCACTCCACGCTCACTTCAGCTAAGTTTTCACGGTGAGATGGTTACAGAGTAGCACTTAAAGTTCAGCAAAAATAGTCGCATGGCAGTGACTCCATGTATAATACTGGTATTCAGCTGCATCCGGGTAGACCGGGAGCCGACCCCAACCTAGTTGAGAAAAGACCAGGCAGAGGACAATAGTCCCTATTGCAATATGTAAAAGAGTGTAAAATTAAATTAAAAGATGTAGAGTAGGTACCTACCTAACCGAATGACGTGTATGACCAGCGGGCTACAGTCCGCGAGGCCTGAGCTGAACTTTACATTTGTGTGAGTGCACATAGCGACGCGTCTTTTACTTGGCAATCGGCATGAGACGCTGTGCTCCCCTCAGGCGATCACATTAGTGCGATTGGTAATCACTAACAAAAATGCAAAGCTCAGCTTAGGCCTCGCGGACTGTATTTGCGTAACACACTAACAGTAGCAATGGCTTTCATTTTGACAGCTCAACAACATTCATTGCGTTATTAACGTTGTTGAGCAGACTATTTTTTCGAACATATGAAGCAATGGATTAGCAATATCCTTCAAAATGATTCAGATTGTCATCTATAGTGTGTTACGCAATTATAGGTTGCAGATGTATGAACGTAAACGAGGCAAAAGGAGAATGTAAGGATCGTAGCAGGTGGCGGTCTGTGGTTTCTGCCTGTCTGTTTCTGTAGGTCTCGTATGTACGTAACCGTAGGTTTTATAGAGATTATTCTAACATAATAACTAACTAATTAGGTACTATCTGGAAAATAAACCAAAAATAATGCATGTTTACCATTATTTTCTAATTCATTCAAACATTAATGACTATTCGATAAGAAACTGTAAAGTCAAAGTCAAAAGTCAAAGTCAAAGCATTTATTTCAAATAGGCCCATAAAAAGGCACTTTTGAACGTCAAAATTTACATTAAAAATAGAACTGATTCTAGGCGCCACTTCCAAAAAGTAGTTTCGTGTGGAGAAGAAGTGGCAAGAAACTCCACCGTTACTCTTTTAAAATGTTTTACAATATTTTGTATACATTAATTATATTTCTATATGTGAAGACGATGCACCAAGAATAAAAATACTATACCACAATTGGTACAAAAAAATTAAAAATAAAGCAAAGGCATATAAATTAATCACGTGATAGGTACATTGTGCTCACATATTTACAAACAATTGTAAAAATGTATGATTTTCCTAAAATATTAACTAGGAATAAGTCAGTGTGTGAGTAAAGTAAAAATAAACAAATTATACAATACAATAAGCAAATAGTATGATTTTGTCTAGCCTCTAGATTGTCCTATGGAGCAGGACCAGCATGTTTCAAAGCATTCTTATCTAGGATTCTTATGTATTTAGATTAGGTTGCATGAAGGTTGGTATTTTCTGCCACCTACCAACTGGCAGTATAAAAAAAAAACAAAGTCTTTCTCCTGAATAATCCAGGAAGTTCAATTTATTTCAAATCGAACAGAAAGCCAATGGGGAAGGTCGGGCAAAGCTAATTGTAGATGGCGTGACCATAGCTAGGTCCCTACGGCCTACAAAAAATTTGACATTTCGTTCATTCATTTCATTTTATGTTCATTCATGAGTTTGATTTTATTTCATTATTTCGTTAATTTCCGCGATTTCAGCATTTTAAATCAAGTACGAAAACGTGAACGTGGAAAATGTATTTTAATCCTTGAATATTTTCTTGTTATCACTTTCTTCAAAATGTTTCCGACATAAACTCGAACTCAAAAAAATCTCCACGAATAGCTTTAAACCACAATGTTCTAAATTTAGGGGCTTTCGGGAAATTGTAGACTCCAATTTCGGAGCATCTAGGAACACCAAAAGGCTTCAATTTTCGCTAAAATAAAATAAAATCACATGACGCCTTGTATTATTGGCTTGTGTTGGGAACTAGCTACGACAGCGCCATTTTGACAGTTGCCTTCCCCATTCTCGTACCTAAAAAACGTTCCATTTCAAGTCTCAATCTCATGCAACAATCAATGACAAAAGCTTTCACAAATGTATGTATTGATTGATAGAATTCCAACGTTCTTAATAATACGGGAATCGCCGCTCTGAGCCTCTCTGCCTTATGAATGTTGATCTATTTATTCTCATAGTTTCAGTTTGTTCCTTAAAGCTCAGAAAACTATATCGTTTGTAAAACATAAAGAAGGAAAAAAAAACAGATTTAAAAAGAGAACAACAAACTTATTGTTATGGCAATGTACACACCTATCTGTTTTAGCAGTATATACAGTTATCGAGCTACCTCACTCATAGGATCTCTCAGGCTCTATATTTACTTATGCATCGTACCTATTTTACTTCGTGCACCTAAGTACTTACTTAGCTATCTGAGGCAAATGGCTGCATTTCACTTAGTTAAAATTCAAAAAATGTCTGTGTGATTTCTCCCTTTTCTAAGCTACAATTTACTCGTATGATTATCTGGCTTATTAGTCAATTCTATTATATTATATTTCAGGCCTTGACGATTCGCCCACAAATAAATTAAGTTCGTGCGAGTCGCCTACAGTTTTTTTTTTTTGTGTGACTAATTCATGTCTAGTATCTTTTAATAAAGCTAAACCGTAGGTACTTGATGGATGTTGATGGTTATCCCCTTTTCTAAATTGTATACTTTAATTATCTGGTTCGTTGCGTTCGAGTACTGAACATGGGGCCTTGGATTCGATCCCTAAGGTCTAGCAAAATATAATGCGTTTTTCCGTTAGGGATTTCTCAGTCGTAGCCCGTAGGAGAATAAGATCAGAAATGAAATTACCCGGAGCTACCGACATAGCTTGCAGAATAAGTAAGCTGAAGTGGTAGTGGACTGGCCATGTCTGCCAAAAGCCATGGCCGGTGGACTGACTGGATGCGGAAGCTGGAGGACAGAGTTTTGTGGCGTGGCCTGAGAGAGGCCTTTATCCAGGGACTTAAACACCTTCCTATATGTTACAGAATTTTAAGTGTTACATTTTTAATTGTTAACAGAATCAAATATCTAACTCTTAAAATGTGTTTTGCAATGTGTTATCCCAAAACACTAACAAAAGTGTAACAGTAATATCTGTAACAGGTATAAAAGTGCGAACAGTGTTAAAATAAGTGTAGGTAACAGGTAGACGCGTTGTTGCCAAATTTACTATTGACAGCCGCAATCCAGTCGCCGTCTGTCTGTCCGCCGCGCGTTGTCCCGGTACCGTGCAATTATAACTTAATCTGCTTACTTCTGTTACACATACTAGTAAAACATAAAAGGTTACACTTTGATTCTGTAACATTATTGTATCTGTTACATTTATAAATTACGTCGGAGTCACCAATTTAGAACTTTTGTTGGGACGTGATTTAGGTTCTATAGTGAGGTGAAATTAAATGTTTCTTCAGTATCACGAAATGGTTTAATAAAGTAGTTACTACAACTAAACACAGTTAATGTACAATGACTACAGTTAATATGTTAATTATAAGTGACGCGAGGTAACGCGGACAGTGGCTTTTAACCGACTGTACTTATTACATGACGCGAGTGGCGCGGATGGTGGCTATAAACCAACGATTTTGTTGAACTTTGATTCTGTATACGATCTTGGCAGACGTGTGACGTCATAGGCACTTGAGTTCATAAGATTGTGCATGTGTGGGTTACATACCACTGTGCACATGTGCTCCTTTAAAACCGTTTTAAAAATCCGTTTTAAAGATAGTCTCTGTCCAGCAGTGGACTGCGATAGGCTGAATGCACACTTTTTTAAATGAATGAGCCTCTTTTTATATTTCTCGACTTTTCTCACAGCAGGTCGCAGTAACTGAGCGAGCATAAGTACCCCGACCACACGGGTTAGGTTAAGATAGAGAAGTTGGACCAACGGCGTCATCCAAGTTTGTTATTTTGTATTATTACAAATTTATTAGAACCTCACTAAAAGATGCTCAATCATTATATTAAAGTGTTCAATACTATTTTTAGGAAAGCAAAATGGGAATTAGGTAGTGAGGTTTGATTAAATATGCATGCCTTTATGTATATAATTAGTCAAGCACACTTAAAACCCTTAATTAACATGTTATACTGATTTATTACAGATCCTGTGCAAATATTATGGTGTGCTGATCCTTTTGGAGTACCTGCCAGAGACCAGAGACAATAACAAAATGCAGCGAATATTTTTCCTGTGTGTTTTCCTCTTGACACCGGCAAGAGGGCAGAGAGGTTAGTTTTTTTTCTCTTTTTTAATAGGTTTTTTTTTTGTAACCACCGACTATATCGACATCTACAATGATTTCGATTTTAATTTTTGACAAATCCTAAAAATAATATTACTTTTAATGATTACATTATTTTAGTTTCGAATTATTTTTACTTAATATCACTTTTTCTCTACAAAATCTTTAAAACATCGCTACTTGACGGCTATTTTTAAGTATTTATGTTTTCCGGGTTTCGGCGCTGATCGCCAAAATATATTCTTTCGCTTAGTCCGGCTACCGATGTCTAATTCATGCATTACAAGAAAATATAGCCTTTACTCGTATGTGTCTTAAACAATTATTGAAATGAACATATTATTATCATTTCCCATTTCGAAACGGCTGGTTGACACTTCCCGTGACCTAAGGGTTGACTTTTACGCTGGCCAGAGGCTAAGCATTACCATACCACGTGGTAATGCTGCCAGTCTCTTTGGTATATTACCAGTCGATAGCGACCCGGATGAATTTGTTGACGTTATATTTAAACTGTGAATAGGTTGCGTTAAGTTAGGATGTAATTTTATTATTATTAATTAGGTATTTGTATTTTCTTAATTAATTAGTTATTAGTTGTTAAATACGAAGATTCACCCAGGTTTCATTAGAACGTTAGATTGTAATTTTTTTTTTGTTTTGTTTTTCTAAGTAAAACTTACTGTTCATCCGTGGGATGGGGTGATTTGTAATACAGGCATACTTTTCCTCACATTGTTTAAAAGAAAAAATAAGAATAATATGTGAAACCTAGAATAAGCTTGCCATTGTGAGGAGAAATAAAAAACTTATTATTATTCACCGATGAAGATCGACCTGAATCAACCCGGGTGTGACGTCGTTAAGAGATTCCCATAGATAAAAATACCCGTCTCTCCACTAGTCCCAGGCTTACGCTAGGGTGCATACTCCGTAGGCTATAATCCTTCCTATCCTAGGGGCACGTCTTCCCTACCATAACCGTGCCGGTCTATTCCTTGATATGCAATGGTCTTTTCAGCACTATGAAACATGAGGCTTCAGGGGCTAGTGCGAATCTTTATTCATTCGATTAATCGAGTCTGGTCAAACCGCGCTAGGGTCGGTGCATTTCATTCATTCATTCAGTCATATTAGTGTAATTTTGAATGAACACTTTCCTATGAATTAAACTAGTCTTGAACTTTGCTCTTAGTATCAGCTGACATAGGCACCTATTTACATGTAAGGTATGTCCCCTAGGGTCTAGGTGTTCGTGACGTCTTTACAACCCATTTATCAATAAAATGAGCACGTCACCTCATCATAGGACCATTTTCCCTATAACGCACCTTTTAAAGGACACAACGTAACTAGATTACGAGACTTATTCTCTTTGTCAGCTAACAAAATTCGCACTGAGTTACTTAAAATGATCGCAATAGCAGAAGATTAACCTATTTTCGCAAATACATACATATATAGTTCTAGTATTATAAGAGTAAGACTTACTAAGTTGTATGGTTATTTAGTAATATTGCACTCATGCGCATCCTTTCAATTTGAATACATAACCTGTGGATAACGTAGTTAGTTACGCACTGATATACCTAGATTGTAAACTTATGTTAACCATGTATAGTGCGCAATTTTTTGTTTTGCTGAATAAAAAAAAAAAAAAAAAAAAAAAAAACGTGACTCAATGTTATTTTTTAAGTGAAATAAACAACGCTCTCGCTAAAATGTATTTATTTATACTTCATGATTAGTTAACTTGTTATAACTAGGTATACAAATATTTGATTAAGAGTCACAAAGAAACAAAGTATTAGAGCTCAAGGTTTTTAACTACCCGCAACGACTGTAAAAGACCTATGAACAACAGACGGAACCAACGGCATAACGTTCTGTCCGAGCCACGAAACGGTCTCAGAATCAGTTTTAAAAAGAGTAACCGTGGAGTTTCTTGCCAGCTGTTCTCCATATGAAACGACCAATCGGAACCGTGCACCTAGCTTCTGACGTTTCATACGTGCCATGTTGGTTTATGTGAAATGAAATATTTTGATTTTGAATGAGATGGGTAGTCACATATCCATCTGACTTACCGCAGGAATGGATCGAATCGAGTACCTACTTAGCCACAACAAGTCCTTTAATTAAAATCCCAGTTTTGTCCTCATTCCTTAGCTCTTTTTTTTACCATCTCATTTGCCATCAGTTAAAAAAAATCGGGACACAAAAGAAAAATCAAGTGTTATACCGGCCCACCGACTTCCAAAAGTGATTCAAACAACAATATGCCACTCGTACAATCTCATTTGTAGCCGAATATTCTAACACTAATTGCGTAACATAATCACAAACTGAATAATTTTGAATACTTATTGCAAATCCGTTGCTCCATGTGTTCGAAAAAATTGATAATTAGGCAAGTAAATAAAGCAATGAATGTTGTTGATCTGTCAAAATGACAGTCATTGCTACGGTTTATGTGTTACGTAATTACCCAGTAACTGTGTTTGGGAGGTCAGAAGCAGTCGAGTGGTAATCACCTGCATCCGGATATCATGGAAGCTGGGCCCAACACAGTCTGGAAAAGATGATGAACAAGACAGTGGGTAGGTCTTACAACTGCGTAGTATTGTTTAATTTACAACAATTTAAACTCGACGCATTTGGAAACCAGCACGTAGGAATGAATGAATCACAGATTCACATTTGATTGCTAACATCTTTTTTACCGTCTCACGCTTATCCAATGTAGGTAGATATTTTGACAAAAAATCGTGAAGCTGATTATGCTCGTGTCAAAAAGTTTATCCTTACGCTAATTATGGTGCATCTCTATTAAGACGAACAAGGAAAATTGAATACCACCTACAAAAAAAAACATTGTTAATTATTTTATTAAATTATCACTGCCTCGTTGGTTTAGTTGGTCGCATCGCTACTGCTGAGCATGAGGTCCTGGTTTCGATTCCCAGGTCGGGCAACGTTGGGCACGCCACAATAGCGGCGGTAAGTCCCCTCTTTGAGGAGTGGCACCACGGCGTCCTCACCTTCCGCCTGACACAGGTCCTCACCGGACACGGTTATTTCGGGAGGTTCCTGTTTCGCATAAGGCGGGAGGTAACGCCCGGGTGTCACCATTGTGTTGATCGCCCGGAGGACACGGTGGAGCATACGGTGGAGGTATGCCCAGCTTGGGCGGAGCACCTCAGTGTCCTCACGGAGGCGATTGGCGGCGGCGATCTCTCGCGTCCGGCCCTGGTCCAGGCCATGGTACGGAGCGAGAGGCAATGGAAAGCCGTCACCTCCTTCTGCGAAGCAGTAATGCTCGCAAAGGAGGAGGCGGAGCGCGTGAGGGAGAGAGCCTTGCACCCTCACGCCCCCACTAGCCGCCGCAGGAGACGCCCTGGGCGTCGGGAGTCGCCTGCAGATTCCCGGCCACTGTAGGCGCGGGCATGCGGACGGCGAGCAACGGGTAGCTCGCCAAGCCCGGGTCGACGGCGCGTCGTGTTCCACGCGCGCCTCAAAGAGATGTCAGCACAATGTGACGGGGTCCGATAGGGCCGACGCCTCAGGGTCGCGGGTAATTCTAAAGAGAAAACCGTGGCTCTGGCACAAGCAACTGAAGGAACACGGGTGGGTTTTAGTCAGTAAAAGTCTGACACACCCTCCCGCTCCACCCAGAGCGGGAGAAGTCATTTGATGATTTCCCACCCAAAAAAAAAAAAACTCAGTAGCAGCTGGATTTGTGCCCAATTTACGATTACATGGGACTTAAAAAACATAACTAGCGAAATGTGGTGTACTATATGTACACCTCTGCCCAACCCTTCGGGAAAACAAGGCGTGATGTTATATATTTAATTATCACTTGATTGGCATGCACAATGTGTGATGTCGGCACTTAAATATTTTTTTTCTTAGTTTATCTTTAACATTATTGACATGGGTGAAGAAAAAAATCGTAAGGGAACCTTACTTAACCTTGAAAATTTAGGCGAAGTGAGCGTGGAGTGAGCTGCCAGTGTCATTGGTACTAGGGATTGACCACGACGGGATGACACTGACAGCTCACTCCACGCAAGTGTTCACGGTGAGATTTTTATAAAAAAAAACAATGTTTCTTTTTGTGTCGGAAATCATAAAATGAGCGGGAGGGCGTGTCAGACTTTTACTGACTAAAACCCACTTCTTCATCCACGTCTTCATTTAGTTGCCTGTGCCAGGGGCCCATGGCCACGGAATATCTTTCTAACAACCCGCTACCCTGGCAGGATAGAAAAACATGCTGGACTTATAGTTAAGTTTTATAAATCTGAAATCGCCAACCTGTCTTGAGCAAGCGTGGTGATCAACGCTCGTGCCTTCTCTGTATGAGAAGAGGACAGTATGTGCTTCTCTGTATGTGCGTCCACCTTAATATGCTAGTATTATTATAAATATCAAAGTAGAAGATTTTTTGTATAAAGTGGCGTACCATGAGCCCCAAGGAGTCAATCGACGGGCACCGTAATGGGAAATTTATAATATGTAATACCAAAGGCATCGCAGATGCGGTGCCAATCTGTACTAATATGTTATATAGAGGTAGGTAGTGTGCGTTTTATTAAACATTAATTTGAATTTCATTTCATTCAGTTGCGGTATTTGGCGAGGTATTTTATTGTAACATTTACGGTAATTAAAGAGCACCGCTATTTGGCGCGGACCATCCGTTAATGTTTGTAGGCCGTCTGTGACGGAGGCGGCGCGGACTCTCTACATCTGCCTAGAATTTTCCTGTAAAAAAATACCAGAATTTTACATGGAGCGACTGCAATTCTGACCTCGAACACCCAGTTACTGGGTAACACGATACCCTCCATGCCTAGCCTGCCTTCAATATTATCTTTCATAGGCCGTTGTTGGCCTCGTACAGCTTGTCGATTCTGTAAAAATCTCATCTGTAAGACTTGCGTGGAGTGAGCTGTCAGTGTCATCCTGTCTTGGTCAATCCCTAGTATCAGTGACACTGACAGCTCACTCTACGCTCACTTCATCTAAGTTTTAGTTACAGAATAGCACTACTGGACTTAGTTCTTATTTTGATTTTATGTCTTTGAGAGTATGTTTAGTTTTGTTAGTGGTACTGCGTATCACACTACATACTGCGCATTTCTGTGCGAGTCACAATAAATGCGTTTTCTTTCTTTTACCATAAACAATAAAATTGTTTTTCTTTGTTTCCAGAGGGAGAATCGTGTATAGATAACTACACGAACACAGCTGGAAGATGCACAGTGATCAATCGATGTGAATCAGCGAAAAATGACTTTCAGTAAGGTTTCCAACTATTTTCATTTACCTTTTTAAAATTAGTAGTAGGTAGGGTAGGTAAGTTAAAGGCGTTTTTAAAAGGCTTTAAACAAATATTTAGTTGTACTATTGGACTAATTTTTAATGCAATGTACCATTTCTCCTCATGGGGCCAGAAAAAAAACACGATGAATCAAAATGACGGATGGGGTATAATGTAATAAACACGTGTATTGTTTCAAGCTACCATTTTTATTTGAAGTGTTATTTTTTTTAACCAATATATTGAATATGAATTTGCAAGTGCGGCCACGTTAAAATCCCCGAGAGCGAATTTGTGTCCTAAAGCTTAAAGTGCAGTAAACTAAATCTCAATGTTATTACCTAGAATTTATATAAGGTATTTATGGTGTTTAAGAATGTAATTGTAACATATTTTATTATTAAAACAATGTAGGTAATTACGACTCAACTAAACACGATCAAAAAATAAATCAGCGATATCGAGCCTTTTTTTTTTTGGATGGGAAATCATCAAATGACTTCTCCCGCTCTGGGTGGAGCGGGAGGGTGTGTAAGACTTTTACTGACTAAAAGCCACCCGTGTTCCTTCAGTTGCCTGTGCCAGGGCCACGGTTATCTCTTTTCGAATCACCCGCGACCCTGAGGCGTCGGCCCTATCAGACCCCGTCAATTTGTGCTGACGTCTCTTTGAGGCGCGCGTGGAACACGACGCGCCATCGACCCGGGCCTGGTCCTTACCGGACGGCGAGCTACCCATTGCTCGCCGTCCGCAAGCCCGCGCCTATGGTGGCCGAGAATCTGCAGGCGACTCCCGACGCCCAGTCTCCTGCGGCGACTAGTGGGGGCGTGAGGCCGCAAGGCTCTCTCCCTCACGCGCTCCGCCTCCTCCTTCGCAAGCATTACTGCTTCGCAGAAGGAGGTGACGGCTTTCCATTCTCTCTCGCTCCGTACCATGGCCTGGATCAGGGCCGGACGCGAGAGATTGCCGCCGCCGATCGCCTCCGCGAGGACACTGCGGTGCTCCGCCCAAGCTGGGCAGACCTCCACCGTATGCTCCACCGTGTCCTCCGGGCGATCCACACAATGGTGACACCCGGGCGTTTCCTCCCGCCTTATGCGAAACAGGAACCTCCCGAAACAACCGTGTCCGGTGAGGATCTGTGTCAGGCGGAAGGTGAGGACGGCGTGGCGCCTCTCCAACCACTCCTCAAAGAGGGGACTTACCGCCGCCATTGTGGCGTGCCCAGCGATATCGAGCCTTAAGAGTTGCTTCCTTAGTAAAAGTTGTTTCATGTGAACGTTCTTTCAAACCTTGAAATAAGTATGGATAAGTCCCATTCCCTCTCACAGAGAGGAGGCCTGTGTCCCAGCCCCAGCAGTGGAAACGTTTTAACCTGATTATGTGTGTATGTGTTTCCAGTCAAAGCCGAATTACTCCAACATTTTGCTCGTACAACGCGTTTGGCGACAGGATAGTCTGCTGTCGAGATGGATCCAACATCCTCAATGCACCTCCAACTACAGTTACAGAGTGAGTATAATAATCCTAAGAACATTTTAGGAAAATCCTTTCAACACTGACGCGCCGCTCCACTGCAACCACGTCTAAGCTACGCACGCGTACTTAGTTTCGTTTTTTATGAAAAAGTAGGCGGGATCCGTGGCAGGCAAACAAATGAAACTCGCTGCTGACGTGGCAAACTTCTCTGTGGGCATCCTACGTAGAAACAAAAGTCAAAAAGACATTGTATAAAGTTCTAGCGTTATGTTAATCAATCAACTCAAATTATCGCAAATGACTGCTGGACAGGCCTCTCTCCCAGGCAACGCCACAATACCTCCGTCTTCCGCAACCAGTCCGTCCCAGCCACCTTCTTAAGGTAGCTGTCGTCGGTCCATCTAGCTGGCCGACTCCAAACACTACACTTGCCGATACACGGTAGCCACCGGCCGTCGGTCCTTCGGAAAACAAGACCAGCCTAGCCACTTCAGTTTGCTTACTCTGCAAGCTATGTCGGGAACTCCGGTTCTTTTCCGGCTGATTTCAATTCTGATTAAGGCACGATGTCAAAAATGAAGAATTTAAAATATGTCACTATGTATAGAAAGAAATATTTATATTAAGGGTCAGGCTAGACGTGCAGCAGTGGACGTCTTTCGGCTGAAATGATGAAAGTTAACTTTTCCCCGTCATGGAAAACACAGGTTATTATTATTATTTCGTAAGAAGCTACCTAATTAGCTGATGCACGTGCTTCAAACAGCATAGTCTAATTTAGACACGCGAAAAAGTGTTCATACTAGTAGTAGTGAAGAGTGAGCTGTCCGTCTATATAATGTACTCTGTGGAGTGAGCTCACACATGAATGACAATCACGTCAAGTCACTGCGTCATTGTATGTCAACGGTGTGAAAACGAAACAGAAACGCGACTATATTTTGACGCGGTAGGGCGAATGTTACGATTTAATTCTTTGGGTTGTTTTTTTGTGCATGGCATCTCGTAGTTGACCTTGAGAGGTCGTGACTACTTAACCGGACTATCCTGTGGCTGCCTTAAGCGAAGTCAAAGCCTCCAGGCAGGGGCGAAAAAATTACATTACTAGGCGACTTCTCGCTGAGGGCACCCCCTGTGGGGTACGGACCTCGGTTTAGGGCGTCACTGGAGGGAGGACAGCAAGATGGGACAGGCTGTATCGAATTTTGATGATTATTATCATCGGGGGAATTTAAAGCTACAGGCTCAGCTGGCACTTCGTCGAGCAAGGGTTGGGAGGGACAGTTACGTCGGGGTCTTCGCGAGGGACCTCGGTGGCTTGGTCGGAATGTCGGTTTGTGTTTTTTGTGCACTGCACTGGTAGCCCTACTGCTCTCCTAGATGAGAGTTATGTGGTCAACGGGGTCGGTGAGGACATGCTTGGGACGGCGGACATGACTAATGGTGGAGGGAATATAACTTGCGGCCTTGACAACCAGAGGGTTGCGGTGATTCGCGGCGGTATCGAAAAAACGCTTTGAGTTGCGTTTCATAAATTGACGGATAGTGGGAATTTTGAGGTCCATGTGGAGGATTTCGTTGCGAACGTACCAGGGAGAGCCTGTTGTCATTCTATTGAAGAGGTGTACGAAGACTGCACTGGCATAGGTTATAATAGGGCGAAATATGGTTTGGAGATATTTAATCTGTTTTTATTTCACAGTGACCGGCCAATATGGGGCAATGCTGCTGATATAAAAGATCGCAGAAGAGTCAGCGAAAGAAGTGAGTGACATTTTTTTTACCCTCTTGATTTTACTTATTTTAGTGTATCGGCCTTATCACTTTTTTAGAGGTAGGTAAACCTACACCCACACTACGATGGTTTCTTTTTAGGTGCCATGTATTAGGAAGTGAAACAATTGCCAATTAACAAGCACAAATCCTGCTACTGAGAAACTCACCGTGAGTACTTTGGTGAAGTGTGCTAGAAGTGAGCTGTCAAAAGTGCCTTTTTGACAGCTCACTTCTAGCTAACTACACCTAAGTACACACGGTAAGATTTTGAGACGGTAAGAATAGGTTGCTGTCCTAGCTGCGATATCCAAGTCGGACAAAGTGTGTTCAGATAGACCGGCAGGTCAGCAGTGGATATCGTTAACACTAGAGTCTAGTGTTTACAATATCCACTGGTCTAGTGACTAGACCAACGAAGCCTTGTACTACAGTACAGTCTTCGAGCGTAAATATAGCACTTCTCGAGTTATTGAAAAAGTTCAGCTTGAATAGAGACATCTCTACAACAACGCCCGGGTAAACACTGCTGAACCACTGCATCACGCCTAGGATGTCGACCATAGAAACGAGTTTTGTTGACGGTAGAATAGACAAAATGAGAGATCAATAAAATAAATCTGTCAGTTTGTATATTCTAACTTTAATTTTGACTATTCTTCCGTCGACAAAAGTTTGTCATGTTGCGCGGGCTGCAAGGATCTTTCTCTTTTGACGGTTGAATAACAGAGGGTGGTCTTGGTTAAATTGTGTGAAATAGAGTTTTTGACTACTATTAAAATATACTTACATTAATACATTTAAAGATGTTGCAAAAAAAGACGATTTGCATTTTTATTAAACATCCGTAGAAAAATTGAGTTATTATTCTTCTCGCCTTGTTACGCAAAACGATCATTCTACAAGCTGTGCATTGTACAGAACGGCGGGAAGTTACAATGGCGTTCCTGTGTTTTCATCGACGTCAGATGCTAATAATGCTGTCTCTGTCTAGCATCGACTTTATTTTGAACATCGCCATTTCTTTTTTTCAGTATTTTTTCCTGTTGACTTAATTTTTTTTTTGGTTCGTAAAAATCAAATTTAAAAATCAGTAAAATATTCCATGGTTGTGGGAAATGTATTGAAAAACAAGATGGAGCGTTAGTTCTGATTCTGGCCATGAGCCAATAGATCCTCGTACCTTAGCTTAATAGACAATTAAACAACTTTTTTTTAATTTCAGAATGTGATGAATACAGCCGTAGTGTCGTAAAAGAAGTAGGTTACATACCGCTAATACCCGACCCCGAGGCGTTCACCGTATCCGAAGCAAATTGTGCCTACACGGGAGTCGGGCTTATTGTCGGAGGTGTGAATGCTAAGCTCGGGGAGTTTCCGCATATGGTAAGTCCAGTTAAGCACGACTGGTTCCCACCCGTCCGTGGCCCGACCGTCAAGCCCCGGGTGGTGCAACGGGTGGTTCCATATGGAACCAACCAACTTATGTTTACATTGTTAAGTTTGGAGCAGCCTTTTAGGCAAAGCAAGTTTGCTTGTATTAAGTGGTTCCGCTCTTCCAGTTTACATTGACTATACGTATGTGTAAAATAATTAACAATACATATTTTTTTAAAGCATGCCAATGGTTTTTAACAATACGAAAAGTGCAAAAATTATATAAATAAGCAATAATTTGGGAATTATGTGATTGTATGGAGCATAGCCTCGATTTCTACGTAACTTTTGCTCTTCAACCCGATTTATATCTCAAATATTATATGAAATAAAGTTTTAAATCTTCTGTGGGTGGTGTCACTCCATTGTCACTCTAGTCAAATAAATTGTTAACATCAGCCGACTGCTCTCAAACCGGCGAAGGAAAATATTGTTAGGCATAACCTAGTACCAAAAATTCAAAGACACCTGACGTGGGGCGGGTTAGTGACCTGCACTGGGCCCGCTTGGTGCATTACGACCCACTGGGACACAGGCCTCCTCCCTTTCACAGGGAGGTCTGTGTCCCAGCCAGCAATGGGAACCTTATAGACTGCTTTTACTATAATGTGCCTATAATAGGACCCAAGTATGTTTGGATTCCTGCCAGCAGGAAGTACGCCCGCTCTGGGTGGAGCGGGAGGGCGTGTCAGATTTTTACTGACTAAACCCCACCCGTGTTCCTTAACTGCCTGTGCTAGGGCCATGGTAACTCTTTTGAACAATCTGGTACCCTGTCAGGCATCAGCACCAACCCGCGCCTACGGTGGCCGGGAATCTGCAGGTGACTCCCAACGCCCTTCGGGGAGTCTCCTGCGGCGACTAGGGGCGTGAGGGCGCAAGGCTCTCTCCCTCACGCGCTCCGCCTCCTCCTTCGCGAGCATTACTGCTTCGCAGAAGGAGGGGAATTGCCCCCCTGACCTCTGAATAACTTTTGGTATCATTTTCTATTTACAGGCAGCAATTGGCTGGGCAGATTTCGACGGGGGCTACAAATTCAGCTGTGGTGGGACACTCATCAGTCCACGTTTCGTGGTGACAGCTGCACACTGTAGAAGGGACAGTACTGCACAGACACCTGAACCCGTCATAGTCCGGCTAGGAGACCAGAATATTGATGTCAATGTGAATGATGGTGCTGATCCTGTTGATGTAAGGTTTCTTTTTCTTCAGAATTTTAGGTATTTCAATCCGCCCTTATGGTAAAGTAAGCTGAACAGATAAAACCATTTTGCTTTATTTGTTCCGGTTTCTTTAATGTTATTCGTGAGACTAGAAATATGGAATTTATAGACTACTAGCATCTGCCCGCGGCTTCGCCTGCGTGGATGTCTGAAATGATCCCACAGGATTGATCATCACAACGTTACAAAAGTTAGCCTATGTCCTTCGCCACGACGCCATCTATCTCCTTCCCAAAGTTATTCGAAATCCGTTCTGTGGTTTAGGCGCGAAAAGGTACTTACTTTCGAATTCATAATGTTTATTTGAATGGATAAAGGAATTAAATACTCGTTTAAATTTTATTCTAGCAATTTATTAACATCGTATTTTTTAATAAAATATAAACAATATTTTAATAGGTACATGATTTTATTATTGTGATCGTGAATTTGTGGGGAACTGAGCTGAAACTATTTGGGGGCCTAACTAATAACTCGACTAATTGCCATTTTGTCAAAAAACTGTTATCCATAATGATGCGATATTATATAAAATAGGACCATAAAATGTTTTCCACTTTTTTTTCTTCATAGTATTGTTTCTTGTTTTCAAAGGAGGCTTGGGCTTTTTGTATGCGAGGGGCCTGGGCTGCAGCCCAAAAAAGGAATTGGGGACGGGGCCCGTCCCCAATGTCATCAAAAATTAACAACGCAAAGACCATCACCCCTATTTGGTACTTACGTAATACTTGAATGCCCCCTAACTACAGCTGATTTCGGGGTCAGCGGCCGATGCTACACAGAGTGTAAAAAGATCCACCACTTAGCCGTTAACTACGCATTCGGTACATCAAACTATAAAATAACATCGCACAAAAAAATTGCTGGAAAACTCTTTTTACGGAAGTGCACAAGCACAATGTTTTTTTGTCGTGCGGTTGTGTGATAACTTCAAAACTTGTTTTCGTAAAAAAGTTTGCAAAAGTTTGTCCTTCAATATCTCCGTAATCAGTTTGTTCCCAGGTATGGTCCAGTACAAAATAAAATGATTACAGTTACGAAGGGAACAAGTACCTCTCGACTTCCTTGATGTGACTTTTTACTCCCGTTAGAGTTACTTGATCATCAACCATCACCTCAGTCAATTTAATTTGACTTTATACAATGTGTTTCTTGTTTTTATATCTCATAACTCTAGAGTATGAATGCGAATATATCAAAGAATCAACTGGCATACGAATTATTATTCAATTATCTTTTTTTTTGTATTAATTAACATAACATAACATCACGCCTTGTTTCCCCGAAGGGATGGGCAGAGGTGTACCTATAGTACACCCACATTTCGCCAGTTATTGTCATAGGGGGCGAGCCTATTGCCATCTACCGGGCACAAATCCAGACTCCGGGCTGCTACTGAGAAATTCCAGATAGAAAAACCCAATAACACGTTGCCCGACCTGGGAAACGAACCCAGGATCTCATGCTCAGCAGTAGCGATTGCGAACACTAGACCAATAAGGCAGTCTAGCAGGCAGTCAGTTGTATTAATAATTCATACAAAATAATTCGACAAACACGATTAATAATGTAAAACACTCTCAAGTGAAATATATGACAACATCACATTTTCTTAGCTTTAAATATGAATGATTTTCGAATGAAAATTAATTACTCGTATTTATCAATGAAACTTAGATACCTACACACATATTATGATTGATAATATCTTCGAAACTATGCATTTTTGGACCACATATTCTAGGACTAAAAACGTAAAAATATATGACGTAAATAAAACACGTTGTATTACTTACTGCCTGCGGACTGCCTCGTTGACCTACTATTGATCATAAGCGCGTCTGCTGCACGTGGAGTCCTAGGTTCAACAAAGTGTTTTGAGTTTTTTCCATCAGGAATCTCTCAGTAGCAACCCGGAGCCGTGGGTTCGATCTCAGGCAGGAGCCATGCACTTGTCTTTGTGCAATTTATTTTATCAATACTGCTCTTAAAACGGTGAAGGTATACATAATGAAAGCCTAGGCGAAAATGTATGTGATACGAGAAAACCCATTTTTTATGAGTTTTTATAAATATCCCAGAATTCGACACTTTATGCCAATTTCACCAATAAAACTGAACGCGATCAGCACATCTTAATCGCGTTCCAGACCTGTCATATGTCAGTGTCAATATTCCACGGAAAATAATGACACTGACAGCTCTTAGACGTAGTCTATGAATCTAGTTAGTTGAAAGAAATTCGTACTGACTTTTCTGTAAACTCTGAAACTGTTCAGCCTTCATTGCTATTCTATTGGGTACTCGATACCTTAACAAACCTTCTATCTCTAAAAACCACTTTCGTAAAGTCATTCTTTCCTCGAATTTCGACATCGCGCTGTAGAAATATTTCTCCTCCTCCTTGAGTCGTATTCCTCAATGCTGAGGGTCGTGATCTCCCTTCAGTATCACCTTCTCTCGTGTGATCTTTCTCCATCTGTTTCTGTCCCTGGCTGTGTGAAGGGCGCTGTGGCCTGTGGAGTCAAGGGCGGTGCGGATCTGGTCAGACCATCGTATTGGGCTGCGTCCACGAGGTCTTTTCCCGTCCGCCTTGCCGGTCACAATTAGCTTTTCTAGGTTGGCATCGTCTTTCCTAGCAATGTGACCGAGATTCTGCGCAGGCACTCGGATGACAGCCGTGAGGAGCTTTTGAGCTCCCGCAGTATGGAGACGTTTTATTGTAGAAATCTTTATACAATCTGTCATTTTGCATTCCGTTTCTATAGTGGCCATAATACGCATGCTGATACAGTCGAAGTCAAGAAGCGTCTGCCTATCTGATAAAACTATTCTGCAACCATCTCACCATGAAAACTTAGGTGAAGTGAGCGCGAATTGAGCTGTCAGTGCCACGGACGCTAGGGATTGACCAAAACGGGACGAAAATGACAGCTCACTCCAGGCAAGTCTTTACGGTGAGATTTTACAGAATCGACATCCCGACCTCCACAGCTTAGTTACTGTAGTACTATTCTGTTTCCATTTCAGCGTGAAAACTTAGGTGAAGTGAGCGTGGAGTGAGCTATCAGTGCCACTGATGCTAGGGACTGACCAAGACGGGATGACACTGACAGCTAGCTCACTCCACGCAAGTTTTCACGGTGAGATTGTTACAGAATCGACATGCTAGATAACACGAGTTCCCTTGTTAACGTGCTTTCTGATGCAAATGCATGGTTTTCCACTTAGCGACCTCGGCAAGGGAAACTTAAGGCTATATTCAGAGGCTATTATCTCATTGATTAAGAGTAGCATAAGCATATCATAATCAGCCTATTATGTCCCCACTGCTGAGACATAGGCCTCCTCTCTGTGAGAGAGAGTGGACCGTAATCCACCACGTGAGCCCAGTGCGGGTTTGTAGATGTCACATGTCTTCGAATTTTTGGTTCTAAGGCATGCCGGTTTCCGCACGGTGTTTTCCTTCACCGTTTTGAGAGCAGTGGTGATGAAATGATGAAAATGATTAATGGCCGATATCCTACCATTACGTTGCCCGTTCTGATTTGTTTATAAGTGTTATAAATACATTTAAAATCTCATTGTAAAAAAGGTCAAAAATTATTGATTGCATGCATAAGTTGCTAAATTTGACGTTCTAATAATTTGAGGATTACAATGATGAATAGATCATTTAAAATCTAAATAAGCCACGCTTTATTTAATTTCTAAAGATCGCTATTCATTTTTATCTCCCCGCGCGGCGTGCTCAGAGCGAGACTGAGCGATGGGACAGAGTAGGACGGAACGCTCAAGTTCGTTTGGTCGGGGAACCGCCTTAAACTTTGATAGACCCGTGCAGCTGTTATTTATAAACCACGAGCCCCTCTTGTTAATAATGTTACGTCTTTATTACAGGTCGCGATCCGCAACATTCACATACATCCAAACTACAACTCCCCGAAGGTCTACGATGACATAGCCCTACTCGAATTAGCGTTTAACGTAAAGTTCGGGTCAGCCATCCGACCCGCCTGTCTCTGGACCAAGAATGACCTGGGCGGCAATGAGAAGGTCGTCGCGACTGGGTGGGGGGTTGTTAATCCTCGTAAGTTTTCTTTTAATATGACAGATAAACCGCTCACGTTTATAATTAAAGTTAGGTCAACAAACCGCTCAAGTCAAACTGGTCCTAGAACTTCACGAAGACATTTACAGGACTGTCAATCTCCGACATTGGAAATGTAGGACCCGGAGTTCTTGTAAATTCTTCTCGAAATCCCTTAAAACCATTCAGATCAGATCGCCAATCGAAAACGATAATCGATGGTCTGAATTGCGCGTATATTAGTGTCGTTTTGTTTTATATGAATTCAGATAAATATTAAGTGGGGCAGTCGCACACAAAAATATGTAGATAAAAAAACACGCTTTTACTAGAACTAAAAATTATAATATAATTAAATCGACTTGCATTAGTTACGCTTTAAGTACCTACCTATTCAGCTTGTCACTCGTATGTCCAATGATTAATACAGCAAGTGGAGCGCTTTTTAACTGTGTGTAAGTATTTTTAATTAATTTAAATATTTTGTACCAAGCGTTTGCAGTCGTTTTTCAATTATTTTACCTCTGATTTTGCATCACAGTGATCTTTATTGTCGATTCTCTACGGTTGCTGACAGATGTGAAATCCTGTAGGTATCTGACACGTCTCAGGAACGCATTCTAAAATTAACAATGGTGTACCAGTTTGGTATGCCAGCGAGCGATGGAGCACAGTACCTTACCTTGGAGACTTGGAGTTCGACTTACCGACCGAATACGAAACACGATACTGCGCTCTCAAACCCAAATCGCAGACGTCACCCAAAAAGCAGCCAAACTCAAATGGACTGGGCCGGACACGTTTGCCGCATGTCGGTTGCATTGTGGGCTAAGACCACCACAGCATGGGTCTCAGAAAACGTCCAACGGCATCGCGGATCACTCAGGCGTAGATGGCGGGATAAACTTGATGCCTAAAGGATGGGTTGGTCCAAATTGGCTCAGGATCGAGTTGAGTGGAAGAAGAAAATGGAGGCCTTTGCCCTGCAGTGGGATTACACAAGCTGATTATTATTAATACCGGGTACGGGTGTACCTTTGTGCAAGAATCTATGGTAGAGTACGCGCAAAATAGTCTGCGAGCAGCTGAAATCGGAAATAATCGTTTGCTTTGCAGAGTAAATAATCGCCTTAATTCGGTCGAAAGTGTTTAAAAGTGCTGACAGGGATAATATCGTTTTGAAGGTCACACATGCGCGCAGACTCATCTTGCGCGCACTTTAAGTTAAGCAACGTTTGCAGGATTGGTCCGCGGATTTGTGATTGCCTATCCATTTCTTAGTGTGACTGACCCTGTGCCTTAGCAAGCACGTAAAACTTTGTTCCGGCTGTCATTCGTTAATCTTTGACAGTTATTACGGGTAGCTAGAAGGCCCAAAGTCTGACAATTAATCTTATCAAAAGAGTATCGTGTTACCCAGAAAGGTTGGGGACTTGAGCGACTGCCTATCTGACCAGATAGGCAGTCGCTCCATGTAAAATACTGGTGTTCAGCTGCATCTGTTGAGACTAGAAGCTGAAAAGGCGGGCAGATGACGGTCAGTTCTAACAAAACCTCATTTTTCACAGTTACAAGACAGACCGCCAAGGAGCTACAGAAGGTTTCACTGTCTGTTCTGGACGTCAGCTATTGTAATGAAACATTGAAGACGTTACACACTCGAAACTGGATTAAAGGATTCATAGATTCACAGATGTGTGTTGGTGACCTCAGGGGAGGGAAGGACACTTGTCAGGTTGGTTGACGGAATATTATCAGTTTTATAAAGGATATCAGTCACGTTTCATACAAAGTTGGGCCCGACAGCCGAAGCGCCCACCAGCGAAAAAAATGTGTTACCCAGATATGGAAAACCTTCCTTATCATTCTTTACTATCGCGCCGAATCTGTCCGACCATTTCTTTCGCTCTATATATAGTTGAAAAGCCAAGTTTTATACATTGATAAGTTTTATTCATGGATAACATGGTTTTGGCGCGAACGAGGCTAGTACACCTCCCCAATGTATTTTATTTTATTGGCGTCTCGCATGTCAACGAAGGAGGTTGTCGGCTGCTTAGGCCTCCAGTCAGGGCACAAAACTTATAAACTATATGACTACACGTAGTCCTGTGGGGTACGGACCTTGGCTTACGTGGCGTACATTTAATAGTCTTAAGTAAAACAGCTGTAGGAACGGTCGTAGACATTTGGTGCCGTAGCGAAAAATGCTTTGGTGGACTTTCCGTCTTACTACTAGGTGACAAACTTTTTTTCATTGGGCTTTTTCGTTTTGGGCCCACTATGGCTCCTCCTTTTTTTGGTCGCCTGTGCTGGTTCCCAAAATCTCTAACGCGGATGCCGTCAGTGATTTTGGTTAGGAGAGCTCGGGACTGCTTCTGACCATTCAGAATACATAGCCTTAACTTTTAACAAAAGGCTAGGTTATTCCTAAACGCAAAAATATCAATTCCTTTTTTACTTCCACTTTCCAGGGTGACTCGGGCGCACCCATTCAAGTGGTTTCCAGAGAGAACTCCTGTATCTTTCACATCGTGGGATTGACATCTTTCGGCAAGAAATGCGCAGAAATAGACAGACCCGCTGTGTACACCAGGATCTCTAGTTACATAGACTGGATCGAGAGTATAGTGTGGCCAGGACAGTGATCGATAGTAGGTTAATAGGTTTTTAAGATTCAAATAAACAGTATTTCAGAAAGAATTTTTATTTTAATTTTATGCCACGTTGCTTTACTGATTACTTCACGTTACTGTCATTCAAATGATCAGTCACAAAAGCCTGTTAAAATTCCATCTGATACTAGAGAATGTCATACTTCACTTTAGTTCTCACGGTGATATTTTAACAGAATAGACCGGCTGATGCTAGGGGTTGGCACTTTTGACAGCTCACTACAAGCTCATTTCACCAAAGTTTTCAAGGTGAGACTTTTACAAAATAGACCGGCTAATGCTAGGGGTTGGCACTTTTGAAAGCTCACTTTACCTCAGTTCTCACTGTGAGATTTTTCCAGGAAAGACCGGCTGATGCTAGGGGTTGGCACTTTTGACAGTTCACTTCAAGCTCACTGTACCTCAGTTCTCACGGTGAGATTTTAACAAGAAAGACCGGCTGATGTTAGGAGTTGGCACTGTTGACAGCTCACTTCAAGCTCACTTTACCTACGTTCTCAGATTTTTACAGAATTGATCGGAAGTGGCCACTAACACTCACGCTAAGACACACATACTTTTTACTATCCAATAGTGAAAAGTAGGTACATACTGTTGTTGTCGACGATAATTCCTTTTTTTTTGTGAAAATGTGCAATAAAACAGAACAGTTTTGGGTAACGGCTAAGATTTTCACTGCGATTACAATTTATACAATATTTTCGATCAATAATAGTACCATCAGTACTCGATGGATCAGTAGTAGGACTAGTAGTAGTAGATCGAAGTACAATATACTTTAGTATAATTAGTGTTAGCAGGTTTTTCTTTCTAATTACATTAATATTGTGTACAAAAATATTACATTCTTTGCTCACATCCTACTGACTAGAAAGTCAGTGTTGAAATCATTCGTCATTCTTGTTTGCAAACATACAAGAGGAAAGAAATCTCTTCCAGCATACCTGCGATAGGAGTATTTAATAGATGTAGACAACGTTTGTATGAGTAGAAGATAAAGCAAAATACTTAAAAACAAAACAATTCTCTCATTTAAATAAAAACATACAATATGAAAATATATTTACAAACATATAAACTTCTAAAATAAATATCAATAAAATTTAAATAAATATAAAGTAATAAAAAAATACAAATGCAATCATGACACAGTAGAAAGATAGTGTTTGACTTTGACTCTCCTTAAAAACACTGCAAAAGTTTGACAGTTCCTAATGTCAGGCGGAAGTGAATCCCACAATCGAAAGGAAAGAAGAAAGAAAGGGTAGAAGTCGGTTGAGTGGGGAGGGGAATAATAAAATACTTATTTTATTTTTTGGTTGTCTTGCGCACTCCGTTTACTATTTCTTGAGTTTTAGGCCATAAGTTATGATATGATAGCAGTGATTGTAGAAATATAAATAAATAAATAAATAAAATAAATAAAGTTGTACATAATTATTACCTACATGTCAAATGTCATTAATTACACATAAACGCACATAACATGCTTTCAATCTAGATAACATTATCCCAACTATGCTGGAGTCGGCTTTCAAATTCATTTATTGGTGTAATTTTTGGTACATTTTACATGAGATCTTAATAATATATAATTACAGTTCCTCAAAAATCTACCTTAAAGGTGTAAACTCATTCACGTATGTAGTAATTATTATAAACAGAAATAGTGAACAAATTAAAATAAAACAATTACAACAAAACACATCATAACTTAATTAATTGAAATAAAGGTAATAATAAAATGTCAAAATGAAATAAATAACTTCCTTTAAATAAATACTTGACATTTCAACTAACTTACAATTTATCATTGAGGAATTCGTCAATAGAGTAATAACATTTTTCCAATAATAGATATCTTAATTTATTTTTAAATTTAATAATATTAAGTCCTTAATTCCGTTTGGTAATTTAATAAATATTCTTGGGGCCATGGAAAGTATGCTTCAAGGCGGTCTTTGATGGTCGGACGCATAATTCATGCCTATATTCTTGTCTAATAATTTTATAGCGATTTTCAGATGATTTTCTGAATACTTGCATGTCCTTTTTGACAAATAAAGCGGTCTCAAATATGTACAAGCAAGGTAAAGTCATTATTTTTAACAATACAAAATAAGGTTTGCAGCTATCAGTTATTTTAATGCCGGTAATAGCTCTAATGCATCTTTTTTGGGATTTGTAAACCACGTCCTTATTGCAGGAGTTACCCCAAAACATGACTCCGAAGCGAAGTATAGAATCGACATATCCATAGTATGCAACTATGCTGGACTAAGCTTCCAGCCTAACCTGAAGCAACTGAATATCAGTATTGTACACGGAGCGACTGCCCATCTGACCTCCTCCATAACCCACTTAGGGCCAAACCCAATAACCTAAGACAGCTAGACAGCTACTGATAATAGACAGCACAATTCTATCTGTACCAGTCAAACAAATAGCTGTCAACACGTATAGGGTCTTACTTTGGCTTCATTGGGACGATAATAACAGATATTTATAGGTTTTTCTATCTCCAGAACGCCAAAATTGGAGATATTTAGTTACGCTATCGGGTTTGGTCGTTACTGGGAACACGATACTTGGTGAGACTGGTTGGTCAGACTTTTTGGCACATCGATTCTTTATTGAATTTGTAAAAGAACACTCTAAATATTTATAGCATGTGATTTCCATTCCAAATATATCCACGTCGAAAAACAACACGGTTATGAATTCCTTCACATCAAAGCACATTATGCCATAAAATTGCTTTATCACAGCAATTAAAATATGCAAAAACATTCCGAGAGAATTAGGGGAACTTCCTCATAAACACTTTAAATACAAACTACACAGATGGCTTATTGGTAATTGTTTTTATAATGTGAAAGAGTTTATTGATTTAAAAAGTAACAGATAAATGGTTACTCAGTTTTCATTAGGTATATTACTTTATAATTTTAATAATGTTAGTATGCCAGTCCATGGCGAAACATATAAGATCATGATTCTATTAACAAGACCTTAATGTACATGCCATGTTTATAAGCAAATAAATATATTCTATTATATTTAAAATACAAAAAAGAGTCATAAATAATAATTTAAAATCTACACTTTCATACATATCTCTGCACCAGAACTACATAATATATTTATAATACAAAAAATTGTCATAAATAATAATTTAATATCTACACTTTCATACAAATCTCTGCACCAGAAACCTGTACCCTAATTGCGTAATACGCAATCAATGGGAATCTGAATCGTTTTGAAACAGATTGCTAATCCATTACTTCATAAGTTCGAACAAAAATCTGCTCAACAATGTAAAAAACGCAATGAATGTTGTTGAAATGTCAAAATCAAACAGATTAGTCGTAATCGTTTCCGAAAATCTGTTACGCAATTAGGCGCTGGTCGTTACTGGACCAAAATTGTCTTCAGTTTACTTCAATTTTCAGAAACAAATGTACTCCTGTATAAATTCAGTTCATTTCAGAATTACAACAACAAAGATCATGTAATCAAAAAGTTGCAGCAATAACAAAACCTGCACACGTGGACCACTGGTGCACACGCTGAACGCCTCAAAATTGAGCGCAAGTTTAATTATGTGATTTTCTGTTTTCAATTCATGCAACCAATCACAGAAGGTTGATTTCGTAACAAAATCCAGGCCTAAGTCAGCGTTCCCAAATGCTTAAAAATATCGCGGCGGGATTTTATCGTGCACCGAAATTTTAACTCTCGATGTCGACCCCAGCATTGAGAATCCAACAGAGCGTACCCCAACGAGTCAAAAAAACATACTGTTGGATTTTCAACTCTCGGCGCTAAGCAGAGCGATGAAAACCCAGGGCAAACCTGGACTGGGATGGCTCCCAGTCAAACCGGATGCAACTGAATTCTAGTATTTTACATGCGACTGCTTAGCTGACCTCCAAAACACAGTTACTAGGTAACACGATACCCCTTGGTAAGACAATGACTGAATGCAAAAAGTACTGAATAATATTTAAAAAATCTAAATAAATATATAAAAATTCCTACACAACCAGACTATAATCTACAGAAGTTTTAGTAAAACTACCTTTACACATATGGTATAAACAAGCTATTACATGTGGCAACACTGCCAATAAAAAAAGATACAGATTCCTATCTATGGGTGGAGAGCTACCGAAGGGGTAAAACCATAGACCTCTTCGATTCCCATCCCTAAGATGATGACTACTATAGGCGAGGATTAGCATGAAGGATAAAATATATAGATTTAATTTCTTTTCTAAATAGCTGTAAAAAAGTATTATAGAAGTAACTAGCAGCCAGAATGTGGTACAGTGAAAGATTCCTCTGCTTTTTAAGTTTGTCATGTCCTGTAACAAAAGAGAAAATAATTTTAACATAACATAACATCACGCCTTGTTTCCCCGAAGGGTTGGGCAGAGGTGTACCTATAGTACACCCACATTTCGCCAGTTATGTTTAAGTCCCATGTAGGCAATTTTTCCTATAACTGTGCTCTAAGACATTGATTAGTACCAAATTTCAAGATTCTGAGTTCAAGGAAAGTACCCTGTAGGTTTTGATTCCCTTGCAAGTGTCGAAATTTGTGGAAATTTGAGGCTTAAACAGCTGTATCTTTTGATTGCGTTGTGTTAGAAGTTTATTTTTTCCAATAAATTCCAGCTTGATACCTCTACGCGTTCCTGAGAGAGGACAAAAATGGTTTCGTTTTTTTCCTTTCGAGGTACGGAGCCCTAAAAACGATATACACATTGCAGCCCTTCTAATATTGATTTCATGTAGGTAAAAGCTACACACCTGTCGAGCAACAATAGATAAATATTGTATGAATCAACCAGTAAGCGTTTTTACTTTTAGGTTAAAAGTAGGTTCAATTCTCCTGTAATCCTTTTTGAATCATGATCTAACACATTAGAGATAATTTTAATAATCCTCTTCATTATAATAATAACAACGTTAAGATCACAGAAAAATCTAGTACTAACAATATGTCAATTCTGCAAAAATCTCACCGTGAAGACTTCAGTGGAGTGAGCTGTCAGTATCATCCCGTCTTGGTCAATCCCTAGCATCAGTGGCACTGACAGCTTACACCACGCTCAATTCACCAGTTTTCACGGTGAGATGGTTACAGAATAACACTACAGGTCCCACTCACGACGCAGCGTACACGCACAATAGATGCAATGCTAGATCCATTGACTAATAAATTTATAATGAGGCTAGATCAACGTTTGGCAGTGTTACCATTTATTTGGGGTGGCGATTAATTTTAATAAATAACTATTATTTATTAGGTACCTCATGCCTCAATGAATCTACAGGGTTTCTTCAAAAGATTCGGGAGAGAACTTAGTTAGAACCTGAATGAGATGAGACCTTTAGAGAGAAATCCAGAACCAAATATTCCAAGGCCCAAGTATAGACTACTGAACCCCAGAACAGCATCTACCTACGAAGCATCTTTATTTCCGTAAATTTTATTAGAAAGATTTCAATTTGGTTCATTAGTTAATAATAATAGACGAATGAGTGTCACTCTTCTGCGGAAAATCTTAACACCGCGATTCAGAAAATGACGACATTTGCTCAACGCCATCTTTCGACTTACACAAATGTAAGTCCTTACCTATAAGACGTGCTAAGCAGTACTGGTATAACATATATTCGTTAGTACCATTTAGCGTCAATAGATGTCATTAGGTGTACGAGTTATGAAAAGTTCTTCTTGAACACGTTAAATTGATTATATCTATCGATAGACCTAAGCGATTGTGATGAAACAAAAACCATAATTACTCAGAGTTATACACAATAATTAAGTTTACAATTTAACCATATTGGTTTCGTACTTTTTCTGTGATAGTGATCTAATTAATCTCTCACTTCTAAACAAACAGACAAAAAATCCGAAAATCATAGAAAAGGCATCTGTTGGTTATCCTTTAACACCCAACTATTTTTTTCTTAATATTTTCAATGTACAGAAACGCCTCGTCTACAGATTCATTATATGTTTAGATAGAAGAGAAGAGTATATTTCAAATAATGAACACCTTGCAGAACATTCTTGCTCAATGAGAAATGAAGAAATTATAAGTAATTTCAGTGCTGATACTGATAGGTACAAACAACATAGGTGATTTGAAATCACATAGAAAAGATACAAATGTGACATTCACATCTGAAAAAGCTCAACTGTAACACTTTGCTAAATGAAACCATAGAATGTTAGTAATCCTGATGAACAAATGTAAATATAATGATTCTAATCTATTTTATATCAGATTATAACTTCACTTGAACGTACAAAACCACAAGGCCACAAGAAAGTACGTCAGCAAATATGACCTAATTACGTTCGGCATAATTACGTGCCCATTTTGGCTGAAGTCAAGGACACGAAAAAAGCGATATAATTTACTTTAATTAGTGTAATTATTACAATTAGATCGGTAGAACTAAGATACGTGACAATTGTTCGGTGGGAGAAATAAGAGTGATACACCAATACACTGAATCAATATTCACAATTTTCGATCACACGCCATTGGATTGATGAGAAGGCGAATCTCAAGGTGCAAAGCACAATGCGGCGTTAGTCATCGTCTTTAGAATTTAGGGTTCCGCAAGAAGCGACATAACAACCTTACTAAGAAGAAGCTTGTTGAGCCAAAGGTGTTTACCGACTGCTCATGTCAATGGCAGTGCTACCAACTAGCTTCCACAGGGAAAGACAGCATGAGTTTCAAAAATTTGTCACTCTACGGTCTTTTAAAGCAGTGAAAGCAAACAAAACGGTAAAAGAAACAAAAGCTAGGTCTTACACTGTCTTAAAGAGTGGTAAAAGAAAACCAAAACAGTAAACCTACACAGATTTACTCCATATGTGGCATACATGTTTTTGCACAACTAAAAAGTATGACATAAGTTTGAAAAAAAACCACAGTGGAAATAGTTTGCAGGATTATAGAAGTAAAAAAGGTGCTGGTTGGAACAAGACAAAAGACTATTCAATCGAATTTATTAAGAATATTATTAACAGACTGCCACAATATGAACCACATTTACCCGTCTAATTATAGTACTCTTTGACCACATTAGAGGAGGGATCAAAATAATGGTTGCAAATACCTGAAGCTGGGAATGACTGTTAAAATATATTGAACTGTCAATATCTTTATGTAAACAGATGTCCTAAAAAAATTGAAGGCTGAAAGTTTATGGTGAAGTTATTGTTATTAAAACATAAGGCAATTTTTAAGAGGTTTTTTATTTAGAGATTTTGTTTTGTTGATTTTGAGATGCTTGTTTTGCAATTTTTATGTTTGAAGTTTAATTAAAATTCTTAACACAAAATTAATATATTTAATTTCATGGAATAAGGTTTTATGTGCACAATTTATTATGTGGGGTGTTTTAACGAAATTAAGACTAGAGCATACTACACACAGCCACTACACACACACACTACATGCCGGTTTCAGCACGCTTTTTTACTTTATTTGATTTTTTGTTAATATCTTAATATTTATATTAATCTTATTCCACATTAATTATGATAATCGATTGTTGGATTTTATATTGCAGTAACACAAACACTCTTATACTTAAAAATTATTTCCTACTTTTTTTGTTTTTTGCCAGTAAAGCGTGTATTTTTAAACTTAAATTTATTTTCTGAATTTTTAGTCCCAAGACGACAATTTTTTTTTTTTTTTAAATCCTGATTATCCTAGTCAGGACATTCAAATAAAGTTATGAGATTATTGTATTGTCATCGGCCCTTGACCCCTGTGCAAATTTTCAAGTTAATCAGAAGCCTAGAAGTAGGTGAAAATGAACTTAAAAGATTTCGTTACATTCATACATACATACAGGTCAAGCTAATAAAAGCGGGTTGCAAAAGTGTATTATTGTCGAAACCATTTAAAAAAAATTTAACAGTCTTCGTCAAAGACAAGTTTAGCTCAGATAATATGTTATAAATGGTCTAAGAGATCATCTCCTTTAGGCTTTGCACCATGTCTCAAACTAACTTACTTTTGCATTTATAATTATTGTTTTAATGGTACCTAGTTGGTTAACCGGTATAAATGCAACAACTGAGTGAGGTCCTCTTAGGTTCACTCTTTACTCCCTAGTCAGGAAAAGTGTTATTTGGTTTTCCAACTAGCAGGTAACAGCCTTTTTTGGGGCTTTTTTTTTGGGTGGTAAATCATCAAATGAGTTCTCCCGCTCTGGGTGGAGCGGGAGGGCGTGTCAGACTCTTATTGACTAAAAAAACCCACCCGTTTTCCTTCAGTTGCCTGTGCTAGGGCCACAGTATCTCTTTCGAATTTCCCGCGACCCTGAGGCATCGGCCCTATCGGACCCCGTCATCATTAGCTGACATTTCTTTGAGGCGCGCGTAGAACACGAGGCGCTGTCGACCTGGGCCTGGTTCTTACCGGACAGCGAGCTACCCATTGCTCGCAGTCCGCAAGCCCGCGCCTACGATGGCCGGGAATCTGCAATCGACTCCCGATGCCCAGGGCGTTTCCTGCGGCGACTAGAGGCGTGAGGGCGCAAGGCTCTCTCCCTCACGCGCTCCGCCTCCTCCTTCGTGAGCATTACTGCTTCGCAGTAGGCGACGGCTTTCCATTCCCTCTCGCTCCGTACCATGGCCTGGACCAGGGCCGGACGCGAGAGATCGCCGCCGCCGATCGTCTCCGCGAGGACACTGCGGTGCTCCACCCAAGCTGGGCAGACCTCCACCATATGCTCCACCGTGTCCTCTGGGCGATCCACACAATGGTGACACCCAGGCGTTTCCTCCCGCCTTATTCGAATCAAGAACCTCCCTGCGAATGAAGACCTGAGTCAGGAGGAAGGTCAGGAGGGGTCTTACCAACGCTATTGCGGCGTGCCCAGCAGGCAACAGCCTGCAAGCATAGCATGATTATCTATCTCTATGAAGAGAAGACAAATCAGTTGCTTAACAAAAAGTCATTCTTTTCTTGAATTTTGACATTGCAGCATAGAAATCTTTCTACAATTTGTAAATTTTTCTTGTTTATTCCGTTTCTATAGTGGCTATACTACGCATTCTGGAGTCTGGATGCCAATAGGCTAATGTGTAACTGGCGAAATGTAGGTGAAGTAGGTGAACTATGAACCATCAGATGACTTACACTAAACTCACCTTCAAATAAATTGACCTAGCAACAAAAGCATGGTCAACATCAATTAGGGTTGACACGATCGTACAAAAGGTCACATTTAACGCACTGGCTTGTAAATTTAAATTGTTGTCATGACTGAAAAATATTAACGAAGATAAAAATCCAAGGCTTGCATGCACCAAACTGTCTGCGATGGCGCGAAATGTTAAAGAATTCGAATACTTCGATCGAAATACAATAAAATCTCCAATGTAGGCGGTAAAGATGATTGCCAAAGTGAGGATTACTTTAAAAAATTTCATGTTTATGTTTTGTTCACCATTTTTGGCCTGTGTTTTTCATTTTACGGTTTTTGTACGGGTGGTTTAGTTTCAGTATGTAATTAGTTTTGCTGATTACATAGTTTAGTTGTGAATATACCTTCGTTTTTATTAAATTTTTGTTATCTTGCGATAACAATAAACTTGCTTGGCTGACATTACAAACAATGTTTTGGTAATTTGGTTAACGTTCGATAATATGGTTTATTTAGCTCCTCAACGGACGAATTACAAGAATTAAAAATAATAATGTTATTATTCTAGCTTCCTAGACTAAAAAATTATAAAAAGAAATTAAATCATTAAAGGCAGAGTTTCGCTTGCTTCAAATAATAAATAAAATTACAAAATCCCCTAAACCATACCTTTACTTCTGTGAAACATTTGTACTTTGTACTTAACTTGGTTTTCAAACGCACTATGTCAGTCAGGTCAGGATGTCGCTAGGATAGGATGTCAAAATGACATTAGATTGGCAGTGTTGCTTTTATTAATAATTATGTACCACAGGCAATAACTTGAACAACCACATTTTAGCTTATATCAACCTCCGTACAAAGGTAAAATAAATCTATACCAGCATTTTTTTTTATGCATGAATTCATCCACTGTGGTCAGCTCCGAGGATCATAATTTTAAGGGAGTTTTGTGTGTCCGACAAGTTACAAGTGTTCGCACTACAAGACCCAGCTTGCGTCATACGAATCTTGATGGGCTTAACTGTAACGCTGTGATTCTATTGCATCATATTAACCAAAATATTTTCAAACTGTCTCGCGCTACTTATCACGACCTCAATTCACGGAGTTGTTTACAGTAATAAACGTTCCTCAACCCAGCAGACATTATCAAACACACAGGACTCAGGAATCCAAATATTTATTTCATGAAAACAGAAGAACATCAAATTCGTCCCTCCACAGAATAACAGCGGAAAAGACCAGCCGGCCCACGGATGACTATACACTAGTGAGAGAGCCCGCCGACCAATTGACGGCCTTCCGTTTTGTTCCGTTGCTTTCTTTCCCAAACGACTAAGTTTAACTATTTAATCTCAGAAAACAGTATTTATACAAAGCCACACCCTAATTCCGATTCCGATTGAAACGTTGACTCAATATGGAATAATAAATACGCATTATAACTTGAACTCTTCAAAGAAACATTTTCTTTAAACACGAAGACCTAAAACTTTGGTTATTGAATTTCGTGTAAAATAAACTCTGTTTTCAAAGATTTTCTTTGTACGAAGGGGTCTAAGTCTGTGGCTATGATTGTAATACCTGAAACCTTATCATTTATCATTATCAGTCACTGAATTAGTTATCAGCTGGGGTTGCTAACTCTTAGATCTAAATCTACTTCTAATCTTTACTTAATCATCATGCAATATAAATTATGCCCACTTTTTATTTGAAATTGGGTAAAAAAAAACAGCTTTTTAAATTATTTCGTTTTGTATCGATATTATTCTTATACCACTAATAAGATACATGAATCGGATTGCTGATAGCACTGGCACTGGCGAATATTAGAGCTTATAAATACAGCCCGATTCTAACTATAGAGTGTATCTCTGAAGTGGGCTTCTCGCTGCACAGTATCTGACTCAACACCCCGCGATCACATGAATTAGTTTTTGCGCAACTACTCGTCTCATGTTCCGAGCCGCCGTAGAGCATTCATCGGGGCTGTAACGTAAAACCTTTAGTCGCCTTTGCCTCGGCGCTCGACAAACCAAAGTATTCAGTTCCTAAATACGATTATAGATAACATATTAAAGAATATTTTTACATGAGTAAACCTGCCGTTCATATAAAAAACACATTTTGTACGGTAAAGTCACATTCGTTCAGTATTTTTAACACAAAGTCTACTAAAACTCGATTTTAATTACACCATTTAGTCGATTTTATAACTTTGAACACTAAATATTACACCTGGCTACTAAATTAAATGTCTCCCGAAAACGGTGAAGGTTTCCTAAGCGGCAACACTGTTAACTCGACAATCAACACTACTAGGAACCGAGCGACATGAGATAAAAAGTTTTGATAAAAAGTTCTGCACTTCATATTTGTACAACGTGTGGTTTCGAACGTATTAACAAAAGGTTCATAAAACCTGATTAAAAGTTTACCAAAATGCGTGAAATAGTGCATGTACAGGCTGGGCAATGTGGAAATCAGATCGGATCCAAGGTCAGTAATTTTTCCCGTATTATATTTTTTGGAATAAGTGGTTAACAACACTATCTCTACTACTACTGTAATTATGCTACAATAATGTCTATATTAGCGTTCGAAATTCAATTTGCATAAAGAAAAGGTATGAATAGGGCGTGAAGAAAAAAATGACTGCACCTAAGATGGACCATCTTGTGATGTGCTTGGCCCATTGCTGGTCAGAATTTGTCATTGGAATTACCGCATTCTGCCTAACGACAATTTTTCAAAAGGTTTAGTTTTATTATCAGTAACGGTGCGTGGATTTAAATCAAATATCAAGGTCATTTTTATTAGTAGCTACCTACACAAATACTGATAATTACGATGTAATCCACGCCGGGTACTCAGATAAACATGCACTTTTTAAGGAAATTTCTAGAAGAATGTTATCTGCCGGCTTGCAATGCAGATGCAATTGCAGTGCACCCCAAATACATATGATTGGTTGACCTACTTTCTGAGAACTAGCTTGAATCGAAACGTGTTTTTGTCGCAATACGCCGCGTTGCGGTGTAACTTCATTTAGCGCCATCTATTATCGAGTAGTTGAACTATCTTGCGTAACGTCTAGAACAGTCTTTCCCAACGTGGGCGATAACGCCCCCTTGTGGGCGCTGCAGGCCTAAAGGGGGGCGGTAAGAGACCCAGAAAAAAAGGGGGCATTGTGTAGGGCTTTGGGGTCGATTTATAATTTCATCTACCTAGCTAGGAAGACTCTTAGACACCGACTGAGCTCTCGACTCTCGACTACATCTTGTGAACATCAACTAATAATAAGATATAGCTCAAACTCGGTTCGATATAAAAGACCGCGGGCAATCATGTTTTAACAAGTTTTTGTTAAATAATCCGAATTGTACATTCCTATACCAATCGGCTGGTTCTATAATACTTATTTATTTATTTAAACTTTTCGAACCCAAAGAGGTACAAAGGCGGACTTAATGCCTTAGGCATTCTCTACCAGTCAACCAAGGGTGGTGAAGAGATAAGAAGGCAGGTGCTTAAGTTGAAGGGGACGATAATGGAAGAAAAATAACTTTAAAAAAATAATATAACTTGTGAGGTGTGATGTAAAATAGATATTGTGTAACTTATAATACACATGCATACATATTAAAAAAGTATATACTTACAATACATATATACATATATATATATATATATATATATATATATAAATTTTATGGTGAAAGGTGTTGAGCCGACTAAATAATTGTTCTTGCTTGTCGAGTACGATTGGGCGTCGAATGAGATAAACGAGTTTATGCACGTTTGTCTTATTCCTGTTGGTGCGTGCTGCTTATGCAATCCTATATAAACGACGTAAATTTATTTTATTTTCATTTGCGGTTTCGCGCATAATAGATAAGCAGTACTTGATATCAACACTTACGTATTTCTTAAAACAAAACAATGTCGGAAGTAAAAAAGAAGAGACGGCAACACTCTGCGGAATATATTAAATTCGGATTTATTGAAAATCCCACAAACCCGTCGTCGCTTTTGTGTCTTCTATGTCTAAAAACATTTTCGAACAAAGCAATGAAGCCTTCAAGACTGCAAGATCATTTGAATAAAATGCATCCAGATAAGACAGAAAGGAATGTAGCATATTTTCAAGACCTAGAGAAGAAGCATAATACTCAGCCAAGTGTATCAAAACTATTTTCGGCGGCTGCTAAGCAAGATGACGACGGACTTCGAGCTTCGTACAATATCTCTTTGTTAATTGCTCAAAAAGGCAAACCATACAACATCGGAGAAGAGTTAATTTTGCCAGCAATAAAGGAAGTAATAACTACTGTGCTTCATAAACCGGCCGCAGATATTATCCGAAAAAGTCCTTTGAGTAATAATTCTGTGCAAAGCCGAATTGACGAAATGGCTGAAAACATTGAAGAATCATTGTGCAATCATCTGAGGACTAGTCAATTCTCAATTCAGCTCGATGAGTCCACTTTACCAACTAATGTAGCGTTGTTGCTATCTTACGTGAGGTTTATTAAAGACGAGAAAATAAGTGAAGAACTATTGTTTGCCAGAAATTTGGAGACAGATACAAAAGGCGAAACCATATTCAATACATTGGAAAAGTTTTGTGAAGAGAAAGAGATTCCTTTGAAAAATATTATATCAGTTGCTACGGATGGCGCTCCGGCTATGACAGGGCGCCATAAAGGCTTTATAGCTTACTTAAAGAATAAAATTCCAGATGTCCTTGCTATACATTGCGTTATTCATAGACAACATTTGGTTGCTAGAAACTTAAGTGAACGACTATTTCAATCACTGCAATATGTCATCAAAGCAGTCAATAAAATCCGTAGCAGCTCTTTGAATGATAGATTATTTCATCAGCTTTGTGTTACTAATGACGAAGATTTCAACCGTTTGTTGCTTCATACTGAAGCTCGTTGGCTGTCAAGAGGCAATTGTCTGATTCGATTTTACAACCTGTTTGACTCTACGATAGAGTTCTTGGAAACTAAAGATACAGAACTGCGCAACAAGCTCATAACATCAAAGAATGATATAGCTTACATGACAGACCTGTATAAAATGTTCAACGACATGAACCTCCAACTGCAAGGCGATGAACTAAATTTAATTAAAACAAAAAATGTCGTTGCTGCTTTCGCAGCCAAACTGCTTCTGCACAAAAAGAATATGGGCAGACGTGAGTTTCACAATTTTCCGAATTTATCAGTATACTGCAGTAACGACGACTTGTTTGCCTACTGCCAACATTTGGAAAACCTCCACATTGACTTCACCGAACGATACCAGGACATTTTAAACTTGGAAATACCAGACTGGGTGTTGGATCCGTTTTCAAATGTCAACACAGCAATGTCACCTCAGCTGGAAGAAGAACTCATAGAATTGACAACAAATGAAGAAATAAAAATCAAGTTCAAAAATGCATATCAAGAATTTTGGCTACAAAAACCGATCCCGCAATTGTACCCTGGATTGTGGTCAATTGTTCAACGATTTTTGATAGCATTCCCATCGTCATATTTGTGTGAACGTGGATTTAGTGATGTGGCAACGCTGCTTACTAAAAAGAGAAATCGTTTGCGTGTTACTGAACTTATTGAACTTATTGAACAGCATCAGATTCAACCTTCACATTAGTTTTTATATAAGAATTGATTATGTTTGTTTTATTTTCAATAAAAGATACTCTGTCCGAATACTATAAATTTGCGTTTCAATAATCAGTTATAAGTACTTAGCGGTTTTTAAGTATGTTTAAAAAGGGGGGCGTTAAAAAATCATTTATTCTTAAAGTGGGCAGTAGACAAAAAAAGGTTGGGGTCTAGAAGGATAAGAAAATTAATTTAATTCTACATTTGTTTTATCTTGAATATAGTTAGGTTAGGCCCTATTGCATACGATATTATACCACTTCCCTGCCACTTTAGGTCATTTTAAAATTACGGACTGGTAATTGCTCCAAATTTTTGTCTTATGTGTCACTCTTAAGTATTTGCATAATATTTTCAAATGTAGACTTAGGACGAGTAGTGATCATAAAAGAAAACACACACAGACAAATACCTACCCAAATCTTAATAATCTATAATATTATTGTACAAAATAAACCTCATTTAAAACTAAATAAACAACATTTAAAAGAAATTACAATAAAAACTTCTTCAACAGTTTTGGGAGATAATTTCGGACGAACATGGGGTGGATCCTAATGGTTACTACATAGGGGAGAGCGACTTGCAGCTGGAACGCATAAACGTTTACTACAATGAGGCAGCAAAAGGTGAGAGATATACTTTTTCCTGTTAATTATATAGGGGTGCCGCTGACTCAATGGGATGGAGGCCTTAATTTTTTAGGCAACCACGGGCAAGCTTGGTTAAGCAGCTGACAAGGTTCTAGAAATCGAGATTGACCTGTGTGACCTGGTGCCAATTACATTAAAAAAAAAACAACTACATTCACTAAATCCAAATATGTGAACAAATACTTGTTTGTGTATTATCTGTTTCTTCGATGTAAATATGAAGAAGCTATACACGCTTTCAAAGTTTTTGGAGGGGATCATCCCCTTCCTTGTCGCCAGGGACTGAATTACCCAAAAATTAAGGTACCTTTAAATTTCGGTATGACGTCATACCGTTAAATATGGGTTACCGAAATATTTCAATACCGTTATTTTTTTCAGTAGCGGAATTTTGAGGTTGGAAATGCATACCGGTATATTTCGGTAGAAGTACTATAACCTTTATAAATTTTTGTGTAGCAGTACCTTAACCTTTATAAATGTATCGGTAGCGGTACCTAAACCTTAATAAATAGCGTTTTCTTTGACGCACCGCCTCGCCACTGTCTTTCGGTCACTTGCTGATTGTTGCACATTATTTATTAATCAGTATTGGTTTTTATTTCCGATCGGAAGGACATGACTGTGTTAGCCGGACTAAGCCGAGTGCCTACCTAAGGTTACCTTATTTTCTTTCGTTCTTCATATCTGACTGGTGTTGTGGAAAAATGTTACCACATTATGGTGTAGACTATATACCTACGTTTACATATGTTCCTACAAGTCTGTGAAGTTTAATTAGGTTACATTATTTAGATTAAGAGGCCTCTTACAAAAATGTCCGTAGACGCATGATTTCCTCGTTGAAATAGAATATTAATCGTTGGTTTGTATAAATAACAATTACTTGGTAAAAATAGTTCGTTTCCTCTTATATGATAATAATAAAGCAATTTATTAAATATTTATTTAGCAATAATCGTTCTGCTGATGCATGTTTAAGCAAAAACTAATGAATTGCTGATTTGAGAGCTCTAATTTGCGAATTCGGATGAATATAATTCATCGAAACAATTTTACTCATGTAACTTACATCCTATTTTTATTTTATATAAAGAAAAAATTACTGGAACAAATCAAATTTTCTACTGAAAAAGTTTGGAAACAAGTCTTAATATCTCACAAAGTTCTACATAGTTTTGATGTACAATTTATACCAAAATAATCTCCAACATTTGCTTTTTAAACGATGCCAATAATTTAATTTTGTAAAGTCTCTACTGTTATTATTTATTAATAAAATAAAAGTGCCACAAATATCACCGCACCGGCGATGTGCGCTCTCCCCCCGATCCCAACCACACCACCGATGTCCTCGACGTGGCGCTTCTACAGAATGTCAACCTACGGTTGGACTTAATAGAATTTGTACAAGAGCTCTCCTCGGATCACCGTCTAGTAGTAATGAAACTGGTTCCCCGCATAGGTCTCCCCAACTCCACTCAACCCCCAAAGTGGTAACAGACTGGAAGAAAGTAAGGAAAGCACTCCCCACTTGGACTCAATCCCCGATCATTTTGACTCTATCGCTGACAAGATGGCGGCGATCGACTCATTCACTGAACACGTACAATCAGTCATGAACGATTGTTCAAGGGATATTCCAGCGACGAAGGACCTTCGCTGGAAGTTGCCGTACGATGTACGTGAACTGTTGAATGAGAAGAATGCGGCTGTCCGTGCCTTCAGCAACTTCCCCTGCGACGCGACCAAAGCACATATGGCAAATGGGCTTCGTTAGTGACGCATATGGCATATGTGTTCCTTACAGCGTACTGTAAGGACACGCATAGACGAGCTGCGTACCGCCGGCAGGGACAAGATGCTGAGCGAACTAGAGCCTATAATACACCTGGCCTTCTGGGAACTCCAGAGGGTACTTAGATCCGTGCCCCCCCTGATCCGCCCTGACAAGAACATCGCTTTTGATGTAGTCGACAAGGCTTAATGCCTAGCCGACAGTGTTGAAGCCCAATGCTCACCTAGCTCTCAACCAGTAGACCAAGCTCACCTTTCTGAGGTCGACACTGAAGTCGAACAGAGAAACCCTCCCTCCCGTCGAAGACCTTGAGTATCCTCTGCCCCCCGTTACGCAAGACAAAGTGCACGATCTCATCAAGGGTCTTGAGGCTCACAAAGCCCACGGCTCAGATGGAATCACCAATAGGGTATTAAAACTTTTCCCTGCCCACCTGATAATGAAATTGAGCAAATACATCTTCCCGCAAGCATGTAAAGAAGCTACCGTCATCGGTATCCCCAAGCTCGGCAAGCCCAAGCCGGAGCCCACGAGTTACCGCCCCATCAGTCTGCTCAATGTCCTAGGCAAAATCTATGAGAGGCTTATTTATAAGCGTCTCAGAGACTATGCCGAGACAAAAAGCCTTATCCCTAACGAGCAGTTTGGGTTTCGAACTAAACACTCTTGCGTTCAACAGGTCCACCGTATCGTCGAACACATAAACGTTGGTTTCCAACGAGGTTTAATGACGGGTGCTGTTTTATTCGACATAGCGAAAGCGTTCGACAAAGTCTGGCACAACGGCTTATTATATCAGCTGTACCAACGAGATCGTCTCGTACTCGTCTTACGGGACTTTTTGTCGAACCACACCTTACGTTATCGCATCGAAGAAGCGCTATCCTCCCCCCACCCCATTCGCGCAGGAGTCCCTCAGAGCTCTGTGATTTCTCCCCTCGCCTTCACGCTATTCATCAGCGATATGCCCAAGAGTAATAAGGCACAGTTGGCTCTGTTCGCAGACGACACGGCCATTTACTACACCGGTCGCGACCAGGACTCGATATGTCGCATTCTCAAAACTCAAGTCAATGAGCTTGGCGATTGGTGTAGGAAGTGGAGAACCGAAGTCAATCCCGACAAGAGTCAAGCGGTTCTCTTCTCGAAGCCGCGTCATAGGCCCTGTCCCCCTTGACCGATCACCATGTTCGGCAAGCCGATCCCTTGGGAAAAGCGATCCAAATATCAAGGTGTGGTGCTCGATGAACATCTCTCCTTTTCAGAGCACATTTAGTCGGCTCGTTCGCGCGCCACCTTCGCTGTAGGTAGACTCCACTTCGTCCGGAATGCACGTAGCAAATTGTTACTCAAGTGCAAATTGCGTATTTACACAGCGTGCATTCGCCCGATCATGACCTATACCAGTGCAGTCTTTGCACACGCGTAGCCCCACCTCTTCAATAGAATGCAGACTCTCCAGAATAAATTCCTCCGTAGGACAACAGGCTCCCCCTGGTAGGTTCGCAACGAAATCCTCCACGTTGACCTCAAAATTTCCACTATCCGTCAATTTATGAAAAGCAACTCATAGCGATTCTTCGATACCACCGCGAATCGCCGCAACCCTCTGGTTGTCCAGGCCGCCCGTTATACCGCCTCCACAATTAGCCAAGTCCGCCGTCCAAGGCATGTCCTCACCGATCCCGATGCCCACATAACTCTCATCCAGGAGAGCAGTAGGGCCACCAGTACAGTGCACAGACAACAAAAACCGACATTCCGCCCTCGCCACCGAGGTCCCTCGCGAAGACCCCGACGTAACTGTTCCCCTGACCCTTGCTCGACGAAGTGCCAGCCCGCGTCGTAGCTGAGCTTTAAATTCCCCTGATAATAATAATCATCAAAATTTGATTAAGCCTGTCCCATCTTGCTGTCCTCCCTCCAGCGACGCCCTGAGCCGAGGTCCATACCCCACAAAGGGTGCCCTTAGCGAGCAGTCGCTTAGTAATGTAAGTTTTTCGCCCCTGGCTGGAGGCTTTGAGTTCGCTTAAGGCAGCCAGAGGATAGTCCGATTAAGTAGTCACGACCTCTCAAGATTAACTACGAGATGCCATTCACAAAAAAGTACCACACGAATGCTTGTCGAGGACAGACCTATGCCACTTATTTCGCGCTCTTTGTCGTGTCTATACTATCGTAGTGTGCATTGCTAGCCGTGTCAACGCTGCTATCGTGTGCGTGTTAGAACATCGTCAACTGCGGGCTTTCACGCAAGTGTCGATTCGCGCAAAAATAAATAATTATAGTTTTTATAATTATAACCTAATAACTAACACTTCATTATCAAGTTTATACAATACGTACCTAATCTATGTCTAACTTAAAAAAAATACATACTAGTAAAATATTTAAATAAAAATATTATTTAATTACATAATAAAACAATGAGTATGCAACATGATTTTCTTTCAGACCACTATTTAAGAAAACTGTGTAAGAATTAAAATATTTTATAAAGTAGTAACAGTTTAACGTTATTGAGTAATGAAAAATATTAAAACAAACTTTATTAAACCATATTTCAGATTTTATCTAAAATTCCTACGAAACTTATACCGCGATGGATCAAAATCGTTTAGTAGCCACACTCGCAACATCATGGTGCGAGCTAGTGAGAAGACGTAAAAAAAGTAACGCTCACGTAACGCGCCGCGCACTCGGTGCGTAAAAAATACCTGAGCTAGCGTAGCGCCGAAATGTTACAGGGCTCTTAAATGCAAGTAAACTGTACAATTGCAGGTGAACATGTCATCAGTCATCTGAAAGCTCAGATGTCTCTATATCAGATGACAAAGAATTAGACTTAGTATCTCAGACTGATAAATATAATTATGAAATAGAACCCGAATGCACAACTCCAGAACTAGATTCCCCAAGTTCACCGGATTTATTCGAGACCAAAAAATGTGGTAAAAATGTTATGTATGTTTGGAAAAAATATCAAGTACGAAACTTACTGGTTAACTTACTATAATTTATTATTAAGTGTAATAATTGATTCATATGCCCATTCCCAGCAGAGGGACAGTAATGGGGATGAAGAAAATTTTATTTTTCATCATGCAAGTAGCCCCGCAATATGTAGGTACAGAAATATTTTAACGCGGAGCGAAATAAAGAGATTTATAAGTAGAGGAGAACAGCAACCAAATGTACAAAATACACAAGTTCTAACGTGTTCGACCCCCTCGCGCACCCGCGCCCGCGCGGCACGCCGCACAGTGGGTCGAAACTATGATTTTAGTGACTTAGGGCTCAACTTTGCTTTTTCACTTTTTTTTTTATGCGGATGGGTAGAGCTCATTAACCTCAATAATAATTGTTCTGATGTATTATTTCCTAAACTTTATACTTTGGGTAGAAAAATGTGTTTTGTTATTTTTTTGTATGGAGCGGCTCAAATAAACTTAAATTCCTGCTAAGTAGCGTGTGATCCCGCGTTGAAACTTTATTTTTCATATACCTTGTCTGGTCTATTATCATTTGATGCTATAAACAAATGCATAAAGTTGCAACTCTGCCAAATAAATGGATCGAAAAAAATTAAAAAATACATAGAATAAAAAGCTTCATTTTTTACTTTCGTAAGTTATTTTAAGTTAAATTTGATATGGAATAGTAAGTAAAAGCACGTAATAATACACATAATTACTTAGCAACTAACAACAATACATTTAAAAGGTCCCTAATTAGCTTAAATTTACTAATACTACATATATTAGTAAATTTAAGCTAATTAGGGACCTTTATTTAAAAATGTGGATATGAAATCAATTAATTTCTATTTGTGTGTTTAATTACTGTAATTAGCTTAACCTTTTACCTTATAAAATAACAATGTTTTTCACTTTTAGTCATTACTGTATTTAAAATTGTTGCACTATGTTCACATGCGTGAACTTCTCAGACTACGCCAAAACCTAGCCAAGTTAAGTGCCGGCTACTATACAACAGCTAACAGCGCTCATCCGAATAATTTACTAATTAATTTAGGCGTAGAATTTTGTATACGTAATTGTAAAAAAATAAACACACTAAGAATCAAGAACAACTAAAATGGAACTTACATTTATGAATAAAAGCTGAAAAAACACCGTTTCCTTTTTTTTTTTACTTGAATCTCAAACAGAAACACTGACATCACTGACCTGCACTAGTTGCACTCCGCATGGCGTCATTATGTAAACAAGACTGTTGCTAGGCTACGCGATGATGTAATGAATACGGCGCTGATGCATAGATAGGATACTCTCCACGGTCTGATGCACATGAGTACCTTTTACAAACGTTATTAAAGTGCTACGAGGATCTTTCGGCGCGTGAATGACAGGCAGGGGTTGTTGGTAAACATTTGTGTAACTGTAACAGAAACTGTATTTACAAAACAAGATGGCGACCTTAGTTCCGATTTTGGCGCCAAAAGAAAATGGTAGCAGTGTTTATTAGCTAAATAAGAGTTGAGTAATTATTGGATTTGCACTGCATGTGCGCAAATTATTATGCTATGTTAATTTACTTAATAATTAAAATATACAAAAAAAACATTATAGTATAGTATAGACCTTATAGAATACTGAGTAAAATATAATTATCCAGAACAACTTTTACGATGACGACCAAAACAAAATTCGCAAAGAAAACTCTGCACAGTGGTACCGCCGCCGAACAAAGGCGGTCATAAAGACTGATAATCTTATCGAAATGCTTTTTTTTTCGTGGGAAGTGGTTCAGGTAGCAATAAAAACTCATAATATATTAGTGTTTATGTAAATTAATACATAATGATATATATTTGATAATTTGTTAACACGAAAAGAATAATAAAGTCCCCCGTTCTGAAGCGTTTTTGACAATGAATCAAAACTCTTCATGTTGGGGTGTATTCTCTGTGTCAAAAAGACACAACCAAATAGATAAATGAAAAAAATAAAAATGGAAATCAATAGATATTTTACATGAAATCGACTTAAAATTAGAACTTACATAACAGATTTAAAATTAGCTAGACTTGCAATAAATCTAAAATTTGATTTGACTTTGCGCTCTTTTTCTTACGGGGAAGTTTCCGAAGGCCAGTAATATAAGGATCTGAGATAAGTAAAAGTCAATTTTATAACCCGATGATAAAGCTTGTAAAATTATATAACAACGATCGATCAAGTATTTTCTTAAGCCTGTAATTTCATCGGATACTTCAGAGTTATTAAATAAACTTTCTTGCCGTATTTGATTTACTCCTACCTACTTGATTCCAATAATAATCAAGACTTTTACATAAACACAGTATACGATCATCTAAATCCTTAAAGTCTATATTTTCGAGATCACTGAATGATGACAGCAAAACTTCTAATATACCTTGGTGTTTTTTGGTTGCTTTTCCACTCACAGTACTCCAAATCTCGAAGAAATACATCCTTGAGAAGGAACACTTGATCAAAGTACCTGAAAGAAAAGTTTGAAATTAGTTGCGAATTTCGTAGACCATGCTACGATTGTGTCTACCCAGGCGTAGGCCCTTCATAGCAGCCGTCGGCGCAGAATGGCGCAAATCAAAGTTTAATATTTTTAAAATATACAGTCTCAACTACAATTTAAGATAGTTGCGAATGTTTCTTTTGAATATTAGAACAAATATGCAATAAATTATGTATGGCGTAGCACGTAAATAGTACAAATATTATACTGACAATTTATTCAAAATACAATCAAATGTGACAAACATACCTTGCTCTTGAATTTCCATTGCACAAAACAACAACACAAACGAAAGAATTCCGAGAATTCACTTGTAACCACTTCACTTGTAAATACTTTAATGATGAGTCACCGATAACAGCGAGTACAACGTAACGATGCGTTCACTTCCGAGGTCAAAAAGTAATTAAAACAAATAGGTGACATATTTATATCACCGGATAGCTCGTTTAATGGTCTATCGAAATGTGTAACTTGTTTCTGGAAATTCGAATATGAGTTTTATGGATTTACGACCTATGGCGGAACCACTGTGCACTGCGTGGACATTTTTCGTGGGTTATTAATTTAAAAATATTATGTTTCCACACATTTTGACCACGTAGGTCTCTTTTCTATGAAACAGTTGTTTTGTTTTGGTAACTTATATTTTTTTTTTGCTGAATTCATGGTTAGGTACAGTTTGCGCATCCCTGTTTGTCCATGATACCCTCAGGGAAAAACGTTTTTTTTTTGCGATTTCTTGGTTTTACACTACCGTTACTTATCTATCTTAGCAACATCCTAAAAAATCAGTACAGTGCAATGTTTTGCTCCCTGACTCGATTTTGTGTCTACGGTCACTGGCCTGTATCAAAAGCACGATATAACAAATTCATGTTGTTCATTGCATTTCCAATGTATGTGTACCCCAGAAAAGCCGTGGGCTGACTGATGGGAAAATGATGTCACATTTCCGATTCGTCATAATAATGGAAATTTCCATTCTATCATGGTGTATGCTAACTTTATTTTCTTTTTCTTCTAGGCAAATACGTTCCCCGTGCGGTGTTGGTGGACTTGGAACCAGGAACCATGGACTCAGTCAGGGCGGGGCCATATGGACAGCTCTTCAGACCCGACAACTTCGTGTTCGGTCAAAGTGGTGCCGGTAAGTAACGCCTTCTAGCGGCGAGTAGCTGTTTAGAAGTTTGTTTATGGTACCTGTGACTGATAACTTGTTTGGAAATAGGTTGTCTATGATTTATGGGCATGTAATGCAGAAGAATGAGGAAAGTTTTGAGTATGAATGAGGCTGGCTATAAGAGTAGGGAAGACCAAAGAAACGATAGATGGACTGTTCGAAAGATGATATGACTGGAAAGGAGGTCATTACCGAGATGTCGACCCTAAATAAATTGGATTAATTGCACGAACATGAAATTATTAAATTTAATCATCAGAATTTACATTCCATAAGCAATAGCATGACAATTTCGTGTTGGCAGTGGCGCCGGTAAGTAACGTCATCTAGCGGCGAATAGCTGAACTAATCGGTTAAGATGTGTCATTATGACTGTCTTTTATTAATTTTGATGCAGTCACTTGTGATATCTTTGTAGGCTACATTGGATGAGGCTTGTGACTGATTATACCTATGGATGATTATACCTATATTATACCTATATTCCATAGGTATAATCAGTCACAAGCCTCATCCAATGTAGCCTACAAAGATAGCACAAGTGACTGCATCAAAATTAATAAAAGACAGTCATAATGACACATCTTAACCGATTAGTTCAGCTATTCGCCGCCGCCGCTTATAAAAGCAATTAGTGCTAAACTTATTAATTGAGAACAATTTCACAAATATTTTAAACGATTTGAAAATTAAAGATCTGTTCATTCACTTATTGAGAGTTGACCGGTTTGATTACTTAATTACAAACATTTGTACGCCCTCTGCCATAACACAGCGCCCTCTATATATACCATTATTATTATACCTATGTTAAACAAATGACCAAACAACTTATGACGGACTTATTTCAAACAATAATATTCTTTTGTTTCTTGAAAATGTATGCAAATCTACCCGACACTATATTAAACATGATGAAGCTCATAAAAGATTACATGATGTTGCTCTCAATTACATGGGACTTTACCATGACTGGCAAAATGTGGGGGTACTGTACAAGTTGTAAAAAGACCCATCACATAGCCATCAACTACGCATTATGGTACATGTAAGTGGTAACGTTACACAAAAATAAGTGCGCAATGTAACGCACTAAAAACATTGTGCTTATTATTAAGCATTGTGCATGCAATGGTATAAATAAATAACCTATTGAAAGTTGTTACAACAATACAAACTCAGTAAAAAAAAAAAACAGTAAATGTTGTAATTTTGAATAACTCCCTAACCAGAAGGTTCCCAGGTATGGTCCAGTACAAAATAAATATCACAATCACGTGGAGTACAAGTTACTCTCGGCATCGTTAAGTGTCTTTTTACACCTGTTATGAACATGTCTGCCTAACCCTTCGTGGAAATCAGGCGTGATGTTAATGTATGTTTTACAAAAAAAAAAAAAAAATTGGAACAAGTTAAGTTTATATTTATTTATTCATGTACACACAGTAAAATACTGAGGGAAACGTCATAATTACAATTTGAGTACAAAGGTACTGCTTATTTCTTAAGAAATGTCTAGCCACAAAAGTAAAATAAGGGCGCAGCTATCAACGCCCAGCTCAAAAGTGAAAAACAGGTGTCCCGTAAGTCGACGTCAAGCCGGAGTCGGGTGATAGGTCGGGTCATAATAAAGGGTTTTCGAATAAGAGGTGTCATTTAGATATTCAAAGAAAAATGCCTTTTTTTTAATATTAATGATCGGATGTTTATTTCATTATAAAGAGGAAGGTATGCCGTTAATAGTGGAAAATAACATCAGGCAAATGACCACCACGACCACGCTTACAGGACCATATCCTTTTCATGAAATTTTCCATAACCAAATCGCAAAGTGGCTGCCCTATGTCCTCGATAGCCTCACGAATTCCATCTTTGAGGTCTTGAATCGACGCTGGGCTGTTGTTGGCGTAGACCTTCTCTTTCACATGGCCCCAAAGGAAGAAGTCGCAACGTGTTAAATCACAAGATCTCGGTGGCCAATTGTGATCACCTCTTCGAGAGATAACACGGTCCGGAAACTTTTCCCGTAAAAGATGGCATTTTTCTTTGAATATCAAAATGACACTTATTGGAAAATCCTGTAGTTAACAGAAAAACACAAAAAAAAAAATGTAGCAACAGGAGTTAAAAGACTGTCACAGGCAGTAGATTTTCTCGTTTAAAAGATATATATTTTTACCGATTTTATTATTTTCTCTATTATAACTTGACCTATCACCCGATTCCGGCAGACCCTGTATTTAAAGACATTGTTCCAGACTTCCCAAAGAAAGTTAATCAATAATTAATTGAGGATTTTTTTTTTAAAGAATACTCTCTGTGGAGGTTACTATTGTAGTAAGTGTAAAGTGAAGGCGGGGTGAGTGTGTGTGAGTGTGTGTGTGCGCTAAATGTTCCGACTAAGTTTTCACATCACTGTCTAATGCATTTTCCATACCAATAATATTATTTTTCGAAACTATAGACTTAATATTACTTTATCAGGTAACAACTGGGCCAAGGGGCACTACACAGAAGGCGCTGAGCTCGTGGACTCCGTCATGGACGTCATCAGGAAAGAGGCTGAGGGCTGCGACTGCTTACAAGGTAATTTTTAAAAACCTAACCCGCTCCAAGGCAAAGATCTTTTCTCCTACAGACAAGAAACACTTGCTCATTGCGTGCTTCTGATTCCAGATCATTCTAGTCTAGGTTTCTGCACAGTATAATCATTAACATACTCGTCATACGAATTGTAGGTCGTGGGTTCAAACCCAGACCGGCGACTTTACTTTGTGAAAATAATTTCATCACTGCTCTCAAAATGGTGAATTAAAACATCTTGAGGACATGTTCTAGAACCAAAAATTCGAAAACATGTGACATCTACCAACCCACACTGGGCCCGCGTTGTGGATTGCGACCAAATCCACCACGAAAGAGAAGAGGCCTGTGACTGGGAACATTACAGGCTGATTTTGTGTGCGTGAACCTGAGATGATTTATTAAGAACTTCGGGGCTGAGCCTCTTTCGTTACCGGCTCGTCTCACGCAAGGATCCTGGGTATATGTACATGTAAGATTTGTTTTTGTAAATGGACCCATGAAACAAAACACTTTCCTGGAAACGGGACAAAGTTTAGCTGTACAAAAGAAAATTTGAACCGTGCAACTTGAATCGACATGTCATGACAGTCAACTGCCAATCATCAATTCGACATTGACAGCGCCTTGATCTCTCTAGCAGTAAGGGTGGTTTTCGTAGTAGGTACCAGGTAGTCTGTACCAGGTATAGTACAGTATCTCACGCAGCGCCGCGCGCTTTACTTGTGGTTACCAAGTGTACAAACATGCTGTGAATGTGTGCGTGAACGAGTAGCGTCAGCACACAATACACAAACACACACTTCCGACTTCGCCATTGTCTCAGACGGTACCGAGTAACCAGTACACATGGTAACCACAAGTAAAGCGCGCGTCGCTTCGTGAGATAAAAATACTATAATTATCTGTGGGTGTTTATTTTTCTTGGTTTTGCAATAGTTAAAAAAAATATGTATTCCTTCTCTACCCAGGATTCCAGCTGACGCACTCACTGGGCGGTGGCACGGGCTCCGGCATGGGCACGCTGCTTCTCAGCAAGATCCGCGAGGAGTTCCCGGACAGGATCATGAGCACGTTCAGTGTTGTGCCTTCACCTAAGGTGAGGATATATTTTTAACCACAATTTTAATATATATTATATTATATTTTTAACCAAAATTTATTTATTCTAACTAGGCTGAGAATCAGCGTTTTTCGAATGTCAAAATGACCTAAGTCAGTCCCCCCGCACCACTTCCTAGTGCTTTAGCTGGGAACAAGAAGTGGTGCAATAAACTGTCCAGCAGCACAGCTGTCTGTCCAGTTAGAAGAACTTGATTTTATACAATATTATGCAGATTAATTAACATAACGTAACACAAAACATTAAATTACATTATTTAAAAGACGTCACCTAGCGCAGCCAATTCAATACCAACAAAATATTGAAAACTAGTCAACAACAGAAATAAAAACGTAAACAGAACTAAATACCTAAGTAAAAGCTTCTTGTTCTTCTGCAAACACGCCTTTTATGCCAAGGGCGTGCTTGCTTACATATGCAATGCTAGATTATGTTCATATAGCTGTAACTCGAAATCACAAATGATAATCCTGATCTGAATCAATAAACGGTTAAATAACTAATAACAAAACCATGTAACCGGTGTAAAAAGACACATGACGGATCCGAGAATCACTTGTACTTAGACCATACCTGGTTTATGGAGATATTGAAGGTCAAAAATTCCAACTTAGACTGACGTTTTTACGAGAACAAGTTTTTAATGTTGTAAGACAACTTTAAATACCCACACGAATATATGACAACTTTATATACCCCCCCTTGTATGTAATTTAATATTCCAGCCCAATTAACATGTACATTACCACTTAATGACTGATATTTAAGGGAAGTTTGTGAAGAGTTTAGATGGAAAAAAAACTCAAAAATATTAATAATACATCAATTTACATACATTTAAATATACGTAAGTTTTTATGTAAAAATGTTTACGCAAGAGCACGAAGCAAATGTGCGATGAGAGTTTAGATGGAAGACAAACTCAAAAATATTATTAATACATCAATTTACATACATTTAAATATACGTAAGTTTTTATGTAAAAATGTTTACGCAAGAGCACGAAGCAAATGTGCGATGTAATCGTATCTAGTTTTTAAATATCTTAGATTTTAAAAGGATGATTAGATGTGAAATGATATGGGTTTTTTTTTTTTATACAACTTTTAACTATCTCTCAAATTATCACAATAATATACTAAATGAACTAATTAAAAACAACCTAACTAAAACTATTAATAAACTAAAATATGGCGACGAATAACTCTGGCGGCATTGCCATGTTGTATGACAATGGTCAGCCTCTGGCCAAGATAAAAGTCAGCCCTTGGGTCGCGGGAAATTTCAACCAGGCGTTTGGAGATTTCGTTGAACAAACCATGAGCACTCTGACCCCACGGCCTGAGAGTTTCAACCCCAAACTGCTCGAAAATATAATTACTGTTAAGGTACTTTACTTTCGCCGCTTGAGATATCTAATCAATTATATCTTATTCTGCATATGTTTTGTTTGACCGACTGTGTCTTATCTCGATTAACCTGTGGCACAAAATCACAGGGAGATCTTTTTGTCGCATTTGTTTTCTTCCATTTCCTTTTAGAATTCATACTATTTATGTATACTATATATTTGTATTTATTATTTATGATATTATAAATTCGAAAGTAACTCTGTCTGCTATGTTATCATTTCACACCTAAACCACTGAACGGGTTTCGATATAATTTGGCGGAGATATGCCATCCTGAGGAATGACATAATAGGCTACCTTTTGTATATAAGGTAGAAGATTCCTATCAGGCACACGGCGAAAAATTTAATGTTCCATTCTTTTTTAAAATACCCATGCAAGTAAATATATGTACTTTCGTTCTCACTAAAAAAATAAAACAAATGATGACTTTGACTTGTATATAAAAAAAAAAAAACAAAGTATAAAATATGCCCTGGAAGTTAGGCAGGCCTTTGATGTGGGATGCAACATCTGTCGACACCCTCGCGCCATCCCATCTTCGTAGTAAGGCGGGCTGTTCTGGGGCGGCTACTGCAGGTGCGGATAATATTGCAATCTTATTATGAGTTAAATGTTTGAGCAGTTTGGTGTTGAAACACTGCCATGGGGTCCGAGTGCCCAACTTGGTTTCTACACATTGCTAAGCGGTTGGTCGACTCTTCACGTGACCAGATGTCTTGCCTATTTTTTCGTCATTATTGGCATGCCATACAACGTGACAATGCTGCCAGCCTTTTCGGTACTTTTCCTGTTGACAGCAATGTGGACAAATTTTTTGATGCCTTAAGATTCTTTTTTTTATATATGCATGTACATATTATTTATTATTTTAAGGCTGTTAGCGGTGTATATTACGTAAATGATTATTAAATTACGAATAAATTAAATCGACAATTTTTTTTTTTTTTTTTTTTTTAAATCATATTATTTTTCTTTAGATGGCGTTCCATTTCTGTCTTTCATATAGATTTAATTTGTCATTTCTTCCATAGGTCAGCGAGGTCGTCCTTGAGCCCTACAACGCCACTTTATCAATGCACCAACTGGTCGAGAACACAGACATGACGTTCTGTATCGACAACGAGGCACTGTACAACATCTGCTTCAGAACGCTGCGCCTCACCAGCCCTAGCTACGGCGACTTGAACCATTTGATATCGGTAAGTTACTATGTCCTATAATTGTAACCAATATACAAACTACGATTACGGTCGCGAATCGTATTTAGATCAACAAACAACCATCAACATCTCACCGTGAAAATTTTGGTGAAGTGATCATGGAGTGAGCTGTGTGAGTGCCACTGGTGCGAGGGATTGACCAAGACGTGCATTCGATTCTGTAAAAATCTCACCGTGAAGACTTGCGTGGAGTGAGCTGTCGGCTTGGTCAATCCATAGCGAGATCGTTACAGAATAGCACTACTGATGACACTGACAGCTCACTCCACGCAAGTATTCACGGTGAGATTTATACAGAATCGACATGCTGACATTGACCTGTTAATTGCAAAAAACGTAAGAATATTTGAATTTCGCAGGCTACCTGGAACCTTTCGCCTTATGCAACGTTTATAAATAAAGGATACAGAAAATCACATATTGTCTTTAAAAAAGTAATTGATGCTCTCTGTTTTGCTTCTGATAATCCATTTTCTTAACACTCTGTGTATATGATTATAATGTGGGGTCATAATCTCTAATCTCCCAAATATCTCCAGCTCACAATGTCCGGACTCACCACGTGCTTCCGTTTCCCGGGTCAACTGAACACCGACCTCAGGAAGTTAGCTGTCAACATGGTGCCATTCCCCCGGCTGCACTTCTTCATGCCAGGTTCGTTATGTTTTATTATGTTCCTCTGTTCCGAAGAATTGCCAAACTTAAGTAGCAGTGGGCAAGGCACATTCAGGGTCGCGGGAAATTCGAAAGAAATAACCATGTCCCTGGCACAGCCAACTGAAGGAACACGGGTGGGTTTTAGTCAGTAAAAGTCTGACACGCCCTCCCGCTCCACCCAGAGCGGGAGAAGTCATTTGATTATTACCCACCCAAAAAAAACTGGGCAAGACACATTGCTCGCAGAACAGGTGGCCGATGCAGCCGAAAGGTTCTGGAGTGGCGACCGCGTACCGGAAGACGTACCGTTGGAAGGCCTACCACAAGGTGGTAGGAAGTGTCGAAGTGTCGGTGCTTGGGGAAGACCTATGTCAGGAGTGGACGTCTTTCGGCTGAAATGATGATGGTGTTCCTCTGTATCACACAACTGTCTCTAAAACTATCCACCATAATTTTATGAAAAATAAATGCTGACCCAATTATAGAGGAACAGTGGCGTAGCTCGTTGGTCTAGTGGTCGCAAACGCTACTGCTGTGCTTGAGGACCTGGGTTCGATTGCCAGGTCGGGCAAAGTGTTATTGAGTTTTTCTATCTAAAATATCTCGGTAGCAGCATCAGGATTTGTGCCAGGTTGATGGCAATAGGCTCGCCCCCTATTACATGGGACTTAAGCATAACTGGCGAAATGTCTGCCTACCCCTTCTGGAATTACAGGCGTGATGGTATGGTAGTAGCTAAAAAAAAAGTCAATATAAAACATTGTTCTGTTTCTGTCAATTGTTGGAAGTTAAGTGGGACAGAACATTGAATGCATTTCGTGTTTTGTTTTGCAAGTAGACTTTCAAGTGTGAAGTGAAGTGATGTGGACTGGAAACCGTTCCAGTAAAATGCCCTTGCCCAGCTTTTATTACTTGAATCTGCCCAATTCATTCGGAATTTAACTTAATATTCTCAACAACTGGCTCATATTAATTTATCTCCATCCTATTTCCCACTTACCAAAATGTAATATTTCTCAATATATTTCAGGATTCGCGCCACTAACGGCCAGGAACGCTCTCACTTTCCGAGCACAAACTGTACCTGAGCTGATGAGTCAAGTAAGTTAATTAACATATACTGTTGTTTTGATGATAGTTTAAGTTTTTTAAGTTTATCTTGGACATTACTAACATCGGTGAAGGAAAACATCGTGAAGAAGCCTGGACTTATAGTTTAATATAAGTCTGAAATCGCCAACCTGTCAGCAAGCGTGGTGATCAATGCTCGTGCCTTCTCTGTATAAGGAGAGGCCTTTGCCCTGTGGGACAATAATAGGATGTTATACAAGGTGAACCTTTTGATATCTCATAACTCAGGGTATTAATGATACCATGTCGAAGAATCAACTCGCTTAGGAATTATTTTTCAATATTTGTCTCGTTTTAATTTTTCATACAAAATTCAAACGATTATTTATGTACCATTACGTGTAATATGACGAGGTCGCGTTTTCTTAGCTTTAAATGTTGGATACTGGTTTGAATGAATATTATTTACTCGTAGTTTACAATGAAACTTAGATACACACACACCGAGAGTCCAAGTGCCGATTTCACTAATGTTACTGAACGCGTTCAGCGTTCAGCACATCAGAGGCCCTAGTGCGAATTTCTTTTAACCGTTTCGACTTTACGCATCGACCACGTTCGGCGCTCCGATTGGCCCTTTGCCATTCAAAAGTTGGCCCTTGGCAATCGGAGCGCCGAATCCGTTCGATGCGTAAATTCGAAACGATTAAAATAAACTCACACTAGGGCCACTAAAACGCGTTCAAGAGCTGACAGTGTCAATATTCCAAAGAAAATAATGACACTGACAGCTCTTAAACGTAGTTAATGTGTTAATCGCGTTCAGTTTCATTGGTCAAATCCACCCTTAGTTTATGTTGATGATGCTACAATAACTTACTGTCGCGAATCATATTTTGTTCAACATACAACCTGACCACTGACCTGCCAATTGATAAAAATAAAAACGGAAGAAAAATTGAATTTCGCGAGCAACCTGGTGTTTTCCCCTTAGGGTCAATTTATACTAGCGTAGAGTCGAAGCGCATCGAAGCGTCTATCCAAAACTGAACATAACAAATTCAACCTTGACTGCACAGTGTAACACACACATTACTTCTCAGATTTTAAAAAGACGCGCGCATTCTTCGGAATTCGCGCGTCTGCGCGTGAACAACGCTGATTGGTGAACGCTTTACTTGTAAAGAATTTGACACTTCGATGCGCTTCGACTCTGCGCTAGTATAAATTGACCCTTAACGTTCAAAGTCAACTTTTTTTAGTAACGGTTTAGCGATTAACTATTAACGAAGTTATCTATTTGATTAATGGTGCCCAGCTATGGAGAAACTTGATCAGTTTGATGGTTTGTACCGCACCCATATAAATGACGTCAATTTTCTGATACAACATACAAAAAGACATGTTGCTGTACAATTATTCCAATATCCTTGTATGCAATGGTCGATGATACAATAGTTATTTATATCCCGTCATCAATACTAGAACGACTAGAACAATCTATTAGATACAGTCATTGCTATTAAGTCTCACCTTTCAAGCTGTTCAACCTTCCTGTAAAATAGTGCTCTCCACTCGCTACTAGATGGCGCTAATCTCAACCTCAACATGTTCCCTCCTCAGATGTTCAACTCCGGCAACATGATGACGGCCGCAGACCCGCGCCACGGCCGCTACCTCACCGTAGCCACCATCTTCAGAGGAAGGATGTCCATGAAGGAGGTTGATGAGCAGATCCTGGCTATACAGAATAAGAATTCGAGGTGAGTGACCATTTACTTTAGAACTCGAAGATTCGATCCTGGCTAACCATTTTAATAATGCATTAAATTTGGAAAAATCAAGAGATCAGTGGTGGCCAAGTGGTAAGGGCCGCGACTTAAGAGTTGTAGGTGTTTAGGTAGGTTCGAACCCAGACAGGCGCTTTACATTGTGTAATTTATTTCATCACCACTGCTCTCAAAACGGTGAACGAAACCATCGTGAGGAAACTGGCATGTCTTAGAACCAAAAACTCGAAGACATATGACATCTACCAACCCGCACTGGGCCCGCGTGGTGGATTACGGCCCACTCCCTCACTGAGAGGAGGCTTGAGTCCCAGCAGTGGGAACATTAAAGGCTGCAATTTTTTTTTTTTATAACCTTTGTAACATTTTCAATTGAAGGGGCTTTGTGGTATACTTACTCACAACAGACGTACGGGTCGACCGATCTAGGTCGGTGATCGGTCCTTGAATGGGTGACCATACATTACATAACGAGAACCCTTAAGCCGTTGGTCCCGGCTGTCATTCGTGAATCTTTGGAAGTCGGTACGGGTCGTCAGAAACCCGGAAATCTGACAACCAGTAATTTATAGTCAATAGCAGAATAACTATTAAAACAAGGGAAAAATTCACGAAATATAATACAAATGAAGATAACATTCTGAAGTGATACGAATTCAAACAGCGGCCTGCGTACATTTTGGGGTTTTCACTTCTGTCGGCAGTCCTCATGACTGTAATTTCGGTTTTTTTTGGTGGACAAGAAAGCAATCCCAAACCTAGACCCAATGCTCAAAAAATCATTCATATCTCAGTAGCTTGCTCTTTTAAATAAATATTTTGGGAAGGTACCATTTTTTTACAGTGATTTCTTACAAACAAAAGAATGTTTAAAAGTCATAATTTCGTACCAAGTTTCATTTAAATATTTACTTCTATTTTCTATCTAGTCTAGTGAATCTCAAACAATACTCGCCAAACTATTCAGGTCAACTGTAATAACATAAAAAATCTGCAGACTTCCAAATTTGCAGAGTTTAACCAGTAGTCGAATGCCAGTATTTTACTTATAGCAACTGCCTTTCTGACCACAACAACCCAGTTACTGGGTACTACAATATCCCTTGGTAAGACTGGCACTATGTATGCCTACTATACAGCTACCATTTACTGGGTACGTCTTTCATTGACTTGAATGTGCCCGGCTGAGAGTATGTCACGCTCACTCAAATGTCTCGCTGACAGTGGCGCCTGTGTCGGATCATGTAGCTCCCTTCAAAATGGTTGTTTGATCTGAATGGTGCTGATCCATGCGTCATATTCGTGAACGGGCGCCGTCAGCAGGGACTGGTCATCTCTTAGGTGCCACGGCTTATTTTAATTTTTGAAGAATAGTTTTGATGTTTTCATTGAGGACGCTTTTAACGGGCATATCTTTCTACATGGTTTTCATAGTATTCATTAATTTCAACATGAATGATGTTACAAATTCTTTTATTATTTTGTTTAAAAAAAAAAATTGTCCATGGAGTTCCTTGCCCGTTCTTCTCCATAGGTACCACATACCACATCTTTCTGACCGACCGACCCCTTGACAATTCAAAATTGCCTGTAATTGGTTTATTTGAAATAAATTCTTTGATTTTGAGTCTACGAGAAGTCCAGCACGCGTAGCAAGAACACTGTAGAAACGTTTTGTCGACGGAAGACTAGACAAAATTCTATGTCTATTCTTCCGTCGACATAAGTTGGTCCTTCAGTTACCGGGGTTAACGCACAAATATTTATTCCCTTCAGCTACACCCCCTTTTAACGTACAAATGTTTCTTCCATTCAGCTACACCCCCTGTTAACGTACAAATATTTGTTCCTTTTCTTCAGCTACATCCCCTATTAACTTACAAATATTTCTTCCCTTCAGCTAGACCCCCTGTTAACGTACAAATATTTGTTCCTTTTCTTCAGCTACAGCCCCTGTTAACTTACAAATATTTGTTCCTTTTCTTCAGCTACATCCCCTGTTAACTTACAAATATTTCTTCCCTTCAGCTAGACCCCCTGTTAACGTACAAATATTTGTTCCTTTTCTTCAGCTACAGCCCCTGTTAACTTACAAATATTTCTTGCCTTCAGCTACACCCCCTGTTAACGTACAAATATTTGTTCCTTTTCTTCAGCTACACCCCCTGTTAACTCACAAATATTTCTTCCCTTCAGCTAGACCCCCTGTTAACGTATAAATATTTCTTTCTTCCCCTCAGCTACTTCGTAGAATGGATCCCCAACAACTTGAAGGTAGCAGTGTGCGACATCCCGCCTCGCGGCCTCAAGATGTCGGCGACATTCATTGGCAACAGCACGGCCATACAGGAGATCTTCAAACGCATCTCCGAGCAGTTCACTGCTATGTTCAGGAGGAAGGTGAGCTTATCGTGTTACATGTGTAGATGCTAAACGGATTTTGAATTTTTTAAACCATTTGGTTTATCCTTTTTGGTTTATTACGATTTAAAACCATGGCTAGCGGTTTAATAATGGTTTAATATAAATATTTTAAATAGAATGCACTGAGGCTTCACACGAAGTTATGTGAACCACCTACACCTACTCCCTGAATTAAAATAAAATATATAATATGAACACAAAAAATTGCAGCGGCTGAATGAATAGGTTTTCATTCAGCCGCTGCATATTTTTCAGACTACTTTTTTATTGATAGCTTAGCTAAAATATATTTTAATAATGTATATTTTAATAAATACGTATACCAACATTGTTTTCAGTCTGTCTAATCCTAAAAACGTATTAAAAGTATGAATATATGACTTCACATATATGAATTAAAATGGTGAATAATGTCAATGAGCCGTTTTAACTAAATTGTTAAAGTAATATTTAATCAATGTACGGCCCAAGTGGTCAGGGTTTTAAATGTTGTTACATAACATAACATCACGCCTTGTTTCCCCGAAGGGTTGGGCAGAGGTGTACCTATAGTACACCCACATTTCGCCAGTTATGTTTAAGTCCCATGTAATAGGGGGCGAGCCTATTGCCATCTACCGGGCACAAATCCAGACTTCGGGCTGCTACTGAGAAATTCCAGATAGAAAAACCCAATAACACGTTGCCCGACCTGGGAATCGAACCCAGGACCTCATGCTCAGCAGTAGCGATTGCGACCACTAGACCAACGAGGCAGTTGTGTTGGCAACTGTTAAACAAATTTAAAATGGCTTCTATACCACTGATTTGGTTTAAACCAGTTTATTTACAACTATAGTTGCATAAAATCATGCCTGTTTCTTTCAAGGGTTAGGCAGAGGTGTACATCCGGGGAGACAGGGACAAAGGCGCGCAACCTTTTACCATGGATATAGTACATTCTGAACCACTGTTGCGTTAAAAATTTTCGTCTGGAACTTTTCTATGAAACATCTGTTTCTTTTTAAATAATCGATTAAATTTTCAACGCCTGGGTATCTAGAATCATGTGCCAAATACATGGTTTCTTACATTTCGCCAGTTATTTTTGAAGTCCCACGTTATAGGGAGTGAGCCTATTGCCATCAACCAGGTACAATACTGTACTCCGGCTGCTACTGAGAAATTCCCAATAAAACAACCCAATAACACTACCCAACCTCCTCAAAAAAGACATCAATCTCTGCAGTAGCGCTTGCTTTCTTCAAATTCTTGTTTCTAGTCTAGGAACATGCCTGTTTCCTCAGAATTTTTCCTTCACCGTTTTGAGATATAGAGGAAGAGACATGGGAAGAGACAGGGTGTAAAATTCAATAATTCTCTATAGAAAATGGAGGATCCTCCGACCAGACGGGTGTTGTGTCTGGTGGGCAACTGTATAGGATGATGCTTGTCGCTCGGTAAACTCTGCTTGCGCGATGCAGGATTTAGGTGAACGTAGTTCGCATGTTGCGTTGTAGATGCCGCCCAACCCAAGACCTACCAATGAGTAAATTGTATGTTTTGTATTCCAGGCTTTCCTCCATTGGTATACCGGTGAGGGTATGGACGAGATGGAGTTCACGGAGGCAGCCAGCAACATGGCCGATTTGATCTCCGAATACCAGCAGTATCAGGTACAGCATCCTTCTCTACATAATCACCTATAACGTCCCCACATCTCGGACACAGGTCTCCTCTCTGTGAGAGGGAGTGGGCCGTAATCAACCACGCGGGCCCAGGAACCACGGAATAGGACCCAATAGAAACGAGTTTTGTCGACGAAAGAATAATGACAGATGAATAAAAGAAATCTGTCATTTTGTCTATGCTTCCGTCGACAACAGACCCGCCCGGTCTTGCTAAAGAAAGAATAACGTTTATTTGGACACAGTTCGTGAAACACAATTCAAAATAACAAAATAAAAAGTGAAAATAACGCGCTGCTACGCCTGCTGTTCACAAACATACGGTTACATATATATCATGTTCTTCTAATAATACATAAGTCCCTTAGTCTTTGTAAGACCCTTATGAACTAAATAATAGCTTCATGTGCCTGAATAAATTATTATACATTATTTACAGGAGGCAAGTATCGATGATGACGAAGTCTTTGACGAGGAAGAAGAGGCACAAGATGAGTACGCAGGCGCAACAAACACGATGGAAATGATATAATTTAAAACAACAAACAACGTGTTTTATTAACATATGTATCTTTAATTATGTAATTATTATAATTACGTTTTAATTTAAGATTAAAACTACAATCGCATTGAAATAAAATCGTTAATTTTTGTGCACGGTTTTTAAAAGTTTAAAAAACGGGCCGTTAAATTTTACCACTTGTTTTGTTACGGATTACTGATCGTAAATGGTTACGTAATTAACTCCATTGCTTCGTCAATACCGAAGCGCAGTGTTCTTAGCCTTTTGGTATTAAAAGGCGTATACAGTAAAACTGCTTTTGCAAAACTTTTCTAAAGCACAGTTACGATTGGTAAGAGAAACGATCCGTTTTTAAACTAACAGGAACCGTGCAAATACATTAAAATTAGTAATTACTGATAAATTATTTCCAGTTATGTGAGCAGAATGAATGTATCTAAAATAAAAAGTCGCTTTTAGATCACTGTAAGATAACCTAGGGCTTTTTGAATTAAAGGTTTGGAACGGGACAAGCTTTGTAGTACGAAGTAATTGAGGTGTAATTTAAATTTACTGAATAGTTACGGGGTCATTGTACTCAACATTATAAACGACTTTAACTCATCAGCTGCCTAACATTTTCCCATATATTTTTTGGGGCCGGTAGTATTTTACCTATAGCGACTGCCCATCAGACGTCTTTTCTATATAATATCCTTTTGATAGACTTGTCATGTCAGACTTTCGACCCGTAACGACTGTCAAAAATCCACGAATGAGAGCCGGAATCAACCGCTAAACGTGCTTTCCGAGGGGTCTCTTTATGCAAAGATGGTCACCCATCCGACCCCGGCAAGCGTAACTGCACCTGATCGATCGACCCCCACGGCTTTACTTAGCTCCATACATTTATGTTCGTAGGGAACTTTCGATATTTTTCGCGATGTCGTGTTTGATTCCATAATAAAAGTTGGTCATAATGACGAGTACAACAATTAATTCTTCATGTTTTCAGTTATTTTAATTAGATTTTGTACAAGAATATGCTCATGACGAGGTAAAGATGTGTAGCGCGGCCAACAGCTCATAGCGCACTTGTCTCGGTGTTAATTAATAACGCACTTCAGTAGTGATTCCTAGTTCAAGCGCTTTTTTCTTGCAGCTGTATTAATGTAACGTTTTATTTTATAAGATTCCATTTTTTTGTTTAAAAAAAAACCCGTCACCTTTTAAAATAAAACCCCTCCTTTTTTAAAACCGTTTCATTTATTTAAGAAACCGTGTTTTTGTAAACCGTTTTTTAGCCATTTTAAATTGTAATCGTAATGTTAAGCTATTGTTTTTTGAGCTGTGTTGATTGAGCATTTAGATGACGGCAGTGTTATCTTTTATTATTTTTTAATAAATGTAAAATTGTGTAGAGCAGATTTTTTTATTACCGAAAACCAACAAACCTACTGGCACAAACTATGTTTCAATTCTAACAGTAAATATTCAATTAATTCTTAAAGGCTGACCGCATACCGCAAAAAGGGCAGTTCATTGAATAACAAACTTAATAATCAGTGTCTAAAAGTTCAAAGTAGTAGTTACAAACGCGCGAGAGCTCTAGAAAACGCCGAACGCACTTGAATATAAATTATAAAGTATTTATTCAATGCTCTATCAGCCTGCGTAAAACATAAATTATAATAAACTTGCGACCCTAACCTGCTTCGCAAAGTTAGTCCACCGGCAACGTCAACGTCCGGTTCGAAGAATAATCCCGTTTCTCGCTGACATCCCGTTGACGGTGGAGATGAAAAACCAGACGAGATGGCGACGAAGTAGCGATACATAGGCTGCCTTCCGAATTGCGCTGTAATAGATGTGAGCGGGCTTACACGAAATTAGCGTGAGCACGACAACGATGTCCCGTGAATCGTCATAGATGACGTCATGACATGCGCCATCTTGCGATAACGCCGACCATGCCTTATGAAACATATCCAATCGGTCTTTCTGTTGACAGCTCTAAGCTGTCTTAATCGTGATATATAAATCGGAACGCAAATTATTGATGTGAGCGCTGTCAGCGATTATGGTCTAATTCGGAATGTATCCATAAATTTACAATGGCAGCGTGGAAAAACTTGTGTACTCAATGGACTAATATTTATTAATGAGTTAAAGTTTAAATTACACTACATTTTATAAACAACGTCTATAAGTATCTGGAGCTACCTGTCAAATTTAAAATATAAAAAAAATCACACGGACTAAGTCGCGATTACATAATTTAAAAAGCTAACAGTATTAAAATAATAAAAAGTAAAAGTATACAGAAAGGGGGTAAAAGAATCGTCATAGGGCATCAAAACATTCGTCCGTATCGTTGTCAAGTCCGTATCGTTGTCAACAGGAAAAATGCCCGAAAGTCTGGCAGCATCGCCACGTTGTATGGCAATGCTGATTCTTTGGCAGAACAATTGGCCAGACCGGACGTCATTTCTTGTTCTGCTCGTTTCTTGTTGACGTCCCGCTGACGGTGACAGTGAACAAACCTTAGGGGAAAATAATGTATCGGGTGGAACATACTTAAAGGTGCCACGACGATACGTCACTAGCTTTCGGAATAAATTCTATATTTGATTGTGAAAAGCGCTCGGACTAAGCGGGAAGCGCTTAGTCCGAGCGCTTCATAATGCGCACGGCAAGAGAGTGGAACTCACTACCTGCGTCTGTGTTCCCGAACGCATTCAACCCGAATCCCTTCAAAGTTAGAGTGAACCGGGTTCTTCTGGGTAAGCTCACTTTATCGTAGAGTTTGTCTCTGTCACCTCTGACCTAGACTAGAGTCAAGAGTACCTCCAATATAAAAAAAAAACCGTGGTGACCGCATCAAAACCTAGGTGAAGCAATACCTAATCGGTCATACAGACACGAAAAGTGACTTTAATTTTTAATACATGTATTTAGTAAAAAAGGGTGTAAAAAGAAACCCCTTACGAAGCCGTCATTCGCATGCTGTACCTAAGTAATTTCAGGGAAACGACTTTTATTTTTTGTGTGTAAATTCTCTGGTTACGGTAGAGCGCAATGTAACGCCCACAGCACATTGTGGTCTACGGGTGCATGCAACAGTAGGTACAGTAGTGCTATTCTGTAACCATAACACCGTGTAAACTTAGGTGGAGTGTGCTGTCAGTGCCACTGATGCTAGGGATTCAGCAAGACGGGATGACACTGACAGCTCACTCCACGCAAGTCTTCACGGTGAGATACAGAATCGTCATGCAGGGATTGCTGGAGTATTTCAAAGTAAAGTTAAGTATAACATTTAAAACTTGTCTTCGTAAAAAAAATATGAACTTTGACCTATCTCCGTAACCAAAAGGTGTCCCAGATATGGTACCTACTGGAGGTACAAAAAAAAACACAATTACGGGAAGAACAACTGACTCTTCGCTTTATTACCTAAGGTTTTTTTGACACCCGTTAGTTATTATAGAATAGATAAATACGTGTTTACTGTTCAAGATCATCGTAGTAGGACCAGGCGATGTTCTGTGCATTATTAATATGTTTCGATTCTGGCTGCGATTTGAATTGTGATTTCTTCGCAAATAAGTTTTGGAGCACTCTTAAAATCTCGGAAAGGAAGGCTTTTGCTTCTTTCACCTGAAACGTAGAGATGAAACATTACGCCTGTATTCCGCGAAGGGTGCGAAGAAGTGCACACACGAGGAGTACACTCATTTAAAGACAAAGTCCCATGCGACTAATGAGAAATTCCTGATGGCAGAACCCAAAAGCACGAATTTCAGCAGAAGTGCTTGAAGCCACTAGAGAAATTAGGCAGTCGAATTGATTTGAAAAGGTTGTACTTAAAAAAAGCGATGTTTCCTAGCGCTTGGAGTAAAGGCATGGAAAAATAAATGATACTCAGCCCTCTCGTTTCTAATGCCCTAGCTGTGTTACAAGGTGGAATGGCTGGAAATCTCTTCAAAGGGATGCGCCAGGCTGTCCGCGATATTCAAATTTTCTTACTTTAAGTGCCGATTTCACCAATGAAACTGGTAGCGTTCAGCACATCTAAAGTCAATATTCAGTTCTATCAGTGTCAAAATTCCACCGAAAATAGTGACACTGACAGCACTTAAACCTAGTTTGTGTGCTGATCGCGTTCAGTTTCATTGGTGAAATCCACCCTTAGTTCATCAAATCATTGAATGGCTAAGTGCCGATTTCACCAATGAAACTGAACGCGTTTACCACATCTAAAACGCGTTCAAGAGCCGTCAGTGCAAAAACTGTTATAGAATATTGAAACACTGACAGCTCTTGAACGCGTTTGAAATGTGCTGATCGCTTTCATTTTCATTCGTGAAATCGGCAGTTAAAATTATTCATGCAAAAAGCGTAAGAAAAATTTTATTTCTCGGACTAACCTGGCGCTTCCACATTAAAGGGTTATTATAATCAACATTATAAATAACTATGGGACCACCGACGGAATTGCGAAAATAAAATCTGCTGCTCCATGCATGTTTCAAAGTTAGGCAAACATAAATTTACGAAACAGTGGATTTTTTTCGCGATTTCGGCTTGAAATGACTTCGGGTGATTCGTTTTCACAGAATACGATGTAATATTTCTTTAACGACTAAGTATATCCAGACGATGACTGGGCAGATCCACATAAATATGTGGTTATTTATTCAAAAGACACGGATCCACTTAAATGGGCATCACAAGATCTGACCAAGTTTATGTCTGGATTTTAAAAGAGACCAGCAGCCTAATTGCGTAACACATTTTCGTAAACGATTACGACCAATCTGTTTGATTTTGACAGTTCAACAACATTCATTGTGTTATTTGCATTGTTTAACAGAATTTTATCGAATTTATGAAGCAATGGATTAGCAATCTGTTTCAAAACGATTCAGATTCCGATTGATTGTGTATTACGCAATTAGGGTCTTAGGGTACGGGACCGGGAAAGGTCAACCTTTATTCTTGTTTCGCCATTTCTTCGCAGGTGAAAAAGGGAAATGACGACTCCGTTCTTTTTTTAAATATTATGTGACGTGTAAAAGTGATTCCAAGATCCTATAAAATTTACAGAATGAACAATTTCATTTCATTTCCTGCCCTCTGTGCCCAAATCATTCGGTCAAAGTCTAGTTCTATAGGTGGCGAAGCTTTGGGCTAACAAGATTTAAAAGCCTTTACATTTGCCAACGACACGAAAAAGAAGATCGACTAAGTACCCAGAAAAACTGCAGACGGGTTCCTTGTAAAGTAACTGGTACCTACCATCTTTTGTATTATTCCAATTTCTTCGTGTTCCGGGGTCGTTGATTCGGTTTCAGATGATCTCGCTGCCTGTTAAAGATTACAAACAAACACAATCACACATCTTAAAGTAATGAATTTGGAATTTATTTGTGTAAAATGAGTTCAGTTGTAGGTAACCAACATAATTTTTATTAAGATATAAATGAATAATATTAGAAAAAACGTATAAAATAATGTTTTTTTTCCAAAACAGTTTTAATGTTAATAGAAAAAAACATTTAACAAATAATACTATAATTTCTACTGTTAGACCAAACCTCTTACGACCGGTTTCTGGATCAAAAAACGACTCAAAAATTAGCTTACAATACACAAGTGCGCGTCAACTGCAGTGATTGCTTCACTGAATTATCAACAGCCAATCACATCACTTGACTTGCGTTTAATATTGACGCGTCGATTATTTCGTTAGGTACAGAAACAGAAACCGGGCGTCAAACGAACACCTGCGTATCCATGATATTGAAAGACTATTGGTTATTATTACATATCTACACAATAATAACTGAAAATACCAATCTATACACACATACATGCCTATCTACATACTTCCAAAATAAAATGGAAGTGTCTGTTTTTAATTTCAAAATAACAGTTTTTTTACTAAATGCTTTTAAGATGGATTTACAAAACCAGAAAAAAAATAAAGCTAGATGGCGTTGACATTTCCTACTGACTACCACTGCGAAGAAATGGCTAATCAAACTCGAAACTATATTTCAAAACCCTGATGGTCAGTAATTAAACTTGTTTATGCTAGTATTTATCAGTTACATTAAATTTTAACGTATCTAGTTTCTGCCCGCGGATTCGTCCGCGTGGATGTGGATGTCTTCAGGTTTTTTTTTGCGCGGAACTTTAATTGCTTTTCTAAAAGAAAGTAGCCAAGATACTCCACATAAAATCGGACAGTGAAAGTCCATCTAGTCGTTCCTGAGATTAGCCGGAACAAACAGACAAAAAGAAAAAAAAAAGATTTTATTGTTATCTATGTACCCGTATATAGGTACATTCATAACTCTTCAAACGTAACCTTTGTAATTTTTTATGTGCTGTGCACGTATATTTTCAGAAAAAAAGGTAAATTTACGACTTCCTTTAAACTGTTATTCACATTACATAAAATAAAATAAAAAATCGCTGGACATTACAGGTTTTTTTTTCACTCCCTCTTAAACTATATGATTTCTAGTGCAAATAATGTAGGTAAAGTGTTATGTAAAGCTATTACTATTGAATATCAAGCTTCATTTGAAACAAAGGTACACATATTAGGACTAAAATCTACATAATTATACGGACAGGGTGCGTTCTTCTAAAGGGGCGGCCATGCCTCGGCATTGCTACACCGAATTTAAAAACACCCTCTACTTTTCACTACAGATGAAACGAATAGTTCGGCCGGATATCGGATACCTATCTGGCCGAAAATAAATTAACTAAAGTAATTTAATACAAAATTGAGAATATCCGGTGGACTTACCGCCGCTATTGTGGCATGCCCAAGGTTAGGTCGACCTAGATCCTTTAAGAGGTTGTAGTTACAAACATTCCTGATTTGACTGTAAAACGCCGTACCCTAAACTTAACCGTTTACAAGCTATTGAACGTTAATCGCCGTTTTATTGTTTATTTTTTTGCCCAATCTTCAACTTTTATAAAATCTTCAAAGTACAATATCTTGAAAACGGTTCAATTTGGGGTGCGGTGTTTAATAGTAAAATTAGTAACGAATGATTGAAACTACAACCTCTTAAAGGATCTAGGTCGACCTAACCTGTAGTCCTGTATATTCAAATAGGGTCGGATACTGGATAGTTGCCGAGTATCCGTCTCATCTCCCATAATCACCAAAAATCACAAAAATCTACGTCTACTCCTCCTCCAGCCCCTACGCTTACCAATCCCAAGATAAGTAAGAAAACTCAAGCTTGTCTTCAACTTCCTATAATACGAATACACATTAAACATAGTATCATACGTAGCGTTGAAATAGCCATGCAATTTGTTCAACCACATCATTGTTTCATCTACCTCTTTCTTAGTATTCGTGAATAAAGTTAGCAGTTTATCTTTGTCTTTCTTGTCATTTTTTTCCGTCACTATATTATTCCTGCCAGCCAGTTTGGGTGATATGTATGGAAGAACTTCCAAACCTTCGTAGAAACTCGTTGTATCCATTGGAGGTTTGTTTGACCAGTTTATGGTACGAGCTGTTAGTAAAATTGGCGTGTTTACTAGCAGGCAGAAAGTACCTGAAAATAATGGGGTATTTAGTCATCTTTTTGTCCCTTGTACTTAGGGTTGGCGCAACACGTTTTCTGCCATTCTCCCCTGTAAACCGCTATCATTCACTCTGCTTTCTTATAATTTCTCACACAATCCATCGAACTTTTCTTTTGCCTTCCTCTCCTTCTCTATCAATTACTATTCAACATCTAAATGATATAAATGCTATGGTTCAGAAGCATGGACTTGCACAGTGCAGTACCTTGAGCTGGCCTAGCGAAGTACCGAGTTTCAATAGAATAAGAGTACAGCTTATTCTGGTTTTGATACCACTGACAGAACATATTGGGGGCGAGCCTATTGCCATCAACCGGGCACAAATCTAGCATCCGGGCTGATACTGAGTTTTTTTGTAGTAGAAAAATCTGGTAACACTAATCCGAGAATCTTTCACACATTCCATCCATAATTTCCTATCCTTTCCTAAATGTGTGCTGTTAAGGCAGTCCGCCTTAACAGCACACATTTTATAAAATATTACTTACATAATAAAAAATTGGCTGACATGTCGTTATATTTCGCCCACAGCACAGAACGTAATAGCAAATACGTATGTAACCGTACATAAATTGATTTTAAATGAACATGAACAAATTAATACGATAAATTATACTGAACATGAAATAAATTAAAATCGTTGCCTAACCTGGCTTCACATTTTTTTATTAAAAGTCATGAATATTTTTAAGGTAAGCTCAGGGTCGGCTAAGCACAATTCGGGCGGCTTTTTCCCGAAAATAAATACATACGTATTCAATTTTGCCGCTCGGCTGTACCGAATCATGCCGAGCCAAACATGTGTGTAGCACTCTTAACGCTACAGAATAAAAGAACTGGCATCAAAAACAGGTTTTTGAAAGTTATCATGGTTTTGGAGACAAATAAAATAACATGTCTGTATTCTTCGAAGGGGGCAAAGGTGTGAATTGCTAAAATCGACAAGCTCGTTCCCTATTACGTAGGGGTTTAACATCACTTGTGAAATGTGGGTGTTCTATAGGTACCACCCTGTCTATGGCTTTGACCTTTGAGTATTACAGCCCTAAAACAAATTAATGTTCTTTAATTACCTATTACAAACTGTGGCTGTGGTTATAATTAAATTATGTTACTGAATGTAAACATAGTGTTTGATTAGCTTATCATATAATTATGCTACTTAACAGTCTAGCAATTAGGTAGAGTCCACCTCGTAAGTGATTTACAACTCTAAGGGCGTTTTTTCACCGCAGCCGTCACCGGAACGTCACCATAACGGCGATCGTGTGTCCACTGTGACCGAAGTTGACATTATAGATAAAACAAAACACAAAACAGGCGCGGCGCGACAGCAGTATGTGGGCAAGATCTAACGTGTTTTGAATTGCCACATCCGCCCGTAACAATCTCGGGCCGAGTTCGCGCCGAACTACTCCACAATTAGGCGGCTGGGACGACGGCGATCGGGTGACGGACGTGTGGTGGACGCGGCCATAGTGAATGTAAGTTTCACTACTTCGGCGCTGTAATCTCATTCTCAGTGTCCGTCCCGGTGACGGCGGCGATGGACAAACGCCCTATGGTTGAATGTAACCTGCACGACATAAAATGACAGGACCACGTGTCAGTTAGATTATTTCAATGGGGAAGGTAACTGTCAAAATGGCGCTGTAGTAGCTAGTTCCCAACTTTCGAAGATTGTGGCATAAAGGTATTCCTAGTTATTTTCTAAAATTAAACAGAGCGGAAACATTTTGAAGAATGTGATTGTGTGGATCTAAGGTTGTCAAACACTTGATAACATGAAAACAACAAGGGGCTAACCGGTATTCGCTGCATGATTTCGTTATTATCGCGCTATGCCCTATTTGAGGCGCTTTTTTATACACGTTAGGGTGGTCGCACATCTGGCGGAAGATGCGCGGGTGTAACTTCGGTCGCGTCTATTTATTCACTCGACGCACTAACGCATTATCGATTGAGTGTGTAAGGTTGAATGTTTTGTTCTCTACTTGTCCGTTCTGGCGTTCCGCGACAGACGATACGCAACGCATATTACGTCAGATGTCCATAAAGCATAGCATATTCAGCCTATTATGTTCCTACTGCTGGGACACAGGCCTACTCTCTGTGAGAGTGAGTGCCGTAATCCACCATGCGGACCCAGTGCGGGTTGGTAGATGTCACATGTCTTCGAATTTTTGGTTTTGAGACATGCCGGTTTCCTAACGATGTGATCCTTCACCGTTTTGAGAGCAGTGGTGATGTAATAGTTCGAACCGTCAGGCCGTTACCACTGGCCCACCACTGCTCTCCAGAAGTGCGATCGCCCACAATCCGTAAAATAAAACAAAAAACAGATTATAGATTCGTTTATTAATTAAATAAATTATTCACTTGGATATTAAAATATTTTCTAGAAATGCATTATTTATTCTCATTACCATTTTTACACACATTTATTTACATTATTATTGACGACACCATTTTGATTTACGCCACCAGCGCCTCTAGCGGTCGAAAGTGGCACTAACGTCAGAGTTGTCTAATTTATAAATCATCCTAGGGAAACTACTGCACGCACAGTCAGGAAAATTAATTGTTTATAAAATGTTTACTATAATTTCATAATAATATAAGGAAAATTTTATTTGTTAGTCAATTTGGTAAACAATTAATTTCTTTGACTGAACATGTCATAATCTAGTTGTCATGACACTACAAACGCTGATGTGAATGACATAGCTAAGGAACTTCATCTATTTGTAAAAAAGATAAAACCATATTTAATTTTATTATTCTGATAAAAATGTTTATGGCCTCGATATTTGTAAAAAAAACAAGATATCAAAACCTCTGAAAAAATTGCCATTCAAACATGATTGCGTACAAAATGACAGGAAATTGACGTTCTTGTTACTAAACGAAAACAAAAATTGTAAATGTTTCTACAGAATTAATAATTATTTACATAGAAAAAACACTTTTGAAATAACACAAGAAAATATTTTGCTAATACATACATAAAATCTCAAGATCTGTGTTGTCCACACTTATAATCTTAATATTATGCTGTAATTATTAAGTGTTAAAATTAATATTGTATAAATTATTTGTTTGTGATCTAACTTCTTTAAAAACAAAGATACATCTTGTATTCATTGGATCGACTTAATAGGGAAGAAAAATGAATAAAACCGGCCAAGCGCGATTCTGATCCGCGTACTAAACGTGCCGTAGTACAACCAAAACTTACTAGACATAGTTTAAGAGGCTGACAAGAGCTGAAGCACTCTCAGACTGCATAGAAAAGAAAATGAAGCAATTATCAATTTACAAAAAAAAAAAAAAAATTGAATAAAAAAACTAAAACACTATTACGTTAATATGTTCCGCATTGTTCCTTGAAGACAAATCTGACAAAAAATCAGAATGATTGCATGCATAATATTTGTATGGTTTTCAAATGTTAAAAGAAAATTTTAGAGGTACATAACTTCGTGATTTTTTTCTATAGTATCATATTAGTGTGTATTGTTTTAAACACTATGTAACTAGCATATATCCTGAAGAATATCATATATTTCTGGTTTAGTTTAATGCAGTGGATCATATACTTTAAGGCATTATAAAACTTGCTCTGTAGTCCCCTAAAAGTGGATGCGCTTCGCGAAATTAAATTTTTCTATATGTTTTGCAATTTGCAGGTCATACTCAGGTAATCAAAAAATACAGCTCTCTTAGTAAGAACGAACTTAAATGACAGGATTTCATAAAACAGTAATCAAGGGTTCATCAAGGGTAATTTGAACTTAGAATCGTATTGATGATTTTAATTATTATAATTCTGTAAATCTATTTATGAATAATGAATCTGAAGAGTTCGTTTATTTGAAAGTGCTAATCTGTCTTTGGTACCCGTCGGATTAAAACAAATCTTTTGTGTTTGATATTTAAGGATGATGACAATTTTATAAAATCTGTTTTTGAAAGGTTAAAAAATTGCCAAGTTATAAACGTTTTAAAACAACTGCAGCACTATCGTAGAAGTGACGTCACGACTATGTGAATTTATACTAGCGCCATACATTGTCCGTACCACGCGACAAGGACGGGGATAATCCCCTCCAAAAACTTTTGAAGAGTGTAGTTTCTTCAAATTTTCAATAGATTTTACAGTTTTTCTCATTTCACTATGCTTTCTTTGAAATTACATTATTTGTTTGAACATTTCTAATATCACTCATCGTCCCTATTCTTGAGGTATGCTTTAGGCTATTTAACATCACGATGGGACCCTTCTGAGCAAAATGACAAAAAAGTCAGGAAGAACGCTAAAACGAAAACAAAGTAATAGCGGGCGGGGGAATAAAAAATTCCACGCGGACGAAGTCGCAGGCAGAAGCTACTACATAATATAATTATGTAACGGTTGTGAATCATATTTTGTTCAACCTTCCTTTATTTTATTTTCTGTTTTTTTAATTTAAATTTTGATTTGTGATAATGAGGAACAATCCCAAATTTTGAATTTTTACCAAACAAATTATGTATTGTTCTTTTTCTTTTTTAATAATTAATTAATTTTATGGTATTTTAATAATCAATATTTTTTGTTTGTTTTTGTTAATTTCATATTTCTGAGTAATGCTTACCTAGTGACACTTCTTACCTTATCTTAATTTTGTTAACATGAGGATAATGTAGTGGGCTGCAATATTGTTAATACTACTTATGTTATTGTAATTTGTAAACATTTTATATTGTAGCTGTTTATTGTCCCATAATAAATAAATAAAAAAAATATAACTTGATATTGTACAAAGTATCTTTGCACTGTATAAATTCAATCTTTTAGTATTGTATAATTGCAAAGCACATGTGTGAGCACTACGTACTTACTATAAAGATACCATTTGCTGGGTACGTCTTTCATTGACATGAATGTGCCCGGCTGAGAGTATGTCACGCTCACTCAAATGTCTCGTTGGTGATGGCGTGTGTGTTGGATCATTTAGCTCCCTTCAGATGGTTGAGCTAAATGGTGCTGATCGATACGTCATGTTCGTGAACGGGCGCCGTAAGTTGGGACTGGTCGTCTCTTGGCTGATACGGCTTATTTTAATTTTCAAATTGTTTGTTTTTGTTTTGTATGTTTTTCATTACGGACGCCTTTAAGGTGCACGTCTTTCTACATCGTTCTCACATGTATAATTTCAACATGACTAATGTAACAAATAGGGATGATGACAAATTTTTTTATTTTTATCTCATTAAATTGTTAGTGTACAAATGGTGCAAACAAAATAACAAAAAGAAAAAGGTTAAAAAAATTGCCAAGTTATAAACCTTTTAATATAGGTGTTAGACAAGGACATCACTATCGTTGAAGTGACGTCACGACTATATAACTTCATACTAGCGCCGTACATTGTCCGTACCGTGCGACAAGGACGGGAATAATCCCCTCCAAAAACTTTAAAAGCGTGTATCTTCTTCATATTTACACCAATTTGACAGACTTTTTTATTTATCTCATTTTTACTATGCCTACTTTGAAATTACATTATTTTTATGAACATTTCTAATATCAGTCATCATACCTATTGTATGTAAACATTTTTTATTTATTTAAAATAGTGTCCGTAGAGTTTCTTGCCCTTTATTCTCCATAGGTACCTACTACGCTTTGGAATGGGCAACTAGCTTCATATCTCTGACTGATCGACCCCTTGAAAATTCAAAAGTGCCTGTAATTGGTTTAGTTGAAATAAATGCTTTGACGAAGTTGCGGGCAAAAAACGGTAATATTCTGAGCAACGTATAATATAACCTGATTCTGACCTGCATAGTGCAGAAAACGTTAAAAAAATCGCGTGCTTTCGGTTTAATTACTTATTGCTATGACTTTGCACAGAATACATGTAACTGTGACCGTTACCTAATAACGTGTATTCTGTGGCAGTATTGCCAATTTAGCGACTTAGTCGCTAGAACTGACGACTTTTGCTCAGGTATTAGCGACTAAAATAAAGTTTTGACGAAAAAAATTGTTTAGCGACATATCTGGCGATTTTTGGAGTACAAATCAAAACAGCCCCATCCCAGCTTTAGATACTTATATAAAAAAATATTCAAAGCAACACATCCAATTTCTTTCAAATCTAAGTTTTGCTATTGAATACGGCCAGTTCTCCGAAAATTTCTACTATTTAATGTCGTATATAGCTAAGTTGGCAACACTGAGTTCGATGGTTCGATTCTTTCGTTGGTTGGTATGCTCTGTATAGATAGGGGAACACAGGACTTCACAGGAGGAATCCCCGAAGTTGAATATGTTTGAATAATGAACAGTCGACTGCTTTTAATTAATTTTAATTTTTGTGACTTTCTAGCGACTGTTGATTAAGAGTCTAGGGGCTCGGAATTTTTGGAGTTGGCAACACTGTTCTGTAGAAAGCTCATGCAAAATCGCGAGCAGAAACTAGTTATTTCATAAAAAGTCGTTTTAATCTCATGCCAAACAGAATCTCGAAGAGAGCTTATTAAAAATAACTAAATAATATTTCTAGCTTACTAATTATTAGAATTATATTATGTACAATTGTTTTTATGTCAGATCTCTTTTTCAGGTATGGTACAAAACATAGACATCGATTTGCAAATATTTTGTTTTGTTCTGTAATTTCAGTGAAAACGTAGGACATGACATTTTTGTTTTAGCAAAAATACTTTGAAATACTACAATCTAGAAGATATTTTAATCTAGCTTTTGGAATTTCGAAGAAAGTTTGTAATTTCTCTGAATTGATCCATTGACATACATGTAATTTCATTAAAATGCTTGCTTAAATATCTGCGAGGTAAAAAAAATTGTGTAACACACATTACGTCCAGTTTTCACCAATGAAACTGAACGCGATCAGCACATATTAAACGCGTTCAAGCGCTGTCAGTGTCAATATTCCACAGAAAACACTGACAGTTTCATTGGTGAACATCCACCTTAGATGATAATTGATCGCATTTTCTTTCATTTGGACACTTCAGCCATATTCACTGCGTTATTTACGTTGTTCAGCGGACGAATTTTTCAAACCAATGAAGTGATTGATTAGAAATATCCTTAAAAACTCTCGAATTGTGATTGAAACTGTGTTACGCAATTAGCGGGCTGTAATTTGATTAACATGCCTCATGATTAAAGATTTGATATTCGGATGCATTTTTACCTAAAGTTAATTTTTCGCTATTTTCGTATGGACATATGGTGTAAAATTCTTTTTTTTATCCCGGGATGCCAGGAACACCAGGAATGCCTAGTTAGGCATTCGGGTGCATAGTATGGGATTCTTTACAATATTAGGCAGGTAGTTCTGCATCCGATTCTATGGTCAGAAAAAAAACACACAATTTGTTGGTGCTGGAACAGCGGGATTTTTTCGATACAAAAGCGCATTCCATATTAGTCAACATCTTAACTTTACGTGAATTTGCATCCGAATATCCGATCTCTACTCATGATATATTTTCGTAATTTCACAAAAATATCTCACGGCCATTCATTACCGTAATTTCACTAAAACGGGTTTTATAATTTCAACGAAATATCTTACTTTTGTAGTTTCACTGAAACATATTTTAAATAATGTCACTCACTGCTAAAATCTCTTAGTTAAATCTTCAAGTTATAGTAAACAGGTTTATCCTCGATCATGGGCCCCATTTCTCCCATCTTGGGGTCGCAAGGGGGCCACATGGGGGCCTGCATGTCCATGTCCTGATCTTCGGGTATCTGGCCCTGAATGAGAAAAAAATAAGAATCACTAAATTCTGCTCTCTCTAATGTTGTGAATCGTGATGGCCTAGCAGTTAAGGCCTCGCCTCTCGTGTTCACGAGGTTGTGGGTTCAAATCCAGAAAAGTAAGTATGTACCTTTGTTTTAATTCATGTGTAGTTTCTAAATAATTTCATCACTACTGCTCTCAAAACGGTGAAAGAAAATATCGTGAGGAACCCCTAGAACCAAAAATTCGAAGACATGTGACATCTACCCACCCGAACCGACCCCTATTTATATAAGTCGCGGCCGTTACTACAGGGCCATCACTGCTTTCAGTCTATTCAAAAACAAATTTACTCCTGTATACATTCAGTTAATTTCAGAAGGACTACAACTATTACAAAGGTCATAAAACATAAAAATTTCAGCGGAAACAAAACTTTATATTGTAGGCATTACAGTTACTTTTCCTCCATACCTGTCTAGTCTCAGGTCTTCGCTTCCCTCTGGCGCGCTTCGGCCATGGCTTCTTAAGATGCACGTAAGTGATGTGAGCCCGTTTCTCACTCGCGTGCTTGAACCCTTTGCCGCACATCTCGCATTTGAACGGTTTTAGACCGGTGTGGATCTAAACAAAAATATCAAACTTATCAGGCTTGTTTCCCAGAAGGGTTGGTTTACCTATAGCATTCGTTTTTAACTTTAATTAACACGGTTAAAAACCAATTACACCGTTACATACAAACTTTCACATTTATAATATTAATAGGCCTTCACTCACAAACATGTGCCTCTGCCGGTTACTATGTGTCGAGAAGTGTTTCCCGCACAGCGCACACACATAGCTGGCGCGCACTTGACTGTGAACTCTCCGGTGTGCGACGAGGCGCTGCTTCATTCTGAACGATTTGCCGCAGGAATCACATTTGAATGGACGTTCGCCAGTGTGGACCCAGGTATGGTCTTTTAGGAGGGCGTAACTCTGAGAAGAAAGAATAAGAATTTAATAAAAAAAAACAAGTTTGAATAAACGAAATTTCTTAGATCTATATAGCTGTACGTGAAGTTTCGTCAGTAAATTTAATTTGATCTTGTGTAGTTTTTTTTAGGGTGTATTTAAAACTAAACTCCAAAGCAAATAAACTGTTTCTTTGACATATTCCTCGTTTATCTCCCAAATGTACACAAAAGTACAAATAACCACTGAAAATGTTAGAAAACCTAATCAGCCAGTGCAGTGAATCAGTCGAATGCCTCGGACACCATGGCCTTTCCTGCAGCAAGAGCACTGGTCGGTTAGAACTTTTCCAACTGAAAGGGATGCGGACGAATTTTTTGATGACCAATAAGCTCTTTCGTTAGATACTTGTAAATAATGTGTATTATAAATTTAGTGTAAGATTGTATATTGTATTTAAGATTTGCCAAAAAAAAATATACATTCGCTATCTAGCTGGAACAACGGGCTTATTCCACTACTCCCCCCTGAGAGAATCCCCCTCAGGGGGGAAAACTAAACCCTAATTTAAAAACAATCCAGAAATCCCCCTTTTCATTTCGACTTATTCCATTATTCCCCCCTGAGAGAATCTCACTCAGGGGGGAAAACTGAACCCTAATGTATAAAAAATCCAGAAATTCCCCTTTTCATTTTAGATTATTCCATTTTTCCCCCTATTTTTAATTTTCATTTCTATGGTCTTTCATGTGGCTTATTCCACAAATCCCTCTTGAAAGTCCCCCTTAGGGGGGCCAAGTGGAGTCTATAAAAAAAGTCCGGAATTCCCCCCTGATAATCCCCCTTAGGGGGGAGAACTGGAATTGAAAAAAAACTTTTTCCACATTTCCCCCTTGAAAGTTCCCCTGAGGGGGGAAAAGAGGATATAAAAAAGATGTAGTCTGAAATTCTCCCCTGACAATCCCCGTTAGGGGGGAAAACTGGAATCTAAAGAAGGCAATGTCCAGAAATCCCCATTAAGTTCATTAAAATTTAGGGAGTGCCTCTGCTACAGGCGCTGGGCCCCGATAGCTCACCGTCCTGGTTGCAAAATATTTACTGCGGGCGCCGGCAAATATTTTACTAAGTTAACCGAGAATGCAGGAGCCGGCGAAGCGAGTTTGGGAATCATCTAGACCATTTCAAAACTATTAAGAAACCGACTTAGTCAATAAGGTTAATATAAAATTACCACTGAATGGTTTTATGCTATTTGAGATTTATACTTTAAATAATGTATATGTAGTGTATGTTATGCTAACTATAATAATACAAATGCGGAAGTGCATTTGTTTATTTATTTGATTTGATATCTCTTCGCGCTGCCGCAACAACGGCGCAATCGATTGTGATGTAACTTGGTTCGGAGATAGAAAACTAACACATACTTAGGCTACGTCTTGTTTCGACATTTTGTAATACCTATTCCCTAGGGAACACGATATAACCGAAGTGGCAAGCAAAAACATTAATTACCACGTTATGAAAATTACAAACACTGGGTACATACCTAGTGCACTTTTGGTATTATTCCTCGTGGACCTGTTTCCAGAACGTTGTTTACGTTAACATGAACATAAAACACGTGCGCTCACAAAACCTTAACCTGTTCCTAGTTGGTCACTTAGTTTAGTTTTCCCCCCTGAGGGGGATTCTCTCAGGGGGGATTTGTGGAATAAGCCGAACAACGATGCCTGAATCTCCCGATCGTTTGTTTCCTATCTTACGCGCGAGTTCGCTCAAGTCAGGTTAATTTCGCCGGAATATTCAGCTAACCAGCTTTTATGATGGCCGGATATTCAGCTAACCACCTAATAGGATGGCCGGATATTCGCGGTATCCGGCCAAATAACAAACAGTTTCGTCACTAATCATAACACTAACTGCATAGATTACCAGACAGGGCAAAGATGGATAACAACTCACTTGGAATATTCTGCCACAAACTTCGCACATGCAAGGAGACTTCATAGAAGGGTAGTTAGTTCGATTCTTGTCCGGGTGCATTCGTCGGAAGTGGCCGTGGTACGCCCGAGAATCTTCTAGTTGAAGGCCACACTGAAACAAATAGGTTATTTTAAAAATGATCGCGCGACGATCGCGTTTTATTACCCCGCGTCCTATTCAATAGCGATCGTCGTGATCATATGTCACTTTTTGTTCAGAAAACCGGAAAGCGCCCTCTGTCGGCGAGACCACGCGTTCAGGTTTACCGAAGTATACTTTTTCTAAAGATATATAGAAAAAGCTGAAAATTACAATCTCACCTGTTCACATGGTATAGGTCCTTCAGCCTTGCGCATCTGACTGGGATATATCCGTCTCGTTTCATCTGAGTCTTTGTCCTTTTCTCGCGCCCTTCGTTCCAGCTCCTTGCATTCTTTAGATTTCCTGCCCTTTTTGGGTTTGTTTGATTCTCTCGAATCTTTGTCTGTACCTGTAGGTAAAATGTTAATTCAATTTAACTACGATTGTGAAGAATGCCCGTTTGGCCAGAAATATTCATGTTTATGTTTATTTAAGGAAAACAGCAAGGAGCAGTGGCGGTTGTAAGTCGTAGGTTCGAACCCCGACAGGCGCTTTACTTTGAGTAAATTATTTCATCACCACTGCTCTGAAAACAGTGAAGGAAAACATCGTGAGGAAACAGGCATGTCTTACAACCAAAAGTTCGAAGACATGTGACATATACCAACCCACACTGGGACCACGTGGTGGATTACTGCCCACTCCCTCTCACAGAGAGGAGGCCTGTATCCCCGCAACGGGAACGTTATAAGCTGATTATGCTATGCTATGTTTCTTTATGTTTCCGGTGCTATTCGCTTATTTAAATCGGGTTAACCCGACTACTTTAGAACTTAAACAAAGTGTTTAGTCATAAGCTTTACGTATTACGCGGCAAATTACGTGTTAAAAAATGAAGTATGATCAAGTTAAATAAGCATAGACAACTTATAAATTTTCTACGACGAGAAAATGCTACTGTCCTTTCAGTTTATACATAACCCATAGAATTATGATTTTCAACCTTATAACAACGACTGTAAAGATCAAAATAAATATCAATGTGACGCAAAATCAAAGGTACTACTGTGGGAGGTTTGTAAGTGAAACAGCATTAAGGGGCCGTTCAAATATTACGTAAGCAGATTTATTACAATCATTTACCCCCCCATTCCCCTTGTCAGCAAAAGTAAGCAAAACTCTTACCCCCTCCTCCCATGCTTACGTAAACATTTTTCAATTATAAATGTATTTTTTTTATATTGTAATTATAATGTTATAATTATAATTTTAAAAATAAGAAAATAGATTTAGGATAAAGATTAGATTTTTGAAAATGCGTTTCGTTTTCAAGCATAGACAATGTGAGGGTTGCCATTTGTGTAAAAAAGTAAATAACTACCGATGACGTAATCATCATCTAGACTCCCCATTCCCCCATTGTCATCCAAAATAAGCAAAACAAAGACCCCCCCACCCCCCCATAGTGCTTACGTAATACTTGAACGGCCCCTAACGAGGGCCGATAGCTAGTCTCATATATTAATATGTACTTTGAAAGAAGTCCGAGAATAAAAAAAACTATATGTAACAATGAATTCAGCACAGAATAGTTCGTCAGTTGTAAAAAAAAAAATGCTGTTCAGTACATTTTGACCGCGTAGGTTTTGGTTGCATTTTTCTATGAAACAGCAGATATTTTTTTTTGATTTGATAACCGACGAAATATTTCTACGCTAGGAGGTCTAGAATCAGTCGTGGTAACAGTTTACGCACTGGTAAAAAAAATAAGCTTTATACTAATGTCTTAACCTATGGTCCACAGACTTGGCCTTTGACTGACATCCAGAAGACCCAACTCAAGGTCTGCCACCGAGCAATGGAGCGCAGTATGATCGTCAGCCTACAGCAGTCCAGTGCTGGACAAAGGCCTCTCCAATTGCACGCCATTTAGCTCGACTCTAGACGACTCGACTCTCCATTTCCTCGATCGCAGTATATTATGCGTTAAATCAACGGAACGTGTACGCAACACAATACTGCGCTCCAAAACAAACATAGCTGACGTGGCTCAAAAGGCTGCCCAACTTAAATGGGACGGCAGGACATGTTTGCCGCATGCCGACCAAAATGTGGGCCCAGATAACACAGAACTGGTGCCCTGGGACAGTGAGGCGGGGCCGCGGTAGACCACGTAGGAGATGGCGGGACGAGCTGGACAGGTTCCGTAAGAACTGGAAAGAGGACGCGCGGGCTCGCGAAAGATGGAACGAGTGGAGGGAGGCCTTTGTCCAGGAGTGGGACAGTGTAGGCTAGTAAAAAAAAAAACGGGTTGCACTCCGGGAGTGCCGGCAGATGTGAAAACTTGAATATTAACGTTGTGCATTTTTGATATTTTGGAATGTTAGGGAATAATCTTGCACGAACTGCTTTAATTATCAGTATAAAGGTACTATCATTTATGTGGTAGAATACAATATTTATTTATTGCGCTATCGTACACAAATATAACAATTTATATTACATTAAAAACTTTATCTCTCAGAAAAATCAATTAATAAAAATCAACAATCATCCGTCTTACGAATTTTCGATCAGGTCACGTGTCCTGACGCGAGTTTAACATTTTTTACCCATTACAAAAAAGTGTACAACATCGCTAAAGAAGTTTTCACTTCAAAAAAAAAAAAAAATACAAGAGGTCAATCATCTTGGGAACTACTGAACATATTCCGCAAGTTGTTTCACTAATGAGAAGCTACAGTATAGCCGAGGTACAGTAATACAAGAAATTTCACGCGGACAGAAGCTAGTAGATTATAATATTACCTGTATTATGTCTCGCTGAAACACTGAGATGACGTTTATGAGCCTCTGAAGACACGAACCTAACGTTACAAAGCTCACATAGCGGACCATCTTCCGGTATCTGGAACAAACAAATAAATAAATGATTTTATTTCTGTGAGTAGGTTTGTACAAACACTTTTACACGTCATTCATATTTTAAAAATTAGATGAGATCGGCGTTTCCTATCTGAATACTCTGAGAAGAAAGGCAATAAAAAAAAGATGATTTGATGACGTACAATTTCAGGTAACTACACAATCAGCGGCCAATATTGATTTAACTATTCTACCGTCGACAAAAGTTCATGCTACGCGTGCAGTGCACTCTTTGACCAGCATTTTGTTCGGAACGAAAAACCGTTAAATCGTTGTTTGACACTATGACAATGTTTCAGTCGTTTAAAAATGTCATTATAACTGCTATGTGACATATGCGGTCACCTAGGGGTCTCATGACAACCAATAATGGAGCGTAAAGTCGGTATTTGTACTTCTATTCAACTTGTATTATATACCATTCATTGGCTGACTTCTAAGAAACTACTAAACGATAATATTGTCGTGTAATTTGGGCGTAGTTCGCGTTTTATTAACGCTTATACGATCAATCTTAAAAGAATGTGTAAAAATGTAAAACGGTTGCTTATTATAAAACATTAATTTGTTAGTTGTGCGGGCTGCAGCTTAGCATCAACCCTAATGACGCTTTTCTGGTACCTGCACGCGTACCATGACCGGGTTTTGTCGATGTAAGAATAGACAAAATGACAGTTTTTTTAATTCATTGGTTATTTTGTCTATTCTTCGGTCGCAAATCTCGTTTCTATGGTGGTCCTGCTACGGTTGCTGAGATAGTATTTAAAGTGTTTTTTTTTCGTTTTTTTTGTAACATTACATACCTGTACATTCTCCAGTCGATGTTTAAGCTTCTTGTGCAACTCTATGCCTTTAGCGCTAACGAAGGAATACCCGCACAGTTCACACACGAAGTCCGAGGGATGCTTGATGCGAATGTGACCCATGTAGGTGGTGAATTTACTGTAAATAATAAGTTTATTTATTAAAACTTTATGCACAAGTAAATGCCTGAGGCAATTTCTACCAGTCAACCTTAGGGCGATGCAGAGACAAAACATGGCAGTTGCAACAAAAGGGATAGATAACTCGAAAAAATAATGAAGTACTAATACATAGATACATACATATAAACAGATGAAACTTGTCAGGAGAAATAACGATAGGTAGAGGAGAAAACGAATCCAGCAAACCAGCGCTGGAATGATTTTACAAACTTCTCTCGAATATGTTCACGAGCTTTCACTTTGAAAGATAGCCCCGACTGGTTGCCATCCTGTAGTGCTATTCTGTAACCATCTCACCGTGAAAAGGTGGTAGGTATAGTGAGGTGAAGTGAGCTGTCAGTGCCACAGATGCTTGGGATTGACCAAGATGGGATGATACTGACACCTCACTAAACGCAAGGCTTCACGGTGAGATTTTTACAGAATCGACATGCTGATGTTCAGAGGGAGGGCATCCCAAAGAAAGACCGTACCGGCCGAAGTTATATCAAAGGTAACTTGTTGTTGATCGTGATTTGGACCTTAAACAGGTTAGACCCGCATAGCTAAAGTTCATGAAGTCGTTTTCTTTGTGGAACAAAGAACACAGAACAGAATTCAGAACTGGATTTTCATCTGCCTGGCTTTACCCGACTATGTTAAAATCGGCATCCAGTGTAACCTGATGCAGCTGGATAACAGTACTGTACATGAAGCGACTGCTTAGCTGACCTGCACAACCCAGTAACTGGGTAATACGATACCCTTGTCATGGGGTCTCAATTCGAACAAAATATAAATTGTGTTGAAAAAAAAACATAGATGGCAGCATAGGTAACCATTATGACATTAACAATCATTAAAAAGCGATATACGGCAGAATTTTGGCTGAATTATGATTGGTAAAAGTCTAAACTTCCCTGTTTAGTGCTAATTTATTTATTTCCACTGAACCCGGAGCTATAAAAATTTATATAAAAGGATTGCATGAAACGTTTTAAAAGTAGGTCGACAATTAGAGAGTCGCTTATGCTGCCATCTGTTGAAAAACTGGACGAATAAAAATTGCCAGCTCAATTGCCAGACTTAGAAAGGTTTCATTTCTTTGTATGGGACTGGGTTTCTGTACGTAGTATTATATTATCTGTGCCCTTGCTCTGTAGGCAGTATAACGAAGTATCGAAGCGTAATGAATTGGATATTACAAGCAATTTATCAAAGTTCAAAATGGATTTAAAAGTCCTAATATTTTGGTCTGTTGTCATTGTCAATATGGTTATTCTTTATTTCTTATTATTAATTTGTATTTTAATTTTCTTTGTTTCGCTATGTTTTTACGATTTGTTTTTAAAGACTACCTTGTCAAACTGAATGTAACTAAATTATAAGTAAATGATGTGGTCTCCTATAATTGGAAGCGCACACTTGTATTTCTCCCTGTTCTATGTATACTTGCATGTCATTGTGTAGCCTCTGTTGGAGATCCTATAAATTGATAAATAAAGAACTGGTTGTTTTAATAAAGACTTTCGGGCTTCTCACAACCCGTAACAATTGTCAAAGATCAACGAATGACAGGGGGGACCATTTTCTTAACATGCTTTCCGAGGTAAGGAGGTATATATAGGTGGTCACCCATCCACGGACAAACCGAGGCAAGCAACTTTTTTTCATTTCTTTTCTTTTTTTTTCATTTAACTCGACAGTTTTGAGAAATAAAACGATTGTTCCTTTGTAGGATTTGATTTTTTGGACTTGAAAGATAGTTATTTTTTTTCAAAAGATATTTTTTTTGCAAAAACATTGTGAGGGACTCACTTTGCACCCTGACCCCTCAATAGCTCAGCGAGATTTAGCATTCTGGTAATAAAAGTGATGAAACTGTAAAGCACGAATAGAGCTGTATCTTTTGTTGTTCGCGCTGGATCAATGATATTGATGAAACATATGAGTGATGCACGATTACTGACAAATGCGTGCACTGACTGGACAGGTCCAATCAATTTGTGTGATTATTTCCTCAAAAGACCATTTCAGACATCAATTCACATGGTCTTCACATGATCTGACCAAGAATATGTCTGGACTTTAAAAGCGACCACTGAGTTTGTTTCGGCCTTTCTTCTCAGAGTAGTCAGATAGGAACCGCCGACCTCATCTAGTTTTTAAAATACGATTGACGTGTAAAAGAGTTTGTACAAACCTACTTAAAGAAATTAAATCATTTATAATTGACTCTTCCTACGGCCCAACGGTAATTAAAAACCGGGCCTTGTAAAGGTAAAGTTTGACCCCAGCTTACCACAAACCAGTTTAAAAAATCACTTACACGAACTCATCTTGACAATGCGGACACCTGTACTTGGTCCCCTTATGCCACCGCTCATGTAGCCTGGCCGTTTGTCTATGGGTCGTGACGTAGGTACACTGTTTGCAGCTGAACCTTTGAGTGTGGTGTGCTGTGATATGCTTACGGAGCGCGTGCGGGTGTTTGAAGTGCGTCTTGCAAATCTCGCATTCATGTTCGCCGCATTGCTGAAAGATATAAAAGTAATCATATTGTAAATTGATTTCTGCTCGCGATTTCTTCCGTGTGAAATTTCTCGGTCCCTCATACCAGCCTGAGCTTTTACTTCGTTTTCGTTAAGCGTTCTTTCAGACATTTTTTTCGGCTCCTAAGGGGCGTAGTGCGATGTTAAATGGCCACGACCTTCCTCAAGAATTGCGTTATCAAATGCAAAATGGATTTTTCAAATTGGACTGGTTGATTTAGAGATTAGCCCAGCATTAAGATAGGAAAAAGTAAAGCAAAAGGGACATAGTTCAACCAGCCACCCTGCGATGGCGGAGGGCGTTGGCGGAGGGCGTTGGCGGTTCGATGTAATATGGTAGCCCGTTGTAGTAAGGATGTTAAAGTCGCTCTTTTCAAGGCATACTGCCAAACCTTCTACACGTGCAGCTTGTGCAGCGCTTCGCAAATGTTCGCGGAAGCCCGTGTTGACAATTTTCATGGGATTATGAGGTAGAGAACAGCGTCAATAATGGGTAGGTTGCGCAGAAGCTCCAACAGCATCCTACAAACTTTGTGTGATAAAATGGACAGTCCCTTTATAAGGCACTGGGTGCAGAGGCACGTGCCAACGTGTGTTGGGCCACGTCTTTTTTAGTTGTTTTAATTTATAAGTTTTACTAACATAGTTTTTTTAAGTCCTTGTTACTAATACTATATGGATTGTCAGTACACTGGTCCGAAATAAAGATTATATATATATATAATCGCCTCGCTTAGACCGTCCCAATTTACGGGAAGTCGTAAATTTTGCAGAGCCTCAAAAACTTTTGCGGTAACTCATGACACACCACACTGATGGATTCCATACCATTATCCGCATCATCACATTAGCATTCTGAAGGCTGCTGTGGCGGCTGACACTTCCTCCACAATAATAAGGAAATTTGTGCGAAGACTTAAACCCCTTAAAAAGTAAGGTCCACCAACAGCTTACAGAAGCTGTTGGTGTACAGATACAAAATATCAAATCAAACTAGATAACGGTTATGGGCTTGTACAGTTGCCAGTAACAGGTGAAGCAACATTTTGAAATACAGTAATATCTTAAGGTAACAACGAAATGAATAAAAATTAAGAAACCTTGCTCCTAAAAATTGAGCATTACGAACTTGGAAAACTTGCGCTCAGTTTAGTAAAATGTTATTTGAATGATAGACAACAGCATTATGGAATACCTTTCCCGTTTATGAGGTGTACATAATAAAGAGTATTATATCTATTTTCTATCTATATATCCATTGCTTCATATGTTCGAAAAGTTTGTCTGCTCAACCACGTAAATAACGCAATGAATGTTGTTGAACTTTCAAAATTAAAGCCATTGCTACTGATAGTTGTGCCCCGCTTTAGACTGATATAATTAAATTATAAACTTTATACTTACATCAGTATGTCGAGTTATGTGACTATTGTAAGCATCTTCATCCAAAAATCCTTTAAAACACGCAGTACATTTAAAAACAGAATTCTTATAATTCGAACTATCCTGCCTTTTCACTATCTCAGCGATTTGCTCTTCAACTGTCAAATCAGTAATCGTAAAAAGAGTTTCATTCAAATCATCGCTCAAAAACGGTTTCCTCCGTCGATCTATCTTTGGTTCCGTCGGATCTTTTATCTTTTTAACCCTCTTAACGGTTTTTACCGGTTTTTTTTCTTTCTCCTTTCTTTTTCTCGTTTTCTTTGTTTTGCATTTTTCTAAGGGGAGACTGTCATCCGAAGAATAATTATCTTTATCCGATAACACGAATTCTTTTTCAGAAAAGTCATCTTTATCGTTGAGGACATCCGTAATTCCGTCGTCGTTAATTCCGTGATCGTTAAGTCCGTCTTCGTTTTTGTCTGTGATATCTTCAGACAGAAAAATTTCGTTTTCTTCTTTAATATCGACATTGCATGTAGGGGGAGATTTATTATTGTCCTGAACTATTATTGGTTCATCTTCATACTCTATGTAGGAATCGTAGTGGTTTACTTCGAAATGTTTTGGTGATAATGTTGATGTTAATTGGTTGTTTAACCGGTTAATTGTTTTTATGTTTTGAACGGTTAACTGAAACAATAAAAGGAAATACCTGAAAACATTTCTTCTCAATACAATCCACCAACCCGCACTGGGCTTCCGTAGTGGATTGCGACCCATTCCCTCTCACAGAGAGTAGGCCTGTGTCCCAGCAGTAGGAATGTAATAGACTGATTGGGCTCAGATTTCTTCTACATGCCCATCCTACCCTTCTACTTGGGATCGGAGCTAACTATTTCTACAATTAACCCTTCATCACCCCCAGAGCAGTGGTGGCCCAGTGGTAACGGCCCCGACTTACGAGTTGTAGGTCGTGAGTTCAAACCCAGGCAGGCGCTTTACTTTGTGTAAATAATTTCATCACCACTGTTTTTAAAATGGTGAAGGAAAACATCGTGAGGAAACCGGCATGTCCTAGAACCAAAAAGTTCGAAGACATGTGACGTCTACCAATCCGTACTGAGCCCGCGTGGTAGATAACGGCTCACTCCCTCTCATAGAGAGGAGGCCTGTGTCCCAGCAGTGAGAACGTTATAGGTTGAATATGTAACCTTCACGTTATTCCTTGAAAGGATAGGCAGAGATATTGAAGGTCGTTTTTTGAGACGGGGCAGTTAGCCTGCCTGTACTTCCCCGTCTCAAAAACCACCCTTCCCTCACAGTTGTAGCTACAGGAAAACGTTCTAAGAGACGTTCCTTTACTTTACAAGTAATTGCTAAGTCCAAAATCTGTGAATGCACACATTTTAGAAAACTGGTACGAGCTGCCAGCGTAGCCACCTGAAGGCCAATTCTGACTTAATAAACGTTCAAATTCAAGTCGCGATCTCATCTCAGCGACAATCAATGTCAAAAATGTATGTAAACTGATTTGATTTTGGTTGAGACTGAGATTAGAATGCGAATGTTCTAGAGAATACGGGAAATGTCGCTCAGGTTTTGTCGAAGGAGGAATAGACAAAATGACAGATAGAATAGACAAAATTACTGATAGAATAGTCAAAATTACAGATAGAATAGACAAAATGACAGATAGAATAGATAAAACGACAGATAGAATAGACAAAATGACGAATTTCATTGATTCATCTGTCATTTAGTCTATTTTTCCTACGACAAAACTAGTTTCTAAGGTGGTCTTGTACGCGTACAGTTAGAAAAACGTCAGTTCTCATGTTATATTTAGGGATTAAAAACTATAATAGACCAACATAGGCAAAAGTACGAGAAAAATCAGAAAACGCAAAAAAACTTTTCCCATACATTGACCAATGTGGCAAGGCAAGACTTGCCAAAAGCAACGACATAATTGTAATACTTACACAATCCTGTTTCTTAATAACTTCTAGCATGAGTGAGTTAGCTCTTAAACTCTTGAGTCTGAATCGACTGCAGTTCATCAACCTGTGGACACATTCTATGCATAGCTTCTGCGGCAATTTATCTTCTTCACATAGCTGAAATAAACAACATAAGCTTTGGACCGCTGCGTTGCCCACGTGGATGTAGGAGAATATCCCACGGGGACGTACTACCGGGACATCTTCCGAGTTTCGCTAGCTAAATTAATTTGACCCTGTATTCTAGTCGCGCGGATAACTTTGCTTGCGCGATGCAGGATTTGGCGTGACGTCAGTTTGTTGCGTAGTTCACATGAGTCGTTGTAGATGCCGCCACAAATCAAACTGCCCGTAGTTATAATAAATTGAAATCTATGGTCTGTATCTGAAGGAGCCTTTATCTTGTAGTGAAACAGTTATAAGATGGCATGGTTAAGATTTAATAGAAATCAAAGAAAGAAGAAGAAAAGAAAAAAGGTTTATTTGCGGTAAACATGACGCAGTGATCGAACACAAACACAAAAAAGAACAAGTTAGGGGAAAATATAAGTCACATCCACGCAAAACGGCCTTAATGCTACGACGCTATGCGAGACAGAGCCCCAGCGCTGGTTTCTGGTCAACTTTTCAAGTAATTAATTACAGAATAATAGTTTAATATTTCAGTTTCATAGTGGTACAATACGATACATTTCAAAACCTCTAATTATTCCAAGAATATTAACTGATTGTGTACTGTGTAACATTACAAATCATTTCTACTGACGACTATAAAAAATTCTTGGATTAAGATAAATTAGTAAAACTTACTGATATTCCTGTGAGATTCTCAAAGGCTTGTTCCAGTTTGTAAATTCGTATATGAATTAACTTCACATCCATTACTAGACAAATTCTGCAAGCCTGAAACACATAACATTTATTATGACACCTTGAACTAGTTTATTATTACCACACACGCGTCGCACGACCTTTTTTTTTTTTTGGGTGGGAAATCATCAAATGACTTCTCCCGCTCTGGGTGGAGCGGGAGGGCGTGTCAGACTTTTACTGACTAAAACCCACCCGTGTTCCTTCAGTTGCCTGTGGCAGGGCCACCGTTATCTATATCGAATTACCCGCGACCCTGAGGCGTCGGCCCTAACGGACCCCGTCATTTTGTGCTGACATCTCTTTGAGGCGCGCGTGGAACACGACGCGCCGTCGACCCGGGCCTGGTCCCTGCCGGACGGCGAGCTACCCATTGCTCGCCGTCCGCAAGCCCGCGCCTACGGTGGCCGGGAATCTGCAGGCGACTCCCGACGCCCAGGGCGTCTCCTGCGGCGACTAGGGGCGTAAGGGCGCAAGGCTCTCTCCCTCACGCGCTCCGCCTCCTTCGTCGCAAGCATTACTGCTTCGCAGAAGGAGGTGACGGCTTTCCATTCTCTCTCGCTCCGTACCATGGCCTGGACCAGGGCCGGACGCGAGAGATCGCCGCCGCCGATCGCCTCCGCGAGGACACTGCGGTGCTCCGCCCAAGCTGGGCAGACCTCCACCGTATGCTCCACCGTGTCCTCCGGGAAATCCACACAATGGTGACACCCGGGCGTTTCCTCCCGCCTTATACGAAACAGGAACCTCCCGAAACAACCGTGTCCGGTGAGGACCTGTGTCAGGCGGAAGGTGAGGACGCCGTGGCGCCTCTCCAACCACTCCTCAAAGAGGGGACTTACCGCCGCTATTGTGGCGTGCCCAGCGTCGCACGACCTGGTTTCGTCGACGGAAGAATAAGACGAATTGAGTTTTTTTTCTTCTTAATTTCACATGTGTTTTTGTCTGTTCTGCCGTCGACGAAACTCGTTTCTTAGCGTTATGGAAAATTTCAATAACACTTTGCAAGACCGAAACGAAAGTAGATAGGTTGTGCCGGTTCCAGCTCACTTTTTTCAAGGGGTTTCAAGCGACTACTAAGCGGTCCTCAATCCTAAAAAAAAAAAAAAAAAAGGTTTTGGCATGCGCTGAGCACGAATCTGCGGTCCATTTTTGCATAGGATGCACGATTCGCGAGATACGTAAATCAATTAGCAATAATCTAATTGACATCCGCCCGGCCCGGCCACCCTCATTAGCGTTTCATTGTTCGCTATTTCTTATCTATTACTCATTCGAGAGTTCGCATTACCACTGCTTTAGGGTTCCTTATCAATTACTCATTGTGAGCGGGTTCTGCCTCTATTTTTATTTCATTTTACACTCACGCCTTCTTCCCATGGGGTTTACAAAACTATGCATTGAACATCCCTGAAACTTATATAGCAAATACATTAAGCAATATTCACCACAAACTGAAGTCAAATCATTCTGAATCCTAATCGTCCATACGAATCAAAATATTGCCCAACGCCATTTGTGTCAATATGTAAAGCTACCCAGTGTGAGCCTTGTTTATAATCCGTATCCAAATTGCATATTATATACGTAGGCAGATGGGTGTACATTTGTAAATACCTTTTGTTACGCTCCGTTCATTCATCCTCTCAACATGACCAAACCATCTTTATTTCAAACTATAAAATATGTATTGAACAGCTCATTCAGTTGGCCATTTCTTATCTATTACTCATTCGAGGGCTCTCATTACTACTGCTTTAAGGTTCCTTATCAATTACTCATTGTAAACGGGTACTACTGTTCATTGCATATATTTTTATTTCATACTACACTCACGCCTTCATCCCATGGGGGTAGGCAGAAACCACAGAACGCCACCTGTTACGATCCTACACATATATCCTATACATACACGCGCGCCGGTTGCGAGTGCTACGCATCTGACCTTTCTGAAGGACATCACCATTAAGGTCAACATATGTCCTCCTAGGGCGTCCCCTACCGCGTTTCCACTCACATCTGCCTTGTAAATACCTTTTGCTACGCTCCTTTCATTCATCCTCTCAACATGACCAAACCATCTTTATTTCAAACTATAAAATATGAACGGAACAGCTCATTCAACTAAAATATCAGTGAACCCTGTGTTCCCTGTAAATATTTCACGTGATATAACATTTTAAAAAAATCTGTTGTAAATGTAAAAACAAATATTATTTTTGTTTTAAATGGGCATTACTCTCAGCGTTATATTCCGTAAACAATAACGCGGATCTGGTATCATCGTAAGCTATACAAGGTGTTTTTTTATATCCCATAACTCTAGGGTATGATTGAGACCATATCAAAAAATCAACTGGCATATGAATTATGTTTCAATCATCCTTTGTTTTTTTCATTTTTCATACAAAATTATTCGACAAAGTCACGATTATTAATGTAAAACACCCTAACGTGAAATATGACAACGTCGCATTTTCTTATACTCGATACCTAGACACATCGAGGGTCTATTTTGTACGGTACGCAAACAAAATTGGCAACCTCGCAAAAGTAAATATACGTAAATAGATTTGTCATACTGATGACAATTTTGGACCTAATTTAATTATGATTGATGATATCTCTGAAACTATGCATTTTTGGACCACCTATTCTAGGAGTTTAAGTATTATTTTTACCTACAGAATATAACCCTAGAAAAACAGGTTGTATATGTAGGGTGCCGTACAACCTCACCGATGCTCAGAAGCAGGCCCGGGTGGAACGGTCTCGGTGTGTTTACGACATCATTACAGGTTTACAGATTTATCAATACGATCCAGAAACGAAGCGCCTGTCGACAGTTTGGGTATTTAAAAAACGAATTAACGCCTACCAAAGTGAAGCGATCTAGAAGCGACTGGCTACTTGATCAATTCCTTTACGGAACTAAAGAAGCATCAACGCTGAATGGGAAACTACCAAATGTTGTTTTCTCTGTTGTGAACAACAAGCGACCAAACACGGGGCTCCGCGGTCTACTGCTCCACCACGACAACGTGCCTTCGCACACCGCGCTCAAAACGAGCGACTTCCAGAACCGCACGCCGGTCAAACTCCTTACAGCCCTTACCTAGCACCGTGTGACTTCTTTTTATTCCCGAAAATAAAATAACTGCTTAAAGGGATACAATTTTCGTCGCCTGAAGATGCGCTGTCAGCGTTCGAGCAGGCTGTAAACGAGGTGTCTACGGTAGACTGGAAAAAGTTTTTCAGACGCATGAAACTTTTTACAGAGGCTAGTGGAGAGTATTTCGTCCATACGAATCAAAATATTGCCCAACGCTATATATTATATACGTTGGTACATTCATGGCTATACATGGGTAGCCTATTGAGGAGTTCATCTTTGCAACGCACCCCGAAGGAATGTGAAATAACTTTGTAAGATCGCACATTAGGAACTGTGTTGACTCATTAAGTTACTATCAGTTGCGTTGTAAGCACTTAAGAATTTGCTTTAGATTAGAAATTACTTAGTGGTGCTATATAAGAGCAGCCCACTCAGTCAGACCATAGTCAACTGGTTTGGTAGCAGTGGATAGTGACAGTACTACGTTTTGTGTTACTTCAACGCATCAACGGTAATGGAGGTAAGTGTTTATTCTATTGAAAATTACTTTTCTTTCTTTCTGACTTTTTATTTACATTAACTTTGCCTTGCGTGTGTGAAAAAAATGATATTAACGTGTTTTCTGTGTTTGTTGCAGAAATCATTAAGTTTCTTAGACAATACCTGTAAGCTGCATTACTACTCACTACTTTCCCCTCAACACGAAGAAGACAGTGGTGACATCGTCATTATTAACACATGCGATGGGAGAAAAATTAAATCTCAGACGATTCATTTTGGAGGATGTTGCAGGTGACAATGTGGAAGTGAAATAGTGGTTTCAGTTATTAAATGACACAACGTCAGAGTGTTTCGCTCACGAACTGTTCGCCGAACAAATAGATAACGATTTAATCAACTGTTTAATTTATGTTGTAAGGGAGTGTGTTATAGGGATATTTGAAAGTTTTCATTTACGTTTTTTTTTTGTGTACTTCATTATGAATCTAGAAAATATAAAGTATATTATTGATGTAGATGGGTTTCAGATGTCAAAAAAAATGTACTTTAAAGAAGTAGCAATTTACAATATTCAGGATAATATCCTTTATTTGTTTTACATAAAACTCCCAACATGGTTGTTAGATTATAAACATGATAGAACAATCAAATTCGTTATGAGACATATTCACGGAATGCAATTAAAAAATTATGATAATGATATTAGTTTTTCAGAGTTTTTAAAACGAGTAAAGAGTTTTTTTGATCCAAACAAGCATTTCACGTGGGCTTACAAAGGGGGGATAGTAGAAAGAGATTTTTTTGCAAGTTTGGGGTATAAATCGTATAACTTAGAAGCAATCCATTGTCCGAAAGTGGAAATAATTATAGAAAAATTTAAATTACACCGACTTAGTAATTGTACGAGGCATGTAGCATACAAAGGAAATCCATCTCGCAGCGCTCATTGTAGTGGTGTAGAGGTGCGAGCATTCTCACTGTGGTTAGAAAATCATTTACTCAATCGATAAGTTTAGTGTGTAATATTTTTGTGTAGTTACCTAGTTTTTTCATATTATGTATCTAGTTTATTTGTATTGACTAGGAACTCATTTGAATATAAGTAGTAACCTGTTAGTACTTATTAAGTCTTTTACATGTATATCTAATAATAAATGTGTAAATTTTGTGTGTATACCTGATTAACTGTTATTGTTAAGTTTTTTGTATGTCATAATTAACGTTTAAGATTTATGTATACCTAATTAAATAAAAACAGATAAATGTCAGCAAGCTTCAGCTAGGTCAGTCAAATAAATCAAGTTGTGCTTTAATTCATTTTGTTTTCTTTATTTATCCAACTTGTAGAATCACAGTTTCTCTTCGACACTTTCGCCACTAGGTATACATCAGGATATTTACCTTTTTGGAGTTCCTGTTCATAAAATCCACCTAAGATTGGTTGTTTCCTTTCATCTTTCAACTGATAGGTCACAGGATTGGGGTTATTCACTTTCACTACTTGAAATATTTCCGAATCTTTTAAATTCACATATTCATTATCAAATGTATTATTATTATTGTTGTTGAATCTGCATTGGAAACAGAATTTTAACTTATAAATTATAAGTAGAGTAGATCAATTCAACACCGTTACATTTTGAAACTCCTGAAGTGTTTTTAAATTCAATTAAAACATATGTTTTTTTTATACAACAGTGGATTCATCAACATTAAAAAATAAGTTAAATTTCATACTGCACGCTGATTTGTTCAACAAACCAAAGATTTTATAGATCCTACGTTTGACTTTCAAACATTCAATTACGAGTACATAATTTGTCAAGATGACTTCAATATTTTCTTTTCATCTTTACATGATACAATAACTAGTAAAATTAGTGAATGTATTTGAAAAAAAAGATAGTAGGTGGAATCTAAAAAACATAAATTCTATAAACATTAACATCAATAAATTCAACCAACTACATGGTACTTGACACATAGATCTTCCCCGTGATATAAAATTATAAAATGCTGTTGTAAATGTAAAAACATAGATATTTTTTTACGCTAACGCTAATTTTCTTTCTTTTCAATATACAAAATTGAAAAAAAGTTGTTTTTTCAAATATGAAAATTATGGTACAATTGTAAAACAATTTAATTTTTTCAACTACTAAACAGTGAAACTTTAAAAAAGATTTGGTTCGGTCAAACTATTTGAAATGATAAAATAAAATAATTTATTTTTGATGCAAAATTTGTGGTTTGCATCGATTTAATTTACTCATGGTTTTGTATTTTAGATATTTCTTAAAAACGCCGATGCATAATTTTCAATAATATAAAGTTTTTCAATATACAAAATTAATAATAATGGTAAAATTGTAAAATAATTTCATTTTTTCAACTACGAAATAGTGAAACTTTAAAAAAGATTTGGTTCGGTCAAACGATAAAATAAAATAATTTATTTTTGATGCAAAATTTCTGGTTTTCATCGATTTAATTTACTCATGGTTTTGTATTTTAGATATTTCTTAAAAACGCCGATGCATAATTTTCAATAATATAAAGTTTTTCAATATACAAAATTAATAATAATGGTAAAATTGTAAAATAATTTCATTTTTTCAACTACGAAATAGTGAAACTTTAAAAAAGATTTGGTTCGGTCAAACGATAAAATAAAATAATTTATTTTTGATGCAAAATTTGTGGTTTGCATCGATTTAATTTACTCATGGTTTTGTATTTTAGATATTTCTTAAAAACGCCGATGCATAATTTTCAATAATATAAAATTTTTCAATATACAAAATTAATAATAATGGTAAAATTGTAAAATAATTTCATTTTTTCAACTTCGAAATAGTGAAACTTTAAAAAAGATTTGGTTCGGTCAAACGATAAAATAAAATTAAAAAAATATTATCAAAATATATCTAAAATACAAAACCATGAGTAAATTAAATCGATGCAACCCACAATTTTTACATCAAAAATAAATTATTTTATTTTATCGTTTGACCGAAACAAATCTTTTTTAAAGTTTCACTGTTTAGTAGTTGAAAAAATTAAATTGTTTTACAATTGTACCATAATTTTCATATTTGAAAAAACAACTTTTTTCAATTTTGTATATTGAAAAGAAAGAAAATTAGCGTTAGCGTAAAAAAATATCTATGTTTTTACATTTACAACAGCATTTTATAATTTTATATCACGGGGAAGATCTATGTGTCAAGTACCATGTAGTTGGTTGAATTTATTGATGTTAATGTTTATAGAATTTATGTTTTTTAGATTCCACCTATTATCTTTTTTTTCAAATACATTCACTAATTTTACTAGTTATTGTATCATGTAAAGATGAAAAGAAAATATTGAAGTCATCTTGACAAATTATGTACTCGTAATTGAATGTTTGAAAGTCAAACGTAGGATCTATAAAATCTTTGGTTTGTTGAACAAATCAGCGTGCAGTATGAAATTTAACTTATTTTTTAATGTTGATGAATCCACTGTTGTATACAAAAAACATATGTTTTAATTGAATTTAAAAACACTTCAGGAGTTTCAAAATGTAACGGTGTTGAATTGATCTACTCTACTTATAATTTATAAGTTAAAATTCTGTTTCCAATGCAGATTCAACAACAATAATAATACATTTGATAATGAATATGTGAATTTAAAAGATTCGGAAATATTTCAAGTAGTGAAAGTGAATAACCCCAATCCTGTGACCTATCAGTTGAAAGATGAAAGGAAACAACCAATCTTAGGTGGATTTTATGAACAGGAACTCCAAAAAGGTAAATATCCTGATGTATACCTAGTGGCGAAAGTGTCGAAGAGAAACTGTGATTCTACAAGTTGGATAAATAAAGAAAACAAAATGAATTAAAGCACAATTTGATTTATTTGACTGACCTAGCTGAAGCTTGCTGACATTTATCTGTTTTTATTTAATTAGGTATACATAAATCTTAAACGTTAATTATGACATACAAAAAACTTAACAATAACAGTTAATCAGGTATACACACAAAATTTACACATTTATTATTAGATATACATGTAAAAGACTTAATAAGTACTAACAGGTTACTACTTATATTCAAATGAGTTCCTAGTCAATACAAATAAACTAGATACATAATATGAAAAAACTAGGTAACTACACAAAAATATTACACACTAAACTTATCGATTGAGTAAATGATTTTCTAACCACAGTGAGAATGCTCGCACCTCTACACCACTACAATGAGCGCTGCGAGATGGATTTCCTTTGTATGCTACATGCCTCGTACAATTACTAAGTCGGTGTAATTTAAATTTTTCTATAATTATTTCCACTTTCGGACAATGGATTGCTTCTAAGTTATACGATTTATACCCCAAACTTGCTAAAAAATCTCTTTCTACTATCCCCCCTTTGTAAGCCCACGTGAAATGCTTGTTTGGATCAAAAAAACTCTTTACTCGTTTTAAAAACTCTGAAAAACTAATATCATTATCATAATTTTTTAATTGCATTCCGTGAATATGTCTCATAACGAATTTGATTGTTCTATCATGTTTATAATCTAACAACCATGTTGGGAGTTTTATGTAAAACAAATAAAGGATATTATCCTGAATATTGTAAATTGCTACTTCTTTAAAGTACATTTTTTTTGACATCTGAAACCCATCTACATCAATAATATACTTTATATTTTCTAGATTCATAATGAAGTACACAAAAAAAAAACGTAAATGAAAACTTTCAAATATCCCTATAACACACTCCCTTACAACATAAATTAAACAGTTGATTAAATCGTTATCTATTTGTTCGGCGAACAGTTCGTGAGCGAAACACTCTGACGTTGTGTCATTTAATAACTGAAACCACTATTTCACTTCCACATTGTCACCTGCAACATCCTCCAAAATGAATCGTCTGAGATTTAATTTTTCTCCCATCGCATGTGTTAATAATGACGATGTCACCACTGTCTTCTTCGTGTTGAGGGGAAAGTAGTGAGTAGTAATGCAGCTTACAGGTATTGTCTAAGAAACTTAATGATTTCTGCAACAAACACAGAAAACACGTTAATATCATTTTTTTCACACACGCAAGGCAAAGTTAATGTAAATAAAAAGTCAGAAAGAAAGAAAAGTAATTTTCAATAGAATAAACACTTACCTCCATTACCGTTGATGCGTTGAAGTAACACAAAACGTAGTACTGTCACTATCCACTGCTACCAAACCAGTTGACTATGGTCTGACTGAGTGGGCTGCTCTTATATAGCACCACTAAGTAATTTCTAATCTAAAGCAAATTCTTAAGTGCTTACAACGCAACTGATAGTAACTTAATGAGTCAACACAGTTCCTAATGTGCGATCTTACAAAGTTATTTCACATTCCTTCGGGGTGCGTTGCAAAGATGAACTCCTCAATAGGCTACCCATGTATAGCCATGAATGTACCAACGTATATAATATATAGCGTTGGGCAATATTTTGATTCGTATGGACGAAATACTCTCCACTAGCCTCTGTAAAAAGTTTCATGCGTCTGAAAAACTTTTTCCAGTCTACCGTAGACACCTCGTTTACAGCCTGCTCGAACGCTGACAGCGCATCTTCAGGCGACGAAAATTGTATCCCTTTAAGCAGTTATTTTATTTTCGGGAATAAAAAGAAGTCACACGGTGCTAGGTAAGGGCTGTAAGGAGTTTGACCGGCGTGCGGTTCTGGAAGTCGCTCGTTTTGAGCGCGGTGTGCGAAGGCACGTTGTCGTGGTGGAGCAGTAGACCGCGGAGCCCCGTGTTTGGTCGCTTGTTGTTCACAACAGAGAAAACAACATTTGGTAGTTTCCCATTCAGCGTTGATGCTTCTTTAGTTCCGTAAAGGAATTGATCAAGTAGCCAGTCGCTTCTAGATCGCTTCACTTTGGTAGGCGTTAATTCGTTTTTTAAATACCCAAACTGTCGACAGGCGCTTCGTTTCTGGATCGTATTGATAAATCTGTAAACCTGTAATGATGTCGTAAACACACCGAGACCGTTCCACCCGGGCCTGCTTCTGAGCATCGGTGAGGTTGTACGGCACCCTACATATACAACCTGTTTTTCTAGGGTTATATTCTGTAGGTAAAAATAATACTTAAACTCCTAGAATAGGTGGTCCAAAAATGCATAGTTTCAGAGATATCATCAATCATAATTAAATTAGGTCCAAAATTGTCATCAGTATGACAAATCTATTTACGTATATTTACTTTTGCGAGGTTGCCAATTTTGTTTGCGTACCGTACAAAATAGACCCTCGATGTGTCTAGGTATCGAGTATAAGAAAATGCGACGTTGTCATATTTCACGTTAGGGTGTTTTACATTAATAATCGTGACTTTGTCGAATAATTTTGTATGAAAAATGAAAAAAACAAAGGATGATTGAAACATAATTCATATGCCAGTTGATTTTTTGATATGGTCTCAATCATACCCTAGAGTTATGGGATATAAAAAAACACCTTGTATAGCTTACGATGATACCAGATCCGCGTTATTGTTTACGGAATATAACGCTGAGAGTAATGCCCATTTAAAACAAAAATAATATTTGTTTTTACATTTACAACAGATTTTTTTAAAATGTTATATCACGTGAAATATTTACAGGGAACACAGGGTTCACTGATATTTTAGTTGAATGAGCTGTTCCGTTCATATTTTATAGTTTGAAATAAAGATGGTTTGGTCATGTTGAGAGGATGAATGAAAGGAGCGTAGCAAAAGGTATTTACAAGGCAGATGTGAGTGGAAACGCGGTAGGGGACGCCCTAGGAGGACATATGTTGACCTTAATGGTGATGTCCTTCAGAAAGGTCAGATGCGTAGCACTCGCAACCGGCGCGCGTGTATGTATAGGATATATGTGTAGGATCGTAACAGGTGGCGTTCTGTGGTTTCTGCCTACCCCCATGGGATGAAGGCGTGAGTGTAGTATGAAATAAAAATATATGCAATGAACAGTAGTACCCGTTTACAACGAGTAATTGATAAGGAACCTTAAAGCAGTAGTAATGAGAGCCCTCGAATGAGTAATAGATAAGAAATGGCCAACTGAATGAGCTGTTCAATACATATTTTATAGTTTGAAATAAAGATGGTTTGGTCATGTTGAGAGGATGAATGAACGGAGCGTAACAAAAGGTATTTACAAATGTACACCCATCTGCCTACGTATATAATATGCAATTTGGATACGGATTATAAACAAGGCTCACACTGGGTAGCTTTACATATTGACACAAATGGCGTTGGGCAATATTTTGATTCGTATGGACGATTAGGATTCAGAATGATTTGACTTCAGTTTGTGGTGAATATTGCTTAATGTATTTGCTATATAAGTTTCAGGGATGTTCAATGCATAGTTTTGTAAACCCCATGGGAAGAAGGCGTGAGTGTAAAATGAAATAAAAATAGAGGCAGAACCCGCTCACAATGAGTAATTGATAAGGAACCCTAAAGCAGTGGTAATGCGAACTCTCGAATGAGTAATAGATAAGAAATAGCGAACAATGAAACGCTAATGAGGGTCGCCGGGCCGGGCGGATGTCAATTAGATTATTGCTAATTGATTTACGTATCTCGCGAATCGTGCATCCTATGCAAAAATGGACCGCAGATTCGTGCTCAGCGCATGCCAAAACCTTTTTTTTTTTTTTTTTTTAGGATTGAGGACCGCTTAGTAGTCGCTTGAAACCCCTTGAAAAAAGTGAGCTGGAACCGGCACAACCTATCTACTAACGAACTCAAGACACCATGCTCAGCTGTAGCGCTTCAGACCACTAGACCCGGAGTCCTGCAGGCAGAATTTGTGTTCGGTTGATGGCAACAGGCTCGCCCCCTATTACATGGGACTACTTAAACATAACTGGCAAAATGTGCCCGTGCGAAACCCTTCGGAGATAACAAGATCAGCACGCGCGGCATGACCATCACGGAATAGGAAAAACAAGTGGAAGTGCCCGTCAGTTAACCCGCGTGTGTCACAATTATGCGGAAAAATATGTAAAATAATAACAACCTTCGGCCGTTTTAATAAGACTTAATTTTGTATGAACAACCAAATTAAATTTTAACGAAATGCTTATTTGTTGTTCATACAAAATTAAGACTTATAACAACTGACGAAAGTTTGTTGCTGCAGTAGCTGCGTGGGCACTTCCACCTGTTTTTTCTATTCCGTGATGACCACAATAGAAACGAGTTTTTTCGACGGAAGAATAGACAAAAAGCCAGATGAAAAAAAGAAATCTGTCATTTTGTCTATTATTTCGCCGACAAAAGCCCGGTCTTGCTACGAGTGCAGGTGTGATGTTGTATAACACCTTAGTTAAGCGTTGGCAGACCAATGGCCAGGTGGGTGGACGACCTACAGAGAATCGCAGGGAAGTCATTGATGAGACTGGCACAAAACAGGGAAGCATGGCACAAAAAGAGGTCTATTCTTAGCAGTGGAAAAAGGCGGACAATAATAATGTCGACGATGATGTTGAACAACAGTAGTGCTATTTTGTAACCATCTCACCGTTGAAAACTTAGGAGATGTGAGCTGTTAGTGCCACTGATGCTAGGGATTGACCAAGACGGGATGACACTGACAGTTCCACGCAAGTCTTCACGATGAGATTTTTACAGAATCTACATGCTGGTTTATTTTGTTCTGTTCTTGGAAAACCCTAGTTTTTTACTGTTATTCTACGAAAATGATTTACCTTCAAACTGGCGGGTTCTCCATAGTCACAGTTTGAAGAATCCTGTAAAAGAAATTCATGGGTCTAAAAAAATCTTACTATCCTAATTCTAACTTAATATTATAAATGCGAAAATAAAGTTTGTTTGTTTGTTACGCTTTCACGCCAAAACGGCTAAACTAATTTGGATGAAATTTGGCACACAGATAGAACATTATCTGGGTACGGACATAGACTTTTCATCCTAGGGCAAGAGCTAGTATGTATTACTATAAACAAAATTTCAACAAAGAAAATAAAACTGCCCCTATTCTTTGCAAGATATTTTAAATCATTAAGATAAATAATGTCTTAGCCCAGGTACATGATTTTGTATCGCGGCCATTTTCTTTCGCGCACTGGATTTTCAACGCACTGCTCAGTTGAAAATCCAACAGTTGTTTTTTGACGCGCTCGGATGCGACTCCCCTGTATTTTCAACTCTCGTTCGAACGAGAGTTGAAAATACAGGGCGCCATAAAAATAGTGGCGTTTAATCCCCGTTTGTACCTGTAAAAAGACTGAACTGGCTGTGATGTGTGTGATGAATGCACTGGTGGACTCGCTGCTTTCAAATGGACTGGCATGCTACGGTAATTTTTTTTTATATAAATAGACTTATGAAACGATTAGTTGATAAAAATACAAACAAAACAATGTAAAAGCAGTGATTACGAAGAATTATTCTGTTAATGAAGGATGTTGCCAACCTTCAAAAAGTGTTTTTGTTTTTGGCCTTAGAACATTATTGAAAGGGTGAGTTTAAAATCAAGGAATAAATAGGCGATTCGTAGTACCCATTTATATTTCCTATTATGAACAATGTAGAATATGCTTAGTCCCAAGAATTTTTAATGACATACCTCTTGATTTAGAAAGAAACTACCACTAAAATGTGTTTTCAAAATTAAATGAGGAAGTTTCTTTTTAACACCTTTTGTCAAAACCTGATAAATGGAGATGCCTCGCCCGCGTGTTTTGAAATGCTAAGCAATTTAAAATGTTATTAGCATAACGTAATAGTCAGCCTGTGTGTTGCTGTAAAATATGTGTGTTTAGTTTTAGGTAATGTTTGGAGGTAAATGTATTCTTGGTAATGGAAAAGTCCCCCCAAGATAAAAATATAAAATTATTTATGGGAGTTACATCTGCCAAAAAATTGCTTTGCAGTTTGGCAGAAGTCGTTTTTTTTTGCAAGACTAAGGATGCCAGAATAAAAGCTTTTACATTATTTTTTTCATGACTCATGTCTGCTTGAGTCTTACTTGAATGGAGGGGGGGCGTGTATAACATAGGCAGAATTTAATTCATTTTTACCCAGCTTCCCCCCACCCCTTGTCAGCAAAAGTAAGCAAAGCTTTTACCTCCCCTCATATGCTTACATAGAGACAATTTTTTTTTTATGTGTTCAGCTTTCTGCATTGTTATTCATGTTTCAAGAAATAAGGAATTTAATTAAATAAATTCAAGCAAATTATTAACTTTGTGTTCAAATATTATATGCTTAACCACAGATAATATAATAATACGTACAGATACCCCATCCCATACAAAGAAATGAAACCTCCCTAAGTCTGGCAATTGAGCTGGCAATTTTTCCTCGTGAATTTTTTCAACAGATGGCAGCATCAGCGACTCACTAATTGCCAGAGACTGTAGTTTGACAACGCCATCTAGGAGTCGACCTACTTTTAAAACGTTACGTGCAATCCTTTTTATATAGAGATTTATAGTTCCGGGTTCAGAATTACATGTTATTAGATTTCTTTTGTCTTTCTATGTTAAAAAAATAAAGTAGGTGATTTAAATAAGTATAAAATTTTTGGAAACTGTGAAGAGCCATCCAGCCAGCCATGGTCCTGACGAATTGAGTAAAACGCCATCTATTGCAAAAAGCCCCAAACAAAATGATTAACAGATATCATTAAAAGGGTTCGAATTAAATATTTTATTTTTAAAATACGTGCATTATGAGTGGAAATGGATACAACAGTACTTAACAAGTAACTTTTGACTTATACCAATCATATTTCAGCCAAAATTCTGCCGTTTTTCGATTTTGATTGATTTTCGAGTTGAGACCCCATTAACTTACATATAAAAAATATTTATTTATATTTTCTAAATATTGCTGAGGTAATCACTATCCAGACCCCATCCCCCATGTCAACAAAAGTAAGCAAAGCAACCCCCCCCCCCCCCCTCTTTGGTGTGTTTGAGAGTTTTTTGAAAAGTCAATTGATGTTTACAAGCTACCATTAAGTGTTGTTAGTTGTGTTCTTGTTGTCAATGTTGTTGTGTATGTTTGTTGTTGTTGTTTATGTTCACTCAGAAAGAGTCTATAACTTTATATCTTTTATTCTGCTAGTAGTATAGCTTTATATGTTTTATTCTGCTAGTCTATTTTCAAATCATATCTATGTTGTAAATTGGATTGCTGTTTTTTTTTTATTATAACTGGTGTAAAAAGACACTTAAGGAAGATAACAGTCACTTGTACTAGTTGTCATTGTTTTTTTATTTTTTTGTAAAGGACCATACCTGGGAAGCTTCTGGTTACAGAGATATTAAGGGTCAAAATTCCAACTTCTACTCACGTTTTTTAATGAAAACATGTTTTCAATGTTATAACAAAACATTAAATAACTTCACGACTCCTGTACGGTTGTAAGCCACCATACCTGTATGCATGTGTTACATTGCGCACTACCACAAACAGCAAATCTTCACACCAGAAATAAAATTCGCTTCCCAGCAATTATTTTTTGCAATGTTACTTAGTTTTATGTTCAGAATGTGTTGTTGACTGCTATGTGATGAGTCTTATTGCACCCTTTATTATGTAAACTGTGTTATCATTCTTATTTACCTGAACAATCAAAGGCACAGCCCCAGCCCTAACCTTCCGTAGCCCATTCTTAGTCTCGTACAAGTCTTCACACAAAAAATGCTCAGAGCACACTGCACTCCTGTCCCTCGGTTCCCAAGATTCTTTACCGAGGGCCTTGACCCAGGATTTACGGAGTGATGGCTCATTTGGGAAGCTGAAAACAAGATACAATAGTGATTAAGGATGTTATAGAGGCCTATTTTTTGTAATAAACAGCTAATAGAGTTGACAATACAAAATAATGTAGTAAAGTAAAATATTCCTGTTTTTTTTAAAGTTTTATTGGTAGTGCACTGTACTATAATTGCAAATAAGATTATTGTGTCTGTAATCAGTTAATATAATTCAAATATTTTCAATAAATGACTTAAATGCGCGTATGCGAAACGCATCACCAATGATATACTTAAATGTAAGAAAATCGCTTAGACTTACACATGGAACGTGATTCCCTGGGATTTGGATATGTGTCTCGAATCATTCTTGCAGCTCGGCACACAACACCTCATTTTAAATATATATTTCTCACAATAAACACAATTATTAGACGACTGAAATCACAACAGAGGGATCCAATCAAAGACATCATTTTTTCGTTGGAACACACATTTCTTTAAAAGGTTTTCGGAACAACATTTGAGGTTTGTTAACAAGAATCACATTAAGCAATAGGTTTTGTTTATTTCAAGACGATTAGATAATATTTAGCAAAAATTCGTAAAATACTTGACTGTCATATTTCAAGCCGACAAATGGTGGATTGACCAATAGAGATGTTAATGTCATTTATGATCATGACATTCATTGCACTCTTCCAACATGATATAACCTTGGTGTTCAAGAAAGTGAGAGAAAATATCAGTTGTCATTGGCTTCTCTTCCGAATTTAGCGGTATAACAATAACAATGTATGTAAACATAACTATACATTGCTGCTTTCTCTCACACACACACTAGGATAGATCAGCTGGAAACAGACAGACGCTACGAAGCTTTAGTGGGTTTTTAGAGTTGGCCTTGTAAAATAATACTAAACATCTAACCTTCAGAACAACTTACTAAGCTCTAGTTCATTCGTTAAGTGAGTTGACACACCTTTACACGCGTTTCCTGCAAGCAATCAATCTACGGCTAGACCCCTTTATGTTAAAGAAAATGCAAAAAGAAAAGCGTTACAGGCGCTTTTGTGACTTTTTAGAGAAAAAGTAAAACTATGGCGTCAACTTTGAAAACGGACGCCACAATTTTATTGTGTGAACAAAAGCATAAAGAATCAATTGACACTTCGGTCGGACCATAACAAATAATAATAAATGATTTTTATTTCGGAACACAGAATCTATAGTGTTAGTAACAAAATAATAATGAAATATGGAAATATAAATAATGGCCTTTGATCCTAAAATAAGTTATTTGTGAGGTGGTAGTTTTTGGAACCAACATTTTATACAAGACTTAGGGTCGGCTTTTGCTTGTATTTTAACCTTTTCGAACAGTGCCCCCCAATGATTTCACAAATTAGTCGTTCGTCGTAACAACTGGATATATTGGAAAAACGTTCCCCACAGGCGTTTCCTTTTCTTCCAGCTTTAGATTTTGTTTATTGTAATATGAAGATAAAAAGCATAAAGTAACAATATCTAGTGTTTTGTTGAGTATCATCATTTAAAAATGGGGAAAAAGAAAACTATTCGTGGTGGAGATCGAACAGTGATATTACGAGTCCTAAGATATTTTGAAGAAGAAAACCGAGGGCAGGATTTTTCCAGTGAATGAAGTAGGTACAAAAAAGAACATGTGCGGCGACTGGAGTCAGTCTTAGTACGGTTATGCGAGTAAAAGAGGAAGACAGACAAATTTTACTGGTATTGCAAGTTTAACCGAGATAATTACTAGAAAACATAGTAGAATGCAAAGAATTAATGAATGACCTCTGCCTGCTTGCATCTATCTTAACCATATCCAAAATATAACAGTCAATCTACTAGTATTTCGGCCAATCAAACAATTTGTTTACTTTAGTTTTTACTGGAAATAAGGGTCTTTTCCCACACAAACAGCCAAACAACGATACACTTTTTTTTTTACATTATGTAGGTATCTGCAATCAGACTTTCAGCTCCTGTTTCTTTCATGGCGCGTTTATGCAGGGCTCCAGTGAGCACCACACATATGGTAATCATTTATTAAGCTCGAGGATGTGGAGCCTTTTGAGTTGATTGTTGCTGAAGCTGTACCCTAATTGCGTAATACACAATCAATCGGTATCTGAATCGGTTTGTAGTGGCCTACTATTCATGCAGGTCTACCAGCATACTTCATCGAGAGCTTACGGAAGGTAAGCTCTCGATGAGGGAGTAAGGGAGTTGTCAAATAGTTATATTTTTTATTTTTGGAAGGGGCTCGTTTCAGTCCAGTGTGGTGTTGGTAAGTAGTTGAACGTTGACTTCGATGGGAGAATTAAAATCTAACGGCTTCGCGGGATCTAGGTAGAGATGGTGTTGTCTGTACCTATACATTTTGGGTGTCATTTATCTTCATGAGGGATAGAAGAATATACTGATAGTAAAAAATACATACAAGGACAGACTTCAAAACAATCCAAATCAGTTGGCCTTAGACCAGCAGCCTAATTGCGTAACACATTTTCGTAAACGATTACGACTAATCTGTTTTATTTTGACAGTTCAACAACATTAATTGCGTTTTTTACATTTTTGAGCAGATTTTTTATCGAACCTATAAAGCAATGGATTAGCAATCTGTTTCAAAACATTTCAGATTCCGATTGATTGTGTATTACGCAATTAGAGTACAGCTTAAGCATCTCAATTTGTGACGGCAAGTATGGCAACACCACCAATGCCGCATCTGAAGCCAACGGTGACCACTTAGGGCGAATTTCACCAATGAAACTGAACGCAGAGCTGACAGTGTCAATATCCCGTAGAAAATAATGACACTGAAAGCTCTTAAACGGAGTTTATGTACTGATCGCGTTCGATTTCATTGGTGAAATCAGACCTTCGTCAGTTAGGCCCACTAAGAGTGGATTTCACCAATGAAACTGAACGCGATCAGCAAATAAACTACGTTTAAGAGCTGTCAGTGTCATTATTTTCTAGGGAATTTTGACACTGGCAGCTCTTGAACGCGTTTTAGATGTGCTGAACGCGTTCAGTAACATTGGTGAAATCGGCACTAAGTGTTCTCTATGTCTCCGTCTTTGGCACCCTCTATTGTAAATAGTGGACTAAAATTTATAATAAATTGTATACTATCAAAATGAATTATGTAGATGAATAATTAAAAACTTATTCATCATTATCCTCAATACTAATTTGAACGGAATCTTAGGTAAAGCAGAATGTCATGCAAAACGGTAATATCACAGGGCGGTCACTGGGAGAATGCGTTCTTGACACCTGTCAGTTTCATACAAACGAATACGTGTTTTGCGAATTTGATCTCTCTTCGGCCTTGGCACAGGCAACTGAAGGAACACGAGTGGGGTTTAGTCAGTAAAAGTCTGAAACGCCCTCCCGCTACACCCAGAGCGGGACAAGTCATTTGATGATTCCTCCCTCCCCAATTTTTTTTTACGTCGGAACGTTTCATTGGTAAAATCCACTCCACTCCATTAAGTCCACGCTTAGGGTGGATTTCACCAATGAAACTGAACGCGATAAGTACATAAACTACGTTTAAGAGCTGTCATTGTCATTATTTTCTATGAAATATTGACAGTACCCGCTCATGAACGCGTTTTAGATGTGCTAAACGCGTTCAGTAACATTGGTGAAATTGGCATCAAGGGTGGATTTCACCAATGAAACTGGGCGCGATCAGCACATAAACCACGTTTAAGAGCTCTCGGTTTCACTATTGTCTATGGTATATTGACACTGACAGGTCTTGAACGCGTTTTAGATGTACTAAACGCGTTCATGGCACTTAGTGTAAGATTGATAAAAAATGCAAAAATAATTTGTAAGTTTATTGGTAAATAAATAAATTACACGATAATGTTACTAAAAGATTTTACTTGATTGTTAGGGCTGCATACGATACGGGTTGAGGCAACTGTATTTTTACAAGTGCATAATAATATTTTCTTTTAGATGTTGAGCCCTTCTGCCCTTTAACTGAGATATGGCTCTCGCTTGCTCAAATAAAAAAAACATAAACAACATTATTAAAATAGTTATCTGTCTCATAAAAACATAGTAATTTTAACAATCAAGATTTATGTTAAAATGGAAATCAATACTTATTATTTTTGTAAAGAGCATTTCTTTTATTTAAATAATAAATTATTTAAAGCTACGTATTAAATACGAAAGTTTATATCTCGAATGTCGACCATGGTAGCCAAGTGAGATTTTAGCCTAAAGGTTCATGCACACACGTCAGTCAAGTCATTGTCAAGTCGCTGATCATTCACGTCAATTTCAGGGACGCCTTACGGCCAAACCCAATTACTTATGACAGATCGCTACCGAACTGATGATGGCCAGTACAATTCTATCCGTCCCTGTCAAATAAATAGCTGTCAACACGTAGGATAGCACACTTTGACTTTATTAAGACGTTAAAACCAGAGATTGATAGGTTTTTCTATGCAAAATTGGAGATAGATACGTTATTGGGTTCGGCCGTTAATCAAATCAAATCAAAATATTTTATTTCACATAGACCTACATGGGCACTTATGAAACGTCAGATTCTAGGTGCACGGTTCCAATTGGTCGTTTCCCATGGAGAAGAGCCGGCAAGAAACTCCATGGTTACTCTTTTAAAAATATGTCTTTTACAATGTTTTCCAATTACAGTGTTATGAGGTATGGGAGGACAGTGTAGGCCTGTCAACAAGTACCATATGATAAACAAATAGACAATTGTCTATAAATTTATAATCCACAGGGCCTACGACGTTCTCACATTTACAAAATATAAAATAATCTAATAAAGTAAAATCAAAAACGAATTAAAAATACAAGTCTTGACTTTCCGGCAACGCGTTTACTGAGAAACTCAAAACTCAAACTCAAAGCATTTATTTCAAATAAACCCATTACAGGCACTTTTGAATTGTCAAGGGGTCGGTCAATCAGAAATATGAAGCTAGTTGCCCATTCCAAAGCGAAGTAGGTACCTATGGAGAAGAACGGGCAAGAAACTCCATGGACACTCTTTTAAATAATATGGTTACAGAAAATTTGTTACATCAGTCTTGTTGAAATTAAACATGTGAGAACGATGTAGAAAGACCCGTAATAAAAAACATAAAAATCTGAAAAGAAAAATTAAAAAAGCCGTGGCAGCCAAGAGATGACCAGTCCCCACTGACGGCGCCCGTTCACGAACATGACGTATGGATCAGCACCATTCAGCTCAACCATTTTGAAGGGAACTTAATGATCCAACACACACGCCACCACCAGCGAGACATTTGAGTGAGCGTGACATACTCTCAGCCGCCAGGGCACATTCAAGTCAATGACAGACGTGCCCAGTATAGGGTAGCTTTATAGTAGGTACTACATAGTGCTCACACGTGTGCTTTGCAATTATACAATACTAAAAGATTGAATTTATACAGTGCAAAGATAGTTTTTACAATCTTCAGCAGCTCCAACAATATTTCCGAATGCTAATCAATTGTTTAGGCGCCCTTGTGGAGCAGAACCAGCGTTGAGCCAAGCATTTTTGTCAGAGATGTAATCCTCCAACTTATAATATGCTTGGCTGCATAGTGTGCGTTTGATACAGGTTTTGAATTTCGTTTCATTCAGTTGGAGTATGTGGGGAGGTATTTTATTATAACATTTTAAACAGTACCCCATGAAGGATGAATCTACTTTAGCCAGCCTGAAACCCGGTTGAACCAATTGGTCCCTATTTCTAGTCCCATAGTTGTGTCTTTCACCTCTTTTACTGAAAATATTTAAGTTTTTCCTTACGTACATGATGTTTTCATATACACTTGGGAGCAAATAAATCGAGCCACTACCTTTTTTCACGTAAAATGGTAAATATTTTTGGGAATATGGAACGTATCAATTCGAACTATATATCGCCTAAAAGTTAAGTTAATAACCTTAACAATGAGGGTAAATTATTGAATAATAACCTTATTGAATGATAAATTATTGGCTCTGCAAGAAAAATGGTAATTTTGATAGAAAATTTAGTAGGGCTAAAACAGTCCATAAAAACAATAAAAAACAAAATTATTGCAAAAAAAATATTCTTAATAACTGGTATTACCCCCCCGTGCCCTGATGCATTCTTGTAGCCTATTAGTCATCGATCTGATCAGAGTTACGATGACATATTGTGGTATGTTCTCCCACTCTTCAAGCACAGCGACTTTAAGCTCGGGAATGGATGAAACAGCGGGAACCCTGGCTCGGACTCTCCGTTTTAGCTCGTCCCATAGGTGTTCGATCGGGTTCAAATCGGGACTTCGTGCTGGCCATACCATTTGTTGAATCCCGATCGCAGACAAGTATTCCGTAACGATCTGCGCGGTATGAGGTCTCGCATTGTCATGCATAAACAAGAAATTTTCTCCGACAAAACCAGCATTTTGTGCATTACGTGGTCTTCAAGAATGTCAGTTATGTATCGGTCAGCTGTTAATCCACGTCTACCACTGCCATCGTTGGCGGGGTCGACGAAGACAAGTTCCGTTTTTCCGTCTAGAGAAATTCCTCCCCACACCATACAAGAAACACCACCAAAACTCACAGTTTCTCGAATGCAACATTGGGCAAATCTTTCACCAGGACGTCTATACACTCGGTTTCTCCCGTCATTGCTAAAAAGACAGATTCTTGACTCGTCAGAAAACAAAACTGACCTCCAGTCTTCTAACGTCCAATTAATGTGTTCTCGAGCAAACAACAAGCGACATCGGCGATGAGCTACAGTCAATTTTGGGCCAGTTGCTGGTTTGTGTGATGTTAAATTTCGTTCCTTTAGTCTTCGTCTCACTGTCCACCTACTGATTGCGACACCTCGAACGTCACGTAACGCTTGCTGTAGCTGAACAGCATTAAGTCCAAGGTCGCGCAACGAATTGGTTGCAATAAAGCGGTCGTCACGTTCTGTTGTTGCCCGTGGTCGGCCAGTTCCAGGTCGCCGAACAAAAGCACTAGTCTCCAGATACCTGCGGTATACCCGCTGTACCTTTGAACGACTCAAATGAAGTCTGCGTGCCACTTCACGTTGTCCGTGTCCAACGTCAAGTAAAGCTACAACTTGGGCAGCTTCCGTCGGTGTAGTATCCATTTTATCAGGTTATTTTGATTACACAGACACAGATAAAGACAACAATAACAAGTAATATGGGTATGATTAACAAAAACCTCAAATTTAATCTTTTCTTAACAGAGTACAATAAAAATGTGATAAGCAAATTAAATGCGATAATTTTATTCTACCCTTTAAACTTTAATTAAAATGAAATTTTGACAACTAACTACCCTCATTGTAAAGGTTATTAAATACCCTTTTAGGCGATATATGTTTCGAATCGATGCGTTCCATAATACCAAAAATAATAACCATAATGCGTGAAAAAGGAAGTGGCTCGATTTATTTGCTCCCAAGTGTATATATTGACAAGGTACGGTCATGATGTTAATATCTTTAAACAGTTCCCTTAAAGAATCGCGCCTGCGGAGGCCATATATTGCTCTAATGGCTCTTTTTTGCAGAATAAAAATAGACTCGATGTCTGCAGCGCGTCCCCATAATAAGATACCGTAAGACATGATACTATGAAAGTAACTGAAATAGACCAGCCTCGCGGTATCTACATTAGTAAACTGACGGATTTTTCTTACAGCATATGCTGCTGAACTTAGCCGTCCTGCAAGAGATGTTAAATGGGGACCCCATTGCAGCCTCGAGTCGAGCGTGATCCCCAAGAAAACCGTTTTATCAACGAATTCTAGTTTCTCTTGATTCAATACTATGTCACAATCAGTACTTTTAACATTCGGCAAAGCAAACCTTATGCATTTTGTTTTTTTCCCATTTAATACTAAATTATTAGCAGTAAACCAATTTTGTACCTGCAGCAGTGCGTTATTTACGTCGTCAAGATTTGATGAACGTCTACTAATCTTAAAAATTAAAGAAGTATCATCAGCAAATAACACCATTTGTGGTTGTTTTTTTAATAAATGGGGTAGATCATTAATATATACTAAAAAGAGGAAAGGACCTAATATCGAGCCTTGTGGAACACCCAATTTTACTTTTAATCCAAGTGAATTGACACCATTAATTTGAACTTTTTGCCGTTTGAGACGCGCCAATAGTGACGTGAATGATGTGTGTAGCCAACGTCCTACAACTTCTACGTTACTATATTTTTTATGTGACTGATGGGCGAATGACTGACGCGTTTGCATGAACCTTTAAGGTCAACGCACACGTATAAGCACTGCACGGTATCGGCATCACCTCACTTCATCGGCTCGTCAATTTAAAAAGGTAGGCACGTAACCAGCATGTCGATTCTGTAACAATCTCACCGTGAAAACTTGCGAGGAGTGAGCTGTCAGTGTCATCCCGCTTAGGTCAATCCCTAGCATCTGTGGCACAGCTCACTCCACGCTCACTTCACCCAACTTCACCTAAGTTTTCACTGTGAGATGGAACAGAATAGCACTGCAGGATTCTTTATATGAAACTCGTAACGGCTTTGCCTCGGCTCGGGATCTGGTAGTAAACGGTCACAAAGCGGGGCAACGCCGCGGCGACGCTTCGGAGTTGCTGAGCCGACCCGTAATGCTGTTCTGTAACCATCTCACGGAGAGAGCTGTCAGTGCCACTGAATGCTAGAGATTGACCAAGACGGGATGACACTGACAGCTCACTCCTCGCAAGTTTTCACGGTGAGATTGTTACAGAATCGACATGCTGAACGGCTCGAGCTGGGGCGGTACTGATCCCGTGCAGTGCTTATATGTGTGCATTAACTTAATTAACATAAAACAACATAACTTAACGCCTTGTTTCCCAAAGGGTCGGGCAAAGTTTTACTAAAAATTCCATCTGCAAGCATCGAATGAAAAACTTTTGTCGACGGAGCAATGGACAAAATGCAAGTTTGTCTATTCATCCGTAGACAAAACTTTTTTTTTATGATGGTTATCCTGTACGTGCTGGAATTTCTAAGAAGCAGCCCGGAGTTTAATTTGTGTTCGGTTGATGGCACCAGGCTCGCCCCGTATTACATGGGACATAACTGGCGAAATGTGCTTGCGTGGCGGCATGTGGATGTACTATAGGTACCCCTCTGCCGAACCATTGACCTTAATTATTTTTACTTAAATGGTAATTTTATACAAATAATCTTAGGAATTAAATTGCGTAACGTCTTTTATAATGTAGCTATATACATATGCAGAGTGTCCCGTAAGTCGACGTCAAGCCGGAGTCGGGCGATAGGTCACAGCCTCTAGGGTAGAAAATTTTCGTCGGTGAAAAAAAAAACTGCTGCTGTTACCTACGTGATCGAAATGTATGGAATAGCAATTTTTTGACCATTTATATACACACACATACAAACCTCTGCCTAACCCGTTGGGCGTAATGTAAATTGTTTTATTTCATTCACTGAACAAACACATAATCTTTGTCACACTACTTAATACTCTTAAGCTGCTCAGTTCACACTTCTTCCCCGTCATGCGCACGCGCATGTGTCGCTGCTTCTTCAGATGCACGTAGTCTACGTCAGAAGGGAAAGTGCTCTCACCGAATATACGGAACGTCTTATGGAAAACTCCACCCCGACAACCTAATTCATGCCATACTGTGTCACTTGTCAGACTGTTGAATTGTCACTGGGTCGAGTGGAGTTTTCTAGATAAAATGTACTTTATTTACATATATATATATATATAAATTATCTCTTCAATACTCTAAGCTGTTCAGGTCGCACTTCTTCCTCTTCCGGCGCACGCGCTTGGGGCGCGGCTTCTTCAGATGCACGTAGTCTACGTGTGAGCGCAGTTCGCCGGATGTACGGAACGTCTTCTCACAGGCGTCGCATTTGAACGGTCTAAGACCCGTGTGGACCTGGCGGAGAGAGGAGAATGCGATTAGCATAGAAGATACATCAACTCAAAGGCACAATTAAACAATAGGTCATTCCTATTGTTTAATTGTGCCTTTGACTTATATTAAAAATGTTCGAAAAAATAATGTAATTTCAAAGAAGGTACAGTAAAAATGAGATAATCGGTAAAATCGACATGAAGAAGCTACACGCTTTAAAAGTTTTTGGAGGGGATTATTCCCACCCCGCTAGCATGAAGTTACATAGTCATGACGTCACTTTTACGATAGTGCTGTCCTTGTCTAACACTTATTTAAGTAACTTATAAAACGTTTATAACTTGGCAATTCTTTAAGCTTTTACACTTTTTAAAATATTTTTTGCACTATTTGGAAACAAATAAAATAAATGTCATCATCCCTATGAAATGAATGTAAACAAATACCAATATGTCCTGCCTGTTCTGACCTACGGAGCCGAAACGTGGACACTCACGGTACGGCTGGTTGATAAACTCAAGGTCACTCAGCGAGCTACGGAACGAGCTATGCTTGGTGTCTCTATGAGGGATAGAATCCGGAATGAGGAGATCCGGCAGAGAACCAAAGCACACAGAATAAGCAAGGTGAAGTGGCAATGTGCCGGCCATATTAGCCGTGGAACCGATTACCGTTGGGGTAGACGTGTTCATGAGTGGCTAGGTGGAGCGACGATCTTCGCAGGGTGGCTGGTAGCAGCTGGATGAGAGTCGCCGAGAGTCGAGCTAAATGGCGTGTAAATGGAGGGGCCTATGTCCAGCAGTGGACTGCTGTACATTCATTTATTAAAACTAGGCTGACAATCAGCACTCTTTGAACGTCAAAATTACATAAGACAGTCCCCCGGCACGCTCGCCCTTCACCACTTCCTAGTGCTTTAGCTGGGACACAGATATTATAATACTACGTACAGATACCCAATCCCATACAAAGAAATGAAAGCTCCCTAAGTCTGGCTATTGAGCTGGCAATTTTTCTTTGTCCAATTTTTCAACAGATGCCAGCATCAGCGACTCGCTAATTGCTAGAGACTGTAGTTTTACAGCGCCATCTAGGAATCCACCTACTTTTAAAACGTTTCGTGCAATCCTTTTTATAAAAAGTTTTATAGTTTTGGTTCAGAAAAAAATGTTATTAGATTTATTTTATACTTCTATGTAAAAAATAAGAAAAAAAATGTAGTTGTTTGATTTAAATAAGTAACAAAATAGGAAACTGTCATGATAGAACCAATTGAGTAAAACGCCATCTATTGCAAAAAGCTCTAAATAAAATGATTAACAGATCATAACAGGCTTCTTTTATCATTATAAGGGATCGAATTGAAGCCAAAGGCAGCATTTTTATTTTCTTTTTAAAATACGTGCATTATAAGTGGAAATAGATAAATCAGCACTAAACAAGAAAGTTTTGGCTTTTACCAATCAAAATTCGGCCAAAATTCTGCCGTATATCGCTTTTTAATTATTGTTAATTTAATAAAGGTTACCTATGCTGCCAAGTTATGATTTTATTTCAGACAAATTATAATTTGTTCGAGTTGAGACCTTGGGCTGGGATCAAGAAGTGGCGCAACAAACTCCCCAGCAGCACAGCTGTCTGTTCAGATAGAAGAACTTAATTCTATGCAATAGTCAGTAGGTAATTAACATTACAACCGAAAAACCATTCACGATTTCCTTTGTTGCGGTTGAGTTACAACATGTTATGTTAGACTGTTACTCATTGGGAAAAAGTATCCCGACAAGTTACACTGTAACTCAATGCAAAAACTATACTCGAGCAGAAATAAATCATAAAAACGTAAACGAAACTTAATACCTAAATGAAAGCCTCTAGGCATAAAGGGCGTCCTTCGAAGTAAAATATATAATAGAATCACACGCATTATGGGGTTGAAGCGCGGTACGGTGCGCTGCCGCATGGTTAAGTAGGCATCGGCCGAGCGCCGCGCATGCGCCCTGTCGCGCTCCCCCCGCGCGGTACGTTGTGCTGCCGCATGGTTATGTAGGCATCGGCCGAGCGCCGCGCATGCGCCCTGTCGCGCTCCCCCCGCGCGGTACGTTGTGCTGCCGCATGGTTATGTAGGCATCGGCCGAGCGCCGCGCATGCGCCCTGTCGCGCTCCCCCCGCGCGGTACGTTGTGCTGCCGCATGGTTATGTAGGCATAAGCCGAGCGCCGCGCATGCGCCCTGTCGCGCTCCCCCCGCGCGGTACGTTGTGCTGCCGCATGGTTATGTAGGCATCGGCCGAGCGCCGCGCATGCGCCCTGTCGCGCTCCCCCCGCGCGGTACGTTGTGCTGCCGCATGGTTAAGTAGGTATCGGCCGAGCGCCGCGCATGCGCCCTGTCGCGCTCCCCCCGCGCGGTACGTTGTGCTGCCGCATGGTTAAGTAGGCATCGGCCGAGCGCCGCGCATGCGCCCTGTCGCGCTCCCCCCGCGCGGTACGTTGTGCTGCCGCATGGTTATGTAGGCATCGGCCGAGCGCCGCGCATGCGCCATGTCGCGCTCCCCCCGCAAGGTACGTTGTGCTGCCGCATGGTTAAGTAGGCATCGGCCGAGCGCCGCGCATGCGCCCTGTCGCGCTCCCCCCGCGCGGTACGTTGTGCTGCCGCATGGTTAAGTAGGCATCGGCCGAGAGCCGCGCATGCGCCCTGTCGCGCTCCCCCCGCGCGGTACGTTGTGCTGCCGCATGGTTAAGTAGGCATCGGCCGAGCGCCGCGCATGCGCCCTGTCGCGCTCCCCCCGCGCGGTACGTTGTGCTGCCGCATGGTTATGTAGGCATCGGCCGAGCGCCGCGCATGCGCCCTGTCGCGCTCCCCCCGCGCGGTACGTTGTGCTGCCGCATGGTTAAGTAGGCATCGGCCGAGCGCCGCGCATGCGCCCTGTCGCGCTCCCCCCGCGCGGTACGTTGTGCTGCCGCATGGTTATGTAGGCATCGGCCGAGCGCCGCGCATGCGCCCTGTCGCGCTCCCCCCGCGCGGTACGTTGTGCTGCCGCATGGTTATGTAGGCATCGGCCGAGCGCCGCGCATGCGCCCTGTCGCGCTCCCCCCGCGCGGTACGTTGTGCTGCCGCATGGTTATGTAGGCATCGGCCGAGCGCCGCGCATGCGCCCTGTCGCGCTCCCCCCGCGCGGTACGTTGTGCTGCCGCATGGTTAAGTAGGCATCGGCCGAGCGCCGCGCATGCGCCCTGTCGCGCTCCCCCCGCGCGGTACGTTGTGCTGCCGCATGGTTAAGTAGGCATCGGCCGAGCGCCGCGCATGCGCACTGCGATTAGTCACGGAGTGACGTCGTGTTGTTTAAGTTGGCAGTAGTTCAAATGTGTTGTATTTATTGCTAGACAAATTTCTTTGTTGTATAATATAATACTGTTATAAAAAATAACTATGCCATAAGCTTCTACTCCGTTCACCTATTCAATTATACCCAATTTTTTTCAAGACGGTAAAAAAATCTAATCCTTGATTTTAAGGGTGTGTTAAAGACCAACAAACTGAACAACTCTCTCCATAGAACCGACATCGTATACTCACAAACATATGCCTGGTGAGGTTGTAGCTGAACGTGAAGTGTTTGCCGCAGACGCCACAGTCGTACGTGCGTCGTACGGGTTCGTGCTGCCGCATGTGACCCGCGAGGTTCGCTTTCATACTAAACGTTTTGTTACAGTGGTCGCATTGGAAACGCTTCTGACCTGTGTGGACCCACATGTGGCCCGCTAGGGTGGTTGTGTTCTGGGGAAAGAAAAGTAATTATTAAACACCGTTCAATGTACAAAATCAAACAAAAACAATAAACGTTAAAAAGGGTCATCCTTCCTAAGAGACATTCTTCATCATCGGTCAAACATAAACAATAAACGTAAAAAAAACGGTCACCATTCATTCATTGGTCAAACAAAAATTGGGCGGGATAACGATTTCAACGTGCAGCCGAAAATGTTTTGCAAAGAGTCATGCCCAAAGGGACTCGAAAGTACAGTGAGGTCTTGTACATCTGCGTCAGTTTTCAAATTATTTCCTTTATCAAGCCAGCACCCTTATTGCGTAACGAAGGGATATTGCTATTCCATTGTGTAACGTGGTAACGTCCCGTATTTTTTATACATACATATAAACATTAAATATTGATTTTTAACTTTAAATTCGGCCTCTTATAGGCATTATTATCATTGGTTTAACAAAGCCAAATTGCCGACGCCTACTATTAACGCAATGAGCGTGACCTTCAGTCGCACCGGTCTAACCAGTTTGTGTAGCGAACCCTTGTTCCCTCGTCCCTGTCGCCTTCCGCGGCAGACCCGAGAGGCTGGAGCCCTACACGGCCCGGCACACCGTCCTACGCTGGCATGACGGGCACACGTTCGCGTCTCTGCTCTCAGCAGTGGCGCGACTTAACGCGTGTGTCCGTCCCCACAGCCACGGTTGTCGCCGTAATAGTTTTATTGACTCATATTAGTCAACTTGTTTAAAATCTGTGTTTTCGTAACCCCATATTGGGTAAGTGTTGAACAGCTAATTTGTTTTATTCCTATCTAGGTCATCCTAGGGCATGTGCCTACTTGCTGATTATTCATTGTTTTAAACTCTAATAAGCAACCTAATTGCCTCATTTGCGCCTTGCATATCGTTAATCATGTGTTCTTTTTTTCTACCCATCAAAATATGCAAGTCGTGTCGTGCTTAAAATTGTAAACTCCGTACTGATTGTGTTAATCACACACCACCATCATAGAGCACTAGTACATCTCGCTTTGCTTATGCTTTGGTGTCACAATCAGCGGGGATGACCAACAGGGCCATTTTGTGACACGCTGGACGTTGATTCCAGGGTCCAAACTTCCGGCTCAACACATCCAAACTTCCGGATCAACCCATGCAGGGTACCGGCTACATACAAGCTGAATTTCATCCGGTGACATCAGCGTCATCCAGACGCTGAGACCCGGACCACCACCTTCCGGCTATCTGGATATCAACGGGCTCCGCGCCGGGTACTTATTTTACCCGCGCGGCCGCGTCGAGCTCGCTTCTACGGGTCTGGCGAGACCGTCCGCCGACCATCACCTTCCTGGCGTCTGCAGCGTAGCACACCCGCTGCGGTCATCGTCACACCAGGCTGAGCCAGGAGAGTACTGTGCAGCTCCCAAGTGAATCAAGGAACTTTGTGACCATATACCTAGCTACCCCTAATACAACTTTTATTTTTATAATATATTTTTTATGCTGACAAGGTTTCGTGGTGTCATTTTTCTCCCCACGAAAACCCCTTACGTCACAATTGCTTCATATGTTCTAAAATTTTGTCTGCTCAACAACTTAAATAACGCGATGAATGTTGTTGTACTGTCAAAATGAAAGTCATTCCTACTGTTAGTGATTTACGCAATTACCCCACTACACGCGTAGGATTTTGTCTACTCTTTCGTCGACAAACCCCGGTCAGGTTTTGTCGACGGTATGTCAGGTTTCTTTTGTTCATCCATCTATTCGTTTGTCGACAAAACAAGTTTCTGTGGTGGTCATGATACGCGTGCAAGACATAATGCGTATATTAAAGCTACGGTACAGAGTAGACTATTGCATAGGAAACATTATTTTATTACTTTATGTATACTAATATGTATTATAAAGAGGAAAGATTTGATTGTTTGTTTGTATTGAATAGGCTCCGAAACTACTGGACCGATTTGAAAATTTGTTTTACCATTACAAGCCGAAATGATGTCTGATGAACATAGGCAACTTTATTTTTTTCGAAATGCACGCGGACGAAGTGCTAATAGTAGATGAAAAAAAAAAGGAAAGATCAAAATAGACCAATGTCAAACTTTAATATACAAACATACTACAAATCTCGATTGAACCAGACAGCAATGGTTCAGGTACTGGCAATCGAACCTCTGCGCGAATGCCTTCAGGATGCCTTTGGAGCTAGCTCGAACCCTGCGCACCAGGGATATGCATCGTTTTCGCAATGCGCTGCAGAATCGGGGCAGCCCCATCAGCACCCTGAATGCATTATTATATTGCACACGCAAGGCGTTGTACTGTCTGCGCGTGTCTCGTGTAGAATCATGTATGTACAATATGCTCTATATAATGTTGTTTTCACTTCTGGGGTACAACGAGCACACCTGCAGGCCATCATATCGCCCTTACAGACAACGCCCTGCGTTCTCGCTCTATGTCTGCATCGTCTTTCAGATCAGATACAGTAATATTACACAGTATTAGTACAGAAGTATACAGCGTGGACGGGACATTGACGCACAACCTGATACCATAGACTCAGTACAAGATTTTGAACCCCCTTTTTTGTATTTTTTTTTTTTGGGTGGGAAATCATCAAATGACTTCTCCCGCTCTGGGTGGAGCGGGAGGGCGTGTCAGACTTTTACTGACTAAAACCCACCCGTGCTCCTTCAGTTGCCTGTGCCAGGGCCACGGTTTTCTCTTTAGAATTACCCGTTTTGAACCATTTTGAATAGTGCGTTGAAATTTACTGACGGTTATTAAAAAAAAAAAAATGCTCTGCCATACATTTAGACCGCGTAGGTATTGCACTTTTCTATGAAACTGCAGTTTTATTTATTTATTGAATCCATGGTATCAGGTTGTGCGTCGATGTCCCTTCCAGCCTGTATATTAGGGGTTAAGCTACAGACCCACAGTACTTACCAAAAAGAACTTCCCGCAATGTTCACACATATACGGAGTCGTAACGGCCGTGAATTGTGTGCGGTTGATGCCCGGGTGCGCGTACCTGAAGTGGGCAGCGTATACCCGGAGACTTTCTAGTACCACGCCACACTGTGAGACAACAATAAAAGACAACCATGTATTTAACTGAACCTTAATGAGTTGGTTTGACTAATATTAAAAATGTTCATAAAAATAATGTAATTTCAAAGAAGGCTTAGTAAAAATGAGAAAATCGAAAAAAAACTATTAAATCGGTGTAAAACTGAGGAAGTTTTTGGAGGGGATTATTGCCGTGCTTGTCGCGTGGTACTGACAATGAACGGCGCTAGTATGAAGTTACATAGTCGAGACGTCATTTCTACGATAGTGCTGTCCTTATCTTAAAAAGTTTGTAACTTGCAAATTTTTTAAGCTTTTACACTTTTTGTAATATTGTTTGCGCTATTAGGAAACAAACAGTTTTTTGAGATAAAAATAAAAAAGTTGTTTCATCCCAATTACAATTTTGCTTTCGTAAACCTACTACAAAAAATCATGACATAACATCACGCCTGTAATCCCAGAAGGGTTAGGCAGAGGTGTACCTATAGTACACCCACATTTCGCCAGTTATGCTTAAGTCCCATGTAATAAGGGGGCGAGCCTATTGCCATCAACCTGAGGAATTCTAGATAGAAAAACCCAATAACACTGCCCGACCTAGGAATCGAACCCAGGAGCTCATGCTCAGCAGCTCTTGCGAACAATAGACCAACGAGGCAAGGAACTATTATTAAACATATAATGAGTGTTACGACTCTATTTGTGAACATTAAATAATTCCTATTTTGGGTCCCTGAAGTAGTATTAAGACAAGTAAGGCTTCCTGTGCATGACGCCGGAGCCGCACCGACGCCAGAGCGCGTGATTGTGTATACGCCCCTGTAAATCTTTGGGCGGGTAGTTTTGACTTTACGGTGTGAAATACGCTCTTTAGGAAAACACAACCCAATTACTTACATAAATAACGTAACAGTGACGTCATTCGCGAAAAATTGCAGACGCTTTATGGCGGCCACCGCTCTTCTAGAAAACTGTAGGTTAACAAATAAATACGGCAGTGGTGGCGATGCTTGGGGAGGGCCAACTTACTTTCGAAATAATGTATTAGTGACGTTATTCGCCGGTAAATTGCAGATGCTTTGTGGCGGCCACCGCTCTTCTAGAAAACCGTAGCTTGACAAATGGTACGTAGAGAGAGTAAATGGGAAGCCGTCACCTCCTCTGCGAAGCAGTAATGCTCGCGAAGGAGGAGGTGGAGCGCGTGAGGGAGAGAGCCTTGCGGCCTCATGCCCCTAGTCGCCGCAGGAGACGCCCTGGGCGTCGGGAGTCGCCTGCAGATTCCCGACCACCGTAGGCGCGGGCTTGCGGACGGCGAGCAATGGGCAGCTCGCCGTCCGGTAAGGACCAGGCCCGGGTCGACGGCGCGTCGCGTCCACGCGCGCCTTAAAGAGATGTCAGCACAAAGTGACGGGGTCCGATAGGGCCGATGCCTCAGGGTCTGTTCGAAAGAAATACCGTGGGCCTGGCACAGGCAACTAAAGGAACACGGGTGGGTTTTAGACAGCGAAAGTCTGACACTTCTCCCGCTCAGAGCGGGAGGATGACCACGACAAAAAATATTAAACGATGCCGATGTTGATACCTCTCACCTGTTCACAAGTAACGGGTCCATTATGTGCTGGCACACTGTTCACGTCTTTACGATGTATGACTGGACGTCTGACGGCGTTCACCCACGAAGAACCGAGTCGCCTTTGCTTTATAGAGGGATCATTGCTCATGCGGTTACTGGAACAAGAAACATAAAAATTTCACAGTTGATTATTATTAGAATATATACTTGTAAAACATAACCGGCGAAATGTGGGTGAACTAAAGCACAGATAATATAATACTACGTACAGATAGATACCCAATCCCATACAAAGAAATGAAACCTCCCTAAGTCTGGCTATTGAGCTGGCAATATTTATTCGTCCATTTTTTCAACAGATGGCAGCATAAGCGACTCACTAATTGCCAGAGACTGTAGTTTTATAACGCCATCTAGGAGTCGACCTACTTTTAAAACGTTTCATGCAATCCTTTTTATATAAAGTTTTATAGTTCCGGGTTCAGAAAAACTTGTTATTAGATTTCTTTTACATTTCTATGTCAAAAATAATAATAAAAAAGTTGATTGATTTAAATAAGTAAGAAAATTGGAAACTGATAAGGCAGGACCAATTGAGTAAAATGCCATCTATTGTAAAAGGCTCTAAACAAAATTTAAAATTTAAATGGGTTCGAATTGAAGATAAAGACTTCATTTTTTAAATTATGAGTGGAAATAGATAAATGAGCACTAAAAAGGGATACTCAGACTTTTACCACTCTTAATTCAGCCAAAGTTTTGCTGTATATCGATTTTTAATTATTGTTAATTCCATAATGGTTAACTATGCTGCCATCTATGTTTTTTTTTCAAGACAAATTATAATTTGTTCGAGTTGAGACCCCATGACTAAAGGTACACCTCTGCCTAACCCGCCGGGGAAAACAGGCGTGATGTATTGTTATAAAGAATGAAAGAAAAATGCGTTTATTGGCAACACAGTACAAAAAAAATGAGACCTTAAAACTATAAAAAACATAAAACAAAGATAGTTATGCCAAAAGAGGTTTTGGACCGTTCAGATGACAACACAAGGTGTCTGACGCTGGTTTTCAGCTACAACTCACCAATCGCTAGAATACTAAACACAGAGAAGTGCGTATTTGTGTGTGTTATGTGTAGAGATTGGATATTCGGATGCTTAGGTCTGATTTCACCAATGAAATTGAACGTGATCAGTACTCGCTACTGCTGAGCATGAGGTCCTGGGTTCGATTCCCAGGTCGGGCAACGTGTTACTGGGTTTTTCTAAATGGAATTTATCAGTAGCAGCCCGAAGTCTGGATTTGTGCCCGGTAGATGACAACAGGCTCGCCCCCTATTACATGGGACTTAAAACATAACTGGCGAAATGTGGGTGTACTATATGTACACCTCTGCCCAACCCTTCGGGGAAACAAGGCGTGATGTTATGTTATGCAGTACATAAACTCCATTAAAAACTGTCAGTGTCATTATTTTCTATGGTATATTAACACTGACAGCTCTTGAACGCGTTTTAGATGTGCTGAATGTGTTATGTAAGATTTGTGAAATCGGTACTTAGTTACCTAAAGTATGGAAGAGGCTACTCTTCTTAAAATGATTTTGTTTTAGAAAAAAAAAAACCGGGATGCCAGGAACACCGGCAATGCATAACTAGTCGAATTTATAGTACCGCAGCGACTTTAAAAAAGAAACGGTTTATTTACAATAATAATATGCATCTGATTCTAAAGTCGGAAACACAAAATTTGTTGATTTCCGAAACCGCTGGGATTTATTGATACAAAAGCGCATTCCAAATTAGCCTACGTCTCAACTTTAAGTGCATTATGCATTAGAATATCCGATCTCTAGTTATGTGTTACATTCTGTTGATTTTGGAACCCACTTTACATGACATTACAATGTTCTTTTTTTAATCTGTGGTCACTGTCATGTAGCCAACTCTTTCTTAACGAGCTATCTCGCTCTCCCCTTTTGCACGTCCACCATTTAGTGCTCGTAGGTACTTACGGGTCATCCTCCTTAATATGTTTAGAAGACAACCGCAGATGTCTTTCGTACGCCTTCTTAGTTAAGAACTTGACGTCACAAACATCACAGTTTGGCCCCTTGAATTCAGTCTGTAACATAGACATATTTATTAATATACGAGTATTTAAACTTATCGCACACAAAAAGGTACAAAGGCGGACTTGATGCCTTAGGCATTCTCTACCAGTCAACCAAGTGTGGTGAATAAATTAGATGGCAGGTGCTTTGGTTGAAAGGATCTATGATGAAAAAAAAAAACTTTTTTTTTAATTGTCATAAATTATAAATAAAATAAATACTATATATTCGTGTATTCGCTATATTTACTACGATTTAAAAACGGTAAATAGTTATACTTTAAAAACTTAATGACCTTCTAATTATGAACACTTTTTAAATTAATAAACCTATAAAACTTTTGCGCTTCTAATGATGCACAGTTTTTTCAATAATTGAGCCTCTTTTTATTTTTCCGTCTTTTCATACAGTTGGTCGCAGTAATTATCCTAAGGTATCCCGACCAAATGAGTTAAGGCTCCGTGCACGAAAAAAACCCTCTTCTGTGAGAGAGCTTGAAATAGTTGAAACATTATGTCTGTGTGACTATGAAAGTACAGTTGTCATGGCGCTAAACTATACGTGTCAAAAAAAAAAGTTGGTATCTGAAGACTAATTTGTGTTTTTTTTTTCTTGAAAATGTTTGCATATTAATAGGAAAAATTACATTATTGTTGTGGTTTTTTTTTTGAAAATATGATTTTTCAACACTATTTTTTTCTGCTATATGAGATGGGTTTGCTCTTGACTCTAGTCAAGGTCAGAGGTGACAGAGACAAAGTCTACTGTGGAGTGAGCTTAACCAGAAGAAGCCTGTTAACCCTAACTTTGAAGAGATATATAAATATAATGTGTATCGATGTTGAAAAAGTTGTCCAGCCAGCCTCGCGTCACTTTTTGGAAAATTTGTTGTAATTATTAGTGAAGTTCCATGAATATTTTTGTTTTTCTTAATTTATTCCAATAATCCCTTTCAGGCAAATATCATGCAAAACAAAGAACTCGACTTTACGAATCACAAATAATTGTGTTTAAATTCTTTTTCCCTTTCTCAATTTTTTTTTTATGTACATTTTGAGGTAACCGGATTGTCCTAGAACCAAAAATTCGGAGACGTGACATCTACCAATCTGCACGAGACCCGCGTAGTGGATAACGGCCCATTCCCTCACAGTGGGAACATTATAGGATGATTATGTAGTCTATTTCGTGCACGGCGCCTAAGTTAGGTTAGAACTATGACGTTTGGTCATAGTTCTAACTACTAACTGCGCGAGCCCAGCGAGAGATGCGAGCGGTACCGTGGCAGCGGCCGGCGAGCGCTACACCCAAGTTGTTCGCAGTTAATTGGATATTAAAAAATTTTAGGACACCAAAATAGGGATAAAATGAGGTTCACAAAAAAAGGTGCGATCATTATTTTAGTGAGTTCATTTATATTTTAAAAAAGAAACAACACGGAAATTATTTGAGGGTATTAAATAATCATTTCATAGAAAAAAACTCACATTTTTATCAAAAAGCTTGTGCTTTATTCTCTTGTGGACCTCCACACCAGTTTTACTAACAAACGTGTAACCACATAGTTCGCAGACACAAGCCGACATGTGCTTCAGACGAAGGTGGTTTAGGAACGTGGTTTGTTTCCTGTTAAAAAGATATCACAGTTTAAGATTAAAATCGAAAAATTATGTGTCATTTCTGTACATAAAATTGTTATTTTTTTAATTGATATACTTTGAGTTACGTTTTTGCATGTTGTGTCTATCATTAAATATTGTGCAATTGGTTTGTGTTTATTGGTTGCACAGTGTAACTAACGACTGTAGAAAGAACAATTAATATATACAGGATCTCCCGTAAATAGACGTCAACACTAAAATAAGTAGTCAAATAGATGCAGCCGCTTTAAATGTATCTGTCAGAAATTCATTAATACTATAGTAAACTTTGTTAACCAGATATGACTTTAATTGTTTCTTCAAATGTACATTATTAAGCTCCCTCCAACTTTTGGGTAACTTATTATAGATAATAGGAGCCATGCAAAAAACACTCTTGCGCATAAGTGCCGTCCTACTCCTATGCAGACAGAGCTGACTTTGGTTTGGAAGCTATTTTTGCTCAGCTTTGAACAGCTAGTAAATAAATAAAAATGGATACTCACTCGAACTCTACGAAACACTGCGGACATTCATACTTGCTGCCAGCGTGATACTTCATGTGACCTAAAGCGACGTTTCTGGAAAAATACAGCCTCATTTATAAAAATCTCAGATCAGAGATTTTTCAACTTCTTCTTAGGTAGTAGAACAAAGTCAATCTAAAACTATATCCAATTAACTATATCAAATCACCAAATGGCTCCTAAGCCTTGATTATATCAATACGGAAATAACACTGGATATTTTAAAATATAATTAACATACCAAAAGCACACCTACTCATTCGAGTACACACTCACACCCTATACCTACACTACACACACCAAACACATTCACACTCTCCACACCATAAACACCACACACATTCACTTACATCACTCACCCATCAAGTTGTTACACTTAAGTACCTCCTTTCATAGTCTAGAATAAGATATTTAATTGTCATGTTTGTAATTTGTAAGTTGTTACGCCTAGTTCACCACGGAAGAGCACTGATTTCCAAGATGCAGGTTTTTAGTAAAAACCTGTATCTTGGATACTAGGTAAAAACTTTTTACCTAGTTTGGAATTCAGGAGTTCATATAGTTTTAGCCGTCTACTCACTTACATTAACTGTATCCTAGCTCTTAATAATATAACTGTATTAGGTTATATTTTCATCGAGTCCAAATAAACGTAATAAATTAATGATCTCTATAGTCTGACACGTATTATACGGTTGAATGATGGAGTCTTCATTTCCTATGCTGATTACTGCAATTTCCGTAAAGTAAATAAAGTAATATAATAACTTTTAAGAGAAATTCATAAAAAGGCAAAATAAACAAAAAGAATTTTATAATAAAAGCAGTGAAAACTTATCTCCGTTACAACTTAATCAGAATGTAAGGTATTTCGATAAAATTAAAAACTATTGGGTACCAGGCGTACTTGAGCGAATTCTGAGAAATAGGTCATATGTTCGTTTATATAACGGAAAAATAGCAGATTATTCCCACAGACTCCCACAGGGGGGCTGTCCCCTCGAGTCTGTGAGCTTGATTATGATTGTGAACATTCATAGTGTCATATAAATGATCATCGTGAGCCGTCACCTAATACTAATTATGTTACTCGTTCTGGCAGGACGGTGCGACCGCCGAATAGATGGGGGTACCCGTGAAATTATCAGTACATTAATATGTAATCTTCATACGTACTCGTATTATCAACGGCGACGTAATAAAGATATACACAATAGAGTTAAAGTTTGATTGTAAAAAACTTTTAAATTGTGAAAATACTTTGATCATTTAATAAATTACTCAAGTTTAGGATACAGTAATAATGATGATGCGATGCGATGTGATGAATGAGTGCTCATTGAATGATTATGCTTGTTAAATTGTAATGGTAACTTTCATATTTATGTATTTAAATATATTTTTTAAACTATTATTTGTTACTATATGTTTTTTTTTAAATTTTGTTGAGGGAGGAAGATGTGATGATATTCATAAGTGGGTACATTGATAATGTAGGGTGGTGGTATAGGGTGTGGCTGCCCCGTTGGTCTAGTGGTCGCAATCGCTACTGCTAAGCATGAGGTCCTGGGTTCGATTCCCAGGTCGGGCAACGTGTTATTGGGTTTTTCTATCTGGAAATTCTCAGTAGCAGCCCGAAGTCTGGATTTGTGCCCGGTAGATGGCAATAGGCTCGCCCCCTATTACATGGGACTTAAACATAACTGGCGAAATGTGGGTGTACTATAGGTACACCTCTGCCCAACCCTTCGGGGAAACAAGGCGTGATGTTATGTTATGTAGCAACATTTAAAACCTTGACCACTTGGGCCGTACATTGATTACATATTATTTTAACAATTTAGTTAAAACGGCTCATTGACATTATTCACCATTTAAATTCATATTTGTGAAGTCATATATTCATACTTTTAATACGTTTTTAGGATTAGACAGACTGAAAACAATGTTGGTATACGTATTTATTAAAATATACATTATTAAAATATATTGTAGCTAAGCTATCAATAAAAAAGTAGTCTGAAAAATATGCACTAAAAAATGCAGCGGCTGAATGAATAGGTTTTCATTCAGCCGCTGCATTTTTTAGTGTTCAAATATATTTTATTTAAATTCAGGGAGTAGGTGTAGGTGGTTCACATAACTTCGTGTGAAGCCTCAGTGCATTCTATTTAAAATATTTATATTAAACCATTATTGACTGCCTCGTTGGTCTAGTGGTCGCAATCGCTACTGCTGAGCATGAGGTCCTGGGTTCGATACCCAGGTCGGGCAACGTGTTATTGGGTTTTTCTATCTGGAAATTCTCAGTAGCAGCCCGAAGTCTGGATTTGTGCCCGGTAGATGGCAATAGGCTCGCCCCCTATTACATGGGACTTAAACATAACTGGCGAAATGTGGGTGTACTATAGGTACACCTCTGCCCAACCCTTCGGGGAAACAAGGCGTGATGTTATGTTATGTGTTATGTGGTATAAAGACGAACGATTAAATATGGCAGTCATTATTGGAGCTTGTTGTTTGATTCACGTTCCTCGAAAACTAGCAGTCATCATCTGCCTAGCCTATTCTCAACTATGTGTGTGGGTCAGTTTCCAGTCTACCCGGATGCAGCTGAATACCAGTATATTACATGGGGCGTCTGACTAACTGACTACTACAACCCAGTCACTATGTAATACGATACCCGTTGGTAAGACTTTCGGGATTCAGAAGACCCGTAACGACTGTCAAAGATGTCACGAACGAAGAGCCGAGACCAACGGCTGAACGTGCTTTCCGAGGCACGGAGGGTTCTTAAACCCATGGGGCTGTTATAACTTAGGCACAAGCCTCAACACAAAATAATATTATTAATATGGATGAAAAATCTTACCTATTTCTCGTGACCAAAGGACACAGTTTACATATAAACTCCGTGGTGTGTTGTCCTTTCATATGCGCACGTAAATCCCTACTTTTCTTCTTACGGATATTACAAATGCTACACTTTATCGAACCGCTTTGCTGAAACAAACAAAAAAACTACTTCTTACGCTATTATTTCTTACGGATTAAGGTTTCTGCTCAACGGGGAAGGGGGGGAAAGAATCTCTTTAAGGAAGGGGGGAAGGAATTTTTCAAGCCGTGAAAGCCTTTTAAAAAACCTTCGGCATTTATTTTCCTTATGTGCCCTCCTTTTCGAGAATGACTACGAAATATCTACATAAAATCTTATTACACTGTTTACAAAGAAAAAATACGGGTTTAAAACTATGTTTATGTCTAATTACTGAAATTATGTGATAATTATTAATTAAAAGAGCGGCTGGACCGACTTCTCTATTAATAAAACGGTTTTTTCCGCCCCTTAAACCTCATAGCGAGTGAGACGGACTTGTTTTGTTATACTCTGAGTGAATTCACAAGGAATGCATTGTATAAATTTTTTTACTTACTGGCGCATTTATCGCATTGGGTTATATCCTGTAACTGTAGATGTAAGTTGTATTTTTTTTTTATAAGCATAGATATAATAAAAGTATAGATAGAAGACATAGACAATGGATTTACCTCGCTATGCTTAATCACATGTCTTTCTTGCTTATCCTTGGTCGGGAAGCCTCTAAAGCAGACATCGCATTTGAAAGGCGCCTGCGTATATTTGTTCGAGGCCCGTCTTACAAGTAGTTCTCGCCTCAACTCATCGTGGTCCAAAGGTTTTATGACGAAAATGTTCTCGTCAATGGGTATAGTAGGTTTTACATAAGGCTGTTTATTCTTCTTCGGTCTGTGAACAAAAATAATATAACATAACATCACGCCTGAATTCCCAGATGGGTTAGGCAGAGGTGAAACACACTCACATCTACAATTTCGCCAGTTATGTCTAACTCCCATGTATGTTATTGCACAAACCCATTGCCCGGGCTGCTACTGAGAAATTCTAGATAGAAATACCCAATAACACTGCGCCAGACCCGAGAATCGAACCCAGGACCTCATGCTTAGCAGTAGCGCCCAATCCCATACAAAGAAATGAAACCTCCCAAGTCTGGCAATTGAGCTGGCAATTTTTCTTCGTCCAATTTTTCAACAGATTGTAGCAATAGCGACTCACTAATTGCCTGAGACTGTAGTTTTATAACGCCAAGGAAGTTTTGACATTTAACCATATGATGGTTCAGGCAAAATTCTGCCAAATATCGCTTTTTAAAGATTGTTAAATTCATAACGGTTACATATGCAGCCATCTATGATTTTTTTTCAAGACAAATTATAATTTGTTCGAGTTGAGACCCTATGACTAGATCAACGGGGCAGTAATAGAGGAAAAACTCTAGTGTTTCATTACCAACACTACCTTAACAACTTGACACCAATATATTATTCTTTTCAACACAGTGGCTCATAAAGTGGCTCTTATTGCACCGCTTTTAGGTTCATAATGCAGTGTATTAAACACGCGTGCTTTTTACTTTACATTACCGCACTCGTTTTTTATATTTAACTTTTTTTTTCTTTCATCTCCGTAAAGAGTTTTTATGTCTAAATACAATGAATATTTTTATCATCTCCGACATATACCCAAAAAATGAAAACAACGGAATAGAAAAAACAAGTAGGAGTGCCCGTTTGTTGCCCCGCGTGTGTCACAATTATGCGGAAAAATATGTAAATTAATTACAACTTTCATCAATTGTAATAAGTGTTAATTTTGTATGAACAACAAGTAAGCTTTTCGTCAAAGTTGAATTTGTTTTTCATACAAAATTAAGTCTTATTACGACGGATGAAGGTTGTTATTATTTTACATATTTTCCGCATAATTGTGACACGCGCGTGATAGCTGTGTGGGCACTTCCACTTGTTTTTTTATATTCCGTGGTAATACCAATACCGTAAAATGCCAACAATAACTGTTCGGTATCATTTTGAGAATTGTACTTTCACTAATTGTTTCAATAATTAAAGATAATAACGATACGAGTCTGATTTCTTCCTCGCTAGTGTGTTGAAAAACGTCGTGTGACACGCGTGTGCATTGACCCAATCGGATCCCTTATCGAATAAAACCGCCTCGGGGGTAATGACCAAAAGAGCACACTTTTATCACAATGTACTATTGTTCGCAAATTTCGTTTCCAAACATAGTTCTCGGAAATATCTACAAGTTGTAATTGAAATAACTGAAAACCTGAAAAAGGGGTCATTGTAATCATCGTTTTTTTTCCATGATATCTTATCATGGAAAAAAAAACATGAGCACTTGGACCCCACGGCCCGAGGGTTTCAACCCCATACGGCTCAAAAATATAATTAAATTAAACCTTAAGCCGCTTGAGGTATTCCGCAGCCGCAGCACGTCAAGCCAGGAAGATGGGATGGCGCAAGAGTATCGACACACGTTGCATCCCACACTAAAGGCCTACCCACTTTCCATGGAAATAAAGATATGCCGTCCGGTCTCTTGCCATCGTCACGAGCCAAGCCATTGGGTTCTAATACTGCTGGTTTGCCGACGGTGACAAGAGTTCGTCGGATAATGTCGTTAATGTTCGCGTGCCGCGCTAAGCGACCCGCACTTCGGCTGCAAGACAGGCTGTGGTGTCCGAGACTGGTGACATCTTCGCCACAGTGACGACGAAGAGGAGAATTACAAGAAACTCCCAGTCTTAGAGAAACAGCGAGGCGGACAGCAGTGTCATCGAACATAGTGCCTATCTTTGACGACGGTAGTGCATGAAGCCACAGACCCGACATATGAGAATTCAGCGTTGGTCCCGTTGTAAAATTTGTTTAAAATGGGTACTGTAGAGGTTAAGTCTAATTGGCTTTACCAATCATTTTTCCATGAAAATGTTATAAGTTGATGCCGATGGCATATAAAATGAGATGAATATTATTTCATACAGGGTGACAGGGACGTGACATCGACATGGATTCAGTGCATGAATTTGCACAAACCAGCGTAGAAACTTTTCTTCGGTTAACAAAAAAAAAAAAAAAAAAACTGCTGTTACATAGAAAAGTGCAATACCTACGAGGACAAATGTATGAAACCAACGCGTTGAAATTTTTGGTCCTGAATCACGGAATAGGAAAAACAAGTGGAAGTGCCCGTCAGTCACACCCACGTGGTGTCACAATTATGCGGAAAATATGTAAATTAATAACAACTTCCGTAAGTTGTAATAAGTCTTAATTTTGTATGAACAACAAATAAGCTTTCCGTCAAAGTTGAATTTGTTGTGCATTCAAAATTAAGTCTTATAACAACGGGCGAAGGTTGTTATTATTTTACATATTTCCCGCATAATTGTGACACGCGCGTGATAGTTGCGTGGGCACTTCCACTTGTTTTTTTTATTCAGTGTTCTGAATCATGTAAGTACAAAAAATTCATGGTTGTTACCATGAATTTCTACCCGCGCGCGCAGCGCTTACTCTGACCTCTTTTCAGGTTTTCAGTTATTTCAATTAGGGGTATTTTTTATTCCTGTCACGTAGTATATTACATAAAATCGGAAATGGAATCCGAGAATCAAAAGTGTAAACTAATAAATATCATTGTCAAAGCGACGTTTGGGGATAGTCAACATTTCCCTAGTCATTTAAATTATTAGATTTTTATAAAACATAATAAACATAAAAGTTAAATACTACAATGAATACTTAACCACGAATAAAACTCACGAGGGACACATTCAATCACAAAAACGTTAGAAACCAAAGGACAGTATAACATTGTATGACCAAAACAAAATGGCGACCAGAAATTCAAATTCCATTTTCGAGTTTTGCTTTGTATATTTTTGATGGGGGATGTTATGAATTTAATATTTAATAATTAGCTTGAATAGATATTAAATGTGCATTAAATTCATTTATATTCCATGAATTAGGTCGACTAGAGACTCTAGATGGCGTGGTAAAACCGTCTCTGGCAATTAGTGAGTCGCTGATGCTGCCATGATTGAAAAATTGGACGAAGTAAAATTGCCAGCTCAACAGACAGACTTAGGTGCCATTTCTTTGTATGGAATTGAGTATACGTAGTATTATATTATCTGTGCTTTTGCTGACAAGGGGAAGGTGGGATTAAAAATTCCTAATATTCTGCTTACGTAATATGCGAATGGTCCCTTAAACCATAAAGTTTTCTTACCTTCCTTTTACCCATAAAATAACATCATCATCTTTCTTAACCTTTCTTTTAACAGCTGTTTTTGACTTCTTAACTTCACTTGTTTTCTTTTCTATACAAACAATTGCTTCATTGGCGACGGTCGCAATCATTTCATCATTTACACTAGTTTGATCATCAACATCACAAACATCATCATTTACAGCTACTTGGTCATCGTCATCACTGTCCCCGCTTTTAGAGAGGTCCATGTGTTCATCATTTTCATCGCTATCACTTATATTTTTAGAGAGATTCATTGTTTCAACTTTCTCCTCGTTTTTAAGGAAGACAACATTATTAAAGCTTATTTTCGGATCTTTCACATAAATATTTTCCGTAACTATACCGCCATCATCATCATCGTCTTCAAAATCGGTTTCTTTTTCACTGATCTCAATTTCGGTTATAGGTATTAGATCGATTTCGGTTTTCACATCAGCGTTAGGATAAGTCTCTTCGATAATTTCGTTTTTTCGCTCATCTTTTATGGTCATTTTGTTTGCTATTAAGTTTTGTACTTCTATCTCGATTTCTTCGTTATGGGGTATGCCTATAACTTCTGTTTTTATTAACGTGTTTGGTGCATGTTCTTCCATATTGTGGCTGTTAAACTTGAATACCTCCTGAACAGTCCATGTTGATTTTAGATTAGTATGTTGGCGATGTATGTTTATTATGTCGCTTATTTTGAGCTGCAAGTAACAAATAATTATATTGTTAATGCAAAAAAAAGAAAACTTCAAAACTAAAAATTGAGATGTTAAAGTTTATGTTCAGAGACATTGTAACATAAGTGTAAGTATATATGTTACAATGGAACTTTTGGTTGAATTAAAAATCTTTAAAAGCCTAGTTTTATACGTTTCTTTTATCGAATCACGGAGTCATTATGTTACCCTAAAACTGCATGATTTATTAGTACAGCTCATATGTTAATTGAACTGTTTGTTTTCTTTATGAGAATAAATTATGTAAACTGAAATATATTATGAATAAGCTATAGACAGACCTGTTGCATTTCATGAACGTGCGTCAAGCTTTGCAATTTACACCTTATTACAATTACATAAGAGTCACATTTGTAGTAGATGTGTTATCATTTTTATGTCATTGACATTTTAATAACACATAACATAGCGCCTGTTTTCCCCGAAGGGTTAGGCAGAGGCGACAACCACATTCCGCTGGTTATGTTTAAGTCCCCAGAAATTTCTAATAGAAAAACCCAACTACACGTTGCTCGACCTGTAATTCGGACTCAGAACCTAATTCTCAGCAGTAGCGGTTGCACCCATTAGATCAACGAGGCAGTGTATCTTTTTTAAAAGAAAATTTAATTTGATTTCCATCAATGACATTTTTGGGCTTGCAACTATCGTAATTTTAAAATTATACCTTACGTGGATAAGTTTACAGTAAATTTTAAGTTGTTCCTAACATTTAAAACTTTTACAGTGAAAGCAAAGTTGGAACATTGACGTCTCTTTACACCCGACATTTTAGCTCTTTCGGCCCATTGAGAGTTAGTATACTCACATCAGCATTGTTCTTCAAATGCTCTTGCAGCAACGCATCGCTGAACAGCGCTTTAGATCTGAATGACGCGGCTGATTGCAGCCGTGCTGTGCACTCCCAACAAATACCCGTCGGGAGTCTATTGTTTGTGTCCATTCTCGGCTGAAATGATAAAATGTGGGATTATAGTCGTGCTCAATTTATTAACGCACTGAGTGAGACTTCGGACTTCTGTGGCGCTGTAGTGCGTCAGATATGTTTGCGGATACTAATACAGTACAACTCGGTAGTCCGGCACTTCCATACAACGGCACGTCCAGTAATCCGGCACAGTATTAGCTCGCATTGTTTGTATTACTAGGCCAGTGTCCATGTGGGCGTAAACACGAGATCGATTTAGATTGATTTTCTCTGATAAATTAGTTTCATACGCTTTATCTGTAATTATGGCTTCTATTTGCACAGAACTTTGGTGAAAAGATGGAAATTTTAGAGATGTTAGAAAAAGACGAAAACAGGTTGAGAAGGAATACGACTTTGGGAGTGCTACTACTCGTATACACGATATTAAAATGAAGGAGTTGAAAATAGTGGAGCAAGTTAACACCACGGAAGGAGGACCAGACAAACGTAAGCCATTTCACAATGAAGAGATATGAGGAACAGGGTGTAAAGTTCACGCATACTCTTGGAAAAGGGAGGATCCTCCGACCAGATGGATGTCGTATCTGGTGGGCAACTGCCCAACGTTTGATGTCGGGAAGTTGTATATATGCTATCTGCGCGGTATGCTTGCGCGATGCAGGATTTGTCAGACGTCAGTGTGATGCGTTTGTTCGCATGTGACGGTGTAGATGCCGCCACAACAAAAGTTTTTGATATTCCGAAGACGGAAACTGCTCTTTAAACATGGTTTTTAAGGCACGCGCGAGGCACACGACAATTTCTGGAGAAATAAAGAAACTAAAGCAATCGAATTGTACTGAGTTTGTTTCAGCCTTTCTTCTCAGAGTAGTCAGAAAGGAAACGCTGATCTCATCATGTTTTTAAAATATGATTGACGTGTAAAAGTGTTTGTACAAACCTACTTACAGAAATAAATCGTTTGGCTTGTTTTTTTTTTCCACTTATCCCTTGTGTCTGAGATTGTACTTGATGGTTTGCTGCCGTTATTAGAAAAAGATGTGCATCACTGATGACGCGTGCTCGAGGGAGCACCGACAATGTTCTCAGTGTGTTTGCAGAACGGTGGGATTCCCTGATGTTGCGGAGATGGATACAGCCCCACGCTGATTTTTTTATTATACGTTGAACTGTGTATGTACGTAAAACTTTTACTAACCCTATCTGAATTTAAAAAAAAAACTATAATAAAGCCCGATCGAAAATAAGGTGAGAAAGATTTTTTTTTTGATTTTCAGGGGTTCACACGAAATTGAAGTACGGTAACCAAGTCAGGTTTAAAGATATACAGGGTGGAAGGGACATCGACGCACAACCTGATACCACGGACTCAGAACATGATTCTGAACCCCCCTGCGTTGAATTTTTAAGTCGGTTATTTAAAAAAAAAATTGCTCTGCCATAAGTTTTGACCGAGTAGACCGCGTAGGTAGGGCTTTTCTATGAAACAGCATTATTAAAACACAAATATATACTTAGTAAATAAAGTAAAATACTTAGGTACACAGTTTGAACAGTTTGCCTAAAAACTTTTTACCAATAACTATAATTTTCCATTTTGAGGGAGCAACGTCTTATTTTACCTAGGCAATGGAGTATTTAAGGATCGTAGCATATGACATTCTGTAGTTTCTGCCTACCCCCATGGAAAGAAGGCGAGAGTTTATGTATGTGTTTATTTACTTTTACCAAATAAAAACCTGTCAACAAAGCTATAATTTACGGCAGGATGCTGTGTTTTACGAGGCGTTTTTTTTTTTAATTTCCCATAACTCTAGGGTAAGAATGAGACCATATCAAAGAATCAACTAGGATATAAATTATTTTTCAAGTATCATTCTTTTTTGTTTTCATTTTTCATACCAATAATTCGACAAAGCCACGATAATTAATAAAACACCTTACGTGAAATATGACAACGTCACACGTGACACAAACGTGAAAAAGTCATAGCTTTAAATATGAATGATTGGTTTGAATGAAAATGAATTGCACGTATTCATCAATGAAACTTAGTGCCGTTTACACCAATGTTACTGAACGAGTTCAGCACTTCTAAAATGCGTTCAGGAGCTGTCAGTGTCAATATTCCACAGAAAATAATGACACTGACAGCTCTTAAACGACGTTTAAATAGGGATCGCGTTCAATTTCATTGGTGACCTTAGATACCTACACACATATTATGATTGACGATATCTTCGAAACTATGCGTTTTTGCACCATCTGGGACTTTTTGTATTATTTTTAGTAATAGAATATAACCCTTAAGTTATGGGATTTAAAAAAAACACGTTGTATACATGGTGGAGACGACAATACAACAATAAATTAAACTACGTTTATCTAATGACGTTCCCAGTACGAAAATTCAACCAAATATATCCCATAGTTTACTGTAGCTAGTCAAAGATTGGCAAAACCCATAGACATCACTACTATTTAGTTAGTTTGAAAAAAAACACTGTTTTAATTTCGATGATAGTATTTATTTGACAGTCCCAAAATACTTTTATGCATTCGTTTTGCTAGTGCTTTCATTTACTTTAAAGTATTGTCGTCTGCACATTGTATTGAAAATAAGACCACGTTCGCACGGACGTAAAAATTTCGCGGCAGTATTTTATCGCGCACTGGATTTTCAACTCTCGGTGTTGAACCGAGCATTGAGAATTCAACAGAGCGCATACCAGCGCGGCGGAAAAAAACACACTAGATTGGATTTTCAACTCTCGGCACTTTAGAAGCGCGTTGGAGATCCATAACATAACACCACGCTTGTAATCCCAGACGGGTTAGGCAGAGGTGTATCTATTGTACACTCACATTTCGCCAGTTATGCTTGAGTCCCATGTAATAGGGGGCGAGCCTATTAATTTCTCAGTGGCAGCCGGGCACAAGTCCAGAGACTTGTGCCCGGCTGCCACTGAGAATTTCTAGATAGAAAAACCCAATAACACTTTCCTCGACGTGGGAATCGAACCCAGGACTTCATGCACAGCAGTAGCTTTTGCGACCACTACACCAACGAGGCAGTGCGAACAGTGCAGTGGGGAGATCCAGTGCGCGATAAAATCCTGTCGCAATGTTTTTACGTCCGTGCGAACGAGAACTAACAGTTTTAGATAAGCAAAAGTAGTTGTTATATTTTATCTATTAACTTACCGCCTTTCCCATAATATCTTCATACATTTTGTCCAAACCGTAATCTTGTAATCGGTACATTTTGCCGTCCAATGAAAGGCATAGCTTGCAGATCTACAAAACAAAGACAATTAGAAACAAATTTTAGTGAGATGCAACATTTAGGTCTACTAGTGTCCGGCCGTATGTAGAACATCAGTCCCTAATTAATAAAGACCAAATTCCCAAAACACGGTATTCGTTTGAGTGAAACTGACGGGTGTCGAGAACGCACTCTCTCAGCGACCGAACTGTAGCTTTCGAATGCGGGATAAAAAGCGGTTTGCGTTTGTCCACTGCATGCCGTAACGGAGACGTGTCGCTTGGTTCTCGTTGACGCCCAGTTAACCGGTGACGGGTGGAGGTGGATAAATGGTGTAAAGGTTTCTCTTAAGGGGGATGCGCTGAGGTGGCCCGCGAAATCAAATTTACTTACGTTTTAATGCAATTTGAAGGTCAGTGTCAAGTTGTTGATTAAAATATTAGTCACGACCGTAGCAAATATGACCTTATAGAATTATAATCATTAGAATCAGCAATGCATAAGGAAGTGAAATAAAAAAAGAACAATTAATATTCGGTTTAGTACTCCCTCTCACACAGAAGAGACCTGTGTCCCATCTGTGGGAACGTTGTAGGCTGACACATCATCTGTTCGAGAGGGAGTAGGCTGTAATCTACCACGAGGGCCCAGTGTGGGTTGGCAGATGTCACCCGTCTTCGAATTATTGGTTCTAGGACATTCCGGTTTCCTCACGTTTTCCTTCACCGATTTGAGAGCAGTGGTGATGAAATCATTTTTATTTGGACGTTACAGTGGGCCACCTCTGTTCTAAGGATATTTTTTATGTTAAAACAGGAAATTTCACGAGGACGAATTCTAGGGCAGAAGCTCGGCAAAAAAGAGTTTCGACATGGTTACATTTTAAACTTAAATACATTTTTATAAAATTCACTACTGAGAGTTTGAGAGACTATTAATTTTCTTACTCTAGGGTGCATACCCCGTAGGCCCTCATCTTTCCTATCCTAAGGGCACGTCTTCCCTACCATTATGGCGCCCCCCGGTATACTCCTAGATATGCAATAGTATAAGTAGCACTATGAAACATGAGGCTTCAGGGGCTAGTGCAAATCTTGGGGTTCATTCGATTAATCGAGTCTGTTCAAATAACGAAGGGGTCGGTTTTCCGCATTTAATTGATTCATTCATTCAATGTGGGTGTACTATAGGTACACCTCTGCCCAACCCTTCGGGGAAACAAGGCGTGATGTTATGTGATGTTCATTCATATTGTAATGCGACTATAAAACGACAAGTATCTAATCACTTTAGTCCTAGTTTAAAGGGGCCACGACTGTAAAATAGGCTCCATCATTATTACCATAAGTACTCTTTTTAGCCAAATTATAAATGATGATGTTTTAATAAATTTTCTTACCCTTAATGCAGCGGGTCCATAACAGTCATCCTAAAAAAAATACATGAAGAGTAAGTTATCAATATAATTATATAAATTAAAAAAAGACCATGACCTCTGAGTTTGTTTCCGCATTTCTCCCCAGGGATCAGTCAGTTTTTAAATGTTCACCAGACCATGGGGTCTCAACTCGAACAAATTATAATTTGTCTTGAAAAAAAATCACAGTACTGTAGTATTACATTATCTGTGACCAGTCCAACAAAATTTAGTAGTCTTGTGCCTGCTCGGTAATTTTTAAGATCGCTCCGTACTAGTTCATTTCGGACAGTGAACTACTTCATTCTATTAGTTCTAATAGCTCTATTCGGTCTTCGCTCTCTGTCAGCATCTCGTCTCATTCTTGCAGGATTCGGTCGGTCGTCTTCGGATAGCATCGTCATTCGTCGGCTATCCTCTCTCGTTCTCATTCACAGACATTGAACGTATCTGACAAACAATCAGTGACTGTTTATCATTTCTCGTTCCCGTTCGCACAAACGATCGCGCGGTTTAAAATGTACCAGATCGAAAAGAGCTATTAGACCTAATATACCGATTACGAGTCAGCGTTCGGAAACGTTTCTTCTAGTACAGTGAAAAGGTACGGTTCCTATTCGTTCATCGTTCAGGAACTACACAAGACTAAAATTTGGACGAGTAAAAGTGTTTTAAAATATTTACTAACATAAATAAACATTTAATTTCATTACATATCATCCTTTGGGGTTTATTCGATATAAAGGTCACCCACAGCAACACGCTACCCTAACCTATGAAGAAGTAATTTCGTCCCAACCGTATGGGAATGTCGATCACGGCAGCAAATCTCAACGGAGAGCTAATAGCCAATTACGAAGAATCCTAAAAGTTACCTAAACATTAAACTCTCGGAAATTATTCTAGTACTTTACAACAATATTATAAGACTGACATTGTAATAACTAACTAAAGGCTTTATAACTAACTAAAATAACTAACTCAAATATTTGTGAAAACAAATGTGAGTGGAAACGCCGGAACGGGACCCCTAGACGGACATAATAGTGACCTTAGTGAGCATTGTACTCGCCACCATCGTGCGTCTATGACCAGATGTATGAACGTAAACGAAGAGAAAGGATGTCGGCATCACCCTGCGACAAGGCCCCAAAACTACACTACTTTGAAAAGTATGACAACATAACACAGAAGAACGGTGTGACTACTCAGGCCCGAAAAAGATAAGAGTATACACCGACGGATCCAAGACCAACTCCGGAACACAGAGAGTTTTCTCACACGACCTTAACATAAACATATCCAGACCGCTGGGAATGTTCAACACCGTTTACTAGACGGCGTTTGTGGGCGTTCATACAAGCGAATCACGCCATTGAAGCCAGGAGAGTTACGAACACCCACACACGTATACTCTCAGCCAACAGCCTTTCAGTTCTCCAATCGTCAGGGAAAAAATATATTACCTCGAGACACACTAGAATGTCGCAATGCACATGAACGGGTAATGGTATCTAACTGCCTAAGACACAGCGGATCACTAAGTAATAACGCAGCTGACGAACTAGCTAGAAAAGCATTCAGCACGTCAGTCTGTGGACCCGATCCTATCGGACCACCAGGAGTTAACCAGTCACAAGCGGAGAACTGGTGGACCTCGACACCGGGCTGCAGGCAATCCAGGGAAGCTATGCCATCCTTAGATAGTGGGCTAACCAGATGTTTATAACGCCTGGACAGGAACAGCCTGCGGCTGGTGATGGGGACCATCATAGGACACTGCTCAAACACTTTCACACAGTTAGCATAATGGACAGTTCTCTGTGCAGGGATTGCATGGAGGCTGAGAAAGCCATTGCGCATATGCTCTTTGAATGCACAGGCGTCACCTAGATTTGAACAGAAACCCTCGGGGCACCCAGATGTTTCACAGGAGACGTTACTTTGTTAACTTCTGGATGAGGTGGGTTAGTTGCAGTGGCGAGCCTAGGGGTCTAAATAAGGGCAAGTCGACATACTCATTTAAAAAAAAACTCTCTACCTACAGTATCGCCTGGCCAAGCTGCACCTACCGGCTGAGCCGTTTCAGTACCAGTAAGCTGTACCTACACGTATTCGTATTTCATAATTGCAAGTAGCTGCTATTAGCCATGAAAATGGAAATACATGCATGATGTCATGCATAAATGTAAATTATATATGAAGACCACTGGTACAATGCTAACAAATTTATAATTACTCACAAATTCACAATCCGATTCTTGCAAAAAGTTTACATGACTGTCTCGTTTTATTTTACTCATTATTTGGCTCACGTTCGATTGTAAGCCGGGCTTTTCGGCTTTAGTAAAAGGAACGCCACTGGTTAGTTGGAAGGCCACCATTGCCCACACAATGGTCCACCTGATGGACTAAGTGAGGATACCAAACCTCTTACATAGAAGATAGTAAGAATCCCAGCAGGTGTGTAGTTTTAACCATTCTACCTACCCTCTGGGAAGAAGGCCTCAGTTTATGTACGTATTTGTATATCATTGAAATCTTACTTTAATAAATGGTATGACTCCATACTTAATTCTCCTGGTGCCTTGCTTAGTAAAATAGAAGTCCTCTTCTTTAAAATGATCTGAACATATAACGGTTCTGTTTGTGGGCGCCCAGTTTGGTATGGCAAGAGACTCTAGCCATGATACACGCTGTTTTGGGTCTTTTGGGAACCTGAAATTAAATAGAGCAATGATTAACAAACATACATAACATTGCTGATATATGGTTGACTTCAGCGCCTTATTAAACTGATTTTCAACTGACACTTCACACTTCAATCCGGTTGAAAACTGGCTTCAAGCACTATTTCTCTAGTATTCTTAGCTGAACTCGGCCTCTGGGTCAGTGGGTCTTAGGGTTGGGACAGCCATCCATTGATACATGTGTCATGTTTGTGAACGGCCACCATCACTTGGGACTGGTCATCTCTTAGCTACCACAGCTTATTTTATTTTAGGTTTGTTTTTTTCTTGTTTCTTTTTTCTGTAGGTACTCTGGACGCTTTTAACATGTACATCTTGTTAACACCGTTCTCACATATCATTATAAGTTCAACGTTAATGATGTAACTAGTATAATAAAAAATAAGGAGGATCTTGCCCATTCTTCTACATAGGTACCCACTATGCTTTGGAATTGGCAAATAGCTTCATATTTCTGAACTGACTGCACTGACCCCGACTTCTTGACAGTTTGAAAGTGTCTGTAAGTAGTTCTTAATAAGAAAGAATTATATTTTAAGTAGTCTATTTACTATTAGTTACTTACAAATGAAAAGTGATCCTTTCAGAAATGGAAGTACTTGACTGACTTATTTTCTTCAGTTTGCCATTATTAACACAGTTTTGTATACAACACTTCATCGTCTACTTTCACGTAGGGTACAGGCTTTGATGATAGAACACAGAAAACCAACAACTAACCAACTAAAAACCAACTATCAACTATTTCATTCATATCATTTACACTAGAGCTGCTAGAAAAATAAAAGTACATACTTAAATAATTAAGTACATACATAATGTACAAAATTTAAAAAAAAAACGGGATACTAAGAAGAATCATGTAGAACTTAGACTCAAAAGAGAGAGCGGAAGCCATGGAAATATTTGATTGATAAGAAATACATCTTCAAGTATCGATTCGGTGGCAATTTTAAGGGAGATTCACCATTCTTTGCCTGGACAATAAATTATGCTCACTCAGGCGAGCATTATTTACACCGTTATCAATATTAAATTGTTCACAATCAATTAAACTAAATTGTCAGTTTAAGTTAGTTGTCATTGTCACACTTGTAATGTCAACTTATCAACACCATAAACAAAGAAAAGTATAGACTGAGGGTAGCTCCATTTCTTTGCCACAAGGAAGGGTTATTGTATTGAGATAATATCCCTAATGGAAAAAGCACAAAGCTACACTATTACTGTCTCTTCGTGCGTGCCAGTTTTTTCAATTTCGACTTAATGTAGCTAAACCTTTATGTAGCTAATCAAAGACTTTCATGGCCTCTTTCTGATGTTGCGAAGCTTATTTGATACTTTTCTACATAATTTAAATACAATAATACATTTGCTGATTTTGTTTTGTTTTCTAAACGAGATAAACTTTTATTACAATGCAGAGTGTAGAGTACTTAAAACCACAAATTGAATGGTTTTTGAAAGATTTAGCTAATCCATTGCGTCGTAAGTTCGAAAAATTTGTCTGCTCAACAACGTAAATAACGCAATGGATGTTGTAGAAATGTCAAAATGAAACCCATTGTGAACAATTGTCATTGTGTGTCACAATAGGGATGATGAAAAATGTTAGTAAAATTATGTAAAAAGGAGGCATAGTTACATTTAGATAATTGAAAAAATCTGTTAAATCGATGAAGAAGCTTTTAAAGTTTTTGGAGGGGATTATTCACATCCTTATCGCGCGATACGGACAAAGTATGGCGCTAGCATGAAGTTACATAGTAGTAACGTCACTTCTACGATAGTGCTGTCCTTGACTAATACTTTTTATTAAATTGAACTTTTCTATTATTGTTTGCACTATTAGAAACATTTTTTTTTTTTGAGACAAACAAAAAAAATGTCATCATCCCTATTACCCCCCAGGATTGTCAATAAAGGAGTGTAGTCTTGTGTAGTTCGTGAACGATGAATGAATAGGAACCGTATCGTCGGACTGTACTAGAAGAAACGTTTCCGAACGCTGATTCGTAATCGGTCTAATAGCTCTTTTCGATCTCGTACATTGTAAACCGCGCGATCGTTTGTGCGAACGAGAACGAGAAATGATAAACAGTCACTAGACATGGGCGAAACAGCTCACTGAAAAGATTAAGAGCGACTAGCTCTTTCACTCTAAAGAGCTATATCACTCTTCTAGCTCACTAGCTCTTCTATAGCTCAGTAACTCAGTCGCTCAGACATCGACTGTTAGCTCATTTGACTCACGCCGCACACGCGTCGATTCGTCGAATGAGACGGCTCGGCTCGCTCAATATCAATAGCTCTTTGGAAGTTTGGACTGTGTATTACGGTTCTTTAGATCATAAACACGCTACGCGAATTACTACGGATATTGATAATACCTTGTTTTTTTTTGTGGCTGTGGTTATATGAACGGTCGAGTATCTTATTAGGATTGATTTTTGTGAAATAATTTCACATGTAGTTTCAATTTAGTTCACAGAAATATTTAAAAAAGTTCACAAAATTGTACCTCACTAAATCTAAAGTAATAACGTAATTCATTTTCACAGCTTACTACTCACAAAATCTCATTTATTAATAAGAATACACTATTGGTACTTTTTATGCAGCGGCATGCATGTCATTTCGTCGAAACAACCGAAAAAGTTATAAGCTTTATTGTTTGATTTTACGTAAACAACCGGCAAAATACAATGCCGCGGTTTCTTTGAATAACGTGCCAAAGTGTTTTCTACTATAACACAATGAAAATAAAGATAGATTTACAGTGACGTATGTCGTATGAGTAGATTGCAATGACGTATTGCGCCGGACAAGCAGAGAGCCTTGTTGAAAGAGCGAACAAATGCGATTCGAATTCATCCGAAGCATTCCGAAGCGAGCCGACGAGCCGTTTAGTCGGTGACTTCGGTCATCGGTGTCTCGCTCGGAACGAACCTACTGAAGTACTGAGCTACTGAGCTAGTGAGCTAGTTAGCGAGCGAGTGAGTGATCGAGAGCGACGTCAATCGAAAAGAGCTAGCTCTTTTCTATCACTAGCTCACGAGCTACCCATGTCTAACAGTCACTGATTGTTTGTCAGATACGTTCAACGTCTGTGAATGAGAACGAGAGAGGATAGCCGACGAATGACGATGCTACCCGAACCCGACCGACCGAATCCTGCAAGAATGAGATGAAATGCTGACCGAGAGCGAAGACCGAATAGAGCTATTAGAAATAATAGAATGTACTAGTTCACTGTCAGAAATGAACTAGTACGGAGCGATCTTAAAAATGACCGAGCAGCTCCGCTAGGAGTATTAGTGTTCTGTGCCGAGCAGGCACAAGACCAAAGGAGTGGATTTAATTTTAATGGCATATCTTTTTTTTTTTGTATGGCATCTCGTAGTTGACTTTGAGAGGTCGTGACTACTTAACCGGACTATCCTGTGACTGCCTTAAGCGGACTCAAAGCCTCCAGCCAGGGGCGTAAAACTACTTACATTAATAAGCGAACTCTCGCTAAGGGCACCCCCTGTGGGGTACGGACCTCGGCTTAGGGCGTCCCTGACGGGAGGACAGCAAGATGGGACAGGCTGGATCAGTTTTGTTGATTTTTATTATCATGGGAATTTAAAGCTACAGGCTCGCGCGAGCTGGCACTTCTTCGAGCATGGGTCGGGGAAGACAGTTACGTCGTCGGGGTCTTCGCGAGGGACCTCTGCGGCGAGGTCGGAATGTCGGTCTGTGTTTGTGCACTGTACTAGTGGACCTACTGCTCTCCTGGATGAGAGTTATGTGGTCATCGGGATCGGTGAGGACATGCTTGGGACGGCGGACATGACTGATGGAGAAGGAAAATAGCTAGCGGCCTTCACACCCAGAGGGTTGCGGTGATTCGCGGCGGTCTCGAAGAAACGCTTTGAAATGCGTTTCATAAACTGGCGGATAGTGGGAATCCTGAGGTCAACGTGGAGGATTTCGTTGCGAACGTACCAGAGGGAGCCTGTAATCCTACGGAGGAACTTGTTCTGGAGGGTCTGCATTCTATTTAAGCGATGGGGCTTGGCGTGTGCAAAGACTGCACTGGCATAGGTCATGATCGGGCGGATGCACGCTGTGTAGATACGCAATTTGCACTTTAGTGACAATTTGCTACGTGCATTTAGGACGAAGTGGAGTCTACCTAGAGCGAAGGCGGCGCGCGAACAAGCCGCCTTAATGTGCTCTGAAAAAGAGAGGTATTCGTCGAGAACCACACCTAGATATTTGGCTCGCTTCTCCCAAGGGACCGGCTTGCTGAACATGGTGATCGGTCGAGGGGGGCAGGGGGTATGACGCGGCTTCGAGAATAGAACCGCTTGACTTTTGTCGGGATTTACTACAATTCTCCACTTTCTAAACCAAGCGCCAAGTTTTTTGACTTGGGTTTGGAGAATGCGAGATTTCGAGTCTGGATCGCGGCCGGTGTAGTAAATGGCCGTGTCGTCTGCGAACAGAGCCAACTGCGCCTTACTGCACTTGGGCATATCGCTGGTGAATAGCGTGAATGCGAGAGGAATGAAATCACAGAGCCCTGAGGGACTCCTGCGCGAATGGGGTGGGGGAGGATCGAAATAAAAAACTTGTACGCATTATGATATTTATAAACATAGTTTCTCCAATTTAACAATTTGGTTTGTTTTTCGATAAACGTAATCTGTTGTATAACTTTCCGTTGTATCTATAATCACTTTGAGAATAAACATTGGAACCTGCCGGTCTGCGGCTTTGAACTTATTGTCCGTATCGTTTGACATTCCCATTTTGCCAAGATAACGATAGTTCGCCTTATGTTTTCGATGCTGTCCCCTTTTTCCAGTCACTATCCACGCCTGTTTTCACCGTCTCCGCAAATCTCTTTTCAGTTTGCTTATCGGTAGTCGCACTCTCACACGTCACGATCTGCGACCCGTTATCTCGATAAGCGGGCCCTGGCTGCAGCGCTCTTCTCTGACACTGAGAGTTGTTATATTATTTGCTGACACTGCTCACTTGCGGGTAATTTTGTGTAGACCTTGTGCCTTTCGGCACTGTGGTTTCTTAAGGTGAAGACGATATCGAATCAATATTTATATTATTATGATCCGTTACTGTCGCGTCTAGATGTGAAACTCCAGATATGCACCACGCTTTGTTTTTATCCTCATATCCCGATATTAATATTTATTAGGGGGTTGACTGGTCCAATGTAGAAATCACATTTCCTATTTCTAGCTTAAGTTCGTCCAGCTGATCAGACGTAACATACATATATCCTTTAAATCTAAGTATGTTAGCTCTGCTCTGATTGGAGGATCAAAATATCCTTCAACACACATTCATATGACATCTAGAAAGTCACCGGTGGAAATTTGTCTAAATCACGGGCAATAATTAACTAATAACCAAGAACGCGTGTAACCAAAAGGTATAAGAGAGTGCGAATGTCCTGCCTCACTGTGTCTTGAACTCGTGACGAGAGTAGTCGTCTTGCCCAAATTGTATTGGCATGCCCTGTCCTGCCGGCGATAGTTCACAGCAATAGATTTTATATTTTACATTGTTTTGTTACGTTTTTTTTTTTGCAAAAGCTATAAACGGTAGTCATCTAAACACAAAACATAACAACATCGTCAATACTCAAATCCACAATAAAACTTTGTGTACAGTTTGTACTGCTGGTGATAATAGTGCTACCTGTAACATTAATGTCAAAGCGCCAATCAGGCATAATCAAGATCAGCGGCAGCCGGTTGACCGACGGCTCACCGACGTGTCAGTGTATCAACCGCAGATGCGCGGTGCAGCGACAGCGCTATTATATAGTGTATTATCTATGGACAGCGCGGCGCACGAATGCAACTACGAACTTTTTAAACAATTTTAGCCTCGTACTGCCTCGTTGGTCTAGTGGTCGCAAGAGCTACTGCTGAGCATGAGGTCCTGGGTTCGATTCTGGGATTTTCAGGCAAAGTGTTTTTGGGTTTTTCTATCTAGAATTTCTCAGTAGCAGCTCTGAGTCTGGATTTGTGCCCGGTTGATGGCAATAGGCTCGCCCCCTATTACATGGGACTTAAGCATAACTGGCGAAATGTGGGTGTACTATAGGTGCACCTCTGCCTAACCCTTCGGGGATAACAGGCGTGGTGTTATGTAATTTTATTATACGCTATTGGAGCTGGAATTACCGCGGTTGCTGGCACCAGACTTGCCCTCTAATTTTGTCGTCAAAACCACCAAAACGAAAATTTTGCCATAGGAATTCGCTAATTTGAACTTTTGGAGTTGGCAACACTGGTTTTGTTAATTCAAAACCCGTCAGGGTTACCTTGCTACATATAAGTAATCTGTGGTCAGGGTTTTTAAGTTCTGTGATTCAAACTGAAGTGTTTTACATTCTACTGATTCTACCAAATAGTAGTTTAAAAAAAAAAACAGTAAAAGTAAACTATTGTCACTCGTTTCCCTTTTCAAGCCTTTGCGAAAATTCTGTTGATGAACAAAAAATTATAATACTTATCTAAATATATTTTTTGATTTTTAGACCTCTTAACTAAATAAAAAAGAAAATTTTAACATTACAAAATTTGCTGCGTAATATTTTTTTGAGTGTAGCTGGCCACCTTTGGAGTTTATTTATTTACAAGATGTTATGTTAAGACCGGCCGGCCTCGCGCTTATTCTTGTATATTATGTTTCACGTGTTATATATTATCTTCCCAACATCATCGACGTTGAGTAGAACTTCCGTTCCTACGTTTTTTGTGCCAAGTTCCGTTTACGAGATTGTGACTCTTCTGGACATGTTATTTGTTTGTTTTGAACTTTTTGAACAATGAAGGAAAATCGAAGGAAATGTGCCAAGTGTGGTTCTTCGCCTGCCGATGATCCAAACACGAGATTGTTTAGATTTCCTAAACCTGGTTCTACAAACATTCTTCGGTAAGTACTAATTTTAAAGTAATCTTGATGTTAAGTACTCTATATAAACGTTAGGTTGGCTGAATAAATTACCGTTATTGTTTCTATGACAATAAATTTTCTTTTTTTTATACTATAGAATAATTTTCTATTTCAGTTGTGAATTATGGGCAAAATATTGCTTCCCGGATAAACCTTGGTCCGCAGTAGATTTTCAGTCAAAACTGCATTCTGAGCATAGAATGTTATGTCATCATCATTTTAAGGAATCAGCATTTGTGGACTACCCCGCGAAGAAATTGAGACGATTTGCTTCCCCATATGTAGAGGTTAGTAAAATAGAATTAATATTAACTGAATTGTCTAATTGGATCACAAGTAATTAAGGGAAGATAAAAAAAATCTGTACAACATATAAAATCTGTGGATGTACAACTCTTCATCAACCCGGTGTGTGTTATGTTAAATTACAGGTGAATATGAAGAGGACATTTTAAATGGTATCTCATTTAAAATGTCCTCTTCATATTCACCTCCTATTAAAAATAAGCATATGGAAAAATATTCGTAAATTTAATAGGAGGTGAATATGCAACATCTGGCACTTGGAATAAATGTATTCTGAGGTCTTGTTACTTTGCCAATATATATATAAAGCAAAGTTCTCGCCAAACTTCTAGACGCCTCTGATACAAAATGCGATTTTTGAAACGCAACTTTAATACTTGCAGTATTGAAGTTGCATTTCAAAAATGCAGTAGTAAAGTTGCGTTTCAAAAATCGCATTTTCTCTATCTATACTCTGTGCTTTGCCAAGTAGTAGTTACTGGAAGAATCATTATTATCTCTGATTTCAGCTGCTGTTTTTGTGTCTTTGCTTACTGTAATTTAACATGTTGCTTTTATGTAGTAGCAACTTTTTTTTTGGGTTGGATAGACCGTTTTAAGTGTTCCTTTTAAAACCCCAAAATGTGCGTCTTCCAGGATTGGTAGGATAGTGAAAGTATTATGGGTGGGGAAGATCACATACCGGCTTTTAATTGCTTACAAGCCATAATAATAAGGCGTGGTCGACACAAGGAGCTCCCCGCAAGAGTGGTTAAAAAAAAAACACGACGGAAACCCAACCTGCCGCCTGCTGCTGGGGGTCTTCGATCCTAACCTGTCCGAATCGGGGTGCCACATGTCCCGAGCTCACTCTTGTATCCTAAGTCCTCCGGCAATGTTACATTGCCATTTTACTAAGTCGAGACGTGTTATTTTTCTATAATATGTTGTTTTGTTGCATAGTGTTAGAGGTTTTGGGACTTCGTGGACGCCATTTATATTAGCGGTGGGTAACTCCGGAGGTACTGATCCAAAGGAGCCGGTACCGAACGCGGATACGTAAACCTTATTTATTCCTCACAATCCTTACCGGCACCGCGGTACCAAATGATTCCGGAGCGCGCGTTCACTGTTCACTCTCGTTCACTCGCTCAAGTCACTCGGAAGTACTCGGAACACGTCGTATCGCTCCAACTAACCAACTGTTCAATTCAAAATGTGCCAAATGATCCAGTGAACCAAATGAATAAAATGTTCTGCGAAACCGGGGAACCAAAATGAGCGAGTGAGTGCCGGTGCCAAACGGTGCCAAAGGAATAAATAAGGTGAACCGGTACCGGACCCGGAGTCGGAATAAGTGAATCAATTCACTTGCCGGAATAAAGATTACCCACCGCTAATTTATATTGTCTTGTCTGTCTGACCTGTCTATGTTTGTGTTGTCAGTCAATCAATTTAGTCAAACATTTGTCAGTGTCAGTTATATTCGATTACGTTTCGTTATCGACGATCTTACAAATAAAACTTGTATTATTTTTAATTTAAATTATTATATTATTTCCTTCATAATTGAGTTCATTGCGGTATTGTAAAAATTAATCAAAGTTAAAATCTAACAATATTATACTAGGACCTATAAAAACTCGCTGTCACTTCGTCTGCACTGACATTATCTGTGGTAAAATGTCAATGTTATGTTTACCAACAAGTGGAGTTTTCTGAAATTTTGCAAAAGTGTTTTACAGAAAGACATACGCTATAAAATTGTGAATCTTCGCACTTGTGGGTGTTAAAATACAGTGTAGCCATTTTTCCACCATGGTTGGAAAAGGGAATGTTAAGTGCGCAAAATGCTGTATAACCTCAAAGGAAAATCCTTCTTTGACCTTTCACAGGTTTCCTCTCCCGTCCATTCACGGACCTCTAAAGTAAGTATATTTTGTGCTAATTAAATCTATAAAAATAGTAGGTAAAGTCGGGCTGACGGTTATTTCGACTGTGAAGTAATAACTGTTATTCTATTGTATTCTGTTTATTACATTCTGTCGCCATCCTAATGTCTAACATTATGACCAAATTATGACATTCATGACCGTTAGCTCGAGTAACGGCAATTTGACACTTCTATATCTCGCGACTAGCAAGTAAAAAAAAAACAAATAATTGTGCCTTAGCAACATCGGCTTTAGGTTGCGTTTCATTCATTCCAACGCATGGAATTAGTATGGGGTCAGGTTTAGAACCAAATCGCCTGAATTTGAGGAGTCTGACACTAGGCGGGTCGATGGGGTTTATCTCAAGCGCCCCCACGCAATTTTAGCTGCCGGAGCTGCGTCGAAATAATTTTCAAAATTTGAAAAATCCTTTTTTCATAATATTACTAACTAATGGTTGAATCGCAACTTTGTTGACACGGAGTGAGTCGGATAAAGATATACTTGAATTTACGTCATTCCGTTGCTTCCAAGTTTGCGTGAAAATAATTATTGTAAATGTATAATCATTTATTTCGAGCAAAAATACTCAAAGTGTTAGTAACAATATACGTACAAACTATGCTAAGTTAGTTCTTAAGGCCTAAGCTGAGTTTTGCATTTGTGTAAGTGCACATAGCGACGCGTCCTTTGCTTCGCAATCGGACCATCGAACTGAGGCGCTGTGCGTCCCTCGCGCGATCACATTGATGCGACACTTACACAAAAGCAAAGCTCAGCTTAGGCCTCGCGGTGTGTTATACACTTACAAAGACAAAAACTAAACAAAAAACAGAAACAGATTGTGACTTCACTGCTGCATGGTGCCCAGCCGAAAACTTGCATTAGTGATTCAAAAACGCACAATCAAACATGCTTGCTATCACAGACAGGATGCCGTTGGCGCTGCCCAGACTAAGTCGTGTCCACGTGTGCTTCAGCGAACATCCCTGATGCGCTGCAGTATGGACGCAAAGGGCGCTGTGGTTAGTAAGCGAAACGAGTTCGGGACTTGGGGCACCCCGACTCGGACAGTTTCCACGAGGATCGAAAATCGAAAAATAACCATTCAGAAATGAGGGCCCCGCGGAGCGGGGCTCTGTAGGCTAGGCCTTATTATTATTGCTTGCTTTCCCTAGCCCTCTGTTAAGGCGATTTTTCTCAGAAATCATTAAATTAAACTTTTAACCATAAACATTTAATATAAAATCTACGCTCCTACGGCGGCGGGGGTAAGGTGGGGACTATAACCCACTCTAACTAAGCATCAACCTCCCCCACCCCCCTATTAAGGCGACTTTTCTTAGAAATCTATCATTTTTTAAACAAATAAAAATGCGACGCATCCACGGCGGGAGGTTAAATGGGGGGCAACTCTAACTCTCCTCCCCCTCCCCCACACCCCCAATTCAGGCGACTTGATTCTAACCCTTACCCCAAATGACAAATGGATCGACAATCACAATTTGACAAAATTGATATTATATGAATCACGTTAAAACCCTATGATATTGCAAATTGTGTTAATCACCATACTTACCAAAAGTAGGCGTTCAGATACGTATGCAGCTGGAGTTGATTTCGATATAATAACTAGATAAGATAAGATATATTTATTTGCTCAAACATGTGTACACATACAAGAATAAAATGCATGCAGGATAACATAAAAAAATAAAGTTTCAGACATGTTTGCCACATAGTATGATGAGCAAATATTATGAATGATAATGATTTTAAATTAATAATTTCAACTATAAAACACTAAACGTTTTCACCACTACCCTTAGGAAATGAACTGGCAATTTAGTGATTATGTTGCGAAGGTTTGAGATTGCCATACAGCCTAGATTTCGTTAATCATCATAATTGGCAAAGTGATTACTGAAAGTGATGCTCAGCTACGTAATAGTCGGGTTAGTTACACGGAGTTACACCATTTATAACTCAAGAACGGTTCGACCGATTTTTATGGTCTTGATTTTGTTGGATTTGTCTCCGCCCCGAATAGCAGAATAAATATTAAACCATGGGAAAATTCACGTATTTTTTTAAAATAATTTACTGAGGCGGTACGAAGTTTGCCGGATCAGCTTGTTACTAATTTATTGTGAAAACACTACAAAGTAATACATAATTTTTATTTTGGAAGTCGTTTTCTTAGGTTTTGTTTTTTGTCACTGACTTCGGAAATTAAAATTATTTGTCACTTTGTAGTGTTTTTTTTTTTGAAGTCGGTTGTTTTTTTTTTGGTTTGGTAACGATATTTTATTTTTCACTTTTCAGTTGTGGTACCTACCACAGTAAAAATTCGTATTCCACTACTTGCAATGTAAACAAATGTTACAGGAAGTTATTAAAACATCATCAAAATACACTCGATTCCAAAACTAACGGGTCAGTCACATAAGTTCGAATATCTACAAAACTGTAAGGGTTAAATCAAAGAAATAAAAAAAGAATAAAGATTATTTAGTTGCGCTTCTTATTACATACTTTTTATACTGGCTGATGTTATTACGGTTTCTTTCCATTTCTATTCTGTCACAAAAAAAAAATGTGAACGACTTCCACGTGCATAATCAGTATTCTGTGAGGTGGAGCATGGCAGTCACGCCAGAATCCTGCCTTTCTTGGAACTTGGGCGGAGCCAGCGTGAAAAAGCAAGAAACATTGGTGTATATTTGTCGACTGTTCAGCGGGTAGTCCAGCGGTACCGAGAGACCGGAACGCACCTTTGGAGACCAGGAAATGGCAGGCCAAGATGCACAACGGCCAGGGATGACAGATACCTGTTGGCTCCGAAATCGTTTTCAAACTGCAGTTGGTCTAAAAACCACTTTATTCGCTTTGGTGGTGTCAATTTAAGGGCACAAACAGCGCGGAGACGTCTTGCTGAGGCAAATTTGAAACCATTAGGCCCCAAACTGGAACAGCAACATCCAATTGCAAGACAGAGATACGTGCGCGAGCACCAACAATGGACACTGGACGATTGGTCTAGGGTAATGTTCACGGACGAATCACTCCAGAACCTTTTGGCCCCATCGGCCATCTGTTCTGCGAGAAATGTGCACTGCCTACTGCCACTTAAGTTTGCCAATTCTTCGGGCTATGTCGGTTACTTTGGTTCTCCTGTGGATCTCCTCATTTCTGATTCAATCACGTAGGGAAACTCCAAGCAAAGCCTTCTCCATTGCTCTTTGGGTGACTTTTATGTTTCTGATAACGCCCATTGTGAGCTACTACGTTTCAGTGTCATAGGTCATCACTGGCAACACGCACTGGTCAAAGACTTTAGTCTTGAGACGCTGCGGTATGTGGGACGAGAAGGTATTGCTGCCCAGCCGAGTCGGATTTGAAGATTGACATCTTTCTCGAAGTTGGACATACCTAACTGGACAATTTGTCCTAGGTAAACATATTCGTCCACGACTTCGAGTGTAGCGTCTCCGATCTTCATGAGAGTGGGTGTTACATGGGCATTTGACATAACCTTTGTTTTTTCCATGTCCGTTTTAAGACCCACTCTTTCAGAAGCTCTACTGAGGTCATCGAGCATTGCACTGAAGTCCTCCATGGTCTCAGCCATGACTACTATGTCGTCAGCAAACCAAAGGTGAGTGATGTACTCGCCATTGATGTTGATACCAACCCCTTTCCAGTCCAGAACCTTGAAGACATCCTCCAGTGCAGCGGTGAACAGTTTCGGAGAGATAACGTCTCCCTGTCTCACACCGCGCTGCAGAAGGATAGGTATTGAGGTCTGGTCCTGGAGTCGGACTGACATAATGGCGTTTCCGTACAGACTAAAGCCTTTACGGAATCCGGCTTGTTCGGGAGGCTGGATGTCGTCAAACCTGCGAGCAAGACGGTTCGTGATGACTCTTGAAAGCAGCTTGTAGACATGGTTCAGAAGTGAGATGGGCCGATAGTTCTTAAGAAGGGTATTGTCGCCCTTCTTAAAGAAAAGTATCACCACACCTCTGTTCCATTCCTGCGGCGTTTTGCCCTCGAGTATGACGGAATCAAACAGCTTCTGGAGTGCCTTAAGAACAGGTTTTCCGCCGGCTTCAGGAGTTCAGCCGTAATTCCGTCCTCACCGGGCGCCTTATTGTTTTTGAGCTGCTTCAGAGCCATCCTAATCTCGTACAAGCTGACGTCCGGGATGTCTTCGGTAAAGAAGTCTATAAAACGACAAAAAGAATATTTATGTGACCCCAATGAAAAATCTTTCCTCAAAACATACACACGTTGTTTTTGCTGGACAGAATTTGGCCAACTAGCGGTAGTAGAAGTTAACGGAAAACGAAGGACTGTGCTTGGTGAAAATGGGTTTTGTGCAGTGTGCAATTTTAAATCATTTTTTTTTATATTTTTAGTTTTTTTAATGTATTATAGAATTTACAATGATGATATTTGACAATGGTTTGTAAATATTTTATGTTTTTTAGTTTTTATTACAAAGAGAGAGTGCTGTGATTAAAAAACGCTCAGAAAATGATTATTTTTCAATAAATGTGATATCCAATCATTTAGAAGACTAAAACTGTAAATAAGTAATAAGTTCCTTTAATAAAAATTATAAAAAAGCGTTTTTCGGTAACAACAATATGGTTTTATTTCGATTTTTTTTTTTGAGAAATCTCTCCCTAATAAAAAATATCTAAGGCCTACGCCACGCCGCGCCGCTGCGACGCCGCCGCCGCTTTGGAAATTTTCAGAGCACGCCGCTGCCGTGGATTTGGCCATCGGCGCTCATATCTAGTTGGTGTACAGAAGACCAGGGAAACGCTTCCATCAAGACTGTGTGGAGGAAAAAGTGGCACACGGAGGAGGCTCAGTACTTGTTGGGCTGAAATTTCTGCCGACGCCCGCACCGAACTCTTGCTAATTCAAAACGGCACTCTGAATGTAGAGAGGTACGTGGAGGAGATCCTGAATGAGCATGTGGGACCTTTCATGGCGAGGATGGACCGGGATGGCATATCAATGCATGATAATGCGCGTCCCCATACCGTCGGAATTGTAAATGAATACCTTGGAGAGGCCGGTATCGAACAACGAGTATGCATGGGATGAGCTTGAGCGTTGCGTAAAACGTCGTAACTCCCCACCAATCACGCTACCCGAGCTCAGACAAGCACTGGTGGAGGAATAGGGAAGCCATTCCTCAGAACCGGCTCCGAAATTTGGTGTTCAGCATGCCGAATCGCCTGGAAGCTGCAAGAAGAGCTCGGGGAGGCAATACGAAGTATTAAAATTATGCATGTAATGAAAAAAAGCATAAAACATGATATTACAAAAAATTTAAGATTCAGAAAAAACGTCTTACTTAAGTTTTTTATTTATTTTGAGAATAAGAATGAAGGTACACATAAGTTTCAATTTTTTTATTTTTTTTCATTAAATGCCCAATCGAACAGTATGCGTTTCATTATGATAGCATACGTAGTTCGAGAGATATTCGAAGTTTTGTGATTGACCAGTTATAATAAAATACGTATTTTTCAAGCAAACTGAAAAACTCAAGGAAAGATAATAAAATTTATTTAAAAACACCCTGAGGCATACCCGCCCAATCCATTAAAAAAAGAATTTTCGAAATCGATTAACAATTCGGAGTTATCGCGTAACAATCATTAAAAAAAACACAGACGAATTGAGAACTGCAACCTTATTGAAGTAGGTAAAAAATACAATTGTGACTAAAATACGTAAAATTTTCTAGAAAATGGAAAGCTATTTTTGAGTTTTATTTTATTTTATCATAATTTTGATAACTTTTCTAGTCGTCTAAGAGAAAAATCGGAGATTTACTCGTGTCTAATTGTGCAAATTCGAGAAAATACATATCAAATTTGAGAGAACGAAATACTCGATATATCGTATGGTAGCGCTGTCAGAAAAAGAAAAGTAACAGAAATAGAAACCAGTTAGTTAAAATTGAACATTTGTTGCATATTTATGTTAACATTTGTTGCATATAAACTTTTATATACAAAAAAATAACCTTTTTTTTAGGGCTAGAGTTTGGGCAAAATTTTGTTTTCCCAAAGATGATTGGACTTCAGATGAATCGTTGGTGAAGCTATACAAACAGCATAAGATGCTATGCGGCAATCATTTTGAAGGTTCATCATTTACCAACAGTGCTAAAACGAGATTGAATAAGTTCGCCATTCCAAGAGAAGCTCAAAATATTTTGGCCAAGTTACGAGATGAACATCCAGCTAAAGAAGCACAAAAAACTCAAGTGAGTATTTTTGTATGAACAAGCTTATACACTTTCTAACTAAATTGTGTAAACTTTAAAACTGTTCAACTTACGGATTAGAGTAGAATACATACCAATCTTGTTATCAATAATTGCTAATGCTCTTTCTAAATGAGTCAATACATAACATAACATTAAATCTCGCCTGTAATCCCAGAAGGGTACACCCAAATTTCGCCAGTTATGCTTAAGTCCCATGTAATAGGGGGCGAGCCTATTGCCATCAACCGGGCACAATGCTAGATTCCGGGCTACTACTGAGAAATTCGATTGATAGGAAAACCCAATAACACTTTGCCCGACCTGGGAATCGAACCCAGGACCTCTTGCTCAGCAGTAGCTCTTGCGACCACCAGACCAAAGATCAAAAGTTGACAAATTAATCAATCTTCATCTTTAAACATACAAAACTACTATGACAAAAACAACAATTGTAACAGGAAGTTCTGTATAAATGGCGTATGTGATGACTGAAGGGGTGAGACGAACACTGTGAGATGAATTAAAAAAATATAATAGATGTACGGTTGAAGTATGCCTAAATCGGTTTTGTACTGTTAAAAATCGAGGATTTGTTGAGGGAGTTGCAACCCGAGCCAGTTGGTTGCGTCCACCTTTGACCAAGCCCCCACGGTCTTGGTCAACATGTGGTCAAGTGGTGCTTGTTTAACGGTGTTTCATTTGTTTGTGTCAGTGCCTACTGTATTAGGGGTAATTTTTCTTAACAACTTGGATGAATTGTTAGTCACTTGTGCGTCGTCAGGATGCTAAGACATGCTCTGTCTACATTGCAATCTCCACTGCACAATCTTCTAGCAACATGAAAGAAGTTGCAACAGGTATGATGATAGGTGAGGCTAGGTTATTTATTGATGGGGTGGCATGTTAAAGAGCCTCCTCGTGGCACACCCTGGGCAACGTCAGCTCCAACTGCCCGCCAGCTTTTGGCGGATAGTTGGGGTTGGCAGCTAACCTTCAACAAACGGGGAAGGGTCATGGTTCCCATCATCGATCATACTTATCGGTCGATGTAGGGAACCGGGCTAGGGACGAGACGGCCAGTCCGTCGCCGGGGTAGGCTTGGTGGCCATCTTACTTCCACAGCCCCTCTGTTTGAAGAGGGTGAGTTTGTGGGCGTAGTGGGTAGGGGAGATGAAGACAACCTCCATCAAAAAATTACCTCAATCCCAAGGTCTAGCGTGCCGATGGGATGAATGGCCGGAGGAGATCCGGTCGCTAGCGCGGGGGGGGGGGTAACAGGGGGGAAAGGGGACCTCACCCTTCAAACGAAAACAATAATGGACAAGAGAGGCGAAATTAAACTCAAAAGAATAATTAAGAAGAATTAAGGGATTTTTTTTCTCGGCACCTATGGTTTTGCGACATTTGGGGATTTCAAAAATACACTAGAAATGGTATAAACTACCTATAAAAATATACCTACTATAAAAATCGCCAAAAAAACCGGTCAATAAAGTACAGTGAATCCTCAACTTTTAATTGATATTTCGCCAATAAAATGGATCCCAATGAAACATACACGCCAATGAAGGAACCGAAATATGTATTTGTTTAATACTTTACGCACAAGGATGTACAGAGGCGGACTTAATGCCGTAGGCATTTTCTACCAGTCAACCTTTGGGTGATGCAGAGACAAACAGTGGTGGTAGATGCAATTTATAATAAAAAAACATTTAGGAATAATATTTAAAAATAAAGATATCTAAACTAAAAATATTGCTTTGTACCAGCCGGCAAAAACAATTCTAGACATACTCAAAAAAGATTATGTGCGGTGCCTAGCTCAGCAAAACAAGAGTGGTGCAATGCTGTGGGTATATCATGCCCTAAACGCGTTATATATATATGCGAAGATCATCTCAATGTAAGTACCTAAATGACAATGATTTTTTAAAACACATACCACTACAGCAGCGGTTCTCAAACTTTTTTAGTCACGGAACCCTTTTGACAAGCAAAATACTTGACGGAACCTTACAATAAAACAATAGGTTTTAAAAGTGATATATTATATAAGCATAATAAAAGTACAATGTAACAGTTACTAATTATTACTAACTTTACCACATGGCAAGTAGAATAATAGAAGATACGAGGGCGGCACTGAAAATTTCTGGAATCAAGGAAGTGACACAACATTACTATTTAAAAATGTATTTATTGCTTTTCGAAGTATTCTCCGCGAAATTTGACACATTTTTCCAAACGATGGAACCAATCATTGAAGCAAACATTCCATTCGGAAGTTGAGGTCTCCAAAATGGCCGTTTTGTAGGCGTCCACAGCTTCTTCAGGTGATGAAAATCTCTGTCCACGCAATTTATTCTTTATTTTAGGGAAAGTATAGAAATCATTAGGGCTTAGGTCGGGGCTGTAAGGCGGATGGTCTAATAATTCTATGTTTTCTTGCTCTAAAAACTCTTTTGTTCTGTGGGCGGTGTGAGAACTCGCATTGTCGTGATGGAGGATGATGCGGCGGTTCTCTTTACGGAGTTCAGAAGCGACCTGTGGCAAACAAATGCTAGCATACCATTCTGCATTAACCGTTCTTTGTCCCTCAAGAGGATAGTCGTAACATGGCCGGTTTTGGAGACAAACGCGGCCACCATTTTTTTTGCAACACTCCGTGAACGAACCATTTTTGTTGGCTTTAACTCATTTTCGAACACCCAAACTCGTGACTGGTTTTTTGTTTCGGGTTCGTACTCGTATATCCAGGATTCGTCACCTGATACGATACAGACCTGATACATTTGAGGATCCTGCGTGGAATCTTTCGAGAGTTCTGATGCACCAAGTAACGCGAGCCGCTTTTTGCTCTTCACAGAGCGAATGCGGTATCCATCGGGAAAACAACTTTTTTACACCTAATTGTTCATGCAAGATTATTTGTATTTGACTCATGCCAATGTCTAAAGTTGCCTGAATTTCGCGGTATGTCACATGTCGATCTTCCTCAATCAGCTTACGCACAGCATCAACGTTTTCTTGGGTGACTGCAGTTTTTGGACGACCTTGACGGGGATCATCACTGAGCTTGACACGTCCACGTTGAAATTCAGCAAACCAGCGATAAATTGTGGTTTTGGATGGGGCTTCATCACTAAATGCAGAAATCATCCGGTCAACATACTGCTTTTGTGTTAAACCACTTCGAAAGTCATAATAAATCATCGCTCTTGAATTTTCTCGAGTCAATTCCATTTTCTCAACGACTAAACAAGTTTGACAAAACCTTGTGACAAGACCGAGAATCTTTTTTTAAATAAATAAATGATATTCGATTTTTAAAACCAAGGAGTTTTCAATTAAAAAGATTTTAATATGATAGGAACAGTGGAAATATTCCATTCCCGATACTTTTAGTGCAGCCCTCGTATTAAAAATGATAAAATCTTAACTAATGGGAGGTATGAAACAGTTTTTTATTTTTCATCAATTGGTTGATAATCAGGTTTGATAGAAGACATTTGAAGTCTCATAACAGGTTCGGCGTCCAGTCTATTGCGATATTTTGTTTTCGTGGCTGCATAGGTTGAGAATCCTGTTTCGCACAAATATGTTGTTGGGAACGGGAGAAGAATATAGAGCCATTCCAATGCCAAGCATTGGATATTCATCACGGATTCTGCACCAAAAATCGTTGAGAGGCGTCGTTTTGAACAGCGACTCTATACTTGTGTCTGATGACATTTCTAAATGAGATTCATTATATCTCGTTTGACATACTTTCGGGCTTTTGCAAGTTGGGTAAAAAAGGATTATGAATCCATGAATTCAGCTTCATTTTTGTATTCTGTTCTTCGGGAAAATACTTTTCAAAAAAGATGCGCGCATCGAAGTGAGATATTGGACCAATTCTTCAAACAAATCATCTTGAAACATTTCTGAGTCGTTATCGCTAACAAACTCACTGAGTGACGTAAAGCTTTCTATTTCTCTCTTACCAACGCAAATAATCCAAAAATCTAATTTTCTTTTGAAAGCAGTTATTTTGGTTTAGGCCTGGAAAACTGTTGTCTGTTTACCTTGCAATGATAAATTGAATTCGTTCAGTTTTTGAAAGATATTCGCCATAAAAGACAATCGGAACAACCAAGTTTTATCATACAAACGGTCTTTCTGCTGAAAGAAACACTTGTAACTCTGCTCTAAGTTCAAATAGCCTTGTTAAAGTTTAACCCCGAGACAGCCATCGCACTTCTGTATGGAGCAGCAGTGTTTTATGTTTGCTGCCATAATCTTCACACAATAATGAGAACAATCGGGATTGTAGTGGTCGTGATTTGATAAAATTAATTCTTTTTACCGCTTCATCCATAACTAATTTTAGATTTGACGGCATTTGCTTCATCGCAAGTGCTTGTCTATGCAGAATACAATGGCTGGAACTACAATTAGGCGCTTTACTTTTTATTCGTGATACTGCTCCTGCTGTTTTACCTATCATCGCCTTGGCCCCATCTGTACAAATGTCAATGTAATCGTTCCAACTAAGATTATTTTCTTTAAAAATTGGTTTATTTTATTAAAAATTTCATCCCCGGTAGTGTTCGTGGGCAGCGGTGAACACATAAGCATGTCTTCTTCAAAAGAACGTTCATATGGATATCTCACGATAACCAGCAAGATAGCCAGACCAGTGACATCAGTTGATCATCCATTTGCAAGGTGAATCGTGTTTTTTGTAGACGTGCAACTAGTTCTTGTTTGACGTAGCTTGCCAGATCATGGATTCGCCGTGAAACAGTATCGTTTGATAGCGGTACAGTAGACAGATGCTTTGAAGATTTTTCATCGAGCATACATTTTGTTATGTCTAACACACATGGCTTTATTAAATTCTCAGCGATAGTGTGCGCTTCACCTGCTTGTGCAATGCGATAGCTAACTAAATATGATGCCTCCGTGGCCTTTTCATTGATAGTTTGTGTTACATGCATCATATTTTTTGACTTTCCAATAACTGTTCTTTTTTACGAACAAAAAATTATTTATTCTTGTCTTTAGACTCGGGGTATACAGTTTCTAAATGTCTGCGCAATTTGCCAGGTGCCATGGAACTATTAGGAAGCCGTTTACTACATAACACGCAGAGCGGTGAGCCGTTGGAATCAACAAATCCGAAACTGATATATGATTCATCATACTTCCTTTTTTTCGTGTTTGAAACCGTAGAGCTTGACGTCGTGGCATCATCGTCGTGGATCGGTAATTGCTGTATTCTCCGCGCTTACTGCTTTTGAACATTCAGCGTCATTAGAAGATGTTGTTGCAACACGTTTAACGCCTTTAAGCCAACGTTCCATTCTTCTTTATTAATAATGTTACACGTCAGGATGGTGGGGTCAAAATAATGCACAATCGTTACTGCGTTTATGAGACAAAGTTTAGTCCAAAGAAAGTTTAGCCAGCTTGTAAGTAGGTAGGTAGGAACTTATCGCTCCGAACGCTAATCGTCAACTGACTGACGAGGCGCGACGCGCGATCGCCGCTTTTACACTTAGTCCTAGGCTCGAACCCGAACATTCTCAAAAATACTCGAGCTGGCGCCTTTGATAAACAAAAAGCGGAAATAAAAATAGAAATAGGTACAAAAAAATGCGTTGTAAACAATCTCGACTTTATGTTTTTGAAGATAGAGCCGAAAGTCGCTTGTTCACAACTATAGCGTCTAATTCAGAGGCGGCTTTTATCAAAGGGACTGCGCGCTCACAAGTATACGCGCGGCGGGCGGAGTCAAAACGTTTGACCAGTGACCAGAGAGAGGTGTTTAGATTTTTTTTCTAAATTCTTGCGGCGCCTACAGTGGTATCGCAGAACCCTAGTGTTCCGCGGAACACACTTAGAGTACCGCTGCACTACAGAATGCAAAATGCATGTTGTTTTTCTTGTTGAAAATGTTGTTCCATTACCAGTTTGTTATCAAGCAATATTAAAACTGGTACCAAACCTAATACATAAACCCCCAGTGCTTTGCAGAATATTTCACCACGTACTATTTTTTAAAGTAGGTACTTATATATATTTTGGTAACATAATGCTTTTTACTTATGATGTAGGTTGTTTTGGGACACACACATAAATAAAATATAAATTAAAATCGTAATTGATCTTTTAGTTGGAGAAAGATGTGGAAAACTACCTGTATTGGATAACAATGAAAGTGCGGCCCAAGTTGAAGTCTCGGCTACCACATTCTCTTGTCATGATACTTTCAACTGATAATCAAGAAATTATTGAACCTAGACCCAGCACATCTTCAACAACTTCTCGTCTTCCCTTCGCATTTGCGTTTGGATTCACGCATAGATAAAAAATGTAGGTAGCACGCCTGAAGCTTAGACATAAATATAGGATGAAGGACCCGCAACTCCCAGAATCGCATTGCTAAGGTGTAATCGTAACCTATAAAAGTCAGCGCATTCACTATTATCGCAGACAAATTTTTGAGCTGCCGTGCGTCATGATGTCGATCACGATACGCATTAAATAGAGTACATAACCGAACGTTGCTAGTTCATTTGATTATTTGAAGTTTCTAAACAGCGCGCTCTCACGCATACTGAGATGCACCGTATAATCATAGTACTCTTTGAGTTGCACTCTCTATGACTATTGTCTGTGTTGGACTCTGTGAGTCGAGTGAATTTCTGTGATGTGTCACTTCAACTGTCACAATTCTAGTCCTGTCATGTCAGTATACCTCTGTGCAGTCTCTTTAAAGAACTCTTTGGTCCCTGTGGCAGGGTTTGTCAACTTTGTTTTACGAACAGTATTTAGCCGGGCTTGCAAACGAGAGAGAACGAAATCAGAGTAAAAGAGATGGTCATAAATATTCGTGTTGTTGTTCCAAATGCTGCCACTAAAAATAAAAAAATCGTATTCTCCATAATAATGAGCATAATAATGTACTAGCTTAGTATGTTGCCATTGAAAATGCCTGTAGCAATTATTCTGATGCCAAATAAATATATTTTATTGAGGGATCTGACATAATAGATGGGAGAAAAATGAAATCGGAGATAATGTGTGGCAACATTAACGTCCTCATGTCATATTGACGTAATGTAACGCAATTTAGATGCTAAGATACGATTACCGGTACGCATTGTTATTTGAATTGTTATCGTTGAGTCGACCTTGCTCCTCCGTGGCTATGTTTTTGTGATTTGTTTGATTAAGTGTTTAATTGTGAGATATAGACTCGGTATTGAAACAGTGACTCGTTGTTTTTGTGTTTAATTTCGTGATGAATTCGCAGAAAGAAAACACTAGAATCTGTTGCATTTGTGGATCTTCACCATCTATAGATCCCAGCATCACTTTACATCGGTTTCCAAAGCCTGGCTCAAAAAATGCTCTGCGGTATTTACCTACTTACGTACTTTCCATGCTATTCGCTTTTGACGACAGAATACCACAATTATTGTTAATCCAGCTTCTCACTACCACATACTAACGTAACGTGACCACCCACCTAATGTTTTTGATACCCTTTTCTCAAGTCCAACTTGCCAAAAAACATTATTATAGAAAGGTTTAGGTAGACAAATAAACTACTGCTTAAACAAATGGTTCAATTGATTTAGTAATCATTATTGTTGTATTTACATTGGTTTTTAATAGCATTTTATTTTTAAACTGAGTGAATGATTAAAAAGACACATCAAGATTGTTTAACTTTAACTACCTAAACCTTTAAATAAATAAAATAAGAAATAAAAAAAAAATCTAAACCTAGCTTTATTAAGAAGATGATTATTTTTATTTTCCAGTTGTGAATTATGGGCAAAGTATTGCTTCCCAAACCAAGCCTGGTTCTCGCCAAAATTCCAATATGGACTTCATTCTAAACATAAGATGCTTTGCAGCAAACATTTTAAAAGCACATGTTTTATTGAAAAGAAGTTGTTCAGAACAGCTGTACCTGATGTTCAATGCCATCAGGTTAGTACAATTTTATTAACACTACAAAAATTTAAAAGACCTGCCTTACATTGCCAAGAAATACAGATATTATGTTATGTGTAACACATGCAACAATTATATTGCAGCAGAATGATGATGTTGATGATATTTACTGAAATGTTATAACCCGTTTATCCTAATATTCCATTCTTATATTATAAATGTGAAAGTAGGTCTGTTTTTCATTTCATTAAAAACTTTTCTGGCAGAGGTGGTTTAGGTGAGATAGGCCTCTTAAGAGGTATTTATGTTTTCTGCTGTGACCCGTAGCAATGTAGTAGTTGAATTCCAAACCAATAAATTTTGCAAACGCGTCTCCTTTCTTTTGATGCATCATTCGCCTACAATTTTTTATTATGCTGTCTTAGTTTTTTTTTTTACAAATTCATGAAAAGATGTGTGTATAGTAACAAATTACCACTAATTCATTGCAAAGTTTCATTAATTTTATAAGTTGAATTTTGTGTGAATGTGTGAATCACACTGTAAAGTGTGTGTGAAGTGTTTTAGTGAAATGTTGCCAATAGAAAAAGTATTTAAGTTATCTTGTATGGCATTACCAAGGGAGTCATTTTGATTCAAATGTATTTCAAAGGCTGCACTCCGAATTGCGCTGTAATCGATTTGAGCGGGCTTACCGTGGGTAAGCCCGCTCAAATTGATTCGAATTAGTGTAAGCGCGATAACGATGTCCCGTGAAGCGTCATAAATGACATCATGACATGCGCCATCTTGCGATAACGCCGACCATGCCCTTAATTAATATCACCGTGAGCGCTGTCAAAACGGACAGTAGTTCTTGTGTTATTTTGTCATTTTCTAAGCTTCTGGCTACATTCGAGTCGCCACCTAACCATAGAAGAAATTTGTGGTGTATACACAAAAAAATACTGTAATCCAACCATGAGTATTCAAGTGGGTCTAACTAAAGGGTGAAAATTTTCTGTCATGCTCAAATCCGAGCAATACGAGTGGGAGTGTCAATGCGTTGAACTTCTATTTTCATAAAAACATCCATCGGTCATCCTTGTGCCAGGTCATGTTTTAAGTTTTGACGTTGAGCGAGCACTTGGGAGCACTGAGCGCGTTCATGAGCGTTCCGAATTGTTGACAGCCCTCAGCTGTCATAATCGTCATACCTATAACGGAACGCAAATTAATGGGGAAGGTCGGTCAAAGCTAATTGTAGATGGCGTGACCATAGCTAGGTCCCTACAGCCTACAATAAATTTGACATTTCGTTCATTCATTCCGTTTCGTGTTCATTCATGAGTTTGGTTTTATTCCACTATTTCGTTATTTTCATTGATTTAAATATTTCATATCAATAATAATTCCATTTGGAATATGTCAGAATTGAAAACCTTAAATATTTCTTAATTCCTAGTCATCACTTTCTTTAAAATGTTTCCGATAAAACCTCGAACTCCGTTGTAATTGAAATAATTCCCTTGCAATAGCTAAAGCGTAAAAAAAAAACAAATTTTCGAGCATATAAGAACATACCAAAGAATCATTTTCCCATAAAATAATAAAAACCACCTCACGCCTTGCATTATTAGCATATTTTGGGAACTAGCTACGACAGCGCCATTTTGACAGTTGCCTTCCCCATTATGTGAGCGCTGTTACTGATTATTGTCTAATTCGGAATGTACCCAAAGTCAAATCGCTGTTGATGGCTACATTCCGAATTGCGCTGTATCGACTCACGCTTATTCGAAGCGTTCCGAATAAGCGTGTGTAATAATAAAAAATAAAAAGTCCCTGATTGGGAAACCAAATGTAATAATAAAAAATAATAAAATATGTGTGTGTTTCTGAGTGTGTGATCTCCTAAAAAAAAGGTATGTAAATGTAAGAAGTGAAATTTCGGGCGCCGTGGAGCGACACACTATTAATGGATAGCCAGATAAAGTTGGAGAGATTGAACAATTAATCTTAGGATGGGAGCCTGTGGATGTCAATGGTGATTAAAAGTCTCACTACCTTGAACGTTCCCAGTTTATTATTTACCTTTAGCTTATTGCATACAATATACTATAATAAATTTTAGTTGCTATCTTATCATTGCATCTTTTAAGTAATTTTAAATTCGCAGCTGAAGGCTGCTGTGGACAAAAAGGGACTCTGAGATGTGGTTTCACTCCGAATTCGGACACTCGGGGACGCATCGACCAACGAAAAACTTACCGCTTATTCCAGGGATTACAAACTCGCGTCTCCCTCGGTGTACCGTGAAGATAGCTGGTATCAAAAGGGAGGCGAACGAAAGATTCTGTGAAAACGGTAAGATGGTCAGAAACGAACCGCCGGTGGAAGGAAATTTTCTCTCGACAAAGAGTCCAACTTACCAAAAATCCGATCGAAATATAGTCTGGGACCATTCCACGGGTCCTTTGGTTTAGGATAATGGCATCTATGCGCCAAAATCACCCGGATTAACTATGATTCCATTTAGGGAAAATCAGGAGACCCGTCACCTTAACCAACAAAGATCGTAAAAGTGACTTGTCAAATTTTGACGTCGAAAATGTCATACGAATGTATCACATGTAATAAATACAATTTAGAAATCGTTCCGAAATCGACTAGAATTATCAAAAACATGTAACGGTGTAAAAAAACTTGTTACACGTGTCGATAACGATGTCTCGTGAATCGTCTTGACGTCATGACATGCACCATCTTGCGATAACGCCGACCATACCCCAAATTAATATCACCGGGAGCGCTGTCTAAAATGACAGTTGTGACTTGTGCTTGTGCTATTTTGCAACGTGACATTTTCAAAATTGTGCTTCTGACTACTGTCGCCACCAAAGAAGAAGAAGTAATATGTGTAGTGTGATTGCGTTGAATTTCAATTTTCATAAAAATATCCAATTGATCTTTTATGTACCAGGTTTTTGGTCATGTTATAAGTTTAGTCGCTGAGCGAGCATTGTGAAGAGCTGTGTTGACAGCTCTCAGCTGTAATAATCGTGATATCTAAATCGGAACGCAAATGAAATATGTCAGCGCTGTTCGGAATGTAAATGTACCCGAGTCCCGATGACCCGATGTCATGTAGTCTTGTTTCTGCTCGGTCATTTTTAAGATCGCTCCGTACTAGTTCATTTCGGATAGTGAACTAGTTCATTCTATTAGTTCTAATAGCTCTATTCGGTCTTTGCTCTCGGTGGTCAGCATCTGATGAATCTGATCTCATTCTTGCAGATTCGGTCGGTCGGGTTCGGTTAGCATCGTCATTCGTCGGCTATTCTCTCTCGTTCTCATTCACAGACATCGAACGTGTCTGTCAAACAATCAGTGACTGTTTATCATTTCTCGTTCTCGTTCGCACAAACGATCGCGCGGTTTACAATGTCCGAGATCGAAAAGACCTATTAGACCTAATAGACCGATTACGAGTCAGCGTTCGGAAACGTTTCTCTTTTAATACAGTGCGAAGATACGTTTCCTATTCGTTCATCGTTCATGAACTACACAAGACTAATGTCATGTCGTTTTTGTGCTTGCTGTTGATTGCATTTCTAATTTCTCATTTATACAACGTTAAAAACGTTGAGTTGAGCTTCTGTTCTTCCGTAAGTGCAGTGCAGTGATTGTCTAGATTTTGAGAAAGTGAATATTCTGTGTATCAGTATGTGCTGTTTAAGATAGGACTCTAAATAATGGCGGGAAAAGAAAACAGAAGGAAATGTTTCAAGTGTGGGTGCTCACCAGCCGAGGATAACATTAAGTTGTTTCGATTTCCTAAACCTGCTGTAAGGAATCTACTCCGGTAGGTATCATACTTAATATAATATACAGCCAACTAGGGACGATGCTCCGACATTGACACTGATACACTACTGGGTACGAACCTCTTCGCAGAATGTAAAGTCAGATATCAAGCTGGTATTAAATTATAACCTTTCTGCATTGAAGGAACGCATTCCACGCTGGTGCAGTTATGTTGGTGGATTATGTGTCGTAAATTGTACATATAGAAAATATATTACAATGTAATACTTAGTTAAAAATGTATGCTAAATGTAGTGACTATTATCAAATACATTTACATGTAAAGTTTCAATATTGATACAATTCCTGGAAGGAAGTAAAAAAAATATGTATTTTCAGATTAATAAAAAAAAGTTTCCATCGTATTGTATTTAAATAATTTTATTTTCAGCTGTGAATTATGGGCAAAATACATTTTTCCAGACAGAGATAACTTAGACACACAAATGAAGTTACACAATGAACATAGAATGCTCTGTCAGAAACATTTTAATGATTCAGATTTTACAGATGAGTCTAAGAAGAAGCTACTTAGGACTGCTGTACCATATGATGTAAGTAAAATAATAAAAAAAAGTTGTCATGGCACTGGGAGAGGCCTGTGTTGTAAAATGTGGTGCAGACTCCTTAAGGGGTATATATGTTCTGTGGGTGCAGTCTTGCATGTATCTCACATAAATAATGGTGTGTTTTTGTTACTCTGTTGGATATATTAACTTGACCCTATGATCTTGTTTATGGGGTTTTTGTTTCAATATTTTTCTGTGCATATTGGACTTGTTTGTTTACAATTTGGATTCTAGTGCTTATGATGTCAAGGTGGCAGAATTGTAGTGTGGCCTAATCCAATGCGAAGGCATATTGTACTTTAACACCACAGTTACAAAATAAATTAAATGGAAAAACAAGAGGTATGAACCTACTCACTTTGTTATTATTTTCATAAACTCAACTAAAACTCAAAGCATTTATTTCAAACAAACCAATTACAGGCACTTTTGATTTGTCAAGGTCGGTCGGGCAGAAAAATGGAGCTAGTTGCCCATTCCAAAGCGTAGTAGGTACCTATGGAGAAGAACGGGCAAGAAACTCCATGGATACTCTTTTAAATCAAATTATGTTTACAATAGATTCATGTTGAAATTATGCATGTGAGAATGATGCAGAACGTTAAAAGCGTCTGTTATATAAATATGAAAAGAATTCAAAAATAAAATTTAATTAAAATACGCTGTGGCAGCTAAGAGATGACCAGTGTCAACTGACGGCGCCCGTTCACGAACATGACGCATGGTTTAGCACCATTCTACTCAACCATTTTGAAGGGAGCTAAATGATCCAACACACGCGCCACCATCAGCGAAACATTAAAGTGAGTATGACATACTCTCAGCCGCCAGGACACATTCAAGTCAATGAAAGACGTACCCTGTAAATGGTAGCTTTAAAGCATGTACATAGTGCTCACATAATATGGCATATAGCAATTATACTATAGTAGTATTTTTAATTAGACGAAGTCAACTGACAGTAGCTAATGTCACTTTGTAAAATAATGTTGCCATATTTAAAGTAATAGTGATGCGTTCAGTTCTCGTTCAATCAGATGAATGAACAATGAGTGTGAATAGTTAATCATTTCAAACTACAAACGAATATTATTTCTATTTTGCAATAAAATTGTATAAAAGTGCTCTAATATAAGTTACTAGTAGTATGTAACTACAATCAGTTTTTTGACGGCTTATTACAAAGCGCGGCGCAGCGACTGGTGCCATTTTGTTTGTATTTCGGCTTCTAACCTCTGGTCTGATAGCACGAATGTTTTTTCTGTGCTCACACTGATAACTTAAGTTATTGTTTTTGTAAAGTTTTTCGTTACGTTGTGTTTGTGGTAATTGTTGAGTTTATTTATTGCTATATTGTTTCGTACAAACGATATGGATCCTCAACCAAGCACGTCAAGCCAAAGCTTGTATCCAAGAAAGAAGATACCACGGATTGCTTTAAGCGTTACAAACGTGTATTTGAGGAGAAAGCTGCTTCACTATTACCTATTGAGGCTCCCGAAAAAAAAAGAATGTGTTTCGAAAACAGCTGACATTTTGGGAATTGGTGTGACCTTAGTTTGCAGAATACAAAGAAAATGAACAGTTAAGTCTCCCGAGAAACATGGACCGAAACACAGTTTCAAAGATAAATTAGACGATTTTACTTTTGCCGCTATAAGGCGAAAAGTACATCATTTTTTATGCAAATGAGCCACCCACCATTATAAAGGCCCCCTTACCACTGTGAGCTCAATCCCATTGAGTTGGTATAGGCGCAGGCAAAAGGATATGTTGCAAGAAATAACAAAACCTTCAAAATTACAGAAGTAAAAACTTTTTGAAGAAGGACTTCAACATATCACACCTGAAAAATAGAGTAGCTGCGTGTCTAATATAATAAAAGAAGAAGACAAAATGTATGGTCTCGAACACATGATCGACAATGTTTCAGACAGATTTATAATTAATGTTACCGAAAGCGATAGTGATGATTTTTTATCTGGTGATGAATAAAAACAAATTATGTAAGAAGCGATGTTTTTTATTTTCATTACCTACCTATAATTGTTATATTTTATACATCTATAGTTTCAACTATATAATGTATTGAAAAAAGGACAGTCTTACAAGTTTCCTCGCAATGTTTTCCTTAATGTTTAAAACACTCTGTATTCAGTATAGGTAGATACTATAGGAACATAGTCGTCGAAAACTCGTTGGCATGTACAAAGCAAGACTAAAATTCGAACCCCGTACCCGATATCAGCATTTCGGCACACTAACTATTCACTAGACAATCGAGGCAATTTCGTTCATTCAGGAGTTTTTTCAATCATTCACTTTGTCACAACACTATTTTTATTTCATCAAAAACTGACAACACAGTAAACGTCAGTTGACTTCGTCTAATTAAAAATACGACTATACACTGACATATTTAACCAACTTACTTAAAAAGTTGTTCCATAATCTATGTACCTACCTAGTATGTGGTACCTAAGGTGTAATTATTTTTTACAGAAATTGTATCAGTATCATAGTCAGTTTCAGGAATTATTGCCCAAGTCTCAACATTGATACGAGGGCTGCACTAAAAGTATCGGGAATGGAATATTTCCACTGTTCCTGTCATATTAAAATCTTTTTAATTGAAAACTCCTTGGTTTTAAAAATCGAATATCATTTATTTATTTAAAAAAAGATTCTCGGTCTTGTCACAAGGTTTTGTCAAACTTGTTTAGTCGTTGAGAAAATGGAATTGACTCGAGAAAATTCAAGAGCGATGATTTATTATGACTTTCGAAGTGGTTTAACACAAAAGCAGTGTGTTGACCGGATGATTTCTGCATTTGGTGATGAAGCCTCATCCAAAACCACAATTTATCGCTGGTTTGCTGAATTTCAACGTGGACGTGTCTAGCTCATTGATGATCCCCGTTAAGGTCGTCCAAAAACTGCAGTCACCCAAGAAAAAGTTGATGCTGTGCGTAAGCTGATTGAGGAAGATCGTCATGTGAAATACCGCGAAGTTCAGGCAACTTTAGACATTGGCATGAGTCAAATACAAATAATCTTGCATGAACAATTAGGTATAAAAAAGTTGTTTTCCCGATGGATACCGCATTCGCTCTGTGAAGAGCAAAAAGCGGCTCGCGTTACTTGGTGCATCAGAACTCTCGAAAGATTCCACGCAGGATCCTCATATTCTGTATACAACATCGTATCAGGTGACGAATCCTGGATATACGCGTACGACCCGAAACAAAAAACCTGTCACGAGTTTGGGTGTTCGAAAATGAGTTAAAGCCAACAAAAATTGTTCGTTCACGGAGTGACCTACTAGGTTCCCATGAAGGCATTCCTAATATGTATAGTGTTTTTGTTGCAGGCAAAATAAAAATGTTCTTGCTCATTTTCATTAAAAGAAAAAGCCCTGGAGGAATAACTTCAGAAGTTAATAGAAATGGCTATTACAGGGCCAAACATGGAATTTGATTTAGTAGCCCGGGGTGGGCCGGCAGTATGCATGAAAGCTTTATTTATACTAGCAGTGCTATTAGGCAAAGACTGAATACTGAGGAATAATTTTAGGAGACAGCGGGCCGGTATGCAGTTAGCAATGTCCTTCTAACACCTTTTCTATCACCCAATTCAACTCCCCAAGAAGCATATAACAGAATCCAAATTTAAACCAGAAATACTGTAGATAGTTGTTTGGGTATTTGGAAAAGATTTCCTTGCCTTCAAGTGGGAATGGCCATCAAGGTGGATACAGTTATGGCTGTCATAAGTGCTTGTACAAACCTGCATAACGTAGCATTATAGGTAGACTTGGTTCCATTGAACTGGGATGACATTTATATTCATAATATTGTTGTTGTCGCACAAATAAATGAAAACGCCAAGAGCAATGGTTTTACAGTGCGACAAGCGTTGGTTGAAAGGTTTAAAAAAAAAAATGAATTATGACTAATAAAAATGTTCAAATAAATTATGTAATTTCAAAGAAATAATCTGTTAAATCGGTGTAAATTTGAAGAAGATACACACTTTAAAAGTTTGCCGTCCTTGTCGCACGGTACTGACAATGTATTTTGCTAGTATTAAGTTGCATAGTCGTGACGTCACTTCTGCGATAGTGCTGTGTAACACTATAAAACGTTTATAACTTAGCAATGTTTTAAGCTTTGACACTTTTTGTAATATAGTTTGCGCTATTTAGAAACAAACAGTTTGTTGAGATAAAAATTAATGAAACTGTCATCATCCCAATTCCTTTTTAAATAAAAATACAAAATTTGATCAAATAACAATACTTTTATTTTAATCAAACCACCGTTTCACCAAAAAGTGAGTTGGTTTTGTTTTGCAAACGAATTCCTCTAATTCTATTTTCGCTTTTTCTAACAATGTTCTGTTTCTCTCTTCCTCCAATAATGCTGCTTTTTTTTATTTGTTCAGCTTCCAACTGTAAAGAAAAATGTTAACATGTTATGCATTAAACTAATAAACCATAGCCTATGTTGATTAAATTCATAGTGAGGTACCTGTAGTGACGGGCGATTCCGAGATGTTTTAACAATCGAATGAATCGGGGTCTTTAAAATAAACCAATGAGTCAACCATCGACCCGCCGTTCTACAAAACAATCGAGATGTTTTTCGATTGTTTCGAGTCAACGGAATCGTCCGCTAGTTTTCGATTGTTCGAAGAATAAGTTTGGATTCGCAATCAAAACGCAAGTCAAGAACTCTCTAAACTCTAAACCATCGTGGAACAACTCGCGAATGTACGCGTCAAGCGCCATCGCCAGTCGTAATAACAGACCGAGTCAGACTCGAGTCCAAGTCGAAACAATTGAGAACCATCGAGATGTTCGAACAATCGAATAAAACCTCTCGTCATCGCATCACTAGGTACCTGTGTTTTCAATATTTGCATTTCTATCTTTTTCTAATTGTCAAAAAAAACATAAACAGAATCACAGCTTCTCGACGGATGTAGTCTGTAGGTCTACGCACTTGGTCACTGAATTTATAACAGTGCAATCTAAAATATAAATAATAGGTTTTGTTAAAAAGATATTAAATTATTTTTGTATTATAGTATCTTTAGTTTGTAGGCTGTTCGCATCATAATATTGTTCTGGACATTTTGTGTCTTTGTTGTTGATTTGTTTTTTTCTCTGCGTCAAAAAATAAAAATAAAAAAAAACTTATACGCTTGCTTACGCACATATTTTTAAACGGGTGAACAAAATATTTCAGTAACTTCATTTTGTTTCTAAAAACTCCAGTTCTTGACTTCTATCAATTATTGCATCTAAAATGTGTGCGTTACGCCATCGCGCCAGCAAGAAAGTATCTCCTAAAATGAGCATGAGGTCCTGGTTTCGATTCCCATGTCGGGCAAAGTGTTATTGGGTTTTACTATCTAGAATTTCTCAGCAGCAACCTGGAGTCTGGATTTGTGTCCGGTTGATGGCAACAGTCTCCCCTCCTATATCATGAGACTTAAACATAACTGGCGAAATGTGGGTGTACTATAGGTACACCTCTGCGTAACCCATCTGGGATTACAGCCGTGATGTTATGTTACGTGATTTACTTGGTATTTTGATTTTTGGCTCTTCACATTGAAAGTTTTCCATACATTTTCATAGATTTAGACGTTCATTGATATCGATTTTAATGAATGTCGTATCGGCTAGTGGAGAAACGGTCTTTATATCCATTGGTAATGAGGTATTTCTCGTATTGTTGTCATTGCTATTCAAAATGTTCTGGAACTTTTTTTTTATATCTTGTTTATCTCTCGCTTGGTCTCTGATTATAAAACTTTAACTATTGTAAAGACATCTGTAAGCTTTAATATGACGTACTGTATGTTAATGAACATGAATAGTTTTTGTTAGGGCGCGACTCTATATACAAATTCCGACCGTATTTTTGTTGTGAGTGTTACACTTCATACCGAAGTCACACTTTGTTGACCGCTACCAACTCCTAACGTGACGTAATTTATGGATGTCCTCTTATTAACTAGGGTCCTAAGATTTCAATTGTACATTCGCCCTGCCGCTTCGAAAGATGGTCGCGTTTCTGTTTCGTGTTGATACGCACTGGCCTGACTGAATGGTCATGGAAATGCCTTTATTTTTGTGTCAGCTCTCTCTTCTACACAGTAACACTTTTTTGCGCGGCTTGTACGGTGAGGGCAAATTGACCGATCAAAATCTTTGGTAGAGCCTATTACCAGAATCATGAAGTACCTACAACTGTTAAAAATACCTATTTTGTTTCAGCATGTTGCTGATTCTTGTGCTGATGCTGGTGATTCAGGTCTACGGGATGAACCGAAGGTGAGCCGACAAAATTATGTAAACTTGATGAATTTATAATACATACTTAAACTCACGCCTTCTTCTTGTACACACACGCATTTTCGTTCAAGTTAAATTTAATTTAACTTATTCATTGTATTTTGAAAGGTTAAAATTTCCTGTGTTTGGTCCCTTTTTTCTTCTCAAGCATTACTTCTATGTAGAATGGTAACTTATGATAAAATATAACATAGGTACATTCATAAAAGAGGACACTATCTTAAAAATCGAAATAAATTTAATTTGTTTATACCTAGCTACCTATGTAGATACTAGAACGTTAACTCGGACGAACTGATATGGCTGGCTCGAAACTATTACAGAGATTTTGTATAGTTTTTAAATAATTCTTAAAAACATATCATTTTACAATAATCAATCAAAACAATAGACAGACCGATACATTTTTTTCATAAGATAAGCTTATCATTAGCATGCCTCCGATCGCCGACCCGGGCGGCGAACAAAAAAAAGAGTATGTTGACACATTCATTACGGGAACTCTGTAAGCCAGGTGGTTTAGGTTATTATCTTATTACGTTGTTTGGTACACAAACATAATACAGACAAAGTTTTAGCTGTAACAAAGGTTTAGTTTACGATTAATGAGCAAAAATACAAGCACTTCAAAATAAGTGCTAAAAAAGACCCTCATAAACTTTGAATCGTACAACAATTATTATTGAAATAATTTTAAATATAAATTTACCATTTATATTATGATGATATTTCCTAATCGAAAAACATAAGACAATAGCATGTAGCCTAACAAAAACAGTAAGCAAACCAACAATTAAAACAACCAATTTATTGCGAAAAAAGTGTCGTTACTTTTTGTAAAAAATGCCAGCAGCAACCTAATAGCAACCTTATAGTAATAGTTATAAAGTTCATTGTCAATTTGAAAGACCCCAACAACCTAAAAGCAAGCTTATCACAATAGTTATAAAGATTAAAAAGGACCTTACCATAAAAACAAGATGGCGATTTTTTATATTCCCATTCTGTCACACCGACTCAATGAGTTCGATCTTTGTTTACAAGAGCACTTCAGAAAGTGGAACATTCCCGAGAAAAAGTGTATGGAGATGTTTGACATGTGATGTCATATGCCTATGCCATTCTATTTCCTACACTCTGTGTAAGTTAGAGCAGGAAAGGTATACTCTAGACAGGCAGTACTTTCCATTAAATCTGACATGCGTCACGCTGTCTCAATGAGTCGACTGACAGTGTTGATTTTTTTTTGGCGGGGCTCAATGAGTGGGCTTGTCACTCCAGGGGTCAACCCCTCAACTGACAAACCCCAATTACGTCACTTTACTAAAGTTGTTGAGCTCCGCGCGAGTGAAATAGTGCGGTTTCTACGCGTTCACTAAAATGTCTATATCTCAGAAATACCGCATTGTAGCTCTACAAACTGTATGTCATTGTTTTTTTTATGAAATATGATATCTGAATGTACATATAAGTTTTAGTATAGTTTTACCTTATATTTTATGTTAATTCGTAGTTGAAAGTAGGGTGAGCGACTTTTTCCCAATTTTTCGTACAAAAGACGCCATAATTATACAACTAAGGCATTTTTTTCCAAAAAATATTGTTGTCTTTACTTAATATTAATAACCAATGTTTAGGAACTTATTATGTCAAAGTGTGGTCTAAAAATATTATATTTATTTATTTTTTATAGTTTCAGCTATACACACGTATTTTATTTCGGTATATCTGCAATAGTTTGCTAGATAATAAGCTATAAGTTGAAAATGGCACGTTGCGCATCTCCGGAAAAAATGACGTTTTGGCGGAAAACGTCATGTTTGGCGGTAAAATCTATTACTGTCATGACACATTTTGTTTGACCGATTTTGACTGGTATAGTACAACTAGCGCCTCTCAATAATGCGTATTTTTCCCCCACCTAGTCTAAGTGGATGATGTTCTAATAAGTTCCTGTCACTAATTTACACGTGTATAGCAGGTATCACTCTCACTCTTCTCAGTATAAACACTTTCACGATTGAAATCTATGGTACAGCTTATTATCAGAATCATGAAGTACCTACAACCGTAAAAAAAAAATGTATTGTTTCAGTATGTTGCTGAATCTTGTGCTGATGATGATGCTGGTGATTCCAGTTCACGATATGAACCGGAGGTGAGCCAACAAAATTATATAATTTTATTTAGATGTGTACTGTTTTAGAGTGCTTTTAAATACATAATTAGTGACATGAGTATTCAAAATTATCCTAACAACATTTTTCTTATTCCTGAAGGCCAAGTTCCGTAATTAAAAACTTTCAAAATCTAGTCGAAGTCTTACCTCGGCGACAACCAAATGTTAAAAAAATTTCAAAAATTTATGAAAATATGAGGTATTTTTGACCGTTTGAGACTGAGATTAGAACGCGAATGTTCTTAAATATATGACGGAAGATCGAGCGGCTGGGACACCACGTGTCGCTGCGGATCCGTCATCTGTTGGTCTTCCATTGCGGGCGTGTACGTGCAGGTGTTTAACAAATAATATTCGCAAAGTAACGCACTTAATTTACTTTAAAATACAGTAACAAAACTCAATCATAAAAAATAAGGATTATGATGATAATCACTGATTAAATTAACACACAATAATTATTCACTTTGATTTTTAGAGCCAATGGATTTGTGCGTGTGCACCGCGTGACGATCTCATCAAAAGTGATCGCCACTAGTCTTGTGTAGTTCATGAACGATGAACGAATAGGAGCCGAATCTTTGCACTGTACTAAAAGAATCGTTTCCGAACTCTGACTTGTAATCGCTCTATTAGGTCTAATAGCTCCTTTCGGACTCGTACATTTTAAACCGCGCGATCTTATTAGAGTGCGAATGAGAACGAGATATGAAATGATACGTCATACGAATTCATTCGATGTCTGTGAATGAGAACGAGAGAGAATAGCCGACGAATGACGATGCTGTCCGAACCCGAACGACCGAATTCGCCATTATAAACGTTTTCTACATTACACAGTTACCAAAAAATTAAGTAGGTACTGTGCAGATAAAAACAAATGTTTTGGTTTCATTCTTATATTACTTATTTTAATAATGGAAAAACGATATTTTAATTTTACGATTGATCAGAATGACAGTCCTAAGCCTGTTCAATTATGAAGGAAAATCAAATGTGTTAAATTAATACTATGACTTGGTCACCGTCACGGCGACACAGATTCTGATTTAAATGCTAAAAAATATCTTCCATTACATCATCTTAAAGTACCTAAACGTAGTGATTTAGTACAATGTCTTTGTTACGTTACTGCATAAAGACCATAAATAAAGAGCGTGTTGCTCCCGGGTCCGAGCCTCGCTTAAGGAAATGCTGACCGACTCCGAGAGCGAAGAACGAATAGAGCTGTTAGAACGAATAGAATGAACTAGTTCACTGTCCGAAATGTACTAGTACGGAGCGATCTTAAAAATGACCGAGCAGGCACAAGACTAATCGCCACCGCCGCCATGACACTCACAACCCCATTCGGTATTACCCGCTCTAAATTTAAAAACACCACTAAATAAACAATAATTCTAAACTACAGAGTAAAATTAATCGATTACAAGTTTCAAAAAGTGTCACAATAAATCGACTAAATCATCACGCGCCGTCATATACGAGAACTACCCCTTTGGTCTGGTAGCACATGCCCTTATACCATGACAACCGATTTCCGCTAAAAGTTTCCGTCACCGGTGCCCCTTTCAGATTTTCTCTTACATAATCATTATCTACAGGTAGTGGTTGTAAATAGAGACGCCACTGTGTTTTTTTTTTTTGTACGGAAGTATACTTGGAAACATTCTGGTCAGAATAACAACGTTTAATTTAAAAAAAATAAGGTTTCATGCTATAATTATGTCCGGCCCGAATGGACCAAAAAATGGTTATGCGAATTAGAGTATGAACCGGACAGCATTGGACAATTAAAAACTAGGGCACCGCACAGTGCGGCCGATTCCCAAAAAGCTGGCCAAAACTCGAAAAATCAAGTAATTGATTCAAAATTTCTTACTCGGGGGTTTTCGGGGTCGCTGATTACGAATTTGATCTTAAAATTTTGAAAATCCACCCCCTTCCACCCCTATTGGCCACCCCCTCACGTGAAATAGTGTATATTCTAGTACATAATCAAGATGCATGTCAAGTTAAATGTTTTCGGGGTCGCTGATTACGAATTTGATCTTAAAATTTTGAAAATCCACCCCCTTCCACCCCTATTGGCCACCCCCTCACGTGAAATAGCGTATAATCTAGAACATAATCAAGATGCATGTCAATTTATATGTTTTCGGGGTCGCTGATTACGAATTTGATCTTAAAATTTTGAAAATCCACCCGTTTCCACCAGAATTATGAAATTCAAAATGGCGGATCCAACAAAAGGCAATACAAACGGTTTTCAAGTTTCTTCGTGTACCTTTTTTTTGTTACTATTCAATAATTACAGTCAGACTAAATAAATATACTACACAAACATTTTCAAATTTTCACCAAAACCTTTTATTACATTTAAAAATTGTAGGTTATACAGCAAAATAGATTATTTAGTTTTAATTACATAAAAAAAAATCGTTATCAGCAAGATCATCAGCATCTACATCTGTCTCTGTCTCAGAGGCCGAACTACAATCAGTACTTTCCAGCTCTTCTTCCGCATCAATCGATGGAGACAACAATAAATCAATTGTATCTGCTGACAAAGACTTCATCGGTTTTGCTGGCAACTTTCTGCAACTTGTAATGTATGGGTCAGAAGCTAATAAAAATCGTTTAAACACGTCCTCCATTGTTTTCTGACGATAGTTCTTTCTAGCGTAGTTCAGGCGATAGATGGCAAAAAAACTATTGCAAGCCTCTTGAGCATCTTCCGACATTTGTCCGATAGGCAAAACGGCATCTTGAATGATTTCTGGACCATGAATCAAAAGCTTATGCACTAAAGTTGGCATATAATACCAATTATATTTGTCTACTATCATTCTAGCCAACTTTACACTATACTATAATTCGTGTACACTCAAGTTTACGGTAATGTGACCGGTCTTGGGTGTACGGTTGATAGCATGGTGAAGTAACGTAAGAGGTGACGTTACTAATACAAGCAGATCCCCTCTTTAAAGTATAGGCTATCACTGTTTTCTCCTATTCTCTCTTCGTATTTATTTCTTGTGCACAAAAAATAGCATAAAAGCCAAGGTAGCAAGTGGTAGCAGCTGAATCTGGTTTTATTCAGTAATTATTACATTTTTGAGTAACCTCTAATAGGTTTCAAAGCAGCATATGACGGCATTGTATTATTATACAGTTTGAAAACTCAAATTTTATAAAATAAATTGCAAAAAATGTATCTACGTATTGCTGCAGCTAAAAATTTTGTGTTTAGGTATTGATATGTACCAAATATTTCTCGTATTTTACGAACCTTCCGAAGATGATTCCATTTGGTTTTGTTCAATTTACTTCATTACAAAATCTTTCATATTTGTACAACTTTCACTATTCATCGTCAGTAATACGATGCTCAAACGAAGGGCACGTTGCGACTGAAAATACAGAGGATTCTTAGGTTATAGGACGTTGCTATGAACGGTTTTCACTTCTCAAGGGATTACTGTAGTCAACCCAAAGACAAAAAAAACTCTATCTAGAAACTTTTTTTTTCGACTTTTGGCCGGCTTTTTGGGAATCGGCCGCTCTGTGCACCGGGGCGATAATATATCCAGCTCGAAAGTATCAATTAATAGGGAATCGGAGCGGGATGATTATATAATTATGGGTTATTCTAAAAGGGGTTTGTGTACATCAACAACAATCTCAATTTAGCAAAGAGTAATTAGGCCAACACTCACCTGGGTTTATTTATCTGTTCTTTCTTGAAATCGAACCTCTTGAGTCCGCAGTAACATGTTGATGCAGTATTACCTGATGGTATTAATTTACACGAACCGCAGCGAGAGGGATAATAATCCGCACGTGGAGATCTAAGAGTGGTTCTGAAGGTCGACGAGATTCATTTCTATCTGTGTCTCGAAAAATGGCGGCCGTATCCATGATGCAATGCAAGATGGCGTGAACGTGAACAATGTCGTCAATCAGCGAATATGCTGATTGACGACATTGTGCTGTAAGCGATTGTTATCAAGCGTTTCATGTGAATACGCACATGAAAAAGAAATTGATAAGGTTCATTTTTGTATGTATCGCCACTGTTTCTAACTTGGGTAAAAAAAAACCTTTTTTCCAGGTTGAAAATACTGATATTTGTGAAGACGTTGATGCCGAAAATGATAATTCGGATACACTGGTGGAATCAAATGTGAGCCAAATAAATCATCTAATAAATGGAAACGCACGTCACGTAGTCGTTGGCGTTCATTCCATACTATACAACATGTCTCAGATATCAACGTCAAGCCGAAAACAGGCAATAGGCCAAGTCGTGACAGTTATTAGAAAAATATATAAAAAAAACTTGGTCATGTACTTTTCAAATTTACGGATTCAAAAATAAATCTCAAAAAGTGACAACCTGTGATGATCTTTCAAGTCCTCCGACTACAAATATGAACTTTTCGTCAGTTTTTTTTAGTGATGTAACCATGTATAAAAAAAAAACTAAAATGTTATTTAAAACTGAGGCAGTTATGTTTTAACTTTTGACTGTAATTTACAGAAGGGTTAGGTTATTCATGGTTACATCACAGAAAAAAAAACTGACGAAAAGTTCATATTTGTAGTCACAGGACTTGTAAATGACCCAAGATTTTTTTAATATTTTCTTTATAACTGTGGCGATTTCTGGGAGATGTTCTATACCAACGTATATTATACTGTTTTCTCCCTGGTTAATGATACTAGTTATTTTTTTACGATATTATGTATGAATATCTACAACTGCCATGTCCCTATGTTTTTTTTTGCGTAATCATTTAAGAAATTAAAAAATCGACGACCACGTGGCCGCGTTTCCTCTTAAGGGCAGTTTCCTAAGAACGTTTTACTGTAGCTGCTACAGTTAAGCCCTTACTGCGCCATTGAAAAATCCACCCTGTATAGATATGATTTATGTTTTAGGTCTGCAGGGTATGCCTTGCTTTGGACGTGAAAATGTATGATTTAAAGGACATTGAATTGAGAGAAATGTTCCAGAATATTACTGGAATAGCGGTAAGTCATTGATGTCTTTGTTTTACAATCCTGTAATCCCCGAAGGGGTTTTCAGAGGTGTATCTATAGTACACCTACATTTCCTCAGTTACGATTAAGTCCCATGTAATAGGAGGCGGTACTATTGCGATTACCCGTGCACAATTGAAAATTCTGACCTGCTACCGAAATTAACAAATGAAATGCACCGACCCTGGCATGGTTTGACCAGACTCGATTAATCGAATGAACCCCAAGATTTGCACTAGCCCCTGAAGCCTTATGTTTCATGGTGCTACAGATACCATTGTAAATCAAAGAGTAGAGGGCACGTCTTCCCAAACAATTACGTGCCCTTAGGATTGGGAAGGATTGCGAGCCGTACCGGATGTGCATTCTAGAGTGGGCATTGGACTGGTGGAGAGACGGGTGATGTTAGGTGTTATAATTGTAATTTAAATAAATAGTCAATATTTATCGATGGCATCTTTTAACAAAATCAAAAGTCATTTATTCAAATTAGGCTGAGAATCAGCACTTTTCGAACGTCAAAATTACATAAGACAGTCCCCCAAAAAGCCCGCCCTTCACCACTTCCTAGTGCTTTAGCTGGGAAGAAGAAGTGGCGCAACAAACTCCCCAGCAGCACAGCTTTCTGTTCGGTTAGAAGAACTTGATTCTAAACAATTGCAAGTAATTACCGAAACGCCAATGACAAAAAAAGAAAAAAAAATGCATGTAAATAACACAAATACATAAATAAAGCCTTCGGGCCTAAAGGGCATGGCAGCTTACATATGCAATACTGGAATTATAATACAGAAAAATAAAATAAATAAATGATAAACTAGGACCATCAAAGTAAAATAAATCAACAGAACAATTACTGTAACAATGATAAAACCACAGCAAGACGACCAGTCACCACAAGCAGCACCCGTTCACGAGCATAACGCAAAGGTCAGCCATTACCCTCCTCGCCATATATGAGGGAAGGAGGAAACCCGACCCCCGACGCTACCGCAAGCAGTGACATCTAAGGGAGCATGACGAACCTGCTGTTGGTTGCTCAGGCAAGAATAATATTATCAATTGTCGAGGTCGCTAGCTAACCATATATTGCAATACAGCTCATTAGAAACATTGTAATGAGTAGATCATGTCAATAATAAATGAAGACAACAAAATAATTGACTTATACCGTCAAATAAAAAATATAAAAAAATATATGAACTCATATACCCTGTCAGTTAGTAAGCTGATTCTGGAGAAAGAACACGAACATTGTCTTGAGTTAATCACAGCGACCAACAGTTCTTATCGTTTAAGTAGTCGTTAATGGAATAATATGCCTTTGAACAAAGGTTGCATTTTACTTGGGCCTTAAACGCATTAAAAGGTAAATCTAGTAAAGAAGAGGGCAACTTGTTATAAAAGGTTATACCAAGCCCAACAAATGAGTTATGGACCTTATGAAGCCGGTGAAATAGTTTGTTCTTATTTCTGGTGTTAACATTGTGAAAATCACTGTTTTTAGTGTATAAGTGTATATTTTGCCTAATATATAAGATGTTGGCGAAGATGAATTGAGATGCCACCGTGAGAATACCAATATCTTTAAAAAAATCTCTAAGAGAAACTCTGGCTCCTAGCTGATAAATTGCTCGGACAGCTCGTTTTTGAAGGACGAATATATTTTGAATATCAGCGGCTTTGCCCCACAGCAGAATACCGTAGGACATAACGCTGTGGAAATAATTAAAATAGACTAAGCGAGCTGTATCAACGTCAGTGTATTGTCTTACTTTCCTGACGGCGTAGGCGGCTGAACTGAGCCTCCCCGCTAAGCTTGAGATATGTGGGCCCCACTGAAGTTTGGCATCTACCGTTATGCCCAGAAAAACCGCCGAGTCTACAGTTTCAAGCAGCTCTTTATCTAAGACGATTTTGGGTCCTAGATTTCTAACATTCGGTAAGGCGAACTTCACACATTTCGTTTTCTTGGCATTGAGAACTAGATTATTTGACGTAAACCAATCCGTAACCATTGAGAGTGCACGGTTTACGTCGTCAAAATCTTGTCTATTCCTGTCTACTTTAAAAATAAGAGAGGTATCATCTGCAAAAGTACAATGTCACAGATATCATTTAAATAGAATGGAAGTCATTGATATACACTAAAAACAAGAATGGACCCAGTATTGAGCCTTGAGGTACACCTAACTGAACTGGTAGCTCGGAAGATTTCACACCATCGACATCTACACATTGGAACCTATTATGTAAATAAGAATTTATTACGTTGAGAGCTTCGTTTTGGACACCGTAATGACGTAGTTTACGCAAAAGCGTGTCATGGCGCACGCAATCAAAGGCTTTAGAGAGATCACAGAAAACTCCAATAGCATTTAGCGATTTCTCCCATGCAATTAATATGTGTTTCAGCAGAGCAACACCCGCATCTATAGTCGAACGTCCTTTTGTAAAGCCATATTGTTCATTATGAAGTAGGCTATTTAAGTTAAAATGTCTTAGCAACTGATTAAGTATTAACTTTTCAAATATTTTGCTAAATGCTGGTAAGATAGAAATCGGTCTAAAGTTGCTAATGATATTTTTATTACCAGATTTAAATAATGGTATGACTTTACTACTCTTCATGAGGTAACGGCGTCGCAGCCGGGTTTATCAAGTCGAGCTTTACCGGTGAACCTTTTGGCGGGGTTTAACTGTTTTCTGTGCTCTTTTCTCTCTATCGTCGTCCGAGGTCTCGCTACTAATAGTTTCCGGTTTTTGTAAAACTCATTAGCAGCGTTCTTGGTCTTTTGCCGTGTACATCTAATAATAGATTCATTTTCGAAGTACTTCATGTCCTCAGCTTTCGTTCTAATAGCAAATGTCGCCGGATAGCGATAAAAGGCTTGCAAAACGCGCGACTTGGATTTCCACGAATTTCCAGTGTTTCGGCTATAGACACCTGACAACAGCGCACGCGCTCAGCGTGCGTACGCACTCACAGAGACGACTTTCCGGCGGGAATCTTATATATTTGGCAAAATATACACATATACACTAAAAACAGTGATTTTCAAAATGTTAACACCAGAAATAGGAACAAACTCCGTGCTCCCTTTCACCGGCTTCATTAGGTTCATAACTCATTTGTTGGGCTTGGTATAACCTTTTATAACAAGTTGCCCTCTTCTTTACTAGATTTACCTTTTAAGGCTCAAGTTAAACCTTTGTTCAAAGGCATATTATTCCATTAACGACTACTTAAATGATAAGAACAGTTGGTCGCTGTGATTAACTCAAGACAATGTTCGTGTTGTTCCTCCAGAATCAGCTTACCTACTGACAGGGTATATGAGTTCATATATTAGTTTTTTTTATTTGATGGTGTAATCAATGATTTTGTTATCTTCATTTATTATTGACATGTTCTACTCATTACAATGTTTTTTTTTAATGAGCTGTATTGCAATATGTGGTTAGCTAGCGACCTCGACAATTGATAATATTATTCTTGCCTGAGCAACCGGCAGCAAGTTCGTCATGCTCCCTTAGATGTCACTGCTTGCGGTAGCGTCGTGGGTCGGGTTTCCTCCTTCCCACAAATATGACAAGGGGGGTAATGGCTGATCTTTACGTTATGCTCGTGAACGGGTGCTGCTTTTGGTGACTGGTCGTCTTGCTGTCTATGGTTTTATTATTGTTACAGTAATTGTTCTGTTAATTTATTTTACTTTGATGGTCCTAGTTTACGAGGGCGGTTCAATAAGTGCCTGACTTTTGGAATAAAACACAGATTTTTTGATAAATAAATGTTTTATTTTTCAACGTAGTCTCCCTTGAGCTCTATACACTTTGTCCAACGCTTCTCCAATTTTTTTATCCCTTCCAAAAAATATGATTTGTCGAGGTCCTCAAAATAGGCCTTTGTTTGCGAGATGACTTCATCATTTTAGTCAAATCTTTTTCCACCAAGCCATTTCTTCAGGTTTGGGAACAAGAAGTAGTCACTCGGAGCCAAATCTGGAGAATAGGGCGGATGAGGGAGCAAATCATAGCTCAATTCATGGATTTTTGCCATGGCAACTGCACATGTGTGCACCCTTGCATTGTCTTGGTGGAAAAGAACTTTTTTCTTGGCCAAATGAGGTCGGTTTTTTTTCAAATCGTCATTGAATCGGTGCAGTAAGTTGGCATAATATTCCCCATTGATTGTTCTTCCCTTTTGAAGGTAGTCAATGTGGATTATCCCGCGTGCATCCCAAAAAACAGTCGCAATAACTTTATTGGCTGACAAACCCACCTTGGCCTTCTTTGGCGCCAATTCACCCTTAGAAACCCACTGTTTTGAATGTTCTTTGGTCTCTGGTGTGTTGTGATGGGTCCATGTTTCGTCCACGGTTACAAAACGGCGCAAAAACTCCTCCATATTGCGATTAAACAACGCCAAACCTTCCTGTGAAGTTGTTACACGATTGCGTTTGTGGTCGACTGTGAGCAAACGCGGCACCCATCTTGCGGAAAGCTTTCTCATGCCCAAGTGATCATTCAAAATTGAAACCACTGAGCCATGCGAGATCCCTACTACGGCTTCCACAATCTCTTGCACTTTCAATCTTCGGTCGGCCAACACCATATCGTGAATTTTTTCGATTGTTTCGGGTGAAGAGACCTCAACTGGGCGTCCAGGACGTTCGGCATCTTCAGTGCTTGTACGGCCACAACGAAATTCAGTAAACCACTTTTTTACCATTGAAATTGATGGTGCAGAGTCCCCATAGTATTTATCAAGCTTAGCCTTGGTCTCGGTAATGGTTTTTTTTTTCGCAAAAAATAATGCTTAATAAGCACACGGAATTCACTTTTTTCCATTTTTTCCTCAAATTACTGGGTAGTCTGATAAAGATAGTAGTCAAACACAAACTAACTGACGCAGCAAGTTCAAATTTTGACAGGAGTCAACTGACAGATGCCTGTTGACAGAAGTAGTGTTGCTTTTTCAGTAAAGAGGTCAGAAATTCAAAAAGTCACGGACTTATTGACCCGCCCTCGTATCATTTATTTATTTTATTTGTTTGTATAATAATTCCAGTATTGCATATGTAAGCTGCCATGCCTTTTTGGCCTGGAGGCTTTTATTTATGTATTAAGTTTAATTAACATCTTTTTTCTTTTTTTGGAATTGGCATGGCTAGCTGACGTATGGCAATTTAATTTTATTTAATGTTTTGGTAATTACTTACAATTGTATAAAATCCAGTTCTTCTAACCGAACAGACAGCTGTGCTACTGGGGAGTTTGTTGCGCCACTTCTTCTTCCCAGCTAAAGCACTAGGAAGTGGTGAAGGGCGGGCGTTTTGGGTGACTGTCTTATGTAATTTTGACGTTCGAAAAGTTTTGATTCTCAGCCTAATTTTAATAAATGACATATTGTGCTTTTTATAAATATTCGTTTAATTAACGACGTCCAAAATAATGCTTGGCCAGCGCCTTGCTTTCGTAGTTATAACGGGTGTTTTTGTGAATTTGACATGCGACAGTCTCCACCATCATAATCTGCCTGGCCTCTACCCAACTATGTCTGGGTGGGCTTCCAGTCTAACCGGGTGCAGCTGAACACCAGTATTTTACATGGAGCGTCTGCCTGTCTGACCTCCATAACACAGTTACAGTTAACACGATACCACTATACGTTTTAAGAATATTTTGCATAATCTTTCTTCCCCATACCAGGTTACAGAAAACAACCATTCTATACTTGAGCGCCTATGTTGGGAGTGCGCTGGAAGACTGAGAGCGGCTGCGGCGTTCAGAAACAAAGCGCTGCTCAGTGATGCTTTGCTGCAGGGGTTAGCAAACAGTGGCGAACAAGTAAGTAACAGTAGCAGTAAAGTTCTTTCTGAAGTCGCTCGCTCGTCTGGGGAAGTACTACCGCCATACAAATATTTCTGCCGCCAAGCAGCGATGCTGTGTTCCGATTTGAAGGGCCACACCCTTCAAATCGGAACACAGCAGTGCCAGTGTAGTTGCAGGCACATGAGACATGTCCGCTCTGTCTCTGAGATGGCAACGCGTTTGCAATGTCTTTGGTTTTAAAAATACAGTTAAAATATAAATCACATCAGGTTTATAACTGTATTTTCAAAACCAACATAGTTTTTATAAATAAATGATTATAATAAACGAGCAGACCCGACAGACGTCCAGTCCAAATTCAAGAGTTTGTACAAAATGCACTTTCAGTTTTCCAGAATTTTCAGGTATATTGTGTGAGAATTGAATTACTTTTATTACGAACAATTTTAAAACAAAAATATGCTTATCAACGAACAGCATTTTTTTTAAATCTCACTAAATATATAATATCGAATCCTCGATTTTCTAAAAAAATATGACTATTTTTTTATGTTATTTGTTTCACATTTCAGATAAGAAAAAATGACATCACTTTAATAAAAGATAACGAAGATTATCTCAAATCAGCGGGACCTTTGAGCATTGTAGAAGTATTTCATACTGTACAAATTGATCCAGAAAACGAAAGCGTACCTCCTATGTCGGAAAACAATGAGACGGAAATAGTACAAAATACAGGTCGAAAAGATTCCATAGAACTAGAAGAAAGTATCATCGAAGAAGATACTGATCAAATGGACATTGAAGACGAATCAATTATTGAAGCTCCTATCGAAACTGAGATAGCATGTGATCATATATGTCCCAACACTGTGGAAGAAAATAGCAATATTTTTATAAAAGCAAATCCTTTTGTTAGTAATGATATCACTTTTAGAGAAGATGCTATGAACTCAGCTTATAGCAGTCCCCTGCCAGGCTGTTCCCATGTTGAACAAAAGTACTCGGTTCCCGGCTACCTTCCAAAAACACCTAGTAATTGTGACGATCAAATACAAAAACCGGTAATAAAAATCACAAAGCGAGATTTGATTTCAAGAATAGTGTTAAAAAATTCGAAAGAATTTATTAGCCATCACACATTAATTGGTGACGCTAAATTAAAAAATATAAATTTCATAACAGGTGGTATTAGTAAAAAGACTCCAAATATAAAACTGGTGAAGAAGACTCAAGTTAATGCAAATACCCTTACAGATGAGGAACATCTGTTTTTGGAAGATTTTGAGTTTTAAACCGGCATTTTTTTTGTACAAGAGATCGTTGAGAAGAAGCTCTTTCGAGAAAGTACTACCAACATACATATTATTAAATTTCTGCCCCCAAGGCATATGAGAAGTCATTGGCCAGTAGCCAGGCATAAATCCAACCTCAGGTTGCAATAAAACCCATTGACACTTGTCTGACGTAAGAATCGAGCCCAGCGTGGCGTTCGCACTAGCGACATTACACCGACGTGGAAGTCAATGGTGCGAAGACCACCTCACAGACCAGTGGTTCCCAACCTTTTACCTGCGTGAGTGACTGCTTATCTGACCTACACCCATAGCCTACACCCCAGTAACTGGACTACACCTGGCGAGACTGATCGTTAGACTTTCGGGCTTCACTTCGAACGACAGCCTGAACCAAAGGCGTAACGTTCTTTTCGCACACTTGAGGCATAAGAGGGGGGTCTCAGTGTGTAATGGATGCACGAGCAGCTTATCCTTCGATCGAGCCGTTTCTTGAACATACATTTTTATAAGAGTAAAGTGGCCGTGCCCTCCCCTCCCCCCTTTTTTTTCACTTTCCGCCCCTTAGTGAGACGCGTCCCACTGATTGGGAATCTATGACAGACAAAGAAGTAGTTGTTAAGAAAAGGATAGCAGCAGAAGAAACAGACAAGAGAGATAGAGGACAGAGTGAGATAACAAGAGTTTGTCAGTACATCGTCGCTGGCACAGGAGTCCGGTATTTCTACATCTACAAGAACTGCTAGAAAAAGGGCGTCATGAAGATGTTAGGCTGAACAGGGCCGAGGGAAGAAACAGGTAATTTTAATGAGCATGTAGACATAATATACGCCGCTTAAACTGAGCCGCCGAAACTGGTGGGTTTAAAGGGAGACTGTTTCAATGAAATTGCTTATTCCTTGGGTCAATAAAAATAATAAAAAAGTATTTCATTATTAGTCATTCATTAAATCGAAACTCCGTAAAATACTTTTGAAAGAGTATATGGATATTAAGTTTCTAGGGGAGGATTTTACTGCATAGCTTGATTAATTAAGGCCTTATGATCCGGCGCTCGAGACGAAGCCTACTGAAGTGGGCTCGCGAGTGGTTGCGCGCGCACATTTTTGTAGGTATTTAAACAATAACTATTTTATCAAGACAAACTCAGCGAATTGGGATGACGACTATTTTTGTATTCTTGTCTCAAATGACTTTGTTTCCAAAGAGCGCAAACCATATTACAAAAGATGTAAAAGCATAGAAAATGGCCAAGTTATAAACGGTTCAAGATAATAGTCAGACAAGGTCAGCACTATCGTAGAAGTGACGTCACGTCAACTTCATACTAACGCGAACGCCGTACATTGTCAGTACCGCGCGACAAGGACGGCAATAATCCCCACCAAAAACTTAAAGCGTGTATCTTCTTCAAATTTACATCGATTTAACTATTTTTTTCGATTAGCACATTTTTACTAAGCCTTCTTAGAAATTACATTATTTTTATGAACATTTTTAATATTAGTCATCCCAATTGTGCTAAACAGTACTACCGTTTCATTTACATAAAAATAAGAATAAAAACGTTTGTTTTGTAGCTCTGAGATTGATTAAACATTACGAAAAGGGGTAATTTTTTTTTTTTTAAATCCTATTCGTGTTATTAACAATGTTTTTTGTAAAACACTCTTTTATGTTTCCCTATTTAAAAAAAAGAAAACTAGTAAACGAGGTCTTTGTCGGATCATGGCGCCTTAAAATCATAATTATTTAGTTTCGGTAAATACCTTTTAACGGGCTGGAAGGGAGGAATATTGAAATTTGTAGGGGACAATACGAAATCCACGCAAACAAAGTCGCGGATGAAGTGCTAGTCTTTTGAAAAAGAACTATATGGTTTATATTGTTCTAGCGGACATCAGCTGATAGCGGCAATGGTACCTCAAAAAAAGAAAAGACTGCTTATGAACACACGATAGAAGTGGAAACTTAAGGACTGGAGCCGAGTATCGCGATTCAGCTCCGAGTACACGCGATGCAGCGTCATCGACCGACTGGAGCAGAGTTTACCCGATTTAGCTTCAGTGCCACAGATCCGAGCATGACGTTTGAGTTTCTTTCACTGTTCAGACAGCGCCAAGTGCGGAAAATCACACATAAACCTACATGCTTTTATGAAATGTCAGAAGCTTGGTGCACGTTGCCAATTGGTCATTTCCTATAGAAAAGAGCCGGCAAGAAACTCCACAGTTAATCTTTTTAAAATTATTTGGCTTTTATAATGCTTTAAATTTACAGTGTGAGGTATGGGAGGACAGTGTAGGCCTGTCAACAAGAACCAGTAGGGGAACATGAGGCTCCATGTTTTTTTTTTCTAAAGCAATTTTGGGTCTAATTTCTGCTTTATTGATAGTGGTTTTTAATTCACTATGTAAAAGCATGTCTTATCTTTTTTTAATGCCACTTTAAGAGTTTGGTTTTTACTATACAAGATAGTTTTATTTTTCATACAGCGAATCGATCCATTGTGACCCATGAATGAGTCACATTGAATCAGTGTTTGAGTTACAGTGGATCGAACGTGGTACTGTGAATCATAAGCGTAATAAAATTCAATAAAACTCATTATATTAATAAAACTGTAACGAGTTTTTTTACACCGTTACATGTATTGATAATTCTAGTCGATTTCGGAACGATTTCTAAATTGTATTTTTTATCTGTGATACATTTCGTATGACATTTTGGACGTCAAAATTTGACGAGTCACTTTTGCGATCTTTGTTGGTGGAGGTGACAGGTCTCCTGATTTCCCCTGAATGGAATCGTAACTAATCTGGTTTATAGTGGCGCTTTAATGCCCTAATCCTAAACCAAAGGACCCGTGGAATGGTCCCGGTGGATATTTCTATCGGATTTTTGGTAAGTTGCTCTTTTCGAGAGAAAATTTCCTTCGACGATGGCGGTTCGTTTGAGACCATCTTACGGTTTTTCTCAGGTTTCCTCGTCGTCTTTTGATACCAAATTTCTTCACGGTACACCGAGGGAGACGCGAGTTTAAATACCTGGAATAAGCGGTAAGTTTTTCGTTGGTCGATGCGTCCCCGCGTGTCCGAGTTCGGAGTGAAATCACATCTCAGAGTTCCTTTTTGTCCACAGCCTACAATTGTGGGTGCTTATTCCACCTTTACTTCAATTCAACCGGGAAATTTCTACTGGCCTTCCACGGGGGCTGATTGCCTGAGAGGTACCACCTTCCGGCTCTCGGGGTCACCTTCAAGTTACATTTTTATTTTTTATTTTTGTCCTATATAACATAACAGCCTTCAGCTGCGAATTTAAAGTTACAAAGATGCAATGATGATATAGCAACTAAAATTTATATTAATATAATTGTATTCATTAGGCTAAAGGTATACAATAAACTGGGAACGTTCAAGGTAGTGAGACTTTTAATCACCATTGACATCCACAGGCCCCCATCCTAAGATTAATGGTCCAATCTCTCCAACTTTATCTGGCTATCTATTAATAGTGTGTCGCTCCACGGCGCCCGAAATTTAATTTCTTACATTATCATACTTTTTTTAGGAGATCACACACACACACACACACACCTATTCTTTTAATTTTTAATATTACATTTGGCTTCCCAATTAGGGACCTCTATTCAAAAATATTATTACAACTCTTTATTTTATTTTTCAAATAAAATTTAATAATGAATCAGTGATTTAATCAGTCTTAGTTGCAAAATCACAATATACTTGTTAAGATTAATAAGTACAGAGAATTCTGAGAGAAAACAAAATTGGCAACTTCTACCTACTAATTTTGTTTAGTTTTACGACATGATATACACCTTCTTGAACATGAGTTAAATCGCCTAAAAATCTTGTTCTTTTTCTGATTCGCATCTCGTAGTTGACCTTGAGAGGTCGTGACTACTTAACCGCACTATCCTGTCGGTTAGAAGACTGTTAATATTAAGACCAATCTCTGTCTTCCTTTGTCTATCACGTGCTATGTTTACCTGTTAACAAGTAGGTATACTTTGAAACTCGAACCTTTTTGGGGAACAGTGGATCACAATTCAACACATGATTCACTGTAACCCGTCTACTAATAACAGAAATAATATTTTTAACAAAATATTTATCGCTTAAATGACTTCTATAAAATTAGATACACATACTGAAGGAAAATATGCAAAGACTTTAAAATATCTAAATAACTTTGAACCAAAATAATTTCAAACATTATGGAAAAATAAGTCTTACTTACCGACTGACCAATGCGCTGTCGCGCGTCCTCCCGTTGTGATTTGGCGACTCGTCGGGTGTGTACAATAGATACAGAGTTTTATCAAATCATTCACTGTTCCCTGTGATCCACTGATGCACAAAATAGAAAATGGTCTATAAATCTACAGTCTACAAGGCCTACAACGTTCTCACATTCACAAAATATATAAGTAAAATACAAGTGATGGTAGCCCCACAAACAATGAGTGAGCCAGACCAAGATTTAATCAAGTAAATTATCGAAGAAAACTGTACACACCAGCGCGGCAGCGGGGTATTTGCGTAAAACACTGACTACTGTCAGTGTGTTATGCAATTACCGCTAATTCCACGCAAGCGGAAAAAATGCACTTTTGCACTCAGATTTTGAATGGACAGAATTTGTCCAAAGTTGTGAGGTGAAAACGTTATTTTTTCAAACAAACTAAATAGTAGTGATATATGTAATGATACGGTTTCGCTAATCTTCGACTAGCTACAGTGACGACTAGTTATAGGCCTGTATCAATTTTACCAGTGCTCAGTAAGGTGTTTGAAAAGTTGATGCTGAATCAAATGTTACGTCACTTTAATAAAAAATCTTCCATGAACAACTGTATGGTTTCACCAAAGGACGTTGTACCACTGACGCTGGTGTTACTCTAATAAAGAACATTTTTAACGCCTGGGAAGAAGCACAAGATGCCATTGGAATCTTATGCGACCTCTCTAAGGCGTTTGATTGCGTAAATCATGAGACCCTTCTGCTGAAACTGGAGCACTATGGGGTTAGGAATACAGCTCTTGATTTACTAAGATCATACCTGAAAGATAGAAAGGTTAAAGTTCAAGTAAACGGCATGAACTCATTAGGGTATGAAATGGCAATCGGCGTTCCTCAAGGTTCGATATGGGGTCCATTCCTCTTAGTTTACATTAACGATATACCCCAATTACTTAAATATCAACTGAAGATGGTGTTATTTGCAGATGATACATCACTGATCTTTAAAATAGACCGACGGTCACAAAATCTGGACGACGTGAATAACTCGATTCTTCAAGTCCAAGATTGGTTTACGGTAAATAATTTGGTACTAAATGAAATAAAAAACCAAATGCATTACATTTAAATTACCTAATGTTAGAAGAAGCGAATGTGTTCAGTATGTTCAAATTTCTGGACATAAATCTGCCCCGTATATAACTTGCTCTGGTGTAAGCCAGGGTAGCACCCTGGGACCTACGCAGTTTATTGTAATGGTGAATGACCTGCCGGAGGTCGTCAGGACGGCAAGATGTCTTATGTTTGCGGATGACCTGAAGTTATTCTTGGGTATTGATAATGTGCATGACTGTGAGGCACTGAGCGCGTCAACGAAATAAAAGATCTTGGACTTACCTTAGACGTGAATATGACCTTTAATCAGCACATTAATAATATCTGTGGAAAAGCCTTCCATTCACTTGGGTTTATTATGAGACAGGCAAGTAGGTTTAAGGATAGGAATGTTATACCCACTCTTTATTGTTCGTTTGTACGTAGTAAATTTGAGTACAATGCACTGGTGTGGGATCCACATGAACAAAAATACAACACGTTGGAACTGAGACGTAAGTGTGCGCTGTTGATGCACTACTACTTATTGCTTAATAAGATCGATGACGCGACTACTCTAGCTCGCTGTTCATTGTTTGCTCCGGACCGGTTGCGGCGGTCGCGCGCCTGTGCCTCGCGGTGCCAGTTCGCAGCTCCGCCTGTGCGTACCCATACTGCTCGATATGCTCCCACAGCTCAGGCAACCAATCTGTTGAACGCCCTGATTGCTCAGTATCCAAATGTTGATATATTTTTGTATGGCAGTAAATCTATATTTAATGTATGTATGAAGTTTTGTTGTTGTAAATGTTGGCTTGCTGCGCGCTTTGGTATTTACTGTAAGTGCAGCAAGCAATTGTATAAATAAATAAATATTGAATGGAGAAAAACTGGTATTTATTAATCAGACTGTTTTCCTAGGAATCACGCTGAACGAGAAATTACAATGGGGACCACATATAACATCTCTTGCGGGGCGGCTTAGCTCGGCCGCTTATGCTGTTAGAAAGATAAGACAGTTAACAGATATAGAAACCGCGCGTTTGGTCTATTTTAGCTACTTCCACAGCATTATGTCGTATGGCATTTTACTGTGGAGTCGGGCTGCTGACATTGAAACCATATTTATTTTGCAAAAGAGAGCTGTCAGAGCCATGTACAATCTTCCTCGTCGCGAATCTCTCATCATCACCAATGATCGGCGATTCACTGCCACGGCTAAGCCTACATTTGGCAGCGCCACCTGGTGAGGAAACTGGGTGTGCGAAAGAGACGGACAGCTACAAACAAAGGAATGAGCAAAAGAGAGGGAAATATAGCGGAATCCAGTAGTGCCACTCTCAATCTAGTAAGCTTCAAGTAACGGTCAAGTGTTTATTATACAAATAAACTTAAGTATTCGGCCGGAAAGTGTTGATGTGAGATTTGAAGTTAAGGTTTTTATCCAAAAATAATTCCCAGGTATTTGATTTTGTCAACTGGGGAGAGAACCAGGGCTTTGGCAATCGGGGTGACATTGTTTGGGACAAGAGTAAGCTATTAGGGAAATGAGTTTTAGGTTGGGAAACGCTGGTGATTGAGATGGTAATAAAATTCGTTTTGTTCTCCATTGTTTAGAGTCCTATCTCAAACAGGAGATACTGGTGTAAACAATAAAACAATATGAATACACAATTACTAATTTATTAGTGAGCAGAGATGGGTATGTTTAAAAGTTATGCACTTTAACTATTATTGACATCGATCACTAATAAAGAACTTCTTTATTAGTGATCGATGATTATTGATCAAATAAATCAAACTAGAAATTAGGTTAACTTTCGGCAAAAATTTAAAGTAGAACCAAAACCTTTCAGGAAAGTGAATGGAGAAAACAATCTAATTAGTTGAATCAATCGTGAGATTTAACAAATAAATAATAAGAATCTGTTCCAACTAATGCAAGAATATAGATAAAAAGGATGAGTGGTCCCTCGTACGGTCCCAGCCAAAAAAGACCGGGCGCGGCGGCGCACCGAGCGAGCCGGTCTTCTACCCACCACCAACCGCGGTCGTCCCATGTTGACTTCACGGTTAGCTAGGTGACGCTTGTAGTTCCGGTCGACAATACAGATGGCGCTCGCTCCACGAAGTTGCCAACACTGGTTCACAGAATAGTCACTTTCTCGAAATCATGACAATCACTGCGCTTTTTAACACTAACGTAGGAACAGAAGCTCAACTCGAACGTTTTTGGAGAAATATAAAAATTCAAATCACATGACATCGATGGCTGATATTTTGATTTGAATCAAAAGGGCTTCCTTGGTGATACCATACAAGATAACTATAACATTTTTTCCAATGGCAACATTTCACAAATAAGTTCACACTGTGGCTATGTGAATCACACAGTCACACAAAACTCAGCCCCCGTAGGTGTAGCCCCTATAGCAAAGAGTAATATAAGTAATACAGGATAAGAGAGCCCTCTCTCGAACCTTTTATGCATGACGGTTTTATACGCCATCTGTATTTCTGAACAGGAACTAATTCCCAATGTATACTATGTATAGGTACCTATATATTATGATATGGATGGATAATTATGTAGGATGAAGAAAATAGCTTACCATTGACGTAAGTGATTTTCAAGGTAAAATAATGTGCTGGAAATTGGAATGAAACAAACTAGTCTAGTAGTATATTTTATTTTCTATTTTTATAATTTTTGTGCTTATTAAAATAAATTTGAGCAGCATTTTTGACTTCGTCCTCTCCATCATATTTTATTTTGCCGGATAAAATGCGATTGACTGACCTGCACCAACTATAAATTAAAACATTTAATGAAATATCAATAAAATATGATTTTAAATCATTTTTGTGATTTGGACATGTAAATGGACCATCCGTTAAAATATCCAAAAATATTAAAATATTTACTTTTATTTTCTTTTTTGGCACGTTTTGCTTTAGAAAAGCTGTGACTACATTGTTTATATTTTTGAAATATGTTGCTACTTCCTCAGATGGGTAACACAGCCAGTTTTTATTTTGGTATTCTTTTGCTCTTATAAATGTGTTACTATTTTTGGGATCACTATTGTCTATTAAATTCAGCCTGCATTGTTGACAACTTTTTACAATTTGTTTCATGCATTTTTTTATGACCCAACCGCAAACATAGTTGCCCTGACCAGCATCACTATCGTTGAGCTGGTCAGAGAAAATTTCATTATTAAAATGAATAGTATCGTTTTCTTCAGGAACATCAGGAGTAGTTTCTGTGAGGAAGAATTTAAAACTCTGGAGGCATTCATTTTGGTCTTCCTCACAGTTTGCTCTAATTGAGTGTGGCGAACTACAATTATTAAGCATTAGAGCTTTGAACGCCCCTTCAAACGCCACAGTGTTTGGAGCAACATTTCGTACGCCATAGCTCCTGATGTTCCCAAAAAAGTTTTCAATCGGGTCTTGGTTTAAATTTCTTGTCAACAAAGCATCTAAACCATACTTATTAGATAATATCTTCCAAATCGATTCCATGCCTTCAATAGTTTTAATAAAATTTGTTATAGACGGTGCAATTGTTTCAGTCAATCGGATTCTATCCCCAACTTTTACTTTCTTTATATATTTTGTAGATTTTAACATTTGCTTGGCTTTGTGCCATAATTGATGATGAGGCGAGTTACGCTTAACAGGCCCTTTATAAATTTTACCGTTTGGTACAGTTAAGCAGTTAACATTGAGGCTATCAAATAAATTGTCTATCATTAATGTGAAATTAATTAAACTTCGGCAATCGTTGGGCAAGTCTCCTCTTCCTGTAAGGTGTTCAGTCACAACCGCAACACTGTGACTGAACAGTTGGGTAGCCGTCTTCACTCGCATTTTATTTATTTTCTCTGGATTGACATGTGCCTCTGTCAAGTTGTGTAAAAGTTGCAACTGACCGTATGATTTGTCTGCGGCATATACCATTTGGTAATAATCCCATTTTACAATTTTTGTCTGGTTGTCAATTGTATAACTTAAATCCTTCGTTAGTAAATTATTTCGAAGTCCTTTAATTAAATGTGGAGTATCATATAAAGGAATGATATTCTGTTTATTTAGACGAAACATATCATGACGCCATTGTTTATTTAACCTTATATATAAGGCTTTGGTGTCATTGATTAATTCATTTATTGCCCCAACATTAACGGGACTTTGATCGCACACAGTACTGACAACAATCAAACCTGCCTCCGTTGTATGTTTGATAACACTTTTAATTGCTTGTTTCAAATGTATTTTACTGAGGCTATTGGTAAAATAGTATGCTATTGGTTGCTTAAAATTGCATTTTATGCCTTTTACCATGAATACCAAGACATGGTCAGCAAATGAGTTTTCTGCATTGCACGCAAAACCTTCAAATGCATCTTTATGCGCATTGTACGTAACTTGGGGAATTAGCGACATTTCATCAAAGATGACAGTGCACAGTCGATCACAGGAATCTTTATTTTTTACAGTATTTTTAATTTTGTCAAAAATTATATTATTAATACCTGGGCTCAGTTTTATTCGGCTCAAAAGTCGTCTCATCGTCTTTGACGACGGGAGTGTAAAGTATTTACACAAAAGCCTGTAGCACTTTGGGCTTTTTTTAAAAAGGGATGAGGCCAAAATGTTCTCGTTTAAGGTAAATCGCCGCCCCTTTGGTTTCTTGGCAGATTGCAGCTGCATGTGTACAAAAAGTTGTGCTGGCTTTGTCATATTTTTGATGACATGTTGAAATGCAATATCATTTGACAACTTTCTAGCATTAGCAAATCTTTCTTTAAATGATTGCCCTCTTTTACGCAAACGACATATTTCGTTATGCAGATATTTTATTTTCCTTTGCATATGTTTCATCCGTTGGAATCCTTCACCTGCAAAAATAATAATTATAAGTAATAACATAACATCACGCCTTGTTTCCCCGAAGGGTTGGGCAGAGGTGTACCTATAGTACACCCACATTTCGCCAGTTATGTTTAGGTCCCATGTAATAGGGGGCGAGCCTATTGCCATCAACCGGGCACAAAACCAGTCTCCGGGCTGCTACTGAGAAATTCCAGATAGAAAAACCCAATAACACGATTTCCCGATCTGAGAATTGAACCCAGGACCTCATGCTCAGCAGTAGCGATTGCACCACTAGACCAACGAGGCAGGTTAAAGTAATAACAAGAATTAAAATTAATTACATTGTTCAATTTTATAAATTCAGTATCAGTATCACATACTATTACCAGCGGAAGCACACACCTACACATCATTTCTCGTTAATTGCAATACAGCTGGGTTATAATGTATGTTACTGAGGCAAGAACCTGCATTTGACCAATACATGCACAAAGTAGCTGCAATTTAGTTTGGCAGTATTATAAACTCCCAAATTTATCTCTTTTTTAAATATTAGTAAGTAGAAAGTTTATAAGAAGTATCAAATGTTACCTGAAGTAGATACTTGAGGACTAGCAGCAGCAATGGTATGTTCATGTGCCGTGGTAGACTGTACTGGAGCACGGAAATTAACACTGCTACCTGAAAACCATACAATTATTAAATAAAAATTCTCATTAATTTGCAATACTGCTTGGTTTTAACTTGTTTTACTGGGGCAAGAGACAAAAGGTCTATAAACCAGCTGCGATTTAGTTTCGCAGTATTAGAAACTCACAAACTTTTCTCTTTTTTAATATTAGTGTTTATAGGAAGTATCAAATGTTACCTGAAGTAGAAGCAGTAGATACTACTTGAGGACTAGCAGCAGGAATGGTATTTTCATATGCCGTGGTAGACTGAACTGGAGCACGGAAATGAAAACTGCTACCTGAAAACCATACAATTATTAAATAAAAATTCTCATTAATTTGCAATACTGCTGGGTTTTAAATTGTGTTACTGGGACAAGAGACAAAAGTTCTATAAACCTGCATTTTGGCCAATACATTCACAAAGCAGCTGCAATTTAGTTTCGCAGTATTAGAAACTCACAAACTTTTCTCTTTTTTATATTAGTGTTTATAGGAAGTATCAAATGTTACCTGAAGTAGAAGCAGTAGATACTACTTGAGGACTAGCAGCAGGAATGGTATTTTCATATGCCATGGTAGACTGAACTGGAGCACGGAAATAAAAACTGCTACCTGAAAACCATACAATTATTAAATACAAATTCTTATTAATTTGTAATACTGCTGGGTTTTAACTTGTGTTACTAGGACAAGAGACAAAAAATCTATAACCTGTGTTTGGCTAATAAATGCACAAAGTAGCTAAGATTTACGCCCAATTTGTGTGTGTATAGCGTATCTCAATCTTGATCTGCGGTTTTTTACAGCTGCTAATGATTCGCCCTCCCATAGACTTAGATTGGCAAGCTCGGTCGTTGATTGGGAACAGACAAAGATCGGCATCAAATAAGAGTTGTAGGCTTACAGGAAGTATCAAATGTTACCTGAAGTAGAAGCAGTAGATACTTGAGGACTAGCTGCAGGAATGGTAGTTTCATGTACCAAGGTAGCCTGAACTGGAGCAGGGAAATCAACAGTGCTACCTGAAAATCATACAATTGTCCAATATATTTTTTTTTACAATACTACTGGGTTTTAACTTGTGTTACTGAGGCAAGAGCCAATATTTCTATAACCTGCCAATACATGCACAAAGTTGCTACAATTTAGTTTCGCGTAACTATAAACTCACAAACTTTTCACTTTTTTAAATATTAATTGAAAGCTTTTATGAAGTATCAAATGTTACCTGAAAGAGAAGCAGTAGATACTTGAGGAGTAGCAGCAGGAATGGTAGGTTCATGTACCGTGGTAGCCTCAACTGGAGCAGGGAAATTAACACTGCTTCCTGAAAATCATATGAATAATATATAGATGTTGTCATATTTTATAAAATACAGCTGGCTATAAAACCATAAGGACTTGGATATAATAATTTTTAAATACATTTTGTATTATGAATAACTGCGTCCGTGGTCATGGGTCATATGTAAAAATTAAATATGCATAATGCTGCTAACACACAGCAAATAATTATTAAGGAACACAGTTCATGTTGTTGTTACTTTAGAGACATGATCCAAAATCTGGTGTTGGTGCATGATAGTCAGCCTATAGTTTTCCCACTGCTGAGACACAGCCCTCCTCTCGGTGGGAGTGAGTGGGCCGTTGCCCACTGCTCCATTGCTGCTGGTGTGGGTATTGTTTTTTATTTCAAACAAAAGGTTTCAATACTGGCAAGTTTTCTATTAGAATTGGTACAGGACTTATTGAAAACTTACCAGGCAAATTTAAAGTTGGTAGTGCTAGTGCATTGAGACGTTTATAACGGTTCCTGTGTTCATCAGAAAAGTGAATGTCACAAACTCTCTTTTTCTTGTAGAGTTCATAATCGGATGGGGTTTCCAACTTCCCTCCAAGAAGACTAACCCAAGCTTGAAAACGCTCAGGAAATTTGGCAGGATTTGGCATTACATGCAACACAACACCTGTAAATAAGTACAAATTATACTAACAAAAATACTGTTATGCAGACAGTCCCAAGGGTTAGGCAAAGGTGTACCTATGGTACACCCACATTTTGCCAGTTATGTTTAAGTCCCATGTAATCGGGGGCGAGCCAACTGCAATATATTTGGCAGAAATCTAGACAACGGGCTGCAACTGAGAATTTAATTGTGGGAAAATTCAACGACACTTTGCCCGACTTGGTGATTGAACCCAAGACCTCGTACTCAGTCACACTTGCAACCACAAGACCAACAAGGCAGTCATTACATATTACTTTGTATCAAATTTCGTCAAAATAAGTCCAGCAGTTTATCTGGGAAAAGGCAATAAAGGGCAACAACAGAGAGCTTCTTTCACGTTTATGATAGTAATAATTATTGTATGTAATAGACATTTAAGCACTGTATTTCGGTTTATCACGGTTTTACTTATTGCATTTAAACTATAATGTTGTTGCTAGGAGAACGTCGAGAGGTCCATTAACATCAAATACTGGTTTGCATGCCTGCATTCATGAAATTAAAACCCAGCCTAGAATCAAGAATTTAGAGTATTAATGTCTTGTAACTTACCAGTATCGGTGTTTTTACACCCAAACGCGCAGCGGTGTGGCATGTTGTTGAATTTGATGGGAACACAACACAAAAAACAAAACAAAATAGCGTCTTTTCTCGCGAATTAGGTACCCGGCGTACTTAGATTATTAATCTAAGCCGGCGTAATACAATTTTTTCACACGGCAGAAAAAAATGAAGTACTGGTTTTCAGGTAATAGTCTAAGTATCAGGACGGAGGAGTACTCTCAACTCAACGTTTAATAAAGAGAAAACACTCGGAAAACCACAAAAATTACACAAAATATGAGGAAGCAAAACAAGCGCAGACGCACGTTCCGGCAGCCATATTATGTGTGCGTCACAGAGTACATTATATAGATGGTGTGCGTCAGTGAGCGTTTCCGTCCGTGTGTTCAATAGACGAAGCAACAACTACAATTAGCACAGTAAATATAATTTTTTAAAGTGTAATATAAAATTTTCTTTATTTTATGAGTAATCTATGAAATTTGTTTGTTTATAAACATTATATCATATGTTTTATTGTGACAGTTGTGACATCTATCGGCACTTTTTGATACTTCTGAAGACGTTTCCCAGTTCAGCAATGTAGATGGCCCTACATTCTTTGCAACGTGCTTAATGTTCTATGTGTCCACCCCCTGCCCTATAGCCCCGTAGGTATCGCCCCGTACAGAGATGACAGGGCTCCTGTTACGTTCGTTGCACAGACTACATAGAGATAATACCACATGTTCACAGGGTGGCAAATGGTAAATGGTATACATTTTAATTTCTTGGTAATCAGTGACATCTATCTTCCAGGACATAAATTAAAAATAAACAGCGTTTAAACCGTGAATCAATTGGTAGTATATTTTAGTTGAAGGGGAAGCGTATAATATTTAATTTTGATCTATTGTGTGATAGTTATTATTTTTCATAATTTCTTCGCATATTTAAAGTTCTCCAAGCATAGTATTTTAATTATGTTTTGTTCGTATTCATCAAAAAATAAACTATTAGTAGAATTTACAAATGTGAGACGTCTTTACCGGCCACAGAGTGACATTTCATTGCAAACATTTCTGCTGCAGTTGCGACTATTACAAAAATGCGCTTGTCTTTGTAAATAATTCGTTTGCTTCCCGGTTTTGAGTGTTATTTACGTCGAGTTCAGTTCGCTACTCTGTATTTACTAAAATCTTGGAAGTTAAACGTTCCCATCGTGTTTCTTCTTTCTAAATCACGTCGAGTTGTGCCCCCTGTGCACCTCCGTGATTTAATCGAACAGAATTGCTTAGGCCCTCCGTAAATTGAAGTTTGGACCATATTATTTAAGTTTTTTGTGTAAACAACAATGTCTCGAAACAAGTGTTGTGTGTCCGGCTGCCAAGTCATCAAAGATGACGGTAAATATAATGTTCTTTTAAATCCTTGAAAATGTAACCCTTCCCTACGTAATGTATTGCTGATTGCACCTAATTATCTGAAAATGAGTACATGCTTTTAAGCTATGTATACCTTTAAATATTTTTATTATCGACCGTGACATCGCACGGTAGCAATTTACCCGACTTTCTCACTGGATCTTCAAAAAAAAAAACTCTTTCGTGGTTTGTACAAACCATATCCTGATAATTACGAACACAACAAAATACTGCCAAATCAGTCCAGCCGTTCTCAACTGATAATCTTACATATATCTGCTAATTCCATACCTAGTCGCAATTCCACCAATTGTCACTAAGCGCTTCCAAACATGTTTCGTAATGCGCACGGCAAAAGAGTGTGTCTCATTACCTGTGTGTTCGGGAACACAGGCATTCAACCCAAATCTCTTCAAAGTTAGAGTGAACAGGCTTCTTCTGGGTAAGCTCACTCCATCATAGACTTTGTCTCCATCACCTCTGACCTAGGCTAGAGTCAAGAGCAAACCCATGTCAAATAAATATAAATAAACATACGGTAATTTATTTATATAGTTTAAAAAATGAAAAAATATGTTTATTGCTTGTAAAATAAATGGCATATTAATATATTTATTTCAGGTATTCCTCTACATCGTTTTCCAGACCCAAAAACCAATCCTGAGAGATACATGACATGGGTTACAATTATTGGCGGTCTACATCTGCAGGATAAGAAATATGTTTACAACAATCTGCGAGTGTGTCGTAAACATTTCAAAGCGGTTTACCTCTACCCAAACAATCAGCTTTGTAAATTAGCAATTCCAGAATTACAACAATCAGGTAAATTATTATTACATTGATTGTTTATTGATTACCATATCATAGAATAGAATATATTGTGTAGAGGGGACACCAAAACCAACCTTGTGATATATTGCAATTAAATGAAAGAACATTTAAAACTCATATTAAAAGTACACTTTGTAAACAAGCAATTTACAAATTGGAGGATTATATCCAGATAAGAATGCTTGGAAACATGCTGGTCTTGTTCCATAGGACAATCAACCCCCATATTCATAATGGTCCGCTAATTTAAAACAGCTGCTACCGAGTGTTATTTTTCATTCTGACTTAGTTCAATAGAAGAAGACAGAGTGAGAATTAGCAATGCTAGTTTGCAGACTATTATGAAAAAGGGGGCCTATCTTTAGTTTTTTCCTATTGATACAAAATACCTAGGTACTAAGGTATCAATTGGAAAACTCTCCACTTTGTTAAGTGAGTAAAGTTGACTTCATTTTCTCATCAAGATTTAACAAATAAAAAGACATACAATTCAGTAAATAAACAAGTTTAATTTATAACGATTATTACAAATAAGGAATTAATTATAAATAATAATTATTTCTGCAGTTAGGTAAAAACAATTTTGAGAGGGAGGCCAAGAGGAGGATCCAGCTAGGCTGGGCAGCGTTTGGGAAACTACGCCGAGTCTTCTCGTCATCCATACCGCAATGCTTGAAAACTAAAGTTTTCAATCAGTGCGTCCTACCCGTCATGACCTACGGAGCTGAGACGTGGACACTCACGATAGGGCTGGTCCACCAGTTCAAAGTCGCTCAGCGAGCTATGGAAAGAGCTATGCTCGGAGTCTCTCTGAAGGATAGAATTCGCAACGAATGCATCCGACAGAGAACCAAAGTTATCGACATAGCTCTAAGAATAAGCAAGCTGAAGTGGCAGTGGGCCGGCCATATCTCGCGAAGAACCGACAACCGCTGGGGTAAACGATGTCTTGAGTGGAGACCGCGACTCGGCAAACGTAGTGTAGGACGCCCTCCGGCCAGGTGGGATGACGATCTGCGAAAGACTGCAGGCAGATGCTGGATGCGTCAAGCTGAAGACAGGGCGCTATGGCGCTCATTAGGGGAGGCCTATGTCCAGCAGTGGACTAAAATAGGCTGATGATGATGATGATGATGATGATTACAAATAAGTACTTAAAGAATCTTAAGTAGGTAGGTAATTATATTAAAAAAATGTATAAATCCGCAAAGAGAAAATAAAACATTCAGTGTGATGGATGAACCTGGTGACTATATACCAATCTAGCTACATCCGGTTCAATATTGGTGAGTTGCCTTAAATCTCCAAGTTGGTTGATTTTGAAACAGCTTCTTTGTTTCGTCAAAATGTTTGTTACCACACGAAGCTTATTTCAACTTAGTATGATGATGGAAAAGCGATAAGGTATTTTTCAGCAATGTTCCACTAGGATACTGTGTTTCAATGTTGCGTTGCAACCAGAACTTCTGATAGCCTTGGTTGAACTTCTGCTTAAGCTCTTCGTCTGTGCTGATGGTAATCAACTCTTCTTGCATTATCACATTGGCTTCTTCTATGGCTGTGGTATTGTACGGATTTATTATCCATTGAGGAATTTGTAAATTTTAAAGATCCTCAAACCTCTCCTTTTTTTTTTTTTTTTTTTTTTCCTTCTTTGGCAACTGAGCCGACGACGACTATTCTGCCAGCGTCATGTGGTGACGGCAGAGCAACAAGGTGAGCCGTCGAAATTTGTACTTCGTGGTAGTTCTAGTTAAAATATGTTAGTAGCTGAAAGGACAAGACAAATTTTATTAGTAAACATAGAATATATACTTATATATCACCACCACTCTACATATAAACTCAAACTCAAAGCATTTATTTCAAATAAACCAATTACAGGCACTTTTGAATTGTCAAGGTCGGTCGGTCAGAAAAATGAAGCTAGTTGCCCATTCCAAAGCGTAGTAGGTACCTATGGAGAAGAACGGGCAAGAAACTCCACGGACACTCTTTTAAATCAAATTATGTTTACAATAGATTGGTTACATCATTCATGTTGAAATTATGCATGTGAGAACGATGCAGAACGTTAAAAGCGTCCGTTATTTAAAAATGAAAACAATTCGAAAATAAAATTTAATTAAAATACGCCGTGGCAGCTAAGAGATGACCAGTCTCAACTGACGGCGCCCGTTCACGAACATGACGCATGGATTAGCACCATTCAACTCAACCATTTTGAAGGGAGCTAAATGATCCAACACACGCGCCACCATCAGCGAAACATTAAAGTGAGCATGACATACTCTCAGCCGCCAGGACACATTCAAGTCAATGAAAGACGTACCCTGTAAATGGTAGCTTTAAAGCATGTACATAGTACTCACATATGGCATATAGCAATTATACAGTACTAAAAAAGTTGAGTTTATACAATGCAAAGATTCTTGTTTTTAATCTTCAGCAGCTCCAACAGTATTTTTAAATGCTAATCAATTAGTTGATGCGTCCTTGTGGAGCAGGACCAGCGATTAGCCAAGCATTTTTATCAGCAATGTAATCCCCTAACTTATAATATGCTCGGCTGCATAGTGTGCGTTTTATACAAGATTTAAATTTAGCTTCATTCAGTTGATATATGTGGGGAGGTATTTTATTGTAACATCTTAAACAGTACCCCATGAAAGATGAGTCTACTTTAGCCAGCCTGAAACCTGGTTGAACTAATTGGTCCCTATTTCTAGTGATATAATTGTGTCTTTCACCTCTTTTACTAAAAAGATGTAGATTTTTCCTTACGTACATGATGTTTTCATAGATATATTGACAAGGTACCGTCATGATGTTAATATCTTTGAACAATTCCCTTAGAGAGTCGCGCCTGCGGAGGCCATATATGGCTCTGATGGCTCTTTTCTGCAGAATGAAAATGGACTCGATATCTGCAGCCCGTCCCCATAGTAAAATACCGTACGACATAATACTATGAAAGTAACTAAAATAGACTAGTCTCGCGGTATCTACATCAGTAAATTGACGGATTTTTCTCACAGCATATGCTGCTGAACTTAGCCGCCCTGCAAGGGATGTTAAATGAGGACCCCATTGAAGCTTTGAATCGAGCGTGATCCCCAGGAAAACAGTTTTATCGACAAATTCTAGTTTCTCTTGATTCAATACTATCTCACAATTAGTACTTTTGACATTTGGTAAAGAAAATCTTATGCACTTAGTTTTTTTCCCATTTAATACCAAATTATTAGCAGTGAACCAATTTTGTATCTGCAGTAAGGCGTTATTCACGTCGTCAAGATTTAATGCACGCCTATTAATTTTAAAAATTAACGAAGTATCGTCAGCAAATAACACCATATGTGGTTGGGTTTTAAACAAATGAGGTAGATCATCAATATAAACTAAAAAGAGGAAAGGACCCAATATCGAGCCTTGTGGTACACCCATTTTTACTTTTAGACCGAGTGAATTGACACCGAGTGAATTGACACACATATATATCTAAATAAAGTTATTACATATTACTACACACCAAACTACATTTTGATATCATTCTCATTCAAAAATTTTGATAAAACTTGGATTATTTTAGGAGAAAAGTTAGTCAAGAGGGAATGGATGTTAGTAGGAAGGGGGATTTTAATTTTGGTAAGCTTATGGTACAAGTCAAAGGATTGGGAGTTCAAAGGACATGAAAAAAATATATGGTCCAGAGTTCCATCATCAAGACCGCATTCGCACAAGGAGCTGTCTCGCACACGGATCTTATTTAGAAATACTGGACTGCAACAGTGACCAAGTCTCAGTCTACACAAGGTTGTAACAGTTCTTCTGGACAATTTTGGACATTTAAAAAACCAGGGTTTCCGCCGTATGTCGGGTTGAATACTGGCATAGTACGCCCCCTTGAGTTTCGAACTTACTTGCCACACTTCTGACCACGAGTTATACAATTTATGTTTGGTGTCAGTCCGTAAGTCGTAACTATGCACCAAATAGTGCTTCCGTTCCACCGGGTTAGATGTAGCGAATTTTGCCAGTGCGTCAGCGCACTCGTTGCCACCAATACCCGAATGACTGGGAACCCAAGCTATTTCAGTGTTTAAACCGTTGTTCGTACAAGTGAATAATAAATTAAGAATATCAGAAATGATTTTGCTGTGTATTTTAGATTTAAGTTGGTTTTGAGCTAAAGCTTGAATGCTACTGCGAGAATCTAAGAAAATGACAGAATTTTGAATATTATGAGTTGAAATAAAATTGATGGCTTCTAGGATACCGATGCATTCCCCTGTAAATACAGAGGCCTCTGGTGGACATTGGAATAAAAGAGCAATTTTTGAAATTAGGACGAAACACCGGTACATCCTGATGAAGACAATTTGGAAGCGTCCGTGTAAAACAAATTCCAACCATCCCAGTATCTTTTAATGGTCCGGTCGAAGTCGCCTTTTACGTCCTGGGAATTTTTAGAGATACCAAGTCCCAAAACGACCTTTGGCCTGAAATGAGCCACCTCATAAGCGGAAGAAAAGACCGGAAGGGCGGGGTATTGACAAACAGGTGATGAGAGGTGTTTAAGCTCTCCGTACCTGTTCATCAATGGAATAGATTTATGCTTCCAGTAGGAAGAAGTGTTAAGAGAAAGGTAGGTTTGTTCCAAAATGGGGAGTAACGGATGGGACGAAAGGGAGAAAACTTTTGACATGAAACGATCAGCTAAGTATTGTCTACGAAGGTTAAGAGGAGGTTCCGCACATTCTACCTGGAGAGCGTTTATGGGGGAGCATTTCATGGCACCAGTAACTACCCTCAGACATTTGGCCTGGACAGAATCCAGTCTACGCAGAGCTTCTTTGTTACATGGCTCAATTAAGTAACTGCAGTAGTCCAGCACGCTTCTGACCAAAACATTGTAGACTAGTTTTAAGGTGTATGGGTGAGCTCCCCACCAGACACCTGCCAAAGCCTTAAGGACCGAGGCCGAGCGCTCACATTTTTTAACCGTATTACCAATGTGATCCACTCCCGACAATTTGGAATCAAGTGTAACCCCCAGGAACCTGGCCTTCTCCTCGATTGGGATAGTTTGACCGTCAATATTTCTCAAACTCAAACTCAAACTCAACTCAAATCATTTATTTCAATTAAACCATTTACAGGCACTTTTGAATTGTCAAGGAGTCGGTCAGTCAGAAATATGAAGCTAGTTGCCCATTCCAAAGCGTAGTAGGTACCTATGGAGAAGAACGGGCAAGAAACTCCATGGACACTCTTTTAAATAATAATGTTTTTACATATATCTTAGTTACATCGATTAATGTTGACACTATAAGTGAGAACGATGTACAAAAAACCGTACACGTTAAAAGCGTCCAGAGTGCATCAAAACATAATTAAAAACAATCCAGCTAATTAATTATTAAAATAAGCCGTGGCAGCTAAGAGATGACCAGTCCCAACTGACGGCGCCCGTTCACGAACATGACGCATGGATCAGCACCATTCAGCTCAACCATTTTGAAGGGAGCTAAATGATCCGACACACGCGCCACCGTCAGCGAGACATTTGAGTGAGCATGACATACTATCAGCCGCCAAGGCACATTCAAGTCAATCTATGACATTACCCGGTAAATGGTAGCTATATAGTACAAAGTACTCACATCTGTGCAATGCATCTATATAATAAAAAGGAGATTGAGTTTATATAATGCAAATAAATTCTTACTATCTTCAGCAGCTTCAACAGTGATTCGAATGTCAATTAATTAGTTGTGGTGTGGAGCAGGACCGGCATTAAGCCAGGCATTTTTATCAGTTATGTAATCCTCCAACCTATAATATGCCTGCCTGTATAGTGTGCGTTTGACAAAGGATTTGAATTTTGTCTCATTCAGTTGAAGTATGTGGGGAGGTATTTTATTATAACATTTTAGACAGTACCCCATGAAAGATGAGTCTACTTTAGCCAGTCTGAAACCTGGTTGAACTAATAGATCTCGATTTCTAGTACTATAATTATGTCTTTCACCTCTTTTACTGTAAAGATGTAAATTTTTTCTCTATTAATGTCGACTTGGGGGGTAAGGCGTCTGCGAGTGAAGATAATTGCTGAACTTTTTGGAGCACTTAAAGATAACCCGTGATCTAAAAGCCATTGGTTTAGCGAGGACAAAGATATATTAATGGACTGGGCGGCATCTTGTATAGAAGTGTCACAGACCAACAAAGCAATATCGTCAGCATACTGGAGAATATTACAATTAAAGTTTAAGCAAGAAGGAAGATCAGAAGTATATCCTCCAAACCGACCTCGGCTCAGAGTTTTCCCCGGGAATCCTAAGTTGAACTCTACGATCTAAGAAAATGCTGCATATGATTTGACGAATCCTAGCCGGGATTCTCAGCTTTTGCATCTTCTGCCTGAGAAGTGGGAGGAGGACAGAATCATAGGCAGCTGAAATATCTAAGAAAACGGCTACCACCGACTCATTTCTGCTAAGGGCCAGTCGGATCTCTGATATGAGTGTACCCACACTAAACCTCTCCTTCTAATCTTGTGTAATGCGTCCAAGTGAGTGACATATAATAAAATGTCATCATCTTGAAGCATTTCTGGTAATTTTGACAAATGCAGAAACTGCGAATATTCTTTTCAGCCTAAATTTTGTTTATAAAGGATTAGTTTACCCTGCAGCTGCAAATTAACTTTGTTGAACATTCCAAAGATATCAGTCAAGTAATAAATATCTGTTTTACAATTGTTCAGATTTTCTTTCAATTTCGTATCTTTTTCTTGTAAAAACTCCAACACAAATTCAAAAATGGCTGAAAACCTTTCTAAGCAAGAGCGTCTTGATAAATGATAAATGATTTTATTTCTGTAAGTAGGTTTTTACAAACACTTTTACACGTCAATACTATTTTAAAAGTAGATGAGATCGGCGTTTCCTATCTGACTACTCTGAGAAGAAACGCCAAAACAAACTCAGAGGTCACAGTCTCTTTTAAAGTCCAGACATAATCTTGGTCAGGTCATGTGAAGACCATGTGGATTGATGTCTGAAATGGTCTTTTGAGAAAAGAACCAAACAGAATGAGTGGACCTGTCCAGTCAGTGCACGCATTTGTCAGTAATCAAGCAGCTCAACACAACACATATGGAGCTCAACGATTCGACGAACATTACCAAAGAAAGGACATTTGGGTAGGCCGCATAAATTGCTCAAACTGCCAGACCATGATTAAAACTAATTTTAAAAATTAAAAATAGATTGAGATAAAAAAAAAACAACAAATCCACACTGCCTTCACATTCACAATAATTAAAATATTATAATACTTTACAAAGTAAATTTTCACGTCATGTCAAAGTGTAAAAATCCGAGAATAAACATGGTCAGATCATATGAGGACTCTGTAGACTGGTGTCTGAAATGGTCTTTTGAGGAAAGAACCACACTGATTTGAGTGGACCTGTCCAGTCAGTGCATGCATTTGTCAATCATGGTGCAGCTCAACTCAGAACTAAGGAGCTCAACGATTCCACGAACAATACAAAAGAAAGGACATTTGGGTAGGCCGCGTTAAGTACTCAAACAGCCAGACCGTGATTAAAACAACTGAAAGAACGAAAAAAACAATGACTCACATAGTCCTCACATTCTCAAAAATTAAAACAATGTTATACTTTAAACAGTAAATATAAAGATGTCATTGTTTATCTAAAAAAAATCAAAAATAAAAGTTTAACAGCAAATTAAACATAGACAATATCTGTGTAAACTTATTGGAGCAGCTCAATCCCAAGCCTTCTTGTCCTCAATATAGCCTTTGACAGTATAATAGGCATTCTGGCATAATTTCCGCTTTATAAATGATTTGAATTTATTAAGGCTTAGTTCTTGAATGTGGCCAGGAAGTTTATTATAAAAACGAATACTTTGACATTTAAACGAGCTACCTATTTTCTTGAGTCTGGTAGTAGGAACAACAAATTTGTGTTTGTTCCTAGTATTTATGTTATGGATAGCCAGCGAACTTCTGTGTGCAGAAGTTATCGAGTAAAGACTTCGTTGTTTTCCTCACATAGCTGAGCAAATAACCGAGAGTTCAAAGAATTGCTTCGAATCTTGTTGATAGCATTTATTACATATTGTAAAGACTTATGCAATCTAGGACTCAGCTTTTTTGCTACTAAATGCTGCCTGTGAATCACGCAGTGAATCTGTACATCAGGCAGTTGTCGCTTTAACTGAGCTATAAAACTACGATGACGACCAACCATAGAGGGTCACCATCAGTCGCAACAGAAACAATGTTCTTCCATGGAATAGCTTTGTCAGTAAAAAAATGTTCCACGGCCTGAATAATCGATTCTCCTCTGGTATCAGTCTCTAAATATGTAGCAAAAAGCAGCTCTTGGCACATATTTTCATCTTTGATATATCGAACATATCCTAACAACAGAGCTTCATTGCTGGGTAATGTAGACTCGTCCAACTGGAGAATCTGTTCAAGTTATAAAAAAAAAAAAAACAACCATTCTACATTAATCCACTTGGTACATTCAATCTCTACCCTAGGTATACGTATTAGGTTGGTATATTGACAGATGAATAGTGTATGTCCTGGTAACTAGATGGCGCAGCATAAAAATGCATAAGTTGCCAGTCTATCCCTAGTATTTACACTAGTCTTGTGCCCAGCTCGGTCATTTTTAAGATCGCTCCGTACTAGTTCATTTCGGACAGTGAACTAGTTAATTCTATTAGTTATAATAGCTCTATTCGGTCTTTGCTCTCGGTAGTCAGCATCTGATGAATCTGATCTCATTCTTGCAGATTCGGTCGGTCGGGTTCGTTTAGCATCGTCATTCGTCGGCTATTCTGTCTCGTTCTCATTCACAGAGATCGAACGTATCAGTCAAACAATCAGTGACTGTTTATCATTTCTCGATTTTATATATATTAGTCTATGATTTCTCGTTCTCGTTCGCACAAACGATCGCGCGGTTTACAATGTCCGAGATCGAAAAGACCTATTAGACCTAATAGACCGATTACGAGTCAGCGTTCGGAAACGTTTCTTTTAGTACAGTGCGAAGATACGTTTCCTATTCGTTCATCGTTCATGAACTACACAAGACTAATTTATACTTTTACATTTTACTGTAGCAAGTTAACTTGAAGCGTATGTTCGTTGTGTCGTGGTGTTCTGGTGAAGTGGTGATTAATTTGTTTTGTGCTCTTTTACGACCTAGTACTTTGCTTGCTTTCTTGATATTATTATCTGCTATAAACGATTGACCCTGCTTCTCCCTTGGACCCTGTGATATGATACGTATACGATTGACCCAACGCAGAGTCTATGTACTGGACCTCGATTTTGCCTTTTTGATTTGAATTCGACGAAACTTGCAAAATGCCGAGAAAGACTGCCTATAAGTGCTATTTTGGATGTTTTCCTTATAAAGGTATGGTTCTCTTATTTATTAATGTAACATCTTGCAAAGTTCTTTTGGCACACTATATTTTGAACATGTAAACTATTTTACAAGTTGACAATATTATTTATCTTTCAGGAAAAGTTCACCGCTTTCCACCACAGCAATACCCTCACACGGAAAAGTTTGATCTGTGGAAAATGGTGTTGAGCAAAATAGATCGAGAAAAGGGTGATAATTACATATGTAACAACATACGTATATGCGATCACCATTTTGAACAGTTTTACCGAACACCCGCTGGATATCTTACCAAAAATGCTGTTCCAACATTGAATATTGGTAAATACCTTTAGGTATAAATTGATTTCTTAAGTAAAACAATACACTGGAACTGGTTCAAATGTACACAATCGCTCAATTCTTAATTTAGGCAGTTCTGTGATGAAGAAGTTGCTTGAATTCTGGTAGGTATTAATATCCTTGAAAAACATCTATTGCCTACTGTTTTCTGTACATATATTAATATAGTCTCATAATATGTAGGTATTTTTGACATAAAATCAATCAATCAACTTGCAGTGGGCCAGTTTGGTAGTTTTCCGCCTAGTCTTAAGAAGAGAAGTCTGGTCTGGTCCATTTGCTGTGGGAATATTTTAAAGGCTGATAATAGGATAGACGTGGCAGTTGGATGTAAACAGCACAAAGCCCTTCCAAGTGTTAATCTCTAGGGGAGGCATGTGTTCCCAAGTGGATGTAACAAGGGTGGTTATGATGATGATGATGGAAAAAATACATGATATGTCTAGTGATACTATTTTAACATATGTTTTTGGTTTCAGCATCTACATCATCTTCTGTAATGGGTTTGACGTCATGTGGTGCTGACCCAAATAAAACATCTATTAATGCAGTAGCCATTTTTACCCGAGGTAAAGATATTCTGTTATATTGTGTGTAATTTTAAAACATATCAGTTTTAATTTATTAAAGGTTGCTCTTACAGTGCAGTGTTACATGGACAATAATAATTTTTAGGTAAACAACACAAAACGAATCCACGTAGAAATCTATAGAAAAGGCCTATGCTCAGCGGTGGATGAAAAAAGGGCTGTTCGATAGTGATGTTGATGGAGGAAATGTACGACATGCCTAGTTATAACTACTTTAAAAAATTAAAAAAGAAAACCTATTATAACTTTTGGTTTCAGTATCTACATCAACTACTGCCGAATTTAATTTGCAAAATAGAACATGTGATAATGCAGAAGCTACTTTTGGTCAAGGTATTAATCTATTTCATTTTTATATATCAATGGCCCTGGCACCTATACTTAACTACGGTCATCTCACACCTATATCAGTATCCATGTTATGCAAGAAGTTTAGTAATTTAAGTAAGAAAGTTTTATAATACTTGGCTGACTTATGTTATGTTAATGAGTCATTGCTATTATGAGTATTATCTATGACTGGCGCGTGCAGTCGTGCACACTTGTCTGATGCGTCATCAGGCGGCCGCTCCCCCGCCTACCCACCTCTACCACTCTGATGCGATCGGAATCTCGTCTGATGCGTCACATCAGAAGCCATCACAACAGATCGCGACACACAAATATAAATCTCATCATACTAAGGCCGCATGCCGAATTACGCTGTAACCGATTTGAGCGCGCTTACACGCGTACTTAATTAGCGTGAGCACGGTAATATTATCATACAGATTACAGTATTCCAACTTCATACAAACGGACGAAGCGCGAGCTATGCCTACGCGCCTCGATCTCGGCATGCGTTCGGCATGCAGACAGTCGCGACCACAGAGTACATTATACTATACTGAAAGTCGCGACTGTGCTACAGTGACGAACGGACGCGACGATGTGTTGTTTTTTTAACAAAGACCGCTCGATTTTTCACTAAAAATAAGTTCTAGTACATATTTAATATCAAAATCAATCAAATCAAAATAATTTATTTGCATATAATGTGGTAGGTACAAAAGATGTTACATACAATTTCAGTGCAAAGACACACTCCGCCATGTATGATAGCATGCAAATATTTAATAGAGTAGGTGTGTAACGTACATTAGATAAATTAATCACAACTTATAGTAAAAATTAATTATTAGGTTTTAGGATTAAGAACCCTATAAAAGAAAATAAAAATGCTATTTAAATTTAAATGCCACATACACATTAAGTGCATAAATGGTTAGGTAAGTTGTTAACAAAATTTACAAAGTAACATAAATAAAAATGACTACAATGCATTCCTGAAGTGCTCAAGACTTTTTGTTGAGAAATTCGCCGACTGAATAAAAACTATGGGATATTAACCTTTTTTTTTTAAACCAAGCAGAATTTTTTATAAGGTAGTTCTGTTATCCAGATAGGTAATGTGTTATATATAAGTGGCGCCATATACACGCAACTGCGCCTGAACAGTTCTATCCTAGGTACGGGGATTTTAAATAAATGTGACTTTTCGTTTGTTGATATTTATTTTTAGCTTCAAACAGTTTAGAATTAATTTTAACAAGTTTTGCAATTTCGTAAATATAAATGCAAGGAACGGTAAGAAGCTTGTGTGATTTAAACACTGGTCTGCATGATTCAGACCAGTCCATGTTAAAATTTGCACGAATGCATTTTTTTTGTGCTATTAGTATTCTAAATATTTCCGTGGAATTTAAAGCATAAACAAAAATGTATTATTGTCATACATATTTCGTCAATATGTTCTTTCCAGGTAAAGTGTTCATCAAGTGCTATCCCCAGAAATTTTGTTTTGTGAACTTGTTCGACTTATTGGTTTCTATGAGAAATTTTAAGTTAAATTTTCGTTTTTTCAACATTAACTTTTAAAGCGTTGTTATCTAACCATGTGATGATGTTATTTAATGTTCTATTTATATCGGATTCGTAAGTTTCAATCTAGAATTACCGTCGTGTCATCAGCAAAAAGGACACAATCTTGTTCTGCTTGAGGAAGATCGTTTACATACACGAGGAATAACGGTGGCCCTAGAATGCGTCCCTGTGGTACACCAAAGTAATTATGTCGAGGTTGGGAATCGAAATTGCTGATACTGTTACATTTTTCTTCGAATTTAGTGAAACTCGTAATTTGACTTCTATTCGATAGATATGATTTGAACCATTCTAAAGCTGGACCTCTTATACCGATTTTATTCAATTTATTGAGGAGAATTGCATGATGAACAAAATCGAAAGCTTCGCTTAGGTCTAAGAATGGAGCTAATGTTGTAACAATAGCGTTAATGTTATTTAACACTGATTTAACTAAGTTAAACGCTGCTAGTGAAGTTGATCTGTTCTTCCTAAACACGTATTGTTCTTTAACAAGAACATTATACTTATCAAAGAAAGAGAGCAGTCTTTTGTGCATAACTCTTTCAAAGACTTTTGATAGAATTGGTATCAGCGCAATAGGTCTGTAATTATTTTTATCAGATTTAGAGCCTTTTTATGTATTGGTTTTATTACAGATATCTTGAGTTTATGATAAATGAAAGTGGTTCTGCAATGTTTTGAGCGATACTTTTTAGAAGGTCTGTAGTAATATCATCATAACCGGATGCCTTAGTGCTTTTTAATGTTTTTAATATTGTAAAAATTTCGGTACCATTAGTAGGGTTTGGAAATATGCTGTTGTCGTTGCTTTTTATAGTACTTTGGCTGTTAGGGTTGTTTTGTAAGGTTGTGTTGGATTCAACAATATCAATAAAGAAGTTGTTGAATACATTTGCGATTTCAGAGCCTGATGTAGCTGTAATGCCATTTTCAACTATACTATTAATAAATTCACGAGATGTTACGTTACCTGTGCTCCGTTTGACAATATCCCATGATGCTTTGCCCTTAGTTTTTGAGTATGCAATATGTTTGAGATTACATAGAGATTGCAAATTATTTATACATTTTCTCAACAAATTGGATTATGCCTTAAATTTAGTTTTATTATCATTTGTTTTGTTTAAATAATATTTATATCTTAATAGCCGTTTGGTGTTACTACTCATTTTAATCCCTTTGGTTTGCCATTTTAATTTACTGCATTTGAATTGTTTTTTTACTTTGATGAGCGGAAAACAACTTATAGAAAAAGGTTATTGTTTCGTGAAATGTTTCAAAGGCATTATTCGTATCGGAAAGGTTATAGATTTCAGAAAAAGATAATTTACTTGTGTGTTCAATGAATTTGTTGACATTGTCTCTGCTCTGGTCGTTTAAGGACATGAAGTAAAATCCTGATATGGGTTTTTGATTATTTTCAAATTGAACAACCTGTGCTGTGTTATGATCAGATAAACAGATATTATGAGTTTTACCTATTACATTTGGAATGACTAGTAGGATATAAAGTGCTGCTTTTGGTTGCATGAATTCGTCAATAACGCATCCAAAGTTAACTTTTTTTAGATTACCTGGAAACTCTGAAAGGTAAGGCTATAAAATAATTTTACTTACTAGTCGGTAGGTACATAATGTGTGTTTTTTTAATGGATAAGTATTTCCTTTTATCTCCCGAAAAAAAGATGTCTGGATTAATAAATAAAGTGAATGGAGTAAACTGATTGACACGAGTGAAATAGGTAGTTCTAGGCGGTTCATGAATCATGATAAGGTAGGTACGCTTGTGTTAAAACCTCGGGGCATGTGTGTTTTTTTTTGTTAGTTTATATAATTCAAAGTAAAGACGTGGTATTTTATAATTAATAATAGTTGTTTATTGTACTGTGTGTATTAATAATACTAGAAAAAAAATATAAGACCGATTTGTTATTCAAACATAAACATGTTTTTAAAATTAAATCTACCAATAAAAAAACAACACGCATTTTATTGAACACTTCCTATTAAATTCACAAAGTATTTCATTGGTTTATATAAAAAAAGTATATTTACAATCACAAAACTAAATAGAAACACAAAGTAGGCAAATGTAATTAAAATGTTGGAGGCGGGCAGCCCTATCGCATGTTTACGTACCGCGCGGCTGTAGGCATTTATTTCAAAGATACGCACGAGTTACAATACTGTGTGATAATATTACCGTGGCGTGAGCGCGATAACAATGTATGAATCGTCATAGATGACTTCATGACATGCGCCATCTTGCGACAACGTCATGTCATGCGCCTGGCCTCCCGCATCTCTCAGCTGTCATAATCGTTATTTTTATATCGGAACGCAAATTATTGATGTGAGCGATTATTGTTTAGCTCGGAATGCACCCTAAATGTATGAAACCGATACCGTTCTGATGCGTCACAGCACAACACGTCAGACAAATGTAAATCCGGCCTAAGACATTTCTATGCGTTAAAAACTTTTTCCGTATTGCAGTAGATGTCGCTATCTTCAATTTTATACCCGTCTTTAATATATAATTATGTAATCGTGGTAGAACAACCTAATAAATTAATAATAAGGTCTTTGTTTCACATCCTACGTTGTTATTTTCTTCATATTTGCTTAATTTTTTATAATAAATTTTGAGAATAGAAACAATAAGCCGCCATGTTGTTTTCCAAAAATGTAAAGTGTCAACTGTCAATGCCATTTTGCTTCTGTTTGAGATCCGTGAATGTGCTCCCTTTGTTTTTATATGATTTTTTTAACAACTTTGCTTCATCTCCGGACCCCGACTACTTGCCTATTTCGCTGGACTTAGCCTGTGACCGTGGACCCTGATTTGCCTGACGATTTGTACACTGTTGATCTGGATTATGGCCGCTTCCGAGACAGGTTGTTGTGTGCCGAGATGCGGTAAAACTCGTTAGTATACATTGATGAGTATCCATGATATTAAGTACAAAATACTGGCAGATATTGTGGTACTTATGTGTGCAAAGCTGAATTAAAATACTTTAAATGAGACCGCTTCCAAATTTCACTTACCACCACAGATGAGAAGAATTCTCTTCTAATTAAATGATTTGTTTTTTAGGCAAAGATGATACAGTGCTCCATTCATTCCCTAATCCTCACAAGAATATGGGTCGATATATTGAATGGACTCGAGCAGTCGGAATCAGTATATCGTCTTTGGACCCCCAGTATGTGTACAGAAACCGTCGAGTCTGCCATGCCCATTTTGAAACTAAATATTTGACATGGACTAGAAGACTTAGCCCTAATGCAATTCCTACTTTATTCTTGCCAGGTAAGAATGTATATGTAATATAATAATAGGGAGATCAACTACCACTTCAGTACTACAAAGCGACTACACCTGCATGAGCAGATGCCAAGAGTCAAATTCAGCTGATCAATAAACCAGGTTCTGAATGGTTAAGTTGTTTCAAATACTTGTATAACTTAGTATGACGGACCTTTTGTATACTATGCAGACCTTATATATATTATACATGCTTAGTGATCATCAACACACCCAATAGATAACAACCCACAAGAACTAAAGGTTTTAATATTACCCTTTGCAGTTGCATTATTGTGATAACTTTTTTGTTTCAATACTGAAAAGTTGTAAAAACAGTTATTTTACAAGCGCATAGCAAGTATTGTTGGAGCAACAAAGATGTGATCATCTGGTTTCTAAAATATTTGACTTTATTTGTTGAGTCACTGTCCTCTGCCTTAGGTTAATTTGATAGTTTTTAGATTATGTCCGTATATTTATAATGTATTTTGTGGCTATGGGCGACACAGGGGTCAGGGTCTTTTCACTTAATACATTCTTATTTTGTACCTATGGACAAAAAGACTCGGAAGTCGGAGCTTGGTTCGGTCGTTGCTCAACAGATGGCGTACCTGTACCCTTCTCATCCATATTGAAATTTAAAAAATCTCATAAAATATTTTCTGAAGATGTGTATAGTTTTTAAACTATACATAACCGAAGATAAATAAAATTAATACAATAGTACATAAAGTAATTTCAAAGCAACACCTAATAAAGGATCCGTTTCGTTTCATTTCACGTATTTTAAAATAACGCCAAAAAAAGTGACACAGTTTATTGTAATTATTTTTGTTTCTACCCCTCGGAAAGAAAAAGTTGAGATGTAAATCATATTATTTTCTTAAACTGATGATATGGTGGTTTGTACTTTGCAATGCTAATGCCATTCAAGTCAAATATTGACATCAAGCGGATTAACTTAATACAACATTTTCGTTGTGTATTTTCGAACTCAATGAATGCGTTTTGGATTATTGAACTGTGGATTTCATTTACGACAAAGCTATGTTTTTTGGATTATTGTGACTTCCCTCTGTTCTAACTACCTGTACTCTCTCTTGGACTTCGACGAACATACAATATTTCCGTTGACCCCGGCAACTTTAAAGACTCCGATTTACTTTAATGTCATCAGAAAAAAAATGCTGTGTACCGAACTGTGGTAAGAAATGTTGACTTTGCTTTTCTATATATTATCAGGACAAAGGATTCAAGTGAAAGTGTGGCTATTATTTTTCACGTCAAAACTCAAAACCACTCTTACAGATGTCATTGCTCATACAGGCAAAGCCCTAACAAAAACAGAACAAGGCTTATCCCGTAAAACTATATAGTAAATTTACTGAATACTTTAAAATATTATAATTAAAAACTAGCAACACGCTCAACTTTGCATTGTATGCCCTTCTAAAAACTGCATCAAGTTGTTTAGATAAGCATACTGACTTCATTTGTACTACTTGTGACTTTATGAACTGCAGGCTTAGCACGAGCGCCCTAGAGAAGCGTATTGTCGACGGAAGAGTAGACAAAAATGGCGTTTCTGTGTAGACAGTAGAAAGTTTTCTACTGTCTACACAGAAACGAAACGCAATTGTACGGTAAAAATGGGTAGTTATACACATCACTAGCAACTAACCCGTTGCTATGGAAAATCACTGTCTATAAAGCAACCTGAGTCTAACTCAGGTAGCTTTATAGACAGTGATTTTCCGTACAATTGCGTTTCGTGTGTCCTCGTGCTCGCGAAAAAGAGATTTCGAGGAGCGTAGAAAATGATTTCTATTCTACAGTAGAGTAGAAACAGAAAACGCCATGCTAAGCCTGCTGGTATTGCTTGGAAGTATAGATATGACAATGACCACAAATATGTAACTAATATCTTCTTTTAGGTTCAGAAAAGGAAATCCTTCACAAATTTCCTAACCCTAACAAGGAACCTGAACGCTTTAGAACCTGGATTTACAATATTGGAGGATCAGTTCTGGCCTTGGATAATGGCATCATTTTTAAACGCCGCCGTGTTTGTCATTTACATTTCCAAGCTCAGTACCGCACAAGGAGCAAATTCTTAAGTGCTGACGCCATACCTCGACTTTGTTTACAAGGTAAAAGGCTTCTTCATTCTAAAATAATAACGTTAAGTTTTAAAATATATAAATGATTTTATTTCTGTAATTAGGTTTGTACAAACACTTATACACATCAATCATATTATAAAAACTAGATAAGGTTAGCGTTTCCTATCTGACTACTTTGAGAAGAAAGACCAAAACAAACTCTTAGATCACAGTCTCTTTTAGTGTCCAGACATAATCTTGGTCAGGTCATGTGAAGACCATTTAGATTGGTGTCTGAAATGGTCTTTTGAGGAAAGAACCACACAGAACGAGTTGTCCTGTCCAGTCATCGCACGCATTTGGCAGTAATCATGCAGCTCAACACAGAACTTAGGGAACTCAATGCTTCGACAAACATTACCAAAGAAAGGACATTTGGGTTCTCCGGTCAAACATTACCAAATTTAACAGGATGTTTCATAATGCTAATGTATTATTTATTTTTCTTTGTACTTATTATCTTAATTAATGGTAACAATTTTTTAAAGCGCCTAGAGGTTTTCTATGACAGATCCTTTGAGTGCGACCACCTTTGTCAGACGACTAAAATGCCACAGTGTATATTTCAATACATCATTAAATTTGAACTGCCTCATTGGTCTAGTGGTTGCAAGAGCTACTGTTGAGCATGAGGTCCTGGGTTCGATTACCAGGTCGGGCAAAGTGTAATTGAGTTTTTCTATGTAGCGTTGACGAAAGTGCATTACTTTTGTCTTAACTAGGTTTATTACTGAATTATTATTATGTAGCCAATTTATACTGTCACACAAGCAAGTATTGATTATATTTGTACTGCAAAGAGAACCATTTTGTTTAATGTTACCTTCAGGAGATTGTTTATTTAAATTAGAAAAAGTGGCGGCCCTAGTACGCTACCCTGTGGAACGCCATATCTTACGTGTCTCGGGTTTGATATATAAATGGTTTCTAATTTATTCTTTGGAGATATTCTAGAAATTTCTGTACATTGAATCCAATTACCTAATTAATACGAGGGCGGCACTGAAAATTTCGGGAATCAAGGAAGTGACACACTTATTTAGAAAGTCATCTATCGTTCTTTATAATACCAATTTCGATAAATGGTCTTAGAGAAGTTCCCAAAAAGCCGACAAGTAAACTAAGTTTAAGTATCTTTATGTGAAATATTATAACAAATAAAAATGTTTTAACTTTTGTTATCACTTCTAACGCATTTTTATTTTATTTTTAACCCTTTAAAGCAATAACAACAAAAATATAAAAACAGCAATTTTTTTTAAATAGGTATATTATTTCGAACCAAAATATAAAATTGGCAATATAACTGCGCTGCCTCTTATGACGAATGCATGTACTATTAAAATTAGTAGTAAATACGTCCTTTTATGTAATTAGTGGCTAAGCTATTAACAGTTGAGTACTTTATCTACCTGCTATTTAAGTTAAAAAATGTTATAAATTAGTAGTAACTATGTCCTTATAAGTAACTAGTGGCTAAGTTATTAACAGTTGAGTCTTTTATGACTGTTGCAAAGGCCTGTTGTTAATTTTTTATTGCTATTTTTCTACCTGTCAGTCAATATACGAAATATCTATTGTCATATTTTGTTTTGTTGGTACATGTGACCCTTATTTTTTTTTAATGATGTTTTGCGCTTAAACCCCATCAGAACATCACAAGAAAGCCGTTCGAAGCAAAATGCCCCAATAAATAAATTCGTCTAGCTAGCTTGTACTAATGTAACCACTGTGCGTGGGTGTAAGGGCGCTGGTGATGTGCTAACCTGGCATCTGGCAAGTGGCTAGTGATTCCGGCTAAGCCTAACAAATGGACCTCCGCTACGTTGAGGTCTTCAACGGAAAGAGCAAAAAGGTTGCGAGCATCTCGCAGTGCGTTTAGAGAAAATTTGGAATTTGGGCTCAAAACTGATGGGTTCACGCTGTGGCGCGAAGCAACCTTGTCCAACTGCTAAAGCTTTGGTGATCCGCAACTACCGGTAAAAGTAGTGTCGCGGTGTAGCAACTATCAGTCCCACCGATTCCGAGTCTCGTTTCAGTTCTTCGGTCACCGGAGGGACGGCACACGCCGGTTCACATGGCCAGAGGGCGGAGACATAAGAAATGTGGGTCCTGTGAACCAACGCGATGAAGTTGTGAAATTGCGATGATCTCGCGCAGCGTCGTCTACGACGTTTAAGGCCGTTGTGATGTATTTCCAACTCTGTATGTTCGTTGTCTCAGCTATCTCTCCCACCCGGAACGAGACAAAGGCTTAAAATGTGCAGACGTCGCTACGGAGCCACTTCAGAACGGTTAGCGAATCCGTCCATAAATAAACTTGATTGGGCTTTCGTCTGTGCGCTTCAGGGACATAGGACCTGAAACGTGAAAGCGATGAGGGTGGCCTGGAGCTCCAATCTCGGGATTAAAACGGGTTTCAGACGTGCTAGCCTACCCTTTCCCCATAACAGGGATAACCTTAAGTTATCGTCGTTGTCAGTGAATCGCCAGTAGGCCACACAGGCGTACGCGCGTTTACTGGCGTCGGCAAAGACCATGGGCATTCTACATGCGTCCGGTGCCGTGAAAGTAGCGTCGGGGAATGGAACTTTTTTTTAAAGGAGATTGAAAAAATGTGCCCCACGTAAAATAAATAAATAATATAGCTCATAGCAGAAGTGGAGAAATAATCTTAATTAAAAGTTTTTCTGTTTGATTTGCGTATAATATGATCAAAGATCAGAACAGGGAAAAAATATTAAATAAAGGCATTTAAAATGTTAATTATTAAGTTAATTATTCGTAACCATAATGTCATAAAACTTAATTTTGTTATTATGTTTTCTTGTCTATAAATTTAACCATCTATGATTGAATCAAGGAAAATGGACCTTTTACAAGCGTTGGGATGATGACTACTATTAAAAATGTTTGTAAAAATAATGTATTTTCAAAGAAGGCATAGTAATAAAGAGATAATCGAAAAAAATCTGTTAAATCGATGTAAAAATGAAGAAGATACACGCTTTAAAAGTTTTGGAGGGGATTATT